>JAPVLO010000098.1:0-2713750 GCA_027257055.1 Cephalopachus bancanus | reverse complement strand
TATTATCTGAAGCCATATGAATGAACTTTAATATTCTGTTACATTAAAATATTTTGCTAATGCAAGATTTTGTAACATCATACATTCGTCATTTAGAAAATACTGGTTCACTGTGTTATTCACATCTTCCAGATGTTGACACATTGCATCATTTAGTATCGAAAAATTACATTCATCACTATCATGACCAATTTCATTCCAAAAGTCTTTAAGAATTGTTAAGTTGCAAACTCATAATGGTAAATACAAGTTTTTCAAAAGTCTAATTTTTGCTTAAGAGGTCAAATTTCATCATTAGCAGCAGATATGATGAATTGTTTTCTTTGGTTGACAGGCATACTTTGTTACTTTTTCAAGAAAAATGTCCATCAGATACCTATTCCAAATAGCCAAGCTACCAGTTGTTATTTCAAATAAAAATGGTAGGTGGCCACTTCCGCTCCCAACTCAATCACACAATTGCTTTTCTTTGAGACATCTTACTTCAGTATGCAACAGCAGTGTTTTATGCATACGTTCCATTTTGTCACATCTATACTCTAGGATCAACATTTTTAAAAACTGATCATTTTTGCTGCTTCGCCAAGGACAGTTTTAAGTGACACTGACTTTATCCCTGCACTAAGAGTACACAGCAGTGAGAATACAAGGACTCTTAGTCCAGTATACAGCCACTGCCTTGATTCAGGCGCAGGTGCTAGCAGTTTGACCTGCTGTTCCTTTTGCACCGTCTGTGCAAATATCAACACGGTGAAAAAAGCAGATAACATCTTGGTATGGTCAGAAAAGCAGTTTGTGCCTCATGGAACCCCTGAAAGCATCTTGGGGATCCTAAGGGTCTGCAGTCGCACTTTGAGAACGGCATGGATTAGTGGTTAGGAGCATAACTCAGGATCTAGATTGCCTGAGTTTGAATCCTGCTGTTACTGCTTACGAACTATGTGACTTTGGGAGGCTCTTGAACCTCTCTGTAAGAGGGGTATGATGATACTGCCTCACTAAATGAGTACATCTGCCCAATGGCCCTTAAATATGGGTATTTTTGTAAAACTAGGTATTGGTAAGATTCAATATCTAGTTTGTTGATCTTGCATTTGGTTGACTGACTGATTGGCTGGGGGAATGCCCAGAGGCCTGCTTGTCCTAAAGCTGTCTCCTCTGTTAGTCTTCCAGGATGATTGAAATGTCCACCCTTCTAATTACAGCTTTCTGCCTCTATGTTTGTTAAGTACTTGTTAATTGTGCAAAACACCCATATCCTAGAAGGGGTATTGTATTAGCTAATAACTTAGCAGGGATTGGTGTATCTGGTTGACCTAACAACCCTTGCCACCTGGGTCAGGGCTCCGATGGACTGAGGAGAGGAGAGTGCTTGATGAAGGGACAAGAGGGGGCAAGACCCAAGAGCAGCAAGGGGTCTGGTGCTGTGGAACAGCTGGAGTGTGGCGTGAGAGTGCAGAGCCAGGGTGCGGTGGGGCGGAGCGGGTGGCAGTAACTTTGCCTCTCCTGGGCTGGGATTGGTCCTGGTCATTTCTTTATCTTGTGTGAATTGCAAACATAGTTCAGGCGAACATAATGGAAGTGCCCCTCCCTACACATTCTCCAGTTCTAGGGTGCAGTTGTCTCTGGGACGTTATAATAAATCTCATTAGTCCGGACCTGACTAATGTTGAACTTGTGACTACTGAGAGGTAGGCTGTGCAGTGTACAGAAAAGAACAGGAGCTCTGGAATCAGGCATGTCAGGGCTCAAATCCTGGCTTTGTCATAGACTAGCTGCATGGCCCTGGGCAAGAGTTTTATCCTTTCTAAGTCTCTGTTTAGTCTCTGTGTGGTAGGCACTCAGTAAATGCCTGTTACCTTCCCATGCTAGCTTCATTTATCTTAAATTCCATCTCCTAATTTATTATAAGACCCCAGCTACTATTCAAACAGTGTCATCATTGCTTTTTTGTTTGTATTAAGAAATTATGTTTTTTAGAAAGGAGTAAATATAGTACCAGGAGAATTATGATGCGACTGCTTTTCCAGGGATTTCAAATAAAGTCTTCTTTCACAAAACCTTACCCCTCCTCTTCACTGCTTCTGGGGCCCCCATAGGTGTTCTGATCCACAGAACTGCCTTTTTATCCTCAGCTCAACCTGTGAGTAATCCAGTTACAGCTGTGTCTTTGAGATGGAGAGTCCCAGTCCAAGCCAGCCTTTTTCATGCTGTCTGCCCAAAATGAAGAGGCAAGAGAAAGGTGAGTAGGACAGGAGACACACAGCCCCCTCTGTGAGGCCCTACCCCCAGTGCCTGGATACTGCCCAGAGGACTCTTCTGAAGTGCCCTGGATCTCCCTGGCTGTTCTTAGAATCCCCATTGTTCCTGGAATTTCTTTTATTGTTTCTAGAATCTGGGTGGCTGCACCTTTTTCCCCATATCCCCCTCAGTGAGTTTCAGAGAACCTTATGGTCATTAATGAATATATTTTCACAACCTCCCCAGAAACAAGCCTCTTCAGTGTTGCAGATCAAAGATCCCTCTTACTGACACAAAAGGAATCCAGCCAACTGGACTTCCCCACATGGAAGACAGGCCCAGTTCTAATCTTGCCTTGGCTTTTGACTTGCTGTGTGGCCTTTGTTTCCTCTTCCAATGATAATATCTACCTCCCAGGAATGTTGTGGAGTTCAACAAATGCTAAGAACTGCTCCTTTCAAAGGCTGAAATATAGGGAGCGGATCTATTACAATGCCTGAGAACTCAAAGCCCTTTATAGGAGTCTAATCTGTACTTTATCTTTGTAGGGCAGATAAGCGGCAGGTGTTCCTGTGCCCACTTTATACCCTTAGAAACATGCATTTCACCATCTCGAATTTAACAGTTTCCACCACTTCCTCTTTCCAGACTCACAGGAAACTGTCCACCTGAACAGAGACCAAAGACATTCTGATGTATACGCAGCAGGGTTTTGTGTCATTTCATTCATTCTTCAGTTTGTATATCTCATTCCATTTTTGCTCAGGAGCGGAGAAGCGCTCTTCGGATCTTGGGTCCCTTACTGCTGTCCTTTTTGGCCCCAGTCCCTTATCTCAATGTCTGTTTCTCTGACCTCTCTAGCATTTGGCACTGATACTGATCACACCTTTCTAAAACTTGGTGCAGAAATTATACTCCCAGAATTCTGCCTCTTTGACTGACCAACCTTGGTCTCTCTTACCTGTTGTTCCTCTAAATGAAGGTACTCATTGAGGTGCAGACCTTTTCTCAGCATGAGCTCATCCAGTGTCAAAGTTTTAACCAAAACCAGTGTTTAGCTTCTAGTCCTGAATCTCTAACTTCTCGCTTGATATTTGGATTATTCTGGCATCATGAATATTCAGTGTATTTAGAATAGAATGTACTTTAGCCGGGCATGGTAGCGTGCGCCTGTAGTTCCGGCTACTTGGAAGGCTGAGGCGGAAGGATCGCCGGAGCCCAGCAGGTCGAGGCTGTGGTGGTCGGGAGCAGCCACTGCACTCCAGTCTAGGCGACTGAATGAGACTCCGACTCAAAAAAAAAAAATAGAATGTACTTTCTCTCCTATACCCCCTATTACCCACCAGAATAAAATGGTTTGCGATCCCTTCTAGATAAACCTAATTATGTCAGGGGTTCCACTGTTGGTTCAAACTGTGGTGTCAGTTGGACTTCTCTTTTTCCCTTAACCACCACATTTAATTCGTGCCCTCTAGCAGCTCTCCCACCCTCACCCTGTACCAGTATTCAGGTTTACATCACATGGTGTCTGTGGTCCCCTGCTACCAGTCTCAGCCCACTGCAGTCAAATTAGCCTTTTGAAAACTTTATCTTGCTTTGTCACCACTCTCAAGCCTTTCCGTGGCCTCCTGTTGCCTTAAAACAATCATGTGGATTATCTATTGTTCTGTAGCAAACTCAGACTAAGTGGCTTAAGACGACCACCCTTTTGTCAGACTCACAGATTCTGTGGATCAGAAGTTTGGAAAGGGCACAGTGGGACAGTTTGTCTCTGCTCTGTAATGTCTTAGGCCTCTGCTGGGAATATTCAAAGTCTGGGGTGACTTGACATCTGAAGGCTTGCTTGTTCACATCTTTGGCGACTTGATGCTTCTGGCTGGCAGCTGGGACCTCAGCTGGGCTGTTTGCTGGAACAAAAACCTTTCCACGTGGTTGCTTGCTCTTCCTCACAGCATGGTGGCTGACTTCCAAGAGCAAGCATTCCTGAGAGGCAGTCTATGATCTAGTTTCAGAAGTTACAAACTACTATTTTTGCTGTGTTTGTAAGCCTGACTACTAAGGGGGAGGGACTAAAGAACTCCATCTTTCAATGGGAGGAGAGTCCAAGTCATATCATCAGAAGAGTGTGTAATCCCAGCACTTTGGGAGACCAAAGTGAGTGGATTGAGCCCGCAGATTCGAGACCAGCTTGGGTAACTTGGCGAGACCTCATCTCTATAATAAGTAAAAAAATTAGCCAGGTGTGGTAGCGCGCACCTATAGTTCCGGCTACTTGGGATGCTGAGGCGAAAGGATCACTGGAGCCCAACAGTTCGATGCTAGAGTGGCTGTGAGTGTGCCACTGCACTCCAACCTGGGCAATGGAGTGAGACTCCAACTAAAAAAAAAAAAAAAAAAAGAAGAGCATGGTAGGTGAGATTCTGATGCATTCAGCTTTGGGAAATATAATCTGTCACAAAGTCCAGATTGATGTGGGAGTTCCTTTTAAATTTGGCCCAGCTTGCCTTTTATTTACTGGTTCGTTTTATTTTATTTTATTTTTATATATTTACTTTTGAATCAGCGTCCTACTCTGTCACTGAGGCTGGATTACAGTGGCATAACCACAACTCTTCAGAGCCTCAACCTCCTGCCTCAGCCTCCCACGTAGCAGGGACTACAGGCAAATGCACAACACTCGGCTAATTTTTTTTTTTTTTTTGTAGAGATGAGGTCTCGCCACATTGTCCAGGCTGGTCTTGAACTCCCTGGGCTCAAGCAGTCCTGCCTAGGCCTCCCAAAGTGCTGCGATTACAGGCATGAGCAACCACACCTAGCCCCAGCTTGCCTTTTAAATAGAACACTAGAACACCATCATTCACACAACACTTCCCAAGTACCAGGCAATGTGTTGAAAGCACTTTTTTTGCCTTCTGAAAGTAGCATTTATTAAGAAAACAGAAAAGCTTCCACAGCAGGAGGGAACCTGAAAGAAGTTTACCCCAAAGTACTTTCTATGCATTCTAATCTAATCTGACAATTTGAGGGTTTAGATGAGGGAGCTGAGTCAGGGCAGTTAAAGCAGCTTTGCCAAGGGTCACCCAGTTAGTAAGTAGCTGAGGTGGTCTTTGAACTTGGAACCTCTGACTCCAACCTCAACTCCAGGCTATACTGTCTCTACCTCTATCAGGGAAAAAGCCGAGGTACAGAGAGACGAGAGTGGAAAGGGATATCAATTATAACACTTACTAGGAATTAGTTTTAGATTCTGACCTCCCAACTTGTCTAGTTGAAGTCTTAAAGAGCTCATAACTCAAGGGAAGCAAGACTTACTGGCTGATAGCTCAAGCTAGCTTAGTCTTTTGACCACACGTGGCCTCTGTGGACAAGAAGAGCCCAAGGAATGATCTCAGTGCCCATCTCTGTGCCTGCCTCTTCACACTTCAACCAGATTATTTCACTCAAGTGGATCTCTAGAAGGCTCTCTTCTACCAGTTCTCTCCTTATCTGTTCATTCCTACCTGGGTCGTGGTGCCCACTTGGGACTCCTTGGCCCTGGTTTGTGTGTTTTGACTTTGTGCTCATTTTCAGCCCCACTTAGAGTTACAGTGATTTATCTTCGTGTAATTTAGCTTCTCATTGGATTTATCTCACATGGCTTCTGTGGGACTGCCCATATTGAATCTGCTTGCCTTCCCTTGATTTCTTCCCAACCTTGCTCATGCTGTTTTCTCTGCGGGATCAATGTCCTTTGTCCCTTCTTTACCTGGGTGATGCTTACTTTTCCTTCGGATTCCTACCCTCCTCCCTCAAGGCAGGACTCCTTGGTGCTCCTCTGAGCTCCCATAGTATCCTGTTTATTTTTCTAGAATGGTTTCATCCCATTGTGTATTCATCTGTTGTTTAGTTCTGTGGACCCCTCACTAGCCTGAGAGCTCCAACAGGAAAGAAACTCTGTGTCATTTACCTCACAGCCCTCAGTGCCTGTTCATAGCTGGGCATCAGAGACATTCAGTCTTCCTGAGGGGACTGGCACTGTGCTGGATCACGTGTTCTAGTTCATATCTGTTTGTTTTTTTTTTTGAGTTGGCGTCTCACTGTGTCACCCAGACTGGAGTGCGGTGGCTGCTCCTGGCCACTGCAGCCTCGACCTGCTGGGCTCCGGCGATCCTTCCGCCTCAGCCTTCCAAGTAACTGGAACTACAGGCGTGTGCTACCACACCCAGCTAATTTTTGATTTATCGTAGAGATGAAGTCTCACCAAGTTGCCCAGGCGGGCTCGAACCCGCGGGCTCAGGAAATCCACTCTCCTCAGCCTCCCAAAGCGCTGGGATTACAGGCTGAGCCACCGAGCCCGGCCTCTAGTTCATATCTGTTAATGGATTGACTGGGGTAGAGTCTACCAGCAGAGACACTAGGCTTGGAAAAGGTTCAGGGATCTGGAGACTTAGAAGTTGTGGTTTCTCATTTTCAACAATAGTGCTTTTGGACAAATCACTTCCCTGGGATGCAGCATTCTTATTTATGAAATGAAGGGCTTGCCCTAAGGACATTTCCAGCTGTAAAACTCTGTGAAGATGACTGTATCTGATAAGCTTTTGACTGTGGGCTGTTGTGGAACCAAGCAGTGAATTCTAAGTATTGGGTATATCTAATCTAACATCATCATTTCCAGGGAATAGAAACTTAGTTGTTGGCTTAATTTTGATTGTGGCTCTGGTGTGGGGCTGTGACTGACTAGATTTGATGGAGTCATACACATGTCTGCAGCTCACAAAACTTCCCTTTCCCATATAAACCTCAACAAATTTAAATTCTCAGCACTTGAAAGTCTTCACTGAATTTTATTGTCTTCTCTCCAGCTTAGACAACATTTCAACAATTTTCATCTCTCAAATTAGCAAAGGCAGGACAAAATGACATATACCTACTATGTTAAGATGTTTTCAAAACCAGGCTTCATTTTAATATAGAAAACACTATCAGTCATAAAAACATTGCCCTGTGTTCAAATATTCCTCCTGCCTCAATCCCTTTGGGGACAAAACAAAGCAATGTTTTTATGACTAACAGTGTTTTCTTCTTCTTTTTTTTCTTTTTTCTTTTTTTTTTGAGTGGGAGTCTCACTCTGTCACCCAGACTGGAGTGCAGTAGCCGCTCCTGGCCACAACAGCCTCGACCTGCTGGGCTCCGGCGGTCCTTCTGCCTCAGCCTTCCAAGTGGCTGGAACTACAGGTGCGTGCTACCACACCCAGCTGATTTTTTTATTTATTGTAGAGATGCAGTCTCACCAAGTTGCCCAGGCGGGTCTCGAACCCACAGGCTCAGGCAATCCACTCACCTCAGCCTCCCAGAGTGCTGGGATTACAGACCCGGCTAGTGTTTTCTATATTAAAATGAAGTCTGGTTTTGAAAACATCTTAACATAGTGGATTCTTATAACTCAACTATAATCATATGTAAATATTTGTATACATTTATGATATATGTATATATGTACTATACATATGTATATATGTATTTGTGCATGTATATTTATTTATATAATTATACAGCATCGGACCAGAGTTCTCTGCCTACCAGTCCTGATGTAAAAAGACTGTTTCCACAGTTTCCCAGTGATCTGTGAGCACAGCTGAGGTATTATTTCCTGTCCTCTCTGTGCAAGCTCCCCTGGATTGATTTTTCTGAGTTTGGTTATCCCAGACTGGAGCATACATGCCTCTGGTTTTACCATCCCCATCTCTACTCTCCCACCATATCACTTATTTTCAAGCTCACTATACCTCTTCCAGATAGCACAAAATTACATAAAGCTGAAAACTTAAATCCATCAATATTGTCCTTCATAAAAATTCATTTCACAGTTGACTGGTGAAGGAAGTGGAAGGCAATGCTGTAGTAAGGTGTGACTTAGCTCTTTTTGCAAACTCTTCCTTTATTTTTAAAAATAACCCATGAAGCTGATTTACTCTTATCTTATATTTTACTCCAGTGGCATGTCCTGACAGTGATTTCCTTTTCTCAAGTCTCAGTTTCACCCCCTACAAAATAGGGATAAACCAACACTTGTCGCTGGGAGCAGTGGCTCATGCCTGTAGTCCCAGCGACTTGGGAGGCTGAGGCAGGAGGAATACTTGAACCCAGTAGCTTGAGGCTACAGTGAGCTGTGATTGTGCCAGATCCACTCCAGCTTGGGTGACCCCATCTCTAAAAATTAACAAAAACAAAGAAACCACTTACCACCTGGAAGTTTCTAAGAACTGCCAAGGAGACTGGTTAGTGGTGAGTGAATGGTTGGTAATGTCTGCCACCCAGAAGAAAAGCACCTCACAAACAGACTGAAAAAGCTGCCCTGACTTGCTAAAGGAACATTTTTTGCAAGCAGGAAGAGCCAGAAAGAAAGCTAACGTTGCTGAATTTTTCCCCAGAGTCTGTTGGCCCAGATTGCCAGAGGAAACTCACTAGGTGAGTGTTCATAACTGCAGATGAGGGCCAGGTGGAGTGGTGGATGGAAAGGGAGGAGGAAGACAGGTGCATGAGAGACCTACTTGAGGTTTAGGTTGATATACAGCATTTTATTAGTCTGGAGGAAACCAGCGTGAAAGTACAGTTTTTAGACAAAAAATTGATTTCCAATAAAATTCATAATTCATTTACTGAAGTGAGCAGGTAGCAAAATTAACAGTTTTAATCATACTAGCCAGGCGTGGTGGTGCATGCCTGCAGCCCTAGCCACAGGCTGAGGCAAGAGGATGGCTTAAGCCTGGGAGTTGAAGGCTACATGAGCTGTGATCATGCCTCGTGCCATAGCACACCACCCCAGGCAACAGAAAGAGACCCCATTAAAAAAAAGTTTTGGCTGGGCTCAGTGGCTCAACCTGTAATCCCAGCACTTTGGGAGGCCGAGGTGAGAGGGTTGCCTGAGCCCGCGGGTTCGAGACCCGCCCGGGGAACTTGGTGAGACCTTGTCTTTACAATAAATCAAAAACTAATCGGGCGTGTTAGCGTGTACTTGTAGTTCCGGCTACTCGGAAGGTTGAGGCGGAAGGATCGCCGGAGCCCAGCAGGTCGAGGCTGCGGTGGCCGGGAGCAGGCCACTGCACTCCAGTCTGGGCGACAGAGTGAGACTCCAACTCAAAAAAAAAAAAAAGTTTTAACCATAAAAACAAGATTAATGTAGAGGAAAAAAAATCACTTTGAAAGATAAGAGTGTGAGCTTCTCATTCACATGTGTCATTAATGGGTTAAAATTCACATACACATTTTTTGTTGATTCAGTTAAGGTGCCTGGGCTTCTTACTCTGTTGACAGTACACAAGGAGGTAGCAGTTATGAGTGCTTTGTGACATCTACCCTCTTACATTTGGGTAACTTCCAGGCATCCAGGTGTCCTTTCTTTATTTCCTTGACCAGACTATCTTTAAGTCCATTTGCGAGTCTGCGCTCTGTGATGGGGCTTGACTGCAGACTCTACAGTTACTCTGTGTTTGGTTTCAGAATTTGTTTCTGATTATGCAAAGCATGATGACCCCAACCTTGCCATGTAGCCCAAGGTGAACAGTTCTATGGCTCTGGACCTCAGGTTCCTCACCTCTAAAATGAGGTTCTTCTGAAATCCAGAAGCAAGGCACTTCAAAAGCTTTTGAATGTCAGCTGTAAGATCGCAGTTTCTCAATAGCTGACTTGGTGGAGTGGTTTGGGCAGCATGCTTCTTGAGTGGCCTGTCAGTTTCCTCTCATATGACAACAGACCAACATCCAGTAAGTGTGGCTGTGAGCAACGTGCTGGATTTCCAGGGGTGTCCTGGGAAAAGCTCTCTTGGCTCACTAGAGCCAGTTGTGTGCATCGCTTTCCTACTTCCAGATGATGGTGGCACATTCGTCGCTTTAGATGGATTATGGTAGAGTGTTTACTACAGAAGTTGGCAAAAAACTGCCTCCCCTGCAAGAGCCATTTGTTAAACATTTACCAGCACAACACTAGATTTATCTCTTATACTAGTGCTCTTACTTCCAAGACAGGTAACTTCCTTATAGACCCTGGTCAATGAATGAAGACTCCTTGAAGGTATGACACAGGCCCAGTATCTGGCGTTGTGCCCAGGGGGAGAATGTTCTCCCACTTTCCAGGGAACTTCCTGTAGAATGAACGGCCAGAAGTGCACATCTGCAGCTGTTCCCACCCCAGAATTTAAGTACGTATTTATCAGTGGCCCTTGGGTCCAGTATAGTTTGCTTCTCTCATTTGAGTTTGTCGCTGTCGAGGCTCATTTCTTTGTACTCCAACCTTCACTCCCAGCCAACACTCGTGATCCGTTTGCAAGCTCATCCTTGCCTTTTTTCTGCTTACCTCACAGAAATGTTAATGCAAATAAGATGAAGTGTATGAAAGAATAGCTCTGTGTAGGTGTTTCTGAGCCTTTGGCTGTAGTAGATCCCCACAATGCTGGTGACAGCCATCTTGTTAACACCTTTGTTCTAGCAAGCCCAGTCTTTTTTGTCTTATATACTATTGTTAACCAAAGATACATAGTATCTTACAGTTTTGTAGAGCTTCGTCATACCCCAGTATCTTTATGTCACAAGTAACTAAAATCCCAAATGACTGCCCTGCAGAAACCCTTGCAGTGATCTCCCACAGCCTACTAAGTGCACACTCCCCACACCATTAAATAAGGCCTCCGCATTTGTCCCCACTTAGTATTCATCTGTCTCCCCATTAGATGTATCTGATTTGCTCTTGCCCAGACATAGCCTATTACTCCTTCTCTCTGCTTCCTCTCCCTACTCAAGCGCATCTCTGACCATCACAGTCCTACCACAGTCCACACTGGACACCACCTGGCAAGGCATGATTGGGGTCTAGCTTCCCAAGGATGTGCCCCTTTAAGCTGCAAGGGGCAGCTCCTTGGAAAGGTCTGGGAAGTCCCAAATAGTCCGTCAAAAGAGTGGTTCTTGCCTCAAAAAGATAAAACATCATTATCTCTGATCTTACTGTTCCCCTTGTTCATCTTCTCTGTTTCTCAGGTTTTTATCATAGCCTTGCTCTTCTCTTCTTCCTGCTTGAGTTTCCACTCAGATTTAATTCTGCCCATCTGCCAGTTCCAGGAGGAAGTTCCAGCTTACTTCTGGTAGACACACTAAATCTGCCATTGAACTACACTCACACCATTCCCTTGGTCCCGATCTTCTCCATTTCAATGTCTGCCCCCCCCAATCCAAGGTTCAGCAGGATTTTTTCATAGAGTGCCATATTGTAAATATGTTAGGCCCTGTGGCCCATATGGTGCCTGTAACAACTACTCAGCTGCCATAGTCATTGCAGTGGGAAAGCAACTATGCACACTATGTAAACAAATGGGTGTTTCAATAAAACTTTATTTACAGAATAGGCTTTAGTCTGGATATAGCACAGTGACCATAGTTTGCCTACTCCTACCCTAGTCAGATGCCAGTTAATGTGCACTCCTGACAACTGTTCATGTAATAGTCTTCACACCTGAACATAAGATGTTCACTAGTGCAGCCATGCAAGAGAACATGTCTGGGACATGCTCAGCTGCAACCTTAGAGCTGAGGGTTCTGGGGAGCATTATTTGTCGCATTTCCCCTACCCACGAAGGAATATTGATTCAAAAGTGGGCAAAAGCACTTGTTTCCTTAGGACCAGTATGACATAGAGGGGTATTTCCCAAATTTCAGCCATCTATTTACTGCTTTCATGTTTTCTGTCACATCTCAACCACTTGCACTATTAAGTGCTTAATATTGTCTTTTTTTTTTTTTTTTTTTTTTGAGTTGGAGTCTCACTCTGTTGCCCAGATTGGAGTGCAGCGGCCGCTCCTGGCCATCGCAGCCTCGACCTGCTGGGCTCCGGCGATCCTTCCGCCTCAGCCTTCCAAGTAGCTGGAACTACAGGCGCACGCTACCACGCTCGGCTATCTTTTTTAAAGACAGGAGGATTAGGATTGGAGAGATGTTAAAGACTGATCAACCCCCAAACTAATACTTTTTCCTTAATATAAAAAGAAATATTAGAAGCTGGGCTCGATGGCTCAGCCTGTAATCCCAGCGCTTTGGGAGGCTGAGGTGAGTGGATTGCCTGAGCCCGCGGGTTCGAGACCCACCTGGGCAACTTGGCGAGACCTCATCTCTACAATAAGTCAAAAATCAGCCGGGCATGGTAGCGCGCACCTGTAGTTCCAGCTACTCGGAAGGCTGAGGCGGAAGAATCGCCGGAGCCCAGCAGGTCGAGGCTGCGGTGGCCGGGAGCGGCCACTGCACTCCAGTCTGGGTGACAGAGTGAGACTACAACTCAAAAAAAAAAAAGAAATATTAGAAAATAAATGAAATGTGATCCCTTATTTT
Organism: Cephalopachus bancanus; assembly: GCA_027257055.1. NCBI lineage: Eukaryota > Metazoa > Chordata > Mammalia > Primates > Tarsiidae > Cephalopachus > Cephalopachus bancanus. Next base: position 2,701,160 of record JAPVLO010000098.1, on the reverse strand, counting down.
TTATTGCTGTGCTTGCAACCCTCCTACAGTCATGACATGGAACCCCGTGTCTTAGTGTCTCATGTACCACATACAAACATGACCAAAATGAGAGCACTAGTGACTTCAGTGTCAGACAGACCTATATTCAGATTCTTGACTTCACCCCAGGTTTTCCAACTGTGCAGTAGAAACAGTTAATCTCCCACCTCAATACAAGCAAATAGGAGTCAGGTATTGGCTGTCCGGGCCACGCCCAGTACCAATATGGAGCTCTTCTAGACACTGGAGCTGATGTCCATGAAGCACCCAGTACCACCCCGTACCACCCCTGTCCCTAGCATAGGCACTCATCCACATAAGGTGCTGCTGTCCTTGGAACACCTGTGAATCCCAAGTGTCTCCTACAGTTTTAACAATAGTATATATGAAATTTCTGTGATTAGTCCTACTGCATTGCCATGGAGAGACTGGGCAGGTTACTTCAATTATCTTCTGGCCTTTTGACCATTGTGAGAAATAAATGAGATGACGTGTGCAAAAATGCTTTGCGATAGCAAAGTCTATGTTGGTTTTGTCGTCGGCAATAACTTTGGTAGTCGGTTTTGGTATCCTACCTTCCTTCCCCCTGGCCTGAGTTCCTGGAAGGCAGAAACTGTGGTAGTGAACCTCTCCTCTTCGGCACCCCTTTACGTTGACTGAGCACAGTGCAGATGTGTCAGTGAAGTGAACGGAAAATCAGTTCTGTTCATTCTCACCTCTTTTCCTCCTTCTCTGCATCCCAAGATGGGGATTTTTAGCCTTATAAACACTAATGAATCTTAGTAGTCCCCGCTTCCCATCTAGAACATATTAGTATGGTAGACTTTCCTCATTGGTGCAGGCCTGGGACAAAGGTGTCTGCTTGTCCTCTGTTGAATCCAGGTGTCTTTACATCGCTTCCGGCACTTGCATTCTGCATCATTTGCCTTTTAGACGGTTAGTTCTTCGTTGTTTCAGAGCTCTCCACCTCCTGTAAACCTGCTGATTCACAGTCTTTGCCTTTGCACTTTTGTTTGCTAGAGATGTTTTTATAAGTTCTTAGCCATGGGGTTCCTTTCTTCTAGCCATTACAAACCATTTTTCTTGGCACACAAATTACAGTCTGTGTATCCATCTCTGACACTGAATGAAGATTTCTGAAACTTTTCTTGAGTCCTGTTCTCAGAATAAACCACTCACAACACAGAAATTCTTCCTTCAAAGGCTTTTTTACTTGGACAGCTCGGTTCTTGTACCATTTCTGTGGGAAGGAGAGGCATCTGTTCTGTCCTGGAGGGAAGTCAGCAGGCAGGACTGAAGAACTTGCCATGCTGAGGGGGAGCTTAGGAAGAGGCCATCTGGCCCCAGAGAAGTGAAATAACATGCCAGAGCCACATATCTGGGTGGTGGCCATGCTCCTGGTGGTCCTGATACCTAGTCTAACTCTCTATCAATGACCTCTCAACAAAGACTGGGATGTCTGTTCTTGAGACAGACAGCTCTCTCTTGGAGGTCTATGGCCGTCAAAGACCTATGGGAAATCTGTTCAGAGACAGAGTGGACCCTTTACATTCAGATGACCTGGAATGACCAAAGTGGGCTGAATTGAGAAGCCCAATTACATGGGCTTAAAGGGCAGTCACTCCTGCTATCTGGTCACTTGTTTACATTCATTCCTCAAGCAGTCAAGTACTGGATAGTAGGATAAGCAAACCACAGTGGACAGAGTCTGGCTGGGCAGCAGAGATATAAACAGAGGATTACAGCAGGGTGTGACAAATGCCACAAACAAGCCTCCAGCTAAGGGCTGTGGTTGCACTGATCCTGCCAGGCTGTGCAGCCTCCCCAAACCCCTCAGTTAAGATGAAATTTTCATCCGGGCACCCAATGTTAACCAAGTATGACCTGGAAATGAAGAATGTGCCCCTGCTTCCATTCTGATGATCAGCCAACAATGACGGGGTTGGCCTCCCCCACACACCCATATTCCCAGTGTAGATAACCTCTCCTTAACCAGACCAGAAAGCTCAAGATTGCTGAGGGTGCTATTTTCCCTGGTACTGCTCTTCCCCGCCTCCCCCTGAAGTAGGAAGATAAATCCTTACTGAGGATAGATTGGTGACATGGGTATGGTGACCATCCCAGCAGTCCAGGCATGTAAGGAGGGCTACAGAATAAGGCAGTCCACTCCTTAGAAAGCTGTTCTTTTTGCTGTTAGCAGAGACATGGAAAGAGGCTTCTGAATTTTGCTTTGTTTCTGTTGATATAGAAAGAGGGAAGGGAAGGAAAAGAGGGATATTCTGTTTTAACACAGAGCATATTTGTAAGATTGCGCTACAGACCAAAAGTAAATCAATGTTTTTTTGGTAGATGCTACAGAAAATATTTCATTAAAAGAATTCCAAAAATATGTTTGGCAGAGGAATCATTATTGGCATAAGTAAATAATCTTCTAATGGCATTACTTTGATGGAGACATTATTCATGTGTATCAAAAAATAAAACTCCTGGTGTATTCTTTTAAAAAAAAAAAAAAAAAGCAATCAGCCGGGCTCCATGGCTCAGCCTGTAATCCCAGCGCTTTGGAAGGCTGAGGTGAGTGGATTGCCTGAGCCCAAGGGTTCGAGACCCACCTGGGCAACCTGGCAAGACCTCATCTCTATAATAAATTTTTAAAAATTAGCTGGGCATGGTAGCGCAACTTGTAGTTCCAGCTACTTGGAAGGCTGAGGCAGAAGAATCGCCAGAGCCCAGCAGGTTGAGGATGCGGTGGCCAGGAGCATGCCACTGCACTCCAGTCTGGGCGATAGAGTGAGACTCCAACTCAAAAAAAAAAAAAAGCAATCATGCTATCTAATCATACCTTCTACTAACCTAAAAAACTCTCAAAAGGTGTGGTAAGTACCTGTTAGGAACAGAAGAGTATCATAATGGTAGTTGTAGATATGCTTTTCTTTTAAGATAAAGAGGCATTTCATTTGTTGGTTAAGGCCGAGTGCTGTGGCTCATGCTTGTAATCCCAGCACTTTGGGAAGCCAAGGTGGGAGAATTGTTTGAGCCCGGGAGTTTGAGACCAGTCTGGGCAACATAGCAAGACCTCATTTCTACAAAAAAAAGAAAAGAAAAATTTAATCAAGTGTGATGGCTCATGCTTGTAGTCCCAGCTACTCAGGAGGCTGAGGTAGAAGAATTGCCTGAGCCTAGGGGGTTGAGGCTGTGGTGAGCCGGGATCACACCACTGCACTCCAGCCTGGCCAAGAGAGTAAGACTGTCTCAAAAAATAATAATAATAATTAATAATTCATTGGTTAAGTGTACCTTACAGTCACATGTGAGAGAGAGAAGTGAGGAATCATCAGTAGAATGCCCTGACGATGGAATGTACACAGCCACAGAAAAGGGCAGAATTACACTTGCACCCCAAATTTCAGAGCTGCAAAGTTCTCGTCTCTGAGGAAGGAAGTCAATAAGAAGAAAACAGCTTCTGAAAAGACAGTTAATGCTGATGGCTATGTTTATGTGCCTCCCAGTATTTCACCTGGTATCCACCGACTCCGTGTGGGGCATGATGATTTGTTTCTGAGTCTTGGTGAATGATTTATCACCTCTGTGGTTCAGCTCAGGAAATGGGAGGCCTTTGCTGATCGGGTTCTTGCCAACCTGTCCATCTTGCTCTCTCGCCCTTCTCTGGAAGCATTCTTTGCTCCTCTCAAACCAGAGGACTTGAGATTCCTCCAGTTCAGGTCCCTGGTTGCCATGCCATTGTATTCTTCATTCCTTTGAGTTGGAAGGTCTTTCCCAACCCCTCTATGCTCTCGCCCCTCTGCCTCTTACTCCTCAGGGCTCCACTGGGGCATTGTCCCCCACTCCTGGGGCCCTGCCAGGTTTCCCTCTGTTGGTCTTGCCACTCAGGCACCTTCCATTGTGTTGCAGGTTGTCTCATAGCAGCACAGCATGGGGATACACTGCCTGCTCACTGGACGCCCACTCCACCAGAGTGCCTCATGGTTGGGAGCCTTGTGGCCAGGAGCAGGTCATTTGTTCACCCCTGTCTCTCTAATATCTAACATAGCAAGTGCTCGATAAGGGGTTATGGAGTAAATGAAATGAATGAAGTTAGTAAAGCCATCGGTCACCTGCCTGAATACTTAAAAAAAGACAGGGAAGAATTCTATGACGTTTCCTCAGGTGAGTGAGGTGGGATAGGTTCTTTAACATGAAAAACCTCATGCATAAGTAAAATGCAAATAAAATATTGTTTTTTACCTATTGATGGGCAGAAGTCAAAACGTTTGATAGCTGTATGTTTTCAGATGTTTGGGGAAACAACATTGCATCGTGTGTTAACATTACAAATGCATAGCCAGCGGACTGTTCTGCTTCCGGGATTTCACTTCTAGAAGCACATGTAAGTACACATGTGCTAAGTGAGACAGATATGTATTATAGTATTTATTTACTTTTTAGAAATAGCAAAAGATTAGAAACATTACATCTCCATTGGTGGAAGACCAGTTTAATTATTGTACATTCATAAGATTGAATATATAACTATCAAAAAATAATATAAGCAGGTGTGGTGGCTTATGCCTGTAGTCCTAGCTCTTTGGGAGGCTGAGGTGGGAGGGTTGCTTTTGAGGCCAAAAATTCTAGACCCCATTTCTACCCCACCCAAAAAATTAGCTGGCCCCAGGGGCATGTACCTACAGACTAGCAACTTGGGAGGCTGAGGCTAGAGGGTCACTTGAGCCCTTTAGGTTGTACAGTGAGCCATGATTGCGCCACTGCAGCCTTTGGGTGAAACCCTGTCTCTCAAACACAAAAAATAATAATAGAGCTCTATGTGTGTAGATATGAAACAATCTCCAAACTGTACTAAGTGAAAGAGCATATACAGAACACTAATATTTGTGTTTGGGTGAAAAAAATATATACATACAAGGAGGGACCCCAAAAAACCTGGAATTTATTTTTATTTATTTATTTATTTATTTTCTTTGAGTTGGAGTCTCACTCTGTCACCCAGACTGGAGTGCAGTGGCCGCTCCCAGCCACCACAGTCTTGGCCTGCTGGGCTCCAGCGATCCTTCCGCCTCAGCCTTCCAAGTAGCTGGAACTACAGGAATGCACTACCACGCCCAGCTGATTTTTGATTTATTATAGAGATAAGGGCTTGCCAAGCTGCCCAGGTGGGTCTCAAACCCGCGGGCTAAGGCAATCCTCTCACCTCAGCCTCCCAAAGGCATGGGATTACAGGCTGAGCCACCGAGCCCGGCTCCTGGAATTTATTTTAAAATTGTGTATTTATTCCTACATGTTTAAACTTCAATCACCTTCAAAATACTCTCCATTTGATGTAAAACACTTTTTGAGATGCTTTTTCCACTGCTCAAAACAGTTTTTTTTTTTTTTTTTTGAGTTGGAGTCTCACTCTGTCGCCCAGACTGGAGTGCAGTGGCCACTCCTGGCCACCGCAGCCTCGACCTGCCGGGCTCCGGCGATCCTTCCGCCTCAGCCTTCCAAGTAGCCGGAATTACAGGCATGCACTACCACGCCCGGCTGATTTTTTTTATTTTATTGTAGAGATGAGGTCTCGCTGCCCAGGCGGGTCTCGAACCCGCGGGCTCAGGCAATCCACTCACCTCAGCCTCCCAAAGGCGCGGGATTACAGGCTGAGCCACCAAGCCCGGCTTCAAAACAGTTTTTGAATTCGTCAATTTTGGTGCCTTTCAGTGCTTCTGCCCTTTTTTGTTTACCTCTTCCATGTCAGCAAAACGTTTCCCTTTGAAGACATTTTTCTTCCAGGGAAGGGGGGGGAGTCGCTTGGGGCAAGATCAGGTGAATAGGGAGGGTAGAGCACAGGGTTATACTGTTTTTGGTCAAAAACTGCTAAACACTCAACACAGTATGGGAAGGTACACTCAGAAGTCACACATCATGAAATGGACAGATGCCTTGAAAGAATCTCCAAAAAAAATTCACTGAAGCTGAAGGCAGCATATCACAGCACTGCTAGCTGGTACACTGATGCCAGTGGGTTCCTATAACACTTACCTAGTGGAGGAAACCTGGACTCCAAGAGGCCCACCCTCCAAAAGATAATTCCAGTTTTTGTGTGTGTCCCCCCTCATGTATGCATATGTATTTAATACTCTGGGAGGATTTTTTTTTTTCTTTTGAGTTGGAGTCTCACTCCATCGCCCAGGCTGGAATGTAGTACCAAGCTTATGGCCACCCGAGCGTCGACCCGCTGGGCTCTGGCAATCCTTCTGCCTCAACCTTCCATAACCATAACTACAGGCACGTGCTACCATGCCCGACTAGTTTTTTATTTATTGTAGAGATGTGGTCTCGCCAAGTTGCCTGGGCTGGTCTCAAACCCACGGGCTCAGGCAATCCACTCGCCTCAGCCTCCCAAAATGCTGGAATTACAGGCTGAGCCACTGAGCCTGGCCAATTTTTTTAAAAACTGGTAATGAGAACTAGAGGCCCAAAGGACAGGTGTGGAAGGGAGAGTTTTTCTGCTCTGTTTGTTGGTATCTTGTGAACTTTATGCAAAAACTATGTAGAACTTCTTTCTAAAAAGTAAATTTGTTTTAAAGATACCGGTTGACTGGTAGATGTAGGTGTTTAGATTTGCTGAGATCTGCAGAATTACTGTTTAAAAACCACAAGAAAGAACTCCATGTGAAAAAAACACCTTTCATTCTGATGACTCACCACCACCCCCACTCCTGCGTCATCCCCCTCTCCCCTCGTTTTTGGGGGTCTCTCTCTCTCTTTTTTTTTTTTTTGAGTCAGAGTCTCACTCTGTTGCCCAGATGGGAGTGCAGTGACACACTCACGGCTACCCCAGTGTTGACCTGCTGGGCTCCAGTGATCCTTCCGCCTCACCCTTCCATGTAGCTGGAACTACAGTCGTGCGCTACCATGCCCAGCTAATTTTTTAATATATCGTAGAGACGAGGTCTCACCAAGTTGTCCAGGCTGGTCTCAAACCCCTGGGCTCAGACAGTCCTTTTGCCTCGGCCTCCCAAAGTACTGGGATTACAGGCTTGAGCCACTGCGTCTGACCTAGAGTCTCTCCTTATCACCTGTTACCCAGACCGTTGGATATGGAAAAGGACTTGGACAATTATCTAATGGTGTTTCCATTAAACCAAGCTGGCTGCTGCTGCTTTTTCAATAATTGTGCCGTGCCTTAAGTTTCCCTCACCTGCTGCCAAAGCATATTACCTTAAAATGTGAATGTGGTTTTTACAGAGCTGTTTAGATTAAAGTGGCAGCAACAAGTGGAGTATGACTATAACACTGATTAACCAATGTCTGAATTATGGACCAGAGTTCTGTTTCTGGGCTGTAGAAATGTAAGCTTTGATCTGGCAGGGTATGACATCAGTGCAAGTCCTTGGGAGCAGTTCCAACCTTCTCATTCACAGTCTACACCAAGACCTATATATACCTACCTGTAGGATAATTTGTACAACACCCTCTCCTCTGTTCATAGTAATTTCATGAAATAACATTACACTTTCAAAATCTGGGCATCAGGGATTATATAAGAGTATCCAAGAGTATCCTGTCAGTAATGAAAGTAAAATGCAAATAAAATATTGTTTTTCACCTATAGATGGTCAGAAATCAAAACATTTGGTAACTCTGTGTTTTCAGATGTGTGTGGAAACAATTTTGCCTCGTGTTGGCATTACAAATGCACAGTCAGTTGACTATTCCACCTCCGGGATTTCATGTGAACTTAAAGCTTTGTCTCAGGAGAGAGAAAAAATGGGGTAAATGTAGAAGTGAGTCGTGACACAAGCAGTGTCACAAACCCATTGTTTTTTGTTTGTGAGATATCCTATTATAAAACACAGTGGGTTTTTTCATCTAACTTATGTATTAGGTTGTTAAAAATTGTGGCCTAAATAAAATGCAAGATTCATTGAGACTTTTTTTTTCAAAATTCAGTATCTGTAGCCTAAGATCCATGTGGGATACCTCTTAGACCTGTCCCTTACCTTTTCTTTGCAACAGTTTTATTTTGCTGCCAAAATGAGGTAAATCTTCTGTTTGAAGAGAATCTTCTCAGACTGCCTGTCTTCTTGTGTAACTGCCTCATATGTGAGGCATTAATCAGAGAGGTCAAATGACTGACCCAGCATCTGTCTGACAACTTCTCTGTGATGGAGCCAGAATTTGAACCCTTTTCTCCATTTCCCAACTGGCACACCTCCCACTCTGCTTCTCTGTTGTGTTGAAATAATGATAGTCTTTAGTAACAATAACATGTTTTACTAGCAGGGACAAGAATTATTGAGTTAAAAAGTCCAAGGAATATGTTTAAATTTGTATTTTTTTTTTCTTAAATCATTGTTCTCTAAGAAATCAAGAGCTTTTCTTTGCTTGGAGACATTAGTAAATAAAAAATATTTGCATTTCCACAAGTATTTATGATTGAATACTACAAATTTTACATTTTACACCAAGAAACAAAACCACCCTCATTTAATAAAGCACAATAATCAAGCTGCTTTTAAATGAAAGAGAAGCATAATCTGTGGGCTTCACAGTTGCTCTCCTCAGCTTCTGAAATTTCCCCAGACTAGGTCTTTAATCTGAATCTACAGGTGACTCTGTACAACCTTTGCAGTTTCTATCCTGGTTCAATGCTGGCTCCAGGTAATGCCTTCTAATTAATTATCTGATTTTGGCTCATTAAGTGAAGTCAGATGCATTCACATTCCATAGAAAAATTGGGTACCAATACTTCTGAGCACATCAGGACCAAAGCTGGGAATCAGAGGTACAAGGGAATTTGGGGATATTATGCCTCTATCAAAATAACCCCAATACCCACATTTGTGGAGTGCTTTCTCATAGTTCTCTGGGTCTGGTGAAAGGCAAATGAGAAGAGAGGGCAGGAGCTCATCTACCAGCGAGACTGGGACAGCCAAGAGGGAGCACCTATGAACTCTCTTCCTTCCCTCAGTTGTGCTGCTGGGAACCTGGCCTGGCTCCAGGCAAGGAAAGGAGTTCTGAAAGTAGGAGGCAAACCTGGGCTTATATCCAGGAAAGGAAAAAGAGGTAGGAAAAGGAATTTGAAGCTGTGGTAGCAGAGACCTCTTGTGGCCACCTGCTGAGCCGGGTCATTGTTCACCGTTATTTCCATCAGGCATTGAGTGCCACATACAACTTCCTGTTGGTGGGTCCTGCAGGAGCCTGCCCAGCTAATGGTGCTGGCTTGAGAGGAAGTGATGAAAACTCAGGAACCAATGGAGACAGATGCTCTGTTTACTGTCTTTGTAAGACAGGGAACTCAGAAGATAGTGTGAATCAGCAACTAGAAGGAATTCTGTGTTTAAGTGCCAGAGATGTTAACCCTGGTATGTTCGTTCGTTGATCAAATGTACAGAATGACTGGTGTGTATACATCACCAGCATGAAAGCCTAGGATTTGCATAGTTCAGGAAAAATACAGTTCAGAAATTTTTCATTTCTGTCAGCACCACGGGAAAATTTCTTTGTGCAAAAGTCTAGTATACCAAAATTGGCTATAAATCAAATTTGTATTTTTGACTTCAAGTCCCCAGTAATCAGACTCATTTTAGAATTGATTTAAAGGAATCTTTAGATGAATTCTCAATAAGATGATAAATTCTTTTGAAAATAAGAATAATGTATATGCTTTCTTTCCCTAGTTTGCTTTAAAAGTTGACTATTCAAGGTTTTAAAAAACATTGTATTCAAATCATGTAGCATTAGCTCTAAGAACTAATTAGTTTTCCTTTTTTTCTTTAATCAGCACCTTATGAGATATCAAAGATGTTCACTGGTTTTTCTTTGTATCTTGTGAGGTGCTTTTATTTTTTTATTGGTGTTGTGGGAGACGTTATTTTTCTGGCTCCCCTCACAATTTTGATAGATAACTTTTCTTATGGCATTAAAATAAAAATTCCTTCCTCCTCTTCTCAGGAGCAAGTAAAGAGAATCACCCTGGGTCTTTTCACTTTCTCCAGAAAACCTTTGTGCAGTAGAGGAAACTTCAGGGAGCTAAATGCTGAGGAGCAGAGCAGACTATGAGTGTGGAGAAAGCTTCCTACAGGGCTTGGGTAGTGAAAGTGACCTATGGCTGTTTGCACACAAGACCTACAGTGACTCTATAATGCCATTTACCAGCTTCTGTTCCATTATAAGGATTCTGAGCAGGCACAGGTGTTTAAAGATATTTGGTTCACTTCTAGCAAAAAAAAAAAAAAAAATCCAAAGCTATGAGCTAGGGAAAGGCAAGGAATTGGATTAGGCAGTTAATTTTTTTTTTTTAGCTGGAGTCTCACTCTATTGCTTAGGCAGGAGGGCAATGGTACGCTCACAGCCACCGCAGCCTCGACTTGCTGGGCTCAGGCAGTCCTTCTGCCTCAGCCTTCCAAGTAGCTGGAACTACGAGCATGAGCCATCACACCCAGTTAATTTTTTGATTTATTGTAGAGATGAAGTCTCGCCAGGTTGCCCAGGCTGGTCTTGAACCTGTGAGCTCAGGCAACCCTCTCACCTTGGCCTCCCAAAGTGCTAGAGTTATAGGTGTGAACCACCGTGCCTGGCCAGGCAGTTAATTTAAATTACATTCTATTGCTTTATTGAAATTAAGTGGAGAGTTTCAAGGATTGCTGAGGTCAACATGCCCCCCCCCTTTTTTTACTCCCTAGATTATAATTTACATGAAGGCATTTTTGTTTTGTTCATTACTATACCCCATCACCTAAAGTAAGTGGCTGGTCTATAAAAGATGCTTAGTAAACATTTGTTGAATATAGAAAACTTTTAGTTTAATCTTAGAGATCATCCCATTCCCCCAAATTGGATAAAATGTCTGTCAGTCTCCAGTCATAACATTTCAACCACCTGTTCATACCACTTGACCTTTAGTGTAGGTGAAGTGGTACTCTCCCCTGTGAGACAGGGGATACTCTTTATGTGCACTGCAATAAGAGGAAGTTCCTTTATAAGGATGAGGCAGGAGGGAGGAGCATGTGATTTGACCGACCCTTTCCTTCCTTTCCCTGCTTTCTTGGAATTTTGGGCTATATTAGAGGTGAATTTAATTTTCCTTAATCATCAGGATAACTATAATGATTAAGATCAATGTCAGCTGGGCTCATTGGCTCACCCTGTAATCCTGCACTTTGGGAGGTTGAGGTGAGTGGATTGCCTGAGCCCACGGGTTCGAGACCCGCCTGGGCAACTTGGTCAGACCTCATCTCTACAATAAGTCAAAAAATGAGCCGGGCGTGGTAGCACACGCCTGTAGTTCCAGCTACTTGGAAGGCTGAGGCGGAAGGATCACCGGAGCCCAGCAGGTCGAGGCTGTGGTGGCCGGGAGTGTGCCACTGCACTCCAGTCTGGGCGACAGAGTGAGACTCCAATTCAAAAAAAAAAAAGATCAATGTCTTTTATAAGTGGTGGGAATCATTTCTTTTCAGAGGTAGAATGCTGTTGGTTTATCACTTATAAACTGGGATGAAAGAGATTGGCTTGTTTGAAGACCAGTGTCTTTAATAGACACATGTTCTTCTTATAGTCGAAAGAATGTGGGAAGGAGTGGGCCAGGAAAAAGAAGCCACCTGTCAGCAACAAATGCCCCTGGTGATTCACTGAATGCTAAGCACATGGCTGTGTTCCAGACACTGCTTGAGCTGAAGAGGAAGAAAAATGAAAAAGACATAGGTAGTAGGGGTGGAAGGAAAGGGACAGATTTGAGTGTTGTTTGGAGGACTAAAGAGAACAATTATTTGAAAACTAATCGATGAGATGCTGAAAGAATGGCACAGTTGTTGGGGATTAATCATATGACGCTGTGCCTTTGCAAAGATGGTTTTGTACTTACTGTGTGCCACACAAGGCAAACATTTGTATACTTAGATTATAACTTGCATTGCGTCGTGTTTGGGTATGTTATTTATCTGAGCTCAGATGATTATATGTAAATATTTGTTTTTACCCTGGTTTGTCTTAATTACAGATAATGAGTTGAGGGCCATATAAGGATAACTAATCATTTCTCTAGAAACACAGTTTGTTTTTGTTAACTGGAATCTTCATCACAGCAGTAAAGAAACTTTAAAGAAAATGCTTTCAGTTTTTACTCTGTTGAGACCTTGAGAAACTGGAAGCAGGCATGTGGATTTTTGGCTCATGAAGACTCAGCCTATGTCTTAAAATCTCACCTTCCTGAATCCAAATGCATGTTTGTACTCAGGCACTCATGAATGTTCTAGCCCCTCTGAGGACTTTGTCTTGGTGTCTGGGCTTCACTCCATAGCAATCCATGTTTTGGAGATGGTTCTCAAAATTGATCTTGCCCCATGAGGCTCAGCACAGCTCTGCTTGGAGCCAGTGATAAGTAAAACTGTGAAATGGGTGATTTGCCACATACTCATGCCACCCCCAAACCCTTACAGGTATGTGCAACACCCAACCCTGTGTCAGGGCAGCCTGTCAGCCAGAAGTCAACTAATCCTTAAAGGAGTTTACTAGTTAATACCTTTATGACCATCTCTAAAGGGCATTTACATTTAAGTAAATACTTTTGAGAAGCAAAGAGCGAGCCACTGTAGTAGAGTTTCCCAAATAAACCCTCCCTGGAGGAGATGGTTTTGGTCAGAGTCCACAGTGAGTTAATGCTGAGAGAGAAAAGCTGGTCATCATTACTAAGACCTATTTTCTCAGGATTTGTCTGGGAGTGGGGACATGTCTTGTCCAAAATTCATTGAACTGAAATACATTACTGGAATGTAAATTTTTTTACTGGTGCATTGACAACTCCAGTGACATTAGAAGAACAATGTTTTAAACATATAAAGACCACAAATCAAAAATATCACTCCCCTAGCAGTCATACTCAGATAAGGGACTTATCTACTCTTTATTTATCTGAAAAATGAGAATGACAATACCTACTTAATAAAGGAATGGTAAGGCTTATGAATACTTACCTTCCATTAGTGTCAGTAGTAGTTGTGGTTTTGGAAAACCTTCCTGCTAAAAACATTGTGAAATATGTTTTAGTTGTACTTCATCAAATAACTTGAGGGATGGGGAAAAGATTGTGTTCAGTGAAATCCATGGAGAAGTTCTTATAAAACTTGAGCTAAGACTATATTTCTGTATGTACATGTCACAAAATGAGTTGAGGGAAAAGAAATGGTAGATGGAAGAGATGGTATTATTACTGGGATATGTACATAAACCTTGATAAGAGTGATCGCAGTTTTCCTCTATGAGAGTTTTTGTTTCTTGTTTTGGTTTCCTAATGAGGTCTTTGACTAAAAAAAAAAAAGTATTGTTTTTCATCAAATAATCCTAATTTTTAAATCTTCTTTCAGTTCACATAGTTGTGTTATTTACCACTATTGCTGTAAAAGGAGCCCCTTCACTAAAAACAGAATATAAGTGTTTAAAAAGAAAATTTTGGATGTTTACCTCCTTTTTAAGGAGCTAAAATATTTAATCTCTGAGAAATCTGGTGATTTCACTAGAGTAGTATTTGATATTATAGTTTTGATCTATAAGCAAGCATGCTTATTCCTTTTAATGAGATTGGTTTGAAACTTCCTCTTAACAACTCTTTCCAAAAGATTTCTAGAACCCTAGAGTTAGAATGAAACTTAATGGTCATTTAGTGGAAATTCTGCTCCAACTCAATAGAGGGATTCCTTCACCATCTTGCCCAGGAATAACTGTCCGACCTGACTTTTTACAGACATCTAGTCATCATCTAATTATCTACTGACTTTTCTCCTTTCCCCATCCATTCCTTTCAACATAAACAATTAAGAATCCTGGATGTTTTCCTCAAAAGAGAAATCTAGAATTGTGTTAGTCAAGGTCTTTTTATGCACTAGTGGACTCTGAGAGGAGGTGAGCAGGTAAATGAATTACAGGATCTCAGACTACTGCTTGTTAGTCTGAAAGTTTGTGTCCCCTCAAAATTCATGTGCTGAAATCCTTATCCCAAGGTGTTGGTATTAAGAAGTAGGACTTAGGGAGGTGATTAAATCATGAGCATAAAGCCTTCATACATTGGATTAGTTTTCCTCTAAAGAGACTGCAAAGAGATAACTCAGACCCTTCCACCATGTGAGGACACAGCTAGACAGCACTTTTTTGAGGAAGAGGCTCTCACAGACACCAGATCTGTCAGTGCTTTGATCTTGGACTTCCCAGCCTCCAGAACAGTGAGAAATGTGTTTCTGTTGTTTATAAGCTACCCTAGTCTATCGTTTTCATTATAGCAGCCCAAACAGACTAAGACACTTACATTCATTGACTTTTTCTCTATTTCATTCAAGCAGTGAACTTTTGTGAGTTTCTGTACCTGAATGCTCAGGAATCATGAGTTATTAGGGATGCTTGGGGGTTTTGTGGACATGAGTTTATAGAGCAAGAGAAGTTATTGGGTTCATGACTGCAATTCTCCTAGCTTAGAACCATTTGCAGCAGGTTACCACAATATCTGGTTTGATCCTGTTATGATTTGATCCATATCACTGCTAATATTCACAAGGACTTTACTCCGATCCCTTGTTTTTCTCCCTTAAAAAAAAAACACCAACACCAAAAAACTCTCAAGCCTCGTTTTCTTTACTTCTCAACAGTGTGCTTATATTGAAACCACTTTGTTTCCTAATAACTATTGTAATGCATTTATTTTGGAGTCCTTACAGGCAGAGGCCATTGTTTTAATCATTTTGCAATAAAGAAAATGACTAAACATTTTTTTCATTGACTCTTAATCATCCCCTGTGATCCTCCTCTGTGTGTATGTGTGTGTGTATGAGAGAAGGAGAGAAGGGAGAGAGGGATAAGGAGGAAGAGAAGGAAGGAGGAAGGGAAGGGGAGAAAGAGACAGAGATAGGGAAATTTAAGAGAGAATTGGACTTGGCCATCACTAGTGATTTATTTGTTTCCTTGAGCAACCCTAGGTCCTAGTTGAATTTAGCACGAAATGCCCCTCATACAGAATATCCAGAAGTTTTTAGGGAGAATTTTCAAAACTAGTAAAAAAAAAAAAAACAGATAAAGTGCCTCAAGTGCATACTAATGAGTGCATGGGATAGAGTGCACTAGGCACTAAAGGGGAGTAGGGCTAGGAGTTCTGGCGCTTTCTGTCCCAACTCTGCCACAATCCTTGGGATTGGTTAGCACACCTGCCTCTCTTTATAGGTAACACATATTCCATGGTGCTCTGATTTCTCTCCAGGATGAGGAACTTGTGTCATCTTGGAGCTCAGAGTTGCTATAGAAACACATAGAACCTAGTTGTGTAGAATCTCTCATTAAACCCCAAATGATGCTCTCACAGGGCCCTCATTGGCTTCCTCTGTTGCCTCTCTTGCCCCTGTTTTATCTGGGGATCCTCTGATTGTTAGCTAGCCTAGTTGTCACATGTGATCCTACAAGATAGTCTCCCCACAATTCTTGTTAACTTGTTCTCAAGCCCACATCATGGTCAAGGCTTGGATTAGAGTTCTCAAGGTGGCTGATCAGATTTGGGGCTAATTGACCATATGCCTGAAAACTGTGGCATTAGCTTCCTCACATGAAAGCAGTTGTTTCCCTTTTTTAAAAAAAAATAATAATAATAATAATAATACAGTTGAAATGGTACCTCAGTTTCACAGAGGTTCCTCAATAATTAAATATGATTTTATTTCCCTAGCAGATTGCCCACTTATTTTAAGCAGCAAATTTTATCACGACAAAATAATTTCTGCCAGGCCCTTGAAATTCAAAACAATGGGAATCTAGTTTATCTGAAATGTACTCAGTTGGAACCAGTCTATTACCTCTGGACATCTACAGCAAAGATAATAATATATTCATTAAAAGTTCCCTGAGGCATTTATATGTTGAAAGTCCTTGGAAACCATCAACTAAATTAGTTAGTTAGATGAGCCCGGGTTATGTATGTTTTGTTTTATAGTCCTTTACAGCTTAATAGTCCACACATGTATACCATAGTCATCAATTAACCAGAATATAGAATCAGCCAAAGTAGCCAGTTCCCCAGCCAAGCAAGACGGCTGTCGGGCAGTGTTGTCCCTTTCCCGTAGGTGGCCTTTTCCACCTAAACACTTAGAATTCCCCACTTTCACATTCAAGTAAACTGATTTCCTGAATCCCACAGCCACAGGGAAAGAGCTTATATACTTGTATTAAAGAGCACCCTTTGCTTGACTTGAGGTCTTGTTCTGCTTTCAGATAAAATGAAAGTAAAATCGCCGGGCTTGGTGGCTCAGCCTGTTGGGAGGCTGAGGTGAGTGGATTGCCTGAGCCCGCAGATTCGAGACCTGCCTGGGCAACTTGGCGAGACCTCATCTCTACAACAACAAAAAAAATTAGCCGAGCATGGTAGCGCACACCTGTAGTTCCAGCTGCTTGGAAGGCTGAGGTGGAAGGATCGCCGGAGCCCAGCAGGTCGAGGCTGCGGTGGCCAGGAGCGGCCACTGCACTCCAGTCTGGGCGACAGAGTGAGACTCCTACTCAAAAAAAAAAAAGAAAGAAAATAAAATAAAACCACACTCCTGCTGCCATCTTTACTCCTGCTTGAAGGTGGACTGAGGGGGCTAAAGGTTCAGCCTGGCACACTTGGGAACCACAAGTGTGGTTCTGTGTGGCAGGAATATTTAAAGATAGTGATGGGGCTGGGAGTGGTGGATCAAGCCTGTGATCTCAGCACTTTGGGAGGCCGAGGTGAGGGGAGTACCTGAGCCCATGGGTTCGAGAACTGCCTGGGCAGCTTGGTGAGACCTCACCTCTACAATAAGTCAGAAAATTAACCAGGCATGGTAGTTCCGGCTACTTGGAAGGCCGAGGCAGAAGGATCGCCTGAGCCCAGCAGGTCGATGCTGGAGTGGCCGGGAGCGTGCCACTGCCCTCCAGCCTGGGTGACGGAGTGAGACTCCAACTCAAAAATAAAATAAAGATAGTGATGGGGTGGGGCGGCAGCAGGGTCCGGAGAGGGAGCCCTTTGAGGAAGGCAGGAGTAACTACTCGTGTTTAGAAAGTCAGTGGCAGGCAGGGGTTCAGCGGCTCAGCTTGTCATCCCAGCACTTCGGGAGGCCGAGGCGAGTGGATTGCCTGAGCTTGTAGGTTCAAGCCTGGGCAGCTTGGCGAGACCTCATCTCTACAATAAATCAAAAATTAGCCTGGCATGGTAGCATGGGCTTGTAGTTCTGGCTCCTTGGAAGACTGAGGTAGAAGGATTACCGGAGCCCAGCAGGTTGATGCTGGGGTGACTGTGAGCCTGTGTGCCACTGCCCTCCAGCCTGGAAGCTGGAGTGAGACTCCGACTCAAAAAATAAAAAAGAAAAAGGAAAAGAAAGTCAGTGGCAGCCAGGTGAGGAGAGGATGGAGAGGAGGAGCAACATAACTGAAAACAGAGAGCAGCTGGAAGACTGCTGTACTAGGTCTGTGCAGGAAGGGTAAGAAATGTCGTTTACCCGTATTTAGAGAAGCTTGATTTCATTTTTAATATAACAGAATGTGCAGTAATTTTTTTAAGGGACAATTATTTTCTTATAACCAATCATTTTCCTAAGTTTGTGTGTGTGTGTGTGTGTGTGTGTGTGTGTGTGTGTTTAAAGCCAGGCACACTTTCATAGACTTTAAAAGGTAGAAGATCAACATTCTCATTTGAAAAAGGACCGTCCCCTTCCCTCTCCTCTTGGCTGCCTGGCAAAGAAGAAGAAAGGAGTTCGTTTTCCTGGGTGGGGTCATGAGGGTCCTCCTCATGAACAGACTGTATCCAGTAGTAAGAATGCTTTTCTCAGCTCCTGTGTACCTGACCCCATCCATGCTAGACAGTAGAATAGTAAACAAGGAACCTGTCCTTGAGGAAATCACCATGGGGGGAGTAGGGGACAGAACCAACAGATAAATAATTGTATCAAAAAGTGAGCTGTTAGGAAAGCTGAAAAGTGCACAAGAAACGATTTTGCCTGGAGACATTCCTGAAAGTTCTACAGGGATTGTTTGTGAGCTGGGTTTTGAAAGGCACATGGAAGTCCCTCCTGGGGAATAAGGGGATGGGCATCCTCGGTACCTTGATGAGAAGTCATGGCATCCAGACGATCTCAGAGATTCTGATTGCTCCTGACCTTGAAAAACAATCTTCACCTAGTCTCTCAAATGACCTCACTGAGCTCCAGTTTAATTGGTTCAACCATTGTGATCTTCATTTCCTTTTTTTTTTTTTTTAGTTGGAGTCTTACTCTGTCGCCCAGACTGGAGTGCAGTGGCCGCTTCCGGCCACCACAGCCCGACCTGCTGGACTCCGGCGATCCTTCCACCTCAGCCTTCCAAGTAGCTGGCACTACAGGCACGCGCTACCACGCCCGGCTAATTTTTTGATTTATTGTAGAGATGAGGTCTCGCCAAATTGCCCAGGCGGGTCTCGAACCCGCAGGCTCAGGCAATCCACTCACCTCAGCCTCCCAAAGCGCTGGGATGACAGGCTGAGCCGCCAAGCCTGGCTCATTTCCCTTTTTTAGTTCTATTCTTTTTCTTCCTTTTCATCCTTATCTAAGATTAGAGGTACTGCAGATTAGCTTTTGAGATTGTTCCCGAGTGTCCTGCTTAAACAAAGTTTCCAGTTACTGAACTGATTGCCTGATGGGCAGTTTTTACATGCGGTATTACAGAGAAACGTAATTGTTTTAGACCCATTCAGGTGCCATTAGGAGTAAGAGGTACTGGGCAGAATTTCCTTACTTTTGCACTTATGAGTGAAAGATTTGTTAAATTGATTACATCATGTAATTATAGAAAAAGTAGCCAGGCACAGTGGCTCACACTTATAATCTCAACACTTTGAAAGGCTGAGGTGGGAGGACTGCTTGAGCCCAGGAGTTTGAGATTAGCCTAGGCAACACAGAAGAGATCTCATCTCTGCAAAAATAAAAAAATTAACCAGGCACGGTTGTACACAACTGTAGTCCCAGGTACTCAGGAAGCTGAGATGAAAAGATCACTTGAGCCTAGAAGGTCAAGGCTAATAAGGTGAGCCATGATCTAGCCTCTGCCCTCCAGCCTGGGTGACTGAGCAGGACCCTGACTCAAAAAAAGAAAGAAAGAGAGAGAGAGAGAGAGAAGGAAAGAAGGAAGGAAGATATGGAAAAAGTGAGGTGTGGGGATTTTTTCATCTTTTTTTGTGTAAATCAGCAGATTCTAGCATATTTTTTAAAAATGAATTTTGTATATTCATTAAAACAACCCTAGTAGAAGTTTTCATTGTTGGTTTTCCAAAGCAAGTAAGATAAAATATGAATATATTTTAATTTTTTTAAAAAAAGACAGAAGTAGCTAAAATAAAAATACCCTTTACCAACCAAATCTGCTTGTAGCTGTCTTTTCTATGCATTTGCATATACACACATTGAATAGCATGTAGTTTTGTGCTTTTAAAAAACAGGATCAACTTAGTTTGTAAGTAGCTCTTATAACAGCATGCCTTGGAGAGTTTCCTGTGGCAGTGCATGTATCATTTTTCTTTTTTCTTTTTTCTTTTTTTTTTTGAGTTGGAGTCTCACTCGGTTGCCCAGACTGGAGTGCAGTGGCCACTCCCGGCCACCGCAGCCTCACCTGCTGGGCTCCGGCGATCCTTCCGCCTCAGCCTTCCAAGTAGCCAGAATTACAGGCGCGCGCTACCACGCCTGGCTGATTTTTTGATTTATTGTAGAGATGAGGTCTCGCTGTCCAGGCAGGTCTCGAACTCGCAGGCTCAGGCAATCCACTCACCTCAGCCTCCCAAAGGTACGGGATTACAGGCTGAGCCACCGAGCCCGGCTTCATTTTTCATTTTTTAACAGCTGTATAATATTCCACATTATGACTGTGTTATAATATATGTATTTTTCTCCTGTTGGTGAATATTTAGATTATTCACAATCTTTGTCTGTTACAAATAATGCTACAGTAGCTGTCTTTGTTCACATCTCTTTGTGCTAACACATGAGTTTCTTCCAGTAAAATTTCTACCAGTAAATTATTGGCTAGCAGTTGGAATGAGTGTTTATATTTGCAAATCACAAAAATATTTTTCTTTAGAAATTTTGTTTTGAAAAGTCTGATGCCTTTTCTTTTTCTTTCTTTTTTTTTAAAGCTCTTAATGATGTTTTTATTGTTAGTTGTTATTATTTTGGTTTTTATTTTTTGTATTTTTTTGAGTTGGGGTCTCACTCTGTCTCCCAGGTACCTTTTCTACAAATAGTTAGGCTTGGTGACATCTTCCATAGAAAATTTTCGGGTAGCCACTGCACTTAATGTACTGGCAATTTTATTCTGAACTATTGCCAAAGGCCATGTCAGGAAAAAGCCTTCACGGGATGGGGGTAGAAGTTTGTTCTTGATCTTGTTATCCTCCTTCCTATCCTGATACAAGAATAGAGATCCTGTAGAGTCATTAAAGCAAATCTAGTGGAGCATGAATACTTCACATTGAAAAAAATAAAAAGAGACACAGCAGGGCACAGTGGCTCACACCTGTAATCCCAGCACTTTGGGATTACAAAGCAAGAGGACTGCTTGAGTTTAAGAGTTCCAGACCAGCCTAGGCAACGTAGTGAGACCTTGTCTCTACAAAAAAATCAAACAATTAGCTGGGCATGGTGGCACACACTTGTCGTTCCAGCTACTCTGAGGCCGAAGTGAAAGGATTGCCAGAGCTCAGGAGGTCAAGGCTATGGTGAGCCATGATTGTACCACAGCACTCCAGCCTGAGTGACAGAGCAAGCCCCTGACTCAAAATAATAATAATAATAATAATAATAATAATAATAATAATACAGAAGTAGTGTATGGGAGCTAGAACAGAGGGTGTGCCCCCAGGCATTCAGTTTTTTAAAAGCTGGGAAAAATGGAGCCCCTCATTTACTTCATTGTTTGGTTCCTTGTTTCTTCCCTCTCGTTTTGTCTCTTTCCTTCTCTTTCTGCTTGAATTATAACATTTCTCTCTGGGATTATTGCCCAGATTAAAGCCACAGAGACACATGTGACTGTGTACAGTCACTGTTTAGTACCTCTAACCCCAGAAGATAGAACACCATAGTCACCACATCCCTTTTCTGGCAACCCAGCCAAAATGGGTATTTATAGGATTTCTGTGTGAAACCCTTCTATTTTTGTTTTTTGAAATTTTGAAAAATTAAAAAAATTTTTATTTTAAAGATGTGGGGAAGCCCTTCTATTAAAATGACCTCACTGGCTGGGCTCCATGACTCATCCTGTAATCTCAGCACTTTTGGGAGGCTGAGGCAAGTGGATTGCCTGAGCCCGCGGGTTCGAGATCAGTCCGGGCAACTCAGCGAGACCTCGTTTCTACAATAAATCAAAAAAGGCAGTTTTTCTCGGTCATACAACCAACTGTAGCGTGTCTCCTTCTCTTTTTTCCCTTCTTTTTCTAATAAACTTTGTTTGAAAACGTTGAAAATGCCAGGCTCGGTGGCTCAGCCTGTAATCCCGCGCATTGGGAGGCTGAGGTGAGTGGATTGCCTGAGTTTGCAAGTTCGAGACCCGCCTGGGCAACTTGGCGAGACCTCATCTCTACAATAAATCAAAAAATTAGCCGGGCGTGGTAGCACGCACCTGTAGTTCCAGCTACTTGGAAGGCTGAGGCGGAAGGATCGCCGGAGCCCAGCAGGTCCAGCCTGCGGTGGCCGGGAGCGGCCACTGCACTCCAGTCTGGGCGACAGAGTGAGACTCCAACTCAGAAAAAAATAAAGAAAGAGAAAACGTTGAAAATAAATAAATAGCCGGTGTGGTAGCACCTGCCTGTAGTTCCGGCTACTTGGAAGGCTGAGGTGGAACGATCGCAGGAGCCCAGCAGGTCAACACTGGGGTGGCCATGGAGAGCATGCCACTGTACTCCAGCCTGGGCGACGCAGTAAGACTCCAACTCAAAAAAAAAAAATGTCCTCACTAACATTTAAATGCTGCTTTGTGCTTTTCAGGATCTAACATGTTCTCAGATTTTTAAAAATGCTTATCCTTATATCTGTTCTTTTTTCTATCTGATTTTAATGCTTATGTAAAAACAAGAAACAATCTAATTCATTCAAAGCTATCAGACCAGCAGGCTGTCTTGGTAAAATCCTCTGAATAAAAAGGCAGGCAAAGGCCCAAATGTCCATCAATAGGAGATGGGTTAAATATACTTCAGAATAGCCATGTAGTATGAAATAGAATGAGAAAATTCTCTATTCTTCTCTGTCTCAATATAGAAAGATCTCCAGGGTATGACTTGTTAGGTGAAAAGAGCAAGAAGCAGAGTGTGTAGAATATGCAAATGTTTCTGTAAGAAAAGGGGGGAAAGGCCAGGCTGGATGACTCATGCCTATAGTCACAGCACCTTGGGAGGCAGAGGTGAGAAAATTGCCTGAGCCCACAGGTTCAAGACCAGCCTGGGTAACTTGACAAGACCTCATCTCTACAATAAATCAAAAAATTAACTGGGCATGGTGGCGCATGCCTGTAATCCCAGCTACTTGGAAAACTGAAGTGGAAGGGTCGCTTGAGCCCAGCAGGTCAAGGCTGCGATGACCGTGAGCATGCCACTGAATTCCAACCTGGGCGACAGAGTAAGACTCCAACTCAAAAAAAAGAAAGAAAGGGGAAAAGTAAAAATTCATATTGTATTTGCTATTATTTGCATAAAGAATCTGAAGGATATGCAAATAATAAGCAAAGGTGTTTACTTCTGGTGGAGAAAGGGGTGAGTGAGAATAACTTTACACAGTATAACTTTTTATAGTATTTTCATTTTTGAATTAGGATTGTATTACCTATTCAGAAATAAAAAAATGTTTTTAATGACATTTTGCATAGCTAGATAAGGAGTGAACTAAGTCTGACCTTGTTTAAGCCCACTTACTATATATGTAACTTCACCTGTCTTGTTTGAGCCTAGGTACCCTTTGGGGTGGGGTCAGTTGAGGCCAAAGTATTTTGAGGTGAAAGAGATAGTTCGATAAATAGAGTCTGTACAGTGATTTAAATTTGAACTACGTTGGTAGAAAATTGAAAAGGCAAGTCTATATTTAAACTGTTGTTTCTTTAGCTTGTTAGGATTTCTTGGATGTGTTATTTTTTTCCAAAGTAACTGAAAACCTTAAAACACAATGATCACAATTCACAGTAGGAATCTTTTGTTGAAGCCTTGGTAAACACAGTAAGAAAATAAACTCAAATGATGCTCTTAAGCCTATTTTTATTGCTTGCAGTCATCTGTGTCCTGGAGAAAGTGTTATAGTCTGTGGTTTTATCTTTACAGGAGCAGGAAAATTCAGATTCGAAACATCCCTCCTCACCTACAGTGGGAGGTAAGCCAGTCTCGCTTTTTAATGGATTAATTGACAAGACATTTTACTCCCCTTTTTAGTTCCCTTTTGCATTTAGAGGTCCACAAGACCTCTGGGTCCTGTCTCTTTCAAGGCCCTAAAGTACATGATCTGCCACGAGTTGGAGGTCATATTTGTTCCTTTCATCATGCAGGATGTGCACTTTGATCCCTTACATTCTGTCTTTTCAAGTACCACGCTACCAAGCACCAGCAAACAAGCAAGAAACAAAATGTATACCTGGTTTGTGATTTTTGCCTCATGATTTTTTAAAAAATATTTATTTTTTCAAATTATGATATGAAAAAAAATGCAAACCCAGTAAAAATAGAAAATTATTTGTTGATTCGAGCAAGTCTTTTGTTTGTTTTGAATTAGTTGCTGTAACAGTTAAATTTTTAGAGTTGAAAAGCTTATAAGATTGCTACCTTAAAATAAGAATATGGGGAGTGGCCTTATTGTATTATTTAAAAACAAACTCCTCCATGCTTTAGTCTCCAAACGAAAGAAAATCAAAATAGCCTTAAAGGAGACAGAATGTTTTGTCTAACAATTTTATTACTTAAAAAGTTTATTATGGAAAATTCAAATATACACATTCCATTACTTGGTAAAATAAGGAGATCCCTGTAGAAACACTGAAGAAAGAATTGTTAAATCTTCCAAGAAGGAGATTCTGCTTCACATTTCAAGAGCAAGAAGTGGGTTCCATCATGATGAATGTGATTGTTAACCATGGCTAAGACTGAAATTCTGCTGTGTCACCTTAGTGAACAGATTACTTGTGAGCCAGTAAGCAAATGAGAATACCATATATTTATTCTGTTCTAACTGATCTTATGGAAGACCTCAAATATCAATGTAATTAAATTATTCCTATAACTGTCTTTTTTTTTCCTTTAATTCATTTGCTGGGGAATATCACTGTGCCATTTTTTGTGAGTGTGATCTTATGTTCCCATTCTGATATGGAAGCTTTCTCTTTCAGGTGTTGGATGGACTTTTGGCTCAGTATGGGACAGTGGAGAATGTGGAACAAGGTAATAAGTGAGGAAATTAGCCTATTGAGTTTTGGAGAGGGATATTGCCTGTCATTTCTTGTAGGCTGTGTCAGCAACAGGGATAAATAGTAAATTCAAATTCCTTTGAAACAAGCTCCCTAAAGTGTTTGTTTGTGTGTCTATGTATGAGAAACATCTGTATCTTCTTCCATCTGTATCTATGTAGTTTATCTTTTCAGAGAATATGATTTTTAGGCTGTTTTTTCTTATTTTTTATTTACCCTGCAATGTGCTCAAGCACTAGACAAACACTGTCAGGCCAGGGTAAGCTTAATTCACTTAAGAGTAATTGGATTTACAGTGTTGCTGCTTTGCTTTTGCTGGTTGAGAAAACAGATCCCTAATGTCTTAGACTGTTTCCTAAGTAGTAAGACTCCTACACCAAAAATCCCTTGAAAGTTTGTGAAAATGCAGATTCTTAGGGCTTATCCATAGACCCACTGAGTAAGAGTATTTGAGAGAAGAGCTCATGAATCTGTAGTTTATTTTATTACATTTTTTGAGACAAGGTTTAGTGTAGTGGCATGATCATGGCTCACTGAAGCCTCGACCTCTTGGGCTCAGGCAATCCTATCCCAGCTTCCTGAGTAGCTGGGACTATAGGCACATGTCATCATGCCTGGTTAATTCTTTTTTTCTTTTTGTAGAGACAAGGTGTTATATGTTGCCTAGGCTGGTCATGAACTCCTAAGCTCAAATAGTCCTCTTCCCTCAGCTTCCCAAAATGCTGGAATGCCACTGTGCCCAGCCTGTGAATCTGTTTTAAACAAGCCCCCAAAGTGATTTTTGTGTATGCTCAAGTTTGAGAACCACTGTCTTTGGAACAGTGCTGCAAATGCCTAGGAATACTTACTTTTCTTCCTGCCAACCTCATTTTTATCTTCTAAAGCATGAAGTGCTATGACCTTAAAAGGGGAGGAGAAGCCGGGCTCGGTTGGTAAGCCTGTAATCCCGCGCCTTTGGGAGGCTGAGGCGAGTGGATTGCCTGAGCCCATGGGTTCAAGACCCGCCTGGGCAGGTGAGACCTCATCTCTACAATAAAATCAAAAAATTAGCCGGGCGTGGTAGCGCGTCCCTGTAATTCTGGCTACTCGGAAGGCTGAGGCGGAAGGATCGCCAGAGCCCAGCAGGTCGAGGCTGCAGTGACCGGGAGCGGTCACTGCACTCCAGTCTGGGCAACAGAGTGAGACTCCAACTCAAAAAAAATAAAAAATAAAAAAATAAAATAAAAGGAGAGGAGAAAGGTGCCCAAAGCTCATATCTTATGTAGCTCTTTAAGGGTCCTTGGAAAGTAGATTCCAAGCTTCTGATATGGCCAGCAGTAGCATGTGATAAAGATTATTTTTGCCTTGTCCTTAAAAGCTAAATTTCAATTCAATCATTTACTGACTATGAGTCCTTGGGAAAGTCACTTAACCTCGCTGGGACTAAGAGAATAAATATCTGCCCTTCCTATATCACTGAATAGTTGTGGCACTCAAAGAGAATCTGTATAAGGTATCTGTAGACAACAGAATCATACATAATTTTAAGGGATTGGTAAGATTCACTTCGGAAAAGTCATAGAAAATTCACTGTCTCATATGCAGTCTGTGCTGTCTGCCAGTATAATTAATATAATAATTTTAAAGCAGTAATTATTCCAATGTTCTCCATTCCATGGATATTAAAAATAATATTCAGTTTCGTGTTGCTGCCTGGCTGTTCCCAAAGGTGAAGGACCCAAGCTCAGATAGAAGATGTGAGGCTGGGTGTGGTGGCTCACACCTATGATCCCAGCAGTTTGAGAGGCTGAGGCAAGAGGATCACTTGAGTCCAGGAGTTTGAGACCAACCTAGGCAACATAGTGAGACCTCGTCTCTACAAAAAAAATTTAAAAATAAAAGAAATTAGCCAGGCATGGTAACATGCACCTGTAGTCCCAGCTACTCAGGAGGCTGAGGCAAAAGCATTGCCTGAGCCCAGAAAGTCAAAGCTGTCGTGAGCCATGATTATACCACTGCACTCCAGCCTGGGCAGCAGAGTGAGACTCTGACTTAAGAAAAAGAAGAAGATGTGATTTACAAGAATTCTCTTCCTCAGTTCTTATTTCCCTCAACATGGAAAAGAAGACATTCTAATGATTGAACATAGTAGGCAGGATAGACTTACAGATGTGAACCTGTAAAAGTTGCTAGCTAAGAGATATTATAAATTCAGGACAGTGCTACACAAGGAAGAAATATTCCAGGTCCCAGTGGCAGTTTACATCTCCTGGGGCACCAGTTTCCAGTGGCCTCACAACTACAGGATAGAATGTTGGGCTATTGTTTTGTCCTGTTTCATGGATGATTCCTGATTCAGTAGGAAAACATTTACAGTTAGAGTTTTAGGAAATGTTATAAAGCTTTCATGTCCAATGAAATGAATTATTTGAATGGAGCTCAGCTCATTGCAGAAACAAAGAACTGCCTGATATCCTGAAGACTAACATCATTCAAAAACAGAGAATGTAAGCCGGGCTCGGTGGCTCAGCCTGTAATCCTGCGCCTTTGGGAGGCTGAGGTGAGTGGATTGCCTGAGCCCGCAGGTTTGAGACCCACCTGGGCAGGCGAGACCTCATCTCTACAATAAATTTTAAAAAATTAGCCAGGTGTGGTAGCGTGAGCCTGTAGTTCTAGCTACTTGGAAGGCTGAGGCGGAAGGATCGCCGGAGCCCAGCAGGTTGAGGCTGCGGTGGCTGGGAGCGGCCACTGCACTCCAGTCTAGGCGATAGTGAGACTCTAACTCAAAAAAAAAAAACAAAAAACAAAAAAACAGAGAATATGACTAAGATGTGAGAGCAGCATCTGAGCATCCTAGGGGATAGCTTTATTCAGGAGGTTCAAACCCAGACCTTTTAGGGCACTAGAAAGCAGCAAATAGGAAACCTCTGTAGCATTCCATGTGTCAGCACTGAGAGAGAATGGTTGTGGGCTACACAGCTCCTGTTTTGCGCTGTGAGGACTTCGCTGGGTAAGTGTGAATTAGAGAGCCATGTGAACACTCTGGGCAATGGCCAGGGCTGGGCTCAATGTTTATGATGTGTGGCTCTTAATGGCAGTTCTTCCTGAGGATTACGTGTCTCCAACCCCTCTACCCCATAAAGACTGCGACTACTTGAAAGTTATTGGACAAACAATATTTCTAACAGTAGTCTTTACCCTTTTTGGGGTCCTGGGTCTCTTTGAGAATCTTATAGAAATTATAAACAGGAAAAATTCACATTTCCACACATTTGAATCATTTGGAGGGGTTTATAGCTCAAGCATGAATCTAAGGATAAGAAGTCATCCTATATTATAGGGTTTTATTATTACTTTGGAAAGCAAATTTATTATGATGTTCTTGAATTATCCTTAACTTAATGTGACTGTTAACTCCAAGTCTCCCAAGAGCTTAAATGTTTCAAAGGGAGGATTTGGTCTAGTTAATCTGTTTGTTTTGGGAAAACAAATATTTTTGGTGCTTTAATTTACTGACTTGAAATGAGAATGTTTTATCTGGCCATTGAATTTCTTTTTAATTTCTAACTATGGAAGAAGAATCAAGCAATTACAAGCCAAGATAAGACACCTTACAAGAGTAATCTCTTATTAGCCAATCCTGGAGTTTATATGTTTTCTCCTTCAGCCAAGTAAGTTAGAATTGTCAGTTTTATTTATAATGCACAGATTTAGCTCTCACAAATAGTCAAGGAGTTCAGGCAAAGGGAAACAAAAATATTGATGGTTCAACCTTATCAATGAATGAAGAATTAAAATTAAAACATTTTCTTTTATATATATGCAATTATTTAAAAGTAAATGCAAATCATAACAATTAAAACTCGTACCTTGATAGTGGTGCAATAAATTGATGCAGACTTCTAAGAGACAAGTTTGAAAATATGCATTGAAAAGCATCATGTTCCTTTACCCAGTTATTTCTCTTCTGTGATTTTAGCCCAAAGAAGTAATTCAGAAGAACACACAATCAAGTGATGTTTGCAACAAAGGTGATTTTTAGCAACCCTATTTAGAATAGCAAATACTGGAAATGACCCACTTGCCAACAATTGGGGAATGGTTAGGCAAATCGTGGCATATTTGACTCACTGCAATTTTATGTAGACATTAAAAATGAAATTACGAAGGGAATGTACATATCCATATACTCATGCAAAAGTGTTTGTAAAATAAGTGAAATGTATAGTTGTGATTGTATATACAGTTGATTACAAATGTGTACAGTGATTACAAAGTACTATGAATGTACATGAATAAGCATAGAGATGCAAATAACTAGAGAGCTAGGGTGATGAAGTTTTTTGTGCATATTCCTCTAAAGTTAGTCTGTTTACATTAAGCCAGAGGGCGACAGCTTTTTTTTTTTCTATGACAATATAGTTTTTGCTTTTCCCTAGTCAACACAGACACAGAAACTGCCGTTGTCAATGTCACATATGCAACAAGAGAAGAAGCAAAAACGTAAGTGGATGTGGGCTTTTTATGTTTAGTTTGGTTTTCTCTCTGAATTCCACTGAGTCCTGTGTTGATAAGCCTTTTCTGAAAAGGTGCAGATTAGTGGAGTCTGATATGTGCCACCTTTGACAGGTCCGTAGGACTCCACAGTCACCTTTGACCTGTTGGGCTAGCTCCACGGTATTTCTGCCACCTTTGGCATGTCACAGGAGCTCCAGAAAACTCAAAACTAGCATGTTTGTTGATTGTACAGAGACTATCTTGCTGAGCCTTGATGGCTCCCAAGGTGGGAGCTTATCTTGACATGATCAAGAATGAGGGCACCAACGCTGTGGCACTGTATCCCCTAGATTCTGCTTTGCCAACCACTTGAGGCCACTTTTACCTGAAGCTTTCTCCATAAATCGTGAGGAAGAAGCACTACCCTATACTGAAGCATTAATATTTTTTTTCTCTATGTAATATTAAAAGGGGGACTCACCTCATTGACAGCAACTGCAAAGGGAATGAATGGTCTGGGAGTGGTAAATTAATAGCACCTGGTTGCAGTTCTTTTCTCTTGCCCCCATTCCCTTCCCAGTGCCCATTCATAACTACATTGCTTCAGTGATGGTTAATTTTGAACATAACTATTAACAGACTTGAGATTGAATCTTTTAAAAAGCAACAACAGGCTGGGCGTGGTGACTCAGCATGTGGTCCTAGCACTTTGGGAGGCTGAGTCGAGAGGATTGCTTGAGCCCCAGGGGTTCAAGGCCAGCCTGGGCAACTTGTTAAGACCTCACCTCTACAATAAATCACACACAAAAAATTAGCTGGGTGTATTGGTGCCTGCCTGTAGTTCTAGCTACTTGGAAGGCTGAGGCAGAAGGATTGCCTAAGTCCAGCCAGGTCAAGCCTGCGGTGGCCGTGAGTATGCCACTGCACGCCAGCCTGAGCGACAGAGTGAGACTCCAACTCAAAAAAACCCCCAAAAGAACAGTATTTTGTAGGAGGTCCTTAAAGTGCCCATCAGGTCATCATAACTAGAATTATGGTCACATATGGTCATGATTTATGGATGTGGCATAATCTTGGTTATACATCCCAGGATTATAGTTTTCTTTTTAATGTTTCAACATACATGAGGATATGTTTAACCTATCCTCATACCTCTGGTTTTCAAAAAGTTAATTTTGCACTGAGAAAAGTAATAGTTCATTTACTGTTAACATTTGCACATATATGTAAACAGGAGACATACCAACAACTCATCTTCACAGTCCTTATCCAGCTGGCACTTGGGTGGACTCCTGTACATGACATCATTCTGTTGCTTTTATTAAATTTAAAGGTGCTGCTTTGTAATAAATGTACAAAATAAAATGTCTAAATTAACCTGGTGGAACTGGGTTAATGTGCTAAAGACATGAAAATAGTTGTTCTACTTTATTTATAATTTTAAAAATACAATAGTGAGAGATCATTTATCTCCTATCAAATTGATAACTATTTTAAAATAACAATACTCTGTGCTTCTGAAGATTCAAGGACACAAGTGCTCTTCTATATTGCTGTGGGATAGTAAATGTTGAGACCTTTTCAGAGGGTCATTGGACAATACTTAACAATAATGTTAGAATTCTGCATACTCTCTAATTTGATACTTCCAGTAAGAATTTGTCCTGTGTGCAGTGTTGTAGTTGCAAAGATTCCTATGGCAATACTGTATATAATTGTAAAAGATTGGATATAACAGAGATATTTAACAGTAGCGGATCAGTTGCTAAAACTATGGTAAATCTATAGAATGTTAAACAGCCATTAAAAATTATATTGAAAGATTTAGTGACATGGAAAAATGTTGAGAGTATTAACTATTTTTAAAGGTTAGAAAATACTATGTGCAATATTAATCCATTTTTTAGAAATAATATACTTACAAAAGACAGGAAAAAATGTCAGATGGATTCTGATTTTTTTAATTTGTGCTTATCTGTTTCTGAATTTTCAATAATATGTATTATGAATATAATGAAAAAAATGAGTCATCATTTTCTACTGATATTTACAAAGAGTTTGTCATGAGAGAGATACAGCTTTGGGTGGCAAAGAAAAGCAGTATGCAAAATTGTGTATCAAGTCTGATCAGGTGAATGCATGGTGATTTTATGTTTAATTGTTAACTGCAAGTTCTGAGGGAGCAGAGATGGCATCTGCCTTGCTCACCACTGTATGTTCAGTACCTGGCACAGTGCCCACACAGCATCTAATTGTACCCTACATCTTTAAAATAAAGTATATTAAAAATACATACATGCATACATACATACATACATGGGAGTGAGTGAACCAGTCCGCAGGAGGGTCTTTCTTGATGTTGTCTTCTGACAAAGTTCTCCCATCCCTGTTGCATTTCAGAGCCATTGAGAAGCTAAGCGGGCATCAATTTGAGAACTACTCCTTCAAGATTTCCTACATCCCGGATGAAGAGGTGAGCTCCCCTTCGCCCCCTCAGCGAGCCCAGCGTGGGGACCACTCTTCCCGGGAGCAAGGCCACGCTCCTGGGGGCTCTTCTCAGGCCAGACAGATTGATTTCCCGCTGCGGATCCTGGTCCCCACCCAGTTTGTTGGTGCCATCATCGGAAAGGAGGGCTTGACCATAAAGAACATCACTAAGCAG
Source organism: Cephalopachus bancanus (assembly GCA_027257055.1). Classification (NCBI taxonomy): domain Eukaryota; kingdom Metazoa; phylum Chordata; class Mammalia; order Primates; family Tarsiidae; genus Cephalopachus; species Cephalopachus bancanus. The sequence goes on along the minus strand of JAPVLO010000098.1, from coordinate 2,669,566 downwards.
ACCCAGTCCCGGTACGTGTCTCCGGGGCTTCCTTTGCTTCCTTCTAAGGGGTCCCCTGCGTGCTGGTGGGTCTCAGCCACCCTCAGGTCACTATTGCTTACATCAGCAGTGGGGGGCTGTGCTATACTGGGACAGTGGCTTATTTCAACAGGACTACTAACAGACTAACGTCAAGCTGGGGGCTTTGATGCACTTTCATGCATTAGCCTAATGGTCATCCTCTGAGAGGCTAAAAGTTCATAAAGAGGGTACTTAACAACCAGGTTTGTTTCTACAAGCTAAGTAATCCTCTTAAGGAGCAGAGGTATGGGACTCCGTGGGGTCCTAGAACCCACTCATCTGAGCTCTCACCTTCTCCTGAGTCAGAGCCCTGGGCATAGCCATTCCTTGAGGCCACCCCTTGAGTCTCACAAAGAAGTAGGTGAGTCACCGCCATGCCAAGTAAGAAATAAAGTACTCTGGCCTTGTGTTTCCTGTTCTATTGTTTAAGGAGACTGAACTGGAAGTTATAGTGGATAAAGTGACTTATAGAGTTGTTGATTTGCTTATGTTCATGGGATCACAGCACGATATAATAAAGAAAGCACAAGCCTTGAAAACAAAGACTCATGTTCAAGTTTGACCACTTAATGGATGTGTTATCCATTAAGTGGAAAAAAAAAATTAATCTCTCTGAGCATTAATTGCTTCTTTTGTAAAAAGGGGATTCCTATCTGCGTTATCAGGATTACTGTGAGAATTAGTATAGTCAGGCAGATTGAATGAAATAATTAATACGAGAGCACTTAAATTGCAGAGCACCAAATTACTGACAAATGCTATTTATATGTGCTAGTGCATTTTATTCAGGTCATTCAGTAACTGTCTTGCAACCTAAAGGAGAAAATGCTATTGTCTTCAAAGTGTCATAGTTACTCCCAAACAACAGACGCTGATGTGGATTAGTTTCAAAGTGCTGAATCCTAGGAGTGAAGTCAGGAAATAGTAGAGAGGAAACTTACTGTCTGGTATTCCTTTTATTTTAAAATCAGCCCTTTCTTTGCCTCCAAGTTTGCTTCACTGCGAAAGTGATCTTTATTTACATGTCATTTTGTTCCAAAATTTGTTTAAGGTGGCTTTTAAAAATGTAGCAAGTTTAAATAGAAGTGAGGTTAGCTCTCAAAGTATGTGCCCATTTTTTAGAAGTAAGCCCAAGACTTGGCTCTACACTTTCTAACAGTCAGAGTAAAAAGGGATATGATCAATTATGTGATTTTGAAAGTTAACAAAAACAAGTAGGACCACAGCTACCCAAAGAGGTCTGATAAAGTCATCAAGCTTTTGAGCCATTAGTTTTAAGAGCCTGGAAGAAGGCAGGCTGCCAGTGGAAAAGAAACTTTGAGTGACAGAGAGAGGGCATACCTCTGTTTTCTATCCACACCCAAATACATAAAGCTTGCTTGAATTTGGTGTTTGAATTTGGATTAACATATGGCTTTTAAAAGCTGCAATCAGTTCAGAGACCGGCACTGTGCCAATGCGCCGTATCATCCTTCTCACTTTGCTCTTCACTTCTACCGTCATTTGAAAGATGACACAAAATACTTCCTTTACCACATTGGCTTCATTACCAAGTTGGCTTAGTGCCTTTGTCCCACAGCACTCCCTAAGAACTGTTCCCTTCTAAATGGAGCTGCAAAGAATTAAAGTTTGGCACAAGACCCCCTGCACTGCTTGTCTCCTTGAAGAACGGCATTGGTTGCAAGCGTGCTAATGATGCTTCTTAGTCTGTCTGTGTCCTTGCTGTATGTTGACTGGTGTGACGCTTTTTTGGGACTAGGGTCCTCTCCCAGATGATGTTGTACTTATGGCTCCTGATTCTTTTCCTACAGGGTAGACATCCATAGAAAGGAGAACTCTGGGGCTGCGGAGAAGCCTGTCACCATTCACGCCACCCCAGAGGGGACTTCTGAAGCATGCCGCATGATTCTCGAAATCATGCAGAAAGAGGCTGATGAGACCAAACTGTAAGTGTGCGTGCAATGCCCAGATCACTCAACAGAGAATAAGAGTAAGTTCTCCCTTGGCCATGTGTGGTGGCTCACGCCTGTAATCCCAACACTTTGGGAGGCTGAGATGGAAGAATCACTTGAGACAGGTGTTCAAGACCAGTCTGAGCAACATAGTGAGACCTTATCTCTACAAAAGATTAAAAAATTAGTAAGGCATGGTGACATGCACCTGTGTCTTACCTACCAGAAGGCTGAGCTGGAAGAATCACTTGAGTCCAAGAAGTCGAAGCCACAGTGAGCACTCCAGCCTGAATGAAGAGTGAGACCCTGTCTGTCTAAAAAGAAAAAAGAAAGAAAGGAAGGAAGGCAGGGAGAAGGAAAGTTTCTCCCTCATTTAACCCAGGATACTTTTTATTTTTATTATTTTTTTAGTTTAAAAAATATAATTTATTTAAAAGTAAATTAGAGAGAAAAAGAGAAGGGAGAGAGAAGATTCACCTCCCCAAGGTGGGGGAGGGGGCCAAAACCTAGGAAACTTTTTTGTGTGTGTATGTGTGATTTATTGTAGAGATGAGGGCTCGCCAAGTTGCCCAGGCTGGTCTCGAACCCACAGGCTCAGGTAATCCTCTCACTCCGGGCTCTCTACAACAACATGGCAAGACCTCATCTCTACAATACATTTTTAAAAAATTAGCTGGGCGTGGTAGCGTGCACCTGTATAATGCTGGGATTATAGACGTGAGCCACTATGCCCAGCCTAGGAAACTTTTTTAAAAGCTCTCAATCTGTTACTTAGAAAGGAGGCACAGAGAGATTATGTTTATAAAAGTTGTTCCCAAGAAGAATACAGTGGAAAAATAGATCTTCTGCACTTATAAATATGGCGATTTAGCCGGGCTCGGTGGCTTGTAATCCCGTGCCTTTGGGAGGCTGAGGTGAGTGGATTGCCTGAGTCCGCGGGTTCGAGACCCGCCTGGGCAGCGAGACCTCATCTCTACAATAAATTTTAAAAAATCAGCTGGGCGTGGTAGCGCATGCCTGTAATTCCGACTACTTGGAAGGCTGAGGCGGAAGGATCACTGGAGCCCAGCAGGTCGAGGCTGCAGTGGCCAGGAGTAGCCACTGCACTCCAGTCTGGGTGACAGAGTGAGACTCCAACTCAAAAAAGAAATACGGCGATCTCTCCACTTGCATGTTTCTCTTAGTGATCCTAATGCTTTCATCACTCATTGTACTCACACTGTCTAATAGAACTTTCTGCAGTGATGGAAATGTTCTGTATATGCACTGTCCTGTAGTATAACTGCTAGCCACATGCTGCTGTTGAGTACTTGAAATTTAACTAGTGCAGTGAAGGAACTGAATGTTTTATTTTATTTTAACCAACTCAGATTTAAACAACCACATGTGGCTGGGCTCAGTGGCTCAGCCTGTAGTGCTAGCACTTTGGGAGGCCAAGGCGAGTGGATTGCCTGAGCCTGTGGGTTCAAGACCAGCCTGGGGCAATGTGGCAAGACCTCATCTCTACAATAAATTTTTTAAAAATTAGCTGGGCGTGGTAGCGTGCACCTATAGTTCCGGCCACTTGGAAGACTGGGGCGGAAGGATCACTGCCCAGCAGGTCGACACTGGGGTGGCCGTGAGTGTGCCACTGCACTCTAACCTGGGCGACGAAGTAAGACTCCACTCAAAATAAATAATTAATAAGTGAATAAATAGCCACATGTATGACTAATGGCTGTTGTGTTGGACAATGCAGGCATAGTATGTATGTCATCACAAAGCCATCATTTACTCTTCTGTCAAAGGTTTTTCCCATCATGCTTCTAAAACATCTGCACTCTTGAAATTGAATTATATTTCTTGTTTTTCTTTTTTTTTTTTTGAGTTGGAGTCTCACTCTGTTGCTCAGACTGGAGTGCAGTGGCCACTCCTGGCCACCGCAGCTTCGACCTGCTGGGCTCCAGTGATCCTTCCAAATAGCTGGAACTACAGGCGTGCGCTACCACACCCAGCTAGTTTTTTGATTTATTGTAGAGATGAGGTCTCGCCAAGTTGCCCAGGCAGGTCTCGAACCCGCAGGCTCAGGCAATCCACTCACCTCGGCCTCCCAAAGCTCAGGATTACAGGCTGAGCCACCAAGCCTGGCCGAATTATATTTCTTAAGTAGTAGAAACTGGTTTGTGGCAGGCTACTTTACGCTTCCTCTTTTTTCTTCTATCTCTCCCCTTTTTTTTTTATGAAATATGTCTTAGGATTCCACACTAGTGCAGTGAGTGTTGTACCAATTTGAATGGCAAATACAGTTCTTACGAAACAAATTGATTTTGTGTTATAAATGAATGAATGGTAATGGAATAGACAATGTAATTTTAAAAAAGACTTTCTTCAGCATGGCATTATCTGTGGGTAGCGGTGGCAGTTTTATTGAGAAACAGTAAGGAAGGAATCAAATATAAAATGAATTTGGCAAACAATGTCAAACAAGAGTGTTCCAAAACCAAGAAGATGAAAATGGTCTTTCAAAGAAGAACATTGCAAATCTATTCTCAGATCTCATAAGAAACTCTATCCCTTTGCTTATGAATTATTTACTCAGGGCTTTTGAAATTCTCCTAATGCCACAGCTTAATTTGAGGAAGTCCCTCTCTCATACAAGTTATTGAGAACTCTATAAATAGTACCTTTCTTGGCAAACAACTTACAAAGTTCTACATAGTCAAAAAGACTGACTTATAAGTTGGGTTTTTAAGTTTCGTGTAGAGCCAAGATAAGAGTTTGAATATCTTGGAAGTAAGTTTTGTTTAAGTGTTTGAATGCCAAGTACTGTGCTGGAGGTTCGGGCTACAGCCATGAACAAGACTCAGTCCCTGCTATGATGGAGCTTGTGGTCCAGTGGGAGAGACACCCATTAAACAAATAATCACACCAGTAAGTAATTAAGTGCAGCTATGAAAATATAGCTATGAAGCTCTATTGCAAAAATGCAGTGTTCAGTGATGACATGCAACTGGAGGCCCCCAGTCAAGGTTTTAGGGGGACAGGAGGAAACTTGGAGGTTTCAGAGAAGGCCTCCCAGTGTAGGTGACAGAACCTTCAGGGCAGTGAGTAGGAGGCAGATGTAGGAGAACAGGGATCCTAAACTTGCTTTGTATCTGTTTACCAAATATCGATCGAGTCCCTGCTGTGTACCAGACACTACTCTTTTTGCCAGAAACTCAGCCATAAACAAAGCTTACAAATATCCCCGCCCTCCAAAAGATGCATTCTAGTTTGTTTTGAGATAGTAGTAGTAATGCACCCCATTAGATGCCTTTGACCTCAAGTAACAGAAAACACAGTAACTTCAGCTATAAGAAATAATTATCATGTAACAAGAAGTCCTAAGGTCAAATGGCTTCAAGGTCAGTTAAACTAAGGGCTCAAAGACCCAGGACTTTTTTTTCCTTGACCTTCCTCAGGATGTTTCATACTCCCTTGGTAATAATAGGATGGCTATGGTGATTTCTTTCTTTCTTTTTTGTTTTTGGTGGGGTGGGGGGTTGTGTTTCACTCCATCGCCCAGGCTGGAATGCCATGGCATGCTCACGATCACCCCAGCATCAACCTGCTGGGCTCAGGAGAGCCTTCCACCTCAGCCTTCCAAGTAGCCAGAACTACAGGTGTGCGCTACCACGCCCAGCTAGTTTTTGGTTTATTGTAGAGATGAGGACTTCCCAAGTTGCCCGGGCTATTCTTGAACCCATGGGCTCAAGCAATCCCCTCACCTCGGCTTCCCAAAATGCTGGGATTACGGACTTGAGCCACCACGCCCGGCCGACTGTAGTAATTTCTAATTTGTGTCCCCACAGAAAAATATTCACAAGCTGAGAGAGAGAGAGCATCCCTTTTGTTAAACTTCTTTAAAAACTGTGATCAGAAAACACATAACATGAAATTTACCATCATAATCTTTTTTTTTTTTTTTTTTTTTTGAGTTGGAGTCTCACTCAGTCGCCCAGACTGGAGTGCAGTGGCCACTCCCGGCCACCGCAGCCTCTACCTGCTGGGCTCCGGCAATCCTTCCGCCTCAGCCTTCCAGTAGGTGAAACTACAGGCGTGCGCTACCACGCCCGGCTGATTTTTTGATTTATTGTAGAGATGAAGTCTCACTTGCCCAGGCGGGTCTCGAACCCGCGGGCTCAGGCAATCCACTCACCTCAGCCTCCCAAAGCGTTTGGATTATAGGCTGAGCCACCGAGCCCGGCTCATCATAATCATTTTTAAGTGTACCTTTCAATAGTGTTAAGTGTATTCACACAACAGATGCCGGGGAGGATGGGGAGAAAAAGGAAAACTTCTACACTTCTGGTGGGAATGCAAACTAGTGCAACCTCTTTGGAAAACAGTGTGGCAATTTCTAAAAGAACTAGACATTGACCTTCCATATGACCCAGCAATCCCCCTACTGGAAATATACCCAGAGGAACTCAAATCATTCTACAAAAAAAAAAATACCTGCACACGCATGTTTATTGCAGCACTATTCACAAGAGCAAAAACATGGAACCAATCGTGCTGCCCATCAAAACTGGACTGGATTTTTTAAAATGTGGTACATATACACAATGAAATATTACACAGCCATAAATAAGGACAAACATATGGACTTCACAGCAACTTGGATAGACTGAAAGTCTATCATACTCAGTGATCTATCACAGAAACAAAGAACAGAGTACCACAAGTTCTCATTCATAAGTGGACCCTGAATGTTTACCATCATACTATCAGAAAGGGATTGGCAGTAGCGGGAGACTGCTGGTGTGGGGCGCCTGATCTCAAACCAGGCAGTGGGGATCAAAGGGAGGCCCAAACTTTACCTTTATGATGGCCACTGGTATACTTAGTCCTGAATCGTACCCCATATCTTTAAAATAAAAAAATAAATAAAAGTATATTCATGTTGTTATGAATCAGATCTTTGGAACTTTTTTATCTTGCAAATTTGAAGCTCTGTACCTTAAACAACTCTCCCTTTCCTCTCCTCTCAGCCTCTGGTAACCACCACTTTAACTTCCTATCTCTATGAATTTGACTGCTCTGGATACCTCACATAAGTAGAATCATACAGTATTTGTCTTTTTGTGACTGGCTTATTTCACTTAGCATAATATCCTCAAGGCTCATCCATGTTGTAGCATGACAGGATTCCTTCCTTTTTAAGGCTGGATAATATCCCATTGTGCATATATTCCACATTCTGTTTATCCATTTATCTATTGATGGACATTTGGGTTGCCTCCACCTCTTGGCTACTGTGAATGATACTACTACAAACATAGGTATGCAGATATCTCTTGAAGACCTTGCTTTCAGTTCTTTGGAATATATGCCAAGAGGTGGGATTGCCAGATCATATGGTAGTTCTACTTTTAATTTTTGAGGAACCTTTATACTTTTCTTCATAGTACAATCCCACCAACAGTGTATAAGGGTTCCAGTTTCTCCATATCCATACTAACACATGTTATTTTCTGTTGCTTTGATAATGCTAATGAATGTGAGGTGATATCTCACTGTGGTCTTGATTTATATTTCTCTGATGATTAGTAATATCGAGCATCTTTTCATGTGCTTGTTGGCCATTTATATGTCATCTTTGGAGAAATGTTTATTTAAGTCCTCTGTTCATTTTTTAATTGAATTATTTGATTTTTTGTCGATTTATATATTCTGGACATTAGCCCTTAGTCTGTTTTCTGCTACTATAACAGAATACCCAAGATTGGGTAATTTATAAGGAACGAATTTGTCTGGCTCACAGTTCTGGAGGCTGGGGAGTCCAAGAGTATGGCCCCAGCAGCTGGCGAAGATCATCTCATGGTGGAAGACATGTGGCAAAAGCCAGTGCATGAGACATAAAGAGGAAATTGGGCCAAACTCATCCTTTTTGTAAAGAACCAGCTGAGTCACACCTGTGATAACAGCGTTAATCCATTCATGAGAGCAGAGTACATACCCCCATGCCTGGCTAATTTTTAATTTTATGTTTTATTTTATGTCTGTGTTTCCCAGGCTGGTAACAAACTTCTGACCTCAAGCAGTCCTCCTGCCTTGGCTTCCCAAAGTGCTGGGATTACAGGCATGAACCTTCATGCCTGACCTGGTGTCTTTAATTTCTCTTAGTAACTTTTTGTAGTTTTCAGTGTACACTTTTTTTATCTTTTTGGTTAGATTTATTCCTAATTATTGTATAGATTTTGATGTGGTTGTAAGTGGTGTTGTTTCTTAACTTCCTTTTCAGATTGCTCAGTTGTTAGTGTATAAAAATGCAAATGATTTTTGCGTATTGATTTTGTATCCTGAAACTTTGCTGAATTTGTTTATTCTAACAATTTTTTTTGGTAGAATATTTAGGATATTCTATAAATATGATCGTGTTATCTGTGAAATAAGGTCATTTTACTTCTTTTCAAACCTGGATGCCTTTTATTTCTTTTTCTTACCTAATGCTCTGGTTAGGGCTTTCAATACTATGTTGAACAGAAGTGATAAGAACAGGCAGGCATCTTTGCCTTGTTTCTGATCTTAAAGGAAAAGCTTTCAACCTTTCATCATTGAATGTGATGTTAGCTGTGTGCTCTTCATAAATGATCTTTATTACGTTGAGGTAATTTCCTCCTATTCCTAATTTGTTGGGTGTTTCTATTATGAAGTTTATAAAAATGCATTTTCTGTTGAGATGATCATATGGTTTTTCCCTTTCATTTTGTTAATGTGATGTATTATATTATTTTTTTGTATGTTGAATGATCTTTGCATTCCAGAAATAAATCCTACTTGGTCATGACATATAATCCTTTTAATATGAATTTGGTTTGCTAGTATTTTGTTAAGGACTCTTACATCAGTATACATCAGGGATATTAGTCTGTAGTTTTCTTTTTTTATGGTATCTTTATCTGACTTTGAAATCACAGTAAGGCTGGCCTCATAGAATAAGCTTGGAAATGCTTCCCCCTCTTCAGTTTTTTGGAAGAGTTTCAGAAGGATTGGTGATAATTCATCTGTAAATGTTTGGTAGAATTTCTCTAGTAAAGTCATATGATCCTGGGCTTTTCTTTGTTGAGAGGTTTTTAATTCAGTCTTGATAGGTTGTGTGTTTCTAGGAACTGATGGCATTTCTTCTAGGTTATCAAATATGTCAGCATATTCATAGTATTCTCTTATAATTCTTTTTAATTCTATGATATTGGTTTTACGTTCGCTCTTTCATTTCTGATTTTGAGTGTTCTCTCTTTTTTTTCTTAGTCTAGCTAAGGATTTGTCAATTTGGTTGACCTTTTCAAAAAACCACCTCTTGGTTTTATTGATTGTAATTGTTTGTCTCCGCTCAATCCTTTTTTTTTTTTTTTGAATTGGAGTCTCACTCTTGCCCAGGCTGGAGTGCAGTGGCACACTCATGGCCACCCCAGGGTTGACCTACTGGGCTCCAGCGATCCTTCCGCCTCAGCCTTCCAAGCAGCGGGAACAACAGGCTCGCACTACCACACCAGGCTATTTTTTTAAAAATTTATTGTAGAGATGAGGTCTCGCCAAATTGCCCACAGTGATCTCAAATGGACTCAGGCAGTTCACTCACCTCAGCCTCCCAAAGTGCTGGGATTACAGGCTGAGCCACTGAACCTGGCCTTTGCTCAATCTTTACTGTTTCCTTTCTTATGCTGCCTTTGGGTTTATTTTTTCTTTTTCTAGTTTCTTGTGGTGTAAAGTCAGGTTGCTCAGTTGAAGTCTTTCATCTTTTTTAGTGTACACATTTAAAGCTCTGTACTTATCTCATAGTTCTGCTTTTGCTGCATCTCATAAGTTTTTGTTATGTTTTCATTTCATTTGTCTTAAGTTATCTAGTAATTTCTTTTTTTTTTTTTTTTTTGAGTTGGAGTTCCCACTCTGTCGCCCAGACTGGAGTATAGTGGCCGCTCCCAGCCACCGCAGCCTCAACCTGCTGGGGCTCCAGCAATCCTTCCACCTCAGCCTTCCAAGTAGCTGGAACTACAGGCATGCGCTACCACGCCCGGCTAATTTTTGATTTATTGTAGAGATGAGATCTCACCAAGTTGCCCAGGCGGGTCTCAAACCCGCGGGCTCAGGCAGTCCACTCACCTCAGCCTCCCAAAGCACAGGATTACAGGCTGAGCCACCAAGCCCGGCTGTAATTTCTTTTATATATATTTTTTTAATTTATTTATTTTTAATTATGGGGTACAATTCAGGGTTAGGTATACAGATATTAATTGTGCAGGTACCCTTGTGCCCCCTCTCCCCGGGCAGATCTCGACTACTGTCAATCCTACCTTTCTGCCCCCCTACACGGTTTCCCACTACTGTCGACCCTTTTGTTATAGTATTATAGTAGTTGTTCAAGGTCCACTTATGAGTGAGAACATGTGATACTCAGTATTATAAACTCTAATTCCATCCAGGTTGCTGCGAAGTTCATGACTTTGTTCTTCTTTATGACTGTGTAATAGTCCATTGTGTATATGTACTTTTTTTTTTCTTTTTGAGTCGGAGTCTCACTCTGTTGCCCAGACTGGAGTGCAGTGGCCGCTCCCGGCCACCGCAGCCTCCACCTTCTGGGCTCCAGCAATCCTTCCACCTCAACCTTCCAAGTAGCTGGAACTACAGGCACACGCTACCATGCCCGGCTAGTTTTTTGATTTATTGTAGAGATGAGGTCTCACCAAGTTGCCCAGGCGGGTCTCGAACCCACGGGCTCAGGCAAGCCACTCACCTCAGCCTCCCAAGGTGCAGGATTACAGGCTGAGCCACCGAGCCCAGCTTATGTATGTTTTTTTATCCGGTCTTCTTTTGATGGGCAGCATGGTTGGTTCCATGTTCTTGCTATTGTGAACAGCACTGCAGTAAACATACGTGTGTAGGTATCTTTTTTATAGAGTGATCTGAGTTCTTCCAGGTATATTCCCAGTAGGGGGACTGCAGGGTGATATGGAAGGTTGATTTTTAGAACTTTTAGGAATCACCACACTATTTTCCACAGAGGCTGTACTAGTTTATACTTCCACCAACAGTGTAGAAGTGTTTCCTTTTGACCACATCCTCTCTAGCATCTGTTATTTTTTAAGTTATTGATGATGGCCACTCTGACTGGAGTTAGGTAGTATCTCAATGTAGTTTTAGTTGCATCTCCTTGATGACTAGTGAAGCTGAACATTTTTTCATGTATTTGTTGGCTGCTCGTATGTCTTCTATTGAGAACTGTCTATTCATATTTTTTGCCCATTGTGTAATAGGGCTGTTTGTTTTTTTCTTTTCAGCATGTTTGAGTTCCTTGTAGATCCTTGATGTTAGGCCTTTGTCAGACATGGAGTTGGCCAATGTTTTTTCCCAGTCTGTGGGCTGTCTTCCTGTTCTCTTGGTGGTTTCTTTGGCTTCACAGAAGCTTGTCAGTTTGATGAGGTCTCATTTGTCTATCTTATCTCTGATGGCATGGGCACTTCGGGTTTTGATCAGGAATTGTTTGACAGTTCCAACTTCTGTAAGAGTGTCTCCTGCATTTTCTAATGTTCTTATAGTTTGAGGTTTTACATTTAGATCTCTCTTGTAATTTCCATTGTAACTTCCTTGTCTACATAGGCTGTTTTAGAGTGTGTTGTTTAATTTCCCCATATTTGGATTTTCCAGTTTCCCTCGTGCTGTTGATTGCTAGTTTCATTCCGTTGTGATCAGAAAAGATACTTTGTATGATTTCAGTCTTCTTTGATTTGTTAAGACTTGCTTTGTATGTTGTCTGTTCTGGAGAATGTTCCACATGCACTTGAGAAGAATGAATGTTCTGCTGTTGTTGGGTAGAGTGTTCTGTATGTAACTGTTGGTCTCTGGTATTGTTCCAAGTCCTCGATTTCCTTGTTGTTCTTCTCTCTGGTATTTCTATCCATTATTGAAAGTGGAGTATTGAAGACTCCTTCTGTTCTTGAATTGCTATCTATTTTCCCCATCAATTCTGTTGGCTTCATATATTTAGAAGCTCTGAGGTTTGGTGCACAAATATCTATAATTGCTATATCTTCTTGTTGAATTGCCCCTTTTATCATTATATAATGTTCTTCTTTGTCTCTCTCTCTTTTTTTTTTTTTTTTTTGAGTTTGAATCTCACTCTGTCGCCCAGACTGGAGTGTAGTGGCCCTCCACCTCAACCTTCCAAGTAGTCAGTACTACAGGCACACACTATCATGCCCAGCTTTTTTTTTTTACTGTAAAGATGAGGTCTCACCAAGTTGCCCGGGCGGGTCTCGAACCCGCAGGCTCAGGCAATCCACTCGCCTCGGCCTCCCAAAGTGCTGGGATTACAGGCTGAGCCACCGAGCCCGGCCTTCTTTGTCTCTTAAAAGTTTTTTTTAGCCAGGCTCCGTGGCTCAGCCTGTAATCCCAGCACTTTGGGAGACTGAGGCGAGTGGATTGCCTGAACCCGCGGGTTCGAGACCCGCCCGGGCAACTTGGTGAGACCTCATCTCTACAATAAATCAAAAACTAGCCGGGCGTAGTAGCGCGCCTGTAGTTCCAGCTACTTGGAAGGCTGAGGCAGAAGGATCGCCAGAGCCCAGCAGGCTGAGGCTGCGGTGGCCGGGAGCGGCCACTGCACTCCAGGCTGGGCGACAGAGTGAGACTCCAACTCAAAAAAAAAAAAAAGTTTTCTTATTTGAAGCCTATTTGTCTGACAATAGTATAACCGCTCCTCCTCTTTTTTGGTTACTAATTTGTATGGAATATCTTTTCCTTCCTTTTACTTTCAGCCTGTCTGTCCTTAACCCTAAAGTGAGTCTCTTTACAGCGTATAGTTGGATCTCATTTTCTTTATCCATCCTGCCAATCTGTTTTGATTAGGGAGTTTAATTCATTTGCATTTGAAGTAATTACTAGTAGGGGAGGTCTTTTTACCATTTTGTTCATTATTTTCTGTAGTCTTGTAGTTTTTTGGTCCCTCTTTTCATCTCTTACTGCCTTCCTTTGTGTTTTGCTGATTTTTGATAGTGATATGCTTTTATTTCCTTTTGTGTATTTTCTTACAGATATTTTCATTCTTGTTATCATTGCAATTGCATAAAATATCTTAAAGTCATAGTATTCTTATCTTTTTTCTTTACTTAATAGCTTGAGGGGGTACAAATAGTTCTAGGTGACATGGATGCATTGTACAGTGGCAAAGAAATCTGGGCTTTAAGTATACCCACCACCCCCACCTGTGCATATTGTACCCAATAGGTGGTTTTTTTTTTTGGTCCCTCTGCCTCTCCCACTTCTGAGTCTCTAATGTCCGTTATACCATTCTTGATGCCTTTGCAGATTCTTAGTTTAGTTCCCACCTATAAGTGAGAACATGCAATATTTGGTTTTCTGTTTATATATTAGTTCACTTAGGATGATGTTTTCCAGTTCCATCCAAGTTGCTGCAAAAGACATTATTTTATCCTTGTTGTTGGCTGAATAGTATTCCATGGTGTATATATACCACATTTTGTTATTCACTGATGGGCATTTAAGTTGATTCCACATCTTTGCAGTTGTGAATTTTATAGCATTCTATTTTTAAACTGAACTTCAATTGCATACAAAAACTACTCTTTACAGCCCCACTGCCCAAATATCACAAATTATATAGTTATATGTTTTATATCCATTAACATAGATTTATATTTTTTAAATGTTTTGTCGTTTAAATTCTATGAATCAGACCGGGTGCAGTAATTCACACCTGTACTCCCAGCACTTTGGAAGGCCAAGGCGAAAGGATTTCCTGAGCTCAGGAGTTTGAAAGCAGCCTAGGCAACTTGGCAAGACCTCACCTCTACAATAGATTACAAAAAAAAAAATTAACTGGGTGTGGTGGCACACACCTGTAATTCAAGCTACTTGGAAGGTTGAGGTGGAAGGATTGCCTGAACCAAGCAGGTCAAGGCTGCAGTGGCCCTGAGTGTGCTACTGCACTCCAGCCAGGGCAACAGTGAGACGCCGACTCAAAAACAATAATTATAATAAAATAAATTCTATGAATAAAAATTACTATAGTACTGCTACTATATTTGTTCATACATTTACCTTCACCAGAGGACTATGTATTTTCATACAGTTTTGTGTTGCTATGTGCTCTCGTTTCCACTTGGGGCAGGTCAAGATATAATGAAGTCTCTTGACTTTTATTTATTTGAGAAAGTCTTAATTTCACCCTCATTTTTGTTTTTGTTTTGTTTTTGAGTCAGTCTCACTCTGTTGCCCAGGCTGGAGTGCAGTGACTTGATGATAGCTCACCTCCTGGTCTTAGAGATGATCCTTCCACTTAAGCATTCTGAGTAGCTGGGATTATAGGCATGCACCACACACCTGGCTATTTTTTTTTTCTTTTTTTTGTAGAGATGAGGACTCGCTATGTTGCCTAGGCTGGTCTCAAACTCCTGGGTTCAAGCAATCCTCCTCCCTCAGTCTCCCAGAGTGCTAGGAGGCTTGAGCCATGGTGCCCACAGCATCCTTGGTTGGCAGGGTTTTTGTTTTGTTTGCCTTTTTTCAACCAGTTGCTACAAAGGAGTAGAATTACCATAGTTTGGCTTATATTTATCAAACTTCATAAATTGGAATTAGTGGGGGACCTGGTCTTGCCTAAAAGCTGTCGCCACTGGTACCTGAGCAAAATGACTTCCATTCATAAGAAAAAAGCAGGGGAGTGCTCTTGGAAGACAACCATTGTGTCTGTCTTACGTGTTAAATTGTTGGTTGTCTATTTTAGAGCCGAAGAAATTCCTCTGAAAATCCTGGCCCACAATGGCTTGGTTGGAAGACTGATTGGAAAAGAAGGCAGAAATCTGAAGAAAATTGAACATGAAACAGGGACCAAGATAACAATCTCATCGTAAGACACCCATTCCAATAAATTGTGCCAAATAATGAGAAACTTGAACATTTTGATATATCTAACTCATGCATCTGTTTTTCCCTAAAATGGAAAGATAACAATAGGTGATGTAATTATCTCCAACATCATCAAAAACAAATACATAGTCACCTGTTAGACATTTTCCACTACAGATATGCTGTAAATCACTGGTAAGATTTAAAGTAGGACGACTGAGATTATATACCACAGTGTGTTAGGAGAGAATCCAGTCTTCTTCTCCACCAAAACTTGTTTGTGATTTTTTTCTGGGATTTTATTTTTCCTGTTGAAAAGGAATTTTTTTCTTTTTCCCATTGGCCAGTTTGCAGGATTTGAGCATATACAACCCTGAGAGAACCATCACTGTGAAGGGTACCATTGAGGCCTGTGCCAACGCAGAGGTTGAGATTATGAAGAAGCTGCGTGAGGCCTTTGAAAACGACATGCTGGCCGTTAACGTAAGCGCCCAATGCTTTCTTCTCCACTGGTTTTAACTGGAAGAATAATTGTCATGCAGCTCATAAGGAAGTGCCTTAGGATAGTATGCAGAGTTTTTCCTGGTTTATTTTAGGATAAAGGCATTGAAACAATCAGGAAATCAACTAGCAAATTATGAAAAATGCACTGGACAAGATAGTGTGAAGCCATTAAAATTAGAACTTTGAAGACTGTAAGATGAGGAAATGTTTATGATATAATTTTATTAAGAAAAGATATAGCCAGGCATGGTGGCATGTGCCTGTAGTCCCAACATTTTGGGAGCCCAAGGGAGGATTACTTGAGCCCAGGAATTCAATACCAGCCTGGGCAACATAGCGAGATCCCATCTCTACAAAAAACATTTTTAAATGAACCAGGCATAGTGGTGCACATCTGTAGTCCCAGCAACTTGGAAGACTGATGCGAGAAGATCGCTTGAGCCCAGAAATTCAAGGCTGCAGTGAGCTATGATTGCATCACTGCACTCCAGCCTGGGTAACAGAGTGAGACCCAATCTCTAAAAGAAGAAAAAGAGAAAGAAAAGCAAGTTACAAAAGTATATGTCTAGGGTCATAATTATGGAAAATAATATAGATCAAAATGACTGGGAGGCTACATACAAAAATAAAAATAGCTGGTACGTTAGGAAAGTGGGATTTTTTTTTTCTACTTTGCAAACTTTCTGTAATATTGTCCTATTACTTCTTAACTTTTAAAAAAGACATACTTTAAAACTAACTTCTGATTTTCATTCCTTGCTTGCTAGATCTGCGTTTTCAGGTTGCTTAATAAATGTTGTTAGCCACCTAATCTCTCACTAATACTTCTAGCAAGCCGGGCTCGGTGGCTCAGCCTGTAATCCCACGCCTTGGGAGGCTGAGGTGAGTGGATTGCCTGAACCCGCAGGTTTGAGACCCGTCTGGGCAACTTGGTGAGACCTCATCTCTACAATAAATCAAAAATCAGCCGGGCGTGGTAGCGCACACCTGTAATTCTGGCTACTTGGAAGGCTGAGGTGGAAGGATCGCCGGAGCCCAGCAGGTTGAGGCTGCGGTGGGCGGGAGCGGCCACTGCACTCCAGTCTGGGCGACAGAGTGAGACTCCAACTCAAAAAAAAAAAAACAAAAAACTTCTAGCAGACTGATATGGGTTTGTTCTTTCTGTTATTGCTCCCTTGTTTTCACTATATAAGCAGGGAGACAGCAATTTGGCATTCAAAAAAATCTTTAAAATATTTGGCCCTCAGTAGAGCCCAAGCTCAGCTCGAAGGAGTAAATTTGTTTGCGTTGTATGCTAATTTTGTAACATGTACAAAAGCAGAACGGATATTCCAGTAAAACCTTCATCTGTCCATAATCCAGCTGTAGCAGTTACCAACTCATGGCCTGTTTTGTTTCATCTGAACCCTCATCCACGTCCACTTCCCATTCCTGTTGGATGACCTTGAAGTAACTCTCAGTCCTGATAACATTTCCTAAAGAAATAAATGTTGACAAGGATCTCTGTAGGTTAAAGCACAGTTCTTTACCACAGCACTTTCCACAGGACCCTCTACTCAGTCAGTACGCTGTCCCCCACCTCACCATCCTCCCCAGCAGCCATACCCCATGATAAAACTATGGAACATGAGGAAAGATGGGGCAGGGAACTGCAGTGTGACCTTCTCCCCATGTTTGGGCATTTTTCTGGAAGTGTCATCCGGTGATCTCATTTTCTTCCTGTGGGCTCTTGATAGCATATGATAAACTTCTTTCTGTGAACATCTAGAAAAGCTACAAAAGGATCTGGGCAACCCAGATGTCTTCATCTATATGTATCACTTAGTTTCATTCACTGTGGGTGAATAACAGGATTACTAGGTCTTTATATCAGATGAGTAAAGGAGGAGAGTCCCAGCTCTACCATTCTTAACATTCTAAAAGAAAGCAAGTTACTGGATGACTTTAGCCACAGACGAGCAAATAGAAACTTAGAAGTATTGTATGTTCACGGAGACAAAGGTAGGAACAGCTAAGTAAGACACAGGCCGAATAACTGACCACATTCCTCTGCCTCCCAAGGGCTGTCCTCCAACCTGGGTGAGCAGCCTCACATTTAAATGTGAAATAAGCAGGCAAGATGATCATGATGCTGGCAACTAAATAAGAAAGTTGTGAACCATCCAAAAAGCTGGATAATGGAATTTACATATGGGGTATCCTAATGAAGGATCTGATCTTTCACTGGATAGAGTTAGAAAACGTCGTTAATCCCATTTATTTTGAACTTAGCCATTCAACAAATATTTATCGAGTACTTACTATGTACCAGGCACTGAGAATACAACACTAAGTAAGGCGTCTCTGTCCACAAGGAAATTATGGTGTAAAAGAGGAAGCAGTAACTAAACCGATGATTCAGATACCATGTAGTGCTATTTTAAGGACACTAGAAATTTTAGGCGAACACAGACAGGATGTTTGAGTAAGACTTTTGGGGTAATAGCTTCCTACTTGAAGGTATCCCTAAGATCAGGTGAAACCCACAGGTAAGTAGGACTTAGCCAGGTGAGGACTGAAAGATGCACCTCCTTGCAAGGTGACAGCGTGTGCAGGGACCCAGAGGTGAGTGGGTGCACCAAGGTACTTAGAGAAAAGGAATGGGCAGGTGGGGATGAGAGATGAGTAGGAGACAGCTGGCAAGGTGGCTTCTGTCCCCAGGAAGAACCTCATTTGCCATGATAAGATGTGTAGACATTCCCAAGGGTGTCAGAGAAGCTTTGGAGGAACACCAAGGACAGGTTGAGGTCTGGCACCCACCCCGATGGAAAGAGGTCCGCGGGACCCCGGGCAGAGCTAAGAAGGAGACGCTGGGGCCACTGAGACAAGAGACGGAGGTTGACCCAGGCGAGCTGGGCCTCTCTGGTCTCCTCCCCTCATCTTTTTTCTCCATTTCTGTTCCCAGCAACAAGCCAATCTGATCCCAGGGTTGAACCTCAGCGCACTTGGCATCTTTTCAACAGGACTGTCCGTGCTGCCTCCACCCGCAGGGCCCCGCGGAGCTCCCCCCGCTGCCCCCTACCACCCCTTCGCTGTAAGTAGCCCAGCATCCAGAGGTTTGCTTATGCGCTGGGCGCCTCCGCGGCATTCTCTGCTGTGTTGAATCGGAGCCGAAGCTTTCGTTGCCTGAGTGCAGAAGCAGCCAATGCAGGATAAATCCAACATTTCTTGGGGCTGGTTCCTAATGGGCAAATCAATATTAAACCATCCTCTCAACAAGTACTCTTGAACATATGTCTAGGAAAGAAAGAATCTACTAGCCAATCCATTAACTAGGAGCTTATTGTAAAAAAAAAAAAAAAGGATTAATTAACTCAAATAAGAACATTCCTGAGTGGCAGTCACTTATTGAAATGTTAGGGCATCTGGAGGATTCTTGGATACACATACAATTCCCATCTACGTCTACAATTCAAATGCATCATATTTTACTAATAGGCAGTTTTTAAAAGAAAAATATTACCTAGTGTTTATGTCTCAACACTTAGCACAATGCCTGGTATTTAGTAGGTTCTCAATAAGTATTGTTTGAATCCTAATTCACAACAGAAGAAGAAATGTGAGTTTTATGGGTTTTCTGCTTGTTGCTTTTATTCACAAGCATTATTCAAGATTAACACATTACCAAATTGGGGGTCAGGATACTTGACAGCTGTTTTTTTTATTCTTAATTTGTCTCTACATGTGTTGCTTATTTTTTAAGCAAACTTTCTCTTCTCTGATGTTTATACTGTTTCAGTATACTTTGGGAGGGGTGAACAGGGGGGCGAGTGTTACCTTAGCCATTTCTTTCTTTTGAGAGGCGGTTTCTGATGTAGGTATTGCACTGTGTGGACAGGGTGAACTCACTGTGCTGTCCTGACAACAAAATGCAGACACAAACTGACACCCACATCCTTGGCCACAGGTACCACACATTCTGCAATCTTCTTGATATATGGCTCTTCCGAGTCATTTCTAAATCCTTCCATACCATCTCTTTAGTTTGATCCATTTTCCCTTAAACTTAAGGAGAGAGCCTGCACAGACCTCGGGCAGTCCCTGTATGTGCATGGTCAAGGGCTGAAGATGCAGTGGGAAGGATTGTGGCACTGTCAGACACGTAACTGCTTCAAGGAGCAAGAATAGCTGTAAGAGCTTCAGGCCCTGGACCTTTGCTGTTCGATTTTAGAATGATCCAGTTTGGTACAGTATTTAATGAATGCAAGTTCAAGAGTCAGGCCACCTTGAATGACTGACTGGCTGACTGACTGTACTGTCCCCTAGAATGTAAGTTCAAGAATCTCAACCTAGGTCACTCAAGTGGAGAGGTAAAAGGGCAGAATAAAATAGACGTCTTCTAAAATTGATCATCTAAAATAGGGGTCAGCGCACTACAGCCTGAAGGCCAAATCTAGCCTACCATTTATTTTTTGTAAATAAAGTTTTGTTTTTGTTTTTGTTTTTTTTGAGTTGGGAGTCTCACTCTGTCGCCCAGACTGGAGTGCAGTGGCCGCTCCTGGCCACCGCAGCCTCGACCTACTGGGGTCCGGCGTTCCTTCCGCTCAGCATTCCAAGTAGCTGAAACTACAGACACACGCTACCATGCCTGGCTAATTTTTTGATTTATTGTAGACCCGCCAAGTTGCCCAGGTGGGTCTCGAACCCGCGGGCTCAGGCAGTCCATTCACCTGAGCCTCCCAAAGCGCAGGGTTACATTCTGAGCCACCAAGCCCGGCTGTAAATAAAAGTTTTATTGGGACACAGTCGTGGTTGTTCATTTTCACATTGTCTATTCCTGCTTTCCCATTACAGTGGCAGAGTTGAATAGATGGAATAGAGACAGTATGACCCACAAAGCCCAAAATATTATTTGGCCCTTTACAGAAGAAGTTTGGGGACACCTGAAGTGAAACAAAAGGAGATGTTTTCATATGATAGCAGAATATTTTTAAACTCAAAAACAGGTTTACCAATTGGAAAGCTTGTCATCTGAGATTTTTACTAAAACACTAGAATAACCATTTTACTAAAATACATAGTTCCTATTCTTTATAAAATAGGTTTTAATTAATTTATTTATTGTTTAATTTTCTTTCATCTTTAGAAACAGAGTCTCACTCTGTTGCCCAGGCTGGAGTGCAGTGGTACAATCATAGCTCGCTGCAGCCTCAAACTTTTGGCAATCGTTTCACCTCAGCCTCCCAAGTAACTGGGACTACAGATGTCAGCCATCATGCCTGGCTAATCTTTTTAAAAGAATTTTGTAGAGACAGGATCTTGCTATGTTGCTCAGGCTGGTCTCAAACTCATGGCCTCAAGCAGTGTTCCTACCTTGCCTCCCAAAGTTCTGGGATTGCAGGTATGAGCCACTGTGCCAGGCCCATAAAGTGGGTTTTAAATTTAAAAAATTTTAAACTAAAAACCATGTAATTTGGATCTGGATCCTGTGGATCAAGATTAGATTCTAATCCAGAGCACACAGTTGCCCTGACTGTATAGGACACGATGGCGTCCGCACACATCTCCCTCATGCAGCCGCAGAAGTGTGGCCCTGCGGTGTGGAGGTGGCCCTCACTGCCCACCTGCACAGACCTCGGACAGTCCCTGGAGCCACACATGGAGAGTCCACATGGCAGGGTTGTAGGCTTCCCCGGAGGGCCAAGGCCTGAGAAGGACAGGGTCGGGTGGAGTGGCAGGAATACTTCAAATACTTACAACATGTCATTGTGTTCCTGCCACACAGGCATTTAGATTTCAAGAAACTAGGATATTTCCTGGGTGCTTCTATCCATCATAAAGCTGGAGCAAATTGTTGCTTTTAGCATCCAAGCTCAGGGAGTCTCGGTCCCTCCTGATAGCTGGTCACACATACATGACCTGGTCTCCAAACTCTGGAATTTTTCATGCATATGTATATGCATGAACACTTCATCATTTTTCACTGTTTTTCTAGTTATAAAAGTAATATGTGCATAGTATTTAAGAAGCAGGGAGCATGTACTTTTGGATTTCCCCAATTAGAAAAAAAAAGATGCAGCAAGTAAGAAAGAAATGCAGAAAGTGAAAGTTTTTTCTTTAAAACCAGTGTTGCTATATGTGTGTGTTTGTGTACATATGTAATTTATATTACATATATATATTCCAAATTTTTACTCTAGAGTAGTAATCCTTGTATATACATATTGACTTCTCTTATCCATTGATTTCCTCAGAATAAGTTCCTAGAATAGAATTTCTAAGTCAAAGAATGTAATTTTTTATATTCCTTGATGATCTTATAAAAACCCCACCCATAAAACATCTCAACCTAGCAACTTTTATTTGGAGAAAGAGTATAATAACCTTTTCAATTTCTTATACACTCTTTACTTTGGTTGATTTATATTTTCCTATGAAAGTATCCACTTTATCTCTCTTTTTATATGTATTGGTTTAAAGTTGTACAAAACAGATTGTTACCTTTTAAGTCTTCAAACTTGTGGTTATAGCTCTCTTTTAATTTCTAACATTGTATATTTGTGTTTCTCTCTTATTTTCTTTATAAGATTTGCTAGGAATTTTTAAAATATCTAAGTAGTTAAGGGTTTCCACCTTTATCTTGCAAGTGTTTCCTATATTCTCTTGTACTCAGATAATGCAACATTTCTAATTTTTCTGGCCTTGCTCTTTGCATGGTCATTGTGAAAGAATGATGGGCATTTGGAAAGATGCATGTTCCCTGATGGGCTTAAATTTGTGTTAACAGCCATAAAATCAAGCTTTTAACTAGTGAGTCATATTCTCCATGTAATTATTTTTACCTATATAACTTACTAAATTTCTTTTTGTGTTTTGAGTTAGAGTCTCACTCTGTCACCATGGCTGGAGTGCAGTGGCAGCAGGCTCACACCCAATGCAGCCTTGACCTGCTGGGCTCAGGTGATCCTTCTGCCTCAGCCTTCCAGGTAGCTGGAACTACAGACGCTTGCCACCACACCCAGCTCATTTTTTTGGTTTATTGTAGAGATGAAGTCTCACCAAGTTGTCCAGGCTAGTCTTGAACCCCTGGGCTCAGGCAATCCTCTCACCTCTGCCTCCCAAAGTGCTGGGATTATAGACATGAGCTATCACGCCTGGCTAACTTATTAAATTTCCAGAGCAGTTTACTGTTCTCTGATGATGATTTTGCCAAATTTTTTATTTCTAACAGATTTTTAAAATATTTTGATCATATTATTCTAGAAAGAATCTAGAATTTAACTCCAAATTATTGTTTTCTTTCTTAATAAATACACAACCTTATTATTCAAGTTGCTTAGAATTAATTAAACTTTCATTGGTTTCCTTGCTCACCACAGACGACTTCTTGTGTTCCACATCTTTTCATTCTTTGAGTTATTCGGATTTTTTGTTGTTTGACTGGGATACTGCCACAAACAACTTTTTCAGGAAATAGTACATGAGTAGTATAATTTCTAAGCCTTTCTATATCTGACGATGCTTTTTTTTCCCGCCCCTCCACATGTGAATGAAAATTTAGCCAGGTGTTCTAGAAATTCTAGATTCACAGTTCCTTTAGAACTCTGATCTAGCATTAAGTTTTTCAGATAAGCGTGACACCAGCCTGATTCTTCTTTTGTAGTTATCTTTTTTCTTCTTCCTGTGAGTTTTTTTCCTTTTAGAATAATTTGCCTTTACCCCTGGAATTCAGGAATCTGAATCAGTGATTTGACCTGAAAATTCAAGTTTTTCTTTGGTTTAGGAAAATCTTCTTTATAATTAATTTTAGCATTACTTCTTCTCCCTCTACTTCATTCTCTCCTTCTGGAGTTCCCATATTGTGGATAGTAAATCTCACTCTGCTCTGTGTCTATCTCCTACCTTCTCTTTGCCTTTTGATTTTGCATGGGTTAATCGGTCCTCTAATTCATGGGTGGCTTTTCAGCAGTGTCTATTCTACTACTTAGACATCTTGTATTACATTTTTTAAATGCATTAATCCTTATTTACTTATTTATCTCAAGAAACAAGATCTAGCTCTGTCACCTAGGCTAGAAACCCAAACTCCTGGGCTCAAGTTATCCTCCCACCTCAGCCTCCTAAGTAGCTTGGACTACAGATGTGTGCCATGACACCTGGCTAGTGTGTGTGTGTGTGTGTGTGTGTGTGTGTGTGTGTGTGTGTGTGTGTGCGCGCGTGTGTGTGTGTGTGAGAGAGAGAGAGAACAAGGTATTGCTCTGCTGTTTCCCAGGCTGATCTCAGACACCTGGGCTCAAGCAGTCCTCCTGCCTTAGCCTCCCAAAGTGCTGGGATTACAGGCTTGAGGTTCCACACCTGACCTCTATCAAATTTTTACTTAACTAATCAGGTTTTTAATATCCAAGATCACTCTAGTTCTCTAGTTCTCTGATCTTTTCTCATACCAATCCACTCACATTTTATTGAAGCACCATCTTGAATAGTGTTCACTATGAAATCAAATCAGAATTGTATAAAAAGCTCTCTCTCTTTCTGGCTTTAACTCACTGGGGTTATTTGCTATCTTGCTCAGTCTTGCTCTCCCTTTTCATGTTGCTGATTCTGTATACAGTATATGTCTAATGAATTATATATATATATATATATATATTTTTTTTTTTTTTTTTTTTGAGTCAAGGTTTCACTCCGGCAGGAGGGGCAGTGGCATGATCATGGCTCACTGCAGCCTTGACTTCCTGGGCTCAAGTGATCCTTCTGCCTCAGCCTCCCAAGTAGCTGGGACTACAGGTACATGCCACCATGCCCAGCTAAATTTTTAATTCTTTTGTGGAGATGAAGTCTTGCTATGTGGCCCAGGCTGGTCTTGAACTCCTATGCTCAAGCAATTGCCTCAGTCTCCCAAAGTGCTGGAATCACAGTCATGGGCCACCACATCTGGCCCAGGCTAATGAATTTTAATTGACCATTTATGTATTTAAATAAACCCAACAGAGGACATAATAGAATATTTAGGAGAGTTTTTTTTATAGCATATTCCCCAGGCCTTACCTTGACCATTGAGTGCAGAATGACCAGGTGAGCGCGGTACTGAGTTAGTGATTCAGGTCGTGAGCTGCAGAGTTAAGGTCTTGGATCCCCGTCTTGCTGGCTCACCAGTTTCTAGCTCCCCCAGCTCCTGAGGTTGTCCTGTGAGAACACATGGGGGCATCAGCACTGCCCTGTAAGGACACACTTGGATAAGCTGGGGTGGAACGGTCCACCTTCTGAATCTTGGAAAGCTGTGCCCATGACACTGACCCCTCTGGCCAAGGCTTTGCCCCTTCCCAGGCCCATGTTTCTGGCTCCCGGGAGCACCTGCCATCTTTGCAGCCTGGCATCACTCCACATGATGCTAAAGCTATTTAAATATGTGAAGGAAATATGTATGCCTGGCCCTCACCCTCTGTACTACCTCTTCCCCACCTTTACTCTTCCCACCCCCTGATTTCTTCATGCGTCAGAAGATCACCTAATTTTTTTTTTTTAGTAGGCGTTTCACTCTGTCACCCAGGCTGGAGTGCAGTGGCATGCTCATGGCCACCGCAGCCTTGACCTGCTGGGAGGCAATCCTTCTGCCTCAGCCTTCAAAGTGGCTGGAACCACAGGTGTGCACCACCACACACGCTATGGTATGGTGGTGCTGGGATTACAGGTGTGAGGCACCACACCTGGCAAAATATTACCTGATTTGTATGTCAGATATATATCAGATGGTCACAGGTCTAAGTGCTGATAACTGCCTTTTAGTTTTCACAAATGTGTTTGCTATATACCCGTCCATCTGCTCCCCAGCAGTTAAACTTAGAGGAAAAGCAGACACCAATGTCCCTGAAACAGAATTTGAAATGAACCTGTGGATAATAATGACGCTCCCCTGACTGCCTCTAGATGGCATTCACTGGGACAGTGTGTCCAATTGCCACGCTGAAGTTGGGGTTCCCTGGTGACCTCATTGTCCCTCAGGGCCTTGGGCCAGATGTCAGACGACTACAGCCTGTTTCCCTATTAAAAACAATATTTCAGCCGGGCTCGGTGGCTCAGCCTGTAATCCCGCGCCTTTGGGAGGCTGAGGTGAGTGGATTGCCTGAGCCCGAGGGTTCGAGACCCGCCTGGGCAACTTGGCGAGACCTCATCTCTACAATAAATAAAAAAAAAAATTAGCCGGGTGTGGTAGCACGCGCCTGCAGTCCCAGCTACTTGGAAGGCTGAGGCGGAAAGATCGTTGGAGCCCAGCAGGTGGAGGCTGCAGTGGCCGGGAGTGGCCACTGCACTCCAGTCTGGGCGACAGAGTGAGACTCCAACTCAAAAAACAAAAACAAAGCAAAACAAAAAAATATTTCTTCAAGTCATCGCCAGGTTACTTTTTCTGATCAATACAAATAAGCAAGTTTTGGGCCAGACATGGTGGCTTAAACTTGTAATCCCAGCACTTTGGGAAGCTGAGGTGGGAGGATTGCTTGAGCCCAGGAGGTTGAGACCAGACTGGCCAACATAGCAGCACCTCATCTCTACCCCCCCCCAAAAAAAGGCCAAGCAAGGTGGTGTGCACTTGTAGTCCCAGATACTAGGGAGGCTGAGGTGGAATGATCCCTTGAGCCTGGGAGGTGGAAGCTGCAGTAATGTGCCACTGCACTCCAGCCTGGGTGGCAGAGTGAGACTCTGACTCAAAAAATAAAATAAAAGTAAGTTTTGAAAGCTTCCTTCCATTTGAAGCCATAGACTCCACCTAAGCTTGGAAAATAGAAAGTATGTTCTGAGAAGACACACATTTTATTATAAATAAGTTCTCATTTCACACTCATTAACTTGGCCCATACAATGCGGGACGATAGATCTTTCAATCCTGTGGCCTCGCTGGATCCTTCAGGGCCTTTGCTGTTCTTAAGGCCAAGTCCCTGTCCCAGCCACGGCCCACAAGGCCGGGCCCTTCAGGATCTGCACAGCTGCCTTCCTGCCACGTCCACTTATACTCTGGCATCTGCTTTCACCATGCTGGCCTTCTTTCTGCACCTCAGACAGGCCGACCCTTTCCTAGCTCTGGCCTTCCAAGGACCCTGCTTAGGATCCCAGTGCCGGCCAGGCTCAATGGCTCAGCCTGTCATCCCAGCACTTTTGGGAAGCCGAGGCGAGTGGATTGCCGGAGCCCACGGGTTTGAGACCAGCCCGGACAGCTTGGTGAGACCGCTTCTCTACAATAAATAATTTAAAAAATGATAATTAGCCGGGTGTGGTAGCGTGCGCCTGTAGTTCCAGCTACTTGGAAGGCTGAGGCAGAAGGATCGCTGGAGCCCAGCAGGTCGACACTGGGGTGGCTGTGAGTCTGCCACTGCACTCCAGCCTGGGTGATGGAGTGAGACTCCAACTCAAAAAAAAAAATCCCAATGCCCCGCCCACGGCTCTGCCTCCCCAATGGACCTTGCCTGCAGGAGCCTTCCCAGGGCACTTGCCTCTGGGCCGCAGCTCCTCAGCATGCTGCCCACTCTTGCACAGGGCTACTAGAAGTTATCTTTGGCATCTGCCTCCCCGGTAGAACACGCGTTCTGTGGTGGCAGTGACCTTTTCTTTTCTTTTTTTCTTTTTTTTTGAGTTGGAGTCTCACTCTGTCTCCCAGACTGGAGTCAGTGGCCGTTCCCGCGATCCCAGACTGGAGTGCAGTGGCTCCAGCGATCCTTCCACCTCAGCCTTCCGAGTAGCTGGAACTACAGGCACGCGCTACCACACCTGGCTAATTTTTAATTTATTGTAGAGATGAGGTCTCGCCAAGTTGCCCAGGCGGGTCTCGGACCCGCGGGCTCAGGCAATCCGCTCACCTCGGCCTCCCAAAGCACTGGGATTACAGGCTGAGCCACCAAGCCTGGCTGGCAGTGACCTTTTCTGTCTTACGAACTGTGTTTGCCAGCACCTGAGACAATGCCTGCCATGTAGCAGGTGCTCAAATACCTTTTGGATGAATGAATGAACAATTAAACGAGCCCTCACAACAGTCCTGTAAGAGTAGTTGTGATTACATCACTGCACTCCAGCCTGAGCAAGACCCTGTCCCTTGGGGGAAAAAAAAGCCAGGCACCGTGGTTCACGCCTGTAATCCCAGCACTTTGGGAGGTGGAGACGAGATGATTGCCTGAGTCCAAGAGGTTTGAGACCAGCCCATTCAACTTGGCAAGACTTCATCTCTACAATAAATAAAAATTTTTAAAAATTGGCCGGGCATGGTGGTACACACCTGTGGTTCCAGTTGCTTGGAAGAGGTAGAAATTGAGGTGGAAGAATCACCTGAGCCCATCAGGTCACGGCTGCTATGGCCATGAGCAGCATGACACTGCACTCCAGCCTGGGCAACAGAGTGAGACTCAAACTCAAAAAAATTTCTTAAATTTTAAAAATTTTAAAAGAGTTGGATATTATTTGAGTCCATTTGTAAATGAGGCTCCAAAAGGTTAAATAAGTTATTCCAATTTGTAGAGCTAGTGGTTCAGATGACTCAGGTCTTTTGACTACAAAAACCAATTTATCTACACAAAGGCTAATGATGGCAGAGCCTCAGCTAGAAATGAGCTTCTGATTGCACAGCTCAGGATTCTTTTGCTGTGACAATTTTCCAGCTATGACTCATGAATAAAAGGGGAATTTGTCTCTTTTTTTTTGAGTTGGATCTTACTGCACAATCACAGCTCACCGCAGTCTTGACTTCCTTGACTCAGGCAATCCTTCTTCCCCACCCTCCTGTGTAGCTGGGACTGTAGGCATGTGCCACCATGTCTGGCTAATTTTGTGATATTTTGTAGAGGTGAAGTCTCATTATTTTTCCCAGATTGGTCTTAAACTCATGGGCTCAAGTGATTCCTCCCGCCTTGGCCTCCAAAGTGCTAGGATTACAAGAGTGAGCCACAGCGCTTGGCTGGAATTTGTCTCTTTTATCTTTTTATAGTTAATTTAAAAAATCTCTCCCTCACCCCAAGTGGTAAGTCTAAATTTGACAGTGTTTATATTAGGAGTAGTTGAACCCAGAATAGGAACCACACTGTGGCTTGTCTGTTCCTGGCCTCACCCAGGTTTTGTAAGGAAAAGGCAAATCGCAATTCAAAAGAATTACTTCTGCGAAGCACTGAAGGAACGGTGCTTCTGGCAAGAGGAGAACTTTGAGCGGAAAAGCTGCAGGATTCTCCCTCCACCCTTCATGGCCCAGGACAGGGACCTACATAACTGATGTTCTTTCCAGGGATTCCTCAAGAAAGAGGCAAGCCAGGAGGGACCTACCTTCCTTCAAAATGTGAGATTGCCTAGACTCCTGGTCTCATGCACCCTCTTGTGGACGTGAGGTGTCACCGCAGCCTCCTTCCATGTCAACCACGGCTTGTCCTGAGGCCTCAATTCCCTTTAGTCAGCAGAGCTCTGTCCCCGCAGGAGTGACCAGTGCCTTTAGCAGCCCCGAAGCAGCTCCTCACCGTGTTCTCATCTCTGTCTTCTCTTTCCAAGCTCAAAACAGGGAACAGTTTAATTTTGTCCCTAACAAGTCATAAGGCAAAGTCATAGCCGAGGAGGTTCAGGAGACGGAGGGCATGCACATTACCATGAGATTTGCTTGGGAGCCCTGAAATGAAAACCAGGTCCTTGAACTCCCAGCCTCATCCATTTCTGACCACTGCTGGAGGGCTGTCTTGCTGGGTGAGCCAGCAGGGGCTGGTTCCTGGGGGCCCGAGTCTGCTCACCCCCTTTCTTGTAACGGTGATGTCAGTGTTTTCGTGGTCTTAGGGAGAGCACAGTTAACTAGACTTTGCTGACTCTGGTCAGTGCCCTGCCCATACCTGTATTATAGGACAATGATGAGAACTAAGAGTTTACGAATAGATATATCTGTGATAGTACCCAGTACACAGCAGGAGTCCATAAAAAGCGGCTACTGACCAGGGTCGGTGGCTCAGCCTATAATCCCAGCACTTTGGGAGGCCAAGTTGAGAGGATTGCCTGAGCCCCCGGGTTCGAGACCCACCCGGGAAACTTGATGATACCTCATCTCTACAATAAATCAAAAATTAGCTGGGTGTGGTAGCATGCTCCTGCAGTTCCAGCTACTTGGAAGGCTGAGGCAGAAGGATCGCCGGAGCCCAGCAGGTCAACACTGGGGTGGCCGTGTGTGTGCCACTGTACTCCAGCCTGGGCAATGGAGTGAGACTACAACTCAAAAAAAAAAAGCCAGCTACTTTTTGCCTTTTGGTTTTCCTGACAGCTCTGTTTTCTTTCGTCCACTTTTGTCCTCTTGTTCCCTGCTTCCCTTCCCAACAGTCACACACATGATGTGTATGCATTCGTTGTTTTCTTTCTCTCTCTCTCAATCTGTTTAAATGTCTCCACTCTCAGTCTTTCCATCCTCCTGAAGTTCTCTGATGGTGCTGACTGATCTGTCTTCCCAAGAAGAAAGGTCAGCTCGTTCTGACTAACTCTTGGGTATTGGCCAGCACTCTCTGTTCCTGTTAATCTACGATTCATCGTTGCCAGGAATTAGAAGCCACTGGCCTGCTCCTCCCTCTGAGAGCAGGTGAAGAATGTAGGTGTGCACGCGTGAGTGGGTGTGCACGCGGGAGTGCATTCACACCCTGCTAAGTTCCCAGGAGGCCTTGAGCATGGCTCACCTTGGGAAGGGACAACATTCAGCCCAGAGAGCCACTGCGGCCAGGTGCCACCTTGCCGAGCATTCAGCAGTCCGGGGGTGAAACGTGGGGCGGAGATCTGAGACATGCAGGGACCAGTGTGTGGACACAAGCACCTGTGTTGCATGGGGGGACATCGGGCCTCCGTGAGTGTGGTGAGCATCCCTGAGGGCGCTCGCTCACCGACCGCTTGTCTCATGCTGCAGACCCACTCCGGATACTTCTCCAGCCTGTACCCTCATCACCAGTTTGGCCCGTTCCCTCATCATCACTCCGTAAGTGCCCCCAGTTCAGCTGTGTCTGCCACTGGCCCCTCCCCCAGAGGTGTCTCCCCCATCCCCCCCCCATGGCCCTTGACAGTGAATGTTCACGGCACAGGTGCTGGGTGGTCCTGGGAGTGACACAGCTCAGAGCATAAGCTCGTCAAACTGCCAGCTCTCGGGCGTCCCCGAGGTCCCCAGGGGCTGGTGCAAGTCCCACTGAGCAGCCCTGCAGATGCCTGCCCATCTCGTAGGCGAAAGGAACTGGTGCACACGAGCAAACAAGAGGTCAAACAAGGAGCCATTGTCCGGCCGAAGAGGAAATCTCCAGGGGTCTTTGAGCAGAGTCTAGCAGGAGGGGTCGTGTCATGCCCACAGACCTTGATACAAGGGCCCCGGGCAACCTTGTCCAAGAGCCTCTCCCTCTCCTCACAGGGTCCAGGAAGGTGGCCTGCCCCATCTCCCTGGGCAGGAGGGCCTCAGGACCTCATCCTCAGGCCAGATGTGTTTAATCACTGTTTGATTTCCTGGGTAAAGACACAAGAGAAGTACATATCAGATCTGTGTATGACAAAGCCTGTGAACAGGCAACTTTTTGAATCCAACAAATCCAGATGCTTGTATTTTGTAGCACTGCCTGTGCCCAGGTGTGTTCCTAAGCTTCACGCCTGCAGAGCCTTGGCCACCGAGGAGTCCCGTGCGCCCTTTTAGCCATCTCCTTGGGTGGTGGGGCCTTCCCACCTTGGGGCTCAGGGTAGGTGTGGTGACCATTGCATGCCTGAAGGAGAAACCCCAGTGGGTATGATGTCTTCTTTCTTGTCTCATCCTCCCAGTATCCAGAGCAGGAGATTGTGAATCTCTTCATCCCAACCCAGGCCGTGGGCGCCATCATCGGGAAGAAAGGGGCGCACATCAAACAGCTGGCAAGATTCGCCGGAGCCTCCATCAAGGTGAGGCTGCTCCCAGCAGCCGCCACCTCCCGACTCTGTGTCCCGTGTTCCTTCTCTCAGTCTCAGGCAGCTCTTCGTCATCCAGTGTCAGAATCCCACCGGATCTAAAAAACATGCCTCCTAGACTGTTCCCATCTCTTCTCATCTTTCCTTCTTTTCTTCCTTTTCTGTTTAACTCACAACTGAATTTTTTTTTTTAATGGCCGGGTGCGGCGGCTCACGCTTGTAATCCCAGCACTTTGGGAAGTGGAGGTGAGAGGATTGCCTGAGTCCAGGGTTTCAAGACCAGCCTGGGCATCTTGGTGAGACCTTGTCTCTACAATAAATCCAAAAACTAGCTGAGTGTGGTGGCACGCACTTGTGGTTCCAGCTACTTGGAAGGCTGTGGCAGAAGGATCGCCTGAGCCCAGTAAGTTGAGGCTGTGGTGGCCGTGAGTATGCCACTGCACTCCAGTCTGGGCGACAGAGTGAGACTCCAACTCAAAAACAACAACAACAAAATGCCAGAAACAGATAACCCAGTCCAGTCTCTTTTGGATCATTATTGTCTTCCTCTTCTCAAGAAGATAAAGCAGAGAAAGGTTGAGGAATTTTCCTCAGGGAAAAGCTCAGGGAGTGGACTTAGTGGTCATTTATACTTAGCAGTTATCAGTGCTTCGATGTGTCCGCTTCAAAAACCCTTGAACTTCGAGAAAATGATCTGAATAAAAAACTCTCTGAAAAGCAGTGATAAAATCGTAGGTAAACACAAGCTGATGATTTAACTCACTATAAAGCCCTGGCTGGGCAGAGAGGCTCAGGAAGGAAGGCCCTTGACCTATGGAAATGGCTGTGAGAGTGTGGATGTGGCCCAAGCGATGGACCCACATCCTGCTGGGCGAGGGCTGTGTGGCAGATCTGCAGAGAAGCTGAAAGGGAGGGATTATTCCACCCTGGTCCTGCTCTAAGCCCAGCTATCAGCTCTGACTCACAGGCAGAATGCTGTGCGCGCCCCGAGCCTCATGAAGCACTTTCGGAAACAGAGTTTCCGTTGTTACACAAAATAATTTGCTGCCATGGGACAACCCGGAATTCCGAACAAGAAGGCTCATGACTTGGAGAGAAAGAATGCTTGCACTTTCTCCCCAAGAAGAGCTGGAATTTCTTCCACAGCAAGTGTGCTGGAGAGAAAACAAAAACAAAACATTGTGAGCAGCACAGACCAAGGATTGCAGCGAGACCGTAAAAGTAATGGGGTTTTTTTAGTTGGAGTTTCACTCTGTCGCCCAGGCTGGAGTGCAATGGCACGCTCACAGCCACCCCAGCATCAGCCTTCTGGGCTCCAGTGATCCTTCCGCCTCAGCCTTCCAAGTAGCGGTAACTATGGATGCACGCTACCATGCCCGGCTAATTTTTTGATTCATTGTAGAGATGAGGTCTCACCAAGTTGCCAGGCTGTTCTCGAACCTGTGGGCTCAGGCATTCCCAGCACCTCAGCCTCCCAAAGTGCTGGGATGACAGGCTTGAGCCACCGCACCTGTCCCGTAAAAGTAACTTTAGTGAATCATTTTCCCTCTCAAGCCTTGGTTATCCCACCCACAGAGTGGGCGCACTGCATGTGAGCCCTGAGATGGGGGGCCTTTGTACCAAGCAGACTCGCTTCGGGTGAGACCCTTCCTAGGTACAGATAGGCAGGTGCTGCTCCACCCCCATGGGTGGGCTATGTCAAGTGTGGAAGACCACTAGGCTGGCTGCCACTCTGGGGCCTGTCCCGGCATTCAGTCCTGTGGTGTGAGATGCCACGGAGGACATAGAACGAGACCATTTCAACAGAAAGGAACTTAAGACATCGTCTTATTAAATCCCTCTTTTGGGCCAGACACGGTGGCTCATGCCTGTAACCCCAGCACTTAGGGAGGCCAAGGTGAAAGGACTGCTTAAGCCCAGGAGTTTGAGACCAGCCTGGGCAACATAGTAAGACCTCGTCTCTACAAAGAAATAAAAAAGTTAGCATGGCACGGTGGTGCACACCTGTAGTCCCAGCTGCTCATGAGGCTGAGGTGGGAGAATTCTTGAGCCCAGGAGGTGGATGCTGCAGTGAGCTGTGATCATGCCACTGTCCTCCAGCCTGGGCAACAGAGTGAGACTCTGACTAAAAAAAAAAAAAAAAAATCCCCCTTTTGTTCAGCTGAGAAAAGTGAAATCCAGAGAGTGCAGGGATGTGGTCAAAGCACATAAGTGGCAGGACTGGCTCTCAGCTAGAACGCTTCTGACCTCGAGACGTGGAACATCTCCTGGGCCGGCCACAGTGGGAGCCCTTCCTTTACTGTTGGCTGTGAGGGCGGTTCATTGACTTGTCCCAGGCCAAGCTGAGGAATGTGAGAGCTGATATCCTCCTGGGTTTTCCTACTTCTGGCCCGGTGGTCTCTCCTCCGTAGCAACCTGACTGCTGTGCCGGAATCACTCCCAGCAGAGCCTTTAGGAGAACGAGAGAGAGACCAGGCAGTCCCACGGGCTCCATCGCCCAACACCCCACGTCCAAAGCCCAGCAAGGTTCGGTGGAGACAGGTCACTTTGCTCTGACCTCTGTGACGGGCAGAGATGGCAGGGCTAGCCAGACGGACAGGATGGCTCTGCAGCCTGGGAGTGCCTGGGGATTTTTCCTGGGGGCCCACAGCCTTCTTCCAGCAGCCCTCCTCCCCCAGCTCCTGCCTCTCTTCACAGCATCGTGAAGAGGAAAGAAAACCAGAAAAGCCAAGTATTTGGAAGGAAGTTTCCTAATTCTTAAAATCAGTCTGGTTTTTGCTAGATTCCCTTTATCTCGGCAGGTCTCCGAAAGCATGTCTCTAAAGCAAGATGGATGATCTCACTAACTCTGGAGGTCCCCCTGCCCCACTGTTTCTGCTTTACCAGTCTTTAGGGGCTGTAATTCAAGGTATATTTGATGCTACCAGGCAGAGGGAGAGAGCTTCACAGAGTGTAGGAGGGGAAGGGCTGAGCTGAGCCCTGGGAGTCGCACCCCAAGAGTTGCTTTACTGGGCGTCGCGTTTCCGTCACCTCCTTTCCTGCAGAATACCTGGTCAGCAGGCTTCCAGATACCACACAAAATTCAGCCCAGTGTCAGCCACGGACACCCAATTCCTGCTCCTTCCTCCAGTCTCAGCTTACCCTGTGATCTTGGCAGTCATCTCACCTCTCTGGGTCCCATTTTCTTCCGGCATAAAATGGGGTCCTCATTTCTGTCCTTCAGAAGGAGCGTGCCTGTGGGATGCCGTTCACAACCATCGGGACTTCTGGTCTGGGCTGGCGACTC
Organism: Cephalopachus bancanus; assembly: GCA_027257055.1. NCBI lineage: Eukaryota > Metazoa > Chordata > Mammalia > Primates > Tarsiidae > Cephalopachus > Cephalopachus bancanus. The sequence goes on along the minus strand of JAPVLO010000098.1, from coordinate 2,635,000 downwards.
TCGGGCAGTAGCGTGGTCAGAGGCATCTTTTAGGATCCAGGCATCTGAACAAGGCAGCCTGCAAGTCACTAGGAGGCAGACAGTGATGGCAGCATTGATTTAGTCAACGTAAATCATGAGTCAGCCTTTCGCCCTTCGCTTCGGGGTTGATTTAGGAGCTGGGAGCCACATGGCCACAATCTGCTCTCTCTTATTTACTCTCTGAGATAAGGACTGAGTTTAATGCCAGCTATGGATCTCGAAGTGGAGGCAGAAACTCCTGCCAGCCGTCTCAAGGGCCAGTCTTGGTGCAGCCCCTGGATGCACTGAGATTTGTGTTTCTGGCCAAGGAGACTGCCAAGCAATGGCTGTCCACAGCAAAGGGAGGTTGCCCAGGAAGCTCAGTTGTTGGTCTGCTGTGTCTCACATTCATCCTCATACCACAGAGCAATCAAGGCCAGGGGATAAACTCTTTACAGGTGTCTGAAGGGGTCCCTGCTGATAGAGTGGGGCGGGGGGTCAGAGCATGCCTTGGCTGAGCATTCACCATACAGCTGGGACAGCAACACTAGAGCAGAGGCCCGTAGATGGAACCGGCAGAATTAAGGCCAGTGGAAGTGGAATCTTGAGGAGCCAAGATTGAGACTCCAGCCAAGACTGAGGAATGCATAGGTGCACCCCCGATGGTGAATCCCTTCGTTCTGAACTCATCTCCTCAAGCCTCCATCTCAGGAGGGGCACCTCCCCTGCACCCCCGGGGATGTTTTGCCTTAGAGCACTATGACCCTGTAATTGGCCGTGTTTCCTTTTTTGATATTTGTTTCTGAAAAGCTTTAAATGGCATCTGTGGCCCACCTGGGCAGGTGTGCAGGCCCTCACAAGATGCATGTGTATACTGATCTCACTCTTGGCTCCCTCTGACAGTCCTAAGTGCCTAGTGTGCGGTCAGTGCATTTTACTTTTAATTAAGTTTAATTGTGCTACAATTTGCTAATTAAGTCTTAATTGTGCATTCATTTTTAAAGCTACCTTACCGTTTTTTGGAATAAGGAGGGGTGTGTGGAAACAAGTATATAATAAGGTTGTTCTGTAACAGGAATGTTTGCTTTGTCCATGTTTGAGTTGTGTCACAAAAGAACTCAGACTCACAGAAAGCGAGAGGTAGGAGGAGATTTGGAGTTTGCCTGGTCCGGCCTCCGTGTTTCAGAGGGGAGGGGATGAACCGAGGCCTGGGGAGAAGAGAGATTTGCAGAGCCAGGACCACAGCCAGGTGCCCTCCTTCCTGCTCGGGGCTGCCGTATTTGGGGCCCATTTGCCACGGAGGAGGCGATCGTGACCACACCTGCTCTAACTCAGTTGTCACCTGCGGCCACCTGCCTGTATAGCTGAGAATAAGAACCAGGGTTACCTTTCCCACAAACTAGACTCCAGTTGAACTCCTTTGTGGACAGCCCTTCTTCCCCTCTGGGCCCTGGGCGGGTCGGCAGAACCTGTCCCTCCCTCTTGCTAGTGCTGTTGACTCCCTAGTTAGTTCCTTAAAACTTGGCTTGGGGTTTGGAGTCCGTCACTGCTGGTGCTCAGGGTGGTAACAACTGACCTGCTTCTGACTCTCCTTGGGTGGCCAAAGACCCGAGTGTGATACTGAGCAAGACGGTTGTACTTCCTAAGACCCAGGGTGGGGGCAGCACGGTGTCAGGTACAGTGACAGAAGCAAGCCCTTTTGCCAGTGTGCATGCCGCCTGCTTAGACGAGGAGGGCTTGGGGGATGCAGCCAGGCGTCAGCATCTTTCTCTTTCCTGTGAACTGCAGATTGCCCCTGCAGAAGGCCCAGACGTCAGCGAAAGGATGGTCATCATCACAGGACCCCCTGAAGCCCAATTCAAGGTTAGTGCCAAGGGCCACCGTAGCCCTACAGGCTCTGGGCACAGGGCAGCCACCTCCCGAGGCATGTTCAGGGCTCTTCATGGAGGCCCAGCCTCCATTTCCCTTCTGCTGCTGCTCACTAGTCAGAGCCTCGCCCTTTCTTTCTCACCTCGGGGCCACGCCTTCTGCATGTCTACAGAAAGGAAGTCCTCTTTCCCTTCCCTCCTATGGAAGAGTAGATCGTCCATTGGTGCCCAGGTCAAGTGGCACCTCCTCTGGCATCACTGGGATCCCTCAACAATGATTTTGAGGACCGGTGTCTCAGACCCTGCAAGCCGTGGGGCACCAACGGGAATGTGAGGAGGAATGGCATTAAGTTGGACCTTCTTTGGTGAGGTGTGTTGCTTTGCTTTTGCCTTTTATTCCCCCCAGGAAAATTATTGAGTTTTCTAGAAGTCAGAAGCATTTATTTATAAAAATGTGATCCTTATTATTAAAAATATTTAAAATTTAACTGAGAAGATAAAATTAACACATGTGGAACCATCCAAAAACAATAACCAGCCAGACATAGAGGCTTACCCTTATAATTCTAGCTACTCAGGAGGCCAAGGTGGGAGGATCACTTGAGGCCTGGAGTTCAAGTCCAACCTGGGCAATATAGCAAGACCCCATCTCTAAAAAAAAAGAAACCAAATTGGGCCAGTTTGGGGTCAGGGGCAGTGACTCACACCTGTAATCCCAGCACTTTGGAAGCCAAGGAGGGTGGATCACACCTGTAATCCCAGCACTTTGGAAGCCAAGGAGGGTGGATTGCTTGAGCCTAGTTCGAGACCAGCCTTGACAACATGGCAAGACCTCGTAATCTCTACAAAAATAAAAAAGTAGCCAGGTGTGGTGGTGCATGTCTGTAGTCCCAGCTGCTTGGAAAGCTGAGACAGAAGGATCACCTGAGCCCCGGAGGCCAAGGCTGCAGTGAGCTATGATCATGCCACTGCACTCCAATCTGGGAAACAGTAAGGCCTTGACTCAAAAACAAATAAACAAATAAATAAAACCAGTAACCCTTCAACTCATGAATGGACAAGTATAATGTGGTATATCCATACAAAGGAATATTATTCAGCCGTAAAAAAGAATAAAATGCTGATGTATACTATAACACATTATGGATGAACCTAGAAAATACTATGCTAAGCAAAAGAAAAGAAGTCAGACCCAAAAGGTACAAACAATATGATTCCATTTATATGAACTGTCCAGACAAGGTAAATCCATAGAGACAGAAAGTAGGTGAGTGGTTGCCAGGGAACAGGAATAAGAAAGAATTGGAACTAACTGCCTATAGGCACGAGGTTTTTGGGGGGGAGATGGGACGGAAAGGTTCTGGATGGATAGTGTTGATGGTTGTGACCATTGAAGTGTACACTTTAAAATGATGAATTTTAGATTATCTGAATTATATATCAATTTTCAAGTTAAAAAAAAAAAAGCCGGGCTTAGTGGCTCAGCCTGTAATCCCGCGCTTTAGGAGACTGAGGTGAGTGAATTGCCTGAGCCCGCGGGTTCAAGACCCGCCCGGGCAACTTGACAAGACCTCATCTCTACAATAAATCAAAAAATTAGCCGGGCGTGGTAGCACGCACCTGTAGTTCCAGCTACTTGGAAGGCTGAGGAGGAAGGATCTCCAGAGCCCAACAGGTCGAGGCTGCGGTGGCCGGGAGCGTGCCACTGCACTCCAGTCTGGGCGACAGAGTGAGACTCCAACTCAAAAAAAAAAAAAAAAAAAAAAAAACCGAAAAAGAACATTGTAAGCTATAGCTCTGTTTCATTAAAAAAGAAGAACAATAGCCTCTTGGCTACTCTGGTGTTAGACTGGGACATCAAAAAGCAAGATCAGAGTCATCAGATACCATCACCACACCCTCCCGAGTATGCTTGAATAACTTGAGGTCCAAGCCTGTCTGGTGGGAGTTAAGAATCCCCTGAACAAATGGAGTCCATCAAGCAAAGGTTTATAGGTTCTAGGAATATGGAAATGAGACACACCTCACCTGTACCCTGACCCTGACACACAGCTTCCCAGAGGAGATCACGTGCAAACCATGCAAACACAAGAGAGCCCACACACACTTTTCTAGGTGGGGGTCCGAGAAAAATGTGTGGTGGGAGCAGCACCTTCCATGGCCGTGGGGTAGCAGAACCTGCTGTGTGCCTGGCTCCAGGGAGCCTGGGAAGGGGAGTGTCTCCAGGGCCCTTAGCACTGGTAGAGTGGTTGGCTGCCAGCTGACTCTTGAGAGTCACCAGTCCCGTCTTGCTTTCTCAGGCCCAAGGACGGATCTTTGGGAAACTGAAAGAAGAAAACTTCTTCAACCCCAAAGAAGAAGTGAAGCTGGAAGCCCACATCAGAGTGCCCTCTTCAACAGCTGGCCGGGTGATCGGCAAAGGTGGCAAGACCGTAAGTGTGTTCCGGGCTCGCCTCGTCACATGGGTTGCATTCCCTGCCCTGGCCTTGCTCAGCTCCCACAGACCCTCGCTGGCTTCTTCTCTCGCAGCATATGCTCGGGGTCTTGGGCTGACGGACTAACTCCCCTGGCATCTGAGCCCTCTGAGGCATGAGGATCCCGAGGACAAAAACATAATCAGCATCACTCTAGAACCTGGGGCCCCGAATCCACAATGCTAAGCTTAGCACCAGAAACAGCAGGTTCCTATGCCCATGCTGGTAAATGAAGGTCTCCACCCCCTGAAGACAGGAAGACTGTCTTCTGCCCCCTTTAAACGTACACGTAGCAGCCAGTAAAATGGTAAGTGGAGGTCCCACCCAGAGCATCTGGTAGCCCATCTGACAGACCACTGCTTCGTGTGACTTTCATGCTCAGGCCTGCAGGGTCTAGGCGCCGGCACTCTTTCTTGGTTCTTCAGACTCTCCTGCCAGAGGCCTTCAGGGGCTCTAGCCCGCCCTCCTCCGGATCCCATCTTCTGGCTCTCTCTCAAATCTGGCATATCTGCTAGACAGGAGCTAGGGTGGTGGGCAAGAAGGAAATAGTGTATTAATGATCTACATTTTCAACCTGAAGGTGCCAGAGCATTAACTTTGAGCCTGCAGGAATGAGCAGGTGGTCTGTCAGACACAGGTGTGTTCTGGAACAAGATTTGCCCACCTGGGTGGGAGATGACCCCTGAGACATTCCAGTATAGCCTAGTGCATGATGGCAGAGTGGCCATGCTGGGTGGCAGGAATGTGGGTGGGTCTCCAGAGTCCTGAGGGAGTGTGGGTATGTATATGTGTGTGTCTGCTATTTTTGTAAAGTTCTTTATATGGAAACTTTTAGAGAACACAACCAAGTTCTAGATACAATGAGTCCTCTTTAAGCAGAAGAGTAAACTTGTGTGGAATGCATGTGCCTCTCTGTATCCAGGAAAGCAGTCTACACTCCAGGGCCCATATGCCAAGCTCTGGGCCGAGGTGGAATAGAGTAGGCCAGAGAAAGCAGGTAGTCCCAAGGGAGTGGGATCCTGAGCCCTCCTGTGTCCTGTTTGGCTCTGTCAGAGCCAGTCACTGAATCTCTGCATCCCCTAGAACTGTAAGCTGTCCACCAGGCACATGCTGACCCTACCTGTGAGCTCAGTGTCATACTGGGGGGCCAGTGGCAGGGCAGGCTGCTTCCCAGAAAGTACACAGCCATGCTGGGAAGCAGCCCCGGGAGGCAGTGAGGGGCAGTAAAAGCAGGAAATGTCATGAGATGAGGGAGATCAGCTTGAAGACTTCACGGAGGAGGTGAACCAGGGTGGGATCGTGTGGCAGGAAGAAAGGACAAGAGTCCAAGGCTAGGCACAGCATAAGCAAAGGCCTGGAGGCAGGAATGGAAATGCAGGGCAGGGCCAGAGTGAGAGGAGGAGCGACCTTGGTGAGTCCTCCGAGAGGAGGCTGGGCTCATGGTCAGCACCCAAAAGATCATGTCTAGGAAGAGGGCGCTTCCTACATTGGACCCGGGATCGCCGTGGGCGTGTGCAGACCTGCATCAATGGGAACTCCAGGATGAGAGAACTCTATCTCAGAAGCAGCCCCGCAAAGCCAGGACCCGACTTCCTCTCCCTGCATTGAGCCTCCCCGGGCCCACCCCAGCATGGCCCCACATGCCGGGGCAGGGAAGCCCCCAGGAGTGTCCTGGACAGAAGGCAGGGAGCAAGGATGCAGCCTCCTTGCCCTCCCCCACTCCCCTCTTCCCCTCCCTCCTGAGCCAGCCATGTCAACGGGGAGGGCACCCATCCAGCCAACTGCCTTCTCTCCCTCCACAGGTGAACGAACTGCAGAACTTAACCAGCGCAGAAGTCATCGTGCCTCGTGACCAAACACCAGATGAAAATGAGGAAGTGATCGTCAGAATTATCGGGCATTTCTTTGCTAGCCAGGTACCTGTGCCGTAAGGGCCCTGTCTCTCCTGCCAGTCTCTTTCAGTTCAGCCTAAGCTACTGGTGGCTTGTGGGTTGGCCCCGGGCCCTGACACACCCTTCCCACCCCACCCCCATGGATCCTCTCCCTGGTTCTTCCTGGCTCTTCAGAGATTGCACACAGGGCAGGGGACATTGTCCCATTCCTTCTCTCCACTGCCACCCCAGCGCACTAGGAGCTTGAGGAAGAGTGTCCTACTGTTCTGTTGAGCTAAGCCCAAGCAAAGCTGAGCAAGTTCCTAGCTCCACAGTGCCTCAGGGCAAGGTCTCGGCTTCCCTCACCTCCCTGCAGGAAGCCACAGCCAGATGAGCCACCCTCTGGAATTTCCAGGCAGAATCTGAGCACCTCTTGGGTGCCCACATCTCACTGTGAAAACTTAAATGCTCATGGCAAGATCCTTGTTTCTCATCTCTCCTCTCCTCCATCTCATTACACCCTGCCTTATCCAACACCACACCCCCACACAGCTGCTTCTCTCTCTTTGGGAAAGGCCAGTGCCTGCCACAATTTGGCTTGGTCCTGCTTGATGCTTTTGTTGATTTCGTTTTGGGAGAGAGCAAACCTGGTCTTTGTCCTAAACCAGCAAAGACAAATGGTGTAAGCTGATGTAGGAGGTTTGTGTCAGCAGTCAGCCTGCACTCCCAATGCCTATGCCTGAACCAGGAGACCTGATGGTCCAGTCCAGGAAAGGGGACCTGCCACACTGCTGCCGCCTACCCGCAGTGACCTTTGAGATTCCCACCTGGGTCTCCAGCAGTCAGCCCTGGCCACGCCCACCTCTGCTGTCTCCTGTCTCAGTTCCTGGGTGCTCTGGGAATGCATCTAACAGCCTTCCTGCAGGAGCTCCCTGTGGTGCAATGCAGTGCTGAGCTAGGCATGGGGTCGGGTGAGGGTTCACGTGTGTGCCCCAGCTGTTCAGGGTAGAAGGTCTGGGCCCAGTTTTTCCCTCCCTCCCGTCCATTTGCTGGCCACACATGATGTTCCTTCTAGCCATTGTAGAGGTGAGTGGGGCAGCACTGGGGCCAAGGGGGGCACTGTCTGCCCTCCGGAAGGCCACCTGCTTTCGTTTTCTGACCTGTGCATCCAGCAATGAACCAGAGTTGCCGGGTCCCACTCCCTTCCCCTCCACCCAGCAACCTCGGGGTGGGTGGCAGGGAAACCGCTCCCCCTTACTTAGAGAAGGCTCCGGAGTAAGGCACCTGGGGAGTAGATGACACTTCTCCGAGCACACATCCTTCTTCCCCCAGTCCCAGACCCCCCTTGCTGCCTGTCCTCAGAACTGGGTTCCTTTTTTCCCCTGTTCCCCCTCTCCCTTCTCTCCCTTGCTGCAGACTGCACAGCGCAAGATCAGGGAAATTGTACAACAGGTGAAGCAGCAGGAGCAGAAATACCCTCAGGGAGTCGCCTCACAGCGCAGCAAGTGAGGCTCCCACAGGCACCAGCAAAACAACGGATGAATGTAGCCCTTCCAACACCTGACAGAATGAGACCAAACACAGCCAGCCAGATCGGGAGCAAACCAAAGACCATCCTGAGGAATGAGAAGTCTGCAGAGGCGGCCAGGGACTCTGCAGAGGCCCTGAGAATCCTAGGGGCCCGGGAGGGGGCAGGGAAGGTCAGTCAGGTTTGCCAGGACACTGGGCACCAGCCCGGCCTCCTGGCCGCCCCCCCAGGGCTTCTGCAGGCTTCCCAGCCATCCACTTCACCATCCACTCGGATCTCTCCTTACTCCCACGACGCTATCCCTTTTAGTTGAACTAACATAGGTGAACGTGTTCAAAGCCAAGCAAAATTCACACCCTTTTCTTTTTTTGTGGCAAATTGTCTCTGTACATGTGTGTACATATTAGAAGGGAAGATGCTAAGATTCGTGGCCTGTGGGTTACACGGGAGCCTGCGGCAGTAATATATTCTAGAAATAATATATCGAATAACTCAACTAACTCCAATTTCTAATCAAGTATTTTTTTTTCCTTTTTGAAGAGAAAGCAGGCTTTTCTAGACTTTAAGGAATAAAGTCTTTCTTTGGGAGGTCTAACGGCATAGAGAGGAGCGTTGAGGCCACCCACACAAAATTCCCCCCGAGGGAAATCTCGCGGGAAGGACACTTCACAGCAGTTCTGGATCACCTGTGTATGTCAGCAGAAGGGATACCGTCTCTCTGAAGAGGAAACTCTGTCTCTCTTCACGTCTGTCTAGCTCATACACCCATTTCTCTTTGCTTCACAGGTTTTAAACTGGTTTTCTGCATACTGCTATATAATTCTGTCTCTCTCTGTTTATCTCTCTCCTTCCCCCATCCCCTTCTTCTCCATCCCCATTCTTTTGAATTCCCTCATCCCTCTGTCTCAGTCCCCTGTATCTATGCACCCCCCCAGGCAAAGCAGTGCTCTGAGTATCACATCACACAAAAGGAACAAAAGCGAAACACACAAACCAGCCTCAACTTACACTTGGTTACTCAAAAGAACAAGAGTCATGGTACTTGTCCCTAGCATTTTGGAAGAGGAAAACAGGAACCCGTCAAACCAACCCATCAGCCAAACAAAGAAAAATTCCACAACGAAAGAATGTATTTTGTCTTTTTACATTTTGGTGTATAAGCCATCAGCAAAATGATTTCTTTCTTTTAAAAAAAATATGGAGGAAAATAGCAATTTACACAAGGTCGTTGGCCCAGGGCGTTAAATTTACAGATTTTTTTTAACGAGAAAAACACACAAAAAAAGCTACCTCAGGTGTTTTTTACCTCAGCACCTTGCTCTTGTGTTTCCCTTAGAGATTTTGTAAAACTGATAGTTGGAGCATTTTTTTATTTTTTTAATAAAAATGAGTTGGAAAAAAAATGTCAACTGCCAGCCTGGAGAAGGTGACAGTCCAAGTGTGCAACTGTTCTGAATTGTCTTCCGCTAGCCAAGAACCTCGATGGCCTTCTTTTGGACAAACCTTGAAAATGTTTATTATATTAAAAAATGATAAAAACAGAGAGAGAAAATATTGGAGATGTCCTGAATTTCAATAGGGTACGCGCCATTAGGGCTTTTTGCGCTAAAGGATGAACATGTACTGGTTTATGTGAACAAGCCATTTTACCACCAGACTGCAATGCCAGTTTCCTCTACTGCAAACAGTGTTCTGTGACAAAAAAAGAAAAAAAAAAAGAAAAAAAATATATCCAGCTAACAAGATCCTAGTGTCTTGGTCTCTTATTTTACTAAGCGTTGCCTCATCCCAGAGTGTCCGCTGAGTGGTATCTTCAGTGTCAGCTGAGTTCCAGCTTGGGAAACTGGGGTGGCCCATATGAGGATCTGGGGAGTTACTCTGAGGAGGCTGGCTCTGTCCAGAAAGGTCTTTGGGGAAAGCAAAACTAGATGTGTGGCTCTCAAAGTGCGATCCACAGACCAGCAGCACCAGTTATCATCTGGAAACTTGTTAGAAATGTCAATTCTTGGGATCTACCTTGAATCGAAAATTCTGGGGGTGAGACCCAGCATCTGTGTTCCATCAGGCCCTCCAGGTGATCTCTTTACAGGGCAAAGTTTGAGAGCCACAGAACAGAGGGGATGAGACAACCATAAATCAATCTTAGCTGGACAAGACCAGTCTCTGTTGTTCAGAGCTTCAAGCCTGGCTGTGGAAAGTTTATTTTTATGTGGAGGAAAGAGAGATAATAATATACCCAACAATTCAAGGTAAGAAGCACTTCACTCCTCCATGGGAAGCTCATTTTTAAGTACAGGCATACCTCAGAGATAATTGTGTGTTTGGTTCCAGACCACCACAATAAAGCAAATATTGCAATCAAGGAAATCGCACAAATGTTTTAGTTTCCCAGTGCCTATAAAAGTCATGGTTACACTATACTGTAGTATATCAAGTGTGCAATAGCATTATACCTAAAAAAGTCAATGTACCTAAGTTTTAAAATATTGTGGGTCAGGTGTGGTGGCTCACACCTGTAATCTCAACACTTTGGGAAGACAAGGCAGGAGGATCACTTGAACCTAAGAGTTCGAGACTAGCATAGGCAATATAGGGAGAGTTGTCTCTATAAAAAAAATTACCTGGGCATGGTGGCATATGCCTGTAGTTCCAGCTACTCAGGAGGCTAAAGTGGGAGGATTGCCTGAGCCCAGGAAGTCAAGGCTGCAGTGAGCCGTAATCATGCCACTTCACTCCAGCCTGGGCAAAAGAGAGAGAGACTCCTACTCGAGCAAAAATCATTGCTAAAAAATGCTAACGATTGAGCCTTTGGCGAGTTGTAATCTTTTTGCTGGAGGAGGGTCTTGACTTGAGTTTCATGGCTGCTGACTGAGCAGGGTGGTGGTTGCTGAAGGGGTGGCTGTGGCAGTTTCTTAAAATAAGACAACAGTGAAGTTTGCCCCACTGATGGACTCTTCCCTCACAAAAAACTCTGTAACATGCAATGCTCTGTGGTAGCATTCCACAGGAGAACTTGCAGAATTGGAGTCACTCCTTTCAAACCCTGCGACCGCTTTATCAACTACGTTCATGTTCTATTCCAAATCTTTCATCACCTCGTGTTCACAATATTGTTGAAATACATAGTTTCACCATCGCAATAGTTTCAATCTCAAGAAACCACTTTCTTTGCTCATCCTTAAGAAGCAATTCTTAGCCGGGCTCGGTGGCTCAGCCTGTAGTCCCGCACTTTGGGAGGCTGAGGTGAGTGGATTGCCTGAGCCCGCGGGTTCGAGACCCACCTGGGCAACTTGGCAAGACCTCATCCCTACAATAAATCAAAAACTTAGCTGGGCGTGGTAGCGCGCGCCTGTAGTTCCAGCTACTCGGAAGGCTGAGGCGGCAGGATCGCCAGAGCCCAGCAGGTCGAGGCTGCGGTGGCCAGGAGCGGCCACTGCACTCCAGTCTGGGTGACAGTGAGACTCCAACTCAAAAAAGAAAAAAAAATCTAGCCAGACATGGTGGCGTGCGCCTGTAGTTCCAGCTCCTTGGCAGGCTGAGGTGGAAGGATTGCCAGAGCCCGGCAGGTCGAGGCTGTGGTGGCCGGGAGCGGCCACTGCACTCCAGTCTGGGCGACAGAGTGAGACTCCATCTCAAAAAAAAAAAAAGTCCTAGTTGGCATCTCCTTCCCGTCGAAGGCTATTTTATCTCCACTGATAATCTGTTGTTTAGCGTAGCCTGCATCAGTGCTCTTAGCTAGGTCCTCTGGATCACTTGCTGCAGCTTCTCCATCAACACTTGCTGCTTCACTTTGAGAAGGCTTCTTTCCTTAAACCTAGTGAACCGACCTCTGCTAGCTTCCAACTAGCAACTTTTCTTCTGCAGCTTCCTCACCTCTCTCAGCCTTCACAGAATGGAAGAGAGTCAGGACATTGCTCTGGATTAGGCTTTGGCTTAAGGGAATGTTAGGGCTGCTTTGGTCTTCTGTCCAGACCACTCAAACTGTCTTCACATCAGCGGCATAAGGCTGTTTTGCTTTCTTACCATTTGTTCACTGGAGTAGCACTTTTAATTTCCTTCAAGGACTTTTTCTTTGCAGTCACATGGTTGTTTTGCACAAGAGGCCTCACTTTCAGCCTTTCTTGGTTTTTGACATGCCTTCCTCACTAAGCTTAATCATTTCTAGCTTTAGATTTAAAATGAGAGGCAGCTGGGCATGGTGGCTCAAGTCTGTCATCGCAGCACTTTGGGAGGCCAAAGTGAAGGGATTGCCTGAGCCTATGGGTTTGAGAACAGCCTGGGAAACTTGGTGAGACCTCATCTCTATAATAAATCAAAAAATTATCTGGCGTGGTGGCACACAACTGTAGTTCTGGCTACTTGGAAGGCTGAGGTGGAAGGATCGCCGTGAGCGTGCCACTGCACTCCAGCCTGGGCAACAGAGTGAGACTCCAACTTAAAAAAATAAAAACAAAAAATGAGGGATGCATAAATCTTTTTCATATGAACACTTAGAGGTCACTGTAGGGTTATATAGTGGCCTAATTTCTTTCTGTTTTTGAGTTGGAGTCTCACTCTGTCGCCCAGACTGGAGTGCAGTGGCCACTTCCAGCCACCACAGCCTCGACCTCCCGGGCTCCGGCGATCCTTCCACCTCAGCCTTACAAGTAGCTGGAACTACAGGCGCGCGCTACCACGCCCGGCTAATTTTTGATTTATTGTAGAGATGAGGTCTCGTCAAGTTGCCCAGGCGGGTCTCGAACCCGCGGGCTCAGGCATTCCACACACCTCAGCCTCCAAAGGCGCGGGATTACAGGCTGAGCCACCAAGCCCGGCTCGAGTGGCCTAATTTCAGCATGGTTTCTCAGGGAATAGAAATGCCGGAGGAGAGGGAGTCAGTGGGGCAGTCAGAACACACACATTTATACATCAAGTTTGCCATATCCACATGGTGGCGCCCTAAACAAATACAACAGTAACATCAAAGATCACTGATCACAAATCACCATAATGGATATCATAGTAATGAAAAAGTTTGAAATGTGGGAATTACCATAATGTGGCACAGAGACACAAAGTGAGCACACGCTGTTGGAAAACGGACAGCAACAGACTTGCTCGATGTTGGGTTGCCGCAGACCTTCACTTTATAAAAAAACAAAACAGTTCCTGAGAAGCACAATAAAGCAATGTGCAACAAGTCGAGCTATGCCTGCATTCTTGGAGATCAGAGACAGGCAGGATCCGCCCTGCGCTGGAGGGGGTGGGACTGGCACCTGGCACTCCCACCAGTGTAGCGGGCAAGGGTGGGCAAGATTGATCCTGCTCCATATTCATAAGCTGTGTTCGCAGACGTGTGGAGGCTACCAAAGACGGCCGCCACGTGTCCAGGCACCCTTAGGAATAATGAGCTGATGCTTAACGGCCAGAGTGGACCAGTTAGGCTTTGTGGAGTGACCGGTCATAGCAGAGCTCAGGCAGACAGATGGTAGGAACTGATGGGGCTCCCGAGTGGCCCAGGACCCCCCTGCATCACTTAAAATGTGTTCCTCACTGATGTCCCCACTGATTTTCTCACTATTTTCAAATTTGGTGATGGTGATTTTACTTTTAAAGTTTTACAGTGGCCGGGCACAGCCAAGAGGCCAAGGTGAATGATCATCATAATCATGCTACTACACTCTAGCGTGGGCAACAGAGTGAGACCCCCAACTCAGTAAAAAAGTCATGGCATGTAGATGTCCAGCTGTCGCCCCTCTCCCCCTTTTGTTCTCACTGCTGTGGTTGGCATGAATATGGACAGGGACACACTGTCCCTCCATGTGGCCATTAGAAGCCCTCCACCTTTCCCCCTCCCCTATTTAGGCTGTGCAAGCCCACTGCCCTCACCGGTAGGAATAAGCCATAAACCGACAGCTCAGGAGAAGCCACAGGGTTCCTGGCAACCAAGGCTATTACTGAAAGCTGTTCTCTAGTTGAGGCGCGCATGTCAAATGAGCTGGGAGAAGAACAGCACATCCTCACAGGACGAGCTGTAAATACAGGCAAAGGGCTTGGTAATGACTCTCAGGATGGGACCAGGGAGCAGGAAGAAGCGACACTGGACCCTCCGAAAATGCACCCTCAGGTTTCATGCCGTGGCCTTTACTCCAGGTGGCAGAATTTCAGGTTTAGCTCTTGCTCTTAAAGTGCCCATTTTGAAAATAGTTGTCTACAAATGTGCATGAGAAAGACGGAGGGGGGTGCTACGATGATGCCTGTCTGGCCCTGGTACAAGCACCCACACACTGTCCTAGAGCTGCAGAAATGAGCAGGAGACCACACGGAGAGGCAGAAGACAGGAAAACACCAGCTGTCCTCGTCCCCGAGCCAGGACTTTCTCCCAACAGACCGTTTTCAGAGGACCCAGATGCTGGACTATTTCGCACCTGGGCTCAGCTCGAGCATGAGACCATCCTTTACAGGACGTCAGCCCGTCCCACCTACAGTGGGTAAGAACAGCTTCGTGCTGTTTCCGTGAGCTGGGCTCTGATGAACTGTTTACCACATGTGGGCTCAGACCATTACCAACTTTGTATTAGTTTTTTCAGCTAGAAATCCCAGACTTTTCCTAGCTTGACAAGACATCTGACATCCCATCAAGTCCTAATTGCACATGATTTTGCACTAAAATGAAAGGATAGTTGTCACATGGAGTCCTCACTCAATCACAAAGGTTTTATTCATTAGCCTACACTACCCAAAAAGCCCCTCCCTACTGCCTTGGATTGAACCCCTTGAAAATGGATGGGGCATGGTAGTCTGTTAATGTGCTAATACCTCCCTAGACTTGATGATTAGGCCGGGACAGTTCTTCTGTCCCGTTGGTTTCCCCCCAGCTCTACCCATGCCGTTCTCGTTTCCTCAAATGTGGAGCTTGGAAAGGATGATACAGGCTGGTGGCAGATCAGAAGAGTCCAGAGCTTGACGTGAGAGAAGAACGAACATGAGAGAAAGAAGAGAGCTGATAGAACCAAAGAAAAGGATTAGCCTTAGACAGGAAGAGGGCATCGTGACAGTGCAGGAGGCAAGGATGGGGGAAACCCATAACCACCTCAGCTGGGGTCCGAGTGACTGGGGAGTCACGAAGGGTGAGGGCAGGAATTATGGAAAGTATTTGGCCTAGTCTCATTCCTGCATCCCTGAGGATAAATGTGGGCCGTCCAGGCGTCCCCGTGTCCTATTGTGAAAGAAGCCCAGGACTAGATGTCTGGAGACTGGGCATCCAGATTGCTCAGTGACTGAAGGCCCACTGGGACGCTGTGGCCTCCTGCCTACACCTAGCGATGCTGTCAGCGAACTCCCCTGATGGGCACCCCTGTTGGGCTGCTCTTGTCTCCTTCACTCTCCTTAAGGGACTGATGAACAGAAACAGGATGCCGTCCACACAGGTTAATTTTTGACTCTAGCTCACATCAGTCACATAAAGCGCTGTCTTTCTAGAAGCCATAATTGAGTGTTCTTAACAGCTCTCGCTCTTTCAGAAACAGCTGACATGAGGGGGAAAAACTCGTGAACAAAATTATATTCTGAAGACCTCAGTGGTCGAACAGTGATTTGGTCATGGACCCAAGGCGCTTAGTTCGAACCCACAGGTGAATTTTAGGACACCACCTTGAATCTGTCATCTCTCAGACATGTCTTACCGTAAACAGTGAAGAACATTTCCATTTGCCTCCACTAACCTCTAGTCATCAGAGGAAACTATGAATGAAAAACTAAATACAGGCCGGGCTCGGTGGCTCAGCCTGTAATCCCGCGCTTTGGGAGGCCGAGGTGAGTGGATTGCCTGAGCCCGCGGGTTCGAGACCCGCCTGGCCAACTTGGCGAGACCTCATCTCTACAATAAATCAAAAAATCAGCCGGGCGTGGTAGCGTGCGCCTGTAGTTCCAGCTACTCGGAAGGCTGAGGCGGAAGGATCGCCGGAGCCCAGCAGGTCGAGGCTGCGGTGGCCGGGAGCGGCCACTACACTCCAGTCTGGGTGACAGAGTGAGACTCCAACTCAAAAAAAAAAAAAAGAAAAGAAAAACTAAATACAATCTGATCTGTCTCAGCCGATCTACAATTTTAATAATTTCCAATATGAAAGATTCACTGACGTCCACGACTCATGGATGTCCCTGATGCTCCCACGGTCACAAGAGGACTTCCATAGTGAACTTAGTAAAACCTCACTTCAACGGCGGGTTCCTTACCGGCCACCTTGGGAGAGGACCTGAAAGACCCTTCAGTTGGCTCTCCTGATATGGCATAACGCCTTGTAAAATCTCTCCAACAACTGACTGCCCCGACCAGGAAGGCAAACGCAGCTCCGGAGGCCAGCAGTTCTGCCTGCGCACGGCCCGCACAGCCTGAGGACGAGTCCTGACTTCATGAAATGAACCCCCTCACCCTACAGTCACACCGCGCATGGCATCTGCCCTGCCTTCCCTAGGAGAGCTCCTGACGTTTGGAGATGGCACTCATCCTCCCTTCTCAATTCCTCCTAGCATCCTCTCCTCTAGGACTAGATTTCAGTCATACGAGAAGGAGTCCAGCCCTCTGCTCCTGCATCCTAGGCCTTTGAGGCCACAGTCCATGCCTGGTGGTCCATGCGGGAGGCCTGGCTCAAGAAACAGCGGGAGGATGTGGAAGGAGGGCCCCAGGAACAAGTTCTGCACCACCCTCGAGCAGGCTGCAGACAGGCACTGTGCCCCTCCACCGGACCCCGCCTTTTACCAGAGTCCCACCAGGAAAACAGTAGCCCAGGCCTGAAGACTCCTCCTCCCTCCTTGCCTAAACCTACTGCCTGGAGAACCTGTCCACATCACAGCCTCGCAAAGCCCAGCTTCCTTATCTAGAAAAAGTTTGAGCACGATAGTCAAAGTCTTTGACTCTAATGTATCAGGGGCCCAGGGGCCCCCAAATTGAACACGGCTTCTGGTTAGCAGCCTTCAGTATTCCTTCTAACAATTCCTCACTGAACACCAAGAAAGATGAAAACTTACAGAGCACCAAAAACAGACTTTAAAAAAGGGGGACGGGGGGAACTGGCAGTAATTATAAGCCCAGCAGAACTAGCATGAGAAGTACATGGCCTGGTCTGGCCTCATTGGACCACTGTACACAGACAGGAAAACGCATACTCGCCACCTCCAGGATGGCCCACGAGGGATGGAGGTGCCTGCCACATCCTCCTTCCCACTGGATGGAAGGAATGCAGGCATGGACGTGGGAGCTGAGCCAAACACAAAATGGAGCTCAAGTATGAAGGACAGTAATAGTGCCTACTACTGTGAAGCTGCTGCATCACTGCTGGGTTGCTTAGGCTCAGTTGGGGCCAGAGAGAGAAAAGTCTATCTTGCTTAAGCCACTAATGTTATAGTAACAGAAATAGAGACTCAGTCTTAGACAGATTCTGGCCTATTTTTGGAAAGAATAAAATAATAGGGCTGGGCATGGTGGCCTCACACCTGAAATCCCAGCGCTCTGGAAGGCCAAGGCAGCAGAATTGCTTGAGCCCAGGAGTTTGAGACCAGCCTAGGCAATATAACGAGACCCCATCTCTACCAAAAAATCAAAAAATTAGCCAGACATAGTGGCATATGCCTGTAGTCCCAGATACTCGAGAAGCTGAGGAGAGAGGAAGATCACTTGAGTCCAAGAGGTCAAGGCTGCAGTGAGCCACGGTTGTACCACTGCATTCCAGCCTGGGCAATAGTGAGACTCCAGCTAAAAATAAAATAATAGGATACAGACAAAAAACAAAAATTATAAAACAAAAAAGCAAAAGTCAAGCTAGTTTTAGTTATTTTTGTTCCACTACTAAATGCTAGAAAACAAGTTTTGAGAAAAAGGGCTGACTCAGGGATTTTTATACCTAAACTATCCTCCAGAAAAAGGATCTTACTTGCAAGGATTCCGATAAGAATATTCCTAGGCCCTTCTTGAATGTAATTAATAAGATTTTAGTTATTGAATACAATTAACGAAAAGGGTTTCCACTGACTGAAAAACAAAGCTAAATAAAGCTCATGTTAAAAAAAAAAGACTAGAGCCAAGCACAGTGGCTCATCCTGTAATCCCAGCACTTTGGGAGGTCAAAGCAAGAGGATTGCCTGAGCCTGGGGGTTCAAGACCAGTCTGGGCAACTTGGTGAGACCTCGTCTCTATAATAAATAAATCTCACACACACACACACTACTTGGAAGCTACTTGGAAGACTGAGGGGGAAGGATCACCTGAGCCCAGCAGGTAGAGGGTGCGGTGGCCGTGAGTGTGCCTCTGCACTCCAGCCTGGGCGGCAAGAGTGACACCCCAACTCAAAAAAAAAAAAAGACTAGAAGCATTGAAACCAATTAAACGAGAAATGTTTGAGTTGTAAGCCTAAATGTAGAGTTTAATTTTAAGTAAACTTACAACTGAATTTAAGGGTCAAAAACTACCTTTGGAGAGGAAGCAAAATATAGTGATAATAGTGAAATTCCAAAACACACGATAGGCTAACAAAGACTGAAAATGTGTGAAATGTATATGGGGACAGCAGGGGGAAAGTGTCATCATTAGGACGAAAACTGATACTGTGACAGAGTATAATAAGCCACTGAGCAAACAGCTATTTTCTTCTTTCTAGGTACCCAACCAGACTGTTTCTGGTGTCCCTTGCAGTAACAAAGGAATGTGGGTGGAGGTTGTGAGTGCCACTCCCAGGCCTGGCCCATTCGGAGCTGCCTGCTCTCCCTGTTCTCCCGTTCCAAATGCAGCGCTCCAGGCAGGGACTGACAACTTTTTCCTGTAAACAGAGAGTACATATTCAGGCTTTGCAGGGAGGACAGTAAAGTGATGTAAATGATGCTTTCCCTGTGGAGGGAAATTTGGCATTATCTGGCAGAATTACATATGCTACTAGACATTTGACCCTGCAATCCCACTTCTGGGAATCTATCCCAAAGACGTGTTAACAGAAACAGGAAATGGTACACAGACATATAGTAGAAAAAGATTGACAGACTAAACATTCATTGTGAAAGGACCGGCTAGAACCACAGCACCGGCCGGGCTCAGTGGCTCAGTCTATAATCCCATCACTTTGGGAGGCTGAGGTGAGTGGATTGCCTGAGCCTGCGGGCTCGAGACCAGCCTGGCAGCCTGGCGAAATCTGTCTCTACAATAAAATAAAAAATAGCTGGGCGTGGTAGCATGCATCTGTAGTTCCAGTTACTCGGAAGACTGAGGTGGAAGGATCACTGGAGCCCATAAGGTCGACGATGGAGTGGCCGTGAGCGTGCGTGCCACTGCACTCCAGCCTGGCGAAGGAGTGAGACTAACTCAAAAAAACAATAATAAACATAGCACACTGAAAAAATGGCTCATGACACTCTAAAAAGGGTTGACGAATGAGGACTAACATCCAGAATAAAGTTTAAAAAAAATCAAGAAGCATAAATGTCTTTAACATGCTGGGTTTTTTTTCTTTTGAGTCAGTCTTATTCTGTCCCTCAGGCTGGAGTACAGTGGCACACTGCTCATGACCATCACAGCCTCGACAATCCTAGGCTTAGGTGATCCTTCCGCCTCAGACTTCCAAGTAGCTGGGACTACAGGTGTGTGCCACCACACTTGGTTAATTTTTTATTTATTGTAGAGATGAGGTCTCGCCATGTTGCCCTAGGCTGGTCTTGAACCCCTGGGCTCAAGCAATCCTCTCACCTCCGCCTCCCAAAGTGCTGGGATTACAGGTGTGAGCCACCATACCCAGCCTAAACCATGAGATTTATGGGAAACTTTGTAATAAAAACAGTTCGAGCTAACACAGCCTAAACTATTGATCAATTTAGCACCACTAAGTGGTATAAGCAGACATTATGTACTAAATGGTGCAGTAAAATAGGACCACTAAGGATCCTCACCTAATTAATTCAGTGTGAATCTCATCAAGCCTCTAGATGGACCTCATCGGTTTCCATGACGTATAAGCAACAGAGGAATTAAACATCAAAGAGCTACTATAAGCTAAATCTAGAATGTAAGACGTTTCACAGGAAAACTCAGTTTCTCTAGTAAATAATAGCATGAGAAAGAAAACTATTATTGAAAAAATAACCAAAGGCAATGTGTTGATTCCATATGGAGATTGCTACAAAATTGCCACAAACTTAATAACTTCAAACAACACACATTTATTCTCTCACAATTCTAGAACCAGAAACCTGAAATTAAGGTGCATTCCTTCTAGAGGCTCTAGAGAGAATCTCTTCATGCTCTTGGTGGCTCCAGGGTCCTTGGCTCGTGGTAGCATTACTCCACTATCTGCCCGCTTCTCTGCTGTCTCAAAACCCTCTCTCATAAGATGTGATTGCATTTAGGGCCTACCCAGATAATCCCAGAAGAAAATGATTTTTCCCAAGCGCTTTAACTTAATCCCACACTATATAATATTCATTCTTTGCCATGTAACCTTCACAGGTTCCACACCCCACACAGAGGGATGATCCACATCCCACCCAGAGTAAAGCAGGACAGCGAGAGATCTGAACATGCTATTCAGAACAATGTGCAATTTTAAACCTTATTCTTTCTGGAATTTTCCATTTAATGTTTACAAACCATGGTTGACCAGTTGACCAAGAGTAACCCAGGAAAGCAAAGACCAAGGAGGAACTTAATGCACTATTCTATTTTGTGCATGTGCATGTATGTCTTGAAATTCCCATCAGCTTTTCTGTAAGGTAGTTGGAAAAAAGATTAAATTGTCCACTAAAATGGGCAGAATGAAGGCCTATGCATGAGAAATATTACAAAACTAAAAATCAATGAAGACACGAATAATTATACTGTGCTAGAAGAAATAAAAATCAAAATACCAATGGGTATTTTTTTTCCTCCCCTGGCTTTTTCTTTTCTTCTTTTCTTTTGAGTCAGAGTCTCACTCTGTTGCCCAGGCTGGAGTGAAGTGGCATGATCATGGCTCACCTCTGCCTTGACCTCCTGGGCTCAGGCAATCCTCCTGTCTCAGCCTCCCACAGGCATGAGTCACCACGCCCGGCTAATTTCTGAATTTTTTTGTAGAGATGAGGTCTCAATACATTGCCTAGGCTGGTCTTGAACTCCTGAACTCAAGCAATCTTCTCTCCATGACCTCCAAAAGTGCTGGGATTACAGGCATGAGCCACCATGCCAGTCTGTTTTGGTTTTTCTTTCTTTTTTTTTTTTTTTGAGTTGGAGTCTCACTCTGTCACCCAGACTGGAGTGCAGTGGCCGTTCCCGGCCACTGCAGCCTGGACCTGCTGGGCTCCAGCGATCCTTCCGCCTCAGCCTTCCAAGTAGCTGGAACTACAGGTGCACACTACCACGCCCGGCTAATTTTTGATTTATTGTAGAGATGAGGTCTCGCCACATTGCCCAAGTGGGTCTCGAACCCGCGGGCTCAGGCAATCCACTCACCTCGGCCTTCCAAAGTGCTGGGATTATAGGCTGAGCCACCGAGCCTGGCCTGGTTTTTTTTTTTTAATATGTAACTTTTAACCTAGAAATTTTAATTCTGAGAATTTCTCCTAAGAGAATAACCAAAACGTGTGCAAGATGGTATGCCCAACAATACTGGATTAAATAAATTATTATAACCATATACTGGAATACTATGCAGAAATCAAAATGATATCCATATTCAGTGATGTGAAAATATGTTCAGGATAAATTAAATGGAAAAGGCATTATATAACCATATATATAGGATGATTCCATATTTGTTAATAACAAAGAATATGTACATACACAAGACTACACAAATACATATCCATGGAGGGATGGGGAAGGCCAGGATACATGTTAATGCTAAGGGGTATTAGCTCTGTTGCATACCAGCACTGCATTTAAAAAAAAAAAAAAGAGGTATTGACACTGAGTGTTAAATTGCAGAATTCAGCTGGGTGTGGTGGCTCACACTGGTAATCCCAGCACTTTGGGAGGCAGAGGCGAGAGGATTGCCTGACCCCAGGATTCAAGACCAGCCTGGACAACTTGGCAAGACCTTGTCTCTACAATAAATCAAAAAATTAGCCAGGGGTGATGGAACATACCTATAGTTCCAGCTACCTGGAAGGCCGAAGCACAAAGATTGCCTGAGCCCAGCAGGCTGCAGTGGCCGTGAGCGTGCCGCTACACTCCAGCTTGGGTGACAGAGTGAGACTCTGACTCAAAAAAAAAAAATTGCAAAATTCATATTACTTTTTATCAATATTTTATTTTTCCATTATGAACATCTGTTACTGAGATAATTAAAGAGAAATATGAGGGGATAAGGTGGCACTATGGGACCACAAACCTTATGACCACCATAATGCCCTTCAGGAAGACAGTATGTGTGTGTTGGGACAGTGAGGAGAAGGAATATGTCGGGGCTGTGGGAGAAGGAATAAGGCTTTCCAGTGTGCTTGAAGTTCATGCTTCCAAAAACTCTATGTTGCTCCTCCTGGAATTTTCCTCAGAATGTTCCAGAAGACAGTTTCACAGGCATCTAGAGAAAAAGGCTCAGTTCCAAGTTTTGGTAAGTACTAAAGTAAGACATAACTTGTTGGTACAAAACTTCTTATACTGTTTGCTGTGCGCCCCCAGGAGAAACTGATATGGTGCACATATTCACTGAGCCACAGATATTTTATATCCGTTATACAAGTTACAGGACTTCTACTTCACATTTTAGGAAATGCCAGTGTGAGAACCTGAAAACTAAGGATTGTTCGTACCACATAGTTCCATCAAGGGTCTGAAAGCTTCTGGCCTGTTTTCCTAGATTTAGATGGATTCATCTAAAAACAGGCTCATATTTATCTTTTTTTTTTTTTTTGGTCTAAAGGTTTATGGTGTTTTGTTTGTTTGTTTGCTTGTTTTGAGTTGGAGTCTTACTCTGTCGCCCAGACTGGAGTGCAGTGGCCACTCCCGACCATCACAGCTTTGATCTGCTGGGCTCCGGCGATCCTTCCGCCTCAGCCTTCCGAGTAGCTGGAACTACAGGCACGCGCTACCACACCTGGCTAATTTTTTGATTTATTGTAGAGATGAGGTCTCGCCAAGTTCCCCGGGCGGGTCTCGAACCCGCAGGCTCAGGCAATCCACTCACCTCAGCCTCCCAAAGCGCGGGATTACAGGCTGAGCCACCGAGCCCGGCCAGATTTATGGTTTTAAACATAATCTGCATCTTGCCTGTCAGGTCATTCAGAGAGATATTTTTCATTAGTGGGGCAGATAAATCAACTCGGTGGTCATAATCCATATTTTTTAAAAACTGAAATAAAACTATCAGAGTATAGTGAGGATAAGAATTTTTTGTGAAACTTTGTATACGTACATAATCACATGACGTGTATGAAATGACATAAAATACATTTATTACTATGAGTTGCAATCAAAAAAATTTTAAATTTAAAAGTTACTGAATTAAAGAGATGAACTTACTGGTAAATAGATAAATCAATATCTATTCCAATATATTCAAACCCTTCCTTGTATATATTAGGTAAACTAAAAGAAAAAATTATCAAAGCAATACAGCTAGCTAGATCCCCAATTTACAAATGAATTAAGTGGCCAGGCTTGGTGGCTCAGCCTGTAATCCCAGCACTTTGGGAGGCAAGTGTATTGCCTGAGCCTGCGGGTTCGAGACCAGCCTGAGCATGACCTCATCTCTACAATAAAATTAAAAATAGCAGTGTGTGGTAGTGTGCATCTATAGTTCCGGCTTCTCAGAAGGCTGAGGCAGAAGGATCGCTGGGGTGGCTGTGAGCGTGCATGCCACTGCACTCCAGCCTGGGTGGAGTGAAGGGTGAGACTCCAACTCAAAAAAAATTAAAAAACCAAAGGAATTAAGTACCATGAGTTTGCTTGAATATCAGGTGCTTGGAGTTTTTCCTCAAACCATTATAAATGATTAGGTTCCCAATTAGTTCACAAAAGCTGATCTAAACAAATGTAGGTTAATTATAGTACCAAGACTATCACAAACCCGGCCTTCTCTATATTGCTTATTCACTCAGATCTGAGGTTCACCATTTCTCCAAGGACGCGTTCCATGCCTTGGTCCCAGCACCAAGCAACTCTTCACAGTGCAGATGAACCTTGTACACCAACGTGACACAGTGCTCCCCAAGGTGTGCTTAGGATTTCAGAGGATGAAGAGATCGGAGGTTCCACCCAGCCTTAGGCACCTGAGGTCGAACAAGGGGCTCCCAAGAGCATCTTCTTGCATATGCCGCAAATCTGTTTCCCTCCCAGTCCCCGTCCAGTTCTGGTACAAGGTACAGCATGAGAAAGATCCTTGCTCAGCAACAGTGTACTTTTAAAATGTATATCAATTTTTAAGATAAACTATTACTAAAAAAGAATAATGGCTCACTGCACCTTTTCCAGACTACAACTAAAAAAAAAAAAAAATCAAAGCCGGGCTCAGTGGCTCAGCCTGTAATCCTGCGCCTTTGGGAGGCTGAGGTGAGTGGATTGCCTGAGCCCGCGGGTTCGCGACCCGCCTGGGCAGCAAGACCTCATCTCTACAATAAATCAAAAAATCAGCCGGGCGTGGTAGCGCATGCCTATAATTCTGGCTACTTGGAAGGCTGAGGC
This sequence comes from Cephalopachus bancanus, assembly GCA_027257055.1. Lineage (NCBI taxonomy): Eukaryota > Metazoa > Chordata > Mammalia > Primates > Tarsiidae > Cephalopachus > Cephalopachus bancanus. Next base: position 2,610,647 of record JAPVLO010000098.1, on the reverse strand, counting down.
GGAAGGATCGCCAGAGCCCAGCAGGTCGAGGCTGCGGTGGCTGGGAGCGGCCACTGCACTCCAGTCTGGGCGACCGAGTGAGACTCCAACTCAAAAAAAAAAAAAATCGGCCGGACTCGGTGGCTCAGCCTGTAATCCCACACCTTTGGGAGGCTGAGGTGAGTGGATTGCCTGAGCCCGCGGGTTCGAGACCCGTCTGGGCAACTTGGCGAGACCTCATCTCTACAATAAATCAAAAAATTAGCTGGGCGTGGTAGCACGCGCCTGTAGTTCCAGCCACTTGGAAGACTGAGGCGGAAGGATCGCCGGAGCCCAGCAGGTCGAGGCTGCGGTGGCTGGGAGCGGTCACTGCACTCCAGTCTGGGTGACAGAGTGAGACTCCAACTCAAAAAACAAACAAACAAAAATCACTGGCTTTCACTTTGATAATTTGCTCCTAATAAAATCAGTAGCTGTTTTTTCACTGAAACCACTTTTTCATCAACTGAGTCTGGGAAGTTTTATATTACCAGTGAGTTTCTTTATGCCAAGGGAGACATGTTAGTACCTAGAGAAACATGGTTTCCCATGTTACCTTCAGGAGCTCAGAGTCACACAGAAGGCCATGTTCTAGCTTCATGCTCTGCTTGCCCCAATTTCATTGTGTCCTAAAAGATTGTTAGGAGTTATCCTGGCCAGGTGTTGTGGCACATGCCTGTAATCCCAGCACTTTGGGAGGCAGGAGGATTGCTTGAGCCCAGGAGTTCAAGGTCAGCCTGGACAACATAGTGAGACCTGCCAGGCATGGTGGCACATGCCTACAGTCCCAATTACTTGGGAGACTGAGGTAGAAGGAGCATCTGAGCCCAGGAGGTCAAGGGTGAGGTGAATAATGATGTCACTTTTTTACCCTTAGGGTCTCACTCAGTTGACCAGGCTGGAGTGCAGTGGCATGAGCTCGGCTCACTGCAGCCTTGACTTCCTGAGTTCAGGCATTCCTTCCACCTCAGCCTCTTGAGTAGTTGGGACTACAGGCATACACTACTAATTTTCTACTTTATTTCTGTTTATTTTTTTCAAATCAGGGTCTCACTCTGTTGCCAAGGTTGGACCTCCTGGGCTCATGCAATCCTTCCACCTTAGCATCCTGAGTAGCTAGGACTACAGGCATACTTTTTTGGGGGTAGAGATGAAGTTTCACTATGTTGCCCAGGCTAGTTTTGAACTCCTAAGCTTAAGCAATCCATCCACCTTAGCCTTTCCAAGTGTTGGGATTACAGGCATGAGCCAAGGTGCCCAGAAATTTTTTTAATTTTTTGGTACACACGAGGTCATGCTATGTTGTCCAGGCTGATCTCAAACTGCTAGGCTCACGCAATACTCTCACCTCAGCCTCCCTACATGCTGGGCACCACACCTGGTCAGCATACTTTGATGAAAAGCTCAGTGAAAGTTACTTATAAGAAGCCTCTCAAATAATACACTAAGCCCCAGTATCATTCATTTGGGCAGAATACAGACTGCCATTCCTAACAGAATTTACCTAACATGGAATAAATCTTAATCAAGGTACTAAACTCTAAGGTGAGGCACACTGATGCCCAGTGAAAATCAGGTGTTTAGTATAATGCTGACTCGGTGAACCTCTGGCCTTTTGACTGTGACAGCTGCCTAACCCCAGTACTCACTGGCACAGCCCCAGGAAAAGGAGCAGGGGCTACAGGAAGGTTCTCTGTGCAGCCTAAGCTTGAGGGAGACTTAGCACAACCTGCTGCTCTTCCTTTAATTATCACCTAACCACAGGGCCTCTGGCCTGGCCAAAGGAGGTCCAGCAGTTTCAATCCACATTACAGACCCAAGTCCTATGCCAACCAAGACTTTCTAAGACCTAGAAAAAACTAACTGCAGTGCTACAACCAATATGCCCCTGCAACCTGCAGCCTGGGCCCCTCACAGGCAGGCATAGATTCATAGCTAACACATGCCTGATTTTCCCAGTTTTACCTCTTGCTTTTATGCACCAGAACAAGTTTGGGAGGCTTAAGTGAGAAAAGGGTCAGAAATCATTTCAGCATATTCTTTCAGGTTCTGCCAGACAACCTTTTATTATATCAGAAAAGCAACACTAGGCACTAGATCTTGCAAAATATGTTCTGACCAGCTCTAAACTTTCTGAAATTAAAAATGCATAACCACATCTGTTGGGTTTTTCATGAACAAAAGAGTTAAATACAAACTTTCATATGCAAAATAGATTATTGTATAACTGACAACCTCAGAGCCAAATACTAAATTTTCTTCAAATTTCAGTGGGGGAGGAGTGGGGGGGTGTTAATTTTAATGAGTACAAAACTTAATTTAGGCTTAATATATAGAAAAAAAACTTTGAGGAAAAATAGCTTTAAATTGAATAGTTATCTTCTGAAATAAACAGCTCAGGCCAGCCCTTACATTCTGAGGTTTGTATTCAACCAGATCTGGAGTGAAAATGAAGATTTCGGGTTAACAGTTACTCTGAATCCATGAATCCAGTTTCAAGAATAAGCCAAGTCACCTCATTTCCAGAAAGGGAAGTCTCTTTAAGATGCCCATTATACGCTTCTGAAGATGCTTGGGTAGCCAGAGTTCCGTGGCCACAGTTCCACTTTTCCGTAACACTTTGTCGATGCTGTCGTGTCAGATTCCTCTGAAAGGCAACCAGACCCTAGACCACAGCATTTCAGTTTCTCCTGGATCTTTTAAGTCTCTAAAAAACCCTCCAGCTTCAAGTTGGCAGTTACTGCTCCAGCGATAGAGAAGTTAATTAACACTTCCTTCCGCCCCCAGTGAGATTTCCCTCCTGATCTTCAGCAGGGAGTGGCAGCTTGATTAACATTCCTTTCCGAAATAAATAGTTCAAACAAGTAATTGAGAGTAAAACAGCAGCGGTGCTCGGCCACTGCCCAAGATGTCTGCAAATGAGCGAGTGAATGAATACACTGAACAAATAACACAGAAAAAACAATTCACAGAATAAATCCTGCAATTCCCACATTCATAGGGAAAAAAAAATCTTTTAAAAAAATTAGCGTTTGTTCTTGTGTGGGTTGAACAGTCCAAAGCTCTGAGCAGGCACAGCCTTATAAACAGGGTTGCAAGCAGCCCTCCGCACTCCCAGTCAGGATGAGGGTGCCGTGAGAGGCCTTCATGCACTTTGACAGCTCAGTACCTGTGAGAGGACAGAAGTGATGCAAGGACTTTTGAACCCACAATGCATGAGGTATATGGAAACGTCCATGAAAGAACCACCAGCAGCTAGAGGGACCAGGCCAGGCATTCTCACAGCAACTGCTGATGAAGGATTTCCCACACCATCTTCTTCCGGAAGAGAGGCATCTGGTGCTGCAAAGAAGCCCAAACATGCACATTAGACGTGAATGTGCACAGCATCACAACTTGCAGGAGTGATCGTGTAAATAAAGCAAGACGTCCATGTCTTTCATGTACGTGCTGACATTTTGCATATGGAGCATACTCATAAAGTCATAAAAAAAGAAGTTTACAACATTTATTACTACATGACATGTATCATAAGCATTTTTACATGTTAAGAAAACCAAAGCAGTATGCAGAATTATACAATACGGTACAATTTCCTAATAAAAACATGTACCAAAAATGGAAATATCAAAGTAGAGGCACAATGGATACCTTTTCTACTTATAAGCATTTTCAAAACATTCTAAAATGAACATATTCTACTCTTATATGAGAAAAAAATTTTTTTTTTTGGAGATAGAATGTCACTCTGTTGCCCAGGTTGGAGTGCAGTGGCATGGTCACAGCTCACTGCAACTTGACCTCCTCGGCTCAGGTGATCCTTCCACCTCAGCCTCCCAAGCAGCTGGGACTACAGGTGTGTGCCACCATGCCCAGTTAATTTTTGTATTTTTTTGTACAGACAGGGATCTCACTATGTTACCCAGCCTGGACTTTAACTCCTGGGCTCAAGCAATCCTCCAGCCTCTACCTCCCAAAGTGCCGGAACCACCAGCCTTCCAAGTAGCTGGAACTACAGGCATTGAGCCACCATGTCCGGCCAACATTAACTATTTAAATAAAGAAAAAAAACAAATCTACAAATTTCTTTCTGTTCTACAAAATGTTGTACATTGCCAGTTCTCCTCAAATAGCAACTTCTCCCTTTGAAATCTCATGCATGTCATTAGGTTCAGAGAGCAATCAACTCCCTATTTGGCAACGTCAAAAAATTAGATGTTTTGCATGTTATTCTGCTTTAACTGATAACCACTAAATGGGCCAATTTGCAAAGCACCAACAACATGGCAACTCCAAAATTCCCTGCAACTCTAGTCTTCTGATGAAATCAAAAGTCCACATTCTTGAGATACTCCAGATGAATCATTATAAATAGCTGCATATACCCTTTATTATATAAAGGAGTAATTTCCTATCTGGGGAGTGGAGATGAGTACTAAAAAGTCAACATGACTTAAATTATTTTAAATAGATCAAAATATCTAGTAAAAAACTGCATGTTGATTTTTAGTAAAACTGCTAAGACTGAGACAGAGCAGAGATCTTTTAAGAGGCCTGTCGACCCCAAGAAGCATGGAAATAAAAGAAAATCCTGAGTTCCTTTCAAGGGAAATTCCAGGTACCTCGCTAACCTCAGAAGCAAATAATGACTTGTTAAACAAGAAGATGGTAGTAGCCTAAAACAATTGCCAAGGAAGTCAGAGTTCTGGAGATGTCTACTTTTCCCATAGAAACATGGGTAACATCTTTTTTTTTTTTGAGTCAGAGTCTCACTCTGTCACCCAGGCTGGAGTGCAGTGGCACACTCACGGCCACCACAACCTCAACTTCCTGGGCTCAGGTGATCCTTCCACCTCCGCCTTCCCAGTACTGGAACTACAGGCACGCATCACCATGCCCAGCTAATTTTTTGATTTATTACAGAGATGAGGTCTCGCCAAGTTGCCCAGGCTAGTTTCAAACCCCTGGGCTCAGGCAATCCTCTCACTTCCACCTCCCAAAGTGCTGAGATTACAGGCGTGAGCCACCATGCCTGGCTATAACATGGGTAACATCTTAACATATGTCTCTGAGTTGTCTTTCAGAAACCCAGGCCCTGACCCAGAAGCCTACTAAATGGATCTGCTGGCTCTAGGCCTCAGATAAGGGGGAGCTGAGGACTGAATTCTAACCATCATTCTTCATTCTAAATTTCTTCCTGAGGGATCTGAAGGTCATGCTCAGTAGCTACAGTTAACAATTTTTTCCTGACTCCAAATTGTTAAGCCAACCTTTCCTTCCTTAACCAAACTGCAAATCAGAAATCTTTAAATCTTTAAGCCCACTAAAAACTAATGTGTAAGCTCCATGTACTGATTTCTGATTTTGCCTGTATCTTCAGCTTTCCTAATGCCTATCCCTGACTTTAAAAACCCTTGACTGGAGGCAATCAGAGAGATCAAGATTTGAGCATTTAGTGCCTGGTCCTCCTTGCTTGATGCCCTGCAATAAATGCCTTTTTTCCCAACACTGCAAACTTTGGTGTAATTACCTGGCTTTACTGCACCAGGTAAGTGGACCCCAGTTTGGTTCTATAACAAGAATAACCAATAAGTGTTTTTATTTTAGACTGGAGTTATAGTAATTCGGCGTGGGCGCTCTAGTCATTTTATGTTGCTCAAAAGTTTGAAATGGGGTCATTAGTCCTGCTACTCCATAAATATATTTTGCTTAGAAGTCAACATCAGCCGGGCTTGGTGGCTCAGCCTGTAATCCCGCGCCTTTGGGAGGCTGAGGTGAGTGGATAGCCTGAGCCCGCGGGTTCGAGACCTGCCTGGGCAGCGAGACCTCAACTCTACAATAAATCAAAAAATCAGCTGGGCATGGTAGCGCATGCCTGTAATTCCGGCTACTCGGAAGGCTGAGGCAGAAGGATAACCGGAGCCCAGCAGGCGAGGCTGCGATGGCCAGGAGCAGCCACTGCACTCCAGTCTGGGCGACCGAGTGAAACTACAACTCAAAAAAAAACAAAAACAAAAAAAGAAGTCAACATCTATCAAAATGAGGTCTATTGATTATATATATATAATAGACACACACTTCTTTAATTCTTCTATTTATTTATTTTTTAGTTGGAGTCTCACTCTGTCGCCCAGGCCAGAGTACAGTGGCATGCTCATGGCCACCGCAGCCTCAACTTGCTGTGCTCAGGCAATCCTTCCACCTCAGCCTTCCAAATAGCTGGAACTATAGGCATGCACCACCACACCTGGCTAATTTTTTGATTTACTGTAGAGACGAGCTTTCACCAAGTTGCCCAAGCTGGTCTTGAACTCCTGGGCTCAGACAATCCTCTTGCCTCCGCCTCCCAAAGTGCTGGGATTACAGGCATGACCCACCATGCCCAGCTTAAGAAAAATAAAAATAAAAATAAAAATAGAGATGAGGTGTCGCTATGTTGCCCAGGCTGGTCTCAAACTCCTTGGCTCAAGTGATCCTCCCACCTTGGTCTCCCAAAGTGCTAGGATTACAGGAGTAAGCCACCATGCCGTCTGAAAAATATTTTTTAGTGGGGGCTGTCCTCAGTTGTAGAAAGGTTGAGAATCCACTTTAACAAATGTAAATTCTCAAGCATTCCTAACCTACTTGAGTTTCTACTTAAATGCAGAGCCATAAGTTACATCTTAGACATGTGGCTTCAGTCCTCACAAGACCTGAATTTTCTCTTGCTATTATATATTTGCATGCCTCCTTCTTTGGATAAAATATGAGTACTACAAAGGAAGCAGTGAACGCTGGTGTTCAAATATACGCAAACCTAGAACTAGATATGCAAGTAAGGCCTAGAATAAACCTGACAGCATATGAAACAACCAACCCCTGGCAAGCATAGGGCTATGGCCAGGGTTTGCAGCAATAATAAGAGCAGCACAGCTACTATTATTGAGAGCAGAATGTGTGCCAGGTGCTGGCCAAGTGCTTGAAGTCTATCTTGCTTAATAACAAGTGGATGAGGAGGAGTTTTCACTCACCTGAGTAAATGTGATAGGTTTGTCCCTAGAGATATAATCTGCATATTTACAAGTAAACATTCCACAATCACTCCCATTCAATTGTTGAGGAATCTCCTAAAATAACAAAAAAAAAAAAAAAGAGAGAAAAGAAGGGAGGAAGGGGTAAAACATTATCAAATACAAACTCCTTGGACTTTTTCTAAATATCACTGTGGATAAACAATATTATAAGTATTAAGTCTGGTATTGCACAAACACACAAACCAGCACAATTAGTCTCACTCTATGTGGTATAAAAACCATAGCCATGACATGGAGTACATGACTTCATAGAAAATATTTTTCAGAAGAAGAGAAAAAAAGGGAGAGTTCCATCTCAGCTCATTCAAACAAACCAAATGAAAAGGCGGTTTACTACCAGGAATGTTAGTCGGAATTATTTCAGAAGTATCTGCAAAATTTAAAAATGGCTAAGTGTGGCTCAATCAGAAATTTAACTTCTTTTCCCTGGCTAGGAAAATAAGACTACTTTGACCCCTCAGAGCTTCAAGTGGGACAGATACATGTTTTTGCCTTGAATCAACTCAAATCTTGCCTTGATCGCTCAGTTCTGTCCTAAAACAAAAACATAACTTGCTACAAGCAGCAATAAGAGCATAATAAGCCAAAGGTGCTGGATTCCAAACCCACATGAAACAAGCTCACACCTTCCCCAGGCCTGTGTGCCCTCATCTTGGCCAATCCTTGACGCACTCTAGCTGTCAGGCACAGGTAGCCCAAGATAATAAGAGCATGGGAGAGCCTGATTCCACTGCTCAAAAACAAACTATGTGACAATAGCTCAATTTTTACTTATTCAAAGACCTACATAAACAAACTCCAAGATAAATTTTGAACAAGAACTTTAAACTTTTATTTTCTTTTCTTTAACAAAGAAAAGTAGCTGACTTGAATGTATTCATTTTTTTCTCCAATTCTAAGAGAGATGGGCTAGCACACAGTTAATATTTACATTTGGAGCAAGAAGATAATAGCTAGGCAACGATCTTAGCTAAATTAATTACTAAAGATTTAAATGTAGGTCATGCTTAAGATGTATACTTTTTTTTTTTTAAGCGCTACCACGTCCAGCTAATTTTTGATTTGTTGTAGAGATGAGGTCTCGTCAAGTTGCCCAGGTGGGTCTCGAGGCCGCGGGCTCAGGCAAACCACTCACCTCGGCCTCCCAAAGTGCTGGGATTACAGACACCGAGCCCGGCCTATACTTTTTTTTTTAAGTTGGAGTCTCACTCTGTTGCCCAGGCTGGAGTGCGGTGACACACTTATGGCCACCCCAGCGTCCACCTGCTGGGCTTGGCGATCCTTTTGCCTCAGGCTTCCAAGTAGCTGGAACTACAGGTGCGTGCTACCATACCCATCTAATTTTATTTACTTATTTATCGTAGGTACAAGGTCTCGTCAAGTTACCTGGGCTGGTCTCGAACCCACAGGCTCAGGCAATCCACTTACCTCAGCCTCCCAAAGTACTGGGATTACAGGCTGAACCACCAAGCCCAGCCAAGATGTATACTTTTAGAGAATGTATGTCATGGAAGGAAGCACAAATATGAATATGAAACTGTTAGTAAATGCAACAAAGTATGCCAAATATAGATGATCATCACTTACATGTGCCTTCATGCTGTAGTGGGTCCACTCTAGAAGATTCAGGTCAATATTTCTTTTGGTCTTACTTTCATCCTGTAAATACTGACTAAAAAAGAGAATAAATACATTGATGAATCCCTACGGAGATTAACCATTATGGTTACAAAAGGCATTGTGATATTTAATAGATATGTCATTTTCAAATCTACATCCATTAGCTTTTTAAAAACATGACTGGTTTTTGGTTTATAAATGTAAACTAGGGAGTTTTCCATGCCTACAAAAATTGTACGTGTTTGTTTTATAAAAAAACAAAACAGACTGGGCACGGTGGCTCAAGTCTGTAATCCCAGCACTTTGGGAGGCCGAGGCAAGAGAATTCCTGAGCTTTAAGACCAGCCTGGGCAACTTGGTGAGCCCTCGTCTCTACAATAAATCAAAAAATAAGTCAGGTGTGGTAGTGCATGCCTGTAGTTCCAGCTACCTGGAAGGCAGAAGCGGAAGGATTGCCTGAGCCCAGCAGGTCAAGGCTGTGGTGGCTGTGAGCATGCCACTGCACTCCAGTCTGGCAACAGAGTAAGACTTCCATTCAAAAAAAAAAAATCAAAATATAAAATAATGTAAAAAGCAAAAGACCCCTGTAATAACCATTCTAGAGTAATTACTATTAACAGTTTGCTGTGGATGTTTCTAGTTATCTACCCTACCCCCATACATCAGTTTTAAAATATGCATTTTATTCTATTTAAAAAGTACTTCATTTTGCAACTTGCATTTCCTCACTTAAAAATAGATATGAGCCGGGCTCGGTGGCTCAGCCTGTAATCCCGCGCCTTTGGGAGGCTGAGGTAAGTGGATTGCCTGAGCCCGTGGGTTCGAGACCCGCCTGGGCAGTGAGACCTCATCTCTACAATAAATCAAAAAATCAGCCGGGCATGGTAACGCGTGCCTGTAATTCCGGCTACTTGGAAGGCTGAGGCGGAAGGATCGCCGGAGCCCAGCAGGTCGAGGCTGCGGTGGCCGGGAGCGGCCACTGCACTTCAGTCTGGGCGACAGAGTGAGACTCCAACTCAAAAAAAAAAAAAAAAAATAGATATGAAACAAGAAAACTGGCAAAGACTCTTAAAAAAAAAAGCCATTGCCATCCAAAAATTAAAAAGTAAAGATTACCCTAAATTAAAGAAGACTAAAGAGACATTGAGAAAATGCATGAACCCTGACTGGCTCCTGCATTAAGTTGAAAAAAAGCTATAAGATATCTGAAGACATCAGAATATGGACCATATATTACATATGAATAACTTTCCTTAAGTGTCATAATGACATTGTAGTTATATAGGAAATTTCTATATTCTTAGGAGATAATAAATATTAAATGATTAATTTTATCCACATCTCCAAAAGACTATCAAGTTTAACAACCTCAGAATCCAGTTTTCTTTTCTTTTTCTTTTTTTTGAGTTAGACTCTCACTCTGTCGCCCAGACTGGAGTGCAGTAGCATGCTCCCGGCCACCACAGCCTAGACCTGCTGGGCTCTGGCGATCCTTCCACCTCAGCCTTCCAAGTAGCCGGAACTACAGGCACACGCTAGCAGGCCTGGCTAATTTTTTATTTTTTGTAGAGACGAGGTCTCGCCAAGTTGCCCAGGCAGGTCTCGAACCCGCAGGCTCAGGCAATCCACTCGCCTCGGCCTCCCAAAGTGCTGGGATTACAGGCTGAGCCACCCAGCCTGGCCGGCATCTCAGTTTTCATCCAAGTCTGCATATAAGGTAAGACAATGTTAGAACAGGGTATGGATTATTAATGGATGCAATATTGCCCCCAAGACAGTAAAAACTGGTTCTTAGGAGGCCAAAATCTTAGCATGGTTTGTAGCCCTCTAAAATGTATTCCCGCCGGGCTCGGTGGCTCAGCATGTAATTCCCTGCTTTGGGAGGCTGAGGTGAGTGGATTGTCTGAGCCCGTGGGTTCGAGACCCACCTGGGCAACTTGGCGAGACCTCATCTCTACAATAAATTAAAAAATTAGCCGGGATTGGTAGCGCACACCTGTAGTTCCAGTTACTTGGAAGGCTGAGCGAAAGGATTGCTGGAGCCCAGCAGATGGAGGCTGTGGTGGCTAGGAGCGGTCACTGCACTCCAGTCTGGGCGACAGAGTGAGACTCCAACTTAAAAACAAACAAACAAACAAACAAACAAACAAACAAAAAATTATGTATTCCCTAGTATTATTTTCTCTTGTTAGAGAAAAATTAAAATTTTTACTCCAGGGAGGAGGGTAAAAATGAAAAAAAAAACTTGAGAAAAACAGGACTAGGAGCATCAAGAAAGGGAGCAGGCTTTCAGATGCCAACAGAAACTGAACCTTTCGTACACAAAAAAGAAAGAGAAGAAAAAAGTATTAATTTATGTTCATAGTAAAGTATAATGAGATAAACAATCATAAATAAAGGATCTTGTATACTAAAGCAACATTGAATTTATTACTGTTAATAATGACGCTTTGCAGTCAAAAGTCTCTCTTGAAAAAAAACAGTGACCTTTCTTCACAAGATTAATTCAGCAAGTTCATTCATCCTTAGTAAAGTTAAAAGTAGGAACCTGAAGGCCAGGTGCAGTGGCTCACACCTGTAATCCCAGCACTTTGGGAGGCCAAGGTGAGAGAACTGCTAGAGCCCAAGAGTTCAAGATCAACCTGGGTAACAGCAAGACCTCATTTCTACAAAAAATTTTTTTAAAAAAGGTAGAAACCTGCATTTGCTTCTAGTGGGCAGAAAATAAAAAATGGACTAAATGATACACTTCCTCACTATAAAATTCATGTCTGCTTTACATAGCAAAGAAGTGACTATGCTTTAAAAAGGCGGATTTCTAGCAATTACTAATTGAAATAGTTGCCTGCAGACTATATCCTTTATTATTATTTCTTGTTGTTGTTGGTTTGTTTTACTTTAAGGTTTTTGGGGAAACTATATACTTTAAATATTACCCCTGGGTTCTATGAGATAAACCCAACTCCCATGGAGTTTAGAACATTCCGACTAATAAAGCAATCCCAAAGAAATCTAATTCAAATCACAGGATTCTAATAAGACATATTTCACATCATGACACATGACAAACTTGTTTTCAATGACACTACAAGACCTCTCAGATGAGATCAGTCATTAGGCTATTTTTAGGCAAGAAAAAAAAAAAACGATTCAAGTTAAGTATGAACAAGTCTGAACAACTAGGAAGACAGTCTTCACTATGTACATCAGACTCCCATTCATACTGCTTCCTAGGATTAAATATAGGATTAAATATAGGAAAGATTATCTAACAAGGGTAAAATGGGACAACAGTGAAGTTTTTCAACCATTACTCACAGGAGAATCTCACAAATCCGATGGCCCTTTTGTCCCATTGAATCCAGATATTTAAGACACTTTTTTCTTAGGTCTATCACCTATAATGGAAAAAAAATGTAACATCTAGACACATCCTAAATGTAACAGGAGTGAGAATTTTACTTCCAAAATGAAAGGCATCTTTAAAAATATCAATACATGTACCAGCATGAATACATTTCTAAGACAAATTTTTTAGTTCGAAAAAAAGAAGTTAGCCAGGCTCAGTGGCTCAGCCTGTAATCCCAGCGCTTTGGGAGGCCAAGGTGAATGGATTGCCTAAGCCCGCGGGTTCGAGACCCACCTGGGCAACTTGGCGAGACCTCATCTCTACAATAAATCAAAAAATTAGCCAGGCGTGGCAGCGCGCGCCTATAGTTCCAGCTACTTAGAAGGCTAAGGCGGAAGAATCGCCAGAACCCAGCAGGCGAGGCTGTGGTGGCCGGGAGCGGCCACTGCACTCCAGTCTGAGCGACAGAGTGAGACTCCAACTCAAAAAAAAAAAAACCAAAAAAATTAGCCAGGCGTGGTAGCGCATGCCTGTAGTTCCAGCTACTTGGAAGGCTGAGGCGGAAGGATCGCGAGAGCCCAGCAGGTCGAGGCTGCAGTGGCCAGGAGCGTGCAACTGCACTCTAGTCTGGGTGACGGAGTGAGACTCCAACTAAAAAAAAAAAAAAGTTACAAAACATCACAGATGATACGAGTTCAAAATTACATATTTCAGCCAGGCATGGTAGCTCACCCCTGTAATCCCAGCACTTTGGAAGGTGGAGGTGAGAGGATTGCCTAAGGCAACTTGGTGAGACCTCATCTCTACAATAAATCAAAAAAACTAGCCAGGTATAGTGACACACGTCTGAAGTTCCAGCTACTTGGAAGGCTGAGGCACAAGGATTGCCTAAACCCAGCAGGTCAAGGCTGTAGTAGCCATGATCATGCCGCTGTACTCCAGCCTGGGCAACAGAGTGAGACTTCGACTAAGAAAAAATTAAGTAAGTAAAAATAAAATAAAATAAAATTACATCTTTCTATTCTTGGAGAAAAACCTAGAAACTTATTCACCAAAATATTATTGGTTCTCTCAGAGTGATGAGACCTTTTGCTTTCTTCTTTATTTTTTTACCTACACCATCTTGTAAGCAAAACTAACTAAGCATCATAACCCTAAAACTATTTCCTGTCAAAAATGAAAGCTGTCAGTGGTTCAGCCTGTAATCCCAGCACTTCGGGATGCCGAGGTGAGTGGATTGCCTGAGCCTGTGAGTTCACAACTAGCCCAAGCAACTCGGCGAGACCTTGTCTCTACAATAAATAAAAAAAATTAGCCAGGTGTGGAAGTGCGTACCTATAGTTATGGCTACTTGGAAGGCTGAGGCAGAAGGATCGCCAGAGCCCAGCAAGTTGACGCTGGAGTGGCCGTGAGTGTGCCAATGCACTCCAGCCTGGGCAACACAGTGAGACTCCAGCTCAGGAAAAAAAAAAAAATGAAAGCTCTTCAAATAAAGGGACTCATCGTCTAGCTTTCCAAGTTGTTCAACTCAAACTCAAGACTAAAAAGGGACTCTTCAGAGTATGCCTATAACATATGCAATTGGTTTTCCACTGGACAGAATAGGGTGCTATTAAAAAACTAGTCTCGCCAGGCTCAGTGGCTCAGTCTGTAATCCCGCGCCTTTGGGAGGCTGAGGTGAGTGGATTGCCTGAGCCCGCGGGTTCAAGACCTGCCTGGGCAGCGAGACCTCATCTCTACAATAAATCAAAAATTCAGCCGGGCGTGGTAGCACATGCCTGTAATTCCGGCTACTTGGAAGGCTGAGGAGGAAGGATCACCAGAGCCCAGCAGGTCAAGGCTGCAGTGGCCGGGAGCGGCCACTACACTCCAGTCTGGGTGACAGAGTGAGACTCCAACTCAAAAACAAAAAAACAAAAAACTAGTCTCTACCCAAATTCCAACAATAAACCGTCTCTACTCACCACCAGGCTCCAATGTACCTTCCGATGAATAGGCACCAGAATAAGTTCTTGTTCAAAGAGATTTACCCCTTTGGTCCATCTTTTCACTGCTTGGTAACCCCCAGACTTTAATTTAGGATAGAAAAAAGTACTGAATGCATGAAGTGCTGGATAGCCTTGCTTTTTATTTCTTTCCACCAGAAGATTCATATAGAAATTAATTACCTACAAAATATCAAGACCAAGAGTGTAAAAGTCGGAACATAGCGAGTATACTATCAAAACTACATTTCTAAATGAGTAAGGATGAATTAGAAGGTAAGTCACTAAAGAAACAGATAAAGAACTTCCAGAACTTAGCTGCAGACAGGGAAAAAATATCAGAAAAATTGAGAGGAATTAAAAAGGAATGAAATTCTACTTTTGAGGTGTATGAATAACACTTAACAGAGCCAAAAGAAACCCAAGGAGAAAGCAATAATGAGACGATATGTGTAACTGTGGCACACACAAAAAATGAAGAAATATTAGTGGAAGTGAATTTTACTACATTGTAAATTATACATCCATTAAAATATTAACTAGAAGGAAGCACACCAAAATACTATTTTATTTTTGACTGGTTGCACTTACAAACAATGTCTTTATTTCACTTCTTCTGTATTTTCCAAATTCTCCATAATAAACAAACTACATTTATACTGTGAAATGAGATATTCTAGCTTTAAAAGAATGTGTTTGAAGGTAACGAGTCATAGGAAACTAGGGTAGGAAAACAAAGGAGAAGATGCAGGGACTGAGCAGTTAGGGAAGGAATCAACTGGAAAATTGGCAAGAAGAACTAAGAGCTACTTTTGGCTAAATATTACTTTTTGCTAATACACGATGACAAATTAAGCAGTTATCATTCAAATTGAATAAAGAAAAACACATATAATATATATATAGTGATCAATGTATGCCTTTATTATTGAAAAAATAAGGCTCCTGTAAGAATTCATCTAAAATAAAGTATGAGTATCACTTGCTGCTTCCTCCCATTCACTGCTGCACTAGGGTTTATAAAAATGTCATTGAAGACCAGTAAGTGAACTGGTGGATACCACTAAGTACAGAAGCAAAAGAGAGAAATATTGCTAATTAAAGGCAGAAGGAAACTAGAATTAACTATCTTTTTAAGGTTTAAAACATGTTTGTTTTAAATAAAACTAAAATTTGCTTTACTAACCACTTATAATTTGGTAGAAATCACTTTGGTTATGGATAGCAAACAGTTAAACATAGTAAGAATCAAAGGGAGGGGGAAGACAACTTACTTCATCATTGAGCCAGTGATAGTTCTTTAATGTCTGGATGTCTCCTCGAGTAATTCGCAATTTGAAAGCACTACTTAGGATCTCATCTTGTGGGCCATGGC
The DNA here is from genome assembly GCA_027257055.1 of Cephalopachus bancanus. Classification (NCBI taxonomy): domain Eukaryota; kingdom Metazoa; phylum Chordata; class Mammalia; order Primates; family Tarsiidae; genus Cephalopachus; species Cephalopachus bancanus. The sequence goes on along the minus strand of JAPVLO010000098.1, from coordinate 2,595,227 downwards.
CTAGGGCATTACTGATTTCCTTTTCCATGTCCTGAATTAGAAAGTACAGAGGTGCTATTTTAATACAGAACTACTTCAACCACTATCAGATATGAAGATCTGAGACTGAAAGGTTTTCATCTCTGCAACACCTGACTTCTGAGAATACACTACCAAAGACTTACTAAACTGCATTACAGAAATATTTAAGCTTAGGACTACAAGGCGTCTTACCAATGGCTATAAAAAGTGCTGGTTCAATCATTAGCTTCTGGAAACAATAATTTAGTAATTATATTTACATCTAAAGTGTGGTTTCAAATATCGTACTCCCATGCACTGAGCACTATGAGCCAAACATGGGGAGAGATGCTTGAAGCATATCATTCATCCTCACTTGTGGGGAAGGCATTACTGTCGTTTTATAGAAGAGAAAATTGAAGCCCAGAGTGTTTACCTTACATGCTCAAAGTCATATAATTATTAAAAGGTAGAGCCAAGATTTGAACCGAGGTGTGTCTAACTTCCTAGCCTTTGCTTCCTTCCTAATACTAAAATCCTGATTTGTCTCCTGAACTTTTATTTTAAAACATCAAAATAAAATTGGGACATCTGAGGACTTATTTTCCTCTGAATATTTTTACTACTGCTTCCTCCCACTGGACAGAGATTTGCTATTTTATGAATCATTCTCTCCACCTGAATGCCCAATATATAGTAAGTGTTCAAGAGATAGTCACTGAATAAGACTGTCACCTACCAAGACAACAATGGAAAGGGAGCCAAGATGTGGATGCACCTTTAACATAAGAACTCTAACATTTCTTGTTTTCTCTAAGTTTTTAGTATTCTCAAATGCAATAATCAACAAAAGGGACATTTTAGTAAATTACAACCACTTTTTTAAAAAAACTGCAATGGCCGGGCTCGGTGGTTCAGCCTGTAATCCCGTGTCTTTGGGAGGCTGAGGTGAGTGGTTGCCTGAGCCTGCGGGTTCGAGACCCGCCCAGGCAACTTAAATCAAAATCTACAATAAATCAAAAAAAAATTAGCCAAGCGTGGTAGTGTGCGCCTGTAGTTCCAGCTACTTGGAAGGCTGAGGTGGAAGGATCGCCAGAGCCCAGCAGGTTGAGGCTGCTGTGGCCGGGAGTGGCTACTGCACTCCAGTCTGGGCAACAGTGAGACTGCAACGCAAAAAAAAAAAAAAAAACTGCAATGAATGTATTCCTAATGCCAAACACATGCTATGTAACTCAACACATTTGAAGGTTAGTAAAAGAAACTACAAAGAACCCACTTTATTCCAAGATATGTAATGATTATGTCTACTCTCATTTGCTGAATAATAGAATAAATAGTCTGATCACTTAGGCTACCTTCATGGATCACTAATTATCAACGTAGCCAAAGTGAATAAAAAGACCATGATTTTTTTTTAAGACATTCATTCCACTCCTGGAGAAAGCCCTCAAAATAAAACATTCATTCAAGTTTAGAAAAAATGAGATATCAAAACATGCCTCTTTGTTGGGTCAATACAAAGAACAATAATACCTCTGTAAGTTCAAGGAGATCATCCGTTCTTCTATCCCTCTCTTTGATTAAGCAATTCTTTTCTTTTGTCTCAAGTAGTGACACTTTCCTCCTGAGCAAGCCATTGCTTCCACTGCCCAGGCGGAGTCGAGCCGACACTTCTTCTGATAGGTCAGGCTCCAGCTGGTATCCCCTCCTCTGATCAAACAAAAAGTTTCTACATTCTATTGACATGTTTAATACTTGCAGATACAAACATACATTGCCCCTGAAATCTAAAGCAGTCTCATTAAGTTGAAAGAAAATAATCAGCAAATCACCCAAACCAGCAAAGTAGATTTAGCTTACCTACCTGCCCCTGTGAGGGGTAACAAAAGGTGCTGATCTAAGGTTCACAGTAAACCTCAATTATGAACCATGAAAAAGAACCACTCACCACTTTCCCTGAGGGTCGCAAGAAAAGTATTTTCAATGATCCTATCTCAATTAAAAATACTGTGGTTGAAAGACATTTTGAAAGTTTATCTCAGCCTGTAATCCCAGCACTTTGGGAAGCTGAGGCAAGTGGACTGCCTGAGCCCACAGGTTCGAGACCCGCCCAGGCAACTTGGGGAGACTGCGTCTCTACAACAAATCAAAAAAAAAAACAAAAAACTAGCCGGGCATGGTAGCGTGCGCCTGTAGTTCCAGCTACTTGGAAGGCTGAAGTGGAAGGATCCTCAGAGCCCAGAAGGTCGAGGCTGTGGTGGCCGGAAGTGTGCCACTGCACTCCAGTCTGGGCGACAGAGTGAGATTCCCAACTCAAAAAAAAAAGAAAGAAAGAAAAAAATAAGACCCATAATCCCATCACTCAGAATAAACCACTGCTCTCCTAGTTTATCTTTGTAAAAAGTAATTCTAAATTACAGAAAAATGCACAGAATATTAATGTACTATTTAATTTCTGTAAAACAGATACCTATATAACCACCATTCTGGTCAATGATTAAAATTCTGCCAGCACCCCAGAAACTCTGATAAGGTATCTTCCTATCATAACCCTTGATACCAAATTTAAGCCATCTAGAAGACAAACTTTTTTTTTTGAGTTGAAGTCTCACTCTGTCACCCAGACTGGAGTGCAGTGGCCGTTCCCGGCCACCACAGCCTCAACCTGCTGGGCTCCGACGATCCTTCCGCCTCAGCCTTCCTAGCAGCTGGAACTACAGGCGCACGCTACCATGCCCGGCTAATTTTTTATTTATTGTAGAGATGACGTCTTGTCAAGTTGCCCAGGCGGGTCTTGAACCCGCAGACTCAGGCAATCCACTCACCTCGGCCTCCCAAAGTGGGATTACAGGCTGAGCCACCGAGCCCGGCCAAGACAAACTATTTTAAAATTAGGAAAAGTATTTAGAAATAGAGCTTTGGATTATTTCATACTCATTTAAAGAAACCTAGCCAGTACTCTTCACTCCAGCTAACTGCCAGTCATTCTAGTCCTCAGCACCCAGCAGCTGCTGGCCCTTCCCATAGTCCCTGACAGCAATCTTTGGGTTCAACAAGGATGACAACAGTATGTAGTCTTCAGCCAGGTTCCAAATAACCTCACTATGTTCACTTTAACTCTGAGGTTTAGTTCCTCTGATCCTTCAGTTCTTGCTCCACATGTAATAAATGATAATTCAACACAAAGGCTCCACTCTGAGCCACTGGAACTGGTAAACATTAGAAAAGAGAAAGTTCAGCTGGGCTCAGTGGCTCAGCCTGTAATCCCACGCCTTTGGGAGGCTGAGGTGAGTGGACTGCCTGAGCCCGCAGGTTCGAGACCCGCCTGGGCAACTTGGCGAGACTTCATCTCTACAATAAATCAGAAATTAGCCAGGCATGGTAGCGCACGCCTGTAGTTCCAGCTACCTGGAAGGCTGAGGCGGAAGGATCGCCGGAGCCCAGCAGGTCGAGGCTGCGGTGGCCGGGAGCGGCCACTGCACTCCGTCTGGGTGACAGAGTGAGACTCCAACTCAAAAAAAGAAAGTTCTAACTTATGACCTAAGACCATGACTTATGGCTGGGCACCGTAGCTCACACCTGTTATCCCAACACTTTGGGAGGCTGAGACAGGAGGACTGCTTGAACCCAGAAGTTCAAGACCAGCCTGAGCAACAAAGCAAGACCTTGACACCATCTCTACAAAAAAATCAAAATAATTAGCCAGGCATGGTGGTATACCCCTGTAGTCCCAGCTACTAGGGAGGCTGAGGAGGAAGACCACCCAAGTCTAAGAAGCTGAGGTTGCAGTGAGCTGTGATCACGCCACTGCACTCCAGCACTCCAGCCTGAGTGACAGAATGAGACCCTGACTCAAAAAAGAAAAAAAGGACGATGACTTAGCCTTAAAATTAATTCTTATGAAGAGTTCTAGTGGGAGAGCACAAACTTAACAAATTGATACTCAGCACAAAGTAGTCCCCCACACTTTTATATTTCCATGGACCTAAAATGTGAAATAGCCTAAAATTCAAGTTTGCATTTAATTTAGGAATATATTTCTGGTTACCAAAACATTTTTTTTTTTTTTGAGCCAGTCTCAGTCTGTCAACAAGACTGGAATGCAGTGGTATGAACATGGTCATTGCAGCCTTGACCTGCTGGGCTCAGGCGATCCTTGTTTCAGCTTTCTAAGTAGCTGGGACTACAGGCATATGTCACCACGGCTAGCTTAGTCTCACTAAGTTGCCCAGGCTGGTCTTGAACCCCTGGGTTTAGACAGTCCTCTCGCCTCTGTCTCCCAAAATGTGAGCCACCACAACTGGCCAACACTTTGCCATAATTAAAAATGTTGAGTAACCCCCTCAGGTCCCCTCCTACTGTGGGAGCTTTTCTGTGCTCTCAGTAAATCCTGCTTTCTCAAAAAATTAAATTAAATTAAAATGTTTATATTACAGTGGAGATCACTGGAACACTTCTTATTCCAATACTGAAGAAGACGTGACATCTAATTTAAGTATAAGATTACGGACGGGATCGGTGACTCAGCCTGTAATCCCAGCACTTTGGGAGGCTGAGGTGAGTGCATTGCCTGAGCCCGCAGGTTTGAAACCAGCCCAAGGAATTGGTGAGATCTCGTCTCTACGATAAAATCAAAAATTAGCCAGGCATGGTAGCGTGTGCCTGTAGTTCCGGCTACTTGGAAGGCTGAGGCAGAAGGATCGCTGGAGGCCAGCAGGTCAACCCTGGGATGGCCATGAGTGTGCCACTACACTCCAGCCTGGGCAATGGAGTGAGACTCCAACTAAAAAAAAAAAAAAAAATTAAAATGACTAATAATTTCAAGTAAATCTGACATCTTGACTCTCAAAGTCCTGAATATATCATATCTTAACCAAGAGATGCATGATTTTAAAAAATTATTTGGGCCGGGCTCAGTGACTTAGCCTGTAATCCCGCGCTTTGGGAGCCCGAGGTAAGTGAATTGCCTGAGCCCGTGGATTTGAGATCCGCCTGGGCAACTTGGTGAGACCTCATCTCTACAATAAATCAAAAAAAGTAGCCAGGCGTGGTAGCGTGCACCTGTAGTTCTGGCTACTTGGAAGGCTGAGGCGGAAGGATCGCTGGATCCCAGCAAGTTGAGGCTGCAGTGACTGGGAGCGGCCACTGCACTCCAGTCTGGGTGACAGAGTGAGACTCCAACTCAAAAAAAAAATTATCTATTAAACTCCCAGATTTTAAACTTTATTATAAAGCTACAATAATCAAAACAGCCTGGTATTGGTACAAGAACAGGCATACAGACCAAAGGAATAGAATTGAAATTCCAGAAGTAAAACCTCAACTTCTCAACCAACTCATCTTCAACAAAGCCTCCACCACCAACCACTGGGGAGATGAGAACCTATTTAGTAAATGGTGCTGGGAAAACTGGCTGACCACATGCAGAAGATTGAAACAGGACTCCTACCTACCCCCATACACAAAAATTAATTCTAAATGGATCAGAAACCTAAACATAAAACCTCAAACTGTAAGAACCTTAGAAAATGCAGGAGATGCTCTTATAGAAATTGGAACTGGCAATCAATTCCTTATCGAAACCCTAAGTGTCCATGCCATAAAAGACAAGATAGACAAGTGGGACCTCATCAAACTGACAAGCTTCTGCAAAGCCAAAAAAAACCATCAAGAGAGCAGGGAGACAGCCCACAGACTGGGAGAAAATATTTGCCAACTCCATGTCTGACAAAGGCCTAACATCTAGGATCTACAAGGAACTTAAACGTGCTGAAAAGAAAAAAACAAACAGCCCCATTACAAACTGGGCAAAAGATATGAATAGACAGTTCTCAAAAGAAGACATACGAGTAGCCAACAGATACATGAAAAAATGTTCAGCCTCATTAGTCATAAAGAAGATGCAAATTAAAACTACACTGCGATACCACCTAACTTCAGACAGAATGGTCATCATCAATAACAAAAAATAACAGATGCTATAGAGGATGTGGTGAAAAGGGAGTGGTGGGAGTGTAAACTTTTCTCTGTGGAAAACAGTGTAGCGATTTCTAAAAGTTCTAAAAATTGACCTTCCATATGACCCCACAATCCCCCTACTGGGAACATGCCCAGAAGAACTCAAATCACTCTATAAAAAAGATACCTGCACATATATGTTTATCGCAGCACTGTTCACAATAGCAAGAACATGGAACCATGCTGACCATTCAAGAGAACTGAATTTTTTTAAAAAGTGGTACATATACACAATGGAATATTATGCAGCCATAAAGAAGAACAAATCATGAACTTCGCAGCAACCTGGATAGAATTAGAGTCTATAATACTGAGTGATCTTTCACAAAAACAAAGAACTGAGTATCACATGTTCTCACTCATAAGTGGACCTTGAACAACTATTGTAATACTATAAGAAAAGGATTGATAGTAGCGGAAACTGTGGCAGGGAGGGGAGCAGGGAGGTGGGATTGACAGTAGTGGCAATCTGCCTGGGGAAGAGGGGGGCACACCTCATCGACAAGGGTACCTGTACAATCAATATTTGTGTACCTAACTCTGAATTGTACACCACAATTTTAAAATAAAAAAACTTAAAAGTTAAAAAAAATTATGTGGTTCAGGCATGGTGGCTTATGCCTATACTCCTAGCGTTTTGAGAGGCCAAAGCAAGAAGATCACTTGGAGCCAGGAATTTGAAACCACTCTGGCAACATGGTAAGATCCCCATCTCTACAAGAAAAGAAAAAAAAATTCTCCAAAAGAAGTCATGCAACACAGCTAAGAGCTGGCACGAAGGCAGCTTGGTTTCTCTCATAAACACAGTTGATTACTACACAGAAGTAATAATCCAGCAACTCAAAAGGAGGCAAAAAGCAAAAAGCTATAGATCTTCAATGCTTGCTGCTTTTTCTTTTTTTGAGTAAACAGGATTTATTCAGAGGACAGAGAAGCTCCCACAGTGGGAGGGGACCCGAAGGAGTTGCCTGCTTGCTACTTTTTAAAACAAAACAGAATTAGCAATCAAAGTAATATATATCACTTTTCATATTTTTATGGGCACCAAAACAATATGTCAGGTGAAAGAGTAAATAGATATAAAATTTAACTAGGATTTTTACTTACACATTCATTGTCTAGTCTGATTCCAACTATCTTCTCTGTATCAGAAATTTTCCCCTTTGAACACCTGAGGAAAAAATGAGAAAGATTATAGACTTCTGCCAGATGGTTCTAACCTGGTATATCCTAGTTTCAGAAATAAAATTTAATAATTTACAAATTAAAATTGCCTTGAGTTTATATAAGTCTCTAAACCAGGGCTCAGCGCAGTTTTCCAGAAAGGAACAAATAGTAAATATTTTAGGCTTTGCAGGTTTTATGGTCTCAGTAACATCCTCTCAACCCTACCATTAAAAAAAAAAAAAAAAAAAAAATATATATATATATATATATATATATATATATATATTTATTCATTCATTCATTAGAGACAGGGTCTCACTCCATTGCCCAGGCTGGAGAGCAACAGCATAACCACAGCACACGGCAGCCCCAACCTCCTGGGCTCAAGCAATCCTCCTGTCTCAGCCTCCCAAGTAGCTGGGACTACACAGCCATGCACCACCCCCTGCAACCAGTAGCACTGTAATTTAAAGGCACCTACAGACAGTATGTAAATGAAGTGTTCCAATAAAACTTTATTTACAACAACAGACAGGTGGATCACATTTGAACAATAGTTTACAAACTCTGCTATAAACTATCATCCAACATGCTAACACACAGAACTGCCTTTACTGTTCCTATATTAGAGAGAATGATCACTGAAGACCCCACTCCACACACTCCTATCTTTTTATTTTTTTTTTTTATTTTTGAGTTGGAGTCTCACTCTGTCACCCAGACTGGAGTGCAGTTGCCGCTCCCGGCCATCGCAGCCTCGACCTGCTGGGCTCCGGCGATCCTTCCGCCTCAGCCTTCCAAGTACCTGGAACTACAGGCACGCACTACCATTTTTTTTTTTTATTGCAGAGATGAGGTCTCGCCAAATTGCCCAGGCAGGTCTCGAACCAGCAGGCTCAGGCATTCCACTCACCTTAGCCTCCCAAAGTGCGGGATTACAGGCTGAGCCATCAAGCCCGGCTCACACTCCTATTTAAGAACCACATGCTTCTCCCAACCTGATGCCTAGGAGATAAGTGGAACCTCCCAAACTAGGGTTGGCATCTGACACAAGAGCTACCTATCTATTCCATATTTGCTAACCAGCTACCAGAGCTAAAGAGAGTTTACAACTACTGAGACTGATTTACTCATAAACAGAATTTATAAAGAAAATATGAGGCCGGGTACAGTGGCTCACACTTGTAATCCCAGCACTTTGGGAGGCCGAGACAAGAGGATTGCTTGAGGCCAGGGGTTCAAGATCAGCCTGGGCAACATATCGAAAACTTGTCTCTACCAAAAAAACCAAAATATATATATGTATTAGAAGGAAATTTAGAATGAACTGAACCATGTACCTCTTTTCACTTCTCATTGAACACAGAGGTCCCCTTGTTTCAACAAGTCTATCTGTGAGGATGGTAAAGAAAAGATTAAATGTTTCCTTTACTAATCAACAATATAGCTAGAGTTTTCATGTACAAAGTTTCCAAATGTCAAGACATTCATCTATATTGAAATGCTACTGTGACATTCAAAGGCAAATTTAGTTTTTAGCCTCCCTACAAACTAAGCTGCCTAAAAACGAATATAGCTCTTTGCTCTTTAAATATAATCTTTACTACAAACTGACTGATAATCTGCTCATTTAGTAAACTGTCATTTGGTGGATAATCTGTTCATTTAGTAAGCTGTCATTTGGTGGATAGTCAGTGGATAGGAATTCACTTATAAGGAGTATAAGTAAATTAAATATAGGTTCACAAAATATTTGCTACTATACAGGAGTTTAGGAATAATGATCAAAAGCCATTTTGTGAGTCTCCTTCATCTTTAAACAGCTTTTTTACTAAACTACTGATACTGGATGAGCCCCTGTCGGTGCCTGGAGATTTGTCAATTTTTTAAAACTTGGGACATTATCTTTGCTTAAGGTCACTTTCAACCTCATATGTACTGTCTAATATAAACTAAGGTCAAAATATTAAGATAAGGCTAAATCTGAGAACTCACATTGTTTTGGAACAAATTGAGTTGTTTTGACTCCATGATTTTGCTCTTCTCCCCAGCCTTTGGTCTTTAACGCGTCCACATGACTTCTTTGAGAACTTAGAAACACAGAAAACAGGGGAGATCAGACACAAAAGAAAGTCTACCATTAATATTCATTATCTCTGCCCAGCAAGCTTCTCTGAATGGGGGTTGTTGGCCACCCCCAACATCAAATTACAACAGAAAGGAAGCAACACAGTACTATCTAAGACTAGATAAAAGGAGTCTAATTCTGATTCTAATATTTCAGTTGAGTTACCTAACCTTCAGTTTATCTATTTGTAATATCAAATATTCTCAATTCCCACCTTGACTGAAAAAAATCTCAGTTTGATAAAACTCAGATTAAAATTAAAAACTTTAAACAATTTGTGACCCGCCTGGGCAACTTGGCGAGACCTCATCTCTACAATCAGTCAAAAATTAGCTGGGCACGGTAGCGCGCGCCTGTAGTTCCAGCTACTTGGAAGGCTGAGGCGGAAGGATCGCTGGAGCCCAGCAGGTCGAGGCTGCGGTGACCGGGAGCGGCCAATGCACTCCAGTCTGGGTGACAGAGTGAGACTCCAACTCAAAAAAAAAAAAAACTTTAAACAATATATTCAAATAGATCTTGAAATAATACATTAAAAGCAAAACAGAGCCGGGCTCGGTGGCTCAGCCTGTAATCCCATGCCTTTGGGAGGTTGAGGTGAGTGGGTTGCCTGAGCCTGAGGGTTCGAGACCCACCTGGGCAGCAAGACCTCATCTCCACAATAAATCAAAAAATCAGCCGGGCGTGGTAGCGCATGCCTGTAATTCCGGCTACTCGGAAGGCTGAGGCAGAAGGATCGCCGGAGCCCAGCAGGTCGAGGCTGTGGTGGCCGGGAGCGGCCACTGCACTCCAGTCTGGGCGACAGAGTGAGACTCCAACTCAAAAACAAAAACAAAAATAGAGTAAAATGTTAACATTCTGACTGGCTAAACTAAGAGAATTTTTTTATAAAGTTCACAACCGAAGTTAAAATTCTCAAGTAATTTGTTATTTCTGCATTCAGTAAGTTAGATAGTATTGTGACTTTTTAACCTTCAATTTGTTGTTATATGATTTCTGGGATCTCTATGTATTCTCCCACCACTTGTTAGAATTATCGAGTGTAACTCAATCCTGAGCTCACATATTTTTTGTCTGCTTTTCACAGGCAAATATAAGGTCAGACATCACCTCTTTCTGCCACTCTCCTCTATTTGTTCTTATCATTAGAGTATTTCATTAACAAGCTATCTTATCAGGAAATTCTTAAGATATAGAAGACTTGCTTTTCTTTTGAGTTGGAGTCTCACTCCGTCACCCTTTCTGGAGTGCAGTGACATACTCCCAACCACCGCAGCCTCAACCTGCTGGGCTCTGGTGATCCTTCCGGCTCAGCCTTAAGTAGCCGGAACTACAGGCACGTGCTGCCATGCCCAGCTACTTTTTGATTTATGGTAGCGATGAGGTCTTGCCAAGTTGTCCGGGCAGGTCTCAAACCGGCGGGCTCAGGCAATCCACTCACCTCGCCTCCCAAAACTCTGGAATTACAGGCTGAGCCACCGAGCCCAGTCGAAAATCCTCTACTTTAGAGACAAGATGAAAGTCTTCTAGCCGGGCTCGGTGGCTCAGCCTGTAATCTCGTGCTTTGGGAGGCTGAGGTGTAGAGGAGAAGGTGGGAGGAAGGCAAAAAGAGAAAAACTAGGAGGAAGTGAAGAAAAGAGAAAGGAAGGAAGGGAGAAATGGAAAGACGGGCAGGAGAGGAGGTGAAGAGAAAGGCAGAAAAGACAGAGATTGTGGAAAATGTGTGTTAGGGTTCTTATAGAAATTCTGCCCCTTGGGAGCCCTACTTCAACCAGCAATCCATGTTTCCATATCAGCATTCAAGTAAGAGTTTACTTGAACAAAGGAACCTAAAGGCAACATAAAATTATATTTTGTAAAATCACTGTCCTACATGATCCATTAACTAGACACAAGGTCCAGGCAAATTACAGGGCTAGTTCTCAGTTAACCTCTTCTTTCAGCAAGTCCCTTCCTACCAATACCCTTTCCAAAAACAAGGAAAAAGATGTCTGGCAAAGCATTTTATCATATTAGCTCATTTTTTCACCTGTGAGGATTTGAAGTTACAGGAGGGAGAGAGTTTCCATGAACACCTTCTTTAAGTCGCTCTAATAACTTTCGGTACTTCTCTCTTTCCTCTTTTTGAACACCCTAAATAAAAGAAAGCATGTTAGATAAGTACCAGCACATTAAACCTATAATTAAATAATAAACAGATGGAAGGCTGAGGCAGAAGGATTGCCAGAGCCCACAGGTTCAGGCTGCGGTGGCCAGGAGCGGCCACTGCACTCCAGTCTGGGCAACAGTGAGACTCCAACTCAAAATAATAATAATAATAATAATAATAAACAGAGACTAAGAGGCCAAATGCAGCCCACAGATGTGTTATTTGCCAGTACAGTGCTTTTTAATCTTCTTTGAATTAATTACCAACTTTATAAACTTTTTTTTTTTGAGGTGGAGTCTCACTCTGTCACCCAGGCTAGAGTGCAGTGCACAAATATGGCTCACTGCAGCCTCGACCTCCTGGGCTCAGCTGATCCTTCTACCTCAGTTTCCTGAGTAGCTGGGACTACAGGAGTGTGTCACCATGCCTGGTTCATTTTTAAATTTGTTTTGTAGAGACAAGGTCTCACTATGTTTCCCAGGCTGGTCTTGAACTCCTGGGCTCAAATGATCCTCCTACCTCGGCCTCCCAAAGAGCTGGGATTAGAGGCATGACCCACCATGTTCAAACCTACAAATTTGGTTTAAATTTGAAAAAATGACTTTTGAAAAACCAAATCAACAATCTATAGCTATGTAGGGCTGTCCCCTTCAGATGGGCCATGTGCTCTCCAGCTCACTTTACTTATGTTATCTGCTAGATATCCTGATGATATCTAGGTTTTTGACACAACTGGGTTGAACAGAATTGAATTAGCCACAATAAAACTCAGTGGAAATCATCTGATTGCATAATGAGAACATGCAGCTTCCAACAAAATCATCAGTGACCCACGGCCACATTCAGTAGACAGTTTTTCAGCCCTTATGTTTGATCTGTCTTCAGCATCTCACCCTGCTCACCTTGCCTCTCTTTCCTGGACAATAAGCTCTTCTGCTGCTTCTTTTCTTCTCAGTCTCCACTGCAGATTATTCCTTCTTCTACCTGCCTTAAATGCTGATGGTTTTGCCCATATCTCCTCAGACTTCCCTGAATAATTTCATCAGCTCCCTTGATTTAATTAACATAAATAGGCAGAAAATTCAGAATTATGTCTAACCCTGCCTTCTTTTCAAAATTCCCATCAACTATATCCAAGAAGCTATGGAAGAAGTCTTCTCGTGTGTTTCACAGGTACTTTATTTATTTATTTATTTATTTATTTATTTATTTATTTATTTATTTATTTATTTTGAGTTGGAGTCTCACTCTGTCACCCAGGATGGAGGGCAGTGGCATGCTCCCGGCCACTGCAGCCTCGACCTACTGGGCTTGGGCGACCCTTCCACCTCAGCCTTCCAAGTAGCTGGAACTACAGGTGTGCACTACCACGCCTAGCTAATTTTTTGATTTATTGTAGAGATAAGGTCTTGCCAAGTTACCCAGGGGTCTCGAACCCGCGGGCCCAGGCAATCCACTCACCTCAGCCTCCCAAAGTACAGGATTACAGGCTGAGCCACCGAGCCTGGCAAAGTACTTTAAACAATATCCAAAACTAAAATCATCACCTTCTGCTAAACACAGGGCATCTGGTCTCTACTTTATATCACAATTAATCAACAAGTATGCCCCTCTCGCTTAATATTACCTACGATATTCTAGAATATATTCACTACAGATATCACATACATATTTCCTCAGTTCCATCTCTGATTTCTCATGTATGAGACTGAAGTATTTAATACCTCTTCTTACAATCCTCTCCAGGCTACACTTCATTCCTCTTCCTGCCTATTTGTTTTTTTGGGGTTTTTTTGAGTTGGAGTCTCACTCTGTTACCCAGACTGGAGTGCAGTTGCAGCTTCCGGTCACTACAGCCTCGACCTGCTGGGCTCTGGCAATCCTTCCACCTCAGCCTTCCAAGTAGCTGGAATTACAGGCACGCGCTACCATGCCCAGCTGATTTTTTGATTTATTGTAGAGATGAGGTCTCGCCAAGTTGCCCAGGCGGGTCTCGAACCCACGGGCTCAGGCAATCCACTCACCTCAGCCTCCCAAAGCGCAGGATTACAGGCTGAGCCACCAAGCCCAGCTATCCATTTGTTGAATAACAACTATTATATATATAAGTTCATAGAGGGTAGAGGCCACATTTCATTCCATTTTGAATTGCTGACAAATGCCTGGGACCCAAATAAATATTTCTTTGATGAACTGAACAAGTGGCACAGAAAACCATATAGCAAACTGAAGCAGCTGATGGTCCTGAGAAGTGTCAGATAGAGGAATAATTCTAAATTTTCCTGAAATATGTGAAAGCCTCAAGAGTGAAGTGAAAAGAAGACTGTGTCTCCATCATGCTAAATGCTCTGAAAGGGGAATGAAAAAACAGAGATGCACACCATTTACTTCCCTTAGTCACAGTTATTGCAGCTTATAAGAGAAACAAATTAGAAAAATTCAGATACCCAAGAAGAATCTATAATCTTATCTTTTCCTAATAAAAACCTTTTCTTAATTATAGTAAAAAAATCTGAAAACTGATTAAATCATCTATATGTATAGAATATCTCCAGAAGGATATAGAAATCAGTGGTTATTTGCTAAGAGGCAAATAGGGTGGTGGGACACTGGGAAACTTACAGTCACTGTATACTCTTTGGTACCTTTCAAAATATGTCATAATATGTATATTATTTACTCTCCATAACGTACAAAAGATAAATTTATTAAAGAAATTAGGCTAGGTCGGGCGCAGTGGCTCACACCTTTAATCCCAGAACTTTGGGAGGCAGAGGCAAGAGGATTGCCTGAGCCAGGATATCAAGACCAACCTGGACAACTTGGTGAGACCTCATCTCTACAATTAAAAAAAAAAAAAAAAAAAGTAGCCAGGCTTGGTGGCATGTGCCTATAGTTCCAGTTACTTGGAAGGCTGAGGTGAAAGGATCACCTGAGCCCAAGAGGTTGAGGCTGTAGTAGCTGTGAGCATGCAACTGTACTCCAGCCTGAGCAACAGAGACTCTGACTAAAAAATAATAATAATAATAATTCAGGTTAAAAGGGCTTACCTCCTCGACAGTACAATGAGGACGCCTCACACCCTTGCCACTGTCTTCAGAAATCATCTCTGTTATAGCCTGGTCCTGAGGTTTCCACGTTAAGGTACTCTCTGGATTGCCTTTGCTATGGCGACGGCCACTTGGTCTTCTGTTATAACCTTCTGAGTTCAAAGTAAAACTGAGAGACAGAAAAAAAGATAAAAAGAAAACAATCACCAATCTGCTTAAACTGATGGAATTTAAGCTCCCAGATCATCCTGTGATGAAGCTATCTTGGGTTAAGCTTGCTCCTGGCAAGTCAAACAACTACCACCAGCCAAAGTTATACCTATCCCTACAGTACAGGCGTCCCGGTATTCCACTGTGAAATGTGTGCTTCCCATCACTAGACCTGCCACTTGAAAACTTCTATCTTTTTTCTCACGCCCATTTCCAACCTCAACTCCAGATTTAGCTCCCCTATTGCACACACCCCCTCTGGTACTATACTTTTCCTTTAGTCACTTGGAACCATTAATTTTTTTTTTTTTTTTTTGAGTTGGAGTCTCACTCCATCACCCAGACTGGAGTGCAGTGGCCGCTCCTGGCCACCGCAGCCTCGACCTGCTGGGCTCCAGCGATCCTTCCACCTCAGCCTTTCAAGTAGCTGGAACTACAGGCATGCACTACCATGCCCGGGTAATTTTTTTTTTATTTATTGTAGAGATGAGGTCTCACCTGCCCAGGCAGGTCTCGAACCCGCAGGCTCAGGCAATCCACTCACCTCAGTCTCCCAAAGGTGTGGGATTACAGGCTGAGCCACGGAGCCCGGCTGAAACCATTAATTATTAATGGTATTAATTATTGGTGTGACTATTTGTTTAGTATGTATATTCCACACTAAACTTTAAATTACGAAAAGAAAGCCGGGCTCAGTGGCTCAGCCTGTAATCCCGTGCCTTTGGGAGGCTGAGGTGAGTGGATTGCCTGAGCCCGCGGGTTCAAGATCCGCCTGGGCAGCGAGACCTCATCTCTACAATAAATAAAAAATCAGCCAGGCGTGGTAGCGCGCGCCTGTAATTCCGGCTACTCGGAAGGCTGAGGTGGAAGGATCATCGGAGCCCAGCAGGTCGAGGTTGCGGTGGCCGGGAGCGGCCACTGCACTCCAGTCTGGGTGACAGAGTGAGACTCCAACTCAAAGAAAAAAAAAAATTACAAAAAGAACTATCCCTTCACTACTGTGTCTTAGTATAGAATCTAAGCTGACAAGATACTCAATAAGTGACTGCTGAAAGCTAAATTAATGAATGCTAAAAGAACTGAAGGCGTGGAACCCCCCACCCAGTCATCTTTACTAGTACAAAATCTGCCTCCCCTGCCATTACTGTTAATGGGACAAACTGATATCATACCCCTCCTTCCTCATGCGATGCTTTGAAAAAGACACAATACCAGTTAGGTAGTATTTCTACCCAAAAAGTATACTCTGAAAAAAATCATGAATAAGTTAAAAATTAAAATACTAATGTCATTAAACACAAAGAAAGGTTAAGGTGTTGTTTCAGAGTAAAGTAGATCAAAGAGACATGAAAAGTACGTGTAATACACAATCTTGGACTGAAACTCTGGACCAGGAAAAAAAAAAGAGCTAAAATGGAGAAATTTAAACAAGTTCTATAGATTATATACTAGTATTATATAAATATATTTCCTAATTTTTGTAATCTATACTTATGTAAGTAAATGCCCTCATTGTTTTTTGTTCTGTATTGTTTTTGGTTTGACACAAGGTTTTACCCAAGCTAAAGGGCAGCAGCACAATCTCGGCTCACTGCAGCCTCGACCTCCTGGATTCAAGTTATCCTCCCACCTCAGGCTCTTGAGTACCTGGGACTGCAGGTGTGCATCACCATGCCTAGCTAGTTTTTCCATTTTTTTTGGTTTTTTTTTAGAGACAAGGTCTTGTTATGTTGTCCAGACTGGTGTCAAACTACTGGGCTCAAACAATCCTCCTGCCTCAGCCTCCCAAAGTGCTAGGATTACAGGCATAAGCCAATGTGCCAAGCTATCCCTCATTCTTTTTGGTGTTGGTGGTGGTGGTGTCTCACTCTGTCACCCAGGCTGGAGAGCATGCTCAGTTGCCGCAGGCACAACCTGCTGGGCTCAAGTGATCTTTCTACCTCAACTTCCCAAGTAGCTAGATCTACAGGCACGTGCCACCACACCCAGCTAATTTTTTGATTTATTGTAGAGACGGGCTCGGTGGCTCAGCCTGTAATCCCAGCACTTTGGGAGGCCGAGGTGAGTGGATTGCCTTAGCCCGCGGGTTCAAGACCCGCCTGGGCAACTTGGCAAGACCTCATCTTTACAATAAATCAAAAATTAGCTGGGCGTGGTAGCGCACTCCTGTAATTCCAGGTACTTGAAAGGCTGAGGTGGAAGGATCGCCAGAGCCCAGCAGGTCGAGGCAGCAGTGGCTAGGAGCAGCCACTGCACTCCAGTCTGGCTGACAGATTGAGACTCCAACTCAAAAAAAAATACATAAAAAAAATTTTTAAAAATAAAATATTTTCTTACTTTTATTTTATTTCTTCTTTGAGCCATGATTATTTAGGATAGAAACTTCCAAGAACAAGGAGATCGCTTAGGTAGCCACAATATAATCATCAAATTCCGGAACTTTAGCAACAATCCAATAATGCAACATGTAGCCCATGTATAAATATCTCCAAAACTGTTAAGAAATTTCCTGGCTGGGCTTGGTGGCTCAGTCTATAATCCCAGCACTTTGGGAGGCTGAGGTGAGTGGATTGCTGGAGTTTGAGACCCACCTGGGGCAACTTGGCGAGACCTCGTCTCTACAATAAAGCAAAAATTAGCCAGGGGTGGTAGTACGTGCCTGTAGTTCTGGCTAGTTGGAAGGCTGAAGCGGAAGGATCACTGGAGCCCAGCAAGTGGAGGCTACAGTGGCCAGGAGCATGTCACTGCACTCCAGTCTGGGTGACAGAGTGAGACTCCAACTCAAAAAAAAAAAAAAGAAAAGAAATTTCCTTCATAGCAATTTTTTCCCATCTAGGATCTAATCTAGGCTCTCACATTGCATTTAGTTGTCATTTATCACTGGTCTCCTTTAATCTGAAGGCGTTTTAGCAATTTTTAAATCTTTTTAATGAAGAGTACAGGCCTTTTATTTTGTAGAATGAGCTTTAATTTTAGTTTAACCAGCTTTCTTATGATTAGATCCAATCAGTGCTTTCTGCAGGAACGCTACATTATTTTCATTATTTTCACCATAATACACCTGTATGCCATGATGTCAGTTCATCCCACTACTGGTGATTTAACTTTGATCCTTAGGCTAAAGTGGTGCCAGTCAGGGTTCTCCACTCTATTTTTTCCTTTGTAATTAGTAAGTAACCTGTGGGGAGATATTTCGAGCTTATGTAAATATTCCACATTCATTAAACTTTAACTTACTAGTTTCAGCTCGATGGATGATTCCTGTCCATATCAATAATTATATAGATAGTTATAAAATGGCGATTTTTCTAATTCTATTATTCTGTCGACACTTATTAACTGGCATTCTATTTTAAAGATCTTTCCTTCCTCACACAATATATTAATTAGCATCTATATTCCTGTCTTTATTTATTTTGATGGCTAAACTATCTCTAGTTTGGCAAGTGAAAGCCCCTTCATTTCCTCCTGTGTCAGGCAGGCATGTCCCCACCACTTTTGAGTACTCTTTTATTTTCTGGCACAAGATGCTCCAGATTCACTTTATACTTTCCCTCCTAGCCCTACAATCAGCCATTCATCCAACTCCAGAGGGCTCTGGCTTTTAGTTAGTATCTCATTCATAAATAAGTGGACAGCTTATTTATGGATAGTACCAAGTATTTGCATAAAGATTCTAACCTGAAAGATTAGACCAAAATAACCCAACACAGGGGAAGAGGACACAAGTGGGGGTAGGAGAGAACCCATGAGAAATTTTAAACAACAGTTTTAGAGAAATAAGAAAAGATATTGCATCCTTGTAATAAGAACAAGTTGCTTGGAGGAAAAAAAAAACACGTGGAATAGGGAAGGGAAAGTCTCTTACAACTTAAAAACTGACAGCCAAAAAAAAAAAAGTAAGAAATTTTTTAAAAAGAGCAAGGAGAAGCTGGGCTCGGTGGCTCAGCCTGTAATCCTGTGTGTTTGGGAGGCTGAGGTGAGTGGATTGCCTGAGCCCGCGGGTTCGAGACCCACCTGGGCAGGCAAGACCTCATCTCTACAATAAATCAAAAAATCAGCTGGGTGTGGCAGCTCATGCCTGTAATTCCAGTTACTTGGAAGGCTGAGGCGGAAGGATCGCCAGAGCCCAGCAGGCGAGGCTGCGGTGGCCGGGAGCGGTCACTGCACTCCAGTCTGGGCGACCGAGTGAGACTACAACTCAAAAAAAAAATAAAAAAAATAAAAAAAATAAAGGAGAACAATGAAAGAGGAGAACATAAAGGAAAATCATTAGATCAGTCCAGAAGTCTAATATAGAATAGTCCAAGTAATAGAAATTCTAGAAAGTGAGAATATACAAAGAAGAGAGAAAAGAATCATTAATAAAATAATAAGGCGAGATCCCATCTCTACAATAAATCAAAAAATTAGCTGGGCATGGTGGCGCGTGCCTGTAGTTCCAGCTACTTGGAAGACTGAGGCTGAAGGATCATCTCAGCTTAGCAGGTCGAGACTCCAACTCAAAAATAATAATAATAATAATAATACCCCACCACCTACCAATGGGGAGAGGAGAACCTATTCAGTAAATGGTGCTGGGAAAACTGGCTGACCACATGCAGAAGATTGAAACAGGACCCCTATCTATCCCCATGCACAAAGGTTAACTCCAAATGGATCAGAGACCTAAATGTAAAACCTCAAACCATAAGAACCTTAGAAAAGGAAGGAAATACTCTCATGGAAATCGGAACTGGCATCCAATTCCTGTACAAAACCCGAAACCCACAGGACTTAAGAGAGAAGATAGACAAATGGGACCTTATTAAACTGACAACCTTCTGCAAAGCCAAAGAAACCATCAAGAGAGCAGGGAGACAGCCTACAGACTGGGAAAAAGTATTTGCCAACTCTAGGTCTGACAAAGGCTTAACATCCTGGATCTACAAGGAACTGAAACGTACTGAAAAGAAGAAAAGAAGAAAACAAACAACCCCATTATAAAATGGGTAAAAGATATGAACAGACACTTCACAAAAGAAGACATTCGAGCAGCCAACAAACACATGAAGAAATGCTCACCCTCACTAATCATCAGGGAGATGCAAATCAAAACCACACTGAGATACCACCTAACTCCAGTCAGAATGGCAATTATCAACAACTCAAAAAATAACAGCGCTGGAGAGGGTGTGGTGAAAAGGGAACACTTCTACACTGTTGGTGGGAGTGTAAACTAGTGCAACCTCTGTGGAAAGCAGTGTGGCGATTCCTAAAAGCTCTAAAAATTGACCTTCCATATGACCCTGCAATCCCCCTACTGGAATATACCCTGAAGAACACAAATCACTCTATAAAAAAGATACCTGCACACGTATGTTTATCGCAGCGTTGTTCACAATAGCAAGAACCTGGAAACAACCATGCTGCCCATCAAAAGAGGACTAGATTAAAAAAATGTGGTACATATACACGATGGAATACTACACAGCCATAAAAAAGAACAAAATCATGAATTTTGCAGCAACCTGGATGGAACTAGAGTCTATAATACTAAGTGACCTCTCACAGAAACAAAGATCAGAATATCACATGTTCTCACTCATATAATGGACCTTGAACATCCAATGTAATACTATAAGAAAATGACTGACGGTACTGGGAAATTATGGGGGGGGAGAGGGATGGGATTAACAGTAGCAAATATCTGTCTGGGACTGGGAAAACACCTCTTATCAACAGGATGCCTGAATGAAACGTAATTGTACACCTAATCCTTAACTGTACCCCACAAAACCATAATAAAAAATACTGATTAATTAAAAAAAAAAATTTAACCACTACTCTTAATAAAAACTCTCAATTAAAATAATAATAATAATAATAATAATAATAATAGTAATATAAGAACATTTCACAGAATTGATGAGTATGATCGGTGTACGAAAATTCATCAGAGCCGGGCTCGGTGGCTCAGCCTGTAATCCCACGCCTTTGGGAGGCTGAGGTGAGTGGATTGCCCGAGCCCACAGGTTCGAGACCCGCCTGGGTGGGCGAGATCGCATCTCTACAATAAAATCAAAAAATTAGCCAGGCGTGTTAGCATGCGCCTGTAATTCTGGCTACTCGGAAGGCTGAGGCAGAAGGATCGCCAGAGCCCAGCAGGCCGAGGCTGCAGTGGCCGGGAGCTGCCACTGCACTCCAGTCTGGGCAACAGTGTAAGGCTCTGACTCAAAAAAAAAAGAAAATTCATCAGGCTATATACTTATGATTTCCGTACTTTTATGTATGCACTTTTTTTTTTTTTTTTTTTTGAGTTGGAGTCTCACTCTGTCGCCCAGACTGGAGTGCAGTGGCCGCTTCCGGCCACCGCAGCCTCGACCTGGTGGGCTCCGGTGATCCTTCCGCCTCAGCCTTCCACGTAGCCGGAATTACAGGCGTGTGCTACCACGCCCGGCTGATTTTTTTTGATTTATTATAGAGATGAGGTCTCGCTGCCCAGGCGGGTCTCGAACCCGCGGGCTCAGGCAATCCACTCACCTCAGCCTCCCAAAGGCGCGGGATTACAGTATGTATGCACTTTTTAAAAAAAGTTTAGAATAAAGTGACAATCCTTTCTAAAAAGGCTTTCAAAATCAGACACTATGGGCATATAACATAGCAGTAAAAGTAGCACACATCTGAGCTCAAGCTTCCCACATTCAGCAAGTTACTAACCTCAGAGTACTTAGTTACCAAGATGACATAATAGAACAAAAGCAGAAATGCCCAGCAAGTGTGAGCACCTAATTAATGCTACATGTCCATTTACAGAAAGGCAGAATTTAATACTTACCCAAAGGAAGGCAGGACTCTGCGTGGCTGATCTCGGGTTACTGTCACTCTGATCTTTGGGTAGTCACTTATTCCATTAGGAGATTTATTACCTATTTAAAAAATGCATTTGTAATTGTGAAAAAAAAATCTGCCAACAGTCTACACTAGCAAAGAAAATCTGTGAGCAATCTACACTGTAAAACTAAATATCTGATTTTTCAAACTCTATTAACAGACAGGCACAGAAGCCCAGCACAAGCTTTGTAAAAGTTAAAGGAAAGCAATAGGGCTTAGTTTGTCTTTGATCTCAGATAGGCAATATTCACCTGCAAGCTTTTCTAGTTTTGTTTAGTGGAATTGACAAAAAACCATGAAGAAGCCAAAGATGACAACTCTCTGTAACTTAATTTGAGCAAATTGTTCAAATTAAGTTAATTCTTCTCCCCAAAAAAAGTATTTTAAAATAAAAGCCAGTCATATGTTACTACATTTCACTGTAAGCTTCCAACTATTGTGAGATGGTTGCTGTCATTCAAAAGAGGGTAAGGAGCCAGGCTCGGTGGCTCAGCCTGTAATCCCGCGCCTTTGGGAGGCTGAGGTGAGTGGATTGCCTGAGCCCACGGGTTCCAGACCCGCCTGGGCAGCAAGACCTCATCTCTACAATAAAATCAAAAAATCAGCCGGGCATGGTAGCACATGCCTGTAATTCCGGCTACTTGGAAGGCTGAGGCGGAAGGATCGCCGGAGCCCAGCAGGTCGAGGCTGCGGTGGCCAGGAGCGGCCACTGCACTCCAGTCTGGGCGATAGAGGGAGACTCCAACTCAAAAAAAAAAAAAAAAACCAAAAGAGGGTAAGGAAAATTTTACCAGCCTGCTTCTCTGCTAGAGCTACAACAGCTACTTGGAGTACCTGAGGACTCCAAAATGCTAAGAGATCAGAAAGTTTTTTCCTAAATCAATTGCAGCAAAAACCTAAACTGACCTGAACTCACATCTCTAAAACCTGATTTGAATCAATATGAAGCTAATCTTTATCTCACCCACCATGAATACTACCTAACTACAAATATATTCATGTGTGATTATACAGTCCTATTCCAGATTCTGATAGTTGTTGTTTTGAGTTGGAGTCTCATTCTGTTGCCCAGACTGGAGTGCAGCGGCCGCTCCTGGCCACCGCAGCTGTGACCTGCTGGGCTCTGGCGATCCTTCCGCCTCAGCCTTCCAAGTAGCTGGAACTATAGGTGCGCGCTACCATGCCCAGCTAATTTTTTATTTATTGGAGAGATGAGGTCTCGCCAAGTTGCCCAGGTGGGTCTCAAACCCACGGGTTCAGGCAATCCACTCACCTCAGCCTCCCAAAGGCGTGGGATTACAGGCTGAGCCACCAAGCCTGGCTTGTTTTTTTTAAAAAAAGAAACAGGATCTCACTCTGTTGTCCAGGCTAAAGTACAGTGATCATAACTCACTGGAACTCAAACAATCTGCCTGCCTTAGCCTCACAAGTACCTAGAACTGCATATGCATGCCACCAAGCATGGCTAATTTTTTTGTTTTATTTTCTGTAGAGATGGAGTCTTGCTATGCCGCCCAGGCTGCCAATGGGATTTTAATTTAATATTCAATAAGCACAACATATCTAAAATATGAAAAACTGGTCAAAGATGGTTATGTCTGGGTGAGTTCACTGAGCAATCAGAGGGAAGAGAGGGCAAATACAGCCAGGAAACAAGCTGCCAAGTGATCTAAAACAAAACAGAATGACATAAAGAGACCTCCTCAGTCACTGTTCATTTGGATATCTCCATCTAACAAACTAAAGAGTTAAGGTTTTATGTTCCGTGAGGACAGGGACCAGGACCAGCTTTACTCTGCTCTTTGATTCTCCTCTTTTCACCATTGTTGCTCAGTATCCAGCACAGTCCCTGGATCACCCTGGATACAAGTATTTGAATAAATGAATATATGAAAAAAAATATATATATATATGAAAAACTCTGAATTCCCAAACACGCCTGGCCCCCAGGATTTCAGATAAGAGAATACGGACCTCCATACAAGAAACCTGCCCTAGGAATACCTATGCTTTTCTAACTAGGCTACATAAACCCACAGAAATATATTATACATAGTAGTGCTGCTACCTCCAGCACAAGATAAATCTACCATCCCTCACATATGTCCATTTTAATAGTAAGTAATTTAAAATATTTACATATTCAAACAATATGAACAGATGACAAAATCCAATTTACGTGAACTTTTTTAATGAAATAAAAGACTTTAAAGAAATTCATCTTTGTTCCAAGTTCTTTGGAACTAGGTTCTCAGAAACAGTGTTATGCCTTTACTCTCCTTCTCTCCGTCATCAGGGGTACTTTACTAAAAAAGTGTGAAAAGTGCAACTCTAAGGTTTAATCATTGCCTTAGCTCCTTCCACTTTTGACATTTGAAACTACAACTTCTCTAAGGCTCGTTTTTCCTTCTTCTTCCCTTTCCTCACAAACTTTACAAGCCTAACTGCATGATAGACAACACAACCATTTCTCAGGACTCTGCCGATTTCCTAATTTTCCCTACCATAGCGTTTTGTATAGTGCGTATATATACGGTAATTACAATTCAATTTCAGGATCTAAGGATGACGTGGAGGTCTCTGGTCCATAAAACTGTGAGAATTGGGAACCTAAGGCTGCTCCCCACTAGATGATGAACTCCTCAAGGGCAGAAACAAGGTTTTTTATTTTGCTATTCCTGATAACTTAGCACAGTGCCTGGCACAGGATTTTTGTTTTTGTTTTTTAATAAATGGCTTTGATCTAAGTCACATTAAGGACACTGATAATGCAAACAGAAAACACAATTGTAAATTCAAAAACAACAATTCTGAAGGAAAGCTATTTGCATTTTAAAATGGTAGTATGAGCCGGCTTGGTGGCTCAGCCTGTAATCCCAGCACTTTGGGAGGCTGAGGTGAGTGGACTGCCTGAGCCCATGGGTTCTCATCTCTACAATAAATCAAAAATCAAGCCGGGCTCGGTGGCTCAGCCTGTAATCCCGCACCTTTGGGAGGCTGAGGTGAGTGGATTGCCTGAGCCCGCGGGTTCGAGACCCGCCTGGGCAGTGAGACCTCATCTCTACAATAAATCAAAAAATCAGCCAGGCGTGGTAGCACATGCCTGTAATTCCGGCTACTCGGAAGGCTGAGGCAGAAGGATCGCCGGAGCCCAGCAGGTCGAGGTTGTGGTGGCCAGAAGCAGCCACTGCACTCCAGTCTGGGCAACAGAGTGAGACTCCAACTCAAAAAAAAAAAATCAGCGGGGCGTGGTAGCGCGCGCCTGTAGTTCCAGCTACTTGGAAGGCTGAGGCGGAAGGATCGTCGGAACCCAGCAGGTCAAGGTTGCGGTGGCCAGGAGCGGCCACTGCACTCCCGTCCGGGTGACAGAGTGAGACTCCAACTCAAAAAAATAAATAAATAAATAAAATAAAATGGTAGTATGAGGTTAGGCACAGTGGCTCACGCCTGTAATCCCAGCACTTTGGGAGGCTGAGGCAGATCACTTGAGCCCAGAAGTTCAAGACCAGCCTAGGAAACATAGTGAGACCTAGTCTATACAAAAAAAAAAAAAAATTTAGCCAGGTGTAGTTGTGGGTGCCTATAGTTCCAGCTACTAGGGAGGCTGATATGGATGGAAGGATCACCTGAGTCCAGGAGGTCAAGGCTACAATGAGTTATAATGGTGTCACTGCACTCCGACCTGGGTGACAGAGCATCTCGAGACCCTATCCCTAAAATCAAATTAAATTAAATTTAAATTTAAATGGTAGAGAAAATATGTCATCCCAATCCAAACCAGTATTTTCCTTTCATAGTCTCAAAACGTTGGGGAAAATGGGCAGAAGGAGGTAGGGGGAAACAAATATTTTTGACCACCTCACCCAATTTCAGCATGTTGTTCCAGGATCCAGAACGTGTCAGTTCACAAGATGAAGAGTTCGAAAATACCTTCAAATCAAACAAAATTACTTCTGTAGCATCTATGTTTTGCAATTTAAATAAGTTTCTAATATGAAAAGATCATTCCATTGGTTAATTATTTTCTTAGCTAGCTCACAGAAGAGATACCATCAATAAGATCAAAGGTCTGATTTGTCAAGACTCACAAAATGATGCAAGAAATAACAATTCCAGGCTCTTTACACATACTTAAATAAGAAAAGCATATGTAATAATATGAGGTTCTTCATAAACATTTTTAAATGTTTAATTTCTTAACCTTTATATCACAGCTAATATAGTCATGAACATTTCTAGAAAGTCATTCTATACATAAATTCCCAAAAAGAAGATATTTCTAAAATGTAATATTAATGATTAAATCACAAAGATCAGTACTCCAATATAGTCCCATCCCCACTGACCTCTCCTGAAGGGGCCACATTCCTTGTTCCCTTATAAGCAGAAGTTACCATGGGCTTTGTGGTCAGCTGGAATGGGAATCCAAATAAGCTGGCAGCATTGTAGAGACTGTTTTTCACTTGGTGAATAAAGCAATCTAGAAAGTGTCAACAAACTGTAAATATAGAGGAATAAACTTGCAACAAAAAAATAAGATTACATCTTGGAAAGAGCCTCTCTCAATTTTAAAAGTCCTATTTTCAACCATTGAAATAGTAAAGTATCTATGAAAATAATTTTTTTCTAGTTGAATAACTGGAATTCCAAAATTGTGATTTACCAAAATAATCTGGGATGCTATAAAAACATAAAACTATAATGTTAGCAAATCACATACTGATTCACAAAAAAGTCCTGAAATGACAGTCTTTAAGCAATTAGGTCTTCAAAACATATAAAATAAATTTTTACCAGAGAGACGAAGGCACAATTAAACAATAAAAAGCAGGTAGCCACCGGGCTCAGTGGCTCAGCCTGTAATCCCGCGCCTTTGGGAGGCTGAGGTGAGTGGATTGCCTGAGCCTGCGGGTTCGAGACCCGCCTGGGCAGGCAAGACCTCATCTCTACAATAAAATAAAAAAATTAGCCGGGTGTGGTAGCGCGTGCCTGTAATTCCAGCTACTTGGAAGGCTGAGGCGGAAGGATTGCCAGAGCCCAGCAGGTCGGAGCCCAGCAGGTCGAGGCTGGGGTGGCTGGGAGCGGCCACAGCACTCCAGTCTGGGCGACAGCACTCCAGTCTGGGCGACAGAGTCAAACTCCAACTCAAAAAAAAAAGGAGCAGGTAGCCACCAGGTAAGGCAGGATTCCACAGGAAGCACTGACATTTATTCATTGGTTACACTAGCACATGCCGTAACAACTATTTACTAAGCCCCTATAACAACTTGGCAAAGCAAAATATACAATACACATTTTTTGTGTGTCTTTTTGTCTTTTTTTTTTAGAGACAGTCTCGCTCCATTGCCCAGGCTGGAGTTCACTGGCCCAAGCATAGCTTACTATAACCTCAAACTCCTAGCCTTAAGCAATCCTTGTGCCTAAGACTCCCAAAGTACTGTGTGACTACAAGCCTGAGCCACCATGCAGGCCAAAATATACAGCTTTTAAACATCTTAATGAAAGAAGCCTAGTTGTCTACCAGAGAAGATGTGTTAGAAGATCTCAGACTCACCCATCCTTGCCATCAAAAAATAAAGATTACAAAATATGTAAGTAAATAAATAAGGGGGAGGGGAAGGTTTCTGTGCTTCCCCACTTCCTCCTTTTATCATACTACCTCTTTCTCATTTCTTACACATCTGATGTAAGTTTTCTACAACTTCCTT
The DNA here is from genome assembly GCA_027257055.1 of Cephalopachus bancanus. Classification (NCBI taxonomy): domain Eukaryota; kingdom Metazoa; phylum Chordata; class Mammalia; order Primates; family Tarsiidae; genus Cephalopachus; species Cephalopachus bancanus. The sequence goes on along the minus strand of JAPVLO010000098.1, from coordinate 2,567,927 downwards.
TCTATTTGATAAGGATATTCTAAGTCACTGGTTTGAAAAAAAGAGACCACCACATCGAAGTATATAAAATTACTACCATAATTACTTCAGAACTCTTCTGTAATACTATTAAAGGTTTTTTTAAACCACATCCAAGTATAAGCATATGCTATTTATATTTTTCTTTAAAACTGACTCATGGCCGGGCCCGGTGGCTCAGCCTGTAATCCTAGCGATTTGGGAGGCCGAGGTGAGTGGATTGCCTGAGCCTAAAGGTTCGAGACCTGCCTGGGCCACTTGGCGAGACCTCATCTCTACAATAAATAAAAAAAATTAGCCGAATGTGGTAGCACGCGCCTATTGTTCCAGCTACTTGGAAAACTGAGGTGGAAGGATTGCTGGAGCCCAGCAGGTTGAGGCTGTAGTGCCGGGAGGGGCCAATGTACTCCAGTCTGGGTGACAGAGTGATACTCCAACTCAAAAAAAAAACAAAAAGAAATAACCAGGATGTGAGCACCTAAAATAAATTACTGAAAAGGATACACTTTTCTTAGTAAATAATCATAACTGATATGTTATATAATGCTATGTTGCATTCCCTAAAATCATTTTCTAAATTGGCATCTACCCTGTGCTTTGGGAAATACTTTCCTAATAAATTTAGAATAAATCTGTCATTCAAAAATTCTCTATAAGTTGATCTACCTCTCTTCAGTCAAATTTTTTCCCTGAGCCCTATTCATTATTTCCTGAATTTGTAAACTTTCCCATATTGTTCCCTTTGCTTAGAATGCTTTTCCTTCCTATTGCTCTCTTTTGATATACTATCCATCCTTCAAGACTCATCTCACATACTAACTCCAAAATGTATTGAGGAGATGATCAATCAGCTGAATATTGGATAGGACCTTCTTACCACTTTTCTTATTTATCAAATCCTCATTGACATTAATATTATTTATGCGTTTGTCTAATACTCCCTACCATATAATCATGCAAGGTCCTTAAAAATTGAGACCCTGTCTTATTAATTTTTATATTTCCTGTAAAACCTAACACATTGCTTTGCATTACGACACGCTTGGCCGGGCACAGTGGCTCACACCTATAATCCTCGTACTTTGGGAGGTCGAGGTGAGAGGACTGCCTGAACCCACAGGTTTGAGACCAGCCTGGACAACTTGGTGAGACCTCATCTCTACTATAAATCAAAAAATTAGCCAGGCTCGGTGGTTCAGCCTGTAATCCCGCGCCTTTGGGAGGCCGAGGTGAGTGGACTGCCTGAGCCTGCGGGTTCGAGACCCGCCTGGGCAGGCGAGACCTCATCTCTACAATAAATAAAAAAATTAGCCAGGCGTGGTAGCGTGCGCCTGTAGTTCCAGCTACTTGGAAGGCTGAGGTGGAAGGATCACTGGAGCCCAGCAGGTTGAGGCTGCACTCCGGTCTGGGCAACAGTGAGACTCCAACTCAAAAAAAAATTAAAATAGAATCATAAATAAAAAATAAATCAAAAAATTTGCCAAGTTTGGTAGCACATGCCTGTCTGTAGTTCTAACTACTTGGAAGGGTGAAGCAGAAGGATCTCCTGAACCCAGCAGGTTGAGGCTGCAGTGGCCGTGAGCATACCACTGCACTTCAGCTTGGGTGACAGAGTAAGACTCCAAAAAAAACTTAAAAAAAAAAAAATTAGTGGAGACGAGAGGACTGCCTGAGCCCACAGGTTTGAGACCAGCCTGGGCAACTTGGCAAGACCTCGTCTCTACAATAAATCAAAAAAATTAGCTGGGCATGGTGGCAGACGCCTGTAGTTCCAGCTACTTGGAAGGCAGAAGTGGAAGGATCACCTGAGCCCACAGCACTCCAGCCTGGGTGACAGGGTGAGACTTTGACTCGAAAAAAAAAAAAAAATAGGACATGCTCAATAAGTTCTCATTAGATTTAAGTGAAATATCAACACAGTCTACATTTAATTACCACATTGGAGGGAGAACAAAATTTCCAAACTTTTTTGACAAAAAGGAATATATTATTATAGTATTCTGTCGGGCTTAGTGGCTCAGCCTGTAATCTCAGCACTTTGGGAGGCCGAGGAGAGTGGACTGCCTGAGTCTGCGGGTTCAAGACCCGCCCAGGCAACTTGGTGAGACCTTGTCTCTACAATAAATAAAAAATTAGCTGGGCATGGTAGAGTGCGCGCCTGTAGTTCCGGCTACTTGGAAGGTTGAGGCAGGAGGATCGCTTGACCCCAGCAGGTCAAGGCTGTGGTGGCCAGGAGCGTGCCATTGTACTCCAGCCTAGGCAACAGAGTGAGGCTCCAACTCAAAAAATAATAATAATAAAATTATAGTATTCTACTCTGCCTTTTCCCTTTAATCTAGCTTTGTTCTGTCGTGAACTTTCAGATACATGGAAGTAAAAGGCTTGGGACAATAAACTAGATTGGCTCACTCAGCCATCTAGATCACTTTAGTCTGAAGTAGTTTATACAATGCTTCCTCCTTAAAAATTCCATAAAAATTCCGGCTACTCGGAAGGCTGAGGCGGAAGGATCGTCGGAGCCCAGCAGGCCGAGGCTGCGGTGGCCGGGAGCGGCCACTGCACTCCAGTCTGGGTGACAGAGTGAGACTTCAACTCAAAAAAAAAAAAAAAAAAAAACAAAGGATCTTTTCTTTCTTTTTTTGAGTTGGGGATCTCTCACTTCATCAACCAGGTTGGAGCACAGTGGCACAATCACAGCTCACCACTGCTTGACCTCCTGAGCTCAAGCAATCCTTAGCCTCTAGCACCTGGCTAGATCTTTTCTTTGTAGAAGGATATAGAATTTTTTTTTTTTTTTGAGTTGGTGTTTCACACCATCGTCCAGACTGCAGTGCAGTGGCACGCTCCCGGCCACTACATCCTCGACCTGCTGGGCTCTGGAGATCCTTCCGCCTCAGTCTTGTGTGTAGCCGAACTATAGGCATGCACTGCCACGCCTGGCTAATTTTTTGATTTATTGTAGAGATGAGATCTCACCAAGTTGCCCAGGTGGGTCTAGAACCCGCGGCCTCAGGCAATCCACTCGTCTCGGCCTCCCAAAGTGCTGGGATTATAGGCTGAGCCACCGAGCCTGGCCGGATTTAGAATTTTAAAATGCACATTCAACACCTAGGCTGATTTTTCTGGAAAGATTAGACAAGATCCTGGTAACAGTTGTTACCTCCAGAAAAAATAACTGAGTAGCAAAGGGACAGGACATAGACTTACTTCTCGCTGCATACCCTTTTTACATTTGAATTTTGTTCCATGTATATATTTTTCCTATTGAAAAACTAATTATTTTGGTCAGGCACTGTGGCTTATGCCTATAACCCCAGCACATTGGGAGGCTGAGGCAGGAGGAGTTTGAAACCAGCCTGGACAACACAGAGAGACCTTGTCTCCACAAGAAAAATGTAAACATTAGCCAGGCTTGGTGGCATGCACCTGTTGTCCAGCTACTTGGTGAAAGGATCACCTAAGTCCAGGAGACAGAGGCTGCAGTGAGAAGTGATAGTGCCACTGCACTATTGTCTGGGTGACAGAGTGAGAATCAACTCAAAAAATAAAAAGTGAAAGGTAAATATAGCTAAATTTCATATTAAAAAACCTAATTTTTACAATTTATATTCAGTACCTAATCTTGGTCTTTTGGCTGGTATTTCATCAGTGTCCACTGTAGAAAACAGAGTGCTAAAAGAGAAAAAGAAAAAAATATATATATGTATACACACACACCCATTTCTATAAATAAAATTACTATTCATACAACACACCCCATTTCTATCACTCTGTTATAAAATGAGATCCGCCTGACAGTTTTAAAAGAGAATGCTATTCTACAGTAGGCCTTTAGCATTTGAAAACTTAACACTATAGTTTCAACTAGTTGAGAAAGACCCAAACTTTTTACCAAATAATAATGCAATCTGGCTAACTTGAAACTGGCCAGAAGACACTTAAATAGTAAATGAACCTCGGTAAAAGCCTAGGACTAGTACTCCCTTTTTCTCTCTACAAATGATAGTAAAACAACTAGTAAACAATTTCCTTTTGATAGATGATCCCTGGAGAAAGCCACCTTTTACTTCAGGTGACAATATAAAGTAGCCTCAAAAGACAATTCTTAGCCAGAAAAAGGTGTTATAATTAACTGCATATTTATCATGAAAACTACATTACAGTGGTAATAAAGAATTTGGAAATTCAGGAAAGTTTCCGGACCCATGTGTCAAGAATGTTAAAGGCTCATAGTATGTTACTAACCATCTTTCTGAATCCTTATGATTAATCGTATATACAAAAAAAAAAAAAAAGGAATCGACTGGAGATCCCAGAATTCCATTCAGCTCATAACTTTAAACATCTCAAAAAGACCTTCTGGTTTCACTGACTGAAAACTGGCTCGCATAGAGAAGAGTTGTTTTAGATTAAGGATGCAAGCACCTGAAAGTGTAGTAGAGAACAAGATTTTGATCTCCAAACCATGTTCCCCTAACTAGTAGTAATTCACATCAAAAAGAGAGGACAAGGGAAAGGAATAATAAATAACATTCCATTATTCAGTAAATATGAGCCAAGTGCTTACTGTGCACCAGATCCTGCAAAAGGTTCTCAAGGTAGGATAAACAAATACCACTCATACATATTAAGCATCAATGTAGGTGCTTAACAACATGCTCTCAAATGATCAAAACATCAACTCTACAGAAAGATAGGAAGGAGTAAGTTGAAACCATGTGTCTCTGCAACACGTGACTCAATTTAGCTAGCAACCAATTTCATCAATAACCTGTATTCTCAGACTCATGTATTAACCATCTTGTTCTCTCGAACTCCCAGAAACCAATCTTTTTTCCACTTTCCTTGATACTGAGGCTTAAAAAGAATTAAATTAATACTTGATCACCAAAAGTTAAAGGGGTGCATAGAATTTTGATGGTATTTTCTAGATTCATTCCTAGGTAAGGTGGTAGATACTACGAAATGGGACAAGCAAAGGATGCCAAGCAATAACAGCCGTAAGTTTCCCCCAAACTTTAACTGAATTTTAGAGTACAGATTAGCAACTTGTTTAAAGGAGTGAGGTACCTAATCATTTTTTGCTTATAACCTCTTGCGAAAGCACAGAACCACTCCTCCCGTCTGGCCCAGACACACACTGTTTGACAGCTGTTTCAGAACAAGACAGCTGCTGTTCCTCGGTGCTAGTGATAACAGTACTTTCAGTCACAACGGCTTTGGGCAATTATCAACCTCACTTTCCTTAACTGCACATAGTCTGCAGATGACACTTGGGGTGTGCTTTGTAAACAGTGGGCCATAACAAAGACAATATTCCGTCAGTTTTTATTTAGCTTTCAGCCTGAGAGCGGCAAAGTATGGGAAAGCCCCATTTGTTGTCAGCAACCAGCCTGGCTCTGACGAAAATATCCACGATCCTATCATCATTCGTCACCGGCTACTCCAAAGACAACCAGCTCCTTCTCTCATCAGGACCTGCATCCCCACAGCGTGGCGGGAGCGACTACGTCACCAGGATGCCCGCGACCCGCCGCCCTGTGGCCTCAGCCCAGCGACCCGTTGGGTTGGATCGGCCCTTTCCTGGCCAAGGAGAAGGGATGGGGGAAGGGGCACGGCCAGGCCGGAGCTCAGCCCCCTCTTGTCTCACCTGTTCGAGCGCCGCCTCTTCAGGAGGGCCCGGGCAGGGGGCACCGACCGGTCGCAGAAACGGAAAATGGTGCCGAGAATCCTAACCAGCCATCTGTACATACCAGGCCCGAGCAGCAGCGGCGGCCGACACACCCCGAGACGCAAACCCCAGAGCTGTCGCCGCCGCTGCCGCCTTCGCCGCTTCGGCCACCACCGCCAAGGCTCAGTCGCTGAATTGTGACGCGTTTCGAGGGCCGGCTGATACGACGTCCCCCCCAGAGCTACTGGAGGCCCCCTCCCGCCACAGCTCCTGACGTCACCTCCTCCCGCCCGACCGGAAAGCTCCCTCCTCAATCTGCGCAGGCGCAACCCGGCCCGCCCCCCGCTTCCGAACCTAGCAACAAGAATCCCTGCGGGACAATCACGACCCAATCACTGACGAGATCGGAAGGCTGTGGGCGGGGTTTTCCTCTTTGGCGGAGCCAGTCCCGAACCCGTCCGTGGGACAAGGCCCACAGGCCGCACGTGAGGCTGCTCCACTCGGGATGGAGCGCTCTGGGGCCCCAGGGCACAGTTCGTGTTCGGTGTTTGCCGAACGCACAGGATAAAAGTGGGTCAAACTAATTATGTAAATGTAGTTTACTATTTTAGGCGCCCTTAATTTTGCACTTGCCTTGTGCTTCATACTTTGAGGTATCGTCACCTTAAAGTCTCCAAGCAAATGCAAGCGATAGGGAGTCTCCTGCCAATGTATAAGTCAAGGAAATCGAGGCATATAGCCATTAAGTAATTTGCCTAAGATCACAAAGCTAGCTAGTGGCATCGTTGGAATTTGAACCGGGGTGGGGGTGTGTGGGGGGAAGTGTCTGAATCATCGCCCTTGAGATCAGTCTACTTGGAGAGACATGTATATAAGATAATTAAAAATTACAATGCAGGATAAGTGGTTACTGTGATAAAGGTGTGTGCAAAGTGCAGTGGGAGCCAGAGAAAGGAAAGCCACACGCTGAGGGAGGGAAGGGCAGAACCCCTCAAGGAAGGCTTCAAAGAAATGTAAGACTGAAAAGATACCTGCACCTAACTAATATACTTATCTTCTCTCCTGGGCTGGCAGGGAGTGATTCTTATTACCTTCCCTCTGTAATCTAAAGGTCACACTTTCAGTTAATTATCAACTATAGAACAAGTCCCACCATATTTAGTGATTAAAAATCTAGTCCCAGGCCTGGGGCTCACGTCTATAAACCCAACACTTTGGGAGACTGAGATAAAAAGATCGCCTGAGCCCACGGGTTCAAGACCAGCCTGGGCACCTTGGCAAGTACTCATTTCTACAATAAATCAAAAAATTAGCCGGACGTGGCTGCACGTGCCTGTAGTTCCAGCTACTTGGAAGGCTGAGGGGGAAGGATCACCTGAGCCCAGCAGGTCGAGGCTGTAGTGGCTGGGAGCGTGCCACTGCCCTCTAGCCCGGGTGACAGAGTGAGACTCCTACTCAAATAAAAAAAAAAATCTAGAAATTAGCCGGGCGTGGTAGCGCGCGCCTGTAGTTCCAGCTACTTGGAAGGCTGAGGGGGAAGGATTGCCGGAACCCAGCAGGTCGAGGCTACAGTGGCCGAGCGTGCCACTGCCCTCCAGCCTGGGTGACAGAGTGAGACTCCAATTAAAAAAAAAAAAATCTAGTCTCCTCCCAAAACAATCCTGAGTATCCCAAAAGATTTTCATGTCCCACGAATCCATTTCTGACTGTCCTTGTTCCTCTACCTGTGATTCAGTTAAGGCCAGATTTCAGACTTGTTTGAACTTCAAACCAGGCACTTTCCATTAGCTTCCTTCTTTCCTCAATAGACAACTTTCAGGGATTCTGCTATAAGCCACTCCCTAGAGCTTCAGAATCACCAGTCACCAACCAGTGGCTACCACCACTCGGGCCTGGGGAAAGAGAGGCTGATCCTAGAGTGTGGAAGTAAATCTTAAAGGGGACACAAGCTCCTCCCTTAATTTCCCAAAGTGTAGTTGACTAAAAGCTGTGACTGAAAGTTTGGAATAACAGAATTACAAAGCTGAGAAAGAAGACTTAGAAGTGGCTATTAGATATGCAGTGTGTGTAGTGTATAACCTCTTACCCATTGTCTTCCAAAGGGACTCCCCTCCCTCAAAGCCATCTCCTTCACTCTTCAACCTTTAACAATTTACCAACAGAAGGAATTTTTTCCTTGATCCTTGACATATTTCAGGCTGGACTACTCCCAGTAAATGTAATTAGTTCCAAACCAAGAAGCCTGCTCAAGTATTGGGAGGGGATTCTCCAAAATAAAGAGTAATCTTCACTTAAACATAAATCAGAAAACTACAAGCTACTTTTTTTTTGAGTTAGGGTCTTATTCTGTTGTCCAGGCTGTAGTGCAGTGGCATGATCATGGCTGACCGCAGGCTTGACCTCCTGGGCTCAAGCGATCTGTCCACCTCAGCCTCCCAATTTGCTGGAACTACAGGCACTTGCAGCCAAGCCCAGCTGACTTTTTTATTATTTTGTATAGAGACGAGGTCTTGCTGTTTCCTAGGCTGGTCTCGAACTCCTGAGCTCAAGCAATCTTCCAGCCGCAACCTCCCAAAGTGCTGGGATTACAGTCTTAAGCCACCGTGCGCAGCCTACAACTCACTCTGTCACCCAGGCTGAAGTGCAGTGGCACACTCACAGCCACCCCAGCATAGACCTGCTGGGCTCCCGCGATCCTTCCACCTCAGCCTTCCAAGTAGCTGGAACTACAGGCGCGTGCGACCACGCCTGGCTATAAGCTGCTTTTTAATAGCAACCTATCCCAGGTCTGGCCACTGAGATATAAACATTATCGTCACATCTGATAGCATTCCAGTACAACACCACAACACATTTTGTTTTCCTTCTCCTGCCTCAGAATCTCATCCGCACAAAGGCAATTGTGTAATGTTGGCCATGAAAGGTGGGAAGGCTTGGAATTACAGACCTCAGTCAGAATGCCAGGACCCCATTAGCAAACAGAAACTCCTGAAAAGTGTGGCAACCCCCAGCCTCCCACCCACACATGCTTCCTTCATGTCCTCTTAGTTACCCTCTGGAGTGAAGAAAAGAAGACTCATCCTTACAGTCGCTTCCACCTGAGACTTGTCTGCTGGTTGGTGCTTTTGCTGTCCTGTAGTCCACAGTAGGGGCATGGGCCACTACCCATCCACTGGCCAAGGAGCGGGATTATCCTTAACCCCAACCCCACCACCGCCACAGCCATTCCCGAACCCAGGAGCTCATCACTGGAGGGCCAGGAGAGAATCCCAAGGCCACAAGGAGTAACAAGGACATTGAGATTTCTACCCTTTGCCTGGATGGTCTGTAACCTTGTACCGCAGGAGGGGCACAGCCTCATTGCTTAAACTCTGGCAGGGTATCTAAAACACGTGCCCTGGCTCCCCAAAAAGATCCTTATTCCCCACCTCCAGCTGAAATCCTTCTCCTTTAAACCTTCCCTGGGCCCCACCCCCATCTCCCTCAAAATCCACCTCTCCTCCTTCAGAACAATGAATACCCACCCCCACAATCCATTCTTTAGACTTGCAAATTTTCCCTTTTGGGAGCCTTCAGAGAACGTTAAAGAATTTCTTCTCAATTTTGTTTTTCCTGACTCCTGTCAGAACAGAATTCTGGGCCATTGTATTGGAATGGGATGAAGTTTTTTTGGGTTAGGCCTAATATGCCTAAAATCCACATAATTGACCACTCTGAAGATTAATTTTCTTCTGGGCACCAACTCTTCTGATATTTAAGAAAAACGTGTCCTCTTAATACTATTACTTTGATCTTATTCAATCTGTACATGAATAACCTTGGCCTTATTATACCAAAAGCGAATGCATTCCTTTTTTGTCCTAGAATTCATTACAAAATATTGACTGCCAATGGCTTGGTCTGTCTCCTGTGGAGAAACAGCACCAGCTCTGCCTAAGTTTGTTTCCTAGTCTGTCAAATGAGGTTAATAAAATCTGCCTCTCAGATTGATGGGCAGATGAAATGTGTTTATGTGTATGTAGTGCTTACTCAATGAGCAACACAGCTGAATAAGTTTTCTCTTTCCTCTCCTTCCTTCTCATATCTAAGAAGTCCTTTCACTTGCCTGGTCAAAATCCTACATTTTTCATAGATCTGCTCCTTCCCCAAATCTATCAGAACTACAGGTCCTCAGGGTCTAATCATTTCTCAAACCACTGCAATGGCCGTCTCCGCATATACTCTTTTTCTGTTCTTTTTTTTTTTTTTTTTTTGAGTTGGAGTCTCACTCTGTCGCTCAGACTGGAGTGCAGTGGCCGCTCCCGGCCACTGCAGCCTCGACCTGCTGGGCTCCGGCAATCCTTCCACCTCAGCCTTCCAAGTAGCCAGAATTACAGGCACGCGCTACCATGCCCGGCTGATTTTTTTCGTTTTTTATTGTAGAGATGTCTCACCAAGTTGCCCAGGCGGGTCTCGAACCCGTGGGCTCAGGCAATCCACTCACCTCAGCCTCCCAAAGCGCTGGGATTACAGGCTGAGCCACTGAGCCCGGCTTCTTTTTCTGTTCTAATGCTGTTTGCAGGATGAGCTCTCTGTTGTCATCTTTTGTGTTGTCTTCTGTTGTTGTTAGGAAGGTAAATTTAAATAGCTGTTGTTTTTATTTATTAAGAAAGGTAAATTTATATATTAAGTTTGTCTTTTTTCTATTACTGAATTGCTAAAAAAAATAGTTGGATTGATTCTTCTCAAACTTGGGAGTTTTCTTTGGGGTGGTCTGACTTTAAAAATAGGCCATATGAGCCGGGCTCGATGGCTCAGCCTGTAATCCCGCGCCTTTGGGAGGCTGAGGTGAGTGGATTGCCTGAGCCCGCGGGTTCGAGACCCGCCTGGGCAGCGAGACCTCATCTCTACAAATAATCAAAAAATCAACCGGGCGTGGTAGCGCATGTCTGTAATTCCAGCTACTTGGAAGGCTGAGGTGGAAGGATCGCCGGAGCCCAGCAGGTCGAGGCTGCGGTGGCCAGGAGCGGCCACTGCACTCCAGTCTGGGCGAAGGAGTGAGACTTCACCTCAAAAAAAAAAAAAAATAGGCCATATGGCAACACTAAAATTAACTTTGAATGGTCCTAGGGAGAGTCTTGAAAAGAGAAACAGGCATCTCTGGGAGCAGCTGAAACAGGAGCAGCCAGAAGAGGGGGATGCCACCACATGAGAAATATGTTACTGAGACAGTATGAACCCCCCTCAAATGGTTCATGATGGTTTCAAATGGAGGCCCAAGTCAGAAGTCACAAGGATCAACAAGAGAAAATCAATTACAGGATTTTCCAGAATTTCTTCTTACATGAAGGGACAACGCTGTATGAATGAAAGTTCCTGATTCCCAACTGGGCTCGGTGGCTCAGCCTGTAATCCCAGCACTTTGGGAGGCCTGAGCCCGTAGGTTTGAGAACAGCCTGGGCAACTTGACAAGATCTCATCTCTATAATAAACTCCTCCCCCACCCCAAATTAGCCAGGTGTGGTAGCACACGCCTGTAGTTCGGGCTACTTGGAAGGCTGAGGCAGAAGAATCGCTGGAGCCCAGCAGGTTGATGCTGGGATGGCTGTGAGTGTGCCACTGCACCCCATCCTGGGCACTGGAGGGAGACTCCAACTCAAAAAAAAGAAAACAAGAAAGTTCCTGATTCCCATGGCCAAATCTTAGGAAGCCAGTTAAGTCAGAGTCAAAACAGAAATTTGGCTCTAAGAACAATATTTTATTTTTTATTTTTTATTTTTTTGAGTTGGAGTCTCACTCTGTCACCCAGACTGGAGTGCAGTGGCCGCTCCCGGCCACCGCAGCCTCGACCTGCTGGGCTCCGGCGATCCTTCCGCCTCAGCCTTCCAAGTAGCTGGAACTACAGACACATGCTACCACGCCCGGCTCATTTTGATTTATTGTAGAGATGAGGTCTCACCAAGTTGCCCAGGTGGGTCTCAAACCCGCGGGCTCAGGCAATCCGCTCACCTCAGCCTCGCAAAGGTGCAGGATTACAGGCTGAGCCACCGAGCCCGGTTTAAGAACAATATTTTAAAATAATAGTGTACAATCCAGCCAGGTGTGGTGGCTTGCTGTAATCTCAGCACTTTGGGAGGCTGAGGAAAGAGGATCACTTGAGCCAAGGAGTTCAAGACCAACCTAGACAATATAGTAAGACCTCACCTCCACAAAAGATTTTTAAAAATTAAAAGATAGCCAGGCTCGGTGGCTCAGCCTGTAATCCCGCACCTTTGGGAGGCTGAGATGAGTTCCTCAGCCTTCCGAGTAGTTGGAATTACAGGCGCGCGCCACCACGCCCGGCTGATTTTTTGATTTATCGCAGAGATGAGGTCTCGCTGCCCAGGCAGGTCTCGGTCGCCCAGACTGGAGTGCAGTGGCCACTCCCGGCCACCGCAGCGTCGACCTGCTGGGCTCCGGCAATCCTTCCGCTTCAGCCTTCTGAGTAGCCGGAATCACAGGCATGCGCTACCACGCCCGGCTGATTTTTTGATTTATCGCAGAGATGAGGTCTCGCTGCCCAGGCAGGTCTCGAACCCGCGGGCTCAGGCAATCCACTCACCTCAGCCTCCCAAAGGCGTGAGATTACAGGCTGAGCCACCGAACCTGGCTTAGAACTTTTATATTATTATTTTCTATGTGTGTGTAGAGACAGGGTCTCACTCTATTGCTCGGGCTGGTCACAGGACAGTTCAAGGAGAAACTGCTCTGATAAGGCCAGTATGCACACTGACAGTATGCAGGACAGAGGCCAAATGCTTTTTCTTACTAAAAATGCTAGGCCGAATCTGCTGGCTCATGCTTAATAATCTCAGCGCTTCAGGAGGCATGAGCCACCCGGCCTAACCTGGAACTTTTAGTAAGAAAAGGCATTTGGCCTCTGTCTTACTGGTGTGTACACCGACCTTGTTAGAACAGTTTCTCCTTAAAATGTTCTGTCTGCAGCACTCTGAAAACAAGCAGTTACTGAAAGTGGTGGACTTGTACTGATTTTGTTTGATACATTCCAAGGAACTCCTGGTTCCTAAAACAAAATAGCCTTATGTCATGAAAAAATTCTACTTTAGCCAGAAAAAGTCAGATATTTTTCCTTCTTGTTTTGTAACAAACTAGCAAATAGGTTTTTTTGTTTGTATAATAATATAATAAGTTAACATCTTTATACTATCTTTTGCACTCTGTAGTATCCTGTTTGTATTATATATTATCTAATATATTTTTATGTGCGTTTGTATTATATATACATTTTAACTTATAACGAAGTTAAGAAGAAAGTTCCATGCCTCACTACCTTGAAGATAAAATCCAGTATCCTAACCATGGCATATGAAGTTATTCATAGTCTGTCTCCAAATCACTTCATCATTTCCCTATTCTTTTTTTTTTTTTTTTTTTTTGAGTTGGAGTCTCACTGTCGCCCAGACTGGAGTGCAGTGGCCGCTCCCGGCCACCACAGCCTCGACCTGCTGGGCTCCGGCTATCCTTCCGCCTCAGCCTTCCGAGTAGCCGGAATTACAGGCATGCGCTACCACGTCCGGCTGATTTTTTGATTTATCGTAGAGATGAGGTCTCGCTGCCCAGGCGGGTCTCGAACCCGCGGGCTCAGGCAGTCCACTCACCTCAGCCTCCCAAAGGCGCAGGATTACAGGCTGAGCCACCAAGCCCGGCTCATTTCCCTATTCTTACACAGCAGACTCTCAAGCCACACTTCTTTTCCCAAGTCTTTTCCCTTTTCCTGGAATGCCCTTTCTCCACCTCCACCTCAAAACTCCTACCTAGTCTTTGGAACCCAGATCAAAGGGCACCTCCTCTGGGAAGCTCTTCAATGCCTTCTCTCTGGGAATTCCAACATCTTATTGCTTCCCCCTCTGTTGTCCTATAGAATTTATATCATTATCATCATTACTATGTCTGCGTTTTTGAGAGAAGGAGCTGTGTCTTATTTTTTCCTTCTTTTTAAAAATTAAATTAATTTTTTTTTTGAGTTGGAGTCTCACTCCATTGCCCAGGCTGGAGTGCAGTGTCATACTCACGGACACTCCAGTGTCGACCTTCTGGGCCCCAGCAATCCTTCCACCTCAGCCTTCCAAGTAGCTGGAACTACAGGTGTGCACTACCACGCCCAGCTAATTTTTTGATTTATTGTATAGACCAGGTCTTGCCAAGTTGCCTGGCCAGGTCTTGAACCCGCGGGCTCGCGCAATCCACTCACCTCGGCCTCCCAAAGTACTGGGATTACAGGTTGAGTCACCAAGCCCGGCCATTTTTTCCTTCTTATTTCTGTCTTTTTTTTTTTTTTTTTTTTTTTTGGAGACAGGGTCTCACTCTGTCATCCAGGCTGGAATGCAGTGGCACTCACTGTAACCTCAAACTCCTGGGCTCAAGTGATCCTTTTGCCTCAACCTCCCGAGTAGCTGAGACTGCAAGTGCATGCCACCACGCCCAGCTAATTTTGTTATTTTTTGTAGAGATACGGGTCTCATTATGTTGCCCATGCTGGTCTCAAACTCCTGGTTTCAAGAAATCCTCCCACCTCAGCTTTTCTCCAAAGTGCTTGGATTAAGAGTGTGAGCCACTGCACCCAACCTCTTATTTCTTGTAATGGGAGTCAAGAAACGTTTGATAAATGAAGAAATAAAACAAATATGTGGATTGGGAGAAGTTACTCTAATCTCTTTGTAGGATATGAAATGAAGAATAGGTTTATCTTTCCAAAGTGTTACTACAGGTACGGGATGGCAGGGCCACTGACGCAGATGGGGAAACAGAAGGATGTTAGTGAGTCATGTATCAATACAGAGCCCTCGACCAGGGTGGGTGGGGACATAGGTCATCTTTCTCTCATTGCTTGCTATTGAAAGCAATGAGAGTTATAAAACCTCCCCTCCTCAGTTCCATCACTCCTCATACCTGTTTTTCCTGTCCACGCATTTGGAAGCTTGCCTGCTCCTTATTACTCTGCTGTCTGTAGCAAGTGATTTCTAGTTTAAAGAAGAAGAGCCAGGTTTGGTGGCTCAGCCTGCAATCCCGCACCTTGGGAGGCTGAGGTGAGTGAATTGCCTGAGCCCATGGGTTCGAGACCCACCTGGGCAACTTGGTGAGACCTCATCTCTACAATGAATAATAAAAAAAAATTAGCCGGGTGTCGTAGTGCGCGCCTATGATTCCAGCTACTTGGAAGGCTGAGGCGGAAGGATCGCCAGAGCTCAGCAGGCGACAGAGTAAGACTCCAACTCAAAACAAACAAAAAAACCAAAAGGAGGAGGAGGAGGAGAAGGAGGAGAAGCCAGTACATAATACTACGTTGGAAATAAGGAAAATTGTGACATTCCTGAATTGTAATCATTAGGGTCATAGGACTGAGAAAATCTTGGTTAGCTGATTAGAGATGAAAAAATGGTTTTTCTCAGAATACCTTTGAATAAATGTTCTTTCAAATAATTATGAGAGTTTACTCCTCTTAAAAAAAATTTTAAAAACATACTAAAATTATTTTGAAATAATTACTGGTTCCTAGAAAAGTTGCAAAAAGTAAGTTAGAGGCAGTGGCATGAGCCTGTAGTCCCAGCTATTCAGGAGACTGAGGTAGGAGGGTCACTTCAGCCCAGAAGTTCAAGGTAACAGTGGGCTAGGATTGGGACACTGCACTCCAGTCTGGGTGATAGAGCAAGACTCTGTTGCAATCAATAAATAAATTAATTAATTAATAATAAACAAAAATTAAGTAAAAAAGAAAACCCAGAAATTTGACATTGGTACAATCCACAGACCTCATTTAGATTTTACCAGTTTTAGCTGGCTCGGTGGCTCAGCCTGTAATCCCGCGATTTGGGAGGCTGAGGTGAGTGGATTCCTGAGCCCGCGGGTTTGAGACCTGCCTGGGCAACTTGGCGAGACCTCATCTCTACAATAAATCAAAAAAATTAGCCGGGCGTGGTAGCGTGCACCTGTAGTTCCAGCTACTTGGAAGGCTGAGGCGGAAGGATCACCAGAGCCCAGCAGGTCGAGGCTGCGGTGGCCGGGAGCAACCAGTGCACTCCAGTCTGGGTGACAGAGTGAGACTCCAACTCAAAAAAAAAAAAATTTTTACCAGTTTTGTATGCATGTGTGTAGTTCTGTATAATCTCATCACATGAGTAGATTTCCACAGATACCACCACAAATAAAGATACACAACTGTTCCATCACTGAAAGGTTATTTTACAGTCATATTCTCCTCTCCTCCCTTCCTCTTCTCTCCCCCATTCCTGAGAATGTTTTATGTTTTCTTTTTTTTTTTGAGTTGGAGTCTCACTGTCGCCCAGACTGGAGTGCAGTGGCCGCTCCCCGCCACCGCAGCCTCGACCTGCTGGGCTCCGGTGATCCTTCTGCCTCAGCCTTCCAAGTAGCTGGAACTACAGGCGTGCACTACCACGCCCGGCTAATTTTTTGATTTATTGTAGAGATGAGGTCTCACCTGCCCAGGCAGGTATCGAACCCGCGGGCTCAGGCAGTCCATTCACCTCAGCCTCCCAAAGGCGCGGGATTACAGGCTGAGCCACCGAGCCCAACTTCTTTTTTTTTTTTTTGGAGTTGGAGTCTCATTCCATTTCACAGGCTGAAGTGCAGTGGCATGCTCACAACCACCCTGGCGTCGATCCACTGGTCTCCAGTAATACTTCCACCTCAACCTTCCAAGTACCTGGAACTACAGGCACACGCTACCATGCCCAGCTATCTTTTTTGATTTATTGTAGAGCCGAGGTCTCTCCAAGTTGCCTGGGCTGATCTCGAACCCACGGACTCAGGCAGTCCACTTGCCTCAGTCTCCCAAAGTGCTGGGATTACAGGCTGAGTCACCGATCCCAGCCTCTTATATTTGATATTGTTCACTAACCCAAAAGAGAAAGGGCAGATGCCCCCATTGATTTCTGTGCTGTTCTGAATGCGTGAAGCAGATAGGAGCACATAACTAGGAAGTTGTGGGACCTTCTGTGCCCACCAGCAGGAAAATCATTAATAGTAACACAAAGAGACCTCCCAAAAGAAATGAGTTTTATTCCTATAATTGGCTAGTTTCCTGGAAAATGTACATTGGCTCTGTCTAGATAAGCACTTAGCATGGTACTTAAAACTGATAGGAACTCAACAAATATTTATCAGGCAAATACACTGATACAACCGGGAGAAAAGCATTCCCGATCTGGTTCCTGAGTGAAATGTGAAACAATTCTCCATTTGTTCCAGAGGACAGTTGTTTTCATAGGAAAGCTTAGAGGAATAAATGCAAATTTTTCTGTAAGCAACAAAAGCTTAGAGAAAAATAGACAAGCCAGCAGGTCATCAGTTTGGTTTTCCCATTTATATTTCCTTAATTTATTTCTTTAAGCAGGAGAAAATCAAAAACAGACTAAAATTTTGACTAAAGTCTTGCCTGAAACATCGGGTTTCTAAAATCCCACCTGGGTCCCTCTCCTCAGCATCGTACAGGTTGTCTTCTGACAGGAGGGAGAGACACAGCTAATGTGACTGGTTAGATAATCATAGTTACCGAGTTCAGAATGCTTACCTTGGTAGTGGGCAGAGCGCTAAGGACTTTAGCCATAATATCTCATTTGATCCACAAACAACTTTGTGAGATGTGTAATTTTATTATCTTTATTTTATAGTTAAGAAAACAGACTTCAAGAACTTAAATAGTTTGCTTAAGTTCACACAACTGGTGAGTGGCAGAAGTGGGATTTGAACTCAGGTTAGTGGACCCACCCTAGGCAGCCTTGGCATTCGTTAGGTCTAAGGTATAATGTAGAAATTCACATAGAGTACCTTTTTTTCTTTTCATTTTAGTGACAGGGTCTTGCTTTGTCACCTAGGCTGGAGTGCAGTGACAGGATCATAGCTCACTTCTTCCCTGAACCCCTGGGTTCAAGGGATCCTCCCCCCTCAGCCTTTTGAGCACCTAGAACTTTAGGCCTGCACCACCACACCAGGCCACACACAGGACTTTTGAAAGCTCCCCAGGTGATTCTGACATCCTGAATCCTTGCGAAGCATTGTTAAAATCTACTTCCTGCAAAGGAATCCCCTGCTATTTAAATAGGGTGTGAAACCGGGCTCGGTGGCTCAGCCTGTAATCCTGCGCTTTGGGAGGCTGAGGTGAGTGGATTGCCTGAGCCCGAGGGTTCGAGACCCGCCTGACAACTTGGTGAGCCCTCATCTCCACAATAAATAAAAAATTAGCCGGGTGTGGTAGTGCACGCCTGTAGTTCTAGCTACTTGGAAGGCTGAGGCGGAAGGATCGCCGGAGCCCAGCAGGTTGAGGCTGCGGTGGCCGGGAGCGGCCACTGCACTCCAGTCTGGGCGACAGAGTGAGACTCCAACTCGAAAAAAATAATAAATAAATAAATAAATAAATAGGGTATGGACAGAGAGAGAACTGATAGATAAACTCTCTCATTTATGAGGGATGTTATCATAAACCCTACTTCAGTTAGGCAATGCTAAATGGCTAGTGACTTTGGCCTTATGCCTTGAATGAAATGTATTCTTAAGTTGCTTGTGTCTTTCTTTTTTTTTTTTTTTTTTGAATTGGTGTCTCACTCTGTCGCCCAGACTGGAGTGCAGTGGCCGCTCCCGGCCACCACAGCCTCGACCTGCTGGGCTCCGGCGATCCCTCCACCTCAGCCTTCCAGGTAGCTGGAACTACAGGTGCGCGCTACCACGCCTGGCTAATTTTTGATTTATTGTAGAGGTGAGGTCTTGCCAAGTTGCCCGGGCGGGTCTCAAACCCGTGGGCTCAGGCAATCCACTCACCTCAGCTTCACAAGGCGCGGGATTACAGGCTGAGCCACCAAGCCCGGCTTGGTGTAGATCTTTAAGTTTTTGCGTTTACTTTTCCTTTGAAAAGAGAAGACCTAGTAGAGAGATGGGAACTCTGGACAGGAAGAAATAAAAAATAGAAACACTTACTACCAAAAAATGCCTCATTTAATCTGAAGCATAGATATATTTTGGCAAACGGAGATATATAATTGGACCTCATTAAATGTTCTTAGTGAAATCTAAAGAGTGCTCTATGAGGAATGAGTGCGTGAACTGACGTAAAAAGTGGTTTTGTATACACTGGCTGACAAAACACTAACTGGATTTGTCATTCCATTCACAAGAACAAGGAGGGAAAAGATCTCAAATCACACTTGATTTCAACACACCAAGCCAAACAACTAATAAACCGCCCACAAAGAATGAAACTATTTGAACTCGTCATTCTGCAGATACAAATTATAATACCAAGATATGCATAAAGTTGTGTAAGGTAGACAGCGACTGACTTTTTATTGAAAGGAGGAGGAGTCAAAGATCCTGTAGGGCTGGGGCTGCCTGCAGTCAGTCTCTAGAGAACTTCCTGTTGTCACCACACCTCTGGGTGAGTTGTCTGAGCTCGCTGTGAGCAAAACCCACAGTGGAAACTCTTTAGGCTCTGGGAAGTCAATCATTCTTCTTGTGAATGTGACACACATCCTGTCCAGTTCCATATGCTGAGATTATATTTATTCATCACTTTGATATGCTTGGTGAGATCAGGTAGGTCATTTACTGAATGTTTTTCTTCACTATTTTAAAACAGGTAATTAGCAGTATTGTCATTTTGTATTTTATCATCCCATTTCCTTCAGTGGGAAAAAAGTTTCATATGGTTTCATAAAGTTTCATATGGTTGTTTTTAAGGAAAGAAGATACGAGTTCAATTAACTTTCTAATCCTGAATTTTTTTTCTCAATAGTAAAACAAGTTATTTATTTGAATTAATTTCTTTTTAGGTACAAAAATCAAATATGCTGAAAAAAATCTAGAATAGTTTTACTTTCACAACTAAGTTTTCTGTGCCTTTTAACGTCTATGAAATGAGATCACTTATTTTCTGGAAATTTAAAAACATATTTATGGCATGTAATGTACAGAGGGTGGGTTTTTATGTTTTATTTTTAATTTTTTGAGTTGGGAGTCTCACTCTGTTGCCCAGGCTGGAGTTCAGTGGCATGCTCACGGCCACCGCAGCCTTGACCTGCTGGATTCAAAGTTACCTTTCTGCCTCAGCCTCTCAAGTAACTGGAACTACAGGCACATACCACCGCACCCAGCTAATTTTTTGATTTACTGTAGAAACGTGTGTAGGAACATTTCTGTTGTATCTGGTTGCTAGTTACTATTGGGAACATAGATTTATCTCTGTATATGAGGGGTTTTTTTTTCTTTTAAAAGTTATTTATTTAGAATAAATTCCAAGGAATAGTTTTACTAGTTCAAAGGACATGAACTTTTTTTTTTTTTTTTGAGTTGGAGTCTCACTGTCACCCAGACTGGAATGCAATGGCACGCTCCTGGCCACCGCAGCCTCAACCTGCTGGGCTCTGGTGATCCTTTCGCCTCAGCCTTCCAGGTAGCTGGAATTATAGGTGCATGCTACCATGCCTGACTAATTTTTTATTTATTGTAGAGATGAGGGCTTGCCAAGTTGCCCAGGCGGGACTCGAACCTGCGGGTTCAGGCAATCTACTCACCTCAGCCTCCCAAAGTGCTGAGATTACAGGCTGAGCCACTGAGCCCGGCTGACACGAACATTTTTATGGATCCTAATATATAACATATTTTCCACTTGCCCTGCAAAACAAATTATACTAATCTTCATTACCACAAGCTAAACACCAGTTTCCCATGTGTATCTCTGCATAGAAAGTTGGAAACATGGCAACTTAATTTTTTTGTGGCCTGCCTTTTTTTTTTTTTTTTTTTTTTGAGTCAGGGTCTCATTCTGTCCCCCAGACTGGAGTGCAGTGGCACAATCACAGATCACCAAAGCCTTGAAAACTTCTAGGCTCAAGTGATCCTCCCTCTTCAGCCTTCCAAGTAGCTGGAACTACAGGTGTACACCACCATGCCCAGCTAATTTTTTAATATTTTTGTAGAGATAAGGTTTTGCTATGTTGCCCAGGCTGGTCTTGAATTCATGGGCTCAAATAATCTTTCATCTCAGTCTTCCAAAGTGCTGAGATTATAGGCACGAGCCACTGCACCCAGCCTTAACTTGCCTTTTTACTTATCTTCTCATAAGTAGTCTTTTTGTTTTTCTCTGAGTTTTCTTCCTAGGAAAAGTGAGAATTTGTTTTAAATGATTCTAGGAGATTGCATGATAGAATCTAAGCAGAGACACACAAGGATAAATTTCTATAGCTAGAAGGGAAAAACATAATTATAGCTGTAAGCTAAATCTAGACTTCTCAGTATCTATAAAACCATGAACTTGGAATTTTCTTGGGCGAGAGTATTGAATAATATGCCTTTGACAGCAGAAACTATTAATCATATGTACATTGATATTTTGTTTTTCCCTTTTTTGCCTTCCCCTCCAAAAATTAGCAAATATTAAGATGGGATTCAGAAATTCCAAGTATACAAGTCATTCACTTTTAGAGAGCTTTGCTTTTTTTGTTTTAATCTTTGTGAAATCATGTTAGGAATGTTTGCCATAATCTTAGCAGTGAGCAAAGCGATGGCTAGCAAACTCTAAAGTACACTCGAAGCCCCTGGGGGTTTGCTTAAAATGCCGAGACTCCATCTCCAGTAATCCAGACTTAGTGGTTCTGGGCTGAGATCCTAGAATCTGAATTAATTTTTTTTTTTTTTTTTGAGAGACAGGTTCTCACTATGTTGTCCAGGTTGGAGTGCAGTGACTATTTGCAGACACGATCAAAGTGCACTATAACCTCCAACTTCTGGACTCAAGGGATCCTACCACCTCAGCCTCCCTAGTAGCTGGGACTACAGATGTGTGCCACTGTGTCTGCCTGGAATCTGCATTTTTAACAATCTCTCAAGGTTTTTCAACTGCAGGTGGTCCAAAGAACACAGTTTTATAAATATTGTTCTAAATGAAGGCCTCTTGTTATAACTTTATTTTTATTTTTGAGTTGGAGTATCACTCTATCTTCCAAACTGGAGTGCAGTGGTGTAATCATGGCTCACTGTAACCTCAACCTCCTGGGCTCAGGTGATCCTTCCACCGCAGCCTCCCAAGTGGCTGGAACTACAGGTGCACACCACCATGCCCAGCTAATTTATTTTATTTTATTTTTTTGTAGATACAAGGCCTCACTATGTTGCCTAGGCTGGTTTCAAACTCCTGGGCTCAAGCAGTCCTCCTGCCTTGGCCTCCCAAATTGCTGGGGTTACAGGCACCTCACAGTACCTGGCCTCATACGTACTTCTAAAAGTTACTCTGCAATCTATATTTTGGCCTATGGCAACTGTGTAAAACTAGGTAGATATTTTCCAGAGAAAATAGCCAAAACCAGAGAGAATTATTTCCTCAGATTAGAAATGTTCTTGAAGGACTGAGAACTGTGTATTTGTGTCTGACTCATCTTTCTCAACCAAGTTGGCAAAGGTGAGTGAGGGGGTGTGAATGTGCATATTTATACACATGATTAAGAAATGAGAAAAGCTGGCATCTTATTTGTTTTCTCGATTGCATCCTAAAGAAATACAGCTGTTGGTTAAAAGCAAATGTGTCCTTCTTGTCTGTCTCTGCCTAGAATAAAAGAGCAAGAAATATGTCACCAGGTTTGACCCTGGCCAACTGTGATCCCTTCACAGTCTGGTTCTTAACAAGTTTTTAATGTCAAATCCAGTGTGGTCTTCTACATACAAAATATAACCTCAGTTATTTTTCAGATTTCAAAATCTTAATAGAATTTCATGACAGGGACATGTCTCCTCCCCCTTCTACTTGTCTTTGAAAAAACAGGCATCCATGGCTATTGGTGGCTCACACCTGTAATCCTAGCACTAGGTAAAGGCAGGAGGAGTTCAAGATCAGCCTGGTCAACTTTGTCTTTAAAAAAAAAAAAAAGCATCCAGCTCATTTTCTAATAGCTCCAAGGCAAGGTTTCTGGCCTAAAATCTAAAATCCCTTCAGATTTTTACTTCTTGAACTTCTTTTTGGAAATTTATTCAGAACAGTACTTTCACATAGGTGCATAAGAGTGCTCAAGCATGGGTTACTGGTAATATTCTGGCTTCATTAATGCATGGTGAACTTTTATCTCAGATACTAACAAACATGCAGAGTCCTGGAAAACTTTTTTTTTTTTTTTTTTTTTGAGTCAGAGTTTCACTCTGTCTCCCAGGTTGGAGTGCAGTGGCATACTCACGGCCACACCAGCTTCAACCTGTTGGGCTCAGGTGATCCTTCTGTCTCAGCTTTCCAAGTAGTTGGAATTACAGGCATGAGCCACCACACCCAGATAATTTTTTTATTTACTGTAAAGCTGAGGTCTCACCAAGTTGCCCAGACTGGTCTTGAATCCCTGGGCTCAGGCAATCCTCTTGCCTCGGCCTCCCAAAATGCCGGGATTACAGGCTTGAGCCACATCGCCAGGTGTAATGTATCTCTTAAAAATATATATATGTATATGTTTTTTTTGTTTTTTTTTTTTTTTGAGTTGGAGTCTCACTCAGTCGCCCAGACTGGAGTGCAGTGGCTGCTCCCGGCCACCGCAGCCTCGACCTGCTGGGCTCCGGCGATCCTTCTGCCTCAGCCTTCCAAGTAGCTGGAACTACAGGCGCGCTACCACACCCAGCTAATTTTTTTGATTTATTGTAGAGATGAGGTCTCACCAAGTTGCCCAGGCGGGTCTCGAAAATACATATTTTTTAACGATAGACAAGGAATTTAATATCACAAAGCAGCTGATCAAGGAGGACAGAAGATATTTCTCCATCTTCTAATCTTGATCGGGATCTCAGTACATACTTTCAGGCAACATTAAAGTCAGTAAACTGGACTGTGGACCTCTGTTCTACAGGAGTTATTAATACACATCTGTTTCATGTTGGAGGTGGGGAAAAACGACAGCTTGAGCATGGCTTAGAACCCAAAGTTCAAAATAAAAAATAAATGTAAGACTGTTTTCTGGCAGGATATCATGCATTAAGGTTAAATTAAGTGGAATTTCAAGAATTTTATCTGTCACTTGGGTTTGGACGTTAGTGGACCGAAGAAAAAAGGGGCCGAAGGAAACTTCACCAACTATGGGTCTGAAATAAATTGAAAACTTTTTTTGGAGGGGGAGGTTTACAGATGGGGTCTCACTCTGTTGCTCAGATTGGAGTGGAGTGGTGTAATCATAGCTCACTGCAGCCTTGAATGGCTGGGCTCAAGTTATCCTCCTGCCTCAGCTTCCCCAGTAGCTAGGACATGCCTGGCTAATTAAACAACAACAAAATTTTTTTTTTTTGAGTTGGAGTCTCACTCTGTCGCCCAGACTGGAGTGCAGTGGCCACTCCCGGCCACCACAGCCTCGACCTGCTGGGCTCCGGCGATCCTTCCACCTCAGCCTTTCAAGTGGCTGGAACTACAGGCGCGTGCTACCACGCCTGGCTCATTTCTGATTTATTGTAGAGATGAGGTTTCGCCAAGTTGCCCAGGCAGGTCTCGAACCCGCGGGCTCAGGCAATCCACTCACCTCAGCCTCCCAAAGGCGCGGGATTACAGGCTGAGCCACCTAACCTGGCTTGTGTTCTTATATAATGGCTGGCTGTTCCTTGTTCCTGGTCTCCTGCTGTCTTTTCTTCCTTGCTGGCAATTTATGAGGGTTGACAATGGTGTGTGAAGAAACTAAATGGCACAGGGTTTGTGTGTGTGTGTGTGTGTGTGTGTGTGTGTGTGTGTTTATTTTTATGGTTCTTTTTTATTGCAGAACTTTTATGAACTTTTTCCACTTGGCCCAAAGTCCGGGAGGACATTTTGATAAACATATATAGTGTGCATGTTTTTTCTTTTGCCTTGGGTTCAGTGTGGCTCCATGCAGCACCACCTGACGGATTAGCATTTATTTTGATTATTTTACAGATGCAAAACCTGGGCCCAGAGAGGTAAGACAATTAAAACAGAGGTCACATAGCTAGTAGGCAGCGGAGTTGGACCTCAACAACTCCACAACTCATGCTCTTACTCCACAACTCATGCTCTTTCCAAAACTGTGTTGTATTTTGTTTATGACATGAGACCAGGATTGGCAAACATTTTCTGTAAAGAGACAAATAGTGAATATTTTCAGCTTCGCGGGACACTGGTTACAACCACTTAACTCTGCCTTTGAGTAGGAAAGCAGCCATGGACAATACATAAATGGGCCTGGCCAGATTTAACCTGCAGGTAACCATGCGTTAGATTATAACAAAGCATTGTCAGGCACAAGTATGTTTTTGTTAAAGAGGTCATAACCAGGTTGCCCTGATATCCTACTGGGATACATTTCTTTTAATCTAAGAGAGGGAAGGCAATAAATGATCATCATGTCTGCTCTAAACAGAAGTCTGAATTCCTCATCGAAGGGTGTCAGAAGCTGGGCTCGGTGGCTCAGCCTCTAATCCCACGCTTTGGGAGGCTGAGGTGAGTGGATTGCCTGAGCCTGTGGGGTTGGGATCCGCCTGGGCAACTTGGCGAGACCTCATCTCTACAATAAATTTAAAAATTAGCCGGGTGTTGTAGTGTGCACCTGTAGTTCCAGCTACTTGGAAGGCTGAGGCAGGAGGATCGCCGGAGCCCAGCAGGCTGAGGCTGCGGTGGCCAGAAGTGGCCACTGCACTCCAGTCTGGGCGACAGAGTAAGACTCAAAAAAAAAAAAAAGGGTGTCAGAGACATCACCCATGCAACTGTAATTTTCCGATTGTAAACAGGGAAATGGCATTTGAGAGTAATTGAATTTCAAAGTAGCCTGAAAAGGACAGGCAAAATGTCTCCTGTTTCAGATAAACTCTAATAGAAGAGGTTAACCTTCAGAAACCAGTTTAACATGTTTTGTTGTTACTTGGTTGCACTCTGTTAATACTACCTCTGAGCAACCTTGACTTTGTAGCAAAACAGCAAAATAAGGCAAAAGGGGTTTGCTTTCTGATGGCATACAAGTAGTTGATCACTTTAAAAATACCAGTACCTGCATAGGACAACCCCTTTGGGTCCTCTCCACTGAAAGAGTTTTATTGTCCTCTCAATAAATTCTGCTTTCTCACTTTCTGGTTGTCCGTGTCTCTTAAAAAAAAAAAAGGACCCCACATAAATCAGAACTAAAAGAACTATATTAATGTGGGGGGAGCCAATTGAACAAATTTGCTTTCGCAGATATCTCGTGCTTGCATGCTAGAGAATTTGGGACCCACTATTGTCTGTCCAATATTGCCAAAGCCCCTAGAGAAGGGCATGGCAAGAGAGGAGAAGGGCATGACAAGGGTTGAAGGCTCCTACACCTACCCACATTCCTGAGAGTTAACACAAGGTACTCTTTCTCTTATCTCCTATGCATTCCCAGTAAGTAACTTCAAAGAATCCTTAACTTCCCTGCAGACCATGCCCAATTAACTGAGAGATGTAAATCCCCACTTACTCCCTTTTCTTAGTAGTCACAAGATTGAATAATACAGTATCAAGGTAATTGTAAGTCTTGTGATTTGTATAAATTTTGCAGATAACAACACGTAGTAATATATGGTGTCTTAGACCTTGTTAACTCCCTTCACTCTATAGCAAGCTTGATTAACGCTTCTACCTGGCGTTACTGATAAAAGCTGTGACATACTACTGGTTACTGGTGCCAAGAAATGTGGACCATAAATGTCATTATTGACAAAATGTGGCTGTGACTTAAATTTTATACAATGCTTTGCTAGTCACGTAGTCAATATATAGGTACCAACTATTCTTTTTTTTTTTGAGTTGGAGTCTCACTCTGTCGCCCAGACTGGAGTGCAGTGGCCGCTCCCGGCCACCGCAGCCTCGGCCTGCTGGGCTCCGGCGATCCTTCCGCCTCAGCCTTCCGAGTAGCTGGAATTACAGGCATGCGCCACCACGCCCAGCTTATTTTTTGATTTATTGTGGAGATGAGGTCTCGCTGCCCAGGCGGGTCTCGAACCCGCGGGCTCAGGCAATTCACTCACCTCAGCCTCCCAAAGGCGCGGGATTACAGGCTGAGCCACCGAGCCCGGCTGGTACCAACTATTCTGAACTTATAAAAGCAGACTGTAAAACTTGAAGGGTGAGCAGAACCATTTTAGAAAGGCCAGAAACCCAACTCTGATCCCTGGATTTGAATTCAGAAATAAACTTCTTTCTACCAGTTTTCCTGCCTCTCAATTTATTGGTGTCGAGGGTAGCAGCTGAGCGTTACTCAGACAGTAACAGTCCAACAAAAAGACAAGTTTCTCTGCTAGGTGCTGGAGCCACAATATTGGACAAAAAAAAAAAAAAGAGAATCTGCCCTTAAGAAGTAATTTGTGGCCAGGTTCAGTAGCTCAGCCTGTAATCCCAGCACTTTGGGAGGCTAATGCGAGTGAATTGCCCAAGCTCACGGGTTCAAGACCAGCCCAGGGAACTTGGCGAGACCTTGTCTCTACAATTAATTTAAAAAAAAAATTGGCTAGGCATGGTAGCACCTGCCTGTATTTCCAGCTACTTGGAAGACTGAGGCAGAAGGATCACCTAAGCCCAGCAGGTGCCACTGCACTCCAACCTGGATGATGGAGTGAGGCTCCGACTCAAAAAAAAAAAAAAAAAAAAGAAGTAATTTGTAACATGGCCCAAGATGATTTTTTTAAATGTTACTAATTCAGCTGGGCTCGGTGGCTCAGCCTGTAATCCCGCATCTTTGAGAGGCTGAGGTGAGTGGATTGCCTGAGCCCGTGGGTTCGAGACCCACCTGGGCAGCAAGACCTCATCTCTACAATAAATAAATTAAAAAAAAAATCAGCCGGGCGTGGTAGCACATGCCTGTAATTCCGGCTACTCGGAAGGCTGAGGCGGAAGGATTGCCGGAGACCAGCAGGCGAGGCTGCGGTGGCTGGAAGCAGCCACTGCACTCCAGTCTGGGCGACAGAGTAAGACTTCAACTCAAAAAAAAAAAAAAAGTAACTAATTTTGGGGGAAAATTTTAAACAAAGATCATCAGAAATGAAATGTATGGTTGGGCTCAGTGGCTCATGCTGCTAATCTCAGCACTCCGGAAGGCCGAGACAAGAGGATTGCTTGAGTCCAGGAGTTCGATACCAGCCTAGGCAACATAGTGAGATCTTGGCTCCACACACAAAAAAATGGAAAAAATTAGATGGGTGTGATGATACAGGCCTGTAGTTCCAGCCAGTCACTAGAAAGTCTGAGGCAGAAGAGAGGATCACCAGAGTCCAGCAGGTCAAGGCTGCAGTAAGCCATGATTCTGCCACTGTACTTCCTGGGTGACAGGAAGGTGAGATGCACTATTCATATTATTTCCAGATGATATAAGAGAAAGAAGATTTCTGATTCCCTGAGCACGTCAAGCTCCTTATGTATGTATGTATGTATTTGAGTTAGAGTCTCACTCTGTCACACAGGCTGGAGGGCAGTGGCACACTCATGGCCACCCCAGCATTCACCTGCTGGGTTCAGGTAATCCCTCTGCCTCAGCCTTACAAGTAGCCAGTACTACAGGAACGAGCTACCATGCCCAGCTAATTTTTTAACATATTGTAGAGACAGGGTCTCACCAAGTTGCCCAGGCTGGTCACAAACCCCTGGGCTCAGGCAATCCTCTTGCCTCAGCCTCCCAAGCTCCCTATTTAAATTCTTATTTTACTCTGCATCTCTGTTATGTTGCACATATCACAAGTAGCAATTTTATACTTACTTGTGGTTGTTTTTTTTTTTTTTTTAGTTGGAGTCTCACTCTGTCACCCAGACTGGAGTGCAGTGGCCGCTCCCGGCCACTGCATCCTCTACCTGCTAGGCTCCGGCGATCCTTCCGCCTCAGCCGTCCAAGTAGCTGGAACTACAGGTGCATGCTACCACGCCCAGCTAATTTTTTGATTTATTGTAGAGATGAGGTCTCACCAAGTTGCCCAGGTGGGTCTCAAACCCGTGGGCTCAGGCAATTCACTCACCTCAGCCTCCCAAGGCACGGGATTACAGGCTGAGCCACCGAGCCCGGTTACTTACTTGTGTTTTATTTCATTGCTGCCTGACTCTCCCTCTAAAATGCCATCTGAAATAGAATCTAGGATTAATAGACTCTTGTTGAATGAATTGCACATATTTTCTGAGGATGAGGGGGAATATCTGTAAAGCTTTTATAATATTTAGTATTGAGTAAGAGGATCAAGAAATTCTGTTTTGTACTCAATACTTAGAATGGACTTTTGTACGGCACAGTGCCATTACAAAAATAACTAAGACATTTAAAAAATATATGAAGTCAGAATGGGTCTATCAAATGAAAACTAGAAATCCATTTGTTTTGCCCTTCTTGCCTTTCAAAAGCTGCCAATTTTAAGGGCTTCTAGTAATATTAGACCAGTGTGCCACAAGCCACATAACTGAGTCCTTGGAAGGCTGAGAAAAGGAGGCAGGTTGAATCATTCTATAGATTTTTTTTTGAGCTGGAGTCTCACTCTATTGCCCAGGCTGGAGTGCGGTGGCACACTCACGGCCACCCCAGCGTCAACCTGCTGGGCTCCGGTGATCCCTCCACCTCAGCCTTCCAAATAGCTGGAACTACAGGTGTCTACTACCATGCTCAGCTAATTTTTGATTTATTGTGGAGACGAGGTCTCACCAAGTTGCCTGGGCTGGTCTCGAATCCACAGGCTCAGGCAATCCATGTATCTCAGCCTCCCAAAGTGCTGGGATTACAGGCTGAGTCACCGAGCCTGGACCATTCCATAGATATTAAAATTGGCAACTACTGCTGAAAAATAGTTTTGGCCCCAAATTTCACCACTCTTTCCTCAGCCTTCCAAGGACTCAGGTATGTGGCTTGTGGCACACTGGCCTAATATCACTCATTTGCCTTGAAATGAACAGCCATAGCAATTAAATAGCCTTCTTGGAAAAGGGATCTCTGTCTTCCCCTGCATGACGTCATTCAGAATTAATCCACAGAATTCCTTTCTTGGGCAGATAGGTGACAAGTGAAAGATGACATAATTTATTCAGGCTACCTGGTGAGTCAGTCACAGGACCAGGAACAAACCCAGCTTTACTGATGGTTCAGAGTGGAAGGCTCAGCCCTACCCCATGGCATCCACTGCTCAACGAGATGACTAATTAAACAGTTATTTGCTCTGGGACTTGCCCTACCTACAAGCAACCATACAAGTTCATGATCCCAGGAGCATGCAACCTACAAGAAGAGGAAATAAAAGAGATCAACAATGGCGGGCTCGGTGGCTCAGCCTGTAATCCCGCACCTTTGGGAGGCTGAGGTGAGTGGATTGCCTGAGCCCGCGGGTTCGAGACCTGCCTAGGCAGCGAGACCTCATCTCTACAATAAATCAAAAAATCAGCCGGGCGTGGTAGTGCGCGCCTGTAATTCTGGCTACTCGGAAGGCGGAGGCGGAAGGATCGCCGGAGCCCAGCAGGTCGAGGCTGCGGTGGCCGGGAGCGGCCACTGCACTCCAGTCTGGGCGACAGAGTGAGACTCCAACTTAAAAAAAAAAAAAAAAAGAGACCAACAGATGGAGAAAATGATTTACATTGCGAGCCTGCCTCATTGCACATGCTACTTGATGGAGCAGATAGAGTGAAAGGAGCAATGTGTGTTTAGGGCACTCACTAGCTCTCTTCTGGGAGGAGGGACTTCAGAACCTTCTTAACTTTTATCCTTCCATTTGAGATTCTTTTGCTCACGCTATTTGATAACATCACTCACCTGAGTACCAGAGCCTTTGCAAGAGTTTCTTTTTTATTTTATTTTTTTTTTGAGTTGGAGTCTCACTCTGTCGTCCAGACTGGAGTGCAGTGGCTGCTCCCGGCCATCGCAGCCTCAACCTGCTTGGGGCTCCGGCAATCCTTCCGTCTCAGCCTTCCAAGTAGCTGGAACTACAGGCGTGCGCTACCATGCCCGGCTAGTTTTTTGATTTATTGTAGAGAGTGCCACCATCTAAAGGGGCATTCTTGTCTGGCCAAGTTGCCCAGGCTGGTCTCGAACCCTCAGGCTCAGGCAATCCACTCACCTTGGCCTCCCAAAGCATGAGATTACAGGCTGAGCCACCGAGCCTGGCCTGCAAGAGTTTCAATGCCTTTGCAAGGAGTTTCAATACATGCATACATGAATGAGCCCAGGTTTTTAAGGATGGGCAGGGACCCCTGGATGAAAGCCACTCTGAGGCTCAGAATGAAGAAAAACCAACTCCTAGGTGTGCAAATATAGGTTCGCTAATTCATTAATCCTAAATTCTCACAGAATAGATGTTTCCCAGGGCACTCTTGTCTTCTGGTGGCCTGCTGTGAGTTAGCAGTTTTCCATTTCTGTTCCCTCTCCAAGGATGGCCATCTGTAGAGCCTTGCCTGCTCTCCCAAATACCTAAAGGATCATCACCAACTTGGAGCTGGGGAGTATTTATTATTCCAGATCAGCTGCTGAGTCCTCTACCATGTGCTGGACCCTGTGAGGGATACCCAGGACACACCCTTTCAAGTAGATTGTGGTCTAGCGAAATAGCACACGTGTACATAAATACCCAAAATACACTACTGAAAGTGTGTTCTCATGGTGCTGTCAATGAGATACATAAAGGGAGTTTCAGGAGTCCTGGCGTAAACGGCAGTCCTTATGGCTGGGAGGATTGGAGAAGGCTTTGTTTGGTGATTTTGGGGTTAGAACTTGAAGGATGAGCCAGGCTCGGTGGCTCAGCCTGTAATCCCACGCCTTTGGGAGGCTGAGGAGAGTGGATTGCCTGAGCCTGCGGGTTCGAGACCCGCCTGGCCAGCGAGACCTCATCTCTACAGTAAGTCAAAAAATCAGCCGGGCATGGTAGCGCATGCCTGTAATTCCGAAGGCTGAGGTGGAAGGATTGCCTGAGCCCAGCAGGTCGAGGCTGCAGTGGCTGGGAGCGGCCACTGCACTCCAGTCTGGGCGACCGAGTGAGACTCCAACTCAAAAAAAAAAAAGAACTTGAAGGACAGCAGGATTTGGAAGAATGGTGTTCCTGGTGAAACTCAAGGTCACTCCTAATGAGTTCTAAATCAAGTATGACTTTCCAACTTCATTCAACTAGATCCAGCCCCTTGCTGGGTGCTATTGAGAACATAAGAGTACCAGTTGCTTGTGGCCCAACTAAGGAAAGAACTGTTATGATGCCATGTCATTCTTATTTTCAGACACAGAGGAAACATGTTATTCGTTTACCAGACTGAGCTTTCCCAGTGCAGTTGTTGGTACGGAACTAAATGTGAAGCTGATACTCTACACAAGGAGAAACCTGACCTGCGCACAGGCCATCAACTCCACAGCTTTTGGGAACTTGAATGTGACCAAGAAAACTACCTTTATTATCCATGGATTCAGGCCTACCGGCTCCCCTCCAATCTGGATGGAGGACTTAGTAGAGGGTTTACTCTCTGTCGAAGACATGAACGTGGTGGTTGTTGATTGGATTCGAGGAGCTACAACTGTATTATACAACCACGCCGCTAGTAAGGCCAAAAAAGTAGCCACGGTCTTGAAAGAATTTATTGACCAGATGCTGGTAAGACAGAACTCTCTTAGATGATTGAGGGAAAAATTAAAACTGACCCATTATCTGGAGGTTTAGGGCCAGAAGATGTCTTCAGTGAACAGGGGGACTATTCTGCAACATTTTGCAAATCCGAATAAGCCCCAGGGTGGGAAGGACTGCAGTGTAAGACCCATAGGTATGGTTGTCCAGGCTGTGCACAGGGCACCATCTAAGGGGGCACTCTTGTCATTGTAGACATTATAGATTTATATATTTATTATGATAATTTTTGGCAGATGACAACAAAGTATCTTGAAGAAGTGGCAACTTTTTCTAACTCATATAAATGTATCTTATGGGTAGGAGAGTTTCTGTCTAGGGCTTTCCTGGTTTAAATGCTTAGAGTTTCCTCAATTTCTTTTCTTTCTTTCTCTCTCTCTTTTCTTTCTTTCTTTCTTTCTTTCTTTTTTTTTCTTGAGTCAGAGTCTTCCAAGCTGGAGTGCAGTGGCACACTCATGGCTACCACAGCCTCAACCTGTTGGACTCAGGCAATCCTTCCACCTCAGCCTGTAGCTGGAACTACAGGCGACCACCACCTTGCTGTCTAATGTTTTGATTTCTTGTGGAGACGAGGCCTGCCAAGTTGCCCAAGCTGGTCTGGAACCCCTTCCCTCAGGCAATTTTTCTCACCTCTGCCTCCCAAAGTGCTGGGATTACAGGCTTGAGCCACCATGCCCAGCTCTGAATTTCTATAGTTGTACCTTTTGCTAGAAGTACCAAAAAGTTTAGTGACTTTTGGTTTAGATTACCCAAAACCAGAATTGTGACACATGGTCCAATGAGATAATTTATGTTTTTAGAAGACATGTAAAGATTTTTTTTTTTTTGAGTTGGTGTCTCACTGTGTTGCCCAGCCTGGAGTGCGATGGCACCATCATGACTCACTGCAACCTCGACCTTCTGGGCTCAGGTAACCCTTCCGCTTCAGCTTCCCAAGTAGCTGGGACTACAAGCATGCACCACCATGCCCTGCTAATTTTTTAATTTTTTGTAGAGATGAGATCTCGCTGTGTTGCCCAGACTAGTCTCAACTTCTTGGGCTCAACTAATCCTTTCACCTTGGCCTCCCACAGTGCTAGGATTACTGACTGGAGCTACTACACTGGGCCACAAGACTTCCAAATCTTTTATTTTTATTTTTTATTTTATTTTATTTTTTTTGAGTTGGAGTCTCACTCTGTCGCCCAGAGTAGAGTGCAGTGGCCGCTCCCGGCCACCACAGTCTCCACCTGCTGGGCTCCGGCGATCCTTACGCCTCAGCCTTCCGAGTAGCCAGAATTACAGGCATGCGCTACCACGCCCGGCTGATTTTTTGTTATTGTAGAGATGAGGTCTCACGGCCCAGGCGGTTCTCGAACCCGCGGGCTCAGGCAATCCACTCACCTCAGCCTCCCAAAGGCGTGGGATTACAGGCTGAGCCACCGAGCCCGGCTTAACTTCCAAATCTTAAACCTTAAATATTTTTTATTGATCTATTTTATGAATTGCCCTTTTAAAGAACAACAAAAAAAATTATGTGAAATTAAGCTAATTTCAGAGATAGGTGTGGTGGCCCCTGTGGCTTGGGATGACATGAGTTATACAAACTCCCCACCTAAGCCACAGTCCTGGGAAAGTGAGTATTTTGTTTGGTTGTTTTGTTTTTTGTTTTTTTTTTGAGTTGGAGTATCACTCTGTGGCCCAGACTGGAGTGCAGTGGCCGCTCCCGGCCACCGCAGCCTCGACCTGCTGGGCTCCGGCGATCCTTCCGCCTCAGCCTTCCAAGTAGCTGGAACTACAGGTGCGCGGTACCATGCCCGGCTAATTTTTTGATTTATTGTAGAGATGAGGTCTCACCAAGTTGCCCAGGTGGGTCTTGAACCCACGGGCTCAGGCAATCCACTCACCTCAGCCTCCCAAGGCGTGGGATTACAGGCTGAGCCACCGAGCCCAGCTGAAAGTGAGTATTAAAGTTACTAATGACAAGCTGTCCCAGCAGCCTATGGACAGAGTGGTCCACCCTCACCCCAATTTCTTTTCTCCTTTCCCTTCCTCCCCATAGTGATTCCATTAACTGAGCCAGTATGAAGATAGGGGAGGGAGTTCATCAAAATGTGCCGTTACCCCCTCCCCAATCTGGAAGGTTTTAAAGATGTCTCAGCCTAGTTTCTATCAGAAGTGTGACTGGGCTCGGTGGCTCAGCCTGTAATCCTGCGCCTTTGGGAGGCTGAGGTGAGTGGATTGCCTGAGCCTGTGGGTTGGAGACCCGCCTGGGCAGCGAGACCTCATCTCTACAATAAACCAAATATCAGCCGGGCGTGGTAGCGCATGCCTGTAATTCCGGCTACTCGGAAGGCTGAGGTGGAAGGATCGCCGGAGCCCAGCAGGTGGAGGCTGCGGTGGCCGGGAGCGGCCACTACACTCCAGTCTGGGCGACAGAGTGAGACTCTAACTCAAACAAACAAACAAACAAACAAACAAACAAACAAACAGAAGTGTGAATGGAGCCACCATGGCATAAAGGTTAAGGCACAGTTTGAAGGTGGACAGACTGGTTTGAATCCTGCTCTGTCCCCTCCCAACCGCCTGACCTGGAACAGACGACTTCAACTCTGGGCCTCAGTTTCCTTAGCTGTGTAATCAAAAGAATAGTATTTACTTAGCAGGGGCATTGTGACACTTAAATGAGACAACAAAGGGTGCTTAGAAATATTTCTCCAAAGTCAATGACTAGGAAATGTTCCCAAATTGATGTCAATTCCTTGGCCCCTTGCAATTTATAATGATGGACCTCTTGAAATTCCAGGCAAAAGGGGCTTCTCTTGATGACATTTACATGATTGGAGTAAGTCTGGGAGCCCACGTAGCTGGGTTTGTTGGAGAGAAGTACAATGGGCAGCTGGGGAGGATTACAGGTAAGTGCCTGTGAACGGGCATGGGGCAGCGGTCTGGGCAGGATGCTTATTGAAGGAGCATTATGCAGGCAATCCAATTCCTTCGGGGGGAAGCTGGCTTTTCCAGTGACTTAACCTCTCTGATCATGGGTCCTCTTGTGCAAAAGGAAGACCATAATAGTATTAACCTATAGTTATTATTTAATGAAGTGTAAGTAAAGTGCTTTGTAAACTGCACATGCCATATGTTAAGTTAAAGATCTCAGTGGGACCTCCAAAAATGTTAGGTTAAAATATATTCCAGCAGGGCCTCCAAAATGTTAGGTTAGACCTGCTGGGGTGGGGTTGTACGAACCGCGAGAAAGATGCAAATAATTGCACTAAAGTTACATGGGAAAATATATAAACTGTATTTTCCCATGTAACTTCTGTGAGACAAAGAGAGAGCGAGAGAGAGAGAGAAGAGGTTCATCTCTTCAAGTTAGCGGAGGAGGACATAGGAAACATGGCGACCATGGCTCAAGGAGCCACATGCTCAGATCATGGCTTAGCAGAGCAGACTGGCTCCTTGAGGTGGAATGCTTTTAAACATTCCCCTTTGATGGGGGCAGGTCATTAAGGTGGTTGAGTGATGGTCTGCTACACATCACAAAGGGGCAGGTAAAAGCAGGTACTGGTGGTGGGTGATGGACAGCAGGCAGATGGATGTGTTAGTCACATGACTGCTGCCATGGTGATGGAATCTGTTTGTGTCATGAAGGTCATGAAGAGCCAATTAGGTTAACTTGCTTACAAAACAATCTGGGGAGGGCATTGTGAAGCAATTATCCATAGTTACCTCTGAGAAACTGGTTCTGTCCTTGGCTAGTGATTAGAGGGTAAAGTGAAATGCTAGAGAAACATGACAATTCTAAGCAATGTTAAAATGACTGCTCATTGGGTATATTGATTCCATGTTATGTCCTTTCATCATAGAAAAAATTAGTGGTGATTCTGTTTTTCTTATGGCTGGAAAAACAGCTATGTCCCATGGGGATTTGATCTGTGTACCCCAAACAGCCTTTTCCCTTTCGTTTAATCCAAGATAGCTTGGGCTATCTACCTCAAGCACTTTAGATCCTAGGCACAGCAAGAGGCTTGGCTTGTGATAAGAAAATGAGATGGAAATTTTGGTGGCTGAAGCATTCTCTCCAAATATCAGCTTTCAGGCCAACGCTGAAAAAAACACTCAGAAACACAGCAGGTCACATCCCAAACAATGAGTCCTGTGCTGGGATCTTTTGCCTAGTGCTTAGGAACTTTCCACAGCTACATGTGAAGAGCTAAGGGCAGCTCCTTTTCCAGAGACTCGAGGCCTCTCCTATTCACTTTTCGGGAATCCATCCTCACACCTGGAGGGCTCTTTTAAATGTAGGGAAACTGAAAAGGTAGAAGTGGATGGGGGCAGGGGAGAGGTACATAATTCAAACCAACTACACTTGGAAGGTAACCTTTTAGGGCTGCGAGTCTGAATGTGCTATTTAAACTTGGCAGGTAGCCCTGAGCAAGTTAATGTCATCTCTCTGTCTCTCGTTCTTTCACACACACCCCAGTTGGCTGGCATCTCTTTCAGCCCTGGCACTTGAGGTCTCATTGTTTGTCCTGGAGGTTTTTTTCTCACTCTCATCCCAAAGACCAAAGCTGTGCTCATCTTATTTACCTGTTTTCCTAGGGATGCAAGGCTCCTTTTGTGTTTTTTGTTTTTTTGTTTTGAGTTGGAGTCTCACTCTGTGGCCCAGACTGGAGTGCAGTGGCCACTCCCGGCCACGGCAGCCTCAACCTGCTGGGCTCCGGCGATCCTTCCGCCTCAGCCTTCCCAAATAGGGAATTACAGGCATGCCCCCACGCCCGGCTGATTTTTTTATTTATCGTAGAGATGAGGTCTCACTGCCCAGGCGGGTCTGGAACCCGCGGGCTCAGGCAATCCACTCACCTCAGCCTCCCAAAGGCGCGGAATTACAGGCTGAGCCACCGAGCCCGGCTGCTCCTTTTATGTTTTAAATTCATTGTTATTAGGTTTTAGAAAGCAATGCATCTTTACTTCTTACAAATTTCATTTTCCCTCATATGTAGAAAGAACAAATGGCTTGACTTTGCCTGTGTCCCTTATCTGTCAGGAGTTCCTCTTCTAGTGGATAAAAAAAGAAGGAAGAGGAGAGGAAAAAGTTCTGATTTGTAGCTTTTGCTGTTTTCCGTGGTGTAAATGCTCATTGACCTCAGGGTTCGGGAAGAGATGAGCTTAATCGCCTCTCCAGTGCTGGCACTAGAGGGCGCCAATCGTGGGCGCGCCAGCCTCCACTGCCTCGGTCTGTCTATGCCCTAGTTTCACCCCTTAGCTTCCCAACAAACCTGTTCCACAATTACTTTGAATGAATTGCGAGGTACTCTAGTTTCTGACCATGCAAATTCCCCAAGCCCACCTTCCTTTCACTGTGGGCTCATAGGGCGCTGTCCCATGGTCTGGAGCCAGCCAATGGTCCACAGCTCAATTTTTTGTCTCCAATGACTTCCTCATGTTTTCTGGCTTTCTCCTCATCCCTGAGACCCAAGGTCAACCTCAGCTGTTGCCAGGAGCAGCCCCGGGAGGAAAGTATTTCTCCTCCCCTCCGCTTCCCCTTGCCTGGCCTGGGTGGATGGTCTCACTGGATTGTGGGGTGAGAATGTGGCCCGTTACCCAAGGACACAATTTATTTCCAACTCCCAAGAATTGGATGGGACTGCAGGCCACTTATCTGGTCCTTGGTGGCTGTCTCATCTCTTCCATTTCCCTTTCTTCTACCTTTCCTTTTGCTCTTCCTTTCTGGGCACATTTCCTGGTTTTACTTCGCATTAACTTATTCAACAGAAGATGGCAGAGGCTGAGCGGATTTAAAAATATTTCAAGTACCTGCGTCACTTGTGAATACATTAAATTTTATTCTCAAACTTATCTGTGTTTAAAACTCACCTTGGAGTGTTGGTTACAACACTGATTTGCTGAACGGGAATCTCCACGGTTGGAGTCAGGAGTTTGTATTTTTAACTAGAAGATGCAGGTGGTCTGAACATCATACTTTGGGAAGTGACCTAAGAGCTGTGCTGTCCAGTACATTAGCCACATGTGGCCACTGAGCACTTGAAATGTGGCCAGTGCAAACTGAGATATGCTATAAGTGCAACATGTACACTAGATTTCAAAGACTAAGCTCAAAAAAGTTTTTAAAATGTCAAATATTTTATACTAATTACAAGTTGAAATGATAATATTTCAGACATACTGAGGTAGATAAAATATTATTATTTTTTTGAATTGGAGTCTTGCTCTTGTCGCCCAGGTTGGAGTGCAGTGGCACGCTCACAGTTACCACAGCCTCGACCTGCTGGGCTCAGGTGATCCTTCCGCTTCAGCCTTCCAAGTAGCTGGAATTACAGGCACACACCACCGTGCCCACCTAATTTTTTGATTTATTGTAGAGATGAGGTCTCGCCAAGTTGCCCAGGATGGTCTCGAACTCCTGGGCTCAGGCAATCCTCTCACCTTGGCCTCTCAAAGTGATGGGATATAGGCGTGGGCCACCATGCCTGACCTTCTTTTTCCTTATAAGTAAAAACGTCCTTCTCAATAAATCATATTCTTTTTTTTTTTTAGTTAGAGTCTCACTTTGTCACCTAGGCTGGAGTACAGTGGCAAGCTCCTGGCCACTGCAGCCTCGACCTGCTGAACTCTGGCAATCCTTCTGCCTCAGCCTTCCAAGTAGCTGGAAGTACAGGAGTGCGCTACCACATCCAGCAATTTATTTATTTATTTATTTGAGTTGGAGTCTCACTCTGTCACCCAGACTGAGTGCAGTGGCCACTCCCGGCCACTGCAGCCTCAACCTGCTGGGCTCCAGCGATCCTTCCGCCTCAGCCTTCCAAGTAGCTGGAACTACAGGCGTGCACTACCATGCCCAGCTAATTTTTTATTTTATTGTAGAGATGAGGTCTCACCAAGTTGCCCAGGCGGGTCTCGAACGGGTTCAGGCAATCCACTCACCTCAGCCTCCCAAAGTGCTGGGATTACAGGCTGAGCCACCGAGCCCGGCTCAGCTAGTTATTTTTTATTTGTTGTAGAGACAAAGTCTCGCCAAGTTGCCTGCGGGGCTGGTCTCAATCCACTCGCCTCGGCCTCCGAAAGTGCTGGGATTACAGTCTGAGCCACTGAGCCCAGCCTCTTCTATACTTTTCTTAGATGGCTACTAGACATTTTTTTTTTTTCCGAGTTGGAGTCTCACTGTCGCCCAGACTGGAGTGCAGTGGCCGCTCCCGGCCACCGCAGCCTCGGCCTGCTGGGCTCCAGCGATCCTTCCGCCTCAGCCTTCCAAGTAGCTGGAACTACAGGCGCGCACTACCACGCCCGGCTGATTTTTTGATTTATTGTAGAGATGAGGTCTCGCCTGCCCAGGCAGATCTCGAACCCGCGGGCTCAGGCAATCCACTCACCTCAGCCTCCCAAAGGCGCGGGATTACAGGCTGAGCCACCAAGCCTGGCTGGCTGCTAGACATTTTTTTTTTTTTTTTTTTTTGAGTTGGAGTCTCACTCTGTTGCCCAGCTGGAGTGCAGTGGCCACTTCCGGCCACCGCAGCCTCGACCTGCTGGGCTCTGGCAATCCTTCCGCCTCAGCTGCTAGACATTTAAAAATTATATGCATGGCTCACATTGTATTTCCATTAGCTAGCACTGTCTTAGAGAGTTCATACTGATCTTGGGGATGGAATATAAAGCCCCTGAAGTTGAATACAAATTGGTGGATGTCAATCCTGGGAAGAGGGCCAGTGTTCTCATCAAACTCTCAAACCAATTAGGGCTGCAATAAAAGCCAAGGAGTCCTACCTGGACACTTTCCTGGTGATCTTGAAGCAAGAAGAAAAACCTCCATTTTTCTATTCTATAATAATCTCAGGCCCGGCCCAGTGGCTCATGCCTGCAATCCTAGCACTTTGGGAGGCTGAGGTGAGAAGATTGCTTGAGCCTAGAAGTTCAAGACGAGCCTAGGTGACATAGTAAGACCTCTATAAAAAAATTAGCCAGGTGTGGTGGCGCACACCTGTAGTTCTAGCTACTCAGGAGGCTGAGGTGGATCAACTGAGCCCAGGAGGTTGAGGCTCTGGTGGCCTTGCC
Organism: Cephalopachus bancanus; assembly: GCA_027257055.1. NCBI lineage: Eukaryota > Metazoa > Chordata > Mammalia > Primates > Tarsiidae > Cephalopachus > Cephalopachus bancanus. The sequence goes on along the minus strand of JAPVLO010000098.1, from coordinate 2,527,606 downwards.
ACTGCACTTCAGCCTGGGCAACAGAGTGAAACTCCAACTCAAAATAAATAAAAAGAATGTCAGAATGTTCTCGATTTAGATTTAGATTCAGTAGTCATTTTATAAGTATTTGAAGTAGTTATTAATTCGACCTCCATTTTCCAAGATATAGAAACTGAGGTTCAGGTGGGGTGTGGTAGTGCACGCCTATAATCTCAGTACTTTGGGAGACTGAGGCAGGAGGACTGATTGAGGCCAGGAGCTCAAGACCAGCCTGGGCAACATAGCAAGACTTTATCTCTACAAAAAATTTTAAAAGTTAGCTGAGTATGGTGGCATGTGCCTGTATTTCCAGCTACCTGGGAGGCTGAGGTGAGAGGATCACTTGCATCTGGGAGTTCAAGGTTGCAATGTGCTATGATTGCACCACTGCACTCCAGCCTGCCCTCCCGTCTCAAGAAAAGAAAAAAGGAAAAAAGGAAACAAGTTCAGCGAGAGAAGTAGAAATAAAATAACCTTCCTGAGGACACATAGCCTGCTCGTGCTAGGTTTGGGATAATTTTTTTTTTTGAAATGGGATCTTGCAATGTTGTTTGGCTGGTCATGAACTAGTTTAATTTTTGTTTGATATTTTGAACTAATCATTTGCTATGGCATATCACTAAGGAGACACCAAGTCCAAGTTTGCCTGTCACAATCCCAGTTTGTAACTTTTGTCTGGGTATAATAATAATAATTATTATTTTTTCGTTTTTAGAGTTGGGGTTTCACTCTATAGCCCAGACTGGAGTGCAGTGTCATGATCACGGCTCGCCACAGCTTTGACCTCCTGGGATCAGCAGATATTCCTGCTTCAGGCCCCCCGTGTAGCTAGGATTGCAGGCACGCACCACCACACCCAACTAATTAAAAAAATTTTTTTTTGTAGAGAAAAGGTCTTGCTATGTTGACCAGGCAGGTCTTGAACTTCTGGGCTCAAGCAATCCTCCTGTCTCCCAAAGCATTGGGATTACAGTTGTGAACCACCATACCCAGCTGATATAATAATTATTATTATTATTAATTTTTATTTTTGAGTTGGAGTCTCACTCTGTCGCCCAGACTGGAGGGCAGTGACCACTCCTGGCCACCGCAGCCTCGACCTGCTGGGCTCTGGTGACCCTTCCGCCTCAACCTTCCGAGTAGCTGGAACTGCAGGTGCGTTACCACGCCTGGCTGATTTTTTTGATTTATTGTAGAGATGAGGTCTCGCTGCCCAGGTGGGTCTCGAACCCACGGGCTCAGGCAATCCACTCACCTTAGCTCCCAAAAGCGCGGGATTACAGGCTGAGCCACCGAGCCTGGCTTGGTATAATTATTAATAGCACCCATATCACTCTCAAAATTGCCTTGCTTCAGATTTTTATTTGCCCTGGATCTGGAGGTTGCTATAAACTGGGGTTTTTATGGTTGATTTTTTTTTTTTTTTTTTTGAGTTGGGACTCTGTCACCCAGACTGGAGTGCAGTGGCCGCTCCCGGCCACCGCAGCCTCTACCTGCTGGGCTCCGGCGATCCTTCCGCCTCAGCCTTCCACATAGCCAGAATTACAGGCACGCGCTACCACACCCGGCTAATTTTTTTGATTTATTGTAGAGATGAGGTCTCGCCAAGTTGTCCAGGCGGGTCTTGAACCCGCGGGCTCAGGCAATCCACTCACCTCGGCCTCCCAAAGAGTGGGATTACAGGCTGAGCCACTGAGCCCTGCCTCATGGCTGATTTTCTTGGACAGGAAGTGGTACTGTCTTACGTGAGGGAAAGGCCTCCCCAGCAAATTCTTTGTAAGATTATGAATTTAACCGGGCTCGGTGGCTCAGCCTGTAATCCCGCGCTTTGGGAGGCTGAGGTGAGTGGATTGCCTGAGCCCGTGGGTTCGAAACCCACCTGAGCAATTTGGTGAGACCTCATCTCCACAATAAACCAAAAAATTAGCCGGGCAAGGTAGCGCGCGCCTGTAGTTCCAGCTACTTGGAAGGCTGAGGCGGAAGGATCGCTGGAGCCCAGCATGTCGAGGCTGCGATGGCCAGGAGCGGACACTGCACTCCAGTCTGGGCGACAGAGTGAGACTCCAACTCAAAAAAAAAAAGATTATGAGTTTTTCATGTTCTGGGGCTGGGTGTTGATCCATCTCCTCCCACATCAGTTTCAACTGGGAGTGAACAGTAAAAGAAAGGCTGGAGGAACAAAAGAGAAAGATAAGAAAGGTGGGAGAAAAAGATTTGCTACAAGGGGGCTGGATGTGGTGCCTCAAGCCTATAATCCCAGCACTTTGGGAGGCCAATGTGAGTGGATTGCCTGAGCCCAGGGGTTCGAGACCAGCCTGGGCAACTTGGTGAGACCTCATCTCTACGATAAATAAAATATTAGCCGGGTGTTATAGTGGTAGTTCTGGGTACATGGGATGCTGAGGCAGAAGGATCGCCAGAGTCCAGCAGGTTGACACTGGGGTGGCCATGATTGTGCCACTGCACTCGAGCCTGGGCGACAGAGTGAGACTCCAACTTAAAAAAAACAAAGAAATGCTACAAGGAAGCAAAAGAGCATTTGAGAAGGAGAAATGAAGAAATTAAAGCTAAAACCAGCTGTGCTCGGTGGCTCAGCCTGTAATCCCAGCACTTTGGGAGGTCGAGGTCAGTGGATTGACTGATCCCGGGGGTTTGAGACCAGCCTGGGCTACTTGGCAAGACCTCATCTCTGCAATAAATCAAAAAATTAACTGGGTGTGGTAGTGTGCGCCTGTAGTTCCGGCTACTTGGAAGGCTGAGGCGGAAGGATTGCCTGAGCCCAGCAGGTCGACACTGGGGTGAGACTCCAACTCAAAAAAAAAAAAAAAAAAAGCTGAAACCTGGGAAGCTGAGGCAAAGATGCTCTCTCTCGAGTTTTATGTGCAACACCAGGGGATGGGAGATGTCACTTACAATGACATTCATACTGGAAACTTTCTTCACTCTAGGTAGGGCTCTAGTAAACTGGGCCCTTTGAATCCTCTGGCTTTGTTGTTGTTGTTGTGGTTTTGAGTCTTAGTCTTACTTTGTCACCTAGGCTGGAGTGCAGTGGCACGATCATGCTTATTGCAGCCTCAGCCTGCTGGGCTCAGGCAATCCTTCCACCTCAGCCTTCCAAGTATCTGGGACTATAGGTGTGCATCCACATGCCTGGCTAACTTTTTTTTATTTTTGGTAAAGACGAGGTCTCACCGTGTTGCCCAGGCTGGTCTCGAACCCTGGGTTCAGGCAATCCTCTTGCCTCTGCCTCACAAAATGCTGGGATTACAGGAGTGAGTTTTTATGTTTATTTTTTGGTTACAACATCAGAGGAGCTGCTCTCCTGTTTTCCTAGCTGTTTTGTAGTGATAGTGAGGAACGCCCAAATAGCATAGACCAAGGGCAAGAAATCAGTTCAATCATTTATAGAGTGGGTTAATTTTGCTGGGATTAACACCCAGTTTACTACCCTCTAAGATACCTGGCTTGACACTTGGCCTGACCAGTTTAACCCTTTCCCGCTGAGCTTGCTAGATTCAATGCAGTGAAACCAAGAGCTCAACAGATAGAGGTGATTGCAGCAAGAGGCTATACTCTAGCCAAGGCACTTGATCTCCCTCTGACCAGCATGATGACTCACATTCATAATCCCAGCAGTTTGGTAGACTGAGACAGGAGGATTGCTTGAGCACAGGAGTTCAAGATCAGCTAGCCAACATAGTGAGACCTTATCTCTACAAAAAAAAAAAAAAAAATTAGCCAGGCGTGGTGGCATGCGCCTGTAGTACCAGCTACTTGGGAGGCTGAGGTGGGAGGATTGTCTGAGCCCAGAAACTGAGGCTGTGGTGAGCCATGATCATGCCACTGCACTTCAGCCTGGGCAACAAAGTGAGACTCTGACTCAAAAAAAATAAAAAATAAGAAAAAGAAGCTTGATCCCCCTGTAAAAAGGCAATAATAATAATAGCTGCCCTGCCTCCCTCACAGGCTTGCAATGTGGATCAAATGAACTACTATAGATGACTAAAAGTGGAAGCTACAAAGGAATTTTACTTATAAAAGAAGGAAAGGCCTAGTGAGGTTTCTGGATCCTCTAAAATGGAATAAAGATGTGTAGAGCATCTGCTTTTTTCTCTTTTATGCACCTTTGGTGGTTTTTTCCCTGAGGAACTGGTCCCCCCCACCCATACGTGAATTCATTCCCTGCTGCTGAGCTCACCATGAGATGTGCCTCCTGATGGAGTCTGGAGGCCATTCTCAGGGGGAACAAGCTACAGGCTGTGGAAAGGAGTCCTGACAGAGAGGGATGGGAATGTGAGTGTTCGCCCATGCGAGGGTGCCCTGCAACCTGTGGGCCATCCTCATCCAGAGAGATCAAAGGCCTGGGTGCAGATGACTGCAGGTGACTCATGGCATGGCACTGCCAAGTGACTCTGTTTTCCTTGCAGGTCTGGACCCTGCAGGCCCTTTATTCAGCAGGAAACCTCCCCAGGACAGATTAGATTCTGGTGATGCGCAGTTTGTTGACGTCATCCATTCCGACATTGATGGTAATATTCCTGTCTTTGTGGCCAGACTCTCCCAAAGAGTCTCGGGTGGGGGAGCGGGGAGGAGATCGTCATGTAGGGGCAGATTGGGTTCCTCTAGATTCCCACTCTTCCTGCCGGGCAGGGTTCCAGATCTACATTGAAGGGAAGCTGGTTTAATGCATGCCCCCAGGACCTTGTGCTTTCCCATCGTGCCCAGTCAAAGACAGGCTCAATTGCACAACATGTAGACAGATGTTTTTCTATGTGCAATTGGGTTTGGATGCATGATTTCCCGGTTCTGCTGGTTTTTTCTTGTTAGTTCTTTAAGCTGAAAGATATGTTCAGGTGTAGTGTCTTTCCACACATAGTGACTCTGACCCACCATTGCTCTCTGGTTCTCTGGGGGTCTTCCTGGCCATTTCTGTCTTTCATGGTACTCGGATCATATCGGCCTGGATACATGTCTTGTGGGTTTGGATGATGTTCAAGTGAGGGTGTCTATATCTAGCTGTCTGGGAGAAGAGCTGGAGTAGGAACTTGGGGAGGATGAGGGAAGAGAGCAGAGTGGTCATTTAATAATATGTCCTCTGTGTGACACAACCACCTAAAAAGCCCTTGGCCACCTTGTTCATGGGCATGCTGGTGTGGTATTCAGAAATTGCCCTGGAAGAAATGTCTCTTTGTGAAGTAGCTGCATTCTCTTTTTTTTGTTTTGTATTTGAGTTGGAATCTCACTCTGTCACCCAGACTGGAGTGCAGTGGCTGCTCCCGGCCACTGCAGCTTTGACCTGCTGGGCTCCAGCGTTCATTCCGCCTCAGCCTTCTGAGTAGCCAGAATTACAGGCTCGCGCTACTATGCCCGGCTAATTTTTTGATTTATTGTAGAGATGAGGTCTCGCTGCCCAGGTGGGTCTCAAACCCGCGGGCTCATGCAATCCACTCACCTCAGCCTCCCAAAGCGTGGGATTACAGGCTGGGCCACTGAGCCCGGCTAGGTAACTGCATTCTTGCTATGGAGTTTGCAAAGTATTTCCTTGGTTAAGTGCAGTACTTCAATTATATTTTAATATTTAATTTGATGGAATAGAAACATTTATTTTTTATTTCTGAAAAGTGAATTCTGAAGGAAAGAGTATTGTTTTGCAGTCAGGCAGAAGTGAATTCAAATCCCAGGTTTTGCTATTTTTAATGATGTCCTGTTAGTTTCTTAAGTCCTCTGTATCTTTATCTGAAGTTATTTCATCTGAATTTACCAATGGCTACTTTGCAGACATTGTGAAAATTAGAAGAAAAGTGTGTAAAACACCTATTAATATGCCCATGGACACGTAGCTTCTCAATATGTAACTACTGCTATTATTACTATGATACTCTACATATATACATATGCATATATGTGTATATGTATACATATGTTAAAAATTGTTCAACCAAACATTTTACCAATTATTTTGGGGTTACATAAAGACAATAAGCACTTAATAAACTGGTGTACATTTTTAGATCCTCATTTTCTAGAAAGGTTTCCAATCTGTTTACCATCCTGAATCCCAAATATTTAAAGATTATCCAATGCAAGTAGGGGCTCAGGAAACACCTGGCTATTAAAAGATTCTAGTCAAATGTAAAGAAGAAATGTATCGGCTAGGCGCGGTGGCTCATGCTTATAATCCTAGCACTTTGGGAGGCCGAGGTGAGAGGATTGCCTGAGCCCACGGGTTTGAGACCAGCCTGGGCAACTTGGCGAGACCTTATCTCTACAATAAATCAAAAAATTAACTGGGTATGATGGCGCATGCCTATAGTTTCAGCTACTTGGAAGGCTGAGGCAGAAGGATCGCCCGAACCCATCAGGTCGAAGCTGCAGTGGCTGTGAATGTGCCACTGCTCTCCACTCTGGCTTGGGTGACAGAGTGAGATTCCAACTCAAAAAAAAAAAAAAAAAAGAAGAAGAAGAAGAAAGGTATCATGTAATCACCTTGCAGTGAATGAATGACTAAACTTCCTGTATCTTTACATATATTGGAAGTAAATTCCACCACCCCTTCACAGTCATCTAGTTGAAAAATCACTGCTTTCTGACTAGCTGGGAAACTGGGCAAAACATTATATAGCAATAATACTACTAACAATAGTAATATAATCCCTGCCTATAATGAGATGTGAAAAATTCAAAGCAAGCTGGGCTCGGTGGCTCAGCCTGTAATCCCTCGCCTTTGGGAGGCTGAGGTGAGTGGATTGCCTGAGCCCGCGGGTTCGTGACCCACCTGGGCAATTTAGCGAGACCTCATCTCTACAATAAATCAAAAATCAGCAGGGCGCGGTGGCGCGTGCCTGTAGTTACAGCTACTTGGAAGGCTGAGGCGGAAGGATCGCCAGAGCTCAGCAGGTTGAGGCTGCGGTGGCTGGGAGCAGCCACTGCACTCTAGTCTGGGTGACAGAGTGAGACTCCAACTCAAAAAAAAAAAAAAAATTCAAAGCAATATAAAAACATAGTGTGCTCTCAAAATACAAAGAAGGCTAGCCTGGTCCCTATATGAAGATGACGTGCAAATTTGTGAAGGGTTCTATTGAAAAACAAACAAAAATGATAAAGCATAATATGTTCTCTTTTAGCACTGGGCTATAGGGAACCATTAGGAAACATAGACTTTTATCCAAATGGAGGATTGGATCAACCTGGTTGTCCCAAGACAATATTTGGAGGTAAGTGCAGATACTTTATATTTTGTAAAATAGTGTTTTGAAACTATTTGAAAATATTTGAAATATGTTTTTGAAAAAGGCATATTTTAAAATATTATATTATTCTATGTGGAATAGTTTTTAATGGAAAGTTCCTGAGAAGATAGAAGTGGTATAAATATAAATTATAAGTTGTAATTCAAATACACTACTTTAAAAAACTATAACCATATGATTAAAAGCTATTATGGATTATTTCTCTGTCTTGAAAAGGTGTGTCTTTCACCTAGAAATTTTACACCTGGAAATCTTTCTTAGAGAAATAATAGAAAATGTAGACAAGAATTAGAGTGCAAAGCTCTCCAACACAGCATTATTTATAATAGTTAAGGCTTTAAAAATAATCTAAATGTCTAACAGAAAAATTATTAAATGAGTTATGGTACACCCATTCAAAGGTATATAATTGTTAAAAATCAGATATTTGGAGATTCATGAAAATTCTTACAACATGATGCTAGGTGAAAAAGACACAAAGCTACACAATATGACCCCAATATATATTTTTAAATGTGTATTTGTAGATTTGTAAGTATGGGGAAAAAAGACTAAAAGTAAATGTTCCAAATAATCATTAGTGGTAATCTCTTGATATTGGACTTTCAGGTGTTTTGCACCGTTATTTCCTATTATTTTGTATTTTCCAAATAAGCTTCTATGAGCAAAGTAGACCCTGGAGAAAGAGGAAGGGATTCCAGCACCCAGTGCCTCTCCAAACCACTGGCTCACAACCATACTCCCCTTGTCATGGGGAGTATCCCCTTGTCATGTTTCCTATCCGAGTCCTTACCTCCACCGGTCACCCAATTTTGGACCCCGTTCCCTTTTTTGAATGACTTCAGCACCTGACCCACCAACCTTCTGATGACCTCTGTGTTGCAGTTCTCCACCAGCTTTGGTTCTTCCACCCCCATCTCTGAGCCACATCAGTCTCCTGGCTCACCATCACCCCGCATGGCCCCTGCCAAGAACTAGCTTGAGGCTTGTCCCCACCTCTCCTTGCTCATTCATGACTTCTAGTGCCACTTCCCCATCATTCGGTCCCTCTCACTTTACCCTTGTAGCAGTAACGGGACCCTTGCCACTTGCCTGCTATCATGAATACTTTGTGCATCCCAGATTCTTAGGTTTGGTCATGTCAGTTCCACTGTGCTTGGGAACATTGCTGGAGAAGTCATGAAGCCTTGCTGACTGGATACCAGGTCCAGGCAAACTTTCTAACGTCTCCCTGGCCCACAGTAATGCCAAAGAGTCTTCTTATCCACCTCTTGCTGACTCCCTATGGCCATTCCTCATGCTTCTGTTCCAACTATCTCCCACCTACAAACTCTTACCTCTTAGAGGTAAGCTAGATTTGACTTTTCTACCTAGATAATAATCTTATATTATTCTATGTGGAGTAGTTTTTAATGGAAAGTTTCTGAGAAGATAGAGGTCCTAAGAGGGCTATTTTATCTATCCTCATCTTAGTTCACAAGAACGTAAAGACTCATTCATGTTCGCTCCTGATGCAAGGCAGAGCATCCCCCATCCTCTCTCAAAGCTATCTCCTCTGCTTATGGTCCTCAGGGTTCCACTACCAGCCACTCCTCAGTGCCTTCTTTCCTGGATATCTTTGTGTGTTCCTTCTTCAATGGCTCCTTTATTCTGCCTTAAACATGCTGGCCTTCTGCTGGAAACTTCTAGGGAATCTCTGATGACCATTGAGCTTTTCTCCTTTTCACTGACAAACCCATCAAATGGAGTCTTCATTTCTGCTTCCATCTCCTCACTGTCTATCATGTCAACCCTCACTTCTATAGTTGCGACCCATACCACTTTCTTGAAGATGATTTCTTCAAGTTCACCAGCTGCCTCTCAAGGACCAGATAGCTGGGCCCAGGGTCCTTTTCACTGCATCCGTCTTCCAGAAGCCTTCAGCTGCAGGTTCCATTAAGCCTGACCTTCTTATAATGCTGCCCTTGCTTGTCTCCTGTGACATCAGGCGATCTTCTCTGACTAGGCTGTCAATGGCCCCTCCTCCTTCAAGGGCCCTCTAAATGTCACTACCCCTCAGGCTGAGACACAGGTCTTGTCTTTTCTCCTTACATTCCCTTCTTTCTTAAACATTGTATCCATTTCCTTCCCTTCTTCCTTCCTTCCTTCCTTTTGTTCTCTGCCCTCCCTCCCTCCTTCCTCCCTTTCTTCCTTCTTGTTTTTTTTTTTTTTTTTTTTTTTTAGAAAGCAGGATTTATTAAGAGGACAGAAAAACTCTCACACAGTGGGAGGGACCCGAGGAGGTTACCCTCTTCTCGCTTTTTGAGATAGGGTTCGTTTGGTCACCCAGGCTGGAGCGCAGTGATGCGATCATAGCTCACTGCAGCCTGAACACCCGGGTTCAAGCTCAGCTGATCCTGGTTCCTTGCCCCTCTATATGGTGGTGATCATCTCAGGCTCAGGGTGCAAAGGCCTTTCACACAACACACCTGCCCATGGACTTCTGCTAAGATACAAGATGAATTCATCCTGTGGTCCAGTTAATGTGTTTCTAAGAACTGCTGCTTCTTCATATACCTCAGATGTAGTCCTTGATTAAGATTCAAGGTTGTGGGTTATCTCCCCCACCACTGCCCCCCCTCCACACATATTTCATCATCTTCTATTCAGCAGCATAGCAGTGGTTCTCAAGTTTTAGCACGCATCAGAATCATGTGGCAGTCTTGGTAGGACGCAGATTTTGACACCACCCGCCACCCCTACTCCCACGCCCCCTCAGGGATGTGGCACAATAATTTGCAAATTCTTAACTTTTTTGTGGTTTTTTTTGGTTTTGTTTCTGTTTTTTTTTTTTAATTTTGTTGGAGTCTCACTCTGTCACCCAGGCTGGAGTGCAGTGGCACGCTCACGGCCATCACAGCCTCGACCTACCAGGCTCAGGCAATCCTTCCACCTCAGTCTTTCAAGTAGCTGGAACTATAGGCATGTGCCACCATGCCCGGCTAATTTTTTGATTTATTGTAGAGATGAGGTCTCCCCAAGTTGCTCAGGCTGGTCTCGAACCCTTGTGCTCAGGCAGTCTTCTCACCTCAGCTTCATAAAGTGCTGGCAATATAGGTGTGAGCTACTGCACCCGGCTTTTTGTTTGTTTTTTTGAGTAGGGGGGTCTCACTCTGTGCCAGGCTGGCACCATCCCGCCTCAGCCTCCAGAGTAGTTTGGGACTACAGGTACATGCCACCATGCCTGGGTAATTTTTTGACATTTTGCAGAGATGAGTTTTTACCATGTTCCTCATGACATGTTGGTCTCGAACTCCTGGGCTCAAGCAATTCTTCCGCCTCGGCCTCCCTAGGTGCTAGGATTACAGGTATGAGCCACATGTGTGGCCAATTCTTGCATTCTTTTTTTTTTTCCTTTTTGAGTAGGAATCTCACTCTGTCACCTGGGCTGAAGTGCAGTGGCACACTCATGGCCACCACAGTTTCGACCTGCTGGGCTCAGATTAACCTTCTGCCTCTGCCTTCCAAGTAGTTGAAACCATAGGCATGCACCACGACACCTGGCTAATTTTTTTGATTTATTGTAGAGATGAAATCTCGCCAAGTTGCCCAGTCTGGTCTCGAACCCCTATCCAGGCAATCTTCTTCACTCTGCCTCCCAAAGTGCTGGGATTACAGGCGTGAACCACTGAGCCTGGCCAATTCTTGCATTTCTAATGAGTGCCCAAGTTCTCAGGTGATGCTAAATGCTACTGGTCTGGCGACAATATTTTAAGAACTCCAGTAGTAAGGCAACAAATAGTATAGGCTTTGGAGCCACGCAGACCTGGGTTTCAAATCTCTATTTTGTCACTTATTTATTTTTTTTTTGAGTTGGAGTCTCTCAGTCGCCCAGACTAGAGTGCAGTGGCTGCTCCCGGCCACCACAGCCTCGACCTGCTGGGCTTCGGCGATCCTTCCGCCTCAGCCTTCCGAGTAGCTGGAACTACAGGCGCGCACTACCATGCCTGGCTAATTTTTTGATTTATTGTAGAGATGAGGTCTCGCCAAGTTGCCCGGGTGGGTCTCGAACCCGTGGGCTCAGGCAATACATTCACCTCGGCCTCCCAAAGCGCTGGGATTACAGGCTGAGCCACCAAGCCCGGCTGACTTTGTCACTTATTAACAGAGCACCTCAGGTTTTCTGTGTCCCCGTTTTCTTTTCTCATAAAATGAGGCTAATACCATCTGCCTTGCGAGACTGCGAGGGTTAGTTATACAAAATACCTGGTTATACAAAATATACAAAATACCTGGTTATACAAAATACCTGGTACAAAGAATGTTGTTACTCACAATAGTGTTTCTGATTGGTCTAGTTCAGTAGTTATAAAATTTATAGATTTCTAGTTTTAAAAACTTGAAAACAAATTTGGGATACTTAATTTGCTAAGTAAGGAAAATTTTTTAAATCATAAAAATAGACTGGGGTGGTGGTTCATGCCTGTAATCCCAGCACTTTGGGAGGCTGGTGGGAGCATTGCTTGTGCCCAGGAATTCGAGACCAGACTATGCAACAAAAAAAAATTTAAAAATTAGCCGGGTGTGGTGGCATGTGCTTGTAGTTCCATTACTTGGGAGGCTGAGGTGGAAGGATCACCTGAGCCCAGGAAGTCAAGACTGCAGTGAGCCATGACTGTGCCACGGCACTCCAGCCTGGGTAACAGAGTGAATCCCTGTCTCAAAAAAATAAAATAAATAAAATAAAAATAAATAAACCACAAAATATATCTCTCTATCATCACCATCATTTCATAAAATAAAGAACATTTTAGCACATACACACAAAAGAAAACATAAACCTAGAATAGGCAGAACTTTCTATTGAATACATTTACTTAGTGAAATACTATTTCATCTGTGTTTTTCCCACTTTGCTTGAACCAGTCAAAGCATTACCATAGACCAGCACCAGTCCAGAGGTGGCTTTTGTGAACTACTGAATTGTGAACCACTGTATTGTCCAATGACTCCTAGTATCTAGCAATTGTTCCCCATACCTCCCTTGGTTGCCTGCCTGGTCTTTGTGCAGTGCCAAACCCAGTTGCTTTTGATGTGAATGAAAAATGTGGCCATAATCAGAACCACTCTCTTGCTCTTGTCTTTTGGAAGTCGTTGGGATCACTAGTGTTGAACAATAATAGACCAAGGAAGCTCCTAATAACCAGACTTCTAGCTAAAGCATTGAGCAGAAATAAAGCAGAGGGTTTCAACAAACAGCAGAACACATTAAAGGTAGCTTTTATTCATGCAACCAACAAATAATCATTAGTAATCTGCTATGTGCCTGGGTCTGTTCTAGGATGCGAAGTTACAGCAGTGAACAAAATAGACGAAGTCTTTATTTCGGGAGCAGCGAAGTCATTTTAGTGAAGATAGAAGATAGTACTTGATTAGATCTAATGGTGATATCAACAGTGAAAGATTGGTTCTTTAAATGTCACAAAGCTAGGGAGTAGGTGAAATAAGAATAGAGGAATTTTGCCGGGCTCGGTGGCTCAGCCTGTAATCCCACGCCTTTGGGAGGCTGAGGTGAGTGGATTGCCTGAGCCCGCGGGTTCGAGACCCGCCTGGGCAACGAGACCTCATCTCTATAATAAATAAAAAAATCAGCCGGGCGTGGTAGCGCATGCCTATAATTCTGGCTACTTGGAAGGCTGAGGCGGAAGGATCGCCGGAGTCCAGCAGGTTGAGGCTGCGGTGGTCGGGAGCGGCCACTGCACTCCAGTCTGGGCGACAGAGTGAGACTCCAACTAAAAAAAAAAAAGAATAGAGGAATTTTTATAATTGCTGGAGTAGGGATGACATATGCAGGAGGGTTCTTTGTATCATTCTCTCAATTTTATGCCAATTTTAAATCTCCCAAAATAAATGAGCAGATTGGTCAGAGAGGTACATGATTGAAGCTAGTTGTTTGTGTTTTTCTTTTTATTTATTTATTTATTATTTATTATTTTTTTGAGTTGGAGTCTCACTCTGTCGCCCAGACTGGAGTGCAGTGGCCGCTCCCGGCCACCGCAGCCTCGACCTGCTGGGCTCCAGCGATCCTTCCGCCTCAGCCTTCCAAGCAGCCGGAACTACAGGCACGTGCCAACACGCCTGGCTGATTTTTGATTTATTGTAGAGATGGTCTTTTTTTTTATTTTTTGAGTTGGAGTCTCACTCACCCAGGCTGGAGTGCAGTGGCACGCTCATGGCCACCGCAGCCTCAAACTGCTGGGCTCAGGTGATCCTTCTGCCTCAGCCTTCCAAGTAGCTAGAAATACAGGCGAGCACTACCATGCCCGGCTAATTTTTTGATTTATTGTAGAGACAAGGTCTTGCCAATTGATTTATTGTAGAGACGAGGTCTTGCCAAGTTGCCCAGGCTGGTCTCGAAACCCTGAGCTCAGGCAATCCTCTCACTGGCCTCCCAAAGTGCTGGGATTACAGGCTTGAGCCACCACGCCTGGCCTGTGTTTCTTTCAATCTTCCTCTAAGTAGTGTATCATTTAAAAAAGCATTACAGGGGCTGGCTTGGTGGTTCGAGACCAGCCCAGGCAACTTGGCAAGACCTCATCTCGACAATAAAATAAAAAATAGCCGGGCGGGGTAGCGCATGTCTGTAGTTCCGGCTACTCGAAAGGTTGAGGTGGAAGGATCGCTGGAGCCCTGAAAGTCGATACTGGAGTGGGCGTGAGCTTGCGTGCCACTGTACCCCAGCCTGGATGAAGAAGTGAGACTCCAACTCAAATAAATAAATAAGCATTACAAAGAGGAATTAATGATTAGCTGATGATTTGCTCCTGTGATAACAATTGTGGTAATCCCTCCTGTTCCTCCATGGCCCGGGGAAGACTGGCCATTTGACCCAGGCACCCTCACACAGGTAGCTGTCAACCTGACAAGTGGACGCAGCACCTGCATAGCCTGTGAAGTAATTCCGCAATTGGACCAGGGGCTTTAAAACTTTTACATGTGTCAGGATCACATGGTGGGGGGCAAGGGGCAGTGTTTATTAAAATACCAATTCCTAAGATTCTTTTGAATCTGAAATATCTGAAGGTGGGGACCTGAACTCTGGATTTTAACAGGCATGGTTACAATGCAGGCAATCTATGGGTCAAACATTAGGTGGCAGTGAAAGATACCTCGATTGCTCTGATTTAGTTATCAGGGCAAGGTCTGTAACGAAAGCATATTTGCTTTAATTCTTGCCACGACCTTAGTTTGATTTCATCTTTTCTCTGACCACTTGCCATCCAGAATCCTTATCTATGAGTTTTTTGTTTTGTTTTGTTTTGTTTTGATTTTTTGAGTTGGAGTCTCACTCTGTCACCCAGACTGGAATGCAATGGCCGCTCCCGGTCACCACAGCCGCGACCTGCTGGGCTCCGGCGATCCTTCCGCCTCAGCCTTCCGAGTAGCTGGAACTACAGGCACGCGCTAACCACGCCCGGCTAATTTTTTGATTTATTGTAGAGATGAGGTCTCGCCAAGTTGCCCAGGAGGGTCTCGAACCTGCGGGCTCTGGCAATCCACTCACCTCAGCCTCCCAAAGTGCTGGGATTACAGGCTGAGCCACCGAGCCCGACTTATCTCTGAGTTTTTATACAGATTAAATGGAATCAAGTACATGGAAACTGTTAGCACAGTGCTGAATGATACATTTTGTATGTGTGTATAAAACATGTGGCATTGAACTCTTCAACTGCTCTGCTCTTTCATCATTTCTTTTACGAAAAAAAGGGATGCAGTATTTTAAATGTGACCACCAGAGGTCCGTGTACCTGTACCTATCCTCCCTGAGAGAAAACTGTAACATCACTGCATATCCCTGTGAATCCTACCTGGACTATAGGAACGGCAAGTGTGTCAGCTGCGGCATACCACAAAAGGAGCCCTGTCCCCTTCTGGGTAAGTCCAACAAGCAGTTTTCTCTCTGATGAACAAAGAACTCGTTTTTGGTGTGAATCCCAGAACCATTTTCCTGTCTAAAAATGGGCCCCAAATTGTATTTAAAACATTTTTTTTCTAGTTGGCTTTTTCTAGCCAATTTGTTCTTTGAACTACTCTAGTCTTCTAACAATAAACAGCACTGGAAAAGCAATCTGGGCCGGGCATGGTGGCTCATGCCTATAATCCCAGCACTTTGGGAAGCTGAGGTGGGAGGGTTACTTGAACCCAGGAATTTGAGGCCAGCTTGGGCAACATAGCAAGACCTCATCTCTCAAAAAAAAAAAAAAGAAAAAGAGAAATGTACAAAAATGAGCTGGGCATGCTGGCGTGCACCTATAGTCCCAGCTACCTGGGAGGCTGAGGCAGGATTGCCTGAGCTCAAGAAGTTGATGCTGCAGTGAGCCATAATTGTGCCACTGCTCTCCACTCCAGCCTAGGTGACAAAGGGAGACTCTTAACACAAAAACTGAAAAAACAGAAAAGCAATCTTCAGAGTATGCCATCCAGTAGGTAGTACAACCTCCCTGTACACTCTATTCTAGCATGGAAAATAAGGTTCCAGAAGTTTCCAGGCCAGCTCAGGTTACGGTCACTTCACATAGACTGCTCCCTTGGGCACAGGAACACCTTCTCTCTACACACAACCTCTGCTGGGAGAGGGCCCATGTGAGCCCAGAGAGGCTTCTGCCAAATGCACCATGCAGAGTGGGCCCCTCCAACAAGTCCTGTGTGTGTAAATGCTCTCACCCTACCCTCTGGCTCTTGTGTGCACACACAGGGCATGGGTGGGGTAATAGATACAGGGAGGCTGCTTGGATATTTCTGAGGGGTTAGTGACTTTGCTAGGTGCTTGGGACTTTGAAACTGAATGGCCACAAGAATTTTCTAATTTTTTTCCAAAAGGAAAAACCCAAGTTCACAGTTGGGCGTGCTATAGACAAGGGGTTCTCAACCCTGATTACATGTTAGAATCACCTAAGGAGTTTTTTAAAAAATACCAATGCCTAGGTCCCAACCTGGATCAAGTAAGTCAGAATCTTACTTGATCCAGGGGTAGGGACGGAGGAGAGAAAGAGGCTCCTCTGACCAGCATGTGAAGGTGGATGCTCACCTGCTTGGTGACATGGTCACGTGGCAAGCCTAGGGTCCGTGAATTTAGAGGCCCAATTGGAGTTTTTCAAGAAAGCGTATTGCCTTGCAAGAGTGATGCTGTTTTAGGTATAAACCTGAATCTATTTTAATTTAGAAAAGAATGTATTACTGAAGAATGTCAGTGCTATTTTTAGTCCACACCAGCCTCTCCTACCTCCCCTACCTCCCCCATCCTGCTACTGAGAACCAGTAAAAAGGGAAAAACCACTGTAGAGTCCTTTTGCACTCCGGGTCTTAGGGACAGGATCAGCCAGTGAGATGGGTGGCCCTGTGGGTCCTCACCATGGGTGAGTGGGTGGGAGGGGGTTGCCTTGGTGTGGTGGTTTTCCTGTTGAACTCACTGTTCTTGTTACCTCAATTGCTTTCATGTTTATATAATACATGTTAATGTTACACTTTTCCGACTTGTTTTACAGGCTATTATGCTGATCATTGGAAAGACTCTTTAAAGGGGAAAGATCCCTTAATGACTAAGGCATTCTTTGACACAACTGAGAAGAAACCATTCTGCAGTGAGTGGTGGATGTGGTTGTTTGCTTTTGCCCAGCCTTTTTATTTCAGGGTTGACTGAGTCTTAGCTTCCTGGTTACTTCTTGACAAGTGAGGGCCGTGGTGAAGCATGGGCCTTGGAGCTGGAAGGGCTGGAAGGGCCTATGTCGAATCCTGAGTCTACCACATAATAGCTGTGTGACCTTGGTCAAGTCATTCAACCTCTCTGAGTCTCAGTGTCCTGATTGGTAAAATGGGAATAATAATGCCTATCTTCTAGGATACTAGGATTAAGATCTCACAAATCAGAGGTGTTAGCTTCACTGGATAGCCAGTCTAATCATGAAGAGCTTCCAGAAAATACCCGATTCTGCAAGAGACATGAAATTGGGGCTAGAAAAACCAGGTGTCAGCCATATCTGTGGGTCTGTTCCGGTTCTAAAGTAACCATGGTAACCAAAGACATTAAGGACTTGAGTATTCAGATGGGATTAAAGGGGCAGCAGATGATACCTTGGGAAGCACCTAGGATTTGCCTGGGCGGATGCATTTCTTTCTTGCAACCTTGTACCCATTTTTACTTTTCTTGGGAACAACTATTTATTTATTTTTGAGTCAGGGTCTCACTCTGTTGCCCTGCATAACCGCAGCTTATCGCAGTCTCGACCTCCTGGACTCAGATGATCCTTTCTCCTCAGCCTCCTGAGTAGCTGGGACTACAGGTGCACGTCACCAAGCCTGTCTATTATTTTGATTTTTTTTTTGTAGAGATAAGTCCTTTTAATTATTTTTATTTATTTTTTTGAGTTGGAGTCTCACTCTGTCGCCTAGACTGGGGTGCAGTGGCCACTCCGGGCCACCACAGCCTCGACCCGCTGGGCTCTGGCGATCCTTCCGCCTCAGCCTTCCAAGTAGCCAGAATTACAGGCACGTGCTACCATGCCTGGTTGATTTTTTGATTTATTGTAGAGATGAGGTCTCACCAAGTTGCCCAAGTGGGTCTCGAACCCGCAGGCTCAGGCAATCCACTCACCTCAGCCTACCAAAGCGCAGGATTATAGGCTGAACCACCAAGCCCAGCTGAGATAAGGTCTTGCTATGCTGCCTAGACTGGTCTCGAACTCCTGGCCTCTAGCCATCCTCCCTCCTCAGCCTCCCAAAGTGTTGAGATTACAGGCATGGACACTGTGCCAGCTGGAACAACTCTTTTTTTTTTTTTTATTGTAGAGATGAGGTCTCGCCAAGTTGCCCAGGCTGGTCTTGAACCTGTGGGCTCAGGCAATCCTCTCACCTAGGCCTCCCAAAGTGCTGGGATTATAGGCGTGAGCCACCATGCCCGGCCTGGAACAACTCTTTTATTTTATTTATTTATTTATTTATTTTATTTTTTGTTTGAGTTGGAGTCTCACTCTGTCACCCAGACTGGAGTGCAGTGGCCGCTCTCGGCCACCGCAGCCTCGACCTGCTGGGCTCCGGCGATCCTTCCGCCTCAACCTTCCAAGTAGCTGGAACTACAGGCGCGCGCTACCATGCCTGGCTGATTTTTTTATTTATTGTAGAGATGAGGTCTCACTGCCCAGGCGGGTCTCGAACCCGCGGGCTCAGGCAATCCACTCACCTCAGTCTCCCAAAGGCGCGGGATTACAGGCTGAGCCACCGAGCCCGGCTTTGGAACAACTCTTTTAAAAGAAATTGCAGATCACTGGCTTCCCTCTTCTTTTGGAGATATTTGTGGCAGTCCTGGATTTGGCATCTGCTTGGTTGCATGGGGCAAGCCCTTGAGCAATAATGGACCATTTGAAATGGCAACTCCAGGACCAGAGTTCTTTATTCCTTCATGGGCTCATCATCTCCCTGAGCCTCTTTCTCTTTCTCTGAAATCCAATCAAGAGTTAGTGAACCTGGGCTAGGCATGGTAGCCCACACCTATAATGCTAGCATTTAGAAGGCCGAGGTGGGAGGATCACTTGAACCTAGGAGTTCAAAACCAGCCTGGGCAACATAGCAAGAACTTGTCTCTACAAAAAATTTTAAAAAAATAACCATATGTGGTGGTGTACACCTGTAGTTTCAGCTACTCAGGAGGTTAAGATGGGAGAATGGCCTGAACCCAGGAGGTAGAGGCTGTGGTGAGCACCACTGCACTCCAGCCTGGGCAATAGAGTGAGACTCAAAAAAAAAAAAAAAAGTTAGTGAATCTGACCATCACGATGGGATCCTCATCCTCCCAAAACATACCTGACCTTGGGAAGCAAAGACCAGGGTGGAAGAATAGTTCTCTGGACATGTCATATATCCCTATTTATTCAACAGGAATTTATTGGGTGCTGCTGGCATTATACAGAGAAATAATAATTATTTCCTAGTTCTTATTGTAGTATGTTTTAATTTTACTTCTTTTTTAAAACCCCATAAGACATTATTCAGGCAATATTTGCATAGATGTACCTGCACTGATTGTCATTCTTTCTTGCCTTTGTAAATATGGTAAGGGATGCTAAATGATATGGGAATTCCAAGCGTGACAGGAACTCCAGGAATGGAGATTTGACTTAGTCTGGGGGTCAAGGAAGGGTTCCTGGAGGAAACATTAAGCTGAACCGTGAAGGATGGGTTTTCAAGGCTTGCAAAGTAAGTGTCCAGGCCCAGGAAGGCCCAGGAGCAAAAGAGCTTGGCAATGCAGGAAGAGTAGGTGAGTTGGCTTGAGTGCAAAAGAGATGAGGAGGCATGCAGGCTGGTGGACGTGGCCCAGGTTGTAGGAGACCTGCACAGGGTCTCCAAATGGTCACTTTGGTTGATTCTAAAATGCGCAGGGGTTGTAGTGAACCAGGCACTCTCAGCAGTAGGCCTTGGGTTCTCAGTTAGGAATGGAAACACTGACTCCACTGTGCTGCCTGAACAGGACGACTGAATTCCACTGAGCTCTGCTTTCTCTCGTGCCATCTTCACCAAAGAGGAGAGCAAGGGACATTAGAAAATTCTGCCCTGCCGGGCTCAGTGGCTCAGCCTGTAATCCCAGCACTTTGGGAGGCTGAGGTGAGTGGACTGCCTGAGCCCACGCGTTCGAGACTCGCCTGGGCAACTTGACAAGACCTCATCTCTACAACAAATCAAAAATCAGCCGGGCGTGGTAGCGCGCGCCTGTAGTTCCAGCTACTTGGAAGGCTGAGGCGGAAGGATCGCCGGAGTCCAGCGGGCGAGGCTGCGGTGGCTGGGAGCGGCCACTGCACTCCAGTCTGGGCGACAGAGTGAGTGCAGTGTGAGTCCAGTCTGAGACTCCAACTCAAAAAAAAGAAAGAAAATTCTGCCCTGAATCTTTGCAGAGGAACTCAAGAGGAAGAGAAAAAGGGACTCAGTTATTAGGGAGGCTGGGTTTTTAGAAACTGATCCTTCAGGGAAGCAGTTGGGAGTACCTCTCTGTTACTGTGTTTTCTCCCTGTTTTGCAGTGTATCATTTCTTTGTGGATATTATGACATGGAACAAGAACGTAAGAAGAGGGACCATTACAATCAAATTGAGAGACAAAGCTGGAAACACCACAGAATCCAAAATCGATCAGTAAGTTGAGTGCAATAACTTGCAGTTTGCTCTTTTCCTTTTTGCTCCGAGAAATTACATTACCAAATATACCTACTTTCTTATTTAGATTTATACTTTTCCTTGTTTTACAAAAGACACGAGGGGACTGGTCAGGCACAGTGGCTCAGGCATGTAATCCCAGCACTTTGGGAGGCCAAGGCAGGAGGATTGCTTGAGCCCAGGAGTTCGAGACCACACATACAAAATAAAATAAATAAATAAATTAGCCACATGTGGTGGTGCATGCCTGTAGTCCCAGCTACTTGGAAGGCTGATGCAGGAGGATTGCTTGAGCACAGAATTTGGAGGCTGCAGTGAGCCATAGTTGTGTCACTGCACTCCAGCCTGGGCAACAGAGTGAGAGACCCTGAGACCCTGACTGAAAAAAAAAAAAAACACCAAGAAAAAAGAAAGATAAAAGAGGACATGTGGTCAGGCTCGGTGGCTCAGCCTGTAATCCCGCGCCTTTGGGAGGCTGAGGTGAGTGGATTGCTTGAGCCCGCGGGTTCGAGACCCGCCTGGGCAACTTGGTGAGACCGCATCTCTACAATAAATCAAAAATTAGCCGGGCGTGGTAGCGTACGCCTGTAGTTCCAGCTACTTGGAAGACTGAGGCGGAAGGATCGCTGGAGCCCAGCAGGTCAAGGCTGCGGTGGCCGGGAGCGGCCACTGCACTCCAGTCTGGGTGACAGAGAGACTCCAACTCAAAAAAAAAAAATTAATGCAAAAGTTATCTTTGCTTCCTGATTTAATCATTCCACATTGTACGTATATATCAAAACATCCCATTGTACTACACAAATCTATACAATTATGATTTGCCAATCTAATATAATATTCATTTAAAAATAAAGAAGCCGGGCTTGGTGGCTCAGCCTGTAATCCCGCGCCTTGGGAGGCTGAGGTGAGTGGATTGCCTGAGCCCATGGGTTCGAGACCCACCTGGGCAACTTGGTGAGACCTCTTCTCTACAATAAATCAAAAATTAGCTGGGCGTGGTAGCGCGCGCCTGTAGTTCTGGCTACTTGGAAGGCTGAGGCAGAAGGATCGCCGGAGCCCAGTGGGTCGAGGCTGCGGTGGCCACTGCACTCCAGTCTGGGTGACAGAGTGAGACTCCAACTAAAAAAATAAAAATAAAAATAAAAATAAAGAAATATGCAACATAGAAGCACAAGTCTTTGTCCCATCTCTCCAACAAACTCACTACCAAAGGAATATATACACACGTATATGACATGTGTATTTTATTTTATTTTATTTTTGAGTTGGAGTCTCACTCTGTCGCCCAGACTGGAGTGCAGTGGCCGCTCCCGGTCATTGCAACCTCGACCTGCTGGGCTCCGGCAATCCTCCTGCCTCAGCCTTCCAAGTAGCTGGAAGTACAGGCATGCGCTACCACACCCGGCTAATTTTTTGATTTATTGTAGAGATGAGGTCTCACCAAGTTGCCCAAGCGGGTCTCGAACCCGCGGGCTCAGGCAATCCACTCACCTCAGCCCCCCAAAGGCGCGGGATTACAGGCTGAGCCACCGAGCCCGGCTGACATGTATTTTATATGTTTCTAAAACTCAGAAATGTAACTTGCAGTAAAAATTGGAAGCATTCTAAAAACCCAACAATGGGAAAGTGATTAATCAAATATTTCCAAGTAATAGACTATTATTCATACATTGAAGTTATTAATAAAAAATATTAAATGCATATAATGAGCTAAGTGAAAAATGTAGACTATCTAATTATAAAATATAAAATAAGTTCAACAATGTAAAAAAAAATGAAAAAGAAACATGCATGCCAAAATGTTACATTTCCCTTTGTGTGGTGGAAATGTGCTTTTTTCAGTTTTTTCTTTATTTTCTAATGGATATATATATATTATACACACACACACACACACACACACACACACACACACACATTCTAAAAAACAGCTCATTAATACTTTAAAAAAATCAGGCTGGGTGTGGTGGCTCATGTAATCATAGCACTTTGGGAAGCTGAGGTGAGAGGATTGCTTGAGGCTGGGAATTTGAGACCAGCCTGGGCAACATAGCAAGACCTCATCTCTAGTAAAAAAAAAAACACTTAAAAAAATCAATTTAGGCCAGGTGCGATGGTTCAAGCCTGTAATCCCAGCACTTTGGGAGGCCAAGGTGAGAGAGAGGATTGCCTGAGTCCAGGGTTTGAGACCAGCCTGGGCAACATGGCAAGACCTCGTCTCTATAATAAATAAAAAAATTAGCCAGGCATGGTGGCGTGCACCTGTAGTTCCAGCTACTTGGAAGGCTGAGGCGGAAGGATCGCCTGAGCATAGCAGGTCGAAGCTGTGGTGGCCGTGAGCATGCCACTGCACTCCAGCCTAGGTGACAGAGTAAGACTCTGACTCAAAAAAAAAAAAAAAAAATTAATTTAATCAATTTCATAATCTGGAAAAGGTGTAAGAGGCACCCTTCATTTTAAGCAAAGGAATTTGAGACTAATTTTTTTCTTTTGAGTTGGGTCTCACTTGTCCATACTGGATGCAGTGGGCTTCCGGCCACCCAGCTCGCCTATCATTTCGCCTCGCTTGAGTAGCGGAATTAGCATGTAGCCTGATTTTTTGTTATGTAGAGAAGGCTGTGGGTTAGCTAGGCAATCCACACCTAGTAAAGGCCTATTACACTAAACGGAGAAATTTATTCAGGAATATTCGGGTCTATTGTCATAGGCATTGGGTTGTCTCTTGGCTACAACAAATGATAAACAAAATTATCTGACTGGCAGCTGTGGTTTGCTTGTGCTAAGGGTGGTGGTAGTTGCAGGTGGCTTACAAAAAAAAAAATTCATCCTTGGATCATAATAATAGCATAGCAACCTTTGTTTATGGAACTAAGCATGTTACACATATTGGCTAATGCAATTCTCACCAAAACCTTATGAGGCACTATTACCATTCCTATTTTATTTTTTAAATTTTTATTTTTTTTTTTTTCTTTTTCTTTTTTTTTAAAAGATGTGAGGTAAAATTCAGGATTAGGTATACAAACATTGATTATGCAGGTCCCCTTGTAGATGAGGTATGCCCGTCCCTCCTACCGTCCCTGTTTTATATACGAGGAAATGGAGGCTCAGAGAGGCCATGTGATTTGATCAATAACCACGCTGATCTGTGTGAATTAGGTGAAATCAGAAGCAGATCTGTACCCAGTACCTGTAGTTAAATCACTACATTATATTCCTTCTGCTAACTTGTATTGCTCTCCCTATCCTAGCATACTTGACATTTGGGAGTGCTTTTTTTTTTTTTTTAAGGGTTCCCCGCTGATTTCTTTCAGAGCTAATGTCCCCATGGTGGGACAGCATTTGCTAGGGGGCACATCTTGAGGAAACTTTAGTGAGAAAGCTGGAGCAGAGAACTTATATGGAATCTAGAATTTTTGAATTTGGATATTCTTTTTTTTTTTTTGAGTTGGAATCTCACTGTTGCCCAGACTGGAGTGCAGTGGCCGCTCCCGACCACCGCAGCCTTGACCTGCTGGGTTCCAGTGATCCTTCTGCCTCAGGCGGGTCTCGAACCTGTGGGCTCAGGCAATCCACTCACCTCAGCCTCCCAAAGGCGTGGGTTACAGGCTGAGCCACTGAGCCCGGCTGACCTTAACATCTTTAGTGAACATTCAAATCTTAGTTCTGTTTGTGGAAAAGTCACCACCAATCCAAGAATGCAGAAAAAGGAAATAGTCATGCTGTACACAAGTAGTGAGAATATGGGTACTTTTCTCATTTTTTCTTTCTTTCTTTTTTTTAAGAGGCGAAGAAAGAAAAGTTTATTTAAAAGAAAATTAGAGAGAGAAAGAAGGAAAAAGATTTACTCCCCAAGGTGGGGGTGGGGACCCAAACCGAGCCTGGTCGCCTCCTTTTTTTTCTTGAACTGGGGTCCCACTCTGTCTACCAGACTGCAGTGCAGTGTCATAAACATGGCTCACTGCAGCCTCCACCTCCTTGGCTCAAGTGATCTTCCTACCTCAGCCTCTCAAGTAGCTGGGACTACAGGCACACGCCACCACTCCCAGCTAATTTTTTTTTTGTAGAGCCAAGGTCTCACTATTTTGCCCAGGCTTGTCTCCAACTCCTGGGCTCTCACCTTGGCCTCCCAAAGTGTTAGGATTCCAGGCATGAGCCACCATACCTGGCCACTATCATGTTTTCAAAATTCATTCAGATTGTAGCATGTAGCAGTACTTCATTTCTTTTTATGGCCAAATAACATTCCATTGTATGTATACGCCACATTTATCAGTTGATGGACATTGGGTTGTTCCCATTTTTGGCTATTATAAATAATGCTGCTATGAACATGTGTACACAAGTTTTTGTTTGGACGTATATTTTCATTTCTCTTGGGTCTAAACCTAGGAATACAATTGCTGAGTCATATGGTAACTCTGTGTTTCATGAATTGCCAAACTTTAAAAAAAAATAAATCGTACCATTTCACAGACCCATCAGCAATGAATGAAGGTTCCAGTTTCTCCACATCCTTGCCAGTACTTGTTATTGACTGTCTTTTTTAGAAAAAAGCTTTTATTATTATTATGGTAAAAACACATAACATAAAATTTACCATCCTAACTATTTTTTGGTGTACATTTAATAACACTAAGTGTATTTGCATCATTTTGAAACAGATCCCCAGAATCTTTTCATCTTGTGAAACTGATGAAAACTGTATACTATTAAACAATTTCCCTCCCCTTAGCCTCCCCCCTCCCATTTCTCCAGCCCCTAGTAAACACATTCTACTTTTTCTACTTTCTTTTCTATGAATTTGACTAGTTTAGCTATCTCATATAAGTGGAATCAGACAGTATTTATCTTTTTGTGACTGGCTTATCTCACTTAGCTTAATGTTCATTCATGTTGTAGCATGTGACAGGATTTCTTTTTTTTTTTTTTTTTTTTTTTGAGTTGGAGTTTCACTGTCGCCCAGGCTGGAGTACGGTGGTATGCTCACGGCCACCACAGCCTCAACCTGCTGGACTTAGGCAATCCTTCCGCCTCAGCTTTCCAAGTAGCTGGAACTACAGATGCATGTCACCATGCCCGGCTAGTTTTTTTTGTGATTTATTGTAGAGATGAGATCTCACCAAGTTGCCCGGTCTGGTCTCAAAGTCCCAGGTTCAGGCAATCTTCTCACCTCAACCTCCCAAAGTGCTAGGATTACAGGCTGAGCCACTGCACCTGGCCATTTCCTTCATTTTTAAGGCTATGTAATATTCCATTGTATGCATATACCCCATTTTGTTTATCCGTTCTTCTATTGATGGACACTTGGGTTGCTTCTACTTCTTGGCTATTGTGAATAGTGCTGTTATAGGTATGCAAATATCTCGAGACTCTGTTTTCCTTTTTTTTTTGGACCATATATGCAGAAGTGGGATTGTTGGATATTATAATTCTATTTTTTATTTTTTGAGACACCACTGTGCTGTTTTCTGTAATGATTGCACCAGTTTCCAATTCCACCAACAGTGCACAAGGTTCTAGTATCTCCATATCTCACCAACACTCATTATTTTCTGTTATTTGATAGTGGCCATCCAAATGAGTGTGAGGTGATTCTATGTCTTTCTGAACATTTCCATCACTCTTGGAAGCACTTCCTTACTTCCTGGCACACAGAGTGTTCTGTGATCTCTTCAAACTTTCCCTGCTCCCGCCCTGGGATCAACCAGTTCTCCAGGGAGCCTTGATTCTTTTTAGTGGAGATGTATTTAGAAACCAAATTCTGAGTCGGGCATGGTGGCTCATGCCTGTAATCTCAGCATTTTGGGAAGCCAAGGCCAAATTCAAATAAACTAAATTTAAGGCCGGGCTCGGTGGCTCAGCCTGTAATCCCAGCACTTTGGGAGGCCGAGGTGAGTGGATTGCCTGAGCCTGCGGGTTCAAGACCCACCTGGGCAACTTGGCGAGACCTCATCTCTATAATAAATAAAAACTAGCCAGGTGTGGTAGCGCGCGCCTGTAGTTCCAGCTACTTGGAAGGCTGAGGCGGAAGGATCGCCGGAGCCCAGCATGTCGAGGCTGCGGTGGCCGGGAGCGGCCACTGCACTCCAGTCTGGGTGACAGAGTGAGACTCCAACTCAAAAAAATAAATAAAAAATTAAATAAATAAATAAATAAATTTAAAAGAAAAAGAAAGAAAGAAACCAAAATCTGGGCACCTTTCAGATTAGTTTTACTTGTGGCATTTCTGCACAGGACTTAGACATGATTCCTGTGGGGCAGGGGTGACAGACACCTCCTCATGTCTAGAGCAAGACTACTGTTCCTGAATCTGGGGGAACCTCAGCTCTCCCAGTTCCCCAGAGGGACAATGACCGAGCTGACCCCCGCCCAGCTATACACCCTAGGCTCAATTTGGGATGCCAGCTGTAGAAAATATCTCCAAACACTTGGGGAAATTATTGGAACCTGGATTTAGTTGTTTTAAAGTTCATCTTGAGAGGGAGGACTGAAAAAAATATATGCTTAAGCACAACCTCTCACTTACTATCTAGTTTGGCTAAAAATATACATGTGCATCTAGTGATGCAGTTGAATGTAGAGACCATAACTTTGAACTCAGCCAGAAAATCCCTGCACTGTTACATATAAGCCCTGTCACCTGGGGAACTTGATCGCTGCAAGCATCTGCTTCCCTGCCTGGAAAATGAGAATTATGCCTACCTTGCAGAATGTTTTGGGGCCTGGAGAAATGTGTCAAGAGACAGAGACATTGTCCAACAGGTAGGAAGCAGTCATTCACAGCATACCTCTCTAATGTCATGTTGGGGTCAGTAGCTTTACTTATACAACCTTTTGGGATTAGCAGACTTTGCCCATGAAAGACAGCTAGTGCTGGCTGGGGGGTCAAGGGGTTACCTGCTTTCCAAGGATTTATAGGCTACAAAACGACATCCTTTCATTAGCAATATATAGCCATCTTTCCATATTATTTCTTTCCTCTAGTGAACCCGCCACATTTCAGAAATATCACCAAGTGAGTTTGCTTGCAAGATTTAACCAAGATCTGGATAAAGTGTCAGCGATTTCCCTGGTGTTCTCTACAGGATCTGTAATAGGCCCAAAGTACAAGCTCCGGATTCTCCGAATGAAGTTAAGGTCCCTTGTCCATCCAGAGAGGTGAGCCGAAAGCAGTTTGTCCGACAAGCTTCTGGTTTCCGAAGATGTTGTTGAATCCTGTCCAGTCTGCTTGCTTTGATGTTTTAACAAGACTATTTTCATTCACAATGAGAAAAGTGAAGAGTTCTCCAAAAATAGCTTTTATTAAAAGCAAGTAGCTCAGCCAGATAAGATGGTACGTGCCTGTAATCCCAGCAATTTGGGAGGCTGAGGCAGGAGAATCACCTGAGCCCAGGAGTTCAAGTTCAGCCTGGACTACGATGGACTTTAAAAAAAATAAATCGTACCATTTCACAGACCCACCAGCAATGAATGAAGGTGGTGAATCCTGGTCTGAAAATAAAAATAGATAAAAACAAAAAACAAAAAAACAAGTAGCCCCGTACTTCAACAAATTCATTGTTATATGCTCAAAGATAAATGTCCCAGGAATCCAAGGAAATAATGTGATTAAATGTTTAGAGTTATACAGTTCCTCCCTAACCACCCACATTACTTGCAAGTTGATATCTCTTATAGAAAGGAAAGGTCTGTATAATTTGGCAAACTGATAACAGGGTCTAGTGTTTGTTTATTTATTTATTTATTTATTTGAGTTGGAGTCTCACTCTGTCGTCCAGACTGGAGTGCAGTGGCCGCTCCCGGCCACCGCAGCCTCGACCTGCTGGGCTCCGGCGATCCTTCCGCCTCAGCCTTCCGAATAGCTGGAATTACAGGCATGCACTACCACGCCCAGCTGATTTTTTGATTTATTATAGAGATGAGGTCTCGCTGCCCAGGCGGGTCTCGAACCCTTAGGCTCAGGCAATCCACTCACCTCAGCCTCCCAAAGGCGTGAGATTACAGGCTGAGCCACCGAGCCTGGCTAGGGCCTAGTATTTAAAAGGTACAGAAAATTTGGAAAATTTTATTCCTTTAACAGTATAAAAGTATAGTTTCTTAAATTTGATAACTGCCCTGAAAATGTCTTTGTTATTCAAAATACACCCTGAAGTATTAGCTGGTAAACAACCCATTCTCAACTGGTTCAGGAAAAAAACCAACCAACAACAACAATGTGTGTGTGTGTGTGGAGAGGGACAGAGAAGGAGAAGTGGGAGAGAGAGAGAAATAATGATTTTTTTTTTTAAAGTACATAGCTGTGTTCATATGTATGTTTTGGGACAAATACCACTCTACCATAGGTTTCTAGCATTTAACCTATGGACAGAGGGGGATAAAAGAAATTATGTAAGCAGTTAGTGCTTTGCATTCATGAATTACTTTTCCTTGAAGGTTTAGGGTACCCTAAAATATTTAGTAATACAAATGACTATCCTTCAAAGAGGATAGTCATTACATCCTAAACCTGAGAAACTTTTATACCTTTTTTCCTATCAGAGGATTACATGTTCATATACTTTCCAGATTTTAGAAAATCTGGAAAGTACAGAAAGTATTAGGAAGCAGAAAAATATTACCCATATTGTCATGATTCAGAGGCAACCACTGTTATATTTTTGGTTATTTCTTTCTAATCTTTATTATTGTTTTTAAACCTACTTGAAGTTATGTGGCAAATAAAGTTTTATAGCCTGCTTTTTTGTTGTTGATGTTTTACTTACCATAAGGATGTTCTTATATTATTAGAATAATTGCTAAATAATTTTATATTCTAAGGATATATTTTATTTTACTAGAATGGAATATTCTGTTGTTGTTGTTGTTGTTGTTAAATAGAGACAGAGTCTTGCTATGTTGCCAGGCTGGTCCTGAACTCCTGGCCTCAAGTAATCTTTCTGCCTTGGTCTCCCCAAGCACTGGGATTACAGGCATGAGCCACTGTCCCTGGCTGAATGTGGTATTTTTATAATCCTATTGACAAGGATATTTTGTCTTATTTTCCCAGGCCCCAGTTGTGTCGGTATGATCTTGTCCTGAGGGAAAACGTTGAAACAGTCTTCCAACCTATTCTTTGCTCAAAGTTACAGATGTAACTGTTGACAGAACACACACCGGTAATATCAAGAAAGCTACAACAGCGGCATCTTACAAAGCTTCATCTCGCTTATTCCTCAAGGCACAAAAAGAATGGAAAAACCAAGATTTTTTTCAGTAGCGTCCTCTGGCTGTCATATTACACAGCATCAAACAACCTTGTGATTATAAAACAGTCCTGCGAAGAGAGCTCCTAACTAGGGCAAGTCAGAAATAGCCAGGCTTGCGGCAGCGCGGCACTGTGTCTGTTGCGTCCTGGGGCCTCATTTGTTCCAACCTGTCGATTTGCTGCCTATCCATCCCGTCGGCGGGTTTGTCCATCATGGCTACAGGTCAGGCATTGTAAAGGGAAGGACAGGTTGGAGGCCTCGCTTTGGACTCTGCATTCCCTGTGCCAAATTCCTCCAGTTCCTGCATGTAGTCGGGAATGAAACTGACCTACCTCACTCAGGGTTTGGGAGGCCAGTCTATGTATGAAGGGTTTTTTGAAATCCCATGGGTACCGCATCTATGAGATGTTTGAGAAATGTGAATATGCTTTTATTTATTTTCACAGGCTTTTATCTAAGTTGCAGTGAGAGAGCCTCTCTTTATCAACACCAGCTTGTCCCTTGGGCTGTTTCCTCTGGGAAGGTCGGAGAGCCACACCCTGGCGTCCCGCCTTCTCTGAAGTGGTGTTGGGGCCCAGAGGAGGTGGAGGATGTGGGCATGGACTGGCAGCCAAGAGGCCAGGGGCTGGGACTAGATTGCAAGTGGATGAGGAAAGAAGGGCAGAGGAAGCAGTGGGGCCGCCTTGAGGCACATGACAGAGGATGGGTGGGACAAGAGGCAGGAGACAAAAAAGCACAGCTTGTTCTTCACCATTTTTTGGTCAAGGTCTCATTCTGTCATCCAGGCTAGAGTGCAGTGGTGTGATCATGGCTCATTGAAGCCTCCACCTTCTGGGCTCAAGCAGTCCTTACGTCTCAACTTCCCTGGAACTACAGGTGTGCACCACTGTGCCCAGTTAATGTTTTGACTTTTTGTAGAGCTGAGGTCTCACTATGTTGCCTAGGCTGGTCTCACACTCCTAGGCTCAAGCAATCCCCTCACCTCGGCCTCCCAAAGTGCTGGGATTACAGGCATGAGCCACCACACCCAGCCTTAAGACATGCTTATTTTTCCATATTCCCAATATAATCTATGATTATTGAAGGAAATTTAGAAAACACATAGATGCAAAATGAAGAAAATACTATTCATGATACCACCTAGTAGAGGTAATTAATGTTAACCGTTTGGAACAAGGCTATAACTTGTTTTGCTAACATGTGAATTAGAAGCATAAACTGGTGTGCTCTGTGCTCTTGGATTATCTGAAGCCTGCAGTTTGAGGTTTTCCCGGAGGTCAGTGCAATCTGTGAATTCAGAATGACAGCAGCAGTCAAGTCAAGAGGGGCTCGAGGGCCAAGGCCAGAGAGGCTGGAATGAAGGGAGAACAATCCCTGGGGCCAGCTGTCCAGTGTGAGGGTGGGCAGGATCTGTACCACAGCTGTAGCCACTGAAGGGGGATTTGTGGGAATCCTGAGTGTCACAGACTGGTCATCTCCTCTTATTCAAGTAATTGTTCTTCATCTGCTTTCTGTGAAATCAGCCCTTGTTGTAACGAAATGAACTCTTTAATTCATAAATTATAGAAGTCTGTAAGTACGTTCCTGTGTGGCATGTCTTCTTACACACTTACATGTATTGCAAATACAGAGTCTTTTTCTTTTTTTGAGTCAGAGTCTCACTCTGTCGCCCAGGCTGGAGTGCAGTGGCACACTCACAGCCCCCCCCCAGGTTGACCTGCTGGGCTCCGGCCGTCCTTCTGCCTCAGCCTTCCAAGTAGCCGGGACTACAGGTGCGCGCTACCACACCTGGCTAATTTTTTGATATATATTGTAGAGATGAGGTCTCACCAAGTTGCCCAGGCGGGTCTCAAACCCCTGAGCTCAGGCAATCCTCTCACCTCGGCCTCCCAAAGTGCTGGGATTACAAGCTTGAGCCACTGCTCCTGGCCTCATAGCATTTATTTAAGTTTTCTTTTTTTTTAACATTTATTTGTGTGATTGGTTAATGTCTGTCTTCTCCACTGCTCCTGGCCTCATAGCGTCTATTTAAGTTTTTTTTTTTTTTTACATTTATTTGTGTGATTGTTTAATGTCTGTCTTCTCCGCCTCAGCCTTCCAGTAGCTGGACTGCTCTGCAAGGCAGAGCCCATGAGCATGGAATATAGTCTGTGTTCAGGAAAAATGTATTAAATGAGCACTCTCCATGTGTGACCCTTTGAGGCCTGTGGAACCATGTTCAGTTGGTAAAGGCTCCTCCTCCACCCCAGCCATAGCCCATTTCCACTAGGACACCTAGCCTTCTCTGCCTTGGACTTTCCTTCCAGACACTTTTGTTCCTATTGCCTCTGTTGTCTTTGGAGGCCAATTGCCCATGTCCCAAGTTCTCTGGAAAAAAGGGAAGTTGGCTCCTTTGTCACTCCTTATCACATCTTCCAGGTGGTCCCAACACCATTCCTCAGCAAACCCATTTGTCTGGGAGTCCAGGAGATTTTGCACACATTCCCCACTTCCCTGTCTTCTGTTTTGCTAAAACCCCCCGGGACCTTGCGACATGACTGGATGACTCTGGGCTGTATTTCACAATCCTTTTGAACAAGTCTCCCTTTCCACAAGTCTCACTTCCTCCACTCACTTTGCCATCCACTCTGTGTGTGCTTCCATCTCTGCTGCGATTGTGCCATATTGTGATATGTTTCTTTTTTGTGTGTGTGTGAGTTGGAGTCTCACTCTGTTGCCCAGACGGGAGCGCAGTGGCCGCTCCCGGTCACCGCAGCCTCGACCTGCTGGGCTCCGGCGATCCTTCCACCTCAGCCTTCCAGTAGCTGGAACTACAGGTGCGCGCTACCACACCCGGCTAATTTTTGATTTATTGTAGAGATGAGGTCTTGCCAAGTTGCCCAGGCGGGTCTCAAACCCACGGGCTCAGGCAATCCACTCACCTCAGTCTCCCAGGGCGCGGGGTTACAGGCTGAGCCACTGAGCCCGGCTTGTGATATGTTTCTGTGTCTGTAACTCCTCCGAGAGCATGACAAAAATGGCTGCTGCTCTTGTTTTTGCCTCCCCAGCATCTTGCACAATGCCAGGCACAAAGTAGGTGCTCAATAAATGTCTGCTGAACACAATGGAATGGATTCGTGCTTAGGAGCTTGAGGGAGTCACCTCGACTCTGATGTAGACCTCAACACACTTAACTGTGTTATTTCCAAAATCCTAAATTCAGAGCCCCCTCTCTTGAACCTTTCCCCCTTACTCCCATTCCTACAGAACTTCATCCTAGCCAAGGAGACTTTGGATGCCAGGAACAGAAATACACTCACGTTAACCCATATTTTACAGATTATTGAGAAATAGAAAAGACTTGCGGAAACCCAGGAAGAAGTGAACCATCAAACCCCAGGAAGGGCAGGAATGGGCAGCCCTGGAGCCTTCTGCCTTTGTTAATCCTAGTGCTCTGCCATGAGTGTCTATGACTGAGCTCAGCTCCCTGCATGGGGCAGCTTCACTGGGTTCTTGGCCACTCACTGACTTTGGTCCAATTCCAAAGTCCAGGGAGAGGAAATAGCCCTTGGATTCTCCTCCCCAGGAAGATGTCCATCCAGTTCCAATCAGCTGTGGTTGGGGTGGGAGTGGGGAAAATACCCTGTGGTCTTCACAGCTACTCCTTTCAATTGCTCTGGGCACTGCTGATTAAGCCAGAAAGGTTGGAAACTATTGACAAGGAGGCACGGTGAATGCCTGGCTAATTTACTCTCATTAAAACCTCTTACTTTTTCTTCCTTTCCACTTTCTGAGCCATTGGCGCTCACCTGGTGGGGAATGTGGCTGTCCTTTGTCAGATTGCATGGGAATGTTCTATAAATGAGTGGTCACAGCGGAGGCTGGTTAGGAGTTGGCTCTGGAGGTGCTGGGTTAGGGGCTAGGAAGGTTGGGGAGACTGAAAACAGAATGAAGGTGGGTTGGGATAGGGGAGCAAAATCCAGGGCTTCCTCCCCAAGCAGTCAGGTTGAGCAGGAGGGATCAGGACAGGAGTCCAGCGGGGCAGGTCCAGGGGAGTAGGGCAGTGGGAGCAAGCAGATGCTTGGGAAGTGAGCTGTAGAAAAGCAGGTTAGCACCATCCAAAAGAGTTCTGCCAAAGGTCTCTTACCACCTTGCACTGGCCAAATCTCATGACCCCTAGGGTCAGGACTCTGACATTTCCTTTCTTTTTTTTTGAGTTGGAGTCTCACTCTGTCGCCCAGACTGGAGTGCAGTGGCTGCTCCCGGCCACCACAGCCTTGACCTGCTGGCTCTACCTCAGCCTTCCCAGTAGCCGGAATTACAGGCATGCGCTACCACGCCCGGCTGATTTTTTGATTTATTGTAGAGATGAGGTCTCGCTGCCCAGGTGGGTCTCAAACCCGTGGGCTCAGGCAATCCACTCACCTCAGCCTCCCAAAGGCACGGGATTACAGGTTGAGCCACCGAGCCCGGCTTGACATTTCCTTTTCTAACAGTCTCTCTTGGACTCTCAGGACACTATTTTTTTGTTTCTCACCCACATTCCTGAATGAGGCATTTTGTTCTCTTTCACTGGTTCTACTATTTTCTTTTCAGCCTTCTGATCTCAGTCTTATTTCTCAAAAAGGTAGTCCACAGTAAGAGAGTTTGCTAGGTGTTTTTCCTGGACTACAATGCAGGACTGCTAAGAGTTTCTAACTCATGAGGATTATCATATGGAATAACTAAACTCATACATGTAAAATGCTTACTGTGGACTCTGGTGTGTGGTAAATACTCGATGAATGTCAGTTACTTTCTCTCTCATGCAGTTTCTAGGAGGTCTTCTCCCCTCCCCTCACTTCAACTATCTCCTCTAGACAGATGGTCTCCAAATCTGGATGTTCAGTGTGAGCTCTGGATTTTCACTTCTTGTTGAGTCCAGGGCAGATGAAAGAGCATGGGCTCAGGTGATGGCAGACAAGGGCTTGCATCCTGTTCTGTGCTCACAGCTGTCGACTTTGTACAGGTGACTTCATCTGAACATGTGTTCATCTCCTCATCCATAAGTGGGATAATGATATTTGCTTTGCTGGAGTGGAATAAGCTTCACAGTGTCTATTTCCTCCATGGTACCTTGCTCTATAATTATATCTCTCCTTCCCCATCCCTGCTGAAGAGAAAGTAAGATCCTTGACAGCAGGAGCCTCACTTCCTTGCTCCCTACTCTATTTCTTGTCCCAGCACTCCCCTGATAGAGGCCACCAGGAATTCCTCAACCACTTTCTCTCCTATATTCTTTTGGCTTCTTAAAGTCAACATGTACCAAACCAAACAACTAATCATTGTTTTCCTGAGACCTGACCCACTCATTTAACAAACATTTATTAAGTGCCAATTATAAGAGAAGCACAGGGTTAAAGGTTGAGACAGAAAAAACATGAGACATCATTGTCTCATTTATGGAAATGATCACTGTCTACTTTGGAGGTAGACAATAATACCAAATAATGCATTTGCAATAAGAGTACAGATGTTTCTCAGGGAGCCAAAAGCTCAGAGGAGGAACACTGTTTCTGACTGTAAGAGCTGAAGAAAGTTTCTCAGAGGAGGTGACGGTTATCCTTGGTGTAGATGAAACAGTAGAAGTTTGCCAGGAAGAAGAGATTGTCAGATAGCAAGAAGAGTGTTGTCAGAGGCATGGACTAACATGATTTGTATTCAGTTGGAAGGGAGGGCCGAGACTATTTCCCCCTCATTTTCTTAAGTGGAAATTTCAAACATATACTGACATAGAGAAAATAGTATAACACTCACCTCTGTGTGATCGCCCAGCTTCAACAATTATCAACTCATGGCCAATCTTATTCTATCTATCTCCCTACTCACAAAACACTCATCCCATTATTTTGATGCAAATCTAAGACACTGAATAATTTCATGTGTAAATACTACCTGTTATGATGGTTCTATTAAAATTTTATTTTAAAATATGTATGTATGTATGTATTTATTTATTTGAGACAGAGCCTCACTCTGTTGCCCAGGCTGGAGAGTACTGGCATGATCTTGGCTTACTGTAGCCTTGACTTCCTGGGCTCAAACAATCCTCCTGCCTCAGCCTCTGGAGTAGCTTGGACTACAGGTGTGTGCCACCATGCCTGGCTATTAAAAAAAAAATTGTAGAGATGAGGTCTTACTATGCTTCCCAGGTTGGTCTTGAAATCCTGGATCCTCCTGCCTTGGCCTCCCACAGTACCGGGATTATAGGCATGAGCCATCACATCTGGACAAAAAATTTAACATAAACAAATACTGTGGTATCTTGAAAAGATTAAGTATCTCCTCTTTTTTCTTCTTAAAAAAACTCATACTATAACATCGCAACTTGTTTGCTTGATTTTTATTCTAGTCATCTATCTGGTCACTATATTGTATCAGTATTCCATTTGTAAATATACCATAATTAAACTAGCCAACCCCCAACTGATGGGCATTTAGGTAGTATCCAGTCTCTTAACATTTAAAAAAAAGTTGGGAGAATTCCCTTAAACAGATATCTTTGGTCTACCTATGGGTATATCTGCAGGTTAAGTTCTTGGATATGGAATTTCTGGGATCTTGTACACATGAATTCTGACAAGTGTTTCCTATTTAGTCTAATGGGTGCTTTGAATGATATGACAAGGATGCTTTCTCTCTACTGTCTAGGTTTTTGACACTCTGGAGTCCTCTCTGTCCCTTCCTCTATTTAATCAATCTACCAACTCAACTCTACCAGCCTGTCATCTTCCTGCCTCCATTCCCACTGTTGTGGTCCTGGCTCAGGCCCTTATCCTTTATCAGGGCAGCTGCAGCTACCAACTCAGCATGTATGCTAATCACCTGCCAAAGTGAACATCCTAAAATGGGAACTTCTCTGACTTAAACACCTCTGTTGGTTCTCACCATCTGCAATATTAAAAATCCCGAAACTGGACTGGATAAAAAAAATGTGGTACATATACACAATGGAATATTATACAGCCATAAAGAAAGACAAACATTTGGACTTCGCAGCAACTTGGATGGATTTAGAGTCAATAATACTCAGTGATCTATCACAAAAGCAAAGAACAGGTATCATATGTTCTCACTCATAAGTGGACCCTGAACATTTATCATAATGCTATAAGAAAGGAATTGGCAGTAGCGGGATACTGCCGGGTGGAAGAGGGGAACACAACATCAGTAAGGTACCTGATCTCAAGTCAGGCAAAGTGGGGACCAAAGGGAGGCCCAAACTTTACCTGTACGATGTCCACTTGTATGCCTAATCCTGAATTGTACCCCACATCTTTAAAATAAAATATTTATAAAAGAAATCCAATTCCTCAGCCTGCCTTCAGTGCTCTCCTGTCTGTCCTCCACTTCTCACTTTTTTTTTTTTTTTTTTTTGAGTTGGAGTCTCACTCGGTCGCCCAGACTGGAGTGCAGTGGCCGCTCCCGGCCACCGCAGCCTCGACCTGCTGGGCTCCGGCGATCCTTCTGCCTCAGCCTTCCGAGTAGCCGGAATTACAGGCGCGTGCGTACCACGCCCGGCTGATTTTTTGGCTTATTGTAGAGATGAGGTCTCGCTGCCCAGGCGGGTCTCGAACCCGTGGGCTCAGGCAATCCACTCACCTCAGCCTCGAACCGGCGGGCTCAGGCAATCCACTCACCTCAGCCTCCCAAAGGCGCGGGATTACAGGCTGAGCCACCGAGCCCAACTGCTCACTCCTTTTTCACACACCTTAGGCTTCATTGAAACTGGACTCTGATGTCTCATTTGGGCCCAGTACACCCACTTCCTTCTTTTTCTGTTAGCAAAAAGTTTTGCTCATCCTTGAAGGTGAACTAAACCCCACCTCTTCCATGAATCCACTCAGTGTAAGGACCAATAGTTTTGGATCCAGACTGACTTGAATTCTTCTCCTGGTTTTCTGGGGGAGGGGGCTGTCATTTAATCTTTCTGAAATAAAATTTTCACCCATTAACTAGAGACAAAAATACCTATCTTGGAGGATGACTGAGAGGATTAGAGATGATGGGACTATAGTAGCCCCTGAATAAAAACCACTTCTGATTATTTCCGTGGTCATTGTTACCGTCCCATCGCACTAGCTTGCAGTCTCTGGTTCTACGCCGTCTACATTTGCTTTGTGTGACAGCAGGTCGTGGATAAGACTGTCTTGATCACTAGACGGCAAGCTCACTGTGGGCAGGACTCACTATTTCCCGCCTGGATCTTCCATCCCGGCACCAAGCCGGGATTGCGGGCGCTCAAGTGGAGAAGGGACCGGGATAAATGTAGAAAAACATGCACTGACAGGCGCACGCAGAGATATGCGGCAATCCAGGATTCTCCCGGAGTCTTCGTCGCGGGACACAGAGGGCGGAGTCAGGGCCGGGGCGGGGCCTGGTCCCGGGGCGGAGCTTGGCGCGGATCCCTCCCCGGTCCGTCCGTGAACGTGCTCCGCTGGGTGAGTCCGCGCGCGGCTCTGTCCCGGCGCTGCAAGTGAGCTCCGCGTGGCCTCGCGGGCCGGGTGCGGCGGCAACATGCGCCCGCTGCTCGGCCTCCTCCTGGTCTTCGCCGGCTGCACCTTCGTCCTGTACTTGCTGTCGACGCGACTGCCCCGCGGGCGGAGTCCAGGCTCCAGCCAGGAGACTGAGGGCAGGTGTGTGGCAGGGCTCGGGGCTCGGGTCAGAGGGACGGCGCCAGCTCCGAGGATGGGGGCTGGGAATCGGAGATCAGGTTCCCGTCTCGGAGACGTCAGGGTTGGGATTTGAGGTTCATTTCCATATCCCGGCCCGCATCTACATCACATGGGTCAGGCGGGTGAAAGGGAGCCCGAGCCCGGCCCTGAACCGGATCTGCGTGTCGCCGTCTGCGCGGGGCGCGCGTGCAGTGCCGTGGTTGGGGCGGTGTTTGCGGGGGGCAACGCTGCGCTTTCCCCGGGCTGAGCCTGCCCGCGCCGTGGCTTTCGCCTCTCCGTCCCAGCCCTGGACCCCGTTTCCAGACGGCCTGCGCCCCTCGGGGGACCCCCCCAGCCCTTTCACATCCACTTTCACGTCCTTTCTCCTCCCAGCCCACTCCACTCCCGTCAGATCTGCCCTTCGGACTTTAAGACATTAAGTCTTCAGGAGAAACGTTGCATGAACAACTTTAAATTATTCACGAATTAATTATCGGGTTTGTCCATCATCCTGGCAGTCTCTACTTTTTCCCTTATGATGAACAACTGGGTGATGAGCAATACCTACCTGGCTGGTTTTTGTGAGTGCTGCGTACTATTTATAAAGTGCATGGAAGTGTGCCTAACACAGCACCGTGTTGTCAAGGGATTTGCTGATAATTGAGTATTAGGGTAACTATTTTCAGTTACTGTGTCCTTTTGCTCTAGACATACCAGCATTTTCGTGAGAACTGGGAGAGTTTGCTTATACTTGGTTAGTGATGGAATCAAGGATTGTTCAGGTGGCAGAGGCAAGGTGGCCTTTACACTGTAACCCTTGGACACAGGATTCAGAGGGCACTGAGGACCAGATTAAGAACATAGTGAAAAAAAGCAGGCTCTTTGATAGGGTTGGTTTAGAACCTGACATATTAACAAGATAGTTATGTTTGTGATATGGGATAGATATACTTAATTTGTGTGTGTGTGTGTGTGTGAATGGTAAAACAGTTGTTTTATCTAGCACCTAGAACTGTGTGAAGTCTGAATTGTACTTGCTTGTAGGGGAGGGCGTGTCCTTGAAAGGAAACAGATTTAGGACATTTGGTACTATCCTGGAAATGAGTCCATTTGCCTCTTAGTAGGTCATAACATCTGAGAGCTAAAAGAAAACTGAACGATTATCTAGCACCAACCCCTCGTTTTTTATATAAGGAAACTGAGGCCTAGGGACTATCCTAGGGTCACACAACCCGGAAGGTAACCAGAGTCTGGATGCTGACCCAGGTCTCTTGCTTCCAAAGCAGGGCTCTTCTGTCTGCCTCTGCTGTGTTGTATTGGGTCCATCATCTTGGGTTCACGTTATGTATGAGTTCCCAGCAGGCCAGATGATGGCTATATTTATAAACCTGCTTTGGAAAGAAGACACAGCAAGTGACTTTCTTAGGCACTGGGCTGAGCTGGACTCATGTTTCCATCTGCTTTTCCAAATCTGCAGATCACTGTGGTTCCCCTCAGACCTGGCGGAGCTACGAGAGCTCTCAGAGGTCCTTCGAGAGTACCGGAAGGAGCACCAGGCCTACGTGTTCCTGCTCTTCTGCAGCGCCTACCTCTACAAACAGGGCTTTGCCATCCCTGGCTCCAGCTTCCTGGTCGGTATCCTGCCCTCCCTCCAACTGTTTATCTGTAAAATTCAGAAACTTTCTGTAACCTCCTGCATTGTTGTGCGAGAGGATTAAATGTAACTGGTTGTAGAGGGACTGGCACGCAGTGGCCCTCAGCACTTACTGAAGGACTGAGTGGAGAAACAGGAGACTCAGAAAGTTTCCTTTTGTCCTGCTTACTTTTCCTGCCTCAACATCTTTACTCTAGGCTCAGGTTGGATTTGCTCAAGTAGTTTCTATGTTGGAAACTAGAAGAAAAGCAAACACGTCCAAAAGAGGCAGAAGAGATGTGTGGTGCTCAAGGTCAGGCTGACTCCTTGGGGCTTTCCCTGTGTCTGTCTTCTCTCTTGAGCCGATCCTTCTTCAGGGAAGAGATCCAGCTGCTTCCCAGTGGGGCTCCACACCCAGACCGGGGTGAATCCTGACTCTGCCTCGGCAAGATACTTAATCTTTCACTGGTAGAATGGGGTAAGGTTAGTGTATGACACAGGGGTGTAGTCCTCACTAGTCAAGCAATTAACGCACAATTGGTGCTCAGTGAATTCCTACCTTTCTACTTCCAAAGCCCCTTTTACTCTTGAATCCCATGTTTTGGCAGGATGATGTCTACCAGTCAAACTGCATTTAGAAAGTATTGGTTCACTCTTCCATTTTTGTTAAACTAAAATGTCTTTAAGTGTCAGCTACAAGCTGGGCTCAGTGGCTCAGCCTGTAATCCCGCGCCTTTGGGAGGCTGAGGTGAGTGGATTGCCTGAGCCTGCGAGTTCGAGACCCACCTGGGCAGCGAGATCCTCATCTCTACAATAAATCAAAATATCAGCCAGGCGTGGTAGCACATGCCTGTAATTCCAGCTACTCGGAAGGCTGAGGCGGAAGGATAGCCGGAACCCAGCAGGTCGAGGCTGCGGTGGCCGGGAGCGGCCACTGCGCTCCAGTCTGGGCCACAGAGTGAGACTCCAACTCAAAAAAAAGAAAAAAAAAAAAAGTGTCAGCTACAACGCTGGTCAACGTGAAACATTCAGGATTAGCACACTACCTAGATGTAACTCCAGCAAAAAGCAAAGAACACATCTTATATAGCTGTGTGGTCTTATCAAGGGAAGACCCATGGTTTGTGTTCATCCTTTGAAATAGTAAAAGTAACTTGTGAGTTTCATTTCTACATTCTTAGAGTCCCAGTGATTGCAGGATCTACCACAGTCTATGCAGGCTGGGTGCTATATACACATATTACGCATTTGATTTTCTCCTGCCACCTGAGGCTTTAATCCCTGTCCTCATTTTAAAGGTGATGAGCCCAAGGCCAAGGTTGTAGTTCCCAGCCTTTTCATCATTTTTCATTAACCTCTTTTTACAAATTTTATGCATTTATTTATTTGATTGGAAAATATAGTTTATTTAGAAAGTAAATTAGAGAGAGAGGGGAGATTCACCTCTCCAAGGTAGGAGAGGGGGCCAAAGCTTAGGAAACATGGCAGCAACCATAGGTGAAAGAGCATATGGCCACACCAGAGTTTAGTAAAGCAATGATCTAAAATTTATTTTTTTGAGAGAGTCTTATTCTGTCACCCAGGCTGTAGTGCAGTGGTGGGATCATAGCTCACTGCAGCTTCCTGGGCTCAAGGCCTCCCAAGTAGCTGGGACTATAGGTACACTTGCTACCATGCCTGGCTAATTTTTATTTTTTGGAAAGACAAGGTCTCGCTATGTTGCCTAGGCTGGTTTTGAACTCCTGGCCTCAAGTAATCCTTCCACCTTGACCCCTAAAGTGCTGGGATTACAGGTGTGAGCCCCTGTGCCTGGCTCATTTACCTCTTTAAAATGGGAGTTGAGTTTTGGCTAGGAAAACTACTGAGAGAGGAAGGAACCTATGACTCTTAGACACCAAGATGAGGCGAATGGTATCTGCCAGGTATTCTCATGGCTAAGGGTTTGTGTTTTTTTGCAGAATGTTTTAGCTGGTGCCTTGTTTGGGCCATGGCTGGGGCTTTTGCTGTGCTGCGTGTTGACCTCAGTGGGTGCCACTTGCTGCTACCTGCTTTCCAGTATTTTTGGCAAACAGCTGGTAGTCTCCTACTTTCCTGATAAAGTGTCTCTACTGCAGAGGAAGGTAAGGGGAGGGGACATATCTGGGGGCTGGGCCCATAGGCAGTCACCTCATGGCCTGGAGGGGATTGAGGAGCAGGGATTTCCCACAGGGCTCCACCTTGTCTCAGGAGGTCCTAGGGGTTCTTTGATGCCTTCAGGAGCACAAACCTGGGATCAAATCCCAGCTCAGTCATTACCAGCTCTGTGACTTTGGGCAAGTTTCCAACTTCTTTGAGCCTCAGTACCTCCATTTTTTAAATGGGAGAACAGTCTCCACCCTGGAGGGCTGTTGGAAGCATTGGGAACAGAATATGCAATGTGTCTAGAACAGCGGCTGACTCCATCAGGTTTTCAGTACCTGGAAACCCTTTCTGCTGCTAAACGGCCTTGTCTTCTTTGGCTACAGGTGGAGGAGAACAGAAACAGCTTGTTTTTTTTCTTACTGTTTTTGAGACTTTTCCCCATGACGCCAAACTGGTTCTTGAACCTCTCGGCCCCGATCCTGAACATCCCCATTGTGCAATTCTTCTTCTCAGTTCTTATTGGTAAGATGCTGGTGGGGTAAGTTGGAGTCTTCAGAGTTGTCATGTGGGGAACTGCCCTGGGTTACCAGCCACATGGGTCGGTATCTGCCCCTGAGCCCACAGGCTCACAAAGAGCGTCTTTAAGCTTTCTGACTTAAAGGAATTATTCCTGATTTCAAATCTACTCAGGCTTGAGCATGAAAACTCATAAGAATCCTTTAGGAATAAATATTGTTCATTCTACAACTGAATTTAGTGCCTAATGTGTGCCAGGCCTGCGCTAGGCACTGGGATTAGAAGAGATAATCTGTGTAAAGCACACAGCTTCGTCCATAGTAAGTGTTCAATAAATACTAGCAGGAAGGGCAGAGTTGGAGTGAGAGGATGTGGCCATGAGTTTTGGGTGAGGACAAAAGCAAGGAGCAGAGCAAGGGACTTCCTGTCTGGCTTTGGTTAAGTTCTACCTTAGGAAGAGCTGACATCCATGAGGTTCCTTCTTGCCTTTTTGACAGTGGCACGACTTTCAGCAAGCTACGTATCTTCAGTGGACCACTTGGCCAGATGAGAAGCTGAGGATAGAACAGTGTTTCTCAAAGTGTGGGTCATGAGGCAACTGATCAGAATGGTAATAGGGAAGAGTCTTGTAGAAAATCTAGATTCTGGGGCCTACTTCAGACCTACAGAATCAGAATCTTGGGAGTAGGATCTGGGAATATGCTTTTTAATCCTATTCCTAGTCAATGATTCTCACACTCTGTAAACCTATCAGAAAATCACTTTGGGCCAGGCTCGGTGGCTCAGCCTGTAATCCTAGCACTTTGGGAGGCCTGGGGGTTTGAGACCAGCCCGGGTAACTTGGTGAGACCTCGTCTCTACAATAAATAAAAAATTAGCCAGGCATGGTAGCACACGCCTCTAGTTCCGGCTACTTGGAAGGCTGAGGTGGAAGGATCACCGGAGCCCAGCAGGTTGAAACCAGGGAGACTGTGAGCATGCCGCTGCATTCCATCCTGGGCGACAGAGTGAGAGTCCCACTCAAAGTAAAAAAAAATCACTTAGGGGCTAGGTGGGGTGGCTCAGCCTGTAATCCCAGCACTTTGGAAGGCCAAGGCGAGAGGATTGCCTGAGCCCGGGGTTCGAGACCAGCCTGGGCAACTTGGTGAGACCTTACCTCTACAATAAATTACACAAACTAGCTGGGTGTGGTGGCATGCACCTGAGTTCCAGCTACTTGGAAAGCTGAGGCAGAAGGATTGCCTAAGCCCAGCAGGTTGAGGCTGCGGTGGCTGTGAGCATGCCACTGCACTCCAGCCTGAGCCACAAGAGTAAGACTTCAACTCAAAAAAAAAATCACTTGGGGAGCATTTTTAGCAATCCTTTATTAGGTCATACTACTCATCAACTAAATCATCATCTCTAGAGTAGGACTCAGGGGCCAGCATCTTATAAAGTTTTCCAGGTGATGCAAGTATGCAGCATGAGTAGCTAGTCCCTGGAAGGGATTCTGCTAGATCCTGAGTTTTTGAATCCACTGAATTAGAAGATTTCTAAAGTCTCCCTTTGTCTTTGACAACTGTATGACTTCCAGCATGCTATCCTCGATGGGCTACTCAGCCAGATAAGGGGCTGGACCTAGAGCAGCATTTCCCGAAGGGTGGGCCTTGGACCACCAGTACCAGAATGGTAAAGTGCTAACATCCTGCAAAATCAGTAACTGTTACTTTCTGTATGCTGGAAGTAAACAACCCTCTTTCAGGCTAAGGCAAGGATTGCCTTCTCTTAAACCTTTCTTAGAGCGTGGAGGGAAAGACGATTCAGGGCTTCTAGGTCAAATAGAACAAATCTGTAGTGGAGCAGCTACTATTAATAGGAATGCCTGAGAGAAATTGAGATCTTAAATCGAAACAAGATCTACCACAGCCAATTCTGGAAATAGTTGCTTTCAAACAAAGTACCTCAGTGCCTCAGATAGTGGGTGTTAACAGCTCGCAATTACCTTGATGCCACAAGGCTTGGAAAATCTCTGGACACTGGTATCCTGTCCCCCATCTGACAAGCTTGTGATC
Source organism: Cephalopachus bancanus (assembly GCA_027257055.1). Lineage (NCBI taxonomy): Eukaryota > Metazoa > Chordata > Mammalia > Primates > Tarsiidae > Cephalopachus > Cephalopachus bancanus. The sequence goes on along the minus strand of JAPVLO010000098.1, from coordinate 2,482,917 downwards.
TTGAGGGGTCTGTGATACTTCCTCTAATGTGGCATATGAATGGATTACCGGGGGTTCCAAACCAATTGAAATCTTGGGGTGGGAGTGAGGAAGAGGCTTCTAAAATACAGGTTCTTGGGCTCTACCCCAGAACCAAGTAACCAGAATATCCGGGGTGGAGGCTGAGGATTTTTAAAACAACTTTACTAGGGAATTGTTATGCAACCAGCCTGTCCAGCCACCAGTCAGACTTTTGGGATCTAGTGGATTTGATGACTTCTTAGTGACGCTGCAGAATACAAAAAGTAGTACTTCTTCCAAAAAACTGTTTTTTAAAAATCCCATGCAGCCAGGCTCGGTGGCTCAGCCTGTAATCCCACGCCTTTGGGAGGGTGAGGTGAGTGGATTGCCTGAGTCCGCGGGTTCGAGACCCGCCTGGGCAGTGAGACCTCATCTCTACAATAAATCAAAAAATCAGCCAGGCGTGGTAGCGCATGCCTGTAGTTCCGGCTACTTGGAAGACTGAGGCGGAAGGATCACCGGAGCCCAGCAGGTCGAGGCTGCGGTGGCCGGGAGCGGCCACTGCACTCCAGTCTGGGTGACAGTGTGAGACTCCAACTAAAAAAAAAAAAAAAAAAAAAAATCTCATGCATAGTGTAAATCTCATAATGATGGTGCTTCTTTCTTTACTTTGGCTGTTGGGTACTAAGAACCAGATCTGGGTTCCATCTTTAGCAAATGGGTGAACCTTATGCATTTTTGTATTAACTGTAAGCCTTGACTTAACGTATTTTTCTGCACTCATTTTGTCTTACTATTTTAAAATTTTTGCCTTATTGTAGCATATATGTATCGTGTAAGCTATCTCAAGTTCTTCTATTGAACAAGGCAGGTGTACATGGGCGGGGGGAAAGAGTGGAAAAGAAGGAAAGAAGGGAAAGAGTTCTATGTCGAAGGCTCAAGAGCCAGGCAGAAAAACCAGAGTCAATGTTCTGAATTCCTGGTGTCATTTTTGAATTGTGATTTTCTTTTCCTGCCCCAGTAACAAGCTGTTTTCCCTCTTCTTCAGGTTTGATCCCATACAATTTCATCTGCGTGCAGACAGGCTCCATCCTGTCAACCCTAACCTCACTGGATGCTCTTTTCTCCTGGGAAACTGTCTTTAAGCTGTTGGCCATTGCCCTGGTGGCATTAGTTCCTGGAACTCTCATTAAAAAATTTAGCCAGAAACACCTGCAGTTGAATGAAATAAGCAATGCTAATCATATAAATAGAAAAGATACGTGATCTGGTTTTTCTGTTTGCCATCTCCCTGGACTCTACTGCTTATTTGTGCAATGGGTGTAAAGACCCTCATTGTTTTTCAGTTACCCTCAGCAGGTGACTTAGACACTCTGTTCATCTGTGTGCGGTGTCTTGTCATAAAAGGACACTGCTCTTGATGGTGAATTATATCAGGTTTTTGCACCGGCCCTGGCTTAGCAGGACATGCTGTGAAATGGATGACCTCTTAGAAAATCCTGTGTATATTTTATTGTCTGACAAACTCAGGATAACCAGTTGTATTTGCTTCATGTCAGCCCCTGAGCGGCTTTGGAAGACGATGCTGATTTTCCCTGTCCGGTGTACCTCTCGCAAAGTGACAGACTGTTGTGACAGGTGTCCTGTTAAGTCCCCGTGGATGTTATTCATATCAGTGATGACATGTGAACCTACATCACTGACATCATGCTTCATCTTCTGTTAGTCTCTTGAAGAGTGTTTCTTTTGTACTTTTTTGCTGATGACCTACCTCTTCATAAGTCAAATGAAATAAACCAATGAACTGCCTAGGACTTCCATATAGAGCTCACAAATGGATGATTTCTGTGATCCTCATGGTTGCATGTCCTGACAGTTAAGCTGATTGCAAACAGACTATTAAATGTGAATGGAGCAAACTGTATGTTATGGATATGTTTTTGAGAAATCCTTATCCTTCTGGGTGGGCAGGGCCCTTGACTCACCTGAATCAGATGGTCATCCATACATTTTCTCATCTGTCCTTTCTGCATGGGAATCACTTCTGTGTCCTCCTGCCTGGGGAATAATTCAGGATGGGAGGCTGTCAGCCCTGTATCCTTGAATGGTTTTTTTTTGTTTTGTTTTGTTTTTGCCACAAATAACTGAGGAATAATTGTATTTTATCTTTTAATTCAAAGAGGAAAACATGGTTTCTGCTTCTTTTGTTGTATTTTGTATCTTAATTGCCCACAGCTGCCATTACTTCCTACAGCTGTAGTATTGAATTGGCACAGACCTGGATTAATGCTTCCAAGAACAGAAAGACCTTGGTGCTTAAACCTAAGGCTCTGTGATCTTGTACCAGAACTGTTGCTCTCGGTTATCACTTGCTGAGTTTATGATTTGGCTTGGCCGAGAATCTTGCCTAGGCTTTAATCTAGGCCTCTTGATCTACATGAATTCTTGGGAATACTCATGTTCTGTAGGAAGAATGGATTCCCAAATGGTGTTTTTTTGGTCATTGTGTGATGCTTTCACACCAAGGATCTCATTTTTAAAAATGTGTTTCTTTAAAAGAAGCCTTGATAACAAGAGTAGGAGGGGTGAGGAGGAGGCAGACTGTGAAACCTTGGTAGTCTTCTGGAGTAGGGGAGGGAAAGACAAACAGGAAGTTTTGCCCAAGATTGCAAATGTGCCCCCTGCCCCTTTTCAGGCACCTTAGATCTGTCTCCCACTCTCTACCCCCACGATTTTGCAACAATGTGCCTTATCGGTTGTGCGTCTAGGCAAAGCAATTTTCCAATAAATGGATATAAATGTTCTATGTGGTGCTTGTTTGAACATGGTGCTGACTTTCTACTACCCTTGCCAGCGGGACTCAGGATTGGATGCAAATTAGACAATCCAAAAGGGTGTTTCAGCTTTCCACTGTCAGTATACTTCTTCCTAAAATCATTCTTTGGAGACCTTCTCTTTTCCTGCCTATGCTCCCTTTATGGTGGAACAGCTACAAGATGGACGGCAGAAAACCACAGGGAAGAAGCAGAGGGCCTTCTAGGCCTTTATGGAATACTCAGGAAGAGACTGTAACTGAAGAAAATGATGGCTGACTCTTTTGTGGTTGTGTCAAATGCAAGAGTCACAGAAACTGGCTTTCCCCTTTACCTGTTCTTTTTGACTGCAGGAAACCCAGGCATGTGAAGTTGTCCTATCCCTAAAGTTCTGATAAATGCTGAGACGTGTTAAGGCAGCTCTCAGGACACAAACAGTAATTTAGGAAAAGACAGGACCAGAAAACGGTGAAGTACACGTTTTGTTTAATTCCATGCATTTGTTTGCTTTGATAGTCATTCTTGTTCCCATTGCTGTTCAATACAAAGAGGGAGCCCACATCAGAAAACACTGGGGACCACAGGGGTGGCAGACAAGGGAGTTCGTTTTGAGACTTAACCTCAAAAAAGAAATTCATTTGCTCCAAACTCAGAGGAGTGCAAATTATTGTAGTCAAGAATCAAAGAGGGTCTTCTCACTTTCAGAGTCTAGGCAGGGTCATTCTGGAGGGGAAGAATCACCGGATGATATGGTCAAGATGGGACATCTTCCTAACAGCTTGCGCATTCTGGCCAGGTGCCCTCTGGCCTGCAACCATTGGAAGACCCTGACCACCTGGTCACTGGGCAGCAGCCTGGGGCTGGGAGCCAGCGATCCCCTGAGTGCTGTGAAGTGGCTCTGGAGAGCAGGCCTGGGATGCTGCCAGAAGTTTCCTTACAGTGGCCTTGCCATCCACTTGGGGCTTGGCTCTGTGAGAAATCCTGCCGTCGTGCCCTGGTCACGTGACAGTTAACAAAAATCTTAACCCAACTCCTTTGGTGTATCCCTGTTTCAGAGCTCCCCTCTTCTGCCACCTGTCCCTGAGAAATGCTCCAGGTTCCTCAAGGGTCCTCCACTTAGCAGCCTAGTTCATTTCAACTTGATTAGGCATTTGCAGCATCAGTTGTAACATGCAAACAAGCAGACTAATAAGATTCTAATGCGTCAGTCTGTGAGGTTGGTTAACACTGGTGGTGTGAGCATACTGGGACATTTGTCCTATGAAATCAGCAAAGAAGAAAAATTTTGCTGCCTGGAAAGGCACTAAATTCATACTGACAGTACAAGTCAAAGTCTTGAACAGAATGTCACATTGATTTGGTACATTAGTCTCACAGAATCTAAGGAAGAAGCAAGTGACTGGGACTTAACACATTAACTCTGTTTATAAAAGGGGAGGAACAAGCCGGGCTCGGTGGCTCAGCCTGTAATCCCGCGCCTTTGGGAGGCTGAGGTGAGTGGTTTGCCTGAGCCCGCGGGTTTGAGACCCGCCTGGGCAGCGAGACCTCATCTCTACAATAAATCAAAAAATCAGCTGGGCATGGTAGCGTATGCCTATAATTCCGGCTACTTGGAAGGCTGAGGCGGAAGGATCGCTGGAGCCCAGCAGGTCGAGGCTGCGGTGGCCGAAAGCGGCCACTGCACTCCAGTCTGGGCGAACGAGTGAGACTCCAACTAAAAAAAAAAAAAAAAAAAAAGGGGGGAGGAACATGCTAATTCATACCATGTTGTAATGATGTGAATGAAGAGACATTTTGGGATTTGATCCATCAGTGACTGGTGATTCTTCAATTGGAATTGTAGTCCAAAAGGGCAGTGGGGAGGGGCATGTGGCCTGTCCCTTGTTTATGGCACTGCCCCTGACAGCCCTGGGTGCGATTCACAGGGAGAAGGCTGGTGCGAGCCTGTCATCCTCCCATCGGGCCTACCTCAAGAGCTCAATCCACCTTCAGGAAATTAATTACAAGTTTCAATCTGGGATGGCAAGTGGATTTTCCCTCGTACCCCAATTCATTGCTGCTGCACGTGCTATATTGTGAGCGGTTCTGAGGCTGTGTCGGCTCAGCAGGGAAGAATAAGATGCCCAATAGACAATGTTAGTCTTGGGTGTTGGGGATGGAAGTGGTAGATGGTGGTATGTGGGGGTATTTTGGTTTCTGGCTCAGTGGGAAACAAAACAGTACACGACTGCGGATCAGGGCAGGAAATTCCAAATATGATGCTCTGGAGAATCCAGTTCCAGGAAGTTCAAGTAGGAATGTTTTAAGTAAAGAAAAAAAAAAAGAGAGAGAGAGAGAGAGACATAAGGGCATTGAAGAAAAAAGAGCAAATCATCTGATCAATAAGGATGCATTTACTCTCAAAGGATGTCGATGCTTCACAGTGAGAGAAGACATTTAAAATAGCCTGGTTGGCACCAAAAAAATCCAAACCATCATATCCCTTACTTAGGAAAGGAGAGGGGCATTATTTAGCACAATGAAGCCCTGCAGCAGATATCCAGTACTTACTAAATCCTATTTAAAATGTCCTTAATTCTAGGAGGATAGATTTGTTGATACTAATATTTAAAAGACACTATAACAAATCAGCTTACAATAGAGCTACCCATCTTTGTCTTTCTAAATAGGAGCTCCTATAATCTTGCAAACAGTTCTAAATTCAGTGGTGATAAGGTCCATTATAATTTCAAAGTGGATACAGGCTGCTCAGTCCCTCTGCTAAGCAAATCTAAGAGGAATTGTTATTTAGAGATCATGATCTAGAAACATGAAAATCAGGACCAAACACTCATCTGCAACACAAATTAAAACTCATCTTGCAATCAGTCAAAACAGATGCTAAATTAATGTGGATATTCATCCCGAGGGAGTTAAGCTTTCTATCTAAGAATAAGCTTGAAATCACGGTCTTGTGAAGTTACTTGAAGCACTGGTGAACAGTTGTCAGAACTGAAATATTAGCTTATAAATTCCCTGAGCTTTTGATTCAACGCTTTTCAGATGACTGTGCAATTTTAAAGAAATAGACATCAACTTGAGATTTTCCTGGTTATCACAAGGTAGGCAGTGAAAGACCAAGCTCGGATAGAGAAAGTGTTTCCCTTTTTATCCTCAACTAGGGACAGTGTTTTTCTCTGAAACCTCTAGTCAATTCTACTAAAACAGTGTGTTCAATGTGAACTTTATTCAACTCTTGACAATATAATGAATGACTGAAGATTCAACCACTATCTACTACCTAACCTGCTTGTAACAGTTACTCCAGATAAGGTGTATGGCATTAGCAAAATAGAGAGTCAAGATGGGAATTTTAAAAAACGATCAAAATGATGAGGTATAAGGTGTGGGTTTTGTAGGAAAATCATCACTGAAAGGTATAAGATAGAAGTTGACCCTCATGTTTCTTTGTTGCCACTAGAGATGGGCAAAAACTGGACAAACTGAAGTGTCACTGTTTTATGTTGGCTAGAAAGAGGACATCGAGTGCTAGCATCTCCATTCCAAGGAGTCATGAGCCAGAAGGATTCACAGTATGGTGTGACCTGAACTCAAGAGGATAGAAAATACGCCTTTCAAGGTACTTTCCCAGCCCTTGATCCTCTAAGTGACTAGGCCTCCTTCTTGAATTTCCTTTTTTTTTTTTATTTGGAGTCTCACTCTGTTGCTCAGACTGGAGTGCAGTGACCGCTCCTGGCCACCGCAGCCTCGACCTGCTGGGCTCCGGCGATCCTTCCGCCTCAGCCTTCCAAGTAGCTGGAATTACAGGCACGCGCTACCACGCCCGGCTGATTTTTTTTGATTTATTGTAGAGGATGAGGTCTCGCCAACTTGCCCAGGCGGGTCTCGAACCCGCGGGCTTAGGCAATCCACTACACCTCGGCCTCCCAAAGCACGGAATTACAGACTGAGCTACCAAGCCCGGCCTTGAATTTCTTTAGTCTTGTTATAAGATGACATCATAGCTACACATTTTATGCATTTCTTATAGGCGTATATAGTAATCTCCCCTGATCTGTGGAAGGTATGTCCCAAAACCCCCAGGGGAAGCTTGACACCATGGACAGTACCAAACCCCATATGTGCTATGTTTTTTCCTATACATACATACCTATGATAAAATTTAATTTATAAATTAGGCACAGTACTCTTGCCCTTTGGGGTTATTATTAAGCAACATAAGGGCTACTTCAACACAAGCACTGTGACTCTGTGACAGTTGATCTGATAGCCAAGATAGCTACTTAAGTGATTAATGGGCTGGTAGTGTATGCAGCTTGGATGTGCTGGACAGAGGGATGGTTCACGTCCAGGACAGGATGGAGTGAGATTTCATCAAGCTACTCAGAATGGCACACAATTCAAAACTTACAAATTGTTTATTTTGGGAATTTTCCATTTAATATTTTGGAGCCATGGCTGAACATAGGTAACTGAAACTGTGGAAAGTAAAATCACAGATAAGGGAGGACTACTGTGTAGGGGTGTGTGTGTGTGTGTGTGTGTGTACATATATGTCTCCCTCCTAGTCCTGACCAAGAGAATTAAGGTTGGTGTTGAGGGATCTGGCGGGAAGGAGATTGCAAACTATGTTGTCAATTCTTGAAACGAATCCATGAGCCCCATGCAGAAACTCTCTAGGTGTGTTCCTCTCAGGGCATTAAATAATTCTCTTTTTGCCTCTAATGTAGTCCTATGATTTTATTTCCTAAGAAACTTGAGAAAGTTTTCAGCTTTTGAACTATTTGTCCGTCCACGTAGTCATCGGCGCACCCAGGAGCTTTCATGATCAAGTCAAAATCACAACGTATCATTGCGCTTCAGGGCAGAACACGCATCCTCAGATGATTGTGGTTGTTCACAGAAAGTTAAGGAATACAGCTAAGATGAATACCAGGGAGCCCTCAAATGGCAATTCCATTTTCATTCCTTCATTAAAATAATAAAACCCATAATAATTCATGGTTAGCAATAAACACAATCATTGTGCTACATCGCAAATCACATCTTCTGGTTGACAGAAAATGAGAACGATAAATTATAAAATAAAATAACAATGATAATAATGCCATAACTTAAGGTCTTTCATGTAGTCCAGCTACAGATTTTTTACAAAATGGAATAATTTAATGAAAACAATACTGCTCTCTGTATAAGTTAAACACTTTTCTTCATTCTACCTAAGAACAAGAAAATTATAGACACTACATTTTAAATCACTGTCTCAACATAAAATGTAAACAAATGGAGTGATCAAACAAACAAAAGGAATTGCTTTAAATTCCCTCCTGCCTTTCCTTTTTGGCTGATGCAATCATGAAACCCAGAGGGCAGGGCAACACTTTCATGTGCACAAGGAATGGTTTGATAGCGGTATATGCAAGTCTTTCCTAAAGTCCAATATGATGCATGTTGAAGAGTATAGTGAGTCTGTTTGACAGTAGCCTATCTTGGAGACAGAGACGGGAACTAGGTCAACATCTGTTTGTATGTAAAATTCCAGATATGGTTTTTCTTAAAGCTAAAACCCCATGGAGTACCTTGGGATGCTTTCAGAGCCATGACCCTGGAGACAAGAAGGACCTCATGCTTTTGAAAATGTAAAAAATCTTCCCAATCCCTGCTCAGCATCACTTGTTCTTTCCACAAATTTCCAAGTCCAGTCACTCAAAACTGCATAGCTTTCAAGTGAAGTGAAAAATATCTTACAAGTAACATTTAACAAAACTGCTATTATGCTGGCAGAGGAGTTGCCTTTTGCAAGTTGCTTGTTTTACCTTTATTCTGACAGTGGTAGCCAGTCACTAAAGCTTCCAAGATAGAATGAGTTAATGAATAAAAGCAAGAGGATGGTTTGGGACTGGACACTGGACACACACACACACACATCCTAGTTGCCTTCAAGGTCTGTTCTCCTGTTGGAATCCATATGACTCTAGCAGACAAGCAACCTGGTTCCCGAGAAGGGGTGATTCCGACTTCCGTGGGTCATCCTGAAAATGTACGTTTTCAAACTCTACATTTGCTTTTCTAATACTGTTCTAGATGTTCTTTTTTCTCTTATCCTTTTCTCCTCAGCACCACTGCTCATCCCCCCACCCCTCTTTTCCAAAAAATGGAAAGGGTAGGATTTGGTCAGCAGGTAGAAAGGAAGTGAGCTACAAGAAAATGGCACTTGAGTCTGAAAGATCAACACATTGGTCAAGGTAACACATTGGTACCTTGACGATGACAGCATTAAAAAGGGACATATTTGCCAAAAACAAGATTTGACACTATCAGTAAGTCTCACTACCAAATGCTGCTTAAAATTTTAGAAATGAAATCGGCTTCTACATATACAGTTTTTTTTCCCCTTCTAGAGAATACACATGCCCTCAAGGACCTTGGATGCAAGTACCCGGTCACCAAACTTTCCTAAATCATTCCCATCACCCACCTGGACAAACTGGTTGAACTTAATGTGGTCTGTTCACAAGTTACCTGGGATTGCTTTTCTTTTGCTGTTCCTTGTGTTCTAAAATACTCAATATGTCTTGCTCTGGCTCTTCTTCAGTTACTGTGGCCAAAAGGCCTGGTCCCCTGTTCAAATGGCAATAACACCTCCTGGCCCCACAAGTTCCCAAGGATGTTGCTCCTAAATTCTTCTTTCTTTCCTTTTTTCTTTCTTTTCTCTCTTTTTTTTTTGCAAGAAATTATCGTATCTTTCTCTGTATCATATATAGTTCACTCTTTACAGTACAAAGTGTTAAAATGTCAACAAAAATAAATATCAATGTTACAGTAGCTAGAATATTCAATAAAATAGATCCCTGCCATTCTTGATTGAAATGTTCAGTGAGACTTAATTTCATTTGGATTTTTTTTTCCAGAGATTTGCGAAGTCTCATGTTCCTGTTATTGCAGCTCATGTCGAGGGTAGTAAAGAGGCGCAGTTCTCTTCCCAGCAAAAAGCAGGGAGAGAGTGGACCATGTCTGGGGTGGGGTGGATTTGAAATGCCAGTACAGTCACAAGATCTTCAGGATGCATGTTCCTTTGTTACCAAGTAGCAGAGCTGTAGTGTTTATTGGTCCTAACTGTGGCATCTGAACACTCCCCATCTGAAGAGTCACAGTCTGATTCTTCAAACTGCATAGGGTTCTGCAAAGTCAAGACAAAATTTAGAATCTTGGTTCATTTCTGCTGTCACTTAGTGTATATCGATCACCACCCACACAACAGGCACTGTGCTTGGTAAGAGGGCTACAAAGACAAACGAGACCAGGTTCTGTCCTTGTGGGGACTTATGAAGAAAGAAGACAAAGACAATTATAACAGTGCCCGCTGCCCCCACTTATACAGTGTTTATGGGGCTCCAGGTACCCTTTAAGTGCTGCGTATCTGTCAATTCATTTAACCTTTTCAACAACCCTGTGCGATAAATGCTGCTATTTTTCTTTTTCTTTTTTTTTTTTTGTGTCAGAGTCTTACTCCATTGCCCAGGCTGGAGTGCAGTGGCATGCTCACGATTACCCCAGCTCCGACCTGCTGGGCTTCGCGAGTCGAAGGCTCGCTACTCAGCCTTCCAAGTAGCCAGAACTACAGGCGTGTGCTGCCATGCTTGGCTAATTTTTTGATTTATTGTAGAGATGAAGTCTCACCACGTTGCCCAGGCTGTTCTCAAAGTCGTGGGCTCAGGCAATCCCTTCCCCTCGGTCTCCCAAAAGTGCTGAGATTACAGGCTTGTGTCACTATGCCCAGCCAGATGCTGTTATTATCCCCATTTTACAGATAAGGAAGCTGACCAATAGAGAGGTGAAGTGGCTTGCCCAAGGCCACACAGTAGGTAAGTGGAAAGGGTAGGATTTGCATCCATGCGGTCAGATATCAGGTATACACTTACAACCACTACACTATCCTGCCTCTCCAAAGGCAGTACTGAATATGAAATAAAGTGTCTGCCAGGTGCGGTGGCTCATGCCTGTAATCCCAGCACTTTGGGAGGCAGAGGTGAGAGAATTGCCTGAGCCCAGGCATTGGAGACCTACCTGGGCAACTTGGCAAGATCTCATCTTACAATGATTCAAAAAATTAGCTGGGCATGGTGGCACAAGCCTGCAGTTCCAGCTACTTGGAAGACTGAGGCAGAAAGATTGCCTGTGCCCAGTTGGTTGAGGCTGTGGTGGCTGTGAGTGTGCCGCTGCACTCCAACCTGGGTGACAAAGTGAGACTCTGACTAAAAAAAAAAAAATTTTTTTTTTTACATGTGCTATGATATCAGCATCTAGGGGAGAGTCAGGAGGCTCAGACTTTTAGCCATGTTGGGTGATGGGGTCGGGAGAAGGTGATGTTTGAGTTTAAACTTGAAATGAAGGGTTTTTGAGCAGTTTAATATCTGCACCTAATTTGGGAGAAACTGCTCTCATTTCTGGAAGCTCGGCTGATCTCTCTGCTACTTACTTCATGGAAGCCACTGTTGTAGCCTATACGAAATGAAAATTGAAGGTCCTCAAGATTTGAACATATTTCTACCCTGAAAGAACTAGGACGGGAACAGCAACGAAAGGAGAAGGGAGAAGCCCCCACCTCATAGCCACGCTCTTCTGCACACAGCTTGCCCAGAGACATCTGTGTCTTCACACGGCGCACAGCACACTCCTTGTCAGAGAGCCCATCTGAGTGTGAGGATATGTCAATGGGAATCTCCGGTGTCTGGGACAGCAGGTCATCTAGCTTCTCTGCCAGGCGGTCTTCAAGTTTATCAGCTAACTCATCAGGACTGTTTGAGTGGTCACTGGTATTTCCCTCTTCTCCATCAGACACAGAAAAATTCTCAGAACTAAATGTTGAATACGACTGGCAGCTGCTGATACAGCGATGCGGTCTAGAATCACAAAGAACCAGAGGTACTTAATCATAAGAACAACCACTTTCCTTTCCTAATCTGTCAGTCATAGTCCTGGTGAAAGATAATCTAGTTTTTAGTCCTGCCACTGAGGAGGACTAAATATCAAGGTAGTTAGAAAGTATTTAATTTAAAACAATAGAGAGGTGCCATGGACTGAGTTTTGTTCCCCACAGAATTCTGTGTTGAAGCCCTAATACCTAATAACATGACTATATTTGGAGATAGGACTTTCAGGAGGTAATTAAAGTTAAATGAAGTCATAAGGGTGGGGTCCTAATTGGATAGGATTGGTGACCTTATAAGAAGAAGAAGAGATTCTCTCTTTTCTTCTCTCCCTCCCTCCCTTCCCCTCTTTCTCCCCCTTCCCCTCCCTCCCTCTCTCAATGTGCATGCACTGAGCAAAGGCCATGTGAAGACACAGAGAGATGGTGGCTGCCTGCAAGCCAAGAAGAAAGCCCTCTTCAGAAACCAGATCTGCTGGCACCTTGATCTTGGTCTTCACAGCCCCCAGAACTATGAGAAATATCTTTTGTTTAAGCCATTGAATCCATGGATTTTGTTACAGCAGCCAGAGCAGACTAACACAGGGAGGCCCTTTACAAACTAATAAAATTACCCATAAAACAGCATGGCCATGCCACACAAACTGCCCACAGTATTCTCAGTTTTAGCCTTGAATCTGTACTTATACTCTTCATCTTGAAGCTCCTATAAAATGAATGCTGATGAACTAGATCTGCTGTGCATGATCAACTGCCAGAATGTACAATGGGAAAACATGGCCACAGTTAGTTCAAGTTTCTCTATAAGATGGCATTCAGAGAATGACTTGTGGTTCAATAGCAAGTGTGGCAAACTCAGGATTTTTTCCCCATTCCACTAAAAGCCATCATGTGTGTTTGTGGGTTTTACCTCTGTCTTCGTGGAAATTCAACTTCACTATCTACTTCTCCTTCTTCCTCTTCTGAAGAGTCATCTCCACTCTGAGGAGAACAAGGAGAAAAGGGTTTTATTTATTTTAGTCTCTCTCTTTCTCTCCTTCTACCCTTAACCCCCACTACCTGTAAAAGACTTAAAAGGCATTTAGTAGTAGCTTGTAGAATGTCATCTTAAAACATTTGTATCCTCATCCATTCAGGTAGCAACTTTCCTGGGTGACCATGATGGCAGGCCTGTACTAGATGCTGGAAGACATGTAGAACAGAATAAAACTTTATATATATATATATATATATTTTTTTTGAGTTGGAGTCTCACTCTGTCACCCAGACTGGAGTGCAGTGGCCACTCCCGGCCACGGCAGCCTCGACCTGCTGGGCTCCGGCGATCCTTCCGCCTCCGCCTTCTGAGTAGCCGGAATTACAGGCATGCGCTACCACGCCCGGCTGATTTTTTTATTTATTGTAGAGATGAGGTCTCGCTGCCCAGATGGGTCTCGAACCCACGGGCTCAGGCAATCCACTCATCTCAGCCTCCCAAAGGCGCAGGATTACAGGCTGAGCCACCGAGCCCGGCTAAAACTTTACATTTGCCCTCAAGGAGGTGAAGCTTCCATGAAGGTGTCCAGAGATGAATGATGGAGAGGGAAATTGGAGAGGAGGTTTTGGATTTTGGGGCAGTCTCTTATAATCATTGCCACTAGTGGTTCCAGGCTCTGTCATCAAGACCCCACCAAAAAAGTGATCTTTCAGTTCTTCAAAGCTCAGCAACTACTTTTTCTCTTTTTAATATACCAATCACGTTTTCACTACTATTATAGTTAGATAATATATATGTATACATAATATACTAAGACATATTATTTGAAGTTCAGACTATATTTTGTATTATATTCCTAATTCCACCATTAACACAACACTGCATACAACATAGGTACTTAACCCCATAAATATATTCAATTTTTTTTGTTAATTAAAAGATAGTGCTTAATGCATTTTAAGAAAAAATTTTTAGTTGGAGTCTCACTCCATCGCCCAGGCTGGAGTGCAGTGGCACACGGCCACTCCAGCATCAACCTGCTGGGCTCTGGCGATCCTTCCGCCTCAGCCTTCCAAGTAGCCAGAGCTACAGGCATGTGCTACCACTCCTGGCTAATTTTTGATTTATTGTGGAGATGAGGTCTCGCCAAGATGCCCAGGTGGGTCTCGAACCTGTGGGCTCAGGCAATCTACTCACCTCAGCCTCCCAAAGCGCAGGGATTACAGGCTGAGCCACTGAGCCCGGCTGCTTACTGCATTTTTACTAAGTCAGGATGTTGGCAGCAATAAAGGAGCTCTGACTGGGGCAGTTAAAGTCCCTTGATTACTGAGGCTCTGAGATTGATCTTGAAGGCTGGGTAAGTATCCAGCCAAGAAGATGATCTTCCCTTACAGAGAAAAACTCATCTCACACCAAAGGCATAAGAGCAGTCACACTTAAGATCAACTGTCAACCGGGCTCGGTGGCTCAGCCTGTAATCCCGCGTCTTTGGGAGGCTGAGGTGAGTGGATTGCCTGAGCCCGTGGGTTTGAGACCTGCCTGGGCAACTTGGCGAGACCTCATCTCTACAATAAATCAAAAATTAGCCGGGCATTGTAGCGCGCGCCTGTAGTTCCAGCTACTTGGAAAGCTGAGGGGGAAGGATTGCCGGAGCCCAGCAGGTCGAGGCTGTGGTGGCCGGGAGCGGCCACTGCACTCCAGTCTGGGCAACAGAGTGAGACTCCAACTCAAAAAAAAAAAAAAAAAAGATCAACTGTCCTTAAGCACATTGTCATGATACACTAGATTACCTAATCTCTTGTGAGGTGGGTAATTTTGTCTAAGTAAATACCAAAGATAAGGATAATTTACTTTTAAAAATTTTTTTGAGTTGGGGTCTCATTCTATCACCCAGACTGGAGTCTCATTCTGTCACCCAGGATGGAGTGCAGTGGCTTAGTCAGGTGAGAGAAATGCTGGATTAAACAAATTTATCACGTGATTTTCCAAACCACACCCTTGACCTCTTGGGCTTAGCCTCTCAACTAGCTCGGATTACAGGCACATGCCACCACACCCAACTAATTTTTTAATTTTTCTGCAGAGATGAGGTCTCACTATATTGTCTAGGCTGATCTCGAACTGTTGGGCTCAAGCAATCCTCTCACCTCATCCTCCCAAAGTGCTGAGATTATAGGTGTAAGCCACTGTGCCTGGTCCATAATCTTATTTTTTAACTTGTAGTAAGATGAGCTAATATTTTTGAAAGGATGCTCTATGTTCCAGGCCCTGTTCTAAATGCTTTATATGTATTAACTCATTTAATCCTCATATCAATCAATGAGGCAGAGTCCAACCTTAGGCCCATTTTATAGACAAGGAAACAGGTTCATAGCAGTACTAAGTGGAAGAGCCTGGCTTTGAACTAAGATCTGTCTGATTTCCAGGCTCATTATCTTAATCCCTAGGGTGGTCCACTTCACAGCTGATAAACCCCAGGCAACTGGAGGATAAGGAGGAGAGAAACAGAATTCAGTGATGAGGAAATGGCTCGGTCATGATGTTATTAATTAAAGCAATGTTTTCCAAAGCATATTATGAAGAAAGCTAGTTTCATGAGGATTAGTAGAATTTTTTTTTTTTTGAAAGGCTGTATGGCCAAACAGGTGAGAGAAATGCTGGATTAGACAAATTTACCACGTGATTTTCCAAAGCCTGTGATTTTTTATTTTTTTGAGTTGGAGTCTCACTCTGTTGCCTGGACTGGAGTGCAGTGGCCGCTCCCGGCCACCGCAGCCTCGACCTGCTGGGCTCCGGTTATCCTTCCGCCTCACCCTTCCAAGTAGCTGGAACTACAGGCGCGCGCTACCAAGCCTAGCTAATTTTTTGATTTATTGTAGAGATGGGGGCTCACCAAGTTGCCCAGGCGGGTCTTGAACCCGCAGGCCCAGGCAATCCACTCACTTCAGCCTCCCAAGGCACGGGATTACAGGCTGAGCCACCGAGCCTGGCTTGTGATTTGTTAATGTGCAGTAGGAATCTCTAAGAAGGGCTAGAAAATACCATTTTTCTCAAACCGATTTTATAATAGGATCCTTACTTCCTGCAGCACCCCTCAGACTAGGATTCTAGGGGAGTGGCTTCCAAACTATTTTGATTCCCCAATAAACACTATAGTTATTTATTCATAAGTTACATAAATTTGAATCAGTCCCTGGTTCAGCAGTTCCTAAAGTGCTTTCCCTAGTCCATCACTTAAGCAGTGTGGAAAGAATGTATTTAAAGTAAAAGAAATTTCTATTTATGTTTTTGTTATCTCATCCTTTTTACATACACTTTATAATATGTACAACATGAGAGGCTCTGACATCCTTTAAGGCAGCTGCACAGACTACTCTTGTCATTGCCCTTTACCTTCTGAAGGGGTCTTGTTTTTCGAGGTAGCACTGGAGGGGTGACGTGATGAGGGGCGCCAAGGGATGACACAGACCTACAGCCGTTGAATTCATTTTCTTCCATTGTTCCAGAAATCTGGGCATTTTCCAAGAGGGGATTGTGTGCTGGTGACTTGGAGAGGTCGGGACTCCTCCCCACTGGCTCAGTAGAGGGTATGTCTAAGGACTCACACTGTTCCGGCCTGCACTGGAGGCAGGGGTCAGAAGGGTCAGCCTGGCAACAGCCCCAGGGGCCACCCTCGCTCTTCTCAGGCTCAGAATTTCTCCAGCAATCTGCTGCCATGGCTGTGGAGATGAGGTCAGGGCTCGAGCCGGGCATCTGTCTGTGAGCGTGGTTGCTGAGTGGGCTCCGCAGGGCAGCTGCTGGGCCAAAATACCTCAGGTTGTTGGCGCAGGTTGCAATGTCCTGTCCGTGCACATTGAGTATGGGATGGTGACTCTGAGACATGGCAGGAGGGGGTTGCTGGTATTGCTGCTGCAAAGAGTTATGGTGGTGGAGAGAAGGGTATTGGGACTGAGCTTGGTGTAGGTAAGTGGGTTGGGGTGAATTTTCCTGGGCTGGCTGGTTTTTCAAGATTGCTGCAAAGTCACTATGGCTGCCTCTGCTATTCCCTCGGCGGTGGCGTGGTTTGCTTCGATAGCGGCCCTTGCTACTTGAGGTGGACATCTTGGGACTTCCAGACAGAGGGGATGCAGTGGGAGCTACTTCCATACTGGGGATACCTTCAGACCTCAACAGATCTGGCCTAGGAGAAAAGAACACATGAAAACACATTTGAGTTTGGGAAAATGTATCAGAAGCCTTAAAATACATACACCCTTTGAATCAGCAGTCATGTAAATGGGATTTATCTGATGAAGATAACATAGATGGAGTCTTCGAAAGATTCATGGAAAATGCAAATTATGAAAAAACTATGCATGGATTTCAGATTTTTTTTGCACCAAAAGAAACTTGTATGAGCTTTTTATACGTGTCTGAACAGGATTTAGTTTGAGGCATTAGGAAGGATGAGACATCCGTTTGAAAAGAGTCCCTATCGCAGCAACGTGCATTCTGCTAAAACTGAAGCAAGAACAAACATCAAAATTATTGTGACATTTGAGTGGAAGAACGTTGAAATTCATTGACGCCTCACAAAAAGTTTATAGGGATAATGCTGCAGAGAATCAGCAATTTGCAAATGGATAACTCACTCTAAGAAAGGGTGACACAGTGTTGAAGATGCAGCCCACAGTGGCACACCATCCATATGTGAAGAAAAAAAATTAAACTTATTTGTGCCCCAACTGGGAGAACCAACAATTAGCAGCAAAAACGATAACCAATACCACAGACACCTCAGTTGCTTCAGCTTATACAATTTTGACTAAAAAATTAAAGATGAGTAAACTTTCCTCTTAATGGATAACCAAAACTGTTATGCCCAGGTCCAGCTGTAGACAAGAGCAGAGCACTCAATGGAAATTTTGAACAAGTGGGATCAAGATCCCGAAGCATTTCTTTGAAGAATTGTAACAGGAGATGAAACATGGCTTTACCAGCACAATTCTGAAGAAGACAAAGCACAATCAAAGCAATGGCTACCAAGACGTGGAAGTGGTCCAGTCCAAGCAAAGGCAGACCGGACAAGAGCAAATGCCATGACAACAGTGTTGTGAGATGCTAAGACATTTTGCTTGCTGACTTTCTGAATCAAAGAAGAGAACATTTGCTTATTATGAGAGTGTGTTTGAGAATATTAACCAAAGCTTTAGCTGAAAAATACCCAGGAAAGCTTCATCAGAAGGTCCTTTTCCACCATAACAATGCTCCTGCTCATTACTCTCATCAAACAAGAGCAATTTTGCAACAAGTCTGATGAGAAATCATTAAGCATCCACCTTACAGTCCTGATTTGGCTCCTCTGAGTTCTTTTTTTTTTTTTTTCCCTTAATCTTAAAAAATCTGTAAAGGGCACCCATTTTTCTTCAGTTAACAATGTAAAAAAGACTGCATTGACATGGTTAAATCCCCAGGATTCTCAGTTCTTTAGGGTTGGACTAAATGGTTGGTATCATTGCTTATAAAAATGTCTTGATCTTGATAGAACTTATGCTGAGAAATAAAGTTTATACACACACACATATATATATTTTTAAAAAAAATTTTGTTTTTATTTATTTATAATTTTTTTTAAAGACAGGGCTTTGCTATGTTGCCCAGGCTGGATTTGACCTCCTGTGCTTAACCAATCCTCCTGCCTCAGTCTCCTGAGTAGCTAGGACTATAGGTGCACACCACTGCATCCAGTATATTTTTTATTTTTATCTTTTCATTCCATTTTCCACAGCCTGTTTTTCTTTTTCTTTTTTTTTTGAGTTGGAGTCTCACTCTGCTGCTTAGGCTGAACTGCAGTGGCATGATCATGGCTCATTGCAGCCTTGACCTCCTGGGCTCAGGCAATCCTTCCATCTCAGCCTGCCAAGTGACTGGGACTATAGGCATGGGCTACCACGCCCAGCCAATTTTTTGAAATTTTTTTATAGAAATGAGGTCTTGCCATGTTGTCTAGGCTGGTCTTGAACTCCTGGGCTCAAGCAATCCTTCTGCCTCCACCTCCCAAAGTATTGGGATTACAGGCATAAACCATCATGCCCGGCCTACTTCCCACAAACTTTTAGAAGTTCCCTCATGTGTGCACAAAGAGATTTGATGTGTTTGATGTTATTCTATAGTATTGCTTAAAACAGCAAAAAGGTGGAAACAGGCCTAAACATCCCCTTTATAGAGGATTTCTGTTATTCCTTCTGAATTTTATTCTGTGCCTCATTAGCCTCGGTACTCAATCCTCTTTAAACTGTAGTTCAGCTCTAAAGGTTTCTTGATCTCTTCCTCAAAACCCTAGCTGTCAGCTTGGTGCCAGTATACCAAGATATGAGCATGAGTGCTTGACATGAGGCTAGACATGGTCTCCTTGAGGGCTGGGACTATGTCCTATCTATCTTTGTTATGTGAAGGACCCTAGTAAGAAATCTTGTTCATGGAGAGTACTCAATAAATCTTGAAAGAAGTAAATGAAGGGGAGGGTCAGAGAGGCGGGATGTAGTAGAGAGCCCAGGAGGTTGAGCAGAGGCAGCAAGAGAGGGGAGCTAGTGGCCGGGCGCAGTGGCTCACGCCTATAATCCCAGCACTTTGGGAGGTCGAGGTGAGAGGATTGCCTGAGTCCGCGTGTTCGATACCAGCCTGGGCAACTTAGCGAGACCTCATCTCTACAATAAATTAAAAAATTAGCCGGACACGGTGGTGTGTGCCTGTAATTCCAGCTACTTGGAAGGCTGAGGCGGAAGGATCACCTGAGCCCAGCAGGTCGAGGCTGTGGTGGCAGTGAGTGTGCCACTGGCCTCCAGCCTGGGTGACAGAATGAGACTCCAGCTCAAAAAAAAAAAAAAAAAAAGAGAGAGGGGCTAGTGAGGAGTGATGTTGACATTCTGCTTTGATCCTAAAGGGCTAAGTTCTTCTCACATCCCTGTTTTCAAAAGCCTACTGGGCCAGTCACGAAGATCACGTGCAAGAGGAAGCCAGAGGCCTGAAGGTAAACCTTGCCTACACTGAGTCCAAGGCTCATGGGTAAACAACAACTGGTATCTGAACTGATGAACTGATTCAGGGGAGAACATCCAGGAAGAATCACAATTTTCTTCTTAGCGAGTAGACTAACTTCTTTAGAACCAGACAGATTCAAATCAGCAGGAGATTTTAGAGCTGGAGGGTGGGTCCAAACTTTTTTGTTTTCTAACAACAGAATGCTTCTCTCAAAAGAATTGAGAATCGCGGTATACAAAACCTATAGAGTGGAGACAGTTGAAGTGGGGAAAGAGAAGCTCCTCCCTGCAAGGCTCTCCCTCCTCATCTTTTCTCCCCTGAAGTAGCCTCTGAGACACCTCTGTGCCAGCCCTCGGGTTTTCCACACATTGCTTGGAAACCAGGTACAGTCCTGCCTCCATCATATGTCACGAGGAAACCAAAGCCCAGCCAAAGTGCCTCATGGTCTCATAGCTTGTTCATGGTAGAATCCAGGAAAGAGTGTTTAATTTTCAGCCTGGCTTATTGGAGTCAAAGTATAAACTTGAAGGCACAAGCAAGTCGCTTGAGGCACTTGTTAAAATGATTCTGATTTACTAGGTCTAAAATGGGGCTAAAGGGCCTACAATTATAGCAAGCTCTCAGATGATGCTAAATTGAAGACCGAGCCAGGCTCGGTGGCTCAGCCTGTAATCCCGCGCCTTTGGGAGGCTGAGGTGAGTGAATTGCCTGAGCCCGCGGGTTTGAGACCCGCCTGGGCAGCGAGACCTCATCTCTACAATAAATCAAAAAATCAGCTGGGCGTGGTGGCGCATACCTGTAATTCTGGCTACTCGGAAGGCTGAGGCGGAAGGATCGCCGGAGCCCAGCAGGCCGAGGCTGCGGTGGCCGGGGGCGGCCACTGCACTCCAGTCTGGGCGACAGAGTGAGACTCCAACTCAAAAAAATAAATAAATAAAATAAATAAATTGAAGACCACTAAGTAGGCAGCAGGCAGCAAGAGGTGGGTTTTTCTTCTTTTACAGGAAAAAACACAGGTAAAGGCTTGTCTTAGCATAGAAGTTCCAGATATTACTGGTTTAGGATAAGGTGGGTAGGGTATTCTGCTGCTATCAGCAGCTTTCTGACTCAGATTTTAAAAAAATCTATGTAGCCGGGCGTGGTAGCGCGCGCCTGTAGTTCCAGCTACTTGGAAGGCTGAGGCGCAGGTATCGCCGGAGCCCAGCAGGTCGAGGCTGTGGTGGCCGGGAGCAGCCACTGCACTCCAGTCTGGGCGACAGAGCGAGACTCTGACTCAAAAAAAAAAAAGAAAAGAAAAAGAAAAATCTATGGTCAGTTGGACAACTTGTGCTACAGAAAGAACTTGGTTCCTACTGTTACAATATCCATTTTACAGATAAGGGAACTGAGGATCAGAGGTTAGCTGCCTTCTGTCCATCACAAAGCTAATAAATGACAACTCATAACCTGAACCCAAGTCTTTTGACTCTAAGCATAGTTATTTTCCCATTTCAAACTTCTCTTTATTATGGGGTATTTGGAGTATCTAAATAGACTATACTCGTGATAGGCTTAAGAGGTCCAAAACTGAACTTGACACGCTTCTTTTAATCCCAACTAAACACAAACTGAAACCTGGGCTTAAGGGGGGATGTGTGGTTTCTCCACATCCACCGCATGTAACAGATGCTGACTGTTTCTCCTCTCTGATCTCCTCAGAGGTCTCTGGACTTCTGACTTGATCATCATTGAACTGTCCAAATCATCTGAAGCTCAAATCCTTCAAGGGGCAATCAACACTGGTGCAACTCTTTGCAAGTTGCCTTCCTCTGTCCAGCTGGTTTATTGACTAAGCATCCACTGGTGGTGTCAAACTCAAACATTTCTCAGAGCCAAAATAAAAGTAAACGTGAGCTCATATTTTGAAACATTAAATCGTTCAATTTTCTCCCCCCCAAAAATGGGTTTTTGAATAGTTAATAAAAGAGTGCCCTTTGGCTTACTTTAATCTTAGAATTCTCTTCCACTCATTTTTTATTACTAAACTCTGTAGAACCTCATTCTTGGTTTTAATTGTAGGCAGAATGCAAGGAGGAGGTTGACTCTGTCCCTAATTAGCACAACAAAAGAAAAGAGGTGTTGGGATTCCTCCAGGCTTGTGCCAGTTGCTGTCTGAAAAAGTTTCTCTCAGAACTTGACCAGAAGACAGACAAGGAAGTAAGAAAAAGCAAAACTGGAACTAATCCATGTAGTTACTTATTGGTAGCTCAGGTTTCTATGAGTCCTGCTAGGTAGAATGGCCACCATTCCGATAGCCTTATCATACATTCTTGGCTTGTGTTCCCTTATTGTTTTTCTTCTTATGGCACTTGGCTCAAGTCCCACTATTGGGTCTACACCCTGGTTAAGGGATATTTCTTTCCTTTATATTAACTTAGGGAGGTTAAAGCCAACTCTGATATTTGGGAAGAATGAGGTTCTACAGAGTTTAGTAATAAAAAATGAGTGGAAGAGAATTCTAAGATTAAAGTAAGCCAAAGGGCACTCTTTTATTAACTATTCAAAAACCCATTTTTTTGAGCACCTATGATTTGATAGATGATTTCACATATCTTATTTAAACTTCACAAAACTCCTATGCAGGGGTGGATGAGGAGATCCACATGGTTCTATAGAGGTAGTTATCAAAGTTCCTGCTTTTGTTTTTGGTGGTTTGTAGGCACTTACTACATTATTAAAAAGAACTAATAAATGTATAAATAAAAGTGGGCCATGTATGAACCATTGTGTCATAAAGCAAGAATTATGATGAACCCAATTCTGTTTTAGAGGTCACAAAAATAAAAAGAGGCCGGGTGTGGTAGCTCAAGTCTGTATTCCCAGCACTTTCTTGGCGAGACCTCATTTCTACAGTAAATCAAAAAAATCAGCTGGGTGTGATAGCGCATGCCTGTAGTTCTGGCTGCTTGGAAGGCTGAGGTGGAAAGGATTACCTGAGCCCAGCAGGTCGACGCTGGGGTGGCTGTGAGTGTGCACTGCAGCCTGGGTGATGGAGTGGGACTCCAACTCAAAGAATAATAATAATAAAAAATAAAAATAAATCTTATGTGCTATAATTACACCATTTTACCCATAAGACATTGGGGTTGAAAGAGGTCAAGTAATACAGCTTCCAGGCAGGGCCAGATTTGAATCCAGGTTTGTCTGGCTCCCAGTTTATTTCTCTTTCCACTATTCCATAAGAAAATAAGTATCTATGCCTCAGATGGGAAAACTAGATGCCTAGAGTCCATGGCACTCACTCTCTTGCCTTCCTACTTGGTATCATCTAGAGACAAGTGTGCTAATGATGAGCTACAGCAGTGGCTACGTCCACCATCACATGGGATGGATCTCTAGGGGCCATTTTCCCACTTATCTGAGCATCATGTTGCTTCAGGCGTCTTACCGCTTAGTCTGCATGCCAGGCTTGTGAGGCACGCCTTTCCTTTTCATGAGTTTCTCCATGGCGTTGGGGTGGATTATTGGACGGACAGGGTGTCGTTTGTAGGTCCCAGGATACTTCTTTTCTACTGCCTGCTCGCGCCTGCAGAATGAAAGAAAAAGCCACATCTCAATCACCATAGACAGAAAGGATGGGCAGGATGTTTTCACAGGCTAATTCTGGCCACATTTAACAGATACAGACTATTTGAATAACAAGGCTACTATTCAACTTAAAAAAATACGAAATTAAAATTAACCTGACTTAATTCTGCTCTTCAGCTCATGGATCAGACATGGACACTGACTTTCTCTTCCCCAACGTAATATAGTAAGTCAATGGCTGTTTTGGTCAGGACCCCAGGGTTTTCTTGTCACCATCAGGGATACCTTAAACCACTTTCAGCAGCCAATGTCCTTCTCCGGAGGCAATAAGTTCCCATTTACTCACACCAAGCCCTTCTTGAAACAAGAATCCCTTTTCTGAGCTATGTGGCAGGGTGAAGTGCAAATGTCTGTCAAGTGCATGTTTCCCTAGAACTTGCTCTGTGGCAACTCCACTAATCTGCACACCTCACCAGGGGCAGCAACCTGTGCTCAGCATGTCCCTTTCGGAATGTGGAGTGAATGAATAAAGTATCTGCCAGTTCTGAGTAGCAGCAACACGGAAGAGTAGTACGTTTCTGCTGATTGACAGACTCAAATCAGTAAGGACAGACACTGGTCGGGATACATACTTAATGAGCTCCTTCTCCCGCATTTCTAGCTGCAGCATGATGGCACTCAGTTCCATGTATAAATTATTAGCCCGCTCAAGCTTTCTCTCATAGTGTTCACGAATATCCAAAGCATGCCTATCAAAGAAAACAGAATGAGCGAGGTCTACTAACTTAGGGGAGAACAGCTTAATGAAATAAGAAACAGGATGGTTTATCACAAAAGCATTTGCCCAAGGGCCCTCTATTTTTAAGCCTGCTTTGTTTGATGCAATGACTCACACAAGATGGAGTGGGAGATAGGAAATCTAAGCTCTCCACTTGGTTAATCCTTAAGGGCCATCCATCCATCCAGAATAGCCAAGAGGATCAAAGGTAAAAATCTGAATGTGATTTATGTATAATTTGTAGCCTTTACTGTGTAGTGTTGGCACTATCTTAATAAGACTACAATATAATATATTCATATATTAATGAAAATACACAGTTAAAGCCAATACCATGGTCACTCATTTATATGTACCCATGGCACAGAGCATGTCTAATATAGTGGCTGCTATGGTCTGAATGTTTTTGTCCCCCAAAATTCATATGTTGAAACCTAACACCCAAGGTGACAGTGTTAAGAAGTGAGGTCTTGGCCGGGCTCGGTGGCTCAGCCTGTAATCCTGTGCCTTGGGAGGCTGAGATGAGTGGACTGCCTGAGCCCATGGGTTTGAGACCCGCCTGGGCAACTTGGCGAGACCTCATCTCTACAATAAATCCAAAATTAGCGGGCATGGTAGTGTGCGCCTGTAATTCCAGCTGCTCGGAAGGCTGAGGGGGAAGGATCGCCAGAGCCCAGCAGGTCGAGGCTGCGGTGGCCGGGAGCAGCCACTGCACTCCAGTCTGGGCGACAGAGTGAGACTACAGCTCAAAAAAATAAAAATAAAAAGGAAATAGGGTCTTTAGGAAGTAACTAGGTCATGAGGGCAGAGCCTTTATGAGCCCTAAGAACCTTAGATTAGAAGAACTTGGTAAAATAATCCTAGCAGTAGTGTAGCCATTTTGTCTCAGCACTAGCCCTGTCGTGTATTACTGAGCCTTTCTGCTGACCAGCCTACTCTTTTACCTCTTAGTCATTAGCAAGAAGTAAAACCCACCTCCCAGGGTTAGGACCTGGTAATTATTTCTAGCCTTTTAAACATGTCTAGCCCTAATTGTTCTTCAGGAATCTATGCTTCCAGCAATGATGTATTGTTATCAGTCTTCCATAACCAGCCTCCAGCCCAGCCTCTGGCCCACCACCTGGAGTAATGAGATGTGGTGCCTGGGGATGTCTAGAAACAAGACTTATGTGACATCTGTTATCTACATCAAAGAATATAACCTCTGGATTTTCTTCTTAGCCCAAAAAGAGAGGCGTATATATACCCAGCTTTTTAGCCTTCAATGCTATGCTCATCTATGAGTGCCGGTCCCTTTTTGTCTGTGGAAAGTGGATAATAGGCTTTGCTTTTTTCTCCTTTGCGATTCTTTGCATTATTCCCATGGCACCGGCCCACTTTGCTTCAATTTACCCTTTCATCTGGTGGCCTGTATGGAGAGGATACCCCAACATTTTGGGGGTCCCCCTCCCCTCTACAACTCTTTCCTCACTCTCCTCTCTTCAAACCTGTGTCTCCTTGTGGACTGTGCTGGAACTATGGCTCTGGCCGGGGGGCTCCTGGGTGTGTCTGGGCCCCAGGAAAGGCAGCAGACTACTGTGGCCCATTAGGGTGGGAGACTAAGGTCGATCCTTTACCTTTTTTAGCAAGCTGAGCTCTCCAAGCTTCTCTGCAGACCAGACTAGATCTCAGAAGGCAACTGAAGGCCTTTTTGCCAGGGCAACTCCCTGGAAAGGCAAGAAGTTCTCCAAAGGAAGGTCTTGGACTGCCATTGCTTGTTGGGTGAGAGGCGAGGTGCTCGGCCCCTCTCATTTGCTATTTATTCCCTATTTTCTCTGCCTGAAGACGAGCTACACCAAGCGCAGCCCTGCACTGCTTCAGTGTTTTTTTCGGTATGAAGTAACATCTCCAGTGAGTCCAATTGCTTATCTGGTCAGGAAGGGCTCCAGGAACAGCTGAGAGGTCACCCTTTCTCTTTCTCTAAGTCCACTTGGGCCCAGGGCCCTCTGCAGAAATCTTGGCAAAGTCTCCCAAGTGTGGTTTCAGAGCAGCTCTAGCACTGGGTCCTGGGGCCCTCGACAGTGAAGGTGCAGCTTCGGGTGGGTGGAGGAGACAGAGGATGCGCTCTCTCACTTGTTCTCACACACACAGGGTAATTCCATTAGGCCTCTGTCTGGAATGCTGGACTCAATAAGTATATGGACTTTCTCTTTCTCTCTCTCTCTGTCACTGTCCTTAGGATGCTCTCTTTCTCTCTCCATTCCAGGGCTCCTCATGGGAAATTCTTAGTTGGTTGTGGAAGAAGATTCATTGTTGGCATGTCTTTTAAAAAGTCTCAAACATCTTTCGTTAGAGAAAGATATCTGCCCCAAATGTCTCACATTTTATTGAAACACAGCCTGGCCAGAATATAAGTTAGGCGATGGGGAAGTTTGGCCACGCGGAGGCTCCCTGGCATATAACACCTTGATGCAACTTGATTTATACATTAGGAGGAACAAGAAGCATAATGAATCCCCTATGTCCAGGCCTTTTTCGAGTTAGCTCATCATCAGGGCCTACACTCTTCCTGTTGCATGTTTGTTCTCACTCCTCTAATAGCTACTTCATCGCCAGATGACTAGGATCCTGCTGACCTAGCTGCCCCTGCTTCTTGAAACCCACCTTTACCTCTTTACCCTTCACAGTCTCCTACCATGGAAAATCTGGCAGTAATTGGGGTAAGCAACAGCCGCCGGGGAACTGTTTCAAGTGTCATCAATCCAGTCACTGGGTTAAAGACTGCACCAAGCTGCCACCTTCTACCCGTGTCTTAAGTGTGGATGGGTCAGGCATTGGGGATGTGATTGCCATGTCTGCCCAGCTGGACAGAGGTGCACCCCCTAGGTACCTACACAACTGCCAAACCAACACACAGAAAAACCGTCTACTTATTCTCAGGCACCAGCCATGTGTCATACAGCTAGGTTGGACTCTGAGCTGGTCCTACTGAGTGTTTTGCAATCTGATTGACACACCTCAGGTTCAGTTGTTCCCTGCTCTCCTGAGCGCCTCATATAGCCAACTGAAATCCAGAGTGGAAATCTGTCACTGGTAGCCTTATCTCCTTCATCATCGATACTGGGGCTACCTGCTCAGCTTTAACTGAATTCCCTGGTCCCCTCCTTCCTTCTCCTGTCTCTATAGTAGGGGTCAGTGGTGTTCCTTCTAAGCCCCTAACCACAATACCCCTGCCATGCTTACTGGGAAGTCAAATGTTTCATCATTCGTGTTTGGTCATTTGCACTTGCCCTGCTTCCTTGCTCAGCAGGGAAATTATGCGTCAACTTGGAACTTGCATTATTCTCTACTCAGAACGCCTGCTGGCTTATTTTGTAGGAGTACTCCACAGGACTCTTGATCCCCCTGAGCCCTCTCCAGACCAGGGCCCAGCCCAAAAGGCCATATCACCCCCTCGTATCCCTTCTTACATCGAGGAACAGGTTCCCCCTCTAGTTTGGCATTTCTACCCCAGGCTAAGCTTCATTAGCTATGCTGTATTACCAGGTCCTAACCCTGGGAAGCCAGTTTTACTTCTTGCTCATGATTAAGAGGTAAAAGAATAGGCTGGTCAGCAGGAAGTCTCAACAATACATGACAGGGCTAGGGCTGAGATAAAATGACTGCACTACCACTAGGATTATTTTACCAAGTTCTTCTATTCTAAGGTTCTTGGGGTTCCTACCTTTCACCTTATATTAAATATATATTATTAGTGCCCTTATTAAAGAGACTTGAGGGAACCCTTTGTCTCTTTCACCATGTGAGGACACATAGAAGTCACCATCTATGAGAAATGGGCCTAATGGACACTGAATTGGCTGGAGCCTTGATCCTGGACTTCCCAGTCTCCAGAACTATGAGCAGTAAATTTCTGTTGTTTATGAATTACCCAGTCTAAGGTTTGTTATAGCAACTAGAACTAAGACATGATTATCTATAAATATCCTTTAATAAATTGTAAGCATCTTGAAGCCAAGGACTTCAGGACTAAACTTACACATTTCTGGACTTTCATGGCACCTTAGACAGTGGCTGAATGAACAAATAGCATTGTTCTAGGAATCTTTATTGCAGTGATATAATAAAGAAGATGACAGAGTTGGGAGGAGAGGATAAGGGATATAAAGGAGGACTTTCAGGGAAACTTTTTTTATTTTTTGAGTCAGAGTTTCACCCTGTCATCCAAGCTGGAGTGCAGTGGTATGATCATAGCTCACCCAAGCCTCTACCTCCTGAGTTCAGGCAATCCTTCTGCCTCAGCCTCCCAAGTAGCTGGGACTGCAGGCACACGCCACCATGCCCAACCAGAGCAACTTTTAAAGAACATAACAGTAAAAAACAGAGGTGAAGGATGTGTAGAAAGTTAAATAGTGATTCACAAAGAAAGACCTGAGATGAGAGGAGGTAGAGAAGGAGAGATGAGCTGACCTGAGTTCTTCTCTGCGCCTTCGAATTAGTTCTTCGTCTAATCGGTGTATACAAGTTCCTTCACTTTTGATCTTTTCAAAATGTTTTTTCACTTCTTCTCTCCATTCAGCCTGGGTGAGGACAAATTATATTTTGTTAATACTCTAGGAGTTACAATCCCTAATATATCCATACAATCATATACAAGATTTTTTTCCTTCATGCTTCTACCGAAAAGTCTTATTCAGAATAGTTGTTGAATAAATATTAGTTGATTGATAGCAAAATATCTCATGCCACTGTATCTGTAGGTCCCATCCCATGCTCTATATTTCTATTCCAACATATGATGCTATCTTTTCCCTAGTTTTCCTGCAGCACTGCCCATGAGGAACATCACAACAGGCATACTGGCCATCACTTCTGAAAGAAAAGAGCTCAATTTAAGGCAAGATAGTGGCTGAGGTAGACTGGCCAGGGGAAAAATAGCTCTGATAATCACATAGGTATGTGTATGATGTGGGTATGTGTCTG
Organism: Cephalopachus bancanus; assembly: GCA_027257055.1. Lineage (NCBI taxonomy): Eukaryota > Metazoa > Chordata > Mammalia > Primates > Tarsiidae > Cephalopachus > Cephalopachus bancanus. The sequence goes on along the minus strand of JAPVLO010000098.1, from coordinate 2,453,872 downwards.
TGAGATTATGATTATCTTTACAATTAGCACCAGATTTCCTGTTAGCTTTGTTTGGAAAAATATCTTTGGAAAAAATTTAGACAAGACCCTAGGGGCATAAGCAGCAGGAGATGAGAATAAAAAGATAAGAAACTATATAGAATTTTGGAATTGAGAAGGAGCAGAACAGAGAAAAGGAGGAGGAGGAAAGAAAGAGTATGGCCAAGCAATTCAGTAGTTTGTAACAATTTTAGGACAGGAATGGATGTTTAATGCATGATTTAAGTTTGTTTAAAATTTAAACTTCTCCCAATTTTCTTTGACATTCACTTTGCTTTGGGTGAATTTTTTTTTTTTTTTTTTTAGAAATCAAGGAAAGGTGCTGAATTTCACATTTGGTCAATAGTAAGACAAAGATAAAAGAACAATCCCCAGGGCAGTAGGAGAGGAAGGCAGATCCAGAGTGGCCATACAATTTTAAATCTACCAGGAATTGACAGAAGTATTAGAAAAGATATTGGCATTTCCACAGGGCATGAAATTTCAAGTCAATTTTACCTAAATTTTGGGGGGGAGAAAAACCTCTGCTGGAATATGGCCTATAGGTAGTTTCTATATTATGCTGAGATGACTATCTCAAGAAGCTAATGAGATTAAGATCATTTCCAAGTAAGGCTAGATGTGTAACTAAATGTCTATAATTGTACTGTCTTTCTCTAAAACTATTCTGTTGAATGACTATAATTGCATAATCTTCCTCTAAAACTATTCTATTGCTTTAGATTCATGTTAAAAAGTATCATTCTGGATTGTATGGTAGCTCTACCTTTAATTTGGTGAGAAATCTCCATAATGTTTTCCATATTAGCTGCACCATTTTGCATTCCCACTAACAGCATACAAAGGTTCCAATTTATCTATATCCTTGCCAACATTTGTTGTCTTATTTTTAAAAAATCAATCTCATTTCTGAGTATTTATCCAAAAGAATTAAAACCAGGATCTCAAAGAGATAGTAGCCCTCTCATGTTCATTGCACTATTATTCACAATAGTCAAGATGTAAAAACAGCCGGGCTCGGTGGCTCAGCCTGTAATCCTGCGCCTTTGGGAGGCTGAGGTGAGTGGATTGCCTGAGCCCGCGGGTTCGAGACCCACCTGGGCAGGCGAGACCTCATCTCTACAATAAATCAAAAAAATTAGCTGGGCATGGTAGCACGCGCCTGTAGTTCCAGCTACTTGGAAGGCTGATCGCTGGAGCCCAGCAGGTCGAGGTTGCGGTGGCTGGGAGCGGCCACTGCACTCCAGTCTGGGCGACAGTGAGACTCCAACTTAAAAAAAAAAAAAGATGTAAAAACAACCTAAATGTCCATCAGTGGATGGATGGATAAAGAAAATGTGGTATATACATACAATGGAATATTATTCAGCCTCAAAACAACAACAACAAAAAAACTCCCCAAAAAACAAAAGGAAGGAAATTCTGCAACAGATGACAATTTGAATGAAACTCGAAGACATGTTAAGTGAAATAACCCAATTATACAAGAACAAATATTGTATAATTCTGCCTATATGGAATATCTAAAATAGTCAAATCCATAGAAGCAGAGAGTAGAATGATAGTTGCTAGGGGAGGGGGAATTGGGAATTGCTGGTCAATGGATATAAGGTTTCAATTATGCAATATGAGTAAGTTTTAGAGATATGCTGCATAATATTGTTCTTAGAGTTAACAATAGGCAGACATACTATACACTTAACATCTCTTAAGAGGGCAGATCTCATGTTAAGTGTTTATTTTCTTTCCTCTCTCTTTTTTTTTTGAGTTGGGGTCTCACTCTGTCACCCAGGCTAGAGTACAGTGGCATGATCATGGCTTGCTGCAGCCTCAGCCTCCTGGGCTCAGGTGATCTCTCTGCCTCAGCTTCCTGAGTAGCTGGGACTACAAGTGCATGCTACCACACTTGGCTAATTTTTTGATATTTTGTAGAGACAAGGTCTCACTATGCTGTCCAGTCTGGTCTTGAACTCCTGGGCTCAAGCAATCCTCTTGCCTCATCCTCCCCAAGTGCTAGGATTACAGGCGTGAGCCACCATGCCTGGCTTGAGTGTTTTTAACTCTCACCGAAAAGACTGTCTCTTTGGATCACAGAAGAAGCTATTCTTAAGTAACTGTGGATTTATAGATGGCATTCCTAATTTAGCTATTTCTCATCTGTTTTTGTAGAGAAAATTATATTTCAATTATTTGAAAAATATTATCCTATAATATGCTAGGATGATCATTTATATATTGACCATTGGAGAGAGATTTCTGCCAGTTGGATGACTTTCAGGCACCAAACCTGCCCAACAATATCATCAGAAAGCCAAGATCCAGAATACATTGTGGCAGAGAGGAGGCTGGTAGCAGTTAAAAGTATTCCTTTTGAAAATCAATCGACAAGCTCTGAAAACCACCAGACCAGCTTTGTTTGAGAAAAACCAAATAGCCAAGGACTGATGGCTTTCATGGAAATGCAAAAGAGTAACTAAGTCACAGACTTATCCAAAACCCCTCTTTTGAAGTTGATAGTTTACAACCCTGCTTGCCGTGCATTTCCTGGAGACCATTTGTTCTTCGAAAGATCTGATTTTGCTGAGTATAACCTTGTAGATTCCAAAAAAAAGAAATGGTAATCGCTCAACACGACTCCCCACCCTTACCTAAATGAAGGTATAAAACCCTCTTCTCCCTTTCTGAGGAGCTCGGCCTGGGAGTGTTAGCCCACCCAGTCCGCCACCATAAATAAAATTGCCACTTCCTATAGTAGTCTTAGTGTCACGATCTCTCTGTCTTCCCACTACATTATTCTGGTGCACTGAGCGGAATAGGAGAGTTTGGAGATGGTGTGTTCCACCTCCTTTGTCATCGAGATACAATCTCCAGGGGGACGGAAAGGGCAATCTCGCCTGGCGTGCAATGGACCTTTTGATCCGTAGGAGGGAGGCCCCCCCCAGCACACTGAGGCTTGGACCACGAAAGCACAACAGGGACCCAAGAGGTGAGGAACTGGCATAAGGATGACCACCTGATGGAAAGGACAGAAAGACCACTCGATGGAAAGGGAAAGAATAAGGGCCTTTGCATAGACCCGCCAACAGATGACAGAAGGGGAGCTTGATCACCTCCCAGAGTCTGCTAGTAATCTCCGGCCTGAAGGAAAGGGCTGAAAGGCAGTGGAAGACAACACTGTCTGAAGATGAACCCATAGACTCCTAGGATTAGGGCAGAGGGTTGAAGAATGTGCTGTGTGATTGTGTGTGAATGAGACGGATGGTGGGAGGGCTCCGCATGAAGTCAGTCTGCTTTGGGGGTGTATCAACCTGCCAATTGCTAAGAGGTGTCTTCGTGAGGAGTATAGCTGAAGGGGATGAAGTGGATGTTTCCCATGCCCCTCATTCTCTTGTTTGTGTGTGTATGTCGTTTTGAATCTGCTGAGGAGCTGGTTGGGTTACTGTGCTTTGTTTGATGGGACATGTCTTTTTTTTGAGTTGGAGTCTCACTCTGTCGCCCAGATTGGAGTGCAGTAGCTGCTCCCAGCCACCGCAGCCTCGACCTGCTGGGGCTCCGGCAATCCTTCCGCCTCAGCCTTCCAAGTAGCTGGAACTACAGGCACGCACTACAACACCCAGCTAATTTTTTGATTTATTGTAGAGATGAGGTCTTGCCGAGTTGCCCGGATGGGTCTCGAACCTGTGGGCTCAGGCAATCCACTCACCTCAGCCTTCCAAAGGCGGGGGATTACAGGCTGAGCCACTGAGCCCGGCACATGTTGCCTTTTAAAAACTTGATTGGCAATCCACTCACCTCAGCCTCCCCGCCTGGGCAGCAAGACCTCATCTCTACAATAAATCAAAAAAATCAGCCGGGCGTGGTAGCGCATGCCTGTAATTCTGGCTACTTGGAAGGCTGAGGTGGAAGGATCTCCGGAGCCCAGCAGGTCGAGGCTGCAGTGGCCGGGAGCGGCCACTACACTCCAGTCTGGGTGACAGAGTGAGACTCCAACTCAAACAAAACAAAACAAAACAAAAACAAAAACAAAACTTGATTGGCGCATGTTTCTTTATGTCATTTTATGTTTCCCTCCCTTTATTTGTGTGGTATTTCTCCCAACCCGTTGGGACTGTTAAAATTCCTGTCTTTTGTTGTTAAGGTTGTGGGAAATTGCCTGCTGCATATGTGAAGTGCTACTGGTTATCTTGAATTCTTTCCCGGGACCACACCCCCTCCCTTCCTTAGCCTGTGTTCGCCTTCATAAATTCTGAAGGAGTTCATTCTAATCCACCTGTAAGGAAACATAGAAATGTCTCTTACATGCTCCTTAGCCTTTTGCTAACTCAGTGCAAGTTAATGCTAGCCTTGGAGAAAATAATTTTGTAATATTTTTCTGGCAACTAAGGGACTGAATAGACTGTTCTTGTTTGCAAATGCTAAAAACCAGGTTAGTTGAAAGTAAGTCGGTTTCTAAAGGTTTAGGCCTTGCCTAAGATCCTAATTAACTGCTTGTCCCTATAAAACTATTGGGAAGTCTCTTAGAGTCCTATAATGTATGCTAAGTCCCTACTTTAAATTGTAATGCGGGCAGGCTCAGTGGCTCAGCTTGTAATCCCAGCACTTTGGGAGGACGAGGTGAGTGGATTGCCTGCCGCCTGGGCAACTTGGCGAGACCTCATCTCTACAACAAATCAAAAAATTAGACGGGCATGATAGCGCGCGCCTGTAGTTCCAGCTACTTGGAAGGCTGAGGCGGAAGGATTGCCGGAGCCCCAGCAGGTCGAGGCTGCGGTGGCCGGGAGCAGCCACTGCACTCCAGTCTGGGCGACAGAGTGAGACTTCAACTCAAAAAAATAAATAAGTAAAAAATAAATTGTAATGCTAGATAACACTAATGCTTGCTTTTTTGGCTATGCCTGACTAGCACACCCCTTACAAGACTGGTAAAACTTTAAATGCTGAATACTTTGCAGGACTTAATAAGGCATGGGAACTGGCCATTCCCACCTGATTAAGTCACCTTGTAAGCTTGGTACTTCACCTAAGGGACAGGTCAAGTACTAGGCACACTCTATGGAGCATAGAGTAAGACCTAATCACTCTCACTTAATTGTCCACGTTTTACAACTAAGACTACTGTTTAGTAATTCATGAGGATTTTTGACAATTTTGCCTGTTCATAGTGAGGAATAAGTATAAACAGATCATTTTACATCTATGTGGTCTGTTCACTCTAAAAAGTGTTTTTTTTTTGTTTTGTTTTTTGTTTTTTGAGTTGAAGTCTCACTCTGTTGCCCAGACTGGAGTGCAGTGGGCGCTCCCAGCCACCTCAGCCTCGACCTGCTGGGCTCTGGTGATCCTTCCGCCTCAGCCTTCCAAGTAGCCGGAATTACAGGCAAGCGCTACCACGCCCGGCTGATTTTTTGATTTATTATAGAGATGAGGTCTTGCTGCCCAGGTGGGTCTCGAACCTGCGGGCTCAGTCTAAAAAGTTTTTATACCATGCCATTTTGTAGGCATCATTGGAAAATCATAGAACAGAAAAAAAAGTGGGGGGGGGCGCTTCAAGAAGGGCTGAGAACACTCAGCTTGGAAGAAGCCATCAGGGTTCTAGGGATTCCTGGCATTGCTGTTTATGGCTTTATTTAGTTATTTGTTTTAGAATTCTCCTTTGAGAAATAAATTGCAAATGTTCAAAACAAAATCTGGGTTTTCTTTTTTTTTTTTGAGTTAGAGTCTCTCTCTGTCACCCAGACTGGAGTGCAGTGGCCACAGCCTCGACCCACTGGGCTCCGGTGATCCTTCCACCTCAGCCTTCCAAGTAGCTGGAACTACAGGTGCGCACTACCACGCCCGGCTAATTTTTTGATTTATTGTAGAGATGAGGTCTCGCCAAGTTGCCCAGACGGGTCTCGAACCTGCAGGCTCAGGCAATCCACTCACCTCAGCCTCCCAAAGCATGGGATTACAGGCTGAGCCACTGAGCCTGGCTAAATTCTGGGTTTTCAAGAAAAGTAACCAAGAAAATGTATAATAATCTGTACCCTCAGACACCCCAATGGGACAGATTTTAAATAATTAAAGCAAATTAAAATCACATGGTTTTAAAAAAATAAGTGCATTATTAAAATCAAATTTGAACACAGCAGATAATAGGGTTTGAAAAGAAGCAAAACTATCTGGAAATTAAACTCACTTTGTAGACCTAAAAAAAATGGTCAAAAGTTCTGTATGCGAGGCATTTAAAAAATTTATTTCACTACTTTGCAAACAAGATTATATCCTATAGAATATTAAATGCCCAACTCCAGAGGCTTGACCCAGGACTATGAATACCAAACTCCCAATTATAGAAAGCTTCTGAAGTTCTTAGAAACTGAAACATTAAGAAAAAAAAAAGAGACGAACTCCAAAATGAGCACCAGTCAGAGGAAATAAACTGCCAAATAAACCTATTGGCAGTTGCCACTAAAGGCAAAGCTCCAGCCACCCAAAAGAGGCCTGATAAAGATAAACCTGCTAAGGGGGATGGTATCAACTGCTATGAATGTGGTCAACCTGGGCACTTAAAGCACAATTGTTCTTGATGGCCTAAGTGCCCAGGACCTTGTCCAACATCCGAACTAAAAAGCCACTGAAAGAGATGATGTGGCCTCTCCCAAAGGGAGAGCTCGGTAATAGTGGCCATTAATCAAAGGGGAAGAAGCACAGTCCAACCCAGTGCTCTGTTTGCCATCACCCCCAAAGAATCCTTGGCTCTATATGAATGTGGTTGGAGTCCAAATTAATTTCTTAATTAATACTGAGGTTAGGTTTTTAGCCCTTGTGCTCATACTGAACTTCTTTCTCCTAAAACCTGCTCTCTAATGGGAGTTAAAGGTGTTCCAAAAGTTAAATGTTTCACCTGATGGTCACTAAAAGGTAAATTCAAATTATAACTGTAAAAGGTTATCTATAAATAAATAAAAAGGAAAGCAAAAAGCAAAGGAAAAATATAAAAAGGTTGTTGGTGTACAAATAAGGTTTCAGTAAAAAAACAAAAAAATAAAAATATAAGAGAAAAGATATTTTTATCTAAAAAAAGAAATCTTATATGGTAAACTTCTGTCCTATAATAAAGTAAATAGTTATCTGAGAATTTTTTTAAAAGGGGGTAGAGACAAAAATAAAATGGTTTATAAGCAAGCTAAAAATGGTATGAGGAAATTTATGAAAAGAATATACATACAAAAGAAATTCTATAAACAATCTAGGCATAATAAAGTCTTTTCTGGATGCAAGTCTCCAAACATTTTTGGATTTGTTTTCAAATTTTATTTGAAATTTACTTGAGTGTCTGGTTCAAATTATAGTCTGAACTAATCTGTCAGGCTACCATTATAGTCCAGAAATACATTAAAAACTCCAAAGGCTAGTCCTTGTAATAAAGCCACAGAAATTATTTATTTTTATTTTTCTGAGTTGGAGTCTCACTCTGTCACCCAGACTGGAGTGTAGTGGCCGCTCCCGGCCACCGCAGCCTCGACCTGCTGGGCTCCGGCGATCCTTCTACCTCAGCCTTCCGAGTAGCCGGAATTACAGGCACGCGCTACCACACCCGGCTGATTTTTTGATTTATTATAGAGATGAAGTCTCGCCAAGTTGCCTAGGCTTGCAAACAATGCCACTGCTGAAACAAATCTGGACGCCTCAGGTCAGACAGTGAGAGATTTTAGATCTCTGGCTAGGCAGGACTGCGCCCATTATCAGCTCTGAAGAAATTACAGAAAATGGACCTTCACCCCTCAGCACCCCATATGATTATAGGATCGGAAAATCTCTAAAGAATAAATAATTGAGGTAGGGTAGCTAGCACAGGCTAGACATAAATAAATTTCCTATAGGTAGGTTTTAGAAGGTGTTCAAACGTTTCTACTGCAGCCCGAGTGGCAACCTATCCCACCCCTTGGCAAATCCAGGGAATACTCCATCAGATGTAGAACTAGGACAGTACAATCTTTCAATTTGCGGTTTAGCATAATAATCACTAGAAATCCTTTGGAGATACAAGTAAACCGAACATAGGTATTTGGTATTGCATCGCTCAGGATCCAAGTCAGTCCCTGAAATGGAATTTGTTAAACCTTTGAAATTGTTTAACGGCAGGCCTTTTTCCTGCACCTCTGAAGGAAAGGGGGCCACAAACATAAACGGTCATAAGAAAATGTGTTGTCCATTTAGGACAAATTTTAATCACAGTTTACAAGCTTGCTTCCCTAGAAACTTCCTGGACCATGAAAAACTCTAACATCCCAGGGGAGTAAGTGCTGCTAAAAACTGAAGAAAGGAAGGACCTAGCCAACAACTGTAAGAAAAGAAAAAAGGACCCTAAGGGTGGTCCTGTTCCTATACTAGTCTATAGAATTTAAATACCTAACTTCTCTATCATGATGAAACTCCTCTATGAAGCCTCAAAGAGGGGTGAACAGGAGCCCCCGCTATGGGAAAAGGGCCAGAAACAGGCCTTTGAATAAATTAAACAGGCTTCTCACCTTTGCCTTTTAAAATTCTTTTTTTTTGGGGGGGGTTGGAGTCTCACTCTGTCGCCCAGACTGGAGTGCAGTGGCAGCTCCCGGCCACTGCAGCTTCGACCTGCTGGGCTCCGGCGATCCTTCCGCCTCAGCCTTCCGAGTAGCTGGAATTACAGGCACGTGCTACCACGGCCGGCTGATTTTTTTTATTTATTGTAGAGATGAGGTCTCACCAAGTTGCCCAGGCAGGTCTCGAACCCGCGGGCTCAGGCAATCCGCTCACCTCAGCCTCCCAAAGTGTGAGATTACAGGCTGAGCCACCGAACCTGGCTCTTTTAAAATTCTTTATAGGTGGCCACCCTGTCTCGTTAAGGGCATACAGGGAGACTTAAAGGAATTAGGAAGTCTTACCCTAAAACAGCAAATGCAAGCCTTAGGTACAGTCCTAAATGCCATCCATTGTCAGGTCAGAGAATGATCGCCAATTAGTTTAACTACCGATGCCCATTCTTTTAAGCCAGGTGATTTGGTATGGGTAAAAGAATGGAATGTACAACCTCTAAAGCCCCTCTGGAGGGGGCCATTTACTGTGCTTTTATATAGCAGAATTAAACCGGCCTTCCAGGACTGGGAGTGCACCGCAGATTTGGCAACACCCCTTAAGCTGACCCTCTGGAAAGTCACCAAGCCCAACAGAGGACCCAGAACAAATTTCTCAAGCCCTGCTCTAGAAGCCTGAGGTTACTTCAGCCTTGCTTCAGTCATACACTGGAGGCTGGCTGATCAACACACAGCAGAAGATTGAGGATTCAGCTTAAGAACTCAGCAGACATCACTGATAAGCCATTGTTTTGCTTTGTCAACCTTTATCTATGCTAAACTGTTTGTCATTTTAATTGCTGTATAACTGACTTTATTTGCTATAGAATTAACAGAGTTGTTCCCACTGAACATGTTAGAAAAGGGTCTCACTAGCATTTCCATTCTTTCTTACAATAGGAAGTGTTTTTGTGTTTTTATGTATTTCTGCCTAATTTGGGTATTTATCACTTCCCTCACACACCCAGTATGTACATGTATAGACACTATCTGGCCAGACGTAAAAGTTTTCCATTGTTATTCATCCCAGCCAGAAGTTTGTTCTGGTGGCCAACAAGGCCTGTTTGGTATTTGGCATCTGCTCATGCAACTAAATTTTCTCAATGAACTAAAGGGCTATTTTGGACATATAAAAAGGTTGCATATGCTCAGCTCCCAGCATTATGGAAAGGCACATGTTCCATAGGAATAATCCAGTCAGGATTTTTCCTTCTGCCTAACCCAACGGGGAATGAACTAGGTATTCCCAATTATGAAAGCCTCAAAACACAAAATGCTCAATCCCTCAACCAAGTTCCTAATATAGGAGGAACCCAGGTTTGGAAAGATAACAAATGGCCACCCCAGAGAATTATAAATACTTATCATCCAGTCACATGCGCACATGATAGGAGTCGGAAATACTGCACACCTATATATATGCTAAATCACATTATCAGGTTACAGATTGTCTTGGAAATTATAACTAATCAAACAGCCATGGCTTTTGAGCTTGTTGCTCAGCAGCAGCCCAAATGCGTGCAGCTATTTATCAAAACCGCTTAGCTTTGGACTACCTGCTGGTGGAAGAAGGAGTATGTGGTAAATTTAATAGCTCTAACTTGTTTTCAAATAAATAAAAATAGTTATAACTGACATAGCCACCGATGTTAAAAACTTGCCCATGTCCCGGTACAAGAATGGCAAGGCATAAAAATCAACAATCGGTTTGAAAACATGTTCTCAGGTCTGGGAGGATTTAAGTACATTATTGGATCTGTAATCCTATTGGTGGAATCCTATCTTGTCCTCCTTGCATAGCCCCAATAATTATGAATGCCATTTCTAAGTTTGTGGAAACAGTTGTTGAACGAAAACTAAAGATGATGCTCTTAACCCATAAAGGGTCGAGCATCAAAGGGGGGAATGTGGCAGAGAGGGGGCTGGTAGCAGTTAAAAGTATTCCTTTTGAAAATCATTCAACAAGCTCTGAAAACCCACCAGAGGCTGGGCTTGGTGGCTCAGCCTGTAATCCCGCACCTTTGGGAGGGTGAGGTGAGTGGATTGCCTGAGCCCGTGGGTTCAAGACCCACCTGGACAATTTGGCGAGACCTCATCTCTACAATAAATCAAAAAATTAGCCAGGTGTGGTAGCGTGTGCCTGTAGTTCCGGCTACTTGGAAAGCTGAGGTGGAAGGATTGCTGGAGCCCAGCAGGTAAAGGCTGTGATGGCTGGAAGCGGCCACTGCACTCCAGTCTGGGCAACAGAGTGAAACTCCGACTCAAAAAAAAGAAAACCCGCCAGACCAGTTTTGTTTGAGAAAAATCAAATAGCCAAGGACTGATGGCTTTCATGGAAATGCAAAAGAGTAACTAATTCACAGACTTATCCAAAATCCCTCTTTTGAAGTTGACAGTTTACAACCCTGCTTGCCGTGCATTTCCTGGAGACCATTTGTTCTTCGAAAGATCTGATCTTGCTGAGTACAACCTTGTAAATTCCAAAAAGAGAAATGTGTAATCGCTTAACACGACCCCCCACCCTTATCTAAATGAAGTTATAAAACCCCTATTCTCCCTTTCTGGGGGGCTTGGCCTGGGAGTGTTAGCCCGCCGAGTCCGCCGGCGTAAATAAAATTGCCACTTCCTATAATACTCTTGGTGTCACGACCTCTCTGTCTTCCCGCTACAACATCACTTCATCGTTTGATACAGTCTTTGAAGCATCTAAGCAGTAAATGAAGGCTTAGTTGTGCCTCAGTAATGCTGTTCTTTCAATCATCAGATCAAAGCCATAGAGTACGAAGAGAATTTGAGCTTTAGGAGGCCAAAGAATGACAAGCAAAAGTGGACAGACCAAAGAAGAAAAAGGGAGAAAGTCATATTTGGGACTTAAAGTATCCTCTTTTGTGCCAAAACATATGAGTGGATCCAAGTATAATACTTGAAGAAAGGACCAAGAAGAGGAATACCTCCCTCTGGTGGTAAGGAATTGTATATCACAGATCAGATTTTTTAAATTCTAGAGGAAATAAACCTCCTAAAATCTAGCTTATGGTTATGGGAAACTTAAAGAAAACTTTCTGAAGATTGAAATCTATAAGAAAGAAAACTTCCGGGAAGTGTGTATTCAGGGCAACTTGTATCTATGCTCCCAGCTGCAAAATACAATAATAAAATAAGGTTTCCAAGAGAAGTACTCTCCTGTGAAGAGGGAACAGGAGGTATGGGAAAAGACCAGGTATTGATTAATAATGTGTTTTCCCTAAAGGTACCATGTTCCTGGTAGATGTTAGTTTAAAGTTCCATTGTATATACTTAGAATCTTTATGTAATAGAAGTTCTAATTTGAGCTTAATCTGCAATTCAGACATGTCTGGGCATATCTGAAGAAATAGAGTGTTGGCAGACCTGAAGCCAATTTGCACAGTGACTAAGGAGTCTGCCAGAGAGAACAATTCAGGAGGAGTCCGGCATGAGCATGATTTATAACAAAACCACCACCATAGAGGTAGAGAGGCATTTCTCTTTATTTCACTAAAATGCCTGACAAACATTGGGACATAACCAGCATCACTCTTACTGTTCACAGAGTGTAACTCAACAGGGAAAGGAAGAGTTTGTCACATAAACAGAACAATGTGCAGCTTTCGAATTGTGAGAACTCCAGTGTTTCTTTTACTTCAGGAGATGGCAGCTTCTGGTGGGTGATGGCAGTGCTTTAAGGACATGGCAGCATCCAATGGATGCCAACTGGGGAAGACAGTATTTTAGCAGAAGACAGGGATGGCTAACCAAAAAAGCAAAATCCAGCAGATGCTAGGCGGGTGACTGCTGGGGCTAGCCAGAGTCAGTGGAAAGTTGAGCAGATGTTAATAGAAGGCTATTTGAAATTCCCACTCCTCACTGGGGATTCCCCAGAATTGCATGTGGTGGTGGTGGGAAGAAGTGCTTAAGTCCTGTGTAAGGAGGTAATGGAAAAATCTAGCAAAACGTGGGTTACTACCACCAGTGATATTCTCTTTATGTCCCAGATAAGGCCAGGGAAAGTCCATAACATTTAGGAAGGTTTTATCTTTTCCAGTCTTCCAGTTATTCAATCAGTAGATGGAAGCTCCTGTACCCGAACCTTGCTTCTCTTATCTCCCATATTAAAGTAATGCCCCCTTATTCATGTTTTTATTTTTGGTTTTAGTTACCCATGGTCAGTCATGGTCTGCAAATATTCAATGGGAAATTCCAGAAATAAACAACTCATACATTTTAAATTGGGTGCTCTTCTGAGAAGCATCATGTCCTCCCTGGACATGAATTGTCCCTTTATCTAATGTTTCTTCATGTAGTTAGTCACTTAGTAGCCATCTGGGTTATCAGATCAACTCTGGTGGTATTGCAGTGGTTGTGTTCAAGTAACTCTTATTTCACTTAATATTGGCCCAAAGGTGTAGATGTAGTGATGCTGGCAATTCAGATATGCCAAATAGAAGCCATGAAGAGCTTTCTTTAAGTGAAAAAGTGAAAGTTCTCGATTTGATAAGAAAAGAAAAAAAATCATATGCTGAGGTTGCTACGATCAACATAAGGACAAATCCTGGAAGAAATTCGTGGCTTTGCTGTCACTCCTCATACTGCAAATGTTATGGCTGCAGTGCATGATTAGAGCTCAGTTAAGATGGAAAGGGCATTCAGTTTGTGTAAGTCATGAACTGAAACTTGTTCTGATTGATATCAATTGGGTTGGGTACTATTGGAGGGTTCAGGCATCCAGTATTGGTCTTGGAATATATTGGGGATAAGGGGGACTACTGTATAGGTGTCAAAATGAAGGTGAATTAACAGATGAATGGATAAACAAAATGTAGTACAAATATATATATGTTAATATATATAAACACACAACATATATACACACATATGATGGAATATTATTCAGTCATAAAAATGTTGTGACATATGCTACAACATACATGAACCCTGGAACAGACTAAGTGAAACAAGCCAGACAAATATTGTATGATTCCACTTAAATGAAATGAAATACCCAGAATAGGCAAATTCACAGAAACAGAAAGTAGAATGCCAGGAGATGGTAGGGGATGGGGAGGAGGGAATGGGGAGTTATTGCTTAGTGGGGTGATGAACATTTTTGGAAATAAATAATGGTAACAGTTTCGTAACACTGAGACTGTGTTAATGCCACTGAGTTGGACATTTAAAAATGGTTAAAATGACAAATTTTATATGATCTACATTGTATCACAATTTTTAAAAGGTAAACAAACAAAAGAAGAAACTGAGCCAGTTCCAGCCTAACTTAAGGAATAGAGAAGCAAGACATTGAGGACTTAATAAGGGGAAATCAGCCAGGCTCGGTGGCTCAGCCTGTAATCCCATGCCTTTGGGAGGCTGAGGTGAGGGATTGCCTGAGTCTGCGGGTTCGAGACCTGCCTGGGCAGGCGAGACCTCATCTCTACAATAAAATAAAAAAATTAGCTGTGCGTGGTAGTGCGCGCCTGTAATTCCGGCTACTCAGAAGGCTGAGGCGGAAGGGTCGCTGGAGCCCAGCAGGTCGAGGCTGCGGTGGCTGGGAGCAGCCGCTGCACTCCAATCTGGGCAACAGAGTGAGATTCCAACTCAAAAAAAAAAAAAAAAAAAAAAGGGGAAATCATAGACTGTGAATCAGAAAAGCTGTAGAGGGTGTCTGGTCCAACCCTTAATCAGCATACGAGTCCTCTTGAGCATCCCCTGAAGTGAGTGCCCAATGAGTCTACTCCCTCATGAGATTACTCCTTTTTTTTAACTGTAGAGATGAGGTCTTGCCAAGTTGCCCAGGCTGGTCTTGAACCTGAGGGTTCAGGCAATCCACTCACCTCAGCCTCCAAAAGTGCTGGGATTGTAGGCTGAGCAACCGAGCCTGGCCAAGAAGATTATGCTTAAGGCTGCACAGGCCAGTCTAGCATGAGCTTGGTGTCCTGCAGCTCCCAACCCCTGAATTTCTGGGTAGTCATGGTGGCACTCAAAGGAAACTAAATGGTGGAAAGCCAGAGGGCAGTGGAAGAGCTTCAAACCAGGGCACATGATCTTCCTAGCAGCTGGGATCTAGAACAGTGATAAAATGTTTTCTAAAGACTCATATCAAATGTAATTGAATACCAGAAGCAATCAGGAGAAATGGGTGATTGTCTAGAAATGAAGCAATAGCTTTGGCAGAATTGAATATTGTCCTGAAATAGGTTCTTTGTTCATCTGTTCTATATACATTACATTTTTATACATGTGCTGTTTTTAAAATTAAAATTAATTTTTTTTTAAATTTAGAGATGGGGGCGGTCTCAGTATGTTGCCCAAGCTGGTCTTAAACTCCTGCTCTTAGGTGATCTTCCTGCTTCGGCCTTCAAAGTGTTGGGATTCCAGGCATGAGCCACTGTGCCCGGCCTACATGTGCCATTGATGAGAAACGATGAAGCACTTTGTTTCAGGAAGGAGTCAGCTGGGCTCTTGACAGCACTCTTGACCAACAGACAGTTGTGGATGAAGGTGGAGATGGTGATAATAATCACTGATTGACAAGTAATGTTGGGAGGATCTTGTCAGTAGGCAGGAGGAGGCAAGGCTTCAGGTACAAGACCGCCATGGAAAGAGCAAAGCCGCATGTGTGCCAAACAACCAATTTTTCCCTACTGGGCAGGATGAAGTCAAAATACAATTCTTAGGAATTCTCTAGCTGCCATTTTAGTCATTTAAGGATTTCATCAGAAAAAGCATCTAGAATGTAACAACTCGAAGGAGGCTTAGTTTTTGTACTTAGTACAAAGCTACAAAATTTAAGTGAATAATGACATAATCAAATAGTTCTTGATATTTCAAATGAACTTATATTTTTATCTTTTGATCCTCAAAGAAACTCCCTAAGGAAGGGAAGATAAGATTATCTTCATTGTTAAGATGAGTACACTGAGGTTTAGAGCACTTTAGTGACTTAAGATCACAAAGTATTAAGTGACAGGACAGAATTTTAGACTAAAGGTCTGTTGCTTTTCCTTTTACTTTATTAGCCAGTTAATAAATATTTTATTACCATTAGCTAGAGGTGGTCTCAATTTCAGATTCAGAGACAAATTGGCTTGGAAAATTCTGGGAAGTAGCAAAGAAAGCAGATTTGGAGCTATTTAAGGACAAATGAAATTTTAAGTTGAGGGAAAAACGTGGAAGAATCAGTGAATGTTAAAAAATGCTGCTATGGTCTGAATGTTTATGTCCCCTCCAAATTTATATGCTGAGATCTTAACCCCAAAGAGATGGTATGAGGAGGTGGGCCTTTTGGGAGGAGATCAGGTCATGAAGGCAGAGCCCTTAGAAGTGGGATAAGTGCCCTTGCAAAATAGGTCAGGGGAGCTTATTTGCCTTTTACCTCATGAAGACACAGTGAGAAGGCAGCTTCTATGAACCAGAACTCAGGCCCTCATCAGACACCAGATCTGCTGGCACCTTGAACTTGATCTTGGACTTCCTGGTCTCCAGAATGGTAAAAACACATTTCTGTTGTTTATAAGCCACCCAGTGTATGGTATTTTGTTGTAGCAGCCTGAACTAAGATGCCCAATGTACTGGCTTGTTTCCTTCCCTTCTTTTCCCCTCCTCTTCTTTCCTCTCCAGTCCTCTCCCTCCTCTCTTCTCCTTTCCTCTTTTTGCCCCAGAAGAACCTTTTCTGAGTTCAATTTTAATGCCCTATGCTATGGGTATCTTGACAATAAAGGCGAGGTTTAAGTGAGGATGCTGACTGTGGTTACTTAGTTGTCCTGCAGGGTGCTTTGTATTCGGTAGGTGCTCAGAAAATGTCCTGGTTTCAGAAATGATATTTTGGGAGTACTTCAGTAATATCTGTTTAGACTTTGAAGTTTTCCAAATATATACAGCTATACTGATTGTCTCAATGGGTTGTGACTTAGTATCCTCACAAAAAAATTGCTTTTTGTTTTTTTGAGTCAGAATCTCACTCTGTCGCCCAGGCTGGAGTGCAGTGGCACACTCACGGCCACCCCAGAGTTAACTCACTGGGCTCAGGTGATCCTTCTGCCTCAGCCTTCCAAGTAGACAGAACTACAGGGGCGCACTACCACGCCAGGCTAATTTTTAAAATATATTGTAGAGACGTGGTCTCACCAAGTTGTCCAGGCTGGTCTCTAACCCCTGGACTCTTGCCTCAGTCTCATAAAGTGCTGGGATTATAGGCTTGAGCCACTGTGCCTGGTCAAAAAATTGCTTTTTGAAATTATAGTATGTTACAGCTTTATTGAAAAGGAAGCAAAGTTGTGATTGCAATCATATCCTAAAGTCTGAAGATTTCCTAGAGAGTATTTACTGTTATTCTTTTTCTCTCGCTCTCTTTTTTGTTTTTTTTTTTTTTGAGTCAGGGTCTCACTCTGCCATCCAGGCTGGACTGCAGTGGCACAATCACAGCTCACCTCAACCTCGACTTCCTGGGCTCAGGTGATTCTTCTACCTCAGCCTCCCAGTTAGCTAAGACTATAGGTGGGTGTCATCACACCTGGCTAACTTTTTGATAATTTGTAGAGATGAGTTCTTGCTATGTTGTCCTGGCTGGTCTTGAACTCCTGGGTTCAAGCAACGCTGCCTTGGCCTCCCAAAGAGCTGGGATTATAGGCATGAGCCACTATTATTCTCTTTCGTTTCACAAAAGAGTTCAGTCTTTCTCTGAATACTAACAGACTATTTGAAAGATTTCTTATCTAGTGCTCCATACCTACACGTATTTGAACAGATGGGCAATAGTTGTAATAGTTATAAGGGAATTTATATGAATGCATATCAAAGAACATAGGAAATGTCAGGAAGTCAACCTCCTACATCTTCTTGTTTTCTCTAAAAGCAAACACTTTACTTACATAATAATTACTTAGAAACACTAAAAAAACTATAGGGGCAAGCCTGATTATGTAAGGGCACCATTGTGGGGAGAGCTAAATTGTGGATCATAAACAGTGTGTTAGAACTTGGGTAAAAGAACAAGAGTCTCTGGTTTATCATTCCTTGGAAACTACAAAAGGTGGCTGAGCCACCAGCACTATGGGAGACTGAGGTGGGAAGATTGCTTGTACCCAGGAGTTCAAGACCAGCCTCAGCAACATAGTGAGACCTGGTCTCTACCAAAAAAAAAGGTGGTATGCACCTGTAGTCCCAGCTACTTGGGAGGCTGAGGTGGAAGGATTGTCTGAGCCCAGAAGGTTGAGGTAAGCAGCCAGGGCTACAGAGTGAGACCCCCAACTCAAAAAAAAAAAAAAAAAAAAAGAAAGAAAAGAAAAAAGAAACTACAAAAAGCAAAAACAAAAACATGTGCCTTCCTTTATTAAGCTATTTCTCAATATCTGTCTGATGGGAAGAATGTAGAATATCTCGGTTTATCAGACACTAGAGAAGTCCTCTGGGCTTTGGGTTGGGGCAGGGAGTAAAGCATATTTGAGGACCTGTTCAGCTCCCAGGGACAATGCCCTTCCCAAAGTCCTGTAGTCTTTTCAGCAGGTACTTTCCTGGCAGTTAGACTCATCACCCAGTGAGGGTAGGGAGGAGGGTGGGGGAGGGGGTGGGGGTCTGTGAAAGTAGGCTAAAACACCAATTGGTAATGTCTTTTCTGAGAGTAAATCCTGAAATGATACTGGAAGTCAATGGGAAGATGCAATTAACTCTACAAAAACTCATTTCAGAAACAATAATACTAAATGAGACAAAGCTATATGAGAAATAAGAAATGAGGTAATAATCTAGTTAAATTACATAAGCATAAAGCTATCATTTAAGATTATTACATTTTTAAAATTTAATTTTAATTTTAGGTTTTTGGAGTCAGAGTTTCACTGTCGCCCAGTCTGGGATACAGTGGTGATCATGGTTCACTGACGCCTCAACCACCTGGGCTCAGGTGATCCTTCCACCTCAGCCTCCTGCATAGCTGGGACTCCAGGCATGTGCCACCATGCCTGGCTCATTTTTTGGGGTAGGGATGAGGTCTTGCTATGTTGCCCAGGCTGATCTCAAACTTCTGGGCTCAAGCAATCCTCCCACCTCAGCCTCCCAAAGTGCTGAGATTACATGTATGAACCACAATGTCTAGTCAACTCATTTATTTCAAAAGTCATAGTTCTATCCATTTAGATATGCCTGGGTCTGGAAGGGATAAGGACCTTCATATACTCATCCCCACCACTCCCTATCCATACTGATAGTGGTTAGATGAACAATCACTAGGAAATTTACAGCATTTTAATTTAATAGCCATAATTCTTCCCCTTTCTAGATCCATGCCCTTACAATGTGCTGTTGCAGATTCTCTTGTCAAGAGGTGAAGCCTATTTCTCAATTCCTAGAATCTGGGTTGGCCTGTGACTTGCTTTGGCTAATGGGGCACTAGCAGGCATAATGCAAACACAGGCTCGAAAATCACTTGTGCCTTTGGGCTTACTCTTTTGCTGCATTTGTTACTCTGAGAACACCATATGAACAAGCCTAACGTGACCTGCTGAAGGATTGAAGGTCACAGGGAGGAGAACCGAGGTGTTTCAGCTAACAGCCAGCCAATCACCAGACATGTGTAGGAGGCCATCCTGGACCAGCCAACTTCCCAGTTGACCTGGCGACTTGCTGCAGGCATGTGAGTGAACCCAAGCAAAGCCAGCAGAATGGAGTATCCCAAACTGCCAACCCACAGAATCGTGAGCTAAATAAGTGCTTGTTGTTTTAAGTCTTAAGTTTTGGGATGGTTTATAGTAGAGGCTAACAGATACATTACACTATACTTTATTTGGAGTTA
The DNA here is from genome assembly GCA_027257055.1 of Cephalopachus bancanus. NCBI lineage: Eukaryota > Metazoa > Chordata > Mammalia > Primates > Tarsiidae > Cephalopachus > Cephalopachus bancanus. Next base: position 2,434,441 of record JAPVLO010000098.1, on the reverse strand, counting down.
CTAGGTAACACACTTAAAGTTAGAGAAAAGGTTCTCTGGGTCTAATTCTATCATAGGCTTTTTTGGGGGGGTATTTGTTTATTTATTCATTCATTCATTCATTCTTGAGTTGAGGTCTCACTCTGTCGCCCAGGCTGGAGTACAGTGGCATGATCACGGCTCACTGTAGCCTTGATTTCCTGGGCTCAGGTGATTCTTTTGCCTCAGCCGTCCAAGTAGCTGGGACTACAGGTGCATGCCACTATGCCCAGCTAATTAAAAAATTTTTTTTTATAGAAATGAGGTCTCGCTATGTTGCTCAGGCTGGTCTCAAACTCCTGGGCTAAAGCAATCCTCTTGCTTCGGTCTCCCAAAGTGCTGGGATTACAGGTGTGAGCCACCATGCCTGGCCTCTTCCTGGTATTTATTTTCTGGCCTCTGTACTTCAGCTTTTCTACATCAAAGAAAGCAAATTTTCATTCAGGTCAGCAGTAATTCTAATTCAAATGTGTATACATTATAGTTTTTATATCCTCTTTTCCTCTTTTCGCTTCAACATTTTTACCAGAATCCCCATAAGGATGACATTCTGTTAATAATACATGTTAATTGCTTTAAAAGCTCTAAAATGTCATCTATGTGAAGTATCATAATTATTGTTTCACAATGAATAGAGTGATGTCATTGTGATAACAATCAGAATGGCCTCCTTCTAGACTTATTCTTTTTCACGAGAGTTCCTGGTCTGCCTGTTCAGTAGCACCTGGATAGAAAGTTTCCCAACTTACCTGAGACTTGAAGTATGTTTCTTGTGGGGTGGCAAGTACATCTGCAGAGGCAATGTCTAAATGCATGAGTGTCTGCCGAAAAGAAGGTCGGTTGCGAGGTTTACTTTGCCTGAAAGTTAAAAAAAAAAAAAGATTATACGTCTCTTCAAAAGTTGTGTTCAGGAGGATGAAGATTTTATTTTACTTTATGAAAAAGATTTTTTGCTCCAAAATGGCTATATCTTAAAATGGCTCTGAGTATCATTGGCTATATTCTGTTATATTCGTACAGTATAATGGAAGGTTTTGATGTACTGAAGTAAGGAAAATATAATTATGTGATACCAACTAATGATGAAATGGAAATCTAGGATCAGTGATCTATTTGATAATAGTACTTAGGACTGGCAAATAAATAATAGCTATCACTTAATAAGGCCTACTATTTCAAGATAATCATACCAAATTCTTTCTTTATACATTTTAATTAATTACAACACAACTCTATGAGCAGGTGGCTTCTCCATCTTAACAGATGAGAAAGCTGACACTTGGGTGACATGCCCCAAATTGCACAGATAGAAAAGGGCAGAACTAGTATTTGAACCCAAGTTCTTATATTCCTGGTCTGTGATGCCTAGTCTTTTCACCACCAGGTGATTCGCTCCAAATACACATTAGAGATTTCCCTGCTGTTTTAGAGACAATATTCTTACCAGGTCTGTTTCATAAGGATTTTGAATCCATCAGGGCAAGTGGAAGGGACTGGAAGGTGTAGGCTGTTGCTTCCAACACCCCAAATAATGGCTGAAGAATCGACATCTTTGTAGGGGATCTCTCCTGTCAGCAGCTCCCAAAGCACCACTCCAAAAGACCTGCAGTGTACCAGGAACGTGTACAGAAGACATTTCAGAGAGATTGATTTGTGTTTTAGTTCTTTAAAATTCCAATTTCGGCAGTTTTTCGTCAATGGCAGTCTTTCTGCCGTGAATCTTCTTTTTCCTTCTCTTCCTCTCACTAATAAACCCTGTTTTAAAACTTTAAAGAAAAATAAAATAAAACAATTTTGAAAAATTCCAATTTTAAAGTTCCAGTTTAAAAATTCCAATATAGCTATAAGAAAAACAGAAACAGATTGAAGTAATGGGAATCTGCTGGGGGTGGGGGGGCACACCTCATCAACAAGGGTACCTGCATAATGAACATTTGTATACCTAACCCTGAATTGTACACATCTTTAAAATTAAAAATTAAAAAAAAAAAACCAGAAACATCCAGAAAACTCTGAAAAATAAAATCAGTGGTTGGGGGGATAACCAATATTACCAGATTTGAGACATATTATAGGGCCTTAATAATTAACTTTGGTGCATGAATAGAAAAATGAATGGGCTGGATTAGAAATCCAGAAATAGACCAAATACATATAGGACTTGATATAGGATAGTAGTGGCACCACAAACCAGTGGGAAAAATTGATTAGTCAATAAATGCTGTTAAGACAACTGGAAAAAAAATCAAGATAAATTTTAAATGAGTCAAAGATTTAAATGTGAAAAATTAAACCATAAGAAACCTAAAAGAAAACATGAAGAGGTTTTAAGAAATAACCTTGGAGTGATGAAGACTTTTTAAACTATGAAATCTAGAAGTCATGAAAAGAGAGAATGAGAAATCAAACTACATTTAAAACATCTGGCATGGGCCGGGATCAGTGGCTCAGTCTGTAATCCCAGCACTTTGGGAGGCTGAGGTGAATGCATTGCCTGAGCCCTCAGGTTCGAGACCAGCCCAGGCAACTTGGTGAGACCTCGTCTCTACAAGAAATAAAAAATTAGCTGGGCCTGGTAGCGTGCGCCTGTGGTTGTGGTTACTTGGAAGGCTGAGGCGGAAGGATCGCTGGACCTCAACTGGATGACGCTGGGGTGGCCGTGAGCGTGCCACTGCACTCCAGCCTGGGCAACTGAGTTAGACTCCAACTCAAAAAAAGAAAAAAGCCTGGGCACAATGGTTCATATCTGTAATCCCAACACTTTGGAAGGCTGAGGCAAGATGATTGCTTGAGTCTGGGAGTTCAAGACCAGTCTGGGCAACATAACGAGATATTATCTCTAAAAAAGGAACAAGGCCGGGCTCCGTGGCTCAGCCTATAATCCCAGCACTTTGGGAGGCCGAGGCGAGTGGATTGCCTGAGCCTGCAGGTTCGAGACCCACCCGGGCAACTTGGCAAGACCTCGTCTCTACAATAAATCAAAAATTAGCTGGGCGTGGTAGTGCGTGCCTGTAGTTCCACCTACTTGGAAGACTGAGGTGGAGGGATCTCAGGAGCCCAGCAGGTCAAGGCTGCCGTGGTTGGGAGTTTGCTACTGGACTCCAGCCTGGGCGACAGAGTGAGACTCCAGTTCAGAAAAAAAGAAAAAAAAGAAAGAAAAAAAGAAAAAAATTAGCCGGGTATGGTGGCACTCCCCTGTAGTCCCAGCTATTCGGAAATCTGGGCCAGAAGGATTGCCTGAGCCCAGAAGGTCAGGGCTGCAGTGAGCTGTGATCATGCCATGTACCCGGCCTGGGTGACAGAGTGAGACTGGCTCAAAAAAGGAAAAAGAAATCTGGTACAGGCAGCATATGAAAAAGTGTTCAATCCGGGCTCAGTGGCTCAGCCAGTAATCCCGCGCCTTGGGAGGCGGAGGTGAGTGGATTGCCTGAGCCCATGGGTTCGAGACCTGCCTGGGCAACTTGGCGAGACCTCATCTCTACAATAAAATCAAAAAATTAGCCGGGCGTGGTAGTGCGCGCCTGTAGTTCCAGCTACTTGGAAGGCTGAGGCGGAAAGATTGCGGGAGCCCAGCAGGTCGAGGCTGTGGTGACCGGGTGCGGCCACTGCACTCCAGTCTGGGTGACAGAGTGAGACTCCAACTCAAAAAAAAAAAAAGAAAGAAAAAGTGTTCAACACTACTAATCACCAGAGAAATGCAAATCAAAACCACAATGAGATACCATCTCACACCAATCAGTATGGCTTTTATTAAAAAGTCAAAAAACAGATGCTGGGAGGATGCAGAGAAAAGGGAATGCTCCTACACTGTTGCTGCAAGCTAGTTAAATTCCTGTGGAAAGCAGTTTGGAAATTTCTCAAAGGACAAAAAATAGAGTTACTGCTCGACCCAGTAGTCCACCACTGGGTACATACCCAAAGGAGCACAGGTTACTCTACCAAAAAGACACCTGCATGCATATGTTTATTGCAACACTAGCCACAATAGCAAAAACATGGAACTACCTAGGTGCCCATCAATGGTGGAATGGATAAGGAAAATGTGGTATGATATACACCACGAAATACTATGCTGTCATAAAAAAAGAAAATCATGTCCTTCGTAGCATATGGATGCAGCTAGAGATCATCATCCTGAATGAATTATCACAGAAACAGAAAACTGAATACCGTATGTTCTTTTTTTGTTTTTTTTGAGTCAGAGTCTCACTCTGTTGCCCAGACTGGAGTGTAGTGGCACACTCATGGCCACCATAGCCTCAACCTGCTGGTCTCAGGTCATCCTTCTGCCTAAGTCTTCCAAATAGCTGGAACTGCAGGTGTGCGCTACCATGCCCGGCTTATATTTTGATTTATCGTAGAGACGAGGTCTCACCAAGTCTCCCGGGCTGGTCTCGAACCCCTGAGCTCAGGCAATCCTCTCATCTCAGCCTCCCAAAGTGCTGGGATTACAGGGCTTGAGCCACTGTACCTGGCCCGTATGTTCTTTTTTTGAGTTGGAGTCTTACTCTGTCACCCAGACTGGAGTGCAGTGGCTGCTCCTGGCCACTACAGCCTCGGCCTGCTGGGCTCCGGCGATCCTTCCGCCTCAGCCTTCCAGTAACTGGAACTACAGGCGTGAACTACCACGCCCAGCTAATTTTTTGATTTATTGTAGAGATGAGGTCTCGCCAAGGTGGGTCTCGAACCCGCAGGCTCAGGCAATCCACTCACCTCAGCCTCCCAAAGCGCAGGATTACAGGCTGAGCCACTGAGCCTGGCTGGCCCATATGTTCTTAATAAGTGAGAGCTAAACACTGTACACACACAAGCACAAAGAAGGGAACAGGCAATGGGCACTCCTAAAGTGGGGAGGGGGTGCTTAGGGTTGAAAACTACCCCCTGGATACCATGTCCACCACCTGGGTGACAAGTTCAATAGAAGCCCAAGCCTTACTACCATGCAATATTTCTATGTAACAAACCTGCACATGTATCCAGGAATCAAAATAGAAAATAAATGAAAAACATAAAGAAGAGATTTTTTTAAAATTACAAATCTGCAATGGAAAATAAATACCATAAATAAAATAACAAAATGTGAAAAGTGACTATAAGTTACACAAAAGGCTACTCTCCTTAATATATAAAATACTTTTAAAAATTGGTAAGAATATGCAGAGATTATGATTAGTTCACAAATAAATTACAAATGGCTCTTAATCATATGAAAACATGTATACTATTATATACACATGTATAAAAACATGTATACTATTATTATATTACTTATAATAAGAGGAAGCAAATTAAAACTGCACAAGATACCATTTTTTACCTATATGATTGGCACAAATCCAAAAGCTAGTACATTTTGTTGATGAAAAAACACCTTTACTCATTTCTGCTGGGAACAAAAATGAATATAATCCCTGTGGAGGACACTTTGGTAATAATTACTCAAGCTACAAATGATCCCACATTTCTACTTTATCCTATTTACTCTGGCATTACATGCAATTTTAACACATGCTGTTATTTTGGTTTTAAGCCAAAAAGTTACTAGCTGCCAATTTTAAGGGTAGAAGAAAAGCAATTACAGAGAAATACCATTAATAGTAAAGACCTATAACCTCAGAAGAAAAGTTAATAAAGATTTTTCTTAAAAAGCATGGCTCAGAGGGGCTGCTCAATAAAGGGCAAATAGTGTTAGCACCTCAAATGGGTCTAGAGCACATCACTGTATCACAGCAATGAACATTATTGATAAGTGTAATCATGACCTGAGTCATCAAAATAGGTAAACTGTTTAATCCGTTTTATGTAAGTACCTAACACATTTCAGAAAGACTTCTATACTAAATGATGTGGAAGTAAACTTTCAATTTTCTAGAAAGCTCAGCATTTTCTCTGAAAGTCCCCCAAACTGATGATTTACTGAATAGCTAGTCACCCTAATTCCCCTAATCCTTCTCATCACATACCATCCTACTGAGTAGTATCTCAGAGAATATGATGAAATCAAGCAGAGGTGAGTAACAACAAAGAATATTCTGGGCAAGTAAAAGTGTCGATGGAAGAAAGTGCTAATGGCGTGATAGTGGGAAAAGGCTTTCTAGTTGGCACAGATGGTGCCACTCACCATATATCGACTTTTTCAGAGACAGGTTCATTCCGTATCACCTCTGGCGCCATCCATGCAACTGTGCCAGCAAAGGACATCTTGGTACTTTTATCACTGAGTTCCTTAGATGTACCAAAATCAGAAATTTTTACTGCATCTGTGTGAGTCACTAAAACACTTAAAAAAGAAATAGAGAAAACACCCAGATCATTAGTACTAATGAAGACCAAGACTCTAATTGCCAACTGAAGATTTGATTTGTGGCCTCCTATCTTGTAAAATTCAGCTTACAATTTCCAGTGTTATAGGGGCATTGGCTATACACTAAAAACAGCGTCATTCAGACTTGTGAGGCAGCTTAGCACAGTGGACTTTTTTTTGAGTTGGAGTCTCACTCTGTCACCCAGACTGGAGTGCAGTGGCCGCCCCCGGCCACTGCAGCCTTGACCTGCTGGGCTCCGGCGATCCTTCTGCCTCAGCCTTCCAAGTAGCTGGAACTACAGGTGCACGCTACCACGCCCGGCTGATTTTTGATTTATTGTAGAGATGAGGTCTCACCAAGTTGCCCAGGTGGGTCTCGAACCCGCGGGCTCAGGCAATCCACTCACCTCAGCCTCCCAAGGCACGGGATTACAAGCTGAGCCACAGAGCCCGGCTGCACAGTGGACTTTTAATACCTGCCTTCATCTTAGCTCCACTGCTTGCTTGCCTTTGCCAAGTTACTTAATTCCTCTTTTATTTTGAGTCAAGATCTCACTCTGTTGCCAGGCTGGAGTGCAGTGGCATGATCACGGTTCACTACAACCTTGACCTCCTGGGCTCAAGTGACCTCCCTCCTCAGTTTCCTGAGTAGTTGGGATTACAAGTATGTACTACCATGCTTGGCTAATTTTTTGATTTTTTGTAGAGACAAGGTCTCACTATGTTGCCTAGGCTGATCTGGAACTCCTGGGCTCAAGCAATTCTCTCTCCTTGGCCTCCCAAAGTGCTGGGATGACAGGCATGAGGCATTGTGCCCAGCCCTAAGTTACTTAATTCTTCTAAGCTTGCTTTCTCATCTGTAAGAGAGAGACACTTGAGATCACATTCTCCTGTTCACAATGCAAGAATGTAAAACACTGTCAAAATGGTTTAGAAATATTTTTTCACATGTAAAAGAAAAACTCACTTGATTTACCCCATTTTGTGTGAATGCCATAGGTTTTGCTACAGGTAGGTTAATGTGATTGATTATAGGGTGATACTCCAGATTTCACTGTGTTACCTTTCTGAAATCATGTGGCCCCAAGAGTTTTGGATAAGGGATTATGGACCTGTAATAATGATCTCATTGAATTTCTCATTGAATTTTCACTTGAATTAAATGAGGTAAGATACGTAGAGCACCCATTTTAGCTGACCCACTAAGAAAACATTTTTTAAAAAACACTATTTAAGTGATAGTCAACCAATATCATAAATGATCCCATGACACAAGGGATTCATTATATTCAAGGCTAATATATGTGTTGGGATTTCACTGATGCTAAGGTAAACCTAAGCTTAAATAGGTTCCACACCAGTCAAAAGTTTTACTTTTCACAGTAATTATCTGAATGAGACCTGGGGCCAACTGCTTTTGCTAGCCTTAAATATGAATACAATCTGGTGCTGAATCCATACACTAGACTGAATTCACTTGAAGTAACCTGTTTAGAACCTCAGAATGTTAATGAGTTAGGGTTTCAGAAGCTTAATGATAAAAGGACCTATTTTTAATGAGAAGAGGTTGAAAACTCAGATAGTATCAGAATTGAGAGCACTAGAAAGCAAAAAATATCAGACTCCATTCCCTCCTTTCTCAGTTTGACCCAGGTATTTCACTCTTGCCCTACCCATATCACCAATGCCAATGGCTCTCTTCCGAACAGCTGGGTGCTTACAGTTGCTTTTAGAATACTTTTATCCACACCCTGGTTCTGCAGCTGATACATAAAATTTATATAATTTAGGAGTTTTTATTTAACCGTGTTAGTCTTAGTGAAAATGCATAGGATTAAAATATTATGGGATATCTTAGATAATTGGAGAATTGATGGTATCATATATTATAAAAGTCAGAGAAGGTGATAAACCCCTAGAAAGAGGGAACTTTTTCTAGGAACTTCCTCTTCTGCCTCTGTTGGCATGACAAGAGGGAATGAACTTGAGAGGAGACTAGAGATAGTGTAATGTTGGAACTTTTTTGAAATCTTCTCTGAGACAAAGTTGGGTTCATGCAACCTGCCAATTTAATGTAGGTAATATGGTTTCTTGTTATAGCAAGTCAGATTGATCTTTGTCTTCTCGAAGTTAGCTTGAAACCCAAAGAGTGGCTCAGCCTGTAATCCCGCGCCTTTGGGAGGCTGAGGTGAGTGGATTGCCTGAGCCCGCGGGTTCGAGACCCACCTGGGCAGCGAGACCTCATCTCTACAATAAATCAAAAAATCAGCCGGGTGTGGTAGCGCATGCCTGTAATTCTGGTTACTCGGAAGGCTGAGGCAGAAGGATCACTGGAGCCCAGCAGGCGAGGCTGCGGTGGCCGGAAGCGGCCACTGCACTCCAGCCTGGGCGACAGAGTGAGACTCCAACTCAAAAAAAAAAAAAGAAAAGAAAAGAAACCCAAAGAGGCCAAGGCTGCCTCTTGTTAATAGAAGGAAAGGCTCACAGGATAACTAACTTCTACGCTAATCTTTAAATGGCAGAAGTTAAGGAGAGTAGCATGTGATTTTATTCTACAATTTCCTGACTTTTCCCTCTAAAATTAATTCTCAGCGATAACAAGGTGCTTAAAAAGGAGACTATTCAGGTCATTGCTTTGTTAAGCCCTGGTCTGACCCTGTGGCTCATTGAGTCATGGTCGCCATGTTTCCTAGCCTTGCCCCTCTCCTCTCCCTTGGAGAGGTGAATCTCCTCTCTCTCTCTAATTTACTTTTTAAATGAACTATATTTTCCAGTCTAATTTCTGGGTAACTCTTTGCATCTTTCACGTGGAACCAAATCGCATACCAGACACTCACATCCCCGGTGGGTCTGACCTAACATTCTGGAGGCCCCGTTGGGATTTTAACTTAACAGATATTAATAAATTATTTAAACAACAACAACAAAAAAGGAGACTATTCAAGAGGCCTTTGACAATTATTTCGTGTACTTTACTTGTATGTAATGGACGGAAAAAGCAATAGGTTGTGTTAAGAATGTGAACAGAGGGCCTGGTTCGGTGGCTCAGCCTGTAATCCCAGCACTTTTGGAGTTCACGGGTTCAAGACCAGCCCGGGCAATTTGGCAAGACATCGTCTCCACAATAAAACAAGACAAAACAAAAAAACTTAGCCAAGTGTGATAGTGTGCACCTATAGTTCTGACTACTTGGAAGGCTGAGGTGGAAGGATCGCTGGAGCCCAGCAGGTCGAGGTTGCAGTGGCCATGAGCCTGCCACTGCACTCCAGCCTGGGTGACAGAGTGAGACTCCACATCAAAAAAAAAAAAAGGGAATGCGAACAGAAGAAATGAACATTATATAATAATGTTAATTTGCAAGTAAAGCAAGGAGGAGTTGTTCAGTCAACTAAGCACTGTGATTAACACTGTTACGATAAATAAGGGCTGTTGAGAAGTTGATCATGAAGGACTGATTTATACCTTCCAAGGAGATGAGGCAGGATTCTTTGTGAATCCCTTACCTCCACATAAGGATGCAGTAGCCTTTGGTTCAGAAGTCTGGGTTTTTGCCCTAGCCAATGACTTTGGGCTAATGCCTAGTTTCTCTTATATCCAATAAGAATAATGATACTTGTCACATCCATCTCACATCGTTTTTGCCAGGACTAAAGAAGATGTGATAATGAATCCAAAAAAATGTTGTAAACCATAGAAGCATTATGCTTTGTATTATTATATATTATATTTTAAAAAGAGATTAATCCTCGGTTTTTCTTTTTCTTTTTTTTAGTTGAAGTCTCACTCTGTCGCCCAGACTGGAGTGCAGTGGCCGCTCCTGGCCACCGCAGCCTTGACCTGCTGGGCTCCGGCGATCCTTCCGCCTCAGCCTTCCAAGTAGCTGGAACTACAAAGCACATGCTACTACACCCGGCTAATTTTTTGATTTATTGTAGAGATGAGGTCTCTCCAAGTTGCCCAGGCGGGTCTCGAACCCTCGGGCTCAGGCAATCCACTCACCTCGGCCTCCCAAAGTGTGGGATTACAGGCTGAGCCACGGAGCCCAGCCAATCCTCTGTTTATCTAAACCACAATGTGATGAGAAATGATAAAAATAATGCTTCAAAATAGCAGCTACACTGCAATATACCATTTTATTAATCCTTTTCTTTGTGCAATTTTAGGGAACTGAATAAACACTCCTCAATCATTCATTCATTCAGAGACAGGGTTTTGCTGTGTTGCTCAGGCTGGAATACAGTAGCACAATCATAACTCACTGCAGTCTCAAACTTCTGGCCTCAAGCAATTTTTCCACCTTGGCCTCCCCGAGTGCTAGGATTACAGGCAGGAGCCACTTCACCACACAAAACACTATTCTTCAAGTAGTTATTAGTAGCCAAAAATCATTTTGAAAACAGAGATTATTAGAAAGATTTCTGCTTTTCTTAAACAGCCAGGTTTTATTATTTTTTAATGGCCACTGTAAACCTTGTAACTGTTTATTTCCTCCTTTGCTTACTTAGACTCTTGGAAATTCAAAGCCAAATCTGTAGACCACCTCTAACAACTAGACAGAAGAATCTTATGACATACATTTTGTAAACAAGTTTTAGTTCTAATGTTTTAATTTGTTCTCTGCCTCTGCTTGTTCCTTTGTATTATATACATTTTTGAAACTTGGTTAAAAACAGTTTTTGGAACACAGTAGGAAAACAACGAATCAGGCCTTCAAGTGGGAAAGCTTGGCATTAATTATCTGAGATGATGGAATACTTCAGATGGTAATGAATTTTGTTTTACAGATGTATAATTTAAAAGCAACAAAAAGAGAAAATTAATGTCAGGAAGCTGGACACACCTGCCCATATAAGTATCTAGGTCATAGGTCAACAATAATCTGAAAGGTGTGCAAACAGAATTACCCACTGTGCTGATTTAAACTGAACTGAAAGCATGATGTCTGAAAACTGCATTAAATGGTTGATAGAAATTCCTTCTTTTAAAACAACAAAACAAAACAGCTAAAAAATTAGCTACCGAACTCACTTAGGTGATTTGAGATCACGATGAATAATTTTGTGGAGGTGCAAATAATTCATTCCACTCGCAATTCCTGTGGACCAGTCGACTAGCAATCGAGGTGTAATCTTCCTGCCGGCTCGCAAGACCTCATAGAGTTGTCCGTGGGCACAGTATTCCATGATAATACAGTAACATGGGGCCTGAGTGCAAACACCCCTTCCAAGAAAACACAAACATGTACATAAATACACACATATGTATACAAATATATATTTAAGACTATTTCATAAACTTAATAAAAAACAATTCTGTATCCAAATTATTTTAAAAATGTGTATAGATAATAGTTTCTGATTTTTTTTTTCTTTACTCTTTTTTTTTTTTGAGTTGGAGTCTCACTCGGTCGCCCAGACTGGAGTGCAGTGGCCGCTCCCGGCCACCGCAGCCTCGCCTGCTGGTCTCCGGCGATCCTTCCGCCTCAGCCTTCCGAGTAGCCAGAATCACAGGCATGTGCTACCACGCCCGGCTGATTTTTTGATTTATTGTAGAGATGAGGTCTCGCTGCCCAGGTGGGTCTCGAACCCGCGGGCTCAGGCAATCCACTCACCTCAGCCTCCCAAAGGCGCGGGATTACAGGCTGAGCCACCGAGCCCGGCTACTCTTTTTTTTTTGAGTTGGAGTCTCACTCTGTCACCCAGACTGGAGTGCAGTGGAACGCTCATGGCCACCCTAGCATCCACCTACTGGGCTCAGGTGATCCTCCGCCTCAGCCTTCCAAGTTGCTGAAATTACAGGCACGTGCTACCACGCCCAGATAGTTTTTTGGTTTATTGTAGAGATGAGGTCTTGCCAAGTTGTTCAGGCTGGTCTCGAACCTGTGGTCTCAGGCAAGCCTCTCACCTTGGTCTCCCAAAGTGTTGGGATTACAGGTGTGAGCCACCATGCCCAGCCTTCCTGATTCTTAAATTAGCATTAAAACCTCCCTAGTCTATAGGTTTCCCTATTAGAAAGCACATGGACAATTTTTACTTGTTTTGTTTACTCCAGATACTGATATGCTTTGCTGCGTCTGGTGCCTTTTTTATGGGACATTCCATTATGGGACAAAGAGCACCCTTTCCTGAGGTTTGTGTAGGCTGGATATGATGTTATTTTAGAGTGTTAAGAACAATTTAAAATATCTTTCTTTCAGACTTAAATAGAGGGTTTTATATGTAGTATACAGAAATAGAATTCAAAATGTTATTATTTTAAATATTATTTGTTGAATTTTTTTTTTTTTTTTTTTGAGTTGGAGTCTCACTCTGTCACCCAGACTGGAGTGCAGTGGCCACTCCCGGCCACCACAGTCTCAACCTGCTGGGCTCCGGTGATCCTTCTGCCTCAGCCTTCCAAGTAGCTGGAATTACAGGCACGCGCTGCCATGCCCGGCTAATTTTTTTGATTTATTGTAGAGATGAGGTCTCGCCAAGTTGCCCAGGCGGGTCTCGAACCCACGGGCTCAGGCAATCCTCTCACCTCAGCCTCCCAAAGTCCTGGGATTACAGGCTGAGCCACCGAGCCCGGCTTATTTGTTGAATTTTAAACTACTCAAATTTAAAATAACTAACTAGACTGAGGACCAAAAAAAAGTCAGTTTTCTATCTTATATAAGCTTACATATTTGAAAAATATTTGTTTAGAATAAAAGTAATGTTATACAACATATTATATATCTACGTATGCATCTATATTTCCATGAATTTCTACATCTTCCATGAAGACTTTCCTGATTATTCCAGTCCCAAAAGATCTTTCTCTTCTCTAAATTCCTACAGTATATAGCAGTCATTAGTGCTTCTCTCTCTCTCTCTCTCTCTCTCTCTCTCCTCCTCTCTCTCTCCCCATGTAGATTACAGGCTCCTAGAAGGGAAAGGACTTTAAGATCTTTTCTCTCCACTACAAGGCCTAGAGGTTCACAGCAAGTCTTTGATAAATGTTTCTTAACTTCACCGCAACTTTCTTAGCTGAAAAAAGTCTTCACAATGACACATGCAGAGGCATGGAGTAGGAGGCAGGATACTGACATGAAAGAACATCTACTTTTTCAGGCATGTTTCCATGTTTATTTGTCTTATTTACAATGCTCCAAACCATTATAAGATAGATAGTACTTTTTTCAGTTTTACAGGTAAGGCTCAGAAAGAGAAAGTGGCTTGTTCTACTCATAACTAGATCATATGACTCACGGGGGACAGAGCTTGGACTCAAACCCAGTCTGCCTAACTTCAAAGCCCATGCACCTATCACTCACTATACTACACTGCCTCCCTCGCAGCTTTTTAGCTTCTGCATAGAAAAGTGTATTAGGGATTCTTGTGCTAATATCATTATTTCATAAAAGTGGAGATGGTCATGGTAAATCTACTTCACAGTTTTGTTTTCAGGATGAGAGAAGAAAAATGACCATATATAGTTCTGTGTCTCTTCTCTTATGGGTATATATGCCTTCCTTTGGAACTTTCTAGAGAAGTTAACAGAGTATGCTACCTGTAAGACATCCAGTTAAAGTTTTCAGCCAGATATCAACTCCTGCTCTATCTCTTAGGAATACGTGATAAAAGAATTTAGAGGTCATGGCAGTAGGCACTGATCATGCAAAGATTTTATAACAATAGCAGGTTATGAAGAAGTATAATTCGTCTTCATTTTTCCCTGCTTTGATGAGCCTGTCAAATGCCACAAAGCAATTTCTATTACTCTCCTATAATTTTCTAGGCTACCCAGAATTCTTTTTTTTTTTTTTGGAGTCTCACTCTGTCACCTAGACTAGAGTGCAGTGGCTGCTCCCGGTCACCGCAGCCTCGACCTGCTGGGCTCCGGTGATCCTTCCGCCTCAGCCTTCCAAGTAGCTAGAACTACAGGCGCGCACTACCACACCCGGCTAATTTTTGATTTATTGTAGAGATGAGGTCTTGCCAAGTTGCCCAGGCGGGTCTCGAACCCGCGGACTCAGGCAATCCACTCACCTCAGCCTCCCAAAGTGCTGGGATTACAGGCTGAGCCACTGAGCCCAGCCCAGAATTCTCATCTTGATTTTTAATACAATTTTTTTCAAGTTCTGTTATATGACTTTTAAGAATGCTTGGTGAAGCATAAGCATACAGCAACTACAAACAAATGATTTAATTATCATTACAAAGAAATAATGAATAGGACAGGAATAATGCAATGAGCTTAAGAATATAAAGATAAATATTTGTTTGAAGGTACTCAGCATCTTATTCAACTATGTTTTAACTTATAATACAAATACAGAAAGGGTCTAACAGTGACATGTTATGCATGTTTAATCTCTTTTGACTGAGGAATGAGGAGCAATCATTCCATCAGCCCTGTACTATGACAAGGTTTCTTAGTAGCTATAAATAACAGCCCTATAATCACTTCTAATCGCTTCCTTTTCTTCCCCCTTTGGCACTGAATTCCATTAGGAACAGTTATGTTGGAATTTCTTAAAAGTTTTTTTTTTTTTTTTTGAGTTGGAGTCTCACAGTCACCCAGACTGGAGTGCAGTGGCCGCTCCCGGCCACCACAGCCTCCACCTGCTGTGCTCCGGTGATCCTTCCGCCTCAGCCTTCCAAGTAGCCGGAATTACAGGCAAGCGCTACCATGCCCAGCTAATTTTTTATTTATTGTAGAGATGAGGTCTCACCAAGTTGCCCAGGCAGGTCTCGAACCCGCGGGCTCAGGCAATCCACTCACCTCAGCATCCCAAGGCACGAGATTACAGGCTGAGCCACCGAGCCCGGCTAAAAGATTTTTTTAAATGGATGAAAAAAGAATATAGGCGAAGTATAAGATAAGAATACTAAATCTGCTATTATGATAACTCTGCTATCATGAGATTTCATATTCTTATTTTATTTTATTTTTTTGAGTTGGAGTCTCACTCTGTTGCCCAGACTGGAGTGCAGTGGCCACCCCCGGCCACTGCAGCCTCGACCTGCTGGGCTCCGGCGATCCTTCTGCCTCAGCCTTCCAAGAAGCCGGAATTACAGGCAAGCGCTACCATGCCCGGCTGATATTTTGATTTAATGTAGAGATGAGGTCTCGCTGCCAGGCGGGTCTCGAACCCGCAGGCTCGGGCAATCCACTCACTTCAGCCTCCCAAAGGCACGGGGATTACAGGCTGAGCCACCGAGCCCGGCTTAGTATCTTTATTTTATACTTCTTCTGTCCATGGTTCCTACTAACTTCAAAAGAAACTGTAAACCAGAAATCAGTATCTAGAGAGATGTACTAAAATCTCATTACACCCTCATATCTTGCAGATGGTCCTGAATGGGATTCATTGGCCAAGCAACACATGGCACAGATGGCTGCAAACATAACACTGCACAATGCCTAAGAGCATGGTGTAATGGACCAGGGACACAGTCTCACTATTGTTTTCCATGTAGAGGTAAAGACGATTCAAGTATCTCCAGCCTCAAGAGTTGGGCACTAACATGGCAATACATGTCCAATGATGCTGACAACTACATATGTAGGTAGGAGGCCAGAAGGGTGAGGTGGGAAAAAGACTAGGAGGAAAAAGGAAAAAGCAGAACACAGGAAGTAAAAACAAAGCTTCTCATACTTCCATCTTATCACATTTCTACCTTTAGTTACTCAGGATACCCTGCTGGAAAGCCCTCTTATCTGGGACACACAGCCTAGGTCACTTCAAAAAGTCAAAATGCCATACTAATCTACAAAACATTTCGTGTTTCAAAGTCAATGTCCTAGCTATCTAAGTTTAGAAGTTCCTGACTCTTCCTTCCAATTGGGAAGATGTAGAATACTGGACGTGATGATCATCTCAGTGAAGAAAAGAAGGGGCTCTCTGTTAGTCTACCTCTTTAAAATAATCCTTCCATTGTCTTCTGAAATTTATCATCTTTGGTAAGATTATAGTTGGTCTCTATGGCATTTCATTTTAGTCACATATCCTCCTGGCTCTAGCAGGGCAACCAGTGACAGAATGACTATACAACTAAAGCTCTCTCATGTCCTCTGCCAGCTATGAATGTCCCTTCCACAGGGAAATTATTCCTAATACTTTTCTCAGTCTCTTAGTATTCCAGCTGAATGTGTCCCTTCCTTTCACACATCTTTCCCTTCCCCAAAGGGGTCTTGTTTGAGAATCAAAATGCCACCTCAGTACTCATTTAAACCCATTCTACAAAACCTGTACCTAAGATTTCTCTTCTTT
Source organism: Cephalopachus bancanus (assembly GCA_027257055.1). Taxonomy (NCBI): domain Eukaryota; kingdom Metazoa; phylum Chordata; class Mammalia; order Primates; family Tarsiidae; genus Cephalopachus; species Cephalopachus bancanus. Next base: position 2,417,879 of record JAPVLO010000098.1, on the reverse strand, counting down.
ACTTTGGGGGTGTGATTCCAATGAAGACTTATCACATGGCATTTTTAGCTTTACAATGAGAGTTTTATCAAGGAAGGCTCCCTCTTGAGGTTGGGAGAAGTTCCTTCTAGTTTGGGGAAGGAGGATTTATAAGTTTCTCCACTCTTAGGTGTAGCTTCATTGGTCATACTGTTCTCCAGGAATGAAAAGTACATACAAATACACCAAGAAGCTCTGATTTCTAAACTTTTTTTTTTTTTTGAGTTGGAATCTCATCCTGTCACCCAGGCTGGAGTGCAGTGGCACACTCATGGTTACCCCAGAGTTGACCTGCTGGGCTTAGGTGATCCTTCTGCCTCAGCCTTCCCAGTAGCCGGAACTACAGACATGCACTACCACGCTCAGGCAATTTTTGATTTGTTGTAGAGATGAGGTCTCACCAAGTTACCTGGGCTGGTCTCGAACCCGCGGGCTCAGGCAATTCACTCGCCTCGGGTGAATTCACTCGGGCAATTCACTGAGCCACTGAGCCCTGCCTAAACTTTCATCCTACCTAAAGGCTACCTTTCCTGTTCTTCCCTTTCCTCCTCTAAATTACCATTTATTTGTTCAAGCCTAGAACAACATTTAAAGGCTAGCAAGGGAGAGAACTCGAGATTCAGGCAGAAGAAATTACATATATTTAAAGCTCAGCACTTCCAAGTTTGGTACCTTAGACAATTTAACCTTTGACTATATTCCTTCTGTTAAGGATCCCGGTCAATATTATGAAGAGAATGGTCTAGACTAGAAAAATATGCTCACATACTCTTAAGAACAAACACTTTGTGAAACGAATATAGCTTACTAATATTGATAACTCTGCTGTCATGAGATTTAGAAAGTTGAGTGGCATTACTTGAAAGGGGATCTAGCAAAATCCAAAGCAACAGTCTATAGGTACCTGTTATTATAAGTTAATATTTAAGAAAGGATGCCAACAGAAACTAATAAGAACACGTTATTTATTACACAGGGACTGATTGTTCACTGACCACTTCAGATATTAGCTTCGTTTTCTTAACTGAATTGCAGGATGGTTAGGTTATACGAAGTAACCTCTGTCATCCCACTGATAAATGACATTGCTGCAGCAGATTTGACTGCTTGGCAGGAATCCACTTCTTCTCCCCTGCCCCATGTGTACCCCCTTCCAAGCAGCACATACTCTGGCAAAATGAACTACTGGATTATGAGCTGCTTAAGGACAAGACTCAAATTTAACAGTTCTTTGGTTCCCTCCCATATAGCACCTAGTGCAGTGCTAAGTCTACAGGATGTTTCTGAAATGCTTCTTAAAGCAGAAACTTGACTGCATATATTGGGGGAAAGAAAATGTCGTAAAACAAAAAACACCAAAAAAATCCAACAAGCCTTGACCTACTTGAATGCGATGATGTTAGGGTGCTTCAACTTCCTCAAATGCTTGATATCCGTCTCATTCTGTTCTCTCACTTTCTTGATGGCCACCTCTTCCGCTCGGAACTTGCCCAAGAAGACAGCTCCTTGGGCTCCACTACCCAGCCACTGCAGCTCTGAGATCTCTTCAAATGGCACTTCCCAAGTATCTAGGCACACAAGTGAGAAATAAGCTTGAAGAGATCTCAGGATTGGACCATTCTACAAGGCCATCTGAAGGTACCGATTTCGTCATCACCCTCTGTCTCCCACCAAAAGACATCGCTTTCCTATGCACCTTGGGACTATAGATCAAATATTCATATGCATTAGTTTGTAACAATTTTTAACCACTGAAGTAAAGCAGACCAGAGATCTCCGATATATTCTATTCTAAACAAAACACATCCTGACATTCCTGCAGCCCTATCTCACCTCAAGCCTGAATGTTCAGTCCATTTTCCCATCTCCCTCTACACCACTACCCCTACCCATCACCCATTATGGGTGTTGTTATAGACCTCTGTGAATTTCTTTTTTTTTTAGTTGGAGTCTCACTCTGTCGCCCAGACTGGAGTGCAGTGGCCGCTCCCGGTCACCGCAGCCTCGACCTGCTGGGCTCCGGCGATCCTTCCGCCTCAGCCTTCCCAGTAGCCGGACTTACAGGCATGCACTACCACGCCCGGCTGATTTTTTGTAGAGATGAGGTCTCACCTGCCCAGGTGGGTCTCGAACCCGCGGGCTCAGGCAATCCACTCACCTCAACCTCCCAAAGGCGCGGGATCATAGGCTGAGCCACCGAGCCCGGCTCTCAGTGAATTTCTACTGTAAATGCTCACTGATTTCTTGCTGATTGAGTTTTGTTTTTGTTTGTTTGTTTGTTTGAGTTGGAGTCTCACTCTGTGCCCAGCCATGCTCACGGCCACCCCAGCATCAACTTGCTGGGCTCAGGCGAACCCTCTGCCTCAGCCTTTCAAGTAGTAGGAGCTACAGGTGCGAGCCACCATGCCCCGCTAATTTTTTGATTTATTGTAGAGATGAGGTCTCGCTGAGTTGCCCAGGCTGTTCTTGAACCCGTGAGCTAAGACAGTCCCCTCACCTCAGCTTCCCCAAGTGCTAGGATTACAGGCTTGAGCCACTGCACCCAGCCTTGTTTGTTTTTTGAGTCAGGGGTCTTGCTTGTTGCTCAGGCTGGTGTGTAATGACACCATCACAGCTCACCACAGCCTTGACTGCCTGGGCTCAGGTGATTCTCCTGCCTCAGCCTCCTGAGTAGCTGGGACTACAGGTGCGCCTGGCTAATGTTTTTATTTTCTATAGAGACAAGGTCTGCACTATGTTGCCTAGGCTGGTCTTGAACTCCTGGGCTCAAGCAATCCTCTCGCCTCAGCCTCCCAAAGTGCTGGGATTACAGGTGTGAGCCACCGTACCCAGTCTGAATGAGTTTTTAATGATACTCTCCTAAGAACCTAATTATGCATACTACTTATATTAATATTTACCTTTCACTGAGTACTTACTATATACCATGCACCAGCATAAAGCTTTATAGATAGCATATGTTCAATCCTTACAACAACCTGACAAGTCTGGCTTTATTATACTTGTTTAAAGATGAAAAAACCAAGGGCATAGGGTGGTTAAGTAAATTATCCAAAATCACATAGCTGGTAAGTGGCAGAACTGGACCTAGAACCACAGCACTGGGGTTCCAGGAGCAGTGTTTTTCCATTATACCACATTGCCTCTCCTGAAACCACTGAGAGGGCTATTAGGCTATTAGTCATTAGTCATGATATGTTTACTCATATAGCTGCAATGTTTTCAAGTTTCTCTTTTCCTTAGAGTTTGATTTTTGTTGTTGTTGTTGCAACAAAAACTCAACAGGGGTCATTTCTAAGTGATGGCATTATTTGTGACTCATATTGTGTTTCTTTATCCTTTTCTGCATTATTATTTTTTAACCATAAGTCTGTATCACTTTAATAATGAATAAAATGCTATTTTAAGTAAAGAGCTTCAAAAATTCAATCAATATGTGCTTTAATCTCATGAAACTTAAAAAAATATAATCCATTGATCCTTCTCCTTGTATCGCTTCTTACCACAGTATTACCACAGTTAAGAAATAAAAATCAAAGAATTTGGAGCCCCACAGAGTGAGAAGAAGGAAGATGACAATGTTTAAAGGTTATGAGAGATTCTTGTCAGATCACTAAAAGGCCACTGCTTGCAGAAAATGGAACAAAGTAGTGTTGAGTTAGCCTCAAAAGATATTCTGACCTTGAAAGCAAATCAACTCACCATCTACTACACTGACGAAGCCAGAGCAGAAAGAAGAGTTCATCTGTATCTAGAAGTGGGCTACAATTTCCCACTTCTCTAATTTTCCCTACCTTAAGAGAAAAGAAATTCTATAGATTTGTAATACGTGTTTTCTCATTATAATGGCTAAAACTTGATCTTTAAATTATAACTATGTAACACAGAAAAGAGTCGTAGTGAGGGTGGTCACAGCACGGGTATTCGTCCATTCTCCTGATATGATCAATATTAAAGGTTTCTGCTCTATTGAAATCGAATAGATGCTCTATAAAAGCACATCTCCCTAAAATAAGAAATAGCTCATGAATACGAAATCACTAATGTGAGATTTGCAAGCAAACATCAAGTTACAGCTGTGGCTATTTTCAGTCTCTTTAGGACTTCTGTGACAAATATTAAGTGGCGCATGAAATCTCACTCTCATTCCCGCCGGTTATTCGTGCGGCACACGCGGTATACAGTTGTTGATGGCACGTTGTAAGAAATTTTCCTCATAAGGGGTCCAGTGAAGGACTAAAAACAGTGTCGTGTCGCTCTGACCATTCTAGGGGATGAATAAAGTATTTTTACTGGACTCTGGTACAAGAACATAACTGGGCAATATGTGTGGGTACCCCCCAAAATGAAATTATCTTCTGGAGGGCAGGCCCCTTGTAGTACACTCGGAACTTGCTCCTCCGGATCAGTCAACCAGAGTTTTCATCTGGAAATTTTGAGAAAGTTGTGTCACAATTTGCTGATTTGGGGAAGAAACGCCCGAGTCGCAGCAAACAAGTGACTGGTTCTTTTACCATGACACGTACCTGCCCACACCGCGCTGAGTGTTCAGCAGTTTTGACCCAAAACGCTATGAACCCCATGCCCACCCTCTCCATTCACCCGATCTCGCCCAAACGACTTTTGGGGGTTTTTTTTTTGGTTTCTCCCATGAAAAAAGTCCTCAAAGGGAGATGTTTTCCGGATGGAAGAGGGGAAACAAACAAACAAAAAGGCAGAAGAACTAAAAGGCATCAAAATTGATAAGCTCAAAAACTGTTTTGAGCAGTGGAAAAAGTGTCTTACCAGGTGTACTGCATCAGACGGAGAGGACTTTGAGGGTGACTGAAGTTTAAATATGTAAGAGTAAATGCATAATTTTTTATAAATAAATTCCAGTTTTTCATGGGTCTACCCCCGTATGTCTTTGAACAACATTATACAAGCCCAAGTTACCCTAATTTTTAATACAGTAACTGCTAAGATTAGATCAATGTTTGGGTGTCTTCCCCCACCCCATTAACTCAATCTTTATTTATTGTTAAACATTAGACAAAATTTAAAAAAATCAGAAAAAAAAAATATTATCTGAAATCCCATCCCAAATTCACTTGTCATTTTCCCTCCTAATTTTTGTTCATGTTTATAGCTATATAAAAGTTGTGTGTGGTGTATACTTTTCTTGTACTTTTTTCATATATTATGTATCCTTCATGTACAGTTTTTATTATACCTTTTTTTAAAATTTTGAGTTGGAGTCTCACTCCGTCGCCCAGACTGGAGTGCAGTGGCCACTCCTGGCCACTACAGCCTCGACCTGCTGGGCTCCGGCGATCCTTCCACCTCAGCCTTCCGAGTAGCCGGAACTGCAGGCGCGCTACCACGCCTGACTGATTTTTTGATTTATTGTAGAGATGAGGTCTCGCCAAGTTGCCCAGGCGGGTCTCGAACCTGCGGGCTCAGGTAATCCACTCCCTCAGTTTCCCAAAGCGCAGGATTACAGGCTGAGCCACTGAGCCCGGCTATATTATACGTTTTAATTGTTGTTTTTACTGGACCCTCCTACCTTTGGTGCTTAAGTGTTTCCACCTTTTTGTCTTGTGAATTTAAATTTGATTATTATTTCCCCAGATTCAATCCCAAAGTTTCCTAGCTCTTGGAATACATATGTTCCAAATTGTTATTGCAAAGGATTTCGCTAGTTTTTGCTGACAGTGGCAATGTATGAATTTATTGGTTTCACCACACCTGTGCCAGCTGTATTATCATTTTTTTCTAATTTAATAAGGTATAAAATAGTCTTATAAGTTTGCATTAGTTTAATTGCCAGTGATGTAGAGTATTTCCTCCACAATTGTTTAATACTCACCTCTGCTTTGTAGAAATTATCAAAACTCTTTTGTCCATTTATCTATTAGGGTCATATAATTCTCATAAACTTGAAGAAGTTCTTTCCATATTTATTTGATACCAAAAATGACATTTTTACAAGTTTTTAAAAATTATTTTTAAACAAAATATTTTATATAAATGTCTAATTTCCTTTGGGATTTCTTCTACTGCCTGGTCTATCTTCTAAAAGCTATCCATAGTTGTTTTTACAAAATTTAACTTTTACATCCATCTGGAGCTTATTTTGGTGAGGATAGATGTAAATTTTTTCCATATTGCTATTTCTTTTTCTTTTTTTTTTTTTTTGAGTCGGAGTCTCACTTTGTCGCCCAGACTGGAGTGCAATGGCTGCTCCCGGCCACCGCAGCCTCGACCTGCTGGGCACCAGCGATCCTTCTGCCTCAGCCTTCCAAGTAGCTGGAACTACAGGCGTGCACTACCACACTCAACTAGTTTTTTGATTTATTGTAGACATGAGGTCTCACCAAGTGCCCAGGCAGGTCTTGAACCCATGGGCTCAGGCAATTCACTCACTTCGGCCTCCCAAATTGCTGGGATTACAGGTTGAGCCACCGAGCCTGGCCCTTATTGCTATTTCATGATTCTGAAACAATTTGTTAAATAATCCTTTCTTTTCATATCGCTTTATTTTTACTTTTTTAATTTTAAAGATGTGGGGTAAAATTCAGGGTTAGGTATACAAATGTTCATTATGCAGGTACCCTCGTTGATGAGGTGTGTCCCCCTCCCCTGGCAGTTTCCCACTACCGCCATTCCCTTTCTTATAGCATTATAATAACTGTTCAAGGTCCATGTATGAGTGAGAACATGTGGTACTCAGTTTTCTGTTTTTGTGATAGATCATTGAGTATGACAAATCAGTCATAAATCCATCCAAACTGGTTATTTATTTTTATTTTTTAAGAGACAAGATCTCACTCTGTCACTCAGTCTGAAGCACAGTGGGGCATTTCTAGCTCACTGCAGCTTCAAACGCAAGTGATCCTCCTGCCTCAGCCTCTGGGGTAGCTAGAACTAGAAAGCATGCCACCACACCTGGTTAATTTTTAAAATTTTTTGTAGAAATGGGTCTTGCTATGTTTTCCAGGCTGATCTTGAACTTCTGGGCTCAAGTGATCCTTCCTCCTCGGACCCGCAAAGTGCTGCAATTACAGGTGTGAGTCATAGTTCCAGGCTTCACATGACTTTATGATGCTTGCATTGTAATTTACTTATTTTTAGAAATGATGCCAATTATTTAGTTTTCTTATGAAATAAGAAATATATTAATTACTAAAATACAAATGACAAATACATTTGGTGCTCAAATACCAAGTGTTCAGGGTATTATTATAAATAATAAAATTATCTGCTACAAACCTCTACCTCATGCCTGTGCTATTCAACTATGTTCAGCCACGTCTTAATTATCCACAGAAAAATAAAGGGGATATTATTGGTAATTAAAGAACACAGAATGTAAAATAAAGTAATATTTCAACTATGTTTCCATCAATCTTTTTACCAGAACTAGTATTTACCAGAACTAATTTTACCAAAAGTAAAATTGATTGATGAGAATTTAGTACTCTCTGCCAGGATTCAAAGTCCCTGTCAATATCTAGTAGGGAGTCAAGGGATGAGAAAATGGCAGAAAAAAGAAAGGAATAAGTATGTACAAAGAACCTAGATAATTGACAAGCAAGATAAGTAACCTCATAAATAGAGAACTGGCTATACTCTCTCTAGGGGCTAGTCCCAGACTTTGCTGCTTTTCTATCTGTCTCATTGGCACTCATCTCCGGCTTTTATCTTCTCTTTGATTCATTGCAATAACTACTGTCTTAATTCCAATATTTACCATGATCCCTAGAACTGAGAAAAAGCCACATGCCCACCTGCTTTAAGGCAGACATTCTCCTTTGTTTATTCAGACGTGGCTATGGCAATGCTTGCTTTGAGACTGGAAACTATTTGGCAATAAAATATTTAATTTATACATACTACCTTACTTGGGCTTCACTATCAATATCTTAAAAGGGAGATGAGGGCATTGCTAACATTTAAAAAAATCTAGTTGAATTTCTTCATAAGTACCAAATGTAGGGATGCATCTGCTACATGTGCTATCCTTTGGTTAACTGCAATACAGGATTAAAGATAAGCTCCCTGATCCCAGAGCTGACAAGGAAAACACTACACTTTGTTTCTGGCCAGCAAATCTCTTTTCTGGCGCACAGCAGCACTAGTCCTCAGTAGGATATCCTGCAGTCTGCTGAACAGTTAGGCACCTGCTGTATCCTTGTAAGAATCCTAAATTGACCAGGCCTGTTTCTTATTTATTTCTGAAATAAGCCTTTTTGAAAGTCACATCATCAATCAAAAATCAAATACCATGTTGTAGAACAATGACAAAATGAAAAGGCTCCTTTTAGCAGACATACAGGATATGTCTACTTGCTCTTCTATGAGTCTGAACCTCAACAATGCATTTAGATCCTGAGACCTTCGAGTTATCACCAATATAAGCAGGAGACAGAACAAGTGAAGACCCTAAAAACCAAATGTAGTTTATCACATAAGCAGTTATTAGTAGGTTTTGTGTCTAACTAAAGAATGGAGAACTTTTAGAAAATAATAGGTTAAGGATTGTTTTCTCTGGATTGTGGGATAAGTGATCTTTATTTTACTCTTTGTGCTTACATTTATTCCCAATTTAAAAGATAATAATACTGTTTAACATACTAATCCCCAACTTTTCTTTGGCAAAGAACGACTTTATTTTTTTAAAACCTTCAAATTATGGTGAGAGGAAGGATGAGGGCAGAACGTTCAGGGTATTGGAGTATGTATGAAAGAAGAAGATAGATAGATACACACACATAAAACCAGAGACTGACAGAATTTCTGCACAGAGCAGGAATGGATGATGTGGCTGACAGATCATGAAAAATACCTGGAACTGACAGATTTACCAGTAAATCCCAATGCACTTATGGAAAACAGGTATCAGGGAGAAGTTGGTATTTGGTTTAAGAGGGAGTATTTCAGAAATAGGAAAAATAGAACTCATGAGAAAAGTGATCTGCTGGCCATTGTGGAAAAGCTGTCAACAGTCTTGGCTGAAAGAGATGAAAAGACTTTTAGGGGAGGGTCCCAGAGTCCAAAATTCAGTTATAAAATAAATAAAACAGAATCTCATTTTTGGCTCATACTTTTTCCCTTCCAGAATTTCTTGATGAGAGAACTCATAAACCCTTAATCATTTACATAAGGCTACCAAGATATGTATCTAAAGCCTTAAAACAACAAATCTTTTGAACCCAACTTTTCTTCTTCTAGGAAGTGATCCTAAGGACTAATCAAAGATGTATGCCAAAGTAAAGTAGTAGACAAATGTTCACTGCAGTATGGCTCCTGATAACTAAAAATGCAAACAAATTAAGTGCTGAGCAATGGGGGATTGCTTAAATAAATATAGGCATATTCACACAATTTAATATTAATAGTAATTAAAAATAATGCTGAAGAATTATATTTAAGATACAGAAAATGTTCACAACCTGAAGTGAAAAAAAAGTCACAAAACAGTATGACTCCATATTTTTTTCCCTGAGTTGGAGACTCACTCTGTGTCCAGGCTGGAGTTCAGTGGTATGCTCACAGCCACTGCAGTCTCGACTTGCTGGTCTCAGGTGACCCTTCTGCCTCAGCCTTCCAAATGGCTGGAAATACAGGTGTGTGTGCCATCACATCCGGCTAATTTTATTGATTTATTGTAGAGACGAGGTCTCGCCAAGTTGCCCAGGCTAGTCTCAATCTCCTGGGCTCAGGCAATCCTTGCCTCCGCCTTCCAAAATGCTGGGATTACAGGCGTAAACCAGACTCCATTTTTTAAAAAGTATACACACATACACAAATAGACTAACACAATATATACAGAAAACATTAATGGTGGCTATTCTCAGGAGACAGTGGGTCATAAATTATTTAAAACATTTTTGGAACTTATCTAAATTTTCCAAATTTCACACATTATTTTTGTTATCAGAAAAAAAGGTCTTTTAAATAATATAAATGAGATTATAAAGAACATGAGGGCTTCAACAGTTATAACATCTGAACTGGAGTATATGGATATACACGATACGCACAATGATAAGAGCTAAAAACTTACTTTTAAAAAAGCTGTGGGATCTAGAAATAATAATACTTCAAGATTGGTTAGATATTTTTGCTCTTTCCTCAAAACATAATCTATGCCTTGAGTGTAAGCAAATAATTCCTTTTTACTACAACCTAAGGCAGTCCTGCAGTCTTTAGGGGCATTACCATGAGGCTTCTGTCTGTTTTTTTTTTTCTGAGTTGGAGTCTCACTCTTGTCACCCAGGTTGGAGTGCAGTGGCACGCTCATGGCCACTGCAGCCTCGCCTGCTGGGCTTAGGTGATCCTTCCTCCTCAGCCTTCCGAGTAGCTGGAACTACAGACACACGCCACCATGCCCGGCTAGTTTTTTTGTGATTTATTGTACAGACAAGGTCTCACCAAGTTGTCCAGGCTGGTCTCCAACCCCCGGGCTCAGGCAATCCTCTCGCCTTGGCCTCCCAAAGTGCTGGATTACAGGCTGAGCCACTGTGCCCAGCCTGTCTGGTTTTAAATTAGTCCAGTGGCCATCAGACTTTTTGATTGTATAGACTATCAGTAAAAAAATTTTAGGCCAGTCTCGGTGGCTCAGCCTATAATCCCAGCACTTTGGGAGGCCAAGGTGAGTGGATTGCGTGAGCCCACGGGTTCGAGACCTGCCTGGGCAACTTGGCGAGACCTCATCTCTACAATTAAAAAAAAAAAAAAATTTAGCCGGGTGTGGTAGCGCGCACCTGTAGTTCCAGCTACTTGGAAGGCTGAGGCAGAAGGATTGCCGGAGCCCAGCAGGTCGAGGCTGCGGTGGCCAGGAGCAGCCACTGCACTCCAGTCTGGGTGACAGAGTGAGACTCCAACTCAAAAAAAAAATTTTTTAAACATGCACCCACCATATAATTTATTCATAAAATAGCCCGGCTCGGTGGCTCAGCCTGTAATCTTGAGCTTTGGGAGGCTGAGATGAGTAGATGGCCTGAGCCCATGGGTTCGAGACCCGCCTGGGCAACTTGGTGAGACCTCATCTCTACAATAAATAAAAAAAATAAGCTGGTCATGGTAGTGCATGCCTATAGTTCCAGCTACTTGGAAGGTTGAGGCGGAAGGATCGCTGGAGCCCAGCAGGTCGAGGCTGCGGTGGTCGGGAGTGTGACACTGCACTCCAGTCTGGGCGACAGAGTGAGACTCCAACTCAAAAAAAAATTACTCATAAATTATATATTTGTACAATATATTATAATATCAAATATATCTGAAAACATGTATGACAATAGAAATTGTAAATAATGAGATAAAATAACAGGAGTACTAATATTTTCTTCTTACAATCCTGTGGATTGTCTTGTATGTACTCTACTTTGGACACCACTGGACTGAATGACTGCAAAAGATACGTTTTAACCAAAAAAGACCCACCAAATGTGAATCTATTCTGTTCAGAAGGTTTATTGGAAACTGACATGGGATATTCACCTGGCACTAATTCCTTAATTTACCCACAGGTCAAAGGTTATCCAGTTTATGGTGGTGATTGTGTGTTTACACAAGAACTACCTTTCAAGTTCATACACTAGCTTACCTTGCTGCTGCAATTTGTAATCAGTGGAATATGCCTTCCCAATGATGTTCCATACAGGCCTTAAGCATCCAAATAGTCCTTCAAGAAACCCACCGCTGCCACTGCCCGACCTGCTGAACTGAATCTTGATGTCTTCAGTTCCACTCGTGCTCTCTCTGTCCACGGTGTTGCTGTTTCCCTGAGACACAGCCATCTCGGATTCATCTTGTTCCCTTAGCTGAAGAACGCTGTTCTCAAACTGGTCCCTGGAATCCTCGCTTATGCTTGTCAGCACTGTTGTGGTGATGGGGCTGCTCGTGCCCTCGGTTAGCTCGGTTCGCACCACTCCCTTTGCCTGCTGGTCCTCAGGAAGCCTGGGTGAAGGGTGGTTGCCCATAGCTGTGAGTTCATCCTGTAGTCCACTAAAGGTTTTGTTTTCACTCAAGGCTAAGTGTGGAGAAGAGGAGCAGCTCAGGTGCTCCTGAGGGCTGGCCATCGTGCCATGAGTGAGACCAAGGTCCTGAGATGACACTCAGAGGATTAGTAGAACAGAATTCTGATGCAGAAGAGAGTAACAAAACCTGAGAAAAACAGGAGGAAGACATGAGGTCACCCTTTTGTTAGCATCCACACTACACCACTACACTTCTGTCTCTATAAGAAAACATTGAATCAATGGGGATTGGTTAAACTGGTTTATTCTACATGATGGAAATGTATGCAGCAATAAAAAAATATGTTTTAGAAGAGTATCTGCTAATATGAGAAAATGTGTATGATACATTGATACAAAAAAAAAACAGGTTAGAACAATATATACAACATTAACTTAAAAATGCTAAATTGACACTGGGCATGATGGCTCACACTTTTCATCCCAGCACTTTGGGAGGCCAAGGTGGGAGGACTACTTGAACCCAGGAGTTCGAGACCAGCCTAGGCAATATAGTGAGACCATGTCTCTATAAAAAAATAAATAAATGGAAAAAAAAAGAATTAAAAATTAGCCTGGCATGGTGGTGCATGTCTGTAGTTCCAGTTACTTGGGAGGCTGAGGTGGAAGGATCACCTGAGCCCAGCAGGTCAAGGCTGTGGTGATCATGCCACTTACAGCTTAGATGACAGAGTGAGACTCTGACTAAAAAAATTTTATTTTTTATTTAAAAGAATACAGAAACACACAAATGAGAAAAAAGACTGGAGTCGGGCATGGTGGCTCAAACCTGTAATCCCAGCACTTTGGGATGCCAAGGTTAGAGGATTGCCTAAGCCTGTAGGTTCGAGACTAGGTGGGCAACTTGGTGAGACCTCGTCTCTACAATATATCAAAAATCAGTCGGACATGATAGTGTGCGCCTGTAGTTCCGGCTACTTAGAAGGCTGAGGAGGAAGGATCACCTGAGCCCAGCAGGTCGACGCTGGGGTGGCTGTGAGCGTGCTACTGCATTCTAGCCTGGACAACAGAGTGAGACTCTGTCTCAAAAAAAGAAAAGAAAAGAAAAGAAAAAAGACTGGGGCCGGGCTTGGTGGCTCAGCCTGTAATCCCACGCTTTGGGAGGCTGAGGTGAGTGGATTGCCTGAGCCCACGGGTTCGAGATCCACCTAGGCAACTTGGCGAGACCTCATCTCTACAATAAATCAAAAATTAGCCGGGCGTGGTAGCACGCACCTGTAGTTCCAGCTTCTTGGAAGGCTGAGGTGGAAGGATCGCTGGAGCCCAGCAGGTCAAGTATGTTCTTACCAGAAATTTACTTTCTTGGTAAATATCTATATTATAGTCCTTCCCTTACTCTGTATTAAGCATCAAGAATGAGCTAGAGACCCAGGCATAAAGATATCCTCACTTCGTTTTGTTTTGTTTTTTTAGATTTCCATTCATAAGCTTTTATTTAATTTATTCAAATAGTGCCATACTGCATATCATATTGGTAGTTTGCTTTTTGTCATGAACTTTTTCCATGTGAGAATGACTTTACTTTGTAAAAAGGGAAAAAGACAGACCAATAAAGATTGACAGTACAGCGCTTATAATGAATCAAATAAGTGCTCTGAAAGGCACAAAAGAGGGAGGGATAGTTTCAAGAAAAGGTGCTCAAAGGTGGCAATTTTTGATCCATTTGAAGGAAATGTAGGCATTCATCAGGCAAGTAGGGAAGGCATGAGAGAAAAGAAGAGGGAGAAAGCGTTTCAGGTGTGGAGGAAAGTATGAATGAGGATATGGAGGCTTGAATGACTCTGGAATAGATAAGAAACCCAAAGTGGCTGGAACATAGGCTATATGGATGTGCATGGAGATATGAATGGACAGATGGGGGAGAAGTATAACGAGATCTGAGTGAAGGTAATGGGGAGCCATAGTATCTCATACTGGGGGTTATGGATAAAAATAGACTCTCTTTGTTATATTATTTTCTCATCTTCGCTACTGAGACCCCAATTTTTTAAATTGTCATATCCTATCAATAGGTTGTATTAGTGAACCAGTGAAAGTATCCTATTCTCTGCACTCTCATTCATTCACTCAAACATTCATTGAACTCCTATCATATGCTATGCAGAGTGTTAGGCATTAATGAATAATACATAGGTTCCTACCCTTTAGGAACTTACAACCTAGAGGGAGGGACTAAGAGATAAACAGTCACATGGTTAGATACGGTGTTCAAGATATGTTCATCTAAGTTGTGGGAGCTTGGAAAAATAAACACCAAATATGTCTAGAGATGTCATAGAAGAACACTTGTTTGAGTTTTGAAGGGTGAGTTCTGTGAGTTTAGTGGTCATTAGGAAAGAAAAACTAGGCATTCCACATAGTACACAGGGGTAGCAGGAGACAACTCTTAGAAAAGTAGGCAAAGGTCCAATTTTGTGGATTTGCATGATAGGTTAAAGCTTTTGAATTTTATCCATGAGATAATAGAGAGCCACCGAGGAATTTTATTTTATTTTATTTTATTGAGTTGGAGTCTCACTCTGTTGCTCAGACTGGAGTACAGTGGCCGCTCCCGGCCACCGCAGCCTCGACCTGCTGGGCTCCAGCGATCCTTCCGCCTCAGCCTTCCGAGTAGCTGGAACTACAGGCGCGCGCTACCACACCTGGCTAATTTTTGATTTATTGTAGAGATGAGGTCTCAGCAAATTGCCCAGGTGGGTCTCAAACCCGCGGGCTCAGGCAATCCACTCACCTCAGCCTCCCAAAGCGCGGGATTACAGGCTGAGCCACCGAGCCCGGGTCACTGAGGAATTTTAAGCAGTAACTTTTTTTTTTTGAGTTGGAGTCTCACTCTGCCCCCGAGGCTGGAGTGCAGTGGCACATTTATGGCCCCCAGCGTCAACCTGCTGGTCTCCGGGGATCCTTTTGCCTCAGCCTTCCAAGTAGCCAGAACTACAGGTGAGCACTACCGTACCTGGCTAACTTTTGATTTTTTATTGTAGAGACGAGATCTCACCAAGTTGCCTGGGATGGTCTCGAACTCGCGGGCTCAGGCAATCCATTCGCCTCGGCCTCTCAAAGTGCTGGGATTACAGAAAAACAGTGACTTTTAAGGAGTGATTTGGACAGAGCTAGAAATTAAAATCACATCTATAGAAGTTAGGTTAAATTGAAAGAGAAAGACTGAAGGTCCAATTAGGAGGTAGAGTTGAAGAAAGAAATGATGAGGGCCTGAACCAAGGAAGTAGCAATGGCAGTGAAGAGGATGGGGAAGATTTAAGGGAAAGAATTGGCAAGATTTAGTTATGGATTAGATATGAGGGTGGTTGAGTAAACAGGAGAGAGGAGGACTTTTCAAACAACTTACTTGGAATAACAAATAGATGAACAATGTTGATAACTGAGATACGAAATATCGGAAGAAGATGATTAGTTCATTTACAGACTTACCGGTTTAAGGGTTACTGTGTGTCATGCACTAAACTAGGCTTTTATTTATGTTATCTGATTTTAAAAAGACACTTTATAGAGAGGGATTTGAAGAAAGGTAAAGATGGGGGCTCATTTAGCTTAGGGACAAAAGTTTCCAAATAGTAAATTTAAATTTAAAATGCGCTTACTAAATATATACTAGGAACTGTGCCATGTACTAGGTGAGGTTCTATAGATATTGAACATTACTGTTACCATTGCAATTTTTAATGATAAATAAGACAAAGTGCCTTACATTTACAGAGGCCTGTTTACATAATCAGCAATATACTAGTAAATCAGCTCTCCTAAAAACAACAAAAATCTGATTTGTGGTGTTTGCTGATTTCCCTGGTATAGCAACCCCATCATAGCAGATTTCAAGCTAATAAAACTTTAACAATTTGGTTAAGTTTCTAAATATTTGACAATTGGCTGTTATAAGTTGACATATAAGCCAATCCCTTGTAATAGTGTCATTCCCATTTCACAAGAGAAGTAAGAAACTTTTCTAAGGTAATATATTGAGTAAGTAGTAGAGCAGAAATTAAAATCGAACTCAAAGTTCAGACTCCCAAAATCACTTGCATTTTTTTAACCACCGGATGGAACCTCTTATGATAGTCTCTTGCTTTCTTAGAGAGCTTTACAGGTTAAAAAATACTGTTAGCCAGGCTCAGTGGCTCAGCCTGTAATCCCGCGCTTTGGGAGGCTGAGGTGAGTGGATTGCCTGAGCCCGCGGGTCGAGACCCGCCTGGGCTAACTTGGCAAGACCTCATCTCTACAATAAATAAAAAATTAGCCGGGTGTGGTAGCTCACGCCTGTAGTTCCAGCTATTTGGAAGGCTGAGGCGCAAGGATCATAGGAGCGCAGCAGGTCGAGGCTGCAGTGGCCGGGAGTGGCCACTGCCCTCCAGTCTGGGCGACAGAGTGAGACTCCAACTCAAAAAAATAAAATAAAATAAAATAAAATAAAAAATGCTGTTATCTGTGATCATTTGATCTAAACATTTGTTCCCCTGGGCAAGGAGTCCAGAGCATGGAATCATTATTCCTGATTTTCACAGACAGAAGCTAAGGCCTAGAGAAAGGTATATGCTAGAGTCACAGAATCAGGATTAAATACCAGGGTATTTTTCCTAATTCCAAACCTCTCTCCTGTACCATGTGGTCTCTGGAAGACACAGTTCCTATTCTTTTGAAGCTGACAAACTACTTAAGGAGTTAATAATTACATTGAGGGAATTACCTCCTGCCCTCTTCCCCCATGACAAATGAACCCTCTTCTGTTCTAAAGAGCTGTGTGAGAAGGGGAACAATAATGAGACCAGGTGGAGCTAGCAGGGCCGAGTGAAAGAGGGAAGACTTGAGATGAACCTTTGAGGGTAAGATGTATCACAGAGGGAAGGAAGACAGAGAGGAATAAGAGCATTCACAGAGGCTGGGAAGTGGGTTTACAGGGCACGTGTGCCAGGGTTGCTGGCCCAGAAATAACAATAGTGACCGACACGGGGGAGCGGTGTGCAACAAGGGTCACGCCTGCCTTCACATGTAGGCTCTGAAAGCTTGTGACCCAAGGCAGGTGATTCTCCCCTCTAAACAAGTTGGGGAGATCACTCAAACTGGATGGAGTTAAGAAGGACAAATTCTAGGGCATGGAGAAATTCGGGTCCCAGGAAGCTGCCTGGGAATATAAGGTCAGAGGAAAAAAAAAAACAAGGAAGAAAAGCCCTTCGTCACAGCAATAGCTGGGTGCCGAACTGACCCCCAGTTCCCCTCACTCCATCCTCTCATCCCCTGTCCTTCTGTGCTTATCACTCAGCTTCGACATTACTGATTCCCTCATTTTGGTATCTTGTTGATCACCTACCACAACCTTGAGCTATCTCTGCGTTTGGCCTCTCTGACCTTGTTCTGTCTGCTCTCTTTTATTTTTTATTTTTATTTTTATTTTCTTTTTGAGTTGGAGTCTCACTCTGTCGCCCAGACTGGAGTGCAGTGGCCACTCCCGGGCCACCGCAGCCTCGATCTGCTGGGCTCCGGCGATCCTTCCGCCTCAGCCTTCTGAGTAGCCGGAATTACAGGCGCGCACTACCACACCCGGTTAATTTTTATTTATTGTAGAGATGAGGTCTCACCAAGTTGCCCAGGTGGGTCTCGAACCCGTGGGCTCAGGCCATCCACTCACCTCAGCCTCCCAAGGCGTGGGATTACAGGCTGAGCCACCAAGCCCGGCTTGTCTGCTCTCTTTTAAGACTGCTGACTTCACATTATCTGACCTGGCCACCGCCTCAGCAGTTACTTCTAGTCTATACTGCTGCTGCTGGGCCACTGAGACTCCTGGCTATCCTACACAGCACAAGGCCGATGTTATGCTCTTGGCTCACATCAGACTTGAAAATAATGCAAATACCCAAATGTATAGGCGAATTTCAGCCAACTGTCTATTGGTACAATTCATTTTTTGAATCAAACTCTAGAACTTTATATTAATAACGGATACATTTCCATTTGATCAATTTTTAACCTGAGCATCTGCCCGATAACATCATATTGGAAGGAGTTAATACATAAAAAGTTAGAAAAACACATTTTTGCATTGCTACCTCTTTCCATCTCTAAGAGGTTAAGGGTGAGTATGAAGTGGTTCTGTTCCCATTGGCACATGAATGAGTCTAATCACAGTCATCAAATGCAATTAATATTTAAAAGATCAAGGAAAGATGACATTCAAGGAATGTAGTTCAACCTACTTGTTTTACGTATGAGAATCAAATTTTAGAAGATTGCTGTCTTGCTTAATATAACAACTGACTAGTGGCAGAGCTGGGATGAGTCCTCCTTCCTCAACTCAGCATCTTCCACTAGTATGGTTGTCTGTTTATTCAGACAAAGAAACGAATATCTGTGATATCATGACCACTGATGACAAAAGCATCACGAGCAATTCAAAGTGCTATTCTGGATGCACTAAAACTATTCCCAAGGAAGCACAAGCACCCACCTAGAGGGTGTTCCTGCACCTCAGCAGAGCAGTGGGAGGCTACTCAGCTGCTGGTGACTCAGCACTGCTCTGGGAGTGGGCAGAGGTGAGGTGAACCTCAAGGTGTGTATAAAGGCATGGAGTCAAATAGGCTTCTCTCATATTCACCAAGTCCAACGTGAACCAACAAAGGTAGAGAAATTGAGAGGCACAAAACCGAAGGAAAAAAAAAATCATCACCATGACTATATTCAAATATGATCAGAGCTGACTCTACATTTAAGAAGAGTGTAGGAGGATAAAAATGCCTAAATTTTACCTGTGTTTGTGTGTACACCCACATCCTGTCATTGTACAGTGAAGAAGTTGGTAAGCGGAAGCTGAGGGAGCACTAGCAGCCCCACTATCTCTGGCTGTCTTTGCCCACTCGGTCCCTCTCTCCTTGTCTAAATATGGCTCATGCACCCTTGTGAAAAACTGGTTCTTTTAATTCAAGAGAAATCAAAGCTCATACTTATTAGAAGGGGACAGGAAGGCAAGGAGGGAATATTTTTCAATGTTGAGAGTCAAAGAACACCAGAGGGGGTAAAGGACTAGGTTGGGATGTCATCCTTACCAGCAGGTGCACTATGGGAAGGCCCAGAGGCAAGGTGACACCACTGCTACCCTTACAAGACCTAATCTGCAAAGAGTGCTAAACAGTGCTTCCATATATACCCTCGAGGTACACTTCCCCTGCCGAATTTCTTGGCCCCAAGAGAAGGAAGTGGTTTGTGCAAAATTAGCAGGCATGGGTTGGAGACAGCAGCAGCTGCGCATTTGGCAGAGCACTGCCAATTTCTGGAAATTACCTTGGTTTTGTGCCAAGATCCCTGGATGCAGCATAGAAAGAGGAATGGAAGGGGCGATATGGCCAAATGGCCCTCAAATTCTTGGATTTTTATTATACAATACAATTTTCCCATGTTACTAATCAAGGAGAGCCTATAATGATCATATTTTAAATTTTATACTATAAATATGAATTAATAAAATATTTTGGACAACTTAGTCCCATAAAGTTTTCAGTGTGACCAAAATTGAATAAAAAATTTCAGCCAGTCATGGTAGCTCATGCCTGTAATCCCAGCACTTTGGGAGGCCAAGGCAGGCGGATTGCTTGAGCCCAGGAGTCCGAGACCAGCCTGGGCAATATAGTGAAACCCATCTCTACAAAGAGTAAAAAATTAGCCGGTCATGGTGGCGCATGCCTGTAGTCCCAGTTACTTGGGATGCTGAAGTGAAAGGATCGCCTGAGCCTAGGAGGTTGAGGCTGCCATGAGCTGTAATCATTGTTATGCCACTGTACTCCAGCCTGGGCAACAGAGTGAAACCTGGACTCAAAAAAGAAAAAAAAATTTAAATTAAACATTACTGCTATCAGATTTACTGATTGATGCTGAGCTCTCTTCAAGCTGTCTTCTCGTTACTTGACATGTTTTTGCCTATTTTAAAAAGTGAAGGGCCGGGCTCGGTGGCTCAGCCTGTAATCCCAGCACTTTGGGAGGCTGAGGTGAGTGGATTGCCTGAGCCCGCAGGTTCGAGACCCGCCTAGGCAAATTGGCGAGACCTCATCTCTACAATAAATCAAAAATGAGCCGGGCGTGGTAGCGCGCGCCTGTAGTTCCAGCTACTTGGAAGGCTGAGGCGGAAGGATCGCTGGAGCCCAGCAGGTGGAGGCTGCGGCGGCCGGGAGCGGTCACTGCACTGCAGTCTGGGTGACAGAGTGAGACTCTAACTCAAAAAAAAAAAAAAAAAAAAATGAATACAACACTGCCATTTTAACCTTCTGGTCATTTCTCTAAAATTCATATAGCAATCATAAGAGAATTTTTGCTATTAGGAGCATCAATCCCATTTTAAAACTTGGATTAAAGTACTTGCTCATAGTAATCACATAAAATTGTTTTTCCAGGGTAGAGACCTGTCACCCAGATTTTGATTTGAACTTTGGAAACATTAGATAGCTTTTTTGAATGGAGTTATAAAATTGCATGTGATTTTAAATCAGATAAAAGGAATGGCCTCCAATCATGCCTTTATCCTTACTTGCTTTTTAAACTATGAACAATCTACTGAAATTCCTATTTGAAAGGACAGTAATAACTTCAATCAACCAAATCCACTGACCTACCTCATTTGAACTTCTTTATAGCATTTCCCTCAATAATCATGTATTCAAAAATACTGAGTCAGTGTTTACCATGTACCTATATTTTTTGTTAAGATATAAATGCTTAATAATATTGAAGTATGCTGGAGCCAGCAAAAAATTAAAATTACAAAAAGGCAAATTCTCCATGGTGACAAATACCTTCTGAATACCAGTACCTATAAATACAACTGTGATTAAAGTTAAAATAAGTCTATAGTCGGCTTTGAAATGAATAAAGATGCTTCATTTTCAATTTTACTCTATAAATTTATCAAGAAACAGAAATTCGTGAGGCTTCAAAAGTGCTTTAAGTCAAAAAGCTAAACATATTTCTTGACCAAAGGAATTATTTATCCATAACCTCCATAAATCTTTAATAAATAACATATAGTATTTTAAGTATTAATATTCAACAAAAGAATCAGCACTTTTTTTTTTTCACCAAATCCAACTTACTGGAGAATATGATCAGTAACTAAATAAATTCACTTAAAATGTCTTAAAAGCAAGATACAAACATATATATGTCTTTAAACATATATATATACACACACATATATATAGACTTCTTAATATGATATAGACATATATCTATATATACAAAGCTTTCAGTGTGACTAAAATTGGCACACTCATGGCTACCCCAGTGTAGACCTGCTGGGCTCTGGCAATCCTGCCTCAGCCTTCCAAGTAGCTGGAACTACAGGCATGCGCTACCATGCCCGGCTAATTTTTTAAAATTTATTGTAGAGATGAGGTCTAGTCTCGAACCCACGGGCTCAGACAATCCACTCGCCTCACCCTCCCAAAGTGCTGGGATTACAGGCTGAGCCACCGAGCCTGGCCAACATACAAATATTTATAGACATAAAAATAATTATACAAACATTTTAAGAAAATAGGTTTAAAAGACAACAGTGGTTATCACTGTTTTTCTTCTAAATTTTCTATATTTTTCCCAGTTTCTATCCCAGTATCAGTATGCGTTACTTGTTTAATCAGCAGTTTTGAATCCAAATCCTTATTGCTTTAAATACACAAACTAATGAGCCAACTTAACAATATTTGCAAATATGAAAAATGATATGAAATATTAAGGGAACTGTCAGGAAATTGAATTGTCAGTTTGTGCCGAGATTTGCAAACAGGTTTAAAAATTATAAATTATAAAATGAAAAGAAAAATGAATTAAAAATATGACAACGAGGAAACAAAAGCTCATGACTCCAGTTTTGTTTTTACTTTTTCTGCTAGTGAGAATCATATGCAATCTAGAAAAGTTAGAACGATCATAACTGAGAAAACTGAAACTCGACATATGAGATCAAGAGACAACAAGCATATATGTTTTTATTATATCCAAATTCTAAGGTCCAAATGAATTACGTGCTAAAGGCACAAAAACTCTTGCATTTAGGATCACAGAAACCACCTTTGGTGAAGCATCATCTTTAGGAACTGTGAGCAAGAGTTATTTATGGAAATGTAGAAGATAAAGAAAGACCCCCCCTTTAAAAAAAAAAAAAGAAGAGCCGAGCTCGGTGGCTCAGTCTGTAATCCCACGCCTTTGGGAGGCTGAGGTGAGTGGATTGCCTGAGCCCGCGGGTTCGAGACCCGCCTGGGCAGCGAGAACTCATCTTTACAATAAATCAAAAAATCAGCCGGCCGTGGTAGCGCTCGCCTGTAATTCCGGCTGCACGGAAGGCGGAGGCGGAAGGATCGCCGGAGCCCAGCAGGTCGAGGCTGCGGTGGCCGGGAGTGGCCACTGCACTCCAGTCTGGGCGACTGAGTGAGACTCCAACTCAAAAAAAAAAAAGAGGATTGCAGAATACATACAACTTGGAACTTGAGTTGGTTCCTGACAGAAGCTTCAAATAAACAGAGAATACTCAATAGATGCTAGTGTCTTTCATTCTTTTCTTTTCTTGTTATTTTGTGACTTCTCTTTTTGGAATTCTATGACTTTTGTAAGAGGGAACAAAAATTGTAATGACAAAATAATTGTAAAATTATTTAAAATTAAAATTATTTTTTAAAATGTGGGCTATAATACAAACTTTTTAGTTATTTCTCAATTTATTGATCAATATTCAGAACCTGCCATGTATTTCATCGTATTAACAACAATATCGTGAGGACCTTTTTTTTTTTTTTTTTTTTGAGTCGGAGTCTCACTCCATTGCCCAGACTGGAGTGCAGTGGCCGCTCCCGGCCACCGCAGCCTCGACCTGCTGGGCTCCGGCGATCCTTCCGCCTCAGCCTGCCGAGTAGCCGGAACTACAGGCGCAAGCTATCACACCCGGCAAGTTTTTGATTTATTGTAGAGATGAGGGCTCGCCAAGTTGCCCTGGCGGGTCTCGAACCCGCGGGCTCAGGCAATCCACTCACCTCAGCCTCCCAAATTGCGGGATTACAGGTTGAGCCACCGAGCCCGGCTCGTGAGGACTTCTTAAAGGAAGCCACTGGAGGAAGATAACCTGGATTCAAATCTTATTCATTAACTTGGCCATAACTCTCTCTCTAAGCTTCAATTTCATTAATAATAATTGGCAATAACAACAGAATACACCTCATTGAATTGATAGATGATTATATGAGACAGTGCATATATAACACACTTACCCTCAATATTTATTAGCTATCCAAATCTTTAACTAGAAAAACTAGAATCGGCCGGGCTTGGTGGCTCAGCCTATAATCCCAGCACTTTGTGAGGCCGAGGCGAGTAGATTGCCTGACCCCGAGGGTTCGAGACCCACTTGGGCAATTTGGTGAGACCTCGGTTCGCTCCAGTAATTCAAAAATTAGCCAGGCGTGGTAGCGCGCACCTGTAGTTCCGCCTTCTTGGAAGGCTGAGGAGAAAGGATCGCCGGAGCCCAGCTGGTAGAGGCTGCGGTGGTTGGGAGCATGCCACTGCACTCTAGTCTGGGCGACAGAGTGAGACTCCAACTCAAAAAAAAAGAAAAGATAAAGAAAAACTAGAATCAATAGCTATATGTCAATATGCTCGCTCGCTCTCTCGCTCTCTCTCTGAAATCAAGGGGAATAAAAGGAAGAGCAAAGGAAAGAAAATTTTTTAAGGAAAGTTGAAAAGATAAGAAAAGGGCCAGGCGCAGTGGCTCACACCTGTAATCCCAGCACTCTGGGAGGTAAAGGTGAGAGGATTGCCAGAACCCAGGGATTCAAGACCAGCTTAGGCAAATTGGTGAGACCTTGTCTCTACAATAAATAAAATAATTTGGGCAACCCTTCAGATTTCATCTGCTATGGGAGTTTTTCTATCTTCTCAATAAATCTTACTTTCTCAATTTCCAAAAAAAAAAAAAATTAGCCAGTCATGGTAGCACACGCCTTCCAGTTACTTGGAAGGCAGAGGCAGAAGATCATCTGAGCCCAGCAAGTCGAGGCTGCAGTGGCTGTGAATGTGCCACTGCCCTCCAGCCTGGGTGACAGACAGAGTGAGATTCTGACTCGAAGAAAAAAAAAGAAAAAGAAAAGAGAGCCAAGAAGAAGAGGGTAGAACAAACACAAAGAATGAATAAGCAGTGAGATACCTGGTCAAAAGAGTAAAAGTAAGATGGAAAATAGGAGAGAAAAATTCCACATGTATGCAACTTCTTTTTCATGTTTAATTTTCTTTGTCTTTAATTATAGCAATTATTTTTACATTCCAGATTTTAATTAAGTTGCAAACACAAAAAAGAAAGGCTCTATGTAGCTATTATTATATTTGGGAGAATATTAATGCTATGCAGTTTTAGTATTTGAGAGAAAAAAATTAATTTCCCTCATTTTAATATTGCTATGTTAAATTAGGAGATAATTTTATTGATTCAAGAAAATGTCTCTAGGAAAACATCGTTTATGCTTTAAGTAATTAGAACATAGGAGAACCACTGCAGAGTTGTGCACCCAAGGATGGAGTTTTCTTCCCTCGAGATCCACATGTTTCTACATCATGTTATGAACTCAACTTTCAGGGACTGCCTAACTCCACACATGCATCACCTACCTTCCTGGCTATGCACTGTCTTCTGGCAGCTTACCTTTACTTTCCTCAGGAAGACCCTACCCCCGGGCAAAGTCTAAGAGCTTTTCTGTGGTTCTAGGTCCAGAGAAATCTGTACAATAGCAACTCCCTACTAATTTGAAAAAGACATAGAAAAAAACCCTTAGGTGGTACATCTAGCATTGTTGTAAAATATGTGAACTGTAGATTCAAACTGTCTGGGTCCTAATAGTGATTCTGTCGTGGGCAATTATTTATCTTGGTAAGTCTCAATTTCCTCATAGGTTTGTAATGAGGACTAAAGGAGATAATACTTGCAGAGTGCTTGACGTATTACCTGGCACAGATTAAGCACTCAATAAGAGTTTGCTATTTATATTTTAAATTGATATGCATTTTATTCTAAAATAAGAGAGTATATTCTTTATTAATAATAATATCTATATAATTAAAGGAAAAAGGTCAATTGAGAATACATACTTTAAAATAGATCTGTCCTTGGCCATTCCAGGGATATAACCATGGAAAAAGGCAATCTTTAATAATGGCTATTTCCATTTTATAATAAGATCATTTATTTCCAGGTAGTGATGTAGAACAGCTTAGCTTGAAAATAAGTAGTGGCCTGACATATAGGGTTTGATGTTGCTACTCATTGGCCCCAGGCCCTGGGGCCACTCTGACTACTCTTGTGATCTCTATGCTTTATCTGGTTTGCAAAAAAAAAAAGTAATTTGAAGAATTACTAGTGCTAAAATATTAATAAATTAATAATCTCCCAAGTAGGAGATAGCAGGAATAACAAAAGTTAGTAATCTTATGTTGAAAATAAAAACATATTACTTCTAATAAATGTCACGATATTAACATACAGTTATATTTGTTTACTATGCTACACGTATCTTCCTCTGTAGACTAGTTATATGTTTCTAAAGAAAAAGTAGACAGAATCTAATTAAAGATTAATTCATATTCCAAATGTACTGGGAAGTGAACTGAAGAAAACTTTCTATGTTGTACATAATAATTTTCCTGAATTAAGATTAAAAAAAATCTGTGTGAGGCCAGGTGCAGTGGCTCAAGCCTGTAATCCCAGCACTTTGGGAGGCCGAGGTGAGGGGATTGCCTGATCCCCGCAGATTCGAGACCAGTCCGGGCAACTTGAGTAGACCTCGTCTCTATGATAAAATAAAAAACTAGCTGGGCGTGGTAATGGGCACCTGTAGTTCCGGTTACTTGGAAGGCTGAGGCGGAAGGATGGCCTGAGCCCAGCTGGTCGACGCTGGGGTGGCCGTGAGCATGCCACTGCACTCCAGCCTGGGCGACAGAGTGAGACTCCAACTCAAATCAGCCGGGCTCGGTGGCTCAGTCTGTAATCCCGCGCCTTTGGGAGGCTGAGGTGAGTGAATTGCCTGAGCCTGCGGGTTCGAGACCCGCCTGGGCAGCGAGACCTCATCTCTACAATAAATCAAAAAATCAGCCGGGCGTGGTAGCGCGCGCCTGTAATTCCGGCTACTCGGAAGGCTGAGGCGGAAGGATTGCCGGAGCCCAGGAGGGGAGGCTGCGGTGGCCGGGAGCGGCCACTGCACTCCAGTCTGGGCGACCAAGTGAGACTCCAACTAAAAAAAAAAAAAAAATCTGTGTGAACACTGCCTACATGTTGAGCAAGCAGCAAGCTATCGCTGAAGTGCTGTGGGACCCTATATTAGTCCATGTCCTGGCAGGAAATAGATGGCACATTCAAATGGGGAAAATGAGGAGAGTTTAACAAAATAAGAGACTATTTACAAAGATATAGGCAGGAAAAGCAACAGGATGGTGCTGTGCCCTAGAGTTAGCAACACCTAGGAGAAGACTTCAGAACCTGAAGAGCATAACTACAGAAAAAGGGCATCCAACAAGAGCTGTGGCCTTTGGTAAGGGATGCAAGCAAAGTGTGGTGACCTGGTAGGGAGGAAGGCAGAGGAATTAATATTAAGCTCCGACTTTACTCTCTTCCTGGTCTCTGAGATCCAGCAGGTGTTTCCCACTGGTTGAATCCAATAGAAAGCTAGAAGGCAAGGGAGGCCATTAATGTTGTCCATACAAGTTACCTTCAGAGGCAAAGAATAGGGTGCTTTGAGAAGGACAGAACGTGGAATCGATCTTAACACCACACACTGGAGATCATGCTGCAGGAAGCAAAGTCACATTGGCCAAAGCTGGAAATGCCACCTGTGGAGCTGATCTCCTTCTACTAAGAGGTCTACTTCAGGCTTCTGGATCTTTTGGTGAGAAAACTTGAACTCTGATGTAAGTTATGGATCTAGAGTCATTGGGTATCCATTGGACAAGCTATTCTTTCTGCCTGGGTCGAAGTATGGGGAATCTTTTCTACTCTAAATGTAGAAAAGACTATTTATTACACATAGGTCATCCACGAGGCTCAATACTATGTAGCATGTTTAAAAAAAAAAGTGATATCCATATTGTGATTAAATATCTGTAGTGGAGGCAGTTTGCTACATCTGGGTTCTGAAAAATGGGGCAACAGGCTTCCTCATAGCATTTATATAAGTATTAAATGAGATAATAGATATGAAAGTACTTTTCAAATGATTGAACCAGTATCCTGATGCTGGTTGTTGAAATTAAAATATATGCTAGCTATCAGGAGGTGATGGACAGTGAGCTGCTTAGCAAGAACTGGCTGGCTCTGCTGTCGGGAGCTTCATGAATCTAAGCAAGTAAGAAAGAAAGGAAACGCTTTTGAATGAAATTGTAGTATGAAACTTCTCTTTTCCCACTAAATTTATTGCCAGTATTTCGATTGTTTACTTGGATGGTAAAATATAACTAAAGTAGAGATGTGAATATATAATATATTCTGCACTTGTTTTATACTATATAATATGGAAACTGAATCATTCATTGCCAGTTTGATATATGGAGCTACTGAAGAACGTCTGTAACAGACTTCCAATGATATACTTGGAAGTTCTCACAAAGTTGCAGATCCTCCACACTGTTCCTGGGCAAGTCCTACATATTCTTGGCAGGAAAGGGGCCTTCTGCCATTCTTGCCTTGATTTTTCAGGTCTTCCTTGAGAGTGATAGAACCATACATTGTTCAAACTGGAGGGAGTAGTGAGTGGGCCATCACTTCTATTTTTTTTTTTTTTTCTGAGTTGGAGTCTCACTTGGCTGCCCAGACTGGAGTGCAGTGGCCGCTCCCGGCCACCGCAGCCTCGACCTGCTGGGCTCCGGCGATCCTTCCGCCTCAGCCTTCCGAGTAGCCGGAATTACAGGCGCGTGCTACCACGCCCGGCTGATTTTTTGATTTATTGTAGAGATGAGGTCTCGCTGCCCAGGCGGGTCTCGAACCCGCGGGCTCAGGCAATCCACTCACCTCAGCCTCCCAAAGGCACGGGATTACAGGCTGAGCCACCGAGCCCGGCTGACTTCTATTTTTTAAGAAAAGCAACTAATTTTCATAAACTTGTGAATTCACTAAGAGTAGAATCAAGTATTATTCATCTCTGTATCTTGTCTTTTTTTCTCTCTCTCTGCCAAGCCCCAGCACCTAGTACAGGACCTGATATAATATGATGTAATTCCCCTTTTTGATGACAGAACTTTACACACACAGAGCAATGTGAAAAACAACATATGAATAACAACAGTTAACATTTACTAGATTATGTGCCACTCACTTGTCCAAAGAGTTTTCCTGTATTAACTTTTTATTTTTATTTTATTTTATTTTTTTATTTTTTTTTTGAGTTGGAGTCTCACTCAGTTGCCCAGACTGGAGTGCAGTGGCCGCTCCCGGCCACCGCAGCCTCGCCTGCTGGGCTCTGGCGATCCTTCCGCCTCAGCCTTCCGAGTAGCCGGAATTACAGGCATGCGCTACCACGCCCGGCTGATTTTTTTGATTTATTGTAGAGATGAGGTCTCGCTGCCCAGGTGGGTCTCGAACCTGCAGGCTCAGGCAATCCCTCACCTCAGCCTCCCAAAGGCGCGGGATTACTGGCTGAGCCACCGAGCCCGGCTTGTATTAACTTTTTCAATTCTCGCCTCAACCCTTTGAAAAGGTACGATTATTACCCCTTGATAACAATTGATTTTTTAAAAATGGGGCACAGGGAATTTAAATAACTCACCAACAGCTACTAAGTGAAGACAAGCACTGAATCCCATTCCATTTCAGTTCCAGAGCCTGAGCCCAAGACCAATCCCTTAAGAAAACACTGCATTGTCAATGTTACGAATCTTTTTTTTGAGTTGGGGCCTCACTGTGTCACCCAGGCTGGAGTGCAGTGGCACGATCACAACTCACTGCAGCCTTGACCTCCTGGGCTCAGGCGATCCTTCTGCCTCCGCCTCCTAAGTAACTGTAACTACAGATCCACGCCACCATGCCCAGCTACTTTTTTTAATATTTATTTTTGTAGAGACGAGGTCTAACTATGTTGCCTAGGCTGGACTCAAACTCCTGGGCTCAAGCAGTCCTCCCCTCTTGACCTCCCAAAGTGCTGGTATTACAGCAGTGAGCCACCATACCCGGCCCCCAAAGTTATAATGGGTTTCTGTTTAACTAAAAGATCTAAGTCAGAAAAACATGGACTAGATTCACATCTTACCTTGAATTTATGTTCTAAATTTAGGATGAAAGGTAAAAATTCTTGTAACAAATAAAGATAAATGGAGAATTCTAAAATATACCCACTTTCTGTAGGGTTTACTCCATTCTGTTTTTTTAACATTAAAACTCTATACCTGGCTGACTGCAGTGATACGTGCCTATAATCCCAGCTATTCAGGAGGCTGAGGCAGGAGGATCACTTGAACCCAGAAGTTCAAGTGTAGCTTAGACAACATAGCAAAGCCCTGTCTCAAAAACAAAACAAAACAAAGCAAAAACAAAAAACAACTTTATACCTGCACTCCATTATAGTAGCTGCTAGTTGCATGTGGTCATTTAACTTAAAATTAACTAAAATAAAAATTCAGTTCCTCAGTTGTGCTAGTCCATTTTAAGTGGTCAGTAGCCACATATGGCTAGTGGCAACCCTATTGGACAGTGTGAAACAGAACGCTTCCATCACTACAGAAGTTCTATTGGGCAGTACAGCTCTATGCACTTTATTTATATTAATAGATTTGTCTGTTGAGAGGATTAATCAAGACTGTGGCTTCCCTTTGTACATAGGAATTTGCTAAATGCACAGAACTCCACCACTGCCTTTAAAATAACTGGTTTGCAGACAAATTTTAGTAACACCTGTGAATTATTTAAATATAGCTTATTCTAATAATGGTTCATCAGGATCAAAGTATAGCAGAGATTTTATTTTTTTTTAAATTTTTTCCCCAGAGGACTGTAGCCAGGTGTCTAAAATTATCAGAAGAGTCAGAGGAATAATTCTCAGATATCTAAGTAGGTTCAATAGTTATCTATGGAGAATTTAAAAATTGAAATTGGATTATTGCTACCCTCTTTCCTTGAAATTTTTCTAATCACAGGACTAGCGTGGGTGAAAGTCTGGAAACCAGAGGAGGGCTAAGGGAGGAAAGGTGAATAGGACAAAATGTTTTTACAAAATCATCAACAATTTGTGACACTTCGCAAAGAAGACAGTATTACAGATAACCAGGATAAAAACTCCAGGAGGGATCTAGACTGGATGCAATGGCAAATTTTAATAGAGAAGCAATTAGAGCCAAACTGATAAGAGATCCTATTGTTTTAAATTTTTACATTTCTCATGACTTAACATTGCTTTGCTCACAGAAGTGGTCCTGAGTTTTAATTTTTTGAAGTTAAGATTAAATCAAGATAACACTATAGAAAATGAATGATAGAACATTTTGAGCTTTACCAAGAATAAATTTGAAATCAGCAAAGATCAACTATTTTTCACTTGTCTCATGTCACTGTTTTGGAATGTGAATTTGACTTTGTGCTAGAGAGCAATCCATTCCCAATATTTAATTATTCATTGGGATAGTTTCCATTTCTATTCCCAATATATAGCTGAAATTTGCAGAGCACTAAAGGATCCTTTATAAGTCTCATCTGTCCAAAATGAGGATGACAGGGAAGAACATCAATAAATATTAATTATTTATTCTAAGTACTAAAAAAGTCATAAATATATAAGATAGTTCTAATGGAAAGAAAAATAAATGCAAAATAATAAACTATTTGTTATAGAAAACAGTATGTAGTCTCTGAACACAAAGATTGATAATATAGAGGATATGACTTAAAGACATATTTAACTGCCTTCCTTCAGAAATTATAATTCGAGTTCACTATAAGTGAACATAGTTTTAACAATACATGTGTTCCTAAAGTTACCTGTAATTCACATTTAAAAATCATCAATAGAAGCTACTACATGAAGTATCATTGGTAAATCTATTTTGCAAAGTGGAGAATACTTCTGCAATGTTAATGATTGCTGTATTATTGTTCTTGTTTGGCTAATTTAAATTTTCTTCTGTCTCAATGTCTGGTATTAGTTGGTTCATTAGATATTAACTCTCATAACTCTTAGTGATCTGCCAGAGTAGTTAGTATATGAAATGGGCTTGGAAACCATATAACTAAACTTGTTAGGATTACGTGTACAACAATAGCAATTAAATTTTGTACAAAAGCATGAAGACTCTTCATATGAGTAAACGATGAGATTTTGTATATGGACTTTGTGATGTCTATTTTGGCTATGTGAAAACTTTTCCTCCCTCATTTTCTGATTTTTAGCTGTGCTCTAAATAACTGATTGCAAATTCATGTGTATATATGTCTAGCTGTTCTTAAAGCATAGCATAATCTATAGTTAAAACATCTTGTAAAGTGAGGACAAGAAAAGAAAACTCTACTTGAAGAAGCTAGGCTATGACACAGGACCTTTAACTTAATATTTTGCTTCTGACAATTGATTTGAGGGGGTTGTTGTTGTTTTTTTGTGACTTATACTGCTGAAAGGAATAGATATAAACATAAACATCACTATCTCCTTTAAAAGTCTATTAAGGAATCTTATTCATATGTTGAACTTAAAAAATTTTTTAAAAAATTGATACATAATAATTGTACATATTTATGGGGTACATAGCGATGTTTTAGTACATACAATGTGTAGTGATCAGATCAGGGTAATTAGCATATCCATCATCTCAAATATTTATCATTTCTTTGTGTTGGGAACATTCAATATCCTCCTAGCTCTTTGAAAATACATATTATTATTAACTATAGTCATCCTATAGAACACTAGAACATATTCTTCCTACTTACCTATATTTTTTTTATTCTTTAGCAAATCTCTCCCTATCTACTCCTTTCCCCATCTTTCCCAGCCCCTAGAAACTTCTGTTCTGCTCTTTGCTCCCATGAGATCAAGATTTTTAGTCTCTGCGTATGAGTGAGAACATGTGGTGTTTAACTTTCTGTTACTGGTTTATTTCATTTAACATAATGTTTGCCAGGCTCATCCATGTTGCCATGGGTGACAGGATTCCATTCCCTTTTTATGACTAAATAGTATTCCATTATATGTGTGTGCATGTGTGCGTGTATGTGTGTATCTCCTTGTATGTGTATATATACATATATACACACACCATATATATATATGCACACACACACACACACACACACATATACACATACATACACACACACACACACACACACACACACACACCCCATTTTTTTTATTTATCTGTTTTTGGACATGGATTGAGTTCACATCTTGGCTATTGTGAACAGTGCTGCGATAAACATGGGGGTGAAGATATCTCTTTTTTTTGTTTGTTTTTTGTTTTTTTGAGTTGGAGTCTCACTCTGTAGCCCAGACTGGAGTGTAGTGGCCACTCCCGGCCACCGCAGCCTTGACCTGCTGGGCTCTGGCGATCCTTCCGCCTCAGCCTTCCGCCTCAGCCTTCCCAGTAGCCGGAATTACAGACGCGCGCTACCATGCCCGGCTAATTTTTTAATTTTATTTTATTGTAGATATGAGGTCTCGCCTGCCCAGGCGGGTCTCGAACCCGCGGGCTCAGGCAATCCACTCACCTCAGCCTCCCAAAGGCGCGGGATTACAGGCTGAGCCACCGAGCCCGGCGAAGATATCTCTTTGATATACTGATTACCTTTCCTTTGGAGAAATTACCCAGTAGCAGGATTGCTGGATCATATGATAGTTCTATTTATAGTTTTTTGAGGAATGTTCTTACTCTTTTCCACAGTGGCTGTTCTAGTTTACATTCCCACCAATGTGAGTTCTCTTTTTATTTTTTTAAGTATTTTTTTTATTTTAAAGATGTGGGGTACAATTCAGGGTTAGGTATACAAATGTTCATTATACAGGTACCCTTGTTGATGAAGTGTGCCCCCCTCCCCTGGCAGATTCCCACTACTGCCAATCCCACCCCGCCCCCCACCCCGGCAGTTTTCCACTACTGCCAATCCTTTTCTTATAGTATTACGATAATTGTTCAAGGTCCACTTATGAGTGAGAACATGTAATACTCGGTTCTTTGTTTCTGGGAGAGATCACTCAATATTATAGACTCTAAGTCCATCCAAGGTGCTGTGAAGTTCATAATTTTGTCCTTCTTTATCGCTGCGTTATATTTCATCATATATATGTACCACATTTTTAAAATCCAGTCCTCTTTCGATGGGCAGCATGGTTGGTTCCATGTTTCTGCTATTGTGAACAATGCTGCAATAAACATGCATGTACAGGTATCTTTTTCATAGAGTGATTTGAGTTCTTCTGGGTATATTTCCAGTAGGGGGATTGTGGAGTTGTACGGAAGGTCAATTTTTAGAACTTTTAGAAATAGTCAAATTGTTCACAGAGGCTGTATTAGTTTATACTCCCACCAACAGTGTAGGAGTGTTCCCTTTTCCCACATCCTCTCCTTAGCATCTTCCTAATCAGAGACATGAAAAACCTTTGCAACGAAAACTACAAAACACTGCTCAAAGAAATTAAAGATGACACAAACAAATGGAAAAATATTCCATGCTCATGGATTGGAAGAATCAACATTGTTAAGATGTCCATCCTACCCAAGGCAATCTACAGATTTAACAAAATACCCATTAAATTACCAGCAGCATTCTTCTCAGACCTGGAAACGACAAAACCGGAATTCATATGGAAACATAAACGACAACGAATAGCCAAAACAATCTTCAGCAAAAAAAAAAAAAAAAGCAAAGCAGGAGGTTCACACTCCCAGACTTTAAACTTTATTACAAAGCTACAATAATCAAAACAGCCTGGCACTGGTACAAGAACAGGCATATAGATCAATGGAATAGAATTGAGTTTCCAGAAGCAAAACCTCAATTTCTCAACCAACTCATCTTCAACAAAGCCTCCACCATCAACCACTGGGGACAGGAGAACCTATTCAGTATATGGTGCTGGGAAAACTGGTGACGTCATGCAGAAGATTAAAACAAGTCCTCTAGCTATCACCATACACAAAAATCAACTCTAAATGGATCAAAGACCTACATGTAAAACCTCAAACTATAAGAATCTTAGAAAATGCTGGAGACACCCTTATGAAAATTGGAACTGGCAACCAATTCCTGATCAAAATTCCAAGTGCTCATGCCATAAGAGATAAGACAGACAAGTGGGACCTCATCAAACTGAAAAGCTTCTGCAAAGCCAAAGAAACCATCAAGAGATGGGAGACAGCCCACAGACTGGGAAAAAGTATTTGCCAACTGTATATCTGACAAAGGCCCAACATCTAGGATCTACAAGGAACTCAAACGTGCCGAAAAGAAGCAAACAGCCCCATTACAAAGTGGGCAAAAGATATGAATAGACACTTCTCAAAAGAAGACATGCGAGCAGCCAACAGATACATGAAAAAATGCTCAGCCTCACTAGTCATCAAAGAAATGCAAATTAAAACCACACTGAGATACCACCTAATTCCAGTCAGGACCGTCATCATCAATAGTTCAAGAGTTCCCTTTTCTCTGCATCCTTGTCGGCATTTGTTTTTGTTTGTTTGTTTGTTTAGTCCTTTCAATAATAGGATTCCAACTGGGGTGAGAGAATACTTCATTGTGGTTTTGGTTTACATTTTCCTGATGATCAGGAATATTGAGCTTATTGTTATGTTTAATTTCAATGCCTTTATTTTATCACTAGCAATATAAGTTATCTCTTTAACATGAATGTTTCTCTCTCACTAGATGAGAAGCTCATTGAAGATGGAAACTATCTTATTCTGTTTTTTCCAGTACCTAGCATGGAACCGGGTACTTATAAAAAGGTCTTGTGAATTAATGAACCAAGGCTTCCCCCCAAAATAAGTGGTTTTTCAAAATTTAAAAGTAACACTTTATAAAATTTATCCCAAAACGCTTTCAAGTTTCATCTGATGTTCTTGAAGTCTAGGATTCTGGAATTTGTATACCATAACATTACAAATATTAACTTTGTTCTTCAACACTGATCATTCGTAAAAGTTCAGCCAGCAATTCTAGTGCAGGATACACACTCCTTTAATCATCTCAGTTGTCTTTGTCTGATATATCTCCAACTTTAGTCCACCTTTCTTTAAGATGACCACCCAGAATTCTGCTCCAAATGTCATTACTCCTTGGTTGTGGATTAAAAGGAGGAGACTGTTTGCTATTTCATTGCTTATTCCTTCAGATGATGCCCGACATGGTAGTGAGTTGGCCATAAGTGGCATACTGGGCACATTTCATCAGTAAATAACCTACCATTATGGCAAGGTTTTCCCTAGGCCTGCAGTAAATCAGATCACGATGAAGCCCAGTATATATTATAAATAGTTGTCCCCATGTTCATTATATTATGCTTGTGATGTGCTATAACTGGAAAGAATGCAGGTTTCCAAGTCAGGCCCTATTTGATTCCTACCCACTTATAAGCTGTGAAATCTTCAACAGTTTATATATCACTGCCTCACTTGTACACAAGCTGCCTCATGTACACAAGAGATAATAAACTTGCCTTTTGAGTTTGTAGATGCAAATCAAACTAATTGGCATTTTACTGAGTGCTTATTATAACCCCAAATATGACCCAAAATCTTCAAATGGTTTCTCTCTGTTGTCTTGACATTTCTTACCCAAAATAAGTTTAATTTCAACTGCAAAACTGGAAGATTTCACTCTATACTCCCACTTTCTGATATTTTTTCCCTAAAACTATTAAACAAGATTTCTAGTTAAATGTGTTACATTGAACATAAATATTTTATCTTGCTCCACCCTTTTCCCACGCCAAACTCTACTGAGCTGAAAGTAAGGCAAACAAAAAAGATATAGCATGCAATAATATGAATGACTCTCAGATTCCAAGAGAAAATCTAAAAAGAGCAAACACAAAAGGCTACATACTGTAGGATTTCATTTATATGAAATTCACTTATAGAAAAGACAATACTACAAGGACAAAAAAACAGAGCAGTGGTCAAATAGGGAGGGGGTGTGGGAAGAGAGAACCCATGTTAACTCCCTTCCCTATCCTCCGCCCTGATGCTGAGGTCAGCAAAAGGCTTTCAGAAGATGAAGTCCCCAAGCTATTCTGAGCAATGGTAGAATTGTCAGAGAACATCAACAGGCGTCTGGACACTGATACTCTTCCTGGTATGTTTACTAAGATGTCTTTGGCAAAAAGACCAAAGTCCATTCAGTTGTATGTGTTGTGGCAAGTTTTGTCAAAATACAATCACATTGCTTTAAAGTTATAATTTTCTATGTATGTGTACATTAGAATTAATTTTTTATTTAGACTTCTTTAACACCCTTTGATACAGAGGTACCTCTAAGTGTTTCTAAATGAAAACTAATAATTACAAGTCTGGAGAATAAAATGAAGTAAGAGTTTATTTAGTATAGTCAAGTTTCCATGTCTTTAGAATCTGAAAGTTATCCTTAGAAATTGCCACTCCAGGATCAGTGTTGGGTTAAGGGTCAAGATCCAGGGTCCAGTGGGGGCAAAAAATGGTTAAGGAAGGAGACATTGCTTATATCTTAAAGGTTCACAGAAAAGTAGATAATCAACTCAAGAACTCTCTCTTTCACTTCCTGAGACAAATCAGAGTGTTCTTCCCACATAATGTTTAGGGTTTCTATTGCTCTTTTATGATTTTCGTTCCTTTCCAGGCATGCTTTTAACTTAAAATTTTAAACTTCATTTTACTGAATAAAAACTTTTTGGAATTATACCCCACATCTCTTCTAGAATGATTCCACCCCACCCGATGATTTCTAACTTTCATTTAGAGGATTTTTCCACAAAGCCTTTTTTTTTTTTTTACTTGCTTAGCATAAAAATAAGTAGATTTGTTAGTGAGAATGGGTTTTGCAATGGGGCATCCATTCAATTTCACTAGATGAAAATGAGTTGAGCACCAAAATTTAAATTATGAAAATAAATCATTATTAAGTGCCTATGGAGAATCACAAAATCCTTATACCTAGTCTATTAAATGTTTTTCTTCTTATAATTACTGAAGTGATAATAGGGATAGGATAGCACCAAAAATTTAGAAATTAACCCACCTACAAGACCTTGTACAATCCAGGTTCTGGGATTAGTGTTTTTTCCTTTAGCCTACATATGTCTAATCTCATTTGACAAAATTAGAAGGCATGTCTGGCTATGGTTACAGAGACGCTCAAGAATAGTCTGATTGATTATTTTTTAATCACAGTAGATTCAGATTCAGATTTATTCTTTCTTGCTTTCCTTACTACTATAAGAGAATCAAGAGAAAAGACTCAGATTCCACAATAGCTAGAATTTAGTTTGAGAATTAAAGTGAAGAATAAAAATGAATTTAGCATACTCCTAAATATGCCTTCTATGTAAATGGCTTTATTTCAAGTCTTTTCTTGACATGGCAGTATAATTTAATTAAAGAAGGTGCTACAAAAAGAATAGTTGAGAACTAAATTGCTGGCTAGGAATGGCTAAATTGAGAGTCAAGTGGTACCCTGAGCTTCCTGTTTTTCTGACTTCAAACTGTTTTAAATAATTTTTCCTGGCCACTCTTGGGCCTCCCAGTCCTTTTAAACTCTTTTGCTACTGGACTATCACTGCTCTTTCACCCAGAGTCACTATTTTATATAAATTCTAGGGGGCCGCATTCTCACTGACAGCTTTACTTTTATTATTTATCTTGCACAAATGATTCTCCAAATCAAAACTATTCCTAACAAGATCAACTGATGTCAACTGGCTGTTTCATCTCAGGGGATTACCGCCAGTGCTTTTCCAATCCCCTCACTCAGTAAACATGTTTTGAGCACCAGACATTGTGTTCTGATGCCATGAATGTTGCAACAGACACAGATCATACAGTCCTGATCAGACAGTCCTGCCTTCATGGAGCATACAAACGAGAATGCCAGACAGACAAGTATACAAGTAATGCAAGGCCGAATTAAATATGCCTCCAAGTGCTGTACAGACCATGTGGTAGCAGCAGCAGCAGCAGCAGCAACTAACTCTGAGCATATCCAGGAAAACTTCACAGAGGAAGAGATTTGACCAATAAAGTGGGAGCCCTTCTCAAGGAAGAGTAAGAGTCACACCAGTGGAGAGATGGTGGATGGGAGAGCTGGAGGTGCTATGTGGAAGAAGGCATACATTCTTGACAAAGAGCTGCACAAAGAAAAGAATGGAGAGCAAGAAAATGAATGGCATTTTCCAAGAATAGCAAACAGTCTGGAACAGCTCGAACATAAGGTGCACAGACAGTGGTGATCAGCACTGTTCTAACTATAGGGTGGTGCCACATCACAAAAGATTTTTTTTTTTTTTTTTGAGTTGGAGTCTCACTCTGTCGCCCAGACTGGAGTGCAGTCTGGCCACAGCAGCCTCGACCTGCTGGGCTCCGGCGATCCTTCCGCCTCAGCCTTCCAAGTAGCTGGAATTACAGGCATGCGCTACCACGCCCGGCTGATTTTTTTATTTATTGTAGAGATGAGGTCTCGCTGCCCAGGTGGGTCTCGAACCCACGGGCTCAGGCAATTCACTCACTTCAGCCTCCCAAAGGCGTGGGATTACAGGCTGAGCCACCGAACCCGGCCACAAAAGATTTTGAATACCAGGTTAACGAGTCTTTTTTTCTCTGATCGAAGTAATTTAGTCTCATAAAAACATTACTCATTACTTATGCAATGATCAGAAAGTTTTTGTTCAAGACCATAGTAATTGGAGTGTACAAATGTGTAGTTTCTGAATACATATGAC
Source organism: Cephalopachus bancanus (assembly GCA_027257055.1). Lineage (NCBI taxonomy): Eukaryota > Metazoa > Chordata > Mammalia > Primates > Tarsiidae > Cephalopachus > Cephalopachus bancanus. Next base: position 2,378,941 of record JAPVLO010000098.1, on the reverse strand, counting down.
ATCAAATAATAAATATATATCTACTTTATTAGCAAAACAACATTATTTTGGGGGCATAAAATTGAGGGTGAGGTTCCCTTAAGTCATTCATTAGCATGAACACATGCTTCAGAACCACTTCTGAAACTCTAACAGTAGCCAGGCAAAACAAGCATGCTTCCTCAGAGCAAAAAAAGGCATGCCACAGGAAAAGTGTTCAATGTACTGAGATGCATTGCTAGTGAGAACACTCTCTAAAAACTTAACAGTTTATACATTGTCAGTAGGATGAGCTACAAAATTTACAAGTCCAGTACAAACTAAATATGAAAGATCCCTTGTTCAAGAACTGTTAAGAATTTCAAGATGGAGACACCAGAGCATTAGACCAAGTGTGAGTCCCTGTGCAACTGCATGTTACACACCCATGAAGCTGGCCTGACTGCCAACCCTAACCCTTCATAATCCATTTGGTTTCTATAGCCTGATATATGTAAAGCAGCTTTCACATTCAAGTGTAAACTTTGGCTACCAATTTCTCCCCAGAATCCATCCCATTTCCACCACTGTGTTTTCTTTCTTGCCTTCACTGGCAGAGGTGACTATTAGAGAACTGCTGAGCTCTTTATCTGTTCTTAAAATGCTACCTACTTTTCTGCTCACTGAAAACTTAGGCTTTCTTTTTTACGTCTTTTGTGCTTAAAATTTCTCCTCTTCATAAAGTCTTCACTAATAGGAGGTAAGGTAATAAGTTCTCAATTATTTTCAGTATTTAATCTTAGACTGATGCATTTTTCAGACAACTATTTATGAAGCATGTAAGCATGGCTGCCACTGCTGTTGATGACATTAATGACGGTGGCAATGGCAAACACTACTTCCTGAGTGCCTAGGCATTGTGCTGGACAGTCCTGAAAATTGAACAGTGGATGATCCACTGTTATCTGATTTCCTTGTTCTTTATATTTTAACCTTATTCTTCAGCACCTTCCCCAAAGGAAAAGAAAAGGAAGGAGATAAAACAAACAGAAACTCTCAGGTCGACAATTTTTCTACTTGTTAATAAGAAAAAACTGTTCATGACTTTTTAAAAAGTTTTAAAATAATTACTTAATTACAGCTTCTATATTATCTATGCATTTCACTTACTCCTTCTGACCTTTGATAGATATATTGGCCGCTAGGTATATTTGTATAAACAAGTTGGCCATTTTAGGCAATACAACCATAGAGGCAAGACACCATACCTTTTTTGGTTTTGCTTTCCAGTTTTAATGAGGTATAATTAACAAATAAAAATTATTTATATTTAAGTCAAAAATAAATTGACAAATAAAAATGTACAATGTGATGTTTTGACATATGCAAACATTGTGAAGTGATTCTAAGTAACCCATCACCTCATCATGCTTTTTTGAATTACATTAGTACAGCATACACAGTCTTAATTGTCAGTGGAAAAAACTAAAACAGAGCGTGTACTATTGCTAAAAATTCTACTCAACCAATTAATAAGTATGTGTATTATGCTGAACCTTGTGCTTCAGGTTTAAGTTTCCATAATTGTTAGTGCACCATCACCACTAAAGAATTTCAGATAACAGACCACCCTGTGGCCCTGAATCAATCAAGGAGATGAAGGTTTGGTTCAGAGTGGGGTTAATTTGTTTAGACTTCACCAATTTCAGAACAACAGCAGATCTAAAGTCAGATACTCTCAACTAATTTGAATTACTCTTTTGATTAGATTACTCTTACTTGCTTTAGCTAAATAGGAATTATTTCAGTGTCTAACAATTTCCAAAGCATTCTACGTGATAGTTGAAGTTTGGCACACAGTCTAAAAAAATCCCCATTTCGCCTTTTTATTTTTGATTTGGGAAAACTATATAGCACTATCTTCTGCATATGAGAAAGAGGGAGTTTTTCCTTTTTACATGCATCAGATATGTCTAGTACCTCAGGACATCTTGCCTCTTGAGCCACAGCTTAACAGCATTAGCAAAAGCAGTTCAGCCAGAGGGGAATTGAACGGCAGCTGAGTCAGTCTAATAATTTACACTGGGGAAAGCCCTTGGAATTCAGAGGCACATTGCCCAGCTGGAGAGACAAATCTAATCTCTGCTAATGATGTTTCTCCCTCTCTTTCCTATCAGGGCTGGGCTTTTTCACACATGCGCACATGATTATATATGCACACTCAGAATCCAATGAAGCCAAACAACACAGCATCCAGGCTTAAATTACACAGTAAGACTTCCAGGCGCCATCTGGCCTCTGCATCCTGTCTAAAAGATGCTGTCCATGGTTCACAATGTGGAGATGTCAAGGGTCTTAAGAATTCAACAATATATACAACTAAATACTAAAATTCAAAGGTGAAGTTATCATGGCTTTATTACGAGACTGAATATAGTAAGCCTGATTTCATAAACATACTTAAATGTAAAAATACATCTTAGGAGAAGACACAAGGAATCCAGGGTTGACAAAAATGAACTCAGTACAATAGGTAATGAGGTGAAGGAAAAATAGGAATGTTAAAAAAAAGTGTAGATAAAAATAATGTGTATGCTAATAACTGTTAAAGATGGTTCACAAATTTGGACCAAGTTTTCTGTGGCTCAAAGTAAAGAGAAAGACACAATTAATTATTCAAGTAACAAAAAAACATACTAATTGTCCAGTTTTTACTTCTACTAAGGCCTGAGAGGGCTTTCATTCATTGCTATACCCAAAATGAGGAGGATAAAATAGCCCTAACAATATCCCCATAGCAAATACAGTAGCACCTTTTCTAGGATGCTTTTTAAGAATTCCTCTCCACACAAGGTGAGATTCCAAAAGTTCCAGAAAAGTAACACTTACAGTAAGAGACTATAAGCAAATAGCTCTTTGACAGTTTGAGTTAATCCAGGAGGGCACGGACTACTATCACCTCAAGAAAATCTCCTTGACTATTATTTATCACACTCAAGCTTTCGAAAACACTGAGTAGCTAAAAATTATAGGTCATATTATCTGGCAAGAACTTGGAATGCAGATATTCTGGGTTTTCACGTAAGAAGTAGATCCATAAGCTTTAACAGTCACCCAAGAAGAAAGAGCTGACAGCTTCCTATGAAAATCCAGGAATCTGAGCAGAATTAGTGTCTCAAAATCTCATTTCCACTTGGAGGCATGCCAGGAAAAATAAGCCTGACCATGTTTTTTGTTTTTTTTTTTTATTACAACGCATAATGTTCTTCACATTCTGATGAAACTTCGCTTTTAAAAATATTTTAATAAGTATGAGTATTTCCATACAAAGCCCTTTGCAAAGAGAACCAATTATTTTAAAAAGAGGGAAGCAATTTAATAGTTAATACCTCTGCCACTTTACTAAAGTAAATAGGGAGTGGTGGGGTAAGAAGTCACCATCTGGGGCTGTAAATTATAATCCTGCTACATGGTAATGGAGGGAGGGCTGATCCATGAAGCTCCCCGAGGAGAGGCCATCTATCAGTGCAGCCATCCATATAAGAGACTGCAGACAAGGGCAGCTTCCACGTCGGGACAAGGAAGGGACTCTGCTACAGCAGCAGGATACAGGGCTGTCAGATTTGCAAAAGCAACTCTCACTCCACAAATTCCTCAATTCAGGAAATCATAGGAAAAATTCTCTCACTTTGAATATTGACAATTAAAGGGGAATTTAGGATTCAAAGAGCTCTGGGCAGAGAAAGTCCTCAAGAACAAGCTTACAGGTGGCTTCATTTCTTTTTAGTCAAATTGCAAGTACCTCTTGAAAAGAAAACAGTGGTATTATTTACCACAAAAATGAAAACTATTAATGAAATGTTAACCTGGCAACAAGCAACAACATTTTGCATGCATGTGCTCGTGTCAACTTGCCCAGCCCCCAGACAAGGTGCCCTCGTGGCTGGCTGGCTTTTTCCTCCTGCCTTTTACTCCCAAGCTAAGAACTCGGCTGCTTTAAATCATTTTCACATAAAGATCATATGATCATTATAAGGGTAGTACAAGCAGGTAAAAAGAAGACAAATATAATCCTAATAAGAAGGTAAACAGTGCAAAAATCAAGTTTATTAAAATAATCAGAACATTACAAGTTGAAAGAAAAACTTACAGTAAGCCTTAAAGGGAACCTGAGGTTATTCTTAGAAAATAGAAAACACAATTAGAAGTGCTAAAACAACTGTTGGTTTTGTTTTTTTTTTTGCATGCTGCTTAGATACTTAAAGCTTAGCCCTTTCTGTCTTCTAAAATATTAGAGGATTTTTACAGAAACCTTCATACCTGTTTTCACTACAGTCCTCTGAGAAATGCACTCCTTAACTTTGTCACTGAAATCACAAGACTACACCAAAAAACTCCACCCCATTTCTGTGAGGAAGGTGGCCACTTATCAGATATTTTCTGTCACTGATTCAGCAAACGTTTTGTTAATCACTGATGGTACTGGCTCTGTGTTAGGCAGTTAGGATGATGCAAAGATGAACAAAACAGTGGACCCCTGCTCTGGAGGAGTCTATTAGGTGAGAAATACATGAATAAATAACTGCTATGTTGTGTGAGACGCTCTCTAAAGGAGACGGGTACACATTTTTGAAGTATAAGGATGGGAAAGTTGCCATCCAGGATGAGTAGGAAAGTGGTATATAGAATATCAAGTGAGCTGTGCAGGTATGCATGGAGGCATGAAAGACATTATGTGGCTATTTGGGGAGAGGGAAAAACACCAGCAGGGCTGATGAGAGGTGATGAGAGATGCAGAAAATAGGGCTGGAAAAGTACATTCGTGGATTTTTTTTCCTATGGACAGAAAACAGTGGAGAAATGACAGGAGGTGACATGATTAGATATGAAAGATAATTCTATTCATGGGTAGAAGATGGAAGGAGGCTGAATAGAGTGTGGAAAAAACTACTACAGGGAGAATGGAAAGAATCAGAGAGCTCTAGATGACAGAATTAGTAGTTATAGTGACTGGCGGAATATGATGGTGCGAGAGAGCTTTCTAGCTTTCCTCACCCAGCAGAGGTGCCGCGGCGAGGAAGTAATAAGCCAGGGTTTCTTACTTTCACATATTCTATCAGGCAAGGCAGTTGGAAACAGAATAAAGAAGCAGTTAACTGACATGGGGACAAAGAACTACAAATATTGTTGGAGAGACAAATACGAGGAGAAAGTTTCATGTAATTATTATCTCAGGTCAGAAGAGTTACACATTTCATGGATTCATTTCTTTCCTTAGCTTGGTGATCAACATTATTTCTCAAGGGTAATTTTTACCATTTTCCTTTTGTTTCTTTTTCCTCTTCTTCCTAACACTGATACACACACAAATAATCTCCTCCTATCCTTTCTTCAAACAAACAGTGCTCCTTTCTTCAAAACCCTGTCTTCCATAAGCCACTCCTTGGTCTTCTCCAATAAATCACTGATGGTTAAAGGATGCAACAGTAAACTGGGTGAGGTGGCTTACGCCTATAATCCCAGCACTTTGGGAGGTGGAGGCAAGAGAATTGTCTGAGTCCAGGGGTTTGAGACCAGCCTGGGCAACTTAGTGAGACCTCATCTCTACAATAAATCAAAAAAGATTAGCCAGGCATGGTGGCACACGCCTGTGGTTCCAACTACTTGGAAGGTTGAGGCGCAAGGATCACCTGAGCCCAGCAGGTCAAGGCTGCGGTGGTGGTGAGCATGCCACGGCATTTCAGTCTGGGCGACAGAATGAGACTGACTCAAAAAAAAAAAAAAGATGCAATAATGAACACAGATAGCAAACTACTTCTGTCATTGAAGGTCAAATCCATATTTCCATTGGCTATTGTGTAATCATCTTTTGGAGGGCAGGCTCCTTGTAGTACAGGCTTCTCCCACTAGGTGGGTGCTCTAGGAACCCATCGGCATCAGTGTACCAGTTTTGAGAAGGCTGCATCATGACTTGTGGAAGAAATGCCGAGTTGTGGCAAACAGGTGACTGGCTCTTCCACCATGACAACACACTGCTCACAACACGCTGAGTGGTCAGCAGTTTTTGGCCAAAAACAGCATGACTCCTGTGCCCCACCCTCCCTGTTTACGCAATCTCACTCCGAGCCACTTTTGGTTTGTTTGTTTGTTTCTCTGGATGAAAAAAGTTCTCAAAGGGAAATGTTTTGCAGATGTGGAAGAGGTGAAATTTAAAAATGGCAGAAGCACTAAAAGCCATCAAAATTGACGAGTTCAAAAACTGTTTTGAGCAGTGGAAAAAGCATCTTGATAGCTATATTGCATCAAATGGAGAGTACTTTGAAGGTGACTGAAATTTAAACATGTAAGAATAAATGCTGCTGGGCTCGGTGACTCAGCCTGAAATCCCAGCACTTTGAGAGGCCAAGGCAAGTGACTGCCTGAGCCCGAGGGCTTGAGACCAGCCCCAGCAACTTGGTGAGACCTCATCTTTACGGTAAATCAAAAATTAGCCGGGCATGGAGACGCACGCCTGTAGTTCCGGCTACTTGGAAGGCTGAGGCAGAAGGATAGCTGGAGCCCAGTGGGTCGATGCTGGGGTGGCTGTGAGCGTGCCACTGCACTCCATCCTGGGCAATAAACTGAGACTCCAACTCAAAAAAAAAAATTTCAATTTTTTGCGGAGTCCCCCATGTATATGTTTATTGTTTCACTGTTTTCTCTAAACTTTAAGTCTTATGAATAGAACACTTGATTACCTCTGAATTCTAATGTCCCTTAACAATTGGGAAAGTTTAATGTGGTCACCTCTGTTCCAAAGGCATTTCAGAGCAGCTACTATTGCCATGAATATCAGAGTATATTTGCATTGACTGGAGAGCTTAGGTTTCCAGAGATGATTATGTGGAATCAGAGATGATTGTGACTCCATATAATCTGCAAAGGCTAGAGGGGATGATTGCATAAGAAAGAAGTCAGCACAATTCAACACACCTTCCTCAGTGCCTGCTACATGCTAGTTACTCTATTTCTTAAAAGTCATATGGGGATATAAAGGTGTAAAGTTAGTGTCCCCTTTATCTTTTGGCATGTCTGACATATTTCATAATTAAAAAGAAAAGATAGGCATGGTTCCTGCTCTTCAGAACTCAGGTCTGGCCTGGTAGGGGAGTTGGTAGTATCTTGTAGGGGAGATAGCGTCACAAATAGTTCTAAATAATGGCAGATCATGCTAAGAGCTTATAATAGAGATACTAAGTACAATGAGATAAAATAAGGACTAGAGAGATTAACCTTTTTGCTTCTGGGAAACAAAAGGATGCTCATCTGTCTCCAGATACCTCAAAACCTTCTCTCCGGGTCTGCTGGCTTCTGTCATCATAGCCAATCAATATTCTGCCCTCCTTCACCCCCACACAGGGCAAGGGCTGAAGGGCTGACCCTAAAGCTTCCAGTGAGTAATTCCGCAGGACAAAAAGCCACAGATTCCCTTAAGTGCAGTCTTCCAGAAGGCAGGGGAGGCCAGGCGAACTTTCAAAGTCTCCCTGGCATATGGGCAGGCTCTACTCCAGTCTCATCCACATTGACAGGCCTGGGACCATTGCCCGACAGCAATAAAACAAAGCCCCTGGCTCCGGTACACTCCACAACCCTCATGTCAGGCAGAGAAATGTGTTTTTGTGTCATTTCTGTCAATATGACTTCTTAGCTATATTTTATAAGGGTCAAACTGATGACATCTTTCTCTGCCCTCTAAAAAGGAAAACAAAGAAAAAACAGTCCTGTTTACAGCAGGGAGTTTCTCAGAAAGCTTTAAGATCTTCAACATAATTAACAGGAAAGATTTACATTTTCTCCATAAAAATAAACACAAATTTATCTATATTGCACTATAAATATTTGTTATGCTAAAATATGCTACATACTAAAGCATTTACATATCACTTTTAATGCTACTCAATATTTATGAATTCAGCAATTTTATAGTTTAATGATTTGGAAAGAAGTTACCATGAACCAAGAGTCCTAGCTGTGCCATAAATTATTTGTTTGGCCTTGGGCAAGTCACCTAACCTTTCCAGGTCCCAATTTCCTTATCTGCAAACTGAAGGAATTGGACTAGAATGATCTCTAAGGTCCTATAAGCAATTAAAAAAACATTCTGTGAATACAAGAAATTAGAACAATCCAATAATGGAATAGGATATTTCACAACTGATTAGCTTCCCATCACTGGAAATGCTCAATGTGGGGCAATCTATCAGAGAAATTGTACAAAAGATACTTGCTTTGATAAAGAGGATAGAACCAAATGGCTATTGTCTTCTAATTGTAAGGTTCTCTCATCATATGGATTAGTTCTGGAGACCATGAAACAATAAATGAATGAAATTAATTTGAAATAACAAATTAATAAAGTCAGAGGAGGAAATGTCATCCTCTAGGAACAGAAAATGTTGTTATGTTAACAAAGCAATGACAGGTATAGCAAGTCACTATTTAGCTAATAGGGATTGTTTGTCTTGGGTTAGGTTGCAGGGTGGTGTGTACAACTCTGCAAACACAGGACCTGGCAATGAAAATGTCTCCATGCCTGCACTCACTCCAAACTGAGCATACAGAGTTTCATCACACAAACTCTTCTGATTGCCAGTCAGAAAAATTAAGGGAAGGAGGGCAGTGAATCACACTCAGCTCTCATCTGATTGGGGTGTACAGATGTTTCCTGGAGCAGGTGTGTTCTGCTGGGCCTGTGTCTGTAAGAACATACAGCAAAAGGGCAGCAAATAACAACAGTAATCACTGTTATCTTACATTAGTATGCAAATAATTTCATATATTTTAGTTTTATTTGCGCGTCATAGTAGCCACGTGAGGTGGGCAGTGTAGGTATAATTGAACTTTCTTGAGGAAAATTGAGGTTTAGTGAAGCTTAGCAATGTGCTCTTTCCTTAACAATGGGAAACAGCTCAAATCCTTATATCACTTTTAAATGCTTGTGTCACAAGAGGTCTGGAAAGATATATCTATCTGTTTATGATTTCAGTATATTTGTATATATTCAGGAAATGGCAAAGTAATGTAATATTGTTATGGAATTTTAGGAAATACATTTTAAAAAGGAAATCAATAACAATTCTGAATTGTAATTGTGTTTCAAAAAGCTGAATTAGAGAGATGGAGGTTGAATTGGAAATGCTGTTGCATCTAAAAAATAATGAAAGGACCAAACAAACTATAACAAACCCAACCCAATTTTTTTTTTTTTTTTTTGAGTTGGAGTCTCACTCTGTCGCCCAGACTGGAGTACAGTGGCCACTCCCGGCCACCACAGCCTTGACTTGCAGGGCTCCGGTGATCCTTCCGCCTCAGCCTTCCAAGTAGCTGGAATTACAGGCGCACACTACCATGCCCGGCTGATTTTTTGATTTATTATAGAGATGAGGTCTTGCCAAGTTGCCCGGGCGGGTCTCGAACCCATGGGCTCAGGCAATCCACTCACCTCGGCCTCCCAAAGCGCTGGGATTACAGGCTGAGCTACTGAGCCGGGCCAAACTCAATTTATGATGTAATCTGGGAATGTCGTTCTGGAAGCATATAAGGGTAAAGCTTAGTATAGTGGAAAGAAAAAGAGAAATATTCGTATACTAGGAAGAAATAGAGAAAAGCAGAGTACTTGAAAAGAGTATTAAATATAACAAGAAACAAGATGCTTTCTCAGAAACTACATTGAAAAAACAAAATTTAGATCGATAAAGAATTAAGCAAAGGAGCTAAGTGCTAAATATAGCCCATGTTCAAATAAAGGCTTATTTCTCACAAAGTAAGCATGCAAGGTTTACACCTTGGAAGAAAAAAATGCCAACATTTGTTAAGGCATCTATTATGCTTAAGTTTTTTATATACTTTATCTCATTTAATCTTTATATCTTCTGGCTTACACCTGTAACCCCAACACTTCAGGATGCTAACTAAGGCTTGAGCCCAGCCTGGTGAGATTGTGTCTCTCAAAAAAAAAAAAATTAGCTGGATGTGGTGGCACATACTTGTAGCCCTAGGAACTTGGGAGGCTGAGGTGGAAAAATTGCCTTAGCCCAGGAGGCTAAGGCAGCCATGAACCATAATCATGCCACTGCACTCCATCCTGGGTGAAAGACTGAAACTCAGACTCAAAATAATAAAAATTACATCTTCTGGAGGTCAGTGTCATCGTCATCCTATAGATGAGACAACTGAGGTGCAGAGAGGTAAAATAACTTGTCCAAGGTTGCACAGTTAATAGATGGCTTATTAGGACCATCTGATTTCAAACTAGGTCCTTCCAGAAAGTTACCTCTCTTTGGAAAGAGAATACCTAAAATTTACAGTTATATTTAGTCACTGGAATCATGGGAAACTAAGAAAGAAATACTTTAAAAATCTTTCCTAATAATTGGAAGACTGAAAATTCCATGTGATGTTGTAATTTAACTCACCCAGCCTAGTGATGTGAACCTTAGGGTCCTAAGAAATGGGTTTGTATCCTGGAATCCTTAATTAAGCAACTGTATTAAGGGATAAGTTTTTGAAATTTTTAAACCATAGTCTACTATATTAGTCTTTCATTCTATAGATTTATGAACTATAATTGCTGGATGTTATGCTAAACATTCCAGTAATAGATGCACACGACATGGTTTTCTGTACTCAGAGTTTATTTTCATTAAGTTAACTTAGTTTAATCAAAATCGCCTTCTGCCGGGCTCGGTGGCTCAGCCTGTAATCCCGCGCCTTTGGGAGGCTGAGGTGAGTGGATTGCCTGAGCCAGGGTTCAAGACCCACCTGGGCAGGCGAGACCTCATCTCTACCATAAATCAAAAAATGAGCCGGGCGTGGTAGCGCGCGCCTGTAGTTCCAGCTACTTGGAAGGCTAGGGTGGAAGGATCGCCGGAGCCCAGCAGGTCGAGGCTGCAGTGGCCGGGAGCGGCCACTGCACTCCAGTCTGGGCGACATAGTGAGACTCCAACTCAAAAAAAAAAAATCGCCTTCTACATTTTTTTGAGTGACAGTCTCACTTTGTTGTCCAGGCTGGAGTGCAGTGGTACGATCACAGCTCACAGCAGCCTTGACCTTTGAGCTCAGGCGATCCTCCCTCCTCAGACTCTCAAGTAGCTAGGACTAGAGGTGTGTGCCACCACACTTGGCTAATTTTTTTGATTTTTTGTAGAGACTAGGTCTCGCAATGTTGCCTAGTCAGGTCTCGAACTCCTGGACTCAAGCAACCCTCCAGCCTTGGCCTCCCAAAGTGTTGGGATTACAGGCATGAGTCACTGCTCCTGGACACCTTCTACATGCTTAATCAACACCATTCTTTTGGGTTTCTACTCCAAGCAAACAGGGACAAGTGCCCAGGGGAACAAAGGATAAATGAATAGTTTTAAATGAGAGGCCACTGATACCTATGAATTAGATAACTCCTCGAAATACCAGCTAACCCCACCTTACATTACATTCCTGTTCTCCTTTGCTACTGCCCAAGATGTAAACCCCTCTGGTTTTTAGTCTCAACCCTATACTTCTCAGTGCATCCTCATCTCATCCTCCTTTGCCTCCAAAACACGGTCTCCTTGTGGCTGGGTGCCCCTTCAACCTCCTTGAACAGATGGCCACACCTGACTTTTCTCTCTCTTTCTCTCTGCTCACCATCACCACATCCAATTAACCACCCAAATCCTGGTGATATCTTCTTGTCAGGTAAAATTGTGAATGACATTGAAATGGGCAAAAAAGATTATAGGATATCCTACCTAGGGAAGTAGGTAAAAAAGGTAACTGGGTATCCTTGGCCAAAGTCCTATTCTAAGTTTTTGTGAGCCTTTCTTTGTTTTTAAGATATTCACAACTCTGTAAATTGTATCATCAAATGGATAGTAATGCAACTGACTCTTGTCCATAGAAACACAAATAAACTATGTCTGGTAAAATGCAGTTGATTACTGTCATGTACATATTGATTAGTTTTGCCCCTAATTGTACATTCAGTTCAGCATTTCTGATTGCCTACACATATGTGCTCTTTGAGTTTTTTCTGTAATATCTTACTGGTTCCCTCAGTAATCAATGATTTAAATGAAATCTTTGACACATTCATTTTATGTGTGTATAAATAATTATTTTACCCTTTTAAAAAGTATCCTTTTACATACTGAATGTCTCTTCAATTTGTGTACTTCTCTCCACCCAATAACCCTTTTAAGCACAGGTCAATATCATTTACCCAGATGAATTTAAAGCCCTCTAATTGTATCCTTGTCCCTGATCTCTTCATCCTATTCTATTCTCTCTATGACCCGAGTGCTTTTTCCAGCATGCAATTCTGAACATACCACTCAACTTCATAACATCTCCTGCTCCTAGAATAAAGTACACCCCCCTTGGCCTATTTTGCTTCTCTAGCCTCATGTTTGATATTGTCTTGCACTTTACCAATCAGAATCATTTTCGTTCTCTGAATTCGCTGCCTTCTCTCTCACCTCTGGAATGAAATACTTGCATTCCTCATTGCATACAAACATGCTGTGTACCTCTATTCATCCAAATCTTGCCTGTTCTTTAGGGCTCATCTCTGTACAGTTTCCTTCAGGAAGACTTCCTGGATCCCTCAAGTCTGGGTTAGATGCTCTGCTTATGTTTCCTCTAGCAGCCTGTATTCCCTTGCCCTTTAATCCCTTCCCCTAACAGTATATATCACACTGTATTAGTAATGCTCTTTATTATCTCCCCTGCTAATCCATAAGCTTTGTGAGGGCAGGTGCCATGTTCAGGTTTGACTTCTGGAATCTTTATTTTTTATTTTTATTTTTTTTGAGTTGGAGTCTCACTCCATCGCCCAGGCTGGAGTGCAGTAGCCCACTCACCGCCACCCCAGCATCCACCTGCTGGGCTCTGGTGATCCTTCCACCTCAGCCTTCCAAGTAGCTGGAACTACAGATGCGCACTTCCATGCCTGGCTAATACTCCTGGAATCTTTAAGCAACTATATGATCCTTGAACTCTTTAGACCATAATCCAATATATAATATCTTTGACATGCTATATATTATATTCAGTATGTCCAAACCTGCCATTAAACAATACATCCCCAGGCATAGCACTGCATATAGCAGTCATTCAAGAACATATTCTGAAAGCTGAGTTCTCTATATATCCCAGCATAATAATAGAAACTTTACTACAAAATCCCTTCTCAAGGACCCTGACCCACACATATCAGCTACTCTCTCACAAAAAAGGGTTACACTCAAAGAGAATATACTTCAGTTTGTTTAGGTTTTCATTTTACAGTCATATTCAACCCATCTGCTTTTTAATTGTGAACAGTTTCATAAAATGGTCGTTCCTAGGAGAGATGAAAGCAGGTTTTGTTTTTACTTCCACTATGATGAAAAAGGAATTGAGAGCAGAAAAAAAGTATGAAAAAAGAAAAAGAAGACCAGAATTACATGAAATAGCTAGTAGACATGATGGGTTTTAGCTGTTGCTCAGCTATTTTTTCTTTCTCTATTTTATTATGGAGATGCGGGGTACAAGTCAGGATTAGGTACATGAGTATTCTACATGTAGGCGAAATTTGGGCCTGCAACTGGTCCTTGCTTCCCCCGTTTAGGATCAGGTACCCTTTGTGATGACACGTGCCCTCCCCATTCTTTTTTCCCAGTTTACTGAATTCTTATATTCATCCAAGCAATGCTATGAGTTTTAGGATAAATGTTGAAAATAGTAACTTTGTAATAAGGCATAAAAGCAGTACATTATAGGTCTGTGTTCCTTTCTTTAAATTCTACAGTATTTTACATTTATTTTAAAAATCAACTAGTATTTCTTTAGGTCATGTGCTTATGATTTATTCTTAGCAAACAACATCCTATATTTATTATTCAGTTGTTAAAAGGAAGAAATGCTAGTATATGCTACAATATGGATAAACCTTGAAGACGTTATGCTAAGTGAAATAAGCCAGTCATAAAAGGACAAATATTGTCTGATTTTACTAATATGTGGTACTTAAAGCAGTCAGCTTTATGCATAGAGTAGAACAGTGGTTGCCAGGGTCTGTAGAGAACAGGGGATGGGAGATATTGTCTAATAGGTACAGAGTATCAGTTTTACAAAATGAAGAGCTCTGTGGATGGATGAATAGTGGTGGTGATGGTTGCACAATATGAATGTACTCAACTGAACTGTGACTTAAAATAGTTAAGATTGTAAATGTTATGCTATGTATATTTTGTCACATTAAAAAAGAAAGAAAAGGAAAAAAAATCCTGTCTTTAGACTTGAAATTGCAGTAACCGGCGATTTAAGTGAGAACCTTGGACAGTTTGGGGTGTGTAGGATGGTGCTGTTGATGACAGAACAAAAAAGGAAAAAATTCTGAATGTAAGGTGATTTGGAAGAAACTTATTAAGTAAAGCTGAAGGTCAAAAACATTCACGAGATGATATACTTCTCTGTATTTAGTAACAATGAAGTGTTCTCTTAGGGTCGTCTCTAAGAACCTCAATTTTTGCACAGCCTTTAGGAAAAATTTTGCTTTCTCTATGAAATTTTACTCATTTCTCAAGGAGGGAATCAGTGCAGTGGCATAGAAAAGAGGCTGGACCTGGAGCCAGACAGTCTGAAACAGAATCTTGGCTCCGCCTTGACAAATTTACTCTTTGTGGTTTGGTTTCACTTAGAAATTAGGAATAATAATACTAGCATCCTCTGCACAGACCTGTTGTGAGGGTTAAATATGAAAGGCCCCATGAACAACTCCTGGCCCATAGTGAGGACATAAAGATGCTAGCTATTACTCTTGCTCCTTCACACTCACACCTATGCAATGGTCTCACATTGTGCTCTGGGAACTCCTCCTGGAAGCCCTGAAATCTTTTAGGGGCTCTGTGAGGTCAGAATTATTTTCATAATAATAAGATACTATTTTCCTTTTTCATTCACATTCTCTTACAAGTAGACAGTGGAATTTCCATTATATAGCATTTGATATTACAACCGATTAAAAGAAGAAGCAGATATGAGAATCCATCTATTAAGTCAGACATTAAAGAGACCTGCAAAAATCTCTTTTCACAATGTTACTCCCTTCACAAAAAGTTTTCAAAGTTTGGAAGCCATAGCTCTTTTTCATTAAAAAAAATATTATTTATGTTACTGTGTAACAGGTTTATTATTTTTGAAATAAATAAATTGATACATATTTAAATTTTGCTTTAATTTCTAATATGCTAAATATAGAAGATACAACTCACATAAACAAAAGCCCTTTGGAGTCCTCAAGTTTTTTTGGTTCTTAGACTAAAAATTTGAGAACTACTGTCCTGTTATAATATATTGTAGTGTATGTGTCAATCTCTCCAATTAGACTGTGAGTTCTAGTGGAAAGGAATACCATTATTTTTTCTTTTTCTTTTCTTTCTTCTTTAAAAAAAATTTCCCCAGGTATTAACTGGCAGTCATTTTTTAAGTGGTTAGACAATCAGGGAAAGAAATTAAGCTAACATAAAAGGGACTAAAAAAAAAACAAAAACCAAAAAACCAAGCCGGGCTCGGTGGCTCAGCCTGTAATCCCGCGCCTTAGGAGGCCGAGGTGAGTGGATTGCCTGAAACTGTGGGTTCGAGACCCGCCTGGGCAACTTGGCAAGACCTCATCTCTACAATAAATCAAAAAATTAGCCAGGCATGGTAGTGCACGCCTGTAGTTCCAGCTACTTGGAAGGATCGCCGGAGCCCAGCAGGTCGAGGCTGCGGTGGCCGGGGGCAGCCACTGCACTCCAGTCTGGGCGACAGAGTGAGACTCCAACTCAAAAACAAACAAACAAACAACAACAACAAAAACCGCAATTATCTTTTGGAGGGCCAGCTCCTTGTAGTTCAGGCTTCCGCCTCTAGGTAAGGATTCTAGGAACCCATTGGTATCAGTGTACAAGCTAGTATTGTTGTGAGAGGCGGTGCTAGGCTTCATTGAATTTTTTTTTCCTGGAGATTCTTTCAATGCATCTGCCCATTTCATGATGGGTGATTTACCAGCGTAACTACCCACACTGCACTGAGTGTTCAGCAGTTTTGGGCCAAAAACAGCATGACCCTTGTGCTCCCACCCTCCCTTTTCACAGGTCTCATCCTGAGTGACATTTTTTTATTTCCCCGGATGAAAAAAGTCCTCAAAGGGAAACATTTTGCAGATGTGGAAGAGGTGAAACAAAAAACAGTAGAAGCACTAAAAGGCATGAAAATTGACAAGTTCAAAAACTGTTTTGAGCAGTGGAGAAAGTGTCTCAATAGCTGTATTGCATCAAATGTAGAGTACTTTGAAGGTGACTGAAGTTAAAACATGTAAGAATAAATACACAATTTTTTATAAATAAATTTCAGGTTTTTTGGGGTCTCCCCTTATATATTAGCAACCACCATTTATTCAGGGCTTAGTATATGTGATGTACTGTGCTCAGCCTTTATATACTTCATCATCTCATTTAACCTTTGCTAGATTCTATAATTATCCCTATTATATCCTATGTATTCTCCTGTAACTTAGAGACATTAAATAACTTAGGCAAGGCATAAAACTAGTAAATGGAAACATTAGGACTCAACTCTCATCTGTCTCACTTTAGAGGCCAAACCTTTAACCACGAAGAAAGAGTGGGAAGATGTCAAGAAATTCAGAAAGCTATGATTAGGCAAGACATTATTTACAAAGCATGGTTCCAGTAGTACCTATTAAGTACCTACTTTATCTTTGCTATAGGTTTATAATTCTGGATTACTCTTGGATAACCACATTGCCACTAAAAGCAACTTTTATTTGGTTTAACATAGAGAGCATTCTCTCTTATACTCATGTTAAAAGGGTCTTTCCCGAACAGGCATGGTGGCTTATGCCTGTAATCCCAACATTTTGGGAGGCTCAGGCAGGAGGATTGCTTGAGCCCAGGAGTTCAAGACCATCCTAGGTAATAGAGTGAGAACCCATCTCTATTTAAAAAAAAAAAAAATGGCTATGGTGATGTGTGCCTATAGTCCCAACTACTCAGAAGGCTGAGTGGGAGGATTGCTTGAGACTAGGAGTTCAAGGCTGTAGTAAGCTGTGATTGTGCCACGGCACTCCAACTTGGTGGCAGAGTAAAACCCTGACTCAAAAAAAAGGGGTCTTTCCTTACTAGGATGTTTTACTTGTGCTGCTCAAGGAAGTGAAAAGAAAATGCTTAGTAACAACTTAGTATCTCCAAAAGAACTAATAAAACACAAATTTTGAAGTGTAACATTTAGAAAGCAATATAACAATATTACAAAAATTCAAAAAAGAGAAAAAAATTATATAACTCTAAAAAATTTTTGGCAAAAATCAGTTTTCTGTAAATCCATGGATTTATTTCTGGATTCTCTATTCTATTCCATTGGTCTATGTGTCTGTTTTGGTTACTATGCCTTTGTATTATATTTTGAAGTCACATGGTGTGACAGCTTTGTTCTTTTGCTTAGGATTGCTTTGGCTATTCAGGGTCTTTTGTGGGTCCATAAAAATTGTAGGATTTTTTTTTCTACTTTTATGAAGAATGTCATTGGTATTTTGACAGGGATTGCATTGAATCTATAGATTGCTTTGTGTGGTATGGTCATTTTAACAATATTAATTATTCTGATTCATTAGCATAGACTATCTGTCCATTTGTATATTCTTCAGTTTCTTTCATCAATGTGTAGCTTTCCTTGTCGAGGTCTTCTGCCTCCTTGGTTAAATTTATCCCTAGGTATGTTTTGTTTTGTTTGTAGCTACTGAAAACAGAATTGTTTTGATTCTTTTTAAGCAAGTTTGTTATTGGTGTATAGAAATGCTACTGATTTTTGAATGATGATTTTTTAAATTCTGCAACTTTACTGAATGTGTTTAACAGTCCTAAGAGATTTTTGGTGATGTCTTTTAGGTTTTTCTTTATATAGGAGCATGTTGTCTGAAAAGAGGAAAAAAACTGACTTCCTCTTTTTCAATTTAGATGCTGTTTATTTATTTCTTTCTCTTTTCTGATTGCCCAGGATAGACTTTCTATACTATGTTGAATGAGAGTAGGCATCTTGTTCCACGTGCTTAAAGGGAAGGCTTAAAAAAAAAGCTTTTCCTCACTTGGTAGGATGTTAGTTGTTGGTTTGTCATTGATTATGTTGAGATATTTCCTTCTATGCCTAATTTGAGTTTTTATTATGAAGGGATGTTAAATTTTACCAAATGTTTTTCTGAGTCTGCTGATATGATCATATGGTGTCTTAGTCTGTTTGTGTTGCTATAAAGAATACCTGAGGTTGGACAATTTATAAAAAAAAGATTTAGCTCGTGATTGTGACGTCATGAAAAGTTCAAGATTGGGCTTCTGTATCTGGTGAGGGCCTCAGGCTACTTCCATTCATGGTGAAAATAGAAGGGGAGCTGACTTGTACAGAGGACACATGATGAGAGAAAGCAAGAGAGAAAGCAAGGAAGTATCAGGCTCTTTTTAACAACCAGCTCTCACAGGACCTAACAGAGTGAGAATCAACCCCAAAGGGAGGGTATTAATCTATTCATGAAGGATCTGCCCCCATGACCCCAAAACTTCCCATTAGGCCCCACTTCCAACAACACAGGGGATCAAATTTCAACATGAGATATGGAGGGACAAACATCCAAACAATAGCAGTTTACTACCTTTAATTTGCTTGAAAAAATTTTAAATTAACACTAATCATACTTTTCTTGAAAATTTGCCTTCTGCTTCTTTTCTCTTACCAATGCATCATACTAAGTTCCACTGCTATCCAGTTATGCTTTCAATGGTTTCAGTTACACTTGATCAACATACCCTTAGTATGAAAATAGGTGAATATGGTACAATAAGATATTTACAGAGAAAGAGAGAGAGACCACATTCACATAACTTTTATTACAGTCTATTGTTATAATTGTTCTGTTTTATTGATTGATTAATTGTAGAGACAGAGTCTCATTATGTTCCCTAGGCTGAGTACAGTGGTGCAATCATAGATCATTGCAGCCTCAAACTTCTAAGCTCAAGTGATCCTCTGGCCTCAGCCTCCCAAGTAACTGGAACTACAGGCATGCACCACCATGCCTGGCTAATTTTGTTTTGTATTGTTTGCAGAGACTATTTCTCACTTTATTACCCAGGCTGGTCTCAAACTCAAGGGCTCAAATGATCCTCCCACCTTGACCTTCCAATGTTATTATTAGTTATTTTTGTTCTCTAATTTATAAATCAAACTTTGTAATAAGTATGCACATATAGAAAAAAATAGTTTATATAGGGTTCAGTATTACCTATAGTTTCACACATCTACTGGGGGTCTTAGAACTTATCTCTCATGGATAAGGGGGGGACTATTGTACATTTTTTATATTACTGCATGGATTATTTTAAATGGCAGCATATATTCTATCAATTGGTAATTAGCTACAGTTGATGCTTGTTCACAATAGTTGTCTTGTATAAAGAAAGCTTCAGTGAACACTGAATTAATGAATACTAGACTACTGTTCCTATGGGAAGCATAGGGTTAGGTTCCTATAAGCCTCAGGGTACAACATGTTGTCAACTGACCAATACATAACTTTGTTTTACGTGTGTTTCTGTTTAAAGATATTTTATATAATATATATTGTTGTTTCCTTATCATCAAACTCACAGGCAATAGTACAATAACTCATGCTTAAATGAAGCTTATTTAACACACATATTTCCTCTGGAAGACACATTCTAGCATTCGTGGGCTTAGGAACACTAGACAGCACTTTAGCACTACGCTTGGGGACCATTTTAATCAGTGAAATCATCAACAAGAAGTACAAAAATGCAAAAACAAGGCACCAAATAGACCACAAGAAGATCATTTGTTTACAATAGGAGAGCCGAAACAAGAAGGCAGAGCCTCAGCTTGTTCAGCCAAGGTTGAGAGTGCATTATGTCAGGATACACAAATTTTTCCCTGTTGTGCACATGTCTGTGAATGACTGTAAAAGTACCAGGAGTGTTATTAATAATTTTGGGGTTAAAAATGAATTCTAGCTACTAGGTGAATCTGCAAATACAGTATCTGTGAATAATGAGAATCAACTATATTTCTCTATTACTGAACAGTTATCCTATTGCTTTTTCTATTAAAATGATTCTATGATCAATACTTTATAAATAAAACTTCCTCTTTTAAGAGTATTTCCTTCGAAACTACTGCGATAGTTATAATTTTGATAAAACCTGCTTATTAAAGTAGTTAATAAGATGTGGTCTTAGGACTGGCAGCATCAGTATCACCTGGGTGCTAATTAGAAATGGTCACAAAATCACCCCAGACCAAGTAATCTGAATGCAATCTTTAATGAAATCCTCAGGTGATCCCTATGTACATTAAAAGTCTGAGAAGCGCTCCTAAAAATCCAGAATTCTTGAAATTTAGCATGCCTCAGCATCACTTAGCCAGCTTGTTAAAACAAGAGGATGGCTCCCATCCTCTGCATTTCTGATTGAGAAGGTCTAGGGAGTAGCCTGAGAATTAGCACTTTTTTCCCCCATTGGAGTTCACTCCATTGCCCAGGCTGGAGTGCAGTGGCCCACTCATAGTCACCCCAGCGGCCACTCGCGGGGCTCCAGGAATCCTTCCGCCTCAGCCTTCCATGCAGACGGAACTACAGGCACGTGCTAGTACGCCCAGCTAATTTTTGATTTATTGTAGAGATGAGGTCTCGCCAACTCGCCTGGCTGGTCTCGAACCCATGGGCTCAGGCAATCAACTCGGCTCAGGCAATCCACTCGCCTCAGCCTCCCAAAGTGCTGGGATTACAGCCTGAGCCACTGAGCCTGGCCAAATTAGCACTTTTAACAAGTTCCCAGGTGATGTGGTTCTCTTGGTCCTGGAACCACACTTTGACAACCACAGCTTTATTTATTTTTTATTTTTTTGAGTTGGAGTCTCACTCTGTTGCCCAGACAGGAGTGCAGTGGCCACTCCCGGCCGGCCACCGCAGCCTCGACTTGCTGGGCTCCGACGATCCTTCTGCCTCAGCCTTCCGAGTAGCGGGAACTACAGGCGCGTGCTACCACGCCTGGCTGATTTTTTTGATTATTGTAGAGATGAGGGCTCGCCAAGTTTCCCAGGCGGGTCTCGAACCCGCGGGCTGAGGCAATCCACTCACCTCTGCCTCCCAAAGCGCGGGATTACAGGCTGAGCCACCGAGCCTGGCTGACAACCACAGCTTTAGCTGGTTCATGGGTAGGTCTCCTGCAGAATTACTGTTTTTATACTGCTAATGTATCTTTTTTGGTGGGAGGGAGGGAAAAATGGATGTATCACTCATCAGAAGAAATACTTCTCACTGTATACTAGGCTTTGTGGGTTAGCTAACCAGTTTAGTTAGAACTAATCATGGTTGGTAGGGTAGGCCAATATGGATGGGAACTAAGAAACAAAAACGGGGGGGGGTTCCCCTCTTATTATTTAGGTACAATCCATAAAAGAGTATCATTAAAGTATCTAAGAAAATTCATAATACTTTTTTCATAAACTGTATTTTATGAATTACATAGAAAAATAGGAGAATCTGAATAATTTGCTTAGTAAAAATTGTCAACGCTACGTTTTCACTTTCCTGAGATGAAAAATAATATACAGCTATGAAAGGGCAGGTCCCAAACAAGACCCCGAAGCTTAGTTTCCTGATCTCTGGCAAGTCCTTGGCTGCCACCACACAGGAATAAACCAGAGAAGATGTCTTAGAAGACAAAAACCTCAGCCGGGATCGGTGGCTCAGCCTGTAATCCTGTATTTTGGGAGGCCGAGGTGAGTGAATTGCCTGAGCCCGCGGGTTCGAGACCCGCCTGGGCAACTTGGCGAGACCTCATCTCTACAATAAATCAAAAAATCAGCCGGGCATGGTAGCGCATGCCTGTAATTCCGGCTACTTGGAAGGCTGAGGTGGAAGGATCGCCGGAGCCCAGCAGGTTGAGGCTGCGGTGGCCGGGATCGGCCACTGCACTCCAGTCTGGGCAACAGAGTGAGACTCCAACTCAAAAAAAAAAAAAAAAAAAAAAGACAGAAACCTCAAGACTATAAGTTTCCTCATGCTGAAACTTCAAGTCCAGCCCACAGTCACTTCATATTGCTCATGAGCTTGGCAAAGCTTTTAAGCAGGAGTCTCCTGTGTGGATACTTACTCCCTGGAATGTTCTCTTATCCTCTTCACTCTCCAGATCTGGCCTAAGGCTTTGAGAATCCACGTGGCTTTTCTTTGTTTTTGAAACCCTTCCATAGCCTTTTAAATAGTTCGCAGACAAAGCCTATTTATAATACTAGAGGTGTGACGAAAGCAATTTGACTCTAACAAAAGCCAGTATCAAAGATATAAGTTAAAAGAAGTCCTTATCAATGTAGATAACCTTTTGATCAAAGGAGTGCAGGTAATGGGTGAGTGATTGCTATTTCAGTGTTTTATGGCAGAAGCCCTAGTTGGAGAAAAGAAATTATTATAGAAAATATAAAGGCTATACGATGGTTTTCTTTCTCCAATAAATTTATTCTGGTCTCTAGGTCTCTGAGAATACTTAAAAGACTAGGTTAGGGCATAGCTCCGATCATTAACATAAGCAAATGTTCAGTTATTTTTTCTTAGACAAACAGATGGAAGGGATTCTGCTCAAAAATGGCCAGAGAAAGGAGGAGGGGGAAGGGAAAATCTGGCAAAGTAGTAAAATTTCTTTTCAAATTGGCTGAGTCCTAATAGCTGCAATATCAGGTGAGTATTTCCCAGGAGTTTCTATGCTTAGCAAAGATTAAAGTGAGTCTGTAATTTAGGTCTAGAAGTAGTAACAGAAAATATCCAAAGGTATGTTGTATCTACTTTTTCTTAGTGTGCATATGTATTTAAATTTGTTATGTGAGAGAAAATAATTGGTGAGTAATTAGTAAAATGCTTAACCTAACTTTAATCAAGAGATTATTTTCCCTGGAAAAAGCAATCATGGCTTTGTATTTTGGTAAGCTTTATCTCACTAGTCTCAATTATCCATGGTTATCCAAGTCTGCAGATAGCCTAATGTGTCCTATTAAAGGCTGGCGGGCCAGCTACTAAAAATGCAGGCACAGTGCCTCAGGGTAATAAGAAGCCTTAGTGGGCTTATTTTGCAAATTGAGCTCTCTTTAGTAATGGCAACTGTGACAGCCCCCTTTAGGACTTGCAAAGAGTCTTTTTCAGTCTGGGTCCCAGATCCACTCCCTTCTATTTAAGGTGGAAACTGTCCTGGCTGCCACCTGCCTCATCAGCTTAGTCAGCCTCCCTGGGTTCTGCGTTTTTTCCCCCCGTCATCTTTCTCCAGACCTTCATCTTTGGCTACTTTCTTAGCCCTTAACCCTCAGTCAATTCATTCGCTCAATTCTCTGGCCTTTTTGAATCCAGAATTTCACTAAAACGTCCTCTTAGAACTGCTGGAGTCTGTTATTACATCCCCATCCCCACCCAGAAATTCACAATACAAGTTAGCACATTGATAACAATCACCATCCTTCAGCAGGAAGTTCTATATTGTTTTTCCTTAAGCATTTTAAACAAATACAATTGCACAGTTACTGCACATTCTCTTAGGGTTGCTCTACAATACATGACTGCTCTCTGCAAGATGTTTTTACCACACGGCTACACAGATATGTATTGTTACTAAATGGAAACCATTACATGCAATTATTATAGCTGTAAAGACTAGACATTAGACCTCTATGCTTGACAATTATACAAATGAAAAAGAATATAAGAAAAATTCCAGACTAATGAAATGAACAAAAAATGAGAAGGGGTGCTTCTGTTTCATAATTTTTAAAATTTATCTTTTTTCTTTGACAAAATCTACAAATTTAATACACTAATCTACCAACCAACTTAACTGGAGAATTATGAAAAGAACAATTTGCAAAACCTAGCAACTATCATACAAAATTATGTTCTTTTTACAAAGACTGGTTATACTATGTATAGATTTAGTGGGTCTTCATTTTCTTATTTAATACAATCTTCATCCTTGATCAAGCTTCACCCTGAGTTAAAAGACAACAGGAGGTTGTGAGAGATAGACAGAAAGAGCCAATATGATGGATTTTGCTTCTTAAAAGCACACTTAAAGGTCACATCAAGGAAAAGGTTACAACACACAACCAAACTGAGGTTACTGGATTATTTGTAGCCACATCCCCTATTAGCCCAGATCATCAAATCACCAGGCTAATGAAGTTCGTTCTTTCTCTCTCTCTCTTCTTTCTTTCTCTCTCTTTCTTTCTCTCTCTCTCTCTTTCTTTCTTTCACTACAGAGAACAGTGATCAAGACAAATGACATTTATAATGGGCATGCCCAAAGGTGGCAACATCATATCTGTTCAGGAATCTATTTCCTACTTAAAACAAAGTCCCTGGGCAAATCTGAAAGTAATTTAATCTTTTTAATGTCTCACCCAGCTATCTCCACCTGAAACCTTTCTGTCACTTTCTTCTCCTCCTCAGCTGTAGCAGCATCCCATAGGGGTTTAACTTCTAGAGAAATACTGTGAAAGAACTGGAATAAAAGTAGGCTGAGCTAGGTGGCTCACACCTATAATTCCAGCACTTCGGAAGGCTGAGGCAGTAGGATTGCTTGAGCCTAGGAGTCGGAGACCAGCCTAGGCAACATAGCAAGACCTCAACTCTACAAAAAATTAAAAAAATTAGCTGGGTGTGGTGGCGCACTCTTGTAGTCTCAGCTACTTGGGAGACTGAAGCAGAAGGATCACCTGAACCCAGAGGTCCAGGCTGTAGTGAACTGTGATCATGCCACTGCACTCCAGCCTGGGAACCAAATGAGACCCTGACTCAAAAAATAAAAATAAAACAACTGGAATAAAAGTAGATTTTAATCAGTTTTCTTTAGAAACTGTCATTTGCCTATTTGATGTTGATAATTAACAACCAGGTTCCAATAATCCTACAATGGTAGAGTTAGAAAGGACATTTGAGATCACTACAATTTCTTCATCTCACATGTTAAAACCAAACAGAAGGAAAAGTTTTAAAAAGCGAAGAGGGTAACTGCCTTGCAAGAATGACCTGAGACTGCTACATGGACTGACCCTTAAAGTCTTAGTCCAATTCTTTTTCCATTGCATCCTTGTACCTTACAGCAGGTAAACAGAAAACATGTTGATTTTATCCATTTTGGTTAAGTAATCTTCTAGATAAAGAAGGCAGGTAAATGGTTACATAATAGAATCTCGCAGGGCTTGGTGGTCAGCCTGTAATCCAGTGCCTTGGGAGGCTGAGGTGAGTGGATTGCCTGAGCCCGTGGGTTTGAGACCCGTCTGGGCAACTTGATGAGACCTCATCTCTACAATAAATCAAAAAATTAGCCGGGTGTGGTAGCGCACGCCTGTAGTTCCAGCTACTTGGAAGGCTGAGGTGGAAGGATCGCCAGAGCCCAGCAGGTCGAGGCTGCGGTGGCTGGGAGTGGCCACTGCACTCCAGTCTGGGCGACAGAGTAAGACTCCAACTCAAAAAAAAAAAAGAATCTCATTATTAAAAAATTTCTTATACACCAAAGGTTCAATTCATCCTCTGTTCAAGGTAGTGTGAACCCCTTGCTAAGTGTAAAAGAAGAAATTTAAGTGTCCAGTATTGCCTGCACTGGTGATTCACTCCCCAATTCATATGAGAACTAGAACATAACCCCCTCATTAACAAGATTTACTATGCAGTGATTCTTCGTGGTGACATTATGGAGGACACATCCACACCCATACACATACTTAGGAGGATCTATCCCAGTAGGGCAGCAAGCACCACTCCTGCCCGGTCTCTACTCAGCAGAAAAATCACTAATCCAAAAAAGAAAAAGAAAAAGAAAAAGGCACTTACACAGTAAACAAATGTTTTTGGAGTGTCTACTCTGTTTCAGGCACTGGGCATAAACCAGTGAACAAAAACTTAATACTAAATATTCATTTTGAGTTTTAGTGTTTAGAAGAAACTTTTTTTATATACTCAGGGTGCCTGACTAGGTCAACATCTGACCCCTTTGTATGAGATTCCATTAATCTCTTTGAGGAATCCATACCTGCACATAAACAAACAATGCAAAAGTCCTTTTTTTACTTTCCCCCACCCCCAGTGCTCTTTATTCCCCACCCACCTTTATTTTTCTCCTTAACATTTATCATATTTATAAACATAATTCACTTATTCACTGTTCATCTTCCTCCATTAGAATAAAATGAGTCCCAAGAGGGCAAGAATTTTTGTCTTTTTAAATCACTGCTCTGTATCCATACCTAGAACACATAGTAAATGCTCAATAAATATTTGTTGATTAAATGAATAGAAAAATGATAACACTCCTACATTTTCCAATTCTACCTGATTCATCCCTTTTTTCATTGTTGCCTTTCTATCATTCCCTCAATTACTCTCTCATGCCCAGAATATTAGTCCTCCATCCTCTTACGGCTTTTTCTGCCACTATGTCTAGGCAGAGTACAGCCAGTCTGGGATCTATGATTATCTGTGACATAATAATTCTCATTTACCTCCACCCTCTTATCTTTCACTGTACCTGCTGTGCCTGCACTTAACCCTGTATTACCCCCAACATCTAATTTATCTTATTTTTTCCCACTCCAGAGAAGTACTAGAGAAGATTTTGAGATTCATATTGGACTGAACCAATAACAATTCTTGGTAGTACTCAATGTTCAAAATCCCTGATATACAGAAGGAAGAGAATGGAATTAAGAATTGGAACTGCGTCTGAATATTGGCTATGACATGCACTACTTGGCATTTTAGCTGAGTCAATAACCTGTCTGAGCCTTTTTTCTCATCTGTAAAATGAGAATAATAATACCTACTTCACATCAAGAGGATTATGTTGTAAATAAAATAATGGATATAAAGCACCCAATAGATTTACAGGCATGTAGAAAGTGTTTAATAAATGTTAGCTCTTCCTCTTCCTTTAACCCTTTAACATGTTCCACTAACCTCCAATGATACCCTTACTATTTGAGTAATTAGCAAGAGTTATGCTTTCTGGTATGAATCTTCTTAATTTTCCACTTTTCCCTTGCTTCCATATCAGGATTCTGTGTTTTCACTTATCTGCTCTCTTGATTCAAAAAGTGTCTCTCTTCTTTTTTTTTTGAGTTGGAGTCTCACTCGGTCGCCCAGTCGAGTGCAGTGGCCCGCTCCTGGCCACCGCAGCCTCCACCTGCTGGACTCCGGCGATCCTTCCGCCTCAGCCTTCCGAGAAGCCGGAATTACAGGTGCGCGCTACCACGCCCGGCTGATTTTTTGATTTATTGTAGAGATGACGTCTCGCTGTCCAGGCGGGTCTCAAACCCGCGGGCTCAGGCAATCCACTCACCTCAGTCTCCCAAAGGCGCGGTATTACAGGCTGAGCCACCGAGCCCGGCTGTGTCTCTCTTCTAAGACTAACTTTCTATTCATACCAATAGTTTTCAAGACTGGCTGCACATTAGAATCACCTAGGGAGCTTTTTAAAAATGCTGATGACTGGGCCCCATCACAGACCAATTAAATATGAATCTCTGGAGGTGGGAGCATAGCATCAATTTTTTGTTTAATTTTCTTGATAAGGTGCCAAGAAAACGCAGTGGAGGAAAGAATAGTCTTTTAAAAAATATTACTAGAACAATTGGATATCCACATTCAAAGGAATAAAGCTGAACCTCTTCCTTATACCATATAAAAAACTCAAAATGGCCGGGCTCGGTGGCTCAGCCTGTAATCCCGCGCCTTTGGGAGGCTGAGGTGAGTGGATTGCCTGAGCCCACGGGTTCCAGACCCGCCTTGGCAGCGAGACCTCATCTCTACAATAAATAAAAAAATCAGCCGGGCGTTGTGGCGCATGCCTGTAATTCCGGCTACTCGGAAGGCTGAGGCGGAAGGATTGCCGGAACCCAGCAGGTCGAGGCTGCGGTGGCTGGGAGTGGCCACCGCACTCCAGTCTGGGCAACAGAGTGAGACTGCAACTCAAAAAAAAAAACTCAAAATGGATCATAGACCTCAATGTAGAGCTAAAATTATAAAACTCTTAGAAGAAAACATGGAAATAAATCTTCACGACCTTAATTTAGGCAAAGTCACCTTAGATATGACACCAAAAGCATCAGCAACAAAAGAAAAAATAAAATGAATTTCATAAAAGTTGACATCTTGTACATTGCAACCATTATCAAGAAAGTGAAGACAACCCACAGAATGAGAGAAAATATTTGAAGATCATATATCTGATAAAGAGATTGTATCCAGAATATATAAAGGACACATAACAAAAGATAAACATCTAATTTTTAATATGGGAAAGTATCTAAATAGGTATGCCTCCAAATAAGATATATAGATGCACTTTGGGAGGCTAAGGTGAGTGGATTGCCTGAGCCTGCGGGTTCGAGACCTGCCTGGGCAACTTGGCAAGACCTCATCTCTACAATAAATCAAAAACTAGCCAGGTGTGGTAGTGCGTGCCTGTAGTTCCAGCTACTTGGAAGGCTGAGGGGGAAGGATTGCCTGAGACCAGCAGGTCACGGCTGTGATGGCCGGGAGCAGCCACTGCACTCCAGTCTGGGGGACAGAGTGAGACTCCAACTCAAAAAAAAAAAAAGATATATAGATGGCCAAGAAGAACATGGAAAGATGCTCAACATCATTTGCTATTAGGGAAATGTAATCCAAAACCATAATGAGATACCACTTTAAACTCACTAAGCTGTCTCTAATCAAAAAGATAGATAATAACAAGTGTTGACAAGCATGTGGAGAAACTGGAACCCTCATACATAGTTATCATATGACTGATGGGAATGTAAAATGGTACAGACACTTTAGAAAACAGTTTGGCATCTTCTCAAAATGTTAAACGTATAGTTATCATATGACCCAGCAATTCTGCTCTTAAGCATATACCCAAGGGAAATGAAAACATGTTCAAATAAAACTTGTATGCAGGTACATAGCAGCATTATTCCTAACAGCCAAGAAGTGGAAACAACCCAATGTCCATCAACTGACGAATGCATAAGTAAAATGTGGTACACCGGATTATTGGCAATAAAAAGATATGAAGTACTGATACAAGCTACAGCATGGGAGAACCTTGAAAACATTATGCTAAGTTAAAGAAACTAGTCACAAAAGACCATGTTTTGTATGATTTCACTTATCTGAAATATTCAGACTAAGCAATGCTATAGATAAAGTAGATTAGTGGTTCCTTAGGGCTGGGGGTGAGGAGAAATGAGAAGTGACTGCTAATGGGCATGTGGTTTTTTTGTGATGATGAAAAGGTCCTAAAATTGGTTGTACAACTTTGCCTATGCTGAGCAGAGCAGGTCCTCATGGCCGGGTGGGTGCTGGGCAGCATCTGTCCCAGGCAGAGCAGGTACCCATGCCATGTCCCTGAGGTAGCTGCTGCCTGTGCAAAAGTAGGAGCTGTACTTCCCACACTCCCCCTCCATTGCAGAGGGGTGTGTCCCTCCTACTGACCACTCCTCAGGGTAGTGGGTTAACTCTGTGAACATACTAAAAACTATTAAACAGTAAAAGAGAAAAAAGGAAGGAAGGAAGGAAGGAAAGAAAATAAAACCGTTTCACAAGTAATTCTAATGTTAAAGTCTATTTCTGGCAACTTACCTTCTAGGTCCCTTTAAAGATTGTATCCTCCAAATCTTTTTTGGAGTGTGATATCTTTTGAATGACTTTTTTTTTTTTTAAAGCAGCAGAGTATTCTTAGGGAATGTTCTTTATTTTAGTCAAAATTGAAGGAGTCAGGCTGCCTCCTGGCAGAATCAGTCAATTTGGCTATCTTGGTTTATCTGAGCTCCCCAAACAATTAATTCAGCTGAAGCACATGGAAAGAAGGTAGGTAGCCGTGAAAACCAAACTGACCGGTTCTGCCATCTGAAGTATGGTTGTTCTGTCATATACCAGTGGATATAGCCTCTGGCCACTAGGAACCTTTCTTTTGACAGTTCCCCAGGACACCGTTCTGGTTTGACTGACTTTGTTTACTAAGTAAATTAATTCCTACTTCTGGAGTAGCTTCAATTTTTAAACAGAAAGCCATCTATTGACAGTCACTGATACACAGGATTTTATTGTTTGATATTAAACAATTAAGAGTTATTGTTTTTTTCTACAAGTACACTATACATGAAAATAAATATAATCTAGAATACAGTCACTAGGAGTGGGGAGAGAGGGGGATTCTATATCTACTCTGTGCTTTAAAGGAGCAGTTTTACTTTAATAAATCCAAAGTGCAGACTATTTCTTTCATGGAAATAAGGCTCTCTTTTGGCAAAATGTGCATAAAATACAGAGTCTGATGAACATTTCTTAAGATGAGTTTGATTATGTAAACACAATTTAAAAATAGCCTTAGGATTTGGTCTTTTGATCTGGTAGACTTCAATAAATGAAAATAACTTGGAAATTGCTACTTTCAACAAAATATCTGAAGGTACACAAAAAGGAAAACGCTGAAATGAGTCAAGATGTTTACAAACATTGTGTCTAAAATGTTACCTCATATTAAACTCAGCAAAAAAAAACCCCAGCAAAATATGAAACCACAATTGTCTGAGTATAAGACAAAGATTTGATTTAAAATCAGGCAGAGGTTTTCCCTTCTATAACTCTAGTGAGTTCAAGTGTACTCAGAAAAACAAAACGAGTGAGGGCAATGCTGAGAAACAAAAGAAAATATTACATCCTCAGGTCTGATAATTTTGAAAGTAAATGAGTCACTAATAGCAATAATTCAAAAGATATCATTAGAGCCGTAATTTGGAGCTTTTCTTCATGAAAAAAATTTATAAATATGAAAATCTCAAAACTAAGAATTGATTATACAAGGTAAACATGACAAGGCGGGATAAGAAATATCAGGCATTTTGTGTTCTCTCTCACCAGAAAGAATACCCAGGTACATGCTGCAGACTGGCGTATGAATTGCTCAAAGTGAGGCAGTTGGAAAATGCTATTAGATTATTTGGGTTGAGGAGCTGCCCAGGGGAAGAACATGTCACAATGTCACATCCTTCTTTACTATCACAACTTTAACCAGAATAAACCAGAGCCTTGGAAAACAAATTCAATCACAAACACTAACTTTTTGTTAAAATGCCAGTAGCAAACTATAAAACCAGCTCCATACATGGAACATATCAGAACTTTTTCATATTTCCTCAACGCAGTGGAATGAACTATTCTCAGTTGGAAGTTCATCTTAGAAAAATACTCATGTGCATTTCTATGCAACATAAATTTGGAGCATAGTACAAAACCACTTCACAATTTCTCATTACGGGATATTTAAAAATCAGAATTTAGACATAATTCCTCTTTTGCTTCTAGTGCAGGCTTCCAGGTTTTTGACAATATAAACAGAGAGTGACATAAAGTACAGCTACAAACATGTATAAATAGACCACTATGGCTCCCGTCACAAAAGCTTTTGAAAAATGGTTGAACAATATTCATCTTCTCCAAATCGCAATCGCAAGACACTAGTTTTTACGCAATTATGAAACAAAGGCAAGGTGAAGGGTGAGAAACGACAGAAGGACGGCAGCAAGGAAGACAAGTGCTCGGCAGGATAGAACCTGATCCGTCTTGCTGGCCCCGCTCTTCCCAGCACCTTTCTGGTGTTCTGGGCTTTTCCGCTAATGCCATCTACATCATCTCTCAGAGAGATGAATCTCCCTTTAAGGAAAGCCAAGCAAGAATCCAGAGGTAACGTGCAGAACCGTAAATGAAAAATGTCCACGTATCGCAGGCAGACAGGCAAAGGAAAACCAGCTGTCAGTTTCAGAGGCTCCGAGCTGTAACCTGGTGTCGGATTTCTCTCCGCCTCTGTCTCTGTCTGTCTGTCTCTTTCACTGTGTCTCCCTCAATAATATCAGCTTTCTAATTACCTCAAATCACAAATACATTATCCGCCTGTCCTTGTGAAATAAATGCTGAGACAGAAAAACAGACTGCAATACTCACAACAATGAAGAATTCCTACACATGCTGTTCCATTTCCTTGCTTTAAAAAGATGGAAGGTTAGTTTTAAAAGCCTTGCAGAATTAGAAAAATAAGAGGGAGGAGGATTCCACCCACCAAATCCTCCGGCCCACCGCAAAGGAGCCCAAGGGCTTGCTGACGTCACAGATTCATGAATGGATGTAAATTGGGCTGGTTTAGGATTCCGCACAGACTTCGCTGTGGTGTGTGCCATGGAAAAAAAAAAAAAAAAAAAAGAGGGGGCGGGTCCATCGTATGCCCGACCAATAGGCTTCCGGCAGACATGGCCTGCCTTCTTTTAGAAGGAATCTGCTCACAGAATAAACAGAGCCCGCCAATCAGGCGTCTGCCACGGCTCTAAGACAGAGTGGCAGCTTAAGGAGCGTGAGTGTTGACTGTGTGTGTGTGTGTGTGGTGTGTGTGTGTGTGTGTGTGTGTGTGTGTGTGTGTGTGTGTGTGTGTTGGGGGTGTGTTGACTGTGTGTGTGTGTGTGTGTGTGTGTTTTGGGAGCGTGAGTGTTGACTGGGTGGTGTGTGTGTGTGTGTGTGTGTGTGTGTGTGTGTTGAGGAGCGTGAGTGTTGACTGTGTGTGTGTGGTGTGTGTTGAGGAGCGTGAGTGTTGACTGTGTGTGTGTGTGTGTGTGTGTTTGAGGAGCGTGAGTGTTGACTGTGTGTGTGTGTGTGTGTGTGTGTGTGTGTGTGTGTGTGTGTCAAGCTGTGACAGGCATAAAAACATTGCTATTGAATGAGGGAATCAAAATAGGTTTCAGTGGAATCTAGGCTAACAAAAATACGTATCGAAGAAATCAAATATTGTATTCATTAGAAGCGATTTTCTTTATATCTTTTTTCTTTTTCCTGTTCAGCAATGTGCCTGATAAGAAAAAAATCAAAGTCAGGATAACAATTTTTAAGACTGATGACCAGTATACATGTATGCCCTGTACATCACGACTTGAAAAATAGTAGGGAAAGGGTGCATGAAAGTAATAATCTAGTGACTAAGCAAAGGTAAATATCTAAAATAATATTACGTGAATGTAACTGGTTTTTTTGTTTGTTTTTTGTTTTTTGAGTTGGAGCCTCACTCAGTCGCCAAGGCTGGAGTGCATAGGCACACTCACGGCCACCCTAGCATTGACTTGCTGCTCCAGCGATCCTTCCACCTCAGCCTTCCAAGCAGCCGAAACTACAGGCGTACGCTACCACGCCCAGCTAATTTTTGATTTATTGTAGAGATGAGGTCTTCCCAAGTTCCCCGGGTGGGTCTCAAACCTGCAGGCTCAGGCAATCCACTCGCCTCGACCTCCCAAAGTGCTGGCATTACAAGCTGAGCCACCGAGCCCTGCCGCAACTGTTTTGTATAACAATAAAATCTTGCTGACTTTTGTTATGCATCAAAAGTGAGTTTGGAAGACTAATTTACTGCTATATTTAAATAAGGTAAGTATTTCCTCATTGGTTTATTCAACTTCTGACAGTTGGTTAAGGCATAGCTCCAAAAGGGCTTTTAGGGAAACTTTGAGCAAAATTTGGTTTCAGTAAGTCATTATTATATTAACAGCAAAACAGCTGCATTAAATTCATCCAAAGGACACTTTTATATTCTTTATTTAAAAAATGTTCAAAGTTATTTCGGCTACTTGGAAGGCTGAGGTGGAAGGATCGCTGGAGCCCAGCAGGTCGAGGCTGCGGTGGCTGGGAGCAGCCACTGCACTCCAGTCTGGGCGACAGAGTGAGACTCCAACTCAAAAAAAAAAAAAAAGTTCAAAGTTATACAGAAGTGGAGATTAACATAATTTATTGTCCCTACTTCCCATCACTACACTTCACAGTGACCAGTACTTAACAAGTACTAATCATGACTTTTTTAAACAAGGAAAATGGCCTCAAATCCCTGAAACTGGAACAATAGTCATTAATATAAGGCCTCCGTTAAGAGGCCTCAAGTGACCAAGAATATTCTGAACAGAGATCTGCTCTATCTTTTATTTGTACAGCTGAGAGAAGGAAAGTGGTTGTCTGTTTCTATGTGCTCCTGGAGGGTCCAAACCTGACCACTGGTAAGTACTGAATACCTCTTAGCTCATTTGGAAAAGGAAAACTTTCCAGGATTATTTTACACACAGCAGAAGATGTTCAGTGTACTGCATATACTCAAGCAATAGAATATTGTTGGCAAATAACATAGTCAACAAATTTCTCTAAACGAGTTTATTGAGGAACATCACTGCAGAAAAGATAGACCAAAGAAGTTTATTCATGTAAGATGAGAGTGCTCAAGGTCAATACAATATTGATACATTCCCAGTAGGACTGATTGTACCAAAAATTTATTTTTTGGAGGGCAGACCCCTTGTAGTACAGACTTCCCCTGTTAGGTAAGTGTTCCAGGAACCCATTGGCATCAGTGTACCAGCTAGCATTGTTGTGAGAGGCTGCGTTCAGCTTCAGTGAATTTTTTTTGGAGATTCTTTCAACATGTTTGCCCATTTCATGATGGATGATTCACAAGCACACCTGCCCACAGTGCACTGCCTGTTCAGTAGTTTTTTGACCAAAAATGGCATGACCCCCATTCCCCACCCTCCCTATTCATCCCATCTTGTCCAGAGCGTCTTTGTTTCCCCAATGAAAAAAGTTCTCAAAGGGAAACATTTTGCCAATCTGGAGAAGGTGAAACAAAAAACGGCAGAAGCACTAAAAGGCATCAAAACTGATGACTTCAAAAACTGTTTTTGAGCAATAGAAAAAGTGTCTCGGTAGGTGTATTGCATCAAATGGAGAGCACTTTGAAGGTGACTGAAGTTTAAACATGTAAGAATGAATATGTCATTTTTAGTAAATTACATTTTGGGGGTCCCTCCTTGTATTATTATTATTTTGAGTCAGGGTCTTACTCTGCCACCCAGGCTGGAGTACAATGGCACAATCATGGCTCACCATAGCCTCGACCTCCTAGGCTTAGGCAATCTTTCCACCTCAACATTCTGAGTAACTGGGACTACAGATGCATGCTACTATGCCTAGCTAATGTTTTGATTTTTTTGGTAGAGACGAGGTCTCACTTATATTGACTAGGGTGGTCTTAAACTCCTGGGGTCAAGCAGTCCTCCCACTTCAGCCTCCCAAAGTGCTGGGATTACAGGAATAAGCCACTGTGCCCAGCCTACCACATTATTTTAGAACTGACAGATGGAAAAAAGATGAAGAATATACATCTCTGTTTCTTTTAACAGCAATCAAAGCCAACCAAGATACACTAAAAGAATCAGATTTACACAAAACAATTTTCCTTCCAAAACAATACAGACTAACTAGTGGAAGGAGGCAACCTCTTTGTGGAATAAGATGGCCAACAAAAACATCAAGTTGTATACAACGGGGAACCCAAGAAAAACCAGAATTTATTTATTAAAAACTGTGTATTTATTCTTACATGTTTATACTTCAGTCACCTTCAAAGTACTCTCCATTTGATGCAATACACCTATTGAGACATTTTCCACTGCTCAAAACAGTTTTTGAACTTGTCAATTTTGATGCCTTTTAGTGCGTCTGCCATTTTTTGTTTCACCTCTTCTATAATGACAAAACGTTTCCTTTTAAAGTACTTTTTTTAATGCAAGAAAACAAACAAAAGTCACTTAGGGCAAGATCAGGTGAATAGGAAGGGTGGGGCATAGGGATCATGCCGTTTTTTGGTCAAAAACTACTGAACACTCAGCACAATGTGTCCAGGTTGTTTGTGTAAATCACCCAGCATGAAATGAGCAAACGTGTTGAAAGAACCTAAAAAAAAAATTCACTGAAGTTGAATGCAGCCTCTCACAACAAGGCTAGCTGATACACTGATGCTGGTGGGTTCCTAGGACACTAATCTAGCCCTGGAAGCCTGTACTACAAGGGGCTCACCCTCCAAAAAAAAATTTAGTTTTTGGGGGTGTCCCCCCCTCATGTATTAAATATATTCTAACACATTTGCTGTAAGATTTGACATCAACATCGTTACTAACAATACATCCACCAGGGAGGGGAGTAATCTCTGAAGCAATTCAACAAAACAGGGTCTATAAATACTTCTATTAACAGTCACCTAAGATTTTTGATTCAATATATAATCTAAGAAATCAAAATTAGCTGCCTCTATGGACTTGCCCTAGTAAAATGAACTTAGCCTGGGTTAGCATGCTTCCCTGCACCATAGAAATATCAGCCAGGCCAACAAAGATTCCACCATGCCAAATATCATGGGAAACTATTGAAAAGATAAACTGTCTCCCCAAATTATGGAGGAAACATAAGTCATTCTTTGAGGAAGTCATCATTGTTTTGGGGCAGAAAGTAGGAAGAGAGATGGGGGCATGAAAAATGTACACTCTGGAGAAGCACGACCCAAGAGAACTTCCTGTGATGTCGAAACATTCTATAATTTGCACTGATACAGTAGCCAAATGCAGCTATTGAGCATTTGATATACAGCTAGTGTTCTTGAGGAATGAATTTTTAATTTAATGTAATTTCACGTAATTCTAAAAATAAGTAGTCACATATGGCTGGTGGCTACCATATGGAACAGTGCGACTCTAGAGATATCAAGACAAGTTCCATCATCATAAGTAATTTTTTATTTTAGCACATGGGCATGCTTAGTGTGGAGGACTGCAAAGTCATTATCAAGGCGAGTAAACTCTTTTAAGAACCACATGAGCCACTTCAAACCTCAGTAATGAGTGGAAGATGATGCTGGTCTCATTACTCAAGAAGATATTCAAAACTCACTAAGACAAAAATCTATTAGAAGTTAAGGTATAATTAATTATTCTGCTATAAAAATGAGTTATTCTAGTTTTTTTTAAAGAAAAATTGTGTGTGTTTTTTAAAGGAAAATTATTCATTTAAGCCAGAATCTAAGAGAAGTCCAAAACATCATGACTCAGTGGCAATTTTTGTCAGACATACCAGGAAAAAGAAGGCTATAGTGACTTCAAATGTTAATAAATGGGAACTCAGATTTTCTTTACAGCAAACTGTGTGTAATGGTTAAAAGCTGGTAAAGACATTTCTTTGCCACTTATTAGCTATGTAAGGTCAGGCAAACCTGAGTTTCAGTTTTCTCATGATTAAAATGGGGACAGTAATAGGCTATACGCTTATGTTAGATAAATTTTATTTTATTTTAAATTTTAGATTCAAGGGACATATGTACGGGTTTGTTTTACATAGGTATATTGCGTGATAGTAATGTCTGGGCTTCTACTGAGTTTGTCACTCAGGTGGTAAGCATGGTATCCAATAGGTATTTTTTTTAACCTTTACTCTCCCTTCCGCCCCCAAGATGATCTTAACTAAGTAAAAAATTCATAAACCCCAGAAGAGAAATACTAAAAACAGTGACTTTTAAAATGAATATAAGCAGGGAGTGTGAACACCTGTCCCAGGCTCCGGTTTATCTATGAGATCTCACTTGCCCACCCCTCACCACCTGTGAGCTACCATTCCTTACACGGTAGTGGCACTCCCCATCTGCCTGTTTCTCTCCACTCTCTCAGTACTCCAAGCATTTCTTAAGGGCATGGCACTATTCCCAGCTGCATTCAGTAAACATTTGCTGCTTCACATTTACAAACACTCCAAACTCATTTCATACATGAAAAAAAATGGACCCTACTATAGGCTATATTCTTATGTGAAGGCTGAAGTGGTACAAGGTGTTTAGCACAGTAACTGCATACGGAAGATTCTCTGTGGATGATACTGGGGCTGTTTTTGTTTTGTTGTTATTATTCAAATACCATGGACCCATCTACTTCAAGGGAAATGTCAACAACTGTGCAGATCTAAAAATCAAAACCACAGAAAATAATACATCTTTATTTTGCTTATAATAAAACTTGGACAGATCTTTTCAGGAAATTTAAAAAATATCTATTACTGACACATCTTCCAAAGGAAAGTTAATTCAAATAATTTTCCTTTGGGTGACTGGGGAATATTCACTGATGTTCTGAACTGGAGGTTGGGGGTGACCTTCAGGTAGTTAAGTTAGCTGATCAAGAAATCTGTTAGCGGGGCAGGGTGGCTCAATTCTGTAATCCAGGCAGTTTGGGAGGCCAGGGTGAAGGGATTGTCTGAGCCCATGGGTTCGAGAACAGCCTAGGCAACTTGGCGAGACCTCATCTCTACAATAAATCAATAAAAAAATTTAGCCGGGCATGGTAGCACACACCTGTAGTTGTGGCTACTTGGAAGGCTGCGGTGGAAGGATCACCTGAACTCAGCAGGTCGATGCTTGGGTGCCTGTGAGCATGCCACTGCACTCCAGTCTGGGCGAGGGAGTGAGAGTCCAACTCAAAAAAAAAAAAAAAAGTCTGTCATGTTTTTAAAAAGCAGCTACATTTTTCTACATAAAGATGTAGTTTGTAATATTCCGTGATCTATCACAGAAACAAAGAACAGAGTACCACATGTTCTCACTCATAAGCAGACCCTGAACATTTACCAAAATGCTACAAGAAAGGGATTGACAGTAGTGGAATACTGTGTTGGGGGTGGGGGGGAAATAACATCAGTAAGGGAACCTGATCTCAAACCAGCCAAAGTGGGGACCAAAGGGAGGCCCAAACTTTACCTGTGCAAATGTCCACTTGTATACCTAATCCTGAATTGTACTACACATCTTTAAAAGAAAAAAAAGATGTAGTTTGTACAAAATGATTTGAACTAATATGGAAAACAATCTAATAGGTGGGAATATTGGTCAGAATTTTCCACTTCCATGTCCGAATATTAACTGTTCCTTTCTAGAGCATATGAATCCTTAGTCAACAGTCGAATTTAAATATTCAAAGACCTCAGCAGACTATTACTTCATTTTTTCCTTTTGCCATTCAGCTCCAACTAAATGCCTATCGAGAAAATGATTTTTAAGAACTATCTAAGGAAAAACATTCTTATAAGTATCACTAAAATTTATCCGTGTATCAAAGGAGATCATTAGAAAGCTGTATGTTATCTAAATATCATTAACCTAATAACCCCTAACAGAATAACTGTCACTGACTGTTGTGGCCTCGGTGGCTCAGCCTGTGGCTCAGCCTGCAATCCCGCCCCTTTGGGAGGCTGAGGTGAGTGGATTGCCTGAGCCCGCGGGTTGGAGACCCGCCTGGGCAGGCGAGACCTCATCTCTACAATAAATCAAAAAATTAGCCGGGCATGGTAGTACGAGCCTGTAGTTCCGGCTACTCGGAAGGCTGAGGCGGAAGGATCGCCGGAGCCCAGCAGGTCAAGGCTGCGGTGGCCGGGAGCGGCCACTGCACTCCAGTCTGGGCGACAGAGTGAGACTCCAACTCAAAAAAAAAAAAAAAATTTATTATAAGGAGGAGCCATATTGCTTCTGTGTTGATCATTATCTTGTATATATCCAATGTAAGGAATTCACATGAGGAATTTGTTTTATAACAATACAGGGAAAAGTTTTGTTTTTGCAGAATTATTAGACGTTCAAGTTTTTTTTTTTTTTTTGAGTTGGAGTCTCACTCTGTCACCCAGACTGGAGTGCAGTGGCCGCTCCCAGCCACCGCAGCATCGACCTGCTGGGCTCCGGCGACCCTTCCGCCTCAGCCTTCCAAGTAGCTGGAACTACAGGCGCACGCTACCACAACCGGCAAGTTTTTGATTTATTGTGGAGATGAGGTCTCGTCAAGTTGCCCAGATGAGTCTCGAACCTGCGAGCTCAGGCAATCCACTCACCTCAGCCTCCCAAAGTGCTGGGATTACAGGCTGAGCCACCGAGCCTGGCTTAGACTTTCAAGTTTTAAATGACAATATTGTTATCTACTGAATTTCCTTCTTTTGTTTTTTCTGTTTTTTTGACCTTATTGGTGAGAAGCTCAGAACCAACTTTTTTTGATTAGCATATTTGCTTTCTTTTCCTTGTTTTGAGTTTGATTTCCCTTTTGTTAACCTTAATATATATATATTATATATATATATTATTATATATATACTTTATTCATGATATGCACTTCAAATCCTTTTTGAAAACACAGACTATCAGTAAAAATTTATTTTTTATATTTTGAGTTGGAGTCTCACTCTGTCGCCCAGGCTAGGGTGCCATGGCATGCTCACAGCCACCCCAGAGTCGATCTGTTGGGCTCAGGCGATCCTTCTACCTCACCCTTCCAAGTAGCCGGAACTACAGGTGTGAGTCACCACACCCAGCTAATTTATTTTTATTTTTATTTTAAAAATATTATTGTAGAGACGAGGTCTCGTTAAGTTGCCCGGACTGGTCTTGAACCCGCGGGCTCAGGCAATCCACTCGTCTCAGCCTTCCAAAGTGGGATTACAGGCTAAGCCACCGAGCCCAACCCTGTAAGTAAAAATTTATGCTAAATACACATCTATAAACTTTGTAAAGGACAAAAGCCTCATGTTGGTAAATTCTACAATCATCTTTATGATAAAGATACAGACAATTATGGCAAACTTGGAAAAATACCATGAGTTAACTGAATTTGAATTTTTCAATATTTTAAACAATTAATTAATTATTCACTTTTTAGAGATAGGGTCTCTCTATGTTGCCCAGGATGGCCTTGAACTCCAGGTTTCAGTGATCTTCATGCCTCAGCCTCCTTAGTAAGTGGGATTACAGGCACACACTACTGAGCCTGGCCTCTTCGATATTTTTTATTAAAGGATAATAAAACATCTAGCCAGCTGGAGAAAAGCAATTGCTTGAGATTTTATATGCCATTTAGAATAAATCTCAGCAGCTTAATGAAGTTTTAATGTATCATCCCTGACAAAATGATGACTACAAATGAGGGATGTATGAATTCTCTGATAGATAATGCAAATGCACTAAAGCAAATTAATAAAATATTTAGCATCCCTGAAATACACCATTCCATAAAATACAAATTCTGGCAAGGTACTATAAACCAAATCTTTGTAGGGCTAAAAATAATATACTGGGTTTATAAAGGTAATTTATACATTGAAATAGCAAAAGGAAACTGTATATAATACTTATCCACACAGAATTCATACTACTTTCTGAGAGCTCATGAAAAAAAAATTACCTATCTCTAGTCTTCTGAACCCAGTTTTATTTTATTTTATTATTTTTCTTTTATTTTAAAGATGTGGGGTACAATTCAGTGTTACGTACATAAGTGGTCTGATCCTGTTTTAATTTCTCCCCTTCTTTAGTTAGATGCAAACTGGCCTCACAGTGCAGGCAATATAATTAAACATTAAAACAGAGAGTAGTGGACATCTGCCTCTTATTTATCTATTTATTTTTTTAAGACTGCCCCTATGTTTTCTCCTACACACTTTGTGCATGTAATTCGAATGGTGATGACCCCACCTGAAGCTAGGACTCCAGACTGAGCACGTGGCACAAGGCTAGTCAATTTACCTTTGTCATAATGATTAGTTAAAGGATGACACATAATCCAAACCAGCCAATGAGAATCATCTGAGTCATCCCCAGGCTATTTGACAACTACTGGGTGGGGGGGGCCCAGGGGTCACACATTTGTTTCATCAGGATACTAGCTATAAGGACAATGTAGGCAGAGAACGGTCATCTCTGACCACATATAGGGCAGAGGGAAGCAGACCAAAGATAAAGAAGACTGATTCCTGACAACAGTCACCAAGCATCTAACTTGTCAAGTCTGAAGTCAGTCATTCCGCTGGTCCTCCTGATTACATGAACTAATCAATCCCTTTCCTACCTTTTTAATCTACTTAAACCAGTGTGACATAGGTTTCTGTCACTTGCAGCCACGAGTCCTTATTAACACAATGTCATTCATTGGTTTTCTTCTATCATACTCAAGAAAACCAAATTAAAATCAGATTCCTGAATATGAGAGTTCATTTTTTGACACTAATAATTTCAATAACTTTGGTAGATTAACTTTAAAATTCTGTCTTCTAACTCTTACATAGTGTTTACACTCTATTATTGTCTTTGTTATCCTCAGAAGTTCAAAATTCTTAAGACCCAGACTTTCCTCTCAGTAGCAAGCTCTGTCTTTGAAATATTGAAGTCAGTGACTTTCATGGATATCTTTTTTCTGTTTATCTCAATTAATCCAGGCTTTAAAATATATGAGCTCTGAAACCCTGGGTAAGGTTATTTAAGTGTTCTGTGCCTCACTGCAAAATGGAAGTACTTATCAGTATAGCACCTCAGCATGGTAAACAATGTTAATTACACTACTTGATAAAAGCTATAACTAAACTTATCTTTTGTATCTCTGAACTACATGTATTTTCTCATTGGTTATTCTTATTTTGAGGTTAACAGATTATAACTTTGAGTCTCTTAAATGGTTTTCTATTTCTCACTATTCAAAGAAAATATATCTTTCCTATAATCTATCCTTTTCCTGACATTCATTTTAAAGTCAATTCTCTTTTAATAATCCGCTCTAAGGGCTTCCTCCTTCTATGATTACTGAGCAAATGCTGAAGGAATTTAAAGCCAAGCAAAATATAAATAGAATGTCAAAAACTCTGCCTCAGAACTTTCTGTCTGAAGTGAAAATTTATTTTATCATTTACTAATTAGAATAATCTGTGCCATTACTCTTTCATTAATGAAGAGCATTATTGTTGAGTGCAATAAATATAGCTATTTTATTATATGTCAAGTATTGTGCTAAAAGCCCCACAAAAATATCTCATTTAATTCATACAATGTTTTGAGGTAGGTATTTTAATCCCCATTTTAAGATGAGTAATGTGAAGGCATAGAAAGCCTAAATAACTTAAAGACATAAAGTGAGTTTAAAAAAAAAAGGAGCAGCAGACTCTAGAACTCATTCTCTTATACTAGTGTGTTTGTAAGATAAAAGATAATTTAAATGGGAATGTCACACTAGAAGCATCCAAACAACTAAATATGATAAAATATGTATAATCATCCATTTAAAAA
The DNA here is from genome assembly GCA_027257055.1 of Cephalopachus bancanus. Taxonomy (NCBI): domain Eukaryota; kingdom Metazoa; phylum Chordata; class Mammalia; order Primates; family Tarsiidae; genus Cephalopachus; species Cephalopachus bancanus. Next base: position 2,335,919 of record JAPVLO010000098.1, on the reverse strand, counting down.
GTAGCCAGGTACAGTGGCTCATGCCTGTAATCCCAGCACTTTGGGAGGCAGAGGCAAGATCGCCTGAGCCCACGGATTCAAGACCAGCCTGGGCAACTTGGCAAGCCCTTCTCTCTACAATAAATCCAAAAATTAGCCGGACATGGTAGTGAGCCTGTGGTTCCAGTTACTTGGAAGAATTACGTGGAAGGACTGCCTGAACCCAGCAGGTAGAGGCTGTGGTGGCCATGAGCATGCCACAGCACTCCAACCTGGGTGACAGCGTGAGACTCTGACTCTAAATAAATAAATAAATAAGTAAAAGTTATGCTACGATAATTATCAAAGAAGCTCATTTTAAGAGTATGATCCACAGGCCTGTGAAGAAGCAGTAGGGGGTGTCTGGCAGCCTGATCTGAGACAGTGGTAAGGACTATAATAGGCAGATGGAAAACCAATCTGTTAGAACTGATTTCATGAAGTGAACTGTTTAAAACTACCCAGGCAGACTATATATATATATGCTTAGAACTCCAGCAAAAAAAAGAGGTACCCAAAATATTGATTTTTGACAGAATCAGATATTTGATATATTTATTTTAAATAATTAAAGTTGTTATTGTGGGGAAAATAAACATTTTATTGAACTTAATTATATATTATACAGTTAGCATTTTTTAATGATTTTGACTTAATATTTAGGCAAGAAGAAATTTTTTTCAGTGTTTGGGGCTACTAAAGGTCTTAATTCAGTCTTGGGTTTTAAAAATAATAATCTCATAAATTTATAGAACAAAGGTCATTGTCTCCTAAGCAGGAGGAACTCCAGATGCACAGTGTGAAAGAGCAAGCTGAAAACTTGTGGGTCTTTTCAAAAAACTGTTTTGTCCTATCTTCTCCTTCAACAGAAGTTGTTAAAACATAGCCAGATGGCCAGGCACAGTAGCTCACACCTGTAATCCCAGGACTTTGGGAATCCAAGGAGGAAGGATTTCTTGAGCACAGGAATATGAGACTAGCATGGGCAACATAGCAAGACCTTGTCTCTACAAAAACATAAAAAATTAGGGTGAGGTGGTATGTGCCTGTAGTTCCAGCTACTTGCAAGGCTGAGGTGGGAGGACGGCTTGAGTTCAGGAGTTGGAGGCTGCAGGGAACTGTGATGTGCCACCGCACTCCAACCTGGGTAAAAAAGTGAGACCTTGATTTAAAAAAAAAAAGCCGGGTGCAGTGGCTCAAGTCTGTAATCTCAGCACTTTGGGAGGCCAAGATGAGAGGATTGCCTAAGTTGAGAGGTTCAAGACCAGCCTGGGCGACTTAGTGAGACCTTATCTCTACAATAAATTTAAAAATTAGCAGGGCGTGGTGGTGCATGCCTGTAGTACCAGCTACTTGGAAGGCTGAAGCGGAAGGATCGCCTGAGCCCAGCAGGTCGAGGCTGCGGTGGCCGGGAGCGTGCCTTTGCACTCCTGCTTGGGCGACAGAGTGAGACTCTAACTCAAAAAAAAAAAGCCAGTATTTCTTAAAATGTTAAACATATACCTGCCATCTTGATACAGCCATTCTCCTAGGAATTTCTTAAAAGAAATTGAGCATACATCCATATGGAAGACTTGTACACAAATGTTCATAGTAGCTTTATTTGTAATAGTCCCCAAATGAAAACTACCCAAATATCTATCATTAATGAATATATAAACTGCAGTATATCCATACAATGGAAATACTAGTCAGCAATAAAAAGAAATGTTCTATTGAAACATACTACAACATGGATGAATCTCAAAGTAATTATGCTGAATGAAAGAAGCCAGATAAAAGACTACATGCTCTATGCTTCCATCTATATAAGATTCTAGGAAATGCAAATTAATGTATTGTGACAGAAAACATACAATGTAGTTGGCAGGTAAGGGCATGGTGGCAGGAAAGGACTTCAAAGGGACCCAAGGAAGCTTTTGGGGTTATAGCATATGTTAATTATCTCGATTATGGTAATGGACTCATGGGTGTACAGTTATGTCAAAACATATGCATTAAATATGGACAATTTATTATATGTCAATATTACCTCAATAAAGCCATTAAGAAAATAGTTTAAAACACACATACAGCTAAATGACTTTATGTATTTCAAAATTATTGCATAATGCTTATTGATATTTTACAGTAAAGAGTAAGCACTACGGCTGGGCTCAGTGGCTCAGCCTGTAATCCCAGCTCTTTGGGAGGCCAAGGCGAGTGGATTGCCTGAGCCCACAGGTTAAGATCCTCCTGGGCAACTTGGCGAGACCTCATCTCTACAATAAATCAAAAATTAGCCAGTCGTGGTAGCGCGCGCCTGTAGTTCCGGCTACTTGGAAGACTGAGGCGAAGGATCGCCGGAGCCCAGCAGGTTGAGGCTGCGGTGGCCAGGAGCGGCCATTGCACTCCAGTCTGGGTGACAGAGTGAGACTCCAACTCAAAAAAAAAAAAAAGAGTAAGCACTACAAATAATACTGTTCAATGTGAGAATTAATAAACAAAACAAATGTGTCCATATTTTAAATATTTGGAATTTATGTAATATGCTTTTTCCATTTTAAGGTGAGCAAATTTTTATAGATTCAAAAGGATGACAGAAAATACATTCCTTAATGGACTCACAAGATATATAAAGTAGATTTTAAGCCGGGCTCGGTGGCTCAGCCTGTAATCCTGTGCCTTTGGGAGGCTGAGGCGACTGAATTGCCTGAGTCCGCGGGTTCGAGACCCGCCTGGGCAACTTGGCGAGACTTCATCTTTACAATAAATCAAAAAATTAGCTGGGCGTGGTAGCGCGCGCCTGTAGTTCTAGCTACTTGGAAGGCTGAGGCGGAAGGGTCGCCGGAGCCCAGCAAGTCGAGGCTGCGGTGGCCAGGAGCAGCCACTGTACTCCAGTCTGGGTGACAGAGTGAGACTCCAACTCAAAAAAAAAAAAAGTAGATTTTAAAACCTTTTCAAATTACAGTTGACACCCACTAGTGGATCATGAAGTTAATTTTGTGAATCATGACTAGCATTTTAAAAATGAGATAAAATAGAACAGAAAATAGTATATCCCGTGCCATTGCCTTGCTAGACTCTGGTGTGACCATATGCTTTTTGAGCTATGGTTGTCACATGCTTCTTGGTCCCCCTCCCCTACCTTGGGGAGGTGAATCTTTCTCTCTGATTAACTTTCAAATAAACTATATTTAAACTATATTTTCTAATCTAAAAAAAAAGAAAATAGTATATCTCACGTGGTGAGGTTAAGTATATTGTTTCAGGAAACTTTTCTGTCATATACGTATGTGTTTTGGAACACTATGACCGTTGTATTTCTTACTGTGGGTCATGGTATAAACAATTTTAAAAATCACTAGTCTATGATGTATACGTTTAACATATGTTTATTTCTTGTTATTTGTTATATACCATGTCTTTTGTGCTAAACTATCTTCTTCTTTATATTATAAAGCATTTTAAAGTACCTTCTTTACACTATGCTATTTTGGAGTTTCAGATATTTGAATTCCAGAAATAATAATTGGAAACAAGCCGGGCTCGGTGGCTCAGCCTGTAATCCCGCGCCTTTGGGAGGCTGAGGTGAGTGGATTGCCTGAGCCCGCGGGTTCGAGACCCACCTGGGCAGCGAGACCTCATCTCTACAATAAATCAAAAAATCAGCCGGGCGTGGTAGCGCATGCCTATAATTCTGGCTACTTGGAAGGCTGAGGTGGAAGGATCGCCGGAGCCCAGCAGGTTGAGGCTGTGGTGGCCGGCCGGGAGTGGCCACTGCACTCCAGTCTGGGCGACTGAGTGAGACTCCAACTCAAAAAAATAAATAAATAAATAAAATAAATAATAATTGGAAACAAATCTGGTCCTAGAAATTCTTTGTAAACAATCTTATACTGCACTTTACAGTTTACAAAGTACTTTACAATAGGGTGGTTGTGACTGGGCTTTGTGGCTCATGCCTGTAATCCCAGGACTTTGGGAGGTCAAGGAAGGCAGCTTGCTTGAGGTGGGAGCTAAAGACCAACCTGGGCAACATAGTGAGACCTCGTCTCTACAAAAAAACCAAAAAACAAAACTAGCCAGGTGAGGTGACACTTGCCTGTAGTTCTAGCTACTTGGGAGGCTGAGGTGGGAGCCTCAAGTTGGAGGCCGTAGAGAGCCGCGATCATGCCACTGCACTTCAGCCTGAGCAACAGAGTAGAACTTTGACTCAAATAAATAAATAAATAAATACAAAGGATAGGCTGGGTGTGGTAGCTCAGCCTGTAATCTCAGCACTTTGGGAGGCAAAGGTGAAAAGATTGCCTGAGCCCAAGGTTCAAGACCAGTCCGAGCAACTTGGCAAGATCTGTCTCTACAACAAATCAAAAATTTAGCTGGGTGTGGTGGCACGTGCCTGTAGTTTCAGTTACTTGGAAGGATGAGGCAGAAGGATCACCTGGGCCCAGCAGGTAGAGGCAGCAGTAGCTGTGAGTGTGCCACTGCACTCCAGCCTGGGTGACAGAGTGAGACTCTGACTCAAAAAACAAAAACAAACAAAAAATATTTAGTTGCTATTCTCATTTTATATTTTATATTTGAGAAAATTAAGGCCCCAGGGAGACTGATGCATCTAATCTAGCTTTATCTAAACCCTGTAATCTACTGAAAACTGACTATACCTTAAAATTCTATCCATTACCTCTTGCCCCTCCCTGCCTAAAGACCTATCTTCAGTCATTCAATGAGTAGAAATTAAAGATAAATTATTTTTTTTTTATTGGAGTTGGAGTCTCACTCTGTTGCCCAGACTGGAGTGCAGCGGCCGCTCCTGGCCACCGCAGCCTTAACCTCCTGGGCTCCGGCAATCCTTCCGCCTCAGCCTTCCAAGTAGCTGGAACGACAGGCGTGTGCTACCACGCCCAGCTAATTTTTTGATTTATTGTAGAGGTGAGGTCTCACCAAGTTTCCAGGCGGGTCTCGAACCCACGGGCTCAGGCAATCCACTCACAAAGCGTGGGATTACAGGCTGAGCCACTGAGCCCGGCCAAAGATAAATTTTTAAAGTGGCAGTGCAAAGATGAAAAAGCCAGTTTCTAGAATTAAAGAGCTTTGGTGAGATGAGTAACTATACAGAAATAGTTGTAAATGGCAAATTAGTAGAGTAGACAGGGATGTTTCACTTGAGTTGAGAAAATAATACTAGAAGTAAGTTAACTGAAATTTGGGGACAAGAATAGTCTTCCTTGCATGGGACTATCCTGTGCACAGAAAACACTTACTACCCTTCTCCCCACACCTGTAACACCACAGTCTTGTTCATAGCTAAAAATGTCCCCTGTGCATGTCTCCCTAGGCACTAAGAAATTGAGATTGCCTGTTTGACACCTACAGGCTGGGCTGTAGAGCAATGCTCTCTGTTGCCCCCTGTTAACACAGAGCGGTAGGAGCAGGCCCTAATCATGTAAAAGGGTCATGTCCCTTAGGGAAAAATGTAAGTGTATCTTGGTGAAAAATATGCCAAAGACAAAAGATATCTTACACTGAAGTGCATCCACAGCTCTGGGAAGGAGGGCTGAGGCTGAAGAAAGACCAAGTCTCTCTTCCTGGTCCAGACTACAGTCAGAACTTGCCATTTGCTCATCTTGGGCAAGTTGGCATGTTTGTGAAGGGAATAAAGGCTTGTTCCTACACAAACACACCCTCTCCTTAGGCTGCAGTTTGCTCTACCACTCCCGGTTTTCACTGCCACCCTCCTACCCAGGGCGTGAATTAAGTCTTTTTTCTTGTTCGATGGGATGATTATTTTGGGTGGAGGTGGTTACTGTTGGACCTTGAAGGGGAAGGATTTGGGAACTGGACATGAAAGAGCAGGGACAATTCTTCCAAGGCAGTCCATATCAAATGTGAAACTGATATGGCACAGACTAGTACTTTTTATTCCGGTACAAGGTAATAGTATACAATACAGCGGGTGAAGAACTGGAAGTCAGAGAGGATAAGACATTAACACTAAATCAGTAAACTGGGACCTCAGTTTTTAAAATGAACCTTAGATAACTACTGATAAACAGGCTCACATTATGGAGAGTCCCACTCTGCATTATAGCTATCTCTTTATTATTGACACTAATAAAGGAAACAGAGAAGACAGCACCCAAATTTCTTTCAGGGAAAAAAGATCCTATTTTAAAGTTTACTCAATATAATTATATGCTATGTCCAGGGAATACACTTAACACCAAATAATGAAGCCACACTGGAAAGCTCTTAGTTTTCCATTATATGTAATCATACTGCCCCCAAATAGGGTAGTACTATGAAGACTTGTACACAAATGTTTACACTTGTTGTAAAGATAGTAGTTGTTACTAGCAGCAACCGGACCCCATCAATCTGTCTATAATGTATTTATAACATTTCTTGGGCTGGGCGCAGTGACTTAGCCCTGTAATCCTGGTGCTTTGGGAGGTCAAGGTAAGAGGATTGCTTGAGCCCAGGAGTTGGAGACCAGCCTGGGCAACATAACGAGACTTCATCTCTATAAAAAAAATTTGAAAATTGGCCAGGCATGGTGGCGCATGCCTGTAGTCCCAGCTACTTGGGAGGCTGAGGCAAAAGATTGTCTGACCCTAGGAAGTTGAAGCTGTGGTAAGCTGTGATTGTGTCACTGCACTTCAGGCAGGTTGACAGATTGAGACCTTATTCCAAAAAAATAAAATAAGAAAGTCTCTTCATAGGTTCCAAGTGGGCTGAGAATTAAAGCTTTACATGTAATATTCACTAAACAAGTAGTAAGTAGATACAGCAGAATATAGGGGTGAGAACGAAGGCTGGACATAGTGATTATTTAGGTACTCTGAAAATCAATATATAGATCAAAAGTACACATTTTTATGGTGTGTCATCCATGTTCAAGATATGTGGCTATTGGGTACACACACAGGAATAAATTACAGAGCCTGATCTTAGCCTATTTCACTAGATAGGAAACATAATAAACAGGAAAATAAGAATTGTTATAGTGTCTTAAGTTATTATAACAGAAAGTGGTGGAGACTGTCCCCCAATATCCAGTCTTCTCTCTATCCTTTTAGTTAAAGGACATTTGACCTCCATCCCAACTCTTAAAGTTTTAGGTAGGTACACGGTCACTCTGCTAAAGACTTCTCTACTCTTCCAGCTCTAGCCGTGACCACATGACTAAGTTCTAGGCAATGGGATGTGAGTGAGAATGACATTTAAAACTTCCAGGTCTTCCTAAAGACAAAACTGTTTGTCCTGGACCCTGTTCCCTCATTCCTATGCTGAGTCAGCTTCTACCATGCAGATGATGACAATGCCTCAGGCAATGGCAGAGCAACAAAAGAGAAGAAACTTTGGGCTTTAAATATTCTCATGAATCTGAGCTGTCTGTCTTGGCATACCTGTCTACTTTGGGATTGTTAATAAAGAACAAAATAATGTTCTTCTTTTTTTGAGTCCCCCCCCATTTTTTTTAAGCCTTTGTTACTGCTGCTTAGTCTGCATTCCAACTAATATATCCTACTATATGGTATATGGATATTTCTTAATTGAACTAAGTAAGCAATGATTGCTTTAAACATTCTGAGAAGAATTAATGACTCAAAAAATCAAGGAGCTGGGGAAACTTTAAAACTCAATCCACTCTGTCTTCTTCCTTTTTTTACATATGAATAAACTGTGGCTCAGAGATTTGTCCAGTCTTGGAATTTGTGGCAGAGCCAGGAATTGATCCCAGCTCTCCTGAGTGTAGCATTATATCATCCTATCTGGGGATAACAGTGGCCACTAATGCTGCCTTTTTCTTTTCTTGGTTCAGGCAGTTAAGATTCACTCAGTACTCCTGGAACACAGAACGCTGTCCTTAATTCTAAATGAAAGTCAGTAAGAATTTAAAAAATCATGTTTGCCTCAAAAATCTGCAATCGGGAGCTAAGTGGTCATAAAGATGGAAATAATAGACACTGGGGACATCAACAAGGGGGGAGGTGGCAAGGGAGATTAGGGTTTAGAAATTACCTACTGAAGCCGGGCTTGGTGGCTCAGCCTGTAATCCCATGCCTAGGGAGGCTGAGGTGAGTGGATTGCCTGAGCCTGCGGGTTCGAGACCCACCTGGGCAACTTGGTGAGACCTCATATCTACAATAAATAAAAAATTAGCTGGGCATGGTAGCGCGCACCTGTAATTCCGGCTACTCGGAAGGCTGAGGTGGAAGGATCGCTGGAGCCTAGCAGGTTGAGGTTGCGGTGGCTGGGAGCAGCCACTGCGCTCCAGTCTGGGTGACAGTGAGACTCCAACTCAAAAAAAAAGAAATTACCTCTGGGTACAATGTTCACTATCTGAGAAATCCCCATCACTACATAATATGTTCATGCAACAAACATGCATTTGTATCCACTGAATTGAAAATTGAAATAAAAAAAAGAAGAAAAACCACTGTGTATGGAATAAATAGTAAGAGGACCTTATTAATAATAAATGGTGGTAAAGCTTCAGTAGTGAGTAATCTGTCCCTTCTATGATGTGATAATCAGTATTCTAAGCGGTTTATATAGATTTCTCATGTAGCCCTTACACAAACTCTATGTTATAAATACATTTCCAGTTGAGTGGGCGGGGAAAGTATTTGCACTTTAAAACAGAGAAAATACTAGCAAAACTACATAGTATGGGCAGCACAAGGCTGAACAAATAAGAAACAGACACAAGCAATTATAGTTAGAGATCCAATAAGGTATAAGTGGAAATAATCATAAAAGTATTATAGAAAAAGTTCATCTCCTGATAATAGACGTGCTTTGAAAGTACAGAAAATATAATTCAAGAATACTTGAATCAATTTCTAAGTGTTCTGTTGAAATCTAGTTAAATACACCAGGATCTGGGAATATCTTTTCAATTCTTTTTTTTTTTTTTTTTTTTTTGAGTTGGAGTCTCACTCTGTCGCCCAGACTGGAGTGCAGTGGCCGCTCCCGGCCACCGCAGCCTCGCCTGCTGGGCTCCGGCGATCCTTCTGCCTCAGCCTTCTGAGTAGCCGGAATTACAGGCATGCGCTACCACGCCCGGCTGATTTTTTGATTTATTGTAGAGATGAGGTCTTGCTGCCCAGGTGGGTCTCGAACCCTCAGGCTCAGGCAACCCACTCACCTCAGCCTCCCAAAGGCATGGGATTACAGGCTGAGCCACCGAGCCCAGCTTATTTTCAATTCTAATAAAAATTTCTTCTAGTTCTAGCTACTCCAGAGGCTAAGGCGGGAGGATCACTTGAGTTTGAAGCTGCAGTGAGCTAGAAATGCCCCACTGTGCTGCAGATTGGGTGACAGAGTGAGACCTTGTCTCTTAAAAAATAAAAATAAATAAGCAACTTAGATGGATTTAGAGTCTATCATACAGAAACAGAAACCTGAGTACCACATGTTCTCACTCATACACAGACCTTGAACAATTATTATAATACTATAAGAAAGGGATTGGCAGTAGTGGGAAACTGCCGGGGGGGGCACACCCCATCAACAAGGGTACCTGCATAATGAACATTTGTATACCTAACCCTGAATTGTAGCCTACATCTTTAAAATAAAAAAGTTAACAGAAAAAAATTTTCTTTTTAACTTGGCCTGAAAAATGTGGATGATTTAATCTTTTAAAAATCAGCACCCTAAAAGCCTTCAGCCTAGGGATTGCTCCTGTGTGAACTAACTAGCAATAGCCATTCCTTACCAGAAACCTCTCCCAAGCTGTATCCTTGCTGAGGAGGAAGAGTTCATACTTCATTGTATGTGTATGCACACAGCAAGCTAAAGAGCACATGAAGAAATATAAAACGAAAGAATGAAAGGAGAGGGTCACTATAATAAGGTCGCTAACTTCATTTATTCATTCAGTAAAAATGCACTGAGCACTCAGCATGTTCTGGCATTGAGCTGAGAGCTGGTGAGAGACACATAATAACTGCCCTAAAGAAGCTTACAGTCAAGAATTGGAAAGTTCCCCCTTTTTTGGGGGTGGGGAGTAGGAGTCTCACTCTGTCAACCAGACTGGAGTGCAGTGGCATGCTCCCGGCCACCGCAGGCGCGACCTGCCGGCTCCTGCGATGCTTCCGCCTCAGACTTCCAAGTAGCCAGAGATACAGGAATGCACTACCACACCCAGCTAAGTTTTTTGATTTATTGTAGAGACGAGGTCTCCCCAAGTTGCCTGGGTGGGTCTCGAACCCGCGGACTCAGGCAATCCACTCACCTCAGCCTCCCAAAGCACTGGGATTACAGGCTGAAGTTCCCTTTCTTAACACATCTTTACATATAGAATTTGGGCTGGGATGGAATTAAGGGTGAAAGTGTTATTTATACAAAACACAGCATTTGGAGTAGGAAAAATCACTCCAGACTACCTTTACTTTGTTGAATTCCAATCTTTTCTTTTTCATTCTGAGGCAGTCTTAAGAAAGAGTAGAAAAGATAGCCATTTCTTACAGTACCTTATTCTTCTTACAGACTCTGGTTGCTCCTGGTTCAGAACAATTATCATTAACTTTCACAGACCAGAATAGCAAGGGTTCCTCTTTTTCCCCTCAAAATCCATAACGATTAGATCTATCTTACAGCTACCCCTCCTGGAGCATGGGACAGAATATCCACCTGTCAGTAGTTTGGAAATAGAAGCAGGCATGTCCCCAGGTCCCCTGAGGTAGTGTTGGTTGCTCCTGTTCTAAATGGACTACCAACAATGCTAATCTAACTTCATGGGGAATATTATGATCTAGAGAGGCTAGGCACAGTGGCTCACACCATAGTCCCGGTACTTTGAGAGGCTCAGCAGAAAGATTGTTTGAGGCTAGGAGTTTGAGACCAGCCTGGGCAACATAGTGAGACACTTGTCTCTACAAAAAAAAGTTACAAATTAGCCAGATATGGTGGCGTACACTTGTAGTCTCAGCTACTTGGAAGATGGAGGTGGGAGGCCTGCTTGAGCCTGGGAGTTCGGCACTGCAGTGAGCTATGATCACACCACTGTACTCCAGCCTGGACAACAAAGCAAGACCCTGTCTCTAAAAAAAAAAAAAAGATAAATAAATAGAGACAACTATTATAAATACTACTGGTGTATTGAGCCTGACTTTTAAAATTAGCAAAATGAAAGTCCATTGAAGATCATATATGATGGAAGCAGTGGCTTATAAAGGCCATATTTTCTTATCATGTATTTTTAGTCTATTAAATTACTCAAGGCTCTGTATTAAATGGTTATCTTCAAAAGGCCACTCCTCTAGAAAAGAGCTTGGTGTCCTGTAGTGATTTTCACTATAAGTAAATATAAAAAGAAGAGGAAAAAGTAAAATTCTAGAAAAACAGTAAAGCATACTGTAATTAGTAAACATTGCAACATTTAAAGAATAAAACACATTTTCCCCAGAAGAGTATTTGTTGGAGCATACTGCTTAGTTGGGCTATGAAATAGTTACAAACATACTGAATTTACATTTCTGGAGTAGCCACCATCACCAGCTCCTCACATTTAGGGCAAATTCCTTTATAGTCCCCCATAAATGCCTGATTACATTCTCAGTTGAAGGAAGGAATGCTTTCTGCTGCTGCCATCTACTGCAAACTTGAAAAACATGTTTAAAACTTGAAAGAGAAAATGCAATACACTACTATTGTTGAAGAATAATAGATGTCAGACAAGTAAACTGAGATAAATGTCATGCTTTACTTTTAATTAAAATAGTAATTATTCCAAAACTTTGAATGGTGATCAATAAGGCAACATTATATAAAGAAACAGAGTATAAGCTACACAGAACAGCATCAAATGGCTATGTAAGCTACAGCTTGATATGTCTGTATCTTATACACATAAATAATTTCTAGCCCATCCTATATGCAAAAACAAGCCTATCTTCCTTTGTGTTGAGAAAACATTGATTAAATAGCTTTTACTATCAGAAAAATGAAGTAGAAAATAATTCACTTTTACTAATTTGAACAACTATGAGTTCAAAAATTAAATTATCAATGTAGCTGGACGTGGTGGCTCACGCCTGTAATCCCAGCACTTTGGGAGGTGGAGGTGAGAGGATTGCCTGAGCCCAGGGGTTTGAGATCGGCCTGGGCAACTTGTGGGACCTCGTCTCTACAATAAATCAAAAAAGTAGCTGGGTGTGGCACCTGTAGTCCCAGCTACTCGGGAGATTGAGATAAAAGGATTGCCTGAGCCCAGGAAGTGGAGGCTGCAGTGGCCAGGAAGTCGAGGCTGCAGTGGCCTTGATTGCGCCACTGCAGTCCAGCCTGGGTAACAGAGTGAGACTCTGACTCAAACACACACACACACACACACACACACACACACACACACACACACACCCCAAGGTGATAAGCCCACTAACAGAACAAGGAAAAGGAAGAGGGAAGGGTTCACAAACAGGCAATTCACAGACAAAAAAGTTGCAATGGCTAATAAGAAAAATGTTCAACTTCAGTATCAAATAAATGTAAAATAAAATAAAATGCAAGGTGGCTAAGATTATTATTTTTTTTCAGTGCAATAATCTACTGCTTTAGAAAGGTTGTGGAAAAATAGGTACGTTATACCACTTATACACTGCTAATAATTAATTAATTGTTACAACTTTCTTAAAGTATGATCTGACAATAGGTATCAGTAGGCTCAAAATGCAAATATCGTTTGACCCAAAAGAATTTATTCTAAACAAATAATCAGTAATTTGCAAAAGGATCTAGATCTAAAGATTTCATCACATAATTGTTTAAAACAAAGATAACTGGGAATAATATAATATTCTTACAATGGAAGATTCATTAAATAAATTATGGTAAAACTAAACAATAGAATATTTAAAATATTTATAACTCATTTTTATAAATATAAAAAATATTTATAACTCATAAATTAAAGTACATAAAAACAGGTAAAAATATTCATGAGAAAGTGGCAAGTAATACAATAATAGATACCATATGATCTAATACACATATATGACTAGAATATATACATATACATATATTTCATGGTTATCTCTGGAGTCAAGGATACTAGTAATTTTATTCTCTTTAATCTAAATTATCTATGAAATACAAATGTATTACTTTGGAAAAAGTTTCAAAAGTTGCTAAGGTAATAAATGTTCACTGCTATTTTTTTTTTTTTAACTTTTTTTGGAATCAGAGTTTCATTGCCCAGGCTAGAGTGCAGTGGTATGATCATGACTACCATAGCCTCAACCTGCTAGGCTCAGGTGATCCTTCTGTCTCAGCCTTCCAAGTAGCTGGAACTACAGGCACATGGCACCACACCCAGTTAATTTTTTGATTTAGTATAGAGACGAGGTCTCGCCAAGTTGCCCAGGCTGGGTCTTGAACCCATGGGCTCAGGTAATCCTCTCACCTCCCAAAGTGCTGGGATTACAGGCGGGAGCCTCTACACCTGGCCTGCTATTTTAACTAAATTATTTTAACTTTAAAAAATGTGTCATGGAGGGTATTGGGGAGATATTGATCAAATGATACAAAATGTCAGGAGGAATAAGTTCAGGAGATCAGTTATACAACATGCTGACTATAGTTAATAACAGTGTATTGTATACTTGAAAATTGCTAAGAGAATAGATTTTAAGTGTTTCACCACAAGTAAATGATAGATATGTGAACTAGAACAAACACAAAACTTGTTACAGTTTATCTCTCTTCTAATTTTAAGAAAAGTAGCCCGGAAATGATTCTATAATACACTATTCTCCAATAGATAATGTGTCTTTTCACTGGAGTGAGGGATGGTCATGACTGGGATAAGCTTTGAGAAGGTAGAAGAGTTTGGGATAAAAAGCCTTAACCAGAAGAAGGTGCGAGCATGTGCATGCGCGCGTGTGTGTGTGTGTTTTATTTTCAAAAAAGTAGAATAGTCCAGATGACAATAAAATATTACGAGAAGGCACAGTCCCCTGGTGAAAGGGAAAGATTATAGAGTTGGGATTGTACTGAGCAGGAGAGGTTTGGAGAGCCATCATAGGAAATGCAATAGACATTAACTAAAGGCCACTTATCAGCAGTGATGACACAACTGAGGATGCAAAGCAATCCAGATGGCAGCAGAAAACACAATCAAGAAGGTACTCTGTGTTAGGCACAAAGGAGGAAGAGTCAAAAGTTGACAAGGGTGGAGGAAGTAAGACTGAAGGAAGTGATTACTGAATGACTAAATGTTTTCAAGCTGGATGAGACATAAAGGGAAAGGGGTCAGGGACATAGTCAGTTTGGTTACTATGGTATCTACTGCCATGTATGGCACATAGTAGAGCAGTGTAACATATGTTAAGGAAGAAAGTGAGGAGAGACTGCGTAAGGAGAGGAGTGAGACAACTAATGTAACTAAGCACCTATTATGGAACAGATTCTTTTGGTTCAGATAAATGTATCATGTCTTCAGTCTTTTCTTATTGGTTGGGCATCTTCTTTGCCTATGAGCATGTCCATGTCTCTCCTTTTCAATATTTCCTTCTGACTTATCTTCTCACTCCCCTGTCTATTACCACAAAACTTCTTGAAAAACCACTGTGTACCAAGGCTGCAGATATCAGGGACCTGTGTCTCCACTCCTTTTCTCACACTCACAGCATGTATAGAAGTAGATGGTGGCATTCTTACCTACTGACATAGTCTGCCAACATATGCAAAACTGGGTGGCACCTAGCAAAGGACCTTGTGTGATTTACTCAATGAATGAATGAATGCATATCAAGGTAGAATTGGGATCTATGTCTTTGACCTTGTGGAAATGGTCTCCCTTTATGCTCCAGGCAATGGCACCTCTGGTTCCTCATATGCAGGAAACCTTTGCTTAGGTCATTTTAGCTGGCTGCCTCCCAAGCTGTTTCCAGCTACAGTACATTCCAGTTTGAAGGTATGTTTTGGGATTAGGTGTATCTTTTGCTCTCCTACTTCTTATTATCCCATCTCTCTTGTCATTAAAAACCACCCTGCTGGGAGTCATTCACTTACAGCAAAGAGAAGGAAAATAAAAACAAAAACAATGCACTACTGCCTTTTTAGATACAGAAACCACCTTTGGAAGGCATTAATTCCACCCTGCAAGAAGGATTTACATAATCTCCAAATCCATCGTGGCAGACATACTCCTAGGGTGGCCCCCATGAGCCTTACCTTCTAGTATTCACACCCTTGTGTGATTCCACACCCCTTGAGTGTAAGTAATACTTGCTTCTAATAAATAGAATACAATAAAGGTGCTGGGATGTACGTGATTACATGAACATAATAATATGATTATGCTATGCAAAACTGCAACACCTGTCTGGAGTCTCTCCCTCCTTTGCTACATGTGAGGAAGCAAGTGGCCATCTTGAGGAAGCCCACAAAGCAAGAAAGTGTGGGTGGCCTCTATGGCATACTCTAGCCAACAGGCAGAAGATACAAAATAAAAAATAAAACAACTGAAGCTTTTCATTTTACAATCCTACCACTCTACCACCACAGGCAACTTAGTGCTGTTAACAACTACATGAGTTCCCCAGTTGAGCTCCAGATGACAATGCAGTCCTGGCCAACACCTTGACCTAAATATGTGAGACCCTAAGCAGAGAACACTGCTAGGTGATGCCCAGTAACAGATAATAACTGTGTGTTGCTTCAAGCCACCAAGTTTGTGATTATATCATCATGTTGCAATAGAAAATTAATACACCCACAGAACTTGACACCATCCCAACTAGAGGCAACTTGGTTTACATTTATAGAAAGCATCTAAAACCTTTGCAGCATACCTAATAAAGATTCTAATGGCATACTCTAATACTCCTTTCAATATAAATAATAACATAACAAATATCTTGCCTGGTAACTTGAATAAGCATGGTTTATAAACCTAAAATCAGTAGAATGATCATACATAGTGTTGTATTAGATATAGTAAGGAGAATTATGAAAAAATATAGTAGAGCCCTGACCTCCTAATACCCTTTGTTTCCTACAAGTCTTGTCTATGTCAACTTGGACTTTCTTTACATAAAGTCTCATTTCCCAGTAGGTTTCTAAAATAGCAAAAGCCTGGGGCATAGATAAGATATGCAGAGCAGCTTGCAGTCTGCATTGAAAACTGCAGAAGGTGAGTATATTAGTTGTGCACTGCAGCATAAAAATTGCCCCCAAATTTAACAGCGTAAAACAACAAACATGATTATCTCATACAGTTTCTGAGGATCAGAAATCTAAGAGCAGCCTAGGTGGGTGGTTCTGGTCAGGGTCTCTCATGAAGCTGTAGTCAAGCAGTTGACCAGGAATACAGTCCTCTGAAGGCTTGAGGAACTACTTCCAAAATTGTCCACTCATATGGCTATTTGCAGAAGTCCTTGGTTCCTTGTCACGTGGGTCTTTCTGCAGGGCCATCTGAGTATCCTCATGACAAGGCAGCTGGCTTCCCCTAGAGCAAGTTATCCACAGCAAGCAAAAAGCTGCAGTTCTTTTTATGACCTAGTTCAGGGACTGGCAAACTTTTTCTTAAAGTGCTAGATAGTAAATATTTTAGGCTTGTATGCATGCCATATAATCTTTATCGCAACTACTCATCTCAGTTGTAGTGCAGAAGCAGCCGCATATAATACAAAAACAAGCGGAATATGGTATGTTCAATAAAACTTTATTTGTAAAAGAGTTAGCCTGTGGACTGTAGTTGGCTAGCCTCTGACCTGGGCTCCAAACCTGTACACCCTCACTTCCTGTTTTATTCTGCTCCCTAGAATAGCAAGTCATTACATCCAGCCCACACTCAAGGAGAAATTGGCACTACCTCTTGAAGAGGAATATAATAATTTGTAGATATGTCTTAAAACCACTACTATGGGTTTAACACAGTAAGCAGAATGTAGGTTAAAAACTGCATTATTTTCTTAGGGATACTGTAAGAAATTACCACAAACTGGGTGACTTAAAAGAGCAGAATTTTTTCTTTTACACTTCTGAAGGGTAGAAGGCCATATTGTCTTTGATGTCTTTTCATTTTGCCATTGTTCTAAAAACTAAATAAATGGATAAGAAATTTCTAATTATAAGTTACAAAATCCTGAAATGAAATTTACCAAAACTATTACTTTTCCAATTTTGCTATTCTAACTTAATGCAGATAGATATAATTGATCTGTGCCACTCAATACTTCAATATGATCTGCCTTCAATTTCAAAAGTTTCTTCCTTTTAAGGCTACAGTAACTTGCTTATCTATCTTTTCAAGTTGTGCCATATGATACAAAAGGTATAGCCACAGTGGCGTTTCTTATATAAATGCTCTTTATTGTTACCTTCTATTGCACTGAAGTGTCAGCATCACTGTGAAAGCACTTCACACATCCTCTTTCTACATAATGTCAGTTGAAACATATATATATTTATATATTTTATATATGTATTTAAAACTATGATTCAGTATGTATTTCATCTATTTGTTTTCATGCAATTTGAGTGAAAAACTTCCAGGAAACATAACTTTAAAAAAAATGTGCGCTGGCATAAGTTTGTCCTATATAATCACCAGCAATTTCTTTATGTCCCCTGAGAGGGGACATCTGCATGGTTTGCTAGATTTTGATGTCCCCTCAGAGGGTACATTGAGTGCAAAGGGTTAGAAGTGTTTTGCATGGTTTACTATTGTGCAAAGCAAGGACTGACTGTATGCTTTAATATTTTCTTTTTAGCATTTTAGTTGTGTGTGTATATGAACAGTTGCTCTAGTTTTTTTTCTTAAGTGGTATATTTATCCTTGTATGTCTCTCTCTCTTTTTTTTTTCCTTTTTTGAGTTGGAGTCTCACTCTGTCACCCAGGCTGGAGTGCAGTGGCACACTTACGGCCACCCCAGCCTCGATCTGCTGGGCTCAGGCAATCTTTCCACCTCAGCCTTCCAAGTAGCTGGAACCACAGGCATGTGCCACTAGGCTAATTTTTAAAATTTATTGTAGAGATGAGGTCTCGCCATGTTGTCCAGACTGGTCTTGAACCTGTGGGCTCAGGCAATCCTCTCACCTCGGCCTTCCAAAGTGTTGAGATTACAGGCGTGAGCCACTGAACCCGGCCTATCAATGGTTGCTCTAAAGCAAATATAGGCAAACTCTAGCTGGCTACCCGTTTCTATAAATAAGCCTTTATTAGAGCACAGTCCCTCTCTTTCATTTACTCATTGTCCATGGCTGCTTTTGTGTGCTACTATGGCAGAGTTAAGAAATTGCTACTGAGACCATATGGTCCACAAAACCTAAAATATTTATTATGTGGCCCTTTATAGAAAAAGTTTCCCAACTCCTGCTCTAAAGTAGTGGTCCCTAAAATTTAGCATGCATCACAATCACAGAAAGACAGATTGTTGTGCCATACCCCCAGAGTTTCTGATTCAGTTAGATCTGGGGTAGAGCCTGAGAGTATCATCCCAGGTAATGCTAATGCCTCTGGTCTGCAGAACACACTTTGAGGGCACACTGTTCTAAAATAACATTGGTCTAGGCCCATAGCAGCCTGAACATGCTGGATCTGGCAGGAAGTGGGAAGCTAAGTAGGGTCGGGCGTTGTTAGTATTTGGATGGGAGATAACATTGTAGCTTAATTAAACTTATTAAGTCTACTTCATATATGATACTATTTCCTTTCCACCTTTTGTGCACTTGTTATATATTTTGCTTCTTTATATGCTCTTAACCCTATTATACAGTGTTACTGTTTTTGCTTTAAACAGGCTAGAATCTCTTTTTAAAAATAAATTAACACAGTAAAATTGACTTGTTTTTTAGCCGGGCTCGGTGGCTCAGCCTGTAATCCCGCGCCTTTGGGAGGCTGAGGTGAGTGGATTGCCTGAACCCACAGGTTTGAGACCCTCCTGGGCAGCGAAACCTCATCTCTACAATAAATCAAAAAATCAGCCGGGCATGGTAGCGCATGCCTGTAATTCTGGCTACTTGGAAGGCTGAGGCGGAAGGATCGCCGGAGCCCAGCAGGTCGAGGCTGCGGTGGTCGGGAGTGGCCACTGCACTCCAGTCTGGGCGACAGAGTGAGACTCCAACCAAAAAAAAAAAAAATTTGACTTTTTGTGGTATATACTTCTAAGAGTTTTAGCTTATACATGAATTATTGTAACTGCCACCATAATAACTCTCTCTGTCTAAGGGATCCAGCAGAAAAAAATGAGCATGAACAAATGGTGAATTTGACCATGGAAATGGAAAGTATTAAAAAAACAAGAAAAAATGCTAGAAGTAAAAAATAAATATCAAAATTGAAGAGTTCATTTGCTAGGCACAGGGTAATGCTATAGAATGAAGGTAACATCTATATTGAGTTGTGAGGTTTTCATAAATGTTTTCCATTCTTTTCTTTAGTAGGGGAATCAGCACTATTAACAACCACCTATATGTTGGTGATTTCCAACTCTCTACTTATGCTTCTAATGCATTTCTTGTATAATGTCTTAAGTACACTGTTTGAACACTTGATTCCTAAGACTTTCAATTGGAAAACGTCCTGGCAAAATTATTTTCTGTTTTACAGTTTCTCAAAGTACCCATATAAGCCACTTGTTTTTCATGTCTGTTCCTGTGGTACTCATTATCTAATTACTTCCAGATAATAGATTATACAAGCAGCCTTTTTCAATTTTTCAGTTATTGACTTTTTTTTTTTTGAATTGGAGTCTCACTCTGTCCCCCAGACTGGAGTGCAGTGGCCGCTCCCGGCCACCGCAGCCTTGACCAGCTGGGCTCCGGCGATCCTTCCGCCTCAGCCTTCCAAGTAGCTGGAATTACAGGCATGTGCTACCACTCCCAGCTGATTTTTTGATTTATTGTAGAGATTAGGTCTCGCTGCCCAGGCAGGTCTCGAACCTGCGGGCTCAGGCAATCCACTCACCTCAGCCTCCCAAAGGCACGGGATTACAGGCTGAGCCACCGAGCCCAGCTAGTTATTGACTTTTTTATGCTCTTTCTTTGATGGGCTTGTTCCCTAGTTTGTGGTTCCCTAGTTATTTTAGGGAACTTCAGTGAGGAATGTTTGTAGTTTCCTAGATACTTGGCAGCTATTATGTCTCCTCCCCACCCTCACCAGATTATTACATTCTGAAAGCTGGAAGGACAATGGGAAGACAGCCTAGAAGTGGGGAACAGTAGTTCAAACCTTTTATTCTGATCATAATAAAGAATCAGATTGCTACAACAGAGATTAAGTTTCTCCCAGCTACCAGGTCCAGGTTAATAAGTATTAGAGTTATGCAAGCATCTTTCCATTTGACCCCCGCACGCCTTCTATGGGACTTCTCATCCTTCTAACTGTTCATCTTATCTTAATACAGGCCACAAACTGGTTTTCAAGTTCTAATGTGAAATTCTTTTTATTATCATCTGTGTTGTCATCCTGCCTCTGCTTAATTGCCTAAGTGTTTCTCTTGCCTGTTTTTCTTTAATGAGGTGTGTCATAAATCTATGAAGACTGTTTTGTATTGCATTGATTGAGAAGTAGAAAAAAGATTACTCTATACTTTTCAGGTCTTCCATCTTGTCTTTGATGTCTGTAAAACATCCTGTGTAAATTGTCTCTGCTAAGTTTGTATTTCAAGTGTATTTTGAACTAAATTTGAACTGAATGATCTGATTCATCACATTATTTTGCTATGAAAACCACTGGTATATGTCTCACAACATGGCATTCAAGATTTATTCTTTAAATTACAGAGTAATTCTCAAAGTCATATATTTTATTATTTGGTTACAATCACATTTGCTGTTCTGTGAGGAAGGGAGAGTGAGATGTGACCCATTTTCCAGACTGAGAAAGCTGAGACATGGACAGATGATTAAATGAGACAGCACATGAGAAAGAATCGAGGACAGATCACAATGTATGTGAACATAACTACATACATACATATATATGTGTATGTATACTATACATATGTTTTTTGCAGTAAGGGAGAGGACAATAATTTTTTTCTTTAAGAGTATATTTTACTATCAAAAAGCAAATTGGTGACAGATCTAAAATTAAAGACTTAACTTCTAGTCATGTATAGTCACTCTAGTAGGCCCTATTCAGATGACATTGATGACATTTCCATTATCTGATTATTAGCTGTCCAAATTCAGGAGAAACTAATGTTTGTTACAGAAGTTCACTTTTAAAAATACAGCCCAGAGATACTTTAGGGACACTTCTTTAGACTTTTTTTTCTTTTTATATTCTTTCTGGTATTACATACCATTTTGCTTCTTTCTGAGATCTCTTTTCCTCTACAGGATGAACCTTGGGCCATATTCTGGTTAAGGTGAAGTTTGGCTTCTACTTTCTCTTCTGGTTTCCTACTTCTTAGGTGACAACTCATATTTCATAAAACTTCAGTTCATGAGCAGCAATGGCAGGGAGAGGAACCTGGTCAGGTCAGTGGACTATGAGTCAGAGACCAGGTATGCTAGAGAAATCTAGAATGCATAAAGACTGTTAGTTAAAATGCCTTTAAGCAATTTGGAACTAGACCTATAGGAGCTGGGCAGAAGGAAGCAAAGGGTTAAAACCTGCTTTTTGACAAGCAGTTAGAGGGTGGGGCTGAGTAGGCCAACTAAGTCCTGTTGTCCCTTATCCTCCTTCATATCCATGGACCCTACAGATCAGAAATATTCAGAAAAACAAAACTGTGTCCGTGAAGAACATGTACAGACTTCTTTTTCTTATTCTGTAAGCAATACAGTATAACAATGATTTACAAAGTATTAGGTATTATAAGTCATCTAGATATGATTTAAACTATTTGAGAGTATGTGCATAGGTTATATGTAAACACCACACCATTTAATATCAAGGACTTGAGCATCCTCAGAGTTTCTTATCCTTGGGAACCAATCCCCCACAGACAGACACTGAGGGATAACTGTATAACAACCCGCAGCAAGGAAAATGCAAAATGCTTTGCACCTTCAGTCATTCTTTGCTCCTCTTACTATGGTGAATTCTAATCTAATGTGACACTGGCCTAGAATCCTACCAGTAGCATTAATTCTAACAGTTGGCTGGCCAACCATTGATTAGGGGACGGAGAGTAATCTCAATTACTACTCTAGTTGTTGAAAGGAAATGGATCCAATTACATTAATTTGTACCAAAGAGGCTTGTTACAGCTCTCACAAATAGTATTTTGAGGAGAGAACCAAAGCAATACTTCTTCAAGTATATTCCGTTCACTCCTGCATTTTATTTAAATGCTCTAGATGAATAAAGGATTCTGTGATCAGCCACTTTGAGAAATGTTGCAGGATCCTCTTACTAGAAACATTAGCATAGTAAAGGCCCTGAGAAGTCTTGAAATAAGTAAGCACAGTGAATTTCATTTAATTTACTTTTATGGCTAACACTTTTAGTGTCCTGTTCAAGAAAGCTTTGCATACTTCAAGATTGCAAAGATATTTCTTTTTTTTTCTAGCTTTCTAGTTCTGAGTTCTATCTTTAGATCTATGATCCATGTCTATTTATATTTGTGTATAGTGAGAGACGGGTGAAAGTTCTTGTTTCCCACTATAAGAACATTTATTTGTTTCAGTGACATGTTAAAAAGACTTTCCTTTTCTTATTGAGCTGACCCTACAACTTTGATTAAATAACAAAACAAAACAAAAACAAACAATTCAATTGATCTTATATGTGTGCATCTAGTTCTGGTTGCACTATATACCATTCCTCTACCATTCCACTAATATATTGGTCTATCCTTGGGAATATTACTTTGTCTGATTATTGTAGCTTCATAGCAAAGTCTTGAATCATGTATTACAGGCCCAGCACGGTGGCTCAGCCTGTAATCCCGTGCCTTTGGGAGGCTGAGGTGAGTGGATTGCCTGAGCCCACGGGTTCAAGACCCGCCTGGACAGCGAGACCCCATCTCTACAATAAATCAAAAAATCAGCTGGGCGTGGTAGCACATGCCTGTAATTCCGGCTACTTGGAAGGCTGAGGTGGAAGGATCGCCAGAGCCCAGCAGGTCAAGGCTGCGGTGGCTGGAAGCGGCTGCTACACTCCAGTCTGGGCAACAGAGTGAGATTGTAACTCAAAAAAAAAAAATAGTGGTTAAGACAGTAAATTTAATGTTATGTGTTTTTAAACCACAACAAAAATAAAAATCGTTTTTTAAAAACGTTAACACAAATTTTGTTATAAATTCTAAAAACCGAGCACTATGCTAAAACAATATCAATAGCTTTGGGAAGTACAAATAGTTTGGTCTAGGCTTTAAGTGTACCCACTACCCCTACCTGTGCATACTGTACATGACAGGTCATTTTTTTTGTCCCTTTCTTCTCTTGGCCCCTCCTCCATCTGATTCTCCAGTGTCCATTATACCACTTTCTATGTCTTTGCATGTCCTCAGTTTAGCTTCCACTGATAAATGAGAACATGTGGTGTTTGGTTTGCTGTGAAACAATTTTTTAACCTATCAGATTGGCAAAAATTTACAAGTCTGATAACTATTTTTATATATCACTGGGGGAATATAAAGTGGCACAACACCATAGAAGGCAATTAGGCAATATTTATGCTACCTTTTGATCCAGCAATTCTACTTTAGGGAATTTAATTATACAGATATGCCGCACGCATGTGTGAAATGATATATGTGCAAGGTTATGAATATCAGCATTGTTTACAATAGGAAGACATTGGAAACAATGAAAATGTCTATCGATAGATGACTGAATAACCATAAATTATAAATTGATTATAAATTATAAATTATAGTACATCCATACAATGGAATAGTGTGCAGCTATTTAAAATTGAGGAAACTCCCCATGTACTTATATGGAAAGAGATTCAATATACATTATAAGAAAATTTCAGAACAATAGGTATAATATTATGCAAAAAGAAGGGAAATACAAATCTATCTATATTTTTATATCTCCTCACATATACATCAAGAAAGTCTGGGAAGATACAAAGAAAAATCATAGCAGTGTTTTGAGGACCCTGAATGGGAAATGAATGGATAGGGGACTGGCTGAGGTGGGAAGACTTTTCAATGTATATATTGATATGTCTTAAATTAGGAGAGGTGAATATACCAGTCATTCAAAAAATTCCTATGCTTAGAAATAAATGTTAACGACACCACTTGACATTAATTCATTCATACAACAATTTATCAAGTATCTACTATATGTCAAGTAGGCACAATTCTGGGCACTGGCAATATAGCACTGAGTAAACCAAAGTTCTTTCCCTCATAGAACTTACATTCTAGGGAGAAAGACCAAATATATCATATGTATATATCTGTATATATGTACCATATGTGTATACACACACACACATACACACAGAGGTCTAAACATATTGTATACACAGACATTTTATAATTTATAAAATAGGTAATGCCAGGTAGCTATTTGTTTAAAAAGGTAAATCAGGGTAAAGAAACAAGGAGTAATAGGATAGAAATGGAGTAGTGGTGCTACTTTAGTTAGGGTAGTCACAGAAGGCCTGTCTGAGGGAGAGACATTTGAGTAGAGACCTGAATTAAGGTAGGGAAGAAACAACATGGGGGAAGAGATTTCTAGGCAGGCAAGGCCCTGGGCAGGAAGAAGCTTGATGTGTTCAAGAAACAGCAAAAACACC
The DNA here is from genome assembly GCA_027257055.1 of Cephalopachus bancanus. Taxonomy (NCBI): domain Eukaryota; kingdom Metazoa; phylum Chordata; class Mammalia; order Primates; family Tarsiidae; genus Cephalopachus; species Cephalopachus bancanus. The sequence continues at coordinate 2,311,252 of JAPVLO010000098.1, read as the reverse complement.
TGTGGAACTGTAGCACTCAGAGTGAGAACAATGGCAGGCAATGATGTAAAAGGGATGATCAGAAGCCCTACTGTTGTGGGTTTTGTAGGCCATGGGCAGTGGTCTGGTATAATAGGCAGCTACTGGAGGTTTAACAAAATTCCCAAAGGGGCTTGATTACAATTCATCAGTATACACCTGTATGGCCTTCCAGGTTGTTAAAAGACTGAAATATTCCAAGTCCAGTGAGGAAATAGCTGCTTCCCTGGAAACATTCCCCCCATGCTTCCCGTGAACCAACAACTAAATGAGTCACTTGGCTCAGAAGAGGCTATTAACTTGGGGAAGTTAATCAGCTCAGGAACCTAGAATCATTGAAATTCGGCAATCAAAAGGGTAAGTAAAAGTTTTCACTTCATTTCAGCCCTCGATCCTGCTTAGGACAGTGTGTCCTGAGCTTCCATCTCACCAAGTCATTTGGGACCCAACACCATTGTGTGGGTTCTTGCTCAGTACAGTTGGAATAAGAAGCAGGCTAGAGAAATAGACTGAACATCCCTGAGGTCTGAGATGAAGATAGAGGAAAGGGGAAACCAGTGAACTTCTACATAAACAATCTCCTCAGCACTCACTAAGTGACTTGATGGCTACTGGCTAACAGTCAGCCTTTAAAACTTTTATATATTAACTACATCAAACCTTATTTCTATATTCTATATTTCAAGTCATAAAATTGTCAGTCCCAGGGTTTTTTTTTTTAATATATTGTGGTAAAGGGGAAATAGAAGACATCAACCTTTCCAACACCAAATACCACCTTAAAATTCTTATAGCTGCACTTAATAAAGTCAATATGTTTGTGTAACTAACAATGTGTAGTTCCTGGATCCTAATCTCAACATAGAACTAAAACAGCTGTAACACGGCAACTCAGATATCATATATGAAACTTATTTTACCCACTATAGTACTAGGAATTTAGTCTGAAAACCAGTACAGTTGCCAAAATCTTTAAAAAAGCAGATTTCCCCAAAGTTACATGACATTTCTCAGGCTGCTTGCCACTTCTACCCAGTTTCTCCCCCTTTGAAAACACACTCTGCTGCTCTTAAATCTAGGGTCCCAACATCTTGTTACAACATATTAAATTCTACTTTATTCTCATTCATTTAATTTCTTTGAACGTCAAAACTTCCAGTTTAATTACCCAAGAGACTACTAAATATTTGCTAACATGAATTTGTAACGTGAACCTAAACTTAAGGAAAAGCAACTAGAAAGAGCATAGGGAGAAATCTAAGCACTATTTAGAAATAATCACTGGGCACTGGATATATATTCACTCGCTTCTATTTTTTTAACTGTAAACATCTTCATTCAACATAAGACATTAAAAAATCACTTACGTAAACAGGATCTGTTTTAGCAGAACACTGGCAGAAGAATTTCATGGATTTCCTTTTCATTTTTAAAAATACAACTACTGGTAAATGCTGAAAATTTCTTTTAAGTAAGTCTAGCACATAATATTTAGAGCCAGGTGGGAACCTGATTTAATCTTAAGTGGAATTATTCTTACAATCCTTTTTATATTAAAATGTCATAATAGTTTTTTTAAAAAACTACTTACACCAAGCTGAAGTCTGGACAGACAGCATGAAACTACCAGTGCCAACTATTTCCTCACAGACTAAACTTTGTTCCCTTCCCGGCTGTTTCTGGATCAGGTTCACAGTGATACACATTTACAGCGGCCTTGGAAGCTACACCCAATGGAGCAAGGTGGGAGGGTTTGTTAATTTAACTCCTGTTTGATAACCGCTTATCAGCAACTTCTCAAAGGTCGAGTTAAATGTGTTTAAAGAGACAAATGCAAGGAAGATTATAGGGAAAGCCTGAAAAATCTCATAATCTCTGATGGCTGGGCTTTGGTTTCAGAGGGGATTTCCTTCCCATATGTTCTTGCAAAAAGAAAAAAAAAGGAGAGTTCTCTGAGCTTCACATATCTTACTTTCTTCCTTTGAAAAGTTTCTCTTCCTCCTCAGAATCTATACCTTGTGCAATCATGGCAGAAAGAGGCCAGAAGGTTGCTTCTTTGCAATAGCCCTGCACCATCTCCATTCTCCCTAACTCCTTCAATAGTGAGAGAACCACACAGAGTTCTCGGTAAACTTGTGCTTTCTGACATCCAAACTATCGTGGATCCCAAATTCTGTTCTTTGCAAGACAAAATGTTTTATGCTGCATTATCTCCTTCCATATCCCTAAGCTTCTTTCCCTTCTGAGCTACTGTATTTTTGTAATTTGTATCATTAGCCTTTGAAGCAGCAACAACTTATTATGTACTTAATACACTAATCACCTTATAAACATGATCTTATTCTCCCTGAAGGCAATACATTTGGGAATCATCTTTGATTCTTTTTAGCCTGATTCTCTGTATCCAACTTGACGCCTTCACTACTCTGGTGATCCCTCTGCAATATACACTGTGGTAAGCAGAGTAATGCACCCCTTAGAGATGTCCATGTCCTAATCCCCAGAATCTGTGAATATGTTACCTTACATGGCAAAAGGGACTTTGCAGATGCGATTAATGTTCAGAACTTTGAGATTAGGAGATTATCCAGATGGGTCCAACCTAATCGCATGAATCCTTTAAAAGCAGTGAACCTTTCCCAGCTGTGGTCAGAGAGATGTGATGTGAGGATTCTACTAGCTTGTGCTGGCTTTGGAGACAGAGGAAGCAGGCCATACTCTGAAGATTGCAGGCAGTCTCCAGAAGTTGGAAAAGGCAGGGCAACAGATTTTCCTCCTCAGCCTCCCAAAAGGAACACAGCCCTGATCACACCGTGGTTTTAGTCTAGTGAAACCTAAGTCAGTCTTTTGCCCCTAAGATAAACTCTGTGTTATTTTAAGCCACAAAGTTTGTGATAATTTGTTATGGTAGCAATAGAAAAATAATACAGATACTCTAATTTCAAAATTTCCCCTTTAAATCATAATACCTAGGACTAAATAGAATATGGCACATGAAATCTGATGAAGAAAAAATAATTGTGGAACGATCAAATTCCTGATTGTGCATGCTATGCATTTATAAATGCAACTCAAGATCATTTCCAATTTTTAATGCATTTACTCTTAACTCAGTAGACTGCTAAGGTTTTGCTTCATGAGTTGTTAAACCAGGAGTCTGAATCTACCTTCATTATTTTTTTTTCTTTTATTTTCTTTCTTTATTTTATTATTATTATTATTTTTTATTTTCCTTGTTGAGATTGAACAACCACAAGTTTTCTGAGTGTGAAGCCTGGTTCTTTCCCTTACTAGCTGGGTGGTCTTGGGTAATTTTCAGTTACCTCATCTGTAAAGTGGACATGACATTTCACCTACATTTTAGCTAGAATGAAGTGATGTAGCTTAGACCTGTGCCTGCAACATAGTAAGTGCTCAGAAGTGTCAGCTGTTATTGTAGGAGAGGGATTTTCTTGTGGGAACTGAGAAACAGGTTGAGATTTGTATCTGGATTGACAGAAATGTTACAGGAGAAAGCAGAAGCTCTAGAGCAAAGGTGGCCTGGAGAATATGAAGCACTCCAATATCTGCAAGAATCCTGGGGGTGTGAAGGGGCTTAGGGTTTTCCAGAACAGGTGGAAAGGGCCCGAACTAATCCTAGTTGGGTTTCATGGGCTAGGAGCCCCAATTTCCTCTGAAGTTACAAAGTGAACACCTGCTACCTGCTGGGCGCTGTTCTAGCCATGAATTAATCTGACAAGATCCCTGTTCTTCTGGAACTGACATTCTAGCAGGGGAAGGTGGAAAATAAACAAGCCAGGAAATATCAGAGGTGACGAGTGCTGTGATGATAACATATCAGGGCGACTGGAGAAACTCAATATCGAGGACTTGTTCAGGAGAAGGAGATATCTGGGCTGAGAGGAATGAGTACCAGGTGTAAACTGAGTGGAAGAAACAGTGTTTCAGACAAAGAAACCAGGTATGAATCAAGTAGAAGGAATAGTGTTTCAGGCAAAGGAACAGCCAATGTAAAGTTTCAGAGGCAAGAGTGAGCCTGGCTTGCTTAAGAACCAGGAGAAAGAATGCCAATGTAGCTGGAGAAGAGAGATCAAGGATATTTGAGGTCCAAAAAGTAGTCAAGGGCCCTGTAACTATGGGGAGAGGACGTTCTGAGGTGACACTAAGCCAGGGCAGCAGACTGTGAGAAGAGGAGCAAGGGATACAAGGCCATGCAAATGAAGGCTGCAAGCTCCTCTTGGTAGTGGGCTGAATGGTGCCTCCTAAAAGACACATGTATTAATTAAATCCCTGGAACCTATAAATGTGACTGTATTTGGAAAAGAGGGCTTTGTAGATGTGATTAAGGATCTCAAAATGAGATCATCCAGGTGGACCCTAAATTCAATAACTTGTCCTTATAAGAGAACCCCCTCATTCTTTTCCCAACTACTTTTAGAGATGAAATGCAGAGCTTTACATTCAACCCTTTTATTTTTACTTATTTTTTTAGTTGGGGTCTTACTCTGTCACCTAGGCTGTGGTACAGTGGCACAATCACAGCTCACTGCAACCTCAAGCTCCTGGGCTCAGGTGAGCCTTCTGCCTATAAGCTGAGGCTACAAGTGTGTGCCACCACACCTCGCTTTTTTTCTTTTTTTTTTTTTTTTGAGTTGGAGTCTCACTCTGTCGCCCAGACTGGAGTGCAGTGGCCGCTCCCGGCCACTGCAGCCTCGACCTGTTGGGCTCCAGCGATCCTTCTGCCTCAGCCTTCCAAGTAGCCGGAATTACAGGCATGCACTACCACGCCCGGCTGATTTTTTGATTTATTGTAGAGATGAGGTCTCGCTGCCCAGGCGGGTCTCGAACCTGCGGCCTCAGGCAATCCACTCACCTCAGCCTCCCAAAGGCGCGGGATTACAGGCTGAGTCACCGAGCCCAGCTTACTTCGCTTTTTTGTAGAAATGAGGTTTCACTATGTTGCTCAGGCTGGACTCAGACCCTGGGTTCAAGCAATCCTCTCACCTCAACCTCTCAAAGTGCTAGGATTACAGCCATCAACCCTTTTAAATATCACCTTATTGGTTGTGGCTCATCCTTCTAAACTATTAAGATCATTTTGAATCATGGCTCTGTCCTCTGTCAATGGAAGTGTCCTTTTTTAGCCTAACTACATTTACCTCATTACCATGGTTTCATCCAAGTTATTAGTAAATAGACACTGAAAAGTCACGATCAAGAAAAAAGTTCTGAAACCTGTTATCAGGGACATGTGGTTTGTCACGGATCCATGAATCAATACTCTTTGGGTACACATGTTCGATCAGCTACCAAACCAGCTATTCTCTTACATTTTTGTAGCTCTTCAAACATATCAGGAGAATAAAATACTTTAGTAAATAACGATTTGTCTACAGCATACCAATCTAGATAAACTCTAATTGCAATGGGGATATCGTAAGTCTGCGTCCCTCCCCTTTCTGTAATTCAGTGGTGGTTCTCAGTAATTATCATTTTCTTTCAAGAGTTTGCAAGCCATCAATTAATTCTTCTTTCTAGACGTCTCCTTTACAAGGAAGTTTACCGAAATCTAGGAAGTGACATGGATCTGTGTCTCAAAAGAGGAGATGTAAGTGGAGGAGAAAGGAAGGAGAGCATTATAACAGAAGGCACAGTGGGAGGGTGAGCATGGTGTATCCCTAGGAAAGTGGAGGAACCAGGCTGATCAAAGCAGGGGTGGTTGTTGAAAAGCATTGGGAAACTGGGGATGAATAAACACAGGAGTAAAGTCTAGGGAAGGGGACCAGGATTTAAATTTAAAACATCAGAAAATAGGAAGACTTTAAAAATTTTAAAGCAAGAAATTAAAATAATAAAAAGTACTTTAGCAAATAACCTAATTGAAAAATTAGCAAAATATATAGACATTTCACAGAAAAAGAAATATAAATGGCTCTTAAATATACAAAAAGGCACTCAACCACACTCATTATAAGAAAATGAAAATTAAAAGTACAATGACATCATTTAAAACTATATTTTAACCTACCAAATGGGCAAAGTTCAAAGACATAATGTTGGTGAGGTTATGGGGAAATATTGGAGGATAAATTGGTAGAACTTCTCTGGAGAGCAAACTGGCAGACAAATTATGAGCACACACATACTTTCACCTAGTAATAACTAAAAACATTTAAACATGTAAAATGGCATATGTACATGGATATTAACTGCCATATTGTTTGCAAAAGTAAAAGATGTAAATCAGGAGGGAACTGTAAATTCAATTATAGTACATATATCTAATGACATATTAGAATTAAAAATTAGTTAACATTGTGTTACTGATAAAGAATGATCACTTTGCTTTTTTGTTAAATAAAAAAAAGCAATGTATAGAGCAGTGTATGTAGAATGAAACTATTTGCGTGTGTGTGTTAGAGCGAGAGGGACAGTGGGATGGAGAGAGTGCAAGGAAAGAATCTCTCTGGAAAGACATTTGAAAAACCAGAAACAGTGGATTGCCTCTAGAAAAGAGACAATATAGCTGGGTAAGAGACTGGATAGCTGAGGTTCAGAATGGAAAGGAGACTTACGTATCCTTTTATTCTTTTTTGATTTTTTACCAAAGCTGGTATTACCTATTTAAAAACAGATATGCTAAATGTAATGTGGTATTCTGGATTAGATCCTGGAGTGGAAAATCTATAGCAGTGGAAAAACTGGTAAAAACCAAATAAAGTCTAGCTTTTAGTTAATACTCATGTACCAATATTCATTTCTTAATTTTGACAAATAAGCTGTAGTTATGTAAAATGTTAATATCAGAAGAAACTGGGTGAAAGTTAAATAGGAACTTTCTGTAATAACTTTGCACATTTTCTGTACATCTAAAATTATTCCACAAAAAGTTTATTTAACCAATAAACAGACATTTTAAAAGTTATTAGGGCAAATATGGGGAAAATGGTTTGGAGAAAGGAGAGATTAGAACCAAAGAGGCCAGATGGGCAACTATGGGAGTAATATTGTCATGAGGTGATGAGGGCCAGGACTAGAGTAATGGTCATGGGAATAATCAAATATAAATTATATTTCAAAAGAAAAAATAAAAATACTTGCAATATCAAAGAGAGATCAGAACAGTGATAGCAGTGACGAAAGATGAAAATTAGATGAAGAAGGAGAAAGAGACTTATTTAACTCATTCATTCAACAAATATTTGTTGGTACCTGTTAGGCTAGTCACTATATAGGACACTGGGATGTGAGAGAAGGTTTTTAAAGGACGAGTATGAAGTGACCCTAAAAGGTCCTAGCTGGATTGTCCAAAAGGCATCTGGATATATAGGATGGGAAGGCACAACTGGAATAACTGAGAAAGATTATATGGAATGAGGAAGAAAAGATCAAAACTGATCCATGGAACATAAAGTTAGGGGAAGAGAATAGAAGCAAAAAAAACAGGGAAAGAATGGAAGGAAAGGTTTGGAGAAGAATCAAGATGCTGTAATTTCCTGGAAACCAAGACCAAAAAAATCTAACACACACAAAAAGGGTTCCATCAAATGCACTGCTCAGGAAACAAAGATATACAAAAGATGGCAAGACAGTTAAAGAGAGAGAGAGAGAGATCACTGATGGAAAAAATACACTCAAGAGACTTCTTCCACTTTCAGTAAAGTCTAAATGGAACCCAAATTACAGAAGTTAAAATTGTCTTAGAGGAAAGCACTTCTGATTTCAAGGCTTTTGGGGAAATTGGATTCCATTTATTATCATGCTTTTCAAACGGGTATTTGAAGCCGCAAAATAGATCTTTATGAGGTATCAACTTTATTTGGGGGAAAATATACTGAAACACAGTGAGGAATGCAAAATTTGCATAAGCTTTTAAGGCAAAGTCTGAGATTTCAAGCATAGAATGTGTTTATGGAGGTCACCTTCTTATTTCTAGGGCTACAAATTCACTTTTCACTTCCACAAAGAGGTACTTGGATATAAATTTGCAAGCACTTATACATTGGCCAGTTATATGAAAATGTGTACTTGCTATTAAAACTCAGGATACTTGTAATTTAAAAAATAACTATGAACTATGGTCACATATGCAAATTACAATAAATACTTGCATTCAAAAAAGAAAAATAATAAACAAAATATTGAACTTATCTCTATTTTGCTATTGAGAGTTATTTATATAACCCTTTATTATTTATCTGTATGCTTGTAGCTACAGCTTAGCTACACATTTAGAGGGAAGTCATAGTATCAACTATATCCAGATGTTTAATTAATGCTATATAATACAGATAAATATATAATACTAAGTCTCAATCAATACTGTGTGTATATATATATACACACACACACACACACACCCATATATATATATATATATACACATATATATATAAAATGTATGTATGTGTGGCACATACATCTCTGTGTGCATATATTTTACATATATACACATATATGGTACAATGTCACAAACTATAGGTATTAATGCAGTAATTGGTGACTATGCTTCAAATTCTAATTTATATAAAGAAAACTGAAAGCCTGATTTATGTGCGCTGCATAGTATACCAGTAAAATGGAAATGCATTTTTCAACTGTAGTAAATTAAACTACTACTTTGGCATTAGAACTTCATAAACCAGGGTAAGTATGAGCTTGAAGGTTTTACTCTGATATTTTTCATCTAATTTTATACATCCTTAGTCCATAAGCCACAAAGCAATGTGCCCACCAAGTATTTATTTTAAATGTTTTGTGTGAGCAAGCCATTAGTGCAGTAACAGGAAGTAATAAACACTAGCTTCTTGAAAATAGGAAAACTATGTCAGGTTAGTGATTTTTCTAAAATTAATTGTCTAGTCTGATGTCATTCGAATGTGAAATTAATATGATGATTTATTACCCTAATGCAATTATGATGGTTAGAGACCTCTACTGTTTAAAAGTGAAAATAAAAAAAGAATAGTTAAAATAAACCAGCTTGTTTTTCTAAATGTTTGTGTTTCTACACTAAAAGTTACTTACATAGTAAATAGCTTTCATTACTTCATCTTATATACATTATCTGAAAATACCTCCTGAGGCTAAGAAACAAAAAGCCAATGCAATACCAAAGCTAAAAGACAGAACTGGAGCTCTCATAAGTAATTCACGTAGTCTACACTGTGACTTTCACAAAAATAAAAGCTATTGGGGCATGTTGTCATTTCTTAACATTGCCTACTGCCTACAACTCTGCTGTCACGTTGTCAAGGAATTTTGATATTATCATGTTTTGAGAAAGCAAATCTGAATTGATATTCTAGAGAATAATTATTCCTTTTTCTATTTGACCTTCATAAATCATGAAATTAGTAGAATTCTCAATTATTTCCTTTTTGTTTTAAATATATATTCAGGCAACATGAACTGATACAAAACACGTTAGTTGTCAGTTAAACGGAATAATAAATACCACTATGCAATTTGGTATTAACCAGAGGGTTAAAGAAGCATATACTTACAACCAGCAATTTAACTCCCAGGCACACACCCTTGCAGAACTTCCCACCTGGTGTGCTGAGGCACCCCAGTAAGCAATGAATGGGTTACAGGTGTGTTCAGATAGGGACCTCGGCTCTCCAGTCAAGCAGAAGCCCCTAGGCCAGGGATATATAGCTTCATTCTTTTAACCCAGTGTGTGGTACAAATATTATCTATTATTTTCTATGTGTGCCATGACATGAAAAAGGTTGGGAAACATTGATAGAGAAGTTCTTGCACATGTGTGGCAGATAAATATGCAGGAACATATGTGTATGTAGGAGCATGTTTATAATAAATAAAAACTAGGACATCCCAAATGTTCAGTCAATTCATCTGCTAATAAATTCTGTAATACTAATACAATGCAATATTATACATCAGTGAAAACTAGTGAGTAATACCTACATGCACTGACATAAATCAAACTGAGGCTATAATGTCTAGTAAAAAAACAAAAAAGAGCATGTCCCAGAAAAAGATATACAATGATTCTATTTTTATAACGTTCAAAAACATGCAAAACTAGTCAATATACTGTTTAGGGATATATAGAAATGTGATAAAACTACTGAGAAAAACAAGAGAATTATTAACACAAAATTCAAAACTTGGGTTACCTCTGAGGGAACAAGAAAAGTATGGAACCAGGAAGGAGCCCACAGGAGATATTAGAAGTAATGGTAATATTGCTTTCTTAAGCTAGGCTGTAGGTACACAAATGTTCTCTATATAGTTATTCCACAAGCCTTATGAATATTTTATAAATATTTTATATCTACTCAATATTTAATAAACATCTTTTTTAAAAGCTCTACTTTGTTCAAAGGTGGATAGTGAACGTATCTGCCTTCTCTTGCAGCAGTATGAGGTCTGTGGAATAGGAAGGACCAAAGCACCAAATAATACAGAAACTTTCAGAGGCCCCTATGGACTCATACGCAACTCCAACAAAAAAGATTTGAAAGCTACAGAAATAATTAAAATTAAAACTAAACTCAATATGCTATTATTTTATGAGGCACCATATGTACAAATTTTAACATTAAATGAAAAATGGATTTAAAGATTCAGGACTGAATAAACTGCCAGCCAAGGGATGAATAACTGCTCTTGCTACTTTCTAAACAGTCAACATTTCATTGTGTATTTAGACCACACAAAAGACATTTACAGAATGACAATACTTTAATTCATCATGTATATCCAGCAATGTTTGCTTAGTCAAATGACTGTCTGTTTGTCAATGTCATTTAAGGGCAGGTTTATAAAGCTTCAAGAGCAAGACCTGAGTATGTTTCAACTAATACAAGTTCCAAGGAAAACACACTGAAAACATTTTAAGAATTTCTTCCTGCCTGTCTCCTGTATTTTGTGGGCTAGACAATGGGAAACCATTTTGCTAAACATTGAATATTTTGCCAATTCGGAAGAGATATAATCAACCACAAAGGTATACATTTAACTTCCAAATTAATTAAATTTATTATTTTTGATTTGAAGTAGAAAAGAAATCCAGTTTGAGCTCTTCCTTTAACATTAAAAAAAAATAAAAAGAACTACTTAAAAGCAGCTAGGTTAATGTTTATACAAAGGCAATTTTTTCCTTTTTTTTTCTTTAAAGTTTTAATGGGTAAATGACCTTGCTGGAATTCCCCTGTTGGTTCCGGAAGATCTATCTGGAACTTTCAAATAGAAACTACTTTCACATGATACATTAGAATGGTATGCCAAGTAGTATCTGTCTCTGCACCTTGAACTTGGATGTTAGATCACAGATTAATCAATACACTTTACACAAAATGAAAAGCTTCCCCTCCCCCTAGGACATTTAAGAAGAGATCACATTTAAATATATTTGACATTATATTTATGTAGGCTCACTTATACATAGAAAAACTTCACTCAAGAAATTTAGCCTTGATATCATCTACTATCAAATATAGACCCATTTTCAAGTCTGTCAAAACATTGAATATATCATGCTGAAGTGAGAATCTGAATCCATATTTAATTCCTGTTATTTTAGTATAACTACCTAAAAATCTAGATATTATAAAGCTTTTGTCTTTGCTTTATTTCAGAATTTCTAAAATATCTATTTTCACTTAGAGAAGTTATTTCAGATTTACTGTGAAAAGGCTCATGGGAAACCTGTCCTTTCCAGGGTGAGCCAGTTATGAAACTAACCCTCAACCACTGAAAATCAATCCAGAGGCACAGGCAACAATGGGACAATTTAGAGTAGAAACAAAATATTTCCCTGAGCTAGCCACACTTCTAGTTTCACCCTGGGCATTTTTCTCCCTCATTTTCAGAAGGTGAAAGAACAGTAAGCATTTTCCTGGAATTTTAGCCCAGTCATTTATCTTACCCTCAAAAGCTGTTTTCAGGGCTAAAAAAAATGTAACATTTCACAATCTGGGTTTCTACAGAATGCACTGGTGTTTCAGAATTGAGATGAAGGGTACACAAGAGTAAGTGGGGAAAGAGCAGAGTATCAAAAAAAGTTCAGCAGAGGAAGTATTGCTTTTGAATATTTTTCCTAGAATAGCTCAATAAAGCATTTACAATAGTGGCTAGAATCTTCTCAATATTATGTCTTTTAACAAAAAATTTTAAACCATTAACATGACATTACAATAATAAATGACAGGATCAAAATCAAGGCCTAGTCATTGTCCTTGTCCAAGCTCACAATTTTTCCTGACCCACTGCCTTCAATTTAGGAAGGAACAACAATTGGGACACTAATTCAACATATAGCCACAACCTTGATTTTTCAAATAAAGCTGGAATAAAAATATAATGGTTGAGGGCAGGAGGGAGAAAAAAAATCAGATAATAAAATTGCTTTTTCCCAAGAACTTCTCTCTTCCATTTGTACCTCCCTACTTCCATCTAGTCAGCAAAAAGAAAAAAAGTATAATACTATTTAGGAGATTAATTTAAAAGTATGATATTATTTTAATAAGATTAATAAAATATTTAACATAAAGAATGTATAATGATTTCTACACTTTACTTCTCAAATTATTTTATTTTAAAAGCTATGTAACATAGAGATAAGTCTCAAATAATATTTTTTAAAATGGTATTTTTAGCCAGGTGCAGTGGCTCATGCCTGTAATCTCAGCAATTTGGGAGGCTGAGGCAAGAGGATTGTCTGAACCCAGGGCTGCAAGACCAGCCTGGAAAACCTGGCGAGAACTGGTTTCTACAATAAATAAAAAAAATTAGGTTTACGCCTGTTATTCCAGCTAGTTGGAAGGCTGAGGCAGACACTAAAATCCCCTAATCCAATCCTGCCAGAGGGTTGATCCCCAATTTCTGTCCAAGAATCTCTCTGCATGACCCTTGAAACACACATGCATGGATAGATTCAGAGCAGCACAGCCAAAGTAACAAAATTAGAACTGAGATCACCTGCATCTTGGAGAATGAAAAGCAGTATTGGTTCTGGAGGGTTATGTGGCTCAAATGGAGGAGGCAGCTATACAAGTAAATGACCTTCTCCTTGGCCGGCAGCCTGTGGCAAAGGTTAGTCAGTCTTCAGAGTACCCAGTAAAGACTTTATGTGGAAAAATAGAATTAAAAAATCCCATTGTTTCCCCAGTCCCATGAAATCATTCATGACACCAAAGACATAGTGGCTATTACCCACTGCCTTTCTAAATAACATTCAGGCTCTTACAAGGGCAATACGTTTCACAACTTGTACTCAACATGATTTTAGGGACTGATGTGTGTTGATATAAGAGGTTTTATACTTCATTATTAAATTTTATTCCAATGAATGAATAGTCCAGCAAAGCTCATTTATCCACTTTCCTTTTGAGGGACATGAAGCCTGTTTCCTTTTTATCTTTGAAAACAGCGATGCAATGAACATTTGCATACATTACTTAAGCAAATATGAAAACAACAACATATTTTTTTAAATGTGCCGAGTATCTTTCCCCCTTCACTTTCAACCAAAAGTGCAGAAACTCTTTCAAAGTAGCTGAATGAAAAGGAAAGGAGATACAATAACTAAAGGATCTACATGCCAATTTGGGAGACTAAGAACTCCAAGACATCAGAGTACCTTGGTGAGCCTGAAGGCTTCCTCAGGCTGCCAAGGAAATGAGTAAAAATAATTCTGGGGCTCAGAGTAGAAACATGGGATTTCAGGATTAGCAATGAAACAAAGGGTACTGCTGCTTGGAGTAGGTATATTGCTAGAAACCTCATTCTAAAATAGAAGAAAATCAGGGTACCAGGCTTATCAAGGGACCACTTTGAGCTCTAGATACATATATAAAAGGGAACTTCAAAAAAAACCAGAATTTATTTATAAAAATTGTGTATTTATTCTTACATGTTTGATCTTTAGTCACTTTTAAAGTACTCTCCATTTGATGCAATGCACCTATCGAGATGCCTTATTCACTGCTCAAAACCGTTACTGAACTCATCGATGTTGATGCCTTTTAGAGCTTCTGATGTTTTTTGATAAAACTCTTCCACATTAGCAAAATGTTTCCCTTTGAGGACTTTCATCATCTGGGGAAACAAAAATAAAAGTTGCTTGGGGCAAGATTGGGTGAATAGGGAGGGTAGGGCAGAGGGGTCATGTCATTTTGATCAAAAACTACTGAACACTCAGTGTAGTACAGGCAGGGGCACTCATAAATTATCCATCATGAAATGGGCAAATGCACTGAAAGAATCTCCAAAAAAAAATTCAGTGAAGCCAAATGCAGCCTCTCACAACAATACTAGTTGGTACACTGATACTGATGGGCTCCTAGAACACTTACCTAGTGGGGAAATCCTGTACGACAAGGGGCCCACCCTCCAAAAAATAACCGTTTTTTTTGTTTGTTTTTTTGGTGGGTCCTCCTTGTACTTTTGAGAAACACAAAATAATTGAATTCAAACTGCTTTCTGACTTAACTCTTGCATAGTTGTCTTAAGTTCCACTCAAAGATAGATTTCTTCTGGAAAGTGGGTATAGTCTTTGCTTATCACTGTGGATATTGAAAGCAGAAAGGAGCAGAGCAGCAATAAGAAACACAGAAATGAACACAGAGAAATAGCAATGATAGCATAGTGGCAGGCATTAACTCCTCTGCTCATCAGAGGAATAACTGAGTAACTGAAGAGTTTTATCATATTATTTTAATTTCTTTACTCCTCTTTTCATATCACTTTTTTTCCTCCATATCACTCTTTTTGTTTCTCTTTGTGCCTCAGTTTGAGTAACTTCTAAGGATCTATCTTCAACTTTACTTATTCCTTTCTCATTTGTGTCTAGTTTGTTAAAAAGCCTATCTAGAGAGTTCTTCATCTCAGATATATTTTTCTAATTTTTTAAATTTTAGTGTGTTCACTGAACTCTTTTTAAAGTTTACATTTCTCTGCTAAAATGCCCCAAATATTCATGCATGTGGTCTATCTTTTCTACTAGTCCATTTAACATGCTAATCATAATTACAGTCCTAGTCTGAACGTTTTTGCTCCATATGAAAGAATGGTTGGTAAAGTAAGCAGGGTTTTGTAACTGTGCTATTGCTAAAGGATGACTCTCTCTAATCTGCTGTCCCACTCTCAATCTTATTATGAACACTGTTGGAGGCTGTTGTAGGTTCAATTATGTCCCCTCAAAAGAAAAGTCAAAGTCCTAACGCCTAGTACCTATGAATGTGACCCTATTTAGAAAGAGGCTCTTTGCAGATATAATCAAGTTGAGATGAGGTCATGTTGGAATAATATGGGCCGTAATCAAACATGACTGACATGCTTATAAGAAGAGAAAACATGGCAGAATAGGAAGCCCCAGACTTTGTTCCCCCATGGAGATACTGACTCTGTCACCCAGACTGGAGTGCAGTGGCCACTCCTGGCCACCACAGCCTGGACCTGTTGGGCTCTGGCGATCCTTTCGCCTCAGCCTTCCAAGTAGCTGGAACTACAGGTGCGTGCTACCACGCCCGGCTAATTTTTTTTTATTTATTGTAGAGATGAGGTCTCACCAAGTTGCCCAGGCGGGTCTCGAACCTGCAGGCTCAGGCAATCCACTCACCTCAGCCTCCCAAAGGCACGGGATTACAGGCTGAGCCACCGAGCCCGGCCAAAAAAGCTTTTATAAGAAATCCAGAAACCAGTTAAGAATTTGAAGTAATTTAGGCAAACTCAAAGCCAAGAATAGCAACACTGAAACAAGAAAAGCTATTTCATTTCACACGTGATAGGCCTTCCTCCAAGTCAGTCCAGCCCTGCATGATTGGGAGTAAATGCCCAACTTTCATCTACTCCATCAGAAGTGAAAGAAAAGAGCAGAATGTAAGCCACAGTTCCAGCTTTTTAGGGGGACTGCCCAAGGGACTGACTACTGTCCCATCTGACATGGAATGCTGATAGAACCAGCATACTCTAAATGCTTGGGACTACGAGAACAGGGGAAAGCTCAGCAGCTAGCCACAGCACCCGAGAACTGGTGGCACAGCAGGTAGATTGGGAGAAAATGCCCAATCATGGCTTTTCCCTTGTGAAGAAAAGAGAAGAGTAGGAACTATGTCTAACATTTCAGCTTTTCAGGGGACTACCCAAGAGACTGGTTTCTATTTTGCCTGACTTGGAGTGCTGGCAGACAAAACTGGCAACTTTGGATGAAAACAGAGCTCAGCAGCTTGTTGGAATGTCAGAAAACTAGCAGTACCATATACAGAAAACAGAGGGAGCAAGTTCCTGAAAAAAAAAGAAAAAAAAAAAAAAACCAACAAACTTCTCTAATTGGGAAATTACCTGTACAGCCCAGAGGAGATATATCCTCATAAAAGGTTTAAGAGGCCCTAAGAATTTCTAGCTAGGCTAAAAGTCTTCCCTGTATGAAGCTAGTCTATAGAACTGGGAGAAGTGGCTTTTATTGTTTGTCTAATGTGCAAATCCCAGCAAAAAATAACAAAGCATATGAAGAAACAAAGAAACATAGCACAACCAAAGGACCATAATAAATATTTTTTAAAAACGGATCCTAAATAGACAGAAATCTATGAATCACCAAAGAATTCAAAATAAGCTCAATGCACTACAAGAGAACACAGATAAATACATGAAATCAAGAAAACTATATGCAAATAAAATGAGAATATCAACAGAAATAAAAACCATTTGATAAGGACCAAACAGAAATTCTAAATCTGAAGAATACCATAAGTAAATTGAAAACTAACGAGGTTCAACAGTAAATTTAATCAAGCAGAAGACAAAATCAACAAACTCATTAAAAACTATCAAGTAAGAGGAACAAAAAGAGAAAAAGGAAGAACAGTGAAAAATACATAAAAGACTTACGTAGCCGGGCTCGGTGGCTCAGCCTGTAATCCCGCGCTTTGGGAGACTGAGGTGAGTGGATTGCCTGAGCCCGTGGGTTCGAGACCCGCCTGGGCAACTTGGCGAGACCTCATCTCTACAATAAATCAAAAAATCAGTCGGGTGTGGTAGTGCACGCCTGTAATTCCGGCTACTCGTAAGGCTGAGGCGGAAGGATTGCCGGAGCCCAGCAGGTCGAGGCTGCGGTGGCCGGGAGCGGCCACTGCGCTCCATTCTGGGCGACAGAGTGAGACTCCAACTCAAAAAAAAAAAAAAGACTTATGTGACACCATTTAATTGGCCAACATACACATTAACTGAATTATAAGAAGAGGGAGGAGAAGGAGGAGGAGGAGGAGAAAGAAGAGAAGGAAGAGAAGAAAAAGGAGAAAGAACAGAGTTTATTTGAAAACGTAATGACTGAAAATTTCCCAAATGTGAGGAAGGAAATGGACATCTAAATTCAACAACCTCAAAGAACTCCAACTAGGATAAACCCAAACAGGCCCACACTAAGACATCTAATAACCAAACTATCAGAAGTCCAACACCAAGAATCTTGAAAGCAGCATGAGAAAAGGAAAAGTGACTTGTCACATACAAGAGACCTCCCATAATATTACCATTGGATTTCTCAGGAAAAATATTACAGACCAGAGGGAGTGAGATGACATATTCAAAAGCCAGCAAAACTGTCTTTTAAATATAAAGGATAATCAAAAGCTTATATTCCCAGATAATAAAAAGCTTAGGAAGCTCACCACTAGATCTGTCTGACAAGAAATATATTAAGGGGAAACTTTTAAGTTGAAATCAAAGGATACCAGAAAATACACAAAAGCATATAAAAACATATAGCTCTCTGTAAAGATGAATATATAGGTGAATATGGAGTTGTGTAAAACTGTAATCATAGTACATAAATAACCTTTAATGCTTGAGTAGAATTTAAGAGATAAAAACACTGTAAAAACTACAGTTATAAAATTGTGTTAATGAATGCATACAAAATATAAAAAGATGTAATTTGTGACATCTATAAGAAAGGGGGATATGTAAAGGAGTAGAATTTTTGTACATGATTTAAATCAAGCTATTACCAGTTTAAAATAGATTGTTAAAACTATATCTCCACTGTAAATACAAAGAAAATACTTATAAAAGATACAAAAAAGAAAATGAGAAAGAAATCAAAACATGATGTCTCTCACTACAAAAAGTCAATGAAACAAAAAGGCAGGCAGGAAGAGAGGAAATATGGACAAAAGAACTACAAGACATATAGAAAACAAATAACAAAATAACAATAGTATATCCTTCTCTATCAGTAATAACTTTAAATGTAAACTAATTGAACTCTCAAACAAAAAAAATAGAGAATGGGTGTTTTTAAAAATCCAACTATATGCTGTGTATAAGAAACTCACTTCATAAGTGAGAACACACATAGGCTAAAAGTGAAAGAATGGAAAAAGATATTCTATGCAAATGGTAACCAAAAGAAAGAAGGGGTAGACAAACTAATATCAGACAGAAGAGACTTTAAGTTAAAAAAAAAAAAAAAGTCAAAAGAGACAGAGAAGGATATTATATAATGAATAAAGGATCAATTAACTAGAAAGTATAACAATTATAAATATATATGTGTCTAACAGCAGAGTACCCAAATATACAGAACAAACATTGACAGATAATGAAAGGAAATATAGTTGGTAACACAGTCACAGTAGGAGATTTCAGCCAGGTGTAGTGGCTCACACCTGTAATCCCAGCATTTTGAGAGGCGGAGGTGAGAGGATTATAGGTTCGACATCAGCTTGGGCAAATTGGTGAGACCGCGTCTCTACAGAAAATAAAAAAATTAGCCAGGCATGGTGGCACGCGCCTATAGTTCCAGCTACTTGGAAAGCTGAGGCGGAAGGATCACCTGAGCTCAGCAGGTCGAGGCTGTACTCCAGTCTGGGTGACAGTAAGACTCCAACTCAAAAAAAAAAAAAAAAATTAAGAGATTTCAATGTTCCACTTTCATTAATGGATAGAACAACTAGCTAACCAATAACACAGATGACTTAAACAATCCTATAGACCAGTTGGAATTACCAGATATATATAGAATATTCCCTCCCACAGTAGTAGAGTACACAATCTTTTCAAGCACACATGAAACATTCTCCAGGACAAATAGCATTACAGGCCATAAGACAAGTCTTAACAAATTTAAGAACAATGAAGGCTTTAAAAGCTACCAAGTATCTTTTCTAACCACATGGAATGAAATTAGAAATCAACAGCGACAAGGAAAACTAGAAAACTCACAAATATGTGAAAAATAAGCAATATGCTAAATAACCAACTGGTCAAAAAAGAAGCCACAAGGGAAATTAGAAATATACCGAGGACAAATAAAAACAAAAATACCACATACCAAAACTTATCAGATGCAGCACAAGTAGTACCAAGATAAAAGTTTTTAGTAATAATCACATACAATAAAAAAAGAGAGATCTGAAATTAACAACTTAATTTTATACCTTAAAGAACTAAAAACAAACAAATAAAAGGACAAAGTAAATCCAAAGTTAGTATTAGGAAGGAAATAATAAAAGGGCAGAAATAAACAAAATAGAGAATAGAATAGAAAAATAATTTTAAAAAATTGGTGAAACTAAGGATTGAATTTTTAAAAAAATAAGGATCAACAAAATTGACAAAGGTAGCTAGAACAAGGGGAAAACAGAGAAGATTCAAATAACAAAAATTAGAAATGAAAAAGAAGAAATTACGACTGATGCCCTGGAAATAAAAAGGATCATGAGAAACTACTAATAAACAATTATACACCAACAAACTGTATAACCTTAGAAAAACTGATAAATTTCTAGAAACATACAACCTGCCAAGACTGAATTATGAAGAAATTAAAAATCTGAAAAAAACCCTGTAACTAAAAAGGGTATTAAGTCAGTAAACAAAAACATCTCAACAACAGAAGAAACCCATTACCAGATGGCTTCACCAGACAGTTCTACGAAACATTTAAAGCAGAATTAGCAACAATCCTTCTCAGACTCTTTCAGAAAATTGAAGAGAAAAAAACATCTCCAAACTCTTTTGAGGCCAACACTACCCTGATCCTAAAATCAGACAAATATACTACAAGAAAGAAAGAAAAAAACAAAAAAAACAACACTACAGACCAATATCCCTGATGAACATTCATGGAAAAAATTCTCAACAAAATACTCGCAAACCAAATTCCACAGTACATAAAAGGAACTATACACTGTAATCAGGTGAGATTTATTCCTGAAATGCAAGGATGACTCAACATATGAAAATCAATCAATGCAATACACCACATTAACAATGAATGCCAAAAACACATGATCGTATCAATTGATGCAGAAAATCACTTGACAAACTTCAATACCCTTTCATGATAAAAACATCCCCCAAAACAGAAAATAGAAGGAAACTACCTCAACATAGTAAAGGCTGTTTATGAAAAGCTCATAGATAACATCATACTCAATGGTAAAAAAGGTGAAAGCTTTCCCTTTAATATCAGAAGCAAGACAAGGATGACACTTTCACCAATTCTATTCAACACAATATTGGAAGTCCTAGCCAGAGCAATTAGGCAATAAAAAGAATTCAAATTGGAAAGGAAGAAGTAAAATTATCTCTGTTCACAGATGACTTGATCTTACATATAGAAAACCCTAAAGCTTCCACAAAAAAACCCATTAGAATTTTTTTTTTTTTTTTTTAGAGTTGGAGTCTCACTCTGTTGCCCACTCCCAGCCACCGCAGCCTCGACCTGCTGGGCTCCAGTGATCCTTCCGCCTCAGCCTTCCAAGTAGCTGGAATTACAGGCGTGCACTACCACGCCTGGCTAATTTTTTGATTTATTGTAGAGATGAGGTCTTGCCTACCCAGGTGGGTCTTGAACCCGCGGGCTCAGGCAATCCACTCACCTCGGTCTCCCAAAGTGCTGGGATTACAGGCTGAGCCACTGAGCCCGGCCCCTATTAGAATTAAAAAACAAATTCAGCAAAGGTATAGAATACAAAATCAACCGAAATCAGTGTGTTTCTACATATTGTAAAAGGATCATCTGTAAAAGGAAACTAAAAAAAAAATCCTATTTATAGTAGCATCAAAAATAATAAAATAATTGAGAATAAATGTAATGAAGGAGGCAAAATAATTATATACTGAAAACTATAAAACATTGTTGAAAAAATTAAAGAAGACACACATAATAAATAGAAAGACATCTCATGTTCATGGAATGGAAGACAATATTATTGAAATGCAGAAGGCTGGGCACTGTGGTTCATGCCTGTAGACCTAGTATTTTGGAAGGCTGAGATGGGAGGATCACTTGAGGCCAGGAGTTCAAGGCTGCAGTAAACTATGATCACAACACTGTTTTCCAGCCTGGATGACAGAGTGAGATCCTGTTTCAAATAAATACATAAATATATAAATAAATAAAATGTCTATACTACCCAAAGTGATCTAAAGATTCAATGCCATCTCTATCAAAATCCCAACAATCATTTTTGAAGAAATAGAAAAAAATCTTAAAATGCATATGGAATCTCAAAGAACTCTGAATAGACAAAACAATTTTGAGAAAGAAAAACAAACTGGAGGCCTCAAACTTTCCAACTTCAAGGCATATTACAAAGTTACAGCAATCAAAATAGTATGGTACTGGCATAAACAGACATACTGTCCAGTGGAACAGAATAGACAGCCCAGAAATAAACCCTCATGTATATGGTCAAATGATCTTTGACAAGCTGAGGCTACATATAGAAAAAGGATAGTCTCTTCAACAAATGGTGCTGGGAAAACCAGGTATCCACATGCAAAAGAATTAAGCTGGACCCTTGCAATATACCACATACAAAAATTACCACAAAATGGATTTAAAACCTAAATGTAAGACCTGAAACTATAAAACTGGAGAAAAATATGGGAGTAAAGCTTCATGACATTATATTAGTGAATGATTTCTTAGATATAACACCAAAAACACAGGCAACAAAAGCAAAAATAAGCAAATGGGACTATATCAAATTTACAAACTTTCATACAGCCAAAGTATATCAAAGAATGCAAAGGCAACCTAGAAAATTGGAGAAAAGATCCAGAATAAAACAAACAAACAAACAAAAAACTCCTA
This sequence comes from Cephalopachus bancanus, assembly GCA_027257055.1. NCBI lineage: Eukaryota > Metazoa > Chordata > Mammalia > Primates > Tarsiidae > Cephalopachus > Cephalopachus bancanus. The sequence goes on along the minus strand of JAPVLO010000098.1, from coordinate 2,289,156 downwards.
GGACTTAACACCAAAACCCCAAAACGACCTGGTTTTAAAATGGGCAAAAGAACTTGACAGATGTTTCTCCAAAGATATACAAATGACCAACAAGCATATAAAAAGAATCTCAGTATTACTAATCATTAGGAAATGCAAATCAAAACCATAGTAAGATCGTCTCACATGTGTTAGGATGACCACTATTAAAAAAAAAAACAACAAAATAACAAGCATTACAGGGATGTGGAGAAATTGGAGCCCTTGTACTTTGTCAGTGGAAATGTTAAATAGTGCAGCTGCTATGGAAAACAGTATGGAATTACCATACAATTTAACAATTTCACTTAGGATACATATCCAAAAGAATTAAAAACACGATCTCAAAGAGATGTTCACACACTGATGTTCTTTGTGACATTATTCACAATAGCCAAGAGGTAAAAGCAACCTAAGTGTCCATCAACAGATATACAGATAAAGAAAATTTGGTATATTCATATGGTGGAATATTATTCAGCTTAAGAAAGAAGGAAATCCTGTCATATATTATAACGTAGATGAACCCTGAGAACTTTCTGCTAAGTGAAACAAGTCAGTCACAAAAAGAAAAATACTGCATGATTCCATTTATATGAAGTATCTAAAGTAGTCAAACACTTAGAAATTGGAAGTAGAATGGTGGTTGCCAGGACTGGAGAGAGGAGTGAAGGAGAGTTACTCAAAGGGTTACAAAGTTGCAGTTTTGCAAGATGAAAAAGTACTAGAGATCTATTTCACAACAATGTGGATATAGTTAATACTACTGTACTGTACCTTTAAAAATGGTTTAAGATCGTAGAAAAAGAGAAAGAAAGAAACAGACACATAGACGTAGAGGGAAGATAGCAATATGAACATTGAGGTAGAGATTAGAGTTATGCTGCCTCAAACCAAGAATGCCAAGGACTGCTACCAAACACCAGAAACTAAGAGAGAGAGACAACAGATTCTTTCCTAGATCCTTCAGAGAGCATGGCCCTGCCAAATCCTAGGTTTTGGACTTCTAGTCTCCAGAAATGTGACAATAAATTTCTGTTGTTTTAAGCCATTCCAACTTGTGGTACAGTAATGTGTTGCTTATTGGAGATGTGTTCTGAGAAATGCATAGTTAGGCGATTTTGTCATTGTGTGAACCTCACAGAGTGTACTTACACAAACAAACCTAGATGGTGTAGCCTCCTATGTAACTAAGGCTCTATGGTATAGCCTATTGCTCCCAGGCTACAGCCTGCACAGCATGTTACTGTACTAAATACTGTAGGCAATTATAAGACAATGGCAGGTGTTTGTGTAGCAAAACATAGAAAAGGTACAGTAAATATATGGTATTATAAGCCGGGCTCAATGGCTCAGCCTGTAATCCCAGCACTTTGGGAGGCTGAGGTGAGTGGATTGCCTGAGCCCGCAGATTCGAGACCCACCTGGGCAACTTGGTGAGACCTCATCTCTACGGTAAAATAAAAAATTAGCCGGGCGTGGTAGCACGCACCTGTAGTTCCAGCTACTCGAAGGCTGAGGCGGAAGGATTGCCGGAGCCCAGCAAGCCGAGGTTGTGGTGGCCGGGAGCGGCCACTGCACTCCAGTCTGGGTGACAGAGTGAGACTCCAACTCAAAAAATAAAAAATAAAAAATATGATATTATAATCTAATGGGGCTACCTTTGTACATATATGCAGTTCATCATTGATTGAAACATTGTTATGAAGCACATTACTGTACTTTGTTTTGATAGCTCTAGGAAACTCATAAAGAAGTCCACAGGAAAAAAGCTTGCAAGTGAGTGAAGAGTTCCCTTGTGAAGGGGGCTCCCAGTTATTTGAAAGTATTACAGTAGCCCATATTCAACCTTTAAGAATGTATTACAATTTTAGCTGGTTTCTTCTTATGTACTTTCCTGGTGGCTTTTTCTTCCTCTTTTGCTCTGCCAAAGGTAACACAGTTTCTGTGTCTTATCCCTCCTCAAAAAGACTTGCCTCTCTTTGGAATTTCAGTTTGTCTGATTGCCTTGTGACCTCAAGTCTTTGATGGTCTCAAGAAATGTTATGACTTTGTGGATTAAGATTTTTCTCATTGTTAGGGTGGGAGCAATGTTCTCCTGCAACTTTCTACATCCTAAAAAGAAGTAAAACGTTCAGCATTTCCCAAAAGACTATTCCAAGAGTTATTAATAGATTATATGAGCAAAAAGAGTTCTGGTTACATATATTTGAAAAATGTTACTATGCGTTATAAATTTCCAATAAAGAATGCAAAATGTTCCAGACATATGTTATTACACAATTTTTTGGTTTACAGAGTCTCTTTTAGTTGTGTCAGGCATTCGAATACATTTGGGAAATACTGAGTTAAAAGCTTGGACATATATTTTTGTCCTTGCTATATGGCAAAATTTGTGTCAGCAAACTAGTTGGGGGATATTTTCTTTCTGCCACTTCAACACTTTTACTGAAAACAAGATCTTTCTGCTTCCACATCACTTATGCTGGAAGATATGATGACCTTTGCATTACTTTTACACTGACGGTTCTGTCTATTCTCAGGTTTTCTCCTGTTACTCATCAAATACCAAAATGAAGGGATGCTTGATTTCGTAAAAAGTGAACATAAAGTTCCATCAAATAAATACGTTTAGCAAATTTAATTAACACATTTCTAGTTAGAACACTGTATACTTATAAATTAAATATCGCACAATATGATCATTTAATCAAAAACATGTTATACATAATACTTTTGATAAAATACTTTACCTTCATGTGAATTGCCCATTTTAATCGTTCTGTGGTATTTCTATTGTGTCTGCTCATATTTTTTCCTCAAAATGTGTGAAACATAAATGATTTTTTTAAAAAATACATATTTTCAGTCAGGCGCCTTGACTCATGCCTGTAATCCCCCAGTGCTTTGGGAGATCAAAGTGGGAGGATCATGTGAAGCTAGGAGGTCAAGACCAGTCTGAGCAATCTAGTGAGACCCCATCTCTGAAAAAAATTTTTAAAAATATTACAGGTGGCACACACCTACAGTCCCAGCTACTTAGGAGGCTGAGATGGAAGGATCACTCGAGTCCAGAAGTTCCAGGTAGCTGTGAGCTACGATTGTGTTATTGCACTTCAGCCTGGACACAAAGTGAGATTATCTATATATCACCATGACTTTCTTACATTTCCATTGTATATATAATATATGCTATTATATATGTAGTATAATATATGTATATATCTCTTCATTTTCTTTCTTTCTTTTTTTTTTTTTTTTTGAGTTGGAGTCTCACTCTGTGGCGCAGACTAGAGTGCAGTAGCATGCTCAGTCACCCCAGCGTCGACCTGCCAGACTTAGGCGATCCTTCCACCTCAGCCTTCCAAGTAGCATGATTTTCTTAATGCTACTACAGGTTTAGTACTCTTCTTTCAATCTTGAATAAATGGGGTAGGATAGAAGATCTGACTTCAAAACATATTGTTGTTTATCTCCGAGTCCAAGATAGGAAGGAGAAAGGTAAGAAAGAAGAAAAAGTCAAATGGAGAAAGGTAAGAAAGAAGAAAAAGTCAAATAAGAGCTAGCATATTTGCCAAATGCCAGCTCTGTTCAGTGAAGTACTATAGAGTTTACCAAAAGGCCATCCCCACATCCCCTGCTTTATCTCTCACTTGCAGGTATGGCCACAATTCTCAAACTCAGTTGTAAATGACAAAAAAAGAGAACAGAAGTAGGAAAGTATACATTTCATAAACTGAAGAACATGCACTGTGGAATGCCCCATTTAACTTTATAGACACACACATACAAGGTGGCTCTGATTTTGGTGACTGTATTGCTGAAAAATTTTTTGAAGTCTAATTTACCTATTTAACTCCTATTCTCTTCTCCTCAATTCAGTTGTTGATTATATAAGAACTTATTTCTAGGTTGCCAATCATCTAACTCAAAAGGAAGGAAGCCACAACCACTAGACTCTTATACTACTTCATGATTAGGGTAGGAGAAACTAGGGTAATTAATGTGCTGGTTGGCATCTTTGACAGCTAACTTTAAAAATATCCAATTACTAAGTTTGAATCAACCTTGAAATGTCCTGGACATTATATAAGCAGACCGGTAGCTGTGACTGTCGTCGCTCAGATGTAGCAGAGCCTTTATAATGGACAGACCGCATACATTTTACACCAATAGAAAATTTTCTAATAAAGAAAGCAAGTTTTTTTTTAGAAGAGTCATTTTACAATTTCTTAAAGTTAATAGGTTTTCTGGGTTCCTATGCAAGACAGACATCTGTGACCTATGCCACAGAACCTGTGCCAAAGTTCATGACTCCAGACCAGTTGTGATTTCTAAGCAAGCTAACTCTTTAATAGGTCAAATTTACAACCTGCCTTTAGCCACTATGCAGGACCTTCTGGAGATTAACTTTACCCACTTTAGTACCACTATGACATTCCCTTTGTTTTGTTCTCCTTATGTATTCATCCCATTGTACCATATGCATTATTAGAAGTCCCTTCAAATATTTGTTTTAAGAACAAGGCAGGATATAAATAAATTTAAACAAACTCACCTTTTAAAAATAAATTTGAAATATTAAACCCTTATAACTTGAACTGCAGATCTCATTGTCTCAAATATCTGTGTCTGTGAGTACTAGTTAAATTCATTCACTTCAAAGAAGTGCCTGCCATCTGTCACTCACCCTTCTGGGCATTGGGAAAAACACTCGCAAAAAGCATGCCACTCAGAGCATGCCATATAGTGAGGTAACAATTTAAAATAAGATGGTTAGAGAGGGCCTTAATGAGAGGTGATATATCATAACCCAAAGAGCCTGAAGAAGATGAGAGATTAAAAGCATAGATATCTAATGCAAGAACATTGGGTATACAGTATAAATAAAACACACATCAGTCCTTGCCCTCATGAAGATTTAGTCTTGTGGGTACAATGACTGACAAATAACTAAATATGAGAAATAATTACAGCTATGCTAGGTGTGAGAAAAAACAAGTGATTTGTGAAAGAATGGTAGAAGAGGGAAGTTTAATCGAGCCTGGGGTATGGGGAAGGCTTCTTTGAGGAAATAATATTTAAAGTGAAATTTGAAGTATAAGTTGGCATGAGTTAACAGGGATACGAGGGAAGACAGCATCCCAAACAGAAAGTATCTGCAAAAGCCCTGATGGGAGGGTTGGAAAACTGGATATGGCTAGAACCTAGTAGGCAAAGAAGACTGATTATAGATTTGCGGTTGAATTCTAAGGGCAATTAATTATTAAGAGTTCAAATTAGGGGACCAAAAAGATTAAAGCTGTGTTTTTTATTTTTATTTATTTTATTATTATTTTTTTTGAGTTGGAGTCTCACTCTGTCGCCCAGACTGGAGTGCCGTGGCACGATGCCAGCCACTGCAGCCTTGACTTGTTGGGCTCTGGCAATCCTTCCGCCTCAGCCTCCAAATAGCCAGAACTACAGGTGCGTGCTACCACGCCTGGCTAATTTTTTTTGATTCATCGTAGAGACGAGGTCTCACCAAGTTGCCCAGGTGGGTCTCGAACTCGCGGGCTCAGGCAGTCCACTTGCCTTGGCCTCCCAAAGTGCTGGGATTACAGGCCGAGCCACTGAGCCAGGCCTAAAGCTGTATTTTTTAAAGATCACTCTAAAAACAACGAGATCAGAGGAAAGAAGAGTGAATATAGAAGACCATCCAGAGATATTGCAGATGTGCAGGCGAAGATGACAACAGCATAAGGGTGGTGGACGCTGAGAACAGAGATGGATAGTTTGAAAGAATTAGGAGATAGAAAAGTCAGAATTTCATGATGGAATAGATCCATGAGAGTTGAGGAAGAAGGTAAAAGATGGCTAAAGGTACCTAACTACTGCTTTAACTTTTTCATAGGTAGATCCTACTTTCTACCCGGAGAAGTAGTAAATGACAATGTGATTTTATTTTTTTGTGGCAGGGACATGGGAGTAGGAGGAACAACAATTTCAATCATATATGTTAGTAAGATTTTATGCCAGAGCTGCCAAATTGTCATAAACATAGCCACTTCCATTTGTACAATCTATGCAATTTGTTTTGTCTTCACTAATGCAAGACACTTGGCCATGACAGTTCAGGAAAAGTGAAGCAGTTGGATTCTACATTTTAAATCTTATGAAAAATATTCATATTGATGGGACTGTAGACATTTATACAATCTGTAAGCAGAGAAAATCAATACCTTGTACAACCTTCTATCAAAGTTTAAGTAATCCAGGGCACCAAATATAGCATTTTGGAACACTAAAGCACTAAAGAATTAGTTTTTCATCAGTTAATTGGAATATACAACTCTTAGAGAAAGAAGCCGTTCCCTGCTGTTTATGGATCCTATAAAAGTCACCTATGCTAACCTAAATCATGTTATCACCAAAGAGGTGGTATTTGTTTTTAGGGAAAACAGTTGAACAAGTTAATGTCAGTGACTTATTTATCTTAAGCTATTACCTAAAACTAAATCTAGTTACTCAGAGGAAGGAAAAAAAGGCATTTCTTCTCTAGAGACCATCAAACATCTAGTCATGCTAACTATAATTTTTATAGCTTTTCTCTACTTAGTCCTCAAACAATTGTAAACTAAGTAGAAGTTTTTGTTTGCCATTAGGCCAAAAAGATAAAAGTAAAACAAAAAAGTTTAAATAAAAATATTTCATACAATCTTTCTACCAGTAGAATTTGAACCAAGCATTTAAATGCCCCAATAGTCTAGTGTCAGAATTCATAGTATTAGAATAGTAAATACCTATAAGGCACATAGGTTTTCCTTGTGCTATGAAATAAAAAAAAATTCAATTAAAACAAAAGTCAAATTGATACTGTTAATTTATTTCTCACAAGTAGTAGCATGAAGTAAAAAGAAACACTGAGACTCCTCAGAATACAGATGTGTAGAAAGGCATTAGAACTAAAATGATACTCCAAGAACAGCAACTGTAGCTCACAGAAAAAAATAAATTTTATTTAATGACCAAGTACACACACATTTACACAATATTTACTCTTATCATGTGGGATAGATTATGAAATATTCTGCTCTATGTTCTTTCATTAAGAAAAAATATTAGTTTAAAAAATACTGCTCACAATTTAGTAAACATATTTTGCAAAACACTATTATGCTATAATCCATAACTACTCTAGAGCATTACTAATGCTGAACTATAATTTTAGGGAAATGTATGGTCTTGCACCTTCTTGGAATTAGTCCATAGTAGTATTTTATGTACTCAGACAAAAGAAAATTAATATAGCTTTGCTACCATGTATCCAGCCTGGACACGATACCCATTTTCAGTGTGCTTAAATCATCCACCTTCCCAGGCCCAAGACTTGAGGACCCTTTGTCTATATTATACATTTTATATAAAAGTATTTTTATGTACATTATTTCACTTGATCCTCACAACAACCCTGTGAGGTAGGTAGGAAAAATATCAGATTCACTTCATAGATAATAAAGTTAAGGTTCAGAAAAGGTTAAGTGGCTTTCCTAGTAAAAGTGACATACCTAGTAAAAGGCAAGGGAGAATAAGAGTCATCAACTTTTTTTTTTTTTTTTTTTAATAATTTTCTTTTTGATTTGATGTCTCACTCTGTTGCCCAGGCTGGAGTGTAGTGGCACACTCACAGCCACCCCAGCGTCGACCTGCTGGGTTCCAGTGATCCTTCCGCCTCAGCCTTCCAAGTAGCTGGAATTACAGATGCACACTACCACGCCCAGCTAATTTTTGATTTATTGTAGAGACGAGGTCTCTCCAAATTGCCCAGGCTGGTCTCGAACCTGCAGGCTCAGGCAATCCACTCGCCTCAGCCTCCCAAAGTGCAGGGATTACAGGCTGAGGCACCAAGCCTGGCCAGAATCATCAACTTTTAGATTAAAGGCTCTTTTCTCTAAACCACATAGCTTCTAAGAGTATAAACTAACCTCAAGTATTTTTACCACTTCCTCATTTTCTTATTGTTGATGCAGCTTTATTTAGGATACAACAAAAGACCTAAATCTAAGTTTATCATGTTAAGTTTATGCTTCTCTGCCAATGAAAACTTAGAGCCACGGAACATATATTTTTTGGAAAGCACTATTTTGTAGTTATCGTCTAAAGTCATAGAAGCAATGTGAAAGACCCTAGAGGCCAAGGAAATTGAAGAGAAGTCAGAGGAAGAGATATAAAATGGAATACTAGTAGATTTTAGTCTTTTTTGAGCTTTTACTTTTGTGAGAGGGTTCAATGGAGAGTTTTATTATGCAGATGAGACTTGAAGCTTCTGAAGATCTAAGTCTTGATGAGATTATTCAAATTCAAATCTTGAATGCATAATGAAGGTAGGCCATGGTCTTCAAAAACTTGGTACTTGATGCTTGAAAACAAAACAAAAAATTCTACTAGCAAGTCTAATAAACTATTTTTTTTTTAAAGGGAAGTAAAAAGTATAACTCTGGTCAGTAATCAGATCACTAGAAACCATTTTGAAAGAATACAAGAGAAAATAAAAAACAAAGGAGAAAAGGAAAGGAAAAAGTTTGAAAAGATATATATACAGAATGGCTAAATATTTTCATTGGCTTATTTCTTTGATTACCATTCTTCACTGTAAACTACAACAGAATTTAAAGTTCTTATAGAAACATCCTGCGGCTGTAGTGAGATGAACTGATTTAATGATAATTTCTTGCAACTCTTTGATCACTACCCGTGATATCATATTGTCTTAAAGAGCTTTTGATCTCTGAAACCATGGCCAAAATGTTTGTTGGAAGAGACAGCATAAAATGACATTGATTTTTTGTGGGATAGGAAAAGAAGCTAAAGCAGGAATATTGTGATTAGAAAATATTTAAATAGGGAGAAAAGTAACAAAGCCTTCAAATAAAAAAATCCAGAAGCCTTTGCAAGGTTCAAATGAAAAACATATACTAAAAATATTGTAAACATATGCACAATATAATGGAATAATATAATAGAAGAAAGGCCACTTGAAATTCCAGCTCAGTAAATAATTACCAGTGGCCTGTGTCCGTCGGGGGATACTAGAATTTGTTTCAACTCCCCCCTCTCTTTTTTGGAGAAAATGTTTAATCTCTTTAATTGACTTAGTTCTGCATTCTTTCTGTTTTGTTTTTTTTTGTTTTTATTGTTTTTTTTTTTTACTTTATGTGCTCCTATCAGCCTGGCTTTTTTTCAAGAAAAGTTTGCACTTCCAAAAGTTAATAATAATAATAATAGCAGCACCTAATATTTACTGAGTTTGTACTTTGTGCCAAAGCATTGCTCTAAGCACTCTATATAAAGTAACTCCTTTAATCCCCATAACAACCCATGAATTCGATACTACTATTATCCCTAATTTACAGGTGAAGAACTGAGGCACAGAGAAATTAAGAAATTCAGGCAGATACCTAGCTAGTAAATAGCACAGCCAGTATTCAAACTCAGTCCCTCTGGCTCCAGAACAGAAAGCTACACCCACTGCTCTACAGAAAGGGTTTCAGTACAACAAAATTTATCAAGACTAGGGCTTTACTGTAATCAGGAACATGCCATGCCACAATCTCTCATTGCATATTACGATTAGAAAGTACAGTGACTAATATAAATTCTCCAACAGTAATAATATAGAAAGTTTCAGCAGTAACCATGCAGAAGTGACACCCTGCAGGAATCTCAAAGCAGTTTAAAAATAAAGCATGTCACTAAAATATTAACAGTGATAGTGGATTTTGGTGACTTTACACCTTTTTGCTTAAATATATTTTCTATAACCTAATTTTTATAAAGTGAACATGGATTACTTGTATAATTTTTCTCTCTTTTTTTTTTTGTGAGAAAGTAGGATTTATTAAGAAGACGGAAAAGCTTCCATAGTGGGAGGGGACCTGAAAGAGGATGCCCATGTGTATAATTTTTTTAACAAGTTTTTTAAAGCATGACATAATCATTATTAGCATTAATATATATTAAATGTACACTAAAACTACTAGATAAGTCTGTTCCTGTTCTATTTGAAGAGTTAAACAAAAAAATTCAAGGTAGAGTAAGCTTTATGGTTAATAATAAAAACAACAAGCTGGGCTCGGTGGCACAGCCTGTAATCTCGCGCCTTTGGGAGGCTGAGGTGAGTGGACTGCCTGAGCCCGCGGGTTCAAGACCCGCCTGGGCAGCGAGACATCTCTACAATAAATCAAAAAATCAGCTGGGCGTGGTAGCGCATGCCTGTAATTCCGGTTACTTGGAAGGCTGAGGCAGAAGGATCGCCAGAGCCCAGCAGGTCGAGGCTGCGGTGGCCAGGAGTGGCCACTGCACTCCAGTCTGGGCAACAGAGTGAGACTCCAACTCAAATAAATAAATAAATAAATAAATAATAATAAAAACAATAATAGCTATTATTTACTTAGTATCTAGTGCAGGCAAACCTTCATATATATTACCTAATCTTCAGTAAATTTCTATTTTACAGATGAAGAAACTGAGGCTTGGAATAAATAATAAAACTTAGCTAGCAAAACAGCCGGTAAAGATTGGAGCCCAGATTCAAACCTGCCTATACTATTCTAGGATCTATGCTCTTTCCGCTGTACCATGCCGCCTCTCCAAATGCCAAAAGATCTGTCTTCTGTTATTAAACACACTGAAGAGATCTTTATAAAATAGAGGTATTCTTCCCTGACTTCTTCAACAAAAAAATACTAAGCATAATATTACTTACATTCATTCGGTCAGGGTTATCAGTTTGAACATCCATTAATACAGAGCTGTCTCTTCATTTGATAAAAAGGACTCCGATTGCTACAAGTTTAAAATTAGCTAGTTTGCTTTATGACTTTTTTCTTTTCCTTCCTTGTCAATGTGCCTGCCTCTAATAGGAGTGCTTGGCCTATTCACAATTTGTTACTTCTAATATGCTGTGGAGTTTGATACCAGTTAATTATGCTGATCGTAACTGTGTTTAAAATAAAAGTAAGAAAACTGAGTAAGGGCCTGCGAAAAGCACACGGATTTTGTGTCTTATAATTTGGGTGTTCAGGTAATTTTTAAATGTATGTCCTGATTATGTAAGTTGAGGCAACCAGTGGATAAGTTGGCTATCAGTATTTAAATACAGGAATAATAGATGTAACCTATAATAGATGTAAACTCATCTACAATAAAACACTTTATTACACTACAACATCTTTTTTAGGATTTGAAATAGGTCTTCAAAACAATCTAGTACGCTATCCCACACAATGCAAAATTCCCTCTACAATGTTCTGATGTTCAACCTCTACTTAAGCAACCCTAATGACCAGAAAGAAGTTCACTGCCTCGTGACACAATCTGCTTCACTGCTGACTAGTTCTATACTTCCTCCCATTTAGAATTAGTTTTGGCCTCGAATAATTGAGAATGAGTGTATTTCCTATTGAGTTTATTCAACTGTTCCAAAGCATTCCGTTTGTATTGTTTTTAACAAAATAGTCCTAATCCCCTCAATCTAATCATGACAGTTGTCCTTTTATATAATCACAAAAATGATTAAAAATGGTTCTCTTGATCTTCAAGGTATACCTAGTAATGAAATCCTATATTAATATTTTGTAGGTTAATGGGGTCTGTTTAATCTTGGTCATACACAACTGGGATGCTAGGAAAGGGTTATGGATTTAGCTCAATTCAAATTGAACAGTAATATATTTTTGAGTTCTCTCTTCTTTTTTCTCCTACCCAAAACAATACCACAAAGTAGAATCTTAAAAGCTACCCTTAGCCATAATTGTTTATGCTGCAAGATTTTAATTTTTTCACTCAGGTTTTTATCTTTCTTCCTGTCATTTGGACCCTGTGAATAATCATAAAACTTCCAAAATTCTGCAAGCTACACTCAAAATCACGAATTAGCCCATGACAGGCCCAGCTCTGTAGCCTTAAAGTGCTGACTTTTTTTCCTCATTGCACTAACTGAATAAATGGATTACTTCCTATCTAGTTTTCAAAAAATAATACATATAATGTATTATACATCTATGCACACACATACAAGTATCTTCCTCAATTCTATGTTCTCTACATGTAACTTTTATATTCATGTTTATCTCCTTTGTTTCCATATATCACCTTTTTATATTCTAGCATCTTGAAGCAGGAAAACAACCTACCCTTGGATTCAATTCACTGCTATCCATTCTCTTAGCAGGAATAAGGAGTCTCACCATAGGCACCTCATCCAATGATTTCTCTTTCATGATATGGTGATTAATCTCCAGGATTTTAAGAGGCAAAGCATTATTTAACAGAGATGATTGTATGCAAAATACTCTACCAAAGTATGGTACAAAATGCCTGATATACCATAACCTGTTCTATTTCATTCATCATGACCAAGCCTCTGGATTAGCAGCCTTCATTATGATTTTAGTAAGACACACAATCAGTGATATCATATAGGTATGTATCTTACATTGTCTATTCTCAAGCATGTTTCAGATAAAATCCCTCTACTAATAAAATAATTATTATATCTTTTACTCACTTATTACTATTATTCTAAATGTCTCACAGTAACTGTATAGGAAGACAAAAAATGGCTAGAGAGGTGAGACACCAGAACTTTTCACTGAACCCCAAGGCAGATAATCAGCCAATTTAAAGTAATACAAAATGAGATCATTCATACATCTTTTTCTAAATTATCTTTCTAGTTTACTGATTTTACTAACAGAGAACAAGCCATTCTTCAAAATGCCTTAAGCCAGTTCTAAACATCAAGAACAAAGTAAAACAATTGTAAGACTTGTTTAAAGGGTATAGAGTTCCTAAGTAACAAGTCAAATAAAACATAGTTCATTCCATTCATTAATGCTGAGCTCAGAACCATGCGAATGTGATACAAACCTAGCATAAAAACACAGGTAAAAGCCATCATATCACCTGGCCAGGTCAGCAACATGCTATGTACTGTACATGAGTACTGAATTCAGCAGCACTAAGCACTTAGTATTCATAAGTTCTTATTAATAGTAAAAATCTGATGTCAAAGTTTAAAAGCTAGTACAATATCATAAACCTCCTTGGAGCCCTGGAAAAAAAAAACTCACTTGTATAAGCCCACTCCCTCTACTGGTACAAATAATTACAAAAACAGAAAATCATAAGAAGCAGTATAATAGGCTCATTCATAATTATTAAATCACCTTTAAAGCCTTGCTGTTTGTTTCTTAGCATTATGAAAATCAAAACATGCTCTTGGCTGGACATGGTGGCTCACAACTGTAATTCCAGCACTTTGAGAGGCTGAGGCAGGAGGATCACTTGAGGCCAGGAGTTCGAGACCAGCAAGACCTCGTTTCTACAAAAAATAGAAGAATTAGCCAAGTGTGGTGGTGCATGCCTGTAGTCCCAGCTACTCAAGAAGCTGATACAGGAGAATTGCTTAAGTCCAGGACTTTGATGAGCCATGATCATGCTACTTTACTCCAGCATGGAAGTCAGAGTGAAAGTCTGTCTCAAAACCCCCTTCCCCCAAAAAAGAGTATACAGAAAAAATGTGAGTCTTGTACCTCTGTCAATAATTCCTTACATAACTTTGAAAAAATTTTGCATGTATGTGTGTAAACATATGTTTTTGAAAAAAGCAAATGAAACATACTATACATAGAGCTCTATATTGTCTTTCTCTGTTAACACTGTGTATTAGGGACTTTGCCATATCTGCATCTGTAGATCTACTTCATTTCTTCTAATAGTTGCAAAATATTACATTGTAAAAAGGTACTTATTTAACTAGAACTCTGTTGAGGCATATTTAAGCTACTGTAGTTTTAAAAAAATAATTGAACCAATATGTGACAAATATATTTGCATGGAACTTTTTGTGTGCAAGCTCAAATATATCTAAAGCATGGATTCCTAGAAGTACTGCCTGCTGTCAGAATTAAACAAATTCTGAACAAGAAGCCAGCAGTGTCTCTACAAAGGAGACTAGGAAAAACTACAAGTTAAATGTTTAGTCATTAAAAGGCGTTAAATACTATCATAAAGTTAGAAGTTAAGGTTTTGAAAAGTAACAAACTGATGAATTAGCAAAGGTAAAATAGGAAAAAGAGAAACTTTATCCCCTGAGACAGAAAGATGAAGGGCCTGGAGAATAAACTATCGAAGAGATTTTTAAAAGAAAGATAAAAGAAAAAAAAGAAACTAGCATAAATAAGGCAGAGTTAAGAAAAAAAATAGATGTTTTGGTCTCTTTTCTTGCTTAAATCTAAGGCACACACAAAAAATTGACCAGTATATTTGAGACATATACTACTACGCAGCCAAACTTGGATGCAAGATGATTTAAATGACTGTTGAGGCCTCATTTCTACAGGTGATCTGTAGATTGAAACAAATCAGTGCTGAGTCTCTCCAAAAAAAGAAAAGCAGAGCAGCAACCTTCCAGAAACAATATAAATACAGCGCTTGTCAATCTTTTAAATTCCTGACCAACCTGACAGGAAAATAGTAACAATTGCCTCATATCCTACAATACAAACCTCTTTTTGGAAGGTCCTGATTAAAACATAAAAAGATTCAGATTTTTAATTATAATCCTACAGTCTCCTGGGCAAATCTAGGGCTTAGTTCTAATACAACACATTCAACAACTTACCTCTCCCAAAGTGCTAGGATTTGAATGCCACAATACATATTGATTCATGTTTTTGTCCATTAATGGTCCATAGGTTTCTTTAAATGAAGTCCATTTTAGAGTCCATAGATATCAGTGTTCTGCAAAACTGAAAACCTCAAGAATGTCAATGCACATACCTAAGTTACCACTTGGATACCAATTAATCAATTATAAATAACAGTATAGATATTAAGATGTGCAAAATTTAGTGGACATGACATTGAACAGAAGACTGAGGTAGCAAAATCAGACTTTGAGACAATAATATTAACATAAATCCAGAGGATCTCAAAATATTGCTCTGTACCATATTTATATATATTCTAAAGGTGACACCACAGTAAGAGCATACAAATATAGGGATGATTTGGACACCAACACTTTTCAGAAATTGGGAAAACAAGATTTAAGCATAGGTAAACTTTAAAAATTTGAATAGTGCAATAATGTATTTACAGGTTAACTTTTTGAAGTTTTTACCTATTTTAAGAACATCTTAGATATTACATCTTAAAAATGCTTAGTTTTTTCTTTGTTAAAAAAAAATTACACATTGCACAACACAGCAATATGACATAAATGCAGTTTCCTAGCCCACTATACCCAAATCTAATGATAAGAATCTGGAACCTCTCAAGAGCTGCTACGTCATTAGCTAGCCCATATACACAACCACCTCGCTGGACTAGGCAGTGATTCACGCCTAGATCTCATTACACACCCTGATGACAGTCTAATCTGCACTTTTTTTCCATTTGACAACCAAAACCTATTTAGTTACAGTACTTTGGTTTTTAGGTCACTGCTTGCTCCTTATCACATTTAAGACACCTAAACACATACTTTTTACAAAGGAAGCGATGCAATCGTCAAAAATTCATTTTTGGGAGGGGCGCCTACAACTGTTTGGAAGGAGTTAACTTTATATGAAAACACTAAGTGTAATCTGACTGGATTTTTATAAATTACTATTTTCATTTTTATTCTAAATCTAATTTACATCTCAAGTGTAAGTAGCACATTTACTTAAAATCTAAGAAAGACATTTTAAAAAGGAAAGTAAGTTTATACTGCTGAAAAGAAAGCACTCAGAATACTCAGTGTCTACTGCAGCTTATCATCTGCGGACCAACTCTTCTCTAGTATCCCTTCCCTGGAAGTTGGTCCCAGAAAAGTAAAAGAACCTGAAAGACGCCAAACTCATCATCCTATCTTTTCTATCTAGAGTAAAATATTAAGACACATTTCTAAGTTTCAATAAGCACCAAAACAAAGCCACAGCATCCTCATAAACCACCGATTGGCAAACTAAACAGGAGGCACTTCTATATTCAGAGGTTGGGAGGCTGAGATTTGGAAGAAGTTCTCCCGCCAAGTCAGAACCAGGTTATTTCGTTTATTAATTAATTCATTCCTTCGACAACATCTAAAGAACGCCTAGTAGGGGCAAGGCACTGTCCTAGGGGTTAAGAGACAAAATGCTGAGGTACCCGTTCCGTTAGCAGAACGGACGGGGGTAGGTGGGAAATAAACGCTAGGTCACTCATCTCAGTGCTCCAGGCTCCGTCTTCCCGACACGAGCGCCAATGATGTTAGCCCACGACCCCAGCCGGAACCGATTCCCAGAAGACTCAGCCAGTGTTCCTTCGACCCTCTTGGCCCTCACGACCGGTTCCCAAGAGTTGCCGGTATCCCTGTCTCCTCGGAGAGTCTCATGCCAGGGACCCTTTCCTCCAGCCACCACCTAATGCGAGAGAGCCTCCTCTGTCCTCCTGAGCATAGGTCATAGAGAGACCTGGGCCTTCAAGCCCAGCTTCCACCCCGGACTCCGTTCAGATCCGGCCCGCAGGTTACCTGCAGGAGATCCAAGGCTCCCGGCGAACCACAGGCTCCCCGCCTCGCCCCGCCCCGCCCATCGCGACACCCCCCACAACTAGGTACCGCCTTCACGGCGTAACTTCCGGTGCGTCACGTTCGGCCGGAATTTCACGGACCCTGCTGTCTAACTAAGGGCCCGGCTCGGCTGGGTGACGTCACTTCCTGACTTTTTCTTGGTTAGTCGCTGGTTCTTTCTCTGCGCTTTCCACCTCCCGCTTGTCGGGTTTATTTCGTCTGCTTGCGTAACCCAGCCCGGAGAAGTGCTTTCCTCCCCCAAACTTCTTTTTGCAGCTACTTCCCTCTGCTCCTTCTTACCTTGTACCCAACAAATCACAAGATTGTCCTTGGGATTTTTCTTCATTTGCTCAGTGGAGTGCTTGGGAGTGAGGTCTCTGAAATTACGATGTCTGGTTTCAGATGCTACACACTTCTAACCCAGGCACGTTACTTAACCTCGCTGTACCTGGTTCAAACTTGGAACGATTGTGTTATTACTGAGATAATACGTGGAAAGCACCGCTACATTGAAAGCACTCAGTGAGTGTTAACTATTACTTTTTGCTGCACTCTTTTGCCCTGTTGGAACATGTAAGTGCTAAGGAAGGTTGGAGCCAGTTTTCCTGTTACCTTTTGTATCCCCAGTTTTTAAATAAGTGATTAGCTGATTTTGCCTGGTGCCTTCTTAGTAACTGTTAGCTCCTCCAAATTTGGAATCTTACATAGAAACCAACATTAACCCTACTTGAGCTCACCTGCTTAGTTATTGTGCTAGGTAACGAGGGAAAGATGAATAAAACCCAGGCTCTACACTCAAGAACATGAAAATATTCAATAAATGACTTTTGGAGGAAGGAAGTCAACCCAGGAAAAAACAGAAGGGATCAGCTGAGCTGGGAGTTTTATCCTTAGGACAAAAAATACGCAGAATGATAGAACTGAAAGGAACTTTCGAGGCAATTATTTAGTCAACATCTTGCTGCTACATACAGGTAAGGAAAATTTGATCTAGAAAAATGACTACAAGTCAGAATTCGTGGCAGTGCTCAAAATGCTCATCACCTCTCCCCATTCCCAAAACCTGCCTCAAAGTGTTAGTAAAGTAAGACTAACTCTTAAGACCTTTACTTTCAAGTGAAAAGGACTAGGAAAATTCCAGTTCAGGAGAGACAAGAGCAATGAAATCTAAATGCCACACAACTTGTATGCTTTGGTGTAGTGGCTACTGCTGGGTTCATTTCAAACACAGTGTTCCCTTTCCCCTGGAAAACTTATGTTTACCCGTAAATGAGGGATAAACTATCAGCCACTGTGAGCTCTATCTTCAGTTTTAACTGGCTGGACAAGAATAAGTAACAGACCCAAGAGGCTTCAGAATAGAGTCTGTGAATGTACTACCAATGATGTCCATGATTTTATTTAGTTTTCTCTAATTGGAGGCAATTTCTCCTAATTATTCAATCTTGGATTAGGAATATGACAAAGCCAGCACAGGTATTATTGTTGAAATGCTGGTAATGGGCCTGTGGTCTGTATTCCAAATAGCATAGAACTTAAAAAAAAAAAAATTAAAGATGTGGGGTACAATTCAGGGTTAGGTATACAAATGTTTATTATGCAGGTACCCTTGTTGATGAGGTGTGCCCCTATCTTCCCCAGGCAGATTCCCACTACTGCCAATGCCGCTTCTCCGCCCCACTCCTGGCAGTTTCCTGCTACTGCCAAACCTTTTCTTATAGTATTATGATAATTGTTCAAGGTCCGCTTATGAGTGAGAACATGTGGTACTCAGTTCTTTGTTAACATGGACCTCTTAATAGAAAAATAATTCAATGTTAATGTTCTCATAAGCCCATCTAGTTCCCTCGTTCAACCAATGACACTTCTCCTCCTTTGCTACTAATATACTATAACTTGATAAAAATAGATTAAAAATATGGAGATGTTTAATCAAATTTTAAGTCATTTGGACCACATTTTTTTTAAAGGGGATCACAATTTACACAGGTCTTAAAGTCACCTTGTTTGGGTTCTATGCCTAGCTCTGCTATTAACTAGCCACCTTAGAACACTTTACCTCTCTGTCCTCAATTTCCTCTTTAAGGTTTTTCCCTGAAACTAGCCTTGTATTGTTCTGTCTAGCAGGAAAAAAAAAGTTCATATACTTACCACTGTGACCACTAGATGGCAAGTGGTAAGGGACTCCTTTCCTTCCCTCACTCCCTCCCTTCCTTCCTTTTTCTTTCTTATTAGTTAATTTGATCAAAGGCATCATTGTATAGTACCATTTATTCGAACAACTGCCTACACTAGTGACAATGGAGTATCTCAAGGCTTTAGGAGAGGATAGGTCTAAAATGTTTGTTGAATGAGTGAAAGAATGAATGGATTCCAGTATTAGTTCTAGGCCTTCTATCCCCTGCTACTGCCACTCCTGTTTCTTTTTGTATTAAAATACTTCTTCCTTTTTAAAAAAAAAAAATTGTTACTATAGGAATGTGGGGTACAAGTGAGGATTAACTACATAAGTAAGATACCTGCAGGTGAAGTTTGAGCTTCTAACTGGCCCTCACTCCCCCTGGTAATGAACCAAGTACCCTTTGTGTTATCATAAACCCCTCAACCCTCCTCTCTCCCTCCCCTAGCAGTGCCCAGTGACTACTAATGCAAACACTTCCTTTAAAGCTTTGGGGGTAGGAAGAGAAATAAAAGGTAAGACAGTATAAAGAGGAGTTGGACTAAGAGAATGAGAAAAATAAGTGTGTTGCATATCAAAGCAAACAAATGTACTATAATATTTATGGATGGAATAATATAATGTCTAGAACTTCTTTTTAAAATAATATGGGAGGTATCAGATGCTAAGTATTGATAATATATTGATATTGTTTTATTATATCCTTCTCTCCACTTTTTGTATATGCTGGAAATTTGCTTTATACAGTTAAAAATAAGAGCAACTATGAGTGCATTTCCCTTCCTCTAGATAAGACTGAATTTAAAGTATCCCACTGAATGTCCAGATGCTTTTACTCAGTGTTACAGAAAACTTGTCACAGATTGGGTTTTCCAGAAGAAGACAATTATATGGAGATGGGAAGAAGATTTTTATTAAGAATGACGAGAAGCCGGGCTTGGTGGCTCAGCCTGTAATCCCGCGCCTTTGGGAGGCTGAGGTGAGTGGATTGCCTGAGCCCGTGGGTTCGAGACCCGCCTGGGCAGCGAGACTTCATCTCTACAATAAATCAAAAAATCAGCCGGGCGTGGTAGCGCATGCCTGTAATTCCGACTACTTGGAAGGCTGAGGCGGAAGGATCGCCGGAACCCAGCAGGTCGAGGCTGCGTTGGCTGGGAGCGGCCACTGCACTCCGGTCTGGGCGACAGAGTGAGACTCCAACTCAAAAAAAAAAAAAAAAAGAATGACGAGAAAGATTTGTTCAGAGAAGAAGTTTATTTGCTATTCAGATCCAAAGAATCATCAGCCGTTCTTGGAGGGAGTTCTAGATTAAGTATTTCCATCAGAGTATCATTGTCAGGCTGAAATAGCTAACCCATTTAATTGGATATAGTCTGCCCCAGGAAGAATATAATCTCAAGCAAGGTGGCACTCTGCAGCTGAGGCTACTTGCTAACCCCACTCCCTGCAACTGGGCACCAAGTGCTTGCTTGAAAGGGAATCTGGGCAGCACATCTTTGCATCTTCCAAAAATGCAACTTAACCTGGCTTAAACAGTAAGGAGATGTATTGACTTTGATAACTGGAATATTATGACAGACATCAGGGTTGTTGCTTCAGCAGCTCAGTGATATCATCCAGTACCCACATTTCTTTGTATCTTTGCTCTACCTTCAGCAGCATCTGCTTCTGCTTACAGCCAGCTTCCCCTGAGGTGGCAAAATGGCTGTAGCAATTTGAGGTCATATCTACACACTGTGCACACCTTCAGAGGGGATGGACATGCATGCATTCAGTAAAATGCATACTCCATTTTATTGTGCTTCGTGGATATTGCATTTTTTACAAATTGAAATTTTGCAGCACTGGGCTCGGTGGCTCAGCTGTAATCCCATGCTTTGAGAGGCCGAGGTGAGTGAATTGCCTGAGTCAGCAGGTTCAAGACCTGCATTTGCAACTTGGCGAGACTTCATCTCTACAATAAATCAAAAAAATTAGCTGGGCGTGGTAGTGCGAGCCTGTAGTTCCAGCTACTTGGGAGGCTGAGGCAAAAGGATCGCCGGAGCCCAGCAGGTCGAGGCTGCGGTGGCCGGGAGAGTGCCACTGCACTCCAGTCTGGCCGACAGAGTGAGACTCCAACTCAAAAAAAAAAAAAACAAAAAGAAAGAAAGAAAGAAAGTTTGTAGCAACCCTGCAGTGAGCAAATTTATCAGCACCATTTTTCCAACAGCATGTGCTCACTTTATGTTTCTGTGTCTGTCACATTTTGGTAATTCTTGCAATATTTCAAACTTTTTCACTATTATTATATCTGTTATGGTGATCCGTGATTAGTGATCTTTAATGTTACAGTTGTAATTATTTTGGGATGCCATGAACCACACCAACATATCATGGTGAACTAAATTAACAGATGTATGTGTTCTGACTTTTTTTTTAGAGGGGAGACATTATTCAACAATAATTTATTTAGATGTTTAAACAGATCTCTTTCTAAAATTCATAGACCAAGCAATTAAAAACAAGATGGAACATGAGAAGTCTGAATATACAAATGAATAATCTTCAGCCTTTATATATTAATAAAATTCATCACATTAAAAAAAAATTTCAGTAGTCTTAGGGGTTACAAATAGTTTTTGGTTACAGGGTTGCATTGGATAATGGTGAAGAAGTCTGGGCTTTAAGTGTACCCACCATCTCCACCAGTGTACATTGTACCCAAGGGGTGATTTTTCTTCTCTTCATCACTTCCCCCCACCTGCTTGTGAGTCTCCGATGTCCATTATATCATTCTCTGTGCCTTTGCAAATCCTTAGTTTAGCTCACACTTATAAGTGAGAACATGTGTTCCTGTGTTAGTTCAGTTAGGATGATATTCTCCAATTCCATCCAAGTTGCTGCAAAATGATTTCATTTTTTTTGATAGCTGAATAGTATTTCATAGTGTATGTGTACTACATTTTCATTATCCACTGATCTGTTGATGGGCATTTAGGCTAATTCCAAATCTTTGTAATTATGAATTATGCTGCGATGAACATGCGTGTGCAGGTGTCTTTTTTCATACAACGATCTCTTTTCCTTTGGATAAATACCTAGCAGTGGAATTCCTGTATCAAATGGTAGCTCTACTTTTAGTTCTTTGAGAAATCTCCATATCAATTTAAGAAATTAAGAAGTTATTTGAGAAATCTCCATATCAATTTAGTTCTTTGAGAAATACAACCATAGAGGTTGTACTAATTTACACTCCCATCAACAGTATATAAGCATTTCCTTTTCACTGTGCCTGCATCAACATCTACTGATTTTTTGTGTTTTTTTTGTAGTGGCCATTCTGACATAAGGTGGTATCTCATTGTGTTTTTGTTTGTTTGTTTGTTTTTGAGTTGGAGTCTCACTCTGTCGCCCAGGCTAGTGTGCAGTGGCATACTCACGGCTACCCCAGTGTCGACCTGCTGGGCTCTGGCGATCCTTCCGTCTCAGCCTTCTAGGTAACCGGAACTACAGGCGTGCTCTGCCACACCTGGCTAATTTTTTATTTTATTGTAAAGGTGAGGTCTCGCCAAGTTGCCTGGGCTGATCCCAAGCCCGTGGGCTCAGGCAATCCACACACCTCCGCCTCCCAAAGTTCTGGGATTACAGGCTGAGCCACCGAGCCCAGCCTCATTGTGGTTTTAATTTGTATTTTCCTGATGATTAATGATGTTGAACAGTTTTTCATATGTTTGTTGGCCATTTGTATATCTTCTTTTGAGAGATATCTGTTTATGTCATTTGCCCACTTTTTAACAGGGCTATTTGCTTTTTTCTTGCTGATTTATTTGAGTTCTTTGTAGATTTTGGATGTTAATCCTTTTTCAGATATATACTTTCTGAATATCTTCTCCCATTCTGTAGGTTGCCTATTTGTTCTGTTGATTATTTCTTTTGCTATGCAGAAGCTTATTAGTTGAATTAAGTACTACTTGTTTATTTTTTGTTTTGTTGCATTTTCTTTGGGGTTTTAGCCATACATTCTTTGCCTAGACCAGTGACCAGAAGCATTTTTCCTAGAACTTCTTCTAGGATTGTTATGGTTTCAGGTCTGACATTTAAGTCTTTCATCCATTTTGAGTTAATTTTTGTATATGGAGAAAGATAGTGATCAAGTTTCATTTTTCTGCATGTAGCTATCCAATTTTACCAGCACCATTGGTTGAATAGGGCGTTCTTTCCCCAGTGTATGTTTCTGTCTACTTTGTGAAAGATCATTTGAATTGTAGGTATCTCTGGATTCTCTATTCTCCTTTGGGCCATGTGTCTGGTCTTGTACCAGTATCATGTTGTTTTGGTTACTACAGCCTTGTAGTATAACTTGAAGTCAGGTAATGTGATTCCTCTAGCTTTGTTCTTTTTGCTTGGAGTTGCTTTGGCTATTCTGGCTCTTCTTTGTTCCCATATGAATTTTAGGATTATTTTTTCCTAATTCTGTGAAAAACGATTGGTAGTTTGATAGGGATTGTGTTGACTCTGTAGATTACTTTGGGCAATATGGTCCTTAAATGATATTGATTCTTCCAACCCATAAGCATGGAATGTTTCTCCCTTTTTTGTGTGTCCTCTATGTTTCTTTCATCAGTGTTTTGTAGTTCTCCTTACAGAGTTCCTTCACCTCCTTAGTTAAATATATTCCTAGGTATTTTACCTTTTTGACTGCATTTGTAAATGGAATTGAGTTCTTAACTTGATTCTCAGTTTGGTCGCTATTGGTGTATAATTTGTTTGTGTTGATTTTGTATCCTAAAACTTCACTAAATTTTTCAAGCCTAGATCTCTAGGTATAAGATCATATTGTTGACATACAGAGATAGTTTGTTTTCTTTTTCTCCAATTTGGATACCTTTTATTTCCTTTTCATGCCAGATTGCTCTGGCTAGAACTTCCAGTATTATGTTAAATAGGAGTGGTGAAAATGGGCATTCTTGCCTTGTTCCAGTTCTGAGGGGGAATGTGTTCAACTTTTCTCCATTCGAGATGGCATTAGCTATGAGTTTGTTGTATATGGCTTTTATTATTTTGAGGAATGTTCCCTGTGTGTCTATTTTACTGAAGGTTTTTATCATGAAGAGATGCTGAATTTTGTCAAATGCTTTTTCTGAATCTATTGCAATGGTCATAAGATTTTTGTTTTTAATTCTGTTAATGGAATGGATCATGTTTATTGACTTGCATTTGTTGAACCACCCTTGAGTCCCTAGGGTAAAACTCAATTGATCATGGTGGATTATTTTTTTATGTGCTGTTGAATTTGATTTGTAAAGATTTTGTTGAGAATTTTTGCATCTATGTTCATAAGGGATACGGGTCTGTAGTTTTTGTTGTTGTTGTTGTTGTGTCTTTTCCTGGTTTTTGTATCATGTTAATGTTGGCTTCATAAAATGAGTTAGGGAGAATTCTCTCCTCGTCAACTTTACAGAATAACTTCAGTAAAACTGATACCAATTCTTTGAAAGTCTGATAGAATTAGGCTATGAATCCATCAAGTCCTGGATTTTTTTGTTAGTTTTTGGAGACTTCTAATTACTGTTTCAGTTTTGCTACTCATTATTGATCTGTCCAAGGTTTCTATTTCATTCTGATTAAATATTAGGTGGTTGTGTGTTTCCAAGAATTCTAGACTGTCTAGTTGTTTTGTGTAGAGGTGTTTATAATAATCTGATTATCTTTTGAATTTTCATCATATCAATTGTAATGTCTCCATTTTCATTTCTGATTGTGTTAATTTGAATCTTCCCTCTTTATTTCTTAATTAATCTAGCTAATGGTTTATCAATTTTGTTTATATTTTCAAAGAACCAATGATTTGTTTTATTGATCTTTTGTATTTCTTTACATTTCAATTTCATTTAGTTCTGCTCTGATTTTTGTTATTTATTTTATCCTGCTAGCTTTGGGTTTTGTTTGTTCATGTTCCAGTTCCTTGATGTGTGATGTTAGGTTGTGAAGGGCCACCACCAAGCCACAAGTAAAGCCACATCCCCTCCCTTTCCTGGAAACAGCGACCCAGCAAACTAAAATGGTGATTGAAACTGTGCCTTCCTTTGTTCTCCCTCCGCACCCCTTCCTGCACCCGCGAAAAACCCACCAACCTGGATGGAGCTCTGCCAGCCGACCAATAATCGACTGAGAGGTCGCCCTAAGCCCCCATAAAGGCTGGAGCGCCCTTGCTACAGCCTGACCCTCAGGTCCTGTAGCCACCGCGTTTGACCCATTAAATCTCTTGGCCTTAATGGGTGTTGAGTCTCACTGAGCGCCACTGTCTTTCAGGTTGTCAATATGTGATCTTTCAATCTTATTAATGTAGGCTTTAAGCGTTATAAATTTTCCTCTGAGCACAGCTTCAGCTGTGTCCCAGAGATTTTGATAACTTGTTTCGTTCTTGTCATTGGTTTTGAGAAATTTTTTAATTTCCATCTTGATTTCATTGTTGGCCCTAGGATCATTCAGGAGCAGATTGTTTAACTTCCATGTTTTTGTTTGGTTTTGTAAGTTCTTCTTGGAGGTAATTTCTAGTTTTATTCCACTGTGGTCTGAGAAGGTGCTTGATATGATTTAGATTTTTTTGATTTTTTGAGACTTGATTCGTGGCCTATTATATGGCCTATCTTGGAGAATGTTTTATGTGCTGATAAGAAAAATGTACATTCTGTAGTTTTGGGGCGGAATGTTCTATAGATGTCTGTTAGTTCCATTTGCTCTAGGATCTGTTTTAATTCCAATGTTTCTTTGTTGGCTTTCTGCTTTGATGATCTGTCTATTGCTGTCAGTGTAGTGTTGAAGTCTCCTCCTATTATTGTATTACTGCCTATCTCTTTTTTAAAGTATAGTAGAATTTGTTTTATAAAGCTGGGGGCTCTGGTGCTAGGTACATATATATTTAAAATTGTCATGTCTTCTTGCTGGATTGATCACTTTCTCATTATATAATAACCATCTTTGTCCTTTTTTTACTGTTATGAATTTAAAGTGTTTTATCTGATATGAGAATGACTGTTCCTGCTCATTTTTGGTTTTCGTTTACATGGAATATTTTTTCCACCCCTTTACCTTGAATCTATAGGAGTCTGTGTGTTAAGTAGGTCTCTTGAAGGCAGCAGATATTTGGAGTGTGTGTGTATGTGTGTTTCCCATTCTGTCTGTCTGTGTCTTTTTAGTGAGACATTGAGATCACTTATGTTCAGGGTTAATAATGAAATGTAAGGTACTATTTCATTCATCATGTTGGTTGTTGTCTGGTTGCTTAATTTTTAAATTTTTTCTCTATTGTGTTGGTATTCCATAGAGCCTGTGAGTTTTATGATTTTCAGCATTTTTCTACCGGTGTATTTCAACCTTTTGTTTCGGTATTTAGAACTTCTTTGAGTATTTCTTGTGACAAATTCTCTCAGTGTTTTTTTGTCTGAGAAAGACTTCATTTCTCTTTCATTTATGAAACTCAGTTTTGTGTGATACAAAGTCCTTGGCTATTATTCTGTTTGAGGAGATGGGGCTCCAATCCCTTCTGGCTTGTAGGGTTTCTTCTGAGAAATCTGCTTTTAGTCTGATAGGTTTACCTTTGTAAGTTATTTGGTGCTTTTGTCTCACTGCACATTAACTTTGCATAACCTGATGATGATATGCCTTGGGAATTACTTTTTGGCAGTGAATCTTTTGGGAGTTCTTTGGGCTTCTTATATCTGGATGTTTAAATCTCTGGCAAGTCCAGGGATGTTTTCCTCCATTATTCCCTCAAATATGTTTTCCAAACCTGTTGTCTTCTCTCTTCCTCTGGAACAGCTATAATTGACATAATCCCACTCATCTTGGAGACCGTGTTCTGTTCTCTTGAATCTTTTTTCTTGATCATTGTCTGATTGGGTTAATTCAAAAGCCTTCTCTTCAAGTTCTGAGATTCTTTCTTTTGCTTGTTCTAGTCTACTATTTAAACTTTCTAGTGCATTTTGTAATTCCCTAAATAATTCTTTCATTTCCAGAATTTTAGCTTGTTTGTTTTTTAAGGTGTCTCTCTCTTTAGAGAATTTTTCATTCATGTCCTGAACAGTTTTTTAATTTCTTGATGTTGGTTTTTAACTTACTCCTGAAGCTCATCAAGCAATTTCTTAATCAATCTTTTGAATTCTATCTCTGGAATTTCAAATATTTCATTTTGGTTAGGGTCAATTGCTGAAAAGTTAGTGTGATCTTTTGGGGGTGTTGGAGAACTCTGTTTTTTCATCTTGTTAGAATTATTTTTCTGGTCCTTCTCATATGGGTAGACTACGCTTATTTGAGGTTGACAGGGGGCTGACATAGGCACTGTAGGGTTGCCTTGGTTATATATAACCTTGGTGTGATGAGTTTCTCAATTGCCAGCTGTGGCAGTTCCGTGCTGCATACCTGCACAGATTCACAGCATCATGAGTTGCCAAAGTGGCTTGAATAGTGGTGTTTGCTGGGGTCTGAGATGGGACCTCGCCCAAAGCTGAAGTATTAGATGAGATAAGCTGTGCTGTTGACCTCTGGCCAGGAGGTGGCGCTTGCAGAAGAAAGCCAGCTGCAATGGTGGCTGTGAGATTTCTCCTTGGTGTGTGTTGCTCCAGGGTTAGTGCTCAGCCAATTTAGGTAAGGCAGGGCTATGGGGATTACCCAAGTCTCTGTTTTGAACCTGTGAGGGGAATGCAGTGGGGGAGCTGAAGCACCCCACTTGTGTGCACTTTTGGCTACCCCAGTGGAGATTGGGAGGGAGTCCCCAGTCACCGGCATAATACTGTTGTGCAGGGGGTACACAGAAGAGTTTACACAAAGTGTGGGGGAGCATGAGAGGTTGCTGTGGCTATGATTCCCATCCAGCTCCCCTGCCTTATCCTCAGGCAGTCTACAATCTGAATGTCAAAGTGCAACCAGCTGCAGGGCCTCAGGTGACCTCACAGCAGAATATCCCAGCCAGGAACTATCTGTAGGGTTTGCCCTTGGGGCCTATCCCCTTTCAGGCTGGTTAGAAAGCAGCTTTCAGCATGGCTTCAGTTCCTGGGATATGGTGACTGGAGCTGCTCTAGACTTTCTTATTGTCCTGCACCACTCCATATGGATGTTATCAGAGCGTGGCTGTTGGTAGGGAAGTTTCCTGTAAGGGACCAGAGTCCCACAAGGCTCAGAGAGCCCTTCAAGTTCGGGGCAGGAACCCAGAATTCCTGAATTCCCCTCACTCACTTTCCCCCTATGTCTGGAGGTTGCCATGGTCTGTGGTGATCCAGGTGAGAGTCTGAGAGGACTGTAATAGAGTATACCATAGACTTAGGTTAGGAGCATGCTATAACCCAATAAATATGTAATCGGCTTGTGGACAATAGCACAGCCAATTTTAGTTTTCTGTCTTAAAACATATAACTGTTTAAAGTTCCACTTATGGGAAAAAATGCAAAGCTCCAGTTATTCTTCCCTTGTCTCACTTTCCCCTTAGCAACAACCAATCAGGTGCCAGGGAGAAATCACCTAAGTTTCCAGATGTCTCTGCAACTTCCCTAGCTAGTGGGCCAAGGTCAGCTCAAGTCAGGCTAGCCAATCCTCCACGATTAAGCTGACCACCAGAGGAACTACCCAATTAAATGGTAACACAACTGGAAAGCCCCCCCAAACTCCTCCTCCCTTTGTGTAAAAGCATAAAAGGCACCTGCTTAAGGAAATCAGAGCCTCTGAATGTACTCCACTGTGTCAGTTGTTGACAGAGGCCCAGGCTCGAGCTTGCAAATAAAGGCCCTCTTGAACTTTCATCAGAATTGGCTCTTGGTGGTCTCTCGGATTGAACTTTTGGCCACTACATTTGGGGGCTCTCCCGGGATCCCAGAGACCCCGAGACCCAAGTCCGGAGGGTTTTCAGGCCGGCATTCGGTAAGTCGCTCCCAGGTTAGCGCATCTGTGTTCTGTGTCTCAGGTGGAGCTCCACACTTTGTTCTGAGGTCGGCATCAGGCTAGGCAGACGCGCTGGAAAGCTGCCGGGCGGGGCTCGTGGGAGACGTCTCACGTCCCTATCCGGAAGATGAGGTCTCCATCTGTGGGGAAGGTCAGGCTCGTAGACGGTCTGTCTCCTATCGTACTTTCAGATTTGTTTTCACGGCCGCTACTGTCTCTTGTCGTGTTTCTTGCTATTTTCCCTTTTGTCTTGTCGGTTGTGTTGGGTTGACAGTACTGACAAGTGAGATGGGACAGACACAGATAATGCCGTTAACTCTCAGGACTGAAAACTTTTCAGAACTAAAGGAAAGGGCTCACAATTTGAGTGTCGAAATTCACAAGAAGAAGTTCTGGGATTTGTGTGCCAGTGAGTGGCCCGCCTTTAATGTAGGCTGGCCACGACAAGGGACTTTTCTAACAAGTGTCCTTTTGCAGGTCAAGAATGTCATCCTCCAAAGAGGCTCCCAGGGCCACCCAGACCAACTACCTTATATACTGGTCTGGCAAGATATAGTGGAATCCCCTCCCCCTTGGGTGAAACCCTATCTTCCTACCCCGTTAAAGGCATTGAGAGTGCTCACGATGCAGGAGAAGGGGGCGCAACCTTTGGAGCTGCTGGAGAGTGTGTCGTCACAGCCTCGCGAGAAGCAGAACCCTTCCATAAGCAGGAGAAGGGGGCGGAACCTTCAGAGCCACTGGAGAGTGTGTCGTCACAGCCTCGCGAGAAGCAGAATCCCTTCCATAAGCCCCCAAAGAACCCCTTTTACCCCGTTCTCCCTGATTCTAACTTGGAAGAGATGATTTCCCCCCCATACCAGTCAGCTACCCCTAGGCCTTCAGCCCCGCCAGCACCCCAAGCCATTGCTGCCACCACCGCTGTGGAGGCGGAGCCAGGAGCGGCCGTGGAGGGGAGGCAGGGAGGAGAAATGGATGGACCAGCCGTGGGGACTCGAGGGAGAGTTGCCAGAGCGGGTGGTCCTGGAATGGGCCCAGCTGACTCCATGGTAATCTTGCCACTGAGAGTGGCTGGGCCCCCAGATGAGGCCGGGAACCAACCCATGCATTATTGGCCGTTTTCCACTAGCAATTTATACAATTGGAAAACGCAAACTGCTACTTTCTCTGAGAATCCTAGAGGGCTGATTAACTTGCTGGAAAGCATTCTCTTTACCCACCAGCCTACTTGGGATGATTGCCAGATGCTTCTACAGGTATTATTCACCACTGAAGAAAAAGAAAGAATCCAGACGGAGGCCCAGAAGCTGGTTTCGGGAGTTGATGGACAGCCCACCACCAACCCTGATATTATCAATGAGGCTTTTCCCATTTCCCGATCTGAATGGGATTTTAACACGGCAGAAGGTAAGGAGAAACTTCAGGCCTACCGCCAGGCTCTGATGGCAGGTCTCTGGGCAGCTGGTCGTAAGCCCACTAATTTGGCTAAGATATATAACATAAGACAGGACAGGAATGAGAGTGCAGCCGTGTTTTTAGAGTGTATTACGGAAACCTTCTGTCAATACATCCCATGAATCCAGAGGCACCAGAAACCAAAGCGGCTGTGATCATGGCATTTGTTCATCAGGCAGCACCAGATATCAAAAGAAAGCTGCAGAAAGTAGAAAGATTAGGGGAGAAAAGTTTACAGGATCTGCTGGAGGTGGCTGAGAAAGCCTATAACAATAGGGAGGGTCCGGAAGAACGCCAGGATAGACGTAGTGAGTGGCAGACCAGGGAATTAGCCAAAATTCTCCTAGCTGCCACCACCCACGACCCCAAGGAAAAACAGAAGCAGCTAAAAAAATTGGCTTCTGAGTCAGGCAACAAACCGGGGACCCCCAGCTGGATCGCCCCAAGATAGGGAGAAATCAGTGCTTCTACTGTAAGGAGGAAGGGCACTACATAAAGAACTGCCTTAAGCGCCCTCCCCGACCTGAGGACAAAGTGACTGTACTTGTAACTGAATAGGGAGTTGAGGGCTCAGAGTCCCCCCCTGAGCCCCGGGTAACCTTGGAGGTAGGGGGGAATCCCGTGACTTTTCATGTGGATTCAGGAGCGGAGCGATACGTATTATTGAAACCACAAGGCCCTCTCTCAGACAAAATCTCATGGGTTCAAGGAGCTAACGAGATAAGACCGGCACACTGGACCACTAAGAGAACAGTGAATTTAAGCACCAGTACGGTCGCCCATGAGTTCTTAGTTCTTCCTGATTGCCCGTACCCTTTGTTTGGGAGAGATCTGTTGACCAAAGTGGAAGCAAATCCCAGCTTTTGGTCGGACGGGGTGACTAACAGATTCAGTTGGGCGCCCCCTGCAGATTCTAACTGTAAAATTAGAAGATGAATACAGGCTGTGTCAGACCCACAACCCGGAGATGGAATTAGACATTCAGGACTGGCTTCGGGAAATTCCCCTAGCCTGGGCAGAAACTGGAGGAATAGGGTTGGCTAAACACAGGCCAGCAGTGTTTGTGGAACTAAAGCCCGGAGCAGACCCAGCCCGGGTCCGGCAGTATCCAATCCCTGTGGCAGCACGAAATGGGATAACCCCCCACATACGGCGGCTGCTGGATGAGGGAATATTGCAGCCTTGTCAGTCTGCCTGGAACACACCCTTGCTGCCAGTGCAAAAGCCAAATTCAACTGACAACCGGCCTGTTCAGGACTTAGGGGAAGTAAACCGCCGGGTGATGGACATACACCCCACAGTCCCTAACCCCTATACCCTTCTCACTGCCCTGGCCCCGGACAAGGTTTGGTACATGGTATTAGATTTAAAAGATGCCTTTTTCAGCTTACCGTTGGCCCCACGGAGTCAGGACATCTTCGCCTTTGAGTGGCTGGACCCAGAAAGAGGAATCAGTGGGCAACTCACCTGGACCCGGCTTCCCCAAGGATTTAAAAACTCTCCCACCATCTTCGATGAAGCCTTACATGAAGACCTGGGTGAGTTCCGTAACACACACCCCACCCTAACCCTGTTGCAGTACGTGGATGATATTCTGCTAGCCGTAGAAAATCGGGACGCATGCTTGCAAGGCACCAGAGATTTGCTGCAAACACTAGGTGCTCTGGGCTATTGGGCCTCGGCCAAAAAGGCTCAGATCTGCAAAACTGAAGTAAGTTGCCTGGGCTACAAACTGAAAGATGGGCAGAGATGGCTATCGGATGCCCGGAAGGAAACAGTACTGAGAATTCCACAACCACAGAATGTACGACAGGTACGTGAGTTCTTAGGATCAGCTGGCTTTTGCCGCCTATGGATTCCTGGGTTTGCTGAGCTAGCCCGGCCATTATATGAGGCCACCAAAAATAAGTCCGACCTCATATGGACGGAGGACATGAACAGATCTTTTGAAAGTCTTAAACAATCCCTGGTGTCAGCCCCAGCTCTGGGACTGCCAGATCTGACTAAAACCTTTTTCTTGTTTGCTGATGAGTCTAAGGGAATAGCCAAAGGAGTGCTGTTGCAGCAAATAGAGCCATGGAAGAGGCCAGTGGCATACTTGTCAAAAAAGTTAGACTCCATGGCTGCTGGGTGGCCCCCATGCCTACGAATCATCACGGCAGTTGCCACTATGGTCAAGGATGCTGACAAAATCACTATGGGAAAAGAACTACATGTCACCGCCCCTCATACTGTGGAGGGAGTTCTAAAACAACCACCCAACAGATGGATAAGTAATGCCCGGCTAACTCATTATCAAAGTCTCCTTTTAAACCCTGCTAGAATCTTGTTTCAGGCTCCGGCTACTCTAAATCCAGCCACCCTGCTACCCGACCCGGACAGGGAAGGCCCCCTGCACGACTGCCAGGACATCCTGGCGCAGGTCCACGGAATACAGGAAGACCTCTGGGACAGGCCCCTAACCAACGCCGAAGAAACCTGGTACACAGACGGCAGCAGCTTCGTGTGGGCGGAACCAGGTATGCTGGGGCAGCGGTGACTACAGAGACTGAGACCTTATGGGCAGCACCACTTGCGGCTGGAACCTCAGCACAGCGAGCTGAGCTCATTGCCCTCACTAAATCCCTAGTCATGGGAAAAGGGCAGAGAATAAATGTTTATACTGACAGCAGGTATGCTTTTGCAATTGCGCACATTCATGGAGCCATCTATAAGGAGAGGGGGTTCTTAACTGCAGAAGGAAAGGCTATCAAAAATAAAACTGAAATCCTTGACTTGTTACAGGCACTCTGGCTACCCAAAGCACTGGCCATAATACATTGTCCAGGACACCAGAAGGAGGACGCGCCAGTGGCACGGGGAAACCGTCTGGCAGATGCTGAGGCCAAAAAGGCAACCCTTTCTGTGAACCATGTCCTAGTGACCACACTGCCAGACCCTTGGCCCCCGGATCTGCTGGAAAGCCCAAACTATACAGAGGAGGATTTAAAATGGATAAATGGGCAGCCTGGAGTTATGTTCTCAAATGGCTGGTGGTGGATCCAACACTGGGATACGACTACCAGCAAATGGGATGTTATCCTTCCAGAACAGTTGGGTCGGCAACTGCTTATAAAAATGCACAGAAGTACCCACATGGGAACCAGAAAGATGGAAGAATTAATATGCCATGCAAACAGTTATGCCCAACGTTCGACAAATAATCGGACAAATTATAAATCAATGTCAGGCTTGTCAGGTTGTCAACGCAACCAATCCCAAACAAAACCCGCGGACCAGACTTCAAGGAAACTGGCCAGGAGCGTACTGGGAAGTGGACTTCACTGAGGTGAGACCAGGAAAGTACAGATACAAGTACTTACTAGTGTTTATAGACACCTTTTCAGGGTGGACGGAGGCATTCCCTACCAAAAATGAAACCACATAGGTGGTGGCCAAGAAACTCTTGGAAGATCTGATGCCCAGGTATGGCTTCCCGGTCCAGATTGGATCGGACAATGGCCCAGCTTCATCTCTAAGGTAATACAGGGAGTAGCTCAGACCCTGGGGGCGGATTGGAAATTCCACTGTGCATATAGGCCCCAGAGCTCAGGACAGGTAGAAAGAATGAATAGAACCCTAAAAGAGACCTTAACTAAATTAGTCTAAGAGACTGGCGGGGACTGGGTGATTCTCCTTCCCTTTGCGCTATATGGGGTGCGTAACTCACCCTATAAGCTAGGGTTTACTCCTTTTGAAATCATGTTTGGTGTGCCTCCACTGGTCATACCTAACCTAAGAACAGAACTATTAACAGACATAGATGATCAAAAACTCCTTTTTTCCCTCCAAACTCTGCAAAGGGTCCACGAGCAGGTGTGGCCCAGACTGAAAGCCCTTTTATGAGACCGGACCACTGCCAACTCCCCACAACTTCCAACCGGGGGACTGGGTGTACGTCCGGCGACATCAACACGAGACTGCAGCCGCAGTGGAAAGGACTGTACGTTGTGATACTGTCCACCCCCACTGCCTTGAAGGTGGAAGGCATCATGTCTTGGATACACCACATCCACATCAAACTTGCTGACACCCCTGCTGTGCTGAAAAATTATGCACCCAAATGGAGCAGCCGACTGGACAAGGACAATCCTCTAAAGCTAAAACTGTGTTGCGCTTCTTTTCCTTCTGCTTCTTCGTGGCAGGGATGGAATCCCTTTGGGCAGTCCCTAATCCTCACCAACCTCTAAACTTAACATGGCAGTTGTTAACCCTCAGGTCAGGGATCAACAGAATAATTTTTCAAACTTCCAACCTTGCTCCCCTCAACACTTGGTTCCCAACCCTTACCTGTGACCTAAAGGAAATGTACCAATACTCTGATTGGGCTGGTGCGGTAACCAAAGTAATTTCAAAGCTAGGCTACAACAAGCAGTGTCAGTTTTATGTATGCCCCGGCCATGACCAGGATGAGGCATGCACAGACCCCGGCCAATATTATTGCCCAGCATGGGCCTGCATCTCCACAGGCACTGTACCTTGGGTCCCTGCCAAAACCAATGACTTAATCACTATAAAAAGAAACCCCTCAGGTTATAAGAAGGGGCCCTGTCAGATTCAGGATATGTTTGTGACACCCTCCCTCTCCTACTGTGACCCACTCATGATAGACTTCACCCCAGCGGGGTGCCAAGTTACAGACTGGATGGTCAGGGAAACGTGGGGAATCAGGTTATATGACGACCCTAGAACAGGATGGCGTGATCTAGGGAGTCTTTTCATGATTAGACTAAAAGTCCAAACCCTCAGCACCATCCCGGGGCTCACCCGATCTAATTTTGGACACCATATTTGGGGGTTCGCACCACCCACAGATAAGCCAACTACTGAATCAATTCCTAGACCCGAGCCAAGCAGTGCGCTTTTCACTACTGCCATGCACACCCCGCGCCGCGGTAACACTGCAGCTATTTCCTCTATAAAGAAAACCCCTGTACTAAATACATCCTCATACTTTTTCTGGAATGCCTCCTCCCACCCTCTCTGGGACATACTAAGCAATGCCTACCTTTTTCTCAATAGCACCAGGCCCGATCTCACCCGGTCCTGCTGGCTATGCTATAGTCCCCAGCCACCTTATTATGAAGGCACTGCAATTATAGGAAACTACACCATGAGCCCGAGTTCCAGTGCTTGCCAGTGGGCCCCAAGCACGGAAATAAGCTTGACCCTATAGTCAATCTCTGGGAAAGGAACTTGTGGGGGCAAGCCCCCTTCGGGGGTCCGGTCCTTATGTGCCCAGACTTTCCCTGTAGTCTCCAATGATTTTCACCTGCCCCCCGAGAATGGATGGTAGATGTGTTCCACTGGCTTAACTCCGTGTTTTCATGGGCAGGTACTCACTCAGTCTGAGGGCTTTTGCATTTTGGTACAGTTACTCCCCAAAATACTGTACCACACTGAGGAGGACATATTCCAGTTGCTGAAACAAGGAGGGTACCCCCGGGTTAAAAGGCAGCCGGTCACTGCAATAACCCTGTCAGTGTTGCTGGGACTAGGCCTTGCTGGGGCAGGGACAGGTATCGCCTCCCTAGCCACTCAATCCCATCATTACAGTAGCCTTCCGGCTGCAATAGATTCTGACATAGAAAGAATAGAAACTTCTATTTCACACTTATAGGAACCCCTAACCTTTCTGTCTGAAGTAGTTCTGCAAAACCGTAGAGGCTTAGACCTACTGTTCCTCCAGCAAGGTGGCCTCTGTGCTGCCCTGGGAGAAGAATGTTGTTTCTACACCAACCATTCAGGAATAGTAAAGGAATCCATGGCTAAAGTGTGAGAAGGTTTGGCTAAGCGTAAATTAGAGTGGGAGCAGAAACAGGAATGGTTTGAAAGTTGGTTTAACTACTCACCTTGGTTAACCACACTATTGTCTGCTTTAATAGGCCCCGTGATCATACTCTTGCTGTTGCTAACCTTCGGTCCATGTATTATAAACAAGCTAATAACTTTTGTAAAAGCTAGAATAAACACTGTGCAACTTATGGTCCTCAGACAACAATATCAACAGGTACCCCTGGACAACTCAGCATGTTGAAGGAATCCATGATTAGATTCACGCTACCCTCATGAGAAGGGGGGAATGAGAGGACCGTAATAGAGTATACCATAGACTTAGGTTAGGAGCATGCTATAACCCAATAAATATGTAATCGGCTTGTGGACAATAGCACAGCCAATTTTAGTTTTCTGTCCTAAAACATATAACTGTTTAAAGTTCCACTTATGGGAAAAAATGCAAAGCTCCAGTTATTCTTCCCTTGTCTCACTTTCCCCTTAGCAACAACCAATCAGGTGCCAGGGAGAAATCACCTAAGTTTCCAGATGTCTCTGCAACTTCCCTAGCTAGTGGGCCAAGGTCAGCTCGAGTCAGGCTAGCCAATCCTCCACGATTAAGCTGACCACCAGAGGAACTACCCAATTAAATGGTAACACAACTGGAAAGCCCCCCCAAACGCCTCCTCCCTTTGTGTAAAAGCATAAAAGGCATCTGCTTATGGAAATCAGAGCCTCTGAATGCACTCCGCTGTGTCGGTTGTTGACAGAGGCCCAGGCTCGAGCTTGCAAATAAAGGCCCTCTTGAACTTTCATCAGAATTGGCTCTTGGTGGTCTCTCGGATTGAACTTTCGGCCACTACAAGTCTAGTCAGTCCTAGCCCAGGTCAATTAATTTTTCTCTTATTTGCACTATATGGTTATTATTATTTTTTTGAGTTGGAGTCTCACTCTGTCGCCCAGATTGGAGTGCAGTGGCCGCTCCCAGCCCCTGCAGCCTCGACCTGCTGGGTTCTGGCAATCCTTTCGCCTCAGCCTTCCAAGTAGCTGGAACTATAGGCGCACACTACCATGCCCGGCTAATTTTTTGATTTGTTGTAGACATGAAGTCTTGCCAAGTTTCCCAGGTGGGTCTCGAACCCATGGGCTCAGGCAATTCACTTACCTCGGCCTCCCAAGGTGCAGGATTACAGGCTGAGCCACCGAGCCCAGCCCTATATGGTTATTATCACTTATTTGATGAGTTGTGGGACATGCTGCTGTTCCTGTTCCTCTTTGGGTGCCAAGGAAGCTCTATCTTGGTTTATTCCATAAGAGAAACACACTCTAGCTGCCTCTTGTTGGCCATCTTAATCCTTCCCCTACCTCCGACTATTTTATTGACAGACCTCATCTCTCCCTATCCTTGGGCCTCTGTATTCCCTAAGAAAAAACAACATTGAAACCAGGTGCAGTGGCTCATCCCTGTAATCCCAGCACTTTAAAAGGTAGAGTTGAGCCGGGCTCAGTGGCTCAGCCTGTAATCCCACGCCTTTGGGAGACTGAGGTGAGTGGATTGCCTGAGCCCACGGGTTCGAGACCCGCCTGGGCAGCAAGACCTCATCTCTATAATAAATCCAAAAATCAGCCGGGCGTGGTAGCGCATGCCTGTAATTCTGGCTACTTGGAAGACTGAGGCGGAAGGATCGCCGGAGCCCAGCAGGTAGAGGCTGCAGTGGCCGGGAGCAGCCACAGTCTGGACAACAGAGTGAGACTCCAACTCAAAAAAAAAAAAAAAAAGGTAGAGTTGAGGCTGGGCTCGGTGTCTCAGCCTGTAATCCCACACTTTGGGAGGCCAAGGTGAGTGAATTGCCTGAGCCTGTGGGTTCGAGACCAACCTGGGCAACTTAGCGAGACGTCATCTCTACAATAAATCAAAAAAATTAGCCAGGCGTGGTAGCGCGCGCCTGTAGTTCCAGCTACTTGGAAGGTTGAGGTGAAGGATCACCAGAGCCCAGCAGGTGGAGGCTGCAGTGGCCGGGAGCGGCCACTGCACTCCAGTCTGGGCGACTGAGTAAGACTCCAACTCAAAAAAAAGTTAAAAATTAAAAAATAAAATAAATAAAAGGCAGAGTTGAGAGGATTGCCTGAGTCCCAGGGGTTCAATACCAGCCTGGGCAACTTGGGAAGACCTCATCTCTACAATAAACCAAACAATTAGCTGAGTGTGGTGGCACATACCTGTAGTTCCAGCTACATGGAAGCTGAGGCAGAGGGATTGCCCAATCCCAGCATCAAGTTTGTGGTGGCCATGAGTGTACCACTGCACTCCAGTCTGGGCAACAGAGTGCGACTTCATTTTAAAAAGAACCCCAGAAAAAACAATATTGAAATTAGGCCAATTAATAACTCTACAATGGCCTCTAAGTGCTCAAGTGAAAGAAAGAGTTCCACATCTCTCACTTTAAGTCAAAACCTGGAGATGGTTTATCTAAGTGAAGAAGGCATGTTGAAAGCCAAGATAGGCTGAAAACTAGGCATCTTGCATAGTACAGTTAGTCAAGTTGTGAAAGCAAAGGAAAAGTTATTGAAGAAAAATAAAAGAGCTATTCCAGTGAACACATAAATGATAAGAAAACAAAGCAGCTTTATTGATAATATGGGGAAAGTTTTGTCTGGGTAGAAGAGCAAACTAGTCACCACATTCTCTTAAGCCAAAGCCTAATTCAGAGCAAGACACAAACACTCTTCAATTCTCTGAAGGTTGGGAGAGGTGAGGACACTGCAGAACAAAGGTTGGAGGCTAAGACAAATTGATTCATGAGATTTAAGGGAAAAAAAAATCTGACTCCATAACATAAAAGTGCAATTGAAGCAGCAAATGCTGATGGAGAAGTTGCAGCAAGTTATCCAGAAGATCTAGCCAAGATAACTTGAAGGTGGCTACAATAAAGACAAAAGATGTAGATGTAGATGAAACAGCCTTTTATTTAAAGAAGATGCCATCTAGGATTTTCGTAGCTAGAGAAGAGAAGTCAATGTCTGGCTTCAAAACTTCAAAAGATAGGCTCACTCTTTTGTTAGGCAGCTGGTGACTAACTTGAAGCCAATACTCATCCGCCATTTTGAAAACTCTAGGCCAGGTGCAGTGACAACTGCCTGTAGTCCCAGCACTTTGGGAGGCCGAGGTGAGAGGATTGCCTGAGACTGGGGGTTCAAGACCAGCCCAGGCAACTCGGCGAGACCTCATCTGTACAATAAATCACAAAAAATTAGCTGGGCATGGTGGTGTGCATCTATAGTTCCAGCTACTTGGAAGGCTGCGGTGGAAGGCCCGCCTAAGCCCAACAGGTCAAGGCTGCAGTGGCTGTGAGTGTGCCACTGCACTCCAGCCTGGGCAACAGAGTGAGACTCCAACTCAAAAAAAAAAAAAAAAAAGAAAAGAAAAGAAAAAGAAAACCCAGCTGGGCGTGGTGGCTCAGCCTGTAATCCCCCGCCTTCGGGAGGCTGAGATGAGTGGGCTGCCTGAGCCCGCGGGTTCGAGACCTGCCTGGGCAACTTGGTGAGACCTCATCTCTACAATAAATCAAAATGAGCCAGGCGTGGTAGCACTCACCTGTAGTTCCAGCTACTCGGAAGGCTGAGGTGGAAGGATTGCCGGAGCCCAGCAGGTCGAGGCTGCGGTGGTCGGGAGCGGCCACTGCACTCCAGTCTGGGTGACAGAGTGAAACTCCAACTCAAAAAAAAAAAGAAAAAAAGAAAAAGAAAACCCTAGGGTCCTTAAGAATTATGTAAAATCCACTCTGCCTGTGCTCTCTAAATAGAACAACAAAGTCTGATGACAGCACGTGTGTTTACTGCGTGGTTTACTGACTCTTTTAAGCCCGCTGTTGAGGCCTACTGCTCAGGAAAATGATTCCTTTCAAAATATTACTGCTCATTGACAATACATATGTCACCCAAGAGCTCTTCTGGAAATGTTCAAGGAGATGAATGTTTTCAGGCCTGCTAACACAACATCCATGCTGTGGCCCATGAGTCAAGGAGTAATTTCAACTTTCAAATCTTATTTTTTAGGAGATACATTTCATAAGCTAGAGCTGTCACAGATAGTGATTTCTTTGATGGATCTGAGCAAAGTAAATCAAAAACCTTCTGGAAAGGATTCACCATTCTAGATACCTTTAAGAAAATTTATGATTCATGGAAGAAGGTCAGAGCATCAACATTAGGAGGAATTTGGAAGAAACTGATTCTAACCCTCATGGATTACTTAGAATGGTCCTAGACATTAGTGGAGGAGGTAACTGAAGATGTATTGGGAATAGCAGGAGAAGTAGAATTAGAAGTGGAGCCTGAAGATGTGACTGAACTGCTGCAATCTCATGATCAAACCTGAACAGATGAGAAGTTGCTTCTATGAATGAACAAATAAAGTGATTTCTTAAGATAGAATCTACTCCTGGTGAAGATGCTGTGAACATTGTTGAAATGACTACAAAGGATTTAGAATATTATGTAACCTTGGTTCAGAAAGCTGTGGCAGAGTTTAAGAGGACTCCAATTTTAAAATAAGTCCTACTCTGGATAAAATGCTACCAAACAAGATTGCATGCTACAGAGGAATCTTTTATGAAAGGGAGAGTCAATTGATGTGACAGACTTCATTGTTGTCTTATTTTAAGAAATCGCTTCTTTTCTCAGCTGCTGCTAGGGTGCTCAGTCCTTCCAGAGGATGCTAAGGCTACATTGGGGTGAGGCTCTCACTTCATCACCAGCCCCAAACTCACACTGTGGCCTCTGTCTTCATCTCCAAGCTCACCTGCATCTACTCGGCCTTCATCCTGCACAATGATGAGGTAACTGTAACAGAGAATATGATGAATGCCCTCGTCAAAGCAGCTGGTGCAAATGTTGAGCTTTTCTGGCTTGGCTTGTTTGCAAAGGCCCTGGACAGTGTCAACATGGAAAGCCTCGTCTACAGTGTAAGGACTAGGGGACCTGCTCCAGCAGCTGGGGCTGTCCCAGCAGGAGCCCCCACACCCAACCCCACCTCCACCAACTGCTGCCCAAGCTGAGAAGAAGAAAGTGGAAACAAAGAAAGAATCTGAGGGGTCTGATGATGACACGGGCTTTGCTCTTCTTGACTAAACCTCTTGAATAACATGTTCAATAAAGCTGAACTCTGGCCATTGCCTTACCAGACTCTGGTGTGCCTGTGCTCCTTGAGCTGTGGCCGTCGCCATGTTTCCTGTCTTTGGCCCCCTTCCCTACCTTGGGGAGGTGAATCTCCTCTCTCTCTCTGTCTCTCTCTCTCTCATTTACTTTTTAAGTAAACTGTATCTTCTAATCTAAAAAAAAAAAAAGCTGAACTCTTTCCTGCTAGTTTTAAAAAAAGAATTGCCACAGTCACCCCAACCTTCAGCAACAACCACTACTCTGATCAGTCAGTAGCCATCAACATCGAGGCAAGACCCTCCACCAGCAAAAAGATTACAACTCACGAAGGCTCAGCTGATCATTAGCTTTTTGTTAAGCAATAAAGTCTTTTAAAATTAGCCAGGTTCGGTGGCTCAGCCTGTAATCCCGCGCTTTGGGAGGCTGAGGTGAGTGGATTGCCTGAGCCCGCGGGTTCGAGACCTGCTTGGGCAACTTGGTGAGCCCTCATCTCTACAATAAATCAAAAAAAAAAAAAGAGCCAGGCATGGTAGCGCGTGCCTGTAATCCCAGTTACTTGGAAGGCTGAGGTGGAAGGATCGCCGGAGCCCAGTGGGTCAAGTCTGCAGTGGCTGGGAGTGGCCACTGCACTCCAGTCTGGGTGACAGAGTGAGACTCCAACTCAAAAAAATAAAAAATAAAAATAAAATTTCATAAGACATTGATATAAAACACAGTCTACACCATCTTTTATCATCTTTTTGCCTATTCAACAATCACATTTGCCCATTCTTCATCTTCTGGCCTTTTTTCCTTTTCCTTGAGGTTTCTCAAAGCCATGATCACATCAGCCTACTCCGCAGGCTTAAAGTCAAGGCACTTTGAAGGAGCAACCTGGAAAGAAATAATAATTGCTAAAATGTTTGCGCTATGTCACCCTGTTTACTTTGACCTTAACAACACAGGGTATATCTGTTGTGTCTTGTTTACTATTCAAAGCAAATGGAAATATCATTCTAGAGAAAAGAAAATTCAACTTGATCATCTCAAAGAAATATAAGACTAACAATGGCTAATAATATGATTTTTTTTTTTTGAGTCGGAGTCTCACTCTGTCACCCAGACTGGAGTGCAGTGGCACACTCACGGCCACTGCAGCCTCGACTTGCTGGGCTCAGGTGATCCTTCTGCCTCAGTCTTCCAAGTAGCTGGGACTACAGGTGCACGCCACTATGCCTGGTTAATTATGAATATTTTTATTAAGTGCTTTCCATAGGCCAGGCAGATTCTAAATATGTCTTCAAACAAAAAGGGTGAAGACCATCTTTGTGACAAGGAAAGGTAGGATACAACTCATATCTAAGAACAACTAACCTAGTAATAAAAAAAAAGTCAAGGATATGAGAAATCGGAAACCTACTACATTGCTAGTGGGAATGTCAAGTGTTGCAGCCATTTTAGGTTCCTCAAAAAGTTGAATATATGAGGGGTGACCCAAAAAACCCCAAATTTATCTTTTAAATAGTGGGCCCCTTGTAGTACACTCAGAATTTGTTCCTCCAGATCAAGCAATCAACCAAAGTTTTTATCTGTAAGTTTTGAGAAGGTTGCATCACGATTTGCTGAAGAAACATCCCAAGTTGTGACAAACTGGTGACTGGTTTTTCACCATGACAACACACCTGCCCATACCACACTGAGTGTTCAGTTTTGGCCAAAAACGGCATGACCTCCATGCCCTATTACCCCATCCTGCTCCAAGCAACTTTTAAAAATTTGTTTCCTTAGATGAAAGAAGTCTGCAAAGGGAAATGTTTGGCCAGTGTGGAAGAGGTAAAACAAAAAACAGCAGAAGCACTAAAAAAACATCAAAATTGATGAGTTCGAGAACTCTTTTGAGCAGTAGAAAAAGCATCTCAATAGGTATATTGTATTAAACGGAGAGTTTTTGCAGGTGACTAAAATTTAAACAAGTAAGAATAAATACAGAATTTTTTATAAATAAATTCCAGGTTTTTTGGGGGGGGTCCTCCCTCATAGAGTTACTATATGATCTAGCAATTCTACTTTTAGGTATATACCCAAGAGAATTAAAAACATAGTTCATAGCCGGCTCAGTGGCTCAGCCTGTAATCCCCCGCCTTTGGGAGGCTGAGGTGAGTGGATTGCCTGAGCCCGCGGGTTCGTGACCCACCTGGGCAACTTAGCGAGACCTCATCTCTACAATAAATCAAAAAAATTAGCCAGGCGTGGTAGCGTGCACCTGTAGTTCCAGCTACTTGGAAGGCTGAGGTGGAAGGATTGCCGGAGCCCAGTAGGTCGAGGCTGCAGTGGCCGGGAGCAGCCACTGCACTCCAGTCTGGGCGACAGAGTGAGACTCCAACTCAAAAAAAAAAAAGTTCATGCAAAAATGTGTACATGAAATGCTCATAGCTGCATTATTCATAGTAGCCAAAAAGCAGAAACAACTGAAATATCTATCAACCGGTGAATGGATAAACAAAATACAGTTTATTTATTCAATGAATTCAGTCATAAAAAGGAATGAAGTACCAATACATGCTACAACATGGATGAAACTTACAAATATAATAAGTAAAGGAAGTCAGACACCAAGGGCAACATATTGTCTGATTCCATTTGTATTCAAATTCATGAAAACAAATTGTTGTTTCTATTAGAATAGATTAGTTAGGGAAAAAGGGGAACAGTGAGTGACTGTTTAATGAGAATGAGTATGGGATTTCTTTTTGGACTGATTAAAATGTTCTGGAATTAGTGGTGATGTTTGTATGACCTTGTGAATATACTAAAAAAAACCACTCAATTGTACACTTTAAAAGGATGAATTGTATGGTATATGAGTTATATAACAATAAAAATTACTTGAAATTTTAAAAGAATAAAAGGAATCATGAATATGGCCTCATTGATGACAGGGGCAGAATACAGAGACTGGATGAGCATCATTGACAAATATGAAGAGTGTTCTGAGTAACCAATATGGCAACTGGAAGTACATACCTTATCATATAAGAAATTGTAGTACCTGAGAAAGAGCCTAAGAAGAGTAGCTTAGGATAAATCTGTTAGCTTCTTTAAGTATTTGATGAAAGATCATTCTATTAATAGGAGGGAGAGTTAGTGTGGCATTCCTGCAAACAAAAGTAAGGAGTGGAAGGGCCAGGAAACAGGGTCATTTTGTTGTTGTTGTTGTTAGCAAGAACTATCTCCCTTGCTCCCCATCACTGGAAACATTCACAGAGTGATGAGTAATCTTATGCTAGGATGTTGTTGAGACATTCCTGTGTTAGAAGGAGTATAGACTAAATTACCTGGGACATCTCTCAAATGTCTATCTATGTAGCCTCTTTCTTGATCTTTCAGTTTGCCAGAAAAGGTGAAAGGGGGATGATCATTAGCAACCAAAATATCCTCTTTTCAGTAAAATAATACGCTGGGAAATTGGGAGAGAGATCTTAGAACTAATACCTAATTACATTTTGAACATAAAACAAAATTGGATGTTGGAGAATGCCAAGATGTAATAAAAGGTGCTGATTCTGTTGAGAAAGAACATTTCTTGCTTGATTTTTCAGTTTGGAAGCTAATAGAGATGACATATATAATGAAAAACTA
Source organism: Cephalopachus bancanus (assembly GCA_027257055.1). Lineage (NCBI taxonomy): Eukaryota > Metazoa > Chordata > Mammalia > Primates > Tarsiidae > Cephalopachus > Cephalopachus bancanus. Next base: position 2,244,427 of record JAPVLO010000098.1, on the reverse strand, counting down.
CCTGCAAACCTAAAGCAATGAAAAGCTGAGAGGTTGAAATGGGAAACAGCAGTGAATGCATTCTCAGTTTACTGTTTGGCTACATTCTGCTCAGATTTGGCCTTTAAATATGTGCAATAATACATCATTGATCTCTGACTTATTTCACCTGATAAAGATAATCAACAAGTGACTGAATCATTTTTGCCACAATTGGATTTTCTTTAGGAATCCTGGTGGCTTATCTTCAACAGTAAGATACTGTTTTTTGAGTTGGAGTCTTATTGTGTCACCCAGGCTGGAGTGCAGTGGCACGCTCACAGCCACCCCAGCATCTACGTGTTGGGCTCCATCGATCCTTCCACCCCAGCCTTCCAAGTAGCCAGAACTACAGGCGCACACTACCACACCCGGCTAATTTTTTATTTATTGTAGACATGAGGTCTTTCCAAGTTGCCTGGGCTGGTCTCAAACCTGCAGGCTCAGGCAATCAACTAGCCCCAGCCTCCCAAAGTGCTGGGATTATAAACTGAGCCACTGAGCCTGGCCATAGTATATATTAGAATAGAGTATATCTCCAAGGCTCAACACTTGACACTTGAATATGCCACGTGAAATTATATAAATCATCATTACTGATATTATTGATGTCACTCTTAGTAATCAGCAGATAGAGCCTCTAAAAATATTGAGATTAATTAGGAATAAGCAGAAGCATTGCAATACAGAAACTGGTGCTGTAGTAAACTGTGAACATATTTGAGAAGGTTGAGGCTAGAGGAAGCTTTTAAATGCATAATTTGTTTTGAAACAAAAAGAACATGTGTTACACGGGCTTATCACAAAAGTTAATGTCAGTTTATTAGAGGAGATAGTGTGCCAGGGATGTGTTCTTGTGCATTTCTTGAGTTGTCCTGTGACTCATGTAGCGAGCTGCAGCTTAGGAAGTCCTTGGCAAAAGTTCCTGTTAAAGGCTTATGTGCATGAGGGCCCTTCAGAGAATCTTTGTTAAATTTCTTGTCATAGGCATGTGTGCATGAGTGCTCCCCCTTCCTAACCTCTTGACTCTTCTTTGTTGAGTTTGACACAAGAGACTTCATCTTGACATCGACAACTTTCACATTGGTATAGTGAAGAAATTATTTTTTTATCCCATTATTACTAGAGTTCCCAGTATGTCCATTGAACATAGTAGAAAATAATTCCCCATGTATATATATACATGAATGTAAAGGAAAATAATTCTATCTAACAAATAATGAAAGCCTGCCCATGCTGAAAGTACCACTGCTTGAGTTTTTAAATGTACTTTTTCTCTTTTTTTTTCTTTCTGTCTCTTTCTCTTGCTTCATCTGTGGAATATACCTATCTTGTTTTTCTGTTTATATCTTCAGACTTAATTGCAGGACCAACCTTTTCAGCCAGTCTAATCATTCGCCTGTTGGGGAGAAAAAGAACAACCAGCGGCACAACTCCCTGACAGTGCCTAGTGCCAACCCATTTTTGAAGACCACCAGGCATCTCTGGGTTGTGGGGGTGGGGGCTGCATGGTCTTATATAACCTAGGTAATGATTTCTTAAAACTCAACTTATATAATCCCCTTGGCTCCTTTGTTTGAGGAGGCAGTGGTTTTGAGGCATAAACCTGAGACTGTCTCCCTTGACCTGACTAAGAATAGATCTCTTCCCTTTTTCTCAACCTTTGTCTTCTGAATTCATAGGGCTGTAGGAGCAGAGACCGTTGTTGTTATGGATTACACATTTTGGGGTTTCATCTGGGATCCTGCAGGTGGTCCCTGAGAAGGACCCTGGATTTGATTGGATGCTCTGCAGACCCTAATCTATGCCAGTGCCCAGCCACCGAGTGTGGAGGGTTAGAAAAGGCCTGTGGGACCAAATCTGTGGGACTGGCTTCAAGGGGTTCCCCAAAGTATCCAGAGGCATCTCTACAGTTTCCACACTGGCTCTTCCTCTTTGGAGTCCCTCTCAGCCCCAGAGACTTGTCCCAGCAGCTGCTGAGGTCACTGGCCTCAGGGACCTGACCCTGACCTGACCCTGTTCTTCGGGAGCAGAGTGACTGAGAAAGACCAGCTGTGCCTCACCTGAGAAAGAGGGAATGGATCTATGAATGAACAGAAGACACTCAATATCTGAAGACTGATCACATTTGTACAACACTCAACTATATCTGAAGCTCGATCACATTTTGGTGAGTTCCCCCAGAAATGAGCACCTAGGCTCCTTTTGACAATGTTCACCTGGGAAGTGCCTGGTGGGAGACCTCCCTAAAGGGTAAAAATCCGGGGGAACTTAATGGGAATCCTCCATCAAAAAAGCCCACTGCTAGGGCAGTCAGTCACGTGCTAAGTAGGGAGATGGAAACTGGGAAGGGGTGCACTGTGGGAGACCCCCAGAGACTTTTCCTGGAAGGGGGTGCTCAGTGGGAGTGTTGTGGGAAACAGAGAGACTGTGACACCGAGGCTATCTTAGGAAGTAGCATTTTATTGGCACCAGCGGGATTCAGCAGGCTAATGCTCCAAGGCTGAGTAACCCTTAGTTTAGGTAAGGGAGGGGGTCGGGTTGTATGACTACACATTTTTCTTTGGAATTTGCAAAGTTGCATTTAGCAAAACCAGATTTTCAAAGAACAAATTGTTTCCAGGATATACATGACAAGCAGGGATTGTAAACTGATAACTTCACAAAGAGAGGATGCTGGGGTAAGGTTGTAAATTGATTACTGTCTTGCATTTACCTAGAAAGTGGCTTATGGTTATTTGTTTTCTCACATCCTATGTCTAGCAGGTTTGGAACTTGCAGGTTGATTTTTAAAAAGGAATAATTTTAACTGTTTCTAGTCCCTCTCTGCCACATTCCCTCCTTTGATGCTCGACCCTTCATGGATTAAAGAACATCATCTTCAATTTGGTGCATTAACATTATGTGGGCAGCAGTTTTTTGTTCAACAACTGTTTACACAAACTTAGAGATGGAGTTCATAATTATTGGGGTTAGGCAGAAGGAAAAATCTTGACTGGATTATTCCTATGGTACATGTGCCTTTTCACAGTGCTGGGAGTTGGGTATATGCAACCTTTTCACATATCCAAAACAACCCTTTGGAGGCTTTCCAGAGGTTTGGATTTATAGAGGACAAGTTTGTCCAGCTTTGACTTATAACGGGGGTCCCTTGAAATGGGTTAGCTTATTCAGAGGATAGTACTGTACAGTTACTTATAGTTTGGGTAATAATCGTACATTGAGAAGATTTAGTTGCATAAGCAGGTACCCAATACCAAACAGACCTTGTTGGCCACCGGGTTTGGTGGGTTGAATTCCAGTATAATAGTCTTTTGCAAGGAGTTTCTCCTACTCATTGAGTATAAGCAGAGCCCGCTCTGCTTAAGCAGTCTTCTCCAATTATTTTTGAGGAGAGGACCCATTTTTGGGGTAGGTTATCTGTTCTAACAGTTACAGAATTGTTCCATTGAAGGAGCTGGTATGCATCAAGACTAGTTCCTTTCCAAGGCCGCTCTTCAGTCATTAGGGCTCCTCCGCATACACAACAATTGGAGACACCAAGTGTCTGAACTAAGTTTTCAGATTTTGGCCTACTTCTCATGGTTGAGGGAAGGGAGTTAACTTTGGCTTTTGGGTAGCCAGGGGAGTTATAAATTGTACAACTTCTTTAAGCAGTTTCTCAGCTTTGGGTGCAGGGGCAAGATCCAAACAAACCAATTTGTATTTCTGAGGGTGCTACAAGTTATAACACCAGTTTAGTATGCTGGTAGCTCTGTTTTGATAATCCAGTAAAGAACAGCTGGTCATTATGGGTACAGATATGTTTGTCAGTATGACAAATTTCTGGCTGGGATGAATAACGATGGAAGACTTTTACGTCTGGCCAGATAGTTTCTATACATTTACATGCTGAGTGTGTGGGGGAAGCGATAGACACCCAAATCAGGCAGAAGTACATAAAAGCACAAGAAAGCTTCCTATTATAAGAAAGAACAGAAATGCTAGTGAGACCTTTTCCCAACATGTTCAATTTGTAGAAGTCGACTCTGTCAGTCCTATAGCAAATAAAGTTAGTCCTATAGCAAATAAAACAACAAACACGTATAGCAATTGGCAAATACCAAGGCTGACAAAGTGAAACAATGGCTTATCAGTAAGGTGTTGATTATCTTGAGTCCTCAAGCTTCTGCCATGTGTGTGTAGATCAGCCAGCATCTGGTATGTGGCTGAAGCAAGGCCGATGGATCCTCAAACTTCAGCAGTGCATAGACTTGCTAGCCCCGAGTGGCTAGAGCAGGACTTGGGGAATTCGTTTTGGGTTTTCCATTGACCTCGGTGACTTTCTGGAGGGCCAGCTTAAGGGGAGCCAACAGATTTGTGTTGCTCTCCCAGTCCTGGTAGGCAGGTTTAACTCTGCTGTAATGGATCCAGGGAAATAATTCAGCTACTTTGACTGCAGTTGGGGTAGACAAAAGAATGGTAAATGTGCCTTTCAGAGGTGTTTTAGAGTTTGTGCATTCCATTCTTTTACCCATACCATATCACCTAGTTTAAAAGAATGGGCATCAGTAGTTAAACTAATTGGTAGCGTTCTCTGACTTGATAATGGATGGCATTTAAGGCTGAACCTAAGGCTTGCATTTGTTGTTTTAGAGTAAAATTTCCTAACTCCCTTAAATCTTCCTGTATGCCCTTAACAGGAGGGGGTGGCCGCCCATAAAGGATTTCAAAAGGCGAGAAACCTAATTATTTTGTGAGGCTAGACCTTGCCCTTAGAAGGACTATTGGCAGAAGCTGGACCCAGCCTAAATGAGTTTTTTGGCCTGTTTAATTTGTTTAAAGGTCCATTCCTATAGCAGAGGCTCCCATTCACCCCTCTTGGTGACTTCATAGAGGGATTTTGCCATGATGGAGAAGTTAGGAGTCCAAATTCTACAGAACCCCACAGCCCCCTAAAACTCCCAGATTTGACACTAAGTAGTTGGGACTGGTATTGAACACATTGCCTGTTTCCTTTCAGGGCCAAGTTGACACTGGTCTTGGGATAAATTAAAACCTAGATTCCTAACTGTTTCCTGACATATTTGGGCTTTTTTCTTGGAGACCTTGTAACCCACCTTCCATAGGAGGGTGAGCAGTTGTGTTCCTTGCATACAGTTTTCCTGGGTTGGTACTGCCAACAGTAAGTTATCTACATACTGGAACAAGGTACAGCCACACTGGTATGCTGGAAAGGCTTTTAAATCTGAGGTTAGGCCGGGCTTGGTGGCTCAACCTGTAATCCCAGCACTTTGAGAGGTTGAGGCAAGTGGATTTCCTGAGCCCACGGGTTCGAGACCCACCCGGGCAACTGGGTGAAACCTTGTCTCTACAATAAATAAAAAATTAGCTGGGAGTGGTAGCGCCACCTGTAGTTCCAGCTACTTGGAAGGCTGAGGCAGAAGGATCGCCGAAGCCCAGCAGGTCGAGGCTGCGGTGGCCATGTGTGTGCCACTGCACTCTAGTCTGGGTGACAGAGTGAGACTCCAACTCAAAAAAAAAAAACAAATCTGAGGCTAGTGCCCTACCAGAGATGGTTGTAGAATTTGTGAATTTTGGAGGCAGCTGGGTCCAAGTTAACTGTTCCTTGGTGCTGTTTGTCGGGTCCTCCCATTAGAAAGCAAAGATTGGCTGGCTTCTTGGGGCCAGACAGATGCAGAAGAAAGCATCCTTAAGGTCCAAGCAGGTGAAGAAAGCAGCCTCAGCAGGGATGCGACCCAGCAGCATGTATGAGTTTGGGACAACGGGGTGTAGAGTGATTGCGACCTGGTTTATGGCTCACAAGTCTTGAACCAGCACCAGCAACAGAGGTTTATTCCAAGCAGACTGACAAACCCAGAGGACTCCATAATGCAAGAGCCTCTCCAGGTGCTTGTGGATTCCTATTTGTGCTTTGTGTGGGGTGAAGTACTGCCTCTGATGCACTGGCTTGTCCCCTGGCTTTAGTTCCACAATGATGGGGGGTATATTTGTTGCCAGTCCTGGAGGATTGTCCTCTGCCCACACTCCCAGTACTCGAAATGGCAGCTCTGGAGATTTTTGCAAGGACTCCATTAGGCTGTAGAGCTGCCATTCCTCTTCCCTGGGGGGACAGTGAGGGTCATGATTTTAGCCCCTGGTCTCTTAATCTCAGAGTTACATGATTAGGAGAGTCAAAGTTTATCTGAGTTTGAAGTTTTCTCCAGGAGGTCTCATCCCATTAAGGCTATGGGGCAATGTGGGAGATACAAGAACTCTTGTATGACCTCATGGCTGCCAACGGTGCAGGGTCATGGCTCCATGAAAGGATGTCTAACTTGACACCCAGTGACTCCCATAACATTAGCCCGTTTTTGGGAGAAGGGGCCTACAGGCTGGGCGATGGTGGAGTGTTCAGCTCCAGTATCAACCATGAAGTTCATACGTTGGTCCCCTACTGTCATGCTGACCATAGGCTCCTGGGAACCTACAGATAGTAGGGAGCCTGGTCTGGCCTATTCTTGTTTCAGTCCTTCCATAGAGGCCAGGCCCATGTTAAGAGCTGGTGGGTCCTGTTGATAAGTGGAGTCTTGTGGGCCATTTTTCTGTTGGGCTTGCTCATCAGCTATTTGTTGGGGGCATTCACCCTTCCAGTGGCCTTCTTGGTAACAATAGGCACACTGGTTTCTCCCTAACTTCATAGGGGTTGTAATGTCCCTTGTGTAGGCTGATAGATGGAGTTCAGTGATCCCTGGGCAGACAAAGGCGGTCTGGGCCTTGCTCTGGGAAACTGCCAACCTGGCTGTCTTCTTCCCCAACCTCTACCTCTGTTTCCTCCTGGTGGGCCTGTTATCTGGTACCCCACAATGGCAGCAGCAAGCACGGTCATTTTCTTTTTCTGCCTTTGGTCTGCCTCGTGTTGGGCCTCCTTATCTTGGTTAATGAACACTTTAGTAGCAACTCCTAGCAGCTGGCTAACATTCATTCCAGCCAAGCCCTCTAGTTTTTGTAGCTTATGTCAGACATTCCCCTGGGACTGTTTGACAAAAGCTGTGTTTATCATATGCTGATTTTCAGTTGCCTCTGGATCAGAGGGGGTGTATAGCTGAAAGGCTTCACAGAGTCTCTCATAGAATTGGTTGGGCTCTTGTCAGCTCCCTGGAATACCTCAGAGACCTTGCTCATATTTATGGCCTTTGTCCCTCCTTCTCTCATACCTCCTAGGAGGGCCTCCTGATACAATTCAAATATTTGCAGCCCCTGATTACTGTTGGGGTCTCATTGGGGGTCCTCCTCTGGGAACTGATTTTGGGCACATGCCTGGGCATTGAGTGCTCCAGCCAGGGTGTGTTCCTCTAGCCATTTTATAGCCCCTTGTGTGATTTTCCAACACTCCTCAGTACTGAATAGCATCAGAAGGAGTTGGTGGAAGTCCACCCAGTTTGGCCTCTGGGTCTGGATAAGGGACTGTATTAAGTCAATCATAGTCTGAGGCTTTTCTGTGAAGGACAGTGTATTTTTCCAATTCAAGAGGTCTGTGGTGGTGAAAGGCTGGTACACAAATGTGTTTTGCCCACCTTGAATCTGGCCTTCTTGATCATAATAAATAGGTCCCCTAGTCTCCCTCAGTGGCATCTGGAAGGCATCATGACATTCCCCTGATGTGAAGTCAGACATGCATTCTGGCAGCTGCTTTCGGGGTGGGGTGTGGGGAGTCAGAACAGATGGTTCAGGTGTGACCTCTGATTGTTTAAGAGATGAACTAGGCTTAGGGGTGCATTCCAATTGTGAACCCCTAACAGTGGCTGGTGCCATTGGAGCAGGTGGCAATGGTGGGTAAACTGGAGAATAAGATGGTGGAATTTCTGGTTCATCAGCCAATACTGGCTTGTCAGCCGACTCATTAGACTCTGATGGGCATTTGAACTGGGCTGTTTTGAGGGCTAACATAATTTTTCAATTATCTTCCCAGCAAGCTTTTAGCCAAGATGACCATGCAAGGACTGCATCCTGCCAACAGTCAATGAAGGGAATTGGTCTGGGTGACCTGGTTCTCCTACTATAATTCTATATAATCTCCTAATGGTTTTTCTATCTAAGGATCCCTCTGACAGCCATCCAATCCCAAAAGAGAGCCCATCTATTTCACAGAATATACGGAGCTTCCTTTGAGACAGTTTGACACCATAACAATCTCCACGGAAACATTTGTCAAAGTTCTTAAGCATACAATCAAGAAGGGTATTCTTACTTTGGTTTCCACCCATTTCCTCTCCCTAACAGATGGCAGATACACAGAAATAAGGAAACAAGCAGTATGGGAACAGTTGCTTCGTCCTCCTCTAGCTGTACTCCTCGTGGAGATATTTCAGGCACCTCTTAGCAATTGGCAGGTTGATATAAACCTGCAACCCGGACCAACCCTGTGACAGGGTTAGGGCTGCCCTCAGCTGTATGAGGTCGTCACCTGTTGGGAGCCAGCCTTGGAGGCCCACCTGATTGACAGGGTCCTGGTGGGCCAAAGAGCCCGGGCCACAGGGTGAGCCTGGGAAGCTGAGACCCTCTGTCTTCCACCTTTGCTGTTTGGTACAGCCAAAAAATTCTGTGCAGTCGTGGAAGAAGAAAATGGCATGTTTATGCGAAGTACTCACAGCTAACCTGAGAATGTCATGGTTTATTTTTCCATTTCCCACTATGCCATTTGGCCTTTTCTAACAAATGCAAGGGTTAAACTCTGAAACACATCAAAAATTCTTTCTTTCACTTGGTTATAAGTTACTAGACATTATTACGGGTGTGGTAGCACACACCTGTAGTTCTGGCTACTTGGAAGGCTGAGGCGGAAGGATTGCCGGAGCCCAGCAGGTCGAGACTGCGGTGGCCAGGAGCGGCCACTGCACTCCAGACAGAGTGAGACTCCAATTCAAAAAAAAAAAAAGATAATAATAATTGCTCAAGTGCCTATCTTAAGATAAAGATATTTTCCAGGAGGTTGCCAAGCATAAGGGAAAACAGCCAAATCACTATTATCCTAAACTTAAAAGCTCATTAGCAATTATGCAACCATAATAATTTTAGTTGTGTTAGTTTTATTTCATTATGTTTAGTTCACTTTATATGTTTATTCAGAGTAAAGATTAGTGTATAGACCGGGCTCGGTGGCTCAGCCTGTAATCCCGCGCCTTTGGGAGGCTGAGGTGAGTGGATTGCCTGAGCCCGCGGGTTCGAGGCCCGCCTGGGTAGGCGAGACCTCATCTCTACAATAAATCAAAAAATTAGCTGGGCGTGGTAGCACATGCCTGTAGTTCCAGCTACTTGGAAGGCTGAGGCAGAAGGATTGCCAGAGCCCAGCAGGTCGAGGCTGCAGTGGCCGGGAGCAGCCACTGCACTCCAGTCTGGGCGACAGAGTGAGACTCCAACTCAAAAAAAAGATTAGTGTATGTATTTTCACAGTAAGTCACTTTCATAGTTATTCTTTAAATGCTAACCACTGTTGTTTGGTCAAGTTAATGGGCTTCATATTCCTACTATCATTAGGTACAATCTATAGTTTTGTTTTGGTGATTTTAAGGCTTTTTTAATTAGACAAGTGATGTGGAACAGAAATCAAAGTAAATCCTGTATGCATTATGTTTAGTTAAGTGAGGTAAGTTTAAACTTATCTCAAGACTCATTAACTGAAAGTAGATAGTGTTCTTGGCTTGTTCATTTCTTCTAAGACCACTAGATGGTGGTAACTTTTAAAGGATATGTACGTGAAGGACTTTTCTTTGTCTTGCCCCTTTACGAATAGTATAAAAGCTCTCTGTTAACTAATAAAGGATATCACCTGTTCAGCAAGCAGGTGTCCGAGTATATTATTTTCATCTTTTGCCTATCCGTCTCTCCTTCAAGAAACCTCACGACCCGGCAGGGGCTGGACCCCGGCAGTCACTAGCTTAGATCAGGACTCAACACTCGCTTTGGCCCTTTTGTCAGGTCGGAACCCTTCTGCTGTCTGTCTCATTCACATGCAATCACATAGCACATTCTTCAACCCTCCATCCTAATCCTAGGAGTCAAGGTGTTCATCTTGAGACAGTGTTTCCTTCTACTGCCTTTCAGCCCTTTCCTTGAGACTGGTGACTACTAACGGACTCCGGGGGATGATCAAGCTCCCCTTCTGCCATCTACTGGCAGGTCTATGCAAAGGCCCTTGTTCCTACCCTTTCCTTCGGGTGTTGTTCCTCATGCCAGTTCCCACACCTCTTTTGGGTCCCTGTTGTGCTCTCGAGATCTGAGCCTCGGTGCAGTGGGAGGGGCCTTCCTCCTATGGATCAAAGGTCCACTGCGCGTCAGATGAGATTGCCTCTCCCGTCACTCCGGGAGTCATACCCCGATGACAAAGGAGGTAGAACACACCGTTTCTGAACTCTCCGTTTCAGGCCAATGTACCAAGAACTGTTACCAGAAAACAGAGAGACCGTGACACCAAGGCTATCTTAGGGAGTAGCATTTTATTGACAACAGCAGGACTTGGCAGGCTAATACTCCAAGGTGGAGTAACCTGGAGAAAGAGGAGAGGGGTTTTATATGTTAGTTTAGGTAAGGGAGGGAGTCAGGTTGTATGGCTACACATTTTTCTTTGGAATTTGCAAAGTTGTATTTAGCAAAACCAGAATTTCAAAGAACAAACTGTGGCCAACCTCGGTGGCTCAACCTGTAATCCCAGCACTTTGGGAGGCCAAGGCAAATGAATTGCCTGAGCCCATGGGTTCAAGACCCACCAGGGCAACTTGGTGAGTCCTCGTGTCTACAATAAATCAAAAATTAGCTGGGCATGGTAGCATGCACCTGTAATTCCGGCTACTTGGAAGGCTAAGGCGGAAGGATTGCTAGAGCCCAGCAGCTTGTGACTGCGGTGGCCAGGAGTGTGCCATTGCACTCCAGTCTGGGTGACAGAATGAGACTTCAACTCAAAAAAAAAAAAAGAACAAATTGTTTCCAGGATATACATGACAAGCAGGGATTATAAACCCATAACTTCACAAAGAGAGGATGTGGGGGTAAGTTTGTGAATTGATTACTATCTTGCACTTGCAGGAAAGTGGTTTGTGGTTATTTGGTTTTCTCACATTCGATTTCTAGCAGGTTTGGAGCTTGCAGGTTGATTTTTAAAAAGGAATAATTGTAACTGTTTCTAGTCCCTCTCTGCCAGAAGTTCCCTGGTTTTCTCTTGGTCAACGTTGCTGAAAATTTCTCCAAAATTGTGGCCATCCTAAGTACTGGTGTAAATGAATGCATGAATGTTTGAGTTGGAAGCAAGTGTAAAGAAAGTTCATTGTCTCTAAGTCTAAAATCCATTTGGTAGGTGTTAAGACTAAAAACCATTTGAGAAAGCCGGGCTCAGTGGCTCAGCCTGTAATACCGCGCCTTTGGAAGGCTGAGGTGAGTGGATTGCCTGAGCCGACGGGTTCGAGACCCACCTGGGCAACGAGACCTCATCTCTACAATAAATCAAAAAATCAGCTAGGCGTGGTAGCGCATGCCTGTGATTCTGGCTACTTGGAAGGCTGAGGCGGAAGGATCGCTGGAGCCCAGCAGGTTGAGGCTGCGGTGGCCGGGAGCAGCCACTGCTCTCCAGTCTGCGCGACAGAGTGAGACTCCAACTCAAAAAAAAAAACCATTTGAGAGAATATGGGTAATCAGGCTGCTAAGGAGGCGGCCAGAGAAGAGAAGGTGATAGAAAGGGATGCCAAGGGTATACCAGAGATGAGTACCCTAGGAAAAATCTTGAAAAATTGGACAAAGTACAGCTGTGAGCCTATGATAAAGGAGTTAATATTTTACCGTAATAATGCTTGGTCCCAGTATATGCTTGGCAATGGAGAGAAATGGCCACTGGGGGGAACCTGAACTACCATACATATTTCAATTGGAACTATTTTGTGAAAGGACTGGGAAGTGGGGAGAATTGTCCTATATTCAGGCTTTTAAGGAATCTACACAATAGAGTTCTCAGCGAAATGCTGCACTAAGAAGCAAACTTATGGCCCAACTCAAAGTAGGAAAGAATATTTTTGAAAAGGAACCAAAAGTTTGGGAAAGTCCTGACTCTGGCCAAGAGGGTGAGCCAGAGAACTTATGGTCTACTAACTTAATGACTCCATGGCCTGGGGAACATAGACTGCCATACCAGTCAAGGCTGCAGCAATGCTTAGACCAGAGTCCCTGCTGCTTCTTCAAAAAGGTGTCAGCCCTGGCCAGAGGGGACAACAGCTTCAGATAACATGGGGCATGAAATGAAAAAAAAAAATCATCATATGACTAAGGCGAGGAAGAAATTATCTCTTTCCCCCACCCCCCAATGACCCATAGGGGCATTTGTTTTTGGACAGGGTCACCCTGTGGAGAGGACTGGGCAATTCCAATTGAGAGAGTTACTAGTGGGCACGGATGCACAAGGCCGTCCCATGGGGTATGTATGAACTTATACCCTATTCACCTCATCAGATATGCTTGCCTTACAGAGAGGACCCATTGGGAATGGCAGATCTTTTTTCATCTGTTTTTGCCACCCACAAGCCCACCTGAATAGACATACACTCACTACTGAAAACTTTTGTTGTCAAAAGTTGAAAGGAGAATGGTTATACAAAAAGCCAAGGAGGAGGCCAGCTATTTACACAATGAGGACCAAGATCAAGTGCCTTCTCCGGACGAGGCCATTCTGGCAGTAGATACAAATTGTGATGCGAATGTTGTCAGGAATATGGCCAGACTAGTTCATTTTAGAAAGTGTATTTTGGAGGGTTTAAGGAGGGGAATATCCAAAACAAAAGAGCCTAAGCAAAGCCAGGAGCTAAACCAGAAACCAAATGAAAACCTGGCTGCCTTTTTAAAGAGACTTTATCAGGCCTATAGACAGTAGACAGATATGGATATGGAGACTCCAGACAATTTAAGAATGGTAAATATGACATTCATCAGTCAAAGCACTCTGGCTATCTGGAAGAAACAAAGTGGATGGAACTTAACTCTTAGCTCCACAACACTGATGGAGATGGCATACAGAGTATATAATGCCAGGGGAAATCAGTCAGTAAAAGTGGTCTTCATAGGACAGGAGCAGGGAGGGCCCCAAGAGAAGAGGAGAGGGAAGACCCCCATCCAGAACTAAGCTGGCTCAGTCATCTGGGGTCAGAGCACCCCTCTGAAAAGTTCAGCCAGTGATACCCAGAAAAACCAGGGAGGCAACTCCTTCAAAAACTAAGCCCAACCCAGTGTGCCTTTTGCATGGAAGAGGAACATTGGCAGGATGACTGTTGGCTCAAAGAAGAGCTGATAAAAAGGTTAAAGGCAGGGGCAGGAAAAATAATGACAACTCAAGAATAAGAATGGGGCTCAGGGCTATTAATGGCCCCCATTAAACTATCCCACAAGAACCCTGGATAAAAATAAGAGTAGTGAAGAGATTAATTGATTTCTTGGTTGACACTAGAGCTTTGTTTTCAGTGTTAAGCTGTAAACTAACAACTCTATGCAAAGCCACTATCCCTATCATAAGGGTAGCTGGCATTTCCCAACAGAGACCACTACTACAATCTTTGGAGTGTGACATCGATGAAGAAAAATTGAAGTACAGTTTTCTGTATATCCCAGACTGCCCTAGCCCATTACTTGACCAGGACCTGTTATGTAAATTAAATGCTCAAATCACTTAAGTAACAGATACCATCCATACAATTCCCACAGGAAATTTCTCTTCAGTTCCAACTATTTCTGGAAGAGTTGGACAAGTTACCCCAGGAGGAAGGGAAACCAGCCATTCACCCAACGATTCATCAGAAGATCCTCAAAGGAGGGCCCACCGTGCCTTGATGTGCCCTTATATCCCTTTAAGTTCAGCAAAAGGTGTTGCTGATGGTGTGAAGGAGACAGGGACTAGAAAGCAACTAGAAGAAAAGCGGAAAGGCCCATACAAAGTCTTGCTGACCACTCACATGTCCGTGCAGTTACAAGGAGTTAAACCATGGGTACATCATTCTTGGGTGAAGACAGCACCCTTGGCAGAAGTGCCACAAGACCAATGCCCTCCTACACCTGGACTCTGGAGCCACAGGAGAACTAAAATATATTTTCAAAACTACAGACTAATAAGTGCTCCCTTTTTACTCTCTCTCTTTTCAGTTATCCTGAAAAGCCAACCCTTTCGTGGTAATGTATACCTGGAGTGGTGGGCCTATTCACATGCAAATGAATTCAATTACACAAACTTTTGAGTGTGTGGACAGCTCCTGGTTTCTGGGGGTTTGGGGGCTCCCTTGGTGGGTGTCACCCCTACAAGGGGACAGATTGGAAACAACTGGTTAGATTTATAACATGGTAAAAGCCCATGGCATTGCCTTAGCCAGTGATGATAACCAACTCAGGCCCCTATCACCATAGAGGGGCCAGGCCATAATTTTACTTTCTCTTTAGAAACCACCATCCAGGAAAACATAGTCACATTCAATAGGCCTAGCCAACTGGAACCCAAACCACATTTCCAGAGAAGCCTCAGGAAAACCATGGGGCCAGAGTTTAACTATCAAACTTTGGAAGGGTTCTATATAGCTAACCCCAGAATATGGGGTTCTATATAGCTAACCCCAGATGTTGTGGCTCCTTTGTGTTGGGAACAAAGAAACAATTCCTTTTACCACCTCTGTAAACTTACCTGATACATGGAATGGACACCAGTGGAGCATTGCCAGAACTTAACCATTTTCAAAAATAGTGACTGGTTTTGTATAGACTGGACCCAGAGATCGGGCATCTATTGGTGGGCTCCAAATAGGACCCGCAGGATATGTGGGACCAATCTATGACCTTGGATCCCTCTTGGATAAATGTCATTATGCTTTTGGATTCCCATGAGCTCAGGGACACAAATATAACACTTTACCAAGGGCCAAAATAGCTAATTTGCCATATCTACATACCCGAAGGAGTCCGTCAGTTTTTGAATGGTGTGATTATGTGCTCAATTTCTTTCTTTCTTTTTTTTTTTTTGAGTTGGAGTCTCACTCTGTCGCCCAGACTGGAGTGCAGTGGCCACTCCCGGCCACTGCAGCCTCGCCTGCTGGGCTCCGGCCATCCTTCCGCCTCAGCCTTCCAAGTAGCCGGAATTACAGGCATGTGCTACCACGCCCAGCTGATTTTTTTATTTATTGTAGAGATGAAGTCTCGCTGCCCAGGCCAGTCTCGAACCCGCGGGCTCAGGCAATCCACTGACCTCAGCCTCCCAAAGGCGTGGGATTACAGGCTAAGCCACTGAGCCTGGCTTGCTCAATTTCTTTATACCAGGATTAGGATTGGAAAGTGTCTCCCTCCACATAGAAGCCTTGGCCAAATTTATCCAACAGGCCCTCAATGAGAGTAAATGGCATCACGTTAATAAACACAGAAATGACTCTAATGTGAAAGGTGGTGTTACAGAACAGAATGGCTCTGGACATCCTGACTGCCTTCCAGGGCAGACCCTATGCAATCACATGTATGGAATGTTGTATGTTTATTTCAGATGAGTCAGGAAATATATCTGTACTACTAAACCAGATGAAAGCCAGTATTGATACCATAGAAGATGTCAATGCTTATGCTCAAGAAGTCATCTCTAGGCCAGGTGCAGTGGCTCACACCTATAATCCCAGCATTTTGGGAGGCCAAGGTGAGAGGATTGCCTAAGTCCGTGGGTTCAAAGCCAGCCTGGGCAACTTGGTGAGACCTCATCTCTACAATAAATCAAAAAATTAGCTGGATGTAGTGGTGTGTGCCTGCAGTTCCAGCTATTTGGAAGGCTCAGGCAGAAGAATCACCTGAGCCCAGCAGGTCAAGTCTGCAGTGGCTGTGAGTGTGCCACTGCACTCCAGACTGGGCGACAGAGTGAAACTCCAATTAAAAAAAAAAAAATCACCTCTAAGGTGAAAAATTTGTTTTCAGGAATATTCTCATGCATCCCTTCTGGGCTCCAATCCATTTTCTCAGGCATCTTCAAATTCCTGTTATCCCGTTTACTAATTGACATACATGCTTGAGTTTTAAAATGCACTTTTTGGGAGAGGGAGGGAGAGGGCATGTAACAACACAAGCGTGCCTGGTCCCAAACCAGGGGAAATGAGGGCCAGTTTGCTATGGGCCGAGTAATGTTTGACCACTCCCCTTGATACCAATAAATCAAAGGGGGCAGGGAACTGGTAGAAAGAAGCTTATTTCTGAGTTCGAATCCAGGGAGCAGAGCCAGACTCAAGATCTTTCTAAAATGGTTCTGCTCACCCTCTAGGCTTTTACAGTTCACTTTTATAAGTCCAGATTGTTAGTACCTATACATTATCCACGTGACCAGCAGAGCATTGTATAGAACTTGAGTTTTAGTCGTATTTATTGACAGTGACATTTTTCTGTCCAGACTTCCTGGTGTCGGGTATCAGGAGTATCTCATAGCTTTTATCAGTATGGCCCAGCAAAACAACAATCAAGCTTGCCGTAGAATAAAGGTTATGCAAAGGTTATACAAATCACAAAGTTTATGATTACATTGATACAAAAGTTATATAATTCACAAGGCTTACCATTACATTGATATTATATTATTCAAATTTATAACCACTCAGAAAAAGGGAGTAAAAGGAGATTTGCATCTTTCAGTTGATGGGGCATAGACTACAGGGAAGTAAACGATCCGCTGCAGCTACTCACTGGGAGTGCATAGGAGATGAGGGAAGCACACCTTTTATTAGCTCTCAAGAATATTATTCAGGAATGTACAGGAGTGCTTGTGCCCTGGCCATGCCCTTCTCTAGGGGCTGTGACAATATAAACAGACATTAGAGGGTCTCTGTATCAAGCTGGAGGTCCAAACTTCACTGGCATGCAACCTATTTGTGTAGTTAATCCTTACTTATACCCCACATATCTATAATAAAATCTAATTTTTAAAATACATAGATAAAATGCACTTTTTCCTCTTTCCTTTGTTTCGCCCAAGGAATGTGCCTACCTTTTTCCTGTTTACATCTTCAGGCTTAATTGTAGGACCGACCTTATCAACCAGGCTAATCATCCACCCTTTTGGGAGAAGAAGAATAACCAGTGGCACAACTCCCTGACACCACCTAGCACCAGATCACTTTTAAACTCCGCAGACATTGGGTTGTTGTGGGGGTGCCGCATGGGTCTCATGGGTTCTCATGGATCTCATGTAACCTAGGTAATGATTTCTTTTTTTTTTTTTTGAGATGGAGTCTCACTCTGTCGCCCATTCTGGAGTGCAGTGACCGCTCCCGGCCACCGCAGCCTCGACCTGCTGGGCTCCGGCGATCCTTCCGTCTCAGCCTTCCGAATAGCCAGAATTACAGGCATGCGCTACCACGCCCGGCTGATTTTTTTATTTATTGTAGAGATGAGGTCTTGCTGCCCAGGCGGGTCTCGAACCCGCGGGCTCAGGCAATCCACTCACCCCAGCCTCCCAAAGGCGCAGGATTACAGGCTGAGCCACCGAGCCCGGCTGGTAATGATTTCTTAAAACTCAACCTATATAATCCCCTTGGCTTTTTTGTTCAAGGAGGCAGTGATTTTGGTCATAAGCCTGACACTGTCTTCTCTGGCCTGGCTAAGAAAAGATCTCTTTTCCAACCTTTGTCTCCTAAATTCACTGGACTTTGGGAGCAGAAACAATGTTGTGGATTATACTGTCTCTCATTTCAAACACTTATGATCTGTTTTTTCTTTGAATACCCGTCTACTTCACCATGGAAGAGTATACTCACCTCCCATTTCTTCACTGTATTAGTTAGGCCAGGGTAAAACTTGGTAACAAACAGACTCAAGTTTATTCCTTACTCTCTTAACAGTCTACAATGGTTCTAGTCCCAGGAAACTTTCCTCTACAAATCTTTCAGAAAGTCAGGCTTCTTCAATCTGTGGCTTTATCTTCCCTAGCAGCTGACAGGGTTTGTAGGGGGATGGGAGAGGAGGTTGTAGTTAAAACAATTCATCATGTGAATCTCACAAATGGAGCAGAGAGTTGCAGTGGCCCCAAAAGCTAACACTCTGCTCTTGTTGTAGGAAAACAGAGAGACTGTGACACTGAGGCTATCTTAGGAAGTAACGGTTTATTAGTGCCAGCGCAACTCAGTGGGCTAATGCTCCAAGGCTTAGCAACCCAGAGAAAGAGGAGAGAGGTTTTATCTGTTAGTTTAGGTAAGGGAAGGGATCAGGTTGTATGGCTATACATTTTTGTTTGGAATTTGCAAGGTGGTATTTAGCAAAATCAGATTTTCAAAGAACAAATTGTCTCCAGGGTATACATGACAAGCAGGGGTTGTAAACCAATAACTTCAAAAAGAGAGGATGTGGGGGTAAGGTTGTAAATGGATTACTATCTTGCATTTCCATTTGGCTATTTGGTTTTCTCAAGTCCCATGTCTAGCAGGTTTTGGAGCTTGCAGGTTGATCTTTAAAAGGAATAATTTAAACTATTTTTAGCCCCTTGCTGCCACACTCTTAACAACCTTCTGCTACTAAATGCTTTACTGCCAATATATGCTTTCCCAAGACTGCATCCCAAAGCTATGTGATTGATAACATCCTGGTACTGACCGTCAGTGTTTGCTTTCCTAAGGCTGCATTTCAGAAACAAGTGAGTAACAACATCCCTGATAGTGACTAGTTTAGTGCGGACATCCGCACTTCAAGGCCATGGAACCAGAAACATCTGCATCTCAAGGCCAGGCACAGGACAGCTTAAACTCCCTAAACTGCTTCTTGGAGCTGATAAGCCTCAACTAGGGTTTTATAAGTGGCCTGCAAGAGAATAAAGGCCGCTAGTTTCTCTCTATACAGCCAGCCACCACCCCCTTCTTTTCTTTTCTTTAATAAACCTTTTTAACCTCCAGTGGCTCATCTCTTCCTTCTTGGCATACTTTACAGTAGCCATGTGCCCAACTGTATTCCACAGTGAAATGGGCAAGGACATGGAAAAGGAGGTGTGAGAGATTTTATCACCCAGTCTGGAAAGCACTATATTGTTTGTTCCAGAAAAACCCAATTGGTTTACCAGAAAAGTCAGCTTTGATGCCTTTATGTCACTATTGATTGAAATTTTACAAATAACACCCTGGGTTCCAGGGCTAATAGATCATCACTGCAGGGAAAGCTGGGTTTAAGTAGCCACTTCTGTTCTTACTATGAGTACAAATTTGCATGTCCAGCAGGCAAAAGTTCTGTCTTTGCATTGAAATTCAATTCACTGTTTTTTGTTTTTACCTTTTCGGCATTATGCTAAGTTATAGCATTTACATGCTCTTATCTTTTAAGCTTTAACCCTAAATTACTGCTAAGCAGTTTTATGGATCTACACAGAAGCCTGTAGCTGTAATCTTAGGTGAGGGCACAAGGCAGAAAGTTCTGTGTTCAATTGAAAATAGGTGGCTAGATGAGAAAAAGACTGTGACAGACTCCTTCAAGATAGAGATGAGGAACTGCCTCAAAGTAGTTTCACACCATGCTTGCTATCTCCCCTTGCTCCAGGAGGAATTTCAGGTCATTCAGAACTGTGAAGTCTTGACTACCTGGCCTATGTAAAGATGTTGAATGTTGATAGAATAATGCCAATGGCAGAGTTTTTCCCCTAGAGTCCCATATTAGAAGTACTGAATGTATTGAATATTATAGTAAGGACTAACTATGTGGGCCATGCACTGTCTCTCTAAGCAGAACGGACTTACATAGAGTTTTTGGGCAAGGTGGAGTTTAGGGATCAAAAATTTTCAGAGGCATTAGAGATTGGTATCACCTGTAAGAAGTTGATTGTGCTGGGCTCGGTGGCTCAGCCTGTAATCCCGCGCCTTGGGAGGCTGAGGTGAGTGGATTGCCTGAGCCCACGGGTTCGAGACCCGCCTGGGCAACTTGGTGAGACCTCATCTCTACAATAAATCAAAAAATTAGCCGGATGTGATAGTATGTGCCTGTAGTTCCAGCTACTTGGAAGGCTGAGGCGGAAGGATTGCCAGAACCCAGGAGGTCGAGGCTGCGGTGGCTGGGAGCGTGCCACTGCACTCCAGTCTGGGTGACAGAGTGAGACTCCAACTCAAAAAAAGAAGTTGATTGTGCTGAAGGAGTGCAGAGAAATTCACCCCGAAATATGGCTCCCTGAGTATAGTAAGTATTTTGAATTAAAAACCTTTAAGAATCAACAGGCCTTAGAAGAGACTTTCTCCCTATCTTCATATACCACATGGACTCACCAAGGAGAGTAATTACTTTTCCTTCCTGTGGAGGAATATGAGGCCTGATTAGGCCAACAGCACTTGGGTAAATTGGGTAAACTGAGGAAGAAAATTTCGGGATGAGATTTTATAAATATTATAAAGATATTTACTGATAACAGCAAAGAGCTGTAAAAGCTGGTTAGCCAGCTATAAAACATTTGCAGTAAACAAAAAGTAGTTAACCATTTGTTTTTAGTTAACTATTGCTGTTAACTAACCTCATCTTTTGGGGGGGCGTAGAGTTCCACCTGTTGCCTAGACTGGAGTGCAGTGGCACACTCACCACCACCCCAGCATCAACCTGTTAAGCTCAGGCGATCCTTCTACCTCAGCCTTCCAAGTAGCTGGAACTGCAGGCACGTGCTACCGTGCCTGGCTAATTTTTTTTTTAATTGTAGAAATGAAGTCTTGCCAAGTTGCCCAGGCTGGCCTCGAAACTGCAGGTTCAGGCAATCCACTCGCCTTGGCCTCCCAAAGTGCTGGGATTATAGGTTGAGCCACTGAGCCCGACCACTAACCTCATCTTAAAGAAACACAACACCACAATCAATCAGTCATTTCACAAACCTCTGGAAATTTCCATCAGTGGACTCCCTCCAGAGACAATTTCTCCGGCCCACTGAATCCTGATACCCCTCTTATAAAAGCACCTCTCTAGCTCCTGCCTCTTTGCAGGCAGCAGATGTTCTCTGCTGTTTGGTCCATTGTGTCTTTGTAGCGGGAAGGCAGAGAGATCGTGACACCGAGACTATTATAGGAAGTGGCATTTTATTATGCCGGCCAGCCCAGTGGGCTTGAGGGGCTAATGAGTCCAAATCGAGCCCTGCAGAACGGGAGAAGCGGGGTCTTATACCTTCATTTAGGTAAGGGAGGGGGGTTGTGTTGAGCGATTACACATCTCCTTTGGAATTTACAAGGTGGTGTTCAGAAAAATCAGATCTTTCAAAGAACAAACGGTTTCCAGGAACTGCAGGATTGTAAACCGTCAACTTCAGAAGAGGGGTTTTGGATAAGTCTGTGAATTAGTTACTCTTCTGCATTTCCATGAAAGTCATCAGTCTCTAGCCATTTAGCCTTTTCAAACAAAACCAGCTTGGCAGGTCTTTAGAGCTTGCCGCTTGGCTTTCAAAAGGAAATACACCTTTAACTGCTACCAACCCCCCTTTCTGCCACATCATCCTCACAAGGTATCTTCCATTTAAGAAATCTGCTTTTCTTAACTCATAACTGCTTTGGTAAATTCTTCTTACTAATCTGCAACTCTGGCCATACCAAGCCCACTACCACACACGGCACTTCCCTTCCCCATTATCTCATTATCTATGGCAAGAAAGAACAGGAAAAATGTAATCAGACCTGGCCCAACCATTTCACAACATAATGCTTGTTTTTCAGGTTCATCCAACTTCCAAAGAAAACTGTAAGTCATACTCTGTTCCCCTCAATCCATTCATCCTCCCAAAGTCCCCATTGTTTCTGTAACTTTAGATGGTATTCAAGTTTCTGTAACTCACTGGGGAAGTTGTATCTTCATACTAAAGACTCTCCCGTATGTACATTAAATATGCTTCTATGCCTTTTTCTATTATTCAGTCTGCCTCATGTAATCTGCCAGCAATTTTTCAGCCTAGGGGGCCAATGGCTATGGTCCCCACAGTGCCAATGAGGCTGTTGTTGATAGCACTCAGAGGCATGTGCATCGGACTGTTTATGATTGGCTGTCATCCATAGGTTGACTTTGTCCATTGAGGCAGCTTGCCTGGCTGGATTGAATACTTGTTACCAGGGCTTCAAGGCAATGGGTATTTTTCTAGTAGTGTTGTAGGACCCCAAATTCAAGCTCGTTTACCTGAAATGCAGTTGATGCCAAACACTGACACACAGGTACTTGGAGATTGAGAAAGGTTTATTTGATTTGGCCAAAGCAAGAAGCCAAGACAGCAAGATCTCTCAAATCCATCTTAACAAAATGAAAAAGCAGGGAGTTTTAGAGAGTAAGGGAGGGGGAGTTTCAGGGAATCGAGGGGGAAAAGTTTGTGTTTGTTTAGTCTCAGGTAACTATGTGAACAACTAGACTTCTCAGTATCAACAGCTGATCACAATGTCGTTAACGGCATTTATGTCTTCTGCAAATTTTTTTTTTTGTGACCCTGAGGTTATCTCTTCCTGGTCAACAAAGAAACGGGACATCAGCAGTTTGTAATTATATAGTAGGAACAAGGAATAGTGGGCAAAAAACAAGGGGTTAACAAATGCAAACAAGCAAGAGACTGATCAGAATTTTCATTATTTTGGTCACTAAAACATGGTGCAGTGTTGAAAATCTCAGGGGGCCTGGTTACACAGTAGGAAACTGTTTTTATTTTCAGGAAGTATAATAATATCTATGAAAGTAATCCTTGAACATTATTAAGTTCACTGAAACATCAGTGAATAAAATTATCATATTGCTTTTTCCTCTGAAACTTCCAGACTGCCTTCTGGCCAGTTGATGGACTGTAGGGAACATGAGAGGCCAATTTCATTTAGAAAAA
This sequence comes from Cephalopachus bancanus, assembly GCA_027257055.1. Lineage (NCBI taxonomy): Eukaryota > Metazoa > Chordata > Mammalia > Primates > Tarsiidae > Cephalopachus > Cephalopachus bancanus. Next base: position 2,221,605 of record JAPVLO010000098.1, on the reverse strand, counting down.
CCTTGTCCTATTCTAGACTGAATTTTTGGAGGGAAGAGACCTGGGCCTTGTTTACTTTTAGTCTCCGGCCTAGGTCTAGAACATAATAGGTACTCAATTCATGGATGATGGATGAAGTATTAGAAATTATAATCCTTAGAAATAGCAGAAGAAGGAAAAAAGAGAAGAATTGGGCAGATAAGAAACTCCAGTTTCACTAGTTGCTGTGTGATTGTAAGACAAGAAAAAAGGATGCTATGTAAATATTTTGTTGACGTTAGTACCTGTGGGGTATGGTCTGGAAGTAGATTGTTTCTCCCACCATCAGGGAGTGGACTCTGGCCAAGGCTGGTCTCTGAAGGGTATACATATTCCCAATGAGTCATGGGATTTGGGGTGCAGGTGGCCAAGCAGAGCCGAAAGTAATGTCATCTGTCACTCTTAACCAATGTTACTGTAAACATCGGATAGGAATTTGATGAACTTGAATGCTCTTGTGATAAAACTGTTTGCTATACTGGCTTGAGGTGGGGATTCTTTTGGATTCTTCACCGACGTTCTGGCGCCATCGGTGCCTCCATAAATTTTAATTAGCCAATGTCCTTCCCTGCTGGACCTCTGGGTGACTTTTTGGAACAGGTGAACATTACGTGCAAGCCTTCTTAGATTTTGGGGGTCCCATACTCATTTAGGTGAAATGCACATGCGTGTATATTGAGTGTTCCAGATGTGTACCATATCACGTGACTGTCAGGGCCCCAGATATCTGTCCCTGTTCAGAAGGATCATGTAGATGAATACCGTTTGTGATGAGGGCTTGCGGGTTCACGGAAGCCACAATTCGTCCTGAGAAGGCAGCCCCTCTGGCAGGAGGATACGAACTCGACTGGCCGGCATTTGCACCCGTTTTTCCTGGCCCTTGCTGCTGTGCTTTGTGGTGGGAGCATCCGGGGAGCCTTAAAGGGAAAGACGACCAGCGTCGCAGAGCGGGGTGGGGTTCTGCGAAAGAGGAGGGCCAGGTGGGAGGACGTGTCGGGCGGGGGCGGCGCCCCGGTCGCATTGGCCCAGCGGGGCCCCTCCTCGCGGGGCAGGCCGCGCGCTCGGAAAAGTGGCTTCGCCCCGCGTGAGCTACAGACGCGAGCTCGGCGACCGAGGAACCATGGCCGAGTACTCGCGGCTGCACAACTGCCTGGCGCTGATCCGCCTCCGAAACCCGCCGGTCAACGTGCTCAGGTAACAGGCTCGGTCCCCTCCAGCCCGGAGACCTTACGGGGCTTCACCTGCCGGCCGGCGCTGGGGGCTTTCACTCTCCCCTGCTGGTTTACGCTGGAAAAGACCCCGACAGATTGAGCAGCGGGCCTGTGCCAGGGCCCTTTTTCCTTTTGAAACCTATGTTTGCTTGGTTAATCTTCGCAGAGAACTCAAATCCCCGTTTTACTGCTAAGGAAACGGAGGCAGAGAGCCGGACAGATGGGGAACTGGATTCAGACGGCGTCTATCCATGCCAACTTCGTGCGGAACTCTTTTGTTTGTTTGCACTTTGGCTTCTCGAGCTGTTCCAAAGGTCTCGACTTTGTTCTGTGTTGGACTTTGATCCAGCCTCACTCCCCAACTCCGAGTCCAGGCTGCCCTTACAACGTGTGGCTAAAAGCTTTAGGAATCTGGCAAAGCAGTGGTTTAACATTAAAAAAAGAAAGGGGGGAAAAAGTAAGGTTCTCACTAATGCCAACGCAGTAAGTAAAGGAGAATTGTGCTCTGGCTCAGAAATGCAAAATTATTTCTCCTTCCCTGTTTACACCTCAGGGGTCTTAGTGCTTCTGAGGACAAGCCATGTCAGAGAAAGCCTATTAAATAGCATTTTCTGAAAAACTGTGCAGTTTATCATTTGTTTTTCCATTGGGGTTATCGTCTCTGTGCAGTATACCGAGAGCATTGTTTTTAAAAAAGTGAGATCAATGCTGTCTTTTTGAAAATTAATGAAGGTAATTTGATTTGCTTCTTCCAAATTTCTGGGGGGGAATATACATTAGCTTTGGAAACAGTCACTTAGCCACAGGTAGTAGCAGGATTAGTAGAAACTATAATTTATAAGGAATATGCAAAGCATAGACAAAGATCTTTGGTCAAAATTATCATATGCTGCTGGAGCAAAAAGAACTGAAATGGGGAGACCTGCAAATTTTATTGGATTTTTTAATCCTGCTGTCATCAGATTATTTTATCATTAGTATTGTTATTATAACTTGGATTTCAATTTGAATTATTGCATTTAATGATACAAAAAGTTACAGAATAAAGTCACACAAGGTTGATATGTCCACAATTTGACATTCCCAGAAGAAAAAGCAAAATATCTGTTATATTGATTTGACAAAGATAAATGTAAGTAATAACATTCCATGCCAATTTTGGAATGGTCTGTAGAACTGCTAGATATCAGGATCTTAAGGGGGAAAATTCCATAGTCTAATATCCATAACTTGCAATATATTCTGATAACTACTTTAAGTGATCCTGGTATTTAACCTGCTCTTCTTCCTCCCCACTCCCCGCCCCTCCTTTGCAGGAGAAATGTTATCATCTACCTCATAAAGTTGTGAGGATCAGGCTGGGCTCCGTGGCTCAGCCTGTAATCCCAGCATTTTGGGAGGCCGAGGCAAGCGGATTGCCTGAGCCCGAGGGTTCCAGACCAGCCTGGGCAACTTGGGGAGACCGCATCTCTACAATAAATCAAAAAATCAACCGGGCGTGGTAGCGCATGCCTGTAATTCCGGCTACCTGGAAGGCTGAGGCAGAAGGATCGCCAGAGCCCAGCAGGTCGACACTAGGATGGCCATGAGCATACCACTGTACTCCAGCCTGGGTGATGGAGTAAGACTCCAACTCAAAAAATAAAAATAAAAAAGTTGTGAGGTTCAAATGAGTTGGAGATTGCAGACTGGCATTTATCAGATGTTAGCTACCATAATTCCCATTAGTCAGAAGGCCTGTTATATATCCCTACCAACCCAACAGGCCCTACAGCTCAGGATCCTCTTCAGCTTCATCAAGATTTTCTCCACTTGGGAATAAATGCTTGTTTGCCCTCTCGCATTGGTCTTCTTCTGAACTGTTTTTTAGGTAGGAGTGTACATCCCAGTATGATCATCCAGTTTAACAGGCTTTTTTTTTTTTTTTGGCTTTGTACTTCTCTTTCTCCCTTCCTTCCTTTTCCTCTTCCTAGTTCTAATTTTATGTGGAAAGTTATCCTTTCCTTGCCCACTGAGAGGTTCTTGTTTGAATATTTTTTCCCCAGTTTAAATCCTTCATTGCTTGTTTTGTCAACCATGTTTCCTTCTACTCAGACAAATGCCAACCCTTTTTATAAACGTAGAACATGCTTGATTACGAGGCCTGTCTTTCAGAACAATGGTTTTCACATTTCTCTACTGTAATCCACCTCATGTTTTACATAGCAACTCAAGACTTACATACATGCAAATACATAACTGAAAACAAAGTTTCAAGAAACAAAACCTAACCTTACATGTTTTATTGTTTGATAAATTCTATTTTCTCTTCTGTTTCTTGGAAAAAAATGCTGATCACAAAACCACAAACTTGATTTAATGACCTTTGATTTAAAAAAAAAAAAAGCTGTCAAAAAAAAGACCTCATATGGTCAAAGAAGCTGAAGAGTTTTGGTCATCACTCATGAAATGCTGTCTTCATTCCAGACACCATTTGTCCATACCTGACAATGTTAAGGGGAGAATGTAATTTCTTTTTTTTTTTTGAGTTGGAATCTCACTGTGTTGCCCAGGCTGGAGTGCAGTAGCTTGTTGACGCCACCACAACCTCAACCTACTGGGCTCAGACAATCCTTTCACCTCAGCCTTCCAAGTAACTGGAACTACAGGCACACACCACCATGCCCGGCTAATTTTTTTGATTTACTGTAGAGATGAGGTCTCACCAAGTTACCCAGGCTGGTCTCGAACCCATGGACCCAGGCAATCCTCTCACCTCAGCCTTGCAAAGTGCTGGGATAATAGGCATGAGCCACTGCACCCAGCAGAATGTAATTTCTTAAGCTCTGCAGCCTTTACATTGCTACGAGGCTATGGTCTCACTCAGCTCGAATCTAATAAAGCTATATGTTGCAGTCGTTTTCATTTCTGTTTTTTCCTGTTTTTGATTTTTGAAAAGTTAACAACATAAATAGAAGAGGAAGGGTTGGTTGAAATGGGAAAAGCCAGTTTCTTCTCCTCAATGGCACTGATTAAGCTAATTTTAACAGCACCATTTACCCAGAAGGGAGTACATGTCTCTTGGACTTTCCAATATTATACAGAGGCTCTGAATCTGTTATTCATTATCAGATTTGGTTTCTAATTAACCACTTGAAGGCAGGAGGTTTTGTTTGATTTCATCTTGGTTAAGAATGAAAAGTAGGTCTTCTGCTCAAATCTAAGCAGTTGTCCAAGTCCGTCTCTCTCTCTCTCTCTCTCTCTCTCTCTCTTTCTCTCATTCTCACAATCACCGAAGCCGTCTCCACCTTTGGGGTACCCTGATCCCAGCAGGAGCTGGACTCCTGCAGAATTATACACGTTAAAATGGATTTCATTTTGATTGGTTCCCTCTGAAATTTGAACATGAAAGCCTGCCAAAGTGAAAGAGAACAAAGAAGCAGGAAGTGACTCAGCAAAGGCATTTAAACATGACTCAGGGTTCATTTTGAAAATAAATCATTCTATTTCTTACAAAAAAAAAAAAGAGTGAAAAGTAGGTAAAAGGGAATCATCCTATACAAGGGCAAGTATCTCCTTTACTTCTTGAGGTTTTATAACTCATAGTTGTTGGTCTTAACATGACCTTTTCAGAGGTTTGTTGTTGTTTTGTTTTAAGATTTTATTCACCTGAAATACTAAAGAACAGAGAATACTCAGAATTCCAAGGCAAAACTGATTGGAATCCAGTTCTACTATTTTTCTTTAAAGTAGTTCCTCACCACTCACCCTAGGTTTTTCTCCTTCACCGTCACTTGGCATTATTGATTCCCTGTTTCTTGGCAAATTTCCTCTCCTGGCCTTTGTGAATCGTGTTCCCTTGTTGCTGAATCACTCTGCTGAGCCTCTCCCACTTCTTAAATGAAGAGGCATCCAGAGGATATGTCCTCAGTTTTTCTTTTCCTTAGGTAGACTTTCAGTCTTGGCTTTAGCTATCTCTTTTGTGGCTGACTTCCTCATATTCTGAAACTTAGCAAAATCTACGACATACCCTATATTTTCCTCACCTTGCCTTTACTTCCTAAATTAGTTAGGATTAGATTCAGCCGTCAGTGACAGAAAACTCAAGATGAGAGTGAATGAAACAGTAAAAATTTAATTTCTCTCATAGCAATGCCCTGGAATGGTAGGGTTGTTCCACGATCATCAGGGTCCTCAGCTCTGCCTTTTTTTTTTTTTTTTTTTTTGCTCTGCCATCCTCAATACATGGCTTCTATCTCTTGATCCAAGATGGCTCCTCCTAATCCAGTTGTTACATCTGCATTTCTGCCAGGAGTAGGGAGAAAAGAAAAAGAGAAAAGCATACCCAGTTCTTCAAGGTCTCTGCTTAAAAGTCGCATATACCAAATATGCTTCCATCCCGTTGGCCAGAACTTAGTACCTTTGGTAGATCTTACTGCAAAACAGGCTAGAAAATGTAGGTTTAATTTTGGGCAACCATATATCTAGCCCAGGTGTTTTAATATTTTCAAGAAGGAGGAGCAGAATAGACATTTGAGGTAACGTAGCAGCCCCTACTGCATCTCCTAGACTGTTTCTCTTTTAATTTTCTTATATTTTGCCTGCAGGGATTGAAAATAATTTCATCTTTCTCTGAACTTCTACATTTAGTTCTTTGTACCTTTATTGCAGCATTCATCTTAGTGCACCTTATAAGACTAATTGTGTACATTTGTCAGGTAACTCCTTGCACTGTACATAGAAGATGAATAATAGTATTAAAAATTGGCTTGTGCCAATTCTAAGTGGTCAAAGTTAAAGTACAGAAAAATAATTTTTTTTAAAAAATTGATTCACTTAATTAGTTCAGTGCTTAATTTGTAATAGACACATATTTGTTGAGAAAAATTAGTGAAGACTTTAATGAAAAGTGTCTATGGTTTTTATCCATTATGTGTGTGTTTAATTTTTTATTGTTAGGAAGGAAAAAATGTGAGATGGTAGGAATTTAATTTGGACTAATTTGCTTCATTTTCTTTTAGTGTGTCTGTACTTCATGGAATAAAAGAGGCACTACAGAAAGCTGAAACAGACCGTACAGTAAAAGCCATTGTGATTTGTGGAGCAGGTGGCAAATTCTGTGCAGGTAACTGGGGTGTAACCCTCCCCGCTATCTCTGGAATGCAGCCACTGAGATCAATACTGCATTAGTTGTCCCTGTGAGTATAACTTAGTGTGGATAGTGGATATGGGAGACTTAAGTGAGAATGAGAAACACTGTGGGGAAAGAGACAGGAATCACGTGAGAGACCCAGAGAACTTTGGGTTTAGTGTCTTTAATATTAGATTGACTTTTGGGGGACATTTAGTTCCAGGCTTGATGGCTGTTAGTATACACCTGCTGATAGATACCTGCTTTGTGTATGTCTTCTCTCTGTATAAGCTTGGGCAAGTCCCTTTAATCTAAATTTCTCTATTTAACCTCATTATTTCTATAAAGTAGGAACAATAATGTATATCTCAAGGGTTTTTTGTGAGATTAAATGAGGCAACATATCTGAAAGTTCATAATACAGTACCTACACACAGAAGATGTTCCATAAGTGTTTTTGTTTAATTCAAAAAGTGTTATAATAGAATGTATTTTTCTTCTGTTAGTCACCCATCTCAGTGACCATAGCACTACTTTACTGAGATATTGAGTGAAGATGCAAAAATATTGGCAAAATGTGGCAAAACTATTCTGAAATAATTTATTTAGTAGTATTTATGGCACCTTTTTCTCATTTCCTGAATGAATACTCTATACTCTTTGACAAAAATCATAAGAATATGAGGACATATTCAATCTTGTTATAGCTAGAGGAATTTAATGCATGTTAATGTTAGCCTGAAAAGACACAGATTCAGAATCGAAGCAATAAGTAAATATAAAAATGTGAGTCATTATAATAATTACTATTTATCTTACCTGTTATATACTAGTACTATGTAACTTATTAATAATAATGAAAATAGTAGTATTTTTACATGCATTATATTTTAATTCTCAGTAAATTCTACAATCCCCATTTACAGGTAAGAAAATATTTTGAGCCTGAAAGAGATTAAAATAATGTGCCAAACATTAACCAGCTATTAAGTGACTTACTAACAAATTTGTTATTTTTTTTTATTTTCTATGCCCAAGATGGTGACTTTGAGGCATAGAAAGAGGGACCAAAACTATAGAGAACTTGCTATTTCTTTATAAGAAAGGAAATAGAAGGGAGAATATAGTTAGAGTTCAGCAGCAGAAAAAAATTATTCTTCTAGAAAAGCATTAGTGATTATCAAACTTAACCAAATGAATTTATATAGAACATTGCACTCACAAATTGGAAAAATATGCATTCTTTTTGAAATACACCTGGAACATTTACAAAAATTAACCAGACACTGGATCATAAAAGTTTGCATACATAAATTTTATTTAGGATACATTATCTGATAATGCAATTAGGTTCGAAATCAATAACAAAAATATAACTAGAAATTCTCGTGTTTGGAAATTAAATTCGTTTCCAATAACCTCTGAGTAAAAACAGAAATCATAATGGAATTCAGAAATAATTTTGAATGGAATAACAGTGGAAACATATAAAACCTGAGAAATACAGCTAATGTAAAATTTATCAGGAAATTTATAAATTAAAAGTATATGTTAGAAAAGAAAAGAGGCTAAAACATAATGAACTAAACATCTATATCAAGGAACTGACAAAACAACAGTAAAATAGACCCAAATAAAATAGAAGAAAGGAAATAATAGAGGAGAAATTAATGAAACAGAAAACATTTGAATCAAGAGGAATAACAATGTCAAAAGTTAGTTCTTTGAAAAGACTAATAAAATTGACAAACCACTAGAGATACTGATCAGGACAAAAAAGAGAAGGCATGAACAATACATATGAGGAATGACAAAAAGGGTATTACTGCAGATACTATAGCTACTAAAAAAGATAACCAATATATCATAAATGCATCGAAGAATATAGCTTACCCAAATTGACCCAAGAAGAAATTAAAAAAAAAAACCCCAATAGTTCTATAACCACTAAAGAAATTCAAACAATAATAAAAAAATTTCAGCCTGAGCCCACGGGTTCGAGACCCGCCTGGGCAACTTGGCGAGACCTCATCTCTACAATAAAAATCAAAAATTAGCCAGGCGTGGTAGTGCACGCCTGTAGTTCCAGCTACTTGGAAGGCTGAGGCAGAAGGATCGCCAGAGCCCAGCAGGTCGAGGCTGTGGTGGCCGGGAGTGGCCACTGCACTCCAGTCTGGGTGACAGAGTCAGACTCCAACTCAAAAAAACCCCAAAAAACAAAAAAAATTTCACCAAATAAATTCCAGGCCCAGATTACTTCACTGATAAGCTCTACTGTAAAGTTAAAGAAAAGATTGTTCCAATTTTATACAAACATTTTGGAGAATCAAAAAAGAGGAAACACTTTTTATATTCGTTTCTTGGGGCTACCATAGCAAATTGCCACAAACTAAGTGCCTTAAAACAACAGAAATTGGCGGGGCTCGGTGTCTTAGCCTGTAATCCCAGCGCTTTGGGAGGCCGAGGTAAGTGGATTGCCTGAGCCCACGGGTTCGAGACCTGCCTGGGCAACTTGGCAAGACCTCCTCTCTACAATACATCAAAAACTAGTCGGGCGTGGTAGCGCGCCTATAGTTCTGGCTACTTGGGAGGCTGAGGCGGAAGGATCACCAGAGCCCAGCAGGTCGAGGCCGCGGTGGCCGGGAGCGTGCCACTGCACTCCAGTCCGAGCAACAGAGTGAGACTCCAACTTGAAAAAAAACAGAAATCTATTCTCTAAAGTTTTTAGGGAAAGAATCCTACCCTGCCTTTTCTAGCTTCTTGTGGTTATTGGCAATCCTTGGCTTACTGATGCATCACTCCAATCTTTGCTTCTGTCTTCACATGCCCTTTGCCCCTCTGTATCTGTGTCCAAATTGTCCTGGTCTTATGTATACCCACCCCAATCCAGTATGAACACATCTTAACTTGATAATATTTGCAAAGACCTGATTTGCAAATAAGGTCACATTCACAGGTTTTGGATAAACGCTATTCAACTTCCCAACTCATTTTGTGAGGCTAGCATAACCTTGATACCAACACCTGGCAAGAACAGTATGGAAAAGAAAAAGTATAGGCCAATTTAATTCATAAACATAGATATAAAAATTTGAGTGCAAATTGAGGCTATATTATGACAGAAACAAAACCTCACATATTAACCTTGAATGTAAATGGCTTAAGTGTTCCACTTAAAAGATATAGACTGGCAAATTGGAGAAAAAAAAAGCCTACAAGAGACCCACTTAACGGGTAAAGACACCCACAGACTCATAGTAAAGGAATAAAGGGATGGAAAAAGATATTGCACACAAAGAAAACAAGACCAAGCAGGAGTAGTTATATCAGATGAAACATACTTTAAATCAAAAACAGGAAAAAAAAGGCCAACAAGGTTGTTGTATAATGATAAAGGGTTCAATTTGACAAGAAAATATAAATATCCTAAATATATATGCACCTGACACTGGAGAATCCAGATTCATAAGACAAATACTACTTGATCTAAGAAAAAAGATAGACAACCCTATTATAATAGTGGGAGACTTTGACATCCCCCTGACAGCAATGGAAAGATGATCAAGGCAGAAAATCAACAAAGAAACTTTGTACTTACACTGGACTCTAGACCAAATGGACCTAATAGACAGTTACAGAACATTCTACCCAATAACCACAGAATATATTTCTTTCTTTCTTTTTTTTTTTTTTGAGTTGGAGTCTCATTCTGTCACCCAGACTGGAGTGCAGTGGCCACTCGCAGCCTCCATCTGCTGGGTTTTGGCTATCCTTCCACCTCAGCCTTCCAAGTAGCTGTAACTACAGGTGCGTGCTACCACGCCCGGCTGATTTTTGATTTATTGTAAAGATGAGGTCTCGCCAAGTTGCCCAGGCGGGTCTCGAACCTGCAGGCTCAGACAATCCACTCACCTCAGCCTCCCAAAGCGCGGATTACAGGGTGAGTCACTGAGCCCGGCTATATATATTTCTTACTTTCACATGGAACACTCTCCAAAATAGACCATATGCTTAGCCATAAATCCAATCTCAATAAATTACAAATAATTAAAATGATACCAAGTATCTTCTCAGACTACAGTGGAATAAAATTAAAAATCATTACCAAGAGGAACTCTGAAAACTATACAAATAGGTGAAAACTTAACAACTTGCTCCTGAATGATCTTTGGGTAAATGAGGAAATCAAGGCAGAACTTTTAAAAGTGGAAACTAATGAAAATAGAGGTACTACATGCACAATCTTTGAGAGGCAGCCAAAGCCATACTAAAAAGAAAGTTTATGGCATAAAGTGCCTACATCAAAAAGATAGAAAGATTCTAACTTAACAACCGCATATCACACCTCAAGCAACTAGAAGAATAGGAACAAAATAACCTGAAGTTAACAGTAAAAAAGAAATAACAAAGATTAGAGAAGAACTAAATGGATTGAGGCCAATAAAAATGATACAAATGAGACGGGCTCGGTGGCTCAGCCTGTAATCCCATGCCTTGGGAGGCTGAGGTGAGTGGATTGCCTGAGCCCGCGGGTTCGAGACCCACCTGGGCAACTTGGCGAGACCTCATCTCTACAATAAGTCAAAAATTAGTTGGGCGTGATAGCGCACACCTGTAGTTCCAGCTACTTGGAAGGCTGAGGCTGAAGGATCACCAGAGCCCAGCGGGTTGAGGCTGCAGTGGCCAGGGGCGGCCACTGCACTCCAGTCTGGGCGACAGAGTGAGATGCCAACTCAAAAAAAAAAAAGATACAAATGATCAACAAAACAAAAAGTTGATTCTTCGAAAAGATAAACAAAATTGACAGACTAATCAAGAAAAAAGAGAAAATTCAAATAAACTTAAATAAACACAATCAGAAATGATAAAGGTGACATTATAATTGATACCATAGAAATACAAAAGTTCATCAAAGACTACTGTGAGCATCTCTATGCACACAAACTAGAAAACCTAGAGAAAATAGATAAATTCCTAGAAACATAAAACTTCCTCAGACTGAACAAGGAAGAAATAAAAATCCTGAACAGTCTAATAATGAGTAATTAAATTGAATCAGTAATTAAAAAAAGAATCTCACAACCAAAAAAGTCCAGGACCGGATGGACTCACAGGTGAATTTTGCCAGATGTACAAAGAAAAGCTGGTACCAATTGTATGGAAACTATTCCAAAAAATCAAAGAGTAGGGATTCCTCTCTAACTCATTCTGTGATACCAGTATCACCCTAATACCAAAATCAGGCATGGACACACAAAACTACAGGCCAATATCCCTAATGAACATAGATGCTAAAATCCTCATAAAAATCCCAGCAAACTAAATCCAACAACACATCAAAAAGATAATTCATCACCATCAAGTGGATTTTATTCTAGAATGAGATGCAAGTGTGGTTCAACATATGCGAATCAATAAGTGTGATTCACCACAAACAATCAAAAACAAAACCCATATGATTCTCTCGATAGAAGCAGAAAAAGCATTTGATAAGATCCAAGTATCTTTTCCTGATAAAGGACTCAACAAACTAGGCATTGAAGGAACATACCTCAAAATAATAAAAGACATGTACAACAAACCCACAGCCAATGTCATACTGAATGGGGACAAGCAGAAAGCATTCCTCCTAAGAACTGGAGCAAGACAAGAATGGCCACTCTCACAACTCCTATTCAACATAGTACTGGAAGTTCTAGCCAGAGCAACCAGGCAAGAGAAAAAAAATAAAAGGTGTTCAAATTGGAAAATAGAAAATAAGATTATCCCTGTTTGCAGATGACATGATCTTGTATATAGAATAGCCTAAATACTTCTCCAAAAGACTTCTAGACTTGATAAATGACTTCAGGAAAGTTTCAGGATACAAAATCTACATTAAAAAATTAGTAGCATTTCTATGCCAATAGCATTCAAGTTGAAAACCAAATCAAGAGCTCAGTCCATGGAGTCAACAAAGAAAAGTGAAGTTTATGAAATAAATGACTTTGAAGATAAATAAAAAAATTTGAAAGAGTTCAATCCCATTTGCAATAATCACCAAAACAACAACAACAACAACAAAAACCCTTGGAATTTAAACATGGAAGTGAAAAATCTCTACAGGAAGAACTGCAAAATGCTGATTAAAGAACTTGTAAATTATACAAACAAATGGGAAAAAATTTCATACTCATGGATTGGATTGGAAGAAGCAATATTGTTATACAATATTGTACACAAATAGACACATAGATCAGTGGAACAGAGTAGAAATAAAGCCACTCACCTACAACCAAATGATCTTTGACAAAGTTGACAAAAATGTACAATAGGGAAAGGACACTCTATTCAATAAATGGTGCTGGGTAAATTGGATAGCCATATATAAATGAATGAAGCTGTACTCATATCTATCACCATATATAAAACTTAACTCAAATGGATTAAAAACTTGAATATAAGATCTGGCCAGGTACAGTGGCTCATACCTTAATCCCAGCACTTTGGGAGGTCGAAGTGAGAAGATTGCTTGAGCCTAGGAGTTAGAAACCAACCTGGGCAACATAGTGAAACCTTGTCTCTATTAAAAAAAAGAAAGAAAGAAAAATTAAAAAAAAAAAATTAGCCTGGTGTGGTGGTACAAGCCTGTAGACCCATTTATTCAGGAGGCTGAGGCAAAGGATCATCTGTGCCCAGGAGGTCAAGGCCACAGGGAGTTGTGATCATGCCACTGCACTCAAGCCCGGATGATAGAGTAAGACCCTGACTCAAAAAAAAAAAAAAAAAAAGTAAGACCTGAAGCTATAAAAATCCTAGAAAACCTAGGGAAATGTCTTCTGGCCATTGACCTAGGCAAATAATTTATGACTAAGACCTCAAAAACAAATGCAACAAAAACAAAAATAGACAAATTGGACTTAATTAAAGAGCTTCTGTACAACAAAAGAAATAATCAACAGACTAAACAGACAACTTACAGAACAGGAGAAGCTATTTGCAAACTACACATCTGACAATGGAGTAATATTCAGAATCTACAAGGAACTCAAACAATTGAACAAGGAAAAAAAGAAATAATTCCATTTAAAAATAGGCAAAGGACATGAACAGACATTTCTCAAAAGAAGACATACAAGCGATCAACAAACATATAAAAAAATGTTCAACATCATTAATCATTAGGAAAAATCCAAATTAAGACCACAATGAGATATAACCACACACCAATCAGAATGGCTATTATTAAAAAGTCAAGGACAACCCCCTCGGGTCTCCTCCCACTGTGGGAGCTTTTCTGTCCTTTCAATAAATCCTACTTCCTCACAAAAAAAGTCAAAAAACAATAGATGTTGGCAAGGTTGTGTAGAAAACAGAATGTTATTAGTACAACCTCTATGGAAAACAGCATGGAGATTTCTTTAAAACTAAAAATAAAACTACCATTCAACTCAGCATTCCCACTCCTGTGTATCTTCCCAAAGGAAAATAAATCATTATATCAGAAAGAGAAACCTGTGATAGAGGAGATAGCTAGAGAAAGGCTAGGCAGACAGACAGGATGGGTCCCCCAGTAGCAATGTAGCAAACTCCCGCAAGCCTCTCTGGCCCATACACTGGCATTGGTAAACAAGCTTCCTAGGAACCTCTCAAGCTAGAACTTAAGTACTCACTGCTGGGATAGAAAAACAACCAATCAGCTCGCTGCCAAATACTGACCAATCAGATCACCACTAGGCCCCTACCTCCTGCCAATTGGTCCTTAGTACTGACCAATCAGCACAGCAAGTGCTGACCAATCAGCTTACAGTTAGTGCTAGCCAATCAGCTCAGACTTAGGGATATATAAGCAACAAAATTTCGACCCCCACTGACAACCCATTGGGTCCTCTCCTACTTTTCTCTCACTTCAATAAATCCTGCATTCTCAACTTTCTGGCTGTCTGTATCCCTCATTCCTCCTGGGCATGGGGCAGGGACCCTGACCTAAAGAGGTGCAAAAGATACAAAAGACTATGGGAGCTGAAGAGCCATGCACCCCCAGGGCTGAACCAGAAGAGTTGCTGGAAGAAGGCAAAACTCTGAAACTGAGACACTTCTAGGGGCTACAGTGCTCTCAAGGCTTGGCTTGCCAGCCTTGTAGAGCCAGCACTCCTGGGGTTAGACTGACCCACCGGATCATCAACACTTTCAGGGCTTGGCTTGCCAGTTCATTAGACCCAACACTCCTGGTGCGAGGCTTGCCTGCCCATTGAGTTGACCCTATCTGGTGCTCAGCTGGCCAATCCATTGAGCTGACGCTCTCAAAGACCAGGCTGACCTGAAAAATCCATGTCACCTGTACTTGTATGTTTAAAGCAGCATTAATCACAATACCAAAGTAATGGATTCAACCTAAGTGTTTATCAACAGATGACTGGATTTAAAAAATGTGGTACATATACACCATGGAATACTAAACAGTCATAGATAGAATGAAATCATGTCTTTTGAATAGGACTGGAGGCCATTATCCTAAGTGAAATAAACCAGAAACAAAGTCAAATACTGCATATTCTCACTTATAAGTGGGAGCTAAACAATGGGTACATATGGACATACAAAGGGAAACAATAGACATGGGAACTTCAAAAGTGGGGAGGGTGGTGAGAAATTACGTATTGGCAGTGTTCACTTTTTTGAATGATGTAACCCAAACCTTACCATTATACAGTGAATCCATATAACAAACCTGTACACACACCCACCAAATCTAGAAGTAATTTTAAAAATCCTAGTGTATTATTAAACTGGAGCTAACAACATATTAAAAGTATAATATGATCACTTTTGTCCTAGAAATATCAGATTGGTTGAACACTAGGAAATTCATACTATTAAGATATTAAAAAGAAAAATCATATGATTATGTCAAGAGATGCAGAAAAAAGATTTTCTAACATGCATTTGACATGCATTAAAAAGAAAGATTCTTAGTTAACTAGGTAAAAGAAGGAAATGTCTTCATCAGGCAAAATATATCTATTTTGAAAAATTCACAGCAAACATCACACAAAATGGTACATTGAAAACTTTCCCTGTGAGCAAGGAGCAAGAAAAAGCTGACTGCTCGCACCATTTCTATTTGACTTTGTATTTGAGGTACTAGCCAACTCTGTAAAACTAGCAAAAGAACAAAAGGTATAAGAATTGAAAAGGAAGAAATATAGCTTCATTATTCAGAAGATATGTTAATGTCTGTAGAAAAATAAAAATGATCATGATAATGCTTATAGAAAAATCAAAATAATCTAGAAGAAAATTGAGAATAATAAGAGAATTTAGCAGTTTTGCTGAATATAAAATCAATATCAAATTAATTGAATTTTGGTATGCCAGAAATAATTAAAAAGTAAAATCTCTATACTCTTGTCTCTGCCTTTTCTGTAAAAATGGAATAATAATAATAATACTAACCTTATACTATAAGCAGAAGAATATAGTATGGCTGTTAAGAATGTAGACAGGGTGTGGTGGCTTAAGCCTGTAATCCCAGCACTTTGGGAGACCAAGGTGAGAGGATTGCCTGAGTCCACAGGTTCGAGAACAGTCTGGGCAACTTGGAAAGACCTCATCTCTACAATAAATCAAAAAATTAGCCGGGCATGGTAGCGCGCACCTGTGATTCCAGCTACTTGGAAGACTGAGGCAGAAGGATCGCCTGAGTCCAACAGGTCAACACTGGGGTGACCATGAGCATGCCACTGCACTCTAGCCTGGGCAATGGAGTGAGACTCCAGCTCAAGGGAAAAAAAAAAAAAAGAATGTGGTCTTTGTGGTCAAATTGCCTAAATTCAAATTCCTATTCTACCAGTTACTACTTATATGTCTGAACAAGTCTCTCAATATGTCAAAGCATTAACTTCCTTATCTGTAAAATGGGGGTTGTATTATACAACATACAACAAAATGGGGGTTATTAACCTAGGTGTTATGAAAATTAAATTAGACAGTATATGAAGCTACTTAGCATGGTGCCTGATGCATTTACCCAATAAATGTTAATTTCTATTATATGAAAAACCATCTCAGTCTAAAGCTACAGGAGTGATAGACTTGAGACTCAGACTGAAATTTATCTTGTTTCTCTAGAACCAAAAGGAATCTACAAAAAAACAAAACACTGGAGTGAAATTTGGTGAATTGGTGGGAAAAAAAGTATAAGCCCTGGATTGATGCTAGATGAAAGCAGGTAGCAAAAAAAAAGAAAGGAAGAAAGATCAATAGACTAAACATGGAATAATTACTTTAATTTTTTAATCTTGTATCAAGTTTATGATGTTGTCAAAGAGTAGATTATACAATAGGAAAAAGCTTACTAAGTACAACGTTATATGAAAATAGGAAAATATAAAAAAGATTTTACAGTATGCTTTAAATATTAACTATCTATTAAACTTTCATTTAATTCTCACATCAGTCACTTAAGATAGGTATTAAGACAAAAAGGTTAAATAGCTTACTCAAGGTCACAAATCTATTTGCATATATACATGGGGATAAAAACTAAGAGTTCTTCAAAATGTTAAATTGTTATATCTGTGTGGTGATATTTATGGTGATCTTTATGTTCTTATGTAATTTTGCATGTTTTCTAATTTTTCATAAAATTTTATAATCAGGAAAACCAATGCATGTTACTTTTGTTGAAGATTAAAAAACTATTGGAAAAACATTCTAAGCTGATTGATTAACAAATAGGTGTGCATGTTACCCTGATATTTTGTGTTGTAATGAATCCTGTCCTTAACAAAGATTTGGAACAAAATTGCTGTGAGTTAGGGCTGATAAGCAGTATCACAGAAAAAGGGAGACGGGCTGACTCAGTCTTAGAATAATGGTCTTTCGAGGAGAATCCCTGTTCGCCTTTTCTGAGGTTTTTAAGTTTTTTAAAGATAGAGTTGCTACTTATCGTATAGAAAGAGAGATAGTAGACAATTACAGGATTCCTGGTAAAGATGTGAGAATTTTCTTTCATGTCATCTACATTTTCTAGGCTACTTGCTCCTTTATTGTGTCTCCAATCAAAGGGTGAAATATAAGGGCCCAAAAATGACTGAGACTTTTTATGAGTTATCAGGTAACTTGTATAACAAGTCAAAGTATTTCTCAACCCTCTTTTCTCTTTGTCTTTGTGTCCTTAGGTGCTGATATCCGTGGCTTTGGCACTCTTACAACCTTTGGCAATGTACTGAAACACGTAGTAGATGAAATACAGAGTTATGAGAAACCTGTGGTGGCAGCTATCCAAGGCATAGCTCTAGGAGGGGGACTAGAGCTGGCCCTGGCCTGTCACTATAGGATAGCCCATGCAGAGGTAACAACTAAGACACCATCTGGGGGTTGAGGTGTGGAACTTTTCTTTAGGACAAGCTCTAAATGTCATCATAAGCATCAGAGGTGATAATTTTAAATAGCTAGCTTACTGATTAGCAACTCTGGGTATCTCTAACCGTGGCGCTCAGCTGTTATGTACCAGTACAGTAGTACTAATTAAAAATATTGCAATACTGTACTTCCATTCTGGTTGGTAAAGATCTGCCACTCTGGGTCTTCTGTCTCATTGCTTCCTTAACCTTAGCGCTAGGACTTCACTATGATCCAGCAACTGAAGAGGAACTCCTGAGTCAGTAGAGTGTCCCCAGGACTCTGCTCCAGTACTATGGTCCATATCAGGTTTCACTGATCTCATACTTATGCAGTATGAGGTATTAAATACTTTGGCTATCATCCCTAAGTATGTATTTACATACTTATTTGATAACTCAAAGATTTCAGTTTTGTGGTCCCTTACAATTATCAGTACCTAAGAAGGCAAATTTCTATGGGAAAATAGCACAAAACTAGTAAATGCATTTAATTCTGGAAATAGATTTAATTTGGGCTATTAGGCATGTAGAGTGTGGTCTGTGATACCAGTGTGGATCACAGAATGTAAAATAGTAGATTTTTATAAGTAATGTAGTTTTTTAATGATAAAAATAATATCCATCATTGTACTAGATAAGAAAATACAAGAAAGTATAAAGATATAAACTAAAATCACCATAGACTCACGGTTCAGAAATTACCACTATTAGCATTCTATTATATTTCCTTCTGGTCTTTTACCTATGTAATTTTTTAAATGACAGTTTCTTTTCCTTTGAAAACTTTATTTTTTGAAAAACTACATTTGGAATTTTTTTTTTCTTGAATATTTTATTGGAATTATTTTGATTAAACCATATATACTCACATAAAGTATAACAAGTTCTCTGTACTTGATGTGTCCCCAAATTTATGGACAATTTCCCCCCTCAATAAATTGACAGCTGCTCACACAGGTTAATAGAGGGAAGGTGTAATTTCCTAGGATTTGCCCAACACCAAATATAGGACATCCTTTTTGTCAGGAAATTCCTGAAATGTCATAAAAGGAATATGTATTAGAACCATGCAGGCAACTCAAGTTAAAACATGAAGCTGGGTGAAGAGGGGAGGACAGACAAGATGGAGTGGATCAGGTGGTTTCTCGTATCCTCAGTGAAAAGTTCAGAGACTCTAGTCCTACCAACTCATCATTACCACATTTGGGATTTTATTCTATTTCTTTTATACTCTATTTTTATACTATAATATTTGACACACTAATAAAATTTTAAATTTACTCCACCACTCTTTTTTTTTTTCTTTGTTTTTTTTTGAGTTGGAGTCTCAATCTGTCACCCAGACTGGAGTGCAGTGGCATGTTCCTGGCCACTGCAGCCTTGACCTGCTGGGCTCTGGCAATCCTTCTGCTTCATCCTTCCAAGTGGCTGGAACTAGAGGCTTGTGCTACCATGCCTGGCTAATTTTTAAAAATTTTATTGTAGAGATGAGGTCTTGTCAAGTTGTCTTGTCAAGGGTCTTGAACCTGTGGGCTCAGGCAATCCACTTACCTCAGCCTCCCAAAGCGCTGGGATTACAGGCTGAGCCACCGAGCCCGGCTTAATCTGTATTTTAACTAAAGCATTTAATACATTTATATTTAATGTAATTACTAATAAGGAAAAACTTACTTCTGCCATTTTGCTATTTGTTTTCTATGCTTGATGCCTTTTTTTGTTCCTCAGTTCCTCCATTACTGCTTTCAGTAATGATTAAATAATACTTTCTAATGTATCCATTTTATTTTCTTGTTGTTTCTTTTATTGTCTATTTTTTGACTTATAGTCTTAGTGGTGGTTGCCTTGGTGATGACGATTAACAGCTCAATTTATAACAATCTATGTTAGATTAATACCAACTGAATTTCAATAGTGTACAAAAAATTTGCTCTTCTATAGCTTTGTTACCTGTCCCTGTATGCTGTTATTATTACAAACTGTATCTTTATACATTGTGTGCCCCTTAACATAGATTTATTATTATTACTTTACATAGCATTTCTTTAAATCAGATAAGAAAAGGAGGAATTACAAATAAAAATACACTAGTATTGTCTTTTATATTTACCTATGTAGTTATCCTTTCCCAGCATTCTCTGTTTCTTCTTTTAAGTTATTGTCTAGTGTCTTTTCATTTCACCAGAAGGAGTTCTTGTAGGACAGATTTGCTAGCAACAAATCAATTTTTATTTGTTTGGCAATGCATTCAGTTTGCCTTAATTTTCAAAGGATAGTTTTTCTGGATATAGAATTATCGATTCACAGTTGTTGTCTTAGTACTTTGAATATATCATCCCATGCCTTCTGGCCTCCATGGTTCCTGATGATAAATCATATTAATCTTATGGTAAATATTCTTTAAAAATATCATTATATATTTCTACATAATTTTTCACCATATAAAAACTACAGTTTATGTAACCATTTCCCAATAGTGTTTTAACTTTTATAAAAGCTTATAAATAAAAACATATATACATCCTAAGTGTTCCTTTCCTGTGTCCTTCTTACCATGACCTTCTGTGCCCTGAGTGCAGATCTGAGTTACTAGCAGTGAGTTAGGGAGTAGGGATGAACAGTAATAGAAAGAATCATGACTGACTATTAGGAAAACCTCATGTGAGAGAGACCTCATATATGTGAAGTATTTTGGAACTGCTAGAATCACAATCTGGGTAAATGGCAGTCTGCAATTAAGTACTCCCTTTCTCACCCTTATACCTGTAAATGACTACAGACCTTTGGGGACTTTATAATGGCCAGGAAAGGCAATGTGATAAAGGACTTAAGTTTACCTTCTTGTCTGGATTGAGGTTGCTGTCTGACTTTTTTTTTCTTTAATAATAACTTTACTGAGATATAATTTATACACTATATGATTAATTCACTTGTAGTATATAAATGAATGGTATATGAATTCAGTGGTATGTGAGTTTATCACAGTCGTGCAAGCATTATCATGGTATATGTTAGAACATTTTATCACCCCAAAAAGATACCTCATGTTCTTTAGCAATAACCCTCCATTCCCTTCTCCCCCAGTCTTAGGCATCCACTAATCTCTGTCTCTATATATTTGCCTATTCTGGATATTTTATGTAGATTGAATCATATAATACATGGTCTTTTGAGACTTGCTTATTTTATTTGGTATAATTTTTTTTGTTTTGTTTTGTTTTTGTTTTTAGATTGAAAGGTATAGTTTATTTAGAAAGTAAATTGGTGAGAGAGAGAGGAGATTCACCTCCCCAAGGTAAGGGAGGGGACCAAAGCTCAAGAAAAACATGGCAGCCATAGCTCAAGGAGCCATATGGCCATATCAGAGCTTAGCAAAGCAATGGCCAGCATAATGTTTTTAAGGTTCATCCATGTTGTAGCATGAACCAGTTCTTTATTCCTTTATATGACTGCATAATATTCCATTGTATGGGTATACCACACTTTATTAATCAGTTCATGGACATTTGGGTTGCCTCTTCTCTTTTGGTTTTTATGTACAATGATGCTTTGAAATTTTGCATGCAAGATTTTTGTGGACATATGTTTTTGTGGACATATTTTTCTTAGGTATATATTCAGGTGTGAACTTTATGGGTCTATATGGTAACTTTATGTTTAACTTTTAAGGAACTGCAAATTTTTTTCCAAAGTGCCTATACTGTTTTATATTCCCACCAGCAATGCATGAGTTTACTGTATTCTCCACACCCTCTCCAACACTTGTTATTGTCTTCTTTTTTTTATAGTCATCATGGTGGGTGTAAAGAGATATCTTATGTGGTCTGACTTTGCATTCCTTTGATGGGTAATGATACGGAGCATCTTTTTTTATGCTTATTGGCCATTTGTATCTATTCTCTGGAGAAATATCTATTCAGATCCTTTGTTCATTTTTTATTGGTTGCTTCTCTATTTACTATTGAGTTGTAAAAGTTCTTATATATTCGACATATAAGTCCTATATAAGATGTATAATTTGTAAGTATTCTTTCCTATTTTGTGGGCTGTCTTTTCACTTTCTTGTGCTTCCTGACTCTTGCAGGGCTCCAGAAAGCTGTTTCTGGAGATTTATTTTTTGTTGGCTGAGACAGATCATAATAGAGTCAGAGAATAAATGTGTAAAAGTTAGAGATGTGAGGCTGGGCACGGTGGCTCAAGCCTGTAATCCCAGCACTTTGGGAGGCCAAGGCAAGAGAATTGCCTGAGCTCAGGGATTCAAGACCAGCCTGGGCAAATTGGTGAGAACTTGTCTCTACAATAAATAAAAAAACAAATCGGGTATGGTAGCGGGCACCTGTAGTTCCAGCTGCTTGAAAGGTTAAGGTGGAAGGATTGCCTGAGCCCAGCAAGTTGAGGCTCCAGTGGCCATGCACGTGCCACTGCACTCCAGTCTGGGCTACAGTGAGACTCTGACTCAAAAAAAAAAAAAAAATCAGACGTTAGAGATGTGTTTCAACATAAAGACGTAGGGACAGCACAGCTCTTTTTATGCTGTTAATTAAAGGAGAGGGTGTGTTCAGACTTGCCCTGTAGAAATCTTTGCTGAATTTGATGGAAAAGATGCTTTTGAGAGTGTATTGAGAAATCCAGGGGAATGCTTGCCTTAACTCTGAATGTATCATCTCATTCTAATGGCCTTTATGCTTTCAATCTTTGACAGGCTCAAGTTGGCTTACCAGAAGTCACACTAGGAATTCTTCCTGGTGCAAGAGGAACCCAGCTTCTCCCCAGACTCATTGGAATTCCTGCTGCACTTGATTTAATTACCTCAGGTCAGTATAAACCTTGGCAACAACTGTCTAGATTAATATGAAGAACTGGACTAGGATTTGTAAATATCCTGGCTTGATCACTTACTACCTACGTAACCCTAAGAGGATTTTTTACCTTCATTGACTCTCAATTTTCTGATCTGTAAAATGGAGAGAATACTGTTTCTGAGAGCTTCTCAAACATTACCATAAAGATCAAACATGAGAGCCTTCTAAATGAAAGTATATGCAAAGAGCTAATCAAATTTAGGATTTTATTATAGTTTAAGTGACTATTCATAAACACTGGTATTCACATAGGGTGTATTATGCTCAGATCCAGTTTATAAAGTAAGACTCAACACCATAATTTTCAAGGCAAGATTTTAAGTTTTAATGTAGAAATGACTAAATTTTTCATTTCTAAATGTTACGATTTAGCTACAAATGGAAGTTGTTCTTTCTCAATAGGGAGTGTGAACAGTATAACACTAGACAACATTTCAAGATCCTGGGTTTACCAAATATTTGTTTGTAAGGCATTTAAAGAGACTCTCAGTTGAGGTAAGTTTGGAAGAAAGAACATATACCACTATTTACTCCAAGCAGAAATAACTAATTATGAGACTTTGGGTTAGTCATTTGACTACACTGTACCTTAGTTTCCTCATACATGTAAATAGTAATAGTACATACCATATGGTGTTGTTGTGAAGATTGGATGGGTTAATACCTACAAAGTGCTTAAAACAGTCCTAGACATGGTAATAACTCCATAATTGTTAGCTATATATTATTCTTCCTAAATATGTCTTCTTTGTAAAAGAGGAAAATTGAGTTTAAATAAGATGAGGATCTTGGTATTCAACTGCATCCTGAATAATGGGCAATAAAAAGAGCACAAGCTTTAAAGTCAAAGACCTGGTTTGAGTCCCAGCTCTATCACATATAAACGACATACCTGTGTAAGTTAATTTTTATTTATTCCTCCAGCAACTGTTAAATTTTTTTCAATATGCCAGGCCCACTTCTAGGCATTAGGCCTGTAACAGTGAACTGACCAACAAAAATTCCTGTCCTCATGGAAATTATATGGAGAAAACAGCAATCATAGGAATAGTCATCATTGGCGTATTTCATCAATTAAAAAAATGTACATTTTTTTCCACATCTTTCAAATTGGGATGACTCTCACATTCATTGTGAATCATGGCCTAATTGACATATTTTTCCTTTCCTAGTTTCTGTAGGACAGAATTTGGGAGCAACTTAGTTGTGGTTTAGCTCAGGGTTTCTCATGAGATTGCAGTCAAGACACTAACTAGGGTTATAGTCATCTGAAGGCTTGACTGGGGCTGGAGGGTCTACTTCCACAATGCCTTACTAACATGGACAGCTAGATGGTACTTCCTGTTGGCAAGAGGCTTCATTTCCTCACTAAGTGGACCTCTCCACAGAGCTGCTTGAGTATCTTCACAACATGATATCTGGCTTACTCTAGAGTTTGTGATCTAAGAAAGACAAAGGCAAAAGCCACAGTGTTTTTTATGGCTTAGCTTTGGAGTCACATGCAGTCTTTCCTGAACTATCCTATTAGTCATAGAGGTCTTCTTTATTCATTGTGGAAGGAGGCTTGAATACCGAGAGGCCAGACTGACTAAGGGTCACTTTGGAGATTAGGTACCCCAACTAGGTATATACACATATGCCTACCTAATATACAAGTAATATATATAGTAGGTTAGGCAGAGATAAGTACTAAGGAGAAAACATAAAACAAAAAGGGAGGCTGTAAAATGTTAGAGATTTTTTTTAAATGTTAGAGATGAAGGGGTGGCTTAATATTTTAGGTAGTGTAGCTAAGAGAGACTTCCCTACAAAATGACATCTGAATAAAGACCTCCAGGAGGCAAGGAAGTTTGTTATGCCAATATCTGGAGGAAGGTATTCCACATAGAGAAAATAGCAAGCGCAAAGCCCTGAAGCAGAGGCATACTTGGAATGTTCAAAGAACAGCAAGAAGGTCAATGTAGCTGGGATGAAGTGAGTAAGGGGAAGTAGAAGGAGATGAAGTCACATCTGATAGGGCCTGGAAGATTATAGAAAGAACTTTGGTGTTTCTTCTGAATGAGTAAGAAAGGCATGAGAATGTTTTGAGCAGAGGAGTAACATGCTTTTACTTACGTTTTTCAAAAGATCACTCTGGCTGTTGAAAACATATTAATTGGAGACAAGGACAGAAATAAGAAGACTGATTAGAGCACTACTGTAATAATCTGAAGGATAGCTGATGGGAGGCTGGGACCTGAGGGTTGAGGATAGCAATGTATGCAATATGGTCAGATTCTGGAGATATTTGAAGATACAACTAACTGGATTTTGTGACAGATGAGATATGAGATGTGAGATAAACAGAGGAGTCAAGGATGATTCTAATGGCCTAAGCAGCTGTAAAGATGGTGCCATTGCTCAGATGGGATTTCTGCTGGTAGAGCAGGTTTTATGGAGGAATCACAAGTGTTTAATTTTGGACATGTTAAATTTGAGAGGCCTGTTACACATCCAAGTAGACAGTTGGATAGACTCACCTAGGGTTTAGGAGAGAGGGCCTCTGAACTCTGAGCCTCTATTTTCTTATCAATAAAACAACCACATGATTGTTTTAAGGAATAATTAAATAACATGACATACTTTTGATACCTGTCACATAGAACACATTTTATAGATAGTAACTGGTCACCAAAGATATCCACATTCTAATTTCCAGAACTGTGAGTATGTTATGTTATATTTAAAAGTGCCTTTGCAGATGGGATTAAATAAAAGATCTTGGATGAGAGATTATCCTGTATTATCCAGATGAGCCCAATTTATCACAAGAGTCCTTGTAAGAGGCAGGCATGAGGTCAGAGAGGAGAGCAGATGCTACTCTGCTGGCTTTGAAGATGGAGGAAGAGGTCATAAACCAATTAATGTAGGCAGCCTCTAGAAACTGGAAAAAGCCAGGAAACAGATTCTCCCTTAGAACCTCCAGGAGGAACACCTGACCTCTGACCTATTCTATTGCTGCTGACCTATTTTAGACTTTTGACATCTTAAACTGTAGGATAATAAATGTGTGTTGTTTTAGGCCTCTAAGTTTGTGGCAATTTGTTACAGCAGCAATTGCATGCTAATACAGTAGCTATTAATAATGATGATGTTTTGGACTTTTTTTTTTCTAAGAAAGGATGTTAAAGAAAAAGATTAAGTTGCTACTGAAAGTTGAAGCTTCCTTACTGATGTGAATGAGGAAAAAAACCCACCAACTTTGTAGGCATTATTCCCATAGGAAATGAAGAAGTAACAGATGTAGGTAGCTAACCTTTTCTGATCCTCTAAAATCCCTAGGTGAGGTAATTCTGGAAAGTACAGTGACTATAACACCAACAGTTCCTTCTCCATAATTCCTTTAAATGCCATCAGAAAAAGACTGGATCTTTTTTTATTATTTTATTTTATTTTAAAGATGTGGGGTGCACTTCAGGATTAGGTATACAAATGTTTATCATGCAGGCACCCTTGTTGATGAGGTGTGCCCCTCCCTCCCCTGGCAGTTTCCCTCAACTGCCAATCCCACCCCATCTCCCCTGGCAGTTTCCCACTATTGCCAATCCCTTTCTTATAGTATTGTGATAATTGTTCTTTTTTGTTTTTTTTTGTTTTTGAGTTGGAGTCTCACTCTGTCGCCCAGACTGGAGTGCAGTGGCCGCTCCCAGCCACCGCAGCCTCGACCCACTGGGCTCTGACGATCCTTCTGCCTCAGCCTTCCGAGTAGCAGGAATTACAGGCGCGCGCTACCACGCCCGGCTGATTTTTGATTTATTGTAGAGATGAGGGCTCGCCAAGTTGCCCAGGCTGGGTCTCGAACCCGCGGGCTCAGGCAATCCACTCACCTCAGCCTCCCAAAGACACGGGATTACAGGCTGAGCCACCGAGCCCGGCTGGTTGCCTATTTTTTTAAAAAAATTTTGAGGCAGAGCATCTTGCTGTGTTGCCCAGGCTGGTCTTGAACTCCTGGCCTCAGTGATCCTCCCACCTTGACTTTCCAAAGGGCTAGGATTACAGACATGAGCCACCATGCCAACCTCTCTATAATTTTTAAGAGTGAAAAAGAGTCCTAAGACCAAAAAGTTTGAGAATTGCTCATATAAGCCTGTATCTTTTGACACAGAAATAATGATGCAAAACTGTGTATACATTAGCCAAATTAGAAAACAATGAGTCTATATGTATTAAAAATGACTTTTTTCCTTTTAAATGGAGGAGAAAGAGTGCTATTTTTTCCATAAATCAAGTTAGAAATGGTTTTAACTTACAATGGCATGGTAAGTAC
The DNA here is from genome assembly GCA_027257055.1 of Cephalopachus bancanus. NCBI lineage: Eukaryota > Metazoa > Chordata > Mammalia > Primates > Tarsiidae > Cephalopachus > Cephalopachus bancanus. Next base: position 2,194,714 of record JAPVLO010000098.1, on the reverse strand, counting down.
ATTATAAGCAATGTGAGCTATTTTAAGTGCCTAATATGGAATTCAGAAGAGGATACTTATTGTCCAACATACTACAGAAATTCAAAGCACAGGAGACAATTTATTCTGCAAAAGACAAAATAGAAAGGAAGCAAAGAAGCCTAAAATATACAAGGAAATCATATGGTGTGAAATGAGTCTGTAAATTTGAAGGTTTATAGAAATTAAAGCAGGTGGGGAATATCAAGGAATTTTGTGACCCTATTTTCAGTATTAATTCTGAAGGGCAAGATTATCAGGAGAAATCAGAAAACTGACTTCTTTGACAAAAAGAAATAAAATGAACCAGGACTGGCCTTTTCCCAAGGTACTGCTTAAAGAAATGTCATTATTTTTAACACAATGAAGAAAAGAGGTTAAAATGGTAGGAATATGATGGATTTTTGATTTGCATAGAAAAGATCACAGTGAATTAGAAGAAAGATGACATTAAAATCATCTATCTTTTTTGGTAGTATACACAATTTTAGGGGAATGTGAAAATGACATTTGGAAAGAGTTCCCTGTAGAAGGAAAAATGTAAAGATTGGAAAAGAAACCATCAGGAAAGTTGGGGGACAAAATTGATATTAGCTAGCTTGGAAAAAAGAACCCTCAGCCTTGGTTCTCTTGGAGTTTCCTTATAGTGATTCTAAACAGGGCCCTTATTAGAGCCCATTGAACAGTGGTGGTCATCTGTACTGAGAGAGGCATACACACACACACACACACACACACACACACACACACACACACACACACAGGTTTGAATCACAGCCCATGCTTTGGGTTGGATATACAGAGTCATGTCTTTAGATCCTTAGTTTTTGTTTGTTTTTTGGTTTTTTTGGGTTGGAGTTTCACTCCGTTGCCCAGACTGGAGTACAGTGGCCGCTCCCGGCCACCGCAGCCTCGACCCACTGGGCTCCGGCGATCCTTCTGCCTCAGTCTTCCGAGTAGCCAGAATTACAGGCACGTGCTACCACACCCGGCTCATTTTTTATTTATTGTAGAGATGAGGTCTCGCCAAGTTGCCCAGGCGGGTCTCGAACCCGCGGGCTCAGACAATTCACTCACCTCAGCCTCCCAAAGGCGTGGGATTACACGCTAAGCCACCGAGCCCGGCTAGATCCTTAGTTTTTTAAAACAGAATAAAAGTACAGTTATTTATCAATTGACAACAGCATATATTGTGAGAAATGCATCATTAGGTGATTTTGTTGTTATGCGAACATCATAGAGTGTACTACACAAACCTAGATGATATCACCTACTAGCCACTTAGATTGTATGGTACAACCTATTGCTCCTAGACTGTACCTGTACAGTGTATTACTGTGCTGAATACTGTAGGCAATTGTAACACAATGGCAAGTATTTGTGTATCTAAACATATCTAAAAAAAGATACAGTAAAATATGATAATCTTATGGGACCACACATCGTATATACACTGACTAAAATGTTATATGTGCATGACTGTACTTGGAATCTCATTGACTCTATGAAAACAGTAGTGGTACACTTTCATTTTTGTAAAATCCAAGCCAGAAGAAATCATTATAACTAAAGAAATTTTCAGTCCATCCTCTGGGTAGCTCACATCTCCCTTGCTTAGCTGACCCCAAAATCCTTTTAGAGCTGCGATTTTGCAAACTTTTTAAAAATTAGAGGGCTACCCCCTCAGGTCCCCTCCCACTGTGGGAGCTTTTCTGTCCTCTCAATAAATCCTGCTTGGAAAAAAAAATTAGAGACAGGGTCTCGCTTTGATGCCCAAGCTGGTATCAAACTCTTGGCCTCAAGTGATCCTCCTGCCTTGGCCTCCTGGAGTGCTGGAAGTGAGCCATTGTGTCCAGGCTAAAATCTTTTTAGTACTCAGGTTTCCATGTTTTATTCTGTATTCATTTGATCCCCTTAATTCAAGTAGGCTGATTCATTCACCCCTCACCCAAGTGATTTATACACCAGATACTTGACTTCTGAAACCATTCACATACTCCCCACCTTACTCTTCACTCAAGGAGAGATCCGAAAGCTTGTTTTCAAAGACACGTCCAGAAAACTGCCCAAGTATTGCTTTTCCAGAGGGACACCTGCCCCCAAATCACCGAACTATCTGATCAAGAAAACCCGTTTGTAGTTTTCTGAAGTGCTAACAAGAACCAGCAATGGAGGTTTAGTCTCAGATCGCATCCACCAACACTGTAAGTGCAGTGAAGACTGTGGAACTGCAGCCACTACGATGGTTTGGTGATCGTTTTTCAGAAGGGAAGATGGTACTGACAGGAAAGCAATGATGTGTCATTGTCTCCTACCTTCTGACCTCTGGTAAGGAAGGCTTATGTCTCCCAATCCCCTTCTTCAGAATATGCAGATCAAACAACATTTCTACAACTGGTGAGGAACTGTCAGGGCAGAATTCAGGAGCGATGCAAACCCTCATCAAGCTTCTATCACCCCCAAAGGTAACATTCTATACTGGAGGCTGCCAATGGCATGACTGGACGGGAAGGATGCCAGTCCCACCACCACCAGATGCTAGATGTTGCCACCTGTGAAATGAGATTTAACCTGTTGCTGCTGCTTTGTGTCACTAACTTCAGGCTAAAAACCCTTGTTGGAGCACCGGTTCACCAAGCACATCCCAGCTGCCACGAGTCTGAAGGAATAATTGTCTAATCATCCCTGCCTCCTTGTCAGCTTTTGTAATAGGAGGCAGGATGCCAAAGCTCACACAATCATGATTCCACAGACTAGTGGAGGGCCAGGATACTGGGGAGCCAAAAAATGGCAGAAGTTCACCCCATTTGTCCTGTGTAATTTTGATTATACCTTATATAATATCAACTTAATAGTTTTTTTTCCTTTGTCTACCCAAATATATTTATGTTTGGGGACTGTCTTTTTTAAAATTTTGTAATCAGCCACAGCCCCTGGTGTGTGCTAGGTATAAGGTAGATATCACTGTACTACTCTGCCACTACTACTTCTCTTATTATCAAAAAAATCATCTCATATTTCCTGTTTGTTTGTTCTGAGTCAGAGTCTCTGCCGCCCAGGCTGGAGTACAGTGGCATGCTCACAGCCACCGTAGTCTCTACCTGCTGAACTCAGGCGACCCTTCCGCCTCAGCCTTCCAAGTAGCTGGAACTACAGGCGTGTGCTAGCACACCCAGCTTATTTTTTGATTTATTGTAGAGACGAGGTCTCACCAAGTTACTCAGGCTGGTCTTGAGCCCCTGAGCTCAGGCAGTCCTCTCACCTCAGCCTCCCAGAGTGCTGGGATTATAGGCTTGAACCACTGCACCCGGCCTCATCTCGTATTTCTATAAAGACTTTTATTTTTATTTGTATTTATTTTTTGAGACAGGGTCTTACTCTCTTGCCCAGGCTGAAGTTCAGTGGCACAATCATGGCTCACCACAGCCTTGACCTCCTGGGCTCAAGTGATCCTCCTGCCTTGGCCTCCTACAGTGCTGGAATACAGGCATGGGCCTCTGCACCTAGGGAGAGACTTATAGTTTATAAAATGTTTCTACAGAGATTTTTTTTTTTCTAGTTGGAGTCTCACTCTGTCACCCAGGTTGGAGTGCCGTGGCATGCTCACAACCACCCCAGTGTCGGCCTGCTGGGCTCAGCGATCCTTCCGCCTCAGCCTTCCCAGTAGTTGGAACTACAGGCACATGCTACAGCACCCGGCTAATTTTTTCATTTATTGTAAAGATGAGGTCTCACCAAATTGCCTGGACTGGTCTCGAACCCACGGACTCAGGCAATCCACTCGCCTCAGCCTCCCAAAGTGCTGGAATTACAGGCTGAGCTACTGAACCCTGTCTCTATAAAGATTTATAGACCATGAAGAGAATATATTATTCTCACTTAATACTCAGAATTACTGAGGTATGCATACCCAGTTATCAGTGAGGAAATTGTGGTCGTGATGCAGTTCTTCAAGGTCGGAGAATTAGTAAAAAGTTGAGCTGGACCCGCCTGGGCAACTTGGCGAGACCTCATCTCTACAATAAATCAAAAATTAGCCGGGCGTGGTAGCGCGTGCTTGTAGTCCCAGCTACTTGGAAGGCTGAGGCGGAAGGATCGCCAGAGCCCAGCAGGTCGAGACTGCGGTGGCCGGGAGCAGCCACTGCACTCCAGTCTGGGTGACAGAGTGAGACTCCAACTCAAAAAAAAAAAAAAAAGTTGAGCTGGAGCTTGAATTCAACTTTTCAGGTTACCTCTGGTGATTTTTCTACTGTAACAGTGTGTCCTTATTTATTTTATTTAATGACAGATATTTATATCCTGGACAGAAAGCCTTCCCTGCTAGAGAGCGTAATACTTAATCTCACATTGTTCTTTGATTGTTTTATTTTGTTTTGTTTCAGGAAGACGTATTTTTGCAGGTGAAGCACTCAAGCTGGGTATTCTAGATAAAGTTGTGAACTCAGACCCAGTTGAAGAAGCAGTCAACTTTGCTCAGAGAGTTTCAGGTAAGAAGATAAAATAATTAATAATAATAATAATAATAATAATAATAATAAAGCACACGGGTTGTAAACAAGCTATGTGTCCACTTTAATAAGGAACTCCATGAATATTTTATGGTATAGTCACATAATGAAATATGGTACGGCTTAAAAATGAATATGAAGCCAGGAATGGTGGCCTGTGCCTGTAGCCCCAGCTACTCTGGAGGCCAAGGTGGGAGGCTTGCTTTGAGCCCAGGAGTTAGAGACCAGCCTGGGCAACATAGCAAGAGCTCGTCTCTTAAAAAAAAAAGAGCAACTTGGTGAGACCTCGTCTCTATAATAAATCAAAAAATAAGCTGGGTGTGCTAGCACGCCTGTAGTTCCAGCTACTTGGAAGGCTGAGGCAGAAGGGTCGTCTGAGTCCAGCAGGTCGAGGCTGCGGTGACCGTGAGCATGCTACTGTACTCCAGCCTGGGCGGCAGAGACTCTGACTCAAAAAAAAAAAAACAGAAAAACCCAGAAATATGAGGTTATTGTATTTACTACTGTGTTAAGGTATGAACTCCATAACATATTATATTATAAAGTAAAAAAAAAATCATTATATATAGTAGTTTGCTACTGGTATAACAAAAGAGGGGATGGGATAGGATATATATATGAGGAGAATGTACATGCATAAAATATTTCTGTAAGGAATCACAAGAAATGGTTAATGGTTCTTTCTGAGAATGGGGCTTGTCAGTCAGAGAAAGTCATCTGAAGGAGATTTTTCACTGCTTACCTTCCTGTAGATTTTGAATTTTATCACTTACTTATTCTCTTACTAAGACAGATAGTTAAAATTATAACAAGCAAACACACACTTCAGCAAATAGAAGAAAGGCTCTATAATTTACCACAATAAAGCCGTGGGCCCCCAGCACTCCTGTCTCAGTGGACGGGGTTCCATCTTTTTCAAGGGTTTTTCACTTTGTGGACTCATGATCATCCTTTAAGAGTTCTTTTAGTGGCACTCCTAGAGGCTTTTTATTTGTTTCTTATAAAACTGATCCTTTTCCGTCCATGGAGGTTGTCAGCTTTAAATGAGTAAGATGGAGAGGGTAAAATTTGCCAGGAAAAATAATTGGGAGGATTGTTGGGTTACAGGGCGAACAGAGTGCGGTCTCCCGCTTGGTGGCAGGCAATGGTTCGGTGTTATTCAAAGGCCTTCTTTTGAAAAAGTCATTCTTTTTTTGACCCTGGCAGAGACCAAACACTTTCCTGAAATAATCTTTCTTTTTTGTGGCTCTAGTCAGTTACTGTTTCAATGTAAGAGTAAAAGCTTGAACTGGAGAGGTAAGGGACTAATGGGGAGAAAATGAAGGTTACTTAAGGAGAATCAGCAAGTCCTTCCCAAATGGAAATGTATTTCTAATTGTCTGTCTTTCAGACAATCTTCACCATTGATCTTCCTGAGAGGACTTACTGTTTTGTTAGAAGTCACTTGACTGACTCATAGCATTTGGAAGTCCCTAAATGATTCTTTGGTTTGGGGCTCAAGATAGACTCTGTCATTCACACCTGTGGTTTTGGTTTGCAAAGTCCTCCATTTCAATGGGAAATTTTTTACTTACGGGATTTCGCTAGATTCTGATTTGAGAATTAAATAACTTCAAGAAATAGATGAGGATCATGGTCTGGTATATTATACAATGATCTGGTTTTAATTTTTATATATTCAAATTTTAAAATTAAATTTTAATTAATTTTTAAACATTAAAAACATTTAATATATAAAGCATAAACAGGGTCAGGCATGGTGACTCATGTCTATAATCCCAGCACTTTGCAAGGTGGGAGGATTGCTTGAGCCCAGGAGTTTGAGATCAGCCTGGGCAAAATAGTGAGATCTCATCTCTACAAAAAAAAAAAAAAAAATCAAAAAATTAGCTGGACTCTCAGCACATGCTTGTAGGAGACTCAGGAGGAAGAATGACCTGAGGTGGTCGAGGCTGCATTGAGCTGTGATCATGCCATTGTACTCCAGTCTGGCTAACAGACTGAGACCCCAACTTAAAGCAAAACAAAAAAACCAAAAACCAAGAAACATAAAATGGTGTTAAATCTTAGCAACATTACACAGTCTGTCCACTTGATGGCAGCCAAACATTGAGGCATTATCTGTTTTAAAACGGTAATGCACCTTTTCTGGGCTTTGAACAATTATGTATAACTGTTTAAAATTATAATCATGAAGACTATATAAAAATATGTAAAATTGTGAAACAAAAATGTTTAAAATAGAAATTTACATGTATTGTATAGATATAGCTACAGAGTATGTATGAATAGAAACAAAAATGGAAAGGAAATATGCAAAACATGTAAATAAGTTAGTTTTTCCAAAAAATTTAAAGGTTTTTTGCTTAAAAAACGTTTTTGCCTATCTTAGGATAAGTTCGTTTTCCCGAACATTTCTAAATTACTTTTGGTTTTGTTTCTGTTTTTTCCAGTTTTTTTGAAGTGTAATTTCCACACAGTAAAAATTCAAGCATTTTAAGTGTAGAGTTTGTTGAATTTTGGTAATTGTTTATAGTTGTGTAAACACTGCCACAATCAAGATCTAGTTCTCTCACTTTAAAAAAGTATTCTTATGCCTCTTTCCAATAAATTCCCTTCCCTGTCCCATGGCCACAGGCAACCACTGACCTACTTACTTTCTGTCACTATAGTTGAATGTGTTTTAGAATTTCATATAGATGGACTCATGCATATGGTGTATAGTCTTTTGTGTTTGGCTTCTTTCACCCAGCATGTTTTTAAGAGTCATTCCTATCGTGGCATGTATTAATCTTTCTTTTTATTACTGAATTATATTCTATAGTATGAGTAAACCACAATTTGTTTATCCATTTATCAGCTGATAGACACTTTAAGCCTACACAAGTCTTTGTAGACATATGTTTTCCTTTTTCTTGGGTAAATACCTGAGAATAGTATTGCTGCATTGTAAAGGAAGTTTATGCTTAACCCTTATTTTTTTTAAAAGTTGCTTAATGAAAAACCATTAGTGATTTAAAAGACACCAATTTTTGCCAAGTAGATAAAAAAAGATAGAAAAAATAATGTGGTGAGATTGAGTTTAAATAAACTCTCATTACACTGCTTGTAAAATATCTTGTTTAGAGGGTAATTGGGCAGCCATGTATTGTGGCTTAAAAATATTCATACCTTTTGACTTAGTATTTCTATTCTTGGGAATTTACCATAGAGAGATAATCACAGAAATATAGAAAGATTTGTGTACAGTGTAATGCTCACTGAAGCTTTATTTGTCATAAAGTATTTGAAACAACCGAAATATTTAGTTTTAGGAGATTAATTACACAAAAATGCTAATCTCAATGAAGCAACTCCATTCAGCCATTAAAACTTTCATTTTTGAAGAAAGTTGAAGACCCTGGAAAAATGCTTACATATAATATTAAGAAGAAAACAGCCAGATAGAAAATTTCATGTGTGTGTATTTTTTTTAAGGATGTGGGGTACATTTCAGGGTTAGGTACATAAGTAGTTATCATACAAGTAAAATTTGGGCCCTTTTTTGGTCCCCTCTTTGCCTGGCTTAAGATTGGATCCTTTTTGTTTGTTTGTTTTTGAGTTGGAGTCTCACTTGGTCGCCCAGACTGGAATGCAGTGGCCGCTCCCAGCCACCGCAGCCTCGACCTGCTGGGCTCCGGCGATCCTTCCGCCTCAGCTTTCCGAGTAGCTGGAACTACAGGCGTGCGCTACCACGCCTGGCTAAGGATAGGATACTTTTATTGATGTTGTCCCCCCCACCCCGGTAGTGTCCCCCTACTGCCAATCTCTGGTCCGCTTATGAGTGAGTATACGTGGTACTCAGATCTTTGTTCCTGTAATAGATCATTGAGTATTATAGACTCCAACTCCATCCTTATGCATAGTTTCATAAGGAAAAAAACTATAAGGAGATGGAACAAAGTTTTAACAGTGGTTATACTTGAGTGGCAGGTAATCAAGGCTCTTGATTAAACAAAATGTTTATCTTTTCCTAATGTCTGAGTCACTAAGTTTACCCAAAGGGATGCCTTTGGAAATCCAGTGTGGAAAGGGTACAGTCTGATACAGAAATAAGCTCCAGAGTGAAAGTCGAGAGACCTGGATTCTAGTCTAAACTTCAGCTATGTGGACCTTCACAAATCACCTTTTTGGGCTTTATTTTATTCACCAATGAAAGGAAATGGTTCAAGAAAGTTAGCTGGTTTCAAGCCATGTTTTGAGACCTCACAGGCTACAGTGGTTGGGCTCCCAATTACTTGTCCTTGCTACACCTGAGCAGCCACACTGATTCTGTTTTGGGGTTTAGTGGTCAGAATCCCATGGAAAACTCTAGGACTTTTACTGTTCTGGGTTTCTCTTGTTTTTTGTTTTTTTAGAGACAAGGTCTCACTCTGTCACCCAGGCTGGAGTGCAGTGGCACTATCATAGTTTACGGTAATCTTGAACTGGACCCAAGGAATCCTCCTGCCTCATCCTCCTGAGAAACTGGGGTTACAGGTGTGTTTGGCCGCACTTGACTAATTTTAAAAAATATTTTGTAGCGACACGGGTCTTATTAATTTGCTCAGGCTGGTCTTGAGCTCCTGGCCCCAAGCAATCCTCCCACCTTAACCTCCCAAAGTGCTGGGATTATAGGATTGAACCACCATGCCCCAGCCAACTGTTTGAAATCCTATGATTTCTTGTTACTGCTTTGTAATAGATGAATGCTAGAGATACAAGGCAGGAAAATACAGCAAATCAATCAAGGACTAGCTCAGAATTTTTCTTTCTCTTTTTCTTTTTTTATTTTAAAGATGTGGGATACAATTCAGGATTAGGTATACAATTAGTCATCATACAGGTAAAGTCTGGACCTTCCTTTGGTCTCAACTTTGCCTGGCTTGAGATCAGGTACCCTTATTAATATCATGATATCAGGTACTCCCGCTTCCCTGGCAGTTTCTGGCTACTGCCGATTCCTTTCTTATAACATTGTGGTAAATGTTCAGGGTCTGCTTATGAGTGAGAACTACCTTGTAGTACTCAGTTCTTGTTTCTGTGATAAATTACTGAGTATTATAAACTCTAAATCCATCCAAATTGCTGTTCTTCTCTGTGGCTGCATACTGTTCCATCATGTATATGTACCGCATTTTTCTTATCCAGTCCTGTTTTGATAGGCAGCAGGGTTGGTTCCATGTTTTTTGCGATTGTAAATAGTGCTACAATAAACATGCATGTGCAGGTATCTTTTTTGTAGAGTGATTTAAATTCCTCTGGGAATATTCCCAGAAGGGGGATTGCTGGGTCATATGGAATGTCAATTTCTAGTTCTTTTAGGAATCACCACACTGCTTTCCATAGAGGTTGAACTAGTTTGCATTCCCACCAACAGTGTAGAAGCATTCCCTTTTCTCCGCATTCTTGCCAGCATCTGGGTTTTTTTTTTTTTTATTAATGATGGCCATTCTTACTGGAGCTAGGTGGTATCTCAGTGTGGTTTTGATTTGCATTTCTCTGATGATTAGTGAGGCTGTCAGTCAGAATCTTATCTATATTTACCATTTGTTATCTTACAAAATGTGAACAGTCACTGGGCTCGGAGGCTCAGCCTGTAATCCCACGCCTTTGGGAGGCTGAGGTGAGTGGATTGCCTAAGCCCGCGGGTTTGAGACCCGCCTGGGGAGCGAGACCTCATCTCTACAATAAATCAAAAAATCAGCCGGGCGTGGTAGCGCATGCCTGTAATTCCGGCTACTCGGAAGGCTGAGGCAGGAGGATCGCCTGAGCCCAGCAGGTCGAGGCTGCGGTGGCCGGGAGCAGCCACTGTACTCCAGTTTGAGCGACAGAATGAGACTCCAACTCAAAAAAACAAAACAAAACAAAAAACAACAACAAAAAAAGCCAAAATGTGAACAGTATATTTGTGAATATACTAAAATACTCTAGTCTTTAACTAAGCTGATTTATTTTGCCTTTCATTGTCACTTCCAATCTTGTGCCTCTCTTTTCTTTTTATGTTTCCCTGTTTTTCTCTTTTTCACTTATTTTCCCCCCTTTTAGGCTTACTTTTATGGATTTAGGGAGTGCAGGTGCACTTTTGCTAACTGGATATTTTGGATAGTGGTGAAGTCTAGGCTTTTAGTACAGCCATCACCTAAATGGTGGAGGTTGTACCCAATAGGTAGTTTCTCCTCCCTCACCCCCCACCTCCCACCATTTGTTTGCTTTTAAGTATAGCTATTAGTCTGTGGTCATTTGGCAGAACAAAATAATAGATTGATTTGAAGGACAGGCTCCACAAAAATGTAATGTATTAATTAGTATTAAATATGTGTATGTATTTATTATAAATATATACATGTGTAAAAATCTATAGTTATGTGAAGTGAGCACAATTGTTTTGATCTAGAGGAGTGGTTTTCAAACTTTGTTGTGTATCAGGGTTGCTTGGAAGGCTTGTTAAAACATCGTTTGCAGGACACCACTAATTACTTTCTCATCAGTGTATCTGCTGTGGGATCCGATAGTTTGCATCTCTAAAAAGTGCCTAGGTGATGTTGATTCTATGTTCTGGGGGCCACACTTTGAGAACCATTGATGTACAAAAAACAAGGGTAAGAACAAAGATAATCTTTCCTAATTTTGACTTTTTATACCTGGTATGCAAACACTACCTTCAGTCTTAAAGACATTCGTAAATCAGTTATGAAAGGTATGGTTAAAAGGTATGATTTTTTTTTTTTTGAGTTGGAGTCTCACTCTGTCGCCCAGACTGGAGTGCAGTGGCCGCTCCCGGCCACCGCAGCCTCAACCTGCTGGGCTCCGGCGATCCTTCTGCCTCAGCCTTCCAAGTAGCCGGAATTACAGGCACGCGCTACCACGCCCGGCTGATTTTTTGATTTATTGTAGAGATGAGGTCTCGCTGCCCAGGCGGTCTCGAACCCGTGGGCTCAGGCAATCCACTCACCTCAGCCTCCCAAAGGTGCGGGATTGCAGGCAAGCCACCGAACCCGGCTAAAAGGTATGATTAACATGTATGGTTGCATGACTTTGTGAATATGCTAAAAAACACTGAATTGTACCCTTTAAAGTGGTGACTTTTGTGGTATGGAAATTATATCTCCATTTTAAAAATACATGTAAAGTTTTTGAGTTCCCTTTTCCTATCTGTAAAAATAGTTCATTAATTCAGGATATTTCCATTGCCACCACTCAAATGTCGACTTAAAAATAACAAAAGGAAAAGGTTAAGAACATTTATTGAATATCCACATCCTATAGGAGTTGGGAAGGGAAGGGAATGTCTAATGGTCAATGCTCCAGTGAGCACTTTTGGAACTGATTATGGGTAGGAAGGGAGAATAGTAGGTGACCATACCTAAAAATGTGATTTGTGAAGTAGCTGCAAATTTCTCTACAAACTTAACATGATGTCCTGACAAGCTAACTGTAGAAATTAATTAACTTTATGCACTGGGAACCTCAACTCAGCAGCCTAATGCTCTGTTTTAGTCTCTAGTGAACCCTGGTCCTATTGCTGTAGCTATGATGGGCCATTTTTAACAATTCCAATTCTGCCTAAAGACCTTAATCTATCTGTTAGTTTGGACTTTGTGGCTTTTAAAAAATCTTGGTTTTATTTGTCTTTCTTTTCATTTTACCTTTTGCTCTTTGTAATTTATTTTTACTCTCTGTGAACATTTATGTGAACATGTTTCAAAAGAGCAGAGTGACCCTATTTTACACAGGAGGCCAAAGCACACGTCTAAATTGAGCTTCCTTTTTACTTGCTGTGCAAGTTCTGTGGGTGACCTCTTGAAGCCTGTTAATGTGCAGTTATTCTGTCTGTCCTTGGCAGAGCTTCTGTTTATCAGGGTTAGAGAAGAGATAGACCTTTATGCCTTCAGAAGTGTGGTTCACTGATTTTTTTAAAATCAAAACTTGAATATACTTCTGACTTAGCATACCTCATAGAATTAAGAAACAATGTGAACGGGTCAAGGAAAGATTTCAATTAGATGCACGAGGGGAGACCCCAAAAACCCTAGAATTATCTTTAAAGGGCAGGTCCCTTGTAGTGCTTCTGGGAACCCATTGACATTAGTGTACCAGCTAGCGCTGTTGTGAGAGGCTGCATTTGGCTTCAGTGACTTTTTTGGGAGATTCTTTCAACACACTTGTCCATTTCGTTATGGATGATTTATGAGTGCACCTGCCTATACTGCGCTGAGTGTTCAGCAGTTTTGGACCAAAAATGGCATGACCCCCATGCCTCACTCTCCCCATTCACCTGGTCTCACCCCGAGTGACTTTTTTGTTTCCCCGGATGAAAAAAGCCCTCAAAGGGAAATGTTTTGCCAGTGTGGAAGAGGTGAGACTAAGAACAGCAGAAGCACTAAAAGACATCCAAATTGATGAGTTCAAAAACTGTTTTGAGCGGTGGAAAAGCATCTCAATAGGTGTATTGCATCAAATGGAGAATACTTTGAGAATGACTGAAGTTTAAACATGTAAGAATAAATGCACATCTTTTAGAAATAAATTCCAGGTTTTTTCCTTGTATATTTGAATCACTGATTAGTTCCTTCCCTCTGCATTTTCCTGAGCAGCTAATGCTGATGCTAATACTTGCCTCTCTAATTATATAGGTACAGCTGAGTGACTTGAAAACTGCCAAGTGTGTAAGAAACACACTTTGAAAACAACCATACCTGGAGACCCAAAGGGAAAATTTGGAATATGTTTTATAGTCATAAATCAAAGTTGTGGAATAACAGCATCCTCAGTTACACAGCAGGAGAGTGGTAGAAGATCGAGCAGGGAAAAACCATCTATGAATGTGTCCTGATCCCAGTGGACAGTGGATGTGCTTAGTTTGATGGTGGGGCTGGTCTAGACACATGCCTTGGATAGCTTCCAGGATGCCCATATGCAGTCTGAGAGATTTAGAGTGTCCCCAGGATAATAGGATTATGGTGATCAGAAGTAATTGCTGCATATCATTAAGCAGGCTTTTCTTTTTTGCATCTCTTTTCAGTTTTGTTTTCTCCTCCCCCCCCACCCCACCCCCGCCCCTCCAATCTCTGGCCTAGAATGAAGTTACCAGGAACTCAGCTGTCCTTGATACAGTGACTAACAATACTCTCTGCTCTTGGACCTCCCAGAGCCTATACCACAAAATCAACTGCTGAATTTTTTTAAAAATAGTCATGCCCAGGCCCCATGCTTAAAGGTTCCTCACCCACCAGGCTTTTACAGTTCACTTTTTTTTTTTTTTTTTAAGTTGGAGTCTCACTCTGTTGCCCAGGCTAGAATGCAGGGGCATGCTCACAGCCACCGCAGCCTCAACATGCTGGGCTCAGGCCATCCTTCTGCCTCAGCCTTCCAAGTAACTGGAACCATAGGCACGTGCCACCATGCCTGGCTAATTGTTTTTTTTTTTAATTTATTATAGCGACAAGGTCTCACCAAGTTGCCCAGGCTGGTCTTGAACCCCGGCTCAGGCAGTCCTCTTGCCTCAGCCTCCCAAAGTGGGATTACAGGCTTGAGCCACTGTGCCCAGCCTACTTAAAGGCCCTAATGGAGTCTGTGGTGGGGCCTGGGTATGATTATTTTTGAAATATTCAACAATTGATTTTGAGGTGTGGCATGGGTATCTGAACTTCCTAAGCTCTTCAAATCAGTCTGATGTGCACTATGGTATTGAGAAGCAGCCCCAGTGATGGCGATAACAGTGGTAGCATCACAAGGACAGAAATCCAGCTGTAAGATATACCATCCCCATCTGTGCTCTGTTACATGGCATGGATTGCACCAGCCATGTGTTCACATCACAACACCGAAAGCTCAGCCCGCTTTCCTCATCCACTTGCTGCTCCACACACTTGTCCTCTCCCCTTTCCCCTCTGGCCATTCTTGTCTTCCGTTTAGGCCACCCGTGAATTAAGTCAGCTGCAGACCCTAGAAGGGTCCCCATTCTTCTCTGTTGAGCTAGCTTTCACATAGTTGGACAATTGAGCTAACTCACTGGATAATTGAATAAGTAATTGGTGGACCTTTGGGGACAGTTCAGAGTTTTCCAAAGTAGCAGGGTAAGGAGAGACCACATGCTGCTAACCACTGTCGTTCCTTCTTTTCTGCATCCTATTAACATTATATGGGAAATCATTAATTTAGAAACATTCTTTTCAATTCTATTAATAATCAAGTATTAAGAAAATATTATTGTGACCAGGCACGGTGGCTCATACCTGTAATCTTAACACTTTGAGAGACCAAGGCAAGAGGATAGCCTGAGCTCAGGAGTTCTAGACCAGCATGAGAAACATGGCGAGACCTTGTCTCTACGGTTAAAAAAAATAGCTGGGTATGGTAGTGTGTGCCTACAGTTCTAGCTACTTGGAAGGCTGAGGAAGGAGGATCTCCTGAGTCCATCAGGTCGAGGCTGCAGTGGCCAAGATCATGCCACTGCCTTACAACCTGGGTGACGGAGTGAGACTCTGACTCAAAAATAATAATGATAATATGGCGAGACCTCATCTCTCCAATAAATCAAAAAATTAGCCGGATGTGGTGGTGCACATTTGTAGTTCCAGCTACTTGGAAGGCTGAGATGGACGGATCATCTGAGCCTAGCAGACTGAGGCTGTGGTGAGCCATGATCATGCCACTGCACTCCAGCCTGGGTGACAGAGTGGGACTCTGAATCAAAATAATAATAGTAATAATTTTTTAAAAATATAAAAATGAAGGAAAATATTCTTGTCTCTGTGACAAGAATAGAGGAATAGAGACAAAAAGAGGGTGAGATTATAATGCCTCACAGATATAGTAACATGTGCACATGATTACAGCCAAACCTTACTCACTCTCCCTTGGACACACCTAACACACCAATGCCAGACGGGCTCACGTCCATGTCTTTTTATGGTGAAACTGCTTTATAAGCTCTGGGAGGTTTTCTGTCTACATAACTAAGATGTGCATTTTTGATATAAAGGTTTATTCTTGAAAAAATGGTACTTTTAGAAAACTTTTCAGTACTTTTTAGAAAAGTTTCTCATATAACTGAAGTTTTGGTAACTAATTTGTTACACATTTATTCTTTCATAAAAACTTTAGAATCATTCTGTTGAGATATTTAAAAAAATAGAACCATAAGGGTGCTTATTAAAATTTCATCTGCAACACATGTGGAAAATATTTATACTTTTATGCTATTAAATATTTATATTCAGGAACATGAGACTTTTCTCTTCTTATTAAGGTCTTATTTTATGTTCTTCAATAAAGTGTCATAGTTATCTTCTGAAAGGCCTTGTACCTTTCTTGATAAATTCATTTTTAGATATACTTTAACAGCTTTAATGAGGCATGATTTGCCATATAGAGTTGTGCAGCCATCCCCATAAATCAATTTTAAAACTTGTCCACTCCCACAAAAAGTTTCTTCCTGTCCATTACAGCAAACTCCCACTCACATCCCCAGCCCTAGGCAACCACTGAACTTTCTGTCTCTGTAGATTTGCTTTTTGGACATTTAATATAAATGACATCATACAGTATATAAGCTTTCGCAACTGGCTTCTTTTAGTTAGCATAATGTTCTTGAGTCTCATCTGTGTTATTGCATGTATCAGTAGTTTGATCCTTCTTATTGCTGAATAGTATTCTGTTGTGTGGCTTTACCACATTTTCTTTATTCGTTCAACAATTGGGCTTTTGGGTTGTTTCTGTTTTTTGCTATTCTGAATAATGCTGCTATGAATATTTATATTCAAGTTTTTTTGAGGCATATGCTTTCATTTCCCTTAGGTAGATTCCTAGGAGTGAAATTGCCAGGTTGAACAATAAGTTTATCTTTTCAAGAAACTACAAAACACTTTTCAAAAGTGACGAACTGTTTTACATTCTCAGAAGCAATATATGAAGGTTCCGGTTTCTCCACATCATCACCAACACTTAATCTTGATGTCTTTTTATTATAGTAATTCTAGTTGGTCTAGCTGCATAAAAAATTACCCAAAACTTAGTGGCTTAAAATCTAACATTGATTGTGCTTAAAATCTAACATTTATTCTATGGGTCAGGAATCAAGGTGTCAATAGGTCCTCTGACTTTAGGATTTCAAATAAAACTACAGTCAAGGTGTTGGCTGTGGCTGTAGTCATCTTAAGGCTGATGAATGTAGGTATGTGGTGGGGCAGACTTGCTTAGAAGCTCACTCAAGTGGTTGATAGTAAGATTCCGTTTTTTATGGGCTTTTATACTAACTGCCTCAATTCCTCACTGGTTGGCTGAAAGTCTCCCTCAGTGCTTTGCCACATGGGCTTCACCACAGAACAACTCACAATATGGTGGCTGGCTACATCAGAGTGACCAAGTGAGAGAGCAAGAGAGGGTGAGCAAGACGGAGCTCCAGTCTTTTTATAACCTAATTTCAGAAATAACATCCCATTACTTAGAGGCTATCTACCATATTCCTTGTGGTTTTAATTTACACTTCCCTAATGACTATGTGGAACATCTTTTCATGTGCTTATTAGCCATTTGCATATCTGCTTTGGAGAAATAGCTGCTCAATTTTTGCCCATTTAAAAAAATTAGAGACAGGGTCAGTAGCTCATGCCTGTCATCCAAGTTTTGGGAGACCAAGGCGGGAGGATTACTTGAGGTCAGGAGTTTGACACTAGTGTGGGCAACATAGCAAGATCTTCTCTCTGCAAAAAATACAAAAAAAAGCCGGGCTTGGTGGCTCAGCCTGTAATCCCGCACCTTTGGGAGGCTGAGGTGAGTGGATTGCCTGAGCCCGCGGGTTCGAGACCCGCCTGGGCAGCGAGACCTCATCTCTACAATAAATCAAAAAATCAGCCGGGCGTGGTAGTGCGCGCCTGTAGTTCCAGCTACTTGGAATGCTGAGGTGGAAGGATCACCAGAGCCCAGCAGGTGAGGCTGCGTGGCCGGGAGCGGCCACTACACTCCAGTCTGGGCGACCGAGTGAGACTCCAACTCAAAAAAAACAAAAAACAAAAAACAAAAAAATAAGCTAAAGATGGTGGCATGTGCCTGTAGTCCCAGCTACTCGGAAGGCTAAAGCGAGTGTGTCACTTGAGCCCAGGAGTTCAAGACTGCAACGAGCTATGACTGTGCCACTACACTCCAGCCTGGGTGACAGAATAAGAACCTGCCTCTAAAAAATAAATAAAATTAAATAAATACAATTTAAAAATTGGATTCTTACCATCTTACTGTTGAGTCACAAAAGTTTTATTATATAGTCTGGAAACAAAGTTTTTATTAGATATTTGATGTGCCAATTGTATTCGCTTTCAATTGCTGTGGTAGAAAAGTACCACAAGCTTAGCACTTTAAATCGCATGCATTTATTATCTTACACTTCTGTAGCCTGGAAGTCTCATAGCGGTCTCCCTGGGCTGTAATCCAGGTATCAGCAGCTGCACTCCTTTCTGGAGGCTCTAAGGGAGAATGTTTCCTGCTCAATTGAGTTTTGGCATAATTCGGTACTTTGCATTGTAGGACCAATGTCTCCACGTTCTTGCTATTTGTAAACCTAGGGTTGTTCTAGCTTCTAGAGGCTACTATATTCCTTCATTTTTGGCCTCCTATCCTCTTATTCAAAGCTACGTCATTGCCAACAAGTTGAGACCTTGGCATGTTGTGTCTCTGTAACCCCTTTTCTTTATTTTTTTTATTTTAAAGATATGGGGTACAATTCAGGATTAGGTATACAAGTGGTCATTGTACAGGTAAAGTTTGGGCCTCCCTTTTGTCCCCACTTTGCCTGGTTTGAGATCAGGTACCCTTATTGATGTTGTGTTCCCCACCCCCATCACCTGACAGTGGCCCACTACTACAATCCCTTTCTTATAGTGTTATGGTAAATGTTCAGGGTCTGCTTATGAGTGAGAACATGTACTCAGTTCTTTGTTTCTGTGATAGGTTACTGAGTATGATAGACTCTAATTCCATCCAAGTTGCTGGAAGTCCATATGTTTATCCTTCTTTATGGGTAAAATATTCTATTTGTATGTGTACCACATTTTTTTAGTCCAGTCTAGTTTCAATGGGCAGCATGATTGGTTCTGTGTTTTGCAATTGTGAAGAATGCTACAATAAACGTGTGTGTGCAAGTATCTTTTTGGTAGAATGATTTGAGTTCCTCCAGATATATTCCCAGTTGGGGGATTGCTGGGTTATATGGAAGGTCAATTTCTAGTTCTTTTAGCAATTGCCACACTGTTTTCCATACAGATTGAACTAGTTTGCATTTCTACCAACAGTGTAAAAGCGTTCCCTTGTCTCCACATCCTCGTCAGCGTCTGTTGCTTTTTGTTTTATTAATGATGACCATTCCTACTGGGATTAGGTGGTATCTCAATGTGGTTTTGATTTGCACTTCTCTCATGATTGTGAGAGACTGAGCACTTTTTCATGAGTCTGTTGGCTGCCAATATGTCTTCTTTTGAGAAGTGTGTCTATTCATGTCTTTTGCTCAGTTTTTAATGGGACTGTTTATTTTTTTTTCTTTTGGCACGTTTGAATTCCTTGTAAATCTTGGATGTTAGGCCTTTGTCAGACTGTGGTTGGCAAATATTTTTTCCCATTCTGTGAACTGTCTCTCTGCTCTCCTGATGGTTTATCTTGTGCAGAAACTTTTCAGTTTAATGAGGTCCCACTTGTCTATCTTATCTTTTATGGCATGAACATCTGGGATTTTGATCAGGAATTGGTTGCCTACTCCGATTTCCATAAGGCTATCTCCAGCATTTTCTAAGATTCTTAATGTTTGAGGTTTTATGTTTAGGTCTTTGATCCATTAAGAGTTGATTTTTGGCCAGACTCAGTGGCTCAGCCGTAATGCCAGCATTTTGGGAGGCCAAGGTGAGTAGATTGCCTGAGTCCGTGAGTTTGAGACCAGTCCAGGCAACTTGGCGAGACCTCGTCTCTACAATAAATCAAAAATCAGCCAGGCATGGTAGCGTGTGCCTGTAGTTTTGGCTACTTGGAAGGCTGAGGCAAAAGAATTGCCGGAGCCCAGCAGGTCAATGCTGCGGTGGTCCTGAGTGTGCCACTGCACTCCAGCCTGGGCAATAGAGTGAGACTCCAACTCAAAAAGAAAAAAAAAAAAGTTGATTTTTGTGTATGGTGATAAGTAGGGGTCCTGTTTTCAATCTTTTTCATGTGGTCAGCCAATTTTCCCAGCACCATTTACTGAACAGGTTCTCCTTTCCCCAGTGGTTATTGGTGGAAGCTTTGTTGAAGATAAATGGTTGAGAAATTGAGGTTTTGCTTCTGGAATCTCTATCCTGTTCCACTGGTCTATATGCCTGTTTTTGTACCAGTACCAGACTGTTTTGATTATTATAGCCTTATAATAAAGTTTGAAGTCTGGAAGTGTGATACCTCCTGCTTTATTACTTTTGCTGAGGATTGTTTGGCTATTTGTGGTCATTTGTTTTCATAAGTATTTCCATATTGTCGTTTCCAGGTCTGTGAAGAATGATGTTGGTAACTTAATGGTTATTATGTTGACTCTGTAGATTGCCTTTGGTAGGATGAACATCTTAACGATGTTGCCTTTGGTAGGATGAACATCTTAACAATGTTGATTCTTCTCATCTCGTAAACATGGGATATTTTTCCAATTGTTTGTGTCTTCTTGGATTACTTTGAGCATATTTTGTAGTTTTCATTGTTTAGGTCTTTCACTTCTCTGTTTAGTAAGCTGCCAAGGCATTTCTTTTCTTTTTCTTTTTTTTGTGGTTATTGTGAATGGATTGTGCTTTTTATTTGGTTCTCTGGCTGTTTGTTGTTGATGTATAGGAATGTGATTGTTTTTTGCACATTGATTGTGTACCCTGAGACTTTGCCAAATTCTTTATTAGTGCAAGGAAGTTTTTGACATATTCTCTTGGATTTTCAAGATATAGGATATCGTCAGCAAAGAGGGATAACTTGACTTCTTCTTTCCTATTTGGATACTCCTGATTTCCTTCTCTTGTCTGATTGCTCTAGCTAGGACTTCCAACACTATATTGAATAGGAGGGGTGAGAGAGAGCCTTGTTTTGCTCCGGTTTTCAGGGGAAATGCCTCCAGTTTCTGTCCTTTCAGCAATATGCTGGCTGTGTATTTATCATAGATGGAGCTATCTATTTTGAGGTATGTTCCTTCTATGCTTAGGTGTTCGAGGGTTTTTATCAAGAAGGGATGCTGGATTTTATCAAAAGCTTTTTCTGCATCTAATGATATAATCATGTGGTTCTTGTTATTACATCTGTTGATGTATTTAATTCCATTTATGGTCTTGCAGAAGCTGAACCAGTTCTGCATCCCAGGGATGACGCCTGCTTGGTCACAGTGGATGACTTTTGAGATGTGTTGTTGAATCGAGTTTGCTAGAATCCTGTTGAGAATGTTTGCATCTATATTCATCAGGGATATTGGCCTGCAGGTCTCTTTTTTTTGTTGGATCTTTACCCAGTTTGGGTATCAGCGTGATGTTAGCCTCGTAAAATAGTTTGGGGAGAGTTCTGTCTTTCTCAATTGCCTGGAATATTTTCAATAGGATCGGCATCCGCTCCTCCTTTTATATTTTGTAGAATTCTTCTGGAAAGCCATATGGTCCAGGGCTTTTTTTTGTAGGTAGTTTTCTTATGACAGAGCCAATTTCCTGGGTTGTTAATGATCTATTTATTATGTCAGTGTCTTCTTGTTTCAACCTTGAGAGGTTGAGTGATGTCAGAAAGTCCTCCATTTCATTTAGGTTATTGAGTTTGTTTCCATACAGGTGTGCATAATAATTTCTGATAATCTTTTGTATTTCTTCAGGGTCAGTTGTGATTTGATCCTTTGCATTTCTTATTGTGTTTATTTGGGCTTTCTCTCTTTTTTCTTGGTCATTCTGACTAGGGAGTCCATCAATCTTGTTAATTCTTTCAAAGAACCAGCTTTTTGTTCTGCTGATTTTTTCTGTGATATTTTGGTCTTCTATGTCCCGTATTTGGGCTTTAAGTTTGGTGATCTGGATTCTTCTGCTAAAGTTAGGGTTTTGATGGTCTTGCCTTTCCAGCTCCCTTAGCTGATTTGTCAGGCTGTTAACTGATAATCTTTCCATTTTCTTTATGTGTGTTTGTAGAGATATAAATTCCTCTCTTAGAACTGTTTTTGACAAGATGTTTCTTCATTTTCATTTGTTTCCAGGAATCTTTTAATTTCTGTTTTGGTTTCTGTGTTGACTCAGGAGTCATTCAGCATCATGCTGTTTAGTGCCTATGTCTTTGCAGATTTGAGGGGAATTTTGTTGGTGTTGCTATTTATTTTTACTCCACTGTGGTCTGAGAAGGTGCATGGCAATATTTTGATCTTAAGAAATTTGTTTATGCTTGATTTATGGCCGATGATATTACTAATTTTGGAGTATGTTCCATGTGGTGATGAGT
The DNA here is from genome assembly GCA_027257055.1 of Cephalopachus bancanus. NCBI lineage: Eukaryota > Metazoa > Chordata > Mammalia > Primates > Tarsiidae > Cephalopachus > Cephalopachus bancanus. The sequence continues at coordinate 2,172,722 of JAPVLO010000098.1, read as the reverse complement.
AGAATGTATATTCTGTGGTTGTTGGGTGGAATCTTCTGTAGGTATCTATTAAGCCCATTTGGTCAAGTGTCAAATTAAGGTTCTGGATCTCTTTGTTGATTTTTTGCCCCAGTTATCTATCCAGGGTTGTTAGTGGTATATTTAAGTCCCAGATATGATAGTGTTAGAGTCAATATCTTTTTTTTAGTTTACTTAGTAGTTACTTTATAAACACTGGTGCTTTATCAAGTTTATAAAGTAACTAGTAAGTAAACTAAAAAAAGATATTGACTCTAACACTGGTGGTCCTGTGTTGGGTACATATATGTTTAGGATGGATATTTCTTGTTGATAGATTGAACCTTTTATCATCATGTCGCGTCCTTCTGTAACTTTTAAAATTTTTGATAGCTTAAATGTTGTTTTGTCTGATATTAAGATCATGACTCCTGCCTTCTTTTGTGATCCATTCACCTGGAAATTCGTTTTCCATCCTCTAACTTTGAGTTTGTGTGCCCTCTCGTGGTGAGCTGAGTTTCCTGGGTACAGCAAATTATTGGATCATGTTTTTTAAATCTAGGTTACCATTCTATGTCTTTTCAATAGTGCATATAATCCATTCACGTTCAGGCTGATTATTGATATGTGAGCGTTTGTTGCCATCATTAGGTACTTATAAAGTTTTTTCTTTGTTTGTTTTCTTTTATATTTTGGGTTGATATATGTGTGTCTTTTCAAGTTTGCAGTTGCAGTGTACTCTTTGTTGATTCTGTGTTCTCCTGTTCTCTTGGGAAGTGTGTAGTCAGTCTTTTTTCTTTCTTTCTTCTATGCTTAATATCTTTTGAAGCATCTCCTGTAGAGCTGGTCTGGAATCTGCATAATCTCTTAGGAATTGGATTCTGGGAAGGATTTTAATTCTCCATTTCTGATGAAGCCTAGCTTGGCTGGGTAGGAAATTCTTAGTTGAAATTGTTTATCTTTGAAGACTTTGAAAAGTGAACTCCTTCTAGCCTGTAGTGTTTCTGCTAGCAGGTCTGCTGTTATTCTTGTTCATCTTTCCTGGTAAGTAGTCTGATCTTTCTCTCCTGCTGCCTTTAGGAATTTTTCTTTTGTACCTACTTTGTGTAAGTGAATTGCTATGTGTTCAAGGGTTGACCTTCTCATTTGTTGTCTTGCATGTGTTCTCTGTATCCCTTGTGTTTGGATGGTCACTTCTCTTGTGAGGTGAGGAAAGTTTTCTTGGATAACTTCCTGGAATACTTGCTCCAAGGTGTACTCCCTTTCCCCCTTTCTTCTTTTGGGAAAACAATCAGGCATAGGTTCGGCCTCTTGATATAATTGCACATCTCTTGGTGGCTTTGTTTTTTCTCTCTAAGTTTTCTTTCAATGTTTTTTACAGATCAGCTTAATTCCATGTTTTAGTCTTCAAGCTCTGAGATTCTTTCTTCTGCTTGATTAATTCTGCTTTCCATGCTTATCATTTTGTTATTTATTTCCTGGATGAAGTGTTTTATGCTCAAAATCTCTGTTCCAAGTCCTTTCAGTGTTGCATCTTGTCTTTTTTCAAGTCTTATGCACTCTTTCCATCCATTCCCTAATTCCTGTTGTATTCTGGGACCAGTTGTTGGTGACTTCTATCATTTGGACTCTGAGGTCTGATTTTTCAGGCATTGTCTCTTTGGTACACTGGGAATTACCTATGGTCTTCCGTTGATTTTTTTCTAATTTGTGACAGATCTCTCTTTTCTCTTCAGTTCTGTAATTCAGTAGCAGTGGGAGGGGCTTTGACTTCTGATGTTTGCTCGGCCCTCTATTCTTCCCCGATCAGGGCTCTGAATTTGTTTACTGATCTCTTTGGAGGTCTTGTTCATTTTTTTCTGGTCACACCCTTTGTCCCATGGCTGAATCCGGGTGGGGTGGGGTGCCTGAGACTCAGCACTTGTCCTGTCCCTTTGAAGTTTGTGTTTTCAGGATATTCCCTCTGAGTCAGGATATTCCCTCTGAGTCACAATCAGTCCCTGAGTAGTTAACCTGCCAGTTCCAGAAATCGCATCTGTTGCTCCATGGTGAGCAAACTGGAGCACTTCCCTGCCCAGTTTTCAAGATGGCGGCAGGGTGCCTGTTTTGTCTTCTCCATTGGTACTCTGTCTCTGGCTTCCTCATTGTGCTCCCTTCACTGCTCTTGCTACCAGTGTCCAGCCAGTCACTGCGGTAGTGAGGCAGAGCCTGGAGCCAGCAGTCACTCCTGGCAGCTTCTTCCCAGGAAGGACTTTGCTGATTTAAAAAAATGATGCCCACCTTCTGTGCTCTGGAAAGTTCTAGGGACCAAGCAGAGCAGCTGCGACACCAACTACTTCACCAGGAGAGCTCTGGATCCTGGTCCTGAGTCCTCACTCAGTCAGCCACTCAGACGTCCACTAACTCACAGACACTTATGCACATTGTCCATACACTCACTCACTCACACAGGAACTCACACAGTCCCACTGGCTCTGCCTCCTTCTTCCCCTTCTCCCCTAACCCCTTTTCATTGTCAGATTTCTCTCACCACGGTCAGGAATGGTTCTCTGCTTTTAAGGACTCATATGATTAGATTGGGCTCACCTAGAAAATACAGAGTAATATCCTCATCTCAGCATCTTTAACCTTTATTTCATCCATAAACTCCTTTTTTTCATGTGAGGTAATATAGTCACAGGTTCTGGAGACTGAGACATGGAAATTTGGGGGCCATTATTCTGCCTGCCACATAGATGTTTTTTCCCAGTCTGTGGCTTATTTCATTTTCTTAATGGTATCCTTTGTAGAACAAATGTCTTTAATTTTTATGAAGTCTAATTTTTTAATTTTTTTCTCTTATGAGTTATGTTCTACTGTTATGTCTAAGAATGCTTTACTGAATCCAAGGTCATAGAGATTTTTCTATATTGTCTTCTAAAAATTTTTATAGTTTTAGTTCTTCAGTTTAGATTTATGATCCATTTTGAGTTTATTTTTATTTTATTATTATTATTTTTTTGAGTTGGAGTCTCACTCTGTTGCCCAGACTGGAGTGCAATGGCACACTCATGGCCATCCCAGTGTCAACCTGCTGGGCTCTGGTGATCCTTCCACCTCAGCCTTCCTAGTAGCAGGAACTACAGGTATGCGCTACCATACCTGGCTAGTTTTTTATTTATTGTAGAGATAAGGTCTTGCCAAGTTGCCTGGACTGGTCTCGAACCCACTGGTTCAGGCAGTCCACTCACCTTCCAAAGTGCTGGTATTATAGGCTTGAGTTAATTTTTATATATGGTGCTAGGTAAAGATCTAAGTTCTTTTTTTCTTTTGTCTTTTTTTTTTGCATGAGGATATTCAGTTATCTCAGATCATTTGTTGAAAAGACTCTCCTTTTTCCCACTGAATTATTTTAGGACCTGCGTTGAAAATCAATTGTCCATAATTGTAAGGATTTATTTGTGAACTCTCAAGTCTCTTCCATTGTTATGTATGCCTATACTTGCATCAATATCTTTTCTAGGTTTGTTGTTGTTGTTGTTACTATTAAGAATGTAATTAAGATTATTTTGAATCCAAAATACTAACTCAGAACTGTTTTCTGTAGACTTGTGGATAGATTAATATTTAATCTATTATAAAATTGTCTTGGCCTTGGAATAAAAAGAAAACGCAACTTTGATGCCTGAATTAGGTAATTGAAAATTGCTTTGAATCTATTAAATTCTATCTTATAGAATTAGGCTACAAAGATGTCAGAGATTTTGGTATCAGTGTTATGTTAAATATCTTAATGAATAGTTTTTAATTCATACTTTGAATTTGGACAGGTTACTGTTGTTGTTATTATACACTCATATTCCCTTTGACTAAGTAACATTTCCAAAACTCTGATCTTTATTATTCCTTTCAGATCAACCTCTAGAATCCCGCAGACTCTGCAACAAGACAGTTCAGAGCTTGCCCAACATGGACACCATTTTCAGCGAGGCCCTCTTGAAGTTGCGCAAGCAGCACCCTGGCTGCCTTGCTCAGGAGGCCTGTGTTCGTGCAATCCAGGCCGCCGTGCAGTATCCCTATGAAGTGGGTATCAAGAAGGAGGAAGAGCTGTCTAAGTACCTTCATGGATCAGGGCAGGCTAGAGCCCTGCAATATGCTTTCTTTGCCGAAAGGAGTGCAAATAAGTGGTCAACTCCCTCTGGAGCATCTTGGAAAACAGCTTCAGCACGGCCCATATCCTCAGTTGGCGTTCTTGGTAAGAGCATGTGGTAGTTAATGGAATCTTCCAAATATGCATACATAAAGTGCAGCCATTTGCATAGTGCCAGGTTCCATGTTAAACCTGTTACTTGTGTTGTTAGCTAAGTCAGTTTTCACCCCACCCCACGAACTCTCCTCATTTTTGCATGTGAAGCCTGGAGATGCCAACCTTCTCAACAGTGAGCTAAACATGAGTGGTATGAAAGTGTGACTCCAGGCTCTGGGCAATTTTTATTCAATGCTATTTCTTCCCTGTGTGAATCTCATTGCTGGATTTCCCACAGTGGTTTTTATTTGTACCACATTTCAAGGTGTGTCCATTACTCTTGGAGCTTGGTATTTGGAATGAAATCTCTGTCTTTCTAACTAGATCTATTCACTTCTCCTGGTTCAAAACCACTATCCTCAAATCCATCTCAACCCTGAGACCACAGATTCCATATCTCTCCCCTTGGAATTTTCCCAAACAAATGACTTTCCTCAGAAGCTAGCTTTCTAATTGGCTTCTCTGGGCTACATCCCTAAGCTTCTCTTGCTCTTAGTCTTGGGCCAAGAATGGTCTTTGGAGGATTTTAGACCCCCCCCCCAAATGGTAAGCAAAATGTTCTATGCACCAGCTTATGTACACGTTTCTGGGAAGAGATCTGTAGTTTACTAAAAACACCGACTTCTTCAACCCTCATCCAGCTCTCTAGCACCAACTCAACATGGAGGCAAAGAGCTCACTCTACATTTTCTCGGTCTGTTTGTTGTTGCCATCAAACTCTGGTATAAAAGAATATATCTCTAAAACACACTGTGCTCCTTTCAGCTCTGAGGTCTACCCTTGGTTCACTTGTGATTTTTTTTTTAAGTGGTGGATAAGTAGCGTGACAGAGAACTATAATTGTTCCTCTACTCTGTTTAGCAATACGAATATTTCTTTCCAGTTGTTGTGCACTTACCTGTTTCTTCTCTTCCGTGTGTCTTCAAGCCAAGAATAATTAATGCCAAATAATAGCAAGTGTTTATATTTATCAGTAGTGAGTCTTCAACCATTGTTTGAGAATTTCCCTATTTCCTTGCTGTGAGCCTTTTTTTTTTTTTTTTTTTTTTTAGTTGGAGTCTCACTCCATTGCCCAGGCTGGAGTGTAGTGGCATGCTTACAGCCACCCCAGCATCGACCTGCTGGGCTCCGGTGATCCTTCCACCTCCGCTTTCCAGGTAGCCAGAACTACAGGCACGCATTACCACACCCAGCTAATTTTTTATTTATTGTAGTGATGAGGGCTCACCAAGTTGCCTGGGTTGGTCTTGAACCCGTGAGCTCAGACAATCCACATGCCTCGGCCTCCCAAAGTGCTGGGATTACAGGCTGAGCCACCAAGCCCAGCCTGAGCCTTTTTTAAAGACTTCAGGTTTGTGTCTAGCATATAGTGGTTAAAAATTTGTAGGTTTTGTTTTAAAAGACTATCCCCATTGTCTTGAAAAATATTTGAAAGGGCATATAAAATATATAAAAGACATGTAGATAAAAATAAAGTGAGAAAATGTGGACACTTCCGCCTACTTCATGTGTGTCTCCATACCACTCTGCATTTCATCTTTGTGTGCAGCCTTCCACTGCTCCTGTGCAGTGTCCATCCTCCTCCTATTCCCTTATGGCCCCCTCTGTCTCCTGCCTGAAACCGGGTTCAGGGTCACTTCTCAATACCCCACTCAGACCATTGTCCTTTTCAGGACATTCGTTTGTGGTCCTGCCACATGGTCTCATCATTCTATCCCTCTTCATTATTGTCATTGCTCTCCCTTGTTTGCTGACAATTTTGGTACCTGGATCACAATTATCCACTTTGGCCTAAATCCTGCTGCCATCCCGATTATCTTCATGGCCTATTTGGACAATTCTTCCAACCCTGTAGCTTTTGTGTTCCTTTCCCTCCTCAGACCTAGGGAGGTTCACTGCACTTCAGTTCTACAATCCAGACTTATGGTTTCTCCGTAGGTCTTGTCATCACCTTAACTATTTCTCCACCTCTGAAATCTGAAACCCCACCTTTCACCACAACCTCATATATTTCCTTGCGTCTTTCTTAATTAGTGATTCCAACTACATCCATTCCTTGATCACTTCCCTTTCACCTTATTTTCTTCTCTATTCAACTTTGCTTTTAAGAGTCATCACTTCAGCCTCTCTTGCCAGTGTCCACAGACTCACTGATTTATTGCCCATCCACCATGCTCCATGGCAAAATCCCAATGCTGATGATGCCAACGGTGAGCCCAGGCCCAGGCTTCTTGGCCCTACTGGAGATACAACTGTGACTGGTGGCCCTGCTAGTTCATGTCCTCCCACCCACTAGGGCTCTCAGGCCTGTCAGGATGGGAGAAGAACATGGTTTATCGTAAACTGCAGAACCAATATCTAATCACTCTTATTCTTTATTTACTTCTCTGACTAGAAGAGGTTCCTGACCATAGTTAATTCCATGGCAGTTAAAAGCAGCTATCCTTGCTCCTGTCTATATGTGTTTATGAAGCAAAATTAGGGAATTATATGAAACTTGGGATTAATCGCTAGAAGGTTGGGGTTTTGAACCCTAGCCCCTGCCTCCTAATATTTACTCACGCTAAAGTTTAGGATACAAGTTGCTATAGCAATGAGAGCTAGTCAGCCTTTTAGTTCCTAGGAGAAATGCAGATGTTTAATAAAGGGGAAAACTAAATGTTTTTGATAATTAACATATTTATCATATTATATATGATACTATATCGCATTAAGTAATTTAATAAATTTGAAAAATTAAGTATAGTCCAGAGAAATGAAATCAATGATTTCTGATGACTGATACATCCCATCTTCCAAACCAATCCCCAAAGCTAGTCAATATGAAATATAAAGGAGTAACTTTTTTTTATATCAATATTTTTAATTTTGATATTGTGGGGTACAGTTTAGGGTTAGGTATACAAATATGCTTTGTTCAGGCACCCTTGTTGATAAGGGGTGTCTCCCCATCCCCAGACAGATATTGACTACCATTAATCCCACCTCCCTTCCCCTCCCCACCATAGTTTCCCACCACTGTCAGTCTTTTTTTTTTATAATATTACGGTGGATGTTCAGGGTCTGCTATATGAGTGAGAACATGTGATACTCAGATCTTTGTTTCTGTCGGAGGTCACTCAGTATTACTGACTCTAGTTCCATCCAGTTGCTGCAAAGTTCATGATTTTGTACTTTTTTATGGCTGCATAGTATTCCATCGTGTATATGTACCACATTTTTTAAATCCAGTCCTCTTTTGATGGACAGTATGGTTGATTCCAGGTTCTTGCTATTGTGAACAATGCTGCAATAAACATACGTGTGCAGCTATCCTTTTGGTAGAGTGATTTGAGTTCTTCAGGGTTTATTCCCAGTAGGGGGATTGCAGGGTCATATGGGAAGTTGATATTTAGAGCTTTTAGGCATCACCACACTGTTTTCCACAGAGGTTTCACCAGTTTGCACTCCCACCAACAGTGTAGGAGTGTTCCCTTTTCACCACACCCTCTCCAGCAACTGTTATTTTTTGAGTTATTGATAATTGCCATTCTGACTGGAGTTAGGTGGTATCTTGGTGTGGTTTTGATTTGCATCTCCTTGATGATTAGTGAGGTCGAACATTTCTTCATGTGTCTGTTAACTGCTCGGATGTCTTCCTTTGAGAAGTGTCTGTTCATATCTTTCGCCCACTTTATAATGAGGTTGTTTGTTTTTTTCTTTTCAGCACATTTGAGTTCCTTGTAGATCCAAGATGTTAAGCCTTTGTTGGACCTGGAGTTGGCAAATACTTTTTCCCAGTCTGTAGGCTGTCTCCCTGCTCTCGATGGTTTCTTTGGCTTTGCAGAAGCTTGTCAGTTTAATGAGGTTCCACTTGTCTATCTTATCTCTTATGGCCTGTGGGTTTTGAGTTTTGTTCAGGAATTGGATGCCAGTTCCAATTTCCATAAGGGTGTGTCCTGCATTTTCTAAGGTTCTTATGGTTTGAGGTTTTACATTTAGGTCTCTGATCCATTTGGAGTTAATTTTTGTGTATGGGGACAGATAAGGGTCTTGTTTGAGTCTTCTGCATGTGGTCAGCCAGTTTTCCCAGCACCATTTACTGAATAGGTTCTCCTCTCCCCAGTGATAGGTGGTGGAGGCTTTGTCGAAGATGAATTGGTTGAGAAATTGAGGTTTAGCTTCTGGAATCTCAATTCTATTCCATTGGTCTATATGCCTGTTTTTGTACCAATACCAAGCTGTTTTTATTATTGTAGCTTTATAATAAAGTTTGAAGTCTGGTAATGTGATACTGCCTGCTTTGTTTTTTTTGTTGAGGATTGTTCTGGCTATTCTTGGTCATTTGTGTTTCCATATGAATTCCTGTATTGTTTTTTTCAGGTCTGAGAAGAATGTTGCTGGTAATTTGATGGGTATTGCATTAAATCTGTAGATTGCCTTAGGTAGGATGGACATCTTCACAATGTTGATTCTTCCAGTCTATGAGCATGGAATATTTTTCCACTTGTTTGTGTCATCTTTGATTTCTTTGAGCAGTGTTTTGTAGTTTTCATTGTAAAGGTTTTTCACGTCTCTGGTTAGGAAGATGCCAAGGTATTTCATTTTTTTGTGGGTATTGTGAATGGAATTGTGCTTTTTATTTGGGTTTCTGTTTGTTTATTATTGGTGTAAAGAAATGCGATTGCCTTTTGTACATTTATTTTATATCCTGAGACTTTGCCAAAGTCCTTTATCAGTGTAAGGAGGTTTTTGACAGATTCTCTTGGGTTTTCAAGGTACACGATCATGTCATCTGCAAAGAAAGATAACTTGACTTCCTCTTTTCCTATTTGGATACCCCCGATTACCTTCTCTTGTCTGATTGCTCTAGCCAGGGCTTCCAATACTATATTGAACAGGAGGGGTGAGAGTGGGCATCCTTGTCTGGTTCCAGTTTTCAGGGGAAATGGTTCCAATTTTTGTCCATTTAGGAGTATGCTGGCTGTGGGTTTCTTGTAGATGGCTTTTACTATTTTGAGGTATGTTCCCCGTATGCCTAGATGTTTGAGGATTTTTATCAAGAAGGGGTGCTGGATTTTATCAAAAGCCTTTTCTACATCTAATGATATAATCATGTGGTTTTTGTTTTGACATCTGTTGATGTATTTAATTACATTTATGGTTTTATGAATGTTGAACCAGCCTTGCATCCCAGGGATGAAGCCTACTTGGTCATGATGGATGTTTTTTGAGATGTGTTGTTGAATTCGGTTTGCTAGGATCTTGTTGAGAATTTTAGCATCTATGTTCATCAAAGATATTGGCCTGTAGTTCTCTTTCTTTGTTGGGTCTTTACCTGGCTTGGGTATCAATGTGATGTTAGCTTCATAAAATGATTTGGGGAGAATTCCATCTTTCTCAAATGCCTGGAATACCTTCAGTAGGATTGGTATCAACTCCTCCTTAAATGTCTTGTAGAATTCTGCTGGAAGGCCATCTGGACCTGGGCTTTTTTTTGTAGGTAGTTTTCTTATTACGTAGTCAATTTCCTTGATTGTTATTGGTCTATTTAGGGTCTCAATTTCTTCTTGTTTCAACCTAGGCAGGTTGTGTGATGTCAGAAAGTCCTCCATTTCCTGAAGGTTTTCAAGTTTGTTTCCATACAAGTGTGCATAGTAGTCTCTAATGATCTTTTGTATTTCTTCAGGATCAGATGTGACTTCATCTTTTGTGTTTCTGATTGTGTTTATTTGGGTTTTCTCTCTCTTTTTCTTGGTCAGTCTAGCTAGGGGACCATTGATCTTGTTTATCCTTTCGAAGAACCAGCCTTTTGTTTCATTGATTTTTTTGTATTATCTTTTTGTCTTCTATCTCCTGGATTTGGGCTTTTATTTTGGTGATCTGGATTCTTCTACTGAAATTAGGGTTTTGGCGGACTTGCTTTTCCATCTTTCTTAGGTGACTTGTTAGGCTATTAATTTGTGATCCTTCCATTTTCTTCATTTGCGTTTGTAGGGATATAAATTCCCCTCCTACTACAGCTTTCATGGCGCCCCTGAGATTTTGGTAAGATGTTTCTTCATTTTCATTTGTTTCCAGGTACATTTTAATCTCTGTTTTGATTTCATCATTGACCCAGGAGTTGTTTAGCTCCTAGTTGTCATGCTGTTTAGTGTCCATGTCTTTGTGGGTTTTGGGGGACCTTGTTGGTGTTAATGTTTATTTTTATTCCACTGTGGTCCGAGAAGGTACATGGTAAAATTTCGGTCCTTTTAGATTTGCTTATACTTGATTTATGGCCCAGTATGTGGTTGATCTTAGAGTACATTCCATGTGGTTGTGAATAGAATGTATATTCTGTGGTCTTTGGATGGAGTGTTCTGTAGGTATCAATTAAGTCCATTTGGTCAAGAGTCACATTGAGGTTTTGGATCTCATTGCTGATTTTTTGTCTTGATGATCTGTCTAGGGTTGTGAATGGGGTATTGAAGTCCCCAGCTATGAAGGTGTTGGAGTCGATAACTTTTTTAAATTTACCCCGAAACTGCTTTATGAAAGTTGGTGCTCTTATGTTGGGTGCATATATGTTTAGGATGGATATTTCTTGTTGATGGATTGAACCTTTTATCATTATGTAGTGGCCTTCTGTATCTTTTTTGATTTTTGATAGCTTACTTGGAAGGCTGAGGCAGAAGGATCACCAGAGCCCAGCATGTCGAGGCTGCAGTGGCCAGGAGTGGCCACTGCACTCCAGTCTGGGTGACAGAGTGAGACTCCAACTCAAAAAAATAAAAGGGTATTTTGTCTGAGATTTAGATCGCGACTCCTCCTTTCTTTTGTGTTCCGTTTGCCTGAAAATTTGTTTCCCATCCTCTTACTGAGTCTGTGAGTGTCCTTTCTAGTGAGGTGAGTCTCTTGAAGGCAATAGATTGTTGCCTGGTGATATTTTATCCATTTTGCCATTCTATGTCTTTTCAGTGATGCATTTAGTCTGTTCACATTCAAGCTAATTATTGAAATGTGAGAGTTCATCCCTATCATAATGTTCTTACAGAGTTGTTGTTCTTTCTGTTTGTGTCTTGTCTTTCTTTTGGTTCTGGAGTTGGTTCATGTGTGTTTTTAATCTTTTGCCTGTACTCTTGTGAAGAACGTTGTTGTTCTATTTTCCTTTTCTTCTGTGTTCAATACTTTCTTAAGTGTTTCTTGTAGAGGTGGTCTGGTGGCAGCATAGGTTCTTAGGGATTATCCCAATCCCTAATCTAATCCTAATCAATCCCTAATATCTGGGAAAGATTTCAATTCTCCCTCACTGATGAAGCTTAGCTTGGCTGGGTAGGTTATTCTCAGTTGCAATTGTTTATCTTTTAGAACTTTGAAGATAGGGCTCCAAGCTCTCCTAGCCTGGAGGGTTTCTGTAGATAAATCTGCTGCTATTCTAATTGGTCTTCCCTGGTAGGTAGTCTGACCTTTTTCTCTTACTGCCTTTAGGATTTTTTCTTTTATACCTACTTTGTTTAGGCGAATTATTATGTGTCTGGGAGTTGGTCTTCTCATTTGCTGTCTTGCAGGGGTTCTCTGAATCTCTTGTGTTTGAATTTTTGCATCTCTGATGGGATGAGGGAAGTTTTCTTGAATGATTTCATGAAATGTTTGTTCCAGTGTGGCCTCTGTTTTTCTCTCTGCCTCAGGAAGGCCAATTACTCTCAGGTTTGGTCTCTTGAAATAATCATTCATTTCTTGAAGATTTTGTTCGGTCTTTTTGAGCTTCTTTTCCATGTTTTTGACAGTTTGGGTTAGTTCTGTGTTTTGGTCTTCGAGCTCTGAGATTCTTTCTTCTGCTTGGCTATTTCTGCTTTCCATACTTATTAGTTTGTTATTTATTTCCATCATAGTATTCTTTACTGATGTTATTTCTGACATCAGCTCCTTCCTATTTTCCTCTTGTCTCTTCTCGATTTTTTTTTTTTAATTCTCTCTATTAATGTCTTGATGTCTGGGTTTGTTTCATGTGACCAGTCATTCTGGGGACTCTTCATTGTTTATGTTCCGAAGTCTGTTTTCTCAGTGTCTGACCTCCCAGGGGCCTGTGTGAGACCTATATTCTTCTTTTGGTTTTTCTTCATTTGTGCGGTTTTTTGTTGTTGTTGTTGTTGTTTTCCCTTCCTTATTTTTTCCTTCCCTCCACTTGACCGTCTTCTAAAATTCTGTTATTCAGGGGTGGAGGGGTTGTTTTTACTTCTGTTTGTTCAATCTCCTGTTCTTCTTTATGTAGGTCCTCTTATTTTGTTCAACTCTGGAGTTGCACTGTAGGTTGGGGGTGGTCCTTTTTGCAGTTTTGAGATTTACTTAAGGGGGGAGCTGTGATTCAAAATCTATCTGCAGGTCCTGGTATCTGCTGACAGGTGTATGAATAATATGAAACCCACTTCCCACTGCCTTGGAATCTGTCCATGCAGTGGGGTTGTAGGTTTACTCCCTGAAATAAAATGTGGTTAACAGAGGGAAGAGCATGGAGCAGGCAGTGGGGGTAAGAAGGGGGGAGGAGAGAGAGAGGAGTGAGGGTGAAAACAGACGAGTATACCAACAAATGGAGAGACAAAAATTGAAACATATAAAAACAATAGACCATGGCTACAAACTAACCAACTCCCATACAAAAAAAAATGGAAAACATACAATGTTACTAACATACAAGCTTACCAACCTCCTTATTGGTGTGCTATTCCTCTATACAAAGATATGGTTTACAGAGAGAAGAAAAGAAGGGAAAAGAAGGAGGGAAAAAAAGGGGGGGGTACTGGGCTTGGTGGCTCAGTCTGTAATCCCGCACCTTTGGGAGGCTGAGGTGAGTGGACTGCTTGAGCCCGTGGATTTGAGACCTGCCTGGGCAGGCGAGACCTCATCTCTACAATAAATCAAAAAATTAGCTGGGCGTGGTAGTGAGTGCCTGTAGTTCCAGCTACGTGGAAGGCTGAGGCAGAAGGATCGCCGGAGCCCAGCAGGTCGAGGCTGCAGTGGCCGGGAGCGGCCACTGCACTCCAGTCTGGGTGACAGAGTGAGACTCCAACTCAAAAAAAAAAAAGGGGTGGGGGATAAAACAGAAGGAATGGAATCAAATCAGTAGACTAACAGAACCAATCAAGCACACTCTGGAGACGTTTTGTTTAAGTCGAATGCCCTTTCAGCTCTGATTTCTAGCTGTCTTTTCAGGCTGGTAAGTTTGTTCACAGTTAGGATCAGTTGCCGCTGGCCTGTTGTGAAGGGCAGTTCAGATCACTCAGTTCACCACTGCCCCATTCACCACTCAGATCTGGCCTGTGTCCATTTTTCCCCTTTCGGTGTTGTTACCTTGAATCGCCAGCCGGTGGTGTTATCCTTCACTCCAGATGGTCTTTATCTCAGCTGCTCGCCGGCCCCTAAGGGGAGGGAGATGTTGCCTCAAGGCACACGGGAGGAGACTCACGGCCTGGCAGGACATCTCGGTGGTAGTAGACCTCAGCAGATCTTGCTTGCAGGGGCTTCAGGGTCTGACGTCGTGGATCGCCTCAGGCACGGGCGTGCGATGTGGAATGGCTGCCTCGGTGGTGGCAGCAGCAGGTGGCGGCAGCTTGCCTCAGGCACAGGTGGTGCAATGTGGAATGGCTGCCTTGGAGGCAGTGGCGGCAGCAGCAGCAGCAGCAGCGGCAGCCATAGTAGCTGCCCAGACCCCGGTGATGCCTCAGCGAAGTCTACTGCCGAGCTCCATGTGAATAGCAGGCTGCCGATGATGGGATCTGCAGCCTCAGTGCCAAGGCTAAACTTAGCCAGCTGTTTCCTCCTTTGGGTTACAGAGTCAGCACCAGCTACCTCTGGGAATAGGGCTTACCCGTGCTGAGGTCTGAAGGAGTACCATTTAAGTGGCTTTCACAAAACTGTTTCATCCACAGTAGGCTGCTTAGTCACAGATAGATCATCTGTCTGTAACAGATAACCCAACAATCTCAGTAGCTTAACACAACAAAGATCTATTTATTGCTTACTACATGGGTGTGAGGTTCCTGGTCATTCTAGGACCAGGGTTCTTTTTAACTAATGGCTCTGCCATTCTCTGCAACAAGGGTCAACAAAGTTTTTCTGTAAAGTTTCAGATAGTAAATATTTTAGACTTTGTGGGCCATACAGTCTCTGTTGTAACTACTCAAGTCTGCCATTATGCACAAAAACAGCCATAGAGTCGGTCATGGTGTCATGTGCCGGAATCCCAGCTACTAGGGAGGTTGAAGCAGGCGGATCACTTGAGCCCAAGAGTCTGAGGCTGGAAGGTGCTATGATTGCACCTGTCAGTAGTCACTGCTCTCCAGCCTGGGTAACATAGTAAGACCCATATAAAACGAAATCCAATCATAGTATGGAAACAAATTTTGCTGTGTTCCAATAGAACTTTTTTTGCAGACAGTGAAACCTGAATGTGATATTTTCACGTGTCACAAAATAGTATTCTTTTAAAAATTTTTATTTAAAAATGTAGAAACATTATTTGCTTGCAGGCAGTACAGAAATAGGCATGGGCCTGGCTTGCCCTGCAGACTGGAGTTTGCCAACACTTGCACTAGGGCCTTCATCCAGGCCTCAGTTCATTCTCTGCATTGGGTACATCCAGGTGGCAACCATGGGTATTGTGGGAGATTTTAGGCCCCAGTCCTACACATTTCATGACCAGAATTAGTCACAGCCCCACCAGGACACAAAGGATCCACAAGGTACAGTCTTCTCTGTGTCCAGGAGGAACATGAAATGGCATGGGGAGCACACAATATCATGTTTTCCACCAAATAATTTTTCTACATTTACCATTCCTCTTGTCTTTGCTTAAAATGTTCCTCCATTTCCTTTTCCATTTCCCAACCTAGATGGTTCAACTTACCAAGTTTACCTATTACAATATGATTTTTCTTTCATATACAAATGTCTTTGTGAAGCTTTTCATGATTCATCCAACTAAATATAATCTCTTTCCTTTGAATCACCAAGGAAATTTGAACTTCTCACATCACTTTATCATATAGGATGGACATTTGTGAACTCTTCTTCTTTCCACCACCAGATAATAAACTCCCTGAGGGTTGATATTACTCATTTTTGAATAACAGTTTTACTGAGATATAACCCGCATACTGTAAAAGTCACCATTTTTTGTTGTTGTTTATTTGTTTGTTTTTTTGTTTGAGTTGACATCTTACTCTTGCCCAGACTGGAGTGCAGTGGCATGCTCACAGCTACCGCAGTCTCTGCATGCTGGGCTCAGGTGATCCTTCTGCCTCACCCTTCCAAATAACTGTAACTACAGGCACGCGCCACCATGCCTGGTTAATTTTTTCATTTGTTGTAGAAATGAGGTCTCGCCAAGTTGCCCAGGCTGGCCTCGAATCCGTGGGCTCAGGCAATCCACAGTGAGAACCTTGACCTCCCAAACCATGGGCTTAGGCAATCCAAAGTGAGAATCTTGGCCTCCCAAAGTAGGGGGATTGTAGGCGTGAGCCACCATGCCCAGCAGAAGTCACGGTTTGAAAGTGTATAATTCAATGTAAAATGGTGCAGCTGCTATGGACAATATTATGGCAGTTGTTAAAAAAATTAAAATCAGAATTACCATACGATCCAACAATTCCACTTCTGAAAGCAGGAACTCAAACAGACATTTATAGACTCATGTTCGTAACAGGTGATTCATAATAGCCTAAAGGTGGAAGCACCCCAGTGTCCATTGAAGGATGAATGGACAAACAAAATAGTATACATACAGTAGAATATTATTCAGCCTTAAAAAGGAAGAAAATTCTGACACATGATACAACATGGATAAACATTGAGAATATTATGCTAAGTGAAATAAGCCATTCACAAAATAACAAATACTGCACGATTCCACTTATATGAGGTACCTAGAGAAGTCAGATTCATAGGGGCAGAAAGCAGAATGGTGGTGGCCAGAGGCTGAGGGGGACAGGAAAAGGGGGATTTATCATTTAGTGGATACAGAGTTTCAGTTTTGCTATTTGGAAGAGTTCTGATGATATCTGTACAACATTGTGAATGTATTTAAACACCACTGAATCATACACTTTAAAATGGTTGTGATGATAAATCTTATGTGTATTTTACCACAATTTTTAAAAATAAAAAATGCAAGGTGAGTGGATTGCCTGATCCCACAGGTTCAAGACCAGCCCAGGCAACTTGGTGAGACCTTGTCTCTACAATAAATAAATTAAAAATTAGCTGGGTGTGGTAGCGCCCGCCTGTAGTTCCAGCTACTTGGAAGGCTGAGGCAGAAGGATTGCCAATGTCCAGCAGGTCGACATTGGAGTGGCCATGAGTGTGCCACACACTCCAATCTGGGTGACAGAGTGAGACTCCGACTCAAAAAAAAAAAAAAAAAAAAAAAATGCGGCCAGGCACAGTGGCTCAAGCCTATAATCCCAGTACTTTGGGAGGCCAAGGCGAGAGGAATGTCTGAGTCGAGAAGTTCGGGATCAGCCTGGGAAACTTGGTGCGACCTTGTCTCGACAATACATACAAAAATTAGCCAAGCATGGTGGCACGTGCCTGTAGTTCCAGCTACTTGAAAGGCTGAGGTGGAAGGATCACCAGAGCCCAGACACTGGGGTGGCTGTGAGTGTGTCACTGCACTCCAGCCTGGCCAATGGAGTGAGACTCCGACTCAAAAAAATAAGATAAAATAAAATGTATAATAACAATATCATCAAAAAGGAGCACAATTCAATGATTTTTAAATATTCACAGTTATGCAACCATTGCCACATCAATTTTAGAATATTTTCATCACCCCAAAAAGAAACCCCCGATGCATTAGTAGTCACTCCTTATCACCCTTCCCCCCAGCCCCTGTAAACCACTAGTCTACTTTTTGTCTCCATGGATTTGCCTGTTCCAGATATTTCATATAAATGGAATCATACAACATGTGACTTTTGTGTCTGGCTTCTTTAACTTAGCATAATGTTTTCAAAATTCATCCACATTGAAGAATTATTATTATTTTATTTCTTTTTTTGGGATGAATAATATTCTACTTTTTGTGTATCTGTTCATCAGTTGATGGACATTGGAGTTGTTTCTACTTTTTGGCTATTTTGAATAATGCTGCTATGAGCATTCATGTACAAGTTTTGTATGGTGTATGTTTTCAGTTTTCTTGGAGATATGTATATATATATGAGTGGAATTGATGGCTCATATGGTAACTCTGTGTTTAATATTTTGAGTAGTTGTTAAGTAGTTGTTAAATTATTTTCCACAGCAGCCACACCATTTAAAAATCAGCTGGCAATGTATCAGGATTCTAATTTCCCCACATTTTCACTAAAACCTGTTATTGTCTGTCTTTTTCATCATAGCCATCCTAGTGGGTGTGATGTGTTATTTTACTGTGCTTTTGAGTTCATTTCCTTAGTGACTAATAAAGTTCAACATCTTTTCATGTGCTTATTGGTCATTTGTATTGCTTCATAGAAAAATGTTAGCTCCTTTGCTCATTTTTAAAATAGGTTGTCTTTGTATTGTTGAGTTATAAGAGTTCTTTATGTACTCAAGATATCTTAAGTTCCTGATCAGATGTATGATTTGCAAATATTTTCTCCTGTTCTGTGAGTTGTCTTTTCACTTCCTTTCTAGTGTTCTTTGAAATACAAAAGTTTTAACTTTGATGCTCAGTTTATCTATTTTTTTCTTTTGTTGCTTATGCTTTTGGTATTATAGCTAAGAAATGATTGCCTAATTCAAGATCACAAAGATTTACCTATAAGGTTTACTCCCAGATTTAATTCTAAGAATCGTATAGCTTTAGTCCTTAACATTTAGGTCTATGATCCATTTTGAGTTAGTTTTTGTATTCAGTATGAGGTAAGAGTTCATTCTTTTACATACGGATATCCAGTTGTCCCAGCATCATTTGTCTAAAAAACTATTTTTTCCCATTGAATGGTCTTGACACCCTTGTTGAAAATCAATTGACCATAAGTGTATGGGTTTATTTTTTACTCTCAGTTCTATTTCATTGATCTGTATGTCTATTCTTATGCCAGTACCGTATTGTCTTGAATACCATAGTTTTGTCATAAGTTTTAAAATTGTGAAGAGTGAATCCTCCAACTTTGTTCCCTTTTTCAATACTGTTTTGGCTCTTCTGGGTTCCTTGCATTTCCAGATGAATTTTAGGATCAGCTTGTTAACTTCTGCAAAAGACCAGATGGAATTTTATAAGAACTGTATTGGTTCTGCAGATCAATTTGAAGAGTACTGCCACCTAACAATATTAAGTCTAATTCATTAGCACTGGATGTGTTTTTATTTATTTAAGTATGCTTTAATTTCTAATCTTGTATAGTTTTCAGTGTACAAATATTCCTATTCTTTGTTAAATTTATTCATAAGTATATTATTCTTTTTGATGCTATTGGAAGTGAATTATTTTCTTAATTTTATATTCAAATTGCTCATTGCTAGTATATATAAATACAATTGATTTTTGCATATTGATTGTATATTTTATAGCCTTGTTAGAGTCTCTTATTCTAATAAGCAAATTTTAACTTTTGTATGTGTGAATTCTAGTCATTTTTATATCCTCTGGAGCCCTTAACAAGTGCTTAGTCTTAACCAGTACTCAGTCCATTTGTGTTCCTTAAATCAATCTCTTTACATGCCTCATTGTCACAGAAGCCTTCCATCCAGTAAGTAATTTTCCAGTTCCCAGTACCACTGAATCATTCTTTTTCTACGTCATTCTTTATCTGCAGGCTTGGGAACAATGGGCCGTGGCATCGTCATATCTTTTGCAAAGGCCAAGATCCCTGTGATTGCTGTGGAATCAGATAAAAAGCAGTTAGAAACCGCAAACAAGATAATAACCTCTGTCTTGGAAAAGGAAACATCCAAAATGCAGCAGAGTGACCAACCTTGGTCAGGACCAAAACCCAGGTTAACTTCATCTATGAAGGATCTTGGTGGTGTAGATTTAGTCATTGAAGCAGTATTTGAGGAGATGAACCTGAAGAAGCAGGTCTTTGCTGAACTGTCAGCTGTGTGCAAACCAGAAGCTTTTTTGTGCACCAATACCTCAGGCCTGAACGTTGATGAGATTGCTTCTTCTACTGATCGCCCTCACTTGGTCATTGGCACCCATTTCTTTTCGCCAGCACATGTCATGAAGTTGCTCGAGGTTATTCCCAGCCGATACTCTTCCCCCACTACCATTGCCACTGTTATGAACTTATCAAAAAAGATAAAAAAGTTCGGAGTGGTTGTAGGTAACTGTTTTGGGTTTGTGGGGAATCGGATGTTAAAACCTTATTACAATCAGACGTATTTCTTGTTAGAAGAAGGCAGTAAGCCAGAGGAGATTGATCAGGTGCTGGAAGAGTTTGGCTTGAAAATGGGACCTTTTAGAGTGTCTGACCTAGCTGGGTTGGATGTGGGCTGGAGAATTCGGCGGGGGCAAGGTCTGACTGGACCTACATTGCCTCCAGGAACTCCTGCCCGAAGGCGGGGCAGTGATAGATATTGCCCAATTCCTGATGTGCTCTGTGAATTAGGACGATTTGGCCAGAAGACAGGTAAGGGTTGGTATCAATATGACAAGCCATTGGGTAGGATTCACAAGCCTGATCCCTGGCTCTCCCAGTTTCTGTCACAGTACAGAGAAACCCACCACATCAAACCACGTATCATTAGCCAGGCTGAGATCCTTGAGCGCTGCTTATATTCACTTATCAATGAAGCATTCCGTATCTTGGCAGAAGGAATGGCTGCTAGCCCAGAGCACATTGATATTATCTATTTACATGGGTATGGATGGCCAAGGCACAGGGGCGGGCCCATGTTCTATGCCTCCACAGTTGGGTTGCCCACAGTTCTAGACAAGTTGCAGAAATATTACAGGCAGAATCCTGATATTCCTCAACTGGAGCCCAGCGACTATCTAAAAAAACTGGCTTCCCTGGGAAATCCTCCTCTAAAAGAATGGCAGAGCTTGGCAGGGCCCCCTAGCAGTAAGTTGTGATTCAGTCTTCCAGGTGATGCCTCACATGCTAGCACCAGTTAATACCCACTGAATTTCAGTGAACTTAAATCCAAAAATTCAAAGTAAGATTGCTCTGAAATACAAAGCAAAATAAAGAATCAGTCAGCTAAACCTCCCCTTTGAGCTTTCTGTCTGACCACTCTACTGGGTCAAATTTTTAGGAATATGCTTACTATGCCTCAGAATCTGTTCCAATCAGATAAATTTAGTGAATAAACTTGTGTGAACATAATAGCTGTTGAAAGAGCCTCAGGAATAAGTTGAGGTTCCCAAGTACTCTGATCACTGGAGAAATATGTCATCAATTAATAAATGATAAATGGATCAGGTATGGTGACTAATGCCTATAATCCCAGCACTTTGAGATGCTGAGGCGGGTGGATTGCTTGAGCCCAGGAGTTCAAGACCAGTCTAGGCAACATAATGAAACCTCGTCTCTCCAACAAAATTTCGGAATTATTAGCCAGGCATGGTGGCACATGCATGTAGTCCCGGCTACCCAGGATACTGGGGTAGAAGGATTGCCTGAGCCCAGGAGGTTGAGGTATTTTTATTTTAATACATAAAAATTTGAGCCGGGCTCGGTGGCTCAGCCTGTAATCCCACGCCTTTGGGAGGCTGAGATGAGTGGATTGCCTGAGCCGCGGGTTCGAGACCCGCCTGGGCAGCGAGACCTCATCTCTACAATAAATAAAAAAATCAGCCGGGCATGGTAGCGCATGCCTGTAATTCTGGCTACTTGGAAGACTGAGGCGGAAGGATCGCCGTAGCCCAGCAGATCGAGGCTGCGGTGGCCGGGAGCGACCACCGCACTCCAGTCTGGGCGACCGAGTGAGACTCCAACTCAAAAAAAAAAAAAATTTATACACAAATGTTTATAGCAGAATTATCCATAATAGCCCCAAATTGGAGACAACTCAAACGTCTATTAACTGATGAGTGGGTAAACAAAATGTGGTATAGCTGTATAATGGACTATTATTTAGCCATCATAAAAAGAAATAAAGGCTGGGTACAATGGCTCACACTTGTAATCCCAAGCACTTTAAGAGGCCAGAGTGGATGGATCACCTGAGCCCAGGAGTTTGAGACCAGCCTGGACAATATAGCAAAACCTCATCTCTATAAAAAAAAAAATTTTTTTTAATAGCTGGGAATGGTGATGTGCACCTGTAGTCCCAACTACTTGGAATGCTAAGGTGGAAGGATCACCTGAGCCCAGGAGATCAAAGTTGCTGTGAGCTGTGATCATCGTGATCATGCCACTGCATTCCAGCCTGGACGACAGAGTGAGACCCCAACTAAAAAAGAAAAAAAAATACATATCTACAATATGATGAACCTTGAAAACATTATACTAAGTGAAAAAAAGTCACAAAATTTCACATATTGTATGTACATTATATGAAATGTCCAGAACACGCTAATCTCTGGAGACAGAAAGTGCATTAGTGGTTGCTTAAGGATAGAATTGGTGGGGGTGGGGGGAATGGGAAGCGATTGCTAATAGCTATGGAATGTCTTTCTGGGTTGATGAAAATAGTCTAAAAATTATTGTGGTAATGGTTGCATAACTGAATATATTAAAAACCATTGAGTTGTATACTTTAAGTGATTGAATCTTATGGTATATGAATTATATCTAAATAAAGCTGTTAATAAATAAACAGGGCTAACATTGTTTTCAATGAGATGTAAATGAACTATTTTCATAATACTTTCACCTGTGAACCTAAACAAAATTATAAAAATTTCTGATGGTAAAATCTTGAATGAATACAGTATAAGTTTCCCATTGTAAAAAGAAAACAAACATCCAGGAATGTACCTTGAATTGTAGTTCAATTTAGAATAATTTTTGAGATGTGTATTACTGAAGTTTTTATGCTTTGATTTATGAAATTAAAGACATTAGTGGAAAAGATTACTGAAAGTAGTAGCTTTGTCTCCAAAGTGACTTATTTTCAAATTAATGCAAAAAAATACATTAACTTCTTCACACCTTGAATGGATTTTATTTTGAATTCTTTTTTTTTTTTTTTTTTTTTTTGAGTTGGAGTCTCACTCTGTCGCCCAGACTGGAGTGCAGTGGCCGCTCCCGGCCACCGCAGCCTCACCTGCTGGGCTCCGGCGATCCTTCCGCCTCAGCCTTCCGAGTAGCCGGAATTACAGGCATGCGCTACCACGCCCGGCTGATTTTTTGATTTATTGTAGAGATGAGGTCTTGCTGCCCAGGCGGGTCTCGAACCCGTGGGCTCAGGCAATCCACTCACCTCAGCCTCCCAAAGGCGCGGGATTACAGGCTGAGCCACCGAGCCCGGCTATTTTGAATTCTTACAGTGAATTTTCACCCTATGCTAGCCTCTAGATTGAGCTTTTGAAACTAGAGCATCCACGAATAGATTTTATGAGTTAATAACCCCTGAAGTGTTATGATAAAATTTGCGTGTATGTATCCGAATGCATTTCTTGGAAGAGGTACCATATCTTACATTGTATTCTCAAAAGTGTCACGTCCAACTAAAGATTAAGGACCAATACAGGAGTATATAGAAAATGGGAAAGAGAAATATGAATTCATTTTTTCTTATTTTATATCAAATGAGGCAAAACTAATTATAATTTGCTGGGTCTGACCTAAAATAGTAGTTAATATGGTGAAACCTTTCAGGATGTCCTATCTTGTCCTTGAAAATGCACTTAAAAGGCTGATTTTTCTTGTTAATGATTTTTAAACTACCTGTATTTTTTTAAAACTTCTGGATGACATTTTAAAAAAATGTGTTCCAGTGGTGGTTGACTCTGATGGGAACCATATTTTGGGAACACCCCTGAAGCTTTGCCGTGAGACTCCAGCTTTAAAGATGAGCTTAATGATATTCCTTAAATCAGTAAAACCACCGTGCAGCTGCAGTTGCTATCTATTCATTCATTTCCAGCAGGAACGGGTGTGCATGAGAGAGATAAAGTGAGGGATCCTAAATTCCCCTGATTAATGATGTTACAGAACTGTGTATGCAAATCACCCCCTGCTGCACTGTAAGAACCTGAAATTTCTAGGGTCTCAGATTTATCTTTAAAATAGACATCTAGAAATCAGAAATATTGCAGCCTCACTACATTATCTGAACCCTTTTGGCAGCCATTGATAAGATTAATCTAAATCAAGTTCTCTGGACTATTTAAAATCAACTTTCTGTAAGAACAGAGTAGTCCTTGACTATTCTTGGGACTGTTGGTGCCATCTGTTTATCTTGCCAGCATATATACACATTTTGAGATGAACAGACAAGCTACACTGCTTCCAGGCAGGACAGCAGCATTGCACAACTCCAGGGGAAACCATTCATACTATGTACCAAGAGGTTGTCATCTACACAGAAATAATATGAATGGCACTCCCTAGAGTTGTACAATACCTACTATTGTTTCCAGGACTTTCTGTGTAGCAGAAAGTTTTGTTTCTTGCTGTATCTTTCCAAATAAAAGTTGACAAAAGTAGTGGGAAAATCTCCATTTGGATATCCAATCCAATGGGACCAAATTTTTAGGAAATGGGTTGCATTTTGTTTGTTCCTTTTAGTATTTTTTTCTAGCACCCCTAGAAAAAGGAATATGAGAGAGAAAGAGAGAGAGAGAGAGAGACAGAGAGAGAGAGATATGAACAGAGCTTTTAATTCTTGCCCAGATAATTTTAGGATATTTCAATAGAAATATTTATTCTCTTTCACCCAACTTAAAGCAACCTGGCAGAATGAGTACCTGAAGCCATCTCATGAACAGAACTCATGTCATCAATCTTGTGCAAATTTTCAGTATATTAAGGGTTATTCTGCCTTCTCTAAGAGGACACAGAAATAGTTACTAATTCTCGTCACAATGTGATGGCCCTAGGATGGGGTTAGAGCAAAACCTTCTCCAATCAAATCATGAATAAACTTGGATTTCCAAAGCTGGAGAGGTGTTGATTGTAAATTTTGGCAGAGACTGTTGGCTATCCTCTGAAGTTTCTCTTCTGTAGTAATAACATTTAAATTTTTAGATGAATATGTAGATTTTCCCAGATTATACAATATATTTGTCAGCTTCTCTTATGTCAAGTCATGGACATGTGACTAAGTTCTAGACAATGGGATGTAAGGGTGTCATGTGACAGCTTCTGAAAACCTGTCTTGACCGTTAGATGACATGCATCCTTTGCTCATTTTTTTTTTGTCCCTTCCTCCATCTTGCTGTCTGAGTACAGATATGATGACTGGAATTCCACCCACTATTCTAGTCCACAAAGACAAAAGACCTGCCCTGGAATGGGCAGCAGTGATGAGCTTGGCTTTCTAGGGACCTCATGCAGCAGCATTGCCATTCTACTTTCCAATAGCCATTTATGTGAGAGCAACCAACTCCCATTACAGGTAAGTCAGTGTTATTGTATGTCTTTATTCACAATAGACACTAATCTGAATTAATGCAGTTAGGGCCTAAGAATTAGTAGATTTGTTTTTGTTTTCTCAGTGCTATAGGTAATTCTAATAAGCAGGCTGTTTAAAGAATCCTGTCTCATTAAACAATTTTTTTTTTTAGTTGAAGTCTCACTCTGTCGCCCAGGCTAGAGTTCCATGGCACACTCACGACCCCCCCAGCGTCGCCCTGCTGGGCTCCGGCAATCCTCCTGCCTCAGCTTTCCAAGTAGCTAGAACTACAGGCGTGCTACCATGCCCAGCTAATATTTTTTAAAATTTATTGTAGAGATGAAGTCTTGTCAAGTTGCCCAGGCTAGTCTCAAACCCATGGGTTCAGGCAATCCACTCGCCTCAGCCTCCCAAAGTGCTGGGATTATAGGCTGAGCTGCCGAGCCCGGCCTTAAACAAAATTTACTTTTTATTTTGCCAGTGTGATGTGTTTTCCAACTTGATGTTGAATTACTCACAAATTTTTATATATGTAATTGTTGCAGGCAGATGGAGATGCACACTAAAACCTGAAAATAGGGCTTTAAGTCAACATTTAGTAGAAAATAGTCTCACAGGCCTACTTGAACCTCAGGTTAACTGCTATTTAATTAGAGATTTTAAAAATACTCATCAAGAAAATAAGAATTATCAGAAGGAGAGGTGGTCAACAGTGGCATAGAGGAAAAGAAGAGAAATTTGAAAATCAGTATCTCTCAGCTCTGCCCAAAAGGGAGGCACTGAATCTGGGGTGCACTGGATTGCATAGCTCTAAAATGAGGTGTCTCTACACAGAGAGTGAGAAAGATGCCTCCTAGAGATGCAGGCAATAAATATTAGAACTACTATTGCTACTTATTTTTATCTATAAAATAAAAAATTAATCTTGATTAATATTTTGGGGGCGGACATGGTGGCTCACACCTGTAAATCCCATCACTTTGGGAGGTTGAGGTGTGACGATTGCCTGAGCTCAGGGGTTGAAAACCAGCCTGGGCAACTTGGCAAGACCTCATTTCTACCAACAACAACAACAACAAAATTTAGCTGGGCGTGGTGGAGCATGCCTGTACTTCCAGCTACTTGGAAGACTGAGATGGAAGGATTACTTGAGCACAGAAAGTTGAGGCTGTGGTAACCATGATCATGCCACTGCACTCCAGCCTGGACGACTGAGTGAGACTCTGATTCAAAAAAAGAAAAATGTTTGTATGTGTGTACCAAAGTACATTGTTGCTCTCACCAGGTTGCATCTCAGACAGTTATGTATCAGGAGTGAGGTTTCCTGAGGAAGAAGGCAAGGTCAAAAATTCAGAGGCTTACAGTGGCATACCCCCATCTTTCATTTGCTTTCAGCATGTTGAGAAATATTGCAGATTATGTGTGCTAGGGTAAGTAGATATTCACTCTAAATTATGTAATTTAACTAAATAAATTAGCCCTCACAAAAGATTATTTGAAAGGAATTATTCTTAAAAAGACTCCTTGGGGAAAAAAACCACACAATTGAAGATAAAACAGATAATGCCAGCAAAGATGAAGAACAAGAAAATGGCAGACCTGGTAGTTCTGACATCAGCTTTTTGTCAGCTATATTACAAGGTAGAAAATTTAGTCAAATCTGGCAAGAAATTGACCAGAAAAATTATTTTTTTAAAGAACTGGGGTCTCACTCTGTCACACAGGCTGGAGCACAGTGGTATGATCATAGCTCAATACAACCTCAAATTCCTAGGCTCAATCCAGCCTCCCAAGTAGCTGGAAACTAAAAGTATGCACCGCTGTGTCTTGCTAATTTTTTATTTTTGTAGAGATAGAGTCTATGTTGCCCAGGCTGGTCTCGAACGCCTGGCCTCAAGTGATCCTCCTGTCTCAGCCTCCCAAGTAGCTGGGATTATACCTGGCTCAAAACATTTTGAAATTATGAAGAAGACTATTAGAAGTGTTGATTTATATACCTACCATTCATTATAAAGTTTGCCCTAAACATATATTGTCTTATATTAGCTAATGATATGAAACCATCACCTATTAGTGAGATGCTTTTAATATATTACTTATGTCATTATCTCATCATTTCTAAATTTCCTTTTTTATTGTGTTATGTTTATGTATATAGATATAATAGGAAAGTATAAGATTTGTAAATCAATAAACATCCTATATGTTGGAGATGTACTAAAAATGTATGTGATATGGTACCAGATCCTCTTTCAGGAATGAAAGATTTATTTTCCCAACGGCTGGAAGTGCTGCCAGAAGATGGTCTTCTTTGGGGATTGCCTTGCTCAAGATTATACCTTCTTCCAAAGGTAGCTCACATCCAATAACTGCTCAGTGCAAGGGTATAAATGCCTTCTCTCCTTTCCCCAACTCCGAAGGGCTGACATAGCTCTCGAGTTCCTAGTGACATTGACTGGTACAGCTCAACTTCTTCCTCTGCTCATTCCTGCTTCCCTCTCCTCTCTTTCACAGATGTTAATCCCAAGATCACCCCCTTAACATTTTGCACACTAATCTCCGTTTCAGAGTCATTTTCCCAGGAAGATGGAGGTATATGATTAAAAATGCTTGGAAGCCATCAATCTGTATGCTACCAATTCTTTGGTATTTGTTTAATAGACTTCTTTTGATCTCACATGCCATCAACTTTTATAATTATTCTATAATGCTAGGAAAGAATGTGCAGTCTCAATTTGTGAATATGAAATTCTGCTATAAGATAAAGCTTGTTAATAATTTTACTCAAGTTTTCTTTTTTTAATTTTTTTATTTTTTTAGAGTTGGAGTCTCACTCTGTCACCCAGACTGGAGTGCAGTGGCATGCTCCCAGCCACCGCAGCCTCATCCTACTGGCCTCCAGCAATCCTTCAGCCTCAGCCTTCCAAGTAGCCGGAACTACAGGCGCACGCTACCACACCTGGCTAATTTTTGATTTATTGTAGAGACAAGGTCTCACCAAGTTCCCCTGCGCGGGTCTTGAACCCACGGGCTCAAGCAATCCTCTCGCCTCGGCCTCCCAAAGTGCTGGTATTATAGGCTGAACCCCCGAGCCCGGCCACTCAAGTTTTCTATATAGCCTTGCTGACGTTTTAGTTGGATTCCTGCCTCCTTCTGACTATCAGGGTCAATTACTCTGATCAAGGTGGAGACTACCCTCCTTGGCACAAAGACCCAGAAGTGACTAGGTGGCAACTATAGCTTAAAAGGGAGTCTTACCGCATCTCTAGTGGAAATGTTTCCCCTCTAGAAACCAGGATTTCTAGATCATAGAGTGTTAGTTACTCACACAGGAAGCAAAATTCCCCAAGTGGGTTACTGGTAATGATAGTAAAAGGGACCACTTCCCCTTCCATTCTTTAATTTCTATAACCTTGTATTCTATTTATTAGGAACATAGTACCACATGGTTATTGATTTCAGGTATAAAACTGCATTCTGGGGGATGATACCCCATTCTCATTGTGCATTATCTCAAAACTGGCACCTCAACAGTGTCTGCAGAGATATACTCCATTATTCTAACAGGAAGGCTAGTGGCTTCTGGGGGTGTAGTGTGTGATTGGAAATGGAGATCCCATGGTTGTATGTCCACTTCTGTATCTCTTTTGTTCTAAAGTATGTCCTTTTTTCTGATGCAATATTATATGAGGTCCTGTGTCACTGGTTCAGATTCTGAGTTTTTGGAGAATGGTGATGAAACTCTGTAGTCAAAAAAAAGAAAAACTCCTATCTGGAATATATGTTAATTCCAGTCAAGATGGATCACTGATTCTCCCAGAGTGAAAGACTTCTGATGTAATAGACTTTTATCAAGTGGTTGGTTTTTGTCCTTGAGTACAGTTCTTGAGGGCATTAATCCTTTTTTATCCCTTGGTAGTCGTCCCTGGATGGGTTATTTTGTCTTAACTCTAGTTATTGTTCTGGTGAGCAAGAGGGGAGGTAGAGATATTTTCAGAGCTGGGCATATGTTTTGTTGCAAGGTAGAAGTCTCTGAATTATCTTAAAGCAAGTGGGAAGCACAAGTGTTTAGGAGGGAGGTGAAGGCCATGCACATAGGCCCAAAGTATCAGTGGAAATCTCAAAATTTGAGGCTTTCAAATTCATTGACCCAAATGTCCCCATCCCAAGTTTCAGGGTCCCACTTCTGCCTAATCAAGGCCCTAACCTTGGTATAGTGGACTTGCCATGGGGAATTTAACCTTTTCGGGAACTCCACTTTCCTTATAATTAAGTCCTGGGTCTGACACTCTGCTTTTTCCCCCCTGTAACTCCAGGAGATGAGTCTCTTTATACACTGCCAGAGAAATCCTGTGATGTTTACAGTTCATCTTACATTGGTAATTAATCACTTCCACACCTTTTGTTATATTTCTCTAGTGCAGCAATAGCCCCCAGCAACAGCCATCTGACTCCATGTAATTACAACTTCCTATAAACCTCTCAAATGCCTGAGATATTGCTTTCATTGCCTTCTAACTGATATCCCAATTTCTCCATGGATAAAAGTTTTAACTTTTGCAGTTACAGCATGCCTGGTGATATCAATATTCCACTTACTTCCAGTGATGACGTCTATGTTGCCAATGGTGGTGGTGATCTAGTTCCAAAATCCCATTTTAGAGTTTTCTTCCTAGGACCATGTCTGTATGCAGCCGCCATACACCGGCTTTCCCAGGAGAGGTTCAAGGTAGAGATTTCCATGCAGGAGTTCTACTGGTGAATGCTCTTGAGAATAACACCTCTAAGGGAGTGAAGGAAGCAGGATTGAGGAAAAGAAGGAGTTGAACGTGATACAGATACAACAGGGGCTTTAGTGGACCCATGGGTAGCTCAGAGGCTTGGATAGCCCTTTAGAGACCCTGAATTGAGGCAAGGGGGCTGGGCCCTTGTACTCCGATATTGACTTGCTTTTGGATGTGGTTGCCCTTAGGGAGGGAAACATGGCCTGGGAGACATCTTCAGCCAAGGTCAATATCCTTGGAGGAATTCAGGTCCTTACCTTCTCCCTGCAGTACTCCCAGAAGCTGGGAGAATCTGGTTAGTACACCGCAGCATCCAATACAGAGCTCTGCCTTGTAGACCTTCAATATTGCTCTCATCACTCTCATCATACTTTGATGTGCTGTCTTTGTCATTCACTACAGGAAACCCACAACTCCTAGGGCCCTCATCATCGGGACTCTCATCCCTGTGTGGCATCTTCCTCTACTCACCAAATCCTTCCCCTGAATCCTCTAGAATTCACAATTTGGATCACCATTTCCTCTAATCTCAAAATGTCTTCTGAACATTTCTTCATCTTCTGGGCCTAAATTCTCGGTTTCATCAAGGGTTCTCCAATGAATGGCTTCATCAGCTAGCTTCTGAATAAATGAGAAAAAAAAAAACTGACCATGGAGACCAAAATATCACCTTTATTAGTGATAGAGGTCAGGTTGGAGGATGTGGTTTTAGGTTTATTAACCTCATGTACTTGATAACCCTGATAATTAGACCTCCTCACACATAGTGGTGCTGGGCCACATGTATATTCTCATCTTTTCTGAAGCTTTTGGTTATGTGGTTTTAAATAGTTCCCTAGTGTTTATACAAGGGGAAATGCCCCAAAACAGAATTTTTTCTGGAGGGTGGGCCCCTTGTACAGGCTTCCTCCACTAGGTAAGTGTTCTAGGAACTCGTAGGCATCAATGTACCAGTTAGCGTTGTTGTGAGAGGCTGCGTTTGGCTTCAGTGATTTTTTTTCTTTAGGTTATTTCAGTGCATTTGCTCATTTCATGATGGGTGATTTATTACAGCACCTGATCACACCACACTGAGTATTCAATAGTTTTTGACCAAAAACAGCATGACCCCCATTCCTCAACCTCCCCATTCACCCAATCTCACCCTGAGTGACTTTTGTTTGTTTCCTCAGATGAAAAAAAGACCTCAAAGGGAAATATTTTGTTGATGTGGAAGAGGTGAAACAAAAAATGACAGAAACACTAAAAGGCATCGAAATCAATGAGTTCAAAAACCGTTTTGAGCAGTGGAAAAAGCATCTCGATAGATGTATTACATCAAACAGAGAGTACTTTGAAGGTGACTGAAGTTTAAACATGTAAGAATAAGTACACAATTTTAATAAATAAATTACTGGTATTTTTTGGTCCCTTCTTGTGTTTTCTCAGATCCTTTTTGGAAACAGGTGAGGTATAATGGGAAAAAATGGGAGCTGGAACTCTCAAAAACAGAGAAACAACAATGAATGGAACATGTGTCATGTGCCAAATGAATGACGTAGAATGTTTGTACTGGAATTCAGAGAAAGAGATGGTCACTACAAAATTAATGCCCATTGATCTCAAGGAGGCCATGTTACTACATTTCTTTAGACCATTCATTCCCATATTCTTCTAGATGACTCTTTCATACCTTCTATTCTGCCAAATTCCATCACCT
The DNA here is from genome assembly GCA_027257055.1 of Cephalopachus bancanus. NCBI lineage: Eukaryota > Metazoa > Chordata > Mammalia > Primates > Tarsiidae > Cephalopachus > Cephalopachus bancanus. The sequence continues at coordinate 2,141,506 of JAPVLO010000098.1, read as the reverse complement.
CCTTCTCCCTCCTCCTTCTCAGCTGATGTCCTTGCTTCATTCACTGAGAAAATAGAAGCGATCAGAAGAAAGTTTCCACAAGTGTCCACCAACACATCTACCCACCTCCTTGCATCTGTGCTCACATATTCTGCCTTCCCTCCTGTTTCTGTAAATAAACTATCTGTGCATCTATCAAAAACCAGATCCTCCGCTATATTCTAGATACCAACTCCTTTCACCTACTCAAATAACCTGGCTCTCTTCTTTTTCTGTTTCATCAACTTCCCTTTCTCTACAGCTTCTTTTGATCAATATATAAGCAAGCTGTAATTTCTTTCATCTTAAAAAAAATCTTGATCCATTTCCCCTTCCAGTTCCCAGCTCTTTTCTGTTCTTCATAGCAAAACTGCTCTGCTGATTACTCTCATTGTCTCCCATTCCAGTCCTCTCATTCTCTCTTGAATCTACTCCAGTCAGGCTTTTATCCCCACCACTCTCCATCGCTGCCTTTGTCAAGGTCACCAGTGACACTTTTATTGCTGAAAGCAATGATCAGTTCCTGGTTCTCATGTTACTTGACTCATCAGTCATTCCTTCTTCATTAAAAAGCTTGCTTTGCCTGATTCCAGGACACCCCCACTCTCTTGATTTCCTCTCCCTCGCTCATCTCGTCTTTCTTAATCTCCATCACAGGTTCTCTATCTCCTAAATGTTGGAGGGTCCAGGACCCAGACCTTGAACCTCTTCTTTTCTCTATCTAAACCTACTCTCTTGCTGATTACATTTTGCTTCATGGCTTTAAATATCATCTATACACTGAAAACTCCTAAATTTGCACCTTCAGCCTAGAACTATCCCCTGTTTGACTACTTGATGTTTTTGTTTGGGTGTATAATAGATATCTAAGACTTAACATGCTTGAAGTGAGCTCTTGCTAGTCATCACCCTCCACTCTACCCCACCCCACAACAGACTTCTCCTGCAACATGCCCCATTCTGTGTAAATAGCAGTTGCTCAGGACATAAACCTTAGCATCATTCACGATTCTCTCTTGATTTCAATCTCCACATCTAATTCATCGGTGAAACTTGGCAGCTCTACCTGCAATATATTAAAAATACAATTTATCCCTGCCTTCTCTACTCTCACTGGCTCCAACCTTTTACTATCTCTCATCTGAGGCTATGATGTCCAAACTGGACTCTCTTCTTTAGCCCCTTTTTTCCCTGTGATCATATCAACACAACAGCCGGGGTAACCCTTCTATTCAAAACACTTCAGTGGCTTCCCATCTCATTTAGAATAAAAACCAGACTCTTTACAATGCCACAAGGCCCTATATAATCCAGCCCCACTACCTCTCTGATCTCATCTCCTGTTTTTCTGCTTGGCTCATTCAGCCCCAGCCAACCTGGTGTTTTCTGAACATGCTAAACAAACTACCCACCCAGGGCCTTTGCACTTCCTGTTCTGTCTACCTGAAACACATTTCCCTCAGTTATTGCATAGAATGGTCCCTCACTTCTTTCCTTCTGCCTCATTGTCACCTTGTTGAAGGGCCTTCTCTGACTACTCCATATACAATAACAACCATTCCCTTCCCTAATATTCCCTATCTCCTTGACCCTGCATTTTCTCCATAGCATAATTACTGTCAGACATATTTCATATTTGTTTGCTTATTTTCTTACATCTCACTCCTCTAAAATATAAACTCCTTACAAGCAGTCATTTTGAATGTTTTATATGCGGTAGTGTCTAAAACCCAGATGAGTGCCTGGTTGTAGAGGAGATACTCAATATATTTGTTGAAGAAATAAAAATCTTAGTTTATATGTTGTCTTAGACTAGCCATTTTCCCCTGCATGCTGGAGATTACCCAGGCTATGTTAGGAACATTCAGGAAAGGCTGTAGAAATATTGCTCATCAATTGTTTGTCTCAAAACTACCTAGCTCAGCTTAGCAAAAGAATTATAAAAACTAAATTTCCATTAGCAACTTAACTGTTGCCTTATTTACCCACTCGTAACTACAGAACAAATGATCCTTTTTTTTTTTTTTTTTGAGTCAGGATTTGGCTCTGTTGCCCAGGGAGTAGCATAATCGTGGTTCACCACAGCCTTAACCTCCTGGGCTCAGGTGATCCTTCCATCTCAATCTTCCGAGCAGCTGTGACTACAGGCATGTGCCACTATGGCTAATTTTTCAATCTTTTTAGAGACAAGGCCTTACTATATTGGGTAGGCTGGTCTTGAACTCCTGAGCTCAAGTGATCCTCCCGCCGCAGCCTCCCAAAGTGCTCAGATGACAGGTGTGAGCCACAGTGCCTGGCTTCTGATAATTTTTTTCTTGATTTGTGACTTACCTAGAAAATACAAAGAACTAAATCAAATTTCATTATACAACTTACAAATACTCTTTTTTGAGACAGTAATATTATATTAAAAAGAATGCAAAATTCAAAAATATTTGTTATTAGAATGTATGAATATTTAAAATCTGAACTGTTGCAGAAACTGTCTTGCCATACTATGAAATTTTCAGTTATCCAACTGGTTCTCAGAAACATCTCATTATGTAGACCCTTGCTGGAAAATAGAACAAACGTAATGAAGTACAATTAAAATAAATCACTTCCAAGAACTGAGTGTCTCGAGTGTGGTTTTTTTCCTGCACTTCCCACCAGATGGTGCTGCTGAGAAGTTTTCTTAAAAATTCCAAGTTGGGGGTCCTCTTTTAACTAAGCAATAGAATATAATTTCTAGTGGTTCTCTGATAACATTCGTTTTTATTGCTTTAGACAAAATGTTCTGTGGGCTCCTGGAGCTTGTGTATGGGTGGGATGTGGGTCAGTTTCATAAATAATAGGCAATATGAGTAGGTGGAAATCGGAGATAGAATTTCAGCTGCAATCACATTTGAAATTAGTAGACTTTCGTGATCATTATGTACTTGGCTTCCCAGACTTAAAAAATTATGTAATATGTGCATAATTTTCTTGTAGCTCTTGTTCAACCTATAAAAATGAGCATCATAATGCCATTTCAATTTTTAAAACCCAACTGCTTATTCTTATGTGGTTCATGAAAGTCAGCTTTATTGATTTTTTAAAATATGGGCTAGAATTTTTTAAATTATAATTTAACAGTTGAATTTAAGATTCTTTCTACAGAGATATTTTATCTATTAGGCAGTAAATTCAGAATTTTTTTCAGTGTATAATAAGTACTGTATTTCAATGTACTAGTATGAGCTATTCATAAAATACAGCAATTTTAGTCCACTTGACCATTTCCCAAGAGCCACTACTTTAGATGGGAAAGCACAGTGAATATAGGTAGTCAGATTTGAGGCTTTCATGGAAATTTAGTGGTCAAGAACCACTTTTATTTTATCCTCTGTGGAAATGGACTTTTGCTAAGAAATGACCATTATACTTTATTTTCTAGATTAAATTTCAGCTTCTTTACTTTTTGCATCTTGATTCTATTTTCCATCTTTTAATCATTATTGTTACCTTCTCCTAGTATTACCAGAATTGGGATAAGAAAAGGAAAGACATCATTTACATAATCATTGCCTAATCATGTACATTTATTTGCATGTGTTATATATTTATCTGAGAGAATGGGAGACAGACCCAGCTAGAAAGAAGAGCCTGGAGTGAGGGTTGGGACTTCCCAAAGGTTCTCTAGGGACCTCCCTTTAGGGAGGAGAGAGACGGATGATAGCATCCGGGAAGTCAGAAGAGCTGGGAGAGCAGACATCTGGGCTAGAGGGCATTGAGGACTGTGGGGAGGCTGCGGACTCTGAGATTGTCACTAAAGAGAGAGGAAGAGGAAAGCAAAGCGGGCAGCACAAACAAAACTCAATGCGCTTCTTTCTCCTTTTCTCTGCAGCTGATGTTCCCACTTCCCCGCGCCGCGGCCTGGACTTGGGGGTGGCTCCCTGCAGGGGATCAGCAGCTGTTCTGCTGGGCTGCTGGCAGGGGAGTGGCACCAGCACAGAGACCCCTTTCTTCTTCCTTGGTCCGGAGCAGGAAGTAGCTGAGTGGAGCCTTGTGTGTCCGCCTTTCTATCCCCCAGTGATCAGAGGAGAGGCTCTGTGTAGCAGTCTGTTCCTGGGCAGGGCTGGGCCAGAGGACAACACAAAGAAAAATAACCCCAGCATATTAGGGCCCTCTTTGTCTGCTTGTAGAGTTATACAGCCTAGCGTGCTCGCTCAGATCCCAAGGCTAGAGGCTGGCTTAAGCCCAGGGAGCAGCTTGGGGAGTGGTCTTGCTCTGATGCCACACAGGCTTTTGCTTCTGTACGTCTACAACAATAAGCAGAAAAATTAAAGCAGTAATTGTCCAAATTTGTAAAATCACACCCTTTTGTTGGTTAAAGAGGGACAGTAAGAGGCAGAGAAAGAGACAGAGAGAATGCACCCTTAACATACCTTAACATATGCATAATAATAATTGTCTTTATAAAAAAAAACTTACACAGAGTTTACTATTGCAGGGCACTATTCTAAATATTTTGCAAGTATTAACTTATTTAATTCTCACAGTAACCCTATGTGGTAGTATTCCAGTATTATTTCCATTTTACAGAAGAGAAAACTGAAACACAGAAAGATATTTTTCTGGCCTGGCACTGTGGTTCACACCTATGATACTAGCACTTTGGGAAGTCAAGGTGGGAGAATCACTTGAGGTCAGGAGTTTGAGACCAGCCTGGGCAACATAGTGAGACCTTATCTCTACAAAAAAAATCCAAAAAATTAGCTGGGTGTGATGGCACATGCCTATAGTCCCAGCTACTGGGAAGGCTGAGGTGGGAGGATCACTTGAGCCCAGGTGGTCGAAGCTGTGGTGAGCTGTGATCATGCCACTGCACTCCTGCCTAGGCGAGACAGTGAGAGCCTGTCTCAAAAAAAGAAAAAGAAAAAAAGAAAGGAAAGATACTTCCTAAGAAACAGACCTAATATTTTAACCTGGGCAATCTGATCCCAGAGTCTATGCTCTATTAAGCTATGCAATTTGTACCTATCTATAAATCATATACATATGCTACTATAATGATATACCTTATGAAACACAAACATACATGGACATTTCATAGGACAATGATAAAAATAAATATAAGTAGAATTTCTGATCTTTTCTTTCTTCACCCCAATAGACAATCTTATAATTCCTCATTTTTGAGGCCACTATTTGAGAATCTGGAGCCCTGTGTAAGGACTGACCATGAGGCTCAGGGAATGTGAGCTGTATCACTTCATCATTAATACAGTGGGCTCCTGGCTGGGCACAGTGACTCAGCCTGTAATCCCAACAGTTTGGGAGGCCAAGGTGAGAGGATTGCCTGAGCCCAGCAGGTTCAAGACGAGCCCAGGCAACTTGGTGAGACCTCGTCTCTACAATAAATAAAATATTAGTTGGGTGTGGTAGTGTGTGCCTGTAGTTCCAGCTACTTGGAAGGCTGATGCCGAAGGATCGCCTAAGCCCAGCAGGTCGAGGCTGCAGTGGCCGTTAGCATGCTACTGCACTCCAGCCTGGGCAACAAGAGTGAGACTCCAACTCAAAAAAAAAAAAAAATGCAGTGGGCTCTCAACACTTTCCAGCACCATGGTCCCTTTTTAATAGAAAAAATGTTTTTTCAGGTGCTCATATAAGAGCTGTGCTTTAGTATCTATTGATTGAAAAAGGACATTATGATTAAAGCTATTAAGTAACACTTGTGACTTTAAATGACTTGATTCATTAAAGCAGCATCTACATAATGTAAGTGGTCCACATATAGCAAGTCACATTAATTTGTGAATCTACATACAATACTTCATATATGTATGGATTTGCTGGCTTCTTATAATAACCTCAGGCTCTTGAGTGTGCACAGCTTTTGTAGATATGGAATTTGCTAAGCGTAGTGGAAAAAGTTTAGGTTCAGGAACCAGTCAGAAATGGGTTTGAATTCCAGTTCCAGGTGTGCAAATTGGGATCAACAATGAGCATTTCCAGGCCAGATTTTCCTTATTTGTAAAAGGAGAATAATACATCCTTGCTTGTTTGTTTTAAATAGAGCTATATATGAAAAATCTCTGGTACACATTGATACAACAAATGGTAGCTATTACTCTCAGAAGCAGATTTACTCTGAAGCTAAAGCTTAAAATTCAGGGTATGGGCTCAGCCTATAATCCCAGCACTTTGGGAGGCCAAGGCGAGTGAATTGCCTGAGCCCACAGGCTCGAGACCAGCCCAAACAACTTGTCTCTACGATAAATAAATTAGCTGGGCGTGGTAGCATGCGCTTGTAATTCCAGCTACTTGGAAGGCTGAGGCGGAAGGATCACTGGCACCCAGCAGGTCAATGCTGGAGTGACTGTGAGAGTGCCACTGCACTCCAGCCTGGGCGACAGAGTAAGACTCCAACTCAAAAAAAAAAAAAATCATGGTATGGTACTTTGCACAGACCCTTTCCAAGAACTCAGAATGGCCCTAGCAATTTTGTGATTGTAATTTTATACTCTTTTCCTTAAAGAGGGCTCCTGAAATTATATAATTTTCAGGCTCTCACTGGATTCTCCCCATTACTATCATGCTATCCTTCCACATTAAAGGTAGTACCGGAGGGATGGGGTACTATAATGACAAACTGAAGTGCCTCCCCTTCTGATTGGAAGAAAGGCAAGCAAGTGGTGGACATGCTTATGAATTGCTGAGGCAGGTTCCTAGAGAAAGGGTTTAAACAGCTATCCTCCAAGGAGAAGTGAAAGTGATCATACTTTTCAGCCTCATGGGTGTGAGAGTGTGACGGGGGGGAAACACTGAGAGAGAGTTGAGATGCTTCCTGACTCCCTTAGGTTCTGCATAGCAACCATGTCAGCAGGGGTGCCTTTCCCATCTGCCCTAGTCAGACTCAGAATTAAAATAATCTCTGACTAATGTCCTAAGTTGGTGGTTCTTTACTCTGGCTGCACAGGAGAATCAATCTGGAGAGTTCTGAAAAAATACAACCCCCACAGATTCTGACTTACTTGGTTTTGGGTGGAGCTTGGGGAACTGGTCTTTTTACCTGCTCCCCAGGAGATGCCAATGTACAGTCGGGGCGGAGAACATCACCTAAGTTAGTACATGCAATTTCAGTAGGACAGACAGTGATGTCAAAAATAGTGGCCAACAGTGGGAGAGACAGTAGCAAAGGGCACAAACCTTTCTTGGGACTACTGTGGGCCAGGTGGCACTGTGCTTGGAACAAGAATGGCTAAGGGCTATGACTATCTCTGGTGCACAAGGAATTTACAACCTAGTTGAGGTACAACCCATAGGCTGCCATGATGCTGTGGTGGAGGGGCTTTTGGTTCAGCTAGGATGTGTCAAAGAAGGCTTCCTGGAGTTGTCTGAATTATAAAGGATAAAGTAATATCCAGATGAAGAAGATAAAAGGGGAAGGTTGTCCAGACAAAGAAAACAGTCCCGGTGCAAAGGTTTAGATGTGTGAACTACATTGCGTGGGTATATTGGCTGGGCTGCAGCTTGGGGAATGTCGTGAAATTAAGATTAGTAGAGCAGAAAAACAGTGAGGCAATGAGCATTAATCAGATGGGGTAAAGAGGACATTGGACCATTGGACAGCCTGAAAGAGGCTGCCAAGGGTAACTGGATTGGTTGGAAATGTTCCAGGTGAGCAGCCCCTGTGAGCAGAGGGAGGTGGCGCAGCTGGCAGGTGACCAGGGAAACCCACAAACCCATCCGGCCCACGTGAAGTTCCTCTGACCTCAAGCTGGAGGAGGAAGTACCACATGGCTCTGGACAAACATAGCCAAAGGGGGAAATGGGAAGGGGACCACTTTTGCTGGATTTGACTGCCTTTGGGGTTACATGAAAAGCTCATGGACTTTCCTTCTCAGGTACATCTCTGGAAGGACTTGACAAATAGAGAGTGAGATTCAGGGTATCCTGAAATTCAGCCCATCACCTGCTGGTCTGGCAGCACTACTCTTTCCAAAGCTACCTTGCTTAGGAGCTCAACAATTTGTGTTTACTCTTAAAAACATGCTTTGTTTAAACATTTTCTGGATTTATTTTATGTTTTGAACATCTATCTTGTCTATGATAATATCCTTCATGCTTCTTTGACCAGAAATTTATTTCCCTTCTGCCTCCGGAATAAACATGTTTTTTTGTTTGTATTTCTAGTTTTAGTTTATATTTAACACTCTGACTAATGATAATAACTGTTTACTATGTTCCTAGCATTACATTCAGTGCTTTATATACATTATCTAAGCTATTCCTCAAAAATAAACTCAAGATAGGTATTATGAGTCCCATTTTACCAATAAGGAAATGAAGACAGGAATTTGGCAAAGACTATCTGACTCCAAAGTACTGTTCTTAATTTATCTCTCTCTCTCTCTCTCTCCTCTCCCTCTCTCTCTCTCTCTCTCTCTCTTTTATATATATATATATATATATATATGTGCACACACATTACATATGCACACACATGTAAATGTTTCTTTATACCAATAGCATTTTGTTGTGATTCTTTTCTTCACTGTACATTTTTGTCATATATTAAGCTCTTAGAGTGTGAATTAATCTATTAAACCTCCGTTTTTTTTCTGATTCAGTAACTTTATTCTGTTTTAAACTTAATGCTTAATTGCTTTTATAATTATCACATTGTAATGTATATTACAATTTAGTACAGCCAAAAATATACAATAGGATGAGTCAGTAATCATTACATCTTTTAAAATAAATATTCTTTGACATTCTTCTTGTTATTATCCAGATGAATTGGACTCTTATTTTGTTAGACACTTGAAATGACCGACTGAGGCTGTAATTGGTAAATCTACTTGTTAATCTAGCAAATATATTATATTTACTTTTATAATCAGATGTAGCACTTGTTTTATTAACAATTCACTCTGTAATTTCTTGGAATAAACCTTATTATAAGTTAAATCAACCCCATTTGTTTAATTTGTTGTAATAGCAACAATAAAACCCATTTTATTATATTTTCTTGTTATATATCAGCATATATACTGACATATATACATATACATAAAACAGTATACATACATGCAACATTATGTACACACATACGTATATAATGCATATACATACATACAAATGTTTTGGAGGAATTAAGGTCAGTCCTGAAGCTGAACTCATTACTTCCAGTAATTTCCAATTGATTTTCTTAGATTTCTAGATTTGTAATCATGCCATCTGCAAAATAGATTATTCCTCCTCCAGGAATAAAGGATATATTCTCATATACAAGAAATGAGTTTGAACAATACAGACCAGGCAATCTGCCTTTTCGGTGAATTACTTACATAAATACCATAAAACAAAAAGCAATCCCTAAATTACCAATTCCTGATTTTTAAAATTTTCATCAGGAAGAAAAGAAAATTATAGCAAATGCCTTATTAAAATATCTTTGGATAATTATCTATATTATATATTCATTTTTCCTGATAATGTGATATGCTATATTATCTTTTCTTCTGTGTATCAGTTTTGTGTCTCTAGAACAAAGTATAATGTACATGTGATGTGCTTTTCTCTCTTCTTGACAAAATAAAATCTTAATATTTATGTTCATATATGAGATTTGATTTCTGCTTCCTATTCAGAGTTTGAAATCGATCACTTTCTCTTTACAAAATTAGTTGGATAACATACAACACACACAAACACATACATTTAAAGTTTATATAACAGATTTTTGTTGTTGTTGTTCTTTGAACATTTAGAAACCATTTGTAAGCTCGTAATGACCAAGAATCTTTTGGGAGATAACTTCCTGTATTCCTTTTCCAGTTATTTGATCTGTCATAGTACTTTATATTTTTACAAGCAAGCATATATTTAGGTATCAAAATTTGCTTTTATCTACATATACAGGAATAATAATCTTTCAAGTGCTAAATCTACTTTTTGCTATGTTTTTACTTCTAATCTTATTAATTCGTATTCTTTCTTCTTGTCTGGATTGAGACAATGGTCTTTTGTAGAAAAATCACTTTTTACTTTTTTGATACAACAGACTAATATTGTTCTTTATTTTATTTATGTATATTCTTGTTTCACTTTTTTCGTACTCTAACTTCTTTTTCCTCCCACTAAATTCCTCCACTAGAGTTGTAGTTCCTTATATTTATTATTATTATTATTTTTATTTTTATTTTTTTTTGAGTTGGAGTCTCATTCTGTCACCAAGACGGGAGTGCAGTGGCCGCTCCCGGCCACCGCAGCCTCGACCTGCTGGGCTCCGGCGATCCTTCCGCCTCAGCCTTCCAAGAAGCTGGAACTACAGGCCTGCGCTACCACGCCCGGCTCATTTTTTGATTTATTGTAGAGATGAGGTCTTGCCAAGTTGCCCAGGCGGGTCTTGAATCTGCGGACTCAGGCAATCCACTCACCTCAGCCTCCCAAGGGTGTGGGATTACAGGCTGAGCCACCGAACCCAGCTTATTTATTATTTTTTAATTAATAAAAGTGTTCAGAATAATTTTTACCTCCAATAGCTATATAAATAATGCAGAGGTTAAGAGCATGGGCCCCAGAGTCAGGCTGCTTGGGTTCAAATCCCACCTTGGGCCTTGTTAGTTATGTTGCCTTGAACAAGTTACTTAACCTCTCTGTGCCTCCAGCTTCCACATGTCCAAAGTGGGCATGGTTAATAGGATCTATCTCAGAGATTATTTTTGTGAAAATTGTGAGGTAACATAAGTTTTTAACATTGTACTTGGCACATGATAAGCTGTTAACAAATGTTAGTGTGTAGTTATTTGTCATTGTTATTACTTTTTTTTTTTTTTGAGTTGGAGTCTCACTCTGTCGCCCAGGTTGGAGTGCAGTGGCATGCTCACGGCCACCGCAGCCTCGACCTGTTGGGATCCGGCGATCCTTCCTCCTCTGTGTTTCAAGTAGCCAGAACTACAGGTGGGTGCTACCATGCCCAGCTAGTTTTTGATTTCTTGTAGAGACGAGGTCTCACCAAGTTGCCCAGGTTGATCTCCAACCCACAGGCTCAGGCAATCCACTCGCCTTGGCCTCCCAAAGTGCTGGGATTATAGGCTGAGCCACTGAACCCGGCCTGTCATTACTTTTAATTAGAAAGTATGTATTACTTAGTTCCTTCTGTAGGATTACTCAGGGAACAGAGGCATTTCTGGTAAGGGGTAGAGTGAAAGGGAAGCCTTGAACTTGAGGGCTGATGTCTCAGTGATGGGTGCAAAAGAGTCTGTGATCCCCAAGCCAATACTGTAGGTTTATGGCTAGAACACTGCTTCCAAGAGCCTGCCCTTGGTCAACTGTAACACAGACCATGTTCCAGGTAATTACAGCTTCAGCTCTTTCTGCTGCTCCCTTCACCTCTACCAGCCTCTCAATTCCATCTCTAGACCCCTCTTCCCCTCAGTTCTAACCCAAATGAATTTTCATTAAGGTATATGTGATTAATAGGCTATCACTTCTATTGTATTTGGATTTCGCTATTGATATAGTTTTAAGACAAATTTAACTTTCATGCAGATTTTTCTGGGCACAGTGAAATGAAGTATTAGGTTTCTGTTTTGTTTTAGAATGGGGTTGATTGGGTAGGGATCTTTCTTGAGTCTTCACATATATGCTCTCTTATCCATCAATCTAGTCTTATCCCAATATCAAAACCAAAGAATATATTTGAATTTTTGTTGTGGGTCAAGGTAAGAAAGTTGCAAAGAGAGTAGAAAAGAGTCTCTAAATGAGTATCTGTAAGAAAAGCGTAGTAGTTCTGTGAGAAAGTCAAATTTTAGGCACTCTTTCTAGCCATGCTTGTCTCAGGTCACAGTCCCTCTTAGCTCCTCACTCAATAAGGAAAAAGTTTCTAATCTGAAACAGCCCAAGACATCAACTGGGCTATGTGGCAGATGGTCTTTTCCAAAAACATCTCATCTCTCATACTCTTCTTATGAAGTGATGCCAATATGCTTTTGTCGTGAGATAGGGTCTCTGGTCTCTCCCACTAAACCTAGTCTGGCCTTCATAACTGCTTCAACTAATTGAAGGTAGTCGTCATGCTGCATGACTTTAGAGGTTGGGTCACAAAAGTTAATATGAATTCCTCTTGGCTCTCTCAGGACCCTTACTGTTTTGAGGAAGCCACGTGGAGAAACTGCGTGTGGGTGTGCCAGCTAACAGCCAACCACCAGACATGTGAGTGAATGTGGGTGCAGTCCCCAGCCTTTGAGTCCTTCAACTGAGACTCCAGAGATTGTGAAGTGGAGAAAAGTCATCTTTGCTATGCCTTGTCTGAATTCCTGACCCAGAGAAACAGCAAGAACTAATAAAAGATTATTGTCATAAGCCATTAAGTTCTGGAGTGACTTGTTATGCAGCATCACGCAAATAATACAAGCTACATTTGCTTCTTTCCTGTGCTTCCTGTATCATTTCTAGGTAGGTCAGGCCTAGTCTCTTCTGCTTTCCCCCTAACATGCATTTAGGTGAGCATATAAGCCAAAGCCTGTTGTGCAGTCCTGGCCAAGTAATTCCCCTATTTCTTAGACTTCTTCCTCTTTGCATGTGGTCAGACAGTAGGGAGATCCCAAGAGGTGGAGGTCCTACTTACTTTTTCACCAAAGAGCTCCATGTGGGTGTATAGGTGCCTGAGCCATCTTAATAAGAGGTACCTTGTTTCATATCTAGGATTGTTTATTATGCTTAGCTTCCTTGGAACCTAGCAAGAAGGGGTAGGGGAATGCAACAGGGAGAGGGAAAGCGGGGTTAGCATGTTGCTGGGTCCTTGCCCAGAAAAGCATAGCTCTAAAACATCACCCTAATAACCAACAATGGGTAAGAAGTGAAAAGGAGTAATCAAGATTTAAAATGCATAAAAGCATAGGCTGGCCGGGCTTGGTGGCTCAGCCCGTAATCCCAGCACATTGGGAGGCTGAGGCGAGTAGATTGCCTGAGCCCATGGGTTCGAGACTCTCCTGGGCAACTTGGCGAGACCTCGTCTCTACAATAAATCAAAAACTAGCCGGACATGGTAGCGTGCATCTGTAGTTCCAGCTACCTGGAAGGCTGAGGCGGAAGGCTCGCCAGAGCCCAGCAGGTCGAGGCTGTGGTGGCCATGAGCGGCCACTGCCCTCCAGTCTGGGCGACAGAGTGAGACTCCAACTCAAAAAAAAAAAAAAAAAAAAGCATAGGCCAATTACTCTTCACACCACTAAGGTAGAAGGAAGACAGAGGAGCAGTGTGGCCTTTGAATCACTATACATGAGCTCTATTTCCTCCTGCACCAGTAAAAGATGGTGAATGTGTAGGTCTGTGACCTTGAGCAAGTAACCTCATCACCTTTCTGTGATTTCACTTTCCTGAATAATAAAAGGGGCGTTTACTTAAGTAATCCTGTTCATCTTTGAATCCACAAACCTCTCAGCAATTCAAAGCTATTTACACCTTCAGCTTCCACACAAACATATGCATTTGGATACCCATGGGAGATGTGGTGAGGGCGGGGAGTCCCCAGCTCTGTGCCTACTGGAAATCACAACAGCTGCCACTGGGGCTCAGTTCTCTCCCCAGGAAGTAGAAATGAAAGTCTTCCTGCCGGCAGCTCTCTGGGGGAAGCCAGCTGCAGTGAGGGAGGTGAAACCTTGACCCTACCCCATTTCAACCCAGGTGAACTTGCCCTGCTCTAGAGTGTCAGTAATGCATCCAAATCCCACACCAGTGTACACTCAGGCCAAATAGGAGTGAGTAGCAGAGAAAAAGAGCTAGTCTTACCCTTGCCCTTTGAAGCCAGGGCAGGTAAGGGATTTCTTTTCCAGACAGCTGTATAAAGAAACTAGAGCAGCCATCATTGACATGTTTGGAGTCAGCTGCATTGATGCTTCTTTGTACCTAAGGGTGGGGAACTCCTAGAAGCTTCTGGCTTTGTACTGGTTGCATGCCATCTTCCTGCAACTAATTTCATACTGACTTTCAGAATAACAACTTCATATTTCTGATGTGCCCTGCCACTCCTGGCCTCCACTGGACATGTGTTCACATATGCACCATAATCATGAGACCTCCTTGTCCACAGTCCCTTCTATGGAAAATTATCCGCCCATTGCCCATGCTAAAAGAGAAGTTTAGGTGGCCTTTATTTACATCATGTGTCATTTTTCCTCTTCCTTCAGCTGTAGATGACTGCCAAGATGGTAGTTAAAACAAATTCTCGTGCTCAAGGATTTAAACTGGGAGGAAGGAGGAAAAGACAGATCATACAAGAGCTGAGGTGGCTCACGCCTGTAATCCCAGCACTTCGGGAGGTGAAGGTGAGAGGATGCCTGAGCTCAGAGGTTCAAGACCAGCCAGGGAAACTTGGCAAGACCTCGTCTCTACAATAAACCAAAAAATTAGCCAGGTGTGGTGGTGCCTGCCTGCAGTTCCGGCTACTTGGAAGGCTGAGGCAGAAGGATTGCCTGAGCCCAGCAAGCAGGTCAAGGCTGCGGTGGCCATGAGCATACCGTTGCACTACAGACTGGGAGCACAGTGATACTCCGACTCAAAAAAAAAAATATTTACAGTTGGAAAGAACAAAGTGGGGTTGAGATTATATTAGTTCAAAGTAGAAGGAAGCTGATACTATGAGTAAAGAGAAGCTATAAGGCAGAGAAAAGACAAAATAGAAAGGATAAGTGTGTGGGTGAGGTGAGGCACCGTCACACGGCAAAGTCACATTTCTGGGGCACACCAGCAAAGCTCCATTCTGCTGCTGCCAGTGCCAGGGCTACCTCAAATCCAATCCCACCTCCTGGAGGCCTGGGTGTTCCATGACTTCTGTTCTTGGGCTTTGTTATTGTACCATGTGCCTCCTGACATAAACACCCTATCACTTAAGTACCCACTTAAGTACTCACTGGGTACTGAGAGTTCTAGCACGAATGCTCCATGATGATTCTTCTGCTCTCTGAATAGAATGGCAAGTACATTCACTGTGTGTCAGAGTCCTGTCGCCTTCAATGGAGATGGCCGCCATTATTATATCACTATCAGAATGTCAACTACCACTTCTCAAGCACCTCTTTTGTGCCAGTAACTGTACTTGGCACTTAGCAATCATTACCTCATTTAAGCACAACAACCCTACTAAAATCGGCATCATTATTCCCTTATACAGCTAAAGAAATGCTGGCTCAATTAACTTGTGCAGTGATATCAGTTAGCATGTGGCAGAGACGAGATTTGAACTCAGTGCTGTCTGACTCCAAAGCACTTGCCCTTTCCACTATGCTTTAACACGTCTCCAAGGAGTGCCATTAAAACCAGCTTCTCTTGAAACTGAATTTAGCCCTGTAGGCAACATAGTGTTCCAAACACATTTGGCTTTGGTGTCTGTAAGGAAGCCAGGCACACAGCTCAACACAGTCCGTGCTGCTCTCTCTCACATTACACCCAGGACTCTTCACTCCTTCATGTGATTTTCTTGGCACAAAGGCATTGGAGTTTGCAGACTCTGTGAGTGAAGTGTCCTGAATGAGTAAGAACAACGTCTGCAGAGTCTCTTCTTTCTGATTTATCTGAACCATGTATCCAACTGACTATTAGCATTCTTCATGTGGAATGACTCTCAGTCATTGTGATCTTCATACATTCCAAATTGAACTTTTTTCTTTCTCTCCAAATATGTTCCTCCTTCTTTTATCCCCAGCTAATGACTGGCATTGTCCTTGAAACATCTCTGCTCCCCAGAACCCAATAATCCCACGTCTTGTTGGTTTTCAGGATGTAGATCATTCTTCTCCCCTCCTTCCCACCCCCGCCGCTTGAGCCCTTTTCATCTCCCTTTTGGACTAGCAATTGCTTTATCTCTGGTCTTGCCCCATTTGATTTATCCTCTTGGGTCTTTCCTGAGTTAGCATTTAAAATGCACATTTGATCCTGTCACTCTCTGCTCAGCATTCCTCAGTAGATCCTGCATTTGTTATTTATTGCGACAAAACAAAGTATTTATTTATTATTTATTTAACAAATGCTTATGATTTCACAGTTTCTGAGGATCAGGAATGTAGGTACAGCTTAGCTGGCTCAGGGTCTCTTACAAGGCTGCAGTCAAGGTATTGGCCAGGACCATGGTTTCATCTCAGGGTTCAACTGGGAGAATTTGCTTGCAAGCTCACTGACGTGGTCCTCGGCAGACCTCAAGTCCTTATTAGCTATTGGCTAGAGATGTCAGTTCCTTATTATGTGGGGCTTTCCAAAGGGTCACTCATAACATGGTGGTTTGCTTCCCCCAAATGAAGTTCCAGAGAGATAGAGAGAGGAGAGAGGAGAGAGACCAAGACAACAGAAGTCACAGTCTCTGAAACCTAATCGTGGAAATGACTTCCATCACTACCTTTAGCGTCATTAAGTTCACTCCATACTGCAGGGAAAGGCATGAACACAAGGGTGTGCATACTGGGAGGTGGTGATCCTTGGGGCCATCTTAGCGGCTGCCTACCATGACTTGACACCTTCTGGAGCAGTGGTTTTGCTCTGGTGTGGTGGGGATGACAAACGAATGGGGTTTCAGCATTCTCCATAAACATTCATCGGCCTTGACTGGAGCAGCTGGACTTCACAGACCTGTTTCACTTATGCTTTTTGGTAAGTTTTTCCATGGAACTAAGTGCCTCTGGCTGAAAGATATATAAAAACTACTGGCTTAGAAGACTGAATCTAGACTTTGCACGACTTTTCATGATCAGGTCCCTGTTGACCAATTCTGCCTCTTGTTGGACTGCTCCTTCAGGCCCACATTACTCTCAAGCAAGACAGACCCACAGAGAGTCATTTGTTTTCTTCCTCCCATGCATGCTGTTCCCTCTGCTGCAGGACCCCATCCCAGCTTGTTTGCAATCACCCATGATAACTTATCCTTTCTGGGAAATGTTTTTTGATGGTTCCAGGTAAACATGTTTCTCTCTCCTTCTCCTAAAGTGCAATTACCCTTTATATTCTTTTGGTTGGCTTGCGTCTTCTCTCTAAATTATTTCTAGCATCCAGTCCAGAGCCTGGCACCTAGAAGACATTCACTATCTGTGGAGTGAATAAGTGAGTCCGGCATGGTGAGCTGAATGCCACCTGAGTGCCTGTGACCTGGGTGTGGCTGAAGTGCTGACCGCATCTTCACGGCTCAGCATCTTCACAAGTTGCACATGGTAACTCAGCTGCCTCATTTATAATCCATGAGTCGTTCATTGTATTCTAGATTGTTCTCCACTGTCATTTTAGCTTTAAGCTGCTTCCTGAAATAAGCTAAAGCGGAATTGTTTTAATTGCTAATCATTAAGAAAACATATTTTTTAAAAAATGAAAATGGCAGTATGAGTGTGTTGTACTACCATTAAAAAAAGTCAGACTTGTTTCAAAATTTAGAGAGGTCCATTGCTTTCAGAAGTAGGTGTGAACTGTCAGAGTGTAAAGAACGGGTTGTGTTGTATGGAGCACAAAATCGACCTGATCCTACTCCTATTAGTGTCACATCACATCACGCAGGAGAAGCTCAGTGCTTATTGGCCCAGATGAACATGAAAACTGCGGGTGTTCACTGAGGCCCACAAGGGTCCAGATTGTTTGGCAAATCAATGACTGGCCTTTTTGCTCTTCCCTTCTATGTTCAAAACCTACTCTCGGGAATTCTTTTTCCACTAAAAGTGTTCATAGAAAAAAATGATTCTCTAGTTGATAAAAACAAATTGGCACAAAAACTACTGTGTCCCTTTCAATGAGCAGCTGAGGGGTAGAATGGTGAATTTTAAAAAATCGTATTAGGTCAGGCTCGGTGGCTCAGCCTATAATCCCAGCACTTTGGGAGGCTTAGGCGAGTGAATTGCCTGAGTCCATGGGTTCAAGACCAGTCCCGACAACCTGGCAAGACCTCGTCTCTACAATAAATCAAAAAATTAGCCAGGCGTGGTAGCGCGTGACTGTAGTTCCATCTACTTGGAAGGCTGAGGCAGTAGGATCGCCTGAGCCCAGCAGGTTGATGCTGGGGTGGCCACGAGCATGCCACTGCCCTCCAGCCTGGGTGATGGAGTGAGATTCCAACTAAAAAAAAAAAAAATCATATTAAGATGATCCACAAATATCAACCATTCCCACCACTTTTAAAAATGCAAGAAGTGCCACACAGGACTGACTTGGGGTCTGCCTGGCTTTCTATTTTGTCTTCGATGATGACACAGTGGTATATTTTATGGGAAAGCTGGCCTTCATGGTGCAGCACCAAAAGGTTAGGGAGGGACCATGAATATTTCTCTATTACGGGTCTGTCATTCTTTCACTGTCTAAAATACCTCTTTGAATCTGTAGTTGTTGCAGCCTGGATCACCTGTAGGGTTAAGACATTCAGTAAGACTGTGAGTCAGTTTTTTTTTTTTTAAGTTGAGTTTCTTTTTAATTTCAAAGGCTTCAAAGGAATTCCCTCATTCTGGGAATCTAAGGTTTGAAAAACAAGTGTTTTTCCCTTACATACTATTTGTGAATTTTCAATCATACATCTTTCAATGTGCCCATTCAAAAATATCCATTGAGAGTCTCCTATGCACCTGACACAATGTCAGGCAATAGGAAATTTGCAGTACCTGCCTCACTATTGAGGTATGAATGGTAGTAAGTCAGTCCTATAGTATAGGGGACTTGAACACGAGCTAGGACTCGCAGGAAAGGCAGAATTCCCCATGTGTAAATGGGGCTGGGCAATTCAAGACAAAGAGAACAGAGCGAGAGAAGGCGCAGAGGCAGGCAGGAGAGGATATTACATGTCAAGAAGCAAAACAGTAATCCAGGGAGGCTGCAGACTTGAAGGCATACGGAAGAAAAGCTGGAGAAGAGATTGGAAAGGCTTTGTGTATCCTGCAAAGGAGATTCATTTTTCCAGTAGGCAATAAGAAACAACAAAGCTTTTTAAACTCAGGTGTGACAGGATCAGATGTATACTTTGAGAGGCCTCTTGTCAGCATCGTGAAGGAAGGTTTAGAGCAAAGAGAGTCAGGGACATGGAGGCTTTTGGAGGTGCTGGGAAGACAGGGACTGATATTTACTGAGCATCTGCAATGTGCTAAATACAGGACTTGGCTCTTCACTTATATTACTGCATTCAATGTTCACAGCAAGAACATGAAGTAGAAATTATAAATTTCATTTAAGAGATGAGGTTAAATAACTTGCCCAAACTCACCCAGCTATGTGCTTGTGGAACTTAGCTTTGATTTCAAAGCTGCTGCTCTTGCCTTTACACCTGAGTGGAGGGGTGATGAAGGTCTGAATTATGCCAATGGCAATGCTGAAGAGGCATCCTCCCTCCCCACAGAAGACTCCTAATGTAGTTTCACCTCATTTGGAAGCTTCTCTATCCACTTCATCATTCTAATTGCTTTAATATGACAAATTGACCAATTACTAGCAGGTTATTTATAACCATGGTGGAATTAGTTGCCTGGTTCAATCAAGCAACCAAAAAGTAACTGAATTGTAATGACTCGATTTATCAAAGTGTTTGAAATGGTTGGTGTGCATATACAGAACACATATTAGCAATAGACTAACATGTACAATACACCAGGAAGGGAATATTTGACTCTTCACAAATGAACCCAAAGGATTTTAACCCTAGCTCTATAACCAAGTGGACACATTGTAACTCTGAGTGTTCTGGAGAAACTTCTGGATTCTTTTTTGTTGATAAAGGAAGTGAAACCCAGAGAGCATAAGGGATTTTCCAAGGTCTTTCAGCCAGAAAACGACAGCATTTAGACTTGTGCCATTTACATTGTTCTGATGCCAAATCCACGAGAACGTTTCTAACATGCCTGCTGCATAAGGACGTGTACATGAGAGATCACAGCACTTACCTCCTCCTGTTTCATACCAGACAGTAGAAATTAATCACATTTTTAGGGCAAGTATATGGAATAGAAATATTGTGTTTGGGTAATTTGCCTTGCCTCCTGGCTAAAGTGCTATATTGCATTCTTTCTCAAGCTCATTTTTCACTAGCTGAGATGGTATTTTCACATATAGTGGAATCTTATAACATGGTTCATCCTAGAGTAAATGCCAGTGGAAGGATCCTTTCAAATATTAGTCACTGAAATACTGAGAGGATTCTGCTATAAGGCCTCCTATGGTATGGGCAGTATTAGAGTGAGTTTACAGGAAGAGGCAGGAGAAAAATAGGGTAGAACAGATGGAAATCTCCCTTTGTTTGAAACATTCTTGGTTGACTTGCTGCAGTAATAATAGAGTATGGATTTCTTTGATTATGTTTTCTCTGCCTTTTACTCATGTTATTCTGAGGTGGGTCAGACTGTGAAATTAACAGCAGGGATGCATAGATTTTTATGTCAGAGATGTACTTCAAGATTTTTGTAGGGGGCACTCAGGGAGGAAGCTGATGAGATGATGCTTCATGTTCACAAATGTTTCAAGGTTAGGCTCATAGGGGAACAATATTTTGTGATTCTGCTTCAGACCTTTCTGGAAAATACCTTTGCCGCCAAATTGAGTCTCTCCTCAACCCCTAATAAATGAAGATTTCACTAGAGTCAGATATATGCAAATTACATTTCTCTTCTCAAGCCAAGGTTAAATAAAAGGGAAAATTATGAAAGATTGCTTATGGCAGCAAGGATTTTCAGTGCTTGAGGATGATTTTGGTTATTTCAAAGCCATGATGAGTCTCTTGTCAGTGCAACGCAGAGAAAGAATAGAGGAGGAAGTGGACCTGGGCATAAACATGTTCCCACCCAGTATTTGTGCTGAAAGGCTTGTTGTTCCCTGAACCTTGGTAATTACAGGCATTTTACTGTGTTCTGAAAACATTTGACAAACAAGGAGGAGGTGTCCCCTCCTTTTCTGTGTTCAAGGCTGGGTTCTGGCCTTGTTGCAGGGAAACACTAATTCCCAATAGAGCTCCCTGGGAGTAAATGGTTTGTTTTCTCTTCACTGAATCCAGCCTGGGGTAGGTTCTCAGCAGCAGAACCTGGCATGGAAAATCTATTTGGAGCCACTTGTCCCCAGGAGGGAAGAATGCAAGCCAACTGTGTGGGGAAGCTGCAACCACTATCAGGGCCAGTCACACCTGCTGGCCAGGGTGGACATTAACACACAAAGGCAGAGTCCTTGGCAAACATGAGTCCTGTTTGTGTACCTATATACCCACACACTCGATTCCATCCATATACACGGTGCACATGCCACACTGCCACATACACACATACATCATATACACAATCTATATAACTAATCATACCCACCCACACACCATGTACACACACAAACACACACCCACTACACACATATCACATACACTCAACTACACACACATACACATCACCTACACTCCGCATCAGTCATACACATCCAGGTCACATACACACACACACACACACCTCACTGAATAGTCAGGTGCATCACACACACCATCCCCCACGGTATGCATCTAACCACACACCCAACTGCACACACGTACCCACCAAACAGGCTCCAAATAATCATAGATACATGCAACACGCACACATCACATACACACAAAACTACACACAACCACAAACATAGACACATGCGCGCGCGCGCGCGCACACACACACACGCCACTCTGGTTGCCTTCCCGCTCAACTGGGGCGGGGGGGGGGTGCGCGGGGTGGGGTTTGGGCGAAGCAGGCAGGGCTGATGGCGCTGTCCCCTGGAGCGGTCGCGCTGGGTGGGGGTGAGGGTGAGGATGGGGGCGGGGGGGCAGGGTCTGGGGGAGCGCGCGCGCGCGTCCGGGAGTTCTCTATGCAGACGCGGGAGGTGTGTACGCGGGAAATGCGAGACGCGTGCGGGGAGAGGCTGTGTGTGTGTGTGTGTGTGTGTGTGTGTGTGTGTGTGTGTGTGTGAGAAAGCCCCGCTCAGAGACGCGCCTGGAACGGCCGCCGAGAGGCTGGGGTGGGCGTGGACCCCGCGTGCCGCCCTCCGGGGGGTGTGGACGCGTGTGTAGGAAGTGTCTGTGTAAGCTGGTGTGCGAGTGAACACCCAGCGGCCGGGCGCGTGCGCTCGTGACGGCCCTCCGTCGGGGCCTGCCTCCAAGGCAGGCGCGAGTGTGTGGGAGGACCTCCCGGGGCGGGAGGGGACGCCGGCGGCCTCGCTCCTCCGCGGGGCGTGTGTGAAGAGGCGCGGCTTTCCGGGGCTCTTCGGCCGGGCTGGCGGGCGCGCGCCTGTGCGCGTGCGTGAGAGCGGCGCGCGCCGCGGCGGAGGGGGGAGGGAAGGAGGCGGCTGCAGGCCCGGCCCCGGTCGCAGCGCCCGGGGCGGCTCCTCCTCGAGCCCGGGACCGCCGCGCTCCCGCCGCCGCCGCCGCCGCCGCCGCCGCCGCCGCCGCCGCCGCCCGCCGCCGCGCGCTGGCGTGACTCCCGGCCCGCGCCGCGCCCTCCCGCGTCTGCAGCCGGCTCCGCTTCCTGCCCGCCCAGACGCCGCTTCTCCCGGGCTCCCGGTCTCGGCTCCGCGCGAAGGGAGCGGAAATGAGTGCGGCGGCGGCGGCGGCGCCCGAGCGGGGCTGGAAGAGCGAGAAACTCGACGAGGCGCAGGCCCTGGCGCGGAGTTGCGCCGCCCGCAGACCCGACTTCCAGCCGTGCGACGGGCTCTCCATCTGTGCCACGCACAGCCATGGCAAGTGCTTCAAGCTGCACTGGTGCTGTCACCTAGGATGGTGTCACTGTAAGTCGCGCCGCGCCTCCCCGCCCTCCGCCGCGGTCCTGGGGCGCCCGCGGGGCCGTCCGGGCCGCTGCCGGGACTCTGCGGCCGCGGGCTCCGGCTCGCCGGGGCTGCGCTGCCGCGGGGGGGGGGGACGCCGGGCTCCGGGCCCGCCGGAGCTGCCCTCGCGCCCGACGACTCGGGTGGTGCCGCTTCGGCCACGACGTGGAATCGCGCGTGGAGCCTCGCCGCGGCCGCTTCTCCAGACGGGGAGCTCCCTGTCCCAGGAAAGCCGGAGTCTTTTCTCTTTTGACCGAAACGTCCGGGCTGTGTGTTGGGAAATGGTAGAGAGCAGGCGGAGTTGGTGACAGCCGGAGGGAAGCCTGTTTTCGGCGCTGCTTGTTAAAGATGCCCCTCTTTTCCTTTCTCACTTTTGTCTTTCCGGGCGGCTGTTTAAAAGAAAGAGCTCCTGGAAATCAAAGTGTGTCCCATTTATTGTGTACAAATTGAGAAAGCGCTGAAGTGTGGGAATTGCTTCCAAGAAGTTAATATTAACAGTTTGGAAGGGCAAACTTAATACCCAGATGTGGCGTTTAGAGCCAATGTATGAGACTTTTAAAATTATAAAATAAGGTGAGTGAAAGTAAGCTTAATAAATCTTAAAAGACCAATTTGTAAAAGCCAGAACGCGGTGACCTAGGCCCGTTCTCTCTGTTTATCCTTCCTGTGATTCTTTTAAAATAGATTAAATGTAATAGCCATTTAATTAGAATTTCGCTATTTGATTAGTTCATGGTATTTGGCTTTATGCATCCGATGAATCATTCCTCTTAAGAAATATATTCTAAAGTTAGTTTCCATATAACTTTACAATAGAGGATTTTGGAGTGCTTCATAGGACACAAATTTTCCAAGTGATCTTTGAATTAAAAATTATTTTTTCTTTGTTGGTTAGAAAAAATGACTCACAATCAGGGATGCAGTACATAGCAAATTCTTATTTACATTAAACGAACATAAATGAATATTTTAAATTGAATTTATGAATTAAAGAATAGGAATTCTTTGCATTTGCTTTACAAATTCAAGGCACCTGGAACGGTGTTGATTTTTTGTGTTCCATCTGATAATGGGTCAGTTTCTTCCCATTTCTCATTATTCATGTTGTGCTCAGATCTGTCCCCAATTAAAGCATTGCTTCAGTGTGGAACAGGGCACCCTGTTGGAAATAGCAAGTGTAGGAAACCTGGGATGCTGAAGTGCTCAAGTAGGATGAATCTGGTGAGTCCACTTCCTGAGGAAGTATAGAGTCATAGTGTAAAATGTGAGGAACAGTGCCTGTCTTATTTCAACAGTATCTCCCACACCATTACTGTTGGGAACGTTGCAGTCATTCAGACACCTTCTTCCTTCATTAACCTTGACTCTTCAAATACTCTTCCTTATATGGAGCTGAAATCAGTGACTTTCTAACTTTTTTCCACTGGTCCTATTTCTGCCTTATGAAATCATGTAGAACAATCTAATCCTTTTTTAGATCATGGCTGCTTCACTCTTCATATATACATGTTTGAATATACATATGAGTTTCTTGCAGACATGGACTGTCTGCTCTCTGCATCCCCAGCCATTCTCACAATATCTTTCCTGAAATAGGTTTGGCATTAAGGTTTTCTGAATGACTGAATGAACATATCCATCATTTTACTCTCAAGGCATGGTTTTGTCCTGTTTATAAATTCCCACTTCCTTCTGCCTTTCCTTTTATGGAGTAGTATCCAGGCTGCTAAGCATCCTGGTTGTTCAGTTTTGAATGTGTGCTGATGTGGTTATGATCCTGTGAAGACTGTGACCCCTGGAAAGGTACACAATATGGCGGTTGTGGTCTTATCAGTTAGAGTTGAACAAGACCGCTCCCTCTCATCTTTGAGACACTACTGCTACTACTGCTGGCATCACATTAGTTTTTCTGATATCTCCATCATACTGAGCTGCTGTCAGATTGAACTAAGCTTGCTGTTAAGGAAAGCCACTGAGCTTTTTAAAAATATATATGTGACAATGAAGCCACAGCTTGCCTGTCTCAAAGTTACATGTATTTTTTTGGACATGAGATCCTTCAGGTATTTTTCCCTATTTAATCTTATTAGAATTAACCCATTTTTCTGCCTTGTCAATGTGGTTTTAGATCCTGGCTCTTTCATAATATATAAGCTATTTTCCCTAGGTTCATGTCATCCACATATTGGAAGCTAGCAGTAGCAAAGTACATCTTCATTCAAGTTATTGATAAAATTGTTGAACAGGAGAAGGCCACAGCTAGACTTCTGAAGATTGCTGGTAGACATGCTCTTCAGGTTGCTAGCAATTCATTAATAAACACTCATTAGTTAAGATTGCTCAGTTACCTAGCCTACCTAATTGTACTGTTATCCACCTTATGTTTATCTTGTATATGTGTATAGTGAAAACCTGCCACATATCTTGTTGAAATTTTACCAGCATACTATTTTTACTGCTGCTTTTTGATCTGTGACCTATCTGTACACACATTCTTCAAAAAGACAGGAAATTAGATTAATCTGGTAAAACTCAGGTTGGTTCCACAAATGCTTACCATATTCCTTTCTAAGTGCTTAGAAGCTGTTTTTAAATAAATAATCTGAATTTAGAAAAGAATTGACGTCAAGTATACTGGACTGTTGTTGGCAGTTCTTTCTGTTTTTAAAGAATCAGACCTACATTTATTTGCTCTTTTCCAGTCTTTGGCAACCGTCTGGTTCTCCACACTTCCTCCACTGGCAGCCGTTCAATGATCCCATTCACGAAGAGTTTGACTTCATTTAAAGCACTGCGTTACTGTCTCATCACTTACACTGGGCATCAATTCTTTCTACCCTTTTTAGCCCAAATATCATTTTTCTTCAAAAGAAACAGAATTAAAATATTTGGGAAATTCTGCTTTTTTGACACTCTTGAAGTTTACAGTATCAGTCCTGAGCAGAATTTTAAAAATTCTGCTCAACATATATTGAGTAGCTTCTCTTTATGAGACATTATTATGGAAGCTAGGACTACAAATGTAAATACAACTGGACCATGCCCTTTAAGCAGAGTTTAGGGGCATGATCCATGTTAATTCCTATAAAATCACAGATGATATAGTTGAGAAAACTATCAGTTTGTTCACCAAATATGAGAATGCTGAAATGAGAGGATTACCTTGATACTTGAAAAGGAAGAGTCAAAGAAAGTTCAATTTTATATGATTGATGTTAAACTTGTTAAATTTATAAATGTATGAAATAGAAAAAACTTAAAAATTTGTAATATTCACAAAAGACAAAGTTTGTATGTATTCACATACAGTGCTTGATGTATTACTAAAGGAAGTAATTAGTATATCTGGGTAATGGTGGATTTTTGAGGATGATATCTGAGAGTGAAGCCATACAATGTTCTATTGGTGTCACTGTCAAAGATAGATTATTGGCTGAATAAACCATGACCCTGAATCTATAATTTTACTTTTTTCCCAGTAAGGAGTGGTACTGGATTGATTAATGAGTGAAGGTTTCAAGAGAAGTTTTGTGAGAAGAAAAGACATGGCTTGGGTAGAGAAGGGAGATGGGAAAGAAATTATATGTGGGTGTTATGAAGTAGATTTTTATGGCTAGAATGGATAGAATATTTATAAGGAATAAAATTGGTGGGGATGGAGATGGAGGTAAATGGGTGTATTTAAGAGATATTTGAGGTGAAATCTATAGAATTGATTAGATTTGGAGGGGAAGGAAGAAGGTTGTTCAGGTCTTCTCGGATTCTACCTTATGCCATTTGGATGGATGGTGGTCTCTTCACTAGCAACAACAAAATACTGGAGAATTAGGATAGGGAGGAAGATCATGAATCCAGTTTTGGATCTATTGAGTTTTAAACTGCCTTTGTCATCACGTGGGGATGTCAGTAGGCAGTTAGATACAGGGACCTAGAACTTGGAGGAGAGGTTTGGGCTAGGGATAATATAGAAGTCATTTACTTATTTATAGGTTGCATTTGTAGCCATGGTGAACATGAGATCTCCAAGGGAGAGACTATAGCATGAGAAATGAAGGAAACTGCTAGGCTTTCCCTTTAGCATATCAGAGTCTGGCAGAGGAGTCTAAGAAGAGATGGCTGGAGAAGAAGTATCTGAAAATGGCATTATAGATGTCAAGGGAAATGACTTTAAGAAAAAGATGAAACCAGTTTTCAGCAGGTTGATTATTAGATAGTGGTGAAACCTACAAATAGTGATTTTTGGCTGGGCTTGGTGGCTCAGCCTGTAATCCCAGCACTTTGGGAGGCTGAGGTGAGTGGATTGCTTGAGCCTGTGGGTTTGAGACCAGCCCAGGACACTTGGTGAGACCTTGTCTCTACAAATAAATAAAAAATTAGCTGGGTGTGGTAGTGCATGCCTGTAGTTCCCGCTACTTGGAAGGCAGAGAAGGAAGGATCACCAGAGCCCAGCAAGTCTATGCTGGGGTGGCCGTGAGTGTGCTACTGCACTCCAGCCTGGGTGATGGAGTGACAGTCCAACTCAACCCCCGCCCCCCAAAAGAAAACACCAAAAAACAAAACAAAACCAACCCCCCCCCAAAAAAACCAAGAGTGATTTTCTTTATTACTGAAGAAGAGGGTGAAAGGTTTATTAGTCTTGCAACAGTGACTTTAGGAATATACTTAATTGAAGTATTAGAGCTATTTGAGACAGTGAATTCTTCAAGGTAGAAAGAGAATAAAGTACTGGGAGCTAAGAATTAGAACACAGAGATAATAGTTAATATTTATTGTGTTGCTTTGTGCCAGAGTAAGCTTAATATGCTGAGCACTTAATTGTCTATTATGTCATTATGTTCATTTTCCATGTGAGGAAAAAAGCTTAGAGAAGTAACTTTTCCATGGGCACACAGCTAGTAAGGAGTAGAGCCTGGATTTGGATTTGGGTCTGTTTGTTTCTAGGTACTATTATAAGTACTATAGAGCACTTTAAAATTAATGAGCAGAATCAACAGAGCTCGATTCCATTAAAGCCAATGATGAAGAAAGCTTTTTAAAGATGGGTGACAAGTTGTATCAGTCGTAATGGTAAAATCCAGAAGAATGAGAGCTGTAAAGAGGTCACTGGATGGGGAATGACATTCAAGTTAAGGGTTAAGGTAGAGGAGTGATTAGAAGGTGACAGGCGCAGTTGAGTGGGTGTGTGTGGTATGATGTAGGTGCTACCAGCATAACTCAGAGTTGGCTTAATAAAATCACATAATGAGCTCGGTTTTCTGTAGAAGACATCTTAAAAGATTGTCTCTTTCAGGTTGAAAGCAGGAAGAGTGGGACTTGATATCGTCTAATAGATGATATTAGCATATCTAAAGAAAGACTGTCACAGTAGGAGTTGGATGGGCAGCATGGGAAAAATAGAAAAATGAGAGGTAGAGAGGCAGAATTTGGAAATGTTTTCAAGGACTGTTGAGAAAAGGTGGTATGCTGCCTAGAGAGGTGAATATCTCTGGTCCTTATGACCAGACTGTCCTAGCAGACGTTTGGCTGTAATTTGGCTTCCTATTTATTGATTTTTCTATAGAAAGAGAAGGAGCTGATTAAAGAATTCAATTGTCAGAACCTTAGGGCAAAGGTACTTCTTTGCCTTAGTAAATTAGCATTGTGGTTTTTGTAGTGTTCTGTTTGTTCTGTTTTCCTACTTCTACACAAGTCTAGTTCTGACTTTTCCAAGGGAATGCCAGCTGGTTTTCCTAAAGGACATCTCAAGCACATCAATAACACTAGCTGCAGAAAACGTATTTAAGAAACTTGACAGTGAAAACTAGCAAAAAGGAAAAAAAAGGAATGATAGTTTGGCTGGAAAAGTCAAATGAAGCTTTTTTCTACGAGTAATTGTTCTAACCATGTCCAGTGGTTGAAGGAAGACGAAACAGATTTTTTTTTAAAAATTGGAGTCTCATCCTGTCACCCAGGCTGGAGCTCCAGGCCACTGCAGCCTCAACCTTCTGGGCTCAGGCGATCCTTCCGTCTCAGCCTTCCAAGTAGCTAGAACTACAGTCACATGCCACCACACCTGGCTAAGTTTTTGATTTATTGTAGAGATGAAGTCTCACCAAGTTGCCCAGGCTGGTTGAACCCGTGGGCTCAGGTAATCCTCTCACCTCAGCCTTCCAAGATGCTGGGATTATAGGCGTGAGCCACCTCGCAGATTTTAAGAGGAGGGGTGTGAGGTGAAGTTCTGAGTGAGTTTCTTCAAAGCTGTTTCAGAGATAGAAAAAGCTGTAGGTGTCTTTCCATCCAACTAGTGCTTCAGTTGCGAACACACATCAACTTCAGTAATAACAGATAACATACATTATGCCTATATGCAGGCATATAACTTTATGTAATCTTTTTACATGTGTTAGCTTATTTAAACTTTATAGCAACCTTGTAAGGTAGGTACTGCTGATGTCTTTTTTTTTTTTGTAAGGTTGACATACTTACTCAAGGTCACATGTAGTATTTGTGGTTGCCTGTAACAAATGTACATCAGAATCCTACAGACCAACTGGCAGTAGGGCTGTTGGTTTCTTGGTTCTATTCAAGGTACAGTGAGGATCATTTTAGCTGTTTTAAATTTTTTTGAACAAGCACTTTGAGAATAGTTTCTGATTTTAAGAGAAGGGCAATTATTTGCCATATGAATGTTTTCAGAGTGGTTGTGAACTCTATAAAACTATGCTTTAAAAACATTTAATAATGTAGTTGAATAAAATAAAATACATAAAAAGAGACAAAAAAAGGTTTTGGTATGATAAGCAGCTTCAGTTTTGTCATATCCTCAACTAATCTCTAACTGGCCCAAGCCCTTTTTTGTTAGATTTGCTTATACATCATTATTTATTACTGACTTCTAAGCTTGCTGAACGTAGAGATTTGAACAAAGTGGCTTTTGTTTTTTATTTTTATTATAATTTCCCACATTATAAAAATCCTTACTTCATCCGAGTTTGTTCTGTCGTATTATAGAATCTCATTACTTAAGGGAAAACGTGTTTTCCAGGGAAATTTGTGTTATTAATTCCACATCAATATAGGAACAAATATTTTTGATAACCAAAGGTTGTCTAGTAGAAGATTTGCCTTCTTAAAAAAATAAGGAATGATTTATATATAGAATGTGGAAGGCAGAGTTTAGTCTTTTTTTTTTTTTTTGAGTCAGAGTCTCACTCCATCGCCCAGACTGGCCATCCAAGTGTCGACCCACTGGGCTCCAGCAATCCTTTTACCCCAGCCTTCCAAGTAGCGGGAATTACAGGCATGTGCCACCATGCCTAGCTAATTTTTTGATTTATTGTAGAGACGAGGTCTTACCAAGTTGCCCAGGCTGGTTTAGAACCTATGGGTTCAGGCAATCCACTCACCTCGGCTTCCCAAAGTGCTGGGATTACAGGCTGAGCCACCAAGCCCAGCCCAGAGTTTAGTCTTACGAAGAACAAGGGCCATGAAGTCAGACACATTCGTGTTTGAATCACGGTTCTTATGCTTATTATTTGCAGTGTGACTTTGGATTGATCACTCAACTCCCTCAGTTCTAATATTCTTTTCTGGAAAATAGGAATAAAAATTCAATTTCAGCCAGGTACAGGGACACACACTTCTAGTCTCACCTACTCACGAGGCTGAGGTAGGAGAATTGCTTGAGCCCAGGAGTTCAAGGTTAGCTCAAGCAATGGGGTGAGACACCCCATCTTAAAAACAATCCTACTTCACAGAGTTGTTACGAAGATTAAATGGCATATTGTAAGCAAAGTACTTAGTGCAGGTATTCAGGTAAAGGGTATCATCAGCCCCGCCTCCAAAACCAAAACAACAACAAGAAGTAATAATAAGCAATGGAAATACTAGATAATGTAGTCATCCTGATGGCAGGCTCTGGAGTAGGACTTTGTGTTTGAACCCTGGCTCTGTCCACTTATTAGTTAAGTGATTTAGGGAAATTACTTGTCAGGATCTTGTGGTAATTCTTGGTCATCATTTGGAATACTGAGTTCATACTGAAAATTGGCAAAAGTGCTAGTTATAGAGGAGTCCTGGTTGCTAGAATGCTGGGCAAAATATTTTAATTGTAGTCTTTGCAAGTTACTTAATTCAAATTCACATTTTATTTATACATATAAATAAATACCTTTATATATATAAAAAATATATATATATCTTTTTTCCTGTTACTGAATTTTCTGGTATTTTAACAGTATTCCGTAAACACACTGACAAAAACCTGTAGTATCTGGGATGCCAGCATTATATAATATGAGTATTCCCTAGCTGTGCCTGTACAGTGCTCTCCAAATAGTCCATTCAGGACAAATTCTTTAACCTCCCTAGTGCTTATTTGTCCATTGAAAACTGGATGTTTGGTGTTATATAGGTGTATTATATTTCTGTACATCTCTATCTCGTTTTAGCAGAGCTTTAGTGAAATAAAAACACTAGGAATATAATAATTTTTTCTCAAATGGAAAATTTTATCCATTGGACTCATTGCTTTATCTTTCCCTAACTACATACACACACACACACTCACACTCTCACACTCACTCCGCCACCAAACCATTTAGAAGTAAGTTGAAGACATTATGACACTTCTTACCTAAATATATCAGTATGGCTTTCTTAAGAATGAGGACATCTTTCTATATAATCACAATACTGTACTCACACCTAAGATAATTAACATAATTTAGTCTAACATAATTTCCTTAATTGTAAAAAAAGTGACTTTTAAAAAAATTCAGAATTCAGTCAGGATTCATGCATTGAGTTTCATTGTCATTTCACTTTATTCTCCTTTAGTCATTCTAAAACAATTTTATTATTATTATTATTATTATTATTTTGAGTTGGAGTCTCACTCTGTCGCCCAGACTGGAGTGCAGTGGCCGCTCCCGGCCACTGCAGCCTCGACCTGCTGGGCTCTGGCGATCCTTCCGCCTCAGCCTTCCGAGTAGCCGGAATTACAGGCATGCGCCACCACGCCCGGCTGATTTTTTGATTTATTGTAGAGATGAGGTCTCGCTGCCCAGGCGGGTCTCGTACCCGCGGGCTCAGGCAATCCGCTCACCTCAGCCTCCCAAAGGCGCGGGATTACAGGCTGAGCCACCGAGCCCGGCTAAAACAATTATTTTTGATGATATTGAATTTTCTTAAGAGTCCAGGTTAACTGTTTGTAGAATGCCCCATATTCTAATTTTCCCTAATTGTTCCATCATGATTAGATTTGGTGTAAACATTTTTGTCAAGTTATTACATAGGTGACCTTATATCCTTCTTTATAGCATCATGTGAGAAGACATATAATGTATCCTCTTCCACTGTTGCTAAGGCTAAGGTGATAATGGCTGAATCTCTCAATTTCTCAATTATAAAATCTCTCGATTATACTTTTTTTCTTAAAATTAAAAAAAATTCCCTTTGTTTTTAATAAATAATCTGTGGGATGATACTTTGATGCCAAGTGAATAGCCTGTTTCCCAACAATTTTTTTTTGAAAGCAGAATTTATTGAGAAGACAGAAAAGCTCCCACAGTGGGAGGGGATCCGAGGGGGTTACCCTCGCCAACAAAATTTAACCCAGTGATTTTAGTATTGGTTGAAGATCCTTGCAGGCATAACTTCATATACTGGTAATTCTGTCATTTCTTCCACTATTTGATGGCATTCTTTTATAAAGAAGAGGTTTCTCTTCTCTACCCCTTCTTTTTTTAAAGTGTTACTATATACAAATGGATTTCTTTTTTATTCAGTTGTTAAAATCAAGTATCATAATTCTTTTTGATGCTCACATTGTCTTAAATTTGGCTAATGAGAGCCCCTTCAAACTAACTTCTGTGTCCTTTTGACTCTCTCTCTCTCGTGTGTGTGGCATTTCCCAGCATTTTCTTTTCTGGCACAACAAGCTGTCCCAGGCTTACCTAAGGATTTCCCTGCCCCAGATAAAAATTCTCTATTTTTCTAAGGCGCTCAAGTCCCTTTTCATGATAAATGGCATGGAAACCACTGTCTGGGCTTTGAGGGTGCTTATTTCTACTGGGATGCTATTGTGTTTAAGACCTTTCGGTAGAAAAATCTACGAAATTTTTTTTGTGTGTGTATCCTTTGCATTTCACTGTTTGCACGCTTGCACCTCCCTTGTTTGTATGTAACTCTAATGTCCAATACATTATGACATTTGCTCATTTCTTCTGTCCTCAACTACACAGAAGGTAGTTTAGGAATTATTACATCAGAGCCACTACCAACAATAAATAGTTGACTGAAGTTCAAGATTCTCTGTATGTTTTTGTCTTTAGACTGTATTCTAGATAGAATGTATGATCAGAGCACTATGTTCAAATGTTTCTTGAATTTTAAAAAATGTATTGTTGTCAGTTAGGTTTATTTCTGATTCTGATCAATTTGGGGGCTTACTTTTTAAATCTTTTTTTTTAATTAAGCTTTTTATTTTAAGATAATTGTAGCTTTTCATGAAGTTGGAAGAAATAATAGATCTGATGTACACTTTATCCAGTTCTCCAATGGTAACACCTTGCAAAACTAGTACAGTATCACAGCTAGGAAACTGACATTGATAAAGAACATTTCCGTTACTACAAATATACCTCTTGGTTGACCTTTTATAGTCACGTTCATTTTCCCTCCTGCTCCAACTGCTTATCAATCCCTGGCAACCACTAATCTGTTCTCCACTTCTATAATTTTATTTCCAGAATGTTGTATACATAGAGAATGTAACCTCTTGTGATTGGCTTTTTTCACTCAGCGTAACTCTGGGGACCCATCCAAGTTGTTAGATATATCAATCGTTTGCTCCTTTTTATCGCTGAATAGTATTTCATGGTATACATTTACCAGAGTTTAACTGTTCACCCATTGAAGGACATCTAGGTTGTTTCCAGGTTTTAGTTATTATAAATAAATCTGCTATAAACATTTGTGTAGTCTTCGTTTCCCTGGTATAAATGCCCAGGAGTGCAACTGCTGGGTTTATATGGTAGTTAGTAGTTACATACTTAGTCTTTTTTTCAAGAAACTACCAAACTTTTCCAGAGGGACTATACCATTTTACATTCCCACCAGCAATGTATGACTGATCTAGTTTCTTCACCACATGTTCACCAACATTTGGTGTTCTCACTATTTTTGTTTTAGCTATTCTGATAGCTTTTGTTTTAGTTCACTCTGCTAGAACAAAGTGCCATAGGCTGGGTGGCTTATAAACAACAGAAATTTGTTTCTCATAGTTCTGGAGCCTGGAAGACTGACATAAGGGTGCCAGAATGGTCCGGTTCCGGAGAGAGTTATCTTCCAGGTTGCAAATTAGTGACTTCTTGTTGTTCCCTCACTTAGTAGCTTCTTGAAGGTGGGAGCTGAGATTACTGATTTGATGCTTTTTTTCCTTTTCAGATGTATTTGTTTATTGCATTTATTGCTACAAAAACTCCTTTCAGCACTACTTTAGCTGTGTACCATAAATTTTGATATGTTTTATTTTCATTTTTATTCAGTTCAATGTATCTTTTGATTTCTCTTGAGATTTTCTTTCTGACCATGGGAAGAGTTTGTAGATTTTTCTTTCTGTTAATTGACTTACAGTTTGCTTCTACTTTGTATGAGTGTAATTCTTTTAAAATTGTTGAGGTTTGTTTGATGGCCCAGGATATGGCCCAGGTGAAAAGTGGGTATTCTGTTGTTGTTGGGTGAAGGGTTCTAGAAATGTCTGTTAAACCCTGTTTATTGGTTGTGTTGTTGGGTTCTTCTACATCCTTGAATATTTTCTGTCTGTATATTTTGTCAATTGTTGCAAGAGGGATGTTGATGTCTTCAATTAAATTGCGGATTTGTCTTTTCAAGTCTTTTACTTTTCCCACATATGTTTTCACTTTTGTTTTTTGGTGCATACACATTTAGAATGGCTGTACCTTTTTGTTAAAGTGACTCTTTTATCATTATTTTATGTCTTTCTCTGTTTCTAGTAATTTTCTTTGCTCTGAAGTCTACTTAATCTGATATTAATAAAATCAGCTGTACCTGCTTTCTTTTGATTCATGTTTGCATGACATATCTTTCCTCCCTTCTTTTCTTTTTTGAAAAAATATTTACAAAGTATCCAGATGAAATGCATAGTCCCCTCTTATTTTCAACCTGACTATACTTTTAAATTTGATCGTGAGTTTCTTGTATGCAGACCATAGTTGGTCCTGCTTTTTAAGTCTCTCTGCCCATTTATGCCTTTTAATTGATGTTACACTATTTACATTTAATGTGATTATTCACATGTTAGGAATTAAGTCTGCCATTTTATTTTTTGTTTTCTGTTTGTTCTCTGTGTTTTTCATTTCTCTGTTTTTTCTTTCATGCCTTCCTGTGAATTGAACTTTTTTTTTTTAATTCCATTTTGATTCATCTGTAATATTTTTGAGAATTGTCTTTTTGTAGCTTCTTAAAATTTTTATTTAATTTTTATTGGTACATACTATTGTACATATTTATGGGATACATGTGATATTTTGCTACATGTGTAGCATGTGTAATGAGCAAGTGAGGGTATTTTGGGTATTCGTCACCTTGAGTATTTATCTTTTCTATGTGTTGGGAGCATTTCAAGTTCTCTCTTTTAGCAATTTTGAAATATACAATGTATTGTTGTTAACTGTAGTCACTCTACTTTGCTATTGAATATTAGAACTTATACCTTCTATTATATCTATGTTTATACCCATTAACCAACCTATATTCATCCCCTCTCCATTCACTTCCAAGGCTGTGGTATTTATCATTCCATGAGATCTACTTTTTTATTTCTCATGTATGACTAAGAATATGCGATATTTATCTTTCTGTACCTGGTTTATTTCACTTAACATAATGACCTCCAGTTCCATCTGTGTTGCCACAAACAACACAATTCCTTCTTTTTTATGGTGGAATAGTATTCCATTTTGTGTGTATACCACATCTTTACCCATTTGTCTGTTGATAGACACTTAGGTTGATTCTGTATTGTTGCTATTGTGAAAGTGCTGCGTTAAACATAGGAGTGCAGATATCTTTTTGATATATATGCATTTCTTTTCCTTTGGTTAAATTCCAGGGAGTGGGAATTACTGGATTATATAGTAGTTCTATTTTTAGTTCTTTGAGAAATCCTCATACAGTTTTCCATAGTGGCTGTACTAATTTATATTCCAACCAACAGTGTATACGAGTTCTCTATTCTCTCCATTCTTGGTAACATCTGTTTTTTTGTCTTTTTAATAATAGTCATTCTAACTGGGATAAGATGATATCTCATTGTGGTTTCGATTTGCGTTTCCCTGATTATTAGTGATGTTGAGCTATTTATATTTATTTTTTTGAAGAAATGTCTCTTTATGTTCTTTGCCCACTTTTTAGCGAGTTTTGTTGTTTTTTTCTGTTGAGGTGTTTGAGTTCCTTGTGTATTTTGGATATTAACCCCTTGTGAGATGAATAGTTTGCAGATATTTTCTCCCATTCAGCAGGTATCTCTTCACTCTGATTGTTTCCTTTGCTGTGTAGAGCTTTTTATTTTAATATGGACCCATTTGTTGATTTTTGTTTTTGTTGTCTATGCTTTTGAGGCCTTAGCCGTAAAGTCTTTGCCTCAACCAATGTCCAAAAGTGTTTTCCCTTTGTTTTTTTCTAGTAGCTTTA
Organism: Cephalopachus bancanus; assembly: GCA_027257055.1. Taxonomy (NCBI): domain Eukaryota; kingdom Metazoa; phylum Chordata; class Mammalia; order Primates; family Tarsiidae; genus Cephalopachus; species Cephalopachus bancanus. The sequence continues at coordinate 2,105,062 of JAPVLO010000098.1, read as the reverse complement.
CAATTTTGGGTCTTACATTTGTCTTTAATTCATCTTGAATGGCTTTTTATATAGGGTGAGAGATAGGCATCTAGTTTCATTCTTTTGCATACAGATATCCAGTGTTCCTAGTACCGTTTATTGAAGAGGGGTCCTTTCTCCAATGTATGTTCTTATGCCTTTTTTGAAGATAAGTGGATTTACTTCTGGGTTCTCTGTTCCACTGGTCTGTGTGTCTATTTTTTATACTAATGCCATGCTATTTTGGTTAGTATAGCTTTGTGATATATTTTAAAGTTAGGTAGTGTGATGCCTCCAGTTTTGTTCTTTTTGATCAGGATTGTTTTGGCTATTTGGGCTCTTTTTTGGTTCCATATGAATTTTAGGATTGTTTTTTCTATTTCTGTGGAAAATGACATTAGTATTTTGATAGGAATTGCATTGAATCTGTAGATTGCTTTGAGTAGTATGGTTCTTTTAACAATGTTGATTCTTTCAATTTATGAGCATGAGATGTCTTTTTGTCCTCTTAACTTTCTTTCATTCGAGTTTTATAGTTTGTTTTAATTCTTTTTTTTAACTTTTAAATTTTTTATTTTAAAATTATGGGTACAGTTCAGGGTTAGGTATACAAATATTCATTACGCAGTTACCCTTGTTGATGAGGTATGCCTCCCCCACTTCCCCAGGCAGATTCCCACTACTGCCAATCCCACCTCCCCGCCTCCCCCCCACCCCACAGTTTCCCGCTACTGTCAGTCCTTTTCTTATGGTATTATGATAGTTGTTCAAGGTCCACTTGTGAGTGAGAACATGTGATACTCAGTTCTTTGTTTCTGTGAAAGATCACTCAGTATTATAGACTCTAAGTCCATCCAGGTTGCTGCAAAGTTCATGATTTTGTTCTTCTTTATGACTGTGTAATATTCCATTGTGTACATGTACCACATTTTGTTTTTTTTTTCTGTAGAGGCCTATTACCACCTTGATTAAATTTATTCCTAGATATTTTATTATTTTTTGGTAGTTACTGTAAATAGGATTGACTTTTTAAAATTTCTTTTTCAGTTTATGTGTTATTGTTGTATAGAAACACTACTGATTTTGGTATGTTGATTTTGTATTCTGCAACTTTACTGAATTTATTTATTAAATCTAAGAGTTTTCTGTGGAATATTAGGTTTTTCTATATATATAAGATCATGTTATCTACAAAAAAGGATACTTTTATTTCCTCTTTTCTGATTTGGATGCCTTTTATGTCTCTCTTGCATGATTGTTCTGCTAGGACTTCCAGTACTGTGTTGAATAGGAGTGGTGAAAGTGGACATCCTGGTCTTGTTCCAGTTTTTAGAGGAAAGGCTTTCAGCTTTTCCCCATTCAATGTGTAGCTGTGGGTTCATCAGATATGGCCTTTATTGTGTTGAGATTTGTTCCTTCTATGCCTAGCTTGCTGAAAATTTTTATCATGAAGGGATGTTGAATTTTATCAAGTGCTTTTTCTGCATCATTGAGATGAGCATATAGTTGTTGTTTTTCATTCTTTCAGTGTGTAGTGCATTATATTTATTGATTTGTGTATATATCATCTTTTTGATGTTCTTTTGCAACCAATTTGCTAGTATTTTGCTCAGGATTTTTGTAGCTATATATATCAGGGATATTGGCCTATAGTTTTTGTTATTGTTGTCATGGCATCTTTGTCCACTGTTGATACTAAAGTAATGCTGGCCTCATAGAATAAGTTAGGGAAAATTCCCTCCTCCTCAATTTTTGGTATAGTTTGAGGATAGTTGGTGTTAGTTCTATATAATATTGATATAATTTGGCAGTGAAGCTATCTGGTTCTGGGCTTTTCTTTGTTGGGAGGCTTTTTATTACCAATTCAATCTTGTTACTTGTTATTGGTTTATTTAGGTATTTTATTTCTTTCTGATTCAATTTGATAGGTTGTCTGTATCCAGGAATTTATTCTTTTCCTCTAGGATTTCCTGTTTGTTAGTATATAGTTGTTCATAATAGTCTGTGATGATCATTTGTATTTATTTGGTATCAGTTGTAATGCCTCCTTTTTTGTTTCTGATTTTATTTATTTGGATCATCTCTCTTTTTTTCCTTAGTATAGTTAGCAGTTTATTAATTTTGTTTATCTTTTCCAATAACCAATTTTTCATTTTGTTGATATTGCATTTTTTTAGTGTCTCTCTTGTTTCATTTTTTCTGTTCTTATTTTTTCTTCTATTAATTTGGGGTTTGGTTTGTTCTTGCTTTTCTAGTTTCTTGAGGGGCATCATTAGATTGTTTATTTGAAACCTTTCTGTGTTATTGATATAAGTTTTCTTTGCTATAAACGCCCATTATAGCACTGCTTTTGGTATGCTGTGTTTTGATTTTCACTTGTTTTAAGAAATGTTTAAGTTTTCTCTTTAATTACTTTCTTGACTAAGTGGGTCATTCAGGAGCATGTTGTTCAGTTTCTGTGCATTTGTGCAGTTTTCAGAGTTCCTCCTGTTATTGGTTTCTAGTTGTATTTCATTGTGGTCTTAGAAGATACTTGATATGATTTCAGTGTTTAAAAACTTATTGAGAATTGTTTTGCATCCTAGTGTATGCTCTATCCTGGAGAATGTTCCATGTGGTGATGAGACGAAAGTATATTCTGTAACTGTTTGATGAAATGTTCTGTAAATGTCTGTTATGTCCCTTTGGTCTAAAGTGCAGTTTAGCCAGGTGCAGTGACTCATGCCTGTCATCCCAGCACTTTGGGAGGCCAAGTGGGTGCACTGCTTGAGCTCAGAAGTTTTGAGACCAACTTGGGCAACATAGTGAAACCTTACCTCTACCAAAAACAAAATTTGCTGAGTATGGTGGTGCATGCTTTTAGTCCCAGCTATTCAAGGTAGAAGGATTGCCTGAGCCCAGGAGATTGAGGATGCTATGAACCATGATCATCGTGGTCATGCCACTACACTCCAGCCTGGGTGACAGAGTGAAACACCAACTAAAAAAAAAATTATAGTAATAAAGTACAATTTAAATCCAGTGTTTCTTTGTTAATTTTCTGTTTAGGTGATCTATCTAGCGTTGAGAGTTGGGTGTAGAAGTCTCCAACTATTACTGTATTGGAGTCTATCTCTTCCTTAAGATCTAATGTTTGCTTTATGTATCTGTGTGCTTTGATGTTGGGTACATCATATATGGTTTTTTTTTTTTGAGTTGGAGTCTCACTCTGTCGCTCAGACTGGAGTGCAGTGGCACGCTCCCAGCCACCACAGCCTTGACCTGCTGGACTCTGGCGATCCTTCTGCCTCAGCCTTCCAAGTAGCTGGAACTACAGGTGTGCACTACCATGCCTGGCTAATTTTTTTGGTTTATTGTAGAGATGAGGTCTCACCAAGTTGCCCAGGTGGGTCTTGAACCCGCGGGCTCAGGCAGTCTACTCACCTATATATGTTTAGAGTTGTTAAATCTTGCTGAATTGATTTCTTCATCACTTATACTGACCTTCTTTGTCTCTTTTTACTGTTTTTAACTTAAAGTCTGTTTTATCTAAGTATAGCTAGTCCATTTTTTTATTTCCATTTGCATGGACTATCTTTTTCCATTCCTTCACTTTCAATCTATATGTGTCTTTACAGGGGAGATGATCTTCTTGTAGGCAGCGTATAGTTGACTTCTGGTTTTTATCCATTCAACCAGTATTGACAAGGGGGTTCCTAAAAAAACTGAAATCATCTTTTAGAGGGCGGGCCCCTTGTAGTACACCCAGAGTTTGTTTCTTTGGATCAAACAGTCAACCAAAGTCTTTATCTGTAAGTTTTAAGATGGTCGCATCGCAATTTGCCGAAGAAATGTCCCAAATTGTGGCAAACAGGTGACTGGTTCACCATGAAAGTGCACCAAAAACAGCATGACCTTCCTTCCCCACCTTCCCTATTCACGCAAATCTTGCCACAAGCAGTTTTTTTGTTTGTTTCCCTGGATGAAAAAAATTTTCAAAGGAAAACGTTTTGCCGATGTGGAAGAGGTAAAACAAAAACTGGCAGAAGCACTAAAAGGCATCCAAATTGATGAGTTCAGAAACTGAAGTTTGAATGTGTAAGAATAAATGCAGTTTTAAAATAAATAATTATTATTTTTTAGTTCTCCTCAAATACACGTGTGTGTATCTTGTGTATCTGTCCTCCTTTTTAAAAATCATTTATTTATTTATTTATTTATTTATTTTTTAGAGGCAGGGTCTTGCTCTGTCACTCAGGCTGGAGTGCAGTGGTATGCTCATAGCTTACTGCAGCCACAAGTTCCTGGGCTCAAGTGATCCTTCTTTCTTAGCCTTCCAAGAAGCTAGAACTGTAGATATGTGCCACCATCACCATGCCTGGCTATTTTTTTTAGATTGTGTTTGAGGAGATGAGGTCTTTGTTGCCCAGGCTGGTGTCAGACTCCTGGCCTCAAGCAGTCCTCCCATCTTGGCCTCCCAAAGTGCTGGGTTTATAGGCATATGCTACTACACCTGGCCTCAGCCAGTCTATATCTTTTAAGTGACAAGTTTAATACGTTTACATTCAAGGTTACTATTGATAGGTAAGGGGTTACTCTTGTCCTTTTATGAATTTCTGGTTGTTTTGTATATTCTTTATTTCTTTATTTCTCTGTTTTTGTTAATCATTGTGACTTGGTTTTCTGTAGTGGTTACATTTGAGTCCTTTTTCTCCCTAATTTGTGTTTTTGATTTTCCAGTGGATTTTATACTTTCATGTGTTTTCATGATAGTACATATTATCCTTTTATTTCCATATGTAGGACTCTCTTAAGCATGTTTTGTAGGACTGGTCTAGTAGTGATAAATTCCCTCAGTTTCTGTGTGTCTAGGAAAGACCTTATTTTTCTTTCATGTATGAAGAATAACTTCGCTAAATATAGTCCTTGGCTGGCAGTTTTTTCTTTTAGCACTTCGAATATATCAGTACATTTTTTTCCTAGCCTGTAAGATTTCTGCTGAGAAATCCGCTGTTAGTCTGGTAGGGGTTCCCTTATAAGTGACTAGACTTTTGCTGTTTTTAGATCTTCCTTTGGCTTTGTCCTTTGTTTTACTACAGTGTGCATGCCAGCTGTGATGGTAGTGGCAGGTTGGGTTGTCCTGACCTCAGGCACCTGGGAGAAGTATTCAGGTGCCAACAGTGGTGGTTGTAGCAGGGTGACCCCCAGTACTCTGGATGGCATGCTTAGACACTGGTGGGGGGTGTGGAGCTGGGTTGGGTAAGCCTGTCCTCAGGCCTGGTGGTGGTGCATGCAGGCCCTGGCTGCGATAAGTGTGGGGGATTCCCAGGCCCTTTGTGGAATGCCTGGGTGGGGCCACTCATGGCTGGTTGCGGTCCTGCTGCTGGGGAACACATGGTTGCTTTCTGTGGCAGCACCTGTAAACAGGTGCTGGGGAGTATGTGCTTTGGCCCCAGGTGGCGGTGGCTATAAGCAGGGTAACCATTCCCCAGGGCACATTTCTATGTGGTGGCTCTGCTACTGAAGACTGTGGGGTCACTGTCAGTGGCTCATGCTTTGGCCCTTGCAGAAGCAGCTGGCAGTATCACTTGGCTGTGGGTGGGGAATGCCAGCGGGGCTCCAGGATGTGAAGGTGCAGGGGCTGTTGGCCCCAGGGCAGAATGCAGTCTGGTGGAGGCAGGACTCTCAAAATGGTGCTCTGCTATAGCTGCTTAGGCCTTGGGTGGTATGTGGGACCCAGCATGAGCTCCCTCTCTAGATCAATGCTGTAACCTGGCCTCCAGGTAGTTCCTCATTAGTCCAGGGCTTGTGTGGTCAAGGTCTCTCCTCTGGCTAGGGTTGCAGGAGTCCATGATGGGAATGTGGACTACTGGAGTCACTCGCTCACCCTTCCCCACATTGGGAAGCCTCTCCAACTGAGCAGACTGTCTTGCTTTCCCTCTCCTTTTCTGCCTTAGGTGTTTCCTGTCAATTCTCTGCTGAATTCCAGTGTTCTCTCTTAGGTGATGTATCTGAAGTGTGATTAGCTGCTTGCTATTTTGGTTCTTCTTTGTGGAGGAGGCGAGTACCAGATGCCTCCTGACACCCATTTGGAGCCCCTCCTTGTGTAGTTTTTTAGTGGTTGCAATAGGTTTTACATTATATATATTGCTTATCACAGTATATTGGTACCCTTTGACCAGTCTGAGTGAAGTACAGAAAAATTATCTCCCTGTATGTCCCTCTGGCCTCCCCATTATAATAAGTGTTTCCTCTACATGTAAAGTAGGATTGTAATTTCTGTTTTAACTGTCAAATAAATTTTAGAAAACTCAAGAGAAGGAAAGTTTTTTTTTATTGTATTCTTTCTTTTTTTCTTAGTTCCCAAAGTTTCTTCTTTTATGACTCCTTTTTGTTTAGAGAAAATTTCCTTTAGCCATTGTTTTAGAGTAGGTCTGCTGGTGACAAGTTCTCATAGTTTTCCTTCATCAGAAGATGTCTTGATTTCTCTTTTGGTCCTAAAGGAGATTGTCACTGCGTATAGGACTCTGTATTGATTTTTTCTTTCTTTCAGCACTTGAAAAAAAGTTATGCCACTTCCTCTAGCCTCCTTGGTCTCTGATGAGAAATTCATTGTTATTTGTTTTTCCCTTGTTTTTCTCTGTCTGTTTTTAGTATTTTTTTCTCTTTTTCCTTAGTTTTCAGAGGTTTGAGTATGATATATCCTGGCTTGGAGTTTTTTGGGTTTATCCTATTTGGAGTTCCTTCAGCTTCTTGAATTTGTAGGTTTACGAGGGAGGACTCCAAAAAACCTGCAGTTATTTTTTTGAGGGCAGGTGCCTCGTAGCACAGGCTCCCCCAACTAGGTAAGTGTTTAGGAACCCATCAGCATCAGTGTACCAGTGAGCGTTGTTGTTAGAGGCTGTGTTCGGCTTCAATTAATTTTTGGAGGGGAGATTGTTTCACTGTGTTTGCCCATTTCATAATGGGTGATTTACAAGTGCACCTGCCCATACCACACTGAGTGTTCAGCAGTTTTTGACCAAAAACAGCATGACCCCCATACCCTACCCTCCCTTATTCACCCAATCTTGCCTCAAGCAACTTTTTTTTTTGGTTTCTCTGGATGTAAAAACATCCTCAAAGGACAACATTTTGCTGATGTGGAAGAGGTGAAGAAAAAAAATAACAGAAACACTAAAAGGCATCAAAATTGGTAAGGTCAGAAACTGTTTTGAGCAGGAAAAAGCATCTTGTTAGGTGAATTGCATCAAACAGAGAGTTCTTAAAAGGTGAAGTTTAAACATGTAAGAATACACAATTTTTTATAAATAAATTCTGGGTTTTTGGGGGTCTTCCTTTGTATGTCTCTGTAGAGCCAAATTTGGAAGTTCTTCAAGTACTTTTGCAGCCTGTCCTTTTTCTCTTCTCGTTTCAGAATTCCAGTAGTATGAATCTTAGTTTTGTTTTTTGGTTTTTTTTCGAGTTGGAGTATCACTCCATCGCCCAGGCTGGAATGCAATGGCATGCTCACAGCTACCCCAGCATCGACTTACTAGGCTCAGGTGATTCTTCTGCTTCAGCCTTCCAAGTAACCAGAACTACAGGCGTTCATTACCACACCCGGCTAGCTTTTTTATTTATTGTAGAGATCTTACCAAGTTGCCTGGGCTGTTCTTAAACCTGTGGGTTCAGGCAATCCCCTCAGCCTCCCAAAGTGCTTGGATTACAGGCTTGAACCACTGTGCCCAGCCTAGATTTTTTTTTTCCTATTGTTATCTTCCCATGGTCCCTGAGGCTGTGTTCATTTTTTTAAAGCTTATTTTCTCTCTCTTGTTCAAATTGGATAATTTCTGTTGTTCCATATTCACTTTTCATTCTCTTATTGAGCCCATACACTGAGCTTTTTGTTTCACTTATTGTACTTTTCAGTTTTCATATTTACATTTGATTCTTTTTCTGTTTCCTTGCTGAGACTGTTTCTTTCTGAGGTTTTCTATATTTTCATTTGCTTCAAATGTGTTTGTAATTGCTCACTGAAGCATTTAAAAAATTATGGCTGCTTTAAATTTATTGTCAGATCATTTTAACATATCTGTCATCTCAGTATTGGCATGTGTTGATTGTATTTTTTTTTCAGTTTGAGTGCTCCATGGTATGATAAATGATAAATAATTTTCAATTAAAACCTGGACATTTTTGCATTATGTCATGAGACTCTGAATCTTATTTAAATAAAATCCTTCTGTTTTTACTGACTTTTTGTGTGTGTGTGTGACACCACTGTAGTAGGGGAAGGGATCACTCCTCATTGCTAGAAGGAGGTAGAAATCTGGGTTCCATACTCATCCTCTGTTGACACCCTAGGGGTGGGGGCTTCTTGGTACTGCTTGGTGGAACTGGGAGTTACTGCTTTCCATTAGATCTCCACTGACAACACAGTGAGCATGGCCTCATTACCACTAATTGCTGACTTTTAACTAGGCCTGTAACATCTCCTGGTTAGGGTGTTGGGGTATCCCATTAGAGCCTTTCAAGGGTGGAAGTCCAGCTTTCCCCATCCTCCAGTCTTTACTGTCATGGATTGGGGTGTCACCAAAGTCAAACTATATAAAAAAGAATACTAAAAAGAAAATCTCATTTGTATTTTTATATCTTCTACTCTATTCCTTTTTTTTATTGAGTTGGAATCTCACTCCGTCGCCCAGGCTAGGGTGCAGTGACACACTCATGGCCACTTTAGTGTCGACCTGCTGGGCTCTGGTGATCCTTCCGCCTTAGCTTTCCAAGTAGCCGGAACTACAGGCTTGCGCTACCATGCCCAGCTAATTTTTGATTTATTGTAGAGATGAGGTCTCACCAAATTGCCTGGGCTGGTGTCGAACCTGCGGGCTCAGGCAATCCACTTGCCTCTGCCTCCCAAAGTGCTGGGATTACAAGCTTAGTCACTGAACCCAGCCACTTTCTGCCCTATTCTTATCTACCTCCTCTTGATATTCATTTTTATTAATTTTCTGCTTTATTCTTTTAATATTTCTTTTTGCAAAGCAAATGCATTATACATGTATATACATACACATTCTTTCTTAAACAAAAGCTAGTCATACTCTATTATTTTTTGCATTGTAGCTTTTTAAGGATTAGACAGTAATCCTAAAAATCATTCCATATCTGTCTATGGAATTCCTTTTCATTTCTTTATGCCTTATAGTACTCTGTTGCCTATATGTGTAATAGAATTATAGCCAATTTCTCATTGCTGGGCATTTTGTTTTTCATATTTTACTATTACTAATAATGTTGCAATCAATAAGTAACTTATCAATCTTCTGTTATATATTTGCTGAGGTATAGCTTTAAAGTATAGCCCTAGAAGTGAGATTGCTGGATCAAGAGTTACATGTATATGTAGTTTTGTTAGGTAATGCCAGATTCTGTGTCGCAGTGGTTGTACGTACCATTTGTCCTCCCACTGGCAACATATAAGAATGCCTACTTCCTCACAGCTTCGCCAACATATTGTCAAGCTTTTGAGTTTTTGCCAGTGTTACAGGTGAGAAATAGTAACATAGTGGTTTTAATTTATTTTTATCATAAAGAAGTTGAGCATATCTTATTTGTTTTTACCTCTGTTCTTGAAAGATATTTTGCTGAGTGCACATTTCCAGTATATTGAAGATATTTCACCATCTTCTGAATTTCTTTCTTGCAGAGAAGTCACCTGTCAATTATCATTCCTTTGAAAGTTATCTGTCTCTTTTCTCTCCAGCTGCCTTTAAGATAGTCTGTTTGGTGTTCTACATTTCACTGTGTGTCTATATGTGGAATTCTTTTCATTTATCCTGATTAATTTGACTTCTTCAATCTGTGGATTGATGTGTTTCATCATTTTAGAAAACACCTGACCATTCACTCTTCAATATTGTCCTTTCCCCATTCTCACTATCTTTTGCTGGAACTCTGATTAGATGTGTATTATGTGTTTTACTTTATCATTCATGTCTTTTAACCTGTGTTTTATAATGAATTCTTTTGTCACTTTATACTGCATTCTGGATCATTTCTTCAGATATGCCTTCCACTTTGCTGACTTTGTGCAGGTAGGTTTAATCTGCCATTAAATTAATTAATTGAGTCTTTATCTTACTTTTTGTAGAATTTAATTGAGACTTTATCTTACTTTTTGTAGTATCTTCTATTTGATTTTTTTTAGATAGACATTTTGAAAAAGCCTTGCTCACTTTTAATAGTTACTTGTTTTTGCTCGTGTTTTCATTTACTTTTATTTCTATAAACACAACAAACATACTTGTTTTATGTTCTGTTTCTGATAGTTTAAATGTTCGATTCTTTGCAGATCTCATTCTCCTGAATTTTACTGAGTGCCTTGCTCATTTGTGTATTTTGTGATTTTTAATTGTGAGCTCCTGTTTTTTGTAATGTTTTATCCCATGGAATTCTTCCAGATGGGACTTGCTTTTTCTTATTCCAGATGCCTAGGGATACTATTAAACAAAACAAATGGCTTGTATTTGGACCACCCAGGAAGTAGGGGGTTTGGCTGAAATCTGTTGAAGAACAGGTTTTTCCGATGAGTTACCATTTTTCTTCTTTTCTGTCCTAAGTTCAAGATAATGTAAAACCCCTATGGGAATAAGTTTATTTCTAACTTTACTCTTATACCGATGCCAACTTTTTTGGGAATTTCCTCTTAAAGTATATTAAGCTTTGTCTCCTGACCCCCGAGTTTCCAAAAGGCCACAGAAACCAATGCTACAGTTTACCTATTCTAGTAAATATTCTCAAAATAAACATTATGCTTACTTTTTCGCTTGCCTCTCTGAATTTCTACCTTGTTTGGGTTTTTGCCTGAGTATTCCATACTTTTGTCAGTATATCAATGTAGTGAGGAATATTAAAAATATTTTCAAGTGTTTTTCAATTCCAAGAGGATTGATTATCCAGGTGGCCTGGATAATAGTCAGAACAAGTCTATTTTTAAAAGTCCTGCTATATTGTATGTTTTTTTTTTAAAGTTGCTTCATAGCTATTTTGGAACAACATGGAATATAAATACATGTACCTATGAATTCAATATAATGAGGCAATACATATATTAATGCTCTTTTTAACCAGGTTTCAGACTTCAGGCAAACTCTGATGTAAGAAGACATTATTACTTGGTTACTTTTTGTTGAGTGGTGTCTCCATTCAAAACACTGGGGAGGTGGTCTCCTAATCATAAACCTCTTATGGTTAACTTTCAGGTTAAAAAAAATGAAAAGCAAGCAAACAAACAAAAAAAGGTTTTCAGGTTAAATTACAGCAACTTCTGTAAAATTGTTTTGATTTGGCTAAGGTGGATAGTCATTTAAATGTTTACAGTTTTAGATTGTCAAACCATTTCAAAATTACTTTTTAAAGCCATAGTAAGATACTGCTTTACAATGTAGGGTGGCATTAATAAAAACAGGTAGTAGCAAGTGTTGGTGAAGATGTGGAGAAATTAGAACTCTCACGCATTGTTGGTGGGAATATAAAATGGTGCAGCCGTTTTGGAAAACAATTTGGTAGTTACTCAAAATGGCAAACAGTTACCATATGACCTAGCAGTTTTACTTCTAGATAACCCAAAATAAGTGAAATGTGTCCACAGAAATACTTGTACACAAATGTTCATGACAACCAAAAAGTGGAAACAACCCAAATGTCCATTAATTGATGAATGGATGAACAAGGTATGGTATGTACACACACAGACTATTATTTGGCAATAAAAAGGAATGGAATGCAGTACTGATACATGCTACAGCATTGGTGGACCTTGAAAACATTATGTCCAATGGAAGAAGTCAGACACAAAAAGTTACCTGTTGTATGATTTTACTTCTGTGAAATGTCCAGAAAAGGCAAATCCATAGAGACAGAAAATAGATTAGTGATTGCATGGGCTGGGGAAGGAAAAAATAGGTGTCACTGCTAATGGGTACAGAGTTTCTTTTGGGGGCAATGACGGTGCTCTGGAATTAGATAGTAGTGATGTTTGTACGGATGATTTATGTGCTTTAAAAGGATGAATTTTATGATATGTGAATCATACCAATAAAAATTGTATTAAAATACTTTTTTATTTTATTGCTTTTTATATTGAGAAACGAATTTCCTTTAATCTATTTAGTTTTAGCCCAAACTTTAGTAAAATATTTTTAAATGATCATTTTGTGATATAATTGAAAAACATGAAATTACTTACTAGGACAAAAAAAATACAGGAAAAATACAGAGGTTTTTTTTTTTCCCCTAAAGCAGTACCATTTTACGTTAATTAAAGGATTATATTTCAAAAGGCACAGTGGAAGAGGAACTGGCTGTTATTTTAGCTACTTACTTTGAGAATGTCTCTAAGCCAAAATATCAGTGGGTATTTAGCTTTCATTGTGTAACCATAGTGAAAATATTACTTATCCTTTGATCTGTTTATTGTAATATTGCCTTTACTTTTTGGATTTGTATTCCTTACTGCTCTATAATCTGTTCTTAATTCAGAATGATACGAATAAGTGTGATGTAAGTTTATTTTATTTGAATATAAATATTTTGGTGAAAAGACATCTAAAATTGCCTTCTTATTTAGGCAATAAGTAGATTAAATTAGATTATTAATATTGTTATATTTTCTGTTAATAAATAATTGCCTTTTGTTGTATGTAGCTGTAACAATGTATGTTTTCACTGCGCTTCACCTGCCCTTTTCTCTGTCACACTTTCTCTTGAAGCTTACATTCCAACAGGTGAGACAGACATTCAATTGATTACATAATTGAGTATTTAATTACAACCACCATTTCTGTTAAGAAGGAAGGTGCAGACTGTTTAGAGTGTGATATCGAGGCAGGGGGTGAGATCCCAAGAGGGGAGGATTGTTTGGGGGAGTAATGCTTAAGTTGAGAGTCAAAGTGCAGCTAGGAACTAACTATATTCGGACGCTGAGGGATTGGAAGGGAAGCGAGAACAGTCTGTATAGAGGGAGAGGCTGCATGAAGATCCTTAGGAAGGAAAGATGGATAGTTTTAAGGAAGTGAAAGAAGGCCAGTCAGTTTTTGTTATTTAGCTACTATTTCTAAGTTTGTTGTATATAGGTATGATCAAATCAAGATTTGTGTTTTATCTATTTATTTATTTAACTCCTCATTTAGAAATAATTTCAGATTTAGGAAACAGTTATAAAACAGTACAGATTTATACCTTCACTCATATTCCCCAAATGTCAGTATTAATGTATATGATACAATTTTCAAAATCAGGCTTACTTCATTTTTTAAGGCCTATGAGTTAAGAACAGATTTCATACTTTTTAAAGGGTTGTTTAAAAAAAATCAAAGAAGATTATGTTACAGAAACCTTATGTGGTTCACAGATCCTAAAATATTTTCTATTGAGCACTTTGCACAAAAAGTTTGTGGCCTCCTTATCTAATCTATAGACTGTTCAGATTTTCTCAGTAGTCTCCTGATGTTCTTCTGGTTCAGAGTCAAATCCAGGATGCCATGTTGAATTTAGTTGTTATGTCTCCTTAGTCCTCTTTCATCTACAACATTTCCTCAGCCTTTCTTTGTCTTTTATGACCTTGATACATTTAAACAGTACTGGCTAGTTATTTTGTAGGATATTCATCAATTTGGGATTGTCTCATATTTCCTCATAATTAAATTCAGGGAATATAAAATTTGCTAAACCAGCTTTTAAAAAAAAATCAGGGCTGGGCTCGGTGGCTCAGCCTATAATCCCAGCACTTTGGGAGGCCAAGGTGAATGGATTGCCTGAGCCTGTGGGTTCGAGACCAGCCTGGGCAACTTGGTGAGACCTCGTCTCTACAATAAATAAATAAAAAAATTAGCTGGGCATGGTGGCACGCCCCTGTAGTTCCAGCTACTTGGAAGGCTGAGGCAGAAGGATCGCCTGAGCCCAGCAGGTTGAGGCTGCAGTGACAGAGAGCATGCCACTACCCTCTAGCCCTCCAGCCTGGGTGACAGAGTGAGACTCTGACGCAAAAAAAAAAAAAAAAAAAAAAATCAGACATTTTATGTAGATTGTTATAGAATCAGATTGTCATGGAATTATAATCCCTTAGTTTTCAGAGTGAGAGCAACGCAAATTGTAGACTATTCTTCCTCTGTGCCAGTGTTAGAGTAATTATTTTTAAAATAATTTCTGAATGATAGTAGTCTTTTTTTGACACTAATAGCTGATACTCTCTGATGTTATAATGTATACTTTTTGTTTGTTTAAGAACTAATGAGGATATTTAGAACTAATACCTAAAATGAAGTTTTGCTTTTTAGTCTTCCTGCTTGCTTTGAGATGATACTAAATATTATATTTAAATTAAGGAACTAAGGCCTTTATTGTAATTTTGCATAATTTGACATTAATTGACAGTGAATCTACCTGTAAAATGCTTTTATTATTATTATTTTATTTTTATTTTTGAGTTGGAGTCTCCCTTTCGCCCAGACTGGAGTGCAGTGGCCGCTCCCGGCCACCGCAGCCTTGACCTGCTGGGCTCCTGCGATCCTTCCGCCTCAGCCTTCCAAGTAGGTGGAACTACAGGCGCACGCTACCATGCCCGGCTAATTTTTTTGATTTATTGTAGAGATGAGGTCTCGCCTGCCCAGGCGGGTCTCGAACCTGTGGGCTCAGGCAATCCATTCACCTCAGCCTCCCAAAGGCGCGGGATTACAGGCTGAGCCACCGAGCCCGGCGCTTTTATTATTTTATAAACATCATTTAGTATTATCAAACCTCATTTAACTAACAGAATTATTAGCAGTTTTTAGCAGCTCATGAAGCTGTGTTTTACAATTGATATACATTTCAAATTGTGCGTGTGAAATTGTGGATGAAGCTGTGATATTTGTATTTTATTTAAAAGCTATAATTAGTAATTGATTTCTGTATTTAACTTTGAATTTACTTTAAACAGAATCACAGATTCATGAAAAGTTTCCCACTTTACGTACAGTTATGATTTTGATAGCCCTTTACTTTGAAAAGGGTGTAAAAATGATATTTTACTATAGTCACTGATTTTATTCAATCATTGCATCTCCCCCAAATTTAATAATCTAAGGGCCAGGTTTATGTGACAAAAACTTTTATTTTCAATTTTTATTTTTTTGAGCACACCGAGTGGTATGCTCTCGGCCACCTCAGCTTTCATCCGCCGGGCTCTGGTTATCCTACCACCTCAGCCTTCCAAGTAGCCTGAATTACAGCACACGCTACCATGCCCAGCTAATTTATTTTTTTATTTATTGTAGAGATGAGGTCTCACCAAGTTGTCTGGGCTGGTCTCAAACCCGCCGACTCAGGCAATCCACTTGCCTTGGCGTCCCAAAGTGCTGGGATTACAGGCTGAGCCACCGAACCCAGCCCCAAAACTATTCTTTTAAAGATAAATAGATCATTGAATTTAAAAAATTATGGTGGACACTTAATGAATATTTGTTAAATGACTAAGATAACATTATTTTTAATTATTTAAGTTTATGCATTTTATAGTATGATAGAAATTACCTTCAAGTTTTCTGGACCTTGGAAAGCACCTAGAGATCATATGTTAAAGAGTTTTTCAGATTATTCTGTAAGGGAGGATTTGATGGAAGTGCCTGGGAAATTATGGTGAAAGTGACTGTTTGGGATCCTCTGTCCTACTTCAACCAGGCATCTGTTGATCTGTTTTATATAAAATAGAAAAACAGAAGAAATAATCAATGTTATTATAAAACAAAGACAAAGTTATGTTTTTCCGGACTTAGTGGCCTTCGAGGTTAATCAGATTTAAGTTCATTCAATTTCAGAAAAGGAGATAGAAAATTTAAAGTCTAATTGAGTAAGTTTAGTGCTGGCTAAATAAAATATGCAAAAACCTTTCTAAGCCTGGTTGATTAATTTGCCAACTGGAGATATTACTTACGTTATAGAGTTGTGAGAATTAGATATAATGTCATACCTTATAGCATTGGCAACCATGTTATCATAATTGTTGTTACAGTCTTAGTAATCTAGACTCCTAGCCAACAAATGACAGTGATATTAAGAAGACAGGGCCAGGAGGGCTCAAGGTTCAAAGGCTTCTGGACATCTGTGTTACACCATTTGTTGAGAGAGCAGTTAGATGCTAGCAATAAGGGAGTGTGTGGGAGGCTAGTGAGACCTTTTAAGTGTAGAAAAATTGATCAGATAAACTTCAACAATTTATTTAATTAAAAGGGGAGAAGAAACCCTTTGACTGTCTATCATTGGTGCAGCCAGCCACTATTTCTGTTGACTATACTGGTCTGTGGCACAAAGTTTTTTTTTTTTTTTTTTTTTTTTGAGTTGGAGTCTCACTCTGTTGCCCAGACTGGAGTGCAGTGGCGCTCCTGGCCACCGCAGCCTCGACCTGCTGGGCTCCGGCGATCCTTCCGCCTCAGCCTTCCGAGTAGCCGGAATTATAGGCATGCGTTACCACGCCCGGCTGATTTTTTGATTTGTTGTAGAGATGAGGTCTCGCCTGCCCAGGTGGGTCTCAAACCCAGGGGCTCAGGCAGTCCACTCACCTCAGCCCTCCCAAAGGCGCGGGATTACAGGCTGAGCCACCGAGCCCGGCCTACAAAGTTTTTTATTGCAACTTTTGATCTCACTTTCTGACATTGTAAGACTTTTGGATGTGTACTGTAAGAATTACAGCAGAAACTTGAAGAGCTCTGAAAAGCAAAACAAACAAACAAACAAAAAAAGCTGCCTCCCTCTTTGAAAATGTGGAAACTGGCCAGATGCAATGGCTTGCACCTATAATCCCGGCACTTTGGGAGGCCAAGGTGAGAGAATTGCCAGAGCTCACACGTTCGAGACCAGCCTAGGCAATATGGCGAAACCTCATCTCTACAATAAATGAAGAAAAATTAACTGGGCATGGTAGCATGTGCCTGTGGTTTCAGCTACTTGGAAGGCTGAGTCGAAAGGATCTCCTGAACTCAGGAGGTCGAGGATGCGGTGGCTGTGAGCATGCCACTGCACTCCAGCCTGGGCGATGGAGTAAGACTCTGACTCAAAAACGAAACAAAACAAAACAAAAAAACAGCTTTATGTGTCACATTAAATTAATGTTCCTAATTTGATTATTATTGGTTTATTGCTTATGTATTTAATTTAAGAATTAATTTCTGCTTTGTAGTTGTATAAGAGCTATAAGTGCAAGAGGCTTATACTTAGTTTATGTTTGTGTTTTAGTGATACCATACTAATAAAAAATTTGAAGCGAACATTGAAGGGAAAGTTTTCTGGGCTAATCATCCTGTAACCTCAACTCATAAAAGTTATTTCTCAATTTTTAAATGCTTGTGAGGATCTATTTTGCATGTTCTTCACATGTTGATTATATGAACTTGCTCTTTTTTTTGACGGCATCATTTAATTTGGGCATTAAAAATAGCAAACAGACTGGGCTCGGTGGCTTAGCCTGTAATCCCAGCGCTTTGGGAGGCCAAGGTGAGTGGATTGTCTGAGTCCGCGGGTTTGAGACCCGTCCTGGCAACTTGGCGAGCCCTCCTCTCTACAATAAATCAAAAAATCAGCCGGGTGTGGTAGCACGCGCCTGTAGTTCCAGCTACTTGGAAGGCTGAGGCGGAAGGATCGCCGGAGCCCAGCAGGTCGAGGCTGTGGTGGCCAGAAGCGGCCACTGCACTCCAGTCTGGGCAACAGTGAGACTCCAACTCAAAAAAAAAAAAAAAAAAAAAGCAAACAAGTAGCTTTCTTAAAGAAATAATTTCTAGATCTTAGTTCCTTTCTTTAAGCTAATGCATATCATATACCTTCTTAGGGAGTTAGAGATTAATTAGACTTTTCCTTAAAAATTGAGATACTTAATAAAAAGTTTACAGTTTTACAACATATTTAGTTTTTCAATAGCACCTTCTTATTTATTCATTTTAGACCAACTCTTTAAACTGGTTAATTTCTTCCCAGGTAAGTTAGCTTATTTTAGCTGTTATGTTGTAATGAATTAGTTTTTTTACTTTTATTTTTACTTTTTCATTATAGATAGCCCTTAATTTTACAGGAGCAATGGAAAGATATTTTTGATATGCCTTGCTATGAGATAAGGGAATTGGGGAATTTCAGTAGAAAAGATTGAAAAAGATAACTGGAGACAGTAAAGTAGTAGGTTTTTAAAAAGACATGTTATTTCCTCTGGAGATTTGAATGTGAGGATTTAATTTAATTTAATTTAATTTATTTTTTTGTTGAGTTGGAGTCTCACTCTGTCACCCAGACTGGAGTGCAGTGACTGCTCCCGGCCACAGCAGCCTCGACCTGCTGGGCTCCGGCGATCCTTCCGCCTCAGCCTTCCAAGTAGCTGGAACCATAGGAGCGCGCTACCTCGCCCGGCTAATTTTTTGATTTGTTGTGGAGATGAGGTCTCGCCAACTTGCCCAGGCGGGTCTCGAACCTGCGGGCTCAGGCAACCCACTCACCTCAGCCTCCCAAAGCGTGGGATTACAGGCTGAGCTACCGAGCCCGGCTGAATGTGAAGATTTTAAATAATAGTTTTATCATGTGATTATCAGTGCAGCAAGGCAATGAACAAGTGATCTGTTGCCTGTTTAAAATTTGTCAATGGGCTGTACCTTCTCCTCACAACTTGTTTTGTGTAAACTGTGCAGTTGGACAGGTCCCACTCTTAGAAGAGCTCTTCACTTTGAACATTTTGAACAAGGGGCTTGCGTTTTATTTTGCATTAGGACCCAGAAATGATGTGGTCAGTCCTGCCTTTTCCTATGAATGTTCCACTTAAGGCAAAGAAACACACATGACCCTAGTATAAAAGAAACTAGTATCTATTTCTCAGGTTGTTTAAGCTGGGCCAAAACATGTGAAAGTCCATTTTCACTGCATATTGAGTATAACTTTCTGTTTTCTACATTATTTCTCAGATATCATTCTGGCTCCATGTACCTGGAAGTACCCAGGGAAGTTATTTGGGACTCTGCCCTAAAACAGTAATGACCGTGTTTTATTTTGTCACATATCCTTGAATTTCTCTTGTCTGAGATGACAGTTGCTTCATTCTGCAACTCACATATCCTTTTTTATCATCTTGCAACAAGTTTTGTAGGCTGTTTTACCTAGAAAAGGGGCCTAGAGCTTTCAGCTGTCACAAATTGTTAGCCATGCAAGTATACTGGTAGCTTGAACTGAGACCACTGTATTATATCATCAGGTACTTTTTAAATTCAAGAAATTAAGGTAAAGAACATGCTCAAAGTGAAATAAAACTGTTTATAGAAGTTAACATTATAGAATTGTAAGATATTTATCATTTTTCCTTCATTTTTTTCATTGGCACCTGGTTGTAGTGTGACCCTTGTTTTCCTGTTTTGGCTTATATATGGTAAAATCTATAAATTTTTAGTTGTATAGTTCTGTGCATTTTAATAAACATATATTAATGTGTAACTGCCACATCGTTAAAGTGTAGAATATTTCTGTCATCCAAAAAATGTTCCCCAAACCCTTCTGTAGTCAGCCCTCTATCCCCACCCTCAGCCCTGGTAACTGCTAGTTGTATTTATGCCCTATAGGGTTTTTTTTTTCTAGAATGTTTTATAACTGGAATTATGCAATATGCAACCTTTTTACTATACATCTTTTATAATATTCCAGAATGCTATACAAATGGAAATGTATAGTATGTAGCTTTATCCACATAATGTAAAGGTCTTGACATTCGTCCATGCTGTTGAATGTGTCAGTAGTTCCTTCTTTTCTTTTGCAGTTTAGCGTTCTGTTATTTGGATGTGCCACAATTTGTCCATTTCATCAGCTGGTGGACATAGGGGTTTTTGAATCTTAATAAAAAAGATGCTATAAACATTTGCACGTGTGTTTCTGTGGGAATGTTTGTCTTCATTTCTCTTGAGTGAGTACCTAGGAGTGGGATTGCTGAATCACATAAGCATATATTTAACTTCTCAAAAGCCACCACATTGTTTTTCAAAGTAGTGATTTAGTTTGCATTCCTATCAGAACAAATGAACGAGTGTGTATTGCTCCACATCCTTGCTAGCACTTGGTGTTGTGAGCTTTTTAAAAAATTATCTACTTAAATATGTGTGTAGTCATATTTCATTACAGTTTTATTGTGATGTCTCTAATGTAATGTTGGGCATATTTTCATGTGCTTATTTGTCGTCTGTATAATCTTTGGTGAACAATCTGTTCAAATTATTTGCTTACTTATTTGTTTAATTGGTTTTTCTTTTTTAACTGTTGAGTGTGAGAGTTCTTTCTGTATTCTGAATAGCAGACCTTTGTCTTATATGTGTTTGCAAATACTTTCTCTCAGTCTTCAGATTGCCTTTCATTTTCTTGTAGTGTCCAATGAGGAATTTTAAATTTCAATGATACTCAATCTAACATTTTTTTATTTTACAGTTTATGCTTTTTTGTGTTCTATTTAAGAATTCTTAGCCCAATTCAAGGTAACAAAGATTTCCACCTTTGTATTCCAGAAATTTTAAAGTATAAGTTTCATGCTTAAATGCTTAATTCTCTGATGCCTTCAATTAAGGTTAATTTTTGTAAATAACAAAATAGATTTTGTTATTCTCATAATATGTTATTCTCATAATGTTTGGTATTGGTTGAGATTCTTTCCTTTTTTGGTTGTTTAACATATAGATGTTCAAGTTGTTTCAGCATTATTTGTTGAAAAAGCCTTTCTCCATTGAATTGCCTTTGCACATTTTTGAAAAATCTATATAGGCTGAGTGTGGTGGCTCACACCTGTAATCCCAGCATTTTGGGAGGCTGAGGTGGAAGGATTGCATGAGCCCAGGAATTTGAGACCAGTTTAGGCAACATTTCATCTCTACAAAATATCAAAAAAATTAGCGAGATGTAGTGCACGCCTATAGTTCCGGCTACTCGGGAGGTTGAGGCAGGGGAATTGCTTGAGCCCAAGAGTTTGAGGCTGTGGTAAGCCATGATTGTCACTGCACCCAGTTTTAGTGATAGAGTGAGTTGCTGACTCAAAAAAAACCCCAACTATTTACTGCAAATATACTGAGGCCCTCTATTCTGTTCCATAGCTCTGTGTCTGTCCTTTTACCAATACCATACTGTCTTACTCACTATAGCTTTAACTAGGTAGTGTGAGTACTCACACTGTATTATTCTTTGTCAAAATTGTTTTAGCTATGGTAATTCCTTTGCTTTTCCATATACATTTTGGAATCAGCTTCTTGATTTTTTTTTTTTTTTCCTTGAGTTGGAGTCTCACTCTGTCATCCAGACTAGAGTGCAGTGGCCGCTCCTGGCCACCGCAGCCTCGACCTGCTGGGCTCTGGCAATCCTTCCACCTCAGCCTTCCAAGTAGCTGGAACTACAGGCGTGCGCTACCACGCCAAGCTAATTTTTTGATTTATTGTAAAGATGAGGTCTTGCCAAGTTGCCCAGGTGGGTCTCGAACCCGCAGGCTCAGGCAATCCACTCACCTCAGCCTCTCAAAGCGCAGGATTACAGGCTGAGCCACTGAGCCCGGCTAGCTTCTTGATTTTTAAAACAAAACAAATCTGGGATTAGGATTGGATCTGCATTGAAATTGTTGATAAATTTGGAAAGATTTGATTTTTCTTCATGTACAGTTTTTCCTTGGTATTCGTGGGGGATTGGTTCTGGGACTTTCCCTCATATACCAAACTCAGTAGATGCTCAAGTTTCTTATGTAAAAGGGTGTAGTATTTGCATATGACCTATATGTATTCTCTTGTATACTTTATATCATCTCTAGATTGTTTATAATACCTAATGCAATGTCAGTACTTTGGAAATAGTTGTTATACTGTATTATTTAGAGAATGAAGAAAAAAGTCTGTGCACATGTTCAGTACAGACACATTCATCCATTTTTTTTTTTACCCTAGACATTTTCATTCTGCAGTTGATTGAAACAGGAGCCAATCATAATCCTGCAAGACACAATTCTAAACATCGTAATTCTGAATGTTGAAGTCCTGAAAGATCAAAATCTCAAAAATCTAATTCTGGAAAAAATAATTTAAAAAAATTTAAAGACATTTATTTGCATTTTAAAAAGGGAGTTTATTTGAGATATGTATGAAAACATAACAGAATACTTCATAGGCCACTGTATACAATAAAATAGTAATAATAATATACATATTTTTGCAAGTATAAACACTCAGGTATACTAACAATACTTGTACAGATATAATGGTTATGAGCAGATAAACTGTATTAATAAAAAAAAAAGTAGGCCATGGAAAGGGCTGTTCCTGTAGTCTCAGCTACTCAGGAAACTAAGGTGGGAGGAAAACTTTATTCTAGGAGTTGGAGTCTAGTCTGGGCAAAATAGTGAGACCTTGTCTCTTAAAAAAAAAAAAAAACAGCCAGGCTCAGTGGCTCAGCCTGTAATCCCACGCCTTGGGAGGCTGAGGTGAATGGATTGCCTGAGCCCATGGGTTCGAGACCCGCCTAGGCAACTTGGTGAGACGTCATCTCTACAATAAATCAAAAAATTAGCTGGGCATGGTAGTGCGCTCCTGTAGTTTCAGCTACTTGGAAGGCTGAGGCGGAAGGATCACCGGAGCCCAGCAGGTCGAGTCTGCGGTGGCCGGGAGCGGTCACTACACTCCAGTCTGGGCAACAGAGACTCCAACTCAAAAAAAAAACAACAAAGGAAGAGAGGGTTGAAAAGAGGCAGGGAGAGAGGGAGGCTGGAAGTCAAAAAATAAAATGTATAAACACATATCACTATAATTGGTAATTATATGCACCCGGCTTTATAACTGCAGTCATCTGAAATACCTAAGTTGTCTGACGAGATTGTTCAAAACCTGTGATGGGTTACCACCACATAGTCAGTTGCTCAAAGAGCCAAGATCTTGATAAATTTTATCTTTTGCAGATGTACAAAAAGACCTCTTCATTTGAGGAAGTGTCAACATTTTTACATACACGCAAAGTGCTTACACACAAAGTTAATGTGATAAAATGCACTTTCATGGAGTCAAATTTTTGATGTTTGAGGAGCAGAAGAAAAGTCTGGTCCAGGTGCAGTGGCTCAAACCTGTAATCCCAGCACTTTGGGAGGCCAAGGTAAGAGGATTGCTTGAGCCCATGGGTTCGATACCGGCCTGTGCAACTTGGCGAGACCTCGTCTCTACAATAAATCAAAAAATTAGCTGGGCATGGCAGCACGTGCCTGTAGTTCCGGCTACTTGGAAGGCTGAGATGGAAGGATCTCCTGAGTCCAGCAGGCCGATGCTGGGGTGGCCGTGAGCGTGCCACTGCACTTGAGTCTAGTCAACTGAGTGAGAGTCCAACTCAAAAAAAGAAAAGAAAAGAAAAAAAAGAAGTCTGGCCCAGATCTCAGAGGGAGAGGGAGACCAGTTGCCTTTTGTATTGTGTTCTGGCCCCTGGCCAATTGGAGCACCTAGTCCACTGAGACTCACACACTAATCTCTTCTGGAAACACTCTCACAGACACATCCAAAACAATATTTTACCAGGTTTCTAGGTACTCCTTAATCCAGTCAAGTTGACACCTAAAATTAAGTCCACAAGCCAGTTTCTTATCAACTTGGCATCCTTATGCATCTCCTTAAACCATACTTAATTTCCAAATAACAAGGTAAGAGTTTCACCTAACATGATATTCTGTGATTAATTTATTGACTTTTAGATGCCAAGAATTTTAGACGTTTGAGATTTTTACTTCAGGTAGTTTGCTCTTTAAAATTTCTTTTCTTTTCTTTTTTTTTTTTTTTTTTTTAGCAGAATCTCACTGTTGCCTAGGCTGGAGTACAGTGGCATGCTCACGGTCACCATAGCCTCGACCTGCTGGGCTCAGGCGATCCTCTTGCCTCAGCCTTCCAAGTTGCTGAAACTACAGGCACGGGCCACCATGCCCAGCTAATTTTCTGATTTATTTTAGAGACCAGGTCTCACCAAGTTGCCCAGGCTGGTCTTGAACCCCTGGGGTCAGGCAGTCCTCTTGCTTCTGCCTCCCAAAGTGGTGGGATTACAGTACATGAGCCACCATGCCCGGCTTTAAAATGTCAACATTTGAAATTATGTTTGGGATTGTCTTTCAGGATTATGATCCAAACCCAGTTGAATCCATGGATATGAAAGGCCAACTTTATTTTGAAGCTCTATTGTTAGGCTTATATATATTTAGGATATGTATTTTTTTGGTCAATTGACCCTTTTTATCATTATGTAATGTCCCTTTTTAACCTTGGTAATACTATTTGTTTTGAAGTCTACTTTGATATTAATGTAGTCATTCTAGCTTTTTTATAATTAATGTTTACATAGTATATTTCCTTTATACTTTTACTTCTAACCAAATTATGTCTTTATGTTTAAAGTGGGTTTCCTGTAGATAGTAATAGCATATTATTGGGTCTTGCTTTTTTATAGTCTAACATCAGGGCTTTCTTTAATTGTCCTAATGTGATCTGGCCTTACCACTTCTCCAACTTCACATATCTCATTACACTCATTATACTCTCCCTCCTTTGGGAGCACCAGATTAGCCTTAGTTCAGTTTGTAGAACTAGTGCGATTCTTTCTTGCTACAAACCATTGTTTTTGCTATTGTCTCTGCCTTGAATGTTCTCATACCCCATGGCATCCTGTCATCCTCCCCTTTCCAGCCTCTCATGCTGTAAACTTCTAGTAAATTCCTTTCTTGTCCCTCAAACCTCTTTTTAAATATCACCTCTTTTTTTTTTTTTTTTTGAGTTGGAGTCTCACTCTGTCTCCCAGGCTGCAGTGCAGTGGCATGCTCATGGCCACCCCAGCGTCAGCCTGCTAGACTCCGGTGTTCCTTCCGTCTCAGTCTTCCAAGTAGCCAGAACTACAGGTGCGTGCTACCATGCCTGGCTAATTTTTTATTAATTGTAGAGACGAGGTCTCACCAAGTTGCCTGGACTGGTCTGAACCCACAGGCTCAGGCAATCTACTTGCCTTGGCCTCCCAAAGTACTGGGATTATAGGCTGGGCCACTGAGCCCGGCCAAATATCACCTCATAACAGAAACCTTTTCTGACCACTCTATCTAGAGTAGGACCTCTCTGTACTTTTTAACAGAATCATGCTTATTTCTATCTTTGTTTATTTGCTTTGCATGTCTATTTGTTTACTATACTGTTTGCCTCCCACTACTCGAATGCCAACATTATGAAGATGAAAGGATTTTGTCTGTTTTGTTCTCCCTTGAATGGTTATTCTGTAGTACAGTATCTGACATATAGTGCACATTTATTGAATGGAGAAATGAATAATTTCAAAGTTTGGCTCTTTCTAGGACTTATGTAACCTTACATTCTTGTATGCATTCATCATTAGGCAGAAATGTATTTATACTTTCTAAATTACTCTTTACCCGTTAGCAATAACTTACATATCTCAAGTAATTTGTAGTAGTGTTAGTGTTCCGCCAAGTATAGATCTTTGTAAGATGCTTTATAAAACTTCTTTTTCTCTTTCTTTCTTTCTTTCTTTCTTTTCTTTCTTTCTTTCTTTCTTTCTTTCTTCTCTCTCCCCCTCCCTCCTCCCTTCCCCCCTCCCTCCTCCCTTCCCCCCTCCCTTCCTCCCTCCCTCTCTCCCTCCCTCCCTCCCTCCCTCTCTCTCTCTCTCTCTCTCCCTCTCTCCCTCTTTCTTTCTTTTTTTGGAGACAGGGTCTCACTCTGTCACCCAGACTGGAGTGCTGTGGCACGATCATGGCTCACCTCAACCTCGAACTCCAGGGCTCACGTAAGCTCCTGCCTCAGCCTTCCAAGTAGCAGGGACTACAGGCATGCAACACCACACTTGGCTAATTTCTATATTTTGTGTAGAGATGAGGTCTTGCTTTGTTGCCCAACGTTGTCTTGAATTCCTGGAGTCAAGTGGTCCTCCTACCTCAGCCTCCCGAAGTGTTGGGATTATAGCGTGAATGACTGTGCTTGGCTTATTTTCATTTGTTAAAAGCACCCCAAATTCTCAAAAACGCAGGTAAAACCAGGAGACAATAAACTAAAAACAGATTATTGATGTACTTTTATGAAAAATTCAGTTAGATGAACCGAATACCTAGCACAAAAATTTATAGTCACTTAGATATGCCTTTTCAGTTCATTGTTACATTTGTGTATGTAATGAGATATGGGGTACTGTTTAGGTTTGACATTTGATGACTAACCTAAAGCTCTGTTAAAATGTGAATAAACTAATAATGAAATATTAGAGCCTGTTTATTATCAGTTAATCATTAGGATCGACAAACATTAATAGTGGGAAGAAGAACAAAGTCTGCTTGGAAAGTAATTTATAATTTTATTTTTAAGTGACATTACTGAAGACTTATAATGTTAAATTTGACATATTAAAGAGTAACTTATAACAATAAGGAGTTTCCAGGTGAGGTGATGGAGTGAGAAGACAAAGGAATGTCTTCTACTGCAAACCAAGATAAATTTTAGATTAAATATCGCAATAACAACGACAAAAAAATCTCAATTATAGCCATATTTGA
This sequence comes from Cephalopachus bancanus, assembly GCA_027257055.1. NCBI lineage: Eukaryota > Metazoa > Chordata > Mammalia > Primates > Tarsiidae > Cephalopachus > Cephalopachus bancanus. The sequence continues at coordinate 2,078,514 of JAPVLO010000098.1, read as the reverse complement.
AGGCAGGAAAGGCAAATCTCCAGATGCCAGAGAGAACTCAGAAATTGAACATTAAAGTCTTAGAGGCCCATGAGACAGTAATTGGACTGGATATTGGCCTCTGGTATTTTAACCCAGACCAGGCATGAGAGTTGAGATCTTGGGCTGAATGTATAAGTAGTAACTAGAAGAGGACAGCTCATTAAAGAGTATTTTTAAATTTTTTTATTTTTTATTAATCAGTATTTTTTATTATGGTTTTGTGGGGTACAGTTAAGGGTTAGGTGTACAATTACGTTTCATTCAGGCACCCTGTTGATAAGAGGTGTTTTCCCATCCCCCGGCAGATATTTGCTACTGTTAATCCCATCCCCCTTCCCCCCATAGTTTCCCAGTACCGTCAGTCATTTTCTTATAGTATCACATTGGATGTTCAAGGTCCATTATATGAGTGAGAACATGTGATATTCGGATCTTTGTTTCTGTGAGAGGTCACTCAGTATTATAGACTCTAGTTCCATCCAGGTTGCTGCGAAATTCATGATTTTGTTCTTTTTTATGGCTGCGTAGTATTCCATCGTGTATATGTACCATATTTTTTTAATCCAGTCCTCTTTTGATGGGCAGCATGGTTGTTTCCAGGTTCTTGCTATTGTGAACAACGCTGCGATAAACATACGTGTGCAGGTATTAAAGAGTATTTTTACCTCATGAATCAGACCAGATACAGGAAGAAACTAAAAGAAATTCTGGATAAATGTAATCCAACTTTTGTTGTTAAGTCAAACAGAATGATCTGGCAATTGGATATCTATTCAAATATAAATGAAAGCCGGGCATGGTGGCTCAGGCTTGTAATCCCAGCACTTTGGGAGGTGGAGGCAAAAGGACTGCCTGAGCCAGGGGTTTGAGACCAGCCTGTGCAACTTGGCGAGACCCAGGCGTGGTGGCACACTCCTGTAGTTCCAGCTGCTTGGAAGGCTGAGGCAGAAGGATCACCTGAGCCTAATAGGCCAAGACTGTGATAGCCATGAGTGTGCTACTGCACACCAGCGTGGGGGACAGAACGAAAAAAAAAGAAAAAAGAAACTGAATCTGTTGCAGTCACTCATCTTTCAATCCCTATTTTTATCTTCCTCTTCTTACCACTGAATTTTTATTTTATTGCATGTTAAATAAAATTGTTAGGTAGAGAAAAGGGGTCGTCTCCTTGTCATTAACTTTTTTCTAGCTTTACTGAGGTATAACTGAGAAATGAAAATTGTATGTATCTAATGTGTACAGTATGATGTTTTGATATACATATACATCGTGAAATGATTATCACATTCAAGCTTATTAACATATCCATCGTCAGGCTTGGTGGCTCAGCCTATAATCCCAGCACTTTGGGAGGCCGAGGTGAGTGGATTGCCTGAGCCCGCAGTTTGAAACCAGCCTGGGCAACTTGCCAAGACCTTATCTCTACAATTAAAAAAAAAAATTAGCCAGGCGCGGTAGCGCACACCTGTAGTTCTGGCCACTTGGAAGACTGAAGTGGAAGGATCACCGGAGTCCAGGAGGTCAATGCTGGGGTGGCTGTGAGTGTGCCACTGTACTCCAGCCTGGGCGAGAGGGCGACTCCAACTCAAAAAAAAAACAAAAAACAAAAAACCCATCACCTCACAAAGTTACCTTTTTTGTGTGTATATGGTGAAAATACTAAAGATCTCTCTTAGTGTAAATTTCAAGTACTATATATAGCATATCATTATTAACTGTAGTCACCATGCTTTAAATCTCTAGAACTTACCTTGTAACTGCAAGCTTGTACTTTTTTTGGTCCTTAACTTTCTGTTTCTTGAAAACGCCTAAGTGTTATGGCTTTAGGAGAGACTATCTTGTAATAATAACACGTAGGGCAAATGTTCAGTCACTTATGAACTGTGATAGAATCAGCCAGATAACGTAAGCTTGTCTTTATATTGTTTTAATTATGTCCATAAAATAATCATTGGAAGAATATTTAATGTTTCATAAGTCTGGAGGGATAGAGCATATGTTAAGAAAAATGAAGTTGCTTTAGCAACCGTCTCTTCTTTTTCAGTATAAGAACCTGGGAGAAATTTACAGAAGTCATTACCATTGTCTATAAAGGGATAAAGTCATTAGCAGGGGAGTTCTTAAGTTTAAGTATCTTTTCAATAGTAGAATAGCATGGTAGAGTGGTTCTTGAGATAATATCATTATTTTAAAATGACTTGCATAGAATACAATGTTCAACTTTTCTATTTTCCTAGAAGTCATATATGATTTTAAATTGTTTTAAAATTTTTATTTAGTGCTCTAATACTGGTTTTAAATTTTGTTATGCTTGAAGCATAACAAGGAGAGTTGTAGTAAAATTTAAAAATCTAAGCGATTTTGCTAGGTCATTGACCTTTTTGAAAGTTTTAATAAAATTTAAATGTTGGGGTTTTATTTCAAGCTTTATATTATATCTCTAATGTTTTCACTCAGTGAGGGTTTCTGTAGACGTGTGAACCTATGTAATAAAATGCAGTATACGCATATTCATGTGTATCTGAGCATTTACTGAGTGCCCTCTCTGTGTTAGGCACTTGCTACCTGCAGAGCATATAAAGATGAAAGACAGACCTTATCCTTAAGGCACCCATAGCCTAGTGGGGAAGCAGACTATATAAAAATATATCCAGGATGATATGTGAACACAGAAGTAGGGTATCTGATTTGGATTTAAGGTATCAGAAAGACTTCTAGAATGTAGGATGCCTCAGCTTCATCTTAAAGTGCATGGTAGCACGTGCCTGTAATTCCGGCTACTCGGAAGGCTGAGGCAGAAGGGTCCAGATCGAGGCTGTGGTGGCTGGGAGCGGCCACTGCATAGTCTGGGTGACAGAGTGAGATGCCAACTCAGAATAAATAAATAAATAAATAAAGGAACATAGGAATTGGCCAAATAAAGAAGGAAAGAAAGGCCATTTTGATCTGCAATAAGACTTGCAGATATGAAAGGACATTCATCTATTCAACAGACATTTATTGAACATCTACCATATGCCGGGCATGTACAGTATAGTACCTACATTGGGGAGTATTGGAGAATAAAGCTGGACACACTTCCTGCCATACTGAATCTATATGAGAAAAAAGATTAAAATTGTAAGAATGGTTCTCACTTATAAATGGGAGCTAAGGCCAGACTTGGTGGCTCAGCCTGTAATCCCAGCACTTTGGGAGGCCGAAGCAAGTGGATTGCCTGAGCCCGTGGGTTCAAGACCCACCCAGGCAACTTGGCGAGACCTTGTCTCTACTATAACTAAAAAATTAGCTGGGTGTGGTAGCGGCACCTGTAGTTCCGGCTACTTGGAAGATTGAGGTGGAAGGATCACCAGAGCCCAGCAGGTCCAGGCTGCGGTGGCCGGAGTGTGCCACTGTACTCCACTCTGGACGACAGAGTAAGACTCCAACTAAAAAATAAATGGGAGCTAATCTAAGGATATGCAAGGACAGATGATGGTATAATGGATATAATGGACACTGGAGACTCAGGAAGGGAAAAAGGTGGAGAGAGAAAAAAATCACTTGTTGGGTACAGTGTGCACAGATGGGGAGGGTGGACAACCCTCCACTACCAAACTTAAAGTACTCAAAGCCCAGACCAAAAACTATTTGTATTCCACATTTGTATTTTTATTTGAAATTTAAAAAAAGAAAAAAAGGAAATCAAGGGAAAATAGGAACAAAAAAATTGTAAGAATGTATTTGTCATAAATGCAGTGAAGGTTGACAGATGAAAGTAAAACCAGGCACCCTTTCTGCCTTTTTGGAATGTACAGTCTATGTGGAGAAATAGATTAATACAGCAATCACACAAATAATTGTAAAAACTATAATTGTGATAAATGTAGCAAAGGAGAAATCCAAGGTGCTGTGAAAATATGTAATAGAGTCAGGGTTCCATGTGAAAGTAACATTGAACCGACAACTAAAGGATGGGTCTGTAAACAGATCACACAAAGTTGTATTGATCTCACTTTTACTGTTCTTATAAAACATAGATTCTTGGGTGTCTTTACAGATCTTCAAGGAGTTCAATCTAGTTAGAATATAGAGCATGTGCGGGAGAAGGAACAATGTTGAAGCTGAAGAAGTGGCAGGAACAAGATCATGGAAGGCCTTGCATACATTTTAGGAAATGTGGTTTTTATCTTGAAGATGATAGATATTGTGAACCATTGAAGGATTTGAAGCCAAGCTGGGAGAATCATAATCAGATTTGTGTTTTAGAACAATCTTCTTGAGAAAGGATTCCATGGAAAAGAAGACTAAATTAATATCCTCTTGTTTCTTTGCCAAATTATGCATGATATATTCTTTATTTTTAAATTTTAAGATTGTAGTTTAGTTTTTTCATTTCTGCCATGTCAATGACCATCTTTCTGTCTTTTATTTTTGTGATACACATATGGTGAAAACTGTGATTTTTATCTTAATTGATTGCAACAGACTCAGTTTCATTCAAATTTGAATAGATAACCAGTTGCTAGATGACTCTGTATTACTTATTGCTACCCCGGGCATTTAGCAATGTCTGGAGACATTTTTAGTTGTCACAGCTTGGGGGTTGCTACTCATGTCTAGTAAGTAGAGGTCAGAGATGCTGCTAAACACCCTAGAATATACAGGACAACCCTCCACTACTAGACTTATTCAGCCCAAGTGTTAACAGTGACGGCTGGGCTCAGTGGCTCAGCCTGTAATCCCAGCACTTTGGGAGGTTGAGGTGAGTGGATTGCCTGAGCCTGCGGGTTCGAGACCAACCCTGGGCAACTTGGCAAGACCTTGTCTCTACAATAAATAAAACATTAGCCAGGTGTGGTAGTGCGTGCCTGTAGTTTTGGCTGCTTGGAAGGCTGAGGCAAAGGGATTGCCTGAGCCCAGCTGGTCCTTGTTGGGGTGGCTGTGAGTAAGCCACTGCACTCCAACCTGGGTGACAAAGTGAGACTCCAACTCAAAAACAAAAAAACAAAAAGCCAATGACAGAAACCCTGAATTAAAGCAAGATTGATAAGACTTTCTTTGGTTAAAATATAACCTTGAATAGACATGATATTCTGTCTATACTATAGTATTTATTTGTTCATTCACTCATTTATTCTAAACGTTGCCAAATAACATTAAATACAGCATCTTTGTATTCTATATGCCATTATCTAATACAGAGTAGGCCTTGTTGAGATCTCTGTGGGGACCCAGTAAGTAGCAATTCTCTTTCGCTGAGTTCTGAGCCAGTTGAGAAACAACTGCATCTGGGAGCCAAAATAGTACCCTTGTCCTACTAAAAGCTAAGTTAGAAGATACAGCTTGTATTTGCTGGCAGATGGACTTCCAAATTCTGAACCTCAGAATTAGACGACTTATCCACCTAGTTATTGCAGCACTGGACTGGGACAAGTCCAATGTAGAAACCATCTGCAGTGGACTGAATGTTTGTGTCTCCTCCCCAAATTCATGTGTAGAAATCCTAATCCCCAGTGTGATGGTCTTTAGCCCTCTTTCTGTTACGTGAGGACACAATGAGAAGTCAACAACCTGCAACCCAGAAGATGGCTTTCACCAGAACCTGACCACGCTAGCAAACTAATCTTGGGCTTCCAGCCTCTAAAACTGTGAGATAACAAATCTCCATTGTTTATAAGCCGAACAATTTATGGTACTTTCTACTTTGTTGGCTCACTCCCAAGAGGCAAAAGGAGGGAGCTGAGCCAAGCATATGCAGTTTATTTTTTTTCCAGATTTGCCAACCATTCTCTCTCTCCTTGAATAGAGGGAAGAAAGGCATAGAGGAGGGCCAAGAGTTTTGTTAGCAGTTGAGCTCCCTCCATCTGGAGGGATACATAGGAAAGGATAAGAAACCTTCTGCATAATGGTCCTCAGTAGATAGATGATTATGATGTAGAATCTACCTAAGAGATTATGGTATAGAATCTACCTACACCATGAATGCATACAAAGGCTAACGGGAATTCAATTTTTCTTTTCTGGATTTGCATGCATTTATTGTCTAATTTAGCCAACAGTTAACCAATAACCAAATGACTACAACCAGAACAAGGGAAAATTAATTAGAATTTTAGATTATAAAAGGGATATTGAAGCTTATTTAAGTCCATTGGATCTCAGTCTTGATTGAACATTGGAATTGCTTGAGAAGATTTTTTTTTCTTTTTTTTGAGAAAGCAGGATTTATTGAGAGGACAGAAAAGCTCCTACAGTGGGAGGGGACCTGAGGGGGTTGCCCCGAGATTTTAAAAACTACGTCAGGGTACCATCCCAGAGCATTTAAAATAAATTCTTGGGTAGGAGGGGGTGGGTCTTGGGCATTACTGTTTTGTAAAAAGCCTCTTAGAGGATTCTACTGCACAGCTGAGATTGAGAATCACTAATCCAGTCTAACCTCATTTTATATTTTAAAGAAAACTAAATCCCAGAGAGTTTTAGTAATTTGACAAAGGCTGTACTTAGAGTTTGAGTATGAATCTGACCTTCTACCTCAGAGTTCAGGGCATCTTGAAAACAAAGCTTTGGATGAGTTTACTTTTTTTCATAATTTTAGTTCAACAAAAAAATTTGCAAAAGTTGTAGTCTCTTGTCAGGAGACCTGGATTTTTTTTTTGAATCAGTGTCTCACTCTGTCATGCAGACTGGAGTATAGTGGCATGCTCACAGTCCCTGCAGACTCCATCTCCTGGGCTTAGACAATCCTTCTGCCTCAGCCTCCCAAGTAACTGGGACTACAGGTGCGTGCCACCATGCCCAGCTTATTTTTTGATTTATTGTCGAGACACAGTCTCACCAAGTTGCCTGGGCTGGTCTTGAACCCTTGGGCTCAGGCAATCCTCTCGCTTCTGCCTCCCAAAGCAGTGGGATTACAGGTGTGAGCCACCATGTCTGGCAGGAGACCTGAATTTTAGGCCATTGGGGTGTCAATTTCCTTCTTTTTAAAAATTAAATTTTTTAATTACAAAATTTTTTTAAAATTACGAGATAAGATCAGTTCCAAAGTTTTTTCAGTCAGTAAAACTCTATGCTTCTATAGTTTCAAATATAGAGAATGAACTTTATTGCTCCTTAGGTAGGGTTAATTGTTGTTTTAACTTTTACTATAGGATCTACTATCTAGTCAGGCATAGTGACTGGCACCTGTAATCGCAACACTTTATGAGGCTGAGACAGGAAGATTGTTTGAGCTCAGGAGTTTGGGACCAGCCTAGGCAATATAGTGAAGCCTTGTCTCTACAGAAAATAAAAAAATTAGCTGGGCAAGGGGTGGTGGCATGTGCCTCTAGTCCCAGCTGTTATTGCACTTCTGCACTCCAGCCTGGGTGACAGAGTGAGACCCTGACTCAAAAAATATACAAAAAACCCCGAATCCATTGTTTAGCAAGTGTGAAGCTAGGTGCCTTTATTTACAGTAACTCAGTTGAAATATTTTAGGATGGGTTTCTGATAGGGAATCAATAAACTCTTGATGCTACCACTATTTAAAATAATATCTTAAATATCTGGGCTGCTTAATTGTTTCACTAATTTACTGTAGGTATGGGCTTTAAGAACATGTTTACATGATAGAAAATATCAGGAAAAATGCTAATTCTTCTTGGATATATCCAAGCATGGATATGTTCAGATATCTGGATAATTACTTTAGTCCATTTAATTTAGTCAGAATATTTATCAGTATATAAATATAACAAGAAAAAAATTCACTTTGGTTCTTTTACTTATTTTTGTGTTCATTTAGTTACTTATAGTGATCACTTAGAAAGTGTTATTTGAAATTTAAGTTGATCATTTAAATTGTTACAGCTTCTGGCTCTAAGGACAGAGCCTATTATATTCCAGGAACTAAGCTACGCACCTCCCCCTTCCCTGCCCTACATAGCATTCTCTCTCTGGCACCTAGGAAGTACATAGTAAATTTGAGTTGGCTTAATTACTGTTTTATACTCTGGTATTAATAGCCCACTGTATCTTTTTTCCATATATATCTCAACTGGAACGTTACTTTTGGTACTGTTTGCCAGTGAATTGTAATGGAAACACTAACACTAATGAATAGTGTTATTTCAATAAATACTTCTATTAGTGTTAGTTACTTATAAGCTCCTCTGTGCTTGTCCATTATTTTATAACTGGATGAATTTTTCCTGACTTCTCCTTCCTGAGTAAACCTCAGATGGGGCAGGAATCAAGACACTATTATTTTCAGCCATGCTTGAGGAAAAGGAATACTCTTGTTAAGCAATTTTATGTTTTTTTCAACTTCTAATAATTCTATCAATGAAAGTTATGGGACAGTTCTTTAAAGGTCTCATTTGTCTTTCATTTTACATTACCCTTAACTTTCTACATAATAGATCTTTTTTCTAGTATAGGTAAAATTTCTATTTGAAGGCAAACATTAAATGTGCTATTTTATTTTTGTCACAAGTCTCTAGGATTTATGTGCATATCAAATGGCAACTATCATTCTGGAGTAAAAATGTTAAAAATTTAACTCATGTTCATTGACTCAGCTTTGAAATAATGTCATGGGAGCTTTTTACTGAACTTGCAGAATCTGGAATTTTTTGAAGCACCATGATACTTGTTGGTTATTATTTATTACATATTGAGAATTGGTCTGCTGGTATATACTATTCAAAAAATAAAATATTTTAGTTATTTTGGACATATGTTAGGTAAAAATTCAAGATAAAGGTTATCTCTTACAGTGATAGGGTGGGGAACAGAGGAGAATGAGGTTGGGAATAAATATATAGAGATTTCAACTATACTGATAGTTTTAGTTTTCAAACTGGGTGATGGGCACATGGAGTTCACTATGTTATTCTTTATACTTTTGTATAAGATCAATATTTCTTAATACATTTTAATGTTAAAAGTAAACTAGGTAAGAATAAGTTGATTGTGCAAACACCAGAAGTATACTTTTTTAGCCTAGAAATTATTTGTTGAAAAACTTTGCAGAGGCCAGGCTCGATGGCTCAGCCTGTAATCCCAGCATTTTGGGAGGCCGAGGCGAGTGGATTGCCTGAGCCTGTGTGTTTGAGACCAGCCCGGGCAAATTGGCAAGACCTCATCCCTTGCCAATTAATAATAAATAAAAAATTAGCCAGGCGTGGTAGTGCGTGCCTATAGTTCTGGCTACTTGGAAGGCTGAGGCAGAAGGATTGCCTAAGCCCAGCAGGTCGACACTGGGGTGGCCCTGAGTTGTGCCACTGCACTCCAGCCTGGGAGACGGAGTGAGACTCCAACTCAAACAAAGAAAACATTGCAGAAATAAGTTTTCTTGAGAAATTTGCAAATAGTGGAATTAGGCCAGGCATGGTGGCTCAAGCCTGTAATCCCAGCACTTTGGGAGGCAGAGGCAAGAGGATTGCCTAATCCCAGAGGCTCGAGACCAGCCTGGTCAACCTGACAAGACCTTGTCTCTATAATAAATAAATTTTAAAAAAATTAACTGGGCGCGGCGACATGCACCTGTAGTTCTAGCTACCTGGAAGGCTGAGGTGGAAGGATTGCCATGAGCTTGCCATTGCAGTCCAGTCTGGGCAACAGAGTGAGATTCTGACTAAAAAAAAAAAAAGAAAACAAAGAAAGAAAAAGAAAATAGTGGAATTATTTGGCAATAGAAGCAGAGTGTTTCAAGTCTAAAAGACAGGATGGAAGAAAGCAAAACTAAAGCAAATGGATTCTTGGGGTGGGGGTGGGGCATACGAAAAGTAGAGCCACTCTAACAGTTTCTTGTCATAGTCAGAATATAGCCTCAAAATGGGCAAGAGACTTGTGTACACTTCATACAAAAAGTCATCAGTGATATTTGCCAAAGTCTTGGGAGTGGGAGGAATATGAGAGAAAGGGAAACCAAGCAAAGACTAAATTTTTCCAAGGGGAGTTTTACATAGAGTTCACTAAATGCTTGGGTTTTTTATTAATCAGTTCATTTATCTTCTGCCTGACCATGTTGCTTTACATCAAGGCTTAAATAAGCAGCTTTCACTGCATATGAAATTTCTTATTTTTTTGTAGTAGGTGTGACTCAGAGACCAAGCTGTAAATCTCAAACCCTGTTTGTGTTGACAAACATAGTACTACAGAACTCTTGAGAAGTCATTCAGACTTTCTATTGGCAGGATTCCAGAGACAGAGTAATTAATAAGTCTTTGGGGGAACTGGACTCTCTTCTAAGAAGTTTGGGTTAAAATGCTTTAAAAAAAAGTTTCACAAATCACAAAAAGCAGATATGCAGGCAACTTGAATGATAAAAGATTTTTTCACAGTTGCTAAATGATGGTAAACTTGCTTTTTGACAAAGTTGTGAAGCCTTTTAAAGCTGTGTTCTCAGTCTGCGGCCTCTCCTTCTGTTTCCTTATTCCCTTTAGTGCTAACAATTTTTTCTAAGTTTGTTTTTCAATTCTACCTTTTTTTTTTCATTCCTTCTCCATCATAGATCAGGAGGGGATCTGATATTACTCATTACTCACTGATTGATTATTCTTTAGAGTCTTTAGTGGGTGGAATGTTGGTCCCAGAAAGATAGTTCACGTATTAGCCCTAAAACTTGTGAATGTGACTTTACTTGGAAAAAGAGTCTTTGAATACGTAATTCAGATTAAGGGTTATCCAAGCAGGCCCTAAATCCAGTGACAAATGTCTTTTTAAGAGACAGATTCTTTTAAAAAATAGAATGAGAGAGACACAGAAGAAGAGAAGGCTATGTGAAGATGAAGGCAGAGATGAGAGTTATGCAGCCACAGGCCAAGAATCCTGGAGCCACCAGAAGCTGAAAGGCAAGACAGGATTTTTCCCTAGAGCATATGGAGGGAGCACGGCCCTGATATAACCTTGATTTTGGGCTTCTGGCCTCCAGAACTGTGAGAGAATAAATTTCTGTTCTTTTACGTTACCAAGTTCGTGGTAATTTGTTGTGGCAGACGTGGGAAACTAGTAGATCTCATGAGAGTCCTTGTTGGTGTCAAGAAAAGTGGGTATTGATCTTTTACCTTTCTGAACCTTGGTTTCTTCATCTGTAAAATAAGATAATTAAATAACATTTAAGGCTCCTTCCACCTGTAAGAATCCTTTAAAAATAAACTGAAGTCAATTAAAAGCTGCAGATTTAAAGTAGGGAAAGGGCCGGGCTCGGTGGTTCAGCCTGTAATCCCGCGCCTTGGGAGGCTGAGGTGAGCAGATTGCCTGAACCCGCGGGTTCGAGACCCGCCTGGGCAGGCAAGACCTCATCTCTACAATAAATCAAAAATTAGCCGGGTGTGGTAGCACGTGCCTGTAGTTCTAGCTACTTGAAAGGCTGAGGCGGAAGGATCGCCGAAGCCCAGCAAGCGAGGCTGCAGTGGCCGGGAGTGGCCACTGCACTCCAGTCTGGGTGACAGAGTGAGACTCCAACTAAAAAATAAAAAAATAAAATAATAATAATAAAGTAGGGAAAGGGATTGCCAGAAACACTGGTATTAGCAAAAGGAGGGAAGGTTTTTAGTCATATTACTACAGTTTTATCTCTTCATCAGCATAAATGAAGAATAGCTCATCTCCATACTTGGGCAAAACAACAAGAGCAGCCAGAACCCCCAAAACAAGATGGAACAAAACAAAGAAACCCTACCAGAAAGCAAAATAAAATTTTAAAACTGTTCTAGAAAATTGTGATGACTACCTGGCTTCTTTTGTCTGAGTAAATTATCTTTTTTTGTTGTTGTTAACTTTCCTCAGTAGGACAAAATAACGTAGTTAAAAAATATTTTTCACCAATGTGCTTAATCCTCTACGTATTATGTAATATATGACTCCTGTGACTTATCTTTCACTCAGGTAAGCATCTCACCAGAACTTAACAACATATATATCATTGTAATGTGGAATCTTAACGACAGTATAGCACTGTAACCTTCTAGTAGACTTATGGTTGTACACTTCCCTTCAAATCCATCATATATTATGTTTACATCATTTATTAGCACCTCTTTGTAGTAAGTTTTATTGGGAGAACTTTCACTAGACCAAGAACTTTCCTGTTGAGTCTCTAAATAGATGTATGCTAAATAAATTACTAATTTTAGGGTAGATTCCAAAGCAAACATTTTTCTAGTAAATGTATTCTTTAAATCCGTGTTTTCTCAGCTGTTTGCTTTGAGTAACCTAATTTGCCAAAGTCAACTTTTTTTAAAAGCCATTTTTTCCATTGGTCAGTTTCTGCTCACTTGTTCCTTTATAGTATGGAATTTTTTTAGTGACATCAGAGTAGCTGTTGATTGGACATATTAAAGGAAATATTTTTATAGTTACGCTAGTGCAAATCTTTCCAGAATGTTTCCATTAAGACATACTTCTTTTGATTTATAGTCATTGAATATTTGTTGGCACCTTCTATATGACAGCAATGATAGCTCATCTACCTGCAATGATACCTCGCCAAGTCATGGTATATACAGAATATGCCACCAAAATAGTGATGATTATTTTCTCCACTCAATACCTATCTTTGTTTTTTATTTTAAAATTCATTGTTTTTAAACCAGTTTAGACATAGGTATTTGCTGTCTTAAGCTTATGTATGAAGTGTATGCTCTCTAATACTGCATAAATATCCAAATTCCTTAAAAAATATGCTCTTAAAAATAATATATCAATTTCTCCTGGTACATTGCCTGACATGTAGTTGTTTCCTTTTTTATAACATATTACTACAAAGCAGTTAATTTTAAAGAGAGAGTAACTGTTAAGTCTTTATTAGAGTTTAACTTATATATCTTTCCTGGGGAACTCCAGGAATACCTGAGGCTGCCTCTGTCCTTTGTGTGTGTAGATGGGGGCATTAAACAGCAGGAGCCTTGTGAAGAGGAATTCAGGTTGTTTTCATTTCCCAAGAACCTGAGTTTAGGCACTGCTAGGAAGGACTGATGAGTTGTATAATAAATCCCTTTGGTGTTTTCCCAGCAATGTAAGTTCACCAGAGGCAAGATGGAATAAAAGACATGGGTCCTCCAGAGGGGCTCAGCAAAGAATATGCTGTTGAGGCAATTAAGTGAGTAAAACTGAGTATATGTGCAGCTGTCTGAGTATATGTCTCCAGGCCAACTTGAGGAGCCTTTGCATAAATGTCTTAAGAGTTACTAATTATAAACTTATATTTTGATATTACATGCTTTTAAAAACTACATGTACTTCCCCCTTGAGGTTCTGATATGTGCCCATATAGACCTTACTCTACTACCTGTCCAACTGAAAAGTACTGTTCTTCATAATACAGTTGGATGATGACATTCATATCCATGGCCTCAAATAACTTTGTGGACTATTAAAATTCTTTGTCCTTTCCAGTCTTTGTGTGTGTTTCTGCTGCCTACTAGATGTCTACAAGTCTATCACAAGGTACTTCAAGTTCAACATGTAGAAGACTATAGACACCATCTACCCCCCTTCTAAAATCTACTCCTTATGTAATTCGTTTTTTAACAGCCTTTTTGAAAAAAAAAGTGCACATGTTTAAAGAGCACAAATTTAACAAGTTCTGACATATGTGCATCTGAAACTGTTATCATAATCAAGATTATGTGAAATAAATATAGCCAAGTGAATAGATATCAAGATATCAACAGTTATCAATAGGTATCTACCACTCCTAAAGGCAATTCCTACCTTCCATTCCCTCCCTGTGCCACCATTCTTCTTCCCCACTCCAGCTGCGACTACTAATTTGCTTTTTAAAACTTTTTATTACATTTAAAAAAAAATTTCAGTAGTTTTAGTAGGTACAAATAGGTTTAGGTTACGTGGTTGCATTGAATAGTGGTGAAGAAGTTTGGGCTTTAACTGTACCCACCACTTCTACTTGTGCACATTGTATCTGATAGGTGATTTTTTTCATCCCTCCACTCCCTTCTGAATCTCCAGTGTCCACTATACCATTTTCTATGCATTTGCAGATCCTTAGTTTAGCTCCCACTTATAAGTGAGAACATGCAATGCTTGACTTTCTGTTCACTTAAGATGATATTCTCCAATTCCATCCAAGTTGCTGCAAAATACATTATTTCATTCTTTTTGACATCTGAATAGTATTTCATGGTGCATATATATACCACTTTTTCACGGATTGGTTGATGGGCATTTAGGTTCCTTCCACGTCTTTGCAACTGTTGAATTGTGCTGCTGTGAACATGCGAGTGCAAGTGTCTTTTTAACATAGTGAACTCTGTTCCTTTGGGTAGATGCCTAGTAGTGGGATTGCTGGTTTAAATGGCAGATCTGCTTTTAGCTCTTTAAGAAATCTCCATATCGATTTCCATAGAAGTTGTACTAATTTGCATTCTGCTAACAGTGTATGAACAATCCCTTTTCACTGCATTCACACCAGCATCTATTGGTTTTTGATTTTTAAATAATAGCCATTCCGACTGGTATAAGGTGGTATCTCATTGTGGTTTTAATTTGCATTTCCCTGATAATGAATGATGTTGAGCAGTTTTTCAAATATTTGTTGGCTATTTGTATATCTTCTTTTGAGAGTTGTCTGTTCATGTCATTTGCCCACTTTTTAATGGGATCATTTGCTTTTTTCTTGCTGACTTAGTTCTTAGTAGATTCTGGATATTAGTCCTTTGTCAGATGTATAGTTTGCAAATATCTTCTCCCATTCTGTAGATTGCCTGTTTGCTTTGATGATGATGATGATGATGATGATGATGATGGTGATGATGATGCTGTGCAGAAGCTTTTTAGCTTAATTTTTAAAGTCCTACTTACTTATTTTTGGTTTTGTTGCCTTTACTTTTGGGGTTTTAGCCATAAATTCTTTGCCTAGACCAATGTCCAGAAGAATTTTTTCTAGGACTTCTAGGATTTTTATGGTTTCAGGTCTGACATTTAAGTCTTTAATCCATTTTGAGTGAATTTTTGTATATGGGGAGAGATGGGTCAAGCTTGATTTTTCTGCATGGAGCTATCCAGTGTTTCCAGCACCATTTGTTGAATAGGGTGTCCTTCCCCTGGCTATTTTTCTGTCTGTTTTGTCAGAGATCACTTGGTTGTAGGTATTTGGGTTTATTTCTGGATTCTCTGTTCTGTTCCATTGGTCCATGTGTCTGCTCTTGTACCAGTATCATGTTGTTTTGGTTACTATAGCATTGTGGTATAATTTGAAGTCAGGTAATGTGATCCTTTGTTCTTTTTTCTTAGGATTGCTTTGGCTGTTCTGGCCCTTTTTTGATTCCATACGAATTTTAGGATTGTTTTTCCTAATTCTGTGAGAAACGATGCTGGTGGTTTGATAGGGATTGCATTGAATCTGTAGATTACCTTGGGTAATGTGGTCACTTTAACAGTGCTGGTTCTTCCAATCCATGAGCACAAGATGTTTCTCCATTTGTTAGTGTCCTCCACAGTTTCTTTCATCAGTGTTTTGTAGTTCTCCCTGTAGAGATCTTTCACCTCCTTGGTTTTATATATTCTTGGGTATTTTAGCCTCTTGCCTGCTATTGTAAATGGAAGTGAGTTCTTGATTTGATTCTCAGTTTGGTTGTTGCTGTTGGTATGTAGCAGTGCTACTGATTTGTGTGTTGATTTGTATTCTGAAACTTAACTAAATTTGTTTTCTGTTACTACAGATTCGTTTGATTTTCTGGAGTAGGGGTTGGCAAACTATGGCCCATGAGCCAAATCTGGCCAGCTGCCGTTTTTGTGAATGAAGTTTTGCTAAACTACAACACCACCTTGCTGTTTGATTATTATCTATGGCAACTTTCAGGCTTCAGTGGTAGAGTTAAGTATTTGCAACAGGGACATTATGGTCCATAAAGCTTAAGATATTTACTGTCTGACTCTTTACAGAAAAAACTTGCTGATAGCTGTTCTATAGTTTTATGTACTTTGAATCACACAGTATGTGCTTTTTTGTGTCTGGCTTCTTTCACTCAGCACAGTTATTTTTATATTTGCTCATGTTTTGCATGTATCAATGGTTCATTTCTTTTTATTGTTAAGTAATATTACATTGTATGAATATACCACAGTTTATCTGGTCACCTGTTGATGGACATTTGTGTTATTGCCAGTTTTGGGCACATATAGGATATATGACTGCAATGGGTATATTATGTACAAGACTTTGTGGAGATATATACATATATTTTTATTTAATTTGAGAAAAACATTTAGAAGTAAAACATCTGGATCATATAGTAATTGTGTGTTTAAAAGTTTCAAACTATTTTTCTAAGTGGTTATACCATTTTACATTCCCTTAAGCAGTATATTAGAGTTCTAGTTCTTCCATATCCATACTAGCACCTGGTATGGTCAGTCTTTTAAAGTTGAGCTATTCTAGTAGGTGTGTAGTAATATCTTATTGTTGTAATTTGCATTTCCATAATGACTAATGATGTTGAGCATCTTTTCATGTTATTTATCTGCGTGTTTTCTTTGAGAAAGTATCTTTCAATCTTTTGCTCCGTCTTTTTAGTTTAATATATTCTTGGGTATTTTAGCTTTTTGGCTGCTATTGTAAATGGAACTGAGCTCTTCATTTGATTCTCAGCTTGGCTGCTGTTGGTGTTTTTTATTATTAAGTTTCAAGAGTTATTTATATATTGTGAATACGAATCCTCTATCAAATGTGTTATTTGCAAATATTTTCTCCCAACTCGTAGCTTGTCTTGTCATTCTCCTAACATAATTTTTCAAAGAGCAGATGTTTTAAATTTTGATGGAGTCTAACTTTTCAATTTATTCCTATTAGAATTATGTTCGATTTAGATGTCAACTAAGATAGCTTTTCATAACCCAATGTCATAAAGATTTTCTTTTGTGTTTTCTTATAGGAGTTTATAGTTTTAATTTTTATAATTATAATCCATTTTTAGTTCATTTTTCTGTGGAGTGTCGGGTGTCAAATTTCATTTTTTTGGCATATGGTTTTGCAGTTGTTTCATTGCCATTTGTTGTAAGACTATCCTTTCTCTATTGAATTGCCTTTCCATCTTTGTCAAAAATCAGTTTTCCATGTGTATATGGTTCTGTTTCTGGATCCTCAGTTCTGTTTTGTTGATATGTTTTTCTATCTTGATGCTAGGAGCACACTCTACTAATTACCGTAACTTTAAGGTAAGTCTGGAAATCAGGTAGTGTTAGCCCTCCAATTTTGTTGTTTTTGACTATTCTAGGTCCGTTATATTTTCATATGACTTTTAAAATCACTTGTCAGTTGCTGGGATTTTAGTTGGGGTTATGTTGAATTTATAGATCAGTTTGGAGGGAATTGAAATCTTACCAACATTAAGTTTTCTAATCCATGAACAAATTATATCTTTTCATTTAATGTTGCTCATCAATGTTTGGTGCTTTTCAGTGTGCAGATCTAAGTTAATTCCATCATGGTCAACTAACATGTTTGTATGACTTAAAGTCTTTTAAATATAAATTTACTGAGACTGAATTTACGGTACAGAATATGGTCTATCTTGGTAAATATTCCATGTACACCTAAGAGCAATGTATATTCTACTGTTGTTAGGTGGAGTGTTCTATAAAAGTCAATTCAATCATGTTGATCAGTAATGTTGTTTAAGCCTTTGCTATCATTGCTGATTTTCTGTCTGCTCATGATCACTTTTTGAGGGATATGAAAATCTTTGATTATAATTGTGATTTGTCTGTTTCTCTTTGCAGTTATGTCAGTTTTCTTCAAATATTTTTCTTTTATCAGGAGCATAACAAACATTTAAGATTGTTCTGTCCTTTGAATAAATTTATCTTGTTATCATTAGGAAATGATTTTTAAAAATCTCAGGTCTTCTTCTTTGCTGTGAAGTTTATTTTATCTAATATCAATATAGTTACCTTAGTTTTCTTATGATTAGTGTTAATAATATCTTTTTACATTTACCTATTTGTGTCTTTGCATTTTAAATACATACTTTTTTAGGCAGTATAGAGTTGGGTCTTGCTTTTTTTATTGTTGGTTTTTTATTTTTATTTTAGATTCAGGGATACACATGCTTGTTCATTACATGGATGTATTGTGTAGTGGTGAGGATTGAGTCTCAAGTGGCCCATTCCCCAGAGAGTGAACATTGTGCCCCATATATAGTTTCTGAACCCTAACACTTCCCCCCTTATTGGTGTCCCCAATGTCTATTATTCCCATCTTTGTGACCGTTTAGCTTCCACATATGAATGAGAACATGTGGTGTTTGGTGTCCTGTTTCTGAGTCATTTCCCTTGTCATGATGATCTCTGGTTCCATCCATGTTGCTGCAAAGGACATGATTCCATTCTTTTTTATGGCTGCATAGTATTCCGTATTGTATATATAACACATTTTCTTTATTCAGTTATGTTGCGGGGCACTTCGCTTTGTTTCATGATTTTGCTGTTGTGAATAGTACAGCAATGAACACAGGAGTACAGGTATCTTTTTAATATATTGATTTCTTTTCCTTTTGGTAGGTACCTAGAAGTGGGATTGCTGGTCAAATGGTAATTCAGTTTTTAGTTCTTTGAGAAATCTCTAGAGTGTTTTCCATAGAAGTTGAATTAGTCTACAATCTGACCAACAGTGAATGAGTGTTTTCTCCACAATTGTGCCAGCATCTGTTGTTCTTTGACTTTCTAATAATAGCCATTCTGACTGGTGTGAGGTGATATCTCACTGTTATTTTAATTTGTATTTCTCTGATGATTAGTGATGCTGAGCATTTTTTCATGTGTTTGTTGGCCGCTTGTGTGTCTTCTTTGGAGAATTATCTGTTCATGTCCGTTGTCCACTTTTTGATGTGGTTATTTGTTTTTTTCATGTTGAGTTGTTTGAATTCCTTTTAGATCCTAGATATTAGCCCTCTGTCTGAGGTGTAATTTGCAAATATTTTATCCCTTTCAGTCGTTTTTCTGTTCACTCTGTTGATTATTTCTTTTGCTGTACAGAACCTTTTTAGTTTAAGTCGCATTTGTCTATTTTAGTTTTTGTTGCAGTTGCTTTTGGGGTCCTTGTCATAAATTTTTTGCCTAGGTCAGTGTTCAGCAGAGTGTTTTTAAAGTTTTCTTCTAGGATTTTTATAGTGTCAGGTCTTACACTTAAATCTTTGATCCATCCTGAGTTATTATATATGATTTTTGTACATAGTGAGAGATAGGGGTTCAGTTTCATTCTTCTGCAATGGCTAGCCAATTTTTCCAGCCCAATTTATTGAATAGAGAGTCCTTTCCCCATTATTTATTTATTTTTGACTTTGTCAAAGAACAGTTAATTGTAGAAATGTGGTTTAGTTTCAAGGTTCTCTATTCTGTTCCGTTGGCTAATCTCTCTGTTCTTGTACCAGTACCATGAGTTTTAGTTACTGTAGCCTTAGGTATAATTTGAAGTCAGGCAGAGTGATACCTCCACAATTATTTTTTGTTTGTTTGGTTTTGGGTTTTTTTTTGAGTGATAGTCTCACTCCATTGCCCAGCCCAGACTGGAGTGCGGTGGCGCGCTCATGGCCACCCCAGCGTCGACCTGCTGGGCTCCAGTGATCCTTCTGCCTCAGCCTTCCAAGTGGCCTGAACTACAGGCGCACGCTACCATGCCTAGCTAATTTTTTACTTTTTTGTAGAAATGAGGTCTCACCAAGTTGCCCGGGCTGTTCTCAAACCCACGGGCTCAGGCAATCCACTCGCCTTGGCCTCCCAAAGTGCTGAGATTACAGGCTGAGCCATCAAGCTTGGCCTGCAGTCGTTCTTTTTGCTTAGAATTGCTTTGGCTATTCAGGCTCTTTTTTGATTACATATAAACTTTAGGATTGCTTTTTCTAGTTCTGTGAAGAATGAAGATGGTATTTTGATAATATTGCATTGAATCTGTAGATTGCTTTGGGCAGTATGGTCATTTTAATACTATTGATTCTTCAAGTCCATGGACATGAGAATGGGATATTTTTTGTGTTGTCTGCAATTTCTTTCATTAGTGTTTTGCAGTTTTCCTTATAGAGGTCTTTCACTTCCTTAGTTGGGTGTATTCCTAGGTATTTTATTTGTTTTGGGTTTTTTTTGTGGCTAGTGTGAATGGGATCGAGCTCTTGATTTGTTTCTTGGTTTGAGTGTTGTTGAGGAACACTACTGATTTTTGCACATTGACTTTGTATTCTGAGACTTTACTGAGGTCATTTATCGGATCTAGAAGCTTCTTGGAGGAGTCTTTAGGGTTTTCCATGTATACAATCATGTCATCTATGAACAAGAAAAGTTGACTTCCTCCTTGCTGATTTAGATGCCTTTTAGTTCTTTCTCATGCCAGATTGCTTTTGCTAAGATTTCTAGTACAATATTGAGCAAGAGTGGTAAGAGTGGATATCTCTGTCTTGTTCCTGTCATGAGGGGGATTATTTTAAACTTTTTTCCAGTTAAGTATGATGTTAGCTATTGGTTTGTCATGTGTAGTTCTTGTTATTTGAGATGCGTTCCTTCAGTGCCCAGTTTATTGAGGGTTTTTTCCATTAAGGAATGCTGGATTTTTTGAATGCCCTTTCTGCATCTCTTGAGATGATCATATAGTTTTTGTTTTGGCTTCTGTTTATGTGGTGTGTCACATTTATTAATTTGCAGATGTTGAACCATCCTTGCATCCCTGTAATAAAACCCACTTGGTTTTGATGAATAATTTTTTTGATATGCTGTTGAATTCAGTTTGCTAGTATTTTGCTAAGGATTTTGGCATCTATATTCATCAGGGAAATAGTCCTGTAGTTTTCTTTTTTTGTTGTATCCTTTCCTGATCCTGGTTTCATAGAATGAGTTGAGTCCCTCCCCCTCTGTTTTCTGAAATAATTTTAGTAGGATTGGCGCCAGTTTTTTATACATCTGATAAAAGTCAGCTATGACTCCATCTGCCTCTGGGCTTTCTTTTGGAGGGAGAGGTATTTTTATTCTTGATTAATTTCATTGCTTATTATTGTTCTGTTCAGCATATCTATTTCTTTTTTGGTTCAGTCTTGGGAGGTCGTATGTTTTCAGGAATTTATTCATTTCCTCTAGGTTTTCCAGTTTGTTGCCATGGAGCTGTTCATAGTAGTCCTTGGTGATCTTCTTAATTTCTGTGGTATGGGTTATTATGTCCCCTCTGTCATTTCTGATTGAATTTATTTGCGTTTTTCTTTTTTTTCTTGGATAGTCTAGCTAGTGGTCTGTCAATTTTGTTTATCCTTTTGAAAAGCAACTTTTTGATTCATTGATCCTTTGTATCTTTTTTTTTTAAAATCTCAGTGTCATTAAGTTTTGCTCTGGTTGTTATTATTTCTTTTTTTCTGCTAGCTTTAGGTTCAGATTGTTCTTTTTTTTCTAGTGCCAGGTTAAACTGTTTTTCTGGTCCTTCTATCTTTTTGATGTAGGCATTTAATGTTATAAACCTTCCTATCAGAACTGGTTTGCTGTGTCCCAGGGGTTTTGGTGTGTTGTGTCATTGTTTCTACAAATCTTTTGATTTCTTTCTTTCTTTCTTTCTGGTTTTTTTTTTTTTTTTTTTTGAGTTGGAGTCTCACTCTGTTGCCCAGACTGGAGTGCAGTGGCACGCTCCGGGCCACCACAGCCTCGACCTGCTGGGCTCTTGTGATCCGTCTGCCTCAGCCTTCCAAGTAGCTGGAACTACAGGTGCACGCTGCCACACCTGGCTAATTTTTAATTTATTGTATACACAAGGTCTCACCAAGTTGCCCAGGTGGGTCTTGAACCTGTGGGCTCAGGCAGTCCACTCACCTCAGCCTCCCAAAGTGCTGGGATTACAGGCTGAGTCATCAAACCTGGCTTTTCTGTTTTAATTTTATTGTTTACCCAAGGGTCATTCAAAAGCAAGTTTATTCAGTTTCCATGCAGTTGTATAGTTTTGGGAGCTCCATTTTGTGTTGATTTTTGGTTTTGCTTTTTGAGTCAGAGTCTCACTGTGTTGCCCAGGCTGAAACATTCTCCAAAATAGAGCAGTTCTCAATAAATTGAACTGCAGCCTTGATCTGCTGAGCTCAGGTGATCTTTCTGATTCAGCCTTCCAAGTAGCTGGAACTGCAGGCATGCACCACCATGCTCAGCTAATTTTTTTGATTTATTGTAGAGACAGGGTCTCACCATGTTGCTTAGGCTGCTCTTGAATCCCTGAGCTCAGGCAATCCTCTCACCTCTGCCTCCCCAAGTGCTGGGATTACAGGTGTGAACTACCACACCTGATTGGGTTGATTTCTAATTTTATTCCATGGTGATCTGTGAGGATGCTTGGTATAATTTTGATGTTTTTTAATTTATTGAGAATTGCTCTATGGCCAAAGATATGATCTATTTAGGAGAATGTTCCATGTAGAGATGAGAAGAACGTATAGTCTTCAGTTGTTGCTTGGAAAGTTCTGTAGATGTCTATTAGGTCTGTTTGGTCTATAGTCCCATTTAAGTCCAGTGTTTCTTTATTAATTTTCTGCTTTGATGACCTAGTGATGTTGATGGGGTATTGAAGTCACTATTATGGTATTGCTGTTGTATATTTTCAGAGATCCAGTAATGTTTGCTTCATGAATTTGTGTGCTATAGTGTTTGGTGTCTATATGTTTAAGATAGTTAAATCTTGTTAAATTTCACCTTTATCATTATATGATATCTTTCTTTTTTAAAAACTATTTTTGTGTTTAAAGTCTGAGATGTCTGATATAAGAATGGCTATTCCTGCTTGTTTTTGTTGTCTATTCACCTGAGCTATCTTTTTCCACCCATTTACTTTGAGTTTGTGATTGTCCTTGGCCAGTAGGTGGGTCTCTTGTATGTAGCATATGGTTGGGTCTTATTTGCTACTCCAGTTCTTTTAAGTGGAACATTTAGTTTATTTACATTCAAGGTTAATATTGATATGTGAGCTTTTGTTCTTGCTATTGTGTTGTAAGCTAGCTGACATAGGGATTCTACTGTATACTTGCTTTTTAGGCACCATGAGCTTTGAACTTATATGCGATATTATGATAGTGAGAGTTGTCATTTCTTTTCCAAGTTTAGAACTCCTTTGAGTATCTCCTGTAGAGCCAGTTTAGTGGCAACAGATTCCCTTAGTGTTTGTTTGTTTGAGGAGGACTTTATTTCTCCTTTGTTTATGAAGTTTAGTTTGGCTGGATACAAAATTCTTGACTGGCATCTTTTTAATTTAAGGAGGTTGCAAATACATCCCCAGCCTTTTCTGGCTTGTAGGATTTCTGCTGAGTAGTCTGCTGTTAGTCTAATGTCCTTTCCTTTATAAGTGATTTGGTGCTTCTTTCTTGCTGCTCTTAGGATATTTTCTTTCATATTGACTTTGGAGAATCTGATAATGATATGCCTTGGTGAGGTTCTTTTTGTGATATACCTTGCAGGAGTCCTTTGGACTTCTTGTATCTAGATGTCTAGGTTTCTCCTGAGACCAGGGAAGTTTTCTTGAATTATTTTCTTAAATATTTTTTCCATACTCTTTACTTTAACTTCTTTGGAATGCCTGTATTTGTAGGTTTGGTCGATTTACATAATCCCATAGTTCTTATAGGCTTTGCTCATTAAAATTTTTTTTCTTTGTTTCTGTCTGACTAGGTTAGTTCAAAGAGCCTGTCTTCTCTTTTGTCTAGAGATTATTTCCTCCATTTGTTCTAGCCTACTGTAGCTTTGTACTGTGTTTTGTATCTCTTCCAATAAGTTTTTTAGTTCTGTCTGGGTTTCATTTTTAAGTTGTCAAACTCCTTTCACCTATTGCATTCTGCTAATTTCTTTGAGTTGGTTATCAGTTTTATCTTGCATCTCATTGCACTTCTTTATAATCAATATTTTGAATTCATTATCTGGCATTTCAGGAATTTCATTGTGGTTAGTTTCTGTTATTGAAGAATTAGCCCTTTGGAGGAGTAAGACTGTGTTTTCATACTTTCAGAATTGTTCCTCTGATTCTTTCTCATCTGATTGAACTACAGTGACTAATCTTTATGAGCTTCTTTGATAGATGTCTTGTGTATGTAGGCTTTCCCAGTTGTTGGTTGTGATAGTGATGTAGTAGGAGTGTGGGCTGGCCCACTGCTTTCTGTGAGGCTAGGGTGGCAGAGATCTCGAGAGGCCTAACTTGTTTCTTGTTGGTGTATGTTGATGTGAGCAAATTACCTGTTGTGATGTGTTTTTCAATCTTCAGGCCAGCCGTTGGCACACCTGTAGGTATGCACTGGCTACTGTTGATGTGGATGGGTATTTACTTGGTCCTTATTTAGTGGAATAAGCACTCCGTTGCCTCAGCAGTGAGTTTGTGGCATACACTGTAGTCTGTGTTCCCAGTTCAATCCTGGAGAAGGAGAGGACAAAGATGGGCGGGGCCAAACCAAGCAGACCCCACCTCCAGGTTACCTGATGTCAAGCACAGGCACCACTCTGAGGCTGGGTCCGGTATGCTGCCTCCGAGTGCCAGAAGTATGCCTTGGTGAGATGTTTGTTAGTGGTTAGTGGATGTCTGCGCCTTAAGTTCTCTCCTCAAGAAGAGAGAACTAATCCATAGTAGTGGGAACTCCAGACACCTGGGGATATGTCTGGGCATTGAGTAGGAAGAACAGCACAGTGCCAAGGACTGACCCTGGGTTGGGAGTGGTTCAGGCTTCTGCTCCAGGTGATTGGGTATGGTAGGGCATGGAGCACAGGAGGTCTCGTTGTGTGTGGTCTTGCTTTTTAAAAAACCCAATTAGATAATCTCTTGTCTTAATCAGGTATTTAGACTATTTACACTTAATGTGTCTACTTGATATACTTAGGTTTAGGATTGTCATCTGGTTATTTTCCCATCTATTATTTGTTTCTTTTTTCTTTCTTTTGAATTTTTGTGATCCTGTTTAATCTCCTTTGTTGACCAGTTAGCCTTATTTTTTGCTATTTTATCAACTACTTTAGAGTTTAACATATTTAACTTATAGTCTATCTTCAAGTGATATCATACCATATTACATATAGTTTAAGAACCTTATGATAGTATACTTCTATTTCTCCTCTTCTAGTCTTTATGCTGTGTTGGTATGTATATTACTTTTACATATGTTATAAATTCAATAATACATTGTTTTTGGTTTTTTAGTAATTAATTTTTCAATACAGTTTAAATAATTGGAATGAAATTTGATGTATCTATTTATGTAGTTTTCATTTGCAGAGTTCTTAATTTTCTTGTGTAGATCTGATTTTCACCTGGTATAATTTTCCTTCTGTCAGAAGGACTTCTTTTGACATTTACTTTTTGCAGTGCAGTTCTGATGATAATGAGTCCTTTCAGCTATTGTATGTCTACAAATATCTTTAATACAATTTTAATTTTGAAAGATATTTTTCTCTGGGTTTAGAAATCTAGGTTGACAATACTTTAAAAAATGTAGCTTCACTAATTTATTGCTTGCATTTTTCCAACAGTAAATATGCTATAATTCCTTTCTTTGTTTCTCTGCATGTCTGTTTTTGTGTAGCAGTAAAACAAACTACAGTCATTAAGTCTGATGAAAACAATGTTGAGAGACAAAAACAAGTTATAGACATAAGAATTGTTTCCTTTCTAAAATGCTTAAAATATGCAACAGTAAAATTATCTTTTTAAAGGATTGTGTTTCTTTGATAAATCTGCAATGAAAACCAAAGAAATAATAAAAACAAAATTCATCATAATGGTTATCCCATGGGGGGGGAATGTCTGTAGAAGAATAGTTATAGAGTACTACAGGTAATGGTAAGGCTCTATATTTAAAAATCTGGATGGGTACATTAGTGTTTCTTTTATTGTTACTTTTTAAAACTTGCAGCATATTATGAATACTTTTATTTAATAATCAAAAGAATGCTAAAAATGTTAAAAATTCAGTAGCAGAGAAAGGAATAGAATTACCTGTATAATTACTAGCCTTCCGTGGTACTTTGTAGTTCTATAAATAATTTCACACATTTCTCTCATTTTCTTTGAGTAAAAATTAACCCACAAATAATTGAAAATAGTGGTACTAAAAAAAGGATTAAGATTAATAGGAACTATTCACTGTCATATAGTATCTAGCAGGTTACAATTTTTTGAGTAAAATTTAAGCATTTTTAGAGGTTCCTTATCCAGAAAAATTACTTGTACCTTCTTCCTGGACTATTCTTTCTCTCTTTTTCATCTTGTGTATCTCAGCTTAAATCTTTCTGAGAGACACTGTCTTTTACTGGGGAGCAAAGTAGGGCTCCCATTTTTACATTCTTTTTTTTTTTTTTTAAAGTTGGAGTCTCACTCTGTCGCCCGAACTGGAGTGCAGTGGCTGCTCCCGGCCACCGCAGCCTCGACCTGCTGGGCTCCAGCGATCCTTCCGTCTCAGCCTTCCGAGTAATAATTTTTTTCAGAAAATGTTTTATTATAATATCGATGAGGGGAAAAATGGTTTTGTTATATGTTGTTTTGCTTAAAATCTCAGTTTCCAAGAACCTATCAATGTTATTAATTTAGGACTCACTGCAGAGCCATCCTGCTTTTTTTGGTTACCATTTGCATGGAATATCTTTTCCTTTCACTTCACTTTTAGCGTATGTGTGTCCTTAAATCAGAAACGAGTTGCTGGTAGACAACATATAATTAGGTCGTTTTTTGTTAAAATCCATTCAGACACTGTCTGTTGTTTTGGGGGCTTAAAACATTTATATTACAAGTAATTATTGATATGGAAGAATTTACTATGTTATTTGTTCATTATTCTCTGTTAGTATTATAGTTATTTTATCTGTCTCTTCCTCTCTTTGTATTTTGTTGGATTTTTATATTGATATGCTTTGATATAGGTTGTCGATAAATTCAATTTCTTACAAAACTCTAACTTTTTTCCTTCACGTTTATGTTGTCACAATTTACATACATTCATTTTGTCTATCTTTAACATATTTTATAGTTACTTTTAATACTTTTGTCTTTTGACTTTTATACTCAGAGTAACTTATTTACCATTATGACAGTAATATAGTATTCTGTATTTGTCTATATATTGACCTTTACCAACCAGTTTACACTTATGCTATTTTGTTACTGTTTAATGTCTTTTAATTCCAATGTAAAGAACTCTTTAGTACTGGCTATAAGGCAGATCTAGTGGTAAGGAATTTCCTCAGCTTTTTTGGTCTGGGAAAGCCTTTGTCTCTCTTTTGTTTTTGAAGGACAGTTCTGCCACGATAATATTCTTGGTTGACAGTTGGTCTGTCTTTCTTTCTTCACTTTGAATATATCATTCTACTCTCTTCTGGTCTGCAAGATTTCTGCTAAAAAAAGATTTCTGCTGATAGTTATGTGAGGGTTCTCTTGTATGTGACAAGTTATTTTTTTCTTGCTAATTTCAGCATTCTCTTTGTTTTAACTTTTGACAATTTGATTATATTTCTCAATGTGAATTTCTTTGAATTCATCTTATTTTATGTCCTTTGGGCCCCTTGAATGCAGATGTGTTTCCTTAACCAAATTTGGGAAGTTTTCAGCTATTATTTCTTGAATAAACTTCCCGGTCCTTTCCTTTTTCTTCTTCTGATACTCTCATAATGTGTATATTGGTTCACATAATGGTATCCCATAAGTCCCCAATCTTTCTGTACTCTTTTTCATTCTTTTGTATTTTTCTTCTCTGACTGAATTATTTCCAGTGACCTGTCTTCAGGTTCACTTATCCTTTGGTCTGCTCGATCTAGTCTGCTGTTGAACCCTTGAAGCAAATTTTCAGTTCAGTTATTATGGTCTTCAGCTCCATGATTTCTGCTTGGCATTTTTAAGTGATTTGCTGTCTTTCTGCTGAAATTCTCACGTTGTTTATGCATTGTTCTCTTGACTTCAGTTAGCATCTCTCTATAATACAGTTAATGTATTAATTAATATAAATAGTATAATTCCATTTCACTAGAGTCAGGTTCTAGAGATTTATCTTGTTCTGTGTTTAGAACATCTTTGCTTGATTCTTCATTTCTTCAACTCCTTGTGTTGGTGTCTACACATTAGATAGAGAACCTATCCTAGTTTTTACTGACTGGTCTTGTACCTCCACCAATCAGCTTGACCAGAGATTCTGGGGGCCTCTATCAACTCTTTCCATCCTCAGAGAGAAGCAGGAAGCTGTAGATCTTTGTCCACTCATTCTGCGCTGAACCAGGGGTAGAGAGGAACTATGGCATCTACCAGTCTAAACTGCCATTTCCATTTTCTCTCTGATATCTAGACTGTGCTAGTCCTGTCAGAGCTCCAAGCCTGACAGAACAGAAGCCATTCCCCTGGGGAGCTCTCTGAAAAAAGTCAGGGTGCTGGACACACCCCTTTCCTTTCCTAGGAAAATCTGGAAGCTGGGACTTATTGTTGAGTTGTAAGAGTTCTTTATATACTCTACTACAAATCCTTTGTCATATGTGTGACTAGCATATATTTTTTCCCTTTCTGTGGGTTATCTTTTTTACTTTACTTTGATAGTATCTCTTGAAGCAAAAATGTGTTTGATTTTGATGAAAATTTATTTTTTCTTTTGTTTCTTGTGCTTTTGGTATCCTAACTAACAAAACATTGCCTAATTCAAGGTCACAAAGATTTATTCCTTTTTTTTTTTTTTTTGAGTCAGGGTCTTGCTCTGTTGCCTAGGCTGGAGTGCAGTGGTGCAGTCCTATGCTTTCTTCAGAGAATTTTATAGTTTTAGCTGTTTGCTCCATTTTGAGTTAATTTTCATATTTGGTTTGAGATGGGGTCTAGTTTTTTTCATATAGATATCTAGTTGTTCCAGCATGTGCTTAACCTATTGAACACTTGAAATATGGTTATTTTAGACTCTGTTAATTTTAATATCTATGTCAGTTCTGGGTGGATTTTGATTAATTGGTATATCCCACATTATAAGTTGTGTTTTCTTTCTATTTGATATGTCTGGTAATTTTCAGTTGGTTGCCAGCACTGTGAATTTTTCCTTGTTGATTGCTAGATAGTTTTGTATTCTGGTATACAGTTAACTGGAAACAGTTTGATCCTTTCAGGTTTTTTTACTTTTATGGTTTGTTATGTCAGGAGCAATGCTCACTCTAGGGCTAATTATTTTCCCTATTACTCAGGCAAGATCTTCCTGAGTTCTGTTCTCAGTGTCCTGGGAATTACAAATTTATCTAATTTGCCTGTGGCAATAACTCTATGTGAGTGTGGGCACTGCTTCAGATGGCTCTTTTCCTAGTCTTCATTAGTTTTCTCATATGCATGTATTCATCACTTTGCTACTGAATATTCAAGAGGGCCCTCTGTGTATGTCTGGGTTTCTTTTTTGTTCAGCTCTGTTCTCCATGGTACTCTAACTTCCTTAATCTCCCTGGACTTTCAGCTTTGTCTTCTCATTTCAGAGTGTTTTGGGCTTCACTTGGGTTCCTTGTGTTGTGGCAAAGAACCAGTCTTAAGGAAGTAAGTTTAGGAACTTGTAGGGCTTACTTTTGTTTTCTGTTTCTCAGAAGTCATTGTTTTTTGTACTTTGATGTCCAGGGTCTTGAAAACTATTGTTTTATATATTTTGCCTGTTTTTTCCCCCTCTCCTGGTACCTATCACTCTATCTTTCCTAGAAGTAGAATTCCTTTTGTATTTCTTAACTTGATGAATGGCCCCTATTTGCTCAAATCAGAAATCTGGGGATCACCTTTGCCCTTCTTTCTTCTTTACTGTCAAGGTTTACAGAATTTAACCCTTTCTAACTTGTTCCTTTGCCACTGCATTTGTTTCTTACAACTTATGTTGTCTTCTTGATCCTTTAATCCTTCTTCCATACTGCTGACAGAGGCCCTTCCAAAACACAAGTATGCTCTGATATCTCTCCGCTTCAGTGACTCTGCATTACCTCCTGGATAGCCCCTTCAGATATAATCTCTACAGCTTGGTATGACATATACACCCTTTTGTGGCATGGTCCCAGCCTGTCTCCTCAAACTCTTTTCCTTCTCATTCCTACCTCTTATTCCAGCCATAATGAAGTATATTAATTCTCTGAAGATCTTTGCTCTTATACCCCCTGTGCCTTTTACACACCATACTATCTGGCTAGAATGCCTAACTTTCTCCAGCCTCACCGAGTCTCCAGCCACAAGATTCAGCTCAGTGGTTTGCTGCCCTTACAATAGTTTGCTGCCCTTACAATGGTTTGCTGCCCTCCTATACCTTCTGCAGTTGATTCCTCTCTTTTGTTCCTCTGCTCCTCCTCTGCCCTTGTACGTCACCCTGTTGTAACAGTTATTACACTGTGTTGCCATTTTTGTTTTTGGACTGTTATCCAAGATAGAAATAGCAACCATTTTCAAGTGATGATCCTGGGCATCATATAACTGAAAAGGGATACAAAATTTGGAATAGAATCACATGAACCCCAGTATCATTGAAACACAGAATGCCTAAAGGAAATAATTAAAAATAAATGAAATGAATACAAATCTTTGGGGTACTTAACATTATTTTCATTTGATTTCACAACAACATTGCGTTGGAGCCTAAGATTCAGAATGCAGTTTGGCCTTTATTCAATGTCACCAGAATAATAAAGTTGTATAAAGAATGGTGTCTGAAAGGAATGATATTTTTAAATGATGTTTAGGAATCTAAAGTATTCAAAGCAAGTTGTAAAAAAAAATCATGCTGACAATATTTATTAGAAAACCAAAGGGCGGTCAGGTACAGTAGCTCATGCTTGTAATCAGCACTAGGAGGTCAAGATGGGAAGATTGCTTGGGACCAGGAGTTTAAGACCAAGCCTGGGTAACATAGTGAGATCCTGTCTGTACAAAAAAAAAAAAAAACCCAAATAAATTGGGTGTGGTGTTGCATGCCTTGTAGTCTAGTAGCTTGGGAGCCTGAGGCTGGAGGATTGCTTAAGCCCAAGGAGTTCAAGGTTGCAGTGAGTGTGATTATACCACTGTACCCCATCCTAGGAGACAGAGAGTCTGTCTTCAAAAAAGAAAGAAAGAAAGAAAAAGAAAACTTAAGGTAAATATTTGAAGAGGACAATCAGTTGATAAATGTAAATTCTATCATTTTTGTTATAGAGGAAATGAACTAGATCTAAGTATATAACTTAATCAATTTAGGATATATAATACATATGTATATTTGCCCTTACAGGAAGGAGAATTGGGGCTGGTCTTAGGGTCAGTCGAAGATGTGGAAGAAGATCCCCTTTATGGGTAGTATCTTCAAGGAAAAAGAAAACCAAAAGAGTTGGGCACTTTTTTTTTGAGTTGGAGTCTCACTCGATGGCTGGAGTGCAGTGGCATGCTCATGGCCACCCCAGCATTCAGGCAATCCTTCTGTCTTGGCCTTCCAAGTAGCCTGAACTACAGGCATGCACTAATGCACCTGGGTAATTTTTTTATTTATTTATTGTAGAGATGAGGTCTCACCATGTTGCCCAGGCTGGTCTCGAACCACCCCCTGGGCTCAGGTAGTCCTCTCACCTCGGCCTCCCAAAGTGCTGGGATTATAGGCTTGAGCCACTGCGCCCAGCTCACTTTTTTATTTTTTTTGCCTACTAGTGGAAGTTAATGTTCATCAGATTTGATTATATTGGCAATATCTTATCATCACTGCAGGCAAAATGAGTTTCACTGTTAGTGTTTTCCAAAGAAACAGGACATACCTATATACATATACATATATACATACTTTTAGAGAGAGATTGGTTGATTTATTATAAAGAATTGGCTCATGTGATTGTGGAGACTGACAAGTTCAAATCTAGAGTGTGGACAGTCGGCTTGAGACCCAGGAGAGCCAATGATGCCATTGCAGCCTGAAATCCAGCAGGCTCGAGACCCAAGAGAGCTGAGGTTCTAGTTCAAGTGGGAAGACTCACGGGCTGGAGACCCAGGAGAGCTGATGGCATGGGTAAATGTCTAAAGGCAGTCTACTGGAGATTTCCTCTTGTTTAGGAAACCAGTCTTTTTGTTGTATTCAGGTCTTCCACTAATTGAATGAGGGAGGCCCTCCCACATTATGGAGGAAATTTGCTTATTCAAAGTTCACTGATTTAAATGTTAATCTTATTCAAACACCCTCCAAGTTAACACATAAAATTAACCATCACCCCTACCAAGCAGTAAAATGAATAGTTTTGAAATTAGTTTCCTCAGGCAGTACAATATGTGATTCTTTCTCTGTGGGTTCATAAAAATGTTTACTGTAAAGGAAGATTTTTTTGCCTTTATCATACTATTTTGTAATCCTTTGAGATTCTATAGGAAAACTATAGATTTTCTGAGTTATTAGCATTAATCAGTGAATTCTAGGACTTATTTGTTTTGAGTAGGATGTGACCTGCTTGTATTCCAGACAGAAGCAATAAAAGCCTTATTAATCTCTTTGTTTGAAACTATCAAGGAGATCTCACCTGACATTTCAGGATTATAGTCTGCAAAGGATTCACAGAAAACCTAATTGTTTTTTTTATTAGCAACATTTTAAAAAGTTCCCAATTGGGACACTGCTTTCAAGAACGGCTGGGGGACCGCTTTGAGCCAGGCATTTGCAGTTAGACAATTCCCAGGATGGTATTATTTGCCTAGATTAGCCCAGGCATATCCAGAACAACTGTACCTGGACATGCCTCATTCTTGCTGTGGTGTTGCTGTCCCAGGCAGTGTTTTTTTAGTCACAGCCTTGTGACTTTGTTTCTTTGCAAGGGTTCATACTTGTACTGGTGTTTCCTTTTTCCCCTTATGTTTTAAAGTGATAGCTTTAAAATCTCATCATATACATAGAAATCTTATTTGGTTTTGAAATCTACATTATCATATTACCAAATCTCATTGATGCATCAGTAGTCTAAAACCATAAATTGCTGCAATCATAAATTTCTACGCTCATTATGTAGACAAATAGGTGTGAAGCTCTACAGTGCCCATCACAGTGCTGAATGAATGTCTTTGGGTTGTTTTATATTCGATTCCAATTTCTAGAACTTCACATGTAAATCAGGATTTGTTTTCTCAAACGGTTGATTCTGTCTTTTTTGTTCACATGTTTTACAGGCAGGGGTGTTCCCTCCCTGTCTTTCTCTATTGTTCTCTTCAAAGGCTATTTTATTCCAGGCTCCAGGGAAAAGAACTGTATTATCCTTGGCCAGCCATGAGGCTCTGCTCTCATTTATAAAGCTTCTGAATGTTACTCTCAACCTACCTGCTGAAGTTTTGACTCTGCACGTAAGATTAACATATATTCATTCATCTATTATGAAAGCTAGAATCAGAATTCTTCTCTGCTTGTTCTTTCAGGAAAAGCACTTTCAGTTCAATGGTTTTATATCTTTCCTATGGGGAGGATAATCAAGGGTGTTTAATAAACTTTGTTTTTATTATTATTTTCATTAACTATTTAGATAGAAATATTCAAGTAGCAGAGACAATGTTCATTTTATTTTAAAGATGTAGGGTACAGTTCAGGGTTAGGCACATAAGTGATCATTGTACATGTGAAATTTGGGCCTCCCAGTGGTGGCAATGTTTTTTAAAAAAATAAGTTTTAGGATGCAGTCTTTTAAAATCCTGCTCCATGAATATTAAACTTAATTATTAAAATTATTTATCAATGTGTCAAATTTTAAACAGTAAAAGAATTATTAGCATTTAATATACTATTTACTGTATATTAGTATATGTTCTAAATATGTAAACTACTTCATTTCTGAATGCTTACATTTTCTCAGTAGACTCAAACTATTTTATGAAATCCCACACCTTGACTTTAGTCATTGTATCAGTTTGAGTTCAGTCAGGAGATAGAAACCACACAGTGAATTAAATGGGGCAAAAGTTTAATATAAAGTTTTATTAAACTCTAAGAAAAAAAGTGACTGTGAGATATCAGGAAATTCTGTGTCATTCCCTAGGGCCCTTGGAGAATTCCCAAGGAGGGACAAACTTGGAAGGCAGTCCCCTCCTCATGGGGTTCAGACTTCACTGTAGCTTTTATAGTTCAGACCACAGGATAGTGGAGACATTTACTGCTTTGCTCAGGCTGTTCTGGCCTGCAGGTGCTTGACAAGCCGGAAGTGGCCCTCTGAAGTGCGGATGGGGTGCAGGCATTCAGCAACTGATGGCGTGGCTATGTAGAAGGAACAGAGTCTTGGTGTGGGCAAGGCGGGGTCTTTGGAATGCTGGTTTCCATGTGGAGAGGGCCCTGGGAGGGTTATCGCCAGGCCAGACCAAGACTGTAAGTTTGCCAAAGAACCACATGTTGTGACTGCATGGCTGGAGTGGAGCTCCAGCAGACCCCTCCACTCGCAGCAGCCATCAAGGAGAGCCCCTCCCTCCTGCAGGGTCCCTCCAGCTCCCTCTCTGAGGAAGTGTCGCATCATGCTCACTGTCCAGGAAACATGCTTCAAGGAATTCTGCCCATTTTGGCAGAGCATATATAGAAAGGAAGCTTTGGAGCTAAGGGGCAATCCATTGACAGCACGCTCATAGTGTCATCATACTGTGGACCCTTGTTCTCTTTACTATTGAATGTCAACTGTGGAGTGACTCCCTACATAGATTTCACATCCCAACTATTGTGAAGAAGAGGTAGTCCGAAAACAAAGCTGCAAGCTGAGTTTTGGTACCATCATCTGAGTTCTCTTGTCCCCATTCAGGAGTAGTTACATAGTGAAATAGAGACGCTATTTAGTTATAAATATTACATGTATTAGTTCTCATCCCTGATTCTTTGGATTTCCTCAGTAGCACCAATTTTGTAATTGGCTGGTCTAACTACATGTTCAGGAGAAATGAGAGGTAATTATCTGATTAAGGAAAAAAAACATGATAAGTATATTTCCTTTGATTATATCAGGAACTACAATTCATGTATATAAATGTTAATAATTTGACTTTAAATTATATCTCATTGGTATTTATAATGTGTTTATTATTGTGGCTGAATATTAAAAAATGAAGTATTGGGAAACTATATTGGTTTGTATAATTTTGAAAAAGAGGCTCTTGGATAATGTACAGACATATTTCCTACAAAAATAAGCTTCAATTAAGTCACATTTTAAAAAATATAGTAAACATATACTGAGTCTCTACTGAGCCTCTGCACTAAGTACAGAAACTTCAGATGCTTCAAGAGCTTAGTTTTCTTAGATCAGGTTGATTGGGTAGCATCCTTTGCTTGTAAATTTCTGAACTTTTCATCCCTATATCAAAAAACAAATGTGACAGATGTCTTACACTGTTTCCTTTAACTTGAGTCCGTCAGCGGTATCTGTCCATTAATTAACGACTACTAATAACTTGTTTGGTGTCTGTAGGACTATACAGCTGTGTGCCAGTGGAGTGGCAGAAAACTGCATCAGTGCCTTCATGTTCTAGGCTCTCTACTTTGGCTGCCCCTGCACAGGGATTTCATTGTTCTCAAAATGTAGTTTTTCAAACTGCAGTTTTAGAAATTTGTTGTTCAGTCTGGTAACTCAGTTCACGCACTAGTGATTTCTGCAGACAAAGCCAGGAGGCTGAGATGATCTCATAAAATGCTCATAAGGTTATGGCTTGTTATTAAAATACAAAGATCATTTCATTATTATCATTATCATTAACAACCGCCTCTAGGTCCAAAAAGGGGTGGCACTCATGCAGCTTTCCCAGCTTTCCTGATGGTAGCTTCTGCAACTAGCCGCTTTCCCTATTTCTCCCTCTTCCCTCCATCATGCTTCTCTGCACTGTTTTCCTGCACTGCGGATCGCAGACACTTGATACATGTCTCTGTGTGCCCTGTCAGCAGCCGTCCTTTTTCTGAGCATATGGTTTTCATGCTTCATCTCACCCCCAGTGACCTCTCCTTGTGAGACGGCTCTCTCAGCTCTTTTTTTGCTACCCAATTACTGTGTTCAGCTACCTCTGCAGAATAGCTCCAGGTGGATAAGTAGGACTTTGCAGCTTAAGTGGAGAAGGCAAACATATGCACTATATGAAACCCTGATTTGGTCACCTGGAAGGAGTTGGAAACCTAAGAGAGTTCTTGTGCTCTGGTTTTTTTTTTTTTTTTCTCTTCCAGGAAGACCTATTTTAGCCGAACTTACTTATCAGATGTTTCTAAACTCTCTGGCCCTTGAAGGGATCTCTCCCACCTGGAATTAACTGTATCTTTAGGATCAAGGCTTCCGTTGTGTCCACTTATTCAGCAGAATGGCTCTTATTCGGTGTGACCTCCCAAGGCAGGGAAGGGTTTTGCTCTTTCCACCTTACAGTTGGCTCTCCATATTCATCAGCTCTGCATCTGCTGATTCAACCAATCACAGATAGAAGATACTTGAAAATAGAAAATAAAAACAATAAAAATAGCAATACAACAATAAAAGTAATGTAAATAAAAAATAATACGGTATAACAACTGTTTATGTAGCACTTACATTGTATTAGGCATCATAAGTAATCTAGGCCAGGCATGGTGGCTCACACCTGTAGTCCCAGCACTTTGGGAGACTGAGGCAGGTGGATCGGTTGAGGGAGTTCAAAACCAGCCTAGGCAACATGGTAAGACTTTATCGCTACCAAAAAATAAAAATAAAAAAAATAAAAAAATTAACTGCGCGTGGTGGTTCACCCCTGTAGTCCTAGCTGCTCAGGAGGCTGACACAGCAGGATTGCTTGAGCCCAGGAGTTTGAGGCTGCAGTGAGCCATGATTGTGCTACTGCTTTCCAGCCTGGGCAACAGAGTGAGACCCCAACTGAAAAAAAAAAAAAATCTAGATATTATTTAAAGTATATGGGAGGATGTGTATAAATGACAAGTAAATACTGTGCCATTTTGCATCACAGACTTGAGCACCCAAGGATTTTGGTGTCTGTGGGGGTTCCTTGAACCAATCCCCAGAGGATACCAAGGAATGGTTCTATCTGGGTGGAGTCTGGTCTTGGGTCACAGGAGAGCCCTCAGCTCCATTCAGGCTGGTCCCCTCACCATCCCTCAACCTTTCCACATCCTCCATCTCTGTTGTTGCACAAGGCATATGCACCACTTGACTTTCTTTTGTTCAGGTCCTCACTCTTCTTCGGTTTCTGTGGAGCCTTTTCTAGCTCTTCCAGTCCTCACTTTTCTCTGACCTCCTACATATGCGTGGTCCGTACCCACAACTTAATATGTATCTTTCCTCTTCTGGTGTTGATGGATTGAAAGTGAGATGGATTTTATACATCTTCTCTTTCTCCCTCATTGTTCACTGGCAGTTACTTGTTAAAATATACCAGAACTTGTTGCATGTATCTTTTTTTTAAATAGACCTCTTAAGGGCTGGGGCATGGTCTGGGACTGAAAGGCTGAATGGTCTAGGCCACAGGGACGAAGTGGAGAACTCAGCCGGCTGTCTGAGGCTGCGGCTGGTGGCAGCCCCCTCGGCACATGTAGCCCTCGTTTTCGTGGTAGCTATCTTTCTGGTCTCGGAGTAGCTACCAGAGGTGCCCTGCTTGTGGTCAGATACTTACTCGTTGTTCTGCACCAGGCTTCCCAGCTTCCTGACCAGCTGCAGAGCCAGGTCCTGCTAGGCAGTGGGCTCTGTACGGTGCGTCACCAGTCTTTGCATTGGCTGGTCCAAGGAGGCCATCAACTCCTCTTTAACGATCATCTTGCTGATGATGGAGTGTACAGTGGGCAGATCCAGCTCAAACATGTCCACCAGTGTTCCATGCTGACAGAATCATAGACACTGCTGGAGATGAAGAGGTAGGTCCTCAGTGGCTCTTCCTGGATCTTCCTAACCAGCATGGTGCGGACTTTGTCTGTCTCAGGGAAAAGATCCCACACTTTCCCATTCATCTTCCTTTTTTTTTTTTTGAGTCGGAGTCTCACTCTGTCACCCAGACTGGAGTGCAGAGGCATGCTCCCGGCCACCGCAGCCTCCATCTGCTGGGCTCCGGCAATCCTTCCGCCTCAGCCTTCCAAGTAGCTGGAACTACAGGCAGGCACTACCATGCCCGGCTACTTTTTGGTTTATTATAGAGACGAGGTCTCACCAAGTTGTCCAGGTGGGTCTCAAACCCACGGGCTCAGGCAGTTGACTCGCTTCGGCCTCCCAAAGTGCTGGGATTACAGGGTGACCCACCAAGCCTGGCCTCATCTTCTAATTGATGATAAAATTGTGGCAGGTCTTCCAGTTACCCATCTTTATGGCCTTGGAGGCAGCAACCATATGTTCCCTCACTGACTCAGGGGGACCCAGCAAGGGCTGGAGCTCGCTTCTCCCCAGCTGGTGGTGGAACTGTATGCTGTTCCTACTTCAGCATCACTTTCATGGGCAGCCATGTAGGGGATCTTCAAGAGCATGGCAGGCACCAGGTAGACACACTCCAGCAGCTCCAGGTTGATGTGCAGGTGGAAGGGTACCTGCCACCCTCTTCTGCTCCTGGCTGCGCTCCTTCAAGCTGCACAGCAGCAGACCCTGGCCCATAAGCTCCATAACCCGGCCACTCGACTGGATGTCCAGCAGCACATTGTGTGTATCCTTGGACTGGCCTTGATGGAAGGCACAGATGCCTAGTTGCACCATGGTGTGGTTGTACAGGATCTGCACTGGTGGGTCTGCATGCTGAATTTTGTCTTGTGGGTGACTCATGAGCATGAGGTCACAGGCCTGGTACCAGCAGGAGTGCAGAGCATGTAGATGTGGCAGAGAATGGTGCATGTGCGAATTTGGTCTGTGCTGTCCTTGGCATAGATGTACCTGCACAGTCTCTCCATCAGCATAGCAGAGTCCTCACCCTCATTTTCTGCCCAGTCTTGCTCAGACTTTGAGGCGCCCTCAGGAAGGGCAAGCTGCCGCTGATGGGCCTTGTAATCAAACTTGGAATAGGTGTGGAGGATGCACCTCAGGTAGATGCGACAGGTCTTAGTGGTGCCTTTCTCCTCCACGTAGTGCTGCATGCACTCAATGATGGTGCACACCTGTGCCTCATCCTTCAGGTATTCCACGTTCTTGGGAGTGAGGATCAGTATTTTGCATTGTTTTTGTAAATTCTTCATCCATTCGTTCCACTAGAGTTACAGTACAGCCACAGACATGCAGTGGCTGGCCAACATTCTACAGGTTCTCGCTCTCTTCCAGAATGTTCTCTCCAACAAAGATGCTGGGGTTTACAAACAGGATGTCTGTCAGCTCATTGATGCAGTCCGGGCACTTCTGCCACATCTCCAACTTCACATATATTGCCAGATTAGGGTTGTAGTTAAAGAGAGATGCAACAAAATTGAACTTGATCTTGACAATGATGCCTTCCCCCCCAGGTTGTTTTCAGCAGCCATCTGATCCAGCAGTTGTAGCAGCTTAATTTGGGCAGCATGATCAGTTCCCTTCTTGCCTCGTGCCCATAGGATCTCATTCAGTTTCTTGATTACAACATGGGTGATCTCAGTTCCCTTGGCAAACATTTTTGGCATCTCCTTAACGAGGGACACTCCACCACAGACCTTTTCCCACTCCTCACCTTCATTGTCCTCCTCTTCCTCATCCAGTCGCTTTGATTTCCTTTCATGCTGCTTCTTGGCCTTGTCCTCCCATTTCTTCTCAGCTGTCTTCGTTCCTCCTTTATGGCAGGTGCCTTTTTAAGGAGTCTTGAGGTCAGCGCAGTTTGTTTCCCTTTTTCCTCCTGAGTCTGAATCAGAAGATGTGGAACCTGTGTCTCGGTCTTCATCATCTTCAGAATCTTCTGAGTCCTTATCTTCATCCTCCAGCTTTTTTTGAGGAACGTGTGACTCTCCTCAGAAGGAGCTTCTGATTTTTTCTTCAAGGAAGTTGCAGCATTGACTCCATCCTCATCCTTGTCTGTTGAGCCTTCTGAATTCTCCTCATTTTTCTCAGCATCTTCATCTGCAGACGCCTGGGGGTTCTGCTCATAGCTTGTATTATGGGACTCAAAAGCTCGGTTTTATTTTTGGATCTTCTGGTGCAGAGTGCTCAGAGTCTTAGCATTGTTCTTGTTCATCTTCTTCTTCTCTTCCTTACCTGCCCAAGGCTCATTTAGACAGTCCTCCGGGTCATCCAGGATGAGGATATAGAACCAAGGGGACACCTTCTTTGTCCACGATGCTCTTGGCCTTCCTGTACGCTTTTCCCAGGAACTGAAACTATTTCAGGCACTTGGTGACATCATGAATCTTTATGGCATTATGGATGGTTCGAATAAGGTTCATCAGCTTCTCAGGCCACTTGTCCGTGGCACTTTGGACAACTCTCCTGGTATCTTCTTCATCCACGCTCAACAACAATGGCTGTTTGCTATAGTTACCCCCAACAGGTTTGGTGACCAAGTTCCTGCCTAGACAGGGCTGACTCGCACTTGCTGTCCAGTTCATTGGTGAAAAACCACAACATGGTGACAGTGACCTGGGTCTCCGTCTTCGAAGCGCGAGGCCCAAAATATACCTGCTATCTATAAGAAATCTTGGCTTCAGGTAGGACTGAATGTGGTTAAAAAGAATAGTACCTTCATGATCTCTCTTTTCAGAGTGGCTGCTGTGAATTCATAAGTGTGGCAAACAGTGTCTCTATTTTTGGTTTACGGCATTTACAGAAACTTTATTTTTAAAGCTGGTCTTGGGGCCAGCTGCCCGTACGTGAGGGTGTTAAAATGTGGTCTGGAGCAATGTGGATTATAGAAGTCTGCTGGTAAAGGTCTGCCTCCCTGTACAGGTTTGCTTGGTGGCACTTCTTCCTTCTCCTCCGTTCTCTTACCTACCTGACTTAAATTCAGATCTTAGCAGGATACTGGGAGAAGGGTGGTAGCTTGATAGAAGTCTGTATAGGCCCCTACAGTGAGAGGAGCAGATGGACATGCAAGTGAGGAGAAAAGCAGATCTGAGCTTGTCACTTCTTTCCTTGAAGCTGTGTGTGGTTTTCTGCTGTAGAAGATGCCCAGTCCTCAACTGGGCGCGAGGGCCCTGCCTGTTCTGGCCTCCTCACCCTCATCCCATCATGTTCCAGCCTTCTGGCTCTTCTCTTCTTTGTGCCTGTTAACTTCCACTGAGTCCTGAGGTGATAGTGCAGGTGGAGCATCCCTCATTCAAAAACCTGAAATCTAAAGTGTTCCAAAATCTAAAACTTTTTTTTTTTAAGCATGACTCAGAGGTCATGCTCAAAGGAAATGCTCACTGAAGCATTTCGGATTTCAGAATTTTTTATTAGGAATGTTCAACCGGTAAGCATATTGCAAATGTTCCAAATCGCACCCCCCCTCCCCAAATCTGAAATCTGAAACACTTCAGTTTCCAAGCATTTCAGATAAGAGATACCAACCTGTACCATATGTTGTCTATCCTAACCCCCAGTCCAAATCAAATATCCCAAATACATAATTTCTAATCAGTGATTTTGCTTTTTCTGTCACTTTTTGCGTGTTTTGTTTGTAATCCTATGTCTACTCATGTGATGATTTGTTTCAAGTATGCATCCTCTCTTAAGAGAGTAAGCTCCATGAGGGCAGGGTTGTTGTCTGCTTTGCTTGCTGTTTATACCCCATATCCCTAACTCAGTGCCTGACACATAATTGAGGCTCAGTGCAAATAAGTGAAAAGTAGAATGAAAGCAGACTGTGGGATTGGGGGTATGTGATGGAGGTAGGGTGGCCGAGAACTGTGGTCAGCAGGAAGCTCAGGTAGGAAGCTGGGTACGTTCAGGGTGTGGCAAAGACTCGAACAAGGGCCTTGACCTCGGCAGTGCTGGCCATTGTGGCCTAGAAAGACCCTAGAGTGACTTGGAGAGACCCGCAGGCGACTCCTCCCTTGTATAAGCAACGAGACTACTAACAATGTCTACTGTGTGCCAGATGCTGAGTTCAGGCTTTGGATGCATGTTTATGTTAAAACCTCCAACCACCTGTGAGGTCGATCTCTCTAATCACTTTTACACTGAGGAATTTGAAAGCATAGGAATATTAATAATTTCATAAAGGTCAAACAGCTAATAAGTAGCAGCGCTGGGATTCACATCTAGGTGGATTGACTCCACACTCCCAACCCCCTGGGATCTGCCACTTCATAAGGTGTGCCTCCTGTGTTTCCTCCTCTGTAGTTCATGTGTCGAGTCTTACAACTATCTGAGGCTTAGATCAGAACATAAAGCACGAAAATCTGCAGTGGCCTCCTTTTACCTCCCATCTCTTCTCTTTCCAGTCCATCTAAATTCATTCAAATACTTTCTCACTACTTGCCTCCTCAGTAGCCTTGAGCAGTTTGCTATTGTCACCAAAACCTTTATTCCTTGACTCTGCATTCCAGGTCCCATCCATCCTCAGTTCTTTGTGTTCTTGCTTGACTCTCTGAACCCCAAATGCCAAACTTACACAACCTGGCTCTGAAGCCAGTCTGGAGTAATTCTGCTTGCTGCAGCACAGGTCTATGTCTTTTAATAGCCATGGAAAATCCTTCCATGAAACCTGGGCTCTTAGTCCACTGTCTGGACAATACTCTTGTATGTATTCCTATAGTTTTTCTCAACTCTTGTTTCACTTTTTAAAAAAATCTTCTATCCCAATTTGAAAGCTCATAGAAGCATGGTTGCATACTGTACTTCTTTTTATTTCCCCATAGCATCTGATTTAGTATATAAATGTGGCTTATAGAAAGTATTTGTTAAATGAGTAAATAAACCATGCTGTGGTGGTCTGTCTCACTAGAGATTTGCTTTACATTAATATGTTCCACCACACTAAAGAGGTTAAACATACAATTTTAAGATGATGAAACTAGGATCTTGCATAAATCTCTGATTGAAAACTTCAACATATTGGAAAATATGTAAATAGTGTTTTCACAGGTTGAAGTACAAAAATATTGTAATACTGACTGCCAGTGGGACAGGGTGAAGTATCAAGCCAGAAAAAATATTGGTTATAATAAATATGATATTCTTTTGCTTTTGGTTTGTGATATGCTACTCAGTGAATAATGCAACTTATACAAATTGCTAAATAAGAATTCTTAACAATTGTTTCAAAATAACAAATGTCCTTGGGAATAAAATAAGCATAATTGTAATTCACTGTGTAAAGTCAAAGAGCTGAACTGTGTATGCAGTTTACCTCAGGTCACTCATTTTTTTCAGTAGAATTACTAATTATATTTTACTTAGACAAATTTTACTTAGACAAATCTTTAAATTACTTTGCATTTCCTGAGGGCAGTATACTTCGTGAGGGGAGGGGGTCACACATCTGACAATCATAAAACTATCTGTCAAAGCAAAAAGCTCATTTCCCCCTCCAGAGGGTCTTTTTTAAAATCAAAATGTACAACTGATCAAAAAAGTCATTCAATGAAGTGCATAAATAGCTTAACAGGGCATATACATTTATTTAGTTTCTTTTCTGTGTTTGTTTGGGTTTTTGTTTTTCCTTCCCTTTGTGCTCTCTCCCAAAAGAAAGAAACACCTTCAAGGAATTATATGTACTGTGTAATTACACTCTGCTACAAATTGCGATGTTAGCTGAAGTTAATGGCAGAGGAGGACAGTGTAAACTACTAGAGCACTATCTAAACCTTACTAATGAAGTCATGGGTGTCCTAAAGAAAGAGCACAGGACTCCTCAAGCCCTGGATCCTGGAACTGGGTCCTCTCCTGGAACTTGAGAATGTGATAACTTTCGTTTCCTTTTTCTTCTTTGACCAGTGAGCCAAGATGAGAACATGAATCTTTTTTAGTGTTTCACTGAGGCATTGTGAAAAGAGTGTGTGCTACATATTATTGCCAGATACCAGTAGGGGGAAAAATCAGAAATATTATGAATCAAGACTTTTTTGTTGTTTTTTTTTTTTTAGTTGGAGCCTCACTCTGTCGCCCAGACTGGAGTACAGTGGCTGCTCCCGGCCACCGCAGCCTCGACCTGCTGGGCTCTGGCGATCCTTCTGTCTCAGCCTTCCGAGTAGCCAGAATTACAGGCGTGCGCTACCACGCCCAGCTGATTTTTTGATTTATTGTAGAGATGAGGTCTCGCCGCCCAGGCGGGTCTCGAACCCGCGGGCTCAGGCAATCCACTCACCTCAGCCTCCCAAAGGCGCGGGATTACAGGCTGAGCCACCGAGCCCAGCTTGAATCAAGACTTTAAAAGAATAGTGGAAGTTACTTATTTGAGGTTTTGATTGGCCTTTTTTTTTTTTTTTTTTTTTTTTGAGAAATAGCTGAAAGTGTTGTACCAGTTCCTGGAAGAAAAAAAAAGAATAGAAAAAAGAAATGTATGACATTTATTTTTCTCTTACTGGTCACAGTTGGGTTTGTGTTATTTGTATTGTGTAATCACTTTCATTACTGAGAAAGTGATTTCAGTTTCCTTTAAAAAGATTTCAGAAAAACTAATGAGTTTGTGAGGTTTCTTTTTATTTTTATATTATTTTAAACAGGTATTAGATACTGTAATAAGGTATTGTCTTCACTTTCCTGTGGATGAGTTCTGAGAGTGATTTAAATAAGTCTTTAGCAGACTAAGACTAATATTTCACAGGAATATTTTGAGAACAAGCTCAAGAATGTGTCTAAGTTTTTTTTTTGTTGTTGTTGTTGTTTTGAGTTGGAGTCTCACTCTGTCGCCAGACCGCAGCCTCAACCTGCTCGGCTCCGGCGATCCTTCCGCCTCAGCCTTCCAAGTAGCCGGAATTACAGGCGTGCGCTACCATGCCCGGCTGATTTTTTTATTTATTGTAGAGATGAGGTCTCGCTGTCCAGGCGGGTCTTGAACCTGTGGGCTCAGGCAATCCACTCACCTCAGCCTCCCAAAGGCGTGGGATTATAGGCTGAGCCACCGAGCCCGGCTGTGTATAAGTTTTTAATAAAAGGAACTAGAGCTCCTTGGAGAAATGGTGATTCCCAGACTGGGAC
This sequence comes from Cephalopachus bancanus, assembly GCA_027257055.1. Lineage (NCBI taxonomy): Eukaryota > Metazoa > Chordata > Mammalia > Primates > Tarsiidae > Cephalopachus > Cephalopachus bancanus. The sequence continues at coordinate 2,033,640 of JAPVLO010000098.1, read as the reverse complement.
AAGGAAAGTACAAACAAACCAGTAATGTCTTATGGGACCAGAAAGTAAAGAAGTCTTTATTGAAGAATGTGAGCATGCTGAAAGGACTCAGGATCCAACTTTAAGAAGCTCCCAAGAGCAAAATCTGTGACAATTTGAGCAACAAAATAATGACAGTAACAGCAACTCATAGAATCAAATAAATAGCTATGAGTCCATGCTTAAGAAATGATTGGATGGATAAATAAATTAGGGAAAAGGAACAACTCTTGGTGCTTACTATGTCAACCGAAAAAACAAAATCAGAAAAATATCTCCAAATATGTCAAAATTTATCTGAGAATTAGAAGTGATGATTATAACCTGAGATGCACCGCTATTCCAAGCCACATGTCCATCTGAAGAGGGGAAGGAAAAGGAAGTTTTTATTGGCAAAAGTTCACACAAGCTGCTTGGAAACAGAGTTTACTGGTTTTAGAGACTCCAAGCCAGAGTTGCTGTTAACTCTGGCTTGGAGTCAGAGTTACCATTATTGGGCATATGTCCTTTTGACAGTATCTTATCTGAATTGCTGCAGTCCTACAGAAAGAATTTATTGTGGGTTATTTTAGGAGGTCCTTGAAACAGCCTAATCTCAGACATGCAAGCATGAACCCTCCACCTTTGGGCGCTCTTGGCTCTGGTGTGGTTGGGTCTGACAAAAAGTGATTTCATTCTGATAGCATCAACGTTCACTCATGGAATTCCAATAAATAAATATAGAAGGAATTATGTAAACAGAAAATCACTCTGTGGCAAACACCACAGTAATGATAGTTGCAGACAAGACTCACGTATGCATGCTAAACTTAGCAGGTTGAAAGTATGATGAGAAACAGGATATCTGCATGGTCTCAAAATATCTCTTACAAAGAGAAAAACAGTAACTTTACAATGGAGAAATCTAGAAGGACACCTCATTAAGTAAGTTTCAAAGTTAACAAGCATCACTTGTAATGAATATCAACAGCATGTATGGAGGGGACCCCAAAAACCTGGAATTTATTAAAAATTGTGTATTCTTACATGTTTAAACTTCAGTCACCTTCCAAGTACTCTCTGTTGGATGAAATACAACTATCAAGATGCTTTTTCCACTGCTCAAAACAGTTTTTGACTCGTGGGTTTCAATGTTTTTTAGTGCTTCTGCTGTTTTGTGTTTCACCTTTTCTACATTGGCAAATATTTCCCTTTCAGGATTTTTTTCCTCTGGGGAAACAAAAAAAAGTGGCTTGGGGTCTTGCCACGTGTTACTACAGCATGAAATTGAAGATATTTTTAAAGTCATGTAGTTATAAAGACACTGTAGTATCTAAACTACTTTTTCGTAGAGGAGTCAAGAGACTAGTAAAACATACAAGCAAGCTTGGATCTCAGTAGCTTACTGATGTTGTGTGATTTGTGGCATATTTACGGCTCATATTTCTGATGGGCAGTTACTACTCTTCCATGAATTAATTAACATTGGAAAGCCCAAGACAGGCTTTTTTCTTACAAACGTAGTTCCTATCCTAGAAGGAATTTCAGTCTGACCAGGAAATGAAACAAAAGAGCGAGTGCCCGACACAGTGAGCAAGTTGCCTGCAAGAGGGTGCTCGTGAGGCAATCATAAGTCAGTGGTTCTTGACAGGGGAGGTTTTGCCCCTGGGGGTATTTGACAATGTCTGGACACATTTGGTGGTCTCACTTGGGAGGAGCTGCTACTGGCATCTAGTGGGTAGAGGCTAGGGATGATGCTCAGCATCCTACAGCACATGGGCAGCTCCCACAACAAAGAATTATCTTGTCTGAAATGCAGGACATAAGGTTAAAGAGCCCTTTCCTAAAGAAGTGCAGATGTTGCTTATAAGCACAAAAAATATTTGGGCCACCAATGAACTTTGGGTTTTGAGAGAAGTTACTTCATTCCCTAAACTTTACCCTAGTCACTGAAGGTGGCCAGGACAATCTAATAGGCTATTACCTGTTAAATAAATATATATGTATGTGTGTATGTGTATTCTGTTAAAACATAGAAACCTAGAAAGTGAAAGTCTTCTGTAATTCTGATAATAAATTGGTATATACACTTCTATTTTTAAATGTTTATATTAACAAATAAAACATTATTAAAGATAACAGAGGAATTATAATTTTATTGTAAATTATACTACTATTTCACATCTCATGTTTTTAACCATACTACATGGTGGGTGTTCTTTGTTCTGGTATGATGAGTAACTCTGTAAAATAAGGATTACAGTGTCTGTCCACTTACTTCAGAGACACTAGACAGACTTATAAATTGAGATTTCAGAAGTATGTTGAGGTTTTTAGATTAAAATTATTATACACCATGCCTTATTTTTAATTACCACAGCAATGTTGAATGATTTTATTACTAGTTTCTTTTGAGGTGCTACTGAAATATTTTTTAAGGCATTCTGAGTCCTCCAGAAAGAGACCATTATGGCTATATAAATACAGTTTGTGTAATACTAGTAGACTTCACCTGTCTTCTCTGTGTCTCCACAGGTAAATATGTGTATCAGCCTATGACCCCTGTGGAACTGCTTCCAAGTACTGAGATTCCTGCCAGGCCTCGGGAACCCACAAACACCATCCAGATCTCAGTCTCTCTCACCGAACACTTTTTGAAATTTGCATCTGTCTTCCAGCCTCCCCTTCCCCCTGAGTCACCAAGGTACTGTATGATTTCAGACCTCTTCATCGACAACTATCAGGTTAAATGTATTAATGGGAAGATGTGTTACGTGCAGAAGCAGCCGGCACCACATTCCCACAAAATGAGCCCTGAGGAGGTCTCTGCACACGATGCCTTAATTTCACAAGAGAGCAATACACCAAAAATAGATCACTGCTCTTCTCCCTCAAGCTCCGAGGACTCTGGGATCAACGCAGTCGGGGCGCACTATGTGGAATCGTGTGACGAGGACACCGAAGAGGGAGCGGAACTGAGCTCAGAGGAGGATGACAGCCCCGAGAGCAGCTGGGAACCGGACGAGTGCACCCTCCTCTCCCCCTCACAGTCTGACCTGGAAGTGATTGAAACAATAGAAACCACCGTGTAGAGTCCAGGCAGGAAGCGGCAGCCTCCGACCTGTGCTGAGCTTTTGTACCTTTGCTGATGGAGCCTTTTGCCAGTGCTGGTGGTTTTTTCTAGCCCTCTCTTACAACCATAGCAGTTCAGTGGGATGCTGATTAGCTTCACTCTTCGGTCAGTCTTGTAACTCAGACATTCTTTTTATTATTATTTTGTACCTTGACTTGCTTTCTATGTAGCATCTGGTGTCATGAGTTGTGACCCAGCCTTAATTTCACTGGGAACTTCGAAAGCATGAATGGTGATCACAGAACACCATGGATCAGATCCAGGAGCTGCCAGAGTGAAGGAGACAGTGTTTTTTCAGCAGCTGGTCCTTCACAGAAAGACTCTCGGCGTTCCTTCTGGCATGCTTGCGCCTATCCTGCTGGCCCCATGCAGGAAGCCGCTCACTCGAGGGCAGCAGAGTGTGCACTGGTAGATGCTGTCCTTTCCCTTTCCCCACCCCTGCACTGGGTCTGGACCAGAGCTGTCCTGGCCTATTTCAGTGCTCTGCACACAGTGCTCCATGACTGGGCTGACCTTCACTAAGAAGAGGCGGCCTCTCTGTCTCATGCTCAGTCCAGGCTTCACTGAGCACCTACATACTGCAGGTGTGTGGGGACGCAATGAATAAGCCCTCATTCCCACCACAAAGGGGCCCGGGGCCCACAGTCCAACAGGGGCGAAGACACATTCAGCTAACAGTACCCAGCCTGCTCTGGGAGCCCAGGGGGAGGGGAGGAGAGGAGTACTTGGCTTAGGTCAGCTGGGGAAGGCGATACGGCATTTTAGCTGGCCTCTTGGGCGGGTTTCCCAACATGTCCCTGCTTTTCTCAGTTGTTCTTCAAATCTGGGGAAACTCTTAGGAGGCTATACAGGTATTATTGTATTTAGGAGGCAGCCACATCTGACATCTTAAGGGGAAAGAATCAATTAGTAGTTTTAGTTAGCATGGAAGTGCTAAAGACAGAAGTCCTTTAGGGATTAGGAATGAATCTAATAGGTTTGATTAATTCTGCTTCATTTGGTTGTATGAAGCATTAGAATGGCTTAGGTGAGAAATGGATTAGAATTCAGTATGATGCATGGATTCTTTTATGCAAATGCAAAAGCAGTTGAAATAGTTCGCTGCTAAGTCAGGAGAAAATATTTTGTGTAATTTTCATTTACTTTACAACACTGATATTTATAGCCCATTGTGTATATTCTCTCCTCTCACATGCACAAAATCATGAGTAATTCTCTAGCTCTCTTCAGAATTCTACTCCCAGTGTCCACTTATACTCTGTATTCTTGTGTGAGTTGATTATCTGCCATTTCTCCAAATCTTCTATCTGTAAGGCGTAGCTAAGAATTCAGGAAATTTTGAATATGGTCTAATGAAATGAGAACCATCAAAGTTGGAAGTAGAAAAATACTTCTGTCTTCACTATGCGAGAGCGTGCTCTGGTGGCATTATCATGCCCTCTGTCAACACAACACATTAGGTTGTATCTTCTTTGTCACATTAGGTTGTATTTTAGAAATAAGAGGCCTGTTTTGCTGTCCCCTGAAACCTCCGTGTGGCATCCTTCACAGATTACTCAAGGAAGATTCTGCTTTCGGATGTGTAGTTCAAGTCTAGATAGAACTTTTTTGTTAGGTTTAGGCAGCCTAAACATCCATGCAGTTTAGAAAGCAGAGCATGCATTTTTGCAAACAGTTAGGACTCACTATGCTAGGTGAGAAGGCGGCATAAAGTTCCCACTTACTGAAATTTAGAGACGCAACAGGTTGAACCAAGGTGGTGTGAGGAGTTCCAGGAACAGCGAGGCACAGGAGAGGGCACACAGAGGCATGAAGGGCCTTCCCCTGCCCGTGGCCAGGTGGCTGAGGAACACCTGATGAACCCTGCTGGAGGTTCGAGCTTCTCAGTGCCTCCATTGTGAGCATGGCCTGCTGAAGGCAGGCGTGGGCCTTGCAAGCCACACATCAGGTCACAGGGGTGCAACCATTTGTCACATTCAGGGTTGTCACAGCAGCACCAGGGCCCTGTGTGAATTCCCCCGGGAGTGACCCATCCTCCTAGCAGGCGTATAGAGGGGCCTCCTCCCCTACATCATCCCATCAATGTTTTATGACAGGCCTGCATAACTGCCCATTAAACTAATTGGAGTCAACGACCAGGCTTCTAAAGCCATGGAAAAGCCATGGAAATACGTGGTCACAAGGCCATGCATTCGGCCCGTGAACCTTGGCTAAGTGTCAGGGCTGGCCCTTGATCAGTACTATCTGTGACTTTTGTCTAGGTTCCTGTTTTTTAAACTCCTGAACTGCCATTCAGATTAGCCACGATTTTAATGGAGTTTTTGGATTTAATAATAGTTGATAATCACTTTAAATATTTACACAATCTCTTTATAATTAAAAATGCACTCAGCTTTGCTTACTGCTATCTATTGTATAGAATTGGAGATGTTCCATTGGATTCTAAATATCAGATACTCTTGGATCCCAAAACAGCCTTTTCTAAGTAAGCACAAGCAAGATTTTTTTTTTTTTTTTGGTCCTAGCACTGTTAGTAGTTCTCTGAAATATATGATTGAACTGGAATTGCTTCCTTATGCTTGCATTTCAAAATCAGCTGATAAGTATGTAAAAATATGTAGTTTCAACTTAAATTCTAGGCCTATTCTGTTTTATATGAAGGAATTTCTCTGTAGTGCTGACACTATGTTGCTAATTTGCATAAGCATATTTATAGGCACTTTAGAAAATGTTTAGACTGCAGCCTGCACTATAGACATTGAATACAGTCATGTTAAATAGCCTGTGATTAACACTTGTGCACTGACTGATGGGAAAAGTTTGGTAATTTGCACCTAGTAGTCTGCTCACTTGGAGCAAGGGTTGGGCTGTGTGGACGGATAAACTGCTTTCTTGGGCTTCTGTGGAAACCTGGCACCGTTCCTACTTTTGGAAAGTTTGTATACAAGCTATTGGGTAGAAGCTTAATTTTTCTAAATATGAAATTTGGTTTTCTTATCTAACCAAGAATTATTCTAGAACTTTCAATCAAATACGCTCATAAGTTTTCTGAGAAAAGCAATTAAAATGCTTTTGTGTTTATAATTATAATAATATAATTTTAATTTGATACATTAAAAAGTAAGACTTTACTATCAAATCTAGGTATTTTTTACCTTGTAATTTTTAAGATTCGAAATGAGAATTTGAGGATAGCCCTGAAGAACAACAGTTGCTTCCTGGAAGGGGACTTGTAGTTCAAGGTAATACAATACTAAGTAAAACAAAAACAAAGCCAAGAGCAGACCAAAACCACATTGCTATTTTCCTGAAATACTTTTTGGATTTGACCTTATCTTGGGAGTGGTGGTTTTGTTTCTTATCCTTCACTTTCTTGTCTATTTGAAACATCAAAAATCTTTTGGGACTGCTCATAACAAACTACTTTTATACAAATGTAATTCTCTACTTGGGTAATAGGATGCAGCTGGGTAATTTAGAAAGCTGTCACTATATCTAGCTAAGTTTGGTGGTATAGATACTACTAGGCAAGGAAAAAAAGCACAAGTTACAAAATAATACTTACACAGTCAGCTCTTAATTATTCCCACATCTTGCTTGCAAATTTTATTATCACATTTTGGCTTATTACATGAGAAAAACATTTAAACAGTTTTCTTTTCCTACTCCCTTCTCCAGAAGAGGTGTGAGCCAGAATGGAGGGGGCCCGTTCTGCTGTAGACTTTTCAGTAGTGCAACCTAGTCCCTCCCCACTGAGGAGGAGGGAGGGCAGGCAGGAGGACTTCCCCTCCTCCGTCAGGCCTGGGGATGGCGGTCTTTCTCATGTCCAGACATAAACACAAGGGTGCGTCTCAAAATTGGTTGTGAAATTAGTCACCGTTTAAAAATATTGTCACAGCTCCTTTTCATGACTGTGGATAACTGAGTGAACTGTACTAGGAAAAGGCCAGGTTTCAGTTGGTTCTCCGGGCTTTTCCCTGAAAGCCCGAAGCGTGCTCTCTAGGAAACGGAAAGCAACCTCTCTCTGGCAAGTTCATGTTGGAGCTTCCATGTCATCGTGTTCACTTTTTAAGGTTGTTCATACCTTGCAATATTCACTTCCTGTGCTATTTTTTAAACTGTTTTAAAGTTTTAAGCACAATGTTGACTCTTCTGTAATTTCCTAAATTAATCTTGTTTTCTTATGGACAGCGCAACTTCCTTTATGTGTAACACTTTAGGAAAATACTGCCTTGTAAAATAAACATGATTTTTTTTCTTTTGTACCAGAAAAAAATCTGCTGTTTTGGAGTACAGAATAACCCTACCCCTCAACCCCAAAACCCACATTTGTAAAATGTGAACCACTTATATTAAGTGCGTACTATGTGCAGGGAAATAGTTTATATCCATTATTCCATTTGACCTTTACACAATTTCATGAAGGGCAGGTAAATATTACCATCCACAGTATATATTCATGGTCTCCACTCCTGAAAAACTCCCAGAACTGTTTGTAGTAAGACCATTTTTGTTGGCTACACTGGGTTTATAGCAAATAAAACGATTCCCCCACAAATAGCATTTATTTCACATGAAGGTACAGCCTTTGTGCTTGTGTAAGAAGTATTTGGCTGCAGGTAGAACTTTGGGGACACAGAACACTTGGGGGTCGCTTGGTCACCAAAGCTCAGGGTCCAGACCTTGGTGTGGTAAGCAGGGCTGGCATGTTTTTATTCGGCATACCCAGAAAAAAACAGCTTCTGGGGTTAGCTTCTGTTGAAATATCTAAATTTATTCATATTCGTCAGTAATGAGAATAAAATCGTTCTTAATATTAACAATTCTAGTGCCACAGCTATCTTTGGCGTGCTGTGCACAGTCTTCACAGCAACCCTGTCAGAGATGATAGCCCAATTTCACACATCAGGAAAAGAGCCCAAGAAGTGCGTGTTTTTCGCCCACAGTGGCACAGCGTGTACACCGGTGGCAGTCAGGATTTGAACCCAGTCCCTTGGGCTCTAGAGCACATGCCCTTGGTGCTTCCTACATTCCTGTCCCTCACCCAGTGAGTACCTGCCCACAGGCCGGTGGCTCATCCCCAAAGTGCTGGAGAAACGCCGGCAGGCCTGCCTCCCCACCCCTTTTTCTGTGTCCCACGCAGAACCTCCCCCCACCCCATGCCATGTTCCCACAGATGTCCAGTGCTTAGATTAGGCCATTGCTTCTCCATGTTTAGTCACATCTTCCCTCGCATTCGAGGCTAGCTCTTTGTGCTTTCATGAACGATAACTTGTCTTTTAAAGTGACTCCTGCAGACAACTGATCTCATCTGCGAGTGTATGCTACTAATTTAACTCTTGACATAATTGTACTGCTAAGTTCTGGAAGGCATCTCACTGTAGCCTCTTACAAATGCTGACTACACACACTTATTTTGCAATAAACTTTAGTTTAGCATCTCATCCTCATTACAATTAAATCACTAGGAATTGGCAGTGCCTTTAACTCTTGGTGTCTTGCCCCAGTTCTGTGCTGAAAGGATTACTCCTTTCTCTGGGACTCAGTCTCTGTGGGAAGGCTTGGGAGGGACAGTTGGAGGCCAGGCGAGATTCTTTGGGGATGGGGAGATGGGGGGAGTTATGGAAACGCAAGTAAAAAGCAAGGCCAAGCAAATATGCCCAGGTGTAATAGTGTTTTTCTATTTGCTTTTTGAGTTACCTAGTTTTCTAACATGAATATATATTACTTGTATAATTAGAAGCAACCCCAACCCAGGATGTTCTCTTGAAGATGGAAAGTCCTTGGACAATGAGCACAGACGGAGCTTGATTCTGCTGGGTCTGTGGGGGCACGTGGCGAGCCCGGGAGTCCAGGCAGCTGCCACACCTGCCCATGCACCCGCTGGCAGGCAGTGTGTGTTCTGAAACAACAGGCCTGCGCTGAGGAGTGACCCCTTCCCAGACACTGACCTGTGACTGGAGAGTTCATGGGCAGGTGGGCTGGAGAAAGGGGTAAGAACTCATGTCTTCCTGTCTGTCCCCAGCCCTCATCTCCATGTGTGAATCCAGAGATGGGAGGTCAGAAAGCTTGGGCTCTGGGGAAACATCATATTCCTTTGTGAAACGTTGCCTGACACCTGGTATAAAACCCCAGATAAGCCGGGCTCGGTGGCTCAGCCTGTAATCCCGCGCTTTGGGAGGCTGAGGTGAATGGATTGCCTGAGCCTGCAGGTTCGAGACCCGCCTGGGCAACTTGGTGAGACTCATCTCTAGAATAAAATAAAAATTAGCCGGGTGTGGTAGTGCTCGCCTGTAGTGCCAGCTACTTGGAAGGCTGAGGTGGAAGAATCACCGGAGCCCAGCAGGTCGAGGCTGCAGTGGCCAGAAGCGGCCACTGCACTCCAGTCTGGGTGACAGAGTGAGACTCCAACTCAACAAAAAAATAAAATAAAGCCCCAGATGATTTTTTCCCCCAGGACAAAGACCTGGAGCATCACTGTAGGGTGATGATAAACGTGACTCATGGGTCAATGCAGTGTCTGATCCGGGACCGACAGTTCCCAGAGTGTCTGCCAGAGGGTGGCTTCTGCACTATACCTGGCAACTCTGCAGGGCAGAGTTTATAACTGAAGCATTCAAGCGCTAAGTCAATGGCAAGGTCACATGGCAGGAAGTGGCAGGGCCAGAGCCCCAAACTCCTGCTGAGCCCAAGTCAACCAGTGTCCCTCTCCCACTTGGTGAGCCCTGGCAGCCAAACTCTGCCCTGCCTTGCACCCACAGCTGAAGCCCCGAGGCCATTGCTCGGATGCCCAGACCCACCCAGATGGAAACCAGCCCTGGCTTCTTGGTGGGAGCATCCAGGGAACCGCAGCTCAGCCTTCTGGGTCTCACCTGAGGTTGCCCTTGGCTAGGTCACTCTGGCTTTGTGCCAGCCTGGCTGGACCTGGGCCTGGTCCTGGTCCTGAGAACCAGATGCTGCCTCGTGCTCATGGGGAACTGGCCTTAGGTTTGAGCATGTGTAGAATCACTGCTCTTGTCTCCGCCCCCCCACCTCTGCTGGGGTTTGGACTCTTGATGATAACTGCTTCCCTCAACTATTGCATGTCCTCAGCGTCATCCTCCTTGGCCTCAACTCCTGGACCAGTCTACTCCCAGGCACAGTGTAGACCCTGACTGTCCGAGTACCCTGCCATGAGCATCTGATATCTGCCTTAACTGGGACCCTGTGCATTAAAGGGGTGAGTTTCTGCCCTCGTGTTTAGACTCCGCCAGTGTGAGCTGTGATGTTGACGATTACAGAGCAGAGGTGGGCATACTGACTTATTTGCAGAAGGACCTAGAAAAACCATCCCAGCCTATCAGCAACACCACTCTAAGCAGTCAGACAGCCGGCTCAAGAGCCCTTGGGAGAAGCCAGGGAATCACATGGTATCAGAAGGGCGGGTTCACTGAGGCCTGGGTATGAGTTGCACAGGGATGCACAGAGCCTGCTTTACTTAGGAAGCCAGAATAATGAGATGATGCTAACATAGTTTCAAGGCTGCACTGGAGCATACGGGACGTCAGGGATTTGGGTTTCTTGATGAGTGTGGGCACACAATGGGCATGTCTGGACAAGTCACCGAGAGAGGTCCATGGAAAATCAGTGGGTCCATCTAGAATTCACTGTGCTTCCTTCAGATTATTGGGGGTCCAAAAGGGATCAGTCCTACCCCAAGAGGATTATTCTCTCCCCAGAGCCAGTATATCCAAAGGTCACAGGCAGTTAATTCCTGGAGCTACTCTGTGTTTTCTGAACCAAACAGGAAATAACTGGGCTCTACTTATGCCTCCTACCAGCCACATAGAGAGGGACTGATGGGCTGGACGTGGTGGCTCACACTTGTAATCCCAGACTTTCAGGCCCAGGCGGGAGGATTGCTTGAGCCCAGGAGTTCAAGACCAGCCTAAGCAACACAGTAAGACCTTGTCTCTACCAAAACAAAATTTTTTTGCTGGGCATGATGGCACGTGCATGTAATCCCAACTACTCGGGAGGCTACGACCAGAGGACCCCCTGAGCCTGGGAGGTCGAGGCTAAAGTGAGCTGTAACTGTGCCACTGCACTCCAGCTGGACAGCAGAGACACTGACTCAAAGAGAGAGAGAGGGACTGATGGGGTCATGGAGTGGTCGGTAGTGGCAAGTATGAGGGAGGCAGCTGACTAGAAATCCCCATCTCAGGTTGAGTGAGAGTGGGTGATGGGAGCATTGAAAGACGACAGACCAACCCTTCTGGAGAGAAAAGAGGCCAATTTGGGCATCCCTGAGGTCTCCAGTTTGCTAGAGGCTGGGATGAGCCCCCAACACTCCTGGGACCAAGTACTAACCTTTGAGATGGGCACAGCACAGAGTGCTGAGGGGACAGATGTCCTGAATGGGGGGAGCACTGCTTTTCTCACAGAGAAGTGTCTTGGTGTAAAGCTGAGGCCCTCATAGGGCCTGGGGCAGGGCCCAATCCAGCCCCACTCAGCCGCCTACCAGTATGTCCTGCCTATCTCCAAAGCCAGCGACCTCGCCCAGGGCAGGAGGCAGATGCCTGGGCCTGGCACTTGCAGCCAAACTCAGGAAGACTGTGAGAGCAAGAGAAACCCACCTCCCATCTTGCCCGTTCCTCTGTAAATGCCTGCTCATTCTCGCAGGCATGCATACATTCAACAAGGGCTCATTACACCTACATCCTACCCCACAAAATCATTCCTAAGTTTATATCCAACAGAGATGGGCACATATGTTCACCAAAAGGCAGGAACGAAAGTGGTACTAGGCCAGTACTGGAAACAGCCCAAATGCCCACTAACAGCAGAATGGATAAATGAAGGCTTAATCAACAGGATGCTCTTCAGCCATGAGAGTAAATCACATGGGTACCTTGCATAGATGTAATGTTGAGTGGAAAAAGCCATTTCCAAAAGAGTAATTGGTACGAAGTTCAAAACGGGCAAAACAATCCAAGCTAATAGAAGTCAGGACAAGGGTTCACTTGGTGGTGAGGGGACATCTGGGACGCTGGCTATACAGGTGTGTTCACACTGAGTCCAGCTGCACGTTTGTGCAATTTCATCCCGAAAAAGTTTACTTGAAAAAGAGGGACTTTAAAGATTGTGACACCTCTGTCTCAAGCAGTGCCTGAAGTATACTTGGCACTCAGTAAATCACTCGACTGTGCCAGGGAGGACATGGGAGTGAACCCAACACAATCCTGCCCTCAGGAGGGATGGAGATAGGAAAACAAGCTTCCTCAGCACAGGTATGGTGAGTTCTCCCTGGAGTGTGTAAGCAGGTAAGTGTCAGGCAGCTATTTTCCTTGGGAGAAGCATCATGGGGGATCCGGGCTATGGAGGAGGCGGGTGGCAGAAAGATGCCGCGGATGTCCCAGGGGCAGGTGGCTGCTGGACGGAGCCTCTGATCCATCCACACTGGGAGCTCAGCGAGACGCAGGCTTTTCGGGGCCCGGAGTCCACCCTGCCTGGAAGACAACACGGCAAGAGGCCTTTCTTGCCTGTCTGGGTAGGTCATAGGCACCTGATTCTGGAGTCACATCTTTGGAAAAGCCTTCTCAGCAGGGTGAGCTGAGGGAAATACACCACTTCTAAAAGGATCCCCAAAGCTCCAAATGAGTTAGTCATTACAACATTCATCATGGTCGAGGCCCCTGTGGGCTTTCCTCTTCCACAAATACCTGCCCTTCCCTCACCACACGGTTCTGGTTGTTGATTTATGACCTTTGTAAAGCATTTTCCCACACATCCCGGGGCCCTCGACTGGATGGAACAGATCACTTTTATATCTTTTAACTTTCAGAGGGTTCCAGCAGCCTTCCTCAGCTCACGTAGGGTCGTGGGGGGCTGTGCCTAGAACCCAGCTCAGAGCTCTTCCTGACGGACCACTCTGCCTGCCCAGGAAAGCAGGCTGTCTCCATCCTCATGGCCTGATGGCAGAAGGGAGGGGCAGGGGCGCCAGGGCCCTCTCAGGCTCTGCCCCTCCACACCACTGGCTGGGGTATGAAGGCCAGGCTTGCCCTACCCATTCCCACAAAAATTGCCTCCTGAAAAGCCCTCGGGAATAAAGCAGGACAGTATGAATCAGAGCAAGGTTAGTGCAGTGACTTCTGAGGCCCCAAAAGTCAAGGTTGCCTCCTGGGACGGGATGGGCCTGTCGTCCACAGATGGCTCCTCCCTGGTGGGCTCAGCTCAGGCTGTTGTCCTTCCTCCCCGTCCACTTCCTCAGGTGGGACAAGTGTCACCGCTTCCATGAAGCCTTTCCCCTGCCTGCCCACCGTGTCAGCCCTACATAATCCAGCCTTGCCTCCCATGTGTCCAGCCAGAGGGTGAGCAGGGCCCATCACTACTCTGGGCAGACTCTTCCCAGGGCACATGGCTCTTGCTTGAGAACGTTGCGTTCCCGGTGGCTGCAGAACGCCCTGATGGGCACAAAGTGCTTTTTGTCCTCCCTGCTCGCTGGGGTCCTCGCCCACTACTTCCCTGCCCTGTGACCACGGCTGGTGCCTGGGTCTGGGTTGGGGAAGCTAGCGCCCTGAGCTCTGAGGCCACCTGGCTAGAGCTTATCAACTCCAACACTAAGCTGCTGCTCTGATTTCTGCAGAGCGGTGACTGACAAAGCTTTGCTTTCTGTTCCTTTGATGGTAAAGGCATGAAAGATTATACTAGAGCCAAGAGGGAGGAGTCAACATTTAATGAAAGGAAGGGCTCTGCACAGGTTAGGGTCCCTCCCAGACCCTCACTTGGCACTTCCTGTACATCACGATGTCTTACACCCTGTGTCGTGTCTGTGCAGGTTTGTAACCTTCCTCCCGTCCGTCGGAGGAGAGGCCATGTCTGGCCTGCTCACTGCTTATCCCTTTTGTAGGCACGGTGCCTGGCATATACTTGGCACTCAGGAAGTAACTACTGACTGATGGCACTGACAATGGCCTGGATTTTGACAGATGTTATTTCCAATTCTCACTGTAATCATGGTGGGGGGTACTGTCACTCACAACATACACACACACCCACACACTTTTGTTTGTTTGTTTGTTTTGAAAGAGTAGGAGACAGACTGGTCATTTGCTCCAGGATTCCCCCGCCCTCACTCTGGGGCTGTGACCATGCCTTGCATAAGCACAGAGATCAGCATTCTTCAGGATGCCATACTCTTTCAGGGGCTGGGAAAGCAGCTGCATGAGAAAAACACATGGGAGACACACAGGGACCTGAGAAAAGCCCTCCAGAGATCAAGGTGGGCGTCCTCCCAGCCTGGCTAGAACCAGCCCTGCAAGGTGTCCTCAGCTGGCAGAATCAGTGCCTTCCCCACCTGCAGGCTGTTCCTGGGGCCTCTGACTTCCCCAAAGGCATTACAGGTGACTGCTGCTCCCCTGACAGTGCCCTGGGGCAGGCTCCGGTGGTCTCTCCAGGCCTCAGCCTAGGGAAAGCGGATTTGCTGGTTTCCTGCTGCCCTTGATGGTCCCTGCTCAGCCACTCCTCTAAGGGGGTGAACTCGTGTGACTCAAGGAAGCTGGGAGGGAGCGTTCCACACCCCTGGATGCAGCTCTCCTGCGGGAATAGATGCCTTCCTAGCCCGGCTTTTCCTGTTCATTACCAGGTGAGTCTGGAGTCAGCCAAAGCTCCAAATACAGCTTGTTAGCTGGCAGGCCTCTGACCCTAACTCTGATTACCCTCTGAGTAAAACAGAGGTAACAGCAACTCTCCCCACCCTGGCTACTGAGGGAGAACAGAAATGAAGGCCAGGCACCGAGTGGTGCTTGAGGGCTGACGGCTGCCATTGTCCTCCATTGTACCTTATACAAAGGGTGACGAGGCCATGCCAGGTTTTGCCCTCATTCACCCTCAGGTGGGCGGTGGGGTATGAGGCCCCAGCAGGAGTGACGAGCAGTGATTCTCAACCCTGGTGGCACTTCGGAACCCTCACCCCAGACACTACATGGAAATCATCTGGTTAACAGGGCCTGGACGCACACCCACGACCCTCCTAGATGGGACGGAAGCCTGGGCCGGCTGCTCTCCCCAGATACCACGTCACCACCATTCCTGCTCCATGCCCTTGCACACAGCCACGTGAGCCAGAAGGGGGGCGGCCCTGGAGCTTGAAGGAAACCCACAGCCGGCACCCCTCCTTCCAGGAGGCTTTCAAGGCCCCTTCCCCACCGACCTGCACCCTCACTGGCTCAGTTCTTGATTAATAATTAGGATAATTAAACCAAAGTATGGGAAAAAAGGAAACTTGGATGTGTACCTCACACCATGCCTTTCAGTGAATGGCAAACTAGTTCAACATGAGCAGATGCTCATAAGAACAGGTGTCTTTTTGTCTGGTTTTGTGCCGCTATAACAAAATACCTGAGATTGAGTAATGTATAAACAACAGAAATTTAATTTCTCCCAGTTCTGGAGGCTGAGAAGTCCAAGGCCAAGGTGCCAGCAGGTTCGGTTGTCTGGTGAGGGCCTCTGTCTGCTTCCAAGATGGCGCCTTAACGTTGTATCCACAGAGACGAGGAATACTTGGCAGGAGGTTGAAGGCCAAGCCAACTGAAGGCTGCTGCTTTTTAAGGGCCTTAATGCTATTCGTGAGGGAGGTGTTCTCAGGGATAGCTGCTATCCCCATCCGCCACTTAAAACAGTCACATTGGCCATTAAGTTTTAACACCTGAATTTAACACCTGACTATTCTAACCCTAGCAACAGGGAAACCTGAGCAAGTACATACCAGTTGTGGCAAGCCGTGCTCCTAGGGATGAGGATCCCACTGGAATTTTAATACATAAAAAAAAGATAATAAAAATGTAGAGGCAGAAGGAAAAGCAGAGGCTATGACCAATAATATCTGCCAACAGTGGACCAGCACAAAGACCCATACCCAGAAACAGAAACGAGCCAAGTAATACAGAGAGAAGAGCAGACAGCACATCCCCACATAAACAAGTGCACAGGCTGGCAGCAGCCAAGGGACCTCAGCCATCTTTTTATAAGAATTAAGCTATAGGCTGGGCTCGGTGGCTCAGCCTGTAATCCTAGCACTCTGAGAGGTTGAGGCGGGTGGACTGCCTGAGCCTGTGGGTTTGAGGCCAGCCTGGGCAACTTGGTGAGATCTTGGCTCTACAATAAAAAATCGAAAACTAGCAGGGCATGGTAGCGTGCGCCTGTAGTTCCGGCTACTTGGAAGGCTGAGGTGGAAAGATTGCCTGAGCCCAGCAGGTCGAGGCTGCAGTGGCCGTGAGCATGACACTGCACTTCAGCCTGGGTGACACAGTGAGACTCCGACTCAAAAAAAAAATCAAGCTATAAAAATAAAAACTCTCAGCCTGTAATCCCAGCACTTTGAGAGGCCAAATATTCACTGTTTACCAAGTACAGAGGAGAGACCAAGCTGTGACGAACACTGCTGCTTCTTGGCCCACCCAAATGCCCTCCTCTCTCCCACCAGGGTCCTGATTTGAGGATCACCTCCTCCTCGCCCTCGGGGGCAGGATGGGAGAAGGAGAATGTTCAGACAGGTACGTGCCTTCCCCAAATGGCAGCTGAAGGGTCTCGGAAACGACGCCCTCAGAGCCTCCTTACCACTGATCACAGCTAAGGGGCGGGCCCGTGACCTAGAAACACGGCTGGAGCTCAGCACGGGGCTGAGGCAAGGCGGTCAGAGCTGCTGTCTCCATGCTATGAGCCTGGTTCCCGGCCTGCTGTGGGACCCTAAGAGCTCCCGACACCCTCCCCGCAAGCTCCTAAGGCCCCACCAGCAGGAGCAGGTGCTGTTGCTGATTCTAAAGAGATTCCCAGATAAGAGTCTTCATCCCCAAGGAACTGCTTTGAAGTGGGACCTGACGTCACTCCAGAGTAGAGCAGGCGCTGAGTGCCACGAGAAGGGACCAGGCCAGGCGTCCAGATGGCAGGGACTGCCAGCACTGCCCAGCTGTCAAGATGAGACAAGAAGGCTCTTCAAATCCATCCCAGAGTACGTCCTTAGGAAGGCATGACCTGAAGGTCAAGATGCTGCAATTTACGCAACTGTGCTGTGACTTGACGAAGCTAAGGGACTGTAAAATAGGAAAGGGCTGGAGAAGAAGAATTTGTTGGTGTTTACTGGTCCTGATTTGAACAGAGGTCCTAATATTCAGTAAACTGCCTTGATTCTTTTTTTTTCTTTTATGTCCTCTCTTATCTCTTTTATTACAGAGATGTGGGGTACAAGTGAGGATTAATTACATGAGTAGGCTGCACGCAGGTGAAGTTTGGGCTTCTAACTGGCCCTCACTCACAATTCTTTTGTTTTTTTGATTTGCAACTAAACATTGTACCTATTTATTGGTGTACACTAGGATACATACATATTTTGTGGGCTTGGAGTCTCACTCTGTCACCCAGGTCGGAGCGCAGTGGAACAATCATGGCTCACTGCACCCTCCAACTCCTGGGCTCAAGCGATCTTCTCACCTCAGCCACCCGAGTAGTTGGGACTACAGATGTGTGCCACCACACTCGGCTAATTTCAAAACATGTTTTGTAGAGACGAGGTCTTGTTACGTTGTCCAGTCTGGTCTCAAACTCCTGGGTTCCCCCATCTCAGCCTCCCAGGGTGCTGGAATTACAGGCGTAGCCACATACCTGGCCCTTTGACATACTGATTTCATTTCCTTTGGATAGATTCCCAGTAGTGGATTGGGAATATATTCCCAGGCGTGAGCTGGATCATATGGTGGTCCTATTTTTTAATTTTTTGGAGGAATCCCCATATTGTTTTCCAAACTGGTTGTACTAATTTACATTCCCATCAACAGTATACAAGGGTTCCCTTTTCTCACATCCTCACCAACAATTCTCTCATCTTCTTTTTTTTTTTGAGTTGGAGTCTCACTCTGTCGCCCAGGCTGGAGGGCAGTGGCACGTTTATGGCCACTTGCAGCCTCAACCTTCAGGCCTCAGGTGATCCTTCCGCCTCAGCTTTCTAAGTAGCTGGAACTACAGGTGCGTGCTACCATACCCGGCTTATTTCATCTTTCTTGATAAGAGTCATTCTAACAGGTAAAAGGTGCTCTCTCATTGTGGTATTGATTTGCATTTCCCTGACACACCTGTCGGCCATGTCTATGTCTTCTAAGAATTTTAGAGTTGGGTCCTTTGCCCATTAAAAAAAAATTGGGTTGTTTTCTTGCTACTGAGTTTCTTCAATATTTTGGATATTAGCCCTTTATCAGATGTATGGTTTGCAAATATTTTCTCCCATTCTGTGATCTCTTCACTTTGCTGATTGTGCTCTTTGCTGCACAGATTTTTATTTTGATGCAATCCCATTTGTTTGTTTTTACTTTTGTTGCCTATGCCTTTAGGGTCATATTAAAAAAATCTTTGGGCCGGGCTCAAATCCCAGTACTTTGGGAGGCCAAGTCGAATGGACTGCCTGAGCCTGTGGGTTTGAGACCAGCTCAGGCAACTTGGTGAGACCTCATCTCTACAATAAATAAAAAATGAGCCGGGCGTGGTAGCGCGTGGTAGTTCCGGCTACTTGGAAGGCTGAGGTGGAAGGATTGCCGGAGCCCAGCAGTTTGAGGCTGGGGTGGCTGTGAGTGTGCCACTGCACTCCGGTCTGGATGACGGAGTGAGACTCTGACTCAAAAAAAAAAAAAAAAAAAATCTTTGCCGAGACCAATGTCTTGGGGCTTTTCCTCTATGTTTTCTCCCAGTTTTAGTTTCAGGTCTTAAGTCTACTTGATTTGTGTGAGATGAGGGTCTAATTTTATTCTTCTGTGTGTGGATATTGTTTTCCCAGCAGTATTTGTTGAAGAGACTGCCATTTCCCATTGTGTGTTCTCGGCATTTTTGTTGAAAATCAATTGACTGTAAATGTGTTGATATATTTCTGGGCTCAATTTATTCTGTTCCATTGGTCTATGTCTGTTTTTATACCAGTACCAAATTGTTTTATTATAGCTTTGTAGTCAACTTTAAATCAAATAGTGTGATGCCTGGAGCTTTATTTTTTTCCCTAGGAAACAAACTGTATTAGTTATCTGTTGCTACATAACAAAGGTCTCCCAAACACAGCTGCTTAAAATAAATGTAAACATTTGTAATCTCATACAGTTTTTAACATTCAGGAATATGGGAGCATCTTAGCTGAGTGATTCTGGCTCAGAAACTCTCTCGTGGAATTGCAGTCAAGTTGCTGACTGGGGTAGCAGTCATCTGAATGTCTGATTGGGCTGGAGGATTTGCTTCCAAGTTTACTCATGTGGCTGATGGCAAAAGGCTCGTTTCTTCCCTGATGGGCCTCTATGAAGGGCTGTTCACAACATGGCAACTGGCCTCCTCCCAAGTGTGTGGTGGGAGAGGAAAGAAAGGGACACAGAGGAAGAGAGAGAGCGCACACGAGAACAAGAGAGCAAGCACCCAACTCAATGTCTTTTGTTGTACAATTTTTCACATTGATATAGAATAACTGGACATATCTATGGGGTATATATAATATAGACAATGTATAGTGATCAGATCAGGGTAATTGCATATCCATCACCTCAAACATCATTTCCTTGTGTTGGGAACCTTCATTATACTCCCTAACCCCATTTGAAAGTATATATGGCTATTAACTGCACTCATTCTATAGTGGTATAGGACACTAGAACTTATTCCAACTACCTAGCTGTTACTTTGCATCCTTTATAAAATCTCTATAAAATCTTTATAAAATCTCCCAGTGACCCTCCTCCCACCTCTAGTATCCCGTGCTCTACTTTTTACTTCTATGCGATCAACCTTTTTTAGCTTCCATATATGAGTGAGATTATGTGGTGCTAAACATTCTGTTCCTGGTTTGTTTCACTTAACATAATGTTCTCTAGTTCGATCTGTGTTGGCACAAGTGACAGGATTTCATTCTTTTTTACGGCTGAATAATAGTCTGCTGTGTATATATACAGATTTTTTTTTTGAGTTGGAGTCTCACTCTGTCCCTAGGCTGGAGTGCAGTGGCACACTCATGGCCACTGCAGCCTCAACTTGCTGGGCGTAGGCCATCCTTCCACCACAGCCTTCCAAGCAGCTGGAACTACAGGTGCATGCTACTGCACCTGGCTCATTTTTTGATTTATTGTAGAGATGAGGTCTTGCCAAGTTGCCCAGGCTGGTCTTGAACCCACGAGCTCAAGCAATCCTCTTGCCTCGTCTTCCCAAAGTGCCAGAGTTACAGGCTGAGCCACCACGCCTGGCCACATACAGATTTTCTTTATCCACTCATTTGTCGTTGGATACTTCGGTTGATTTCATATCTCGGCTATTGTGAATAGTGCTGCCATAAACATGGAAGTGCAGCTGTCTCTCCAATATACTGATTTCCTTTCCTTTGGATACCCATCCAGTAGTGGACTGTGGATCATATGGTAGTTCTAGCAGTAGTTTTTTTGAGGAATTCCATACTGCTCTCCACGGTGCCTGGGCTAGCTTATATTCCTTCAACAGTATGTGAGCTCCCTTTTCCTTGCATCCTTGATCATGTTTGTCTTTTCGATAACGGTTATCCTAACTGGGGTGACATTTCATTGTGGTTTTGATTTGCATAAAGATCATCCCTGATGATTAGTGGCATTGGGCATTCTTTTCATATATTTGTTGGCCACTTGTATGTCTTCTTTTTGAGAAATGCCTATTCGGATCATGTACTCACTTTAAAATCAGATTTTTGTCGTTGAGATATTTGTTTCCTGTATATTCTTGATATTAATCCTCTGTTGAATGGTTTGAAAACATTTCCTCCCAATTTGTAGGTTATCTTTTCACTCTGTTGTTTTCTTTGCTGTGAAGCTTTTTAGTTTGAAGTAATCCCATTTGTTTGTTTTTGCTTTTGTTGTCTGTGCAGCAAAGAGTTACTCATAAAATCTTTTCCCAGACCAATGTCCTGAAGTGTTTCTCCTATGTTTGGGTCTTACATTTAGGACTTGGATCCATTTTGAGTTGATTTTTGCACAGTGTGAGAGGTAGTGGTCTACTTTCATTCTTCTACATATGACTAACCAGTTTCCCAGCACCATTTATTAGATTATCCTTTTCCAAATGAGTGTTTTGGTGCCTTTGTCAAAAATCAGTGGACTGTAGATACATGGATTAATCTTTGGGTTCTCTATTCTATGTGTCTGTTTTTAAACCAGGACCATGCTGTTTTGGTTACTACAGCTTTGTATTATATTTTGAAGTCTGGTAGTGTGTGCCTCCAGCTTTGTTCTTTTCCCTCAGGATTGCTTTGGCTATTTGGGCTTTTTTTTTTTTTTTGGTTCATAAGAATTTTAGAATCGCTTTTTCTATTTCTGTGGAAAATGACATTGATGTTTTGGTAGAGGTTGCACAGAATCTGTGGACTGCTTTGGACAGCATGGCCACTGGGACAATATTCTTCCAATACGTAAGTATGGAACGTCTTTCCGGCTTTTTGCCTCCTCTTCAATTTCTTTCGTCAATGCTTCATAGTCTTCCCTGGGGAGCTCTTTCACCTCCTTGGTCAAACATACTCAGGAGTATTTTTCTTTTTCTTTTTTTTGAGTTGGAGTCTCACTCTGTCGCCCAGGCTGGAGTGCAGTGGCATGCTCATGGCTACCGCAGCCTCGACCTGCTGGACCAGGTGACCCTTCCGCCTCAGCCTTCGAAGTAGCTGGAACTATAGGTGCATACTATCACACCTGGCTGGTTTTTTGATTCACTGTAGAGACGAGGTCTCACCAGGTTGCCCAGGCTAGTCTCAAACCCCTGGACTCAGGTAATCCTCTTGCCTCGGTCTTCCCAAGTGCTGGGATTACAGGCTTGAGCCACCACACCTGGCCTGAGTATTTCTTTTTAGGGGGGTAGTTATAACTGGAATTGCCTTCTTGATTTCTTTTTCAGCTAGTTTGTTACTGGTGTGTAAAAATACCATTGATAAGGGAAAAAATACCATTGATTTGTGTGTATTGATTTTGTATCCTGCAACTTTACTGAATTCATTTACCAGTTCTAAGAGTTTCTTGGGTACAGTCTTTATATTTTTCTGTATATGGTATGGCATCATGCCATCTGCAAACTAGGACAATTTGACTTCCTCCTTTCTAATTTTATGCCCTTTATTTCCTTCTCTTGCTGACTGTTCTGGCTAGGACTTCCAGTACTATGCTGAATAAGAGTGGTGGCAGTAGGGATCCTTGTCTTGTTCTAGTTCTTAGAGGAAAGGCATTTAGCTTTTCTCCATTCAGCATGATGTTAGCTGTGAGTTTGTGTTGGGAGCCAGCCTTGGAGGCCCGCCTGATTGACAGGGTCCTGGTGGGCCTAAGACCCCGGGCCGCAGGGTGAGCCTGGGAAGCTGAGGCTCTTCTGTCTTCCACCTTTACTGTTGATACGCCGAAGAATTCTGTGCAGTCATGGAAGAAGAAAATAGCATGTTTATGTGAAGTAGTCACAACTAACCTGGAAACATCATTGTTCATTTTCCATTTCCCACCATGTCGTTTGGCCCTTTCTAACATATGCAATGGTTAAACTCTGAAGCACGTTTAAAATGCTTTCTTTCACTTGGTTATAAGTTACTAGATATTGCTTGAGTAAAAAAATGATATAAGTATATTCACTTCTTTGATTTAAAATAATGTAGTTTAGTGTTTAGACACAAGGTTTTTTAGAAGCACAAGTTCATAGTAAGTTCATTAGGAATTCATTATAAGTTCTGACACATACCTAGGAGTTATGTAGGTGATTTATAACATTGCCTTTATGGATTTAAGGTAAAGATTATTCGTTAAGGTTTTTTATGTAATTCAATAGTTAAGATTTTGAGTTAACATATATAGAATAGGTTTTCACTGAACTCATGATATATTAATTGGATATTTTTATGATAAATTAACTGAATACAGAAAGCAACCTTGGGGGCCTGGGAAACATCACTAAAAGCTTCTTTAGAGTTTTCAAGTTTGTCATATATGACTTTTATTGTGTTGAGCTACTTACCTTCTATACATAATTTACTGAGAGTTTTTTTTTTATCACGGGGGAATGTTGAATTTTATCAAATGCTTTTTCTCATCTATTGAGATGATCCTAAGTTTTTTTGCCCTTTATGCTACTGTTGTCATGTATCATGTTTCTTGATTTGTGTATGTTAAATGAATCTTGAATTCTTGGTAAATCCCACTTGATCATGGCATATTATTTTTTTGATGTACTGTTGGATTTGGCTTGCTAGTACTTTGTTGAGGATTTTTACATCTGTGTTCATCAGGGATATTGGCCTGTAGTTTTCTTTTTTGTGTAAATCCTTGCTGGTTTTGGTATCAGGGTTATGCTGGCTTCATAAAGTTAGTTAGGAAGAGTTCCTCCCAGTTCATTTATCTGGAATAGTTTAAGAAGGATTGGTATTAATTCTTCTATAAATGTTTGGTAGAATTGAGCAGTGAAGCCATGTGGCCCTGGGCTTTTCTTTGTCAGGAGACTTTTTACTACTGATTCACTTTCATTATTTATTATTGGTTTGTTCAAGTTTTCTATTTCTTTTTTTTTGAGTTGGAGTCTCACTCTGTCACCCAGACTGGAGTGCAGTGGCTGCTCCCGGCCACCGCGGCCTCAACCTGCTGGGCTCCGGCGATCCTGCCACCTCAGCCTTCCAAGTAGCTGGAATTACAGGCATGTGCTACCACGCCTGGCTGATTTTTTTATTTATTGTAGAGATGAGGTCTCACCAAGTTGCCCAGGCAGTTCTCAAACCCATGGGCTCAGGCAATCCATTCACCTCAGCCTCCCAAAGGCACGGGATTACAGGCTGAGCACCGAGCCTGGCTAGTTTTCTATTTCTTCATGGTTTAGTCTTGGTAGGCTTTATGTATCTAAGACTTTACCCGTTTCTTCTAGGTTATCTAGTTTGTTAGTGTGTACTTATCCATAGCAGGCTCTTATGATCCTTTTTATTTATGTACGATCTCTTGTAATGTTTCCTCTTTCATTTGTGATTTTGAGTCTTTTTCTAGTTTCTTCAGGTGTAACATTAACTTATTTGGGACTTATCTTTCTTTTTTGGTGTCGGCTATTATTGCTATAAACTATTACTGCTATAAAAAAGAGGACTTAGTTTTTGCTGTATCCCATATGTTTTAGTATGTTGCTTTCATTGTCATGTCTCAAGTTATTTGTACATTTTACTTTAAATTTCTTATTTGATTCATTGGTTGTTTAATTTGCACAGATATGTGAACTTCCTGAAATTTTTCCTATTATTGATTTCTAGTTTCATACCATTGCGGTCAGAAAAGATATCTGATAAGATTTCAACCTTCTTAAATTTGTTAAGATTTGTTTTGTGGCCTAAATGTGATCTATCCTGAACAACGTTCCATGTGCACTTGAGAAAAGTATGTATTCTGATGCTGCTGAATAGAAGGTCTGTGCATGCTTGTCTGTTTGGTCTAAAGTATAGTTCATCTCCAACATTTCAATACTGATTCTGTCTAAATGATCTGTCTGTTGTTGGAAGTGGGGTATCGAAGTCCCCTACTATTATTGTATTGTGGTCTGTCTCTGTCTCTCTCTTCAGATCTATTAACATTTGCTTTATAGATTTAGATGCTCCGATGTAGGGTACATATGTACTTACAACTGTTAAATCTTTTTGATGGATCAATCTCTTTCTTTATTATTATATAATAACTTTGTCTCTTAATACTTTGACTTAAAGTCTATTTATCTGACATAGGTAGAAATACTCCTGCTCTTTTTTGGTTTCCTTTGTATAGTATATCTTTTTCCATCCTTTAATTTCAATCTATGTGTCCTTAAAGATGAAGTGAGTTTCTTGTAGGCAGAATAGAGTAGGAACTTTTTTTTTTAACCCAGTCAGTCACTCTGTGTCTTTTGATTGGAGAATCTAATCCACTTGCATTCAAGATAATTATTGATAGGTAAGGACTTACTACTGCCATTATGTTAACTGATTCTGGTTGTCTTGTAGATGCTTTGCTCCTTTCTTCCTCTCTCAGCTGTCTTCCTTTGTGATTAGACAATTTTTCTCTAGGGGTATGCTTTGGTTCCCTACTTTTTATCTTTTGTGTATCTACTATAGGTTTTTGCTTTGTGGTTACCATGAGGCTGATATGAAACATCTTAGTTATAATAGGCTATTTTAAGCTGATCACTTTATTTTGTTTGTGTAAAATAATTATACTTTTACTCTACCCTTCCCACACATTTTATGTTTTTGATGTCACAATTTACATCTTCTTATACTGCATATTCCTTCCGCCTTACACTATAAAAGAAGAAGGGCAATCACTGAGTTTTGCTTTGGCAAGTTCTTTTGGCCTTAATTTTCTTTTTTTTTTTGAGTTGGCGTCTCACTCTGTCACCCAGACTGGAGTGAAGTGGCCGCTCCCGGCCACTGCAGCCTCGCCTGCTGGGCTCCGGCGATCCTTCCGCCTCAGCCTTCCGAGTAGCCGGAATTACAGGCATGCGCTACCACGCCCGGCTGATTTTTTGATTTATTGTAGAGATGAGGTCTCGCTGCCCAGGCGGGTCTCGAACCCGCGGGCTCAGGCAATCCACTCACCTCAGCCTCCCAAAGGCGCGGGATTACAGGCTGAGCCACCGAGCCCGGCTGGCCTTAATTTTCGACTCAATGAGAAACCTGATCTATAAGGGGAGGAAGCATCACTGGCTCTGGAATCACAATTCTGAGTCAAATCCCTGCTCTGCCACCTCCTCAGTGTATTGCCATGGTTACATTACTTATCACCTCTGAGCTTCAGCTTCCTCATCTGTGAACTGGGGCTGAGATGACTACATAGCTGCAATGGGCAGCCAACTGGAGATCATTTAATGTCCAGCCACTTCCTTCAATTTGATATCCTCACACCTTTGTCAGGAACAGTACCCTGTGAAGCCTAGGTCTTGGGGAGATATATATAATAAAAGCGAAACTAACATTTCTGTGACATTCGCCACATACCTGCACGATGTTAAATGTTTCCATGTATTACCTCATTTTATTTTCATAACAGTCTATTTATAAGGAAACTGAGGCTTAGAAAGCGTAAATGACTTGCTCAGGATCACAGCTAATACATGGCAGAACCAGGATCTATTTTCTATGAAAAGTTAAAATATGTATATCTAATTTATTCATCTATTAGGTGAGAGAGAGCCTGATCGTTGCAGAGTGACTGACAAAATGGAGCATCTGAGTATGGGAGGGAGGTGGAAACCCAGGTCTCTGGGCGTGTGGCTCCTGTGGCTGTTGGCTCAATGATGCAGAGTCCTGTGGCCAAAATCTGTACATGTACTACTCCCTTTGGCAGTCTAGCCCCTGTCACAGGAATACTTGGGCAGTTGGGCTACTTTGAATAGGGCCTGCGATGGAACTGCTTATTTGAAGAAAAGTAGGAATGCCACAAGCAGGGTCCCTGACTAAGAGCTAATAAAACTGAATTGTGGCAACAGGGCTCTAAATGTCCTCCATGACTTGATAGACCAAGAGCGAGACAGCCACGCCAGCAGGTCTACGGAACTTAAACACAGCGGCATTTATTGCTAACAAGGGCAAGTCTTACACACAGATGGGTTTTAACATAAACACATAAAAAGGGAGGTACCCCCAGCCTCTGCAGGTTCTTTGTTCTCTCCAATGCATGCTTCCTTTCTACTGCAGGCCTGGCCAACACTGTTCTCTGCAGAAGCTAAAGTTCCTCCACGCTGGAAGTTCCTCATCAGCTGGAAGCGAAGAGTAGGAAACACTCTGGAACACCACCTATGTGAGCTCCAGCCATTTTCTCGGCTTCAGGGAAAACAGGAAAAAAGTCCCAATAGGCAAAATGTTTTCTCTAAAAAGCTGGACGGAGGTATGCGACATTCCTTTGCTTAAGAAGCAAAACAAAATGAACCAGTCTTGCGAACTGACACCCAACGCTGTGGAAGTGACAGGGAGTCTACATTGGGAGTGGTGGGCACACAAGTCCAACTTGGCACCTCTACTCAGAGGTGTGGGGGGCCATGGAGCCCAAGCCCGTCAGAGAGGAGGGCCCCTCCCCAGCTGCCTTGGGCTGGTCTCTGGGTCTCCAGGGCCAAGCCTCCGGGAGGCATCAGTCCTCAATCACAGGCGGGGGGATGAGCTGCAGCTGGAAGTTCTCATTCTGGAAGATGCTGCTGAAAGCTGGGCCACTCTGGGAGCCACTGAATGGCCTGTAGCTCTCGCTGCTGAGGTTCTGGGAAAGTTCTGTGAGGAGAGCCAGCTGCAAAGGAGGGAATCCACATCAGCCTGGGCCTGTGGGGAGCAGAATCTGTGTGTATGGGCATGGGAGGGGGTGTGGAACAGCGGTGGAGAGGGTCCTGAACTCCCCTGCCTTAGACACATGAGAAATAGCCCTATATTTTGGGAAGATTAAAAAAAAAACCAAACAAACTGGGTTTGACCCTAAGTCTGATTTTCACAAACTAGCAGTGTGACTTTGGGCAAGTTCACTTCACTTCTCAGGGCCCCCTTTTTCTCATTCAGTAATGAGGCCGGACTGGTTTGCTCCCAAGGACACCGTGCCATCCCTGCACTGGAGAGCTGTCCGATCCTGGGACTGCCTGGCCCCCTGAGCTCTCCTTCTCCAGCTGCTGTGCATGACCTTGTCTCTGTCTTTCTGCCCCTGTGGACACTCCCTGGGCCGAGGTTCTCCATTCTCAGCTCATTTTATCCCACACTCTTCCTCTTTATGCATTCTTCTCAGGGTGAATGACCCTGAATTATGACCACTGGTTCTTACCTCTCTCTCTTGTAAGCTGGATCGTTCCAAATGGATACCCAGATGCCAATCCAAACTCAGGGGCTCCAGAGTGGAACTCACAGACTCCACCTTCTCCTCCAAATAAGTCCCCCTGTTCCCATTTCCCTATTCCCACCAATGACACCAGCAGTCTCATTTTGTTAGTGGCTCAATTCTGGAAGGTCTGCCAAGGAGGGGATGGTAGGAGGAAGTGTTCATGGCAGCCTGCGAATGAGCCATCACACTCGGGGCAACCCTGTGTTCAACTCCACGTCAGAAGTCCGAGGGGACTTCTGATAGCCTCGGGGAACCGCACTGAGCATCTCTTCAGTGCCAGGCACTTTGCCAGGTGTTTTGCATGTGTATGATTTCTAACCCTTCACAGCAACCTTCTAGGGTAAAGCACCTGGAGCCCTGAGGCGTTCAGTGACCAGCAGTGAGTGACAGTGTGGGGTCATCTGCCAGGCACCCTGTCTTTGAGCTGCTCTCTGGCCTCTGGCAAGGGTTTTCCCCCCTCCCACCGGCAATAATGGCACAAGGCCCACATGTGTCCCTCTGTCACATCTGTTGAAAACTCACAACCACTGGCTGTAGTAACAGGGGAGACATCTGAAGGCCCCTAAGTTCTAAGTGCCAATTTACCAAAAACAAACCATTCCCAGGTCCTGGCCCAGAGACATGTCCATGGCTTGATTCACCATTCAGTAATTCTTGACTCAAGCTCTGATTGCATGTTCCTTAGCTGCTCAAAGGCAGCTCAAGGAAGCTCAAGTAGGCTAAGTGAGCTAAGTAGCTAAGTGAGCTCAAGTCGGCTCACTCAGGTAATCTGGCCAGGGACTGACATATGTCCCTTGCTCTGCCCAAGTCCCACCTAATGCCACTTCCTTTCTTCAGTGACCCTGTCAGCTGCCCATCAGCCTGTGAAGCTTGCTTAAAGGACTGTTATGTACAATGTCTTGAATAGAACAGTCAACAGATGCTAAACTCAATGCCTTCACATTCTGACACCGTGAAGTAGAAAGATCAGCCACAAAAAATACTTTATATTTCCCAAGAAGAGAGATTTTTGTGTTTTACTTCTGCAACCTCATGACCTGGAAATCGATGAGTGCTGTATAAGGCACTCATCAGTTTGAAGCAGAAGAATCTCCTTGGAAGGTCCCAGAACCCGACACTGAGGCAGAGCATGGCTGAGGTTGGGAAGGGATGGAGGTGATGCCAATTCAATAGAGCTGCTGGACCACATTCAGGGACCCCAGCAAAAGTGTCCCAGAATAACAACCTCTGTCCAGGCCAACTCTCAAAGAGCAGGTACCATCTTTCCTCTTGGCTGCCAAGCAACATAGCAGGTTCTGCCTGAGAGCAGGAGTGGGAGCAGGGAGCCCAGGCATAGCAGTAGAGAACACAACTGTTTGCATAAGCTCAAGATAAGTTCAGGAACAAACGACCCGGCTGGAATTCAGGTGTGATTTGGGGAATGGAGGAGGTGGTCAAGTTTGGACTCCATCCTTTAGGTGGTAGGAGTTTCAGGATGTGTTTACAGCAAGAGGTAATGTGACATTTGGGTTTGGAAAGCATACCCAGGCAGCAGGAGAGAAAGGATTCACATGAATCAAAAGACCTGCGGTGGCCTCTGCGATGACAAGGAGGCCTGACCCAGGACAGTGGCAGTTTGGAGGAAAAGAGCAGGAGAGAAGATGCCTATGGAACCTCCCCAGTGAGTGGGCGAAGGATGAGGGATGGGCCCAGGGTGCTGCCAGGTTCTCCCCTGGGTGACTGGATGAGAGATTTAAGGTGCCGTCCCTGAGGCAGGCACTAGGCATGGAAGAAAAGGTAAAGAAAGCTAATGAGTACTTAAAGGTGTCTGAAGTACTGGGGTGTCTAAAGTGCCTGGGGACACCCTGACTGATGCTGTGGCAGTGACTGCTAGTAGCCCTCAATCTACAGTTAGAGGGCACCAAGAATCTTAGCCCATGGCATTTTGGAGTCAAGACCAATTTTCTCAGGCTTCGTTGCAGTTAGGTGTAGTCACGGGTCTGAGTTCTAGACAATGAAGGTAAGTGGAAATGGCGTGCACAACTTCCAGGGACTGTCTCGAAAGAGGACTCATCCTCTCCTTCCCTTTTCTCCATCTTGCTGCTGGAATACAACACAATGGTTTGAACATAAGCACCATGTATAAGCCATTTGTTAGGGACGGCAGAGCCACAAATAGAAGAAATCCAGAGGGCCGCCTGCATTTCCACCTCTGTCTTGTTTCAGCCACTATTACTTTGCATTCGTCTTTCATGGCCAAAATTAATTCAACCAATGCAGATGCACAGAAGGTTTGGCGCACAGGATGGATTTGGAAGTCATCAACATAAATAAAAGCCTCCTGGTTGAGAGATTAGGTTTCTGGCTTGCTCTCTCTGGAGGCAGGTCAAACACAGAAGCCCTTCTGTGTCCTCACAGCCCATGGTATGTAGGTAAGGGGCAGACATCCTTCTACTTCCTCTGCCCCTGTTGTCAAGTTCTGAGTGCTCCGTGGGAGCAGGGTCACGGGCCACGTGGCCATGACAAGGAAGCCAGGGCCCCTTCCAGGCTAAGGGAGGCTAGAGTGAGGATTCTAGGACACTTTCTTTCCAAAACAGTCATTATAAACAGGGAAATGAAAATTTAAACAACCACACAAGCATTACCCTGGAACTTCCTCGGTAGAGACGGCAAAGCTGATCAAATGCCTGGATTTGCTGAGGGTCCAGAACAGGTTCTGAGGTTGCCTGAGAAATAAAAACCGATAAGATTAATAACTCCATGTGGCTGGGTCCATGGGCAGCCTCTGACCTTGCCCCACATCTACGGTGAAGCAGAACATAGCGTTCTTTTCATTCTTTTGAAGAAAATCCATGCTACCAGCAATTCAAGAAACACTGAACATTCGTTAGAGATGGCCACTCCCTCTAAAGTCCTTCCTTGGTGCTACTCCCAGGTTGCCCTGTCTATGGATCCTTTTCTCAATATGGTCTCTAAATTTCCCATTCTTATGAGCTTCCTTTAGGGTTTCTCGATCCCTCCTTTTATGCAGAGCAACTTAGTTCCATCCAGCTTGCATTCCCATATCCATCACTTAAAATGGCCAGCAATGTGGTACATATACACGATGGAATACTACACAGCCATAAAAAAGAACAAAATCATGAATTTCGCAGCAACCTGGATGGAACTAGAGTCTATAATACTGAGTGACCTCTCACAGAAACAAAGATCCGAGTATCACATGTTCTCACTCATATAATGAACCTTAAACATCCAATGCAATACTATACGAAAATGACTGACCGTACTGGGAAACTATGGTGGGGGGAGGGAGATGGGATTAACAGTAGCAAATATCTGTCTGGGTACGGGGAAACATCCTATATCAACAGGGTGCCTTAATGAAACACAATTGTATACCTAACCCTTAACTGTACCCCACAACTTCACAATAAAAAAAAAAGAAAATAAATAAATAAATAAAATGGCCAGCAAAGACACCCCTTTTCTTCGTGATGTCATCTTGGGATACACTGTAATGGAAAGATCATGTCATTTCTCTGTCTCATTATAAAGCTGGTAGCTACCCATGGGGTTGCAAGGTTAGTCTGCTGCTTTTTGGAAGAGGGGAGTCTAGCTTGCTCTTACAGCAGTCGTTTTGTTCCACCTGTGACTATCAGTGAATCTGATTCAAGTCATACCTAGAAAGAAGAAACAGGATCCTGGGGGGCAGCCAGAGGCTCTGGAGTAGGAAGTGAATCTGAAAGCTAATTCTGACACTAACCTGCTATTCGACTTTAGCAAGTCACTTCACTTCTCTGAGCCTCAACTGCCTCACCTGTGAGGGGGCAATGTTTACCTTAAAGTGCCTTTAGCCACTAGTACCAGGCAAGGGCTCAGTATATGCCAGCTTTTATTACTACGATGTAGAGATACCTCTAGTTAAAAGCTGATTTCAGAAGTGTTTTTGTTTATGTGTAATCCTAGTGAAAAGTTTTTCTTTGCCCTGTGTTATGAACCCTTCCCAAGGGCCTGTGACACCACATGGCTGGTGGCTAAGAGTCTGCTCTAGAGTTTGTCTGCCAAAGCCCAAACCCTGGCTTCAACAATTACTAGCAGCATAATCTAGGTAAGTTGCCTATTCTCTCTAAGCTGGGTGGGTGTTTTGTTTTGTTTTGTTTTAACTTGGGGACAATAACTACAGCTACACATATAAAGTGGCTAAGACGATTAAAGATGGTAATGCATGCAGAGCACGCAGCAAATGCCCAGGACTCTGCAAGTTCTCATTAAGTGCTATTAACTAGAGGGCCCAGGAGGGCCTACAGGTGGTACACACAGTCGGCCTCCGTGATGTACAGTCATGTGGACCTCATCCTAATGTGGTCACAGAAACAGAAAGAAAGGAGGCATCAAAGCACAGTTCCCAGGCAAAACTAGGTACTGAAAGAGGGGTAGGGACGTTGTAGAAAGGGGATGGGGAGAGTGAGAGGGAAACATCATGAAAAGGAGAGCTCCCAGGCCAACTTCATCTGTCTTCATTTATTGAACATCAAACATTGCTCGCCAGTGCTCAGTACTGTGCTTGGACCAGGGCAGTCATGAGATAATTATCTGTTGACCAAATGGATGATGGAATGGGAAGGGCTAACATGCAGATTTTCTACTACTCATTCACTGGAGTTTTCATAAACCCTTTGCAGTGTAGTAAGAACAACACAGGGCAGGGCTCTTAAAGACTTGGGCTCAATGTCGGCTATGCCCACGACTAGTTGAGGGGCTCTGGGCAAGTTACTCAGCTTTCTTCACTCTCAGTTTATCTTTACAGCATTGTTGTGAGAATTAGAGATAATGCATGGGCCTGGCACCTATTTGATGTTCAATAAATGGCAGTGATTATTGCAATTGTGTTGTCTGCACTCCCAGAAAGAAGTGCCCGATAGAAAGAACAATGGGTTGAGAATCAGGAAACCTGAGGTCTAATTCTGTCACCAGCCTCCTATATAAGCTGAGCAAGTAACATCTCTCCTCTGGGTCTATGTTCCAACTTGTCAAGTGGCAATGCCGCCTCGGACCACACCATCTGGAGAAGATGTAGGTACCATGAGATAACAGGCATCTAGGGCATGAGACTTTTAAGTAAACTAGTGATGTTTACTGAAGCTAATCATGGCTTTTATTGCATAGTCAGAAGCAAACCAGGGAAACCAACTAGAGGCAATGTCACAAAGACTCATGATAGCCCTGAAGAGCTAGAATAGTTTTAGTCTACAGATGCTGTACGGAGAAACTGGCTTGTCAAATCAGTGTCATGCAAAAAATAAAGGGGGAACAACAACAAAATCTGAACATAATCTCAGTTCAGATTCATCCACATAAAACTTCCTTCCCAGTCCCCCCAAACCATCTAACCCTCCCCAGCACAGAATTGATTAGGAGTGACTTTCCAATTAGAAGAGAAGGAAAAATGCATTTGATACTATCTACTAGAACAAATTTCTTTCTTCCCATGTAATTAAGTCTGTTGATAAGAGTTGAAAATTAAACTGTAGCTGAACATTAGAGGAAGAAACAGTGACAGCCCTGGAAATGACCTTGTAACACTCAGCATTAAAGTAAATCCGGTGGAAAATGAGGTCCTGATGATCTACGAGAGCCCTAGGGAGAAGGACGTTGGGCTTACAGTGCACCAGCACATTTCAAAGCTCAGTGACTCAGGTGTAGTGGAAGTGAGAGCTGCAATTACATCCGCTGGAGGATGAAAACAACCCAGGGCTTTCTGGATTCACAGACCACTTAACCAGCATTTTATGCTTCGATACAGGAAAACAACCATGATCCACTGCCACCCTGAAGGCCAGGTTCCCAGTAACAGGGATGATAATAACACTAGGAGTTCTGGAGATGAAGCCCTCCAAATAATAAAGATGTGGACAGTTACAGAAGCCTGAGCTCTGCTTGTTCGTGTCTTAGCTATTCTCTACAAGAACTAAGGTCCTGAAATCCTAATCCAATTTCCTTTCCTAATTGTCTTCCATACTAACACATGAGAAGGTCGAACAATGGGTCACTTTGTATAGTTCTGCAACATGTTCATCTGTCTTTTCTGTATTCTGGAAGCCTTCTATGGGCGTTTCTGCAATCTGCTGATGACAATGGGAACAGAGGTGGAGTAGTAGGAATGGAATGAGAGGCTGATCTTCCCACTTTCCTTCCTGCCTGCCTGTGACCTCACTTTCAAATAGTTCCCTATATCTGTTAAAGGCCACAGCTGGACTTCTGCCACCACCTATGCTGTTTCACACTAAGGATCCAGAAATGTACAGTTTTTGCCTAAAATAAAACTTTAGCTTCAGAGATAAAGGTAAAGCCACACACCTCCTTCCCCTCTGCAACACCTTTTAGAAAACACCATTTCTAAAATCCCCACCCATGACGCAGCTTGCTCTCAGGCTGAACCTGACCCCGATGCCCCTTCACTTCCCAGCACTTCGAAACTCTCAACAGGTCACAGCTAAGAATGAATTATTAGGTAATGAAACAATAAAGCAGGCAGATGAGTGGCTAGGCTGCCTGGAGAGAGGAGGAGAAAATCTGGCAGAGCATTTCTGAAGGAGATTCATTTAGAGTAGTAATCACAGCTCTCGAATGACCAGCTCAAAGGGAAGTGACTGCTTGAGGCCGGGGACAGAGACTGTGAGAGGCTCAGTGAAAATATCCACAAAAAACAAGACCTTCAATACCACAATTAAAAAGAAACAAGACAGACAGTGACCTTTTCATAGCAGCAGAGGGAGAATGCTGGTTTACACCTTCTGCAAGGTGAAAAAGGAGAAACAGCCCCCTTCACCGCTGTACAGCAGCTCACTTCTCTGTGCATATGTGGACAAATGTGCCAGCCATTGTTGCAAGTACTTTGCATGTATTACCTCATTTAATCACCTCAAAACCCCTAGGAAGTAGGTACTTTTGTTATCATTGTTTTATAGTCAAAGAAACTAAGGTCCTGGGGTTCAGTGATGTGCCAAAGATGGTTGGTGGCAGAGCTCAGATCTGAATTGAGCAGTCCAGATTCAGAGATTCTTTTCACCTGCCATGCTTGTGGTATCAGTCTAGAAGAAGCCTAACAGAAAGTCACTTTCAAAGGACCCAAGAGGTTGTGTCAGGAGCAGAGTAGGACCTGCCTGGTCAACGTGTCTAAGCCATGCTCTTGCAAAACTGATGGCTTCTAACCTCCTTCTGGGTATCACTCATGATTCTACTTTAACTTCAAAACTCATCTCCATCAGGCCTATGAAGTATAAACAAAAGGTGGCAGTCAAGGGGGCTGGGGGTGTGGGGGAGAGGGGGAGAGAGAGAGAGACAGATTGAGAGACAGCAGTTGATGGAAATAATTATTAACTATTAATAAATAAGCTATTAGTGTTCTGCTTAAAAATGATTTTGGAAGACTAGATCAAATCCCAATGTTAAGAACTAAGCTAAGTTCTACAGGGAGACACCCGACACACAATGTAAAGACAGTTTTGGGTACACACTAGGCGCTCATGAACGCCTTCTGCCATCACAGAAAAAACTCTGAACTTGGCTCTCACATTAATTAGTGACACTAATTAGTTGTGTTGATATCTCTGAAGTCAGTTATCTAATCTACAAACTGGAGAGAATATGTGGCAGCCTACCTCACACGGCTCCTGTGAGGGAAAGGATGGGAAGGAAATGGAGAAAACGTGTTTCCTGTCACCTATTAGTCTCTGGCCTTATGCCAGCTCTTTTCATGTTTAATACACACAGTAGCCCATTGAAGCGTCATTTACTGTCTCTAATTTACATGTGAGTAAACTGAGGTTCAGCCTTGTCAAAATACATTTGTAAGAGACAGGCTGCTCTTGATAATAGGTGTGACCCGAAAGCCCACTATACCATGTAAACATAAGATGCTATAAATACATAAGGTGTTATGGGCTTCCCACAGACAGTTGGAGCTGCCTAGTCTGTAGGGAGGCTGATACACAGGATCCCGGATGCCATCCAGAAGGTTATCACCCCACAAAAGCAGTGTCATTATATGAAGAAACGCAAGCATTTTTTTCTTGTTTGATTTTATCCACCCATTTTGCTCCCTCACAAAACAAATTGCTAGGCTGCCTGGAACAAGCAATGTCCCTCCATTTGCTGAAGGTCTCTGAATCCCATAGACTGTACCTGCATGCCTGGTCACTCCTTGCTCAGCTGCTTGGAAAGGCAACAACCTGGGGACAATCTGTGGGGGCAAAAGCTGATGATCTCATTATTCATAAAAAATGGATTTAAAAACTGCAAAGTGAAGCTTGAATTTTTATATAACAAATGCAGTTCCCTGGTCAAGTTCATTAAAATCTTCCTATTAATTTTGACAGGGATTATTATTATTAGAAAGGGTTGGCCATCTAAGTGTAACTGCTTCATAGGCTTGGGAAGCTCAAACTCCCAAGCAGATGAAGAAATAATTGCTTGACATTGCCTCTAATGTTGTGGAGGCTTTATCTGGAGTCATCATCATCCAGCGGGGTCAGGACAGAGTATTGGACCGTTATAAACAGAAGTGAAAATGACAGTCCTAGGACAAGAGGTAAATGACAGTGAGGCTGGGACTCCCCCTCCTCATCTCGTTCCTTCCTGGGGCACTGTCCTATGCAAACTTGGAGTTTTACCACATGGTACATTGTGGCCATTCTGTATTTGCTTTTTCTTTTTTGTCAGGAAAGGAAAGATTTATTTTTACGGGAAGTAGAATTACAAATAAGGCTGCTTAGGAAGATGATGGCATCTTTCTGTTGCTAGTCAGAAACCTGCCTTTGACTCTATCATAGGCCAAGTGTTTGGCCTTATCTTAAAAAATCAAAACGGAGAAAGCATTCACTCCATATATATAATCAAGGTCTACTATCTTTGATTATCTAACTGATTGATTGTTGTCTATTTAAGAAAAAAGTCAAACAACTATCCTGATGGAAGCTGCTGTAGAGCAGCAGTGATGCCAAATTTCTCTTCTGAGGGGCAGGGTCCTTAGGAATTTCTCTAATAGAGTCATGATTACTGAAATATTTTCAGTTCTAGTGTTCCTGCCCATCTTAACTAGATAGAGGTTAAAATGATAACCTATTAATAAGAGGAATATAGAATCAACTGGAAGAACAGGTTTGACCCTAAAATTAGCAAAACCCAACACAAGTAAATAATGTAATTATAAACCAAAGGAAAAAGAATATCGATGCATGTGGTTGTACAGCAGGTATTTTAGACAGCAATTTGCTGAAAGAAAGCCTTTTGGATCATTTCTTTTTGTAGGACTCGGTTGTCAGGTGGCGGAAGGCAGGAAATAAAGTGAAGTGTGAAGATGCAAACTGATTGAAATTAATATATTAAACTAGTGTTTCTTGAACCTAAAAACTCCAGAAAACTAGAGCCTTTCAAGTATTGTTATTATTTAGTAATAGTACTGGACTAAGCAAGCTCTTCCATCACAAGTAATTATAAAATTGGCCAAACTATGGAGAGCAGCTATTTTCAAGCTTTGGACACAAGGTAGAGCAAGACCTTGACCCTTGAAAGAAGGGAAGCATACGGAGGATTTGCTATCTGGACTGCGTGCAGGCAGAGAGAGCCCAAGTGGAGCATGGAAGTCTTGAACTGAGCAATTGGAGATAGGAGTTTGGAGCTGGGCAGTGCACAGAACTTGAAAGGGAGGAAATTGAGTTGGGGAGGAGCTCTAGGAATCTATACAGGGGTTTTTGGCCTAAAGCTCAGCAGCACATATGCAGGCAAGACTCAGAGGCCTAGCAGAAAACAGCTACAGGGAGCTGTGAGACAGATGGAGATTCTGGAGGTTGCAAAGTGCTGGAAGACATAAGAATACTAACTGGCCAGAGTGTAAAGACCTTGATAAACACTCTGGTATCAAATGAGA
Organism: Cephalopachus bancanus; assembly: GCA_027257055.1. Lineage (NCBI taxonomy): Eukaryota > Metazoa > Chordata > Mammalia > Primates > Tarsiidae > Cephalopachus > Cephalopachus bancanus. The sequence goes on along the minus strand of JAPVLO010000098.1, from coordinate 1,995,767 downwards.
ACCCCCTAAAAGCCACGTATCAGGGTAAGAACACTCTGGATCTGCCCTAATACTGCTTAAAAATAAGCCTCAAAAATATGTAGCTGATTTAACAGTAATTATAATTACTAAAACAAAACTCAAAAGTCTCTAAAGGAAGACAACAAAATCCAGATATTCAACTACAGAGCAGAAGTTCTCCTTTAAAAATATGCTATATCTGGAATAATATCTACCATTAGTAGATACTTGACTACAAAACCAGGGAGGTAAAACGTATGCACACCATAATATAAAAACCAATGTAAATCATAACCAGAATGTGTCTAGGATATTTGTAGAAAACAACAAAACAGGTAAGTGCCAAGGCAGTGACTTGTGTCTGACAGAACAGACTCTACGAAGCACCAGCCCACAGTTCATCCTCATCTTCTCTTCTGCTTTGATCAGATTTCTCACAGTTTCTTGAACACATTCAATCCAATGTTCTGATACTTTATGAAGAAATATGAGCTTTCAGGGGAGGCCCAATAATTGATTTGGGACAGTGGTCCAGATAGAAGGCTCTCCTCTGCAGTAACAGTACATCAGCTGCCTGAGAACACCACATACATTAGAGCAGCTCAGACTTTGCAAAGCTCTGTTTGGATTCCATGACCTTTACAAACAGGTGATGATTTAGCACAGTGCAATTAAGAATGGCCTACTGAGTTGTTTTAATGCACAATAACAAGCTGCTAGTTTCTCTGTCACACATGCTGAAGAGAAAAAAATAACCTGCCACGTATTGTGGGAAGTGCCTAAAAGCTGCATCAGGAAACACTGTTAGAAGGTAAAGGCCCGTTGTAACTCGATCAATAGTCTGAACTGTAGGGTCCAAAATTCCAAGAAGAAGGTGGTAGCCATGATGGCCCACTTATTTTGATAAGGGAATTCATTTCCATTAAAGAAAGCATGTAGGACAGTACACTGGCATTGGAGATGGTCCCAAAATTAGCCGCACAATGAGACTCATAACCTCAGTGGGAACAGTCAACTACTCATGAAGGGGAGTCGTACTAAGAAGCAGAAAAGTCACATTCATTAGTTCTCAATTAGTATGGTGACTAATGATGCTTCAAGGTTCTATCCTTGGCTTTCTTCTATACAAATATTTTATCAATGATTACAAGATAAAAGAGGTCTATGCATGGGATAAAAAACATGATTCCCAAAGGACATAAAGTGAAACAATAAAAGCAACGCCTTGCACTTGGCTCTAAAAGCCAAGAGAATGTACAACAGTAGCTTGTGTGAATATAATCAGGAGTTTAATATCAATATGCTCATTGTGAGTCAGCTATGCAAAATGGCTGCCGAATGAGTTAATGTGCTTTTGGTTCCACTTATAGAAACAGAATCTAAAATAAGGAAGGTGATGAGCTAATTTTGTTCTAAAATGACCTCACCTAAAGCACAACGACAGTAATTGAAGAGATGTGGTATGACAGGGTGAAGAAGACAGAGGACAAACTGTGGATGTTTTGCCTAGACAAGAGACAAGCAGGGGCTGGGAATTCATGACTTTACCTACATGAAGGACTAGAAAGGCTGCTCCTTAAGAGAGGGATTAAACATCATTTTGGTAGCTTCTAGAGGGAGGACCAGGATTCTATGGGTAGATGTCACCCACTATAAGAAATAACTATCTTAGTCAGATATTCCAAAGTTGGAACATCCTGCCTCAAGGTGGTTTTCAAGCAGAGGGAGGACATTGCTTGCTAAAAATGGATGAGGAGAGAGACTGATTTCCAGCATGACAGCCTGAGGAGCTCTGCTATAGTTTGGATGTTGTTTCCTCCAAATCTCATGGTGAAAATTGATCCCCAATGTTGGAGGTGGGGAATTATGGGAGGTGTTTAGGTTAAGACCATGGATCTCTGATTAGTGTATTAATGACCTCCCTGGAGGTGAGTTCTTGCTCTGCTGGTTCCTGGAAAGAGTTCTGGAACTTCCCTCTCCTCTTTTTTACTCCATCCCTTGCCTTGTCTGTACACTTTGGCTCCCCTTTACCTTCTGCCATGAATGGAAGCAGCCTGAGGCTCTCATCAGAAGCAAATGCTGGTACCTTGCTTCTTGTATAGACTGCTGAACCATGACCCAAATAAACCTCTTTTCTTTATAAATAACGCGGTTTTGGGTATTCCTTTACAGCAACACAAATAGAATAAGATGAGCTCCAAATAAAAACTAAACTAAAACAAGCAAAAAACCAATACCTAAGCATTTAAAGATTCTGGAAATTGTCATAAGGGCAAACAGCAAATGAAAAACCAAACAAAACAACTATGAAAATCTGGCAAGAAGGGTGTCTGGTATTTGAACCAAGACTGCTCCCTTCCCCACCTTCCCAACTTAGCAAAGTAGAGACTCTACTCCAGACTGCTGCATCGAAGAACAGCAGGCTCCCTTGTCTCCCAAGATCCCAGATGGAGGGCTTTCTTCCCAACAGGAGTAAGACTTCAGTATTTCTCATCTTGCCCTCAGCTATGTGTTGCTGAGGCTAAGTCCTAGGTGACTGCAGTCAAGAAGTGATGGGGACTCCCTTCTGGCAGCCTCTCTTCATGGAACGGAAGCTTTATCTTGGGGGACAGGGGACCAGTATACAGAGTAAACAATATATTATATAAATGTCCAGTATCCATTAAAAAATTACAAGGCATGCAAAGAAATAGAAAAGTATGATCACCCCTCACCCCAAAAGCAGGCAACTCAAACTGTGTGCAAGAGTAACCAGATTTCAGATTCAGAAAGAGCCACTTCAAAACAGTCACTACAAACATGTTCACTAGCTGGGAGTGGCAGCACATGTCTGTAGCTACTTAGGAGGCTGAAGCAAAGAGATTGCTTAAGCTCAAGAGTTGCCCAGCCTGGGCAACACAGCAAGACTCCATCTCTAGGAAAAAATAAAAAATTAGCTGAAAATTTCCTAAATTTATTGAAAACAATAGGCTATAGCTCAGGAAGCTCAATGAACTCTAAGTAGAATTTTAAAAAAAGAGACTCACAAACAGATACACCATAATAAAAATGCTGAAAGTCAAAGAAAATGTGACTATCTTGAAAGCAGCAAGAGAAAAATGACTAGTCATATACAAAGAATCCCAATAAAATTAACAGCAGAAATGGATGCCTGAAAGCAGTGGGATAACACATTCAAAACATTCACATAAAAACGATCAACTAAAAATCCTCTATCCAGCAAAGCTATCTTTCAAAAATACTCTACTCCAGATTGCTGCATCCAAGACCTTTAATGGATTTTGTTTAATTAACAGAGTTTATTTTTTAGAGCACTCTAGTTCTGGTTGTATAGAAAGTTCAATGGCTGCCATACTGCAGTGAAGAATCAGAGACTGCCATACTGCAGTGAAGGTGAAATAAAGACTTTCCCAGAAAAACAAAAGCTGAGAGAATTTGTTACAGGTCTGCAGGTGGGAACTACTAATGAAAATTCTTCAGCACGAAAGCAAGTGACTCCCGAGAATAATTCAAACCCATGCAAAATAACAAGAAGTGGAAATGGTCCTTATGTAATTACAAAACATAGTATAAGTGCGTATTTTGCCATCTTCCAATACCAGATTTTAAAAAGCAGTTGTATAAAATAATATGTATATGACAGAATGTTGGGTCTATATCACATAGAAATGTAATATATGTGTAACATAATTGTACAAAGGAGGTGGGTGGAAACAAAGCTTTATTAAGTGAAGGAAATGATTACAGAGAGTAAAAGAATAACAATTACAACAATGTATTGCTGGATTTGTAACATTAATAAATGTACTACATCTAACAACACCACAAAAAGGGGGAAAAGAGAATAGAGTTATATAGGAGTAATGTTTCTATATATAACTGGAACTAAGCTAGTTTAAATCAGCAGCTGAATCTGAAAAGCTAAGGTGCATATAGGAAACCCTAGAAACACTAAGGAAAAAGAACCCTAAAACCCTCCTAAAAAGTCATTAATTGTTAAAGATCCCATCAAAAAGATTATATAGATGGCAAATGACCACATGAAAAGATACTCAACATCCTGTATCATGAGGGGATGGCAAATTTAAAAATGAGATACCACTATACACCTATCAGAATGGCTAAAATCTAAAATGCTGACAACACCAAATGCTGGTGGTGATGTGAAACAACAGGAATTTATTTCGTTGCTGGTGGGAAGGCAGAATGGTACAACCATTTTGGAAGAGAGTTTGGTAATTTAAAAAATCTAGCCGGGCTCGGTGGCTCAGCCTGTAATCCTGCACTTTGGGAGGCTGAGGTGAGTGAATTGCCTGAGTCCGCGGGTTCAAGAACCACCTGGGAACTTGGCAAGACCTCATCTCTACAATAAATAAAAAATTAGCTGGGCCTGGTAGTGCACGCCTGTAGTTCCAGCTACTTGGAAGGCTGAGGTGGAAGGATCACCGGAGCCCAGCAGGTCAAGGCTGTGGTGGCCGGGAATGTGCCACTGTACTCCAGTCTGGGCAACGAAGTGAGACTCCAATTCAAAAAAAAAAATCTAAACATAGTCTCTTACCTACAATACAGCAGTCACGCTCCTGGGTATTTACACAATGAGCTGAAATGTATGCCCATACAAAAACCTATATATAGATATTCATTGCAGCTTTACTCATAATTGCCAAAACTTGGAAGCAACTAAGATGTCTTTCAGTAGGTATATAAATAAACACTCTTTGGTCCATGTAGATAATGGAATATTACTCAGTGATAAAAGAGATGAGCTATTAAGCCCTGAAAAGATGCTGAGGAACCCTAAATGCTGATTGCTAAGTAAAAGACGCCAATTGGGAAAGGCTACATACTGTCCAATTACAAGACATTCTAAGAAATTCAAAACTATGGAGACAGTAAAAAGGTCAGTGGTTGCCAAAAGTTTGGGGAGAGGGAGGAAGGATAAACTGGTAGAGAAAAGGAACCTGGGGAGCAGTGAAACTATTCTGTATGATACTGTAATGGTGGATGCATTTCATTAAACATTTGTCAGAAGCCACAGAACATACAAGCTAATATAAGGCATGCAGTTCAGTTAATAATGTATCAATATTGTCTTATAAACTGTTAACAAAATGTGCTACTTCAATGCAAGATGTTAATACAGAAAATTGTGGGGGCAGGTGAGGGAAAAGGAATATATGGGAACTCTTCATTTTCCACTGAACTTTTCTGTACAACCAAAACTAGAGTGCTCTAAAAAACAAACTCTAATAATTAAACAAAAACCATTAAAGAAATCAAAATGCTTGTTAACTGATAACCAAATTTTAGTTACACTTCTCTCCCTCCCCCAAACCCCTGAACTCTGATCCACCCTCAGCCTGAGCCAGGAGTACACGATCTCTCCTTAAGAGCTGCTTCTGAGAATCAGCTGAACACGTGCAAAGGCATTCCCTGATCAATTGTCTGATCCCTCCAACTACTCCCCCACATCTGGTTCTGCCTAGCCTTGTTTACCCAAGCTCTCCATAAAAGAAATTTCCTTTCTGCCTGATGGTTGAGACTCTTGCAGATCTTATGGTTGGAGCATTCGCCATACTGCAATAGTCCCCTCCCCTCTATTGTGACATGTCTTCTGAATAAAGTCTCTCCTTACATTAAGTCCAGATTCGTTTTTCTCTGATAAATATCTGCTCTACTAGCTCAGCCTGGATTCTAGGGTCTAACTAAAAATCATCTGGCACATTGGTGAACATGCTACTTCCTTGACTGTAATACAAGTATAGACTCATCAGAGTTGCTCCAAGATATCTAAAAATCAACTAGTTCAATCTCATCCATGACAGGAGCTTTGAGCAACAGCATCCTGCCACTTTTCAAACACCTTTAGTAATAGGTAATGCACTGTCACTCAAGATAGCTTGTTCCACTGTTATAAAATTTTCACTGCAAGCTGACATCTCCATCTACATAGTGGCTACTCACAAATGTAGCCATGCAGTATACCCATGTAACATACCTGCATATGTACCCCCTGAACCTAAAATAAATAGGAAGAAAGAACTTGGAGGTTTTTGGTTTTTTTCCTCTAAACTATAAAGTTCTGTCCTCTGAACTATTAAGAATACCTATGCTTTCTTCTAGATTGGTGCCCTCCAGATCACTGCCCTCTACGTGTCTGAAGGCAACTACATTTCAGCTTCTTCACATCAGTGTAAAAAGGCTTCCAGATTGCTGAGATCATCAATTCTGTCCTCTGTTTTCTTTTGTCCCCCTTCTTTAAGTAAAGGCACCGAGTCTTACTAAGATAAATACTCTAAGGAAAGAAGCATCTACATCCACCAAGGACTATCACTTTGTTGTTTTTTAGGACGTGCACCTTTGTAGGAAAGAGTTAAGAGTGAAACATTAAAAGGTGAATAAATCTTTATTTAAGCCACTGTTAAATAATGGCTAGAAAATGCTGCATCTATCTCAGTGCGTCTTCATTTCATGTTTCCCTTGACTTTTAAGAAACTATCAACCAGCCACACAGCGGCTTTTTCCCTTAAAAAAAAAAAAAAGTCAACCTGTGATTCATTGAAAATCATGAACAAGTATAGCTGTCTACATTCTTGATATGAGTGGCAAGACTAGGAATTGGGCTATAAAAACCTTACTTCACCAGAACACTTGGAACAACAAAATCAGCTCCAAGTTCTTTTTTTCTGTTTATTTTAGGCTCAGGGGTACATATGCAGGTATGTTACTTGGGTATACTACATGATGCTGAGGTTTGGGTATTAGTGAACCCACCACTCAAATAGTGAACGTTGCACACAATAGGTAGTTTTCAAACCTCACTCTCCTCCTTCCTTACCTCCCCACTTTTGGAGTCCCCAGTGCCTATCATTTCCATCTTTGTGTCTATGTGTGTCCACTGTTTAGCTTCCACTTAGAAGTGAGAAGACACAGTATTTGGTTTTGTTTCTGAGTTATTTCTCTTAGGATAGTGGCCTTCATCTCCATCTATGTTGCTGTAAAGGACATGATTTCATTTTTTATGGCTGCATAGTATTCTGCAGTGTGTGTGTGTGTGTGTGTGTGTGTAAATAATATTTTATCTATCCAACCTGCTGTTGATGGAAACTTAGGTTAATTCCATGACATTGCTGTTATGAATAGTGCTGTGATAAGCATATGAGTGCAGGTGTCTCTTTGACAAAATGATTTCTTCTGAGTACATATCCAGTAGTGGGATTACTGGGTCAAATGATAGTTCTGTTTTAATTCTTTGAGAAACCTCCATACCATCTTCCATAGGAGTTGAACTAATTTACATTCCCACCAACAGTGTATGAGTAATCCCTTTTCTCTGTACTTCACCAACACCTGTTATTTTTTAACTTTTTAGTAATAGTCATTCTGACTGGTGTGAGATGGTATCTCATATGGTTTCAATTTGCATTTCTCTGATGATTAGTAATGTTGCTACTTTTTCGTGTTTCTTGGCTGCTTGTATGTCTTCTTTTGAGAGGTATCTGTTCATGTCCTTTGCCCATGGGGTTCTTTGTTGTTTCTTGTTTGTTTGTCTGTTTGCTTCTTTGTCCAATGGGGTTGTTGTTTTCTTGTTGATTTGTTTAAATTCCTTATAGATTATGGATATTAGTCCTGCGTCAGATGCCTAGTTTGTGATTATTTTCTCTCATTCTGGAGGTTGTCTGTCTATTTACTCTATTGATTATTTATTTTGCTGTGTAGAAGTTCTTTACTTTAAGTCCCATTTATCTATTTTTGTTTTTGTTGCATTTGCTTTTGAGATCTTAATCATTAATTATTTGTCTAGGCCAATGCCCAGAAGAGTTATTTTTAGGTTTTCTTCTAGGATTTTTTTTTTTTTTTTTTTGAGTTGGAGTCTCACTCTATCACCCAGACTGGAGTACAGTGGCACACTCATGGCCACCCCAGTGTCAACCTGCTGAGCTCTGGCAATCCTCCCGCCTCAGTCTTCCAAGGAGCTGGAACTACAGGCACATGCTACCACACCCGACTTTTTTTTTTTTTTTTTTTAATTGTAGAGACAAGGTCTTGCCAAGTTGCCTGGGCTGGTCTCGAACCCGCAGGCTCAGGCAATCCACTTGCCTCAGCCTCCCAGAGTGTTGGGATTATAGGCTGAGCCACCGAGCCCAGCCTTCTAGGATTTTTATAGTTTCAGGTTTTACATTTAAGTGCTTAATCCATCTTGAGTGTATGGTGAGAGACTGGGGTCCAGTTTCATTGTTCAACAAATGGCTAGCCAGTTTTCCCAGCACCATTTACTGGATAAGGGTGTCCTTTCCCTATTGCTCATTTTTGTTGACTTTGTCGAAGATCAGTTGGTTGTAGGTGTGTAGCTTTATTTCTGGGTTTTCTATTCTCTTCCACTGATCTATGTCTATCATTGTACCAGTATCAGCCTGTTTGGGTTACTATCGCTTGAAGTTAGATAACATGATAGCTCCAGCTTTGTTCTTGTTGCTTAGGACTTCTGTGGCTTGTCAGGCTCCTTTTTGCTTCCATATGAATTTTAGAATTGTTTTTTCCTTATTCTGTGAAAAATGACACATTGTCATTTTGATATGAATTGCACTGAATCTGTAGATTGCTTTGGGCAGTATGGTCATTTTAACAATATTGACTCTTCTATTCATGAGCATGGGGTGTTTTTCAGTTTTATTATCTACCATTTCTTTCATCAGTGTTTTGTAGTTCTCCTTATAGAGGTCTCTCATCTTTTTGGTTAAATGTATTCCTAGATATTTTTATTTTGTGGCTTTTTCTATTTTGTGGCTTTTCTATTTTGTGGAATTGAGTTCTTGATTTGGTTCTCAGCATAAGCACTGTTGTTGTACAGAAATGCAACCAATTTTTATGTATTAATTTTGTATCCTGAAGCTCCAAATTCTTATAATATATTTGAATATTTGAGAAACATAACCAATTTCTGAGCATTTTGGCTATGAAATCCACCAGTGGAATCACCATTAGTATGTAAATGTGCTGACAGCGAGAAATATATTTCATTGACCTTTGCCCCTCTGAAGCCTGGCATGTAACAGAGGCTTGGTGATTATTTCCTGATTAGAATCAGAGCCACTGGATAGGCTTTCCACTCTCTCATTTTCAGTGCCTTGACCTTAACTAGAAGAAGTTGATCTGAGTAGAACAACAGGTGTGGACATTTCAGTGACACCACCAGCAGGGCTATCTGAAGATAGCCCTCAGACTTCGGCAAAAACACCAGCAGAGAAAGTCAATCTAAAATAGATGGCTGAGAGAGGTAACTATGCATCTGCGATCAGGATATAAGACAAAATGCTTTCTCTGGTTATTATGTATGTAACAGACCCAACTTTGCTACAAAAATTCTTAGTTGGTGTTTTAGGAAGAAATGCATCATAGTTGATTGGTTTTTAATACTGCCTTCAATTTACTCTCTAAACTCCTTTAATTGACAACACCTCCAATTTGGATCTGTTCTAGGAAGCTCATTGTAATGGGCTTTCATGTCAATTTTTACTGAAGGCAATGATTCCTGATTTTTAGATTTCTGGTCATCTATGATCAAACACTGTAAAGGTCCTAGGGAACCATGTATATTTTAAGACTTTGTTACTGAAGTTATCAGTTAGAGCCCATTAAGAAGAAATTTTATATACACAAAATAAATATTATATACAAATTTTAAACACTTTAAATATTCACACAAGAAATATTTCAAATCTAGAACTTTCATAAAGAATAACTATAATGCAAAATGCTTGTGAAGAGATACATGCTATGGAATTGCCTCGCATTCTGACATGTGGCAGCCGAGTGGAACTCTGACATTCTGAAAAGAGACTCCAACACGAGACACCTAAGAAGTCTCAATAAGTTAGCAGAGCCCAATAGGACAGGATTCCTGTTTCCTCAGCACTTGGATCCTGATCTTGGCAGGGCCAATACTGACAGCAGAGTCACCAAACACTTCCTTCAGTTACTGGTCAACAGAGATTCTGGCAAAATCAAGAACGCTATTGCTTCCTTTGTGTTTCTTACACATGTCACTTTGGCAGTCACTCTGTTCAACAGAAACTACTGCTGCTTCCATCTGTCAATGAAACTCTGAGAAGAGAGACTGCAGCTCAAGGACAAGAACCAGAATATATAAGTAGACATACAGGCCGCATACACAAGCACATATACACAAAAATGTATACCCAACTAGGGAAAATAATAATTAGGTATTGAGCTTCACATTGATCTTCATGTAAATCTCACTCAGAGTATTGCTGATTCAGTAAGAAACTGACCATGCTAGGACTACAAACCTGGGACAGCAACAATGTTTCATGTGTTTTTCCTCTAGTTATCCCAGGCCAGAAACAACTTTTTCTCCCTCATGTCCCATAAACAACTACATAATCCTGTAGGATCTCTTTCATATAACTCTCATGCAACAATGACCTAGTTCCTACTTTGTTCTACATTTAAGGATACAACAGCAAATATGAATGGTGTGATTCCTGTCCTCATGAGGTGTACAGTCTAATGGGAAATACACATTAAGTAGAGGGGCAATCTCAAAACATCAAGGTGAGTGTGTTGGTAGGGACTAGAACAGGACTAACTCAAAGAAGAAAGGACACAAAGACTTAGGGAGGGTGTCAGAGTTTTCTGAGGGAACAAAAAATTAGCTAAGATTTGAATCTATCTCAACTATTCATTCCATTAAAACAGCTTAGAGTTAGGACCTTTTTACTTGCTTGGACAATTTATTCTTAAGATTGGTCTTTGCCTTTAATCTTACCTTTCATTGAAACTGTTGTTCTCAAGATAAAAAGCAAACTTCACAGATTGATTGGGGCTCTTTGTGATATGAACCCTCATTTATCTTTCACCAGACTTCCCTATGCTTTCATATTTAGGATATAGAGAACCACCGCCATTTCCTACAACATGCTGTACTTACCCATGTCTGCCTAGGATACCTTTTCCCTTGTTTCTCAAGGCTGGATTAGATTTTACCTCCTCTGGGAAGCGTTTCCTGACCCCCTAGCCTGGGATAGCCATCTGCTAAGATGCATATTGTAAAGTAACTATAGACACCACACACAATGTGATAATAAGTATGTGCTATATAGTTTGGGTTTCAACTCAGGGGCAGTTAGTGGCCCTAATTAGGAATCTATATTTCAGCCGGGCTCGGTGGCTCAGCCTGTAATCCCATGCTTTGGGAGGCTGAGGTAAGTGGATTGCCTGAGCCCGCGGGTTCGAGACCTGCCTGGGCAACTTGGCGAGACCTCATCTCTACAATAAATAAAAAACTAGCCGGGTGTGGTGACGCACGCCTGTAGTTCCAGCTACTTGGATGGCTGAGGCAGAAGGATCGCCGGAGCCCAGCAGGTCAAGGCTGCGGTGGCCGGGAGCGGCCACTACACTCCAGTCTGTGTGACAGAGTGAGACTCCAACTCAAAAAAAAAAAAAAAAAAAAAAAAAAGAATCCGTATTTCAGAAGTGACCAGCTAACATAAACTCCCAAAGACAGCTACTAAAAGCCCTACATCTGGTCATATATATTGACCATCACTAAGACTTTGCTCACTAGCTCAAAATACTTTTATTGGCAAAATTAATGATTTGCAGAAATACTTTTATTGGCAAAATTAATGACTTGCTAATCATCATGATGAATATTGGAAATGAACTCTGATAAAAGTTATTCAAGATAGGTAGATTGAATAAAATATTTTAGCGATAGTCCTAACTCTTGCACATAAAGAGGGCAAGAGTCTACATCTAATCACTTAGGAATTCTGCCAGGGCCATCTATGTCCAGTCATTGTCTTAGGAAGTTTCTAATTGTCTTAGGAAGTTTGCCTAATGCTGATTACGAGTAACAGAATCTTGCTTCTATAATGTTGTCACATCTCTGATAGAGGTTGGACACCTAAAATGACAAAGGGCTGGGACATAGTACTAAGTTTGAAAAATAGTTTGCATGAACCTATTTCTAAATGAGTATTTATTTAATAAATGCCCTATGTATGTGGCAGAATTTGCTTTCACTATAACCTATATAAGACTATAAGGGAGCAGCTAACCATTCCTCAAATTTTTCATGAGGCTTTCTACCATGAAGAACATAAAAGTTGCACTAAATTCACTTAGTGATTTCTAAACAGAGCTTCTCCTTGGTGCTCCTGCAACACCCTGTGTACCTTCCACGGCATGTTTGGTAATTGTCAGTTTACCTGAGAAGTGATAAGGTCTTTGAGAACAGGATTATATTTTTCATCCCTGTAAACCATTGCTTAGTTTGGTATCTAATATAAAGGAATTCAGCCATCCCATAGTATCTGCAATGTACTGGTTCCAAGGACCCCCTTGGATACCAAAATCTGTGGATGTTAACTCCCTTATATAAAATGGCATAGTATTTGCATATAACTTATGCGTATTCTTCCATATACTTTATCTTTAGATTCCTTATAATACATAATACAATGTAAATGCTATGTAAAGTTGTTATACTGTGTTGCTTTATTTGTATTATTTTTAATTGTTGTATTGTTATTTTTCATTGGTTTAAAAAAAACAATTTCAAGCCGGGCTCGGTGGCTCAGCCTGTAATCCCGCGCCTTTGGGAGGCTGAGGTGAGTGGATTGCCTGAGCCCGTGGGTTCGAGACCCGCCTGGGTAGCAAGACTTCATCTCTACAATAAATCAAAAAATCAGCCGGGCGTGGTAGCGCATGCCTGTAATTCCGGCTACTCGGAAGGCTGAGGCGGAAGGATTGCCGGAGCCCAGCAGGTCGAGGCTGCGGTGGCCGGGAGCGGCCACTGTGCTCCAGTCTGGGCGACAGAGTGAGACTCCAACTCAAAAAAAAAACCCAATTTCAGTCTGTGGTTGGTTAATCCATGGATGCAGAACCCATGGATACAGAGGGTTGATTATACTTGCTGAATGGTTGATTATAATTGCTTATTATATAAGTGGCACGATGAAGCAAGAGGACATCTGATTAGGATTCTGTCAGGGGGATCTGTGTTTTAATACTAGCGTCAACAACAGCTTCAGTACTTACTATGTGTCAAACAGAATTTTAAGCACTTGCGCTCTACAGTATTTCATTTAATCTTCAGGACAATTCTGAGAAATAGCATCATCATTTTACACAGGAGGAAACAGAGAGGCTACCTTATTCAAGGTTACTGAGATAAATAAGTAGAAGACCAAATACTGAACCCAAGTCTGGTTATATACAGAGCACATGTTTTTAATCACTATGTTCAAGGTGTGTTCAAATAACTAACACTGGAGAGCTTAGAGAAAAAAAATTCCTCATTTGTTTACTGAGTGAGACTTAAGTGACTCAGGCTCCCCCAGCTCCTCATGTTACAGTGGGATAGTTCTCAGCAGCAACGGTCATTGCCTTGGTCTAGTCTACTCTTTGCTGCCTTGACAGGAGTAAAATAAATTTTCAGGTACAGCTCATTATTGGACTTTTTAGACAACACATTTTGTTTTTATTCTCTTCTCTTTTGAAAAGGTCTCAGGGGATTCTGAAGGCAAAAAAAGGGATCCATTTTTGGCACACTTCTTTGAAGCTAAAACCTGCTAGTAGTCAACAGAACCAGCAAGTTGTTATTTTTGCTCTACAGTCCTTCGTTGACATGGGTGCTGGCTGAAATTGTAAAAAAAAAAAAGGGGGCAAAGAATAAAACACTTCAAGTGTTAGAGAAAGGAAAATGGTAAAAGAAACGAGCAGAAATGTCAGCCTGTTTACCATGTTTCAATTGTACTGATACAGCTGGATAAAGAAAAGGATTTTAGTGGTTCTCTTGACTGACATCATCTGTGCATTGCTCCAGTGAGACTCACACTTCATATGTGCCACAAAGTTTATAGTCAAGAAGTGGCACAGACAAGAGTACTATTCTCCCAGTATTTACTGAGGACCTTCTTATGTGGTATGTGCTGAAATATTCATTATCTCATGCCAGCTTTTTGTTATAGAAAGCAAATTATTAAGAAAAACTATACAGCTTATCTCCTTAGAATATCTTTCATCTGATCCCACTCACTGATAGCAAGATGCCATGCCTGGTATAGAAGATGGAAATTCTAGAACACTGACAGTCCTTAGTTGCCAGGAGACTTATGCCAAAAACCTAACTTGGCTTCTCTGGAAGAGCCAAGGGATCTTGCTGACATATCATTAAAGAATCCAATTCGAAAGAACCACTGACAGCACCAAGATGATTAAAAATTATTGCCATTTTGAGAAAACTCTTCAACAGAGGAGGATAAACACACAGAAGCAGGAATTGGGTTTTTGCTTTTAAAACTCACCTTCTTAGCTGTAGGATCTCCTTTGAGTTGATGGTATGATGGAGACATTTTTACCTGGAAAAGAAGGCAAACATTTTAATATGCTTTTAGTGAAAATCTAGTTTTATTTGACCCATTCAAAATAATTCAACTAGAATTGGTTAAATGAGATAAAAATAGATATTTTCAGAGGAACAGTTAATAGATCCCTCCAAAATTTTTCTGGAGCTCAAAAAGTGAGCAGTCAGCCAAGATAAAAAATGTAATTAGGGTAGGTAAGGAAAATGGAATGGATGGTCCAAATTGGTTTTAATCAAAATGAGGAGGAACTAAACAGATAATAGATATTTGGTGATAATCAACTTCTTACAAAAGGCAATCCGAAGTGTCCATTGTGATGCAATATCCTTTTAAAGCAAAGCATACCCCAAAGAGTTTAACTAAACTAGTGAAGAATTTAGCAAAAATTTCAGCCAAACCATAATAAAAGGATGTTTAGTCCAAGGAAGAAAAGACTGATGGCATATATTTGAAGGACTGAAAGATAGAGACCATCAGATGAGATAAAGACCCAGCTACATACTGCCTACAAGAAACACAATTTAACTATAAAGGTTCAAATTATATCATGATAGCACAAGATTTCAGAGCAAAGACTACTACCAAGTATAAATAGGGTCAGTTTGTTAAAAGGCGGGGGGCAATACATCAGAAGTATACAACAATCCTAAACATCTCTGCACCTAATAGCTTAAAAACACATAATGTAAAAACTGATAGACTGCAAAAAGAAATAGATTTTACAGTCAGAAAGTTCTATACCACTCTTTCAATGAAGGAAAGAACAAATAGGCACATAATTAGAAAATATACAGAAGGCTTATACAATACAATCAGCTAACTTGATCAGATGGACATTTACAGAACACTACATCCAACAAAAGCAAAATACATATTTTTTTCAGGTACACACAAACTAGATCTCTGGAAAGAATTCTCAAATATTTGGGGACTAAGTAACAACATACTTTCAAATAACCCATGGATCAAAAATGAGATCAAAAGGAAATTAGATCCTAGAAATACACAACCTACCACAACTGAATCATGAAGAAACTGAAACTTTCAATAGGTCTGTAACTAGAGTAAGGAGATGGAATCAGTAATCAAAAACCTTCCAACAAAGAAAATTCCAGGACTAGATGGTTTCACTGGTGAATTCTACCAAATATATAAAAAAGAATTAGGCTGAGTAGAGTAGCTCATGCCTGTAATCCCAGCACTTTGGGAGGCTGAGGAAGGAGAACTGCTTGAGTCCAGAATTCAAGACCAGCCTAGGTAACATAGTAAGACCTTGTCTCTACAAAAAATAAAAAATTAGCAGGGCATGGTGGCACATGCCTGTAGTGGCTACTTGGGAATCTAAGGTGGAAGGATTGCCTTGAGCCCAGGAGATTGAGGCTGTGGTGAGCTGTGATCCTGCCACTACACTCCAGCCTGGGCAACAGAGTGAGACTCTGACTCAAAAAAAAAAAAAAAAAGAGGATTAATTTCAATCCTTATCAAATTCTTCCAAAAAACTGAAGAGAGGAGGAAGAGAGGAAGAAACACTTCCTTACTCATTCTATGAAGTCAGCATTATCTTGATACCAAAGCCAAACAAACATACTACACAAAAACTACAGGCTAATATCTCTTATAAATATTGATGCAAAATCTCGAACAAAATAATAGCAAACCAAGCAGGATTTATTCCTGGGATACAAGGATGGTTCAACATATATAAAAAAACAATCAATGTAATATACTAAATTAACAGAAGGAAGGAAAAACACTACTTGATCATTTCAATTGGTACAGAAATATCATTTGACAAAATTCAACATCCTTTCATGATAAAACACACCCTAGAAACTAGGATTAAAAAAAAAACAATGACCTCAACACTATAATGGCTGTACACAAAAAACCCACAGCTACTCATCATACTCAATGGTAAAAGACTGAAAATTTTTACTCTGAGATTAGAACAAGATATGGATGCCTGCTTTCATCACTTCTATTCATCATGATATTTAAAGTTTTAGCCAGATAAATTAGGCAAGAAAAATAAATAAAAGGTACTCAAATTGGAAAGTAAAATTATACTGCCGATGACATGATCTCATATGTAAAACAGACAACATGATCTTTATGTAAAACACCCTAAAGATTTAACAAAAACAAAAAGATAAGTAACATGATACAAAACCAACACACTAAATCAGTTGTGTTTCTCTACACTAACAATAAACAACTGAAAAAACTTAAGAAAACAATTCCATTTGCCATAGCATCAAAAAGCAGAAAATACTTAGGAAAAAATTTAACCAAGGAGGTGAGAAACCTATAAACTGGAAACCATACAACATTGCTAAAAGAAATTAAAGATACAAACAAATAGAAAGATAGCCCATGTTCATGGATTGAAAGACTTACAACTAACTGTTAAGACATTAATACTACCCAAAACAATCTACAAAGAGGTAATGCAATCCCTATCAAAATTCCAATCCCAATGTTTTTTACATAAACAGAAAGCACATTCTAGAGTTCATATGAAATCTCAAGGAATCCTGATTAGCCAAAACAATCTTGAATAAGAACAAAGTTGAGGCCCCAAACTTCCTGATTTCAAAACCAGCTACAAAGCTGTAGAAATCAAAACAGTGTGGGACTAACATAAAGACAGACATATAAATCAGTGAAATAGAATAGAGAGCTCAGAAATATACCTTCATATAGACTACCAAATGATTTTTGACAGGAGTGTCAGTACTACTCAATAGGGAAAGGACATTCTTTTCAACAAATGATGTTGGGAAAAGTGGATATCCACTTGCAAGAATGAAATTGGACCCTACTTAACACCATATACAAAAGGTACCTAAAAATGGTTCAAAGACCTAAATGTGAATGCTAAAACCATAAAACTCTTAGACAAAAACATGGGAGAAAAGTTTCATAACATTGGATTTGGCAGTGACTTCTTTGATATGATAGCAAAGGCACATGCAACAATAACAAATAATTAGACAAAATGAAATTCACAAAGTTTTATGCACTAAAGGACTATTAACAGAGTAAAAAGGCAACATATGGAATTGGAAAAAATATTTGCAAATGACGTATCTGATAAGGGATATATCATATCCAGAATATATAGAGGACTCCTGAAAGTCAGTAATAATAAAACAAACAACATGGTTAAGCAAAGGACTTAAATAGATATTTCCAATAAGCATATGGATAGATGCTCAAAATCATTGGTTATCAGGAAATGTGAATTCAAACCATAATGAGATACTACTACACATGTATTAGAATAGCTGAATCTATAATAACTTACTATACCAAAATTATAGAGGAGCTGGAACCCTCATATATTGCTTGGAGGAAGGTAAAATGATATAACCACTTTAGAAAACAGTTTGGCAGTTTCTTAAAATCATAAACATTGAACCAGGCATGGTGGCATGTGCCAGTAGTCCCGGCAACTTGGAAGGTTGAGATGGGAGGATCACCTAAGCTCAGGAGATCAAGACCAGCCAGGACAACATAGGGAGACCCTATTTAAAAATAAATAAACATACATGTTTCATATGAGTCAGTGATTCCATTCCTAGCTATCTTCCAAAATAAATTTGTTTATGTCCACACAAACGCTTGTATGTAAATCTTCATAACAGTTTTATCTGTAAAACTCAGATACTAGAAAAATCTAAGTGTCTGCAATAGATAAATGATAAATTATGGCATATTCATAAAATGAAATGCTATTCTGTCGCAAGAATAAATGAACTCTTGATACAAAAACATAAATGAATACTAAATAATCATGCTGAGTAAAAGACATCAGATAAAAATTATACATATTTTATAGTTCCATTCATCTAAAATTCTAGAAAATATAATCTTTTGTGACAGAAAGCTAATCAGTGGTTGTCAGAGATCAGGAGGGAGACATTGAGTACATTTTTATGATAAACAGGGTTATTATCTCAACTGTGGTATAGATTCATGGGTTATCATACGTCAAATTTGTATACTTTACATATGTGCAGTTTATATCAATTATTGCCTCAAAGTATTGAGAGAATTTTATAGATTACAGCTAAAACAGTAGTTAGAAAGAAATCTGTTCCTTTATATGCTATGTTGGAAAATCAGAAAGATTTAAAATAAAGGACCTAAGTTTCCAATTTCAAAAAATAGAAAGAAGATCAAATAAAAACCAAACTAAGTAGAAGGAAATAATGAGCAAAAATCAATGAAATAAAAATCAAACAAAACAGAGAAAATTAAGTGCTAAAAGCTAGTTCTTTGAAAAGATCAATAAAATTGTCAACTAGCTATTGAGATTGATCAAGCAAAGAAAAATATAAATTACCAATATCAGCAATGAAAGAGGATACATTACAACATGCTAAATCATCTACAGACATTTAAAAGATAATAGGAGCCTACTGGAAATAAGTTTATACTTATTATACTTATAGGTTTGACAAATTCAATGAAAAAGATATATTCCTTAAAAACAACTTACAAAAATGGACCCCTGATAAAACAGAAAATATGAATAACCTTAAATCTATTAAAGAATCTGAATTTGTTATCAAATATCTTTTCACAATGAAAATTCCTATTCCACATGGTTTCAGCAATGAATTCTGGCAAATGCTAAGTATACTGAGACTACTACATGAAACTAGAATGAATGTCAAATTATTAGTTTACAGGGAAAAATATAATTATTTCTACTAGTAGTCCAACAGATACTAGATATTATCTGACTAGAATAATGTAGAAGAGGTAAGCCCTTGCACCCAAGGCCTCAAGTCTCTTTCAACTCTAACAGTCTAATTGTAAGAGCCTATAGTATAGATAATAAAGATACTTCCTATCACTACTGCATTGCTATTCAAGTAGGACCATGTTGCAAGCCTTTTTGCTTCTCCCCTCTTAGGAATAACTGCAGAAAACATACCTAAGCTTAGTGATCAAAACTGCAGGCTGTCCAGACTGCCGTTTCAGATTTAGCAGGTCTACAAAAATTAGACTTGACAGTCTTTGCTATAACATGCTATGACATTAATACTCTGGAATTCACTCCAGATGTATAATATAGGTTGCTAAAAATGATCCAATTTTAACTTCTGGTATACCTTTTTTGAAAAGGGAGAAAACAGATTTTCAAAACAAAGTAGATATTTAAGCTTAAAAAATGACCTCATGAAAGAATCTGCAGACTTTTTAAAACAAGTCAAGAACTAGATGTGGTGGACAATTTATCTGAGAAGGCTGTTTTCTAGAGATTAAGTCAGGGAGTGTTTGAAGTGGCAACAGAGATGGTTCAGCATCCTTCATGAAAGGTCTTATTTTTTCATTCAACAGGATTTCTTCTGGAAATGAGGCTTAAAAGAGACACTTTAAATCCAGGTGTGCAGATTTGGGGATATGGATGATACACTAAGCTACGGCCTTAATAATGCTGAACTTTTTGTGATCTTTGTTAATAAAATGATTCTTGACTTAAAGAAGCACTCTGAGCCAAAATTTAAGAGCAATAGGAATACCTTATCACTTTGCTTTTAAAAAAAAAGCCCTTATTTTTTTCTGATTACAAAATAAATATGTTTACTGACAAATATTTAGAAAATATAAAACATAAAACAAAGTAAATAAAAATCACAATCCAACCACAAAACAATAATTACTATTAATATTTGGAATCACACTGTTTTGAGAATTTTTTACATTGCATGTTATGAATATTTACCTTATCATATCAATATTCTTTTAAAATGTGATTTTTCATGATTGCAAAGCAGTTCATTCATTGTATAGACATACCATAACTAATTCAATCAACTGTGGGTTATTAGGACATTTAGATTGTTTTCAATTTAAAAAAAATATTTAAAATGTTATACGCATCCTTGCATATAACACGACACACAAGCTTGATTATTTTCATTGATAGATTCTTGTACACCCCTGCTTCAAAGGGATGCATTACATTTATGTAATGCTAAATTTTCTCTGACAAGTAAGATAGGTTCCCAAACCCTTTTCCTATAGAAATTCAAAAAGCTCTCAAACCAAAGGATTGTCTTTAAAAAACTTTTGACACCAAATGTCATCTGTCAGTGAAACCTGACCTGAAGTGAGGCTGTATGTAAGTCTTTATTTACCTCAAATAAGAATTTGATTATGAAGGCTCCCCTAGATCACACTGAGAATGTGATATAATATACAATCCAGGTACCATGTAACTTTTCTTTTAGAAGTTTAATGATGCCATTTTAGTGTCTTCTGGCTTTTGTTTTTTAAAAAATGAGAAGTCAGCCATCATTCTTACTGTTGTCTTATCTTTGGCTCCTTTTAAGATTTCTTCCTTATCTTTGGGTTCAGAAGTTTGACTATGACTATGATATGTATGGGTGTGGTTTTCTTCATATTTTTATCCTGCCAGAAGTTTGCTAAGCTTTTTGGATTCACAGCTTGATGTATTTCACCGAATTTGGGGAAATTTCAGACATTATTTCACCAAACTTTCTCAATTCTTATTCTGTCTCTCTGTCTCAGAACATCAATTTTAAATATAGTTATATATGTTATTATATATATTAAAGTACATATATTATTATATATATATTTATTTATTTACACATGTGATAGACTTCTTGATGTTGTTTCACAGTCACCAAGTGCTCTCTTCACTTTTTTTTTTTTTGAGTTGGAGTCTCACTCTGTCGCCCAGACTGGAATGCAGTGGCTGCTCCCGGCCACCGCAGCCTCGACCTCCTGGGGTCCGGCGATCCTTCCGCCTCAGCCTTCCAAGTAGCCGGAATTACAGGCATGTGCTACCACGCCCGGCTGATTTTTTGATTTATTGTAGAGATGAGGTCTCGCTGCCCAGGCGGGTCTCAAACCCGCGGGCTCAGGCAATCCACTCACCTCAGCCTCCCAAAGGCACGGGATTACAGGCTGAGCCACCGAGACCGGCTCTCTTCACTTTTTATAATCCTTTTTGTCTCTGTGCTTCGGTTACAATTATTTCTATTGAACTGTATTGAAATTTACTGATAATTTTTTTTTTCAGTATTAGAGTTGCTGTGGACATCTAATAAAATTTTCACTTCAGATGTTTTGTTAGCTCTATAATTCACAATTGATTTTATTTCACAATTTCCCCTTTTGTACTGAGATTTCCCACTAAATCCTTTAACATATTTATATTTTCTCATTTAAAGTCCTTAACTGCCAACTCTTTCTGGGTCATTCATAGGTCTGCTTCTATTGATGCTTTTTCTCTCGTTTGTAAGTTACTTTTTCTTCTTCTTCCTATTGATCATATGATAATTTGAGCTTTGACTTTGTTAGAGGATTCATTTTGCTTTTACCCTTAATCTTGGGAAAGCCCTTAGTCCTCAACCATGGCCCTTCTGCAGTTTTAACACAAAATTTGAGGAATTTATTAATCCCTCTAACATGGTAGTATTTACATTCAAAACTGCACTAGGCAGCTGCTGAAGTCTCTGCTCAGTTCTTTAGTTCCCGATGCTGCTTTCTAGAAGCATTATCTATCTGTATGCAATTTGGAAACCTATAAAGAAAATCTAGTACTCCTTCTTTCGTAGCACCCTTTTTTTCAGAGATTTTCCTCTTCAATTTAGAGCTCTTTTGGTAGTCTTGAACTTTGACCTATTTCTTCAGCCCAGAAAGAATGCTAGTTGCTATTTAAGTTCTTTTCCCCAGGACTCCAAGGCAAACTAAGAAGCACTTAGGAAAAGCTGGTTAAATGTAGAGTTTCTTTAGTTTGCTTCTCTTCTTTTAAAGGTTTGTGTTCTCTACAGCTTCTGCCTGCTTCCAGTTGCTCTCTAAACAATGTTTTTTTCCTTCATATTTTGCCTAAAGCTTATAACTGTTATTGGCAGAAGGGTTCATCCAATATAGGCTTCTCTGTCATTACTGGAATTGGAACTCTATTATTAATACATATCTTCCAAATATTTTTTTCCTGCACTCTTCCACTCCTTCCAGAACTCCAGCTGGATGTATATTTAGCCACCTGAAGTTGTTTCATAGTTCACTGATGATCTGTTCATTTCTTTTCAGTCTTATTTCTGTATTTGATTTAGTATTATTTCTATTGCTATGTAGTTGAGTTCACTAATCATTTTTTCTGTAATGTCCTTGTCTACTAGTTCTACAATCCATGTCATTTCTGGGTCAGCTTTAATGAATTATTTTTTCCCTACTTGTTATGACATATTTCCTGCTTCTTTGCATGCCTAGTAATTTTTTATCAAATACCAGACATTGTGAATTCTACCTTGTTGGTACTGAGTATTTCTGTAATTCTTAGAGTATTCTTGACCTGTGTTCTGGAATGTGTTTAAAATACTTGGAAATAGTGTTATCTTTTTTATGCTTTTACTTTTAAGCTTTGTTAAGTGAGATCAAAGTGGCAGTTAGTCTAGGGTTAATTTCTTCCCCACTACTGACGCTAAAGACTTTATTTAGTACTTTCAATGCTGCCCTGTGAATTATGAAACTTTCCAGGCTGGTGAGTGGGAACAAGCATTATTCCTGGTTTTATGTGAGTTTGAGACACTGTTCCATTTAATCTTTTTGTGTGTCTTTTTTTTTTTTTGGATGTGAAATAATTTCCTCACAAAAATGGGTAAGTACTTAACTGAATACTTGAAGGTACATTGCAGATCTCTGAAGCCCTTTCTCTGTATGGCTTTCTCCTATCTAATACTCTGTCCTTTGAACTCTAGGTACCTTGGCTTCCCTGGACTTCTAGCTCCATCTTCTTGACTCACTCAGAGAGACTGATGAGCTCTGCGTTGGTTTCCCCTCTCTGAGTCATGCCTTGAAACTTTCTCCAGGAAGTAATCTGGGGGCAATCCTAAGGTTTATATCATTTGTTTCTTGTCTTTCAGGGGTCACTATCTTTCACTGTTGGATGGCCAATGTCTTAATAACCATAATTTATATATTTTGTCCATCCCATGCCCCCAAGAAACTCCAAATGCATCTTGTCTGGAAGTGGAAGTCCTTGATTACCTTTATAAAAGCAAAAAAAAATTCTGAATTCTGAAACATATCTGGCTAAAGTGACTTAAATAAGGGATTGTGAACCTGTACAAATAGGCGTTCCTACTATTAGTGCATTAATATCCTTATTAATATAAATGCATATGCATTTTAATGTATATCAGTTTAATTATGTATTTTTTTTAATTTGCAAGTTTAATAAGTACAAAATATGGCAACATATTGCTGTTTTAACTTCCATTTCTTTGATCACTGGTAAAATTGAATATCTTTTCACATTTTATTGAACAAAATAATTTTCTTATGCCCTTATCTCATATTTCCATCAAAGCCTTACTGTACATAGAGACTGAAAACACTTTCATAGGTCTCTGACACATGGTCTTTCTATATCAAAGAGAAGTGTACAGATTTACAGAGTTTTAAGAGTCTGATTGTTACACAGCTCTGGATAAGAGATGAAGACTGAGCTGGTAAGACAGATGTGATTGCCTATCCATTTTCCACAATCACAATCACCATCACTGGTCATACCATTCTCTTTGTTTGAGACCCTTCAGAGTTTTCTAAGAATAAAAACCAAACTCTTTACTAGGGTCTAAAGCTATTCAGGCCCTGCCTACCTACCTCTTCAACATCATTTCTTGACATTTTCCCTTTTAGGCACTATGTTCCAACTACTGATTTTTTGTTTGTTTCCTTGAACAAGTCATTTATCTCCTCACATCATTTGTGCTTGCTGTTCACTCTAGCCTGAAAAGTTTTGCACATGGCTGGTACCTTCTTATCCTTCAGGTTTAATCTTAAATGTTATCTCTACAGATAGATATACCCTAATGACCCAGTCCAAAGCAGGGTTTCCCTCATGTTATTCTCCCTGTAACATTCCTTTCACATCACTTATGTACCTATTACAATTTGAAACTGTTTATTTGATATAATGCTTGTTTACCTAATTATTGTCTAGCTCCTTTACTAGATGGTAAACTACATGTTGGTGGAAACTATGATTTTGTTTTGTTTACCAATGTATATTCATATCAAAAATGGCATTTTGGCTCAAAGTAGGCATATGTTAAATATAGGCTGAAGTAATGAATCACTTGGTTCGAGAGTATAATAACAAAAATTATTGGAAAATGGACAAAAATCATCTTCAAAAGCTTCATTTATATTATCATCAATCAACTTTGTGCATTTCTGAGACATATTAATCTTCATTTAATTTGTAAGCTTAATGTTGAAGATATTCTTTTAAGAAATGTTGCTACTTTCAAGCACCGAAATCTCATTTTTAATTATTTTATTTGACTATAACAGGAAGCTAATACCCTTTAAAGTAGACAAATGAAAACAAGGCGTTAATATCAGTGTTCCTATTTCATTAAACAGCATATGAATTGAATCTCCAATTTGTAGTGGGAATTCAAAATAAATAAATTATGTACAATGGTTGATAAAAAATTATGACCAGTGAACATAAATAAATATAATTTACTAAAAATTAGTTAGAAATTTGCTTCCCTCTAACATTAATTATAAAGTGACCCCCAAAGACAAAATATTTTCTTAGACAATTCTAAAAACCAAGAAATAAAACCAATTCTAAGTACTGGGAAAAAACAGTTATCTAATTTAATTCTCTTCCTTTGTTATTCTTAAAGGCTGAGGGATCAGCTATATGTGTATTTCTAGTTGCCTTTTTCCTCAGATATTGACCTTAGTGGAAAATTTAAAACAAAAACAAAAACAAAAACCTCTCATATCTAACGTTCTTGGCTCCTACTGGCAAGCACTGATTTTGAGAAATACATTATAAAAATCCCTAATGAGTGTCTAAATGTTCTTTCTTTTTTTTTTCTTTCTTTTTTTTTAAATTTTAAAGGAATAACAATGTGAATGTCCTGGTACATAACAATGTGTTATTTTACTACCTACTCTCAGAACTCCAACTCCTGTAATAATATAATATTGCTTTAAACTGAAATCTAGTAAATCTTAAGTTTTTTGCTTTGAATTTATATCAAGTTGCCTGTTGACTAACAATTATTAGTTTAAAAAATTAACAGCAAGCTAATTTCTTCTAATGCTAATCAGTGCCAAGAAAGATTATTTCCTACTATGAATTTGATAAAGGAATAGTCAAAGGTGAAATTTAAATTATTTGATTATATTAGAATGAGTATCATTTATTGGGAAAATATAATAGAATGTTGACTACTTTAGGTGAAATTAGTTTCTCCTGTATATTGCATCTCTGGGTAATATGTAGAGAAATAAAAAGGAGAGTTGGACAGATTTATTCTGCAGACCTGAAGGTTTCAGATGGAGCTGCTATAAGCTGAGGGAAGGAGGAGAGAGAGAGATGAGAAAAGAAAGTAACTTGGGTCATTTCTCCTATTTGTGAAGAATAAAAGTGCTTATTCCAGAGGAAAGTAGGCTTTATGGGGAATTACTCCCATCATGTTTGTGTAGACTTGCTGATAGCCAATGTGTATATCTGAGTTTTTGATTGTATATTGACCAGTTATGAAGAAAGAAGTGAGACAGGAGTGGCAGGAAGAAAATGTTATCTCCTGAGACCACAGGTTTGAGAGTAATTGTTGCGTCCTGTTGAGTTGGAGTCAGAAATTAAAGAAGTAAAAGTTAATTATCACAAGTCTTAGAAAAAGATGAATTAAAAAGCTATTTGACAGAAGGATCGCATTACAAAAGCAGTGATTCACTATCTTCTAAGTGTTGGGGGTAACAAGTGAAAGCAAACTGGCAGCTTCAGCTTGACTTCTAACAGGGCTGACAGCTTTTTAAAGGGCACTAGGAGAGCAAAGGAAAACTTTCATGTAATAAAAATTAATAAGAAATATCATAGTTTGGGATTCATATTTTCATTTTAAATTTTCTTATAATTGGAAATGTGAATGGTTCACACGATGGTGAAAAATCTTAATTAGTACTGCCAATATGGTATGGATGTATTTTTAAAATCAGCTTTACCAGGCTTCGATAAAGCCAGAATGATAAAAAAATAGAACAGGCTGGTGCCTGGGTGATGTTGGTCCTACAAGCTTGAGTTCAAATACTGGCCCTTCCTCTTTAAGCTACGTATAGTTCCTTGAGTTGTAAACTAAGGAATATATCATATTCACAAACTTGGTGTGAAGGTCAACATAACATAAAAACATCTAATGCATATATTTGAGACATTTCATATCCTCTTCCTCCTTATGTTATCTAGCCCACTATATCATTTTATAATACCTTATAAAAAAATCAAGGGAGATAGAGGAAAATTTAAGAAAAATCAAAATATTTCTTATTCTAGCTTATATACCTTTATTAGAAAGGATCTAGATTTTCTCTTACTAAAGTTTCCTAAACATTAAAAAGTTGAATCATTTCCTCTGTCCTGCACAATGGAACAGCCTCAGAAACAAAGTTTCTGTTGATATGTAGATCCAGTTTAAAAATGGCCTGTAATTCCAGCACTTTAGGAGGCTGAGGTGACAGAATTGCCTAAGCCCATGAGTTCGGGACCAGCCTGGGCAACATGGTGAGACCTCATCTCTATAATAAAATTAAAAAATTAGCCAGTCGTGGTAGTGCGCCTTAGTTCTGGCTACTTGGAAGGTTGAAGTGGAAGGATAGCAGGAGCCCAACAGGTCGATGCTGGGGTGGCCATGAGCTTACCACTGCACTCCAGCCTAGACGACGGAGTGAGACTCCAACTCAAAAAAAAAAAAAGATTTTCCTTTTCCGATGCTCTGCAAGAAGACTGAAGGAAAGTCAATGAGACAGATTACTGTCTTTCTTTACTGCATGAGGCTGGGGATGTACATTTGGAAAAGAGCACCAAATGTAGCATTAAATGCCTTTCAAATTCAACACCCATTCATGAAAAAATTCTCAGAACAACATGGAATAAAAGGGAATTTCCTAAATATGATATACAGTATACATACAAAAAGCATACAGTTAACATTACACTTAATGGTAAAAAACGGAATACTTTCCATCTAAGATAAAGAACAAAGCAAGGATGTTTACTCTTACCACTCCTAGTCAACACTGTACTGGAGACCAACACAACAGGGCAAGAAAAAGAAATAAAAGGCATAACATTGGAAAGGAAAAAATATAAGTCTTTGCATTTAACGTAATTGTCTAAAAGTACTAGTGCTAATAAACTGGCTTAGCAAAGTCATAGTCAAAGTCATGGATCAAGGTCAATATGCAAAAATTAACTGAATTTCTCTATACTAGCAATGAACAACTGGAAACTGAAATTGAAGCAGTAAAATATATAATAGCACCAAAAATCATTAAATGCTTATAAATAAATATTACAAAATACGTGTAAGATTTGTATGCTTAAAACCACAAAACACTGATGAAATAAATCAAAGAAGAGCTAAATAAGCTGAGATATAGATCATGTTCATGATTGAAAGATTTAATATTGGTAAAATGTCCACTCTCCCCAAATTGATCTATGGATTCAACATAAACTGAATAAAATACCAGCATTGTTTTCTGCAGGCAGCAATGTGCTGACTTTAAACTTTATAATGAAAGGCCAAAAAGTGAAAAGTCAAATATTAGAAAGAAAAACAAAGTTGGAGGACTCACACTATATGATAACCAGATTTGCTATAAAGCTACAGTATTGGAAAAAGGATAGATACACAGATCACTGGAACAGAAAAGAAAGTTTAGAAATAGACCCACAAATACATGATCAGTTGAATTTTGACTAAGGTGCAAATTCATCTAAATGGATATCTATATGCCAAAAATTGAACTCAATCCATGTTTCATATCCTATACAAAAACTGACTTCAAGATGGCCACCATGGAGCAGCAGACCAATGCCTCTCTTGCTGAGCAAGGCTGAGAGTAGGGACCCAGCCACCAATAGATAGAGACATCCCAAACTCTTTTGGATGAGTGAAACACCCTTTACCCAGCAAAGGTCTCTTAGAACCCATAGAGACCAGAAAGTGATGGTAGACAGGGGAATCTGGGTGCCCCATCTCCTCCATGCACCATGCTCGCATAGGAACTGAAGGCCTGCCCAGTGAAGGAGAGTGGGTGAATGATCCTAAGAAGCTTTGGGTTGGTTCACCCCCTCCCAGTCATGCAGTGGGTCATGGATCATGCCATGTGGGAGGAGTCCTGGTAAGGGCAACCAGAGCCCAAGAGGAACAGGGAACAAAACCCATGCTCAGCCGCCATGATTGGAGTTTCAGTCAGAGGAGCCTAGAGGCTGGCTCCCAGGCAGGGAAAATTCACCTGCAGAGTGAACCTGGCTGGCATCCGGGTAGGCACTGGTGGCCATCTTCCCAGACAGATCAGCCCTGTGTGCCTACAGGATGGATCGTCCCTGCCCCCACCCCCTGTGGCAGAGAACTGGCTCTTTTTCAAGAAGGGAGTGGGGATTTAAACAGGGAGGAAGGGAATGACACAAAAATCACCCAAAGCTTTCTTAGTGGGAAGGCTTCTGGACTGCAGACAGCAGATGGGGGGGCCCATTCCCCCACCTGTTTGGCTGCACAGTGCTAGCAGCAGGGGCTGAAAACTACTTCAACTAGATTAACAGCGAAAGCGAAAAATTACAGCAGAGAAACCTGCCACAGGATAGAGCAAGGAGCGGAAATGAATGTCCCTCCCTCTCTCTTGACCTATATTGAATCACAGAAAGAACTCTAGAACAAAAGGTCACCGACTAGCTTCAGAGCAACAAAACCAAAGTGGAATTATAGAGAGGGAAGAGAGGCCTGTTACAAATGAGGAAAAATCAACACAAAAAGGCAACGCTCAAAGTCCTAAAGAGACAGCACCCCAAAAAAGCAGCTATCAGAGCACAAGCAAGGGAAACCCCCTAGAACAACCTGCCCCAGATGAGAGTTACAGAAATCAGAGAGTTATAACTAAAATGAACAGAGAGAACCAAGAGAAACTAGAAGTGAGACTCACCAAAGTTGTACAGGAAGTAAAAGTGGAGTTGGCCAATTTCAGAAAAGTCCATTCTAAAATAATGGAAATTAATAACTTCACCTCAGAAATTAAAAACATAGTAATAAGCATAGGGAGCAGGATCAACCAGGCAGAGGAAAGAATCTCAGAGCTATGGAATTAACCATCTGTCAAAAAGAGAGAGAAAGGGGGAAAAAAGCTTAAAAAAAGGGAACAAAGCCTCTGAGAGTTGTGGGACTATGTAAGGAAGCCAAATCTACACTTGATTGTTATCCTTGAAGCAGAAAGGGAAGCAGAGAACACCATGTAACAAACATTCCATGAAGTCATCCAAGAAAACTTCCCACATCTTGCTAGAGAGGTGACCATTCAAGCACAAGAGATTCTGAGAACACCTATAAGTTATCACATGAGAAGATCATCTGGGGACCAAAGGGAGGCCCAAACTTTATCTGTACAATGACCATTGGTATACCAAATGCTAAATTGTACCCCACATCTTTAAAATAAAATAAAATGAGATAAAATAAAATAAAGAGAAGACCATCCCCAAGACACATAGTAATCTGCCTTCACAAAGTAAGCATGAAAGAAAAAAAAAATCCTAAAGACAGTAAGAGAAAAAGGTCAGACTACCTACTGGGGAAGACTCATCAGAATCACTCCTGACTTATCTGCAGAAACACTACAAGTCAGAAGGAACTGGAGTCCAATTTTTAACATCCTTAAAGATAAACAATTCCAGCCAATAATTTCCTACCCAGACAAGCTAAGTTTCATCAGTGATGGAGAATTAAAATCCTTCCCAGACATCTGATCCCTAAGAGAATATACTGACTCCAAACCAGTCCTTCCAGAGATGTTTAAGAAGGTGCTGAACAGCCGGGCTTGGTGGCTCAGCCTGTAATCCTGCGTTTTGGGAGGCTGAGGTGAGTGGATTGCCTGAGCCCACGAGTTTGAGACCCGCCTGGGCAACTTGGTAAGACCTCATCTCTACAATAAATCAAAAAAATTAGCCGGGCATGGTAGCACACACCTGTAGTTCCAGCGGAAGGATCACAGGAGCCCAGCAGGTGGAGGCTGCAGTGGCCAGGAGCGGTCACTGCACTCCAGTCTGGGTGACAGAGTGAGACTCCAACTCAAAAAAAAAAAAAACAAGGCGCTGAACACATTAAAAAAAAAAAAAAAAGGAATAGGCATACCTTTTGCAAAAGTAGTGGCAAACACAGAATTACATAACATACAGAGCATACAGAGTTAAGAGAACATTCAGAGCACTAAAAAAAAATGAAAATATACATATACAAATACAAAAGTAAAAAGAAAACAAGGCAACCCCCTAAGAGCCCTATGACAGGGATAAACTTTCATATTTCAATAATCAATTTGAACGTGAATGGACTAAATGAACCACTGAAGAGACATAGAATGGCAAACTGGATAAAGAAGCATGATCCAATAGTCTGCAGCATCCAAGAAACTCATCTCATTGCAAAGGACACCCACAGGTTCAAAGTTGGGGGCTGGAAAAAGGTCTTTCAGGCAAAGGAAAAACAGAAGAGAACAGCTGTAGCTATTCTGATATCAGACAAAGCAGACTTTAAACCATCAAAAGTTAAAAAGGACACAGAAGGACATTACATAATGATAAAAGGCTCAATTCAGCAGCAAAAAATATCTTAAACATATAGGAACCCAACAGGAGCACCAGGTTTATAAAACAACTACTCTTAGTTTACTAAGAGAGGACACTGACTCTCACACAATTATAGTTGGAAAACTAAATATCCCACTAACAGCTTTGCATAGATCACTGAGGCAAAAAACCAACAAGGCGATCTGGAATCTTAACACTCTTGGTGGATTTAATAGACAGACATTTACAGGATACTTTACCCAACATCTATAGAGTATACATTATACTCTTCATCACATGGAACATACTCCAAGATCAATCACAGTCTCAGACATCAATCAAGTATGACCAAATTTTAAAACACCAAAATAATTCCATGCATCTTCTCAGATCACCATGGAATATTAATAAATATCACCAATAACAGGATCCCCCCAAAACACACAACAACATGGTCACTAAACAACATCCTCCTGAACAACTTCTGGGTCAACATGGAAATCAAGAAAGAAATACAAAAATTCCTGGAAACAAACAAAAACAAAGGCACTTCTTATCAGAACCTCTGGGATGCCATGAAAACAGTGATGAGATGAAAAGTTATAGCATTGCATGCATGCATCAAGAAAACAGAAAGATCACAAGTAAACAGCCAAAATCACACCTAAAGGAACCAGAAAGGCAAGATCACCTAATTCCTAACTTCAGCAGAAGAATCTAGATCACCAAGATAAAAATCACAATTGCAGGATATAGAAGATAAAAATGAGTGGATTGCCTGAGCCCGCGGTTCAAGACCCACCTGGGCAACTTGGTGAGACCTCGTCTCTACAATAAATCAAAAAATTAGCCGGGTGTGGTAGTGCGTGCCTGTAGTTCCAGCTACTTGGAAGGCTGAGGCAGAAGGATCACCAGAGCCCAGCAGGCCAAGGCTGCGGTGGCTGGGAGCGGTCACTGCACTCCAGTCTGGGCGACAGAGTGAGACTCCAACTCAAAGAAAAAAAAGAAGATAAAAATATCATAGAAAAGATTCCCTAGACAAAAATCTGGTTCTTTGAGAAGATAAATAAAATTGATGGACCCCTGGCCAGATTGACTAAAAAGGAGAGAAAGTCCAAATAAACACAATTAGAAATGCAAAAGATGAAGTCACAACTGACCCTGAAGAAATTCAAAAGATTATCAGAGATTACTATGAACACCTGTATGCAAATAAACTAGAACATCTAAAGGAAGTAGAGGACTTTCTGATAGCACACCAACTCCCAAGGTTGAAACAAAAAGAAATTAAAACTCTAAGCAGATCAAAAACAATCCAGGAAATTGACTCAGACGTAGGAAATCTCTCTGCCAAAAACAAACAAACAAACCCGGACCAGATGGCTTCCCAGATGAATTCTACAAGACATACAAGGAGGAGTTAATACTAATGTTATTGAAAGTATTCCAGGCAATTGAGAATGATGGAATTCTCTCCAACTCATTTTATGAAGCCAACATTATTCTGATACCCAAACCTGGCAAAGACACAACAAGGAAAGATAATTACAGGCCAATCTCCTTGATGAACATAGATGCAAAAATTCTCAACAAGATTCTAGCAAATTGGATGCAACAACACATCCCAAGGATCTCCACCATGATCAGGTGGGGCTTCATTCCTGGGATGCAGGGTTGGTTCAACATTTGCAAGACCATAAACATAATTCGGCACATTAACAGATGTAAAGCCAAGAACCACATGATTATATCACTGGATGCAGAAAAAGCATTCAACAAAATCCAGCATCCCTTTTTAATAAAAACACTTGAGCACCTAGGCACAGAAGGAACACTGCTCAAAATAGTAAGAGCCATCTGTGATAAACCCACAGCCAACATTTTGCTCAATGGGCAGAAGCTGGAAGCATTCCCCCTAACAATAGGAACAAGACAAGGATGTCGACTCTCACCCCTCCTGTTCAACATGTGGTGAAAGTCCTAGCCAGAGCAATCAAGCAAAAGAAGGAAGTCAGGGGTACCCAAACAGAAAAGAGGAAGTCATGCTATCCTTCTTTGCGGATGATATGATCCTTTACCTGGAAAACCCTAGGAAATCTGTCAAAAGCTCCCTCATGCTGATAATCGACTTTGGTAAAGTCTCAGAGTATAAAATTAATGTGCAAAAGACAGTTGCGTTTCTATATACCAGCAACAAGCAGGCAGACAACCAACTAAAAAGCACAATCTCATTCACTATAGCCACAAAAAATGAAGTATCTTTTCATCCACCTAACCAGAGAAGTGAAAAACTTTTACAATGAGAACTACAAAATGCTCCTCAAAGAAATCAAGGATGACACAAACAAATGGAAAACTATTCCATGTTCATGAACTGGAAGAATCAATGTTGTCATGATGTGCATCCTACCTAAGGCAGGTTACAGATTCAATGCAATACCCATCAAATCACCAACATCATTTTTCTCAGACCTAGAAACAACAATACAGAAACTCATATGGAAACAAAATAGCCAAAACAATCCTCAGCAAAAGGAACAAAGTGGAAGGTATCACACTTCTAGACTTTAAACCTTATTACAAGGCTACAGTAACCAAAACAGCCTGGTATTGGTACAGAAATAGGTACACAGACCAATGGAACAGGACAGAGATTCTAGAAGCAAAAACATGAACTCTTAACCAAATAATCTTTCACAAAGTGATCAATAACAATCACTGGAGAAAGGAGACAATATTTAACAAATGGTTTTGGGAAAACTGGCAGCTAACCACATCCAGAATGAAACAGGACCCCTACACATCACTATATAAAAAAATCAACTCAAAATCGATCAAAGTTCTAAACATAAAACCTCAAACTATAAGAATCCTGGAAGAAAATGTAGGAAACAACCTTATGCACATTAGAGTAGGCAACGAACTCCTGACCAAGTCCCCAAAAGCAAATGCCATAAAAACTTAGATAGACAAGTGGGACCTTATCATACTGAAAAGCTTTTGCACAGCAAAAGAAACCAGCAAGAGAGGAAAGAGACAGCCCACAGAATGGGAAAAAATATTTGCAAATTATGCATCTGACAAGGGCCTAACATCCAGGATCTACAAGGGACTCAAATGAAGTAAAAGGAAAAAAACAAAAAGCCATTAAAAAGTGGGCAAAGGACATGAACAGGCACTTTTCAAAAGACGCTATACAAGCAGCCAACAGACACATGAAAAACTGCTCAGCCTCACTAACCATAATAGAAATGCAAATCAAAACTACAGTGAGGCACCACCTAATTCCAATAAGGATGGCTATCATTAATAAGGCAAAAAACAGCAGATGCTGGTGTGGGTGCAGAAAAAAAAGGGAAAGCTTTTACACTGTTGGAGTGCTAGTTCAACCTCTATGGAAAGCTATGTAGTGATTCCTAAAAGAACTAAAAATTGACCTTCCATATGATCCAGCAGTCACTCTCCTGGGAAAATACATGAAGGAATATAAATCATTCTACAAAAAAGACACCAGCACAAGTATATTTATTGCTGCACTATTCACAAGAGCAAAAACATGGAACCAACCCACTGCCCATCAAAAGTGGACTGGATAAAGAAAATATGGTACAAGATCATGATGGAGTACTATGCAGCCATAAAGAAGAACAAAATCATGGACTTCACAGCAAATCTGATGG
This sequence comes from Cephalopachus bancanus, assembly GCA_027257055.1. Classification (NCBI taxonomy): domain Eukaryota; kingdom Metazoa; phylum Chordata; class Mammalia; order Primates; family Tarsiidae; genus Cephalopachus; species Cephalopachus bancanus. Next base: position 1,961,058 of record JAPVLO010000098.1, on the reverse strand, counting down.
AGTTAGAAACCATAATACTAAATGAACTATCACATAAATAAAGAAGTGAATACTGCATGTTCTAACTAATAAGTGGGCCCTGAACATTAGTCACATTAGCACAAGGGAGGTATCACAGTCACTGGGCACTGCTAGGGGAGGGAGAGTGGGAGGCATGTGACAACACAAAGGGTACCTGGTCTACTACTGGGGGAGTGAGGGCAAGTTAGCAGCCCAAAGTTCACCTGTATGCAGCCTACGTATGTAGTTAGTCCTCACTTGTACCTCACATCTCTATAATAAAATAAAAATAACAATTGACTCAAAATCAATCAGTGGTTGCTGGAGGCTGAGGGTTGGGGAGGGGAGAGGCTGACTATTAAGAGAAATAGGAGACTTTTCTGGAAGGCATTAATACTGCTCTATATGTTGATTGTGGAGGTGATTGTCAAAATTCACATAAGTTAAATTTCACTGTCTGTAAATTATTTTCTAAAAGTCTATTCTGGCACTGAGTATTATCTAGGAAGAATAAAAATAATCTTTTTGGTAATATCCATGCAATAATATACATATAATCACAAGTTGTTTACAAATGGGATATGAGAGAAGAAAAAAACTGAAACGTTCCAAAATGTAATGCCTTAAGTATCTGCATTTGGATTCAGCTTGGGGAATGCTGGAAATCACAGGACCAGTCTTTCCTGAATATAAACAGAAGCATTTTGGATGACTAGTTAATAAAATTAATCTAGACCCATACTGCAATCTTTACCTGTATGTCCCGCAGACATCTCAACTCCAACAATGAACACAATCTTACGTCTACATCTGATCTTTATTTCCTCTCTATTTTAGTAAATGACCCCATCAACCCATTCAGTTGCTCAATTAAGAAATGTGGATGCTGTCCTTGACTCCTTCTTCTGTCTTACTTCCTTCATACAATGAATTTACTTATCGTCAAATCATGATAATTCTCCCTCTCAGTCATAGCATCTCTGCTGTGAAGCAGAAAAGAGCAGGGAACTAGAAGTTGAGTATGACTGGATTGTAAGGGTGAGAGAGTGCTATGAGGAGGCAAGGGAGGCAAGTGGAAACATGTTAGTTATTTTGGTGTTAGTACTCATCTCTAACACATCTCAAATGTGCACTCTTTTCTTCATCCCTACTTCTATAATTCTAGTACAAGTCACCACCTCTCACCTCTAAGTTACTTAAGAGTCTCTGGTTTCCCTACATAATTCTTGCTTCCATTTCAATTCAACTTCTAGTTCTATGCTGCTTTCTGCTTCAGAGCAGAGATGCCAGATTTTTCCTATGGACTGGTCCCTCTGCCTATATTATTCCTGCCTACCCTTGAACCTAAACGTGTCCAAAACGCCTCTTCTTCCTTCAGAGGCAGCAAGCACAGCACTTCTAGGAAGCCTCCCATGATCCCACATGTCTAGTTTAGGTTTACTCATTTTCTGTTCTTACAGCATAGTTCATCTGTAAGCACTTATGGTATAATAAAAAATATATATATTTGGTTTCTGTCTCAGGTTCCTGACACAGAGCTCCTAAAACCCTCAGAATCTTCTGAGTGATAAGAAATGACTTTTAGCTGGGCTTGGTGGCTCAGCCTGTAATCCTGCGCCTTTGGGAGGCTGAGGTGAGTAGATTGCCTGAGCACGCGGATTCGAGACCCGCCTGGGCAGTGAGACCTCATCTCTACAATAAATCAAAAAATCAGCCGGGCGTGGTAGCGCATGCCTATAATTCTGGCTACTTGGAAGGCTGAGGCGGAAGGATCACCAGAGCCCAGCAGGCGAGACTGCGGTGGCCAGGAACGGCCACTGCACTCCAGTCTAGGCGACCGAGTGAGTCTCCAACTCAAAAAAAAAAAAGAAAGAAACGACTTTTGTCTGCTAATGAGATGACTACTCGCTGGAGACTCCTAGATAGTTTCAGCATGAGAGCTGGTTGCCAGAAAGACCAAGCCATGATTAGGTATTTGGAACTTTTGGCCCCATCTCCCCACCTCTAGGGAGGGTAGAAGGGCTGGAGAGTAAATTCAATCACAAATGGCCAATCACTTACTCAATTGTGACCACATAATTAAATCACTATTAAAACTCTAAATGGTGGAGTTTAAGGAGCTTCTGGGTTGGTGAAGATGTTGATATGCTAGGAAGATGGAATACCCAATGGGGCACGGAATCTCTGCCACTCCTCACCCCGCACTCCAACCTTGCCCTATGCATCTCTTTCATTTGGCTATTCTCCAGTTATATCCTTTATAATAAATCAGTAAATGCATTTAAAGTGTTTTCCTGAGGTCTGGGAATTATACTAGTGAATTATCAAACCTGGGGGAAGGGGAATCAGGGGACCTCCAAATTTGTAGCCAGGTTGGACAGAAGTATAGAAAGCCTTGGTACCCTTTTTGTGACTGGCACCTGAAATGAGGCTAGTCTTGTAGGAGTGAATCCTTAAACCATGGAGTCTCTAACTCTAGGTAATTAGTGCCAGAATTGAATAAAATTGTTGAACACCTGATTAGTAACCAGAGAATTAAAAGAATTGGTGTTGGAAAAGATATCACATATTGGAAGTTAGAAAAAAACCTGAGGGTACTTATTAAGAATCTGTTTATAAGCTAATTGATTACAAACTCCACGAGACAAGATCATGTTTGTCTTATCTACCACTATATTCCCAGCACCTGGCACAGTGCCCAGCACCCTGTGCAGGACACACAGGGTGAAGGTATAAATGGAATGCCTACCACTGGAGTGTACAAATTCTAAATTGTTATCTGGGAAAGAAGTTAGTCATGAGGCCTTCTCTGGCTAACTGATGCAATACTGAAAGCTGATGAAACAACAAGAGAAAAGTAACAGGTCCAACTTTCACTATGTGAAGGCCAACAAAAGGATAGAATGGTAGAGAGGAAGGAGCAGGAAGCAGCAAATATGATACCACTTCAAAGAGGAAGGATAGCTGAAAACAGCACAATGATTGAGCGACAGTCCTAGTAACTGCTCAGCATTGAACACCTCATGTTGTCAATTTCTGCTCTCTCCCCAAAACTGCTAAGCAGTAGAGTTCAAACCCTGCTCCACTGCCTGCTTAAAAAAAAAAACAACTGTAAGATAAATAAAATTAGTATATAGCCCATTAGTCATACTCTAAAGGCAATGAAAACCCTCAAATGAACACTGTTTTATCAGGTTCTTTGAAGAAAGTTACTAAATTTTAAAAATCATGTACAGAGCATACGCATATGCACCAGCCCTATTTCAAAGTGGTGACTATGCACTTTTTTTTTTTTTTTTTTTTTTTTGAGTTGGAGTCTCACTCCTTCACCCAGGCTGGAGTGCAGCAGCATGCACGCTCACGGCCACCCCAGTGTCAACCTTCTGGGCTCAAGCGATCCTTCCGCCTTAGCCTTCTGAATAGCCAGAACTACAGACGTGCACTACCATGCCAGGCTATTTTAAATTTTATTGTAGAGATGAGGTCTCGCCAAGTTCCCCGGGCTGGTCTCGAACCTGCGGGCTCAGGCAATCCACTCGCCTCAGTCGCCCAAAGTGCTGGGATTATAGGCTGAGCCACTGAGTCCAGCCTAACTATGCACTCTTATAGGTAATCAGTAATGCTTGCGGATCTGGTACTCTGTCAAAGATTTTTAAAAGCAGGCTCATGTGTGTACCTCCTGTCTCTTCAACTATATCTTCAGCTTTTTTTCTTTTTTTTTTTGAGTTGTAGTCTCACTCTGTCGCCCAGACTGGAGTGCAGTGGCTGCTCCCGGTCACCGCAGCCTCGACCTGCTGGGCTCTGGCGATCCTTCTGCCTCAGCCTTCCAAAAAGTAGCTGGAACTACAGGCACATGCTACCACGCCCGAATAACTTTTGATTTATTGTAGAGATGAGGTCTCACCAAGTTGCCCAGGCAGGTCGCGAATATATCTTCAGCTTTTTAAGGGCAGAAAATATCTTTTGTGGCTCACAAATTCATGTTTTTCAGTGCTATACAGAGAGGAGAGGCTCTTCAAACATAAAAAAAGGACTGAAGAGAAGATATCATGCACTCAATACCCATGAGGCAAATTTGTTGAGGCCTACAGGATCTGCAGAAAATGAGGCCAGACCTAAACAACATTAATAAGAAAAGAGTTTCTCCATTTTGTCATGGAGAAAAGTCTTACCTGTGATGGAGTTATCCTTCCCTTTTTAATTTCAGATGAATTTTCACTTAGTTTTCCTACTTTGCTACTTGAGCTGCACTTGTAACATGTCCATCTTGTTTGGCCCTTAATTTCTGTGGTGCATTCTTTGTTTTGTAGACAGAATGAGTGATACAAATGGCCACAACTGCAAAATGAAGGCAACCAATTTGCACTTTTGATTACCTTAAAATCCATAAACATAAGCTATAATATAGTATACTTAAAAGCAATAAAGACGCTGTGTAGGGTAAGAAACAAGTAAGGAAATGCACTAGTTGCTGTACTCTCTTTTTAAAAATCCAGATGCACATATCTGTAAACTTTGAGAAGTTGTGGGTAGGAACAGAATCACAGTTCTCTGACTACAAATCACCTGGAGGATGAGTTCAACTGCTGTTCATCTCTCAAACTATGAAAATCTGATCGTATTTTTAGATACTTTTTAAAAAGGGCAATTGGGAAAATCATAATTGTATAAGTAGCTTGATAATAACACGAGCAGTCTACCTCATCAAATTCAAGGCAAGGGTTGTGATTTGATCAAACATTTACAAAAATGTCATTGTCCTAGTAAATACTTACACTATTCTTATAAGGAAATTCCTACTGATTACACTAAATTACCAAATGAGTCTCCCGGAAGTTGGGTACTGAGTACAATTCTCAGTAATCTTTACTGATTTCTCTTCACTTCCCCAACCTGAAGTGTAGGACCACATCCGAAGCCTATCCTTTTCTCTTCTGTAGTCTTTGTACCGTTTTTCTTTTCTACCCTTTTCCAGTTCCTTCTCTATTTAACTTTTTCTTCCATGCTCTTTTATAACCACCCTTGCTTCTTCAGTGATTACTTCCAGGTTCTATAGCTTTGAAACACCACCTTCAAAATATATTCCAGAATCCTGCCACTTCTTTCTTCATTATTCTCACCCTGGACCATTTCTCACATGGGCTACTGCAATAGACTAAAGTCTGCTTTCCCCTTTGACTCTCTATAGTCCTTTCTCAACCAGCAGTTGGGTGATCCTCAACATACAGATCAGACCACGTCACTCTTATCCTCAAAACCATCCAACGGCTTCTCATTTCAGTGTAAAAGTCTAACTATAATGACTCAGTTCCTACATGGTTTGGTTACTCATCATCTGAAGTCCTCTTTCATAATTTTTTCTTTCCTAATTCTGTTCAGGCACCATTAGTCTACTCATTCGGCCTCCTCAAGTATATGGAGAATGCTCCTGCATGGTCTCCACACTTAAGTTCCCCTGCCTGGGGCACTCGCTCCTGTATTGTGCGGCTTCTTTTAGATCTCTGCTCAAATGTCACTTAAAGTGAGGCTTTCCTTGACTACTCTTTACAAAATAGTAGCTCCCAACACTCTCTTTCCTCTATACCATGTTTTATTTTTATACATGTAATTATTAATTATATTTTAATTAATTAATTTTAAATTGTCTGTTCATAAGTCACCTTAACAGCAAGGCTTTCCCTGATAATACCACATAAAACAGTTGCCCTCCCAGCATTCTGTATCACCCTTAACACTATTTTTTTCACACTAGTTATTACTATTATTTCACTTGTTTATTTACTGTATTCCCCTGCTACTAGAATGTACACTCCATGAGAGAAGATGTACCCTCCCCTCTTGCACAGAAGCTGGCATAAAGTGCTCGTATGTATTTATTGAATAAATGGGTTCTTTATGTGATGAATACTGCCCCTCCCATTCACCAAATCTACCAATCTCCTACAGAGTTAATACTTATATAGTGCTTATTTATACCAGGAACTGTTACAAGTGCCTTACATAAATTATCTCATTTATTCTTCACGAAACCCTAGGACGCAGGTACCAGTATCCTAACTTACAGATGAGGAAACTAAGATATAAAGAGGTTAGATAACTTTTCTGAAGTCTCACAGCCAGTATGTGGCAGAGTTAAGAGTTGAAATCAAGAAGTCTGGCTTCAAGTCCACACTGTGTTCCCACTATCCATGTGTTCTGGATGAGCTGCCTTTGTTCCTAAGACCAACCTCTTTTTTTTTTTTTTTTTTTTTTTTGAGTTGGAGTCTCACTCTGTCGCCCAGACTGGAGTGCAGTGGCCGCTTCCGGCCACCGCAGCCTCGACCTGCTGGGCTCCGGTGATCCTTCCGCCTCAGCCTTCCGAGTGGCCGGAATTACAGGCATGCGCTATCACGCCCGGCTGATTTTTTGATTTATTGTAGAGATGAGGTCTCGCTGCCCAGGCGGGTCTCGAACCCGCGGGCTCAGGCAATCCACTCACCTCAGCCTCCCAAAGGCGCGGGATTACAGGCTGAGCCACCGAGCCCAGCTAAGACCAACCTCTTAACTTCTGCACTAGACCTCTTTTCTGTTTGCACCATGGTTTAATATTATATGCTGATGATTTCTAAATTTTTATTTCCAGCCCCACCATGTCTGTAGATTTCTGACTGGAATCTCTCTCCTCAGATGTCTAATAGCATGTGTCAAACCTAACATGTACAAGACAAAACTCTTAATTTCCCCAGTTCCTGATGGCTGTTCCCTCTTATCTTAGAAAATGATACCACGTTCACCCAGTTGCTCAGGTCATAGACCCCATTTCCCCTTCACACTCCACATCTAATATACCAGAAAGTTAGACCTACCCTTAAAATATATTTGAAATCCAAACATTTCAAGCACCTTCACTCCTACCTCTCTCATTCTGTTCAAGTGTCACTTCCTCATTAAATAGCACTCTCACCCTGAAGACTTTGTCTTCCCATCCTTTTGTCCAGTGTTTTCTTTTTCTTCAAAGCTCTTATTCCTTTGTATTTATTTATGCCTGAGTACCCTAGCCTCTACTCCCATGTACCCATGTGGAATGTCAGGACTGTGAGGTCAGGAACTTGCCTGTCGTGTTCACTGTTAGAATGACTGACAATACCATATATGTACACACAACGTAAATGTAACATTTCCTTCCCTCTCTTACCTAAAGACAATGATTTCATCAGCCATTTCCTGGCGTCTCTTGTACTGCTGCAAACATATAGAGCAGTAATCCTGTTTAGGATTCAGTCCTCTAGTGACTGAAGCTCTCAGGTTACACAATGACCAGTGGAGATCTTGGTTTAGAAGACTAGTTGTGGTTTCCAGCAGGGTCTGTGAACCAAAGCAAAAAACAAACAAAAGATTATAAGATAAAAGAGACATAGGGAGATGAATGGGGAATAGCACTTATTTAGTTTTCAACTATAAAAAATTGAAATTGAAACACACTTGTAAAGGGACAAAATTGATGAATCAAACAGTAAAACCTTCCAAATTCAAGCATTTAATCTTAGTGTGCAGAGTGATGAGTACACATATTATTAAGATTCTCAAGTCTGTCTAGTTTCTACTGAGAAATGTGTGCTCGGTCATTCTGTGACTTAATTCAGTATTGATGCCTTTCAAATGACGAGAAGCCCAAATCTATTTATTTATTACATTTATATAATAACTTCTCTCTGACTGGCTCAGAGTGTTATAACAAAGAACACAGTCTGGATCCCTGATTTTATACTAAAACTGCATTCATGGCAATATTTCAAATTATCTTTCACTAGAAAGCTGATGGCCATGACTCAGTTTTCATCTTCCTTGGGTAAAGAGATCACATTTTCCCAATCAGCACTTATAAGTCATTTGAATCTACTCAAGACCATGACATGTCATTAAGTCACATAAAGACATTATCACAGCTATTGTATTAAGTCATTTTAAGGCTCCATGTGCTTATAAAGTACTGCTCTCACACTATAACTACCTCTCAACATTCATATATTTCATTTGGGCTCTTTTCTGTTAGTCCCAAAGAGGAAAACAGAGCCAAGTACTGCCTACTCTCTTTGCCATACAGCTTAGCTCTTTAACTTTACCCGTAATGCAAAACTTTTAGCTCTAGTCGTCTGTTCTAAATGCCATTTTTCCCTCCTTTTCCATAGTTCCAAAACTGGCAAATATTTTCCAACTTGTACTTATCTTTATTTCTGCTAACCTGAAATCTGCACCTGCAGGGGTATCATACCTCACTAGGCTTTTTTAGCAAAAGTGTCATTTTTCTTTCTTTCTCTTTTTTGAGTCCATCTCACTTTGTCACCCAGCAGGAGTGCAGTGGCATGGTCACGGCTACCGCAGCCTCAACCTGCTAGGCTCAGGTAATCCTTCCGACTCAGCTTTCCAAGTAGCTGGAACTATAGGTATGTGCCACCCGGTTAATTTTTAAAAGTTTTTGTAGAGATGAGGTTCTGCCAAATTGCCCAGGTTGGTCTTGAACCCCTGGGCTCAAGCAATCCTTTTGCCTCCGCCTCCCAAAGTGCTGGAATTACAGGTGTGAGTCAGTATACCTGGCCAAAACTGCAATTCTTACAATGCTCTAAGAAAAGCTCTGCCACCCAAATTTTTCTTTTTCTTTCCTCAGATTCTTAAAAAAGCAGACATTATCTCTAGCATGCCTAAATGGCACATTTCCTAGGTGGTTTCAAAACTTTGAAGTACACTAAGAAAAATATCTGCACACCAAGCTGGCGCTTACTGAGAATCAAAGCTATAAGCAGTTCTGAGTAAAAAGAAGACTAATGACCATTTATGGTTATTAACAATGATCTGTTTCAGAGGCTTAAAAGAACACTCATTTAATTTTACTTAGCAATTTTCTACATTTGTAATGATCTTCCTTTTTCATGTGGTTTAGTTTACTCAACTATATTTTAGGAAAGTTTTTCCTTCTTTCATTTGAAAAAAAGGTATTTGTTTCATTGCCAATAAATCAAAAAATAAATCTGAATTAGATGCATTTTCACATTCTGAAATGTGTGTACATATGTATAAATTAAGGTTGAGAGAAATTTAAAAGTAGAAAAATTATACACATATACACCTCAATCTACTTAACTTCCAGTAAATAGACAGCAATTTTTAAAAATGTAAGTACAAAAGAAAAAAAAGAAATAGCTTTTTTCTACCTTAAGACAGACATATATATAGTAAGTAGCTTACTTGTTCATAGTTAAAGGTATCTAACATTCCCAGAATAAGTCCCTGGATTTCTCCAAGCTTTCCTCTTCCATAAACTGGATCCTAATTAGGAAAAAAATTAAATAAGAATTTACAATTCTGTTATGATTCTTGGTATTTTTTAATTACTTTAAAATATAATATCTGAAAATATATGAAAAAGCCAAACACTGTTAGGTATTTTTTTACACTCACAAAATATTTATTTTTCCATGAAGTTTCCACTGGAAATGGACATTAGTATCCCTCTGACCATCTAAAATATTCTGGAAAACAATAATCAAAGCAGCCTTGTATTGGTACAAGAACAGGCATAGAGACCAAGGGAACAGGATAGAGATTCCAGAAGCAAAATCTCAATTTTTTAACCAATTCATCTTCAACAAAGCCTCCACACCAACCACTGGGGAGAGGAGAACCTACTCAGTAAATGGTGCTGGGAAAACTGGCTGATCACACGCAGAAAATTAAATCAAGACCCCTACCTACCATCAGACACAAAAGTCACCTCTAAATGGATCAAAGACTTAAACACACAACCTCAAACTATAAGAACCTTAGAAAATGCAGGAGACACCCTTATGGAAATTGGAACTAGCAACCAATTCCAAATAACAACGCCAAGTGCCCAGGCCATAAGAGATAAGATAGACAAGTGGAACCTCATCAAACTGACAAGCTTCTGCAAAGCCAAAGAAACCATCAAGAGGGCAGGGAGACAGCCCATGGACTGGGAAAAAATATTTGCCAACTGTATATCTGACATCTAGTATCTATAAGGAACTCAAACGTGCTGAAAAGAAAAACACTAACAGCCCCATTACAAAGTGGGCAAAAGATATGAATAGGCACTTCTCAAAAGAAGACATACTAGCAGCCAACAGATACATGAAAAAATGGTCAGCCTCACCAGTCATCAAAGAAATGCAAATTAAAATCACACTAAAATACCACCTAACTCCAGTCAGGATGGCCATCATCAATAACTCAAAAAACAACAGATGCTAGAAAGGATGCAGGGAAAAGGGAACACTTCTACACTGTTGGTGGGAATGTAAACTCGTACAATCTCTGTGGAAAACAGTTTGGCGATACATAAAAGATCTAAAAAACAACCTTCCATACAACCCCACGATTCCCCTATTGGGAATATACCCAGAGGAACTCAAATCACTCTATGAAAAAGATACCTGCACATGCATGTTTATTGCACCACTGTTCACAATTGCAAAAACATGGAACCAACCGTGCTGCCCACTGAAAGAGGACTGGATTTTTAAAATGTGGTACATGTACACAATGGAATATTATGTAGCCATAAAGAAGGACAAAATTATGAACTTCACAGCAACTTGAATGGAGTTAGAGAGTCTACAATACTGAGTGATATATCACAGAAACAAAGAACTAAGTATCACATGTTCTCACTCATAAGTGGACCTTGAACAATTATCATAATACTGTAAGAAAAGGATTGTCAGTGGAGGGAAATTGGCAGGGGTGAGGGTGGCAGGATTGGCAATAGTGGAATTCTGCCGGGGGTGGGGGGCACACCTCATCAACAAGGGTAGCTGCATAGTGAATTTGTATACTTAACACTGAATTGTTCCCCACATCTTTTTTTTTTGAGTTGGAGTCTCACTCTGTCACCCAGACTGGAGTGCAGTGGCTGCTCCCAACCACCACAGCCTCGACCTGCTGGGCTCCGGCAATCCTTCCCTCTTAGCCTTCCAAGTAGCTGGAACTACAGGTGCGTGCTACCATGCCTGGCTCATTTTGATTTACTGTAGAGATGAGGTCTCGCCAAGTTGCCCAGGCGGGTCTTGAACCCGCGGGCTCAGGCAATCCACTCACCTCAGCCTCCCAAAGGCGCGGGATTACAGACTGAGTCACTGTTCCCCATATCTTTAGAATAAAAAATTTAAAAATATATATTTTGGGAAAATAAAATTTAAATGATCCAAGTCTCTTCCTTAACAATCTTATTTGCAAATAGAAGTAAACTTTACTCTGATTTTGTTTCTGCAAGAAGCTTTCTTTCCTTCATATTAAAATCAACTCTTAGCCAGGCTCGGTGGCTCAGCCTGTAATCCTGCGCCTTGGGAGGCTGAGGTGCGTGAACTGCCCGAGCCCGCGGGTTCGAGACCCACCTGGGCAACTTGGCGAGACCTCATCTCTACAATAAATCATATGGAACTCAGTTCTATGTTTCTGTGATAAATCGCTGCATTTGAGCGACTCCAAATTCATCCAAGTTGCTGCAAAATCCATATATGTGTCCTTGCTTATGGCTGCATAATATTCCATTGTGTGTATGTACCACATTTAAAAAAATCCAGTCCAGCTTCGACGGGCAACACAGTTGATTCCATGTTTTTGCTATTGTGAATAGAGCTGCAGCAAACACACGTGTGCGGGTATCTTTTTTGCCAAATAATTTGAGTTCCTTCAGGCATAGAAGGCCAATTTCTAGTTCTTTAAGAAATCACCACACTGTCTTCCAAAGAGGTTGTACAAGTCTGCATTCCCACCAGCAGTATAGAAGTGTTCCTTTTTCTCCACATCCTCCCCAACACCTGTTGTTTATTAATGACGGCCATTCTTACTGGGGTTTAGGTGGTATCTTAATGTGGTTTTGATTTGCATTTCTCTGATGATGAGTGAGGCTGAGCACTTTTTCATGTGTCTGTTGGTTGACCATATATCATCTTTTGAGAAGTGTCTATTCATGTGTTTTGCCCACTTTTTAAGGGGGGTGTTTGTTTTTTTCCTTTTGGTGCGTTTGAGTTCCTTGTAGATCCTAGATGTTAGGCCTTTGTTAGATATACAGTTGGCAAATATTTTTTCCCATTCTGTGGGCTTTCTCCCTGCTCTCTTGATGGTTTCTTTTGCTTTGCAGAAGCTCATTAATTTGATGAGGTCACACTTATCTCTTATTTCTTAAGATATTGGCTTTTAGGGTTCTGAATGGGAATTGGTTCCCAGTTCCAATTTCCATAAGGGTATCTCCTGTGCTTTCTAAGATTCTTATAGTTTGAGGCTTTACATTTAGGTCTTTGATCCATTTAGAGTTAATTTTTTTATCAATATTTTTTATTATGGTTTTGTGGGGTACAGTTAAGGGTTAGGCGTACAATTACGTTTCATTCAGGCATCCTGTTGATAAGAGGTGTTTCCCCATCCCCAGACAGATATTTGCTACTGTTAATCCCATCCCCCTCTCCCCCCATAGTTTCCCAGTACCGTCAGTCATTTTCTTATAGTATTACATTGGATGTTCAGGGTCCATTATATAAGTGAGAACATGTGATACTCGGATCTTTGTTTCTGTGAGAGGTCACTCAGTATTATAGACTCTAGTTCCATTCAGGTTGCTGCAAAATTCATGATTTTGTTCTTTTTTATGGCTGTGTAGTATTCCATAGTGCATATATACCACATTTTTTTAATCCAGTCCTCTTTAGCCGGGTGTGTTAGTTAGTGCATGCCTGTAGTTCCAGCTACTGGAAGGCTGAGACGGAAGGATTGCCTGAGCCCAGCAGGTCGAGGCTGCGATGGCCAGGAGCGGCCCCTGCACTCCAGTCTGGGCAACAGAGTGAGACTCCAATGCCTGGGCAGCGAGACCTCATCTCTACAATAAATTAAAAAATCAACCAGGCGTGGTAGAGCATGCCTGTAGTTCCAGCTACTTGGAAGGCTGAGGCGAAAGGATCGCCAGAGCCTAGTAGGTCGAGGCTGCGGTGGCCGAGAGCAGCCACTGCACTCCAGTCTGGGCAACAGAGTGAGACTCCAACTCAAAAAAAAAAAGAAAAAGGAAAAAAAAATCAACTCTTTTTCTTTGAACTCTTATTTATCTACTACATTAAAACCAATGTACTCAAGAATACCCAGAATCTGTCCAACAATTCCTCTCGAGATCCAATTTAGCCAAAACCAACTAAACTGTTTCAATTTTGGAGACAAGCAGCATCTGAGAAAATAGCTCTCAGTTTCTCAAAGCTTTTTTCCATAAAGTCACTTCTGATAAATAGCAGATAACTAGACACTCAATCTTCCCTCCATTTTCCATATGAGATATACTAAATAACTTGTTTATTATGTAAAATTTGGAAAACACTAGAGTATACCAAAAACCTGACGAAAACTGAAATCCATCCACAGATGAACTCTGCTGATATTTTTAATGTCTTGTTTTTGAGGAAGGAGAAAAAGGGAGAGAAAGAGGAATACATTTCTTAGTGTACAAAATTTGAACATGTTACATAATACATTTATATCTTTTTTTACATAATGGTATACTCAGCACTTTCTCATATCATCAAATATTTCTTTATGGCGACAAAGTATGAATTATGTGAAAATATCATGTTTTATTCAATTATTCTCTGCTGTTGCACATTTAAGTTTTCCCCTTCCCTAAACCCTGCCCACTATTATCAAATGCTAGTGGCTGTAAGTCTTGGTTGACTCTCTGATTCTTTCTTTAGAGGGTATTTCAAGAAAGAAAATTATAGACTCAAAGAGCATTTTTATGGCTATCACTATATATTGCCAAATTGTTCTTCTAAAAAATTTATTAGAAGATTTTAATCTTCATCAGCATATTTGTGTGCATACTTTACTGCACCTTTGGCTAGACTGATAATTATAATTTTTAAAACTGCTAATAAATGAGTATGCCAAGTCAATTATTTTACTCTACTATCAGGTTATATATGATATAATGACTCTTTTCCATGCCAAATAGGGGAATCCAACTGTACTGTTATAAGAAGCTGCTATTTATTAAGTGGGTAACATATGCCAAGTACAGTGCTAAGTACTTTATGTACTGTATCACTAAATTCCTCCAACAAATGTTATGAGAAAAGAAACTAAGATTTAGAAAGGTTACAAAAACTTCTTGAAGTACAAACCTATTAAACAGATAAGACAGGATTTGAATCTAGTTACTTCAGAATTCATGCTTTAGATAACACATTATACTGCTCTCCCAACTATAGATACATAAACGAATAAATCAAATAATAAACTAATTTTTGTTGGAAAATATAGGTAACTAAAGTATAACTAAACAATGAGCTCATTTTTTTTCTGGAAATTAAGAGTAACATTTCTAGCTACTTCTTAGGATTAAAGGTTATTAAGATCTTGGTGCTGTGAGAGTAACTGTGAATTCAAAAAGAAAATAATGCTATGAAAGCAGAAAAAATTCGTACAATATAGTCTTAGGATTTGCTTATTTTTCCCTTCTGGGCTCTGATGATGACTTTTGAAGACTAGGCTGTGCAATTTCTAACTAAGATTGTTTTTCAGTATTTTGAGTATGTCGAGAGTCATGAAATTGTCTGACAGAGGTTTCTTTGGCATCTTCAGTTGCTATAGTAATGCTGAAGAAATCCAAGGTAGAAAATAACTATTTGTGTACTAATTAACAAGTATACAAGTTTGGGCTTGAACAAATCATTATGCTTAATGGAAAAACCTTCTGTTTCACAGCTAGAGATTAAATCACGAGCTAAAGATACCTGTTCAAGTATGTGGAGACCATTTACAAAAGGAAATACTATGAATATCTCAGACTAGTCCTTAACCAGAAAAACAACTCAAGCAATATAGCCACCAGATAATTTTTTCTTTATATTTTCTTTGTATCAAATTAGATTCTTTTTAATGCTTCTCATCATCACTTTTGGTCAAGTGCTTAATAAATACACATTTCTCAGTCAAAGTATCAACAGATAGGTGTTTTATAATAAGCTATCACACTTTTATAATATCTACTATAATATGTGCATCCAATATGACAATATAGCTGTAGCATGTGTTATGACAAGGGTGGTTTGGAGACTAAAAAGGGCTTATAAGGTTAAATTCTGGGAAAATGAAGAAATCTTTATAGGTCATTTCTATATTTATATCAATGCATTTCACTGTAATATACATAATTTAGCAGCAAAATCATAAAAACGACCTCATGCTGGGGCAACATATAAATTATAGACAGCAAAAGGGAGCTCAGGGCTTCTAGCACAGCATGTACCAACTCACTAGCTTTTCAAATTATTTTCCAAAGATGTCAGCTAGTCATTCTTCAGCAACGAATGGCTACTGAGTTTCTCTTTAACTTGTTTGTAAACTATGAAAGAAGAGCACACTTGGGTACCCTATATAAATTTATTTTGCTAAAAGCACGCCTGAAAAAACTGTGGTGACCACTTTTTTCCTATTGCTTTCTGGTACCTATTATAACATAATTGTGATTTGTTTTAAAATTATAATCCTTACTGAGTATTACCTTGAAATATGAACGATGCCCTAAACAGAAGAGTATATAAAGCATTTGTTTGCTTTAATTTCTTCAGTAAGAAAGATATTAGCAGCTTCTCAGAAGCCAAAAGTTACTTTTGCCACAGGATGAATGAAGATAGCATGTATATAACATAAATATGGTTCCTTAAAATGTTCTCTTACTTATCACATGATATTCATGAAGACCATACAACTCAAGTCCCAGGCATCAGTCTGAATAAATATGTGGAGGTCAAGAAGATCTTTGAGGATCTCTTATCAAGTGACTACCTCTTTTGGAAAAACTAATTTTTTTCAGTTGTAGCTGAGCAATTGTGCCTCTAAAAACTGGTACTCCCTACCTTCTCTCTAGAATACCTGATAAAATGAGGTAGACATGAAAAACACCTTGACCACTGTTAGGTACAGAAGAAAAGATCTCAAACTAGAAGTTAGAAGACCTGGGTCAATGTTCCAACTGTTCCCACTTACTAACTGAATAGGGCAAGTTATTTACTCTGAGTGGTACTTTTCCCATGAGAAATATGAGTATATTGCTACTTCCCCAGCACAATGTGCACAGAGATCAGAAAAGATAACGAACATTAAAGTGCTTTATAAACTGTTGATAACTACACAAGAACATTAGGTAAATGAGTAAATATTTAATGGACATATATTATGTCCTAGAGATTGCACTAGGTTCTGCAGACAAAATAGTGAACAAAGTAGATGTGAGCTGTGCTCTTATAAAACTCACAGTCTGGAAGGTAAGCCAATATGGAGGTAGGAGTCTAAAAGAATATATTTAGAGGTGTGATTGGGGCTGGGGTGAAGGTGAGGAGGCAAGAAAGAAAAAACTTATTTCCTAAAATAGTCCAGTGGACAGGATTTAAAGTGGATTAAATATGATGAGGAATTCTACCAAACATTTAAGGAACAAATTATACCCATTCTCTACAATCTAACCCAGAAAACAAGCAGAAGGACACTTCCTAACTCATTCTATAAGGCCAGCATCACCCTAATACCAAACCGGAGAGTATAAGACAAGAACATTACAGATCAATAGCTCGCATGAACATAGATACAAAAATCCTCAACAAAATATTAGCAAACTGAATCCAACAATGTACAAAAAGAATTATATACCATAACCAAGTGAGATTTATCCCAGAGATGCAAGGCTGGTTCAACATTAAAAAATCAATTAATGTAATATATCACATCAACAGGCTAAATAAGAAAATTCACAAGCTCATATTAGCAGATGCAGAAAAAGCACTTGATAAAATCCAACACTCATTCATGACAAAAACTGACAGCAAACTAGGAATAGAGGGAAACTTCCTTAACTTGATAAACAACATCTATAAAAACCCTCCTGCCAACATCATACTTAATAGTGCAAAACTAGATGCTTTCCTTCTAATATTGAGAACAAGGCAAAGATATCCAAGCTCACCATTCCTATTCAGCATTGTACTGGAAATCCTAGTGAATACAATAAAACACGAAGAGGAAATAAAAGATATACAAATTGGGAAGAAAGAAATAAAACTGTTTGTTTGCAGATGACATAAATGTCTATATAGAAAATCCCAAATAGTCAACAACAACTTTAAAATGAGTGATTATACCAAAGTTATAGAAGGTAATTATACAAAAGTCAATTGATTTCCAACATATCAGCAATCAACAGAATTTAAAAACATGACAGTATTCACATCAGCACTTAAAATAGAAATTTTTAGATATAAATCTAATAAAATACATATAAAATTTATATGAGGAAAATTTCAAAACTCTGATGAAAGAAAGCAAAGAAGATCTAAATAAATGGTGAGATAAGCCATGGTCATGAATAAGTTAAATGTATTCCCAATCAAAATTACAGCAAGATACTTTGTGAATATCAACAAACTGTTTTTAAAGTTTATATGGAAAGGCAAAATACCTAGAACAGCAAACACAACACTGAAAAAGAACAAAGTTAGATAAATATCACTCCCTGACTTCAAGATCTACTATAAAGCTACAGGTATCAAGACAGGCTGGCACTGGTGAAAGAATGGGAAACAGATCAATAAAAGAATAGAGAACCCAGAAACAGACCCATAGAAATAAAGTCAATTGAGAAAGGAACAGTTCTTTCAACAGTGTTAGAACAACCAGCCATCCACATGCAGAAAAATGAATCAACACTGCCCATATATCTTTTACAAAAAATAACTCAAAATGGATCACAGCCCTAAATGTAAAATGCAAAACTATAAAACTTCTAAAAGAAAACATAGAAGAAAATCTAGGTGACCTTAGGTTTAGTAATGAGTTTTTAGATACAACACAAGAAGTATGATCTGTGGAACAAAAAGTCAGTAAGTTGGGCTTCATTAAAAGTAAACACTTCTAGTCTAGGAAACACAGTGAGACTTCGTCTCTAAAAACAAAACAAAACAAAAAAATACTTAAAAAGTAGCTGGGTGTGGTACAGCATGCCTATAGTCCCAGCTACTTGAGAGGCTGAGGGCAGAGGATCCTTTGAATCCATGAGGGGCACTCCTGCTCGGGTGAAGGATGAGACTCCGACTCAAAAACAAACAACAAGTAAACTAAAGTAAAAACTCCTGCTATGTGAAAGATATTGTTAAGAGAATGAAAAAGGTCAGCCACAGACTGGGAGAAAATATTTGTAAAACACATGTGATAAAGAACCAAATCCAAAATATACAAAGAATTCTTAAAACTCAGCAATAAGAAAACAAACACCTCAAATAATAAGTACGCAAAAGATCTAAACAGATCTCTCACCAGTGAAGACATACTGATGACAAACATACAAAAGCTCAATATCACATCACTAGAAAACTACAAATTAAAAAATGATGAAACTACTACACATCTACTAGCATGTCTAAAATCCAAAACACTGACAATACCAAATGCTGACAAGGATGTGGAGCAAAAGAAACTCTCATTTATTGCTGGTGGGAATGTAAAATGGTACCGACAGCCGGGCTCGATGTCTCAGCCTGTAATCCCACGCCTTTGGGAGGCTGAGGTGAGTGGATTGCCTGCCCGCGGGTTCGAAACCCGCCTAGGCAGGCGAGACCTCATCACTACAATAAATCAAAAAATTAGTCGGGCGTGGTAGTGTGCGCCTGTAATTCCGGCTACTCAGAAGACTGAGGCGGAAGGATCGCCGGAGCCCAGGAGGTTGAGGCTGCAGTGGCCAGGAGTGGCCACTGCACTCCAGTCTGGGTGACAGAGTGAGACTCCAACTCAAAAAAAAAAAAAAAAAAAAACACTACCGACATTCTGAAAGACAGTTTGGCAGTTTCTTACAAAGGAATTGTACTGTTCTTACAAAGGAATCGCACCAGCAATCACACTCCTAGGTATTTACTCAAATGAGTTGAAAACTTATGTACAAACAAAAACTCGCATATAAATGTTTTTTAATAGCTTTATAGAAAATTGCCGGCTGGGTTCGGTGGCTCATCCTGTAATCCCAGCACTTTGAGGGGCGGAGATGAGTGGATTGTCTGAGCCCATGGGTTCGAGATCCGCCCAGGCAACTTGGTAAGACCTCGTCTCTACAATAAAGAAAAAAAAATTAGCCGGGTGTGGCAGCGCACACCTGTAGTTCTGGCTACTTGGAAGGCTGAGGCGGAAGAATCACCGGAGTCCAGCAGGTCAAGGCTGCCGTGGCCGGGAGCGTGCCACTGCACTCCAGTCTGGGTGAAGAATGTGACTCCAACTCATAAAAAAAAAAAAAAGAAAATTGCCAAAACCTGAAAGCAACCAAGATGTTCCCTGATAGGTGAATGCATAGACAAACTGTAGTACAATCATACAGTGGAATATTATTCAGTGATAAAAAGGCAATGAGCTCTCAAGTCACAAAAAGACATAAGAGAAACTTAAATGCATATTTCTAAGTGAAAAATGCCAATGTGAAAAGACTATGTACTCTATGATTCCAACTATATGACATTCTGGAAAAGGCAAAACAATAGAAACAATAAAACAAAACAAAACAGTGTTGCCAGGAGAAGAGGATAAAAAGGTAGAGCACAGGGGACATTTAGGGCAGTGTATGATACTATAAATGGCAGATACAGGACATTAGGCATTTGTCTAAATCCACAGAACTGTACAATATAAAAGATAAATCCTGATGTAGACCAAGGACTTCAGTTAATAATAATATATTAATACTGGTTCATCAATTGTAACAAATGTACCACACTAATACAAACATGTCAATAGTAGGGGAAATTGAGTGTGGGAGGGTGAAGGGGTAAATGTACTTTCTGTGCAATTTTTCTGTAAACCTAATACTGATGTAGTAATTAATAATAATAGTAAATTTGAATGAAAAGTCTGGTGGTGCTTTGGAGGCTTGTTGACTAAGGCACTCCCACGTGGTGACACAGCCAGAAAATCCTGAAATGTCAAGTCTGCTCAAGTTTTGTTCTTCTGAGATTATTCAGGATCTCAGAAGGAGAACCTTCCGAGGAGGTTTTGATGGCTGCTGAAAAGGGGGAGGAACATGGGGGTAGCCTATCATTAGTCTTTCCCTCAGTCCTCATTTTTAGCGCTGTACCTCACTCCTGTCCCTTACTATACTTGGGGTACCTGAGCCTAGAACCTCTGTAGTTCAATTTCTCTTGCTAACAGATTAATGGCTTCCCATGTGTGTAATTAGGGTAATAATTTGGGAGGGTGGAAAAGGGAACTGGAGGCTTCAACACTTATATACAGACTTTAAACAAATTCACACCTCATCTTACCTTCTAAGTTCTCAGCTCTCACCGGTTAGGATGAGGGATTCAGCTAACTTCTTGGGGTACCTAATGAAATACTTCTGGTTAGAGCCTCTTCTGCTTCACTAATTCAGTGCCTGCTCCTCTGTCTTTCAAATATGTATTGAAATCTCTAATGTGTTAATGTGCCCCTTGAAAGCATGTATCATTTTAATTCCTCTACTATCTTTTTATTGGGGGGGACTTAGAAAGGGGGAAATGCATTTTTACAGGCTTAATTCTAACTTCGTCCTTGACTTTAAAACAAAATAGCTTTATTAAAGGTCTAACTGACATAAAATTTGGTAAATTTTGACATATCCAAATACTCATGAAACCTTCACAATTAAGAAAATGGATATATCCATCACCTCCTAAAATGTCATGTCCTATAGTAATCCTTCCTCACTTCTACCTTGAACCTCCATCCTCCCATCCCCGCCTACAGACAATCACCACTCTGCTTTCGATCAGCATTATACATTTCTTTGCATTTTATAGAATTTCACATAAATCAAACCATACAGTATATATTCTTTCCTTGGCTTCTTCCATTCAGCATAGAAATTTTAAGATAATATATATTGTAGCATGCTATGGATTAAATGTTTGTGTCCCCCCCAAATTCTTATGTTAAAGTATTGTTCTCAAGTATGATGATACTTAGAGACAGGACCTTTGGGAGGTAATTAGGTCAAGAGGGTGGAGCCCTCATGGTGACATCAGTGACCTTGTAAGAAGAGACAATAGAGAGCTTGCTTCCTCTTCCTCCCTGCTTCCCTCCCTCTGTCTCTTTCTCTCACTCCCCACATTCCCCATTCCCATGTGGGGATACAGCAAAAAGGTACCCAACTGTGAACCAGGAAGAGGGCCCTCACCAATACCCAGTCATGCTGGATCCTTATCTCAAGACAAATCAACCTCCAGAACTGTAAGAATAAATGTTTGTTGTTAAGCCATTCAGTCTATGGTATTCTGCTATAGCAACCCAAGTAAGACATAGTATATATCAAAGGTTCATTTCTTTTTATTCTTCAGCAATATTCCATGGTAGGGTATATACCACAAGCTGCTCATCCACTAACCTGCTAAGGGACATTTGGGGTGTTTCTAGTTGTTGGCTATTAAATATAAATATGCTATGAACTTCTGTGTACAAGTCTTTGCAGGGATATGTTTTTATCTCTCTTGAGTAAATATCTAGGAGTTTAATAGTTGGATCATATGGTAGGTATACGTTAACTTTCAAAAAATGGCCAAACTGTTTATCAAAGTGGTTGTACCATTTTATACACCCAATGCAAATTGGTATGGTTTGTCTTTACAACATGAGCCATTCTAATATGTAGGTACTGTGGTTTTAATTTGCATTTCCCTAATGAGTAATGATGTTGAGCATCTGTTCATGTGCTCATTTGCCATCATACATTTGTTACTGGATCTTTTCTTTGGTAGTACATGCTTAAATTTTATGCCCATTTAAAAAATTTCTCTTTCTGCCATTTTGTAGCCTGCAGAAGCTTGCTGGGAACAGGACTTCTAAAAGGCTGTGGTCCAAAGCCATTTTTACTGGCTATAAGTAAGGTCTATGGAACCAAAGGAACACACAGCTCTTCTCAAAATTGAAGGTGTTTATGCCTGATATGAAGTTGAATTCTATTTGAGCAAGAGATGTGTTTATGTATATAAAGCAAAGAACAACACAGTGACTCCTGGTGGCAAACATAATAAAACCAGAGTAATCTGGGGAAAGGTAACTTGGGTCCCTGGAAACAGTAGCATGGTTTGTGCCAAATTCTGAAGCAATCTTCCTGCTAAGGCCATTGGACACAGAATCTGTGTGACGCTGTACCTCTCAAGGATTTAAACTAGTGGAAAGTAAATAAAAGTGGATTTGTGTTCTTGTAAAAAAAAAATAATAAATTGCTATTTAATAGTTGTATATATTTTGGAGGTATATGTGATATTTTGATATCCACATACAATGTGTAATGATCTACTCAGGGTAATTAAGATATCCGTCACTTCAAATATTTATCTTTTCTTCATGTTGGGAACATTACACATATTCTTTTCTAGCTATTTTGATATAGTCAATAACTTATTGTTAACTATAATTTCCCTTCTGCACTATGGAATACTAGAACTTCTATCTGTATGCCCATTTTAACAGACTTTTCTTGTTGAGTTTTAACAATTTTTATATATCCTACACACAATTCTTTTATTAGATACATGATTTACAAATATTTACTTTGAGTCTGTAACTTGCCTTTTCATTCTCTTAATAGGGTCTCTTGAAGAACAGAAGTTTTTAATTTTGATGAAATCAATTTATCTATTTGTTCTTTTATGAATCATGCTCTGAATGTCATAGCTAGGAAATGGCATGGCCTAAGGTAACAAATGTTTTCTTATATATAGCGGTTTTTTATTTTTTATTTTTTTGAGTTGGAGTCTCACTCTGTCACCCAGGCTGGAGCAGTGGCACGCTCATGGCCATCCAAGTGTCGACCTGCTGCACTCAGGTGATCCTTCCACCTCAGTCTTCCAGCTAGCCAGAACTACAGGCATGTGCTACCATGTCTGGCTAATTTTTTGATTTATTGTAGAGATGAGGTCTCACCATGTTGCCCAAGCTGTTCTCAAACCTGTGGACTCAGCTAATTCCCTCACTTTGGCCTCCCAAAGTGCTAGGATTACAGGCTTGAGACACCATGCCTGGACGATATATAGTGTTTTAAGTTTAAATTTATGTCTATGATCCATCTTGAGCTGATTTATAAATTTTTAAAAGGTATGGATCAAAGTTCTTGATGGTTTGGATCATATGATTATTCAGTTTTTCCAGTACCATTTGCTGAAAAGACTACCCTGATTTGCCTTGGTATATCTGTCAAAATCACTTGTCCGTATATCTGTGTGGATCTATTTTTGAACTTTCTGGTCCATCAATCCACTTGTCTACCTTGCTGCCAATAACACAGAGTCTTGATAATTGTAGCTTTATAATAAACATTAAAATATATCCACTTTGTTCCTTTTCAAAGTTGTTTAGGCTGTTGGAAGTCCTCTGCATTTCCCTTTGAATTTTAGAATTAGCTTGTTAATTTCTACAAATCTGCCTGCAAAGATTTTGATTGGGATTATGTTGAATCTATAATTTAATGTGGGAAGAACTGATATCATACTAGTATTGAGTCTTCTGAATCATGAACAAGGTATACCTTTCCATTTATGTAGGTCTTTAATTCCTGTCAGCAAAGTTTTATAATGCTAGTTTATAGGTTTTCTGTATCTTTTGCCAGATTTATTCATATTTCGTATAAATGGTATTTTTAAAAATTTCAATGTCTAATCTTTTTCTTGATATTATACAGAAATAAAGTTTATATATATATATATATACACACACACATATATATATATGATTCTGCAACCTTGTTAAACTTACTTATCAGTTCAGTAGATTTTTTTTTTTTGTAGATTCCATTGAATTTTCCATATAAACAATCATGTTGTCTAAGACCAAAAACAGTAACAGTACTTTCTTTCCTACATAGATGCTTTTTATTTCTTTTTGTTGCCTTGTTGCATTGGCTATAATATCTAGCACAATGGTGAATAGAAATGAGAACAGATATCCTTGTCTTGCTTCTGATCTTAGGAGAAGAGCATTCAGTCTTTCACAATTAAATATGTTAGGTATAGAGTTTTTGTAGACTCCCTGTACCAGGTTGGGTAAGTTCCCTTTTATTCCTAATTTGCTGAGAGCTTTATATCATGAATGGATGTTGAGCTCTATCAAATTCTTTTTCTATGTTGTTGAGTTGATCACAAGGTTCTTTTTCTTTGTTTAGCTTGTTAATATGGTAAATTATATTAATTGATTTTTGCATGTTAAACCTTGCAATCCTAGGGTAAACCCCATTTAGGTATAATGTCTTATTATTTTTAATGTTAGATTCATTTTGCTAAAATGTTTCAAAAATTTTAATAATTTCGGTATGGATATTCATGAAGGATATTGGTCTATAGTTTTCCTTTCTCATAATATCTTTGGTTTTGGTATCAGTGTAGTACTGGCCTCATAGAATGACTTGAGAAGTACTCATTCCTTTTCAGTTTTCTGGAAGAGTCTATATAGACTTAGCACCGTCTTTCATTAAATGTTGGTAGACTTAACCAGTGAAATCATCTAGACCTGGAGTTTTCTTTATGGAAAAGTTTTTTGTTTGTTTTTTTACCACACATATAATCTCATTAGTAGATATAATGCTATTTAGTTTATTTTTTCCTCAGTAGCATATGGTAGTTTATGCCTTTCAAAGAATTTGCCCATTTTGTCTAAGTTATCAAATTTACTAGCATAAAGTTGCTTTTGTTTTTCTAGTGTTTTTGTTGTTGTAGTTTTGTTTTTGAGTCGGAGTCTCACTCTGTCACCCAGGCTGGAGTGCAGTGGCAGTGGCATGCTGCTCATGGCCACTGCAGCCTTGACTTGCTGCGCTAAGGGCGATCCTTCCACCTTAGCCTTCCAAGTAGCTGGAACTACAGGAGTGTGCCACCATGTCCAGCTAATTTTTTGATTTATTGTAGAGACAAGGTCTCGCCATGTTGCCCAAGCTGGTCTTGAACCCGCAGGCTCAGGCAATCCTCTTGCCTCCGCCTCTTAAGTGCTGGGATTACAGTGTGTGCCACCGTGCCCAGTCTTCTTTTTCTAGTGTTTTAATGTGGAAGTTGAGGTCACTGACTTGAGGCATTTTTTCTTTCTCATACGAGCGTTTAGGCTATAAACTTGCCCTAAGTAGCCGGGCTTAGTGGCTCAGCCTGTAATCCCGCGCCTTTGGGAGGCTGAGGTGAGTGGATTGCCTGAGCCCGCAGGTTCGAGACCCGCCTGGGCAGCGAGACCTCATCTCTACAATAAATCAAAAAATCAGCCGGGTGTGGTAGTGCATGCTTGTAATTCCGGCTACTTGGAAGGCTGAGGCGGAAGGATCACCGGAACCCAGCAGGTCGAGGCTGTGGTGGCCAGGAGCGGCCACTGCACTCCAGTCTGGGCGACAGAGTGAGACTCCAACTCAAAAAAAAAAAAAAAACTTGCCCTAAGTAATGTTTGAGTGGCATTCCACAGACTTTGGTATGCTATTTTTTCATTTTCATTCAGTTCAAAATACTTTTTAATTTTTCTTGTACTTTCTTCTTTGGTTCATAGGTTACTCACAAGAATGTTCATTTTGAAATATTTGGGGATTTTCTTGTTAGCTTTTCATTACTGATTTTGAACTTGACTCCACTGTGGTTAGAAGACATTTTTTTTCCTCACTTAAAATCTCTTCAATTTATTGAGACTTGTTTTATAGCTCAGGACATGGTCTATCTTCACAAATGTTCCAAGTATACTCTTCTATTATTAACTGATATATAAATGTCAATTAGGTTAAAGTGATTGATAATTTTCAATAGAAATCTGCTGTTATCCTTACTTTTCTTCCCTGGTATGCAACGTGTTTTTTGCGCCTTTTAGCTGTTTTTAAGCTTTTCTATTTATTATTGGTTTTAAGCAACTATGATGAGCTTTGTTGAGTTTTCTTCATGTTTCTTGAGTTTGCATTTCATTGATCTGTGTGCTAATAATTCTCAAAAAAAGATGTAAAAATTTCAACCATTATTTTTCCAAATATTCTTTTTCTGCTCTGACTCCCTTCAGGACTCCAAGTACGTATACATTGGGCTGGTGGAAACTATGTTAGAGCTCACTGATACTCTGTTAATTTTTTTTTCTTATTCATTCTTCTCTGCACATTTCATTTTGGATAATCTGTATTGTCGTATCTTCAAGTTCACTTATCTTTTCTTTTGCTATGCTGTCCTTGTCTTCTAATTAGAATATCTGTATCATACCTTGGTTTCCTTTTTCAACTTCTTTGAATACCTAATAAGTTGTGATTGACTATCATACACTTTACATTTTACACTGTTGGATCCTTGGTAATTCTGTATTACAAAGAGTATGTTTAAGCTTTGATCTAGGATGCAGTTAAATTACTTGGAAACAGTTTAATTCTTTCAGATCTTGTTTTTAAGACTTTTTAAGACATGACTGGAACCATATAGTACTGTTTCCCACTAGTGAATATTTCTGTATACTCTACTCAGTGTCCTGTAAATTGAGATTTTCTAGCTCACTAGTGGGAAAGGCACTATTCTTGGCCTTGAGTGAGTATAAGTACTGTATTCCCTCAAATCCTTTTAGGTGGTTTTTTCCTGGACTGGATAGTTTCTTCATGTGCATGTGCTGATACTTAAGGGGGCCCTTCTTCACATCTCTAGAGTTCTTTTTATAGTTCCATCCTGGTAATTCCCATGCAAACTCTTGCCACCTTAGTGTCTTTTGACTCTCAGTTCCATCTCCTTAAATCAGTGAATGTGTCAGAAATTTCTTGGAAAATATCCCCTCTCCTGCACTATTGCCTAGAAACTCTCTCAAGGCATTAAGTTTGGGCAAACACAGGGCACACTTTATTTGCTATCTCTCATGAATCACTGTCCCTTATTACATGATAGCCACTATTTGAAAACCACTATTTCATATATTTTGTCCAATTTGGGGTTGTTTCAAGCAAGAAAGTAAATTCAGTCTATTTTTTTTTTTTTTTTTTTTTTTTTTGAGTTGGAGTCTCACTCTCGCCGGATGGATGCAGTGCCGCTTCCGGCCACCGCAGCCTCGCCTGCTGGGCTCCGGCAATCCTTCCGCCTCAGCCTTCCGAGTAGCCGGAATTACAGGCATGCGCTACCACGCCCGGCTGATTTTTTGATTTATTGTAGAGATGAGGTCTCGCTGCCCAGACGGGTCTCGAACCCGCGGGCTCAGGCAATCCACTCACCTCAGCCTCCCAAAGGCGGGGGATTACAGGCTGAGCCACCGAGCCCGGCAATTCAGTCTATTATTACATCTAACCTGAAGTGGGATTTCTCCATTACTTTTGACTTTTATTCACTCTAGAAATATTTACTGAGAACCTATTATATGTCAGGTGCCTCTGAGCTAAGTGACGGTGGAAGAGCACTAAGCAAAATGTACTCTTTTTGGCAGGGGTGGGGGGGTCGGAGTCTCACTCTGCCACCCAGGCTGGAGTGCAGTGGCATGCTCACAGCCACTGCAGCCTTGACCTGCTGGACTCAGGTGATCCTTCCACCTCAGCCTTCCACCTCAGAACTTCCAACTTGTGGTTTCAAGTTTCAAGCTGGAACTACAGGCATGCACCACCATGCCTGGCTAATTTTTTGTTTATTGTAGAGATGAGGTCTTGCCAAGTTGCCCAGGTTGGTCTCAAACCCCTGGCCTTAGGCAATCTTCTCGCCTCCACCTCCCTGAGTGATGAGATTACAGGCATGAGCCACTGCACCCAGCCAAAATGTACTCTTACCTCTCAGTGTCCTTATATTTTAATGGGAAATAAAAATAGATAAACAGACCTGACTCTGAGACCTTTTCTGGAACTCCGTCTTTCTGTTTTCTTGGCATATTCATTTCTTCATAAAGTTAATCTAGTTTTAAGAGTTTAACTACCACTTCTATGGTGATAACTTTCAAGTCTGCATGTCCATTGCTTCTCTAAATTCCTATCTTGCTATTCCCTCACTGCACTTTAGCCCTATGAACCTGAAATCAGGAGATTAACTAGGTTATTTTTGTGTCCTCCTACATCTAAGCAGTAAATGTCTGGTGGATTCTATCACCTAAGTAATTTCCAAACCCATCTTCTCTTCTACATTCTATGTAACCCAATTAACAAACTTGGAGTACCTATTTCATTTAGGTACCTCTATGCCTTTAGTCTTGATCCCTTCCAATTTACCCTGTATAATGTAGGATGAGTGATCTTTCTAAAGAACAACCTTATTCTATCATTCCTCTGTTTAAAATACTGATGACAATGTATTGATTTTAGAATAAAATCCAAAGTTCTTACCGTGGATTATAAAGCAATTAAAGACATAGTACCTGCCTGTCTCTCAAATTTCAGCCCCGTGATTTCCCTTCTTATCCTATGTTCCCAGTACTCTTAAAACATTTGCAGCTCCTCAAATGTACCACATTTCTACTTCAAAGTCTCTGTATATATAGTTCTGTCTGCTTAGAATAATTCTATCTCCTTTCTTTCCCTGATTCCTTTAGACTCTTTAAGATTCAGTTCAGACATCTCCTCCTTCAGGAAATCTTTCAAAATTACCTAGTCTGTTTTAGATAAATACTTTTACTGGTACTCCTTTGGCTATATATATTCAGAAATCCAACTCAATCTAACTTACTCAAAAAAGATAATTATTATAAGGGTACTGGGTGTTTCAAGGACCCAAGCAAAGGAATGCAGATAAGCCTTAGACCTACAATAAGGAATTCAAATGCCATCAGCATTTTCTCTCCATGTTGCCTCCTCTCCCGGTCTAAGTGTCTTTGATCTTCTTTATGCATCTTGTCCATTCTCCTCTTTTTGTGTTTCATGCTTCTCCTTTCTAGATTATCCTTTTTCACTATTCCAGTCCATATAATAGAAAAGCAGCCACTGTCAACTCCTGAAATTTGTACCTGATATAATTCAGAGACCGGTAAAGACTTATATGCCCTTCTCAAGTTCAGTTCTAAAACTCCCTGGAAAGGACACTGATTGCCCTGTTTAGGCCAGTTGCCCATCATGGGTTAATGAGTTGGGGCCAGAAGGCAGGGTCATGCTTTCCCATGGCTGTTCCTGATATTATCATATGAACAGAGTGTAGGCATGCAGATGTGGCAATTATCCTACATGGGGTTCAGAGCAGATAATCCTAAAGGTGGCCACTGTTACTTGCATAGTTCCCTATGAATAGTTGTATCAGAACATCTTTTAACTCTCTTATAAGAGCTCTTGGGTAACAAGAACTGTCCCATAGACTATATATGTAATGACCAAACAGAGTAACATATGATTAATAAATGTATTAATAATTATATCCTCAAAAGATCAGGGTCTAAAACAAATAAAAGCTAACATGACATAATAGAAAAGAACATGAAATGGGAAGTGAGCGACTTTGGTGGTAGCATAAGTTCTGCCACTAATGACAGGCTGGACACACAATTTCTCTATACTTCAGTTTCCTCCTTTATCAGTAGAAATGTGGTTTATTTTCTTTTTTAAATTTTTTATTATATTTTAAAGATGTGGGGTACAATTCAGGATAAGTATACAAATGTTCCTTATGCAGGTACCTTTGTTGATGAGGTGTGTCCCACCCTCCACCCCTGGCAGAGTAGAAATGTTTATAGTAGTCCTAGCTACCTCAAGAGATTGTTGTGAGCTTCAAATGAGATAGTGTCCTGAAACACCTTGGAAAAAATAAAAAAACTGTACAAATTCAAGTAGCATTATTATAATAATCATAAAAATTCAAATAAGGAATTTAAGAAACAACATGCCCTCCTGATTAGTGGGAGTAGACCACTGAAAGTAGAAAATAATAAACAATTACAATGAATACCCGTATAATTTAAAGCTTTTCATAAAGAAATTGACTTTCAGATTTCAAAGTCTTGAAATAAAATTTTTAAAAATCATATGCTTTTGCCAAGGGAAAGATAGGTTTTTGTTATAATTTATGTATCATAATGTGTGGTTAAAGCTCAACATAAAGCAAAACATATAACTCAGAAAGAACCCACTTTTGGCTTTAGTATTTATTCCTGACTTATAGAGATATTACTTTATATATGATGAAAACTCCATGATTAATGTGTGTTAAAATGGATATCAGAAGTAATCTATATTAAAGAATTATTCAACACATAATAGTTGCTAAGATGAAATGAGATAATATATGTAAAAATGCATTCCAAATGATAATGTACAATGTAATGACAGAGATAAGTAGTAGTCTTTATCAGTAAAGGTCCAGAAGCTTAATCCCAGATGGGAAATAGACTCACAGAATCTTAAGAGAGAGCTGATACGGTCATTCTTGACTGGATAAAATCATTTGAAAACTATAATGACCAGTGGCATCATATTACTGTTTGATATGTGTGTGTGTGTGTGTGTGTGTGTGTGTGTGTGTGTGCGCGCGCGTGTGTGCGCGTGCGCATGTGTGTGGGTGTGGGTGTAGGTGTGTGAGTGTTATCAACTAGAATTTAGACCCAGGATGAATCTTTAACATGAAAATTGTTTCTGGATGAGTTAAAAAAACTAAGTAACAACCAATGATTAAGAACTGTCGATAAGCCGGGCTCAGTGGCTTAGCCTGTAATCCCGCGCCTTTGGGAGGCTGAGGTGAGTAGACTGCCTGAGCCCGCGGGTTCTAGACCTGCCCGGGCAACTTGGCGAGACCCTCATCTCTACAATAAATCAAAAAATTAGTCGGTCGTGGTAGCGCACGCCTGTAGTTCCAGCTACTCAGAAGGATCACTGGAGCCCAGCAGGTTGAGGCTGCGGTGGCCGGGAGCGTGCCACCGCCCTTCAGCCTGGGCGACAAAGTGAGACTCCAACTCAAAAAAAAAAGAATTGTCTATATTAACTTTGTTTCTAGGTTATCTTTTTTTATCTAAAAATTATAATCAGCTGGAAATGCATGATCATTCTCTCCCAGTTGGCATACCAGTAGGAAAGTTGTATATCTGAGTCCCAAGGTAACAGTGAACCTCTGAAGGCAGCACATCCTGTTCACAAGCTTATGTCAGGCAAAGTCATACTAATAAACTGACAAAAGATTCAAGAATAGTATCCCAAGTTAGATATAGCTAATGCCCAAAATTCACTGCATGATGTTTGCGAGCCAGTTAAAAACATTAATGCAATTTACTGTTATTTATACATAATTAAAATATTAAAAATTGATCAATATTTAATCCCCCTCCTTTTAACTCACCTGTAAGATTCTTTGCAAGATTGATGGAAGGGCAATAAATGCTGCCATGCTGTTTAGAACTTGCATAGTCAAAGATTTCAGAGCTGTTGGAACAAAATATTAATAGTAGGGTTAGTTTATTTATTTTGGGGGGGAATACATTCGAGTTAGTTTAAAATAAGAATTTTCAGTTTTTCCTGTAAGTCAGGAGGAAACAGTAGATTTATATAGCTTCTCAAAAACTTAGCTAACCAAGGTCAGTTTGATATTTTATTTATTTATTTATTTATTTATTTTTGAGTTAGAGTCTCACTCTGTCGCCCAAGCGGGAGTGCAAAGCACGCTCCCGGCCACCGCAGCCTCGACCTGCTGGGCTCCAACGATCCTTCCGTCTCAGCCTTCCAAGTAGCTGGAACTACAGGCGCGTGAAACTACAGGCGCGTGCTACCACACCCGGCTCATTTTGATCTATTGTAGAGATGAGGTCTTGTCAAGTTGCCCAGGCGGGTCTCGAACCCGCGGCCTCAGGCAATCCACTCACCTCAGCCTCCCAAAGGCACGGGATCACAGGCTGAGCCACTGAGCCTGGCTCAGTTTGATATTTTAAAATTAACTGTTGCTAAGTCACAAAGACTACTATTCAAGATAAATTATATAAGTGTTGTAACAAAGATTTTAAGCTAAAAGATGAGATCAGCACTATAATACAGATTATTAGGGAAAATAAGAATAAGCTTTTGTGAAAAATATCATACTGATATTGTTACAGATAAAAATAGGATTAATGATATAGGTTAACACAGTTACTTCAGTTCTGATGGACTTACCTTCAGAGTGTAGAGGAGGTGCAGCCGAACTGGACAGCTTCTGAGGGGCCATCATTGCCTCCAATAATGGAAACCAGAGTGCCTATGATGTCAGAGGAAATCAAAGAAAAATAAAAGTGCTCTGTTATTTTCAAGAATAAATAACATCAGCATAGTGTTTTACAGGTTGAAATGCACTGTTGGAAAAAATTAGAAAAGCTAAAAGGAAACATTTGGGAAGAGAAAAGACAATAAAAAGCAGAGACCATAGCTAGAACAGATATGTTTACCATGAAGCCTTGGGAAACATAAGGAAGCTGAAGTTAAGTAAGTGTAGGCCTTAGAACTGCATTCAGGACTTAGAACTGCCTCAGGAGAGGGTAGGTTCAAAGAAGCCAAGGAAGAGCTTCCTGCTAGGTTCTTATCTACTCTGGTATAAATATATTACTGACAAAGTCTAAAATAACCCTATGTGCCACAGAAAAAAAATAAACAATTTCTACAGCTATCTGCTGTTCCCACTCTCCTGCCCAATATTTCTTCAACTATGCAAGATAAATAAGTAAAGGTTATCCAAAGTTTTTTTCCTATATTAAGCATTATTTTATATTTCCTAAGTCTTCACAGACCAGGAAGAGAAAGCTAAAATTATCTCAATTAACATTATCAACCTTGTCATGAGATAAACAGAGGTCTATTATTTATTTATTCTTACTACATTAGTCACTGTATTGAATGCTTTACATATATTTTTTCATTTCAATTTTATAATATCTTATATAGCAGGCATTATCTTCACTTGAGATAAGAAATTATAGTTTAGTTATTTGCCAAAGATCATGCAGTCAGTAAATTAGTTGTCTAGCTCAAAATTCTGTGATCTCCTTAAGCCTTGAGAAAAATCTTTATTATAAATATCAAGCTAATACATTTTAACATTTCAAACATTTCTCTTCTTGTTGGATAATGATTTACAAATGCCCTGATTCTGTATCTTGAGAGGAGCCTAATACTGCAAACACCCAAAGGACATAAAGAAAAGTAAGTTTTGACAGAGCAGGGCAAGAGTGGTTATTTACAGAAGAGGGCATGATCCGTACCTTACCACATGATACCATAGAACTGGTCTGGCAATGCAGATGTGGGAGTGGATTGAGGCTAAGACTTCTTCCCTACAGGGTGCCCACCCACTGAAGAGCTCTATCAAGAGCCCTTATCTCCCTCCATTTGAGGTTAAAGCCAGGATTTTATGCTGTTAACTTTTTATGTATACCTTTAAGTTTTTAAGACACTTATTTTAACTGTTAAACACTGGCAATTATTTATTTTATTGAACATTTGGTTTATTTTATCTAGCACTCATGAACTTTTAATCTTATATTTTAATCTTAGAAGTACAGGGCCCTCCATCCCTCCCACCCTCATCTACCAGCTTTTTCTCTTGGTCCAACCAAGAAACACAGAGTTCCTTAACTGCTTTGTGATGTGGCCAGCTGCATATTTTTATGCAGGCTTGAACCCGAGCCCAGATCATGAACACTCTCAGGTACTAATAAAGGTGTGTGGGTTGTTGCTCAAAGCATGAAAAAAAACTAGATCTACCCCTGAGCCAAATTCCTTAAACCCTATTAAACTCTATACCCCAAACCTCTCATTGTAGATATAGGCAGTACATCCATTTCTCTTGCATGAGGATATGTTGTAGCACTCTGAGTTAAGTTCCCCTAATAAATGCTTTGGACTGGTCACCCAGGCGCTTAGTTCTTTTTTCTTTGAAATACCAACGGGCCCCATCTTGGGATGGTTTGGAGCACTCCTTCATGGGAACTCTCCTGTCACCACTTTTGGGGTAACACCAGCCGTGAGTTGGGTCAGAATAAAACAGATTACTTCAATTAATTTACCATTTAGTTGCCTATTTTAACTTGTTTTTTATAATCACATAATTTATTTCTGTACATTTTATGGTCTTCTAATTAAATATGGCATACAAAATTTTTACCTTTTTTTAATTATTATGCTATGGCAATCTACAGATTCAATGCAATACCCATTACATTACCAACATCATTCTCAGACCTGGATATGACAATATAGAAATTCATAAGGAAACATAAGCTACCACGAATAACCAAAGCAATCCTTAGCAAAATAAAGTGGGAGGTATCATACTTCCAGATCTTAAACTTTACTATAAGCCTCCAATAATCAAAACAGTCTGGTATTGGTACAAGAACAGGCACATGGACCAATGGAACAGGATAGAAATTCCAGTAGTAAAACCTCAATTTCTCAACCAACTCATTTTCGACAAAGCTTCCACCACCAACCACTGGGGAGAGGAGAACCTATTCAGCAAATGGTACTGGGAAAACTGACTGATCACATGCAAAAGATTGAAACAGGACCCCTACCTACCACCACACACAAAAATCAACTCCAAACAGATCAGAGACCTAAACATAAAACCTCAAACTGTAAGAATCTTAGAAAACACAGGAGATACCCTAATAGAAATCGGAGTAGGCAACCAATTTCTGAACAAAACCCTATAAGAGAGAAGATAGAGAGAAGATAGACAAGTGGGACTTCATTAAATTGAAAAGCTTCTGGAAAGCAAAATAAACCATCAAGAGAGTGGGGAGACAGCCCACAGAATTGGAAAAAAATCTTTGCGAACTGCATATTTGACAAAGGCCTAACATCAAAGATCTACAAGGAACTCAAACGTGCTGAAAGGAAAATAACTAACAGCCCCATTAAAAAAGTGGGCAAAAGGCCAGGTGTGGTGGCTCAAGCCTATAATCCCAGCACTCTGGGACAAGGTGAGGGAATTGCCTGAGTCCATGGGTTCAAGAACAGCCTGGGCAATTTGGCGAGACCTCATCCCTACAATAAATCTAAAAGAACTAGAAATTGAACTTCCGTACAACCCAGTAGTCCCCCTACTGGGAATATATCCAGAGGATCTCAAATCACTACCAAAAGATACTTCCACATGCATGTTTATTGCAGCATTATTCACAAGAGCAAAAGCATGGAACCAACTATGCTGCCCATTGAAACTGGACTGGATTTTTAAAATGTGGTACATATATACAATGGAATATTACGCAGCTATAAAGAAGGACACATATATGGACTTTGCAGCAACTTGGATGGATTTAGAGTCTATCAGTGATCTCTCATGGAAACAAATAACTGAGTACCACATGCTCTCACTCAGAAGTAGACCCTGAACATTTACCATAATACTATAAGAAAGGGATTGGCAGTAGCAGGATACTGCCAGGGTGGGGGTGTGGGGAGCACGTAATATCAAAAAGGGTACCTGATCCCAAACCAGGCAAAGTGGTGACCAAAGGGAGGCCCAAGCTTTACCTGTATGATGTTCATTTATATATCAAATCCTGAATTGTACCCCACATTTTAAAAATAATTTTTAAAAAAATTCTAATTCAATCCAGGCAAGTAAGAAGAGTTATTATTTTTTAAAGTTGGTTTATTCTTGATTCATAAATGGCAGACTGGGGAAAGCATATTTGTAGAGGTAATAGCCACGAGATATGTTCATACCCTAAATATGGGCATTGTTATTCAATTAAATCTTCATATTAACCCTAAATATATGGTATACATCTTTTAAATATTTATCTCTCTTACTCTTTAGTATTGATTCTTAAAATTTTGACTTGGGGCTGGGCATGGTGGTTCCCAACTGTAATCCCAGCACTTTGGAAGGCAGAGGCTAGAGGACTGCTTGAACCCAGGAGTTCGAGACTAGCCTGGACAACTTATCAAGACCTTGTCTCTACAAAAAACTTTAAAAAAATTAGCTGGGTGTGGTGGTAAGATGCATATCACTACAGTTCCAGCTATATGGAGGACTGAGGCAGAAGGATCTCCTGAGTCCAGAAATTTGAGGCTGCAGTGAGCTGTGAATATCCTGGGCAACAGAGTGAGACTCCGATTCAGAAAAAAAAGCTTTTTTTAAACTTGGATAACAAAAAACTCATAGGCTAAAATAACCATTTACGATAGTGACAATTCTACTTCCTCAGAGAGCAACACAGCTAAACCCAAATTATATTCCCATGTTATATTACATAACAAAGAGCTTTCTTTTCAGGAATCTACATGCATAACATCCTTGTTATATGTAATCAATCACTGGACACTGGGGTAGCGCATAAATAAACAAATATACAAAGGTAGGAAGGATGGTTAGAGATTCTATTTGGAAAAGAACCAACAACCAACTTTCTTGAGTCTAATTTTAAAGAAACACTGTACTCCATAACATTAAATCTTCTGATGAAAATTTTGGTGGGAGAATTATAGGTAATTTATTATCAAGCTTTTGGATATTTCAAATTTTCTAGTTACTCTAGGGTCTATGGTAATAACTCTTGATCTTACTATCAATAAAACAGAGCAAAGCAAAGCAAACCACCGTTAAAATTTCCAAACTTAATGTTTGGTATTAAGACCAGTACAGCATTTCACAGAAATAGTATTTACATAAAAATGAACACCCCCAAATTTCTGTCCTTGCTGGAATGAAAGAGAAACCAGTTGTTGCAAAGGGCAGGGGGAATAGAGAGTGGAGTGTGCGTCTAAGAGAAGGAGAGCGAGACAGAATTCTCTTGTAAATACACTTCTCTTATATGCAGCCAGTAAAAGGCATAATAATCTTAAAGAAGTGAACATTTCAAAGAGTAGAAAGTATCTAACACCTTTATTGAAACAAATTCTAATTCAGATACTTTTTTTGACAAAAAAAAGTTAAATTTTCCTTTTGCCACATGCTATAGTCTGAATAACTGTACCTTCCAAAACTCACGTTGAATTTTATTCCCAATGTGGCCTTTAAGAGGTTATTGGGTAATGAAGGCTCTGCCCTCATTCATCCACTCATGGATTAATGGGTTATCATAGGAGTGACAGTGGTGGCTTTATAAGAAAGAGAGATCTGAGCCAGTATGCTCAGCCCGCTCACCATGTGATGCCCCACACTGCCTCAGGACGCTGCAGAAAGTCCCCACCAGTAAGAACACTCCCATCAGATGTGCCCCCTATCTTTGGGTTTCACAGTCTCCAAGATTGTAAGAAATAAATCTTGTTTCTTATAAATTACCTAGTTTCAGGTATTCTGTTATAAGCAACAGAAAACAGACTAAAACACTACATCAAATGAAGACTTGTTCTTATTTCTGATTAAAAGATACAGCATTCAAATATGAGGACAGATGTCCACAAAAATTGAAATCTATCTATAAAAAACTGTGTATTTGGTCAGCTGCAGTGGCTCAAACCTGTAATCCCAGCACTTTGGGAGGCCGAGATGAGGGGACTGCCTGAGTCCATGGGTTCAAGAACAACCTGGGCAACTTGGCGAGACCTCATCTCTACAATAAATCAAAAAATTTGCTGGGTGTGGTAGCATGTACCTGTAGTTCCAGTTATTTGGAAGGCTGAGGTGGAAGGATCACCTGAGTGCAGCAGGTTGACACTGGGGTGGCCATGTGCGTGTCACTGCACTCCAGCCTGGGCGACGGAGTGAGACTCCAACTCAAAAAAACAACAAAAAAATTGTGTACTTCTTCTTCTTTTTTTTTTTTTTGAGTTGGAGTCTCAGTCTGTTACCCAGACTGGAGTGCAAAGGCACACTCCCGGTCACCCCAGCCTCGACCTGCTGGGCTCTGGCGATCCTTCTGCCTCAGCCTTCCAAATAGCTGGAACTACAGGCGTGCGCTACCACGCCCGGCTAATTTTTGGTTTATTGTAGAGATGAGGTCTCGCCAAGTTGCCCAGGCGGGTCTTGAAACCGCGGGCTCGGGCGTGTATTTATTCTTACAGGTTTAAACTTCAGTCATCTTCAAAGTGCACTCCGGTTGATGCAATACATCTATTGAGATACTTTTTCCACTGCTCAAAGCAGTTTTTGAGCTAGTCAATTTTGATGCCTTTTAGTGCTTCTGACATTTTTTTGTTCCACCTCTCTCACATTGGCAAAACGTTTCCCTTTGAGGATTTTTTCATCCAGAAGAACAAGAAAAAAGTTGTTCCAGTGAGACTGGGTGAATAATAGGGAGAGTGGGATTCATGACAATTTTGGTAAAAAAACTGAACCCTCAGTGCAGTGTGGGCAGATGTATTGTTATAGTGGAAGAACCAGTCACCTGT
Source organism: Cephalopachus bancanus (assembly GCA_027257055.1). Taxonomy (NCBI): domain Eukaryota; kingdom Metazoa; phylum Chordata; class Mammalia; order Primates; family Tarsiidae; genus Cephalopachus; species Cephalopachus bancanus. The sequence goes on along the minus strand of JAPVLO010000098.1, from coordinate 1,922,849 downwards.
TCGCCACAACTTGGGATGTTTCTTCTGCAAATTGTGACACAACCTTCTCAAAACTTCCAGATAAAAACTTTGGTTGACTGTGTGATCTGTAAGAACAAAATCCAAGTGTACTATATGGGACCCACCCTCCAAAAGATAACTCCAGGTTTTTCTGGGTTCTCCCTCATATAATCAGAATAATCCCTATAGCTGTGAAGGTATGGGTTTTATATCTAATTCTACTGTTAATATCTATGAATATGAACATATTTCAGCTTATGTGAACCTAAACTGCTATATTTATAATACATGTCAATAACTGTCATTTTTTCCTTAAAATTTCCATTAGAAGGAAGAATATGAAAAAGACATTAGAGAGAAGATAGAAAAGTTGAAAAAATGAAAAAGCTTCATTGTAAATATGTATAAACATAGCTTTAAGAATTCTATCCTGGCCGGGTGTGGTGTCTCAAGTCTGTAATCCCAGCACTTTGGGAAGCTGAGGTGAGTGGATTGCCTGAGCCCACGGGTTCGAGAACAACCCGAGCAACTTGGTGAGAACTCATCTCTACAATATATCAAAAAATTAGCCGGACATGGTAGCACACGTCTGTAGTTCTGGCTACTTGGAAGGCTGAGGCAGAAGGAACGCCTGAGCCCAGCAGGTCGATTCAGATAGCCATGAGCATGTCACTGCTCTCTAGCCTGGGCGACAAAGTGAGACTCCAACTCAAAAATTAAAAAAAAAAAAGGAATTCTACTCTGTAACTCTCTATGAAAAAAACCATGTCCAAATACAATCTGCTAATCAAAATATAATAAAAATAAAAATTTATATATAAAAAAATCATGACAAAAGGACTACAGTAAGTTCATAAACCATTTAAATAAAGATTAAACAACTATAGGAATTATGGCTACAGAAAATAATATATCATGAGCCTTAATGAGGCAAAATAATGTAACTAATTAAAACGAGGAAGGCTGTGGAGGGGAGGGTGAGAGCAAGTATGAATCCATGAAAATTCCTTAAATGGCATGCCATCATACACATCATAAAAAAGGAAATGTAACTATAAACCTATAAACATAATGATTCCAACATATGACAATGAATTATAATTTTCAACTATGGAGAAATTTATTAAGAAATCATAAAGAGGCCAGGTTCGGTGGCTCAGTCTGTAATTCCAGCACTTTGGGAAGCTGAAGCAAGTCAACTGTCTGAGCCCGCAGGCTCGAGACCAGCTCAGGCAACTTGGTGAGACCTCGTCTCTACAATAAAAAAAAAAAAAATCAGCTGGGTATGGTAGCACGTGCCTGTAGTTCTGGCTACTTGGAAGGCTGAGGCGGAAGGCTCACTAGAGCCCAGCAGGTCGATGCTGGGGTGGCTGTGAGCATATGACTGCACTTCAGCCTGGGCGATGGAATTAGACTCCAAATCAAAAAAAAAAAAAAAAAAGAGATAATAAAGAAACATTTATCTGAAATTTAGAAATTCCTGTTTTAGGCTGCTACCAGCACCCATGCGTGTTATCAAGGGGTCAGGGGATTTACCTATCCTTACCTGCCATTGACACATGCACACACACTGCGGGTCCTGCCTGCCACTGGTGCATGGGCACATCACCTGGGAGCCTTGGCATATACCTGCCCACCCCCCCAACTGTCACCAGCATACACATGGATCATCTAAGGACCTGAGCATGGGCTAATCCTGCCTGCTGCTGCTGCTGCCACTGCCACTGCTGGTGCCTGTGGGAGTCATCCAAGTGTCTGGAAGTCAATCTTCCCTGCCTGCCACAGTTGAGACCTGTGTGCATCATCTAAGGGCCTAAGGTGGTTCCCTGCCCATTGTCACCAACACCTGCACTTCAAGCATGCTGTCTGGGGTTCGTGGATCAACCTGCTCTGCCCACTGCAGCTGGTACCTGTGCACACTATTGGGGGCCAGAAGACAGGCCCACCCTGTTCGCTGCCACTGCCACTGGTACCTGAAGACTAACCTGCCTGGTGATCCCAACTCCAGCAACGCCTTTCCACAACCTCCACTAACAACCACAGCCTAAGCCACTGAGGAACTCATGAACACCACTGATATTACCCTGATTACAGCCAAAGAAACTATACAGACACCACAATACTGCACCCCACAAAGAATCAAAGTCAAAGCATCCTATCAAGCCAACACTGTAGATACACCTAGAGAAAAAAGTTTCAAAAGTCAATCCAAAATATTGGAAGAAGTGGCTGCAACAGCAGATGTACAGATATCAGCATAAGAACACAAGAAACATTTAAAAAGCAAGGACACCCACAAAGGAACACAATAATTCTCCAGGAACAGATCCCAATGAAAAGGAAATTTATTAGAATGACTAAAAAAATTCAAAATGATATTTTAAAAACTTAGAATCAAAAGAACACCAACAATACAAATAAATCAGAAAACAATTCATGATTTGAATGAGAAAGTCAACATTGAAATAGATATATTTTTAAAAAATCAAACAGAAATACTTGAAAACTATAAAAACAGGCCAGGCTCGGTGGCTCAGCCTGCAATCCCAGCACTTTGGGAGGCCGAGGTGAGTGGATTGTCTGAGCCCCGGGTTCGAGACCCCCTGGGCAACTTGGCGAGACCTCATCTCTACAATAAATCAAAAATCAGCCAGGCGTGGTAGCGCACACCTGTAGTTCCAGCTACTTGGAAGGCTGAGGCGGAAGGATCACCGGAGCCCAGCAGGTCGAGGCTGCAGCGGCAGGGAGCGGCCACTGCATTCCCGTCTGAGTGACAGAGTGAGACTCCAACTCAAAAAAAAAAAGAAAACTATAAAAACAGAAAAACTACAAAATTCTGACAAAAATTAAAGGAGACACGAACAAGTGAAATGACATTCCCTGCTCATAGATCAAAAAAATCAACATTGTTAAAATGACCACACTACCCAAAGCAATCTATAAATTCAATGCAATCCCTATCAATACCAATGACATTTTTCACATAAGTCGAAAAAGCAATCCTCAAATTCACATGGAACCACAAAAGAGCCCAAATAGCCAAAGCAATCCTGAGCAAAAAGGACAAGACTTCAAAATCACAGCCAATGAAAACATAAATAGACAAATAGGGTTATGCTAAATTAAAAAGCTTCTGCACAGCAAAAAAGCAATCAAAAGAGTGAAGAAACAACATACAGAATGGTAGAAAATATCTGCAAACTATTCATCCAACAAGGAACTAATATTCAGAATATAAAAGGAACTCAAGCATTTCAACAGCAAACAACAAATAACCTCATTAAAAATGATCTAGTAATCCCATTAAAAAGGGCAAAGGATACGAATAGATATTTCTCAAAACAAAACAAATAGCCAACAGGTATATGAAAAAATGTTCAACATTATTAATCATCAAGAAAAATCACAATGAGATATCACCTCACACTTCTTAGAATGGCTATTATAAAAAAGATAAGTGTTGGTAAGGATGTGGAGAAAAGGGAACCCTTGTACACTGTTAATGGGAATGCAAATTAGTATAGCCATTATAGAAAACAGTATGAGGGGCCTGTAAGAAACTATAACTAGAACTACCATGTGATCCAGCAATCCCACTATTGGGTATTTATCCAAAGGAAGGAAATCAGTATATCAAAGGGACAGCACTATTCACAATAACCAAGACATGGAATCAATCTGTTAATTAACAGATTAATGGATGGAGAAAATTTAATGCATATATACAATAAAATACTATTTGGCCATAAAAAAGAATGAAATCCTGACATTTGCAGCAACACAGATGGAACTGGAGGCCATTATGTCAAATGAAATAAGCCAGGCACAGAAAGACAAATATGTCAAGTTCTCACTTATAGTTGTATGTGGGAACTAAAAAAGCTGATCTCATGGAGGTAGAGAGTAGAATGATGATTGCCAGAAGCAAGTATGGGTGGGATGGGGGGGTGAATACAGATTTGTTAATGGGTACAAACATACAATTAGATAGAAGTAATAAGTTGTAATGTTCGATAGTACAGTAGAGTGACTATAGTTAACAATAATTTATTGTATACTTCGAAATAGCTAGAAGACCTTAAATATTCCTAACATATAAATGATAAATATTTGAGGTGACAGCTCTCCTAAATACCCTGATTTGATCACTGCATGTTGTATACATCTATCAAAATTATCACACGAACCTCATAAATATACACAATTATTGCGCATCAATTAAAACATCAACAAAAATAATCCTTCAGCAGCTTTGCATAAGCTTCCTAGAGAAACCTGAGTACTATATTTTTAAAAGCAAGCATTATTTGATCAAATTTTCCTCTAATTATATCAACTTAGGCAGACAAAAAATATCTAGAGTAATGTTCACCAAATGATAATGATGGTTTTTTCTGGGTGACGAAATGAATATACTGTAATTTTAAAAATTCTTCTGTGTGTAACTTTATGAATTCAATGATTTTAAGAATGATGAGTATGTATCATTTCACAAGTTTCTTTTATGGCCGGGTGTGGTGGCTCAAGCCTGTAATCCCAGCACTTTGGGAGGCCGAGGCGAGAGGACTGCCTGAGCCGAGGTGTTAGAGACCAGCCTGGGAAGCTTGGTGAGACCTTGTATCTACAATAAATCAAAAAGTTAGCTGGACATGGTGGCGCATGCCTGTAGTTCCAGCTACTTGGAAGGCTGAGGTGCATGGATTGCTTGAGCCCAGTAGGTCAAGGCTGCTGTGGCCGTGAATGTGCCACTACACTCCAGTCTGGGCTACAGAGTAAGATTCCAACTAAAAAAAAAAAAATTTCTTTTAATAAAGAAAAGAGTCACATCTATATGCAAATGTGTTTGTTATATACAATTTATATTCTAAAGAGTTTTCAGAATTTGTGACCTTGAAAAATCTTTGACAAAACTTAAAGGGGAAATTTACTCACCTCATAAGAACAGAAGATAAACCAAGATTTATTATTCTCATTGTAACATGTAAGGCTAAATGTATATAAAAAATCAACCTGTTTCCCATTTATAAAACACAAGCAGTAGAAAGAGGCCAGGCACTGTTGAGTCAGAGGCCTGAGCCCTGGAGGGGCGGGCATAGAGGAGTTAAGCCGTATCATGATATAACTTTACTTAAAATTACCTCAATTTAACTGTCAAATCACCTCTTGCCCTCCTGGCATCTGCTTCATGCTGTGACTCCCACCAGCACCTGGTGCTCAACTATACCTCCTTTAATTTTTTCTTCCTTTGTGCAATGTGGGATCTATTACAATAGTGGTTCCAACCTTGGCTGCACATTAGAATCACGTAGAAAGCTTTTAAACATACTGATGGCTGGCCCAGCCCCAGAGACTTTAATTGATCTGGGATGCAGCCTGAGTAATGATATTTTTCAAAGCTCCCAGGTGAGTCAAATGTGCAACCAAGGTTAAGAATTACTATATCATAGCTTTCTTTGACCTTTTTTCAGCTTTCTCTGTATCCCTTGAGGGCTTTCCTATAGTTGTTCATGCTCACTTTTATCAACAGAGAAAAGGAGAGATGATAAATGATGACATATCTATGGTGCCGTTGCAAGGAACATACAAAATCTCAGTTCAAAGAGAACAGGGACTTCTAGCATTCATTCACCTAAGTTTTGCAGCACAGCCAAGTCTAGGAATATAAAGCCTTTGGAGAGAACAAAGAGGCCACACACTCTTTATAATAACTTCAGGAGTCTTATACTCCTGGGGGCTGTAAAAAGTGATTAAAATCCAGTTGAATTAAACTCAGATGGCTGTAAGGGCATGGAAATAGAATTAATTCGTACTTTCAGACAAGACTAGGTTTTAAATGCCTAAACAGTAATTACCTACCTCTCGTTGCTGCTGGTTCAAATTATGTGAATTTCTCTGGCAAAGAGCAATTGTCTCTACCATAGTATTTTCAACATGCTTCAATGAAGGATTCTCTTTGGCATCTAGATTCAGAAAAAAAGTATAAACATCACTTAAGAATATATCACTAATAATCTCAGAGCTACTGTGAAAAGTTAAACTTTTTTTAATTGCATAGCTTTAGTTATCCATTATCATTCAAAAAACTTGAAAAACCAAGATTTACTAGATTAAATACAGATCGTTCTGTGCAATAGGAGTTCTTCATATAAATGTTTGACATTCATAGTACACATAAAACACGTCATACTCAGCATTTCTATATGCTTTAGCTAGGAAAAATTCCCAATCATCTTTTGTGGATTCATTAGTAGAGAGATCATCCTTCACCTTTCTTGTTCTACCATCTCTCCCTCTGCCTATTTCTTAAATGCAGATGTTCCCCCAAGTTACTACCACAGGCTCTGTTATTTTCTCTTTCAATGATTTAAGCCACTCTTGTGGTTTCAGCTCTCATGTCAGATAAACAGCTTTAGCCTCCAGAATCTGCAGGTTGAATTTCTTAATCACCCTTGGGTATTTATCTCCACGTGGATTTTCTATGAGCACTTTGAACTCTGCATGTGTAAAACCCAACTTATTTTTCATTTCAAACCTGTTCCTTCCCCCACATTTCCTAAGCAAGTTAATGGAACCATCATCTTTAAGTCAACCAATTTATAATCTTCATCATCTTTGATGTTTCCTTATCTTTCACCCTGTATATTCAAATACATTTGCTAGCCTGTATTGATTTTGCTAACATATTGCTCACAATGTTTACCCTGGTGGAGCTCTTATTAATCACCTCATCTACACTACTGCAACAGACTCTTAATTGAACTTTTAACTTCCAAATCTTGCCTCCTCATTCTCTTATATACTATCACTAGGTTTTTCTTAAGTACAAGTTTATATAGATCATCCCTTCCACAAAAACCATCAAAGATTCCTAATTCTTAAAAACAGAATATAAATAAGCCTCTGATACTAAGTAAACAGAGTAAAGACTGGGCTCATCTCATCCTCCGTGCTCTGGTGCCAAAAAAGATTTACTAGAATACCCGATGGTCAAGATACAATGCAGATCCTATCATTTAGGACCTAATTATAAAAAAAATGTAGATGAGAAATCTACAGATAATTAGGGTAAAGGTATATTAGGGAAAGGTGTGGACCAAGAAATGTGTTTTGTGGAAAAGAGGTAGGATAACCTGAAAAAAAAAAAAAAATCACCTATCAAACGATTCCCTGAAGGCTACTTTTAAAATGTCAAGGAATATGAAAACAACCTAATTAAAAAATGGGTAAAAAACCTGAAGAGACATTTCTCCAAATAAGATAAGCAAATGGCCAAAATACACATGAAAAGATGCTAAACATCACTAATCATTAGAGAAATGAAAATCAAATCCACAATTAGATATCAACTCACATACATATGGATGGCTATTATTTTAAAAACCCAGAAAATAAGTATTGGCAAGTATGTGGAGAAATTGAAACCCCTGTGCACTGTTGGTGGGAATGTAAAATGAAGCAGCCACTATGAAACAGTATGGCAGTTCTTCAAGAAATTAAAAATAGAATTACTATTTGATCCAGCAATCCCACTTCTGGTTATATAACCCCCCAAAAGTGAAGACAGGTCTTGAAGAGATAGTGTACACTCACATTGATAGTGGCATTATTCACAACTGACAAAAGGAGGGAGTAGCCCAAATGTCCACCAGAATATGAGTGGGTAAATAAAATGTGGTATATACATAAAATGGAATTTTATTCGGCCTTAAAAAGGAAATTCTGACACATGCTAGCTAGAACATTTATGATTCTTATGTTAAATGAAATAAGACAGGCACAAATGGACAGACATTGTATAATTTCATTCATATGAGATCTTAGAGTAATCAAATTCAGCAAAAGAATGATGGAAGCAGAAAGTAAAACAGTGATTTCTAGGGTGTGGGGCTAGGGGAAAATGGGGTAGTTATTGCTTAATGGGTAGAAATTTTTTGTCTGGAAAGATGAAAATATTTGGAGGTGGATAATGGTGACAGCTGCATAATAATATGAATATACTCATTGTCACCGATACACTTTAAAAGAGTTAAAATTGTAAACTTTATGTTACGTATATTGTAACACAATTTTTAAAAATATTTTTTTTTTAAATGTCAAGGAATATGATGGAAATTTTTCATCAATCTGTCACAAAGCCAATCAAGATTCCAAACTGTCAAGTTTTACTGTTTCAGACTAAAACTGTATAAATTTAACTTGACATAAGTTATTACTCATTGATTAGAAACTGATTTGCTGGTGTTTGGCACATTACAGTAATTTTTAGGATGCTAGTTATGTATTTCATTTAAACATAACCAAATCATAAGTACAAAATATAAACAAAAAGATAATCAATGAACAGTGCTCAATTTTCTGTACATTTAACTCCACTGACAATTAGCATCACAAAGCCACAATAGTTTATATGATTTCCTCTCATGAACTTGAAAACTATATAAAAGTTTGATCCATGTTAAAGTGGATAAACAGTAATTATGCAGATATGCCAATGTAATTATTACATAATAAATGCAATTTATTAAATAACATCTTTCAAAACACGGGGTCCACAAAGAAAAAAATGTAAATTTCACTCAAGAACTTACTTTCACCTTGATGTGTTATCTCTTGAAGTTTGCTTTGCAGTCTCTGGGAGGTAAAAAGAATACAGGAGTTAAAAGGAACACTTTTATATCTACCTACCAAGTACTTGAATTAACATATTTTAAAAGTAGAACCCTATAAAAGGTTATTAAGACTATCCCCCAGCCGGGCTCAGTGGCTCAGCCTGTAATCCCGTGCTTTGGGAGGCTGAGGTGAGTGGACTGCCTGAGCCCGCGGGTTCGAGAACTGCCTGGGCAGGCGAGACCTCATCTCTACAATAAATTAAAAAAAAAAAATCAGCCAGGCGTGGTAGCGCACGCCTGTAATTCCAGCTACTCAGAAGGCTTAGGCGGAAGGATCGCCGGAGCCCAGCAGGTCAAGGCTGCGGTGGCTGGGAGCGGCCATTGCACTCCAGTCTGGGCGACAGAGTGAGACTCCAACTCAAAAAAAGAGAATATCCCCCACAAAAAACCCCTTGGATCCCATCACCTTCTACCATGAGTAAAAGAGGGGCGAATGGCAAAAATGAAAATAAAAAAAGTCCCTTACTGTCACTCAGAAGTGAATTCTTATATATATAAAAATCATAGCTAGCAGTACGGCAGGGGACCCAAAAGATCAAGTAGTATTTGTTCTGCCCTACTTTTGCTTCTGTTATACCACCACATAGTCATCACTGACATTCTCTAGGCACAGTAATGAGGATTAGAATTTATCTATGCTTTGGATCAAGGAGTAAAATGCATATTGGGTGATACAGTTTGGATATCCATGTGATCCCTGGGGCCTAATGGAAAGTGTTGCGATCATGGGGGAGGATCACTCATGAATGTCTTGGTGGTCTCACCGAGGTAATGAGTGAGTTTTCCTTCTTTTAGCTCATGTGAGAGTTGCCTGTTCAAAAGAACGTGGCATCTTCCCTCTTCTCTCTCACTCACTCTCTCACCATGTGATGCACTGGCTCCCCTTGGCTCCCATCACTTTCTACCATGAGTAAAAGTTTTCTGAGGCCCTCCCCAGAAGCAGATGCTGGCATCTTGCTTCTTGTACAGCCTGCAGAACTATGACCCGAGTAAACCTCTTCTCTTTATAAATCACCGAGCCTCAGATAGTCCTTTATAGCAATGCAAAAAAAAAAAAAAAAAGACAAATACACTGGATTATAAGAAGAGGGGGTGGGTTAGATGGGTGGGAATGAAACGAACATCTGAAGTCTATCCCCTTAACATAGAGCACAGCTTTGCGTGTGATGTCTCTTAAATAAGTAGTTGTAGTGTCCATGGCTCTACTAAATTCTAGATCCTTAGACACCCTTAACTGATATTCCAATGGCTTCTTAACATAGATTGAAGCTGAAGTCTAATATACATTGAAGGTATACTATTAGCTAATAGGCTATAAATAAGCTTATAAACTAAAATCCCTCTCACTCACCTCATACCATATGCAAATGATCAATAACTTCTCAAACCTACCCCGCTGTTCTCTCCATTACCACTGCCATACCCAGTTCAAGCCCTCATTGACTCACACCTCTGCTATTGCAATGGCCTCCCAGATGCTCTCTGCCTTCAGTTTTTCCTCTCCTCTATATCTCACTGTCTCCGACCAACTCCCCATGGCCATGAGTCTTTATGAAACAGACAACATCAAGTCAGCTTCTTGCTTAAAACCTTTAGTTGATCCCACATGACAAGAGGATTAGTCACAATTCTTTAGTGTGTCCTACAAAACCTGTCTAAATCTATACCTAGTCTTTGTTTCTGCCTGACCTTCCTATATATCGTATAGCTGAGCCCTAGTAAAGCTGCTGGCACTCTCCTAGTAGTCCATACTTCTTTGCTTTGTAATCCTAAACCTGTGCAGATGATGGCCTTATTTATCACAAGGAGATCCTGCATCTCCTTCTCTCATCTATGTCAGGAATACTTTTACTATTATTTACAACTAGATTCATGGCATCCCCAACAAAAGCATTGCAAGAAAAAAAGAAATATAAGGGTAATTTACAGATTAATAGAGATTAAGAGCCTATGCAAAGCCTCTGTGGATTATTCTTCCTAGCCTGTTATAGAATCATATGGTTAGAAAGAAACTAGAAGCCAATATGGAACAGTTTTTGATATAAGTGTGATATCCCTAATCTATTCCTAGCTAGATGATAGTATTTTTTAAAATTGCTGTACTACTTCACACCCATCAGGATAGCTACCATCAAAAAAACAATAAGTGTTGACAAGGATGTAGAGAAACGGAAAAACCCTTGTGTATTGCTGGTGGGGATGTAAAATGGCAAAGTTTCTATGGAAAACAGTATGGTAATTTCTCAAAAAATTAAAATTAGAAGTACTATTTGATTCCACAATTCTACTTCTGGATATATACTCAAAAGAAATAAAAGTAGGAACTGAAAAAGATATCTGTACAACCATGTTCAGAGCAACATTATTCACAACAGCCAGAAGGTGAAGGCACCCCAACTATTCACTGAAGGTTGAATGGGCAAACAAAATGTGGTATAATGGAATATTATTCAGCCTAAAAAAGAAAGAAAATTCTGATATATGTTACAACATGGATAAACCTTGAAGACAGCACGCTGAGTGAAATAAACCAGACACTAAAGGAAAAATATTGTATGAGTCCACTTATATGAGGTACCTGGAGTAGCCAAATTCACAGAATCAGAAAGTAGAATGGCAATTGTCAAGGACTAAGGGTGGGTCAGGGAATAGGGGGTGATTGTTTAATAGGTACGGAGTTTCAGAACGGGGGATGAAAATGTTGTGTAGATAGATGGTGTGATGGTTGCACAACGATATGACCATAGTTAATGTCAGTGAAGTACACACTTTAAAATGGTTAACATGATAAATCTTATGTATACTTTACATTTTTTTGTTTTTTGTTGTTGTTGTTGTTTTAAGAGTTGGAGTCTCACTCTGTCACCCAGACTGGAGTGCAGTGGCCACTCCCGGCCACCGCAGCCTCGACCTGCTGGGCTCTGGTGATCCTTCCGCCTCAGCCTTCCGAGTAGCCAGAATTACGGGCGCGTGCTACCACACCCAGCGTACAATACGTTTTTAATTAGAATTTTTTTAATTGAACAGAAAGTATTGGTGATAATATGAAACAAGGAAAACTCTTTTTTTTTTTCACTTTTATTTTACAGATGTAGGGTACAATTCGGGTTCAGGTATACAAATGGTCGTTTTACAAATAAAGTTTGGGCCTTACTTTGGTCCCCACTTCACCTGATTTGAGATCAGGTACACTTATTGATGAAGTGTGCCTCGCCACCAAACCGGCAGTTTCCCACTATTACCGATCCCTTTCTTATAGTAATATGATAATTGTTCAGGGTCTGCTTATGAGGAAGAATATGTGGTACTCAGTTCTTTGTTTCTATGACAGATCACTGAGTATTACAGACTCTAAGTTTATCCAAGCTGCTGTGAAGTTCATAATTTTGTCCTCCTTTATGGCAAAACGTTTTTTTTTTTTTTTGAGTTGGAGTCTCACTCCTTCACCCAGGCTGGAGTGCAGTGGCATGCACACTCATAGCCACCCCAGCGTTGACCTTCTGGGTTCCAGCGATCCTTCTGCCTCAGCCTTCCGAGTAGCCGGAACTATAGATGCACTACCATGCTAGGCTATTTTTTATTTTATTGTAGAGACGAGGTCTCACCAAGTTGCCTGGGCTGGTCTCGAATGCGCAGGCTCAGGAAATCCACTCGCCTCGGCCTCCCAAAGTGTTGGGATTTCAGGTTGAGCCACCAACCCCGGCCTATGGCAAAACTCTTACACACTACTGGTGGGAGTATAAAATTGTACAACCACTTTGGAAAGAGGTCTGACAATTTCTTATCAAACTATTCTGCAACCCGGCAATTCTAATCCTTGGTATTAACTTATGGGAAATAAAAACATTTGTGTAACAAAAAGACCTATACAATAGTGATAATTCATAGTAGTCAAAAACTAGAAGCAGCCCAGGTGTCAACCAACAGAAGAGTGAATAAACAACCCATGGTTATTCACACAATTAGATACTACTCCACAACAAAAGGAACAAACTATGATATCCAATAATGAAGATAAATCTCAAAACCATTATGCTGGGTGAAAGAATTGCAGAAAGAATACCTCTTTGATGGTGAAAAAAATCAGATTAGCTCTCTCTGGGAGAACGGGGAGATGGGAGCAGAAATTGACTGTGAAGGACCACTGAGGAAACTTTCCAGGGTATAGGTAATCACCTCTATCTTGTTATTGACTTGGGTTACACAGGTGTATACATTTGTCAAAAATTCAGCAAATGGAGCAGGGCACAGTAGCTCACGTCTGTAATCTCAGCACTTTGGGAGGTGAAGGTGAGAGGTCTGTCTGAGCCCAGGAGTTAAAGACCAGCCTGGGCAACTTAGTGAGACCTCATCTCTACAATAAATAAAAAAAATTTAGCAGGCTGTGGTGGCACATGTCTGTAGTTCCAGCTACTTGGAAGGCTGAAGTGGAAGGATTGCCTGAGCCCAGAAGGTCAAGGTTGCAGTACCTGTGATCATGCAACTGCACTCCAGCCTAGGCAACAGAGTGAGATTCAAACAACAACAACAAAAAATTCATCAAATGGTACACATTAGACATCATGTGTTTTTTACTGTATGTAAATTGACCTTTAAAAAATACCATAAAGAAATATCGAAGTCTAGTCCACGATACGAATGATAAAAATATTCAGGGATAAAATGTACCATTGTCTGCAATTTACTTTGAAACAAAAGAAATTAAGATGGACTGATGAACAAACAGAGGAATAGACAGAAATATAATGAAACAAATACAGTAAAATGTTACCTCTAACATTATTAAGAAGGCACCATGAATATCTCCTTTCTTTTCCAATAGATAAGCAGTGACTTCATGAAGTTGATATGTCTGAGTAATCTAGAAAAAAAGAGAAGGTGAATATTTTTGTTCACAAATCTTGTTTGCAGAGTGGAAGATCCCAGTAAGGATGAAAAAATCATATGATAAATAATGAATTCATACCTTAACAGTATGCTATTTTACAGTATGATTTGCAAATAATTGACTTTCCAGTATTATTTGGCTTTCCAGTGGCTCATTTGGCAGCTTTAATTGGCCCAAATTCATTCATTTTTTTCACTTATTTATTTTTAAAAACTTTTACACGTCTGAATGAGGTATATACATATCAAGAAAAGTTCGGTGGCTCAGCCTGTAATCCCAGAACTTTGGGAGGTTGAGATGAGTGGATTGCCTGAGCCAGCCGGTTCGAGACCCACCCAGGCAACTTGGCGAGACCTTATCTCTACAAAAAGTCAAAAAATTAGCCAGGCGTGGTAGCGCGCGCCTGTAATTCCGGCTACTCAGAAGGCCGAGGCGGAAGGATCGCCGACGCCCAGCAGGTCGAGGCTGTGGTGGCCGGAAGCAGCCACTGCACTCCCGTCTGGGTGACAGAGTGAGACTCCAACTCAAAGAAAAAAAAAAAAAGACAGAAAGCAAATAATGGAGAAACAACAGAGAGGTTTAACAAACTCCAATGTAGCTTTTAAAAAAAGATTAATAAAGTTAAAAAAAAACTTAGGAGAAAAAAGGGGCTCTTTGCCTGCCGCCGATTTACAAGGGGCAGAGGCGTGGGTGCATTCAAGATTCAGCATCTCCCATAATCCACCGCGATGGCAGAGGAAGGTATCGCAGCTGGAGGTGTAATGGACGGGAACACTGCTTCACGAGGTGCTGAAGATCGCCCTCATCCACGACGGCCTAGCACATGGAATTCGCAAAGCTGCCAAAACCTTAGATAAGGGCCAGGTCCATCTCTGTGTGCTTGCATCCAACTGTGATGAGCCTATGTATGTCAAGTTGGTGGAGCCCTTTGTGCTGAAAGGTTGATGAGAACAAGAAACTAGGGGAATGGGTAGGCCTGTGTAAAACTGAGAAACGGAAAGCCCGATAAAGTGGTTGGTTGAAGTTGTATAGTAAAGGACTATGGCAAAGAATCTCAGACCAAGGATGTCATCGAAGAGTAACTTGCATGCAAGCAATCAATAAATAAAACTTTGGCTCACGTTCTTCAAAAAAAAGAAAAAAGGGAAGCACAATTAACATGTTAAAAGTTTAACAAATCGAAGGAAAAAAAGTGATAATCTCAATAAGTGAATGAAAAGCATTTGGTAAAATGCAGCACACATTCATAACAAAAACAAAATCAAAACAAATACTCTCACTCAAACAGGGTGTATAATTTTCTTAACTTTAAAAAAATTATCTATCAGAACCCTGCAATAAATATTATATTAAATGTAAAATATTAGATATGTTCCCTTTAAGTTAGGGACAATGTTTGAAGGTACATTATCACTGCTTCTATTCAACAATGTCCTAGAGGTCCTAGACACCTGCTCAAAGAAAAAAACTGTAAAACTGGAATTAAAATAAAACGGCCATTATACTTAGAAAATATTGTCATAAAAAAATCTAGAAACTCTTTGAACTGAAAAGAATTCAACCCGGTTGCTAGGTACAAAACAATGTACAAAAGTTAATAACACTTTAATATAGCAACAGCAATCAAGAAAAAAAGATCATCTCAAAAAATCTCCTTGTACAATGTTAACAAAAACTATCACATATCTATGAACAAATTTAATATGTGCAGGAATCTTATATAAACATTATAAAACCTCACCGAAGAATATAAAAGGCATTTTAAAAAGGCAATCATATTTCTGAATAGGAAGAAACAATACCATAGAGATGTCAATTCTCCCTAAATTAGTCTATAAATCCAATGTATTTTTTACATAAAAATTCCAGAAGGTTTGTTTCTTTTAAAAGGACCTGACAATGTGATCTCTAAATTGATGAGAAATAATAAGAGAGGAAAAGTGGCCAAAGCATTTTAAAGAAAAAGAATAAGGAGGTAGGATTCTTTTTCCTAATAAGTCTATTGAAAAGCTATATTAAATAAAATATGAGGTATAGAGAGAGACCGCAAAGAGAAAGACAACCAAAGGAACAGAACAGACCTACAAATAGATGCAAACACATTAAAGAGTTTGTTATATGGCAGTATGGAATTAAAAATCAGTGAGGAAAGGATAATAAAATGCCACATGGACCATTAGCCATCATGTGGAAAAAAAGATATAAATCCCTCTTTTGATCAGCATGCAAAAATAAATTCCAAATGGATTAAAAGCCTAACTGTAAGAAGCTAAACTATAAACTTATATAAGAGAATATCCTTTATGCTATCAAAATAAGAAAGGAAATAAGACATATACACATACACACAAACAAGTTTTAAAGGAAAAGATTCATAAATTAAAAACAGAGTCACTAAAAACCAAGTTAAAAGATGTGCCATGACAGATTGGAAGAAAGCATCTCCAACACATAAAATCAGTACAAAATTAGAGATCCAGAAATTAGAACGAACTTCTAGAACTCCATATAAGAAGGGAAGAAACTCAATAGAAAAATGTAAATGTCATGAATAGATAATTCAGAGAAAAGAAAATCTTAAGGGACATTAAACACATGCAAAGATATTCAATGTCATGAGTAACCAATAATATCCATCACACTGGCAAAAATTAAAAAGTCTAAAGATAGTAGACATCAGCAAGGATGTAAAAAATAGCAAATATAAACACTTGATAAGAATAGAAAGACTTAGGAAATCAATGTGGCAATATCAGTAGAACTAAGCTACTCTATTGTCTAAATAATTCAATTTTCAGATATATTACTTAGAGAAACTTCATATGGGCACACAAGAAAATATGTACAAGGGTGTATACTGTAACACTGTTTATAATAGCGAAAGATTGGGGGAAAATGTCTACCAACAAGGAAATAAACAAATTGGTATATTCACTAGATACACTATTCTATGACCATTAAATGGATGAAGTAGAGAACATGCATAAAAATTAATTAAAAAAACAATTAGTGAAAACAGCAATTTGCAATAGAATACATACTGCATATCATTAAAACAAAATTAAAAAAATATACAACTGTATCATATATTTTATAAGTGTATACATATATAAAAAAATTTTAAACATGGATTGGAAGAATAAACAACAATTTAGGATGGTGATGACCTTAGGGGAGACAGGGGAACAAGAGAAAAAAAGGCTGCTTGATTTTTAAAATAAAAAAACAAGCCGGGCTCAGTGGCTCAGCCTGTAATCCCGCACCTTGGGAGGCTGAGGTGAGTGAATTGCCTGAGCCCGCGGGTTCGAGACCCGCCTGGGCAACTTGGTGAGACCTCATCTCTACAACAAATAAAAAAATTAGCCGGGTGTGGTAGCGCACGCCCGTAGTTCCAGCTACTTGGAAGGCTGAGGCGGAAGGATTGCCAGATGGTATGGTGGCCGGGAGCGGCCACTGCACTCCAGTCTGGGTGACAGAGTTAGATTCCAACTCAAAACAAAAACAAAAACAACAACAACAATAATAAGACAACAAAGATCTGAAACCAGTATGGCAAAATGTTAACAATTATAAAACTGGGTTAGTGGGCATATACGTATTTGATATTCAGCATATTTCTGTATATTTTAAATGTTTCATAATTAAAATTTTTTTTTTAAAGTATGTGGGTAATTAAGGAGATACAGAAAAGACAAGTTCTCGGTGGCTCAGCCTGTAATCCCAGCATTTTGGGAGGCTGAGGTGAGTGAATTGCCTGAGCCCACGGGTTTGAGACCCGCCTGAGCAACTTGGCAAGACCTCGTCTTTATACTACATCAAAAATTAGCCAGGCATGGTAGCATGTGCCTGTAGTTCTGGCCACTTGGAAAGCTGAGGCAGAAGGATTGCCAGAGCCCAGCAGGTCAAAGCTGCGGTGCCCGGCAGTGTGCCACTGCACTCCAGTCTGGGTGACAGAGTGAGACTCCAACTCAAGAAAAAGAAAAGACAAGTTACTGTTTCAAGTGTTGATAGCAAAGGAAAAGAGATACAGTGGTAGTTTAAAAATAAATTTTAAATGGGGAACATATTAAACCAATACAGATTATCACATGCATACATTTTCTTTAGAAACAGAAGAAAATAAGGGAAGAAAATCAAGTCAGTTAGTATTCTAAAGCTACTGAATTCTATTTAGCCTATTAAGCTTTATGGCACAAGAAGATTATCTAATCATGAGTATCTGCAAGCAAGAGCTTGGTCTTTTCCTTTCAATATTTTTACTGTATTCCTTTTTCTAGGCTTATTGAGTTCGCTAGAATGTCTATAAAGCTTGATTAATAACAATTTCTACAGAACTGACTTTAATAGAATAAATGGAAATGCAGTTTATCACAGGAAGTAAGAGCATGCACAATGGAGGCAGACTATCTGGTTTCAATCTCAGGAGCTACCATTTACTAGCTATAAATTTATGCAAGTAACTTAATGTGTGCGTGTCCTTTTTGCTTTTAATTATCATTTTGGCTAAATGAATTACCATTATTTTACAGTGATCTGTGATCCTACTTTGATCAAGTGTTTTAAACCTTTGACATTCAGTAAAGTCCCCTACATATGAACTTTCAAGTTGTGAACCTTCAAGGGTGTGAATATATGATTGCATGTCCAATCACGTAAATTAGTTCACATGTCTGGCGTACTTTTCAAGGTATGTACTGTAAGATTAAAAAGCTTTTTTTGTGTTTGTGTTTTTATGTATTATTTATGTGAAAAGTATTAATTTTTTTTTTTTAAATTTTTTTTGAGTTGGAGTTTCACTCCATCGCCCAGGTTGGAGTGCAGTGGCACACTCATGGCCACCCCAGCATCGACCTACAGGGCTCAGGTGATCTTTCTGCCTCAGCCTTCCAAGAAGCCAGAACAACAGGCATGTTACCACGCCTGGCTAATTTTTTTATTCATTGTAGAGACCAGGTCTCACCAAGTTGCCCAGGCTAGTCTCAAACCCCTGGGCTCAGGTAATCTTCTTGCCTTGGCCTCCCAAAGTGCTAGGATCATAAGCTTCAGCCACCACGCCCAGCCATGAAAAGTATTATAAATCTATTGTATTATAGTACTATATAACCAGTTGTGTTGATTGGGTACCCAGGCTAACTTTGTTGGATTTATCAAACAAATTGGACTTAGGAATGCTCTCGGAACAAAACTCATTTGTATGTAGAGGACTTACTGTATTTGATAGGCTTCTCAAAATCAAATTTCAAATTCTAAAACTGAGTCTTTTTTACCTCAAACCCAACTAAGATGTTGTAAAGGTTTGTGAAGTATGCAAAAGAGAGATAATAAAGTTTACTTGGTGTGTTAAATTACATGGGGGACACAGTCAAATAATAAATTATGTTTAACCTCCTTTGAGTTATAATCGTATAGATATACTATTAATATATGTTCCAACATTATATGAGATTTTTTAGAAATTTGATGTGTCTTGGTATATGCTATCTGTCATATTTAGCGTTATTATGTTAAATTGTTGTAGACCACTGAAAATAACCAAATTTCCTTGACAATTGAGTCTTCAATCACAGTCATTTAAAGGCCTATTGTCCATGGTTAACTGTTTTATTTTGATGTCTTTTTTCTGAAAGCTCTTTACAAATTCAGAAGTGTTGCATTTTCAAGGAGGTTCACAGAAGAGACAGCAACAAGTACTCTTGAATACAGGTTTCTAATAGCTGTGAC
Organism: Cephalopachus bancanus; assembly: GCA_027257055.1. NCBI lineage: Eukaryota > Metazoa > Chordata > Mammalia > Primates > Tarsiidae > Cephalopachus > Cephalopachus bancanus. The sequence continues at coordinate 1,903,571 of JAPVLO010000098.1, read as the reverse complement.
ACCATATATCTCATTGAATTGGGTAAGAATTTCAAAAACTCTAATGGAAAAAAATCTGGACTCATAAAATTGCTAACTCCAAATCCAGAAAAACAAGAATTACATTAGACTGAAGTGATTTTTTTTTATAACTCTTTGTTTGAAACATGGCTGACTCTTTTTATTTTATTTTCAGAACCAAGAAAACTTCTTTTTGGAAGTGGAGAGGTTATCCATAGCATTACAGAGATTTGGTAAAGTATACTTTTGTGAGCAAACTAAAATATTTACCTTTCTCTCTACATGATCCTTCTAAAATTTGGCAACTGAGTATTCTTATTCTATAGCAATATAATTATTTGTATAAGTTCAATAAGAATTTGCGATCTTTGTAACAGGACAATTTGAAACACAGGTCATATTATCAAGGCTTTGACTGGGATGTAATTATTTTTAGATGTAACCAGACTGCTTCAAGGAACTAGGCTTAACTTAAAGGACTCGATAAAGCCCTTGGAAAAACTGGCCTGGTACCTTGTCTACATGGTTCCCTTACAAAGTTTTTAGCCTTGCAGAAAGCAAAGACTGTCACTTTTTGACAAGTTCGAGAACCTGAGAATATTTTGGGGATCTCAAGAAAAGAAGAATTCACCCTGGTACTACAGGTAAAATCTGATGACAAGTGTGTGGCCTGGCTTCCTAGTCTAGAGAGGAGAAGCTTTTGAAGGTCCAATATGAGATTCTTTAGAAGTTCCAGCAAGGCAGATTTAAAAAGACGCTATGGTCAATCACTCTTCTTGCAGCCTTTATGTATATAATTAGGCCAAATATAATGAGACTAAACCTATTTTACAAATAAACTGGACTTACTGTGATTAATTATCTTTGGTAAAAATGGGAAGAGAGAAAAAATTGTTTCTGAGCCGGGCTCGGTGGCTCAGCCTGTAATCCTGCGCCTTTGGGAGGCTGAGGTGAGTGGATTGCCTGAGCCCGCGGGTTCAAGACTCACCTGGACCGCGAGACCTCATCTCTACAATAAATCAAAAAATCAGCCGTGCGTGGTAGCGCATGCCTGTAGTTCCAGCTACTTGGAAGGCTGAGGCGGAAGGATCGCCGGAGCCCAGCAGGTCGAGGCTGCGGTGGCCAGGAGCGGCCACTGCACTCCAGTCTAGATGACAGAGTGAGACTCCAACTCAAAAAACAAAAACAAAAACAAAAACAAAAAAACTGCTTTTCCTGAAGCCCTGCAAGCTAAAGCTACACAACTTCAACTTGTTATAAGCTTGGAAAAATCACCACAACTTATTTATGGACAGAGACTTCTTGGGAACACTTGCAATCCAGGAAAATCTATCAGATTGCCACTTCCTGCTTCCACCACAACTGTATATACTTTAAACACAAATTAAAATTTTCTCAGCTGGCTGCGCTCCAGACCCAGAGACTAGTTTACAGAACGCTCCAAACATTACCCTTTGTTTTTGTTTTGTTTACATGGAAATGTCTTTTATTAAATACCTGTTTGCCTATACCATATAGAGACCTAACTTGGATGGAAACCTGCTTAACAACACCATCTTTTGAAATGAGATGCAACTGTTTCACTCAACTGACCTATTTTCATGATCAAGAGATTGATTTAATAAGATATGGAACAATATACCCAAATTTGTTCCTTTCTACTTGTCCCAATCTATGATTTTCTCCCCCTTTGCCAACCTCCTATATTAAAACCTCTAGCCCAAATCTCTCCAAATCTACCCACTTGGTATTTTAACATGTGAAACTTTTGGAAAGTAAATTTTCAAAGTTAAGCGGGAGGACTGAAGGAAATAAAAATACCTCTCCCCAAAATACCAAGGATTGTTAAAGACACTGAAAACGCAGAGGAACACTCTGCCTCAGGCTCTGTTTGCCTGATGGCAAGATATAAACCTTCCTTACTGGAAACAGCATTTGTTTATTGGCCCAGAGAAAGCACTGGCAGGCATCAGAGGAATCTAGGAACAGATTTTACTATCTTCCCTCCTTTTACAAGACTGAAACTGCCCTCTCCTTTGTCTTGTCACTATAAGACTTATGGCTCTTTGTTAAAATACTGTTTAAGCAAAGTCCCTAAGCCACTACATTGTGGGAAAAAATCCTTCTGAACTGAGATCTCTTCCACACGACTTTGGTTTTCAGAAGAGTGTCTCAACCAGGAACTTATGAGGATTAAAAAAAAAAACAAATATTTTCTATTTACTCCCCTCATCTGTTAAATGGGGAATGTCAAGGAAAAGTTTATTCTTGTCTCTTCTAAACTGTTGATCTTACCTGAATAGTTTCTTCCAGACGGTAGCACTCGAGAACTTGCAGTGTCTCTATAAGTTGGTCTGGGTTGAACTGACACAACAGCTCAATGAACTGCTCTGTGATACAGGGGGATATTTGTAGCATTTCTTGGTTTACATGAATACCTTCCCTAAAAACATAAAAGGTAAGAGAACACTAAATTGTAACACTATTTGATCACATCTATAATTAAGGCTACTGATAAGTATATTAAGTTAAAACCAACACTACTTTCTGGTTAGGCAAAAGTGTGGATTGAAAGACTCAATGTTACTTAGGTTATTTGACTGAACTGTACATTATATCAGAGGCATTCTAAGTTGCAGCATTTCTCAGTTTACGCTGAATAATTACAGAAATAATATTCAGTTGAGACTCTTCTAAATCCTACCAAAATGTATACTTTGTTTTAAGAGAAACAAGAAGACTCATTCAATTGTCTAAACAATTTAATCCATAATTAATTATATATAATAAACGATCTTCCCGGCTCAATAATTGTCTTCTATACATAGTACCAATCACAACACATTGCAATTACTTCCTCACTTTTTTACCTGTCTTTTCTAAAAGACTATAAACTCTGCAAGGGTAGGTACCATGTGTCTTCTCCCTAATGAATTTTTGAAGCCAACCAGTGTCTTGCACGTAGTTAGGGCTAACTTTTTTGATTACTGTTAAAACAGATAAAAAGTGATGAATAATAAGATACACAATACTTATGAGTTCATTTGCCTTGTATGCCAGCTACTCACAAAGACCATTATTCACAATGCCTACATAAAAGCTTTGAAAGTTGTGTATTAATTTAATCATGCTGGGCACTCAACTGTTGGCCAAAAGGAACTACTTAGGAAATCAAGCTCATCAGAGACCTAAGAATCTTCTCTCTGGCTCCAAAAGACGTCAGTTCTGAAAATGCTATCTTCTCTTCAGAATTCCTCCACTAGAACTCCTTACATAAAGATCTGGAATAGGGTTAATAGAAAAATGATTTCTTAGGAAACTAGCCTTCTTCCAACTTTTCTCATATTGTAGCACACAGAAAATGGCAATATGTACATGACCCACTAAAGTGAAATAAGATTGCTCATGCAGGACTCTGGTTGTCCCAAGAGCTGAGGAGATCAGTCTCTAAGCACACCAGTAATCATGCAGTACACCAATATCCACAGGGTGGGAATCTCTGGACTCCAGAAAGAACTATTTGGGTTTTATAATTACTCCATAAATGAATAGCACTCCTATTGTTACTAATAAGAGGCTTGAGTTACAGAAGAAGGGATTATATTTAGACATAGGATACTTTTCTTAATTTAAGAGTTTGTAATGCTCAGTCCTGATCACAGGTTGAGTAATAAACAAAATTTCTACTGCTTAGGGTTTTTAATATTTGCCGATGAACTAATTCAGTACCTCCTCAAAATTGGCTATGAATTCCAAAAAACAAGTTTTCAAATTTTTTTTGGTATCTCACAATTGCTGTTAATACAGAATTTTGCTCAGTGACTGGCTATTTCCTAGGTATACTACCATCTTAGTGCTTACTGTATAACTTGAAAATTATCTGTATATGTGTCTGTGTCCCCAACTACATTGTAAACTCCAGGGAGGAAAAACCATGTTGCATTCATCTTTGCTTCTCTAGCATTAACATAATAATGGCACATAATAAATATTACTCAGCAATTCAATGTAAATATACATTGAATTAAACTGAGCTGACTGGAAATTAGACTGCCTTCAAACAGAGGGAAACAGAATAGAGAGAAAATCACAGAAACTAAGGCTATAAAGTCAGAGATAGCTAGGAATGAATCCTGTCAGAAAGCTCTACATGGAGAAATTGGATTAGCACATGATAAATCCAGGAAAATGGTAGTTACTCTACATGGGACTGTAATATTATATATAATAAGAAATATATATATTTGTCTCTGCCCCTGGTTCCTGGCACATGGCTCCTAAAATTCCTAAAATCTCCAAAGTACAAGTAGCTTTCTGCATGCTAATAAGATGACTGAGGGCTGGAAGCCCCTAAGTAGCCTCAGGATGGGGACTGGTTGCCAGGGGAACCAACCATGTGACTAGAGGGTTGAAACTTTCAGTCCCACCTCACCCCCTACACTTCTGGAGAGGGAAGAAAAGCTGAAGATTGAATTGGTCACCAATAGCCAATGATGCAATCAATCATGTCTCCATAATAAAACTTCTATAAAAAGCTAAAAGGACTAGGCTCGGGAGTCGTCTGGATTGCTGGACATGTGTAAGTGCCTAGAGGGTCATGTACTCTGAGCGGCCATAAAAGCTCCTCAACCCTTCCCATATAGCTTGCCCTGGGCATCTCTTCTAACTGTCTCCTCACATCTTATCCTTTGTAATATCATTGATAATAAAGGAGGAAATGTAAATAAGGGATTTCCCTGAATTGTGTGACCCGCTCTAGCAAATTAATTGAACCAGAGGAGGTGATTGAAGAAATCTCAACTTAAAGACAGTCAGAAGCAAAAGGTAACCTGAGGCTTTTGCTTAGTGTCTGAAGAGGGCAGTTTTGTAGGACTAAGTCCTTAACGTGTGGGATGAGAAATAAAATCAAAATCCTAACCCTCCACCTGACAGAATGGGTCTGAGACAGAGGAAGGACCTTTCTTAGAGACCTTCCGTCCTCCCCTGTCCCCCGAGCATGGAAATAAAGAAAAATCCTGAGTCCTTTTCAAGGTAAATTCCAGAAACCTACCTAGACTTCAGAAGTAAGTGAGCAACATGATAAGCAAGAAAATGATAATAGCTTAAAACAATAGCACCCTCAACAGGCTAGAGCCACAAGATGTTTGGTTACCTATAGAAATTAGATAACATCTTAACCTATGTCCCTGAGTTGTTTTTTTTAGAAACCTGGATGTTTTCCACCAGAAAATGCCAATTCCTGTCACACAGACCTGGGATGGGGGGGAAATGAGAACTAAATTCTGACCATCATTCTTTGCTCTTTTTTTCTTTTTTTTTTTTGAGTTGGAGTCTCACTCTGTCACCCAGACTAGAGTGCAGTGGCCGCTCCTGGCCACCGCAGCCTCGACCTGCTGGGCTCCGGCGATACCTCCACCTCAGTCTTCCAAGTAGCTGGAACTACAGGCATGCGCTACCACACCTGGCTAATTTTTGATTTATCGTAGAGATGAGGTCTCGCCAAGTTGCCCAGGCGGGTCTCGAACCCACGGGCTCAGGCAATCCACTCACCTCAGCCTCCCAAAGGCGCGGGATTACAGGCTGAGCCACCGAGCCCGGCTCATTCTTTGTTCTTAATGTCCTCCTGAGAAGCCTGGAAAGAGTCATCATGCTCATAGGCCTAGCGTTAACATTTCTTTCTGTTAATCCCAAATGTTTTTTTTTAAAGAAAAAAATCTCCTATATCTGCTTTATTCTGTAAAGTACAGTTATATACAAATGCAGAAAATAAAAATAACACAAGCAAAGGAATATTTGGAACACAAAGAAAAGTCCATTTGTAATGTGTTTGTGTTCAAGAGCTTTACTCAAAAATTGTTTGAAAGATAAAGGCTTATTTTATAAATGGCTTTAAATGCAATGACTTTTTACATAGCAATTTGTTACCAATAACATTTTAATGGCTTAATATAAATGAATACAAAATATATGAATCTCCAATTCTACACAGATTGGGACGCCATAATTTCAAACATGACCAGACTATAAGAAATTAAGGTTTGCTTTAAGGAGCCCTTGTCTACACAACATCCTTACAAGGTTTCTAGTCTTGTGGTAAATAAGGAATATCACTTTCTGACAAGCCCAGGAATCTCAGAATATTTTGGGGAACCTCAAGAAAAGAAGAATTCACCCAGGAACTGTAGATAAAATCTGATGTGAGTCCATGACTTGGCTTTCTAGACTTTTAAAGGTCTAATCTGAGATTTCTTATAATAAATTCTAACCTTGCAGATAAAAAAAGAACCTATACAGTTATTCTTGCCACGCTTCATGCAAATAATCAGGGAAAGTATAATAAGGCTAAAATGTATTTTACAGTTAGTGTAATTACTATGAACAACTTTAATAAAATCAGAGTGACTGGAAAAAGAAAAATTATGTTTCAAAAGGTAATGTTTAAATATGTTTTAAAGTATATAAATTATGTTTCAAAAGAAAACTATAGTATGCCTATTATTTAATTCTAGACCTGTCCACTGTTTTTGAGTTTCATTATTTTCTAGATTAAATCTTGAATTCTTAGTTTCCTCTAATACCTGGTTACAGCTCCCATAATAACATTTCCAATTTTTTCCCCACCTATCTGTCTTGAAATCAGTAAAAATTTAAACCATGCTTTTCCTAAAGCAAGTCCTGCAAAAGGTAGTCAACTGAATATAAACTTTGGAGAAATCACACAATAACTTATTTATAGAAAAAAGTTTACTGACACATTTGATGTAAACTGTAATCCAGAAAAATCTGATTACCACTGTCTACTTCTACCCCCACTGCAGATACTTTGAACACAAATCTAAAAACCTTTTCAGCTGGCTGCCCTCCAGAAATAGACTGGCTTACAGACTGCTTCAGACATTAACCTTCAGTTTTTTGCTTTCATAGAAATGTCTCTTACTAAATACCTGTTTGCCTACACCATACAGAAAACTGACTTTCATAAAAATAAAAAAAAAAACCCCCACCTACGACACCACCTCCAGAAATAAGACACAACTGTTCAACTGAACTGACTACTCTCAGGTCTAAAAGAGTGTTTCAACAGGATATGGAACAATGTGCTCATATTTGTTCTTTCTTCTAGTTTCATGTTTTCTTCTCCTTTGCCAATCTCTTATCTTTAAAAACTCTAACCCAAATCTCTCCCAAGCTACTCACTTAGTTTTTAATATGTGAAACTTTCTGAAAGTAGAGTTTCAAAAGGGAACTGAAGGAAATAAAAATACTTCTCCCCAAAATACTGAGGATTGTTAAGTTAAAGACTGAGAATATAGGGGTTCACTCTGCCTCAGCATCTATTTGCCTGATGGCATGACATAAATCCTTTCTTACTGGGGACAGCATTTGCTTACTGGTCCAGAGAAGGTATAGTCTGGCTCCAGAGGAACCTGGAAACAGATTTGACTATTTTCTCACATTTCCCCGCTTTTCCAGTAGACTGGAACTACAATCTCCTTTGTCTTTCCATTATGTAAGATTTATGACTCTTTGTTAAAGAGTATTTAAGCAAATCCCCTAAGCCACTGCCTTGAGAGAGAAATACTCCTGAACTGGGGCCTCTTCTGTACCACGGCTATAGCATGTGTTACACACTACTGCTGTTTTTCCTTGTTAGTCTAACTTTTGTTTTCAGGGGAGTGTCTCAACTAAGAACTGAAAAGAAATTATATTTTCTCTTCTACAACAATTTTAAGGTTCTTAATATAGGCAAACTGTTCTCATAAAAGCAACATGGATGAAGAAGAAGGAACAGGTATGCAAAGAGAGGAATGACAATATGGAGCATATCCTATGAACAAACAGCTCAGTACCACCGAGGAATAAAAGACAAAAGAGAAACAGGAAGGTGGAAGAAAAGGAGGCTGGAGAGATAGGCTGAATCAGATCGAGACAGGCCCTATACACCATGAAGACTGAATTTTATCTTGGGTAACTGGAATTGAAAGAACTTTGAGAAAGGGGAGGGGGACATTATCATTATCTGCCTGCTCAAAAATTTAAAAATGAAAGACAAAACTTAGAAAGGCTGATTGGGAAACTAACAAAAGAGACCAGAAGAGGGACGCTGAGTGTCTAAACCAGGGTAGAGGGGCAAGAGACAAAAGGAAGACTCAATACAAGATATATGAAAGAGGTAGAGTTTATAGACTTTGATGACTGATTTTGTGTGATGTGGTGAGAAGGTAGAATGGAATTGGGTAAAGGAAAATAACTTGATCATCACTTGCAGGATTTTATTTTAGACACTTACACAGTATGTAATTGCCTGCTTTTCCCCAACTCCTCCATTAGAGTGTAAATTATCTGAAGGCAGGGTCCTATCTTATTTACCTTTTTATCTCCCATGCCTGTCAAGTGCTTAGTATGTTGTGGCTACTCAGTAAATTGCTAGATGAAATAAATGAGTGGATGATGTTATTTGCTAAGAGAGAAAACTTTAAAAAAAGAACAGGCTTGGGTGGAAAAAGTGAGTATAAAAAGCAGTCTCACTATAAATAACTATTGACTAATGAAACAAATGCATGGAGATTATATAGAGCAAGAGTGAGAGACTAAAGATTAGGAGGCAATAGTGTGCTCAGATTTAAAAGGTTGAATTTGTGTTGCTGGCAAAATACTAACTAAAGATATGAAACCTAGGGGTGAGTCTGGCCAAACTGACAATTATTTTGTCCACTGCAAGCACTCACTGAAGTATATATTTTTATATGTTAAAGTTCAGGGACAGAGTTACCTTTCTAATTTTCTTTCTTTTTTTTCCTTTTTTTTTTTTTTTGAGTTGGAGTCTCACTCTGTCACCCAGACTGGAGTGCAGTGGCTGCTCCCAGCCACCGCAGCCTCGACCTGCTGGGCTCCGGCGATCCTTCCGCCTCAGCCTTCCAAGTAACTGGAACTACGGGCGTGCGCTACCACGTCTGGCTCATTTTGATTTATTGTAGAGATGAGGTCTCGCCAAGTTGCCCAGGTGGGGGTCATAATCTTGAAATATGCTATTTCAACACTGTCAAGATCCTTTCAAAATATCCACAGAAATAATGACAGATTCAACTAAAACTCAGGGTATAACCATTTTCATAATCTATATTTTGCTCACTGTTTGTGCAAAGTTACTAATTTTCTTAGTAAGGCTCGATTTTTACTTTATTTTGATAAAACACTTTCAAATATAATGTGATATGTGTTTTGTTTGTTTGTTTTTTCCTACAAGAAAACTGTACTATATATTTCAGAGGCCTCCAAGCCACGGTTAACAAAGGTTCGATCAACATTACCTGGAAAATCATACTGAGGAACAAAATATTCTGAATATAAATATACCTGCACATTCTCCTTATTCCTTATGCAGCTCATACCCTCACAAAAAAACATGTGTCCTTTTATATTATCCCACTGAACAAAGGACCAGCGTGTGGATGAAATGTATCAGGAGAACTCCTGTGAGAATTTGGGGCCAGCAGGAATGCACTCAGGGAGTGGGGGTGGAGTGGGGCTTTATGCAGCAGCTGTCCCAAAGGAAAGAACTGGAAGAGGATACAAATCCTTTCTCTCCCAAGCTGTTGGCCTCAATTCAGGCAAGTAATTTGCTTCTGGAGGATTAACTCCCTCCTCTCTCCCCAAAACTATCTAATCTTTTTATGTCCAGATGCCATCAATATCTTTGTAGGTCAATTAGTTCAACTGATGAAATTATTTACATAACAAAGATTACTTAAAGAAATTGGGTAATTGGTAGAGAAATATACATACGAATTCAACTAGCAATCTGTTTTCTTCCACTGTTTTTCTTTGTTAGACTAACTGTTGTTTTCAGGTGAACTAAGAACTAGAAAGAAATTGTTTTCTCTCCGTATTCTTAATACATATAGGCAAACTGCTTATACCTTAAAAATGCTGTTGACAAATTAAAGAGCTATGCCCTCAAAAATGACTTGATTACCACATGTAAATATTAAATTAAGTATGTACAAACAATATATACAGGAATAAGGATCCTACTAAGGCAGGTTTTGGGGGCAAGGGCAAAAAAGGCACCATTCTGAGATGATACATATACATAAGCAGTCCTCATCTCAAGATATCCATTTTCTTTCATCCCTACTCTCCAGAATGCTTGTTTAGGAGTTCACAGGGGGAAAAATCTGGAGGTTAAACAGATCTACTGCTTAAAAATAACAGAAAGGCAGAAACAAAGGCAAAAATAGTCTAGAGCTGGCTGTCAGTGAAAGCTGCCAGACAGGGCCGTCTACCTATGCTTGATGCATCTTTTCCACACTCCCTTAGAAAAACTGGTTTCCCAGAACCTGACAAGACTCCACTCCTTTACTTCAGGTTACTTAATGAGCATAGTCATTTTAAAAGGCTAAAATGTGATAAGTCAGTCATTCTGTAAACCAGTCCACACGAGCTTCTTTCTTCTTACCCTAAGGTCAACTGATATTAGAACAGGATTTTTTTTTCTTCCATCTTTATATGCTTCATTGTATTCAATGTATATTCCTCACCATAAAAGTGACACATAATACAGAAATTGACAAAACAATTAGAAAAGAATTTAGACTGGGGCATGGAGGAATAATTTGGATTTTTAAAATCTATGAAGTATACTCTAAATTTGAGTGTGCTTATGAAGTAGAGAGCTTGAAGACGTACATGCACCCTTTGCCCTTGAAAAGAACAAGGCAGCCGGGCTCGGTGGCTCAGCCTATAATCCGCGCCTTGGGAGGCTGAGGTGAGTGGATTGCCTGAGCCCGAGGGTTCGAGACCTGCCTGGGCAACTTGGCGAAACTTCATCTCTACAATAAATCAAAAAATTAGCCAGGCATGGTAGCGCGTGCCTGTAGTTCCAGCTATTTGGAAGGCTGAGGCAAAAGGATCACCAGAGCCCAGCGGGTCAAGGCTGCGGTGGCCAGGAGAGTGCCACTGCACTCCAGTCTGGGTGACAGAGTGAGACTCTAACTCAAAAAAAAAGAAAAGAAAAGAAAAGAAAAGAACCAGGCGGAATGGATGGGAAGGTAGAGTCCAAAGGGCACCAAAGAAAAACTTTCTAAAATTCAAAGCTTAGTCTAACAACAGCACTGAAAACAAGAAAGGGAACACTTCCTCTTTCCTTACTCCCTCTGTACTCAACCTTAACCTAATTTTTTTCTCTCAGTCCAGAATTCATTATATTAGTAGCATTATCATAAATATATATTTACACTGTGGGTTAAACAGACTTTTATGAGTTAATCCGAGATTCTATAATTGAAAATACTCCTTATATAAAAATGATTTGAGGCTGGGCTCGGTGGCTCAGCCTGTAATCCCGTGCTTTGGGAGACCGAAGTGAGTGGATTGCCTGAGCCTGCAGGTTCGAGACCCGCCTGGGCAACTTGGTGAGACCTCATCTCTACAATAAAAATAAAAAAATTAGCCAGGCATGGTAGCACGCCTGTAGTTCCAGCTACTTGGAAGGCTGAGGCAGAAGGATTGCCGGAGCCCAGCAGGTCGAGGCTGAGTGACAGAGTGAGACTCCAACTCAAAAAAAAAAAAAAAAGATTTGAATGTCAAACAAGTAATTTTGAATTTTGTCAAATTCAAAAATAAATTTAAAGCGTAAACTATAATTAATGCTTGCCTTCTATGTAAAACAAAGAGGATCAAATATGATGAATTCAAGAAATGGGATTCTCATTTGGGCACAGTGGTTCAAGCCTGTCATCCTAGCACTTTGGGAGGCTGAGGTGAAGGATTGCTTGAGGTTAGGAATTTGGGACCAGCCTGGACAACATACCAAGATGCCACCTCTACAAAAAAATAAAAGAAATTAAGTCAGATGTGGTTGTGCATGTCTGTAGTCTCAGCTACTTTGGAGGCTGATGTGGAAGGATCGCATGAGCCCAGCAGGTTGAAGCTGCAAGAGAGTTGTGATCATGCCACTGCACTCCAGTCTGGGAGACAGAGTGAGACTCTGACTCAAAGAAAATAAAAATTAAAAAATTAGCTGGGTCTGGTGGAGCACACCTCTACACTCAGTTACTTGGGAGGCTGAGGCTAGAGGATTACTTGAGCCCAGGAGTTCGAGGCAGTAGTGAGTTAAAATCATGCCATTGCACTCCAGCCTGGGTGACAGAGCAAGACTCTGTCTCTATAAAAAAATAAAGAAATTAAAAAAAAATTATGCCTCTCAAAGCATATTGGATGCGGATAAATATACCAGGTGAGCTTTCTTAAAAAGGCGGAGCTAAGATAGCAATCTGGTTAATTCAAGGGTCTTAGTTTCTGCTAGTCAAGAGTAAAGATGGAGATTTGGCTGGTTTCAGAGTGATGCCATTCCAGGTCATGTTGCTTTTGAGAGAAAGGAAGAGAAAGGGGTGGGTGCGCTGTTTCCTTCTGAGGTTGGTAAGAGAAGAACCTGCAACTGAACTGATATGACAGGAAAGGGATGATGTGTGACAAATTAATTTAGAGTAATTATTCTGGGATAGGGTTATCTTAGGGAGATAAATTATACCTGTTTCTGAAGTAAATGTGAAATTATTTGTGGATTGCTGGTGCACAAAACCACTTTCACAGCATACTTAGAGTCTTATCTATTTAACATCTTTCAAATGTAGGTATAGGTGATAACTGAGCAAGATTTTCCATTGAAGACCTCTGATACTGTTGTGAGTTACCATTTTTATTACTGTGAAGTTTAAGTAATGATTGTGATGCGAAAGCAAATGTTATTTGTATTTGTTCTTTATATAAAAATGATCGAAATGCCAAACATCAAATTAAAAAATAAATATAAAACACAATCTAAACCTATGCCTGCCTCCTATATAAGACATAAAGTAAGAGGATAAAATACAATGAATCCAAGTTTTGGAACTCTCAAAGCAGAACACTAAGTCTTAAAGTAATGTTTGGTTACTACATCTGAGAAAATGCCAGTTCAAAGCTGAGCTTCCTCTGTCCTTCCAGTATGAGTCTCTCTAGGTAGGACAGTTAAGGAAAATAACTTGGTTAAAATAAACCGTCCAGAGCCGGGCTCGGTAGCTCAGCCTGTAATCCCACGCTTTGGGAGGCTGAGGTGAGTGGATTGCCTGAGCCCGCGGGTCCGAGACCCGCCTGGGCAACTTGGCGAGACCTCATCTCTACATAAATAAAAAATTAGCCAGGTGTGGTAGCGCACGCCTGTAGTTCCAGCTACTTGGAAGGCTGAGGCGGAAGGATCGCCGGAGCCCAGCAGGTCGAGGCTGCAGTGGCCGGGAGCGGCCACTGCACTCCAGTCTGGGTGACAGAGTGAGACTCCAACTCAAAAAACAAAAAAAACAAACAAAAAAATAAACCGTCCATAGCTGGGCTCAGTGGCTCAGCCTGTAATCCTGCACTTTGGGAGGATGAGGTGAGTGGATTGCCTAAGCCCGCAGGTTCGAGACCCACCTGGGCAACTTGGCAAGACCTCATCTCTACAATAAATCAAAAATTAGCCGGGCATGGTAGCGCATGCCTGTAGTTCCAGCTACTCGGAAGGTTGAGGCGGAAGGATTGCCGGAGCCCAGCAGGTAGAAGCTGCGGTGGCCAGGAGCGGCCACTGCACTCCAGTCTGGGTGACAGAGTGAGACTCCGACTCAAAATAAATAAATAAATAAATAATAAAAATAAAATAAACTGTCCTAGGGGAAGAGGAGAGACTAGATCTAAACTGGGGGAAGCATGGAGGAGGAACAGAGAGAAATATGCCACTAAAAAAGAGGAGGACAGGCTCTGGAGAAAGGCTGGGACTTGGGCTGGTTGTTTCCCTCCTCTTTCCCCAGCTTAGTCCTCCTTTGTCCTCCCCTCTCTCATGTCTCCCCCTTCCAGCTCTCTCCATCTTCTTTCCAGCTCTCTTTCTTCCCTCTTATCCTCAACTCCAATCCTAATTAACTCCACCTGTTAATTACAGGTGTGGAATTAGGGCCCAAGTAGACTGAGAGAATTTTAAAAAGATGTCTAGCAGCAATACTAACCTCAGAACAGGGAATTAAAACACAGATACTTTGAAAAAGTCTTGAACACAGGTGGAGGGGTGTATGTAATCAGACTGCTTTTTCTTAACATCTAAACATACACGTTTGTTTGACTCTAAATTTAAATGCAGCATAATCTGTCAAGATTTAAGTGACTGAGCTTTAAAATATTTTTTACAATCAACAATACTATTGGTATTTTGGTATTTTGGTATTTTAAAATAGCACAGAACACTGGAATAACCAAAATTAATATCACAATTGCTAAAGTAAGTAAGTAGTTGTTTTCAATGGTCAGTGTATATTGCAATAAAACCTAGAGTTTGCATGTCTGATATGAAAGTTTATGCCATCCTGGAATAACACACTTAAGCCAGTGATGCTTAACTCTAGGTATACATCAAAATATCCCCACTCCCAATGATTCTAGGTTTGGGCCAAGGCATCTGTATTTTTAAAAGCTTCATAGGTGATTCTGATACACACTTCTTGTTTAGAGTGACTATCTTAGAGGATATTATTATACTCAATTTCCAACGTATTCTGCTCAGTCACAGCAAAACCTTAAGAGCTCATATGCAGAACTGCTTTGCTTACTAATTTCATCATCTCCTTGGGGGTTTTTTTTTTATTTGATAAGTACCCAAGTAGTAGTTGAAAAAACACATTTAAACTTCCCTTACTTCACCACCAGCAAGTTACTTAAAACTAAATACATCAAGTGAGAGTTAAAAGGTAATAACTTTAGAGGTAGGCTGGGAACCAGGTATTGACTTTACTGAAAATAGAGTTATCAATTTCCAGTATGAAATAAGGAATAGGTAGGAATGAAGCCAGGATAGAAAGCAGAAGGTATAGGATCATCAAATTCTTCCTAAAACACATCCTCATGGCATGGCTTCATTATTTTATTCACACTAGTAAGAACTCACCATGTATGCTCTATGCTACAGTTACTCCCACTAATATTAAAAATCAAGAGCTAACTGTACTATGTAGAAAGTATTACCTCAAGACAGAATCTATCTTTCAGACCATGTATTTTCATATGCTCTATGTAACAGTTACTCCCACTAATATTAAAAATCAAGAGCTAACTGTACTATGTGGATACTATAGGTTGGTATCTAAATCTCAATTAACTTCCTTTTATTTCTCATCTATGTATTATGAAAAACTAAAGTTTATTAACATACCTTGGGTCAAGAAGACTCCTCAAAAATTTGAAAAGCAAAACCTGGTTCTGAATAGAAAAACAATAAAAAAACAAATATTAAAACAAATTTTTCAAATTATGCCATGGTAAGGAGCTATTCTAAACTATGCCTTCAAAATGTACAGATATCTGGCTATTTTCCCTAAGCCCTTTGTACACATCTAAGAAATTTTAAAGTATCATTAGAGGTCCTTTATGTCCTGTTAACAATTCTAACTAATCACTGTTGCACATTCAATTTTGAGAGCAAAAGGAACATAAACATCCTGTTATCACCAAAAAATAAAAAAGACCTTTTCCAAGCAAATGCCAGAGCTGTTTCGAGTGCAAAGAACCTTGGAGTGGCAAGTGCCGGGAACTGCTCTGCTGATGGTGAGTTTTGGCTGTACTGATAGGTTCAGCCAAAACTCTGCCTCATCTGGTCCTCCTGTGACAGTGGGCTGCTGTGATATAGTTCATCTAGGGAGGGGGAAGTTTGAGGCCCAAGTTAACAACCACCAGAAGAAGCCCATTAACAATATAATCAACTACAGAAGACACGACAATCAAATTGCAACATATTAGCAATCAACATGCCATAAAATCTGGGTTCTGTTTCTGCCATTTACTCACTATGTGACTTTGTGTAAATCACTTATTCTCTGAGAAATTCAGTTTCCTTATGTGAATCCTCACTACAGCCTATGCCTTCTATGAGGATTAAATGAGATAAACCTTCAAATACCACATAAATATAAATAATGTTTCTTAGTTCTTGGGAAACTTAAGCAAAAATTATTGTTTTCTTCTTTTTTGTTTTTGTTATTATTTATTTATTTATTGACAAAAACTTCACCCTTAAAAGCAGGGAACTCTCAAAGCTGAAAAAGATTAATTTAGAATATGATTTTAAAAATATATTTATGTTTGTCAGTCTTTGATTTTCTATCATTTTCCTATAACTTTGTTTTATTTTATGTGACTTTCCTCCTGGTTACAACTTAAATTCTGGTTTATGCTTCATTTCAAGAATTCTGAAAACAATAGGCCAGAACATATTTTTTACCATCAAAAGTAAATATACTTTGTAAAATCTGTGCGAGATTCTTGCATAATCAATAAAGTTCTACAGTAAAATAAACATTTCTTCAAAAGAAATGTTGACCGGGCATGGTGGCTCAAGTCTGTAATTCCAGCACTTTGGGAGGCTGAGGTGAGAGAATTGCCTGAGTCCAAAGGTTCAAGACCAGCCTGGGCAACATGGTGAGACCTCGTCTCTACAATAAAATAAAAAAATGAGCCAGGAGTGGGTAGTGCATGCCTATAGTTCTGGCTACTTGGAAGGCTGAGGCAGAAGGATCGCTGGAGCCCAGCAGGTTGATGCTGGAGTGGCCGTGAGCGTGCCACTGCACTCCAGCCTTGGCGGCTCCAATTCAAAAAATAAAGTAAAATGAAGTGAATGTTGAAGACGTCACAAACAGACCACAGTAAAATAGCCACCTTTTTCTTATCCATTACACTTTTGCTTTTATGTATTTGTCTGATGAATGACATATTCAATTACCAGGCCTCTCTGTCTCTTAATATCCTTAAAGACTATTTTTAAAAGACAGAAAAAAAGAAGACATTGCATTGATAATCTTAAGTTTTAAAGGACAATGACTACAATACTATTACAACAGGTTAAATTTACCAGAACTGTTGGCTTTTTTTTTTTTAAGTTGGAGTCTCAATCTGTCGCCCAGGCTGGTGTACAGTGGCATGCTCATGGCCACCGCAGCCTCAACCTGCTGGGTTCAGGCGATCCTTCCACCTCAGCCTTCCAAGTAGCTGGAACTACAGGTATGTGCCACAAAACAGCTGACTTTTAAAGGAGGAGAGAAGCTCTAGAGGTTGAGATTAGTTTTAGTAAAAACATCCTCCTATCCCCCACTTTCACTGACCTGAATTTCATGTCCCTCCATGTCCTGGGCAGTGCTCTATCATCATACAAGTCAAACTAGTCTGGAATTGTCTTTTGACTTGTCTTCTGCCTTGAGAGCAGGAGTCACATTTATATGTTTTTGTATCCTCAGCACTTAATTTTGTTGGCCCAGAGTAAGTACATGAATATTCACTGAATTAATGGATGAGTCTTCATCATGAATTAATGTATCTCATCATTCTGGATAACCAAGCCTGATATCTGGGAGTTATTTTTAACCCCTCCCAACATATTCAACTAATTTCCAAGCCCTATACATTTTACTTCACAAATATGTCCTGTACCTATCCTCTCCACTGCCACTGACTTAGTCCTATTCTCACCATCTTCTGCCTAGACCTTCTGCCTTCTGTCTGGTCTCTCTCCTCCATCTGCTCTCGTTGCCAGTTCATTCTCCTCACTGCAATCCAGAGTTAATTTTCTATAAAACAATGTCATTCCATTGCTTAAAACACTCCAGTACTTCTCCAGTACACAGAAGATACAATTTAAATTTCTTTCTTTTTTTTTAGTTGGAATCTTACTCTGTTGTCCAGGCTGGAGTGCAGTGGCATGCTCATGGCCACCGCAACTTCAACCTGCTGGACTCAGGCAATCCTTCTGCCTCAGCCTTCCAAATAGCTGGAAGCACAGGCATGTGCCACCATGCTTGGCTAGTTTTTCTTGTTTACTGTAGAGATAAAGTCTCGCCATGTTGCCCAGGCTGGTCTCGAACCTGTGGGCTCAGGCAATCCTCTCACCTTGGCTCCTAAAGTGCTGGGATTATAGGTGTGAGTCACAGCACCCAGTCCAATTTAAATTTCTTAACATTACATACAAGAGTGTTCAACATCAGACCCCAAGGTATACTTTCCAGCCTCTAAAATTTAGCTTCTCCCCTCCAGCTTATCTCTTACAAGTTAATCTAATACCACTTCTACCACTGCCCCACCACATCATGCTTCACATAGACCTGACTATTTTTTGAGCATGCATGCTGCTTCATGCCTTCAAGGCATCATGTACCCAGAATACTCTTATATTGAAAGTACTTCCCAATTCTCTGCTTAAAAACTGATAACAATCATTCAAGACCAGTTCAGGTGTCTCTGGGTATTCTTGTCTGATATTCTTACAGTCTATCACTCTCCTCTCTTGTTCCTACAGCACTTTTTACATATCTCTATGTAGCTCTTTTAACATTGTACTGTAGTTATTAGTGCTTCTCAGCTTCATAGAAAAATTAAAGGAAAAGTTGTATTCTTATTTGTGTCCTAAGGGCCGAGCACACTGGTACAGAGTGGGGCCATAATAAGTATTTAAATGAATAAATTTCATATTTTTGTCTCTCATGCCAATTGCCACCCACTCACTGCTGTGGTTTTCAACTTATACTGCTATTCCCAATCACTATTATTGTCACTTGAGGACTCTGGGTTGTGCTTCAACCTAGAGTTGAAGGAACAGCTCTGGTTGTTCCTGTCATTGTCCTATTCTCTCTATCACTTGTGGCCATAACAGCAGTGAGGAAACTTGATGCTATCACTGCTGTGTAAGTAGAAGACTAAGTTCATTAAATAGTACTTCTAAGTGAGATTCTCAATATTCAGCATTCATTTAATTGCATTCTAGTTAAGATTTTCCAAGAAAAATTCTAAATAGTCAGTACTAAAGTAATCTGAGAGAGACAAAGTTCTGAATAAATAACATGAATCTCAAAGAGAACAGGGTTGTGGGTCCTTTAGCAAAAGAAAATGAAGGAAAAGAGAGGCTCTTTTGTGGGTTACAGTTTAGAATATGTATAAATTATAGTTCCAAAAATGTTTCTTTGATGTTAATATGGTATGCATAAAGATGAACTCCCTCATTTCCAAATTCAGAGATCATCATGCAAACTCCCAAACACACACACACACACACACACACACTCCACCAAAACCTAAGTGGAGATTTAATAATTGTCTTTCCACTAGATGTTTTTTTCCCATTATATTTTTCTAACATTTACCTGAAGTTTTTTAATAACTGCTTCAATCTGTCCAGAAAAATGGGTAGCAACCAGTTCTGCAGCTTTACATGGCTTCAGAGATACAAGTTCCTGGGGTTAAAGGAAAGACAAAGTCATCCTTAATGACTCATTGTAAACAGAATATCCATAGATGCGAGGCATGATTACCTACTTCAGTACTGTCACAAGCTTCCATGGTGCATCTCAGGAGACCCTGACATAGAGCCTTAATTTAAAGGCCACATTGCAAATACACAAAATTAGATATGTGCTATATAAAAACTCAGAATTTGATTTTAAAATGGCAATTCAGAATCCACAGAAAATGAAAGCACTACACAATTCCAGATTTTAGCCATGATATCTACAGGAGAAACAGAAGGAACAAAAGCTTCCCAAATCCCTTGTCACTGAATTTCACACTTAAGCTTAATGTAATAATTTGACAAAATTAGAAAGAATTTAGATGCAATTTTTCTAGCTAATAATTCTAAAACTTAATTTCTGGTGCTTGGTGGATTCAGACACTAGAAGTGTCTTGAGAAATAAACAATGTCCTAAGATTTAAATGAGACTAAAATGTCAACCACTGTTAATCAAACACTGTTAATAAGACCTATTTCTGTCAAATCTAAAACTTTTAATCTGCTGTCTCCTTGAACTTTCCTTGACACCACTGGTTATTCTTTTCTTCTTAAAACTCTCTTCTTACTCAGTTTCTGACACCTAATATTCTTTCCTACTGCGCCTTCTCTCTGAGAAAACTGTGACAAAATACAACCATGATAAGTGACTAAATGCAAAGACTGTATGTAGACCAACATAGTATATTACCAAATATACCATGTTAAACAAGCTATTGTGACTGCAATATTCATGATATATCTAGTAATTATTGTGTAGGCAGTATCTGTAGAATAATTAACTGACACAAATAATTTTAGTTTACACTATTTTAATGTACTACATCTCAAAAGAGAGAAGGTATAACTAATCAATATCACAATCAAAAAAGGAAATATTACCACTGCTCTACAGATATTATAGAAATAAGAAACAATTAATTTATGCCAAGAATTTGGATATACATATACAAAATGAATAAATTCCTAAAAAATATCATTTAATAAATTGCTTGGTAAGAAATAGAAAGCCTGAATTGATTTTTAAATATGAAAGAAATTGAATAAGTAGTCAAAAAATTTCTCATATAAACTCCAGGCACAAATAGCCTCAATGGTAAGTTCTAGCAATGAATTAAGGAAGAAATAACTCCAACATTAACTAAGCCTCTTACAGAAAATAGAAAAAAGGAAAATTTTCAGCTCATTGTATGAGGCTAGTAATACTTTGATACCTAAACACAGCAGGACAATATAAAAAAGCAAACAAATAGATCATTCTGAACCATGAATGTTGATACAAACATTCTAAATAAAAATAAAATCCAACAATGTAGAAGAAGAATAGTACATCTGGATCAAGTTGCACTTATCTGCAGAATTCAAGGTTGGTTTAATACCAATAAGATTTACCAGAAAAACAGAATAAGAGAGAAAGGGTGGTAATATTCAAAATCCACTTATGAGGAAACCCTTAGGTTACTAGAAATAAAATAAAACTTTCACAAAAATCCATATATTATACTAGCATTGGAAATAAAATTTTTAAAAGTATCATTAGCGACAGCATCAAAAAATACAAATGGTGACAGTAAATCTAATAAAAGATAGACAATCGCTACAGAGAAAATTATAAAATTTTTTAGAAAGATATTAAATAAAGGATTATACCATAATACAGTCATAGATAGGAGAACTCAATATTGTAAAGATTGCCAATTATCTTCAAAGTGATTACAGATTGAATACAATGCCTATTAGAATCATAAAGTTAAAAAATTTTTTGGTAGAACTTGATAAACTTATTCTAAGATGTATTTAGAAATATAAAGAGCAAACAATAAGCCAAAACTCTCTTAAAGATATCAAGACTTACAGCAACAATATATAGTATGGTGCCGATAGACAAATAGCCTAGTGAAACAGAAGGTTCAGAAAAACAGACCAAGCATATACTCCTTGATATACTTGGACAAGGTGCCACTGGGGAGAAACAGGAAAAGGCATCTGTAAAAACTGGGCATCTGTATTCTAAAAAATTAACTGGATCTCTACCTCATACTGCATACAAAAGTTGCTTTCAGATGGAAAGAATAAGAAAGAGAAAAAACAAGAATAAAAGGAGGACATACAGAGGGGAAAAAATTATTACTTAGACTATTTTTTAAAAAACTGGCTGGGTACAGTGGCTCACACCTATAATCCCAGTACTTTGAGAGGCTGAGGCAAGAGAATTGCTTGAGCCCAGTTGTTTGAGACCAGCCTGGACAATGTAGTGAGACTTCGTCTCTACAAAAAGAAAGAAAGAAAGAAAGAAAAAATTAGCTGGGTGTGATGGTGTGCACCTGTAGTCTATCTACTTGAGAGGTTGAGATGGAAGGATGGTTTGAGACTAGGAAGTAGAAGATGCAGTGAGCCATAATAGTACCACTGCACTCCAGCTTGGGTGTCAGATTGAGACTGACTCAAAAAACAAAACAACAGAAAAACTTGTCTTAAAAAAGAACCATAAAAGATTGAAAGGAAAAGCCACAGGGTGGGTGAAGATATTTGTAACATATAATGCTGAAAAGAGACTAACATCTATGATGCGTAAAGAAATCCTACATTCAAATAGAAAGGTAGAAATGAAAACTTTGCATTTCAACAAGCACTTCACAAAAGAGAAAATTTAAATGGTGAAAAGGTTGTCAACCTTGTTAATAATTAAGGAAATATAAATCTAAAACATAATGAAATATAATTGCACATCCATTAGATTAACAAAGTTTTAAAGTCTGGCAGGAATATAGAGCCAATGGAAACTCTCATACGGTGGTAGCATCCAGTGAAGTTTAAAATATCAATCTCAATTAACTAGCAAGTATATACTCTACAGTAGGGGTCCTCAATGGCACCAGTCCATGGCCTGTTAGGAACTGGGCCACACAGCAGGAAGTAAGCAGCCACAGAAAAAGAGCCAGTGAAACTTCATCTGTATTTACAGCCACTCCCCATTGCTGGCATTATCGTCTAAGTTCTGCGATAGAATTATCAGATCAGCAGCAGCATTAGAATCTCATAGGAGGGCAAATCCTATTGTGAATTGTACATGTGAGGGATCTAGGTTGCATGCTCCTTATGAGAATCTAATGCCTGATGATCTGAGGTAGAGCTGAGGTGATGATGCTAGCGTTGGGGAGCAGCTGCAAATACAGATTAACATTAGCAGTGAGGTTTGACTGCACAGAAACCACAATAAATCAATTGCTTGTAGACTCATATCAAAACCCTAACAGTGAGCGCTAAAGGAGTTCATGTACTTCAATTGCACAGCTGCATCTAGTAGCAGGCTTTAAGTCAGAATCCGACACTTATTGTCATCTGCACATGGCCTGCCCATTATCTTATTTACTCATTTACTTCTATCTGTGCCTCATTATTTTTTAATATATAATACAATATAATAATATTATTACATAAACAAAGTGCACAATAAATGTTATGTGCTTGAATCATCCTGAAACGATTTCCCTCCACCCAAGTCCATAAAAAATTTGCCAAAAGTTGGAGACCACTGCTTTACAGCAAAGAATATGAGTAAATATATATCAGAATCACTTGGAGGGGGGACTGAGCACAGTGGCTCACACCTATAATCTCAGCACTTTGGGAGCCCGAGGAGTGAGAATCACTTGAGCCCAGGAGTTTGAGACTAGCTTAGGCAACAGAGTAAGAACTTGACTACACAAAAAATTTTTTTGATTAGCCAGTCATGGTGGTGTGCACCTGAAGTCCCCGCTACTTGGGAGGCTAAGGTGGAAGGAACGCCTGAGCCCAAGAAGTTGAGGCTGCAGTGAGTTGTGAGTAACAGAGGGACAGAATGAGACTCTGACTTGAAAAAAAAGGGGGGGATGCTTGTTCAAACCCATATTGCTGGGCCCTACCCTCAGAGTTTCTGATTTAGCAGATCCGAGGCATAGACTGAAACTTTACATTTCTTTTTTTTTTTTTTTTGAGTTGGAGTCTCACTCTGTTGCCCAGACTGGAGTGCAGTGGCCGCTCCCGGCCACCGCAGCCTCGACCTGCTGGGCGCCGATGATCCTTCCACCTCAGCCTTCCAAGGAGCTGGAACTACAGGCGCACGCTACCACACCTGACTAATTTTTTTTTTATTGTAGAGATGAGGTCTCGCCAAGTTACCTAGGCGGGTCTCGAACCCGCGGGCTCAGGCAATCCACTCACCTCAGTCTCCCAAAGCACAGGATTACAGGTTGAGCCACCGAGCCCGGCTGAAACTTTACATTTCTATCAGATTCTTAGCTAATGCTATGATGCTGGTTTGGGGACTAAACTGAGAGTCATTGCCCTAGAGAAATGCATGCAGCCATGCTCAAGATGCACATATATGAACGGTCATGAACAGACTATTTTTAGTAGTCAAAAACTAGGAACAACTGAAATGTCCATCAGCAGTAGGATGGATAACCTGCGATATATTTATTAAATGGTATACTATATAATAAAGATGAACTGCAGTTACATACAACAAAATGTACAAACTTCTCAAAATGTTGGTAAAAATAAGATGAAAACAGAGTGTAATTTCCTTTAAATAAAGTTCAAAAACAAGCAAAACAAAAACATATATATTTATTTAGGGCAGCATGCACATGCAGTATCAGTGCCTAGCATAGCAAGAAATTATCACAAAAAACAGGATAATGAGTATATTGGGAAAGAAGGGGAGGCAAAGGATTGTGATCAGAAAAGGATACATAGGAAGAGTTTGGGGTACTAGAAGTATTTTCTTCTTGTTCTGGACCTAGGCTGTTCACTTTTTAATTTTTTTATTAAACTGCACATTTTATAAAATTTTCTGAATGTTTTTTATATTTCAAAATTAAAAATGTAGAAAAAAAATCTAATGAAAAATATTTTTTCTATACTGGAAAAATCATCTAGACCAAAGAATCTTTACCTGGAGTCCACAGATCCAATCTAAGAACAGCTTTTATGTGTCTGGGGATCCCTGAAACTGTAAACAGAATTATGGACTGATACACCTGTGTAATATTATGAAGGATAGGTCCAAATCTTTCATTAGATTCTCAAAAGAAGTCTGGAGCCCCAAATGTGTTAAGAACCACTAAGCTATAAACTATGAATATTGTCAGAACACTTCATTATTACTTCCCCCCCATGTATTTAATGTTGATTATATTTACATTACTGAAAACACAAAACTCCTCCAACAAAAGTCTATAATCTTATAATCGTGGCCTTAAGAGATATTAAGAAGTTCAAGGTGAAAAAATGTGCAGACATGGGAAAAAATAGTCAGCAAAAATAATGGTTGTATAGCAGAACTATTTCTTGCTTCTCCAGCTTGAGTTTTCTGCTGAGTAATTTATTTGCTCATTGATTAATTCATCACATTTCTCATAATGCAGACATAGCTTCATTTTTGGATGTCTGGAGTCCATGTGCTCAAACCATGTATAATGCAGGTGAGGTGAAATGAAAAATGAGTCATAATGTAACTACAGAGACTTGATGAAAAAGAATACAATATGATGAAAGGAATAAAAACATAAAACTTAAAATTAGAGAAAGTCTTGTAGGGCTCTTTTGCAAAGATATATTCATCATGTTGTAACAGGAACATGACAACATTAAATAACATATGCCATGTTCTCAACCCCATAGATAAGAGTGTGTAAATTACTTCAGACCACACATCTCATGACAGACTGTACTACATTTCACACCAGATGTTTCACAGAGGACACTGCTCACATTTCTAATCTCTCTAAGCTGTACTATCTTCAAGAAACCAAAGTATTCACAGCATAAGCAATGCTTCTCAAAGGTTTAGGGTTCTTTCTTATAATTTTTCATATCTATAAAAAAGTTTAAAACATGTTGAATTATCATATCTTTCACTACATCTCTAAGTTGATCACTTGTATGAAGAAGAATGAGAACAATTCTGTAGACATGTTATTTCCAAAAGCAAGATTACTTCAGTCTTTCTCTACTACTTTATTTTCAATAATCAGAAATAAACATAATAGAACAGATAAAATGACATAAAAATAAACATAAAACTATAGATTTCAACAAAACTGCTAACTCTGTTGGTTTCTGAGGTAAAGGGCATGTTATGAACATAAGGGAAGTGAAATTAGGAGTGATTTTTGGGTCCTCTTTCAGAATACATTTGGAACACATTCTTGTCACACATATAGTCTCTCCATTTGGACATGCATGGGTTTTTTTGTTTGTTTGTTTTTGAGTCGGAGTCTCACTCTTGCGCCCAGGCTGGAGGGCAGTGGCGTGCTCACGCTCAGGTGATCCTTCCGCCTCAGCCTTCCAAGTAGCTGGAACTACAGGCATGCACCACCACACCCAGCTAATTTTTTGATTTATTGTAGAGACGGGGTCTCGCCAAGTTGCCCAGGCTGGCCTCAAACCTGTGGGCTCAGGCAATCCCCTCATCTCAGCTTCCCAAAGTGCTGGAATTATAGGCGTGAGCCACCACACCCAGCCAAGCATGTTTTTTAAAAAGAACTTTTTCTGACCGGGCTCGGTGGCTCAGCCTGTAATCCCAGCACTTTGGGAGGCCGAGGTGAGTGGAATGCCTGAGCCCGCGGGTTCGAGACTCACCTGGGCAGCTCGGCGAGACCTCATCTCTACAATAAATCAAAAAAATTAGCCAGGCGTGGTAGCACACGCCTGCAGTTCCAGCTCCTTGGAAGGCTGAGGCAGAAGGATCGCCGGAGTCCAGCAGGTCAAAGCTGCGGTGGCCGGGAGCGGCCACTGCACTCCAGTCTGGGTGAGAGTGAGACTCCAACTCAAAAAAAAAAAAGAACTTGTAAAACAGCATGCATAAACAAAATCAGTGAATCAGTTGCCCCTAGCTAGGTCAGAATTATCTTCCTATTACATAAAGGAAAATACACCAGAGAAAGAATTCATTGTAGTGATTTTTCTATCTATTGGGTAATTTGAAGGAATGGTCCCCATCATGTGTTAGGAAAAAAAGACTAGTAGTACCAATAGACCAGAATCATTCTAAGAACTTTGTAAAAATCCACTAACATTCCACTTTGTTACTAGTTGATTGTACGTGGGCTATTTTCATAAGTCATGATATCATAGATTGCATTTGATACAGACTTTGTGAATATAAATATGAAGAATAATAATTACAGAAAAAAATGCCTTAATCCAGGGCCAAGCACAGTGGGTTATGCCTATAATCCCAGCACTTTGGGAGGCCGAGGCAGGAGGATTGCTTGAGCCCAGGGGTTCAAGACCAGCCTGGGCAATATAGTGAGACCTTGTCTCTACAAAAATTCAAAAAATTAGCCAGATGTGGTGGCATGTGCCTGCAGTCCCAGCTACTCAGGAAGCTGAGATGAGAGGATCACCTGAGCCCAGGAGGTCAAGCTGTTGTGAGCCATGATTGTACCACTACACCCCTGGACAACAGAGGGAGACCCTGTCTCAAAAAACAAACAAACAAAAAACCTTTAATCCCAAACTAAATCTACTTAATAATATGATACCACCATTGCTTAGTCATCATAAAGTTAATTTGAGTTAAACAACCATTCAAATGGTGAAGTTTAAAAAGTTGTGTTGAATCAGTACCTCAATATGATCCATTGCTTTCTGCCATACTGACTGCTTCTCCTCTACACTGTGTCCAGGAATGGATAAGATATTGTGAATGTAATTAAAGACTTCCTCCTGAAGAGCACAGACAATGAAATTTATTTATTCATTCATTCACTCAAGCCATATTTAGTTACTACCTACTATCTGTACCAGCCTTGGTAAACATCTATTATTTGGAAGTGAAAAACCATTTGGAGACAGTTAACTGATGGAAAGCTGACACTAAAGAGAAAGCAACTGCTTAAAATTTGGGGTAGAAACTTTTCCCCATTAATTCTGATTTCAATTTATTAACTTTCAATGACCTAATGAGGGAATATCACACTTTTGATTCTGTCCAAACTCCCAATTTCATCTCAAATCACTCTTGCTCCACCTATATTGACTTTTGCTTCATCTATATCATTTCTGTTCAATTCCTTGAACAAGTCAATTTTTTCCCTACCTCAGGTCCTTTGTATATACAGTTCCCTATCCAAGAACACTCTTCCCTTGGCTTTTCACTTGACTGGCTTCTCAAATTCAGTTTATGTTACTTTCTCTGAGGTCCCTTTCCTGGCTGCTCTACATAAATCAGTTCCCCATTATCCTCTAAAGTTGCACCCATTGTCTCATCCCTAGCACTTACCACAATTTGCAATCTTATATTTGGTTTTGTTTACTGTCAATTTCCATCATTAAATTATAAGTTTCAAAACTGCAAGAACTATATATATTTTAATTATCAGTGCATCCTTGGTTCAAAGCAAGCACTCAATAAAACGGTGGTGAATGAATAAAGAAAGCCTTGGATCAGCAAGCATATATCCAAATATTTCTACTGAACAGTTACTTCTACTAGATGGAGGCAAAAACTAAATTTAAAAAAAGGGTAAAGCACTTTCTTACTCACTTCTCTCAGTGGGTCACGTAAGTAGCAATCAATAATTTTGTCATACTGGTGTTCTCGTTCATACATAAATTCACAAATTTGATAGCTAGAATGTAAAAGGAAAAGCTTCAGTGTATCAAATAGGCAGGCAGTTAGTAGCTTACTGTCTTGAGAAGTTCACTCAGGCATACAAGTTAGTATTGAGAGACCCGCCTGGGCAACCTGGCGAGACCTCATCACTACAATAGATCAAAATGAGCTGGGCGTGGTAGTGCACACATGTAGTTCCAGCTACTTGGAAGGCTGAGGCGGAAGGATCGCCGGAGCCCAGCAGGTCGAGGTTGTGGTGGCCGGGAACGGCCACTGCAATCCAGTCTGGTTGACAGAGTGAGATTCCAACTCAAAAAAAAACAATGAATAGAGCAGATGTAATTTCTACCATTAAGTAAAGTTATGTTAAGTAAGGGAGATAAACATCTGCCATTTCCCTAAATACAGGAAATACAGGTGTGGTGGCACTATGTATGGATACTATGTTCATAAAAAAATTTGAGCCGGGCTCGGTGGCTCAGCCTGTAATCCCTCGCTTTGGGAGGCTGAGGTGAGTGGATTGCCTGAGCCTGTGGGTTCGAGACCTGCCCAGGCAGCTTGGCGAGACCTCATCTCTACAATAAATAAAAAAATTAGCTGGGCATGGTAGTGCGCGCCTGTAGTTCCAGCTATTTGGAAGGCTGAGTTGGAAGGATCGCCGGAGCCCAGCAGGTCGAGGCTGCAGTGGTCGGGAGCGGCCACTGCACTCCAGTCTGGGCGACGGAGTCAGACTCCAACTCAAAAAATAAAAATAAAAATAAATAATAAAATAAATTTAAAAATAAAAAATAAAATAATTTGAAAGCTGGGTACAAAAGAAATACTAAAGCAATAATGTATCACATAAAAAACTGTCAATATGTTAGATATCAATTTGTAATTTGCAAAAATTTAATATAAAGTTTCTCTGTTTGGACTTAAATATGTCAAATGAAACATTAAACAAACTAAATAGCAGTGTTAATACAGTATATTTTATTTGTTACGTCAAATTCTGCATGGTTTCTAATAAACCTAGGGTAACGGTTAAAAAAATATGAAATACCATAAAAATAGTAAGGAAACATCTAAAATAATAAACCATAAGGCTGCTATTCAATTTTCATATTAAAACAATTATACAAACATCAAATATATATACCCTGTCAATTTCTGAAAATTTTACTAATTTCTAGAATTCAATTGAAAGGCAAAAACACTTAAGATTTTGTTGTTATTTATTTAACCTTTCCTAATTAAAAAAGCAGCAATTTATCCATAAATTGGGTTCAAGTTAGAAAAGTGTCATGGAAAATTAACATATGACTGGAAAACAACTTACAACTCAGCTTTTTCTGCCATGCAGATGAGCCGACTCTCTTCAAATTGAACTATGCCTCCAGCCTGCAGCAATTCCAAAAGGACCTGAACATTTGAAATAAATGGGTAAAAACATTTTGGAATTTACTAGCTCTTTAAGAGTGCATTCAGTCATGCACCATAACTTTTATTGTTTTTCTTTTGTATTCTTACTTGATGATATTTTGACAAGTTTTCACACATACAAGAGGTTAGACTAACATAATGTTGATCATATTGTACTGAAGACTTATATAAAAATAAATAACTTGGCCTTTCAGACATGAAAGGAATACCACAGTGTTTGCAAATAAAGCCCTATTAGAAAAATGAAGTGAACCACCGCTAAGCTAAAAATGTCTGTATATATCCTTTCAAGAAATGAGTTTTTTTAACCTCACTTTTATGTCTTAAGGGTCTTTAAAATCAGTTGTCCACAGATAGTATCCATGTTTACAAGTTAATTTTTAAAAATTAGACATTGGAATTTTCATAACAGCACTATTCAAAATAGCCAAAAGGTAGAAAACATTCAAATGTCCATCAATGGACAAATGAATAAACATGACATGGTACATACATACAATGGAATATTATTCACCTTAAAAAGGAAGGAAACTCTGATACATGCTACAGCATGGATGAAACTTGAGCACATTATGCTAAGTGAAATAAGCCAAACACAAAAGGACAAATGCTATATGATTGCATTTATGTGAGGCACCCTAGCGTAGTCAAATTTGTAGAGACAGAAAGCAGAATGGTGGTTGCTAGGGATTGGAGGAGGAGAGAATAGGGAGTTACTGCTTAATAAGTATGGTGGTTCAGTTTGGGAAGATGAAAAAGTTCTGGAGATGAACGATGATGATGATTGCACAACAATGTGAAAGCCACTGAACTGCACATTTAAAAATTGTTAAAATGGTGATTTTTATGTTTTATATATTTTACCACAATAAAAAAAATATTGGGCTCATATAATTAACTTTACCACACTAATTAGCTGAAACAAAGGAATCCACATTACTACCTGTATTCAACATAATTTAAGAAACAATCAAAATTTAAGCAGCTGTTCTCTTTCCTAAGACAGCCTGTAGCAGTCACTGGACCACAGCTCTGCAGAGAAAGGGTCACTGTTGCTATCCTATGGTCTTTATCTGAGTCTCAACTTCCCAGCTGTGCACTAATACCATAAAAAAATCAGCACAACTCTCAAAGTATTTAATTTTACTGGTTTTTAATTTTACCGGTTTACTTACCTGACAAAGTTTGGCTATCAATACTAAGTGGGTTGACTCTCTTAGTGTTTCTAATTACGGTGGGTAAGCTTTTTTTTTTTCTGAGTCAAAGTTTCACTCTATTGCCCAGACTAGAATGCAGTGGCACACTCATAGGCACCGCAGCCTTGACTCGCTGGGCTCATGCAATCCTTCCGCCTCAGCCTTCCATGTAGCTGGAACCACAGGCGTGTGCCACCACACTTGGCTAATTTTTTGATTTATTGTACAGACGTAGTCTTGCCAAGTTTCTCAGGCTGGTCTCGAACCCCTAGACTTAGGCAATTCTTTCGGCTCTGCCTGCCAAAGTGCTGGGATTACTAGAACTAGAAGGGACCCTCAAGAAAGCGGCATAAATAGAAAGAAGTTGTAATTTTTTTTTTTTTTTTTTGAGTTGGAGTCTCACTCTGTCGCCCAGACTGGAGTGCAGTGGCCGCTCCCGGCCACCGCAGCCTCGACCTGGGCTCCGGCGATCCTTCTGCCTCAGCCTTCCGAGTAGCCGGAATTACAGGCATGCGCTACCACGCCCAGCTGATTTTTTGATTTATTGTAGAGATGAGGTCTCGCTGCCCAGGCAGGTCTCAAACCCGCGGGTTCAGGCAATCCACTCACCTCAGTCTCCCAAAGGCGCGGGATTACAGGCTGAGCCACCGAGCCCAGCAAGTTGTAATTTTTTACTATCTCACGGTAATTAATGAAGAGACAGATGGATTCTAGTCTCCAGAATGGCCAATCCTAATACAGTGGGGTTTTAGAACCATCTCACAAGTTGAGTGTGCCAATACTATGGATCCTATTGCTTTTCTGGTTCAGGATCACAGCAGTCAACATTGGTTACCAGATTAATGATACTGATGGGACACAGGGCATACCAAGAGCTAACTGTTGCCACATAAGACGGGTTCAGTCTACCTAAGCATTTAGTTTTATATAAACTCCTCCATTTAATCTATTTTCTAGTTGCCACTAACTTTAACTTAGTATTAGGGTGTGGCACAAGTCATTTCCCACTTATGTCTAGTGAAGTCTAGCACAGAAGAGTTTTTTCTGGCTTAGTCTATCTTCCTTCTCATTTTTTAGCAAAAAGATATCTAATAGGTCAGACCTGTTGTCTTTCAGAATGTCGGGAGTCATCGTCAGGACTACAGAGGAATTCAAGAACCTGGGAAAAGGAAAAGTATTTTATTTGATATCAGCATGCATGCAGCACTGTTAAAATAAAAACAACAATAACTAACTTTCAATATCACCAACTCATTCACTCAGCTATAATAAATACCACAGGCATATGTGCCTTCCCAACTGTACATGAAACATTTTAAGCTAAGTACAGGAAACACTTTAAGCTAAGTTTTAAAGCTAATAATATGTGCCTTATAAACATATTTCTTCACTATTTAGAAATATAATTAGAAGGCAGTGTTATTACTATATCTTAAGGTTCCTGATACGATAGACCAAGCAAAGCATGAACTTAGAAGTCAGACCACTTGAATTTGAATACTAACCTTGTTAACACTTAATAATAACATTTCCTGTTAATAATAACACTTAATAAGTATTACCTTGGATGACTACTTGATCTCTCCAGGCTTTAGTTTCCTTATCTGTAAGGATAACTATCCCTATTTCAGAAGTATTGAGAAGGTTGAACTAACATATACATATAAAGCTTTGGAACAACGCCTGCCACTATGAAGTGCTCAGTAAATGCTAGTCATTATTAGCTACTTTCTCCAGAAAAGAAGTTATTTTTTTTTCCACCTAGATACACAGGAGATATTTAACTGGGATTAGAAGACATCTTCAGAGTCAAAGTCATTTGTAAGTAAATTCAGATTTTCCTAAAGTAATATCTTCTCCAGATGATGGTCATCATAGTCTTACTGCCAGTGAGATGAGGTGATACTCAACTTGGAAAATTATTGAGCAAAGAATTCTAGGCAATTTAAAGCAACAGAATAATTTAGAGAACAGAATCTCTATAAACCAATCTCCACAAACCATACTGCCATGGAACAAGGTTATCAGGCAAAATCACACTATCTGGAACATATCATTAAAACACACACATACACATATACACACATAAACACACACACCCCTAACCTAGATCCAAAACCTGAACAGGCCTCTCCCTAAGACATTTATCCAAATTAAACAGTCTGTCATCACATTAAGAAACAGTGTAATCCAGTGAACTTTGCACAGTAAATAAAGGAAAAACATTTCCAGTTCTCATTGTTAAAAATACATACCTGATCAAAAAGTGTTCTGTTTACAAACAAAGTATTGTCAGGCTTTGCAAGCTGCCGAGCAAGAAATGTAAATAGACACCCCACTTGTGAGGGGGTAAAATCGGAATTCTCCACCATAACCTGATGAGTAAAGGAAACCATTTATTCAATACACCATCTGGTTTGATGCAAAAAATATATACAATTAGAAGGAGGGAAGTCTCATTACTGGAAACTCATGAAAAGATTCTTTTACTGACTGTGCAACAATTGAATTCAATGCCATTTAGAAGAAGCACAACCACTTGCATACTCTGAAAGGAAAACATTTTAGTGATTTTTGGCATATATCTAGTGCAACTTGGATGAGGACTGAATTGTTAGAGAGGTGGATGTGGATTTCAAATAAATATTAATTATGTTCCCCTCAGGAATTCTTAGAGAATTTACTAAAATTCAATTTAAATTAAATTAAATAGCCCTCCTAAAAATCTGTCCATTAACCAGGGAAAAAAGTAGCTTTGGGGTATTTTTTGGGTTTTTTTTTTTTTTTTTGAGTTGGAGTCTCACTCTGTCGCCCAGACTGGAGTGCAGTGGCCGCTCCCGGCCACCGCAGCCTCGACCTGCTGGGTTCCGGCAATCCTTCTGCCTCAGCCTTCCGAGTAGCTGGAATTATAGGCGTGCGCTACCACGCCCGGCTGATTTTTTGATTTATTGTAGAGATGAGGTCTCGCCAAGTTGCCCAGGTGGGTCTCGAACCTGCGGGCTCAGGCAATCCGCTCACCTTGGCCTCCCAAAGTGCTGGGATTATGGGCTGAGCCACTGAGCCCGGCCTGCTTTGGGGTTTAAGAGTGAGATAACCTAAGAGTGAAGGCATCCTAGAAAAAAAAGTAGGCTACCACAAACATCAATGAAGTAAATAGCTTCTGCCTTGTCTACAAGCAATGCCCAGAACAGATGATTTTGTATAACAGGCTTTTGACAATCACAGTGTCAAATCATAGTCATTCCTCTGCTTTAACTCAACTCACATCTCCTGAGTACTCATGATGTGTAAGAGAAAATTTAGTTCAACTGGTTGGAGAATGAATTTAAAAAGAAATAAGAAAAATAGCTTTTAAGATAAGCTTTAAAGCCCATGCAAAACTTTTGACAAGGAAAATGGCAGCAAATAGGGTAAAGCTGGCAGAAAAAAGACTGTGAGCAAAAGCACGGACACAAAAAATTTGAGTTTGTTGGGGGTACTACAATTTTCATTAGCATGCAGCAGCATAGATGAGGAGGAAAAGATCAGATGAAAAGGGAAGATTAGGCCTCAAATGTCATCCTAAGGAATCAAGAATTTATTCCACAGATAATTGGGAAGTTATTAAATGTCATCAACCAGGAGACTTGATCATGATCCATTCTGTACTTAGGAAAATTACCTTGTCAGCAAGGAATGTGATAAAATAGCAGAAGGAGGAAATAGAAGGCAGGGAGGTCAAGATACCAATGACTGCGGGGGTCCAAGGAAGAGGCAAAGGGTTCTGAACTAAGGCAGTGATTATGAAGATGGAAGGAGGAACAGATACAAAAGACACCTCAGAGACAGGACAAGTATTTCTATGTGTGGAAACATGTGGTTTAAAGGAGCAATAAAAAATGACAGATGTTGAACCTGATTAGTAGGTGGAATAATGATGCCATTCACAAAGAGAGAATGCAGAAATCTGGGAGGGAGGACCATGTATTGTTGCCAGCTGGCTGAATTCATGGGGGCAACTCTACAACAAATTAGAGCATAGTACCCTGACATATCTGCTGAAGTCCCAAGCTCCTTCCTTCCATACTCCATTCTAAGATAAATAAGGTTTCTCCCATCATAAAACATTTCCTAGCTTGAGATACAGTAAGGACATCTCTTTCTTTTACCCTTCCTGCTTCAGTCCAGTAATCATACTTGTTCAAGTGCATAATCATTATTGGAGTATGTGGATATTTCAAGTTATAAAAAAACTATCTCAGCAAGCCCTTCAGGTCCCCTCCCACTGTGGGAACTTTTCTGTCCTCTCAATAAGCCCTGTTTTAAAAAAAAAAAAGAAAAAGAAAAAAAACTATGTCCCAAATATATGACTGCTGCAGTGGTATAAATCCAATTCATAATATTCAAAGAACTTTCTAGATCTTTAAAATACTCAGTCATCACTCCTTTTCAGTGTCTTCTCTGTCTTTAGACCTTCTTTTTGCTTTATAAGTATAAACTCCTAAATTGTCTGATCCTACACACACATGTAGGAGAAAACAGCTCTTACTCAAAGCCAATTCCTCTGCCACCTCAGTGAACGTCTAATTGGTTATCATCCTACAAAGTGTCTACTTCTTTTTGACCTATTTCAGAGACCATGCTTACAATATTTTCTAGTCAATCTTGTAAAAAGTCACAAATAAACCATTTTTTCACTCTCTGTCTGCAGCCATTCAGCACACATAAAATTGCCCATACACCTGTCTTCTGGTCACTGCCTAGGCTCTTACACTCACCAGCCCCATAAAAAAATACACTTTAACAAATCAGCACACCTCTAGCACCAGAAATGAGATAAATGATCTCAGGAGTTCATTCTTCATTGACTCAAGGTAAATATCTTTAAAATCTAATTATAGAGTTGTGGGGTACAAGTAAGAGTTTACTGCATAAGTAGGCTGCATGCAGTTCGTGAAGTTGACCTGAGGTAAATGTTTTTGAAACAACATTTAAGAATGGCAATTCATCATAGTAATAATAGTTGCATACTTCATGGAACTTCATTCTTTTCATTTGAATTATTCTTCCAACTTAGTACAGTTTTAAATTCAAATTTCAATTTAATCAACTTACAAATACTTCTTAAACATCTGCTTCGTTTCAGGTATTGTGCTGGACATGCTCTAGGCATGCTAAAACAATGACCACACCTCCCAAATAATAATGATTAGAAGAATCCTCACAGTCTCAATCTTCAGGAAGTTCAAGTCTAGACAGGAAAATATGTAAACACTGCGATTCGGTATGTTAAATGCAGCATAGTGTTGTGTGAACACAGAGGAGCAACTAACCTAGAAGTGTGAGAGAGGATTCAAAAAGTTTCTTATGGATGTTATTTGAGTTCAGTCTTGGAAAATGGTTAGGAATGGAGCAGTCAATGAAAGAGAAGAAAAATGCATCATAGGCTGGAAAAAAAAAAAACCATTCAAAGTACAATATACCATAAAGACAACACAGAAAGTCTAGTGTATTCCAATAATTTAATATGGCTGAGAAGTGCATGATACAGGGTGTGGGGGATTGAGAAGGTATGTTGAGGTGGGGAGGTAGTTGAGAGAGGGGAACAGTTATAAAGAAGTATTTGGACCAGAAAATATAGAAGAATCTTGGATGTCGTGTTAAACTCTTAAGATGGATATGGCAGAAGTTACTACTTACACTCCAACATCTATTCTTTCCTCCTAACTTAGAAACAGAACGCCTCATGTTTAGCTGAGCATGTGGTTACCAAGAACACAGATGATGTTTCTCAGCATCTCTTAGCAACTAAGGGGCCATATACCTAAGTTCTTGGCAATATGATGTAAGCAGAATTACAGTACATAACTTTTAGGAAGTTTCTTTAAGGAAAGGCAACACTTCATCTTTTTCTACCTGCAGGTTGGTTAGAATGCAGAGGTAATGGCTGGACCCTGAGCAAACATATTGAAGACAGAAATCACATACTAAATATAAACCTAAGACACAAGAAATCTGCGTCCCTGATAAGTTTATGAACCAATCTATTAGAATAGGCTGCCTATTTCTAGACTTCCATGAGAAAAATAAACTCCCATCACAATAGACCTCTTGCTATTTTGAGTTTTCTCTCTCACAGCAGAACTTAATTCCAATTGACCAACAGAAGTGCCATAGAAGAATGTTAAGAATAGGGAGATTATTTAGGAAAGTATTTTGGAAATCTGGGTGAAAATTCTCTATACTAGCTACCTGAATCAAATTGGCATTATCTGAGAGCTTAGCAAACCTGTTCTTATAATCATCACTGCCTATCTCACAAAGTAGCTCAAAGAGATAAAGTATGCGTTGAAAATTATCAAGAACTATTACACATGTAATGCATTGATGTTATGCACAACTAGAAAATATTTTAATACTGTTCTCTTGTCCAAAATGATCTAAAAGTCACTAAAAAGAAGAAATTTCCATTTTACAGTCAAATGAACAGACTGAAAATTCTAAGCTTTCAACTGCAAGAGGAAACTGGCCTGCTTGAAGTTATGCAGATGGAAAGAAGAATAACCTGTCTCCGCATTAATTCATTAGCAGCAGCTGAACTCAAAATAGCTTGCACTGAATCTAATTAGATTTATATTGAGATAATCAGCTCAATATGCCTCAATCATTTTTAAGTGTCACTTATCATCTCAGTGCCGTGGTAAAATATGGCACTACCTTAGCAACAAAGTGATGCTGGTATGAGACAGAAGATTCTTCATGTTAATTATTTTCTCAAAGCATTCTGAAGTAAGCCTTTATTATTACACACAATTATACTAAAATAGCAATGACCACAATATACATTTCTCAAGAATAATACTCTGGATCCTGGTCTCCAGTCTAAAGCTGAGATACATTCAGTTTTTAAATTAATGATTAGGATTTATTCAGCTCTTCAGGACAATGATGCCATAATAAAATTTTAAGATATGACTATAACATTCCACTAAAGATTATTTTATACCCTGCTATAAAACAATTCAATTATCTTAACGTAAGTATCAATATAAAGACATGTACTCTCTGGATACTTACTTTCAACAAAATATCCACAATTCGCTGTTGATATTCCACAGCTTGCTTGTCATTTTTAAAATCTTCAAAGGTCTAAAAGGGAGAAAGAAATTTTCAAAAGTAATTATGATCTGCACATTTTGGAAGAAAACAAATTATTTAATTATTGTTAATAAAATCCAAGTAATTCTCAAATAAGATAAACATCCTAATCAGGTTTTTCCTTTTACATCTTTAATGAGAAGTTATTTGTAGTGAGTCAAGTGAGTCCAAAGCTATAATATTTAATAGTACAACCAGCCGGGCTCGGTGGCTCAGCCTGTAATCCCACGCCTTTGGGAGGCCGAGGTGAGTGGATTGCCTGAGCCCGCGGGTTCAAGACCCGCCTGGGCAGTGAGACCTCATCTCTACAATAAATCAAAAAATCAGCCGGGCGTGGTAGCACGTGCCTGTAATTCCGGCTACTTGGAAGGCTGAGGCGGAAGGATCGCCAGAGCCCAGCAGGTCGAGGCTGTAGTGGGGGGGAGCAGCCACTGCACTCCAGTCTGGGCGACAGAGTGAGACTCCAACTCAAAAAAAAAAAAAAAATAGTGCAAGGTATTCCGAGACATTTTATTTTATTTATTTATTTGAGTCAATGTCTCATTTTGTTGCCCAAGCTAAAGTGCAGTGGCATAATAACATCTCACTGCAGCCTCGACCTTCTAGGCTCAGGGGATCCTTCTGCCTCAGTCTCCTGAGTAGCTGGAACTACAGGCATGTGCCATCCTGCCCAGTTTATTTTTCTGATTCTTTTCTAGAGCAAAAATCTTGCTCTAAAATGTTGCCTAAGTTGGTCTCGAACTTCTTGGCTCAAATGATTCTCCCACCTTGGCCTCCCAAAATGCTGGAGTACAGGTGTGAGCCACCGCGCCCAGCTGGTATTCTGAGACTTTAAAAAGTCACTAAGAGGTATAAAACTCTGAGAAGAAAGGAAGGCAAAGTCTATAAGCAAAGAAAAAGAGAAAAAACAATAATGGCAAGAGGCAATTTGGGAGCAAAGGTCTGAGAACAGAAGGATGAAATATAACATGCTCAGTCATCATTCAGTCTGTTATTTGGAAATAGCTAAGACATAGTTTATTAACTGACATGAAAAATAACTTTCATAATTTCCATATCAATGAAAAAAATTATACCCAAAGATAGGTGTTT
Source organism: Cephalopachus bancanus (assembly GCA_027257055.1). Lineage (NCBI taxonomy): Eukaryota > Metazoa > Chordata > Mammalia > Primates > Tarsiidae > Cephalopachus > Cephalopachus bancanus. Next base: position 1,864,792 of record JAPVLO010000098.1, on the reverse strand, counting down.
AAAAAATTATTATGGCAAAACTGTTGAAATGTTAAAATTCTCAAGCCTTATTACAAAGAATAGTTATTCTATTCTTTTCTCTCTCTTTTTTTTTTATAGCTGTGGGGTTCAATTTAGGGTTAGGTATACAAATGTTCATTATGCAGGTACCCTTGGTTGATGAGGTATGCCCCTCCGTCCCCTGGCAGTTTCCCTCAACTGCCAATCCCACTCCCCCTCCCCCACCAGTGTCCCACTACTGCCAATCCCTTTCTTATAGTATTATGATAATTGTTCAAGGTCCACTTATGACTGAGAACACATGGTACTCTGTTCTTTGTTTCCAAGTTGCTGCGAAGTCTGTATGTTTGTCCATCTTTATGGCTGCATAATATTCCATTGTGTATATGTACCACATTTTTTTATCCAGTCCAGCTTTGATGGGCAGCATGGTTGGTTCCATGTTTTTGCTATTGTGAATAGAGCTACAGCAAACATTCATGTGCAGATATCTTTTTTTGTAGAATGGTTTGAGTTCCTCTGTGTATATTCCCAATAGGGGGATTGCTGGGTCATATGGAGGGTCAATTTCTAGTTCTTTCAGAAATCGCCACACTGTCTTCCAAAGAGGTTAGTTATCCTATTCTTAAAACACTGCCAAGAATGGCAATTTTTATTTTATGCCCCTGCTTAAGTAGAGCCAAATGTACTTTGAATATAAATGCATCAAAATACATTACAATGCCAGATTCTGTTTGGCAGTATATGATAACAGCATGTCACAAAAACACCTACTATATTTAGGATACATGTATAAAGAAATTGAAATTGTATCCACTATCAAAACACTGAAGTGAAAATATTTACTAATAATAAGAATGAAAGATCGGAAAAGCTTTCCTACGGTTTTCACTTAGCAGATTAGGCTCTGAAAATATTTAAATTCACATAGCAGCCAGGCCTGGTGGCTCAGCTTGTAATCCCGCGCTTTGGGAGACTGAGGTGAGTGGATTGCCTGAGCCCACAGGTTCGAGACCCATCTGGGCAACTTGGCAACCCTCATCTCTACAATAAATCAAAAAATTAGCCGGGTGTGGCAGCACGCGCCTGTAGTTCCAGCTACTTGGAAGGCTGAGGTGGAAAGATCACTGGAGTCTAGCAGGTCGAGGCTGTGGTGGCCAGGAGCATGCCACTGCACTCCAGTCTGGGTGACAGAGTGAGACTCCAACTCAAAAAATAAATAAATAAATAAGTAAATAAATAATAATTTAATAGTTTATTATATTATTAACCTTATAAAAGTAACATATGCTCCTTAGGGAAATTTTCTCTATCTCATAGAGTTAACTACTACTAATATTTAGGTGTATTTCTATCCTGTCTTTTTCTCTCCAAATACTGTATATATATGTGTATTTTACATATTTGTGTGCCTGCTGCTTTCACTAAACACTATAAGCATTTTTCCACACTGTCAAACGTTTTTCAAAAAACAACCACACTAGTATTTAATTGAGAAAATACATCATATTTTATATAATTATTTCCCTAGAAGCATTTTCACAGAGAATCTGGCTCGCTCAAATTCATCTCTAGTTAAACATGTGCACAGGTGTTTTCAGCAAAAAGTGACCATGTTCCATTTCAACTTCAGTTATTTCCACTATCATAACCACCATATCTCCTTCAGAGCCCACTTCCATATTTAGTATGCCAGGTATTATAAGAATATAATTTATGAATTTATGAAATTAGAGACATACCACATCTAACCCAGCTGCTCTCTTTAACTTTTTGATGAGTGTGTGTTGGAGCTGGGAAAAGATGGTGTGCCAGGGTTGGGGGAGGGGGTTAGGGGAGCAAGAAGAGAAAAGAGAAAGAGAAAGGGAGATAAGGAACTAGAAACTACACTTGATCTTAGCCAAAAGGCTGAGGAACTAGAAAGAAACAATGAGTAGCACAAAAAAATTTTAAACATTTGAAACCTTGATTTACTGATAGGGCACAAAAATGTACCTGCATAAAGATTATTATTTTTCTTTCTAGAAAAAAAAATGATTGCCCTGGCTTCTTTGAAAATACCTTAAAATCATACTATCTCTTACCAGTGCCAATACATTTAGAAATTCTCTTGTGTCAAAATGTAGCAAAGTTCGTACATAAGGATAGATTTCTTCCTCAGGGGAAGCTTCTGCTGAATGTAGGCGAATTAGAAATTCAAAAACCTGCAAGTTGAAAAAAAAAAGGTGAAAATTCTCTCCTGACAAAGTATCTTGCTGAAGCAATGATTCCCATTTGGGTAAAATAAAGGCAGGTTTGATTCAATCTAAATTGATCACTATGTTATAAGTTCTCTCTTAAATTCTTTCTTAGCTATGATTACTGACTTTAGTAATAGCGTGTAGGCTCTCTCTATAACAGGTGATAACTCCTGACCCAGGTGTAATCCTCAACTGCAATTTGTCTTCAGTGCATTTTAACAAGAAATGTAGACAGTAAACATGCTATGACAATATTACCAACCTGGTTTTTAACCAAGGGAACAAGATCTTCAGGGATGTCACCAAGGGGATAGGCACGACCTGCTAGACTACAGCTAGAAGAAAAGAATGAGAACAGATTTGGTGACTCATAAAGGGATAACTTTCAAGTGAGTGACACATTATTTCTCAAACTTGAGATACTAGTTCATTTTTAAGCAGGCTCAGCTTTTGTCAGTTAGGTCAAATCCAAACCAGAGCAAGATGACATCCAGTTCAGAAAATGCGAGTGAAAGAAATGGTGGTAAAGGAATATCCTGTGACTGAGCAGGGGTTTTCATTTCTACATATGTTTCCAAAGAAAAGCCCACACTGCACTAAGGGAGCAAGAAGGAATGAGGAAAGACTATCTAAAGGTTTCACACCAAGCATCAAGAAAGATGGTGCCTAATGGCACCATTAAACTATGAATTACCTGTTAAAAGCCTGATGTCCTCAGATATTTTTAAACCAGTGGCTCTAAGAATGGTGATTAAAGATAGAGGAAAGGCCAGGCATAGTAGCTCATGCTTGTAATCCCAGCACTTTGGGAAGTCAAGGCAAGAGAATTGCTTGAGTCTGGAAGTTCAAGACCAGCCTGGGCAACATAGTGAGACCTCATCTCTACAAAAAAATTAGCCGGATGTGGTAGCGCATGCGTGAAGTCCCACCTACTCAGGAGGCTCAGGCAGAAGGACTGCTTGAGCCCGGGAAGTCAAGGTTGTGGTGAGCTGGGATTATGCCACTGCACTTTGGTTTGAGCAAAGAGTAGGATGTGTGTGTGTGTGTGTGTGTGTGTGTGTGTGTGTGTGTGTGTGTGTGTGTGTGACAGAGAGAGAGAGAGAGAGAGAGAGAGAGAGAGAGAGAGAGAGAGAGAGAGAGAGAGAGATGGGGAAAGAGCTAGTCCTAGTCTAATAAATATCTGGGCCTGGCTCATACCTATGATCCCAGCACTCTGGAGGAAGAGGTGAGAAGATTGCTCAAGCACTGGGGTTCAAGGTCAACCTGGGCAACCTGATGAGACCTTGTCTCTAAATAAATCAAAAAATTAGCTGGGCATGGTGGCACGCAGCTACTTGGAAGGCCAAGGTGGAAGGATCACCTGAGCCCATCAGGTCAAGGTTGCAGTGGCCATGAGTGTGCCACTGAACTCCAGCCTGGGTGACAGAGTGAAACTCGAACTCAAAAAAAAAAAATAGTCTGGAAAATGTCTGCAGTAGGACAAACCTTAAGGGAGAGAGAGAATCTGAAGAGAAATCTGAAGAGAAATTCACCTTACAGTTTCACCTCTAAATCAGATCTCCTTTGTGCCTAATGAGCTGGGCCGAACGATTACAAATGTCTTCTGAATATGTCTTCCTTTTTCCTATTTTTTTTGAAGGGGAGGCAAATTTTAATCCTTTTTGAACTTATCATCAATTTTATTTTTTTCTTTTTCTTTTTTTTTGAGTTGGGGGGTATCACTCTGTCACGTAGGCTGGAGTGCAGTAGCACACTCATGGCCATTGAAGCCTTCACCTCCTGGGCTCAGGCAATCCTTCCGCCTCAGTCTTCCAAGTAGCTGGAACCACAGGTGTGCACCATCATGCCCAGCTAATTTTTTGATTTATTGTAGAGACAAGATCTTGCCAAGATGCCCAGGCTGATCTTGAACCCCTGGTCTCAGGCAATCCTCTCGTCTTGGCCTCCCAAAGTGCTAGGATTACAGGCTTGAGCCACCATGCCCAGCCATCATCAACTTTCAATGTTAGATTAAAGACAGATGGATACCAGCATATTTCTTTCTAAAGATGATACAGATGATAAAGCAATAAAAGCTGTTATGCTCTTCTGCACTAAATAAACAATGTAACAAGTGTGAAATAGGTCTCAAAGTTAACTCTGAGGCTAGTCAGAAGCTAAGATGATGCTCTGGCAAGTTCCATCACCTTCCTACCTTCCTACCAAACAACTATCTAAAACATCTATATAAAAGTTCTGTCAGTCAGGCTCGGTGGCTCAGCCTGTAATCCCGCGCTTTGGGATTAGAGGTGAGTGAGTTGCCTGAGCCCGCGGGTTTGAGACCCACCTGGGCAACTTGGCGAGACCTCATCTCTACAATAAATCAAAAAAATTAGCCGGGCGTGGTAGCGCACGCCTGTAGTTCCAGTTACTTGGAAGGCTGAGGTGGAAGGATCACCGGAGCTCAGCAGGTCGAGGCTGCAGTGGCCAGGAGCATGCCACTGCACTCCAGTCTGGGTGACAGAGTGAGACTCCAACTCAAAAAAAAAAAAAGTTCTGTCAAGATTCAATTCTGAGCTTGTATAGTCCACTGGAATGAACTCTGCTCTAGGAGTCAGGAGATAAACATTCCAGTTCTACTTCTGTCACTAACTTTTTCATGATTTCAACAAACCTCTTGCCCTTATATGTGAAATAGAGACAACATATATTCCACAGAGTTGTCAGTAGTAAAAGTAAAGTACTCTATACCAGGATTTCTCAACCTCAGTCCTACTGATATCTTGGGCCAGATAATCCTTTGTTGTGGGGATTACTCTGTGCTTTTTAGGATGCTTAGCAGCATCACCCCCAGTTGTAACAACCAAAAATGTCTCTAGACATTGCCACACATCTCCAGGGAGTGAGGGACAAAATCACCTATTGTTGAGAACTGTTGCTCTACATAAAAGACCTTTGAAAAATAAAAGTTCTGACAAGAGTACCTCTAAAAATACAGAAGGAACAGAGATAAATAAAAATATCTTACCTAATATATACAAGAAGCTTATTGCCCATAACAACTTGTTCATCTAAAACAGAAAAATGATATATTCAGCAATTCTCTCTCAAAACCTTTTCAGAAATGTAATCTTTATGTGGAAACAAAAAATAAAACTTGGCATTTAAGGTGAGGTAAATATATTCCTAAATAACAGAAAATTGACATAAGACTACTTTAACTATTATTTTTGAATTTCTATTAGTTTCTTTTCACAGACACAAAATCAATATGAGTTATTCAAGAATACAACTGAATAGCAGAAGGAATAGATCTGAGAGTAGAGAAATATGTATTGCTAACCAAATCACTAGTGGGGACCAGGGGAAAGCGTAGATTAGGCAATGACTTGACATATTGTAGATCATGACCACTTAATGAATATTAAGGCATAACTATGCTGTCTTTCTCATTTGTAACATGGACTTTCACCACCTACATTTCTGAGACAGTAACTGTTTCCTAACGTTTAAAGTAACCTGGACTAAATGATCTTTAGGACCCTGTCTACTCTCAGTATGTAAACAATGTAAGACTATCATCTAGTGATACAAGTCTATTCTTTGACTAAGGGAAATCAGAAGGACAATTTGACTAAACTTTAGGCCAAGGGGCCAAGGGCAGATCATAGTATACTGACCATAAGAATTTGTGGTGGTGATAATGCAAAGCTGAAGGTTCCATTTTTGTATATGAATACTGGACATAACAGAAGCATGTGCACATCTTATTAATAACCTTTTATAAACACTCTACATTTGTAATGTTATTAGTGCAAATAAATGTGAATTGGTGAAAATTAAATGAATAATTACATTTTGCTCTAGTTCCCAAATGTTATTTGATCCAATTCAACCATTATGACACATGATGGTTGGTGATAATCACCTTACTGGAATGCCAAGTTGCTATTTAATGGCTTATCAGATAAACACCTTTCTTGCTAGAAAATCTCAAATAAAGTATACCTAGTTCATGATATTCCCAGAGAGTTAGATTTACTTGACACACCTACTTCCATTATCCCACTTTTATGAGTTTCTTAAGAGCAGAAACTATGTGTTATCTCTGCATTTCTAGCATCTAGCATAATATCTGGCACATAAATAGGAAATTAGTAAATGCATACTGAACTGAATTGACATAGTACTTAATTTTCTGTAAGTTTTCTCTTTCCAATATCTTCTTTTAGACAATTTCCTGTTGTAAAAACTCATCAATTCCATTTGGATTTTTCATTACTCCACTTTAATTTCTGGTAGATGTATGTGTGAAAGGCAATTTTCAAGTTTATTTTTAAAAGATTAGGTTCAGAACCGCTATTAGGTATGAGGGATTAAGCCTAAAAAATGATCATCCCCCCTGCCTGCCCCAGCCTGTATAGTAAAAAACTGCAAAACTTGGACATAATATTGAAAGGACAGACCGAGAATGGGAAGCCATTTTTCATCTTGTTCTTAAACCCTGACACAATGATAAGGAAGTAGAAGCTATGCTTTTGGAGAAATGCACACTTTAGGTATAATTAACTTTACCGACTTTGTCTTTTCAGAAACAGACTTCCAAGTATCTGAGGTATCTCATAGTGGCAATCGAGCTTGCCTAGAATAAAGGGAATTTACAAGGCCTAAGACATCATGCATTGGGCAAGGACTGTAAAAGTCATGAAACTTGTAATTACAAAAGTTATAACCACTCAGAGGGAGAACAGGAGGGGATTCGATCTTCCAGTAAATTGAGCACTACCTCCAGGGAAGCCAAGGATCCCCCAAAGCTACCCACTGGGAATGCCTAGGAGATAAGCGGAGGTACATCCTCCATTGGGTCTAAGGAATGTGTTTGGGAAGGTGCAGAATTAGAATCCTTGTCACACCCTTCTCTAGGGGTTATGATGATGTGGGCGGACATTAATGGGTCTCTGTGTCACAGGTTCTCCAAGACATCCACAGGTGGTAGATAAGGAAGTCCCAGCAGTCACGTCCAACATCTCCAAGAGAAGGATTTAAGGGGGGGGCACCCTACACCATCACACTCACCTAGAGTATAGGCCCACTCCCTGTATGTGGGGGGTGAACTTTTCTTAAATAAATCTTTTCTTTTCTCACCTCTGTGTGTTGCAATTCTTTGCAATTTACTCAGATTTCTGGGTTCTCGGCACACACCTCCGGCTTGCCAGCCCCAGCAGTGCTGCATGCCTCACCTCGCCTCTCCACCCTTACCCTGTCCCTGCCATACCCAAACAAATATAAAATTTAATGACTTGAAGTTACTGAAGTATGAAGAAAAAGATATAACTCTGATGGGGAGTTCAGGTTCACTGATGGGGAGGAGAAAGAGCCAGCCACACTTTTCGTTTTCATGATCTTTCCCTGGATAAGTATACTCTGAAATACACACATGGGGAAGGATGGCAGCACATGGAAAAGCCCTTAAATCTTTCTGGCCTTGTGAAGTCAGGAAACCATGAATGTGGAAATAAGTGCTTTCCCAAAGGGAAAGAGTCAAAGAGGGAATACCCAAACTGTTTGCTTCCATCTGTGACTGATCCTTAAACCAACACTCAGGAAAAAGCTTTAACACAGCTTAGCCAAAAATGAAAAATCAGGACCAAGCATGGAGCTCCCTCCCTGAAGGTTTTGAAGTGTGAAGAGAAGCACACTCTGGTGGGGAATTGATTCACTTGCAAAAGGACAGATCAAGAGTGAAAAGCCATTTTTCATCTTGTTCTTAAACCCTGACACAATGATGAGAAAGTAGAAGCTATGTTTTGGAGAAATACATACTTTAGATAAAGATTAACCTTGCTGACTTTGTCTTTTCAGAAACACAGACTTCCTGGTGCCAGCTATCAGAGGTATCTCTTGTCTTTGTTAGTAGGGCCAGGCAGAAGTGGCAATCAAACTTGCCTAGAGTAAAGGGAGTTTACAAGGCCTAAGGCTTCACGCATTAGGCATAAGTTATACAAATCACAAAACTTGTGATTACAAAAGTTATGCAAATCACGGGACTTGTGACTGCTCAGAGGAGGGAGTGGATGGGTATTCAATCATCTAGTAGATTGGGCGCCATCTGCAGGGAAGTCAAGGATCCCCCCCCAAGTTGCCCAGTGGGAATGCATAGAAGTGCACCCTCCATTAGCTCTAAGGAATGTTATTCAGGAATGTTCAGGAGCACTGGGATCCTTATCACGCCCTTCTCTAGGGGCTGTGATAATGTGGGCAGACATTAGTGGGTCTCTGTCACAGGGTCTCCAAGACATTCACAGATGGTCAATACAGAAGTCACGGCAGTCACACCTACCTGACTGCAACATCTCCAGGGAAAAAGATTTAAGCCAGGACTCGGAGGAGCTATGGGGTCACACTCATCTAGAGTGTAGGCCGGCTTCCTGTCTGTGGGAAGCGAACCTTTCTTAAATAAATCTTCTCTTCTTTCACCTCTCTGTGTGTTGCAATTCTTTGCATTACTCAGATCTCTGGTTTGTCGGTGCCTATCTCCAGCAGGCTGGCTCTGGTGGTGCTGTGCTCTCTCTACCCATCCACCTTCACCCTAACCATGCCCTAACAACTTGGAGAAGAGGAGACAGAGAGTTGCACAGGCAAATTACCATCACTCAGGCTTTTAGCCTGAGACAAAGTGCAGACTATGTGGCAAGCACAATAGAGCTGTGGTGTGCATGGAAAAAGCAGCAATCTTTCTGGCCAGGGGAACCAGAAAAGAGAAGTTAGGAAACCAACAGTTAAAAAAAAAAAAAACCAGCAACAACTGGGGGAATCTTGCAAAGAAAAGAGCCAGAGGAGGAATCCCCAACTCTGCTCACATCACTAATTGATCCTTGAACCATGTGTATAGATCAGAATCAAAGCAGATCAGCTAAACAGAAATGACTGAAGAGAGACTAGAGTTGCCACAAGAGAAATACAGTCTGCAATCCAAGCTCAGCCTAGAAAGTTACCTGATAAAACAAAGGAAAAATATACTCAGTAGGGGAAAATAACAGAATCCAGAATCTCCACACTGTAACATTCATAATATCCAGATATAATCCAAAATTATCCAACATATGAAAAACCAAGAAAATAAAATATATTCTTCTTAAGAGAAAAAAAGTGATTCAAGTCCAATCCTTTCGAGATAAAATGTTAGACAAGAATTTTAAAGCAACTGTTATAATTAAGGCAGGATAGCTAGCACAGGTTAGACATAGATATATAAATTTCCCATAGGTAGATTTTAGGAAGCATTCACACATTTTTAAAATTACATTTTACTACAGACGAAGCTGCAGCCTACCCCACCCCCTCAGCAAATCAAAAGAAAACTCCATCAGATGCAAGACTAGGACAGCCCAATCTTTCAATTCATGGTTTAGCATAATAAACACTAAGAAACTTTCAGGTACCCTGTCAAAGGCAGACGGTCAGACACCACCCCCTTAACTGACCAAAGCCATAGAAATGATAATAAGACCACCTTGTAGTTCAGGAACTTGTGAATTGGTCTGGCAGGTCTCCTGTAAAAGACAATATGATCAGGAAAAGACCACCCCTGCCTCTCTTATCAGGAACCCAGAGATATTAATCTCCAGAGTGATGGTCACCTAAGCTCTACCCTCTTTAGCATAACAATCATTGTGAAGGTATATCAGGTCTATTGTAAAGAGCAAAAGGTAAAATTTCTTTTTCTCATGCCAGGCATGTTACCCTCTCTTTTCTCTCTTCTTTCTCTAATAAACTTTGAAAACTTTGCTGGCTGCTCTAAAATTTATTTGAGAAATGAGCCAAAGAATCGACGAGTTTTGCACTGCACCTCACCTGGCATCGATAATCACCCTCAATGAAGTGAAAGAAAATATATTTCAGTGCATGAAAATTTCAACAGACAAATGAAGAGTTACAGTAAAGAAACAGAAACAAAAAAGAACAAAATGGAAATTACAGACTGAAAAATACTGCTAAAAGAACAAACTTTAAAAAATTAAATTTAAAAGAATTTAACTGAGCAAAGAATAATTTGCAAATTGGGAAGCCCCTGAACCAAAATAGGTTCAGATTGACTCTGGCGTTGCCATGTGGCTTCAGAAGATTTATAGACAGAAAAAGGAAAGTGATGTACAGAAAACAGAAGGGAGGTACAAAAACAGCCAGATTGGTTACAGTCAGCATTTGCCTTATTTGAATGTGCTTGAACAATTGGCTGCCTTGATTGGCTGAAACTAGGATGATTGGTACAGGAGTAGATTTATAGCCTGTTTATACAATCAGCTAGGTTACAGTTCACCATGAATAGAGAAACCTTTAGATTAACTTAATATATGTAAGGAGGCAGCTTTAGGCTAAATTTAACACTACAATTGTTTAAAATAAAAATTCACTGAGTGGATTTAATAGTTGCATTGACATGAAAAAGGAAAGTGCAGAAGAACCTGAAGATAGAACAATATAATTAATTCATCCAAGGTAAGAACAGGGAGAAAAAAAACCCAAACCAACAAAAATAAAACCTGGAGGGACAGACCTCTAAAATGGCGGAGTAAAGATTTCCAAAAATGTTTCTCCATAAAAAAATAAAACACTGGCAAAAACTATCAAAATATCCTTTTTCGGAACTCTTGAAATTACTTAAAAATTTGCCATAATCTGCAGAATGTTGACTCAAGAACTATGCCTGAATCTCAGGAAAAATGGTGAGTTAGAGAGTTTCAACTTTACCTAGTACCATTCCCCTTTCCTCAGCTTCACCGTAGTTCTCACAACCAATATTGCCTCACAAATTCTGCAGCTGTGAAAACCACTGGGGTAGGATGGGTTTGGAGCTCCCCAAAAGCCCTATCCTAAGAGAACTGTCACCATTTGGCCTTATAGCTTACTTATTCATTCACAGGACTTACCTTTCTTTGTCCTGACTCAGAACTAACTCTGTGGGAATTGCACCAGCCCCAGGGCATTTGTGAAAATAAACAGCGCTACTGTTTAATATTTCAGCTGCCTGAGACAGTGTTAGTAGTTGAAACTAATAAGAGGCTCACTAAACGAAAAGAAAAAACTGGACAATGGGAGGTTAGCAGGGGTTTTGAAAAGCTCTAACATATTTCTGTAATTCTAAAAATATATATTATGTGAAGGGTTTTGCACCTAGGGACCAGGAAGACCTGAAAGGCCCTAATTTATAAACCATGGCTGACTTTTAGGCTTTGTGCAAGGAGAAAGAGAAGGTTAAGACAGAATTATAAACTGCTTGAGAGAACTTAAAATTTCAAGATAAAATGAAGCAGGAACTGAAGTGAGAAACAGGCAATTCGACAATAATATTTGGAAACATTAATATCCCACTTTCAATAAGGAACAGAACAATTAATAGAAGATGAATAGAAAATAGAAGACTTGAATTAAAAAAACTATAGCCGGGCTCGGTGGCTCAGTCTGTAATCCCGCGCCTTTGGGAGGCTGAGGTGAGTGGATTGACTGACTGAGCCCGCGGGTTCAAGACCCGCCTGGGCAGCGAGACCTCATCTCTACAATAAATCAAAAAATCAGCCGGGCATGGTAGCGCATGCCTGTAATTCCGGCTACTTGGAAGGCTGAGGCGGAAGGATCGCCGGAGCCCAGCAGGTCGAGGCTGCGGTGGCCGGGAATGCCCACTGCACTCCAGTCTGGGCGACAGAGTGAGACTCCAACTCAAAAAACAAGCAAGCAAACAAACTATAAGCCAATTAGACCAAACAGGAGCCCAGAGAATTTTACCCCAAAATATGGTACCCTGGTATGCTGATTATTTTAAGTTAAGGGCTCTGAAAGGTCAGCAGATGTAGGAAGATGTTCTATTCCAATTCACTTATTACTTTGAGACTAGACACTCCAAAGACAACACAATTGCCTTCCATCCCCTCCTTGAAATCTTATTAGCTATTGAAGAACAGAACACACCTGGATGAACTTTTTCACAAGATGATGTCTGTCTTGGGCTCATTCAAATTCCAAAGACAATCATTTACAAGTTAATTTCTTTCTCCCAGGTCCATTCAGTCTCCATAATAATCATTTATTACCCCTCAAAAGAATTGCCTGGATTGCCTGAGCCCGTAGATTCGAGACCAGCCCAGGTAACTTGGCGAGATGTCGTCTCTACAATAAATCAAAAATTAGCCAGGTGTGGTAGCCCGCGCCTGTAGTTCTGGCTACTTGGAAGGCTGAGGCAAACGGATCACCGAAGCCCAGCAGGTCAACGCTGGGGTGGCTATGAGTGTGCCACTGCACTCCATGCACTCCAGCCTGGGCAACAGAGTGCAACTCCAACTCAAAAAAAAAAAAAAAAAGAACTGCCTACATCCTATATTCTCCATCTCCCTTCTCCTCTATAAATAAGGATATGAGCATTTGTACCTTATTGGGTTTGTGGGAAATTATTTCCCTGTGATTCTACCATACTTATGCATACTAATAAAAGTATATGTCTTTCCCTCCCATTAATCTGTCTATTGTCAATTCATTTCAACATTCTTAGACTTGAACCTTCAGAAGGAAAGTTCAAATTTCCCTACACAGACATCTATAGAACAGTCCACTCGCCGGGCTCGGTGGCTCAGCCTGTAATCCCGCGCCTTTGGGAGGCTGAGGTGAGTGGATTGCCTGAGCCCGCGGGTTCGAGACCCGCCTGGGCAGCAAGACCTCATCTCTACAATAAATCAAAAAATCAGCCGGGCGTGGTAGCGCATGCCTGTAATTCCGGCTACTCGGAAGGCTGAGGCGGAAGGATCGCCGGGGCCCAGCAGGTCGAGGCTGCGGTGGCCGGGAGCGGCCACTGCACTCCAGTCTGGGCGACAGAGTGAGACTCCAACTCAAAAAAAAAAAAAAAAAAAACAGTCCACTCAACAACAGAACACATTCAATATATTATTCTCGAGTGCACATGGAACATTCTTCAGAACAGACCTTATGTTAGGCCATAAAAGCCTCAATATATTTAAAAATATAGAAATAAAAAAAATATGTCTTCTGACCATATGGAATTAAAATTAAAAATCAATGTCAGAAAGCAATGTGGGAAATTCACAAATAGGTGGAAAGTATACAACATACTTCTAAATAACCAATATCACAAGGAGATTGTAAAACATTTTAAGACAAATGAAAATGAAGACATAACATACCAAAACACATGGGATACAGCTAAAGCATTACTTAGAGGGATGTTTGTAGCTGCAAATACCATACTATTTTAAAAAGAAGAAAGATAGCCGGGCTTAGTGGCTCAGTCTGTAATCCCGCGCCTTTGGGAGGCTGAGGTGAGTGGGTTGCCTGAGCCCGCGGGTTCAAGACCCGCCTAGGCAGCGAGACCTCATCTCTACAATAAATCAAAAAATCAGCCGGGTGTGGTAGCGCATGCCTGTAATTCCGGCTACTTGGAAGGCTGAGGCGGAAGGATTGCCGGAGTCCAGCAGGTGGAGGCTGCGGTGGCCGGGAGCGGTCACTGCACTCCAGTCTGGGCGACAGAGTGAGACTCCAACTCAAAAAATAAATAAATAAATAAATAAATAAAAATAAAAATAAAAAGAAGAAAGATCTCATATCAATAATCTGAACTTCTGCCTCAAGAAATTAGAAAAAGAAGAGTAAATTAAACCCAAAGCAAAATGAAGGAAATAAATCATAAAGCTAAATAAATATCAAATAAAATATAATATAAAAGCTAAATAAATCATGAAGCTGAAATAAATGAAAAAGAGAAGAAATACAATAAATGAACCAACCATAGCTCTAAGAAAAAAACCAACATTTAGCTAGACAAACCCAAAAACAAGGGAAAAGATTCAAAATACAAAAATCAGTACTGAAGGAGGAGTCACCACTACAGACTTTCTAGAAATAAAAGGAATTACAAGGAAATATTAAAAAACTACATGTCAACAAATCAGATAACATAGACGAAATGGTCAAATTCCTAGAAATGCATAATCTACCAAAACTACTGGAAACAAACTGACTAAAGAAGAAATAGATAATCTGACAAACGAAGAAACAAACAAAAAACTGAACTAGTGCTATGGCCTGAACATGTTTCCCAAAATTTGTGTGTTGGAAACTTAATCTCAACGTTGGGGGCTCCACACTCACGGGTTAACACTGTTATAAAAAGAGTTAATAACGGCCAGGCTCGGTGGCTCAGCCTGTAATCCCATGCTTTGGGAGGTTGAGGTGAGTGGATTGCCTGAGCCTGCAGGTTCGAAACCCATCTGGACAATTTGGGGAGACCTCATCTCTACAATAAATAAAAAAAAAAATTAGCTGGGTGTGGTAGCGCACACCTGTAGTTCCAGCTCCTTGGAAGGCTAAGTCGGAAGGATCACCGGAGCCCAGCAGGTCGAGGCTGCAGTGGCTGGAAGCGGCCACTGAACTCCAGACTGGGTGACAGGGTGAGACTCCAACTCAAAAAAAAAAAAAAAGAGTTAATAGGAGTGGGTCCACTCTTTTTCCACTCTTCTGCAAAGTAGAGATACAATGTTTGTTGTTCCTTGCCCTTCTACCTTCCACCAAAGATACAGCAAGAAGGTCCTCACAAGAAACCAAATGCCAGTGCCTTGATTTTGGAATTCTCAGCCTCCAGAACTGTGAGAAATAAGTTTCTGGATTTATTAATTAAATTATCCAGCCTCAGGCACTCTGTTTCAGTCATATAAAACAGACTAAACTAATAATTTTACAACTTTCAAGAAAGCAAGCCTGGGCACACATGGCTTCATTAATAAATTCTACCAAACATTAAAAACAAAACAAAAAAACACTAATCCTTCACAAACTCTTTAAAAAATAAAGGAAAAAAACATTTCCCAACTCATTCTATGACACAAACATGCCAAGACACCAAGTATACACCAATATGCAGACTGGTATTCTTTTGATACCAAGATACCAAAGAAAATAAAACTATAGAGCAATATCCCTTATGAATATAAACACACAAATCCTTAAAAAATGCTAGGAAACTGAATCCAGCAACATTAAGAAAGATCATATACCAAGTGGGATTTATTCCAAGAATGCACGACTGACTATCATACTGAAATCAATAGACTATATTAATAAAATAAAGGCTAAAATCCACAAAATCATCTTAATAGATACAGAAAAAGCATCTGATAAAATCCAACACTCTTTTATAATAAAAACACTCAACAAACTAGAAAAAGGAAACTTTCTCAATGGGTAAGACCATCTACAAATGGTCACATTTAATGGTAAAACAGTAAATGCTTTTCCCCTAAGATCAGAAAAAGACACACATGTCCATTCTTACCACTTCTATTAAATTTTGTATTGGGGTTCTAGCCAAGTCCATTTGGAAAGAAATAAAGGCATCCAGATTAAAAAAGAATTACAATTACCTCTATTTGTAGATGACATGATCTAAATTTTCTCCAGAAAATTCTAAGGAATCAACTAAAACAATCAGCACTAATAAATAAATTCAACAAGGATGTAGGATACAGGATCAATATACAAAAATTAATTCTATTTTGACACACTAGCAAAGAACATTCTGAAAATACAAGCTTTTTAAAAAATCCATTTATAACAGCATCAAAATGAATAAAATACTCAGGAATAGATTTAACAAAAAAAGTATATGAATTATACATTGAAAACTATATATAATTGAAAGAAGCTTTAAAAGACCTAAATAAATGGAAAGATATCCTGTGTTCTTGGACTGAAAGACTTAATAATATTAAGACAGCAATATCCCCACTGATCCACAGATTCAAAGCAATCTGAAATCAAAATTTCAGCTACCTTTTCTCCAAAACTTAGAAGGTGCCAGGCTCGGTGGCTCAGCCTGTAATCCCGTGCCTTTGGGAGGCTGAGGTGAGTGGATTGCCTGAGCCCGCAGGTTCGAGATCAGCCTGGGCAACTTGGTGAGACCTCATCTCTACAATAAACCAAAAAAATTAGCTGGGCGTGGTAGCATGCACCTGTAGTTCCAACTACTTGGAAGGCTGAGGTGGAAGGATCACTGGAGCCCAGCAGGTCGAGGATGCGATGGCCGGAAGTATGCCACCGCACTCCAGTCTGGGCGACAGAGTAAGACTCCAACTCAAAAAAAAAAAAAAAAAAAAAAAACAACTTAGAAGGTAAACTGATTTTTAAGACCAAAATAAATAGAGAAATATATCATATATATATATCAGAAAACTCCATAGTGTTAAGACAGCAATTCTTCCCCCAAATTATAGATTCAATGCTATCTCAAACAAAATCCTAATAAGCTTTTTAAAAGAAACTGATGAGTTGATCTTAAAGTTTATATGGAAAGGCAAAGGACCTGAACTAGTTAAACCACCTTTGAAAAAGAAAAACAAGGCCGGGCTCAGTGGCTCAGCCTGTAATCCCAGTGCTTTGGGAGGCCTAGGTGAGTGGACTGCCTGAGCCCGTGGGTTCAAGACCCACCTGGGCAACTTGGCAAGACCTCATCTCTAATAAATCAAAAATTAACCAGGCGTGGTAACGCGCGCCTGTAGTTCCAGTTACTTGGAAGGCTGAGGCAGAAGCATCGCTGGAGCCCAGCAGGTCGAGGCTGCGTGGCCAGAAGCAGCCACTGCACTTCAGTCTGAGTAACTGAGTGAGACTCCAACTGAAAAAAAAAAAAAAAAAAAAGAAAAAGTTGGAGTGCTTAAGATTTCAAGACTTACTATATAGACAGGTACCACTGGGATAAGAATAGACATATAAATCAATGGAACAGAATAGAGTAGTGGTCTCCAACCCTTTCTGGCATCAGGGACCAATTTCATGAAAGACAATTTTTCCATGGACAGGATGGGGAGGAGGCTTAGGATGAGTCGACTGCATCACATTTATTGTGATTTTATAATGAAATATAAATATATAGCATCATCTCCTTAGCTCCACCTCAGATCATCAGGCATTAGATTCTCATAAGTAGCGTGTGACCCTTGCATACACAGTTCACAACAGGGTTCGTGCCCCTATGAAAATCTAATGCTGCTCCTGATCTGACAGAAGGCAGAGCTCAGGTGGTAATGAAAACAACAGGGAGCAGCTGTAAATACAGAGGAAGTTTTGCTCACTTGTCAGCCCCTCACCTCCTGCTGTGCAGCCCAGTTCCTATCAGATCACAGGCCCTACTAGTCCATGGTCTGGGGATTGAGGACCCCTGGAATAGACAGCAGAAATAGACTCACAATTATATAGTCTGACCTTTGACAAAGGTGTCAAGGCAATCCAATAAAGACAAAATAAACTTATCGATAAACAGTACAGAAACAACTGATATCTATATATAAAAAAAATCCCTGTACTTTACCTTGTTATCATATACAAAAATTAACTCCAAATGAACTACACATCTAAATACAAGTGTATTTAATTTCTATAAGAAAACATAGGAGAAAATATTTATGGCATTGTATTGGACAAAGATTTCCTTCTTTTTTTGTTTTTTTTTGATTTGGAGTCTCACTCTGTCACCCAGACTGGAGTGCAGTGGCCGCTCCCGGCCACCGCAGCCTTGACCTGCTGAGCTCCGGCGATTCTTCCGCCTCAGCCTTCCAAGTAACTGGAACTACAGGCGTATGCTACCTTGCCCGGCTAATTTTTGATTTATTGTAGAGATGAGGTCTCGTCAAGTTGCCCAGGCTGGTCTCGAACCCGCGGGCTCAGGCAATCCACACACCTCAGCCTCCCAAAGCATGGGATTACAGGCTGAGCCACCAAACCCGGCTGGATAAAGATTTCTTTAACAGAACACCAAAAGCCTAAACTACCAAAATTAAATAAATAAGATACACTTTATGAAGAAAAACTTTCACTCTATGAAAAACATGGTTAAGAAAGCATAAAAGCAAGCTGAAAGGACATAACATGGAGTCAATATACCCAATGAGCAGTCATTTTAACACTGCTTAGCTTTGTCATATTTTTCTAGCAGTTACCCTTTAATCCACTAGGACAGAACAGATTTCTCAGAAGTAGATATTGATAAGTGTTTTACAGCCCCCCTGCTGAGCTTGTTTCCTAAACAAGTTAACCAAATCAGCTCTTCAGAGCCTTCATGACACAGACCCCATCAACATGGCAACTGTCATGTGACTAACTCACCCATCTACCTGCTGTCTATCACCTGACATCAGTACCTGTATGTACCTGCCCTTTGTGATGACATGGAGCACGTCACCACCCCACCACCTTAACAACCTGCCCCCATCAGAGGGGGATATTTAAAAGTATTCCATTGCTCTGCTAAGCTATGGTCTGGCCATGTGCTCTTTGAGCTGTGGCCGCCATGTTTTCTTGACTTTGGCTCCTCCCCAACCTTGGGGAGGTGAATTAATCTCAATCAATCTCTCTCTCTCTCTCTCACTCACTTTCTAAATAAACTGTATTTTCAGTCTAACTTTTGTGCAATTCTTTGCATTTCTCACATGACGCCAATCACACAACCCCACCCTGGCAGGTCTGACCTAATATTTGGAGGCATTGCTGGGATATATATTTTAACCTAACATTTTTGGAGGCCCCAGCAAGGATTTCTAACCTAACATAAGCTATGGAATGGGAAAAACTTTGTACAAGACACATTGTAAAAGGGATTGTATCCGGATTATATAAAAAAAACTTTGGTGGGGTGTTCACTAGCGTGGAACTCTTAACAATTCAATAATATAAAGACAACCCTCAGACCCTTTCCCCTCATAAAAAAGAACTAAAATTTTAAATAGACAATTCATAAAAGAAGATATGTGAATGATCAAAAAGTACATGAAAAGATGATCAATATCACTAATCATCAAGGGAATAAAAATTAAAACCATAGTGAAATACCATTACACATTCATGAGAATGATTAAAGTTTTAAAAAAAAAATTTAAAGAATGACAAATATTTAAATGACTGGCAGTATTTAGAAAGACTGACAGAATTAAGTGCTTGTGCTTGCAACTCTCATATATTGTTGATGAGAATGCAAAATGGTTTAAGCATCTGGAAAGACAATTTAGCAGTACCTTAGAAAGTGAAACATACATTTATAATACAACCCAGTCACTCTAATCCTATGTATTTGCCCAAGAAAATAAACATGTATACCCACACAGAAACATATATCTAGGAATCAGGAATGGGGGGTAGGGTAACATAAGGGATACTCGCGATGATGAAACTGCTCTGTATCTTGACTTCAGCAATGTAAACGTCCAGTTGTAATCTTGGACTTTTGCAAAACTAAGTATCACTGAAGAAATTTGGGTGAAGAGTAAATGGGAAGCCGGGCTCAGTGGCTCAGTCTGCAATCCCAGTGCTTTGGGAGGCTGAGGTGAGTGGATTGACTGAGCCCATGGGTTCAAGACCCGCCTAGGCAACTTGGCGAGACCTCATCTCTACAAAAAATAAAAAATTAGCTGGGTGAGGTAGCACGCACCTGTAGTTCCAGCTACTTGGAAGGCTGAGGCAGAAGGATCGCCGGAGCCCAGCAGGTCGAGCCTGCTGTGGCCGCCCAGTCATTGCACTCTAGTCTGAGTGACAGAGTGAGACTCCAACTCAAAAAAAAAAAAAAGCAACAAAGAGTAAATGGGGTCTCCATGTGCCATTTCTTTTTTTTTTTTTGAGTTGGAGTCTCACTCTGTCACCCAGACTGGAGTGCAGTAGCCACTCCCGGCCACCACAGCCTCGACCTGCTGGGCTCCCGCAATCCTTCCGTCTCAGCCTACCAAGTAGCTGGGACTACAGGCACGCGCTACCACACCCAGCTCATGCCATTTCTTGCAACTATATGTGAACCTTACAATTATCTCAAAAAGTTCAGTTAAAAAAAAACTTTTTACGAATATTGTAGCAGTATTATTTATAGTAGTCTCAAACTGAAAGCAACTCAAATACCCATCAACAGGAGAACAAATGGACAAATTATGCAATATTCAATCCATGGCATACCATTCAGTAGCAACAGGGTACAAAATATTAATACATAAAACAACATGGATGAATCTCAAAAATATGATGCTAAGTGAAAATAATAAAACACCAACAATACACCATACTGCATAATTCCATTTACATGAAATGTACCAACAGAAAAATCAGTGACTGTTTGGAGGCAGGCTGTAGGAAAAAGATCAAGAACAAAGGGCAGGAGGAAACTTTTTAGTATGAGGAACTATGGCTCCTTCTATAACTTGATTATTGCGGTGGTTACACAATTATATATGATTACCAAAATTTTACATTGCACACATATAATTAGTGAATTTTATGACATTTAAATAATACCTTAAGGCACAAAAAAGAGAAAAAAATAAGGCTTAGAAAACTCATACCTGTTAGTGTTTTTCCTGCATTCAGAGGAGGAGCAATGACTCTGAAAAGTTTCTGCATTACAATGAATAGGAAAACAATCACCATAATCTCAAAGGATAATATTATTTTTTTAAAACTCAAAGAATCTTATGCTATTGATCACTATTCTCTGATAGAAGTAGTCATTTGGTATTAAGATTACATATAAAAACTTTTAATATGTACATGAAATGTTAAGAAGGGTCACTGAGAAACAATCATTGTTGTCATATTACTCATTGAAAGAAACCATTTAATAAATACCAGTTGCACAAAGGTCTTTAAGGTTCAGATTATAATTTCTGATAAAAAGTATCCTTTAGTTCTTAAAAGAGCTTTATTCTGTAAGAAATAGTAAGCAAGTAAAGGGATTAACATTCTACTAAAGTGGTAGTGAAGATTACTTTAAACTAAAATCAACTAAACAATCAGCAGCCACAGAAAGAAACAATATCTAAACTTAAATAGAGCCTCCCAAAAACATAGCTGCCATGGACCTCCCTCAGAGAGTTTTCTGACTGGGAGAAGACTGACCCTTAGCATCAGGAAGTGCAAATTCAGCTGTCCATTAGCATCAAAAAGCCCAAAAGAACCTTCCACTAAAGACCTAACTCCATTCCCTCACCCTCAGTTTTGTTTTTGTTTTTGTTTTGAGTTGGAGTCTCACTCTGCTGCAGTCTCACACTGCTGCCTCATGGCTTGCTCGACCTGCTGGGCTTAGGCGATCCTTCTGCCTCAGCCTTCCAACACCCTCGTTTTTTATTAAGCCAGTATATAAACCTTTACTGCTATTCAGCAGAGCTACTCATTACTGAGTACTCCTGCACACTTGTGAATAAATCTTGTCCCTTCACCTGTTAATCTTTATATTGCCAGAAGAGAGGTACAACCAAATTAAAGAGTTATGAATTAGAGGGATACTCATTCTACCAAGCCTAATGTACTTAAAGAAGCCTGAACTATCATAAAATGACTGCTGACTTCAAAATATTGAAGATAGTTTTGGATGGCAATAAACCTGCAAAAAAAGTTGACTGGATGCCCTCAGTGGATGCCTGGCTTTTTGAGGTTTTTAGGCACATAATAAAGCATTGGGCTGGGAGGGCACTATATGTGTCTGCAACCCATTATCCACAATTCTGTCCTCAAATTTCCAGGTGCTGGAAAACTTCTGTTGGAATCCCAGAGACTTCATCTCCCTCCCTCTTTCACCTCACTCTCTACCAGGGAATGCTCACATGTACAGATGGTATCCATTAGGTCGGGTTACCTCTAGTATCTATGAGGTTTGGTCAATGGATATCACCAGAGGAATAACAAGATGGATATGGGGTTTGGTTCTTAAGTCCAAATACTTTCAGATGATCTTGGTAAGGTAAATTAAAAAATTATCACGAATGCTATAAAATTGTGAATAGGGAAAAGCAACAAATTAGCAATTAACAAATGCCAGCCTCCTACTATTTTCAGGACCCTTCCCCAGCAGAATATATCTACAAACAGCATTACCCAATAGTACATTTATTATAGACAATAACTATACATAATACATTTCTTACATCTTTTGGAAAACTTTTGTTATAGTATAAAAAATTCTTAGGAGAAAAAAAGTAAAGTCTAATAAGCAAGCATTACTTTAAACTTCATCTATTGTTTCCTGGTATTTAAAAACCTACTTACAAGCCGGGCTCGGTGGCTCAGCCTGTAATCCCGCGCCTTTGGGAGGCTGAGGTGAGTGGATTGCCTGAGCCCGCGGGTTCGAGACCCACCTGGGCGGCAAGACCTCATCTCTACAATAAATCAAAAAATCAGCTGGGTGTGGTAGCGCATGCCTGTAGTTCCGGCTACTTGGAAGGCTGAGGTGGAAGGATCGACGGAGCCCAGCAGGTCCAGGCTGCGGTGGCCAGGAGCGGCCACTGCACTCCAGTCTGGGTGACAGAGTGAGACTCCAACTCAAAAAAAAAAAAAAAAAAAACCTACTTACAAAAATAAGAAAAAAGCAATGGCAGAAGGTATGAAATTAAAGACTACATAATGGTCCCAAGCTAATGTAGGTGCAAGTCTCATAAACGTATAAGAAATTTTAAAACGACTGGATGAAAACAGAAATTTTTCAAAGCAAATGGAGAACAGGAAACATTAGTAGACCATAGTAAATATGCATCCAAGTTAGGAATTGTCTTACCTCCATTGGACTAATAAATTCATTCATGCCTCTGTTGTAGACATAGATCATAGCATCATATAAACGATTTTCCCAACACATGAGAACTACCTGTAAAAAGGAAAAGCCATTTTGTCCATACAATTCAGTATGTCTCACTAATTATTTTCTTTAAAGCTTTAAGAGTAAAGAAGATCTTGAATTTCTTCCCTGATTTTTCTCATTTCTTCTACGACAAAAATGGAAGTTGACGTACTTAAACACAATGCCAGGGCTGTAGGTTCAGTACTATTTGTAACAGTACAGCAGTACAATAGTTACTTTTAAATATCCTCCAATGCCTAATTTTGCTTCTTCTCTATCTTCCCCCTTTCCATATTCATTTTACCTTTGGTCAATAGTTCTACAAGTATTTACTGAACACCTATATCCAGCCCCTCTCCTAGGCACTGGGGATAAAGTGATGGATAAGACAAATCCTAGTCCCTATCCTTATTGAACTTACATTCATTTTGGACACTCCCCAAAAGAAGAAAGGGGCACAAAATGGCATATGAGTAAAGACTTGGGGAAGATAATTATACAAACAATTTATTATTTACAAATGTGATAGATGTTATAAACCCAACTCGATCTGGAGTATTCAAAAAGTCATCCATGAGGATACAATATTTAAGTTAGGACCTAAGGGATAGATGGATATGAGCCCACTGGAAACTAGGGATTCTGCTGGCAGAAGAAGTAGTGAGGATGAAGTGAGCTTGAAGTGTTTAAGAATGGAGAAAAATCAACCTGAGAAAACATTTAGAAAGAGGAATAGATATGACTTAGAGTACAGAGTATAGAGTTCTATCCCTGTGAGAGCTATATGATACTATACAGTGGCAAGAAGCCTAGAGGAGAAGAGCAGAAGTCAGCAAAGGAGAATGGTAAGGAGGAGCCAGAGAGGCAAGAGGGAAAATGAAAGTGAGGTGTCTTGGGAGAGTCCTTCTAGAGAAGATGTGTTCTGGGACCTCTTCTCTCTCTCTCCCCTCTTTCTCACAGTGTCATAATCATACATTTCTTCAGTGAGAACTAACACATTTATAGCTTCAGTCCTGACCTCTCTCTGACCTAAATATCTAACCACTTACCTGATATCTTTACCTGAATGTCTAGCTATCTTAAAATAAAAGAGAAAAATCTCCTGATTTTATCTTTCAAACTTAGACCTGCCCCAATCTTGCAATATTCTTTTTTTTTTTTTTTTTTGAGTTGGAGTCTCACTCTGTCACCCAGACTGGAGTGCAGTGGCCACTCCCAGCTACTGCAGCCTCGACCTGCTGGGCTCCGGCGATCCTTCCGCCTCAGCCTTCCGAGTAGCCAGAATTACAGATATGCGCTACCACGCCTGGCTGATTTTTTGATTTACTGTAGAGATGAGGTCTTGCTGCCCAGGCGGGTCTCAAACCCGCGGGCTCAGGCAATCCACTCACCTCAGCCTCCCAAAGGCGTGGGATTACAGGCTGAGCCACCGAGCCCAGCTTGCAATATTCTTTTTTTTTTTTTTTTTTGAGTTGGAGTCTCACTCTGTCGCCCAGACTGGAGTGCAGTGGCCGCTTCCGGCCACCGCAGCCTCGACCTGCTGGGCTCCGGCGATCCTTCCGCCTCAGCCTTCCAAGTAGCTGGAATTACAGGCATGCGCTACCACGCCCGGCTGATTTTTTGATTTATTGTAGAGATGAGGTCTCGCTGCCCAGGCGGGTCTCGAACCCACGGGTTCAGGCAATCCACTCACCTCAGCCTCCCAAAGGCGCGGGATTACAGGCTGAGCCACCGAGCCCGGCTCGCAATATTCTTAAAGGAAGTACTATCCACCCTGTTTCTCAAATCAAAAAACTAGGCATTATCCTTAAATTCTCTCATTCCTACATTCGCATACCCTTACATCCAATTCATCAGCAAATCATTTATATCCCCAAAGCATCCAAAATCAGTCCATCTCTATCCATCTCAGTGCTACCATCTCTGGCCAGAATGACCTCCTGGACCAGCCTCCTACTTATTCCCTTTGCTTCCTCTGTATGTGACCCCCATTCCTCATTCCGTTCCCTTAAAGCAAACTCTTGTTTAAAATTTTCTACTGATTTTTCATAGCGCTTAGAATAAAATGCAAAGATTTGTAACTTACTCCACAAGATGTACCTTTCTCATTCACCAAGTTCCAGATCTGCTTGCTTTTTTCTGATACTTGGACACCCAAATATAATCCCTTTTCTTTTTTTTTACATTGGTCGTTCCTTTTACCTATAACAGTCTTCTCTTCCAAGATCTTTGCATTACTGATTCCTTCTTGTCATTCAGATTCGGGACTCAATATTACTTCCTCAGAAAGGCTTTCTAAGATCGGCCAATCTAAGGTAGCCTCTCATTCCCCCTCTACAATATTACCCTGCTTGATTTTTAATATAACACTTGTTTGTGGATATTTTCTGGTTTGTTTATATTTATCTTTTTACTCTCAAACTTTTCTGCTAAAATTTAAGCTCTATGAGAGGACAAGTCTTGTTCACCAGGGACACTAAATCATCCTCAGAGCCTGACACTCAATAAATGCTTCTTGAATTAATGAACAAATTTTGTTAAAAGGGTAAATAAAAAATGGATTGAAAAATGTCATTTGATACAGTGGATATTGAGGTCATTGTTGACTCTAGTAAAAGTAAAAAAAGATTCATAGTTATTATGAAAAAAAAGGAAATAGCAACTTAGTCAATGCTTTCAAGAAATCTGGTTGTGACTGGGAGGAGTGACATGGGGCAGTAACCTAGGGGAAAGAAGTGGAGAGGGCTTAATGTGGAGACAGAAGAAACTGAGGATATGATTTTTTTAAACTGTTGTTTTAACATTAAAAAGTCTAGAGAGCCGGTTTGGTGGCTCAGCCTGTAATCCCACGCCTTTGGGAGGCTGAGGTGAGTGGATTGCCTGAGTCCGCGGGTTCGAGACCCGCCTGGGCAGGCAAGACCTCATCTCTACAATAAATCAAAAAATTAGCCGGGCGTGGTAGCGCACGCCTGTAATTCCAGCTACTCAGAAGGCTGAGGTGGAAGGATTGCCGGAGCCCAGCAGGTTGAGGCTGCGGTGGCCGGGAGCGGCCACTGCACTCCAGTCTGGGCGACAGAGTGAGACTCCAACTCAAAAAAAAAAAAAAAAGAAGAGAATATGTACATGGTATTGAGAAAAAGCCGAAAATATTAGAAAGAGAATAAATTTTAAGTTTCTCTTATGTGTGACAGATACATAAAGCCAGAGTGATAACATGCTCTCAAATAACCCTATTACCAGACTATGAAGATTATGCCAAATTACCCATATAACTGGAAGTTATTTATAAGAGGATCTGGTTTTACTTTGCAAGCACACAGCCATTCATAAAGAGCTTCTAAAAATAAAACAATAACCATTTTTCCAAACCCTTAATTTCTTTTTTATCACGTATTTTTTTAATTTAAATTTAATATTTTTATTTTAAAGATGTAAGGTACAATTCAGGATTAGGTATACAAGTGGTCGTTGTACAGGTAAAGTTTGAATCTCCCTTTGGTCCCCATTTTACCTGGTTCAAACTCTTAATTTCTATGTGATTTTGCACACTTTAAAAAAAGTTAAGCTGGGCTCAGTGGCTCAGCCTCTAATCCCAGCACTTTGGGAGGCCAAGGGGAGTGGATTGCCTAAACCCACGGGTTCGAGACCAGCCTGGGCAACTTGGCGAGACCTCACCTCTACAATAAATCAAAACTTAGCTGGGCATGGTGGCGTGCACCTGTAGTTCCAGTTACTTGGAAGGTTGAGGTAGAAGGATGGCTGGAGTCCAGCAGGTCATCGATGCTGGGGTGGCCGTGAGTGTGCCACTACACTCCAGCCTGGGTGACAGAGTGAGATTCCAGCTCAAAAAAAAAAAAAAAAAGTTTGGTCTAAGACCTTTGTAAGTCACCCTTTCAGCTTAACATCTTTGCATGGGTAACACGTTCATTATTAGGACTAAATGTGGAATTCAATAAATAAATTGTAAAATGTCTTAGGTCAGTTAAGAATTGAAAATCTGGCTGGGCATGGTGGCTCACGCCTGTAATCCCAATACTTCAGGAGGCAGAGGTGAGAGGACTGTATGAACCCAGGGGTTCAAGACCAGTCTAAGCAGCTTGTGGAGACCTCATCTCTACAATAAATACATTTAAAAAATAAGCCAGCCATGGTGCTGAGCACTTGTGGTTCCAGTTCCAGCTACTTGAAAGGCTGAAGCCGAAGGCTTGGCTGAGCCCAGCAGGATGAGGCTGCAGTAGCCGTGAGTGTAGCACACACTGCACTCCAGTCTCAGTGACAGAGTGAAACTCTCACTCAAAAAAAAAAAAACAAAAAAAACAGAACTGAAAACTTATTGTGGGAACCTTAGATATCCTGAGGGTATTTTATCAAACAAACAATGAGCTGGCTGATCATGCTAAGAAGTCCTGTAATTTGCCTCTAATACCATACTGCGTTTCAAAACTTACTTCTGGACTTATATACTATCTCTTTTTAAAAATGGCATTATAAGCCGGGCTCAGTGGCTCAGCCCGTAATCCTGTGCCTTTGGGAGGCTGAGGTAAATGGATTGCCTGAGCCTGCGGGTTCAAGACCCCCTGGGCAACTTGGTGAGACCTCATCTCTACAATAAATCAAAAAATTGGCCGGGCGTGGTTCCAGCTACTTGGAAGGCTGAGGTGGAAGGATCGCCGGAGCCCAGCAAGTCGAGGCTGCGATGGCCGGGAGCGGCCACTGCACTCCAGTCTGGGCGACAGAGTGAGACTCCAACTCAAAAAAAGAAAAAAAAATGGCATTATACTCTTAAAGGTAAAAATAGTATATTACTCATGTTAAAGTACTCATAGTTAAAATTTACCTGCTAGATGAAAACTATATATGTAAGCAAACTGATGAAGAAAGATTTGTCAACAAGCATTTATTGAGCAACTTCTAAATGCAAACTCGCCAAGAGCTCTGAGGGATGTCAAAGAAACATAAGACACTCTGACTTGCAGGCATTTATAACCTAGCTTTCACTTAAGTGTAGTCCTAAGAGATATACTGACAAATCCAAGCTTATAAGACATCTTACCAAAAGTGCTCAATAAATAATTAGGGTTATTAAAGGCAAGAGTGAGGCCTGATCAGTTAGGTAAATATAATCAATAAAGAAATAAAGTTTATTTCATAAGTCAGTAGATGGTCTATAAACTCACCTGCTGAATATCTAGGCTGGTGATATCCATATGGACAATAAGAGCTTCTACATTTTCCATTAATTTTTTATCTTGGAAATGAACAAGCAAGTCTTTCATTACCTGGGGTGTAATTCCCACCAATTTATCACTTAAAATATATGGTTCAAGACACTCCAAAAACACTCCTTTGGCCACTGAATTCTCACTTAATTTGTCATACATCTGGCTAAATAAAAGATCCCTATAACAGAAAGGGAAAAAAATACTTTTAGCAGCATTCCAAATATCCATTAAATTTAGTCACCTAAGTATGCCTCATCTTTTCCCTACTTCAACTTACTCATGAGTGTATTAAAAACAGTAACAATATTTGTATAGAGATTTATGTTCCAAAAACTTTATATATATATATATATATATATACACACACACACGCACACATATATATGCAATCTCAATTAATCTTCCCAATACTTCCTTTACAAATAAGAAAATTTGAATAAGTTAAATTATTTGCTGAAAATCACATAGCTAACAAGTAAGAAAATCAGAATTTGAACGCAGCCTTCTGGCTTAAATCCTGTGTTCAGTCTATTGTGGCATACTGCTTGTTAAAGACAATATTGACATGGGAATAGGTATTAGGGTGGACATAACGAAATAGAAAAAAAATTTAAAAGGACTATTCATATTTTATCCTTTCCTTCTTCCTGGTATTTAAATATTCCTAGCTGACTTGCAGAGCCAATAGTTTTCTTTCTCTTTAACTCTTTACTTCTCAAAATGTTGGATACTGATTATTGATGAGAGAAAAATAAAAATGTTTATGACTTAAAATATACACCTAAAAACAATTTTATTGCAGAAACAAAAAATTTTTAAACTACTTTAAATGTTGCCCTCAACTTTTATTTATTTCATATCTCTTCTATAAATAGTCTATAAATATGAGTAATACTAGCATAGATATAATTCTGAATTGTTTTCATGCAACATTGTATGATAAGCATTACTCTAAGATGCTATTTACACTTTAAAATTATCATTTTGTCTAACTCACAATGCTTTAATATGCTAAAACATCAGAATTTACTTTACTGTTCTTGTAGTGTTGGATATATCACTTATTTCCAGTATTTTGAGTGATGCCACAATGAACACCTACATCTATAGCCTTTTTCATTTTGGAACTTTAATTCCTTAATAATTCAACTTTTAGAATTTAAGTAAAAAGATATGAAAAATTTTGTGGCACTTGAAATATGTTACTAAATTATCTTCAAAAAGTATCACAGCCTCAATTTACATTGTCACTAACAATATATGCTTATACCTGTTTTACCAGACAATTGTGAGTTTGGTTCCCCCCAGATAATCTAATTAGTGCAAATTAAAAATCACTGTTTTAATTATCTTGTGATTGGCAAAACTGAATATTTTCTATGTTTCCATTTATATCATTCACTTATTCATTTGTTCCATATTTTTTAATACAAAAACTGTGAGAACTGTATTTACCTGTTAGAATTATTTATTTATTTATTTATTTATTTATTTATTTATTTATTTATTTTTGAGTTGGAGTCTCACTCTGTCGCCCAGACTGGAGTGCAGTGGCCGCTTCCGGCCACTGCAGCCTCGACCTGCTGGGCTCCGGCGATCCTTCCGCCTCAGCCTTCCAAGTAGCCGGAATTACAGGCATGCGCTACCATGCCCGGCTGAGTTTTTGATTTATTGTAGAGATGAGGTCTCGCTGCCCGGGTGGGTCTCGAACCCGCGGGCTCAGGCAATCCACTCACCTCAGCCTCCCAAAGGCGCGGGATTACAGGCTGAGCCACCGAGCCCGGCTCAGAATTATTTATTTTTTCTAAATGTGTAATTTCTTTATATGTGTACCATGTCAATTGTGGAAAACAGTACATGGTTTATTGACAGGTGTGGCCTTTCTTGAAAAGTTTCACCTAAAGGACAAGGAAGCTCTTGAAAGAAATAGGATGTGGTTTTGCCTCATCTGAAGTCCTGGAAAGAGACAGGTGGAAAACAGACTGGCTACTACCAAGCAAAAACTACATGCCATCTTTCAATAAAAAGCATTTGCAATATCCTGGGGGAAAATCTATATCCATTACTTTTTTCCTCAAATGCACAAATGTAATTTTGTTTCATTTTCCCCTCCACTTCATATTTATCAGAGTATTTTTCATGTTAGTTTCATTTTAATCAACAGTTCATCATATTTTTGTGATTACCAATTACTAGCCAAGCAAAAGAAACTGAGATTAGTGGAGTTTTACTGTAAGAAAAAAAGGGGAATACAGTAACTACTGAATTTAAAGAAAACGTAAGATTTGCTAGCCTTTGCATTCTATAATATGCAGGTTTTTAAAAATGCTATAGAAAATAATTATATATTTTAGTTCAGTATAAAAAGCCTTGGGGAGGAGAATTACAGAGAGCTAAAAATTCAGTAAACAGAGCATAAAAGTTGACAAGGCATTCCTGTGACAAAGAGTAGCATGTAATGCTAGCAAGATTAAAGGCAAAACTACACACTTCTTTCTCAATCAATCAGAGGCTATAATATAAAGAAGTAAGAAAAATAAGACTCAGCAATTCCTATCTGCATCTCTATCTTAAAATAAAAATAAAACAAAATTTCAATACAAGTTCTCATCATTCTGGAAGAATATTTATTGAGCATCAGAAGACGGGGGAGAAGGAAAAGTACACATACAAAAAGGTTTTAGCTCTCATGTTTCTTTTTATATTTAGGCTTTATTCTCCAGGGTGCTGACTTTGTTTCCTAGAAGGGCTGACTTCAAAACTCTGTTTGCCATTTCAAGCTTGGCCTCCCTATGGCCTATATATAACAGAAAATCCATCATGAATAATAGAGAGCCAAAGAGATTTTTCTACAAACTTCACTTTATATTAATACTCACATTAAAGGCTTTTTTGGAGTTTTATCATTTATAACATCAAATAGATAGAAAAACAGTTAAATTCACTTTGTACATTATCAATTTTATAAATTTTTTTAAATGTGAAAAGCTGCTTTGATTATAAGACGGTTACAAATTCAGAACTGTCTGAAGGGAGCAAGGGCATAAATCATAACACTTGCCAAGCTATACTAAGTATGTAACCAGAAGCAAAGAAATAAATTACTATTAAATATAAGTGGGATTTAATACATACACAGTTGACTTGGCCTAGTCTCCTTATTTATAAAAGTAAAAGCAAAACTCAAATGAACTTTAAGAAATTGTGTTAAAAATGCTCTCTTTTCTGATACAAGTATCACAGTTTATAAAGATTTTCTTTAACTGTGGTAATGGTTATACAACTCCAAATATATTAAAAACTACTGAATTGTATATTTTAAAAGGGTAAATTTTATGGTATGTGAATTACACCTCAATATAGCTGTGACACAATTAAAAAGGCATGATACATTTCCCCCCTAGGTTTGGTACTTAACATTCTAACATGCAATTATAAAAAAAAATAGCAGTCCAAAGTTCCAGTTCCCATGCTTGATAATTAAAATGTTTCTGTTTCTCTAACAACAATCCTTACTGATGTTGAACACATGTATGAACAAATATCTTGGGTTTCACTTTGGTTTTAACAGAAACATTTTTGGTTCCGATTCATAAGTAAATCAAGTCATTTGAATGATGGCTTTTTTACAATTTTTTTTTTTTTTTTTTTTTTAGTTGGAGTCTTTAACTCTGTCGCCCAGGCTGGAGTGCAGTGGCAAACTCATAGCCACCCCAGCGTCGCCTCAGCCTTCCAAACAGCCGGAACTACAGACATGTGCTACCATGTCCGGCTAATTTTTTGATTTATTGTAGAGATGAGATGTTACCAAGTTTTCCAGGTTGTTCTCAAACCCATGGGCTTAGGCAAACCCCTCACTTTGGCCTCCCAAAGTGCTATGATTATAGGCTTGAGCCACTGTGCCCAGGCAACAATTTCATAAAAACCCAAAGTGATATCATCCACATAGAGCATCTACTTTGTTTTGTTTTAGAACTGCTTTATTGAGATATAGTTCAAAAATAATAATATAGCACTTATTTTTAAATAATGTTCAAAATTATGATTATGGTCTATTTAAAATCGGGACCTATTTTCAAAATAAGATGACATTACAGCTACTATGTAGCTATTATATAACCTGTATTTTATACAGGTAAAGTGACAAATCATTAAATATCCTAGAAAAAAGTCTTAAAATATTTTATATCTTTTGTTCAATACTGATAAAAAATATATACAACCAAAATGAAATAAAATTGTGAAACAGAGACCAAATTATAAAAACAAAGTATTTTATTTAAAGTATTTATAAAGTGTAGTGGCTCATGCCTATAATCCCAGCACTTTGGGAGGATGAGGCAAGAGGACTGTCAGAATCCAGGAGTTCGAGACCAGACTGGGCAACATGGTGAGACCTTGTATACAATAATCAAAAAATTAACTAGATACAGTAGTGCATGCCTGTAGTCCCATCTACTTGGAAGGCTGAGGCAGAAGGACTGTCTGAGCCCAGCAGGTGGAGACTGAAGAAACTGTGGTCATGCCATTGCACTCCAGCCTGAGTGACAGAGACTCTGATTTAAAAAAATAAAAATAAAATAAAGTATAAGTCTTTAAAAACAGAATCCCTGTCAGTGCTGATATTAAGTAACCTATTGAAGACCCTAAAGCCAAATTTTAACCAAAAAAAACAGTCCACACACATTGATCAGTATGCCCTACAGAGAAAAACAAATGTGGTTCCTGTCATGGTAAAAATAACTTTACATTACAAAGGAGTTATTCAGTATGAATAGAAATATACATACATAAGTTCAATTAATATTACTGCTGGGTATAAAATTCTATACTATCACAGAGAGTACAGTGTAATATGTATTAAAATTAATTTCAGAGAAACAATACAACATATAAAAATAAAAGGACTAATGTATTCAATCAGAAGATGTTAATATTAAAGGAATCTGGGCCAGGATTGAGTGTTTGAGTAATGACACTAGAGGTGGAAGAGGTTACCTAAAATTGGCTGAGTACTAGATTATGGTTTATAAGATTGTGTTTGCTTCAGGCAAAATTTGAACATTTCTTAAAACAATGTTAATGTCACAAGGTATTTCTCAAATTGGATACGCAGAAGAGAAGACCCTAGATATAAATAGAACCAAATGTCAAAGAAGATAGCACAAAGAGAGTGTGCAGTTTAAGGAGAAGGATACTGTACTGGAATGAAGCTACACACATCTGACAGTCTGCTGCTACATACATCGGATTCACTTTAGCCTAGGGAATGGACTGTTTTTAACCTTATCATCTATGACAACTCTGAGAAAAAAATTATAAAAGCTCTACATTTAAGAGTGATTACACTGAACTATTTAAGCACAGAATTTTTACATCTAATAAATCTTCAAATATTGCATGTTTGAAATGAAAGGAAACTGAAAGCCTAGACAGAAAGAATAAAACATGATCAAATGGCTTATTCAACCTTTTCTTCTAAGCTCAAGACCATATATAGAATCTTAACATTCTGATGAAAAAGAAAAGCCAGTGAAGTGAGAAGGAAGCAAGCACAAGAGCACAGATCAAGAACAAAAGAGGGCACAGAGGCTTATGCCTGTCATTCCAGCACTCTAGGAGGCCTAGGCGAAAAAATTACTTGAGCCCAGGAGTTTTACATCAGCCTAGGCAACATAACAAGATCTTGTCTCTATAAAAAATCAAGTTAGTTAGAAATGGTGGTGCACACCTGTAGTCTCAGATACTTAGGAGGCTGAATGATCACCTGAGCCCATGATCATGCCACTGCACTCCAGCCTGGGTGACAGAATGAGACCCTGACTCAAAAAAAAAACAACAAAAAAAAAACAAGAACAAAAGAGGGAACATTTGACCCAATGCCTAGTTGCACAGCTCTAATCTTTCTTATATCAATGAGAATACTGCCCTGTCCTTGATGCCTGTACTGGTACCTAAAGAGTAAGAGAAGAGAAAGAGATCAGGAGGGAAAGAGAAAGAACACACATGCTGGAACCTTTCCCATTCAGAAGCAGGATCTAATACAATCCAGTCTTCAGCCTTAGGAAACAATTGAGAATGAAGGAAACCATACAGTTTGTACAATGGTCCAGGGAAAATGTCCATACCCTTGATCTATGAGTGTGTGTATATGAGCAGGAGGAAGAACAGAAAAAAGGGCTATGAGAAGGACCAGGAAGAGCTGATAAAAAGATCCTTGAAATTTCCCCTCCCCTTGGAGGTCAGGAATATACTATGACTACCGTTATTTCTCTCTCAGATCTCCAACAACAAATACTACATATGTTTCTGAAACAATCCAGAAGAAAATATGCTAAGGAGTCAGGAAAATTAAAGGAAAGAAGATGGCAAAAAGAAGAAATAATAAATAGATCCTAATTTGGTGAAAATCTAGACCAAATTTTATCTTCTATGCTATATGCTGTGTTTTAATGCAGAAATTATTGCATTCTCAGCCAGTCAACAGATTAAATAAAGTTAGAGAATACTTCCTTTTCAAATCATAAATGAGAGAGGACAAAAAACAGAATTTATTAAAAAATTGTGTATTTTTTCTTTTTTTAAAATTTTTATTTATTTAAAAAAAAAATTTTTATTATGATATTGTGGGGTACACTTAAGGGTTTAGGTATACAAATATGCTTCGTTCAGGTACCCTTGTTGATAAGAGGTACCTCCCGTCCCTAGACAGATGTGTATTTATTCTTATATGTTTAAACTTCAGTCACCTTCAAAGTACTCTCCATTTGATGCAATACACCTATCAAGATGCTTTTTTCCACTGCTCAAAACAGTTTTTGAACTCACTGATTTTGATGACTCTTAGCGCTTCTGCTGTTTTTTTTGTTTCAGCTCTTCTACATCGACAAAACATTTCCCTTTGAGGACTTTTTTCATCCAGGGAAACAAAAAAAAGTTGCTTGGGGTGAGATCGGGTGAATAGGAAGGATGGTATATAGGGGTCATGCCATTTTTGGTCAAAAATTGCTGAACACTCAGCACAGTGTGGTGTAAGAACACAAGTCATTCTACCAAAAAGACACTGCAAGCATATGGTTCATTGCAGCACTATTCACAATAGCAAAAACATGAACCAACCCGAATGCCCATCAAAAGTAGACTGAAGCCGGGCTTGGTGGCTCAGCCTGTAATCCTGCGCCTTTGGAGGCTGAGGTGAGTGGACTGCCTGAGCCCGCGGGTTCGAGACCCGCCCGGGCAGCGAGACCTCATCTCTACAATAAATCAAAAAAATCAGCCGGGCGTGGTAGTGCATGCCTGTAATTCCGGCTACTTGGAAGGCTGAGGCGGAAGGATCGCTGGAGCCCAGCAGGTCGAGGCTGCGGTGGCCGGGAGTGGCCACTGCACTCCAGTCTGGGCGACAGAGTGAGACTCCAACTCAAAAAAAAAAAAAAAATTGGCCTGAATAAAGAAAATGTGGTACATATACACCATGGAATACTATGCAGCCATAATGAAGAATAGAATCATTGCATTTGCAATAACAAGGATTTAGCTGGAGGTCATCATTCTAAGGAAATTATCACAGAAATAGAAAACTGAATATCACAAGTGGAAGCTAAATACTGAGCACATACAGGCACAAGGATAGAAACAACAGACACTGAGGATTACTAAAGGATGAAGGGAGGATAAGGGTTGAAAAACTACCCACTGGGTATCATGCTTACCACCTGGAGAGCAGACTCATTAGAAGCCCAAACCTCACCATCACACAACAGACCTACGTAACAAACCTGCACATGTACCCCTTGAATCTAAAATAAAATAACATTTAAAAAAAAGAATACTTTTATACCTCCATTTCCTCATCTGAAAAATGAGTATAACATTACCTCTTTCTGCATTGTATTGATAAAGATTAAAATATATATGTAAAACTGAGCCATAAATATGTGTGTGTTGTGTGTGTGTGTGTGTGTGTGTGTGTGTGCGCGCGCGCACGCACACAAAGGCACAAGGTGGCCAACGCAAAAGAGCCTTTCCTCAGAATTTGGCTGGTCTGAACCTGAGATTCACATCTGTGAAATGAGCCTACGAGGCCCCTAGGACCACCCACTCTACGTACTCAGGACTTCTTTTTTTTTAAAGATGTGGGGAAGCCATAAACTATTAAGGCTGCTTAAAAAATACAAGTAACAAGAAAATAAGTGTGAAAAGTGGGGCAAAAAGAAAACCAAGTTAAAAAAAGACAAGATGAGGTTAGTAAATATATCATGGCACTTTGCTTTTTAAGAAACAGTGATTAGCTACACTGTGTCTCAGCTAAAAGTGAGTTAGCTGTTTAGAAGATACAAAGGCATTTCTGGCCCTAACACCTGAAAGAAAATTTCTCCCTTAGGCCCTCATAAAGAAGACAGTGTGTAATATAAAGAAATGTTTCAACAACATCTCTACTATAAATACAATATATTTCACTAGATAATTACATAACACTATAGCTAAAACATGGGAATAAATTTGAGCTTCAAGTAAGCAGAACTTAATATAGCTATTTATGATTCAATTAAAGGTCTGACCCAGGAAATAACTGCCCTCTTGGTAACATCCACTGATACTTTCTTTTTTTTTTTTGAGTTGGAGTCTCACTCTGTCGCCCAGACTGGAGGGCAGTGACCACTCCTGGCCACAGCAGCCTTGACCTGCTGGGCTCTGGCGATCCTTCCGCCTCAGCCTTTCAAGTAGCTGGAACTACAGGCGCGCGCTACCACGCCCAGCTGATTTTTGATTTATCGTAGAGATGAGGTCTCATCAAGTTGCCCAGGTGGGTCTTGAACCCTCAGGCTCAGGCAATCCACTCACCTCAGCCTCCCAAAGGCGCGGGATTACAGGCTGAGCCACTGAGCCCGGCTCATCCACTGATACTTTCAAAGTATGATCCAGCCTGCTATGAATCAGGCTACTGGGATATCCATAAATTCATGAGCCAAGTCAGTGTTGTATAGGATTTTAGGAGTATCTACATTAAGCCCACACATTTGTTCTCTATCACTTAGAAAGAGGTACAAGATAGTGGATAAAACCATGAAACAGCAGCTAGACTCCTATATTTGAATTCCACCTTTGCCCCCCAAAAGCTGTGGGAGTGAGTTATGGCAAGTTATTTAATTATTTTCTGTTTCTGGAACCTCTTATATAAAATAGGATAAAAATGATACCTACCTCATTGTTATGAAAATTAGATAAGTTGTTATAAAAATAAGATTAATGTAAAGGGCTTAGAACAATATTTGACTATTATTATTAGTGTGAAAAAACTGAATTAGCACAGGTTTGTTCGTTTATATAGCTTCTATTTAAACTAACAAAGCCTAATCAAGAGTTCAATACACTGATATCTTCAAACCAAAAGGCTTTTAAAAAACCAATATTACATAAGCACAATGAATCTGGCCTTTTTTGGGTTGATGAAATACTGTCTTTTAATGATGGCTCATAAAAGAGTATATATACCATAAAAAGGATATCTAAATAGTACATGAATCATATACGTTTTACTTTTAAGACCCTTACATAGCACTGATCTTTTGTTAGTTATATTCTTTCCTCCATTATTCTGCCATACAAATACATGATACACCCATAGCATCTGTTTTAGAAAAGTTAATTTTATTAGGTGAATAGACTGAAAACTGCTAAAGAATCAAATTTCTATAAATTAATTTTTTAAATACATCCAGTAAAATTCATAGGAATGACATACATAAACAAAAGCCTACCTATGTTCAAAATAATTGAATCTGACAGGCAATGCATACTCACTTTCTCTGCAGCAGAAGGCAGTAATCAACTATGACAGGCACCATATCCTGTAGAGGAACCATAAAGAAAGTATCAGCTCCACAACTCTGTCCAGTGGCCCAATGATAATGAAAGAGGTCTGCTTAAAAGGCTGTTAGATTGTTGGGAGGCTATAACTTTGTACCATGCTTCGGTAAACAATTTGGCACTATGTGTCAAGTCTTAAAAATATAGCACTTTGAGCTTTAGCCTCCTCCCCTACCTTGAGGAGGTGAATCTTTTCTCTCTCTAATTTACTTCATTTTATTTTATTTTATTTTTAGTTAGAGTCTCACTCTGTCACCCAGGCTGGAGGGCAGTGGCACACTCCCAGTCACCACAGCCTGGACCTGCTGGGCTCCGGCGATCCTTCTACCTCAGCCTTCCAAGTAGCCGGAACTATAGGCGCGCAATACCATGCCTGGCTAATTTTTTTTATTATTATTGTAGAGGCGAAGTCTTGTCAAGTTGCCCGGGTGGGTCTCAAACCCACGGGCTCAGGCAATCCTCTCACCTCGGCCTCCCAAAGTGCTGGGATTACAGGCTGAGTCACTGAACCTGGCCTCTAATTTACTTTTTAAATAAACTATATATTTCCAATATATATAACACAAATTTCCAGTGTGTTTTATATATATACATTTTTATATACATATATAAAGCACACTAGAAATTTATCCTCTATACATTTAAGAAATTATTTTAATGTATTAGGGTATGCACCACAGCTTTGTAACAGAGGGAGTTTGAGAAGGAGAGGAAGGGAAAGTGAGAAAGGGGAAAAAAGAAATAGGAATTAAATTCAATATACAACATGGAAAAATAGTTAAGTAAAATGTGCTATTTGAATAAAATATTATGTATCTATTACAAGTTTATAAAGAGTTTACAATAACACTAAAACAAGTCATAGGTGAAAATATGTATTGCACAGACAAGTAAAGAAAATTTGCTGAGAAAAAAATATATGAAACTGATGATAGGATATGCTTGGTCCTGTCAGTAGCTCAGGTGATTAAGGTTGCCCATATTTTGTCACACTCCTCCAAACTGGCTATTTTAAGAATGACTTAACTTCCCAGTTTCATAATATTTTGATTGCTATAAATTCATCATGTACAGACTCATATCAAGCGAATGGCAACCTGTAATTGGGTCCCTTTCAAAGGAAAGAGTCTGAGGGAGAAACAGTAGCTTATTATGACTAGAAATTGTCAAGTAACCAAGCCTCAGATTTCAGGAGTACTCTTTCTTTTTCTGCTGGCTACAGGGAAATAGTTTCCTTAAAAAAAAAAAAAATGCCAGGTGTGGTGGCTCATGCCTATAATCCCAGCACTCTGGGAGACCGAGGTGAGAGGACTGCCTGAGCTCACTGGTTGGAGACCAGCTCGGACAACTTGGCGAGACCTCATCTCTACAATAAAATTAACCGGGGATGGTGGCGTGTACCTCTGGTTCCAGCTACTTGGAAGGCTGAGGTGGAAAGATCACCTGAGCCCAGTTGCGGTGGCAGAGAATGTGCCACTGCCCTCCAGCCTAGGAGACAGAGTCAGAATCCAACTCAAAAACAAAACAAAACAATTTAGGATTATCTAGGCAGAAATCCTATCAGAAAGAAGGCACTATGTGAAAAGGGCACTAAATATGCTAATACTCATCTGATAAAAAGGCCAAAACTAAAAAACACTTATTATTTACAAGAGAGGACAGAAGTAGGACCTACAATCCTCAAAAAAGATCAATGGGCTAGCTCTGACCCATCCTGCTTCCTTTAGTTATCAATATTCCTTATGATTTTAGATTATTTAGAGTCTTCAAGAATAAAAACTAAAATTACAGATTTGAAAAGTGTTAGAGCTATATCACATCTCAACCATGAATGAAAATATAGTGGGTTAGATAATGGGGGACCGAGAGGGAGCTTCTTTCCTAGAAATGCTAGCAAAAATTTAATAAACATCTTTAAAATACACAGCTGAGCTCCCAAGAAGATAAGGGCAACACCCAGGGTCTAAAAGTGAAAGGGGAGCCGGGCTCGGTGGCTCAGCCTGTAATCCCGCGCCTTTGGGAGGCTGAGGTGAGTGGACTGCCCAAGCTCGCGGGTTTGAGACCCACCTGGGCAGGCAAGACCTCATCTCTACAATAAAATCAAAAAATTAGCCGGACATGGTAGCGTGCGCCTGTAATTCCGGCTACTTGGAAGGCTGGGGTGGAAGGATCGCTGGAGCCCAGTAGGTCGAGGCTGCAGTGGCTGGGAGCGGCCACTGCACTCCAGTCTGGGCGACAGAGTGACTCCAACTCAAAAAAAAAAAAAAAAAGTGAAAGGGGGACTGAAAACCAAAGCAATAAGCTCCAATCCTCACTGATACTTTCCCGCAGGCTTGATGGTAACAGAAGAGGCCAGAAAAAAGCTAAGGCCTTAGACCCTCATAACATAGGGAACTGGAGCAGAGGACCAGCCTAAAACCAGAATTTTTAAAAAGCTGCATCCTAAGTGAAAAGAAATTAGAAAGAAAAATGAGATAGACAAGGAAGGTTGACTATCTCATCCTGGAATCAGTGGGGGTAAATTTATACTCTCCAAGAATCAAGACACTGCCCACAGGTAGACTCGGGATTTGAATTTATACTATCTCCTTACTAGGGGAATAATCAAGCCAAAAAGTTCACAGAAAAAGTGATTTTGAAAAAGGATACACCTGGGGTACTCCAGAGACAGTCCTGAACACAGGCAAAATAAGTTACCACTGATAAAACCCACTAAAGATGTGCTTAAAATAAAAAAGCTGAAAGCACCTCATGAAATAACGCATCATGGATGCATCAGCAGGAACTACAAATAGCAGTAGTAGACACTAAAACTTCAAATAACATAATCATCAGGTAGAAACTATATTTTTAAATTATTAAAAGCATAAAATAAGGAATTGTCTGGCCTAATATTAATTACTATAGATACACTCTAGAATTTAATGGAGTGTGAAACCATCAGATCATGCATTTAGACAGATCACTGTGGTGACAGTACAGTGGGAGGATCTGAAAAACCAAGACCAAGAGAGAAGGGTATTACAGTCATCAAAGAAAGAAATAGGGAAGTGAACTAGGGTAGTGATAGCAGTCATAAAGAAAAGTGGACAGAATTAAGAAATATTTATAAGTAAAACTATAGAGTTTTTGTGACAGATTGATAGTGGACTGCAAGGCATCAGGAGGAATTTATAATGCCCAGGTTTCTGGTTTAACTGGATGGTTGAGTGAAGAGGTCACAAAAAGAGATAAGGAATGTGGAGGAGGTGTTAGAAGGAAGAAGTGCAATTTAGTTCAAAGTAGATTTGAGGAACATCTTTACTTATAATAAGAAATTCAATATAGTAATTTAAAACATCCAGGTTAGGATTACAGATTTCTAAGTTAACAGAAGAAGCAATGCATATGAATAAAATTGTTCAGGGACACTAGAGAGAGATAAAAAGCAGTAGACAATGGACTAAATTCTGAGGAAGACTGATATTTATGCAATGGTCAGAGGATGAAAACAAAATCTAGCTCAGGAACAGTCAGCAGTTTAAAAATCGTAAGGACACAGCCACAGATATCTACAAGATATAGACTTTCAAAAAGGAAGAGCTAATCATTTCTGTTTAATACAGCACTGAAAACAAACAAGATCTGAAAAATGTTTATTGCATTTAGCAGCTTGGATATTATTGGTAATTTTAGTAAGAAGATATTTTAACTTCCTATTTAGAATTGATAAACATCTAGCAAGACTGACAAAGAATAAGAGTAAACGTAAATTACCAATATCAGGAGTGAAGCTGGAATATCACTACAGACAATGCAGACGTCAAAAGAATAATATGAAAATTCTTCACACATAAATTTGACAACTTACATGAAATGCACCAATTTCTCAAAAAACACAAACCTCATTCAACATGAAATAGATCATTTGAATAACTTTATAATTATTAAGGAAATTGAATTCATAGTTTAAACCTCCCCCCCAAAAAACAAAAAACTCCACATTCAGATAGTGTCACTGGAGAATTCTACCAAAAATTTAAAGAAGAATTAATATGAATTCTATACAATCTCTTCCAGAAAATAGAAGAGAAGAAAATATTTCCCAATTCATTCTGTTAAATTAGAATTACCTTACCTAAACCTAAAAAGATCAAAACCTGAAAAGGCATTACAAAAAAACTACAGACCAATAGCCCTCATAAAGATGCAAAAATCCTTAACAAACTATTAACAATTATAATTCATCAATATATAAAAGGAATTATACACCACGACCAAATGAGGTTTATTCCAGGGTGCAAAGCTACTTCAAAATTCAAAAACCAATCACTGAAATATACCATACCAATAGCTAAAGAAAAAAAAAATCGCATGATCATATTGATCATGTAGAAATCATGTAGATAAAAATACTAGAAAAACAGAAATACAGAAAGGGGGGAACTTCCTCAACTTGATAAAGAATACCTGCAAAAAACCTACAGCTAATACACTTCATAATGAAAGACTGAACAATTTTACCCTAAGATTGGGAAAAAAGGCAAGGATGTCGCTCTCACCACTCTTCAACACAGTACTGCAAGTTTTAGCCAGTGCAGTAAGCAAAAAAAAGGGGGAAAAATAGGGCACACAGACTGGGAAGGAAAAAATAAAACTGTACCTCTTTGTAGATGACATGATTGTCCACAAAAAACATACCAAGGAATCTACAAAAAACCTCCTAGAATTAGAGTTCCACAAAATTGCAGGATACAAGATAAACACATAATGTCAATTGTATTTCTGCATGCTACTAATGAACTTATAGATACTAAAATTAAAAATTCTATACTATTTATAACTGCTAAGAAAAAAAAAAGACATGCTAGGTACAAATCTAATAAATCATATATAGGATTTGAGTACTAAAAACTATAAAATGCTGATGAAAGAAATAAAAAACCAGCAGACTCAACATAGTAAAGATGTCAATTCTCCCCAAAATGATATATAAGTTTTATGTAATTTATATCAAAATTTCCACAAGATTTTTTTTGTAGACAGAGACAAGATTATTCTAAAATGTGTGTGGAAAGGCAAATAATTAGAATAGCCAAAACAATTTTCATCAATAAAAATAAAGTAGAAGGAATCAGGTTACCCAATTTGAAAACATATACAGCTACAGTAATGAAGACTGTGAGTAACTGGCAGTGGGACAGACACACACGGAACAAAATAGAGAACCTAGAAACAAATCCACACAAATAAACTCAACTGATTTTTGACAAAGGTGCTAAAGCATTTCCATGGAGGAAAGATAGCCTTTTCAAGAAATGGTGCTGGAGCAATTGGACATCCATTACAAACATACATACACACATACAAACATACAGACACAGAACTTTGACCTGTCTCATACCCTTACGTAAAAATTAACTCAAAATGAACCACACATTCAAGTATAATACATAGCACTTCTAGAAAAAAATTAGGAGAAAATCTTCAAGAACTTAGGCTAGGCAAAGAGTTCTAGGATTTGATTTCAAAAGCACAATCTGTAGAAGGAAAAGTTGATAAACTGACTTCATCAAAATTAAAAACTTTTGCTCTGCAAAATATCCCATTAAGATGATGAAAAGAAAGCTACAGACTGAGGAAACTATCTATCCAATAAAGGACTACTAGTTAGAATACATTAAAACTCTCACAATTCAACTGTAAAATAAGAAAACATTCAGATAGAACATAGGCAAAACCCATGTAGAGACATTTCACAGAAGATATTCAGGTGGCAAATAAGCACATGAAAAGATGTTTATCATCATTAGTCATTAGGGAAACACAAATTAGAACCACAATGTGGTATCATTATACACCTATCAGAAGAGCTAAAATTAAAGAGTAACTTCATCAGATGCTAGACGTGGACAAACTGAATCACTCACACAGTTCTGTGGGAATGCAAAATGGTACTGCTGCTCTGAAACAGTTTGGCAAAAAGTTTCTTAAAAATAATTAAACATGCAATTATTATATATTCCGGAAACTGCACACCCAGGTATTTCTCCCAGAGAAATGAAGATATGTTCACATAGAAATCTGTATAGAAATGTTTATAGTGACTTTATTTTTAATAGCCTAGCCCCAAACTGGAAACAACCCAGATGTTGCTCAATGAGTAAATGGTGTTCATCAAACTGTGGCTAATCCATACTATGGAATACTACCCAGCAAAAAGAAAGGAACAAACTACTGAT
The DNA here is from genome assembly GCA_027257055.1 of Cephalopachus bancanus. Taxonomy (NCBI): domain Eukaryota; kingdom Metazoa; phylum Chordata; class Mammalia; order Primates; family Tarsiidae; genus Cephalopachus; species Cephalopachus bancanus. The sequence continues at coordinate 1,820,628 of JAPVLO010000098.1, read as the reverse complement.
ACATACAATAACTTGGATTAATCACTAAAGAATTATGTTGAGTTAAAAAATCAATCCAAAAAGGTTACATATGATTCCATTTGTATAGCATTTTTGAAAAGACAAAATTATAGATATGGAGAACAGATTAGTGGGTCAGAGGCTAAGGGGAGGTGGTGCCAGGGGGGAAGCATGTGTGGCTATAAAAGGGCAAAAGGAGGGCTTGGTGTAGTGATGGAAATGTTCTGTATCTTTACCTTATCAGTATCAATATCTGATTATATAACTGCACAACAGTTTTGCAAGATGTTCTCACTGGGGAAAACCAGGTCAAGGGAATAGGATCTCTGTATTATTTTTTACAGCTGAATGTGAATCTACAAATATCTCAAAATTTAATTTTTAAAAATAGGATACCCACAACCCTTGTGCCTGCCACTAACTGTTCCTAACTTAATTAAGGCAAAACCATCCAAATTAAAACTTTCAATCTGGCTTCTTAAAGAAACCAGCACTTTATCAATTTTGAACATTTAAAACCATAAGCAGCTGGGCATGGTAGCTCACACCTGTAATCCCAGCCCTTTGGGAGGCAGAGGTGAGAGGATTGCCTGAGCCTACAGGTTCGAGACCAGTCTGGCAAGACCTCATATGGCGAGACCTCATCTCTACAATAAATCAAAAAAATTAGTTGGGCATGGTGGCACATGCCTGTGGTTCCAGCTAGTTGGAAGGCTGAAGCAGAAGGATTATCTGAGCCCAGCAGGTCGAGGCCGCATGGCCATAAGTGTGCTACTGCATTTCAGCCTGGGCAGCTGAGTGAGACTCTCACTCACTCAAACAAACAAATAAATAAACAAAACTATAAGCAAAGTATTAATAAAAGCCAAATCTATTTCTATGTTTTAAGTCTTCCTTTATAGAAACTGATTATGGGGGAAGAAGCTAGGTCGTACAGTGGGAAATCCCTGAGGGCAATCTCTTGGATGCCTGAAAATGAACTAAGTGGGATCAGTCGCTCTCCATATCCCCAGTGGCAGAGGTCACACAGACTCACTTCCCACGGAAACTTCACAGAGTTTCCTAGCACCACAGAGCTAGGCAGCTGAAATTCCCAGGACTAGTATACAACCCTAAGCAGCTGGTGCCCAAGTTCGGATGGTCTCCCTCAAACCTATTTGGTTTTGAATAAAATTGTTCAAATAAAAGAGCTAATCATCGCTGTTTAATACAGCATTGAGAACAAACAAGATATAAAAAATGTTGACTTCATTTAGTAATAAGAGCCTTTCATAAGAGCCTGAAAGAAAAATGGGAAAGAACAGGTCTTTGCTTGAAGCAAAGTCCTCAGTCCATATAGCCAGACCTGGTCTAAACATGCTTCATCATGAGATGCTGAGAGATCAAGGGCTTTCAACATCATAAGCAATATCTGCTTAAAGAATATTCCACTTAAAGAATTTTCCACAGTCTCAAAAGTTTGCAGGATGCAAGAAATGATTAAATTTGGGGTATTCAATTTTTTTTTAAAAGAAGGAAAAAAAGTAAATATTTTTCTAATCTCTTCTTCAATGCACAACCCTATAATTGGGCCAAAAAGGATTTCTTCTCTTGTTAGATATTCATATCTATTTTAGATTTATTAAAAAGGGCAATGGTGATATGAAAATAAAAAACTGAGTTGACAGATAATCTAAATTTAAGCCTGTCAATTGTTTGAGTGACTGAATGGATAATTTTATTGCGTTGTGACTATCTCACCATCTGCCAAGTGAAAATATAATCTCTGGCTTTCCCTATCTCTTGGGGATGATTTAAAGAGAAATAACAAATGCAGACTCCTTTGCTCATTGGAGCAATAGCATTAATTCTCTTAATTTATTTTCTAAAAGTCAATCAGGTAATTAAAACTTGTTTGAAAATTATTTTAAAAAAATTTTTTTTTTTTTTTGAGTTGGAGTCTCACTCTGTCACCCAGACTGGAGTGCAATGGCCGCTCCTGGCCACCGCAGCCTCGACCCGCTGGGCTCCAGCGATCCTTCTGCCTCAGCCGTCCAAGTAGCTGAAATTATAGGCATGCGCTACCATGACCGGCTGATTTTTTGATTTATTGTAGAGATGAGGTCTCGCTGCCCAGGCGGGTCTCAAAGCCGTGGGCTCAGGCAATCCACTCACCTCAGCCTCCCAAAGGCGCGGGATTACAGGCTGAGCCACCGAGCCCGGCTGAAAATGATTCAAAATTACACACGCATACACACACACAGATAGATCTCCATGGGCTATCAGAGCTAGGCAGCTGGTATTCCCAGGATTAGTATACAAAAACCCTGAGCGGCAATATAGATACAGATATCTCTCAGTATGTATATATGTGTATGTATTTTTAATTTTTTTAAGGTCTGATAATAAAATAATCTAGGAAACACCTGACTCCTCAGAACCAGCACTTTAATCAAGTCTCAGGATTGAGCAGTGTGCTAGACATCAACACTGTTTTTGTTTCCCCAAATCATCTCAGAGGAAGCATGGGTTACACAAGGAAAGTTCCTATTGCCTCACTCTGTGTTCATCTTGTAGTTACTGTCCACTCTTCGGCATCACCTCTTACAAAAATATATGACTACAATTGCTGTAAAAATGGCCTTGAATGATCTGATTCTCATAGAAATATTAAATGAAGCTGGAAGGAAAGCTTAGTAACAATTAACATATGGCTTCATTAAGATATTTTAAAATTATATTTTCAGACTTCCGGGCAAGGTGGCGACCGAAACAGGTCAGACCGTGAGAGTCTCTGCAAAACCAAGTGTCCATAAAGACTCTGCATGAGTGGGTGTGTGCTTGTGTGTGAATGAAAGTCCATCTGAAGGGAGACTTGGGTTCATGCACTCAGGGCTCTCCTCCAGAGGTGAATGCAAACTCCCATGCCCTGAGATGGGAGGCACAGGTGGGCAGGATCATCTGCCATTCTCGGGGCTCTCCTGAGAGAAGGCAGCAGAAAACAGCCCTCCCGTCAGCACCAGTACCCAGCTCACGTCATCACCTACAACAGCAGACCTGGCACGAGAAGGCTGGTAATGGAAATCTGGAATAAATCTTCAATGTCAGTGACCAACAGGTGCCATCTTCTGTGTCCTGAACAGGGCAGAGACTTGCATTGCCCCACCAGCTCCACTTAGCCACTATCTTGGGAACCAGAGGCTATTACCTCATCAGATTCAGAGAGACAGATGTCCCTCCCCCACGCTGGAACAGGCACAGACATGTCAGATCTGAGTGGGAAACTTGACAGCAGCAGCAGTGAGTAGGGGGACTCCAGATCTGACCCATCCTCCTCCCACAGTAATCTTTGGGGCATCTGACCCACCATGAGAGCAACCCTATTAGCCTGCGCTGAAAGCAGAGGAGAGGGGCTGGAGACCAGAGCCGCTCCCTAAGGTAGAGGCCTGAAAAGACCTTGGATTCAAAAGAAATTGCCAGAGAGGGAGTTTTTTTTTCTTTGTTTTTTGTTTTAGTTTTAGCTTTTTTTCCTTTTCTCTTTCTGTTTTTGTTTCCATTTTTATACTTGCTCTATTTCTGCTATTTTTATTTTCTAAAAAGATTTTGTTTATTTATGGGTATTTTTGAGGGAGAGGGAAGTTTTTGTTTGTGTAATTATCTATGTTTTTTTCTTTTTTTTTTCTTTTTTCTTTTTTTTTGAGTTGGAGTCTCACTCTGTTGCCCAAACTGGAGTAAAGTGGCCACTCCCGGCCACTGCAGCCTCCACCCGCTGGGCTCCGGTGATCCTTCCGCCTCAACCTTCCAAGTAGCTGGAACTTCAGGCACACGCTACCACGCCCGGCTAATTTTTTTATTTATTGTAGAGATGAGGTCTCGTCAAGTTGCCCAGATGGGTCTCGAACCCGCGGGCTCAGGCAGTCCACTCACCTCAGCCTCCCAAAGGCACGGGATTACAGGCTGAGCCACTGAGCCCGGCTTTTTTTTTCTTTGTTTGTCTCTCTGTTTATTCGTTAGTTGGTATGCCTGTCTGTTTTCCCTCTTCTTCTTCTCTCTCAACCTCCCTTTTGTCTTCCTCTTTTCTTTTTCCATTCTTTTCCCTTTTCTTACCTCATTTTGCTTTCAGAGAGCAAAGAAACACCCCCACTGCATGGACAGATTGTAAGGCAGTGGGAAGTGGGTTCCAGGGGGCCCACACACCTGTCGGTGGATACTGGGCTCTGCAGATAGCTTCTGAATTACAGCTCCCCCCTGAATTAAATCTCAAAACTGCAAAAAGCATAGGCCCCCACCCCTAGTCCAGCTTCAGAATTAAACAAAATCAGGGGATCTACATAAGGAAGAATAGGAGATTGAGCAAACAGAAATAAAAACTAACCTCCCATCACTGAACAACAGAATTAAAGAAGAGGTTAAAAAAGGGGGGTGGGGTGGGGAGGAAAACCTACACAAATGAAGAAAAAACCAAAAGAAGAATATGAGTCTCACACAGATCCTGGGAGGTCAGACGCTGAGAATACAGACTCTGGAACTCAAATAATGAATAGCCCCCAGAATGACTGGTCTCAAACCACAAACCCAGATATCAAGATATTAATAAAGAGAATAAATAGAAATGAGGAGAGACAAGAAGAATAAAGAAGTTCATAACTGAGATAACAGCAATAAAGAATACAGTGAATGAAATAAACAACAAACTGAAAAGCATGGAAAACAAAATTAGCCAAGCAGAAGAAAGAATCTCAGAGCTGGAGGACCAAAATATGGAACTAACTCAAACTGTTAAAAACATAGAACAGAAGCTTAAAAAGACAGTACAAAACCTCAAAGAGATGAGTGATTATTTCAAGAGGCCAAACCTAAGATTAATTGGAATTCCTGAGGCAGATAGAGAGACAGAGACCATCCTGGAACACCTATTCCATGAAATTATCCAAGAAAACTTCCCTCAACTCATCAGTGATATGACCATTCAAACACAAGAGATTCAGAGAACCCCTTCTGCAAGACAACAAATGAGAAGACCAACTCCCAGACACATAGTAATTCGCCTGCACAAAGTAGGTATAAAAGAATAAATCCTAAAGGCAGCAAGAGAGAAAGGTCAGACTACCTACCAGGGAAGACCAATTAGAATAGCAGCAGAATTATCTACAGAAACACTTCAGGCTAGGAGAGCTTGGAGCCCAATCTTCAAAGTTCTCAAAGATAAACAATTTCAACCAAGAATTACCTACCAAACTAAGCTAAGTTTCATCAGTGATAGAGAATTAAAATCCTTCTAAGACATTCTATCCCTAAGAGTTTACGCTGTCTCCAGACAGCTCTACAAGAAACACTTAATAATGTATTAAACACAGAAGAAAGGAAAAAAGAACAACAATGCTCTTCACGAGACTGCAGGAAAAAGATTAAAAACACACATGAATCAACCCAAAAATCAAAAGAAAGATAACAAACCAACAAACAGCAGCAACAACAATAAACTCTATAAGAACCTCATGACAGCGATAAACTCTCACATCTCAATAATTAGCCTGAATGTGAATGAACTAAATGCATCACTGAAAAGACACTGAATGGTAATTGGATAAAATATCATGAGGCTACAATATATTGTCTCCAAGAGACTCATCTCACCAGAAAGGACACTCACATACTCAAAGTAAGAGGATAGGAAACAAAATTTCAGGCAAACAGAATACAAAAGAAAGCAGGAGTTGTGATCTTAATGTCAGATAAAATACCCTTTAAGCTATCAAAAATTTTAAAAAATACAGATAGTCACTACATAATGATAAAAGGTTCAATCCATCAACAAGAAATAGCCATCCTAAACATATATGCACTCAAATAGAAGCACCACTTTCATAAAGCAGCTTCTAGGTAAACTAAAAAAAGATAGTGACTCTAATACTATCATAGCTGGAGACTTAAACACGCCACTAACAAGCCTAGACAGATCATCAAGACAAAAAGTCAACAAGGAGATCCGGAACCTCAACGTGACACTTGACCAAATAGACATAATTGATACCTACAGAACACTCCACCCAACAACCAAGGAATATACATTCTACTCATCACCACATAGAATGTACTCTAAGATTGACCACATCTTGGCCATAAATCAAGTATAAACAAATTCCATATGATTAAAATTCTGCCGTGTACTTTCTCAGACCACAGTGGAATAAAAATAAATATCAACACCAACTAAGTTCCCCCAAAACCCACAAAGACATTGATAATAAATACCGTGATGCTAAATAACTCCTGGGTCAACATGGAAATCAAAACAGAGATTAGAAGACACCTGGAAACAAACAAAAATGAAGAAACATCTTACCAAAACCTATGGATGCCATGAAAACAGTACTAAGAGGGGAATTCAAATCTCTACTAACACACATGAAGAAAATGGAAAGATCACAAGTTAATAGCCTAACAAATCACCTAAGGAATCTGGAAAAGCAAGACCACCAGAACCCTAGCTTCAGCAGAAGAATCCAAATCACCAAAATAAAAGCCCAAATTTGGGAAATAGACAAAAATATAATACAAAAAAAAAAATCAATGAAACCAAAAGCTGTTTTTTGAAAGGATAAATAAGACTGATGGATGCCTAGCTAGACTGACCAAGAAAAAGAAAAAGCCCAAATAAACACAATCAGAAATGCAAAAGATGAAGTCACAACAGACCCCAAAGAAATACAAAAGATTATCAGAGATTACTATGAACACCTATATGGAAACAAACTTGAAAACCTAAATGAAATAGAGGACTTTCCTTGTTTTTGTTTTTGTTTTTTTTTTGGAGTTGGAATTTCACTCCATCACCCAGGCTGGAGTGCAGTGGCACACTCACAGCACCCCAGCATCAACCTGCTGGGCTCTAGTGATCCTTCCACCTCAGCCTTCCAAGTAACCTGAACTACAGGCATGTGATACCATGCCCTGCTAATTTTTTATTTATTGTAGAAATGAGGTCTTGCCAAGTTGCCTGGGCTAGTCTCGAACCCGCGGGCTCAGGCAATCCACTCGCCTCAGCCTCCCAAAGTGCTGGGATTATAGGCTGAGCCACCAAGCCCAGCCCCTTAAAATATTTTAAAATCAGAGAACCATCATATCTAGACTCGATATGCATTTCTCTCTGGCTGCTGTGCAGAAAATGGAATGAAGTACAGTAAGAATAAGTATACAAAGGTCAATTAGGAGATTTCTGTAATATAATCACAGAGAGATGTTAGTCACATGAACTAAGATAGCGGCAGAACTGATGGGATGATATAAATAAATTAGAGAAATAGGAGGCAGAATAGACAAGAACGAGTGAAAGACAAGAATCACTCAATGTGCACTAAATGTATGGTGGATCCACTTACTACATAGGAATGATCAGAAATGGCTTTGTGAGGAACAAGTTCTTGAGGTACCTATAAAACATCTAAACAGAAACGTAAATGGGTGACTTACTTCTCTATATGAATCTTGGAACGCAGAAGAGCAATCTAGGCTGGACACTGGTTAGACAGTAACTTGCCTATGCTACCTAAGGAAAGACTGCAAAACATCAATTCTTAAACTTTAATGTGTTTAAGCATCATGTCAGGGTCTAATTACAAATCCTGGTCACCCATCTCAGAGAATCTGTTAGTAGGCCTGAGACATAAATCAAGAAGAATTCTTAACAAGCATCTTCAAATGATTTTGAAGCAAAGGGTACACAGAAATCTTGAGACACATTGATAAAAACAAAAACAGAAGATAAGGACTGGACTCAGAGGCTCAGCCTATAATCCCATCACTTTGGGAGGCCAAGGTGAGTGGATTGCCTGATACCTTGTCTCTACGATAAATTAAAAAATTAGCCAGGTGTGGTAGCGTGCACCTGTAGTTCCAGCTACTTGGAAGGCTGAGGTGGAAGGATCTCCAGAGCCCAGCAGGTCAACGTTGGGGTGGCCGTGAGTTTGCCACTGCATTCCAGCCTGGGCGACCTAGTGACTCCAACTCAAAAAAAAAAAAAAGAGTAGTATAAGGAATTCTAACACTTATTGATTAAGTAAAAGCAAAGGGAAAAGAATAAACAAAGAAAGTCAATGAGCAGCCAAAGAGGTAGGGAAAAAAAACAGAATGTATGATATTATACCAGAGAAGTCAAAGGGACCAACAGTTTCAAAAAGTCAGTAATGTGTTGAATGCTGCTGAGGACCAGTAAGGTGAGGAATAAAAGCATCCATGAAATTTACAGACATGGAATAGGTAAAAGAATGAGAACCGTGAGGAAATAGAGATGTCTGATTCTACAATGAATGAGCGAACAGAAGGAATAAGAATATTGGGATGGCATGGGGCAAAGAAATAATTTGTTTGCTATTTGACTTTGTTTTATGGGAGATACATGAACACATACAAATGCATATGAGGTGAGGCCAAAATAAAAGACAAGATGTAGAAGATAGAGAACACCATTTTATACTGCTGCTTATTTTACAAATAAACTATAGTTATACGTTCAAATCTTTTCTTAGATAGATAAAAAACACAGCCTGTCAAAAACATCACAGGATCCAAAAGTTATTTCCCATAACTAAGACAGGACAAAATATTGTTTGATCTTTGGAGGAAAGCTGAAATACTGAATAGCTTTAAATATTCTAACTAAGGAAAAGGTGAGGCTCCTCACCAAAGGGAAGATTAAAATTGAGGCAGCAGGCAAGAGTGCCACCTGCTGGTAAAACACAAATTCTCAGTATTTTTGCTGAGATACAAACCAGTCTTAAAAGGAATTTCAACTAACTGGATTAACAGGTACCTACGTTTCCAATGATAGTTTCTTAACTAGAATAGAATCTCAAATCTTCTCACATAGCAATGAAAGTCTTTTAAAAACACTTTTGAGCCGGGCTCCATGGCTCAGCCTGTAATCCCACGCCTTTGGGAGGCTGAGGTGAGTGGATTGCCTGAGCCCGTGGGTTCGAGACCCGCCTGGGCAGCGAGACCTCATCTCTACAGTAAATCAAAAAATCAGCCAGGCGTGGTAGTGCATGCCTGTAATTCCGGCTACTTGGAAGGCTGAGGCGGAAGGATTGCTGGAGCCCAGCAGGTCGAGTGGCCACTGCACTCCAGTCTGGGTGACAGAGTGAGACTCCAACTCAAAAAAAAAAACAAAAACAAAACACTTTTGATCAGCTAGTCATCCTTCCTTTATTTGAAAACATTCAAAAATAGAAGGTGTACAAGTCCAAGAGCTGTTACATCAGCAAGCAGGTCATTTTAAAACTGAAATACACCTGTTCCCAATTTCTACCCACTTATATACTAGGCCTTCCCTCTGTGACAATGCAGTAAATCCCATATGACAGCCCTTCATCATCTATAGACAAGCATGTCTCTACTTCCTATCTCCTCAGATTAAACAACCCAGTATTTTTTTTACCTGTTGTTTTTAAAACCTTCCACCCTCCCATTTGTGGAATGTGGCTTCATATGTCAACATCTCATAAAATATCTTAGAAGTTTTATTTCCAGCAACTAACCTGGTGATACTTTCCTTTCTCTGAGCCTAAACATACTGTTGGTTCTACTAAGTGTGTGGTCAACTAAAATCCTGTCCAGCTTACGTCTTCCCAATCCGTACCCATACAATTTAATTATTTGAATCTAATGATGTTTATCTTCATTAAATTTCATCTTATAATGATTGTGACTGCACCTTCTTGTCAAGATCATTTTGAATGCTGATTCTTTCTGCTATGACTCTATGAGTTAACATGGTTGTTTTGAGGTGAATTCATGGAAAATGTTCACAAACCACATTGGAGTTATTAGCAGATAGTTTCCTAAACCTGCTTTTCTTTTAAAGAAAAACACACATTAAGAGTCAACCTATATAGTTATTTTATAATCAAATATTTATGATTAAACACTTAAGAAGATTTGTAACTAACTGTGCATGTATTCCACTCATTCTAATTGGCTGAAAATCACCTTCACATAAAAAACTGTCCTCCTGAATGAAATAAACTGTGTAGGCACCCACACTTATTTGAAAATTGATCTGAGGTTACCTACAAATTATTCATGTTGGATCAGTTGTTCCAATAGTATCCTGGGTTATAATTCCACTGGGTCTTGAGACTTTAGCAATCATAATTAAACTATATGTTACATATGCTAGGCTTCCATTTTTTTTTCTTTAAAATACTTATCTGGATTTTTCCACTTTAAAACTATTCTCTGTGTTCATGGAAATGGAGTTAAAATAAGAAGCATTGCTCTATGGTATAGTGTAGTAGTCCAGATGTGAAGCCTGAAGCCCAACAGCTTGAATTCAAATCCAAGCTCTACAATTTGCTAGCTATGTGACCTGGAACAAGTTATTTAACTTCTCGATGTGCCGCGATATCATTTACAAATGTAAATAACAGTACCCACCTTACAGAGTTACGGTAAGAATTGCATGAGCTAATAAAGGGTCTATAACAGTGCCTACCACACAGTAAGCGGTAAATAGTTTAGATGCTTGCTGTAATTATCATTCCAGATCATTTATTAGTATCATCCCCCCTCATCCATCTTTTCCCCATGCTGGCTCTCAAAATAACAAGATAGTACAAGGATTAGTTAAGAGCTGAACTTTGAAGGAAGAAGGGCCTGGATGCAAGTCCTGGCTCCACCACTTATCAGCAACACTACCTTGTAATGTCACATAACCTCATTTATAGAATGGGGATGAAAATGTTGGCCAGGCGCGGTGGCTCACGCCTATAATCTCAACACTTTGGGAGGCCGAGGTGAGAGGATTGCCTGAGCCCACAGGTTCAAGACCAGCCTGGGCAACTTGGTGAGATCTCATCTTTACAATAAATCAAAAAAGAAAAAAATTAGCCGTGCATGGTGGCACATGCCTGTAGTTCCAGTTGCTTGGAAGGCTGAGGTGGAAAGATCTCCTGAGCCCAGCAGGTTGAGGCTACAGTGGCCAGGAGCAAGACACTGCCTTCCAGCCTGGGTGACAGAGACTCCAACTCAAAAAAAAAAAAAATGTTATCTACTACATGGCATTGTTATGAGAAAAAAACGAATGTCACACACTTCACAGAGTACCTGGCATATAACAAGTACTCAGTGAGTCTTTGTTAAAAACAAAACAAAACAAAAAAACTTTTTCTTTTTTTGTACCCTTTGTATTTTGGCAGGTACAATCTGGACCATACTGCTCTCCTGACAGTTTATGACACTTTTGGTATATATCTTTAGTTATACGCCTCTCTCCATATTTGTAGATGTTCTGTTACTTGCACGCATATCCTTCTCTCAACATTACTTTCTCCTTGAATTGCTCACGGTTATCTTGCCAAAATTTTAGAAATTTCTGTTCTTTGTGAACTCATTCTTTTTTTTTTTTGGAACCTATAGCCATGGGATTGTGCCCATATTTTTTTTCCGAAATATTTGCTTTCTAACATACAGGATTCATGCTCAATATATTTTTCATTGTTATTATGACTGCTAAAACAAAATGATAGCTTTTCTTCAAGAGTCTCTCTCTTAGCCGGGCGCAGTGGCTCACACCTGTAATCTCAGCACTTTGGGAGGCAGAGGCGAGAGGACTGCCTGAGCCTACAAGTTCGAGACCAACCTGGGCAACATGGCGAGACCTCGTCTCTACAATAAATCAAAAAATTAGCCAGGCATGGTGGTGCACACCTGTGATTCCCGCAACTTGCAAGGCTGAGGTGGAAGTATTGCCTGTGTCCAGCAGGTCGAGGCTGCAGCGGCCTTGAGTGTGCCACTGTACTCTATTTAGCCTGGGAGACAGAGTGAGACTCTGACTCAAAAAAAAAAAAGAGTCTATCTTTTTTACTTCCTCAATCATTAGTAAAAATTGAATCCAAAATAATGGTTCCTTCCATTGTTTCTTTTACCACCTATAAGACTAAATCATTGATAAATCAAAAATTTATCAGATACTCTTATCAGAATAAGATTTCTAACATATCTAGATGGCTACAGAACACATTATTACTATTATTTGTTTCTTTGTATGTTTTGCAATCTGTATCAAGAAACCATCACCTACAGTCTCTGTCAACTGAGATTCTATAGTATTTCCCCATCAGAACATCACTTTTGTCCTTTCTTCTTTTAGATAGAAATTCTCTACCATATTTTCTCCTAACATGGTGGTTTCTAAATTACACACACACACACACACACACACCACTCAATTTGCCCCTGCTGGCTTTCCCTACTTAAGAATTTTTTTCAACAAAGTATATCTTCCAATGGCTGAGTTCTTTGATAGAGACCATACTACTGTCTCTTGGTGATAGAAACATTCTTGCTGAACTATTTTTTTTTCTATCTATACTGCATGGATATACAAAAACATGTACATACAAGGTATTGGTTCTAAATAATTTTGATCCCAAATGCTTTCTTTCCGCCATGTGTTTTTCTTCCTAAGTTATTTATTTTTATAATTTTATCTTGGCTTATTTCTCCTTCTCTATTTCTAAATAAGCCTCCAGCCAAACAGAGTAATAAAAGTTAGTCCATCAGAAGCTCACTACTATAGCATTAAACATTTAGCTCAGGAAACCAAATGCTCCTCTGAAACCACCCAACTCTTAACTGCCATGTCTATTCTTGTCTTCCAAAGTTATGAGCACCAATGAGAGATAAAAGACAGGACCTGTGCCTGCTCTTCAGAGAAAACTCTAAATTTCTTCCAAATATTTCCATCAATACAAAACAAAAATTATTTCGACTAGACAACACACTTTAAGATAGTGAAGACCATATGTATTTTATACACTATTGTCCAGTGCCTAGTATGTATTAGACCACAGGACACATATTTTAGACCAGGGGTTGCATATTTTACCCCATAAGCCAAATCCTGCCTATTTCTATACTGTTCACAACTAAGAATGGTTTTTAGGAAGAGGAGGAGGAGAAGCGGCGGGGGGAGGCAGAGGGAGAGGAGGAGATGGATAAGAAAGTGGGAGAAGTCACATTGCCAAGTAATATAAAAGAGTAGTATTACACCTATTTACAGCATTGTCTATTAGAAGCATGTGCAAAGGTGTACCTGAAAGTGCTGCTCCATTACTTGGATTTTTCCTTGGTCTGGGCACTTTTTCAGAGCTCGATCTGCATAATGGAATAGGATTTCTACCATCTGTAAGGAAAAAAGACTTGTATAGAAATGAAAATATATCTCTAAGTACTTTTCACTATTTAATATAGGTGGCCCTCCTAAATACCACAGAATCAGTATTACTATATTTAAAATATACTTGAAATTTTTAGTGGCTTTATTTCCCTTTTTTTTTTTAAACCCTAGCCTAATTTCAGTTTTGCTAATCTTTCCTAATAAATATCTCCATGTTCTATACTTCAGTGGTATCTTCATTGCTCAGGAAATAAAAAATTAAAGTTAAGTTCTTCAGTAATCCTCTGCTGCAGGTATTTCCCTAAAGAGCATGGATGAGCATATCATTCAGTCTAAGGAGTGACCATTTTTACTCATGTTTTCTGTAAGTGTTTACACTAATTTGAACATAATTTTTACCAATGTATGTATACAGCTAAAGGGAAGGAATTTTATAGTCAATGAATTCAGCCAAGTGTAGATTAGAAACAGAATGGCAATGTTAAATATTAGCATCAATTATGTTAATACTAATTAATCATAATAATATTAAAACATTAGCCCTCTCTGCTATTTTCGGGCACTACAAACATGTGCACATATAGTATACCTCATAATTGCTTATACATTCATGAAAACTAACAAACTTTATGGGCAAGGTTCAAAAAAAATTCAGATTCTGAGGTTTTTTCCTGTCTTCCTCTGTCTTTTGGCTATTTTATTATTTCATTATTTTCATAAGAGAGAGAGCAAGAGAAAAAGAAAAGGTGATAAGAAGGAATTTAAAGAGCATTCAAGATGACACCAGGGATTTATAAGATGACTTGTTTTTTCATACAGTCTCTTCTACATTGTAGCCATTTACGTATTCATGCCCAAAGATATTAGCAAGTACCAAAAACAAATCTGTACTGTTTCCTAGTAAAGACCCTATTGAAATACTCACCCGGTCTGCAACAACAGCCTTTCTTTTACTGGCATCCCCTGATAATCCTGCAGAGAAGCAGAATCCAACAAAAAAACAAAAGTAAGTTCACATCTTCAGGAGTAAAACTGTGTCTGGTTTTCTACTGATATCATGTGATAACAACAAATAAAATTATAACAACCTTTAGGTATCCAAATGTTGGATAATAGGCTTAATTCACATCTATTGGATCAGACAGCACATCAATGTAGTTTCCTTTTGTTCTAATAGTAAATTTTTCTTATAAAAAAAGTTAGAAGTGACATTTTAGCTTCTATACCCTCTATGTGTCATTAATCTTCTTTACTGTAAGATTTAATAACATCCTGTTTATAAAATACTTGAATACTCAGCTAAAAGCATTTTATGAATGATTAGTATTATTCAGTCCCTCTACTCCATTAAAACAATGTCTACCATATTGGTAGTCTGTCTACTTACCCACTACTGCTTTTGCTTTGCCTTCATGGAAAGACCATGCAAGAGCCAAAGCTTCTGTGAGACAATCTTGTTTCAGGAGATGATCCACTCTCTAAAATGAACAAATGAGAGAAGTCAGACTCCTTTGGGCCTGAATTCCAATTCTATCTAAAATCTTTCCATAAATTTTCTGCTTAGTAGCTAAAATTATTTCGGTAACTATGTGAATGTCTTATTTTTAAAAATAACTTCTTAAAGCACTGAACAGTACTACGACTATACAGGCTAGTACAGACAGCCATAGGGCTTAAATACGAAAAGGGGAAACCACCAGAATGTCATTGTAGCAGAAATGGTTAGTTGTTTATCAAAACATCCATTCATTTCCTCCTCCTTGGTAACAAACAGTTTATTTCAGACAGCAACACACCAGCTGAAGAACATTTCTAAGACTTAAGGCAAAGCTGGGCTTGGTGGCTCAGCCTGTATTCCCGCGCCTTTGGGAGGCTGAGGTGAGTGGATTGCCTGAGCCAGTGGGTTCAAGACCCGCCTGGGCAGGCGAGACTTCATCTCTACAATAAATCAAAAAATTAGCCGGGCGTGGTAGCGTGCGCCTGTAGTTCCAGCTACTTAGAAGGCTGAGGCGGAAGGATCGCTGGAGCCCAGCAGGTAGAAGCTGCGGTGGCTGGGAGCGGCCACTGCACTCCACTCTGGGCGACAGAGTGAGACTCCAACTCAAAAAAAAAAAAAAAAAAAAAGACTTAGGGCAATGTGATTAAGCTCTGGCCAATTAAAAGCAAGTGGTACCTCTTAAGAGGTGGGGAATGGCCTTTATTTTCTCTTTCCCCTTTCCTGAAATATAGAACCTAACAACTAGAGCTATAGCAACCATACTGATCTATAAAATGACCTTGAGACTAGAATGCAAATATAAAGATGATGGAACGGGCTAGTGTACTTATGCTCATGGAACTCCCATACTGGCCATGGACTGCCTACCTCCAGACAGGAATATTATTTAAGCCACTATTATTTTAACTTTTCTAATATACATAGCCAAATCTAATTCTAACTTACATATTTTTAGCAAATCAAGTACCTAACAGTTGTAATAGTTTTAATGTATACTTCTGAAATTAAGAAGAACAAATCCAAATAATCTTCAGCAAAATCAAAACAGAATATTAAAATGCTATTAATTTAGTAGTTCTAACATATAAAATCGATTTGAACTCACTTCTCTCCAGTTCCTTAGCATCATCACATAAACAGACTGGAAAATAAAGAGAAAAAATTAAAATGATCATCTTCAACAGACTTTTTGGGAAACACATTTGTCCCAGTTCCACATCTCATTTTATAGCTCTTTAAGTAAAAATATTTCATATCACAGTTAGAAGTATATCTTAGAATTGGCTAAAGGGTCAAGAATTCACATTAAAGAGTAAGTCAAAGGTCAGTAAGTCTATAGTCCAAGAAGGAGTTAATTTTTCTGGCAAGGAGCAAGGAAAGCCCAAGCTTATTTCCCTGTACTGACTTGGCAATATTTTGATTGAATTTAATCATGAAGAAATGTTTCTCCATAATAAGTTTTTTTTAATGTACAGAAACATTTATATACAAAAAGTTCTTAATCCAATGATTCTAATCTAAGTCAAATGCCTCAATGCAGTTTACTGTATCCTAAGCTGATATAAGCTAATAACCATCTTAATTATATGACAACATCTGTGATCAGGTATCTTCTTGGTCATGAAAACAAAAATGTGAAGGAAGCTTATGAAAGTAAATCCCTGAATCAGGAAAATAAATATACTGTTAGCACCTAAACAAAAGTAAAAATATGTCTAAAAGTGAAGGAAATAAATTAACTACAAATCATGTCTACCTAAAAACAAAAAGTACTGGATAACCAATATTCACGTTATAATACACTGCCCTCTTTATGAGCAACCCTCCTTCAGCCCGTTATCCTTATATACACAAATATCAAGTCACAGAGTGAAAGAGCTTACTTTTGTGCCCAAATAAAAGATCTGACCACCATAGCTACTGATGGATTGATAACAGGCCTTCTCTCCAACCAAAGCCTATAAAAAATATAGACACAAAAAAGGTAAAAATTATGTGCATTAGCAGTCTTATTAAGTTTCAATGAATGTCAACTATAGAAACAACATTTTAAGTCAACATGGTTTCAACCGATAAGTGAGTGGGGGGGAATGTTGATTAATTGTGAGTCTCACAGTAGAAGTGAAAGAAAAACAAAGTTCACTAAGCACTTCTCTGTTTATACATATAGCCTTTCTATTTTTCAGAATAATGTGGAAAAGGGAGGAAATACACCAACTTGTAGACCTAAAGGAACACTGTTGTATCCTGCCCCTTGTTGGATGACAGAAAATCAATGCTTCTGGCAGGGGATGGGGCTGATTGAAAATGGTACCGACAATTTTTTTTTTTAAATATTTAATTTTTTAATTATTTAAATTATTTAATTATTAAATTATTTAAATTATTTAATTTATTTAATTATTTAAAATACTAAATATCAGCATTAAACACAAGAGAAAATAGAAAGATAAAGCGGCATAGTATATGGGAGTAAGTATAACCCAGCAACATAGAAAAGAAACTCAGTGATAAATCAGGGTTATCAATTTTGGCTCTACCACTTACATATATTTGTATGACATTTAACAAATTTCAAACTTCTGACATTTAGTTTTCCCATTTTTTAAAACCCTTGCACAGTTTCTCTAATGATTTTTCTTAACTTTCTGTTGTGAAAAAAATTTTTTTTTTTTTTTGAGTTGGAGTCTCATTCTGTCACCCAGACTGGAGTGCAGTGGCCACTCCTGGCCACTGCAACCTCGACCTGCTGGGCTCCGGTGATCCTTCCACCTCAGCCTTCCAAGTAGCTGGAACTACAGGTGCGCACTACCATGCCCGGCTAATTTTTTATTTATTTTAGAGATGAGGTCTCGCCAAGTTGCCCAGGCGGGTCTCAAACCCGCGGGCTCAGGCAATCTACTCACCTCAGCCTCCCCAAACAAGGGATTACAGGCTAAGCTACCGAGCCGGGCTTTGAAAAAAATTTAATGTATACCAAAGTAGAAAGAATAACATAATTAATCCCTGAATGTATACATCAACCAGTTTTATCAATGATCAATTGATCACCAATCTTGTCTCACCTACATTTTAACCATTCTTCTGTAATACAGTATAATTTCTAAGGGAATTCCAGATTTTGAATATTTCATTTATAAAAATTTGGTATATGTTTTTTAAAAAGAGTCCTTTTTAGCATAACCACAATTCCATTAACATACCTTTAAAAATTAACACTCATTCCCCAATATCAAATACTCCAACAGTGTTTGGATTTCAAATTGTCTCATAAATGTCAAATGTTGTTGAGGTTTTTGTAGTTTGCTTTGCTTTTTTTTTGAGTCTGACATCTGCTGCTGCTATACAGTTAAAGATATTAATTTTCTTTTCTTTTTTTTTTTTTTTTTTGAGCTGGAGTCTCACTCTGTCGCTCAGACTGGAGTGCAGTGGCCGCTCCCAGCCACCGCAGCCTTGACCTGCTGGGCTCCAGCAATCCTTCCACCTCAGCTTTCCAAGTAGCCGGAACTACAGGCATGCGCTACCACGCCCAGCTGATTTTTTGATTTATTGTAGAGATGAGGTCTCGCTGCCCAGGCGGGTCTTGAACCCGCGGGCTCAGGCAATCTACTCACCTCAGCCTCCCAAAGGCACGGGATTACAGGCTGAGCCACCGAGCCCGGCTTGCTTTGCTTTTATATGTTTCATTTACCTGAACTAAGATCCAAACAAGATCCACACATTGCAGCTGATTGATATGCTTCTTAAGTCTTTTTAAATTTACAGGTTTTGCCTCCATTTCTCTCAATTCTTTAATTCTCTTGAAGTTTATTTGTTGAAGAAAACGGAACTCTTATTCTATAGTTTCCTGCTACTTAGATTCTGCTGATTGTATCTCCATAGAATTGTTTGACATGTTCCTCTGTCTTCTATATTTTCTCTAGAAGAGACTTCATCAGATTCAGGGTTTGGTTTTGTTTTGTTTTGTTTTCGCAGTGCTATTTTAAGTATAATGTTTTCTTTTCTTTATTTTATTATAGAGATGAGGTCTTGCCAAGTTGCCCAGGCTAGTCTCAAACCCGTGGGCTCAGGCAACCCCCACCTCAGCCTCCCAAAGTGCTGGGATTACAGGCTTGAGCCACTGCACCCGGCCAAGTATAATGTTAGCTGTAGGATTTTTGTAGGTGTGTTTGATTATCAGGATGTTGTTCCCTTCTATTTCTAGTTTGCTAAGTTTTTATATAAGGCATTTATATTGAATTGTGTCAAATGCTTTTTCTGCATCTATTGAGATGATTTGCTTTTTTTTCAATCTATTTACATGGTAAATAATGTTGACTTTCAAATGTTAAACCAGTCTTGCATACCTTGGATAAACACCATTTCATTATGATTTATTGCTCTTTTTATACATTATTGCTGGTTTCTATTTGCTAACATTTTGTTAATGATTTTTGCTTCTATCTAATGAGGACAATGGTCTATACAGTTCTTTATTATGTCTTTGTTTTGTTTTGTTTTTCCTGGGTCAGTCTCACTCTGTCATATAGGCTGGAGTACAGTGGTATGATCCTGGTTCACAGCAGACTTGACATCTTGGGCTCAGGTGATCATTCCACCTCAGCCTCCCAAGTAGCTGGGACTACAGACATGCACCACTGCAGTTGGCTATTTTAAAATTTTTTTGTAAAGACAAGGTCTCACTATGTTGCCCAGGCTGGTCTTGAACTCCTGGGTTCAAGCCTGCTCTAACCTCCCAAAGTGCTGGGATTACAGGCACGAGTCTCCATGCCAGGCCCTGCCTTTGGTTTTATTATCAGAGTTAAGCAAACCTCATAAAGTGAGTTAAATGCTCCCTTCTCCACTATTTTCTACAAGATTTCTGTGACGAATTGGTATAATTATTTCCTCAAATGTTTGACAGACTTCACCAGGGAAGCCATATGAGCCTAAGTTTCTTTGTAGAAAAATTTTTAATTACAAAATTAATTTTCCTATTGTACACCACTTAGATGTTTCTATTTCTTTTTGAGTCAACTTAGATAATTTGTGTCTTTCAATGAATTTTTCCATTTTATCTAAGGTTGTTAAATTTATTGGAAAAGTTATTCATATTATCCTTTTAATATCGACAGAATCCAGTGATGTCACCTCTCTCAATCTTGATATTGACAACTGCATCTTCTGTCTTCCTTAATTAGTCTTGCTTGAGGTTTACCCATTTTATTCATCTATCAAAAAATCAGCTATTTGTCTCCTTGACTTTCTCTATTGTTTGTCCATTTGCTATTTAACTGATTTGTGTTCATCTTTAGTATTTCTTCCCTCATTTTACTTTAAATTTGTTTGCTTGTCTTTTTCTATGTCCTTAATTAAGGTGGAAGCTTAAATTACTGATTTGATATCTTTCTTCTTTTCTAATATAAGTATTTAATGTTATAAGTCACCCTCAAAAACTGATTTAATCATAGACCACAGATTTTGAGAATGACCTAGCAAATCATTTCCATTCCATTCAAAACATTCTCTATTTTCCTTTGTGATTTCCTTTCTGACCCATGAGTTATTTATAAAAGTGTTGTTTAACTTCCAAATATTTGGGTTTTCTCCAGATTTACCCTGATGAGCCCAATCTTTCCAAATTAAATGTTAAATTTTGGTTCATGACCTACATATAATTTATAATTTACACTGGTAATTGCTCCACATGCACTTGAAAAAAATGGACAATCTACTTTTCTTAGGTGGAGTATTCTATAAATGTCAGTTAGGTCAAGTTGGTCAATCATGTTTTTTCAAGTCTTCTATGTCCTTAATGATTTTCTGTCTACTTATCCTATTAATTATTGAGAGAAGAATTTTTAAATTTCTAACTATAATTGTTGATTTATTTATTTCTCCTTCAGTTCCATCAGTTTTTACTTCATATATGTTGCAGTTCTGTCACTGGGTGCTTAAACTTTTAAGATTGTTATGTCATCTTGATTAATTAACCCCTTTTTATCATTTTGAAATTTTTCTTTAACAATGTTCCTTACTCTGAAATCTACTTAATATGGTATTAGTATAACCACTATCAAGATTAGTCTTTGCATGATATATCTTTCTCCAACCTTTTAGTTTTAACTTATCTACATTCTTGGGTAGATAAATGTAAGTTTAATGCAGGGTTTCTTTTATAGACAGCGTATGTTCTTACTTTTTTTAGTTTGATAATCTCTGCCTTTTATTTGAAATGTTTCAAACCATTTTCATTTTCTGTAATTATTGATACGGAGGTGTTTAGATCTATTATCTTACTATTGTTTTCTATTTGTACTATCTCTTTTACTTTGAACTTATTTCAACTGAATTTTTTTTTTTTTTTTTTTTGAGTTGGAGTCTCACTCTGTCACCCAGACTGGAGTGCAGTGGCTGCTCCTGGCCACTGCAGCCTCAACCTGCTAGGCTCTGGCAATCCTTCCACCTCAGCTTCTAAGTAGCTGGAACTACAGGTGTGTGCTACCATGACTGGCTAATTTTTGATTTATTGTAGAGATGAGGTCTTGCCAAGGTGCCCAGGCAGGTCTCAAACCCATGGGCTCAGGCAATCCACTTACCTCAGCCTCCCAAAGCACTGGGATTACAGGCTGAGCCACTAAGCCTGGCTTCAATTGAATATTTTTTAACATTTTGTCACCACTATTTTTTTTTTTGAGTTGGAGTCTCACTCTGTCGCCCAGACTGGAGTGCAGTGGCCGCTCCCGGCCACCGCAGCCTCGATCTGCTGGGGTCCGGCGATCCTTCCGCCTCAGCCGTCCAAGTAGCTGGAACTACAGGCGTGCGCTACCACGCCCGGCTCATTTTGATTTATTGTAGAGATGAGGTCTCGCCAAGTTGCCCAGGCAGGTCTCGAACCCGCGGGCTCAGGCAATCCACTCACCTCAGCTTCCGAAGGGGCGGGATTACAGGCTGAGCCACCGAGCCCAGCTGTCACCACTATTAACTTAGTAGTTACACTTATTTTTTAGTGACTCTACAGTTTACAATATGCAACTTTAACTTATTTCAGTCTACATTTTTTCTTAGTTGGAGTCTCACTCTGTCACCCAGGCTGGAGCACAGTGGTACAATCATGGTTCACTGCAGCCTTGACCTCAGGGCTCATGTGATCCTTCCACCTAAGCCTCCCAATTAGTTGGGACTACAGGCATGCACTACCATTCCCAGCTAATTTTTTTTATTTTTCTTAGAGATGAGGTCTCACTGTGTTGTCCAGGCTGGTCTTGAACTCCTGGGCTCAAGCAATCCTCCAGCCACAGTGTCCCAAAGTTCTGAGATTATAGGCATGAGCCACTGTGCCCAGTTGACATGTAAACAATATTTGATGTATACTGTAAGAACCTTACAATGATGTACTTCCATCCCCTACTCCCTACTGCCATGCATTATTTTTTTCATACATATTGCTTCTACAGATCATAAACTTCACAACACATTATTTTTGTTGTAAACAGTCCATTGCTTTTGTTAAACAATACTACTGAGGTATAACTTACATACCACAAAATTCGCTCATGAGGTATAAAAGTTACTCATCAGATACACAATTCACTCATTAGCTAGAGAATTCAATAGTTTTTTAGTAAATTCATAGTTGTTCAGCCATCACTAAAATCCATTTTGAAAACATTTTCATTACGTCACAAAGATCCTTGTACCTACCCATTTGTAGTTAATTCCCATTCCTACCTCTAGTACCCGATGACCACTAATGTACATCAGTCTCTATAAATTAAATGTCTTTTCTAGACATTTTATATAAATAGAATTAAACAAAATGTGGTCTTTCCATATGTCTCCTTTCACTTAACATAGTATTTCTGAGATCCATCCATGTTGTAACCACATATCAGTAGTTTATCCTTTCAATTGTGAAACAGAATTCTATTAAATGGCTATACCACATTTTGTTTATCCATTTACCAGTTAGTGAACATTTAGATTGTTTCCACTTTTTGGTTATTAAATGCTGCTACGTATGTTCATGTACATGTTTTTATGTGAGCATATGCTTTCAATTCTCTCGGGAACATACCTAGGAGTAAAATTTCTAAGTCAGGTGGTAATTATATGCTTAACTTTTTAATAAATTACCAAACTATCTTCCATAGCATTTCCACCATTTTACATGCCCAGCAACAATGTATGAGGATTCCAATATCTCCACATCCTTGCCAATACTTGTTATTATATGGATTTTTTTTTTCATTACAGCCAACCTAGTGGCTGTGAAGTGGTATCCTATCACACTATGGTTTTGATTTGCCTTTCCCTAATAACTAATGCTGTTGAGCGTTTTGTCAAGTGCTTATTGCCCACTTGTACATCTTTGGAGATCACTGCAGATTGCCAGTTGAGAAATCTCTCATACTTAACACAGCTCCTCTGCATTTAATGTGTCTTTTTTCCCTCTGGTTGTTTTAAATTTTTTCTATTTATCATTTATTTTGATCAATTTATATATGGTTTTCTTATTTTACTTGTATCTGGGTTCATTGAGCTTCTTGAATTTGTATATTTATAGTTTTAGAAAGGTTTTGACCATTATTTTTTTTCCAATTTTCTCTCTCCCCTCCTTCAAAGGTTCTAGCCAAACATATATTAGGCTACATGATGTGTTGTCTTGTAGCTCATTAATATGATTTTTAAATTATTTTTGTGCTTCATTTTGCATAATTTTTATTGCTATATCTTCATGTTCACTAAACTTTTTTCTGCAATGTTTAGTCTGTCATTAAGCTCATCTAGTGAACTACTTCATCTCAAGCACTATAGTTTTCACCTCTAGAAGTCTGATGTGCATCTTTTTAAATATCTTCCATGTCTTTATTTAACTTTTAGACATATGAACCATAGTTATAATAAATGGTATGTCCTTGTCTACTAATTCTATCACCTGTGTCAGATGTTACTTTTTATTGATTTTTCTCTTCATTATAGGTTGTGTTTTTCTTCTTTGCATGCCTAGTAATCACTGACTGAATGGCAGACACTGTGAACCTTGTTGAGTTCTGGAAATTTCTGTATTCCTGTGAATATTCTTGTGCTTTGTTCTAGGAAATAACTAAGTGACCTGGAAACAGTGTGATCCTTTCTGGTGTTTTAAGATTTGTTAGTGGGAACCAGTACAGCATTTACTCTAGTCCTAATTATACTCCACTACTGAGGCAAGATATCTTTGAGTACTCTACCCAATGCCTTGTGAATCTCAAAGATTTCTATTCTGGTTGGTATAACAAGCATCACTTTCAACCCTGTGTGAGCACTGGATATCCTTCCCTATAAACCTTTCAAATAGATCTTCCCCTGTCATTGGGTAGATCCTTTTTTTTTTGAGTTGGAGTCTCACTCTGTCACCCAGACTAGAGTGCAGTGGCTGCTCCCGGCCACCGCAGCCTTGACCTGCTGGGCTCCGGCAATCCTTCCGCCTCAGCCTTCCAAGTAGCCAGAATTACAGGCATGCGCTACCACGCCCGGCTGATTTTTTGATTTATTGTAGAGATGAGGTCTCGCTGCCCAGGCGGGTCTCGAACCCACGGGCTCAGGCAATCCACTCACCTCAGCCTCCCAAAGGCGCGGGATTACAGGCTGAGTCACCGAGCCCAGCTGGGTAGATCCTTATAAGCATTTGCTGATCAGTAATATGATGAACACTCAAGGGGAACTCTTTGATAGTGCTTTCCTTTATAGTACTCTGTATTGTAGACTCAACTCACTTTTGCTTTCCTATAGACTCAGCTGTTTCCTTAAACTCACTGAGTCCTCCAAGCCCCAACTGGATTCCTCCTCTCTGATCCACAGGTCAGAAATTCTCTCAAGGCTGGAAGCTAGGACAATCATAAAGCTCATGTCTTTTGTTGCCTATTTTATCAGAGATTGTTGTCCTTCATTACTGATGTACAGTGTCTTAAGAACAGCTGTTTGTTTTCTTTTTCGCCTATTTTTTTTTGAGGAGGGGGTTATTTTTTGGTTATTTCAGTCAGGAGAGTAAAATCAATTCCCCATAACTCCATCTTGGCTAAAAATGCAAGCTCAAAATCCAATGGTATTTTTAATAACTGCTCAAACATGAAAAAATCTAAGTGTGCAACAGTAATTATTCTTTTAAAAAAAGTGAACTGTATTGCACTATCATTTCTTATTCTGGATCTTCTTTGCTTTTAAGTTGGAAGGTTGAAAGACCCTTTCATATATATTTTATGCTCTGAAGTTATAAAATGAGGAATATTTGCACACCCTTTCATACATATTTTATGCTCTGAAGTTATAAAATGAGAAATATTTGCACACCCACAGCTATCACACCTATTCAAGCTTTTACCATATCATCCAAGTATATCAAAAGTTTCATAGGCTACCTTTCTATTGTTATTTACCCCTTAAATCTATCAGGCATATTGCCCCCAGATTAAACTTTCTAAAGTATTTTGATTTTAAAATTCCTTTCTCACAAATTTTCCATTATACTTCATTGTTTTAGCAAAAAAGCTAAGGCCAGTCGGGCTCAGTGGCTCAGCCTGTAATCCCACACCTTTGGGAGGCTGAGGTGAGTGGATTGCCTGAGCCCACGAGTTTGAGACCCGCCTGGGCAACTTGATGAGACCTCATCTCTACAATAAATCAAAAATTAGCCAGGCATGGTAGCACACACCTGTAGTTCTGGCTACTTGGAAGGCTGAGGCAGAAGGATTGCCGGAGCCCAGCCAGGTCGAGGCTGCGGTGACCAGGAGCGGCCACTGCACTCCAAGCTGGGTGGCAGAGTGAGACTCCAACTCAAAAAAAAAAAAAAAAGCTAAGGCCCTTTGGTATTAAGTTAAATTAGTCCCACTTCTGAATAGAAGGTAACAAAAATTATTGTATTAGCTCACATTCCTGAACATAAATATATCCACACCCACTTTAACCTAGTAACTTTTAAAGAAATACCTCAACACAGAAAGATAACTACTCAGAGTTCCTATTTCTAGAACAAACACAAAACAAAATACCAAGTTTATCAAAGCAAAATCAAGATAATTGATTACCCTTACCAGTGCCTGGCTAACATTTCCTCCAGTGGCCAGCGATTTGAAATGGCTGCTGTTATAGACCAACTGAACTTCTGAGATTTCCACTGTTTCTAACTCCTCTTGAGTTTGCCGATCAATCACATGCAACTTCTCTACACTGTCTAAGAGCACAACTGTGCGTGAGTTTATCCACTGCAATTAAAGCACACAACAAAGCAAAAGTGAAAACCAGACCACATCATCATTTGAGATAAGAAAGTGTGGCCACTCAGTGAACGACATTGAGGACCTTACACATATAATAACTTACATGGCAACACAATTAAAGCAAGAACTACTCAGTGACAACCCAGAGGACAGCAGGTACAGAGGAAACTACTGCCTTTTGACAGTGTAAAACTGATACCTTCATAGTGTAAAAGCAGACTATGAGCTGTAGACAGATTACAAGATATATTGTTTTCTATAAATTTTTTTAAAGAGCACATTGGCACAAATGACTTCAGCTAGTAATAAACTCTGCATTTCTGCATTTCTGATGAAACAAAAGGAAAAAGTAAATCTCATAAACCTAATTGATCAAAGGACGACTGTTACCATTGACACAAAACATATTTTTAAAAAGAAGCTATTTTTAAAATATATTTTCTTCAAAACCTCAACTAATTGTGAAAAATAAGAATGGCGATTTATTTTCACATTGGAGTCTAGCTTATTTTGAATTCTCAAGATGGTGTCTAAATACTTTGTGCTTCTCTTTTGTTGATTCTCTTCCTGCTTCTTTGTGCTCCCTTTTCATAGGCTTTTTTACTTTGGCAGGTTACATGTTTAAACTTTTGGCAGAATCCAATCAGAATAGTAATCCTGTAAGCCAATTGGCAAATAGGACATGTAAATAAAATAATCTTAAAAAACCAATCAACATGTAACATGTAGGCATCCTACGGCAAAGCATATAACTCCTATAAGTACCCAACCAATGGGAAACCAGGAGAGGAACTTGTGTTCTAGGGCATAAATATGCTGGCTGTAACTGCCTCGGTGTGCCTCCCCACCAGACACCCGATCTTGCAAGACTCATTAAAGTCTCACTTCTGCTGCACTCCATGTCTCGGTATCCATCCTTTGATTTTGGACAGGTGAGTTCATTTATCACAAAATTATGAGAGAGTTCTTTGCTCTATTTCTCTTCTGTACTATAATTTTAAAATTACTAACAATAAAAATTTTCAAAATCTTCTAAAGGAAGCCATTCTGACAAATTTCTTGGATTGTATAAAATAAGATTTCTTATTTTCTTTAGAAATCTCAATCCTGGCACAGCGGCTCACGCATATTATCCCAGCACTTTGGGTGGCCAAGGTGGGAGGACTGCTTGGGCCCAGGAGTCTGAAACTAGCCTGGGCAACATAGCAAGACCTCATCTCTAAATATAAAATTAAATATAAAATAAAGGATAAAAACAAAATTAAAAGAAAACTCAATCCTTCACTAAGAAATAAATGAAGTCTTAAAATCTGCTCAATTACAGTTCAAAAGTAGCCACAAGAAAGCACTTCCTCTGCATTTTATCTCTTTGGTATTCATGTTGGTTTATTTGTATGGCCTAGTCCATGTTATCAGAGATTATTTGCATAATAACATATGAAAGAAAACCAAATTGAAAATGGACTGACTTTCCTTTAACATATGCTAAAGATATACTCTATTACTATATAGTGGCCACTTTAAGGAAAAGATTTGTTTCCCTACCCACCTCCAAAGAAATCTCTCTCTCAGAAAACAGGGAGTTTCATATACAAATCTTTTATGAAAAGCTCTTATA
This sequence comes from Cephalopachus bancanus, assembly GCA_027257055.1. Classification (NCBI taxonomy): domain Eukaryota; kingdom Metazoa; phylum Chordata; class Mammalia; order Primates; family Tarsiidae; genus Cephalopachus; species Cephalopachus bancanus. The sequence goes on along the minus strand of JAPVLO010000098.1, from coordinate 1,793,119 downwards.
AGGTGATCTCTTAATTACTTTGAAAAACAGTGTCATTCAGGAAAGACACAATATTTAGCCTTATAATGTTAATCAGTACTAGTTTTTAGGTGCTTAAAAGGTCACCTGGCTAAAAAAAAAAAAAGTAAGAGAATGACAAAGAATCTTAACAAATTTTGTAATTACACCTGAGATTAGACCCTCACAATTCCAAGTGTTGACATTGTTGTAAATAAGCCTTTTAGTGGTAATTTACAAAATAATACACTTAATGGTCACATCATGGCTATGCCACAGGACAACAGAATGTAATAACTACTTAAAGTTTTCCAGTGGTTTGCAAGTTTTCAAGTGGTATACTCCTATGTGATTTTAAAAGTTCTATATCTCAAACATCTTAAACAGAAGTGATGATACATTCTGGAAAATTGTATTAGATGATTCAATAAGGGATTCTAATGATGACAAAGACATCGATGCCTTATAGGACTAAACAAAATTATTTCTTAAAATGCGTATTAAAAAAGCATTATTTCTAAACAACAAGTGTGTCTACATGTGAGTTAAAAATGCAATGTACAACTAAATTAATAAACCATATAAAGAAAAGGTCTATTTCATCTACATCCTGAAAAAAACCTTTTTATAGTCATGTTATGGGCAATATGAAGCACTTCTTAATATTTAGTGTTGTCTATATTCATGCTATACAGAATGTTTCACTGGATATACCAGATACTGATATGTTAAAAGTATTAATGATAGAAACCCAGAAATACTATAATTATATTGTCTCAAAGCTAACACAATGATACAGAGAACTGCTTTTTTTTTTTTTTTTTGAGTTGGAGTCTCACTCTGTCACCCAGACTGGAGTGCAGTGGCACACTCCTGGCCACCGCAGCCTCGACCTGCTGGGCTCCAGCGATCCTTCCGCTTCAGCCTTCCAAGTAGCTAGAACTACAGGCACACACTACCATGCCCGGCTAATTTTTTTGATTTATTGTAGAGATTAAGTCTCACCAAGTTGTCCAGGCAGGTCTCGAAACCACGGGCTCAGGCAATCCACTCACCTCAGCCTCCCAAAGCACGGGATTACAGGCTGAGCCACCGAGCCCAGCTACAGAAAACTGCTAATGTCCCTCTATATTGCCAAAGCCCCTAGAGAAGGGCATGGCAAGGGGTCCAAGGACTCCTGCATATTCCCAAGCACATTACTGAGAATCTCCTTGTCTTCTATGCACTACCAGTAAGTGTCAGGGGATCCTTGACTTCCCTGAAGATTATGCCCAAATAGGGAGTAAATCTCTACTCCCTTTCTTAACAGTTTGAACAATATAGTATCACTGTAAGTATCCTAAATCTTGTGATTTGCATAACTTTTGTAATGCATGATGTCTTAGGCCCTATAAACTTTCTTTACTCTAAATGTCACTATCTAAATGTAAAATGCAGCTGCAACTTAAGTTCTGTACAACACTCTGCTGGTCACATGACTAATGTATGAGTACGGACAACTATGAGTATAAAAGTGGACTGCGAGGTCTAAAGGGTGAGCAGAACCATTTTAGAAAGACCTCGAGTCTGGCTCTGCTCCCTGGACTCAAACTCAGAAATAAACTTCTTTCTACCAGTTCCCTGCCCCTTTGATTTACTGGTATCAAGGGGAGCAGCCTGTGCCTTACTCAGACCTAACAACACTATTTGAAAAAATAAAATAAAATTAGATACAAAAGAAATCATTCAGGACTGAGATACATGGCAAAAAGAGAACTCTGCAAGTTTTTAGCTACACACAAAAAAGAAGGTTACACAAGCTCAGAACTACAAAAATGTATTTACAGAGAAAGCAGGGCAATTATTCTAAATTCTTCTGAACCCAAACGCCCTTTCAGGCTAAACAAGACATTAAAGAAAACTCCTAACTCTGCCTGTGTTTAGCAGGACACAGGCCGAAAAGCAATAATTCTAATTATGTGGCATTATACCAAATTCAGACATTATTCAATATAAGCAGGACTTCACTTCTGTCCATTTTTTTTTCTTTTTGGAGACAGGATCTTGTTATGTTGTTCAGGCTGGAGTGCAGTGACTATTCACAGGAGAAATCACAGGTTTGAATTCTTGGGTTCAAGTGACCCTCCCACCTTAGCTTCTCTAGTAGAGGGGACTATGGGTATATGACACCACACCGGGCTACCCATATTTTATAAGATCCTAAAAGTCATGGTTCATGGCAGAAATTCTGGTAGCTTTAATACACTATAAATTCAGAACAACTACACGAAACACATGGGGATATTTAATTTCAGTAATACTCACAGTAAAGTTGATGAGGTCATAGTATAGGTGAAGATGCTTTTGCTTAGTAACATGTATTGCTCCAGATTCATCTCTCTTTACCTAATGATGAAATAAAAACAACCTGAATATCAGCTATTATTTAAGAGACTTTTTGACACTTAACTATTCTCCCCCTGGAGCATACATCTCATTCAGTATAAATAAACCTAAAATATTGAGAATAAAGAAACTATCACACAAATAGAAAAAAAAATCATTCATTCCATAATTTGTACCAAAATGCAAGGCTTATCTGTATAGTGGTCTAATTGTCAGTGGTCTGTCTTAATGGGAAATTGTCTTTTGATGGAAATTTTTTTTTATTTTTTATTTATTTTTTTTTTTTTGAGTTGGAGTCTCACTCGGTTGCCCAGACTGGAGTCCAGTGGCCGCTCCCGGCCACAGCAGCCTCGACCTGCTGGGCTCCGGCAATCCTTCTGCCTCAGCCTTCCAAGTAGCTGGAATTACAGGCATGCGCTACCACGCCCGGCTGATTTTTTGATTTATTGTAGAGATGAGGTCTCACTGCCCAGGCGGGTCTCGAACCCATGGGATCAGGCAATCCACTCACCTCAGCCTCCCAAAGGCGCAGGATTACAGGCTGAGCCACCGAGCCCGGCTTTTTGATGGAAATTTTACTGACAAATGCTATAACATAATTTTCACTCTGTTACAATTCAGAACAACCTAGTTTTATCACATCAATAACAATATTTAGCTGGAGTTGAAGTATAAAATGGGATAGTTGACATGGTGTGAAGTCAAATAAAAGTTCACTAAAGAAAAAAATGCTGCAGTAACAAACCAGACTTTACTGAATCATAATACTACTATGAGGGGACTTTAAAAAGTTCATAGAGGCCGGGCTCGGTGGCTCAGCCTGTAATCCCAGCACTTTGGAAGGCCGAGACGCGTGGATTGCCTGAGCCTGCGGGTTTGAGACCCGCCCGGGCAACTTAGTAAGCCCTCGTCTCTACAATAAATCAAAAACTAGCCAGGCGTGGTAGCGTGCACCTGTAGTTCTGGCTACCTGGAAGACTGAGGCAGAAGAATCGCCTGAGCCCAGCAGGTTGAGGCTGAGCCCAGCAGGTTGAGGCTGCGGTGGCTGGGAACGTGCCACTGCACTCCAGTCTGGGTGACAGAGTGAGACTCCAACTCAAAAAAAAAAAAGAATATGAAAATATGAAAAATATGAAAATATGTTTTCATAGAAAACACATATTATGATAAACTATGCAGAAATTTCAATTTTTTTCCACCAAAATAAACTTATACCAACTTTTTAAAACATGTCTAAACAGGTTATAGTTTGAGGCACAAAGAAAAATAAGACTTCAGTTTCCAAAGAGCCCCTATCACAGCAACATAAATTTTGCTAAAACTGAAGCAAGAACAAACATCAAATTTATGGTGAAGCCTGGGTGGAAGAATGGTGGTGGAATCACTAATGCTTAAGTTTATGGAGACAATTTCCCCAAAGAAATCAGCAGTTAAAAATGGATAACTTGGGCAACTCCCTTGGGTCCCCTCCCACTGTGAGAACTTTTCTGTCCTCTTAATCCTGCTTTTAATAAAAAAAAATGATAACCTGTTTTTTTGTTGTTTGTTTTTGAGTTGGAGTCCACTTGTCCCCTGACTGGAGTGCAGTGGCTCTCCCGGCACCACAGCCTTCTGCTCGGTGAGATCTTCTGCCTCAGCCTTCCAAGTAGCTGGAACTACAGATCCTACCACGCCAGGCTGTTTTTTGATTTATTGTGAAATGAGGTCTTTCTGCCCAGGCGGGTCTCACCCACGGGCTCAGGCTCCACCTTTTGCCTCAGCCTCCCAAAGGGGCGGGATTACAGGCGAGCCACTGAGCCAGGCTGGGTTTACTTGTTTTTGTAGAAATGAGGTGATATTAAAGTCTGAAAACCCCCGGGCAGCAGACAATCCACCCCCTCAGCCTCCCAAAAGGGAAGAATTCATCTGACCATACCCCTAAACTTTTAAAAAAAAAAAAAAAAAAAACTGAAGAGGACCAACAGTTAACAGCAGAAACAATAACAACACAGACATCTCAACTAGGTCAGTTTACTCAATTCTGACTAAATTAAAGTTGAGCAAACTTTCCAAAAATTGTACCCAGATCAGCTGCAGAGAAGAGCAGAGCTTTCAGTGGAAATTTTAAACAAGTGGGATCAAGATCCTGAAGCATAGTTTAGATCTCACTTATCAGTGAGAACATGCAGTTTTTGGTTTTCTGTTCCTGCATTAGTTCCCTTAGGATCATGCTCTCTAATTCCACCCAACCTGCTGCAAAAGACATTATTTCATTCTTTTGATGACTGAATAGTATTCCATAGTATACATGTACCACATTTTCACTATCCACTGATCAGTTGATGGGCATTTAGGTTAATTCCACATCTTTGCAATTGTGAATTGTGGGGCAATGAACACGTGAATGCAGGTATCTTTTTTATATAACCACCTCTGTTCCTTTGAGTAGCTATCTAGTAGTGGGGCTGCTGGATTAAATGATAGATTTACTTTTAGTTCTTTGAGAAGTCTCCATACCGATTTCCATAGAGGCTATATTAATTTACTCTCCCACCAACAGTGTATAAGCATTCCCTTTTCACCGCATCTACACCAGCATCTATTTCTTTAAAAACTTCTTAATAATGGCCATTCTGACTGGTGTAAGGTGGTATCTAATCGTGGTTTTAATTTGCATTTCCCTGATGATTAGTGATGGTGAGCATTTTCTCATATGTTTGATGGCCATCTGTATATCTTCTTTTGAGAGATATCTTCTCGTGTCATTTGTCCACTTTTTAATGGGATCATTTGCTTTTTTCTTGCTGATTTGTTTGAGTTCTTTATAGATTCTGGATATCAGTAAGTTCATATGTATTAGTGAGTTCTCTAGGCTGCCTGTAAGCTCTGTTGATTATTTCTTTTGTTGTGTAGAAGTTGTTTTTTTTTTTTTGAGTTGGAGTCTCACTCTGTTGTCCAGACTGGAGTACAGTGGCCGCTCCCAGCCACCGCAGCCTCAACCTGCTGGGCTCCGGCGATCCTTCCGCCTCAGCCTTCCGCCTCAGCCTTCCAAGTAGCCGGAATTACAGGCATGTGCTACCACGCCCGGCTGATTTTTTGATTTATTGTAGAGATGAGGTCTCACTGCCCAGACGGGTCTCGGACCCGCGGGCTCAAGCAATCTACTCACCTCAGCCTCCCAAAGGTGCGGGATTACAGGCTGAGCCACTGAGCCCGGCTGCTGTGTAGAAACTTTTTAGTTTAATTAAGTCTCCCTCATTTTTGTTTTGTTGTATTTGCTGTGGGGTTTTAGTCAAAAATTCTTTGCCTAAGCCAATGTCCAGAAGGGATTTTCGTAGGTTTTCTTCTAGGATTTTTATGGTTTCAGGTCTGACATTTAAGTATTTAATCCATCTTGAATTAATTTCTATAGATGGTGAGAGATAGGGATCAAGTTTCATTTTTCTGCATGTGGCTATCCAGTCTTCTCAGCACCATTTGTTGAATACGGTGTCCTCTCCCCAGTGCATACTTTTATTTAATTTGTCAAAGATGAGTTGACTGTAGGTATCTGGGTTTATTTCTGGATTCTCTATTCTATTTCATTGGTCCATGTGTCTGTTCTTGTACAGTATCATGCTGCTTTGGTTGCTACAGCTTTATAGAATAATCTGAAGTCAGATAATGTGATGCTTCCAACTTTGTTCTTTTTGCTTAGGACTGTTTTGGTTATTCTGGCTCTTTCTTAATTCCATGTGAACTTTAGGGTTTTTAAAAATTTCTAGAAAAATGACACTGGTAGTTTGACAGAGACTGCACTGAATTTGTAGATTACTTTGGATAATATAGTTGCTTTGACAATGTTGATTTCTTGAATTTATGAGCATAGGAGGTTTTTCCATTTGTTTGTGTTCTCTACAGTTTCTTTCAACAGAGTTTTGTAGTTCTCCTCATAAAGATCTTTCACCTCCTTGGTTAAATATTTTCCTAGGTATTTTAGCTTTTTGGCTACTATTGTAAATGAAAATGGGTTATTGATTTGATTAACTGCTTGGTCACTACTGGTGTACAGCAGTGCTACTGATCTATGAGTTTTCATTTTGTATCCTGAAACTTTACCAAATTCATTTATCAAGTCCAGGAGTCTTTTGGAGGAGTTGTTAGGATTCTCTAGTTATAAGATCATATTATTAGCATATAGAGATAGTTTTATTTCTTCTTTTCCAACTTGGAGATGCTTTATTTCCTTCTCTTGCCTGATTGCTCTGACTAGGACTTCCAGTACTATGTTGAATAGAAGTAGTGAAAATGGTCATTTTGCCTTGTCCCAGTACCAAGAGAGAATGTATTCAACTTTTCTCCATTCAGGATGACACTGGCTGTAGGTTTGTCATATATGGCTTTTATTATTTTGAGGAATGTTCCTTCTATGCCTGTTTTGTTGAAGGTTTTTATCATGGAGGGATGCTAGATTTTCTCAAATGCGTTTTTCTTTTGCATCTACTGAAATAATCATATGATTTTTGTTTTTAATTCTGTTTATGTGGTGGATCTCATTTATTGACTTGCATATGTTGAATCATCCTTGCATTCCTGGGATACCATTTTTCCACTAACTTTTTGAAGTTCCCTCACATAATTCAAACAGCCCAAAATTTCCCAAAAAAACTTTGAGTGTCAATATTTTATTTATATATGTGTACATATATACTCTATAATTCTCAATCATCCTTATATTTTGCTTTCTCCACTTCTGCTCCCAGGTTATAGAACACTGATGAAGAAGGATAAAGCATGAGATAGATCAATCACCTGAAATTCATGATATTCAATTCAATCTGAGTTTTCTTGCACATTCCCCATATTAGTGTTATAGAGGTCTTTCCCTTTAGGCCCCAAATTCTCTTTGCCTCCTAATCCCATCACTTAGAATGTTGACCTCACTGGATACCTTAACAAAAAACTGAGACTACTTAATGTGGCTCTTCATGTAGTCCCATCTTCACTTCACTAAATCAATTCTCCCTAAAGAAAAGATGTTATAATAAAATGAACATGGGATCTAGAGCCATGTGTTTAAGTCCCACTATTATAGCTGTGATCAGGGGCAATCACTTATTCTTTCTGTTTCCTCATCTGTAAAATAAAAATAAGAACACCAAATTGTTGTATATATTGAATGTGTTTCATAAACTGAAAAGATCAATGCCAACGTTATCTATTACCCTACAATTTTCTAAAGTCCTTGCTAAGGAAAATCACTTCACCTATAGACAGTCATATGTCACTTAACAATAGGGACATGTACTAAGAAATGCATTGTTAGGTGATTTTTTTATTGTGTAAACATCATAGGATGTACTTACACAAACCTTGATAGTATAGCCAACTATATACCTAGGCTATATAGTATAGCCTATGGCTCCTGGCCTACAAGCCTGTACAGCATGTTTCTATACTGAATACTGTAAGAAAATTGTAACACAATGGTCAGTATCTGTGCATCTGAACATATTTAGATACAGAAAAAGTACAGTAAAAATACAGTATTATAATTTTATGGGACCACTATTGTATATGCAGTCTATCATTAACTGAAACATCATTATGCAACGCATGATTACATACTCTAAATCCTACTCCCTCTATCACTGTTTAATGTTACCTCTCCTTAGCTAGCATATTCAAAATTCCTTTCTAAGGGCGCTTTTCCTTTGGCTCTCAAACATGTTTTTTACTTTTCTATCTTCAAATTAAATATATATATATTAAACCCTTTCCTTGGTTTACTTCTTATAGATAATATTTAACTAGACTCCTTCTTCCTGCTACCCAATACTGATTGCGTGAGTTTGCTTTTTAAGATACCCATTTCTCTAACAAGGCTGTACAATCTACAGCCTTCCACTACCCATTCCACTGATAATTAATCCTCTGAAAAGTTTCCTTGCTAGACTCTGGTGTGGCCATGTGCTCTTTGAGCTATGGCTGTCACCATGCTTCCTGGCTTTGGCCCCCTCTCCCACCTTGGGAAGGTGAATCTTCTCTCTCCCCTCTCTTTCTCTAATTTAGTTTTAAATAAACTATATGCTTTAATCTAACTTCTGTGCAATTCTCTGAATTTTCCATGTGGCATCAGATCGCACCCCAGACGGCCACATGTAGGAAGTGATATCTTTTTAAATAAATCTTTTCTTTCCTCCAAAAAAAAAAAAAAAAAGGCTCAATGAACGATATTGCTATTTCCAGTGGTCCTACCTCCTCCTTGATCTTTCTCTGGTATTGGTATTACCCTGAAACTATACAGTCCCAAAAGTTTTTCTTCTTTGTTGCCTGTGTGATACTATACTGTCCCATTTCCACTCCTACCTCAATGTGCCTTTATAAGAACTGCCTTTCCTGTTTCATCTCCTTTTTCCTCTCTCCTGCATGAGTGTCTGCCAAAGTTTTGTATGCTCTAGGTTTTGTTTTTCAGAGTTTCAACTACCTTCTCTCCTGTAATTCACATTTTCACTCCAGACGTGGGCTGCCATCTGCTCATAAGACATCCTTGATACACTTGAGAGTCCCACCTTTACCTCCAACTCAACACTTTAGAATCTTCCCTAAGAATTTTCTCCCCAATCTCCCTTCAAATATTTCGTGATTTTAAAATACAAAGTCAGAAATGTAATGCTTCATGTCCTTTAGTCTCCAGATCCAATATCATAAGATACCTTGTCTTTCCTTCAAAGTATCATCCCTTAATTCTCACTGTAACCAATAATCTTTATCTAACACCTCATATTTCCTTTATTACAAGAGAAAAGCCTTTTATTTCCGTCCAACCTTCTATGATCTATCCTTTTTGCTACTTCTACACTGATCTTCCTAAAACATCACTTCATTCACATCTTTATCACTTTAATTACCTAAGAATCTGTGATGGTTCCCGATTACCAATCCAGGCCAATCATCATGTAATCTAAATCAGGGGTTAGGAAACTTTCTGTAAAAGGTCACATAGTAAGTATTTTAGACTCTGCAAACCATACAGTCTCTGTCACACCTACTCAACTGTACCATTGCTGTGAGAAAGTTACCATAAATTACATATAAACAAATGGACATGATTGTGTTCCGATAAAACTTAATTTACAGAAACATCTGTTGGCCAGACTTGGTCCAAAAGGCAGTTTGTCAACCCTTAGTCTAGGTCCACTCCAAATATTCAATTTTACTTTCCACCACCAGTTTCTCCCCGTCATTAATCCTATAAACATTCACTAAGCATCTACTATATACAGGCACTATCCAAGTGGCTGGATACAGAACAGTAAAGTTGGTCTCTACACACATAGCCTAGTGAGAGAGAAAAAAAAAACTAGACAGGTCATTTTAAAAAGTGCTGAATGTTAGCCGGGCTCAGTGGCTCAGCCTGTAATCCCGCGCCTTTGGGAGGCTGAGGTAACTGGATTACCTGAGCCCGTAGGTTCGAGACCCGCCTGGGCAGCAAGACCTCATCTCTACAATAAATCAAAAAATCAGCCGGGCGTGGTAGTGCATGCCTGTAATTCCGGCTACTTGGAAGGCTGAGGCGGAAGGATCGCCGGAGCCCAGCAGGTTGAGGCTGCAGTGGCTGGGAGCAGCCACTGCACTCCAGTCTGGGCAACAGAGTAAGACTCCAACTCAAAAAAAAAAAAAAAGTGCTGAATGTTATCAAAGGAGAAGGTCTTATAGCTGTATGTGCAGGAAGCACTCATGTAGATCAGGAGGTCAGGGAAGGCAATGCTATCACATGCTAGGATACAGTGGAAAAGAGCATAGAACTTTCCTGGCAGAGTCAAAAGTATATGGAAAGGCACTAAGGTCAGAGACTAGTTAGGAAGTTACTTCAGAGTCTAGACTAGACATGTGCACAGTTGAGACTAGGAAAACAGCAATGAGGGAGACAAAATAAGTCAAGAGATTTTGGAGACAGAGTAAACAGGATTTGGTGATGGAGTACATATAAAAAGAGAAAGGTAGCCGAAAGGCCACTCCCTAGTTTTCTGGTTGGAGAAACTAGGTGGACAGTGGTGCTCTGACTTCACTGAGTTAGGAACTCTGAGAAGAGATTACATAGGCACATTCTTACATCTGTGACTTCAGTTCATCTCACTTCCCCTAATATGCATACCTACCCCTCCTGCATTAGTTACTGTATATTCTTCATAAACCTGTCAATGGCCTCTTTAGTCTATACTAATAATAATCTTTTCTTACTCTGAAATTATGTCAACTTTTAATTCTCATCACACAGTTCAGTCCTTAAAACCATGTGCTCTAGTGGTAATGAGCGCCCTAGTTTTGCTTTTCAAATGATATTATTATAAGCTATGCAAAAGAAGAAATTATGTTGCATATTTCCTTCAATTGCTTCAGTAGGTACTCAACGATATTTTCTTTCTAATAAACACACACATCTATGTAGATAGGTAAACCATTAATATGCTTATATTCACATTCATATGTTTATATATACACATAAACCATTAATTATTTCTCATTCATAGGAAATGGAACTGAGAAATAAACCATGAAAGGTTATGGAGCTTAGGGTAATCAGTTTTTCCCCCATGTTAATCATTAAAGCCTTAAATAAAAATTAAATAATTCATGCTCTCTCCAAAGGTTTGTGATAGCAAGATAGATTTCTTCAACACATATTAAATTACTGGTGAATCAGGAAAAAAAATAAAGAGACTTTATAACAGATGTAGCATTATATTAGGACTTACCAAAAGAAAATGAACAACATCTCCTCTGCAAAAGGCAAGCATGGGATTCACATAATTATGCACTGCCACAAAATGCCAGGCCAGCAATGGAACACTAGAAGGATCCATCTAAGTGAGGAAAGGGAGAAAAAAAAGTCATCACAGTTAATAAACAGAAGAACAGTAGGGCTCGGTGGCTCAGCCTGTAATCCCGCGCCTTCGGGAGGCTGAGGTGAGTGGATTGCCTGAGCCCACATGTTTGAGACCCGCCTGGGCAGCGAGACTTCATCTCTACAATAATTAAAAAAAAATCAGTCAGGCGTGGTAGCGGATGCCTGTAATTCCAGCTACTTGGAAGGCTGAGGCAGAAGGATTGCCGGAGCCCAGCAGGTCGAGGCTGCCGTGGCCGGAAGCGGCCACTGCACTCCAGTCTGGGTGACAGAGTGAGACTCCAACTCAAAAAAATAAAAAATAAATAAATAAATAAACAGAAGAACAAAGAGAAAACTGGTTAAAAACAGCATCTGACTATTGTTCCTTAATGAAACTTTTCCCAATTTCTCATAAAAATTCCAGTGAAGCAAGGACTGACCAGGACATGTCAGAAGGGAGCATGTTCTGTATCTTGACTGAGATTTGGGTTACAAAAGTATATCCATTTGTCTAAGGTCAGCAACTGTATACTCAAGATTTGTGCTTTTCTTTGTATGTAAATTTTACACCAAAGGAAAAACCTAAACAAAGAATAAACTTTAATGATATGCATGCTGAATATTTAGGGGAAGAAGTATAGGTTTCTACAATTTACTTTGATATACATTTTTAAAACATAGTTTGATGAGCAGACAGTGAGATAGATGAACACATATGTAATGAAGAAAGTATAGTAAAATGTTAATGACAGAATTTAGATGGTAGGTATACAAGTGTTCAATGTGAAATTCTTACAACTTCTCTATTTGTTTGAAAATGTTCATCACAAATGTTAGAAAAAATATCAATAAAAACATACAAAAAGAAGCAATCATATGCCACCACAATAAAAACCTCAATGAACCTAAGAAATGTTAATGGCAATCTAAGCCAATTTTGCCATCAGAAAAAACATACTTGCATCCTCTGGGCCCAGAGACACACAAAGTATCAACAAGAAAACAAAAGTGATCTCCCTCAGTATAGGGGTTTCTTTCTAAACTAGCCAGAGTTCTATACCACTATTCTCCATTCCATTCCATCCCATCCATACCTTTCCCTATATCTATATATATGAAGATCACAATTCTCTGAAAACAACTAAGCAGGAAAGAAAGGGGAGACCGGGATATGAATAACACATTCTTGGAAGTATCATCCTCAAAGTAAAATATCAGAGGCAGAAGATAAGAAAAGCAAGTATAGTCGCTATTTATGTTGGAAGGTACAGTGGGGTGGAGTCTATCAGTAGTTTAGTGTCAAAGCAACAACAATGACCATCATCCTGTCTCAGAATGGCAGTCACACACAAAAAAAATGTTTTTCAAACATTGAAGACTAGGGTTTGGACTCAATACATCAATTTGTCCCCCAGCTTTAAATCTGATAAGGGAATTTAACTGCACTCAAAAGGGGAGTGAGTGAGCCTAGGAAAATCCATGCATGAAATTAGGTGTGACCACAAAATGCCAGGACAGCAATACACAGACTATCAAACTGAAGTTAAAAAAAAAAGCCAGCTGTATGCCATACAATGGTCTTTGAAGCAAGACTTTAATTCTACCTAGTTTTCTGACTATCTCGTATAATTAACCCTTTGCAAATCATTTCCCTCCATCTCCTAACATGGTCCATCCTTCTGCCAGTAAGATGGAGAAGCTTACTCACCCGACCATAGGGAAAAGTCATCCATACTTTCAAGGATGGTTTCAATCCAATGACCAGTATCTTTAGGAGAAAAAGACATTTTAATATTTACCTTGCAATTTTCAAAATTTTGGTATTCAAAGCCTATAAAAGCTATGAGCTTCATCTTCTAAATACATCTACCTTTGTTAAGGATGCCATGGCCAATAATGAAAACTGTGTGATCGGATGATCTTTCAATTCAGGCTTAGAATGTAGAGGCTCAATACAGCAAACTTCACCCTTGGAACCACTGAATAAACATCTAGATTCACATGTTCTCACTCCCATCACTCTCCTGAAAATGTAATTTTAAAAATTCAGAATCAATTTAGCAATGGCCCAAGGCACTACCATCTCTAGCACGGGATGACCTTAATAGCCTCCTAACTCCTGCTCTTATCCCCAACAATCTAAACTCCACAGTGACAGCAGTGTAATCATTTTATTACATAAGCCAGATCTACCACTCTTCTGCTAAAACACTCCATCAGCTTGCCACATAAAATCCAAACTCTTTCCCCTTGTCTTCAAAGGAGATGATCGGACTCCTGCCTTCACTCCTCTCCCACTACCATGCTCCTGACAAAGTCAGGCTTCGGCCACACCTGCCTTCTGCCGCTGTTCCAGCAGGACAAGTTTGTGTCCATCTAAACCTTTTGTGTTCAAATGTTCCTCTGCCTGGAACTCTTCCTCCAGATCTTTGCATTTGTTGTCTGTCACATCATTCAGGTCTTTTTTCAAATGTTATGTTTCTGAGAGAGGCATTCCAGAGTTATTCTCAAGTACACTCTAGCATACTGACCTGTCTTCTTTTCTTCACAGCACTCATACTTAACTGAAGTGATTTCATTTATGGGCAGTTTTTCTATGTCGTTTTGCCCTCACCACAACTAGAACATAAGTTCTATTACAGCAGGAACAAAGGTTCACTGCTACAACTTTGAAATCTAGATAAGTGCCTATACATAGATGCTCAATAAACACTAGCTGAATAATAAAGTTATTTTTTAATAAATTAATTAGTGCTCAGCATTGTTAGAATCTACAAGAAATACAAGAAACAAAGATAGCTGTTAACCTTGAAGAACTTATGGAAACATAATACACAATGAATGTTATGTACTACTTTTTAAAAAACTCAGCTTCATAAATTTCTTTTATGTATCTAGATAGGCTTTTCTCTTATTTAAAGAGAAAACTGGACAATTCTAAGGCAATGAAAATCTTTTTTACACTTCCTCAGTATGGATGTAATCAACTAGGTCTTGGGCCTAAACCAAAATTAGTGAGTTATTCCAGAATAGTTTTTCCCAAGTTTAATAACACATAAGAATTCCCTGGGGAGTAGGAGTCCAGAATCCCAACTCAGATCTACTGAGATAAAACTTTGGAGTGCCAGTCCTTGAACTCCATATGGCCTATAAGCCTTCTCAAGTAATTATAATACACAGCCATAAGGTGTAATACAGTCAATCACATGCTTTGTAGATCTTTTCATGTTCAATTTCAAGTCATTAAACCACAGCTAGCCATTTCATTTGTCAAGAAATGTCCATTAGTCTCTTACTTAAATGTCAATTCAAACACAGAGCCTCCACTGTCATTGCAAATTGCAAGAGTTGGATCATCTGTAAACTAAACAGAGAAGGAATTTATTTTCTTGCAGATTTTTAAACAACCAGTCAAGTATTGAGAAGATAAGGAGCAAAAAAAATTGAAAAATCTGCAACACACACATTTAATAGGATTTTAAATAACCTAAGCTAGATTCACCTCATCATTCTAAACATATAAACTTACCTTTATTTAGAACAAAAATGGCTCAATGTCTTCTAAAAACTGAGGTTTTCAAAAAGCAAAGCCAATTTTCATCAGGATAAAAGACAAATACAAGTTATTATTGACAAAAAACCATAAGTTCTCTACTTGAATTCCTAACACTGACTTTTTAACAAATTGCTACTAAAAGAATAGGATCCTTTGGATACATCTGCAGTTGCCTAGATTTCAAAAATAAATACTCAATATAAATACTTGGTATCTTTGGGAGATAAACATGTCTAAATATGTTTTCTGAATAAGTGAAGAGTTGATCTGCTATATCTAAAACATTTTAATGTTTTATATAATTCTTTCTAAAATGTGCTACCTCCTTGATATTCTTCCACAGAATATACTTCAGTTAATATTACCTAACCTAGAAAACTCAGAATAATAAATAAATAATATTCACAATGACAGACAGTCTTAAAGTCATATGAGGCATGGTAAATGTTGCAGGATGCAAAATAGAATAACTGGATTTATATCATATATAGTGACTAGCCTCCATAAACCCAAAGGTTAGGGAACCATCATAAATGGCTTGCCTCATGCTCTTAGGGATGGTTGAGGTACAGGAGGTCATAGTAAAATTACTCTTCCTCATCAACAAGGGTACCGGTATAATCAATGTTTGTATACCTAACCCTGAATTGTACCCCGCATCTTTATAATAATAAAATAATAATAATAATAAAATTACTCTTCCTTGACCAACACATAGGCATAGTAAAGAAGTCCTACACCTTTGCTTTCAAAGCCTGGATGAACAGTTGTCAAAGTGAAGCATATATCCTAGGAGTGTGCATGAGATGGTCCTCTGAAGTGTAGGAAAAAAAATAACAGAACTTGTATTTTTATTTAATTTTCTCCTTCTTGTGTGTTTTATAATGTACATAAAAATCAGCACAGTAGTACATTTAATTATACACACATACATGAATACCTATAAAGGATGTAAGCCAAAATTGTTACTGATGGGATGTAGAGTTAAGTATGAAGAACAATGTGTAAGAGTATTGAAATGCAAGTGGCTGTTGTCAATCCAAGACTTCAAAAGTATTCAATCTCATTCAAATTCATATATATCTCTCTAATGTCAGGGTCTGCATGTACCACCTTCATCACCATTCCCAAGCAACACAATGGCTCCTATTACTATGCTTTTAATCTCAGCTGCATTCTTCTTTTCCCTCTGTATTTATCACTTCTGTTTTTTATTGTTTCTCCTAATATTTTTTTTCCTGCAAAAAGGATTGCCCTTTTATAAACACCACCAACTAATTATTCCTTCAATCATTTATTGAGCAGCTACTATGGGTAAAACACAAAAATAAATAGCAAACATTCTGATTTCAAAGATCTTAATCTATTAAGAGAGATAGGGCAAACAACTTATAACATACTGGAAATTGGCACATGCCATATGAAAAGAGATCAAAGTAAATTACCATCATGATCTGAAAAAGGAGAAACTCTTTCCACTTTTACTTGCCTTGGTTGTTTTTACTGTTACTAAATGTTTCAATGCTGCTTTGTCACAAAGACTTTTTTGTAACTAACCTAGAAACATATAAACTCCAGATGCTTGCAGACTTTAAAAAGCATAGTATATGTATGGATGAGAGAGTTCGGCACAGCTAAGTAACAAAATGTGTACATGATTAAAATCTAGAAGATCTGATTTTAGACTTCCCTAGCTATAATCCTTTGCCTTTTATGCTTCTGAACATGGACCTGACAGCATGGAAGAATCAACGTTCACAATGTATTTATAAATGAAATCTGTACCTAAGTCAGTTTATTTTTTTCAGGTCTGTAAGGAGAAAGCCAAGACTAGGATCTTAGTGCTTTCCCTTTAGAGTCCTGAAAGAAAATAAATAAATAGATTCATTCCTAAACATAATCCAAACGCTGGTTCTTTTCACAACTGGTGCCTTGAACCTCAGGCAACTCCCAACAAAAGGTGACAGAGCACACCACCAAAGCAGTAAAATTTTGGCCAACTAAACAAAGGTGAAAAAGACATTTTAAAACCTTCATATGAGTTTCAGCAGGGTGCTGCCTGTCTTTACTGCCATCCTCTAGTCTAGGATCACATCAGCTTCCCCTTTTTGTTGCTATTATCTATTAAACTTCAACACAGCTTGAAGCTGAATACTTCCATACTTGCCTATATCTGGTTTTAACTTGGGAAAACATCATCTTTGGCTATTCAAATAAAAGGTAGGTCAATTTAAGGATTCTATTTATTTATAAGGTAATGTTCAGTTTCATGTTAAATATAGTTTTTGAACTTCTGATTACCAATATAGAGAAATTTACTTTAAAATCGACACAAAGGCATAATAAAAGTTATTAGAAAAAGAAAACAAAACTATTACCTTGATATGCAATATTGCTGTTCCTGGAGGATGAGCATCTGTTATTGATCTTAGAAGTTTTCCACTAGCCAAATCCCACATGGTGATCTATAAGACAACTAAGTGCTTTAAAAACAAATTTATTGCTCTTTTTTGGACTTAAGTATCCTGTCTTCTGGCTGAAATAATCTATTCCTGGTCTATAAACATTGCAAGCAAAGAGTTATAAAGTTAAAACACACCTCAAGTTTGCAGATCCATTAAAGAGTGGAGTCTTTACTCCATCTTCACCCACGCGCCCAACCTACTTTTCCCTTTAGAAGTTAAATGTTCTTATACTGAGAGGCAAAATAAATTTCTCTAATAGGTCAATCTGTTTAGTACTGGTAAAAACTATAGAAAAGGCTTAATGCCAACCTAGCTAGTGATATATAAGTCAGAAGATGGGAAAAACTATAACATACAGCCAGTATCAGAAGTGGAAAGAAAGACATGCCAAAAGTTACCTAAGGAACACAGAAGTAAGAAAACAGAAAACAGAACCTAATGTACCTAAAAAGCAGACACAATTATTTACACCACTGTAAAAAAAATATACTTTGTACAACACTCTGGTTTGTTTATAAAAGGTTTTTGCTCAAATAGACACATGAATTAGGATATAAAAAATTAAAGATTCTGGGTCGTATCACTTCATAACACACATCTTTGAAATACTGGTCTATTAGTTTTTAAAACGGATCTTATTTTAACATTAGCTTATGGACAAAAGAAAGTTCATATCTTACCTGTCCTTTAGCAAAGCCACAAAGAAGTCTTGAGCAGTCATTGTTGATACTGAGGGCAGAGATGGCTCCATACTGACCTCCAACACTAGTGCTACCCAGACAGAGTCGCAAAGCTTGATTCTGATCTAAGGAAAGCAGTTTGTAAAGTCAAGTAAAAGAAATGGAAGAGAAAGAATAAATACATATAAACAGGCATATTTGCAAAGACTTGGGAGGTGACAAGAATTAAAAGAAGCAGATGACAGAGTCACATTCTTTTTAAAATGCATTTATTGAGCATCTAATAGATGCTGGGCATTGTCTTAGACACTAAGAACACAGAAAAAAGAAGATCTGCAAGGAAGTAGAATATAAAACTTGTCAGTGATAAGTCAAAAATTCCATAAGAAATCTGCACCTCCTTGAACAAATCATCTTTCATCTGTCTCATCCTGAATTGTATTTCTTGCCACTTTCAAGATGCAAGGTTACAGGTAATACTATCTTCTTTTAAAATAACTATAAAACTCCCGCACCTTTGGGAGGCTGAGGTGAGTGGATTGCTTGAGCCCGTGGGTTCGAGACCTGGCTGGGCAACTTGGTGAGACCTCATCTCTACAATAAAATCAAAAATTAGCTGAGCATGGTAGTACACGCCTGTAGTTCCAGCTACTTGGAAGGCTGAGGCTGAAGGATCGCTGGAGCCCAGCAGGTCGAGGCCGCGGTGGCCGGGAGCAGCCACTGCACTCCAGTCCGGGCAACAGAGTGAGACTCCAACTCAAAAAAAAAAAAAAAAAAAAAAGAACAAAACTATAAAACTTCAAAAATCAAAATGTATTAATTTAGAATTTGGCTGAAATTTACATTTAATTATCTGTGAAGAAAAGATTTACTAAGCAAATTAACAGTGTCCAAAAAATTAGAGTAAACATTCAAACTAATCTAGAAAATTATTTGAAGCACAATATTTGATATGCTAAAAGCAAATGATTCAAATATCTACTAAATTGTTTTATTTATTTATTTTTATTTATTTTGAAAATGTGGGGGACAATTCAGGATTAGGAAGATAAGAGGTCATCATACAGATAAAGCTTGGGCCTCACTTTGGTCCTCACTTTGGTCCCCACTTCGTCCAGTTTGAGATCAGATACCCTTATTGATTTCATGTGCCTTGTCCCCCCATCCCCTGGCAGTGTTCCGCTACTGCCAAATGCTTTCTTACAGTATTATGTCTTTTGTTTTGTTTTGTTTGAGTTGGAGTCTCACTCTGTCACCCAGACTGGAGTGCACCACTTCCGGCCACTGCAGCCTCGACCTGCTGGGCTTCAGCGATCCTTCCCCCTCAGCCTTCCATGTAGCTGGAACTACAGGCACACGCTATCACACCCGGCTAATTTTTTTTTATTTCTTGTAGAGATGAGGTCTTGCCAAATTGCCCAGGCAGGTCTCAAACCCGCGGGCTCAGGCAATCCACTCACCTCAGCCTCCCAAAGCGCGGGATTACAGGCTGAGCCACCGAACCCGGCTAGTATTATGTTTTTTAATGGCAAGGATCATGCCTTAGTCACCTCTGATTTTTCCAGAAGGCACGCAAGCATTTATTAAATTTTATTATCTAATAATTTTTTTAAATTCCTCTAGGACTTCTCCTAGGCAACATCCCAGCACTTGTTCATGCTCCCCTTATCTATCTACATGCAAGTTTTTGCATATGTCTTGCTCCCCCCATCAGACTATGAGGACTAAGTCCCCCTCTGAGAACTAAGATTATGAGTGAATTAAGACTCCCAGAATACCGTGCTTGGTGCCCTGCACTTGAAAGGCATCTGACAATCATCTGACTAGCCTTCTCATTTGCAAATTCTCCCTCTATAAGAGTAAATCTAGGCCGGGCTCGGTGGCTCAGCCTGTAATCCCAGCACTTCAGGAGGCCGAGGTGAGTGGATTGCCTGAGCCTGCGGGTTCGAGATCCGCCTAGGCAACTTGGCGAGACCTCGTCTCTACAATAAATCAAAAACTAGCCAGGCATGGTAGCGCGCGCCTGTAGTTCCAACTACCTGTAAGGCTGAGGCGGAAGGATCGCCGGAGCCCAGCAGGTGGAGGCTGCGGTGGCCGGGAGCGTGCCACTGTACTCCAGTCTGGCCTACAGAGTGAAACTCCAACTCAAAAAAAAAAAAAAAGAGTAAATCTAGCTGTCAGAGCCTAAAGATATTCATTCTCAGGTCTAGGGAATAATATTAGGTATATCCCTTTGCCCATCCAAAGTAAATACTGTAAGAGTATTTTTCTGTGTTCATAAACTGGCTCAAATAGCAATCCCTCTTCCCCCATAATGAGTTCTGAAACAATTAATGGCTGTACTGTATCTAACACATAGAAAATGCACAAAGGAACCAACTCAATGTCCCTCGAATATTATTTTAATATTATTGTTATTGTAGGTTCTCATCACAAACTAATTTATAAATTATGTTCACACACACATTAAACAAAACAGCAGATGGTGGTGAAAGAGGTAATAAACAGTGTATCAAATGTAATCTACTTTTCTAACACATAATCTACTGTAACTAACACATAGAAAATACTCGATTTTTAAAACTGTTTTGGACTTTAATCTTTCAAGAGGAACATCTGAAAAGGAATAAAACTCAAATATACAAGGTCTGATTATTTTAAAAGTCACTATCACCATTCACATTTAGAATTATATAATTAAAGATAATGTTCAATACATCTAGACTGGTCTCTCCCCTGATTTTTCCTCCCTCCCTCAATTTCATTCAAATTATTATTATTATTTTTGAGTTGGAGTCTCACTCTGTCAGCCAGGCTGGAGTACAGTGGCATGCTCACAGTCATCCCAAAGTCGACCCACTGGGCTCCGGCGATCCTTCCCCTCAGTCTTCCAAGTAGCCAGAACTACAGGCACTCACCTACTGCACCCAGCTAATTTTTTTTTGTAGAGACGAGGTCTCACCAAGTTGCCTGGGCTGATCTCAAACCCACAGGCTCAGGCGATCCACCCACCTCAGCCTCCCAAAGTGCTGGGATTACAGGCTGAGCCACCAAGCCCGGTCTAATTCAAATTATTAGGAGTTTCTTTTTATTCTACCATTTTCCTGACTGTAAATATTACCTCACATTTTATTTTGCTCTGCTGAAATTGCCTGCCTAAAACAGTGTTTTCCATGATCCTTATTTCGTCAAGGTCACCTTATATAGTTAGTGGATTATCCACATATCTTAATTTGCAAACTGTCATGATATGATAGTTGGGTGATAGTATCTATATATACTACTACTTTGGGTCACATGTATAGGCACAGATGGACTGAAAGTAAGAGGACAAAAATAGAGGCTGGTATAAATTTCAGTCCCTTGAGTTTGTATTTCCTGCCTTCCAGGTACTGAGCAGTGTCCAAACAGCATGCTGCTGAGATCCTTCATAGTCCCTGTTTTGAGATCCAAACTTCATAGGGTTCTGATCCATCGATACTTAAAGACACTCACTACCATTTTCCAATTTAACCAAGCTCATGTTTTAAATTAGACAATTTAAGTATTCTTATAAGGCACAATAAGCATGAGCAAGAGACTTGAGGAGTATGGTAAAAAAGAAAATAAGGGTATCATTAAGAGGAAATAGAAAAGAGTGGCAATGGATGAAATGCAGGAAGAAAAAGGACATACCTAACTTCTAAATTAAAAACCAAACATGACTGAGCTTTCCTATCGTTCCCACATACTAAAAGCCAGCTAAGATGGGAACTAAATTATCAAACTTGGTTACTCCTGAAATATGTATTAATTTTACATTCCACAAGCCTGTGTTAATAAAAATATTCTCAATTTTTTTCTTGATTTTCACATATATTTGTTATCTTTATAATGTCTCTTTAAAAGGTAATATGACTGTGAAAACAGATACCTGAATTTTAATCCCATCCCTACTCCCAAAGAGTTACAGGCGTCATTACTACAGTATCTGGGTAATTTTAGGAATATTACTTAAATTTGCTTAACCTCCCTATCTTTATCTGTAAAATGTAGAAAAATGCCCATTACCTCATTGTATTGCTAAGAGAATAAATTAGTAAAGTAAGATAAGGCACAAAGGAACCAACTCAATGTCCCTCGAATATTATTTTAATATTATTGTTATTGTAGGTTCTCATCACAAACTAATTTATAAATTATGTTCACACACACATTAAACAAAACAGCAGATGGTGGTGAAAGAGGTAATAAACAGTGTATCAAATGTAATCTACTTTAACTCCACAAAAATATTTATCAGCTCTTATTTCTATTTTTGTACATTCTATCTGTGTAGTACCATATTAACAAACTTGCTGTTATATAATTTAGACTAAATTCAGAAAGGATAGAATTTCTATGGAAAGAAGAAAACAAAGTCTTACTGAAGCTCCTGCTAGAGTAACTAAACATTTTGTAGTCTAGATAATTCTGGGAAAGGGTATTTAACCAAAATAAACATAAAAACGCTTTAAAATGCTTAAATTCTATTGCTACATGGAAAGAACATGGACCTGGGCAGAAGTAAGAAAGGTGAAAATCAGAGCCCTCTCCAGGTTATTCTTGATCTCATTAATTTCTTAAAAATCTATTCTCCCTCTCCTTTCTGAATTTTCCTTTGTCTACTGTTGGAAAAAAAGGTATTAAATTATAGTATATCTAATTTCATTTACAAGGCTACATAAAAGTACAGTTGGTTGGTCTTGTCAACTTAGAATTTAAAAAAAAATCAGAATGGATCTTTATAAAAGTGACCATGAGCAAGAAATATGCAATGAGACTATCACTTTTCCTATATCCTTCACTGAGTTGACATAGAGCATGAAAACTATCAAGTGGTACAATGCAAAAAATTATGAATAACAATAATATAGCTTACCAATTAAGAGAACATGAAGCCCAAATATCACAAAATACACATCTATTTGATACTGCGCTGAATTATGCCTTTATCTTTTATTAGTATATCTTTCAAAGTACACTTTGCTTAGGGTTGATGTCTTTAGCATATGAGGCTTAAGAGTAATATGCTGACAATGAGTACGTTTGGGCTGAGGAAAAAAAAGGAAGAGTAATGTGTTGAATAGCAAAGAAAAGCCACAAATAACATATGAAGTTTATAATAGCCCCAAAATCTAAATTTGAACATACTTCAAAAATTTCTGCTAACTCATTTCATCTGCCAAAATTAGTCCAATTTGTTTTGGTTTTTTTTTTTTGAGTTGGAGTCTCACTCTGTTGCCCAAGTTGGAGTACAGTGGAACGAACACTCACAGCCACCCCGCATCGACTTGCTGGGCTCAGGCGATCCTTCCACCTCAGTCTTTCAAGTAGCAAGAACTATAGGTGTGCACTACTACGTACAGCTAATTTTTTATATATTGTAGAGACAAGGTCTTGCCAAGTTGCCCAAGTTGATCTCGAACACACAGGCTCAGGCAATCCTCTTGCCTCAGCTTCCTAAAGTGCTGGGATTACAGGTTCAACCACCGAGTTCGGCCCCAATTCTCTATTTGTTTACCCCTAATTTGTTTTAATTATCAGTTCCCAAAAACTACCAAAAAAGAAAATACCTATATCCTAGAAGGAATCTAATTTAATTGTGTGTATAGAACTCTATTTTATCTGCCAGTATTCATCATTCTTCAATCCTACTCTTTTCTTATCCTTTATTTAACTAAAATTTTCTTCAGGACTAAGGAGGATGAGGAAAAGAGATCTTATTAGGAAACATTCTTCATCAATAATCACCAAACAGTAGAAGGACTTTTACCTGAACTCCATCTAACCTACTCACAAAAGTAAAGCTCTCCTTCTTCTGTAAAGCTTACTGACTGAAGCCAGGACACACTGAACCCCCATGGCTAACTGGCTCTCTTCAAGAAAGCTGATACTTACTAAGAGTCAGTTGTGTTCATTCCCAAACCTGTTTATGTCACTGTAATGTTACTATGCTTTAATACTTAAACAGTATATCAACTGATGAAATACAGGGAAAAAAACAAGTGTTTCTATGAACACTAAACGGACGCTTTAGAAAAACTTAGTAAAGATAAATTGCTTTACAAAAAGTGTCACAAAATGAGGTTTTGACAAGATGATGGAAAAAGATTAAAAGAAAGTTTTGATAAAATCTAGAATTTTTCACTCATTGATTCACAGACAAATAAGCTTTTACCTCATTTTAAAAAAATTAAAACTACAAATCCTATATGACACATTATTGATTAATTTTATGCCAAAAAAGATACTGCAGACCTCCAACTGGCAGATACAAACTCAAAGAAAAAACCTGGGACTGCATCAAAAGATTAGGGGACAATACAAATTTGCATATTTTTGGTTAAAATAAAACATTGAAGGTATATATATATTTTACAGTTTTTCTGCTTTAATCAATTGTTCTATTAGGCAGGATTTTTGTCAATAAAGTCTACAAAAGAGGGCACTAACTATAATCGATAGCATTCTCTTCCAGCATTAAAAAGGTCAAAATAAAAAACCACTCATACAAACTAAAATTACTATACCTTTTCCTTTTGAATCCATGAAGAAAAGAATAAAAGAGAGAGAGAAGAAATCAGTTCAGAGAAAAGGCAGGTAAAAATTTCAAGAGTATAAGTGGTGAGCTTTAGTTATTTGTAGGAATGATACAAAGTATGATTAAGTGATGTCTCTAGCATTCATGATTATATTCAAGTATGGGTTATAGGAAAAGAAAAATGCATATAATTCAAATTATAGCACAGTAAGTAAATCCATGTTTAAGTTAGTCAGAAACAAAAACTATATCAAAAAGATAATCTATTAAAGTATACAAACAACCCCAAAAAATGGAAAACTAAGGATCTTAGGTAGGGAAATACCTTTATTAAGATTTAAACTTTTGAGACTCTGTATAAGGTAAGAGCCAAGATATTTTTAAAATGTCATATACCTATATTTCTACAAGAGTAGGCAATAAACATCAACCTGTAAAAAACTCATAATGATTTCTATTTTAATGATCTGGGATTCTATTTCAGAGAATCAAATGATTCTTAAAGAAGTATAGTTCTTCCTGCTACACTTTCTCCTATGATCAACACAGATGTTTAAAAGAGATCAAATCTAACCCAGACTTCTAATCTAGACACTTTATAGTATTATTACTCTGCCATTTGTTCCTGGACTTTCAAACATATTTTAATCCATCTGTTAAAACGCATTGTCCAAACATCTGATTCTAATAAACAATGAGTTAAATTTATTAACCACACTATTAAAATCCAAAGCACAACTAGAATATCATGACTCTTTCTCAAAATGTTCACCTTGGCGTACTTTCTCTTACATGAAACTATAATGAAAGATCACCATTTCCTCATATCTACAAGAAAGCTGCTGGGGTATTGAAAAGTCAGGAAGCAGACCCGAGGAAATTAAAAAGACAGTATCAAAAGATAATGTACTTTTTTCCTCTGTTAGTTTTTATTTTTGAAATATTCATTTTAATTTGTTTGCAGTAAGTTCTACATAAGTTTGATTACAGTCATATATTCTTATAACCTCTTGTTAAGACAAGGTTATCAGAGCAGATAGAGTTGAGGAAAGTGAGCACTGGAAAGTGATTCCAAAAAATCTACATGCATTCTACTGACAGGTAAACATATGCATTGCATTCTGTCCTCATTCAACTTAGTACTTCTATTTTCTTCACATCTTGGAATTTGCCTCTTTTTCTCGCAGGACAGCAGGAATGCTTAGAATAGTGAAAATACTGACAAGATTCAGTATTCCTTGATTCCGAACTTGGCTCTGTGCATGTCATTTAACCTCGCTGATCCTCAATCATTTAGTATGTAAAGGAAGAGGAATGAACTAAAAAACCTTACAAAATTCATTCCCACAATTTTTTTTTTTTTTTTTTTTTGAGTTGGAGTCTCACTGTCACCCAGACTGGAGGGCAGTGGCCACTCCCGGCCACCGCAGCCTCGACCTGCTGGGCTCCGGCGATCCTTTCGCCTCAGCCTTCCAAGTAGCTGGAACTACAGGCGCGCGCTACCACGCCTGGCTAATTTTTTGATTTATTGTAGAGATGAGGTCTCGCCTGCCCAGGCGGGTCTCGAATCCGTGGGCTCAGGCAATCCACTCACCTCAGCCTCCCAAAGGCACAGGATTACAGGCTGAGCCACCGAGTCCGGCTCACAATTCTATTTAATACAAATTATGCCCCCATAGGAAAATAATTATCCCGACACGTGACAGGAGAGCAAATTGGTAAAACTTTTCTAGAAGGCAATTAGACAATATATATGAAAAAGTCCTTAATGTTCATCTCTTGACAAATGTTTATTTCCAAGCAATTCCACTTTTATAAATTTGTCTTAAGAAAGAAAGCAATCATGTGCACAAAAATGTAGTAACAAAGATGTTTGTCACACTATTGTTTGTTTATAAACAATCTAAATGTCCTACAGTGGGAAATGAAGTAAATGATGTAATTCCATTTAATAGAATACTATGTAGTCATTAAAATGTTATAGACAAATATATAATTGCATGGAAGATGCCCATTATAATGAAAAGCATGTTACAAATTAACATGATCCCATTTGGGGATGTATACATACAAATTCTGTGTTTTCACTACAGAAAAACACACTATAAGGTTATACAAAAATGTTAAGGATTATTCCCAAATGGTAGAATTTAGTATTTTATATCTTCAGCTTTTTGCCACCTATATTTTCAAATTTTTCTATGAATATATGTCAATTAGATAGTCTTTAAATTTTCAAAGTTTTCTACTATGAATATATATCAGTTAGATAGTCTTTAAAGGTAATTTTCAAAGTATCGATTCTTAGGTTCTCTCAAGGCAATTATAATTTTGTTTCTATTCTTCTGGTCACCAAATGATTAAACTCTATTATTTAAATCAATCACCTTTAAAAAAAAAAAACAAACAAAGAAAGGAATAGCCTTTGAAAAGACTAGGTTTTTAACTACATGTTTAAAAAGCTTTTGGCATAGCAGAAAATTTACAAATAGTAATTCAAATTGTTCAAAAGCAATGCAAAATAACTAGTTATCCACTTATATGTTAAATAAAGATGCAAAGCCCCACAGAGATCAAACTGCAGTTCTGTTATTAAAATATTCTCAAGTAATCCTTATAGAATATTCCGCAGATTCTTTCCTAAATATGTCATTGTGAATTCCATTTAAGATAGATGCAAAAGAGTCAATAACCAGAAGAGAACACTAAAAATGGCATAAAAATATTATCTAATACTTTTTAAATAAAAAAGAACAAAATATTCTGCTCATATATTGAATTAAAACACAAAGAAGGATTAACAAAACAGGGTTTATTTAGCGTCAGGTAGAAAAAAATAAGAGAATACAACCATCTACTATTCAGATAAAATTAATTAAGTTCTCTTTTCAACCAAGAAAGCAATGTAATTATGGGCCAAAAATATTTCAATTTAGAGGAGCATACAATGGAAATTAAAAAGAGCTTAATGACAGTGAGAGTTACTGAAAATTACTGAGAAAGCCTGGGAAATCTCTTTCTCTGAATATCTTTTAGACTATTCATTAATAGGACATGATTTAGAAGAAAAAAAAAGTTACCAACAACAACAACTGGAGGCAGACAAGATGACAACCTAAAGTTTCTTTCAACTTTACTCCTTTTGTTGAGGTTAAGAGAGTTGACAGATATGATAGTTTATAAATTCATAAAGAAGAAGATAAACTTGCGAAACAAAGCTGTGAGTCAAGTAATTTTTAACTATAAAAATATTGACTGCTACTCTTCAAGTTTTTATAGTTTTGTTCAAGAAAATAAAGTACGCTATATAAACTGTGATTGAAGAACATTATAAAATCCCAAATGACACTTAATATTTAAAAGCAGTTAAGTACTTAGACATTTACCAAATATTAAAGCCAGTCCATGAGATGTACCCACTGCTATCAGACTGGACACCGCCTGAAAACAAAAAGAAAGATTGCATTTTAAGATATTACATCAAGGATCTTGAAATAATCAGATGTGTTGTTCTTCCTTCCTCTAGGCACCAGATGACATACAAACTATTCTATGCCGTATAAGAGAATTTCATCTAGGAGGCAAAACCGGAAATGAAACTCAGGACATCTTATTTCCAAGAATCCCTCTAAATTTACTCTTCGAGTAGCACTATCAAAATATCATATGTTCAACATTATAGGCAAAAACATGACACTTAGCTTCCTCTAAAGCAACCTTAAAATAAAATAATCAAGGGTCCAAAGTAAGAGGCACTTACACTACCCAACCAAAAGCCTCCTACAAGGTGTAGGGAAAAGATGAGAATGTTCTTCTCCACTTTATCCACAGGAGCCAAAAGACACCAGAAATGTTCAAAATCCAGCCCACCAAATGACTAATAAGAAAGCAACAGGAGGTGCTGGAAGGAGGCAAAAAAAGAGAGCACGAGTGTACTTTCAATGTCCCCAAGTTCTCTACAACCACGCACAGATTTACTACGTGGCAAGCTTGGCAATGGAATCCAGAGCTGCTAAATGTACTATTTATCACAAAGTGATTTTCCCAAACGATGTTTTCCACTCCCTCTAACAGAAAGAAAGCCAAATCACAAAAGCCAAATTTACTTGGGCAGGGTAGACCACATACAAATAAACCTGGAGAAGACTAATCATTATTCCATTGTCCGCTTCTCAAACAAAAGCCTGAAATTAACAATAAATTAGAAAAAAAGAACACATTCAACATGGACAAATTTTAATTCTGATTACTGACAGCAAAATGACTTATAAATTTATTATTATAATTTATGTAATAACTCTGAACATTATTTAAAAAACCTATTAAATAAAAGGCTTATCTTTAAAAAGTTAAAGTATACTTACAATTGCTGTAGGCAAGCCAGCATCCACTTTGTCCTAAATGAAATTTTAAACAAAGTATTTGAAAAGATATTCTCATTTTAAAACAAAATGGCATAAAGCTCTCTTCAAACAAGAGGTATAACTTTCATTTTTGCCCCTAACTAAGAAAAATTACAAAAGCTGTATATATCAACAAAACACAAAAAGCATGAAAGTAAATCGTTTTGTTTTACTGACTATCAGATGCTTCAGGGAAGGTACAGATTATAAATGGAAATGTTAAGGAAAAACAGGAAAGATAGTCCATTTCTTATACTGTAAATAAACTGTAAGTGCCAAGGGGTCAAAATAGGAGCACATAAAGATTTGAGAAAACATGCTAAAAGTGTTTCTGCCTCTAAGTAGGAGTTTCCTATCTAGCAGATTATCCAATAACCTCTAATAAAACCCCAGTAGGGTATATTAAATCAGTTCTCAAGTATAAGAATGTAAAACATAAAGTGCTAATCCCAGCTCCTTTCCAGTAACTATATGACCTTGGGAAAGTCACCTAACTTTTCTGAGTATTAGTCTCCTCTTCTATTCAGAGAAATACAAAATATTGCCCTATTTACCTCAGTGAGGAAATTGTCCTACAAATCAAATTAAATGTAAAGAATGATATAAATGTAAGCCTGTTTGATGTTTATATTGCTTTTTTTTTTTTTTTTGAGTTGGAGTCTCACTCTGTCGCCCAGACTGGAGTGCAGTGGCCACTTCCGGCCACCACAGCCTAGACCTGCTGGGCTCCGGCGATCCTTCCGCCTCAGCCTTCCAAGTAGCCGGAATTACAGGCATGGCGATACGCCCGGCTGATTTTTTGATTTATTGTAGAGATGAGGTCTCGCTGCCCAGGTGGGTCTCAAACCCGTGGGCTCAGGCAATCCACTCACCTCAGCCTCCCAAAGGCGCGGGGTTACAGGCTGAGCCACCGAGCCCAGCTTATATTGCTTTAAATAATAAAAACAGCTTGCAGAGATTATAAACACTATAATAGCAAAGAGCTTTCACATATATACATTATATTATTTGATTCTCAAATCTGGAGAGATAGATAGAACAACCATTACTATTCTGATTTTCCAGATTAAGTAAATAGATATCTCAAAGAGTTTAAGTGATTTCTCAGAGTTTAAGTAGTAGAACTATATCTCAAACTCAGGCCTTCCAGTTTCCAGGCCTCTTTATATCACTTTCACATCTTTTCTATGTCTGTTCTTATCAATGTGGTCACTTAGTTACCACCATCTCTCAGAAGGCAAAATATATATACATATTTAACCAACTTTGTAGAGCTTCCTAGGAACTAATTTAAGAAACTTCTTCCAGTGCATGGAAACATGGCTAAGAACAATCACCAAGGCTGCTGTACACAATGTTCTACATAGCGGCACATATTCAACTTTGTGTGTATGTGTGTGTAAGTAAAATATGCCTAATGAAATGCTCAATAAACTGGGCTCAGTGGCTCAGCCTGTAATCCCGCACCTTGAGAGGCCGAAGTGAATGGATTGCCTGAGCCTGCAGGTTCGAGACCCGCCTGGGCAACTTGGTGAGACCTCATCTCTACAATAAATCAAAAAACTAGCCGGGCACGGTAGCGCGTGCCTGTAGTTCCAGCTCCTTGGAAGGCTGAGTCGGAAGGATTGCCGGAGCCCAGCAGGTCTAGGCTGCAGTAGCCGGGAGCGGCCACTGCACTCCAGTCTGGGCAACAGAGTGAGACTCCAACTCAAAAAAAAAAAAAGCAAGCAATAATTAAGAAACATGCAATAAATATTTGACAAATAACTGACTTGTGTCCTAGACAGGGAAAAAGAGAAGTGGAACAGCAGATGAAGAATATAAACTATAGTAAGTCCTCACTTAACACAACACAGTTCTTGGAAACTGACTTTAAGCAAAACAACTTACAACAAATGAATTTTTTTTCTCATCAATGCTATAACAAAATGACAGGGAATGAAATGATGTTATTCGAAGACCTGATCTATATTCAAAATGGAAACTGAAAAGTGAAATCAGAAGTCACCTGACTTCAAAAGTTTAAAAAGCACAGATGTTTGGATACATTTTAGAGATTACAAAATTTTAGTACTGGTGTTCCAACATCTGAAGGTAGTGATTTTCAAAAGCCAAAGTGCATCAGAATCACCTGGAATGACTCTTAAAATGCAGTTCCCTATGCTACACTGCTAGAGTCCAATTCAGTAAGTCTGAGGTGACCTCCAGTAATATGTATTTTAATGAGCCCAGGAAATTCTTATACATTGAACACATTTGGAAAAAACACTGCTAAGGTATCTCCAGTATCTTAAAGCGATAAAGATCCTCAAAAACTTCATTTGAATTATTTTAAAATATAATCACATCGTATTACTTTGAGAATTAAGCAACGAGGTTTACAACTCCACAGCAGGGGATCAAGGCCCTAAGAAGCCCTAACAACATCACTAACCACATGGCTGAAGGTACTATTGAACAATTCTTTAGAAGAAATATCCAAAATATAACTAGCTTTACATGTTAATAAACCAACCATCACAGAAAAGCACGCAATTTAAATTGAGCTGGAAATCCAAAAATAGGAAGGCACCGTATGATGACTGTCACAGGAAAAGCAGTTTTCATTTTAACATACCAAAGGAGCTCAGCCATAGCAATGAAATAAAAACAGAATGCAAACACTCTGGGATTTATTAGAATTTTCCCCCTCCTCTTCAAGAGGAAGGAGAAACCCTTTTAAATAACAGATTTATCTAATCACTGTTCAGAGTCTGAGTTTTAGTTCAGTCTCCATTATTCAAAATATTTTTAAAACTGCACAGGTGGGTCAAATGACTGTTCTGGTTCATCTTGATTTTGAAAGGAATGAATTTCATCACCTACATAAGGATTAAATTCAGAAAACGTCATGGAAATGTAATCCACAACAGGTGGTTCCCATTCTAGCAAATATGAGTTACTCTCCACCTAAAAGAGGACAATTGCCCAGGTTTCCTCCACTGCTTGACCATCTCTCTATTTAAATTGACTTCATGATATATGAGCTGGGTCAGACTATACCAAGTGTCACGGTAAATTTTTTTTTTTTTTTTGGTATCTGATAAATCCGAAAACTTTAATGCAACTGTGCTATCTTGATGCTACTGCTGTATCAATCTCTTGTCCTCCTGAAAAAATCAAAACTTTTATTTCTTGTCCAAATTGGATATGCAAAATTATAAACTCCATAAAAGAACATAACAACACATCAAAGTTCCTGGAGTATGACTCTCATTATTATTATTACATACAGAATCTATATACTGAGTTCAGAAAACCAGAATTCAAAGACTACAGAAAACTATGGGCTTTGAGGTCAAAGGAAAAGTTTGATCAGTGTCTACTGTCTTGATGGACTACTAAATATTTTTTACATTACCCCAGTGCTTTAAATCATTTCCAAAAATGATATTCTGTTCCAGTCATTATACATTGGCCACATTCACTAACATCACCTACATTTCACAACAAAGAGGCACTACACTTGGAGCCAGAAACCCCAATTTTGAGTAATTTCCCTGTTATCTCCTAACCAAATGATGTCAGACAAGTTAATATCACCTCCCTGAGCCTATCTTCTCATTTGGAAAATAGGATATGGCTTTACCTACTTTCAAAGTTGTAAGAATAAGTGAAATAAGGTATATGAAAAGACTTTTGTGAATTATAAGAAAAAATCATTCAGTTGCAGCCAGGCTCGGTGGCTCAGCCTGTAATCCTGCACCTTTGGGAGGCTGAGGTGAGTGGAATGCCTGAGCCCACAGGTTCGAGACCCGCCTGGGCAACTTGACAAGCCCTCATCTCTACAATAAATTAAAAAATCAGCCAGATGTGGTAGCGCGCGCCTGTAGTTCCAGTTACTTGGAAGGCTGAGGCAGAAGGATTGCCGGAACCCAGCAGGTCGAGGCTGCGGTGGCCGGGAGCAGCCATTGCACTCCAGTCTGGGTGACAGAGTAAGACTCTAACTCAAAAAAAAAAAAAAAATCATTCAGTTGTAAAAGATTCCAATCAATCATTTCTCAATATGAAAAGACAAAAAACAAGCACTCTACCTCAATCAAATCGTACACAAAATAGCAACTGAGCTAAAAAGGAATTTAAAGAAAAGGCAGATAATGTTTATTTTAGGCTTACTGCCATATTTCATTTAGGCACACCCAAGACTCTGAGCAGACCTTTATTTTCATGGCTGCACTAATTTCTATGTCAAGATGTGTAGCCATTCTTATGAGTCAAAAATAATCACACAAAAACCATGAGAGCCAGATTCTATTTTTCTTAAGCCTCAGGCTAAGAGAAGTGCTGTGCTTTGTTTTATGCTCATTCCTACTTCATTATGCCATTGCAGGTTATAAAGTTGGGGGAAAAGAACAAAATACTTACAGCTGCAGACACTATCTGGGCAGAAATTCCCTTCAAAAGTGAATGTCGCATAACTGATCCATGGAGAGAAAAAGAATCAGGTAATTTCTTCTTCCTAAAAAAAATGAAAACGTTTAAGAACAGACAAAAAAATTGAAAAGGCCGGGTCCCGATGCTTTGAAGGAATACAAAAAAGTAAGAAAAGTAGAAACCAACACTGCAGGCAATTTGTTAGTTCTGTGTTAAAAAGAGGTATAGCAGGCACAGAAGCTCATGCCTATAGCCCAAGCACTTTGGGAGGCTGAGACTGGAGGATCACTTGAAGCCAGGAGTGTGAGATCAGCCTGGCCAACATAGCGAGACCCCCATCTCTATAAAGATATAAATAAATTATCCCCCCAAAATAAAGGCAATACAAAGAAGTATAAAGAATCTAACAGTCCTATATTAAAATGTTATACTAAACCCACTTTGAACCTTAGAGAAGCACAAGCAGGAAATGAACCTTTTTCACTGGCTCAAACAGTTCCTTGCCCACCTCAAGTAATGCATCAATAGGTTCTGCAGCTCTCCAGAAGGCTGCCTACAGAACACTCCTCCAGCCTACAAGTCTACAGTACCTCTACTGCCTTCCTACTTTGCTCACCTTCTTTGCCCATCTCCTGTCTTTGGCCAGTCTCTCATTCCGCAAACAACTTCCTCAAATTCCTCACTCTTTCCTCACTCTCTGTTGCTCCTACTAATGGTTCTTCTCACTTACCCTACTCACCATCACACAAAAAGTGATTTTTTAAACTTTTACCAAACATTACTGAGCACATACTCTGTATCATTAAAAGTATATTCTGAAGCCGCGCTCAGTGGCTCAGCCTGTAATCCCGCACCTTGGGAGGCTGAGGTGAGTGGATTGCCTGAGCCCGCGGGTTCGAGACCCGCCTGGGCAACTTGGCGAGACCTCATCTCTACAATAAATCAAAAAATTAGCTGGGTGTGGTAGCGCATGCCTGTAGTTCCAGCTACTTGGAAGGCTGAGGCGGGAGGATGGCCGGAGCCCAGCAGGTTGAGGCTGTGATGGCCGGGAGCGTGCCACTGTACTCCAGTCTGGGCGACAGAGTGAGACTCCAACTCAAAAAAAAAAAAAAAAAAAAAAAAGTATGTTCTGGCAGGGCGCAGTGACTCAGCCTGTAATCCCAGCACTTTGGGAGGCCAAGCAAGAGGACTACCTCAGTCCAGGGGTTCAAGACCCAGCCTGGGCAACTTGGTGAGACCTCATCTCTATAATAAATCACAAAAATTAGCCAGGCATAGTATATGCATCTGTAGTTCCAGTTACTTGAAAGGCTGAGGCAGAAGGATCGCCTAAGCCCAGCCGGTCGAGGCTGCGGTGGTCATGAGCATGCCACTGCACCTCAGCCTGGGCAACAGAATGAGACTCCAACTCAACAACAACAAAAAAAGTATGTTCTGGCAATATAGAAATAAGGAAGCCACAGTTACTACTGTCAAGGATCCCACAGCTTAGTTAGAGAGACTGACAAGTAACTCAAACTGAAGGATAAATATTAGACTAGAAATATGAATAAAGTATCAAATAAATGCAGATGAAGAAGAGCTTAATTCTGTTTATTTGGGGGATATCAGGGATAACTAGGAAAAAAAAAAGATATCTGATTTGGCCTCGATGGATGACTAGGAGTCTGTCAGGCAAAAAGTCCAAGGAGAAATATGAAGATGTAAAGGTGCACAGTGTGTCAGGGGAGTCATGAACATACAAAAGGCCTGGGAGGACTGGAGTGGGAGTGCTGAGAGATTAGGACAAAATAGTCAGCAGGGTCCAGACTGATGGCCACCAGAGGAGTTCTGATTCCGACTTATAATAGGCAACAAGATGACACCTTGTTGCCTATCTTTTAAGCAGGTAGTGACCAGATCATCAGAAACATTCTCATTATCTATTTGAAGGACACAATGCTGAACAGGTTAACATATCCAGCAACGGCCCCTATACCACAACAGATGATAACCTAAAGAAGACAGAACTGATATAGGCAAATATAAGAAGAGGGAAAATACACAGAATAGTTTATCAATATTAAAGTCACACATGAATTCAATAATGTATTTATATTATGAGATCTCTTCACTTCTCCTTCCTTTTCATGTTCTCTCCAAGAATGTGGAAGGTGAAAAGCAGCCAAAATTGAAGTTATTTAGGGTTAGAAGTTCTTTTTCCAAATCTTTAATCATCTCTGTGATTCTCCTCTGAACCCACTCCAAGAGATGAAGGAATGCTGGGGCTGACCTTAGAGAGTAGAGAGAGGCGTACAGAGAACAGAAGGGTGGTGAACCAAGCTCCAAGTTTCCACCACAGACACTGTGCCAGCCTTGAGCTGTGCTCCCTCGAAGGGCTCCACTGCTTCCAGGAATCCCTGGTTATTATTATGGCTTCCTACTGTGGCTTCAGAAGACAGTGGTCAAGGCCCTTTTATCTTCTCCCTCAACAGTGCCAAAGTCTTTAGGATCTAATAAGCATATTCTTTCCATACAAATAGACCTTCTACTTCCCGTGCAGGGCTTCAACATACCATATTCTACCTTAAAAAGATATTTACACTTGAAATGATCAAATATTTCAACCACATGTGTGATTGACATGGATACCTACCTTTTTAAGTTAGTCCTGTCACCACTGTCGGAGCTTGCCACAGATGATGTATCATAAGAGTGGGAATCAATAGTATCAATGTTTAACAATGTAGGATCCTCAAGAACAAAAGACTCATCTTCATCATCAGTCTAAATTGGAAAAAGATAGATCAATAAATTCAAAACACTCTATGAAACAAGTCAGGCATCAATGGGTTTCTCTAAAGCACTCTGCTTTTCACCTCTATTCCATACATTTTTATTGACCAGCGAGACATAGTACAGAATTACCAGAATTAAACTCTAGATAGATATCTCTCTCCACAGAGAATTTACCCAAAAACTTCTTTCTTGTAGCAGGAAGAATTAGGGGGAGTTTTGTAGATTATTGTTTGCTGTAAAATATTTTATACTTGATCTTAGCCAAAAGGCCCGGAAGCAATACAGACTGTTTCTTAAAATTCAAACCTGTACAGACGTTTCAGACAGAAGAAAGGCATTCTGGGTAGGAAGCAGCATGTGCAGACACAATGATTTCATAACATGGATTTTACTCATGGAAAATAAAGTAGTCCAAAATAACTGGAGTATATGAGTAGAAGTTGGAGATGAACCTAGAAAGAAAAGCTGGTACCCAAATTGTAAAAATCCTTATATTCCATTAACCTAGGTGGCAGCTGGGCCATGACTATCTTGTTTACCACTGTACCCCTAGTGACTAGTACAATGTCTGACACATAATCAGACTCATTTATTTCGTGAATATTTAGCATACTATATATAGTAGGAAGCTGCAAGGTAATTGAGATTTTTAAGAAATAGAGAGACATGATGAGAACCATGTCTTAGATAAATGGGGCAGGCCAAGCATGGTGGCTCATGTGTGTAATCCCAGCACTTTGGGAAGTTGAGGCAAGAGGGTGGCTTGAGCCCAGAATTTCTGAGACCAGCCTGGGCAACATGGTGAAACCTCATTTCTACAAGAAAACAAACAAAAAATAGCTGGGCATGGTGACACGCACCTGTAATCCCAGCATGGGTGACTGAGGTGAAAGGATCACCCAAGAAGTCAAGCCTGCAGTGAGCTGTGATCGTGCCTTTGCAACCTGGGCAACAGAGTGAGACCCCAACTCAAAAATAAAAAATAAAAGAAAAAGAAGAAGAAGAAAAGAAAGATAAATGGGACAGTATGAAGAATGAATACGGTAAGGATGAGACTTAAGGACAAGTAAGAGAGCTACTGTGAGATGACATTCCTAGCCAAAGAATGCTGCAGAAGTCAAGAGAGGGAATGAAGGGAAAAACATACTGAGATAAAATCTAAAGTTGCTGATTACCATTTACAAGGATGCAGGGGTGAGGAGTGGGAGCAGAGGTCAAATGAGATTCCAAGGTTTCCAGTTTGAACTAGGCAAAAGGTGATACTGTTAATTGAGGTAAGAGATAAAGCCAGGATAAGGGGCTTGGCTTTGACCAAGCTGATTCTGAGTGACAATCACCCAGGCTAGAGTACAGTGGTGCAATCATAGCTCACTGTAGTCTCAAACTCCTGGGTTCAAATGATCCTCCAGTCTCAGCCTCCTGAGTAGCTAGCTAGGACTACAGTCACACATCACCATGCCCATGCCTAGCTTTTTATTTTTTATTTTTTTTAAGCAATAGGGTCTTGCTATGTTGCTCAGGCTGGTTTCCAACTCCTGGTCTCTAGAGATCCTTCCTCTTGGGTCTCCCGGGATTACAGATGTGAGCCACTGTGCCTATCTCATTCTCTACTTCTTGAAACTTTCCCTTCCCTTGGTTTGCAGTAACTTTCTCTTTCCTGGTTCTCCTCTAACTTATGTGGCCCCTTATCAGTCACATGATCTAGCTTCTATTCAACCCAACCTTTCAATGCTGTGGTCCCCCAGGATTATATTCTTAGCTCTCTTCCTACTTCACACAACTCCTATTTGAATAAACTCAAATCTACGGCTTTAAGTACCATGTTATGCAAGTAACTCCAAAATCTGTGACTTTAGCACCAACATTTCTCAGAGGTTTAGGTCCAAATCTACAACTTTTTTTCAAATATCTCTGTACACTGGTCTTCTACACAGGGTTAGGACTGGCTAGGGGATATTATACTACTTGAGAGCTATTAAAGGTTGAAACGGTAGCTGTAGAAAAATGGAAAGGAGATAATTCAGAAACAAGAACCTGCAGCAACAAGGTCTTAAGGAAGATATCAACCAAAATGTTATTTGATTTTTTTTTTTCCATCAATCACTCTGCCGCTCAGGCTGGAATGCAGTAGCAGGATAAAGATTCAGTGCAGCCTCAACCTCCTAGGTTCAGGCAGTCCTTCCACCTCAATCTCCCAAGTAGCTGGGATTTCAGGGTATATACCACCATACCTGGCTGTTTTCATTTTTTGCAGAGACCAGTCTATATTACCTAGACTGGTCTTTAAGTACTAGGCTCATGCAACCCTCCTGCCTCAGCCTTCCAAAGTCCTGGTAATATAGGTATGAGCCACTGCGCCCGGTCTGTTTTTTTGTTTGTTTGTTTATTTTTGAGTCGGAGTCTTACTCTGTCACCCAGGCTGGAGTGCAGTAACACAATCACTACTATCTCACTACCTTCCTAGTAGCTGGGACTGCATGCGCCTACATGCCAAGCTAATTTTTTTTTTTAATTATTGTAGAGACAAGGTCTTGCCATGTTGCTCAGGCTGGTCTTGAACTCCTGACAATCTTCTAACCTCTCAAAGTGCTGGGATCATAGGCATGAGCCACTGTGTGTCCCAGTTATTTGATTTTCTTAAATAGCCTGGGGACAAAATTAATATATCAGATAAGTTAAGCCAGATTTACAGGATAAGTGAAAGAAAAGGTAAAGGAAAGAAAAAATTTGAAGATGTCAAGGCTGACATCTGCTGCTGCTATACAGTTAAAGATATTAATTTTCTTTTCTTTTTTTTTTTTTTGAGCTGGAGTCTCACTCTGTCGCTCAGACTGGAGTGCAGTGGCCGCTCCTGGTCACCCCAGCCTCGACCTGCTGGGCTCTGGCGATCCTTCTGCCTCAGCCTTTGCAGTAGCTGGAACTACAGGCACGTGCTACCACGCCCGGCGGCTAATTTTTGATTTATTGTAGAGATGAGGTCTCGCCAAGTTGCCCAGGCGGGTCTCGAACCCGCGGGCTCAGGCAATTCACTCACCTCGGCCTCCCAAGGCGTGGGATTACAGCCTGAGCCACCGAGTCCAGCCGATATTAATTTTCAAGACAGCCTGCAGACTAGGAAAAAATATTTGCCAACTGTATGTCTGACAAAGGCCTAATATCTAGGATCTACAAGGAACTCAAACGTGCTGAAAAGAAAGAAAAGCCAAAGCCTACAAGAGATGTGCAATTATACCAAAAGGCAAAAAGAATAAAAACAAACAACCCCATTCCCCAAAGAGGGCAAAAGATATGAATAGACACTTCTCAAAAGAAGACATACGAGCAGCCAACAGATAAATGAAAAAATGCTCAGCCTCACTAGTCATCAAAGA
This sequence comes from Cephalopachus bancanus, assembly GCA_027257055.1. Taxonomy (NCBI): domain Eukaryota; kingdom Metazoa; phylum Chordata; class Mammalia; order Primates; family Tarsiidae; genus Cephalopachus; species Cephalopachus bancanus. Next base: position 1,753,661 of record JAPVLO010000098.1, on the reverse strand, counting down.
AATGCAAATTAAAACCACACTGAGGGCCAGGCTCGGTGGCTCAGCCTGTAATCCCAGCACTTCTGGAGGCTGAGGCAAGTAGATTGCCTAAGCCTGAGGGTTTGAGATCAGCCTGCGCAACCTGGTGACACCTCATCTCTACAATAAAATTAAAAATAGCTGGGCGTGGTAGCGCGCGTCTGTAGTTCTGGCTACTCAGAAGGCTGAGATGGAAGGATCCCCGGAGCCCAGCAGGTCGACACTGGGGTGGCCGTGAGTGTGTGTGCCACTGCACTCCAGCATGGGCGAAGGAGTGAGACTCCAACTCAAAAACAAAAACAAAACAAAATAAAAAAACCACATGAGATACTACCTAACTCCAGTCAGGGTGGCCATCATCAATAACTTAAAAAACAACAGATGCTGAAGAGGATGCGGCAAAAAGGGAATACTTCTACACTGCTGGTGGGAGTGTAAACTAATACAACTTCTGTGGGAAACAGTTTGGCGATTCCTAAAAGATCTAAAAATCAACCTTCCATAAGACCCCACAATTCTCCTACTGGGAATATACCCATAGGAACTCAAATCACTCTGTGAAAAATACACCCACACATGTATGTTTATTGAAGCATTGTTCACAATAGCAAAAACATGGAATCAACTGTGCTGCCCATCGAAGAGGACTGGATAAAATGTGGTACATATACACAATGGAATATTATGCAGCCATAAAGAAAGACAAAATTATGAACTTCACAGCAACCTGGAAAGACTCAAAATCTATAATACTGAGTGACCTATCACAGAAACAAAGCACTGAGTATCACATGTTCTCACTTATAAGTGGACCTTGAACAATTATCATAATACTATAAGAAAAGGATTGGCAGTAGTGGGAAACAGCCAGGAGAGGGTGGGCTTGGGATTGACAGTAGTAGGAATCTACACCCTCATCGACAAGGGAACATGCATAATGAACATTTGTATACCTAACCCTGAATTGTACCCCACATCTTTAAGATAAAAAATTTAAAAAATTTAGAAAACAAAAATATTTTCTCGAGCAGCTCCGGCGGCGGGAGGAGCGGTAGCGGTTCGGCAGCCCAGCTTCGCGAAGGCTCTCCGTGCCGCTGCCTGCAGGCACCCGGTACACACCCTGCCCACCACCAAGATGCCCAAGAGGAAGGTCAGCTCCGCCGAGGGGGCGGCGAAGGAGGAGCCCAAGAGGAGATCGGCGCGGTTGTCGGCTAAACCTGCTCCTGCAAAAGCGGAAGCAAAGCCAAAAAAGGCAGCGGGAAAGGATAAATCTTCAGATAAAAAAGTGCAAGCAAAAGGGAAAAGGGGAGCGAAGGGAAAGCAGGCTGAAGTGGCTAATCAAGAAACTAAAGAAGAGTTACCTGCAGAAAATGGAAAAACTAAAACCGAGGAGAATCCAACCTCTGATGAAGCAGGAGAGAAAGAAGCCAAGCCTGAATAATGTCATATCCCATGTCTTATCAGTGGTCCCTGTCTCCCTTCTTGTACAATCCAGAGGAATATTTTTATCAACTATTTTGTAAATGCGAGTTTTTTAGTAGCTCTAGAAACATTTTTAAGAAGGAGGGAATCCCACCTCATCCCATTTTTTAAGTGTAAATGCTTTTTTTAAGAGGTGAAATCATTCGCTGGTTGTTTATTTTTTGGTACAACCAGAAAGTAGTGTGGGATATTGAATTACAGGAGGCTTTGACTGTCTTGAGTATCAGCTTAACATTCCATAGATGGGGGGGTTAGTTTTTATATCCTATAATGAAAAGTATACTAAGTGGTAATATGGATCACAGTCCTGCATTTAATGTCTTGAATATTTAAAATTACTTCTATTCCCATGTTGTTTTTCAGTAGAATTGTTTCCTAAAGAAAACCACTCCTTGATCATGGCTCTCCCTGTCAGAATTGTGTGCACTCTGTAACATCTTTGATCGTGGTAGTCTTGTTTTCCTGATAACTTTGTTAATGTGTTGTGAAAGATTGAAAAATTGAGTATGTTGTGTATATGATAAATTGTGAATTGGTGGGAGGTGTGTAACAGCTTATCAACATTTGAAGATACTGGTACTTGAAATCCTCTTAAGGAAAATTTGCCTCCAAATTTTAAGCTGGAAAGTCACTGGAATAGCTTTTTAAAAATAACAATACATGGCTTTTTCGATTTTCAGTACGCATGTTAAGAACTGTGTACAAATTGAAATGTCTGTACTGATCCTCAACACAACCAATAAACTCAATTATGAAAGACTTCCAGAAAAAAAAAAAGATATTTTCTCCACAATGTGGAAAATCTACACAATCCTATCAAATTGCAGCTGCTCTATGTGTTTGTGTATGTAAACTGATAAAGTGAAAACACAAAAGACCAAGAATAAGCAACACAATTTTGAAAAATAACATCAAAGCTGGAGGATTTAAAATTACCTGATATCAAGTCCTATTATCAAGATTCAATAATTAGAGTGTGATATTGGAACAAGTATAGACAGAACAATGGAATCAGATCCATACATATATGACCACCTGACTTTTAACAAAGGTAACACAATAGACAAGAATATTCTTTTCAGTAAATGGTGCTGGCTCCTACCTCATACTATCATACACACAAAATATTTCACATGAATTAGAAATCTAAATGTGAAAGGGAGAACAATGAAGATTTTAGAACAAAATAGGACATCATCATCATGACCTTAACTAGCAAAATTTTCTTAAACAGGACACACAAAAAAACCATAATGGAAAAGTTTAATTAGCCAAACTATATTAAGAGCTCCTGCACATCAAAAGAAACCAGCAATAGAGTAAAAAGGTAACCCACAGAATGAAAGAAGATAGTTGAAATACTTTTTTTTTTTTTAATTGAGTTGGAGTCTCACTCTGTCACCCAGACTGGAGTACAGTGGCTGCTCCCGGCCACCACAATCTCAACCTGCTGGGCTCCGGCAATCCTTTCACCTCAGCCTTCCAAGTAGCTGGAACTACAGGCGCACGCTACCACGCCTGGCTGATTTTTTGATTTATTGTAGAGATGAGGTCTCGCCAAGTTGTCCAGGTGGGTCTCGAACCCACGGGCTCAGACAATCCACTCACCTCAGCCTCCCAAAGCACGGGATTACAGGCTGAGCCACCGAGCCTGGCTTGAAATACTCACATTGGCCAGGTTCGGTGGCTCAGCCTGTAATCCCAGCACTTTGGGAGGATGAGTCGAGAGGATTGCCTGAGCCCATGGGTTTGAGACCCACCCAGGTAACCTTGGCAAGACCTCATCTCTATAATAAATCAAAAATTGGCCAGGCATGGTAGTATACCTGTAGTTCCAGCTACTAGGAAGGCTGAGGCGGAAGGATCGCTGGAGCCCAGCAGATGGAGGTTGCGGTGGCTGGCCGGGAGTGTGCCACTGCCTTCCAGCCTGGTGACAGAGTGAGACTCCAACTCAAAAAAAAAAAGAAATACTTACATCTAATAAAGGGCTCATATATTAGCATATATAAGGAACTCCAACAAATCACTTTAAAAAAAAAACCCAGCAGAATTAAGTAGGCTAAAGATATAAAAAGGTAATTCACAGAAAAGATATCCAAATGGCCAAAAAGTGTATCAAGGTACTGAGATTTATCAGTCTTCAGGCAAATTCAAATTGAAACCATGACGTGATACAACTACACACCTGTAAGAATGAAAGGCCAAATTAAAAAAACAAAAACTAAATCAAAAGTCGACAAGGACATAGTAGTCATCAGAAACCTAATATATTGATGCTGGAAACATATATTGATAAAACTACTTTGAAAAAACTGTAGTAGTCAAGCCGGGCTCAGTGGCTCAGCCTGTAATCCCATGCCTTGGGAGGCTGAGGAGAGTGGATTGCCTGAGCCTGCAGGTTGGAGATCCGCCTGGGCAACTTGGTGAGACCGCATCTCTACAATAAATAAAAAAAATTAGCCAGGTGTGGTAGCACGCACCTGTAGTTCCAGCTACTTGGAAGGCTGAAGCAAAAGGATCGCTGGAGCCCAGCAGGTCAAGGCTGCAGTGGCCAGGAGCGGCCACTGCACTCCAGTCTGGGCGACAGAGTGAGGCTCCAACTCAAAAAAAAAAAAAAAGAAAAACTGTGGTAGTAAAAACTAAACTGTGGTAGTATATGCTAAAGCTGAATACAACTATACCTGATGACCCACTAATTCCACTTGTAGGTATATGCCCAACAGAAATGTGAGTAAGAACACATTTGAATAAGAAAATTCGCAGCAGCACTCTTCACAGTAGCCAGAAATTGGAAACTATACAAACGTCTATCAACAGTAGAATGAATAAATAATAGTATATTCATAAAGAATTTTACACAGCAATGGGAACAGATGAGTAATTCTTTACACACAAAAATAAGAATAAATTTAAAAACATAATACTGAGGGAAGTAAGACACATAAGAGTACATACTGTATAAGTTATATAAAGTTCAAAGCAGGCAAATTAATCAATGCTGGTAGAAGTTAAAGCAGTAATTGCCCTGCTGTTGGGTACTGACGGGCGCAAGAGGAGCTTCTGGAGAGCTAGTAATGTTTGCTTCCTTATCTGAATTCTAGTTATACAGGCTGCTCAGTTTGTGAAAATTCACCATGTTCTATACTTATGATTTGTGTACTTTTCTGTATATATGTTATACTTCCATAAAAAGTTCAAAAGAAACTTCTGGTTACACAATCCAAAAGTAGGACTGAGGTAAACTCAGGATTACTCTTGGAGACTGGGATACTAGAAAGGGTCAAGAGACTCGGTCTTAATGAGGTCAAAGAACAAGTTTAATGGAGGTAAGGAAATAAGGGGAAAAAGTTTAGATTAGAGAACGAAATTTCAAAATTAAAAACCTCACAGGTAGCTTCAAAGGATGACAAAACCTAGTAACATTATTTCATGCCCTAAATTCTGAGCTCTACGATGTCTCTGTAATCTCTAAATTTCCTTTTTTAAGAAAATATCTGAGATGTCCATTTCTTCCTGGTGATATTAATGAACTATAGAATATGTGTGTCCACATACCCAGGAACAAGGGCTTTATTTACACTTTCTATTTCTGTCCTTTCTTCTTAAATCTTTTTTATTTTTACTTTTTTGTATTGGAGTCTCACTTTGTTGCCCAGCCTGGAGTGCTACAGCTACTGCAGCCTCACTCTCCTGGGCTCAGGCAATCCTTCCACCTCAGCCTTTTAAGTAGCTGGGACTACACGTACTCCTGGCTATCTTTTTTTTTAATTGCAGAGATGAGGACTTGCCATGTTACCCAAGCTGGTCTCAAACTCCTGGGCTCAGGCAGTACTCTCACCATGGCCTCCCAAAGTACTAGGATTACAGACAGGAGCCACCATGCCCAATCTTAAACCATTTTATACTCCCTGCATCCCACTTACAGTCTTCATGATGGTGCACAACTTACCTTATTTCCTTCACTTACTACCTGCTTAGCTCCCTGGAGGTATAAAGGCTAGCCAATTCCCAGCCTCATTTCTCTCTCAAGCACAGAGACAGTCATATAGCACTTTATAACCCTAACATCTAAAACACCAGGACCCAAATACACTAGGCACCCAAATTACTATTGAGAATGATAACAGTATTATCTTCTCAATAAACCACTAATGACTGTACTCACTGTTACTTGTAGATAAGAAGGATAGTTGTGCTAGGATAATTTTCCTTTATGTACTACAGATCATTCATATGAGCACTATTTTCTTTGCCAATACTATATAAAGATATACAAACAGGGCTTTATAAACAGTCCTCTAAGATTATTTTTATCTTACATTTAGCAAAATAATTAAAATGATTAAGACCATTTTTACAAAACTGACCAAGTTTAATCTCCTCATCTCTGAGTGAAATATTTCCTCTATATACTTCCTCTATACTAGAAATAAAGGACATTTCACTGTACGGGATATACTTTCAAGACCAAAGCCACTTTGTCAAAACTAAAAATGCTCAAGTTGACGTAGAACATACAGAACATTTCTGAAGAAACACATTCAAAGTTACAGCAACATCAAACTGACATAAAAAATAGAAATCAAAGCCATACAAGAAAAATAAAAGATACAATACATAGAGAAAATAGTTTGCATCCTATGAAGTGTTGCCTATAACCCTAAAAGCATAGGCAAAGAAGTAATAAAGACAGAGGTCCAACTCACTCAGAGCTTTGGTATCATGGGCCTTTCTGTTGGGGAACCTTTGCATTCTTATCTTTTGGAAAATATAACTATGGATCTGAAATAGATTTATACATTAAAAAGTCCTTCTCAAATTAGAAGCTAAAACCTCCATGGGCAGTCATAAGCAAGATTTTAAAAGATCAGGAAGACTGAGTTGAAGAGTTGTCAGCAGATGCAGGGACATAAAAATGAGCACACTTCACCAACCATGCACTCCCACAAAGTTTCTTTATAAAGACTTTGGTCTCTCAATTCAGAAAAGGATAACACTACTTCAAAATGCTGAAAAACTTTTTCATAGAGTGGTATTCATAAGATGAAGTAGAAAAGTTTGGTTTTCTTCATGTAGAAGAATGATGATGCTCATTGTAAGGTTGCAAATGCTCTTCAGTATCAGAGGACGAGCTACTTGAATATCATTGGTAGTGATAATTAATCATTAACAACACACAAAAAATACACACCTAAAAAGTAACATTAAGTTTAGTGTTTCAATTCACTTAATAATATTTTTTAAAGACTGGGCATGGTGGCTCACGCCTGTAATTCCAGCACTTTGGGAGGCCAAGGTGGGAGGACTGCATAAGCCAGTTTGAGACCAGCCTAGGCAACATAGCAAAACCTTGTCTCTACAAAAAAAGTAAAAAAAAATTAGTCAGTTGTAGTGGCACGTGCCTATAGTCCGCTACTTGGGAGACTGAAGCAGAAGGATCACTTGAGCACAGGAGTTAGAGGCTGCAGTGACACTGCATTTCAGCCCAGGAGACAGAGTGAGATATATTTTTTAAGTCTACCAAGTATTAGGCATTGTGCTTGCTGAGCACAGATACCCTAAAGATGAACAAGACATAATTTCTGCCCTGGAGAAGCTCACAATCAAGATCCGATCTCAGGCCAGGTCCAGTGGCTCAGCCTGTAATCCCAACACTTTGGCAGACCGAGGCAAGTGGACTGCCTGAGCACGCGGGTTCGAGACCCGCCCAGGCAACTTGGTGAGACCTCATCTCTACAATAAATAAAAAATTAGCTGGGTGTGGTAGGACATGCCTGTAATTCCAGCAACTTGAAAGGCTGAGGCGGGAGGATAGCTTGAGCCCAGCATGTTGAGGCTGCGGTGGCCGGGAACATGTTACTGCACTCCAGTCTGGGCGACAGAGTAAGAACCTAACTCAAAAAAAAAAAGATCCGAGCTCTCCAATAGAACTTTCTGTAATGATAGAAACACTCTTTTTATTTTTTCCCCCGATCCTGATGGAAACACTCTTTATCCATGCTGTCCACTATATCTGTCACTAGCCACTTGTAGCTATTAAGCACCTGAAATGTGTTGTATGCCACTGAGGAATTGGTTTTTTTATTTCACTGTAATTAATTTAAATTTTAAATCAACACACAACTAGTGGCTACCATACTGGATAATGCACATCTAGATACATACACAATAACTAATCCAAAAGTATTAAAATCAATGCCACAAAATGATAGTGATCATTAATATGTACTTACCTCATTTAGTATGCTTTCCAGTGTTGGAGGAGTATCAACCTGAGGAATATCAAACTCCTTGTCATCAATCTAAATAAAGAAAAAAAAATTAATCCTCACATGATGCCGTTCCCTTTTAATTGTTAGGCTGTCTTAATTGATTAGCGCTATCATCAGTTAATAGGCAAACTTACCATCAAACTGACTATACAGTCAGCTCAAAATGGTACTAAGGGTTAGGTCAAAAGACTACAGAATGATTTCCTTTCCTATTCACACATTCAGTGACTATCAGGAACATATATACACTGACTGTACCATCCTGACATCCCTTTCCAGAAAACTTCTGTTGACTTTTACATCTGCTTTTCTTTTTTTTTTTTTTTTTGAGTCGGAGTCTCACTCTGTCGCCCAGGCTGGAGTGCAGTGCCCGCTCCCGGCCACCGCAGCCTCGACCTGCTGGGCTCCAGAGATCCTTCCACCTCAGCCTTCCAAGTAGCTGGAACTACAGGCACGTGCTACCACACCCGGCTAATTTTTGATTTATTGTAGAGATGAGGTCTGGCCAAGTTGCCCGGGCAGGTCACAAACATCTACTTTTCTGAACATAACAAAACAACATATCTCAATCCCTAATTTTCTAAGCTTAGACATAAGTCATAAGCAATAAGCAAAAATCTGACATCAGATTCCTTAGTTATTTCATAAATTACAGTGAGAGATGATTAGGTCAAGAAACTTATTAAATATTCTCATAGCTAAAGAAATCCACTAATATAATGTTAAATAATTACTGGGGGGGTGTTACTGTATGAGGCAGGAATTCTAAACCTACCACTAGCTCTGTGACCTTGAGAAGTCATTTAACAGAGCTGCACACCAGTATCTTCATCTATGCAATGGATTATCAGTGTTGTGGAAAGCCATGAAGCTCAAATGACAATATGAATCAAAGCATTTCACAAACGAGACAAAGAAAGATATTATCTCATAGAACTGTACACAGACACCTATAAATCGCTGCAAAAATGATAGGGTCTTTGAGTCACAGAGCACATTCTAACCAACATCAGTTAAACATCATCACTTAACAAAAGTTGAAATTTTTACCAGATCATTTTTGAACTCCATTTCCTTGTCCAGATCTATATAAGAAAATTTTGAAAGTGAAGCTTCTAGATTGAAAGACTTATTCAGTTCTTCTTCAGTAGTCTTGGCACAAAGGCTCTGTTCCACATTTTCATGGACTGGTTCATTTTCCATATTTACTTTTAATAACAGTATTCAGTCAGAGCAAGTGTGTGTTTGTTTGTTCGTTTGGCCTTAGATCACCAGGACCTGAATGATAATCTCTTTAAAAAAAAAAAAAGAAGAAGAAGTATCATTTTGATTTACTCCTTGTCAGCCAGGTATTCCAAAGATTTACCTGGTCAGAACTTCATCCAATCCTCTGATTATAGATAAACAGAAATAAATACTGAGGTACAGGGTATGATATGAGGGGAGGGTTCCTATGGGAGTACAAAGGAGGAACACCTAACTCAGATTCAAGGACTTTGGGAAGTGGTCCATTACCCAAAGGCATGAAACTGATAACAGTGATACTTAGTAGGCTAAGCCACTAACCTGGTACCAACCAGATTTATTTACCTAACAGCATAAGGGCAAATCAGTTCCAAAAGCTGCAATTAATCCCTTCCTTATATTCCCAAACCCCAGGGTAGCATTCTAGCTGCCCTGGAAATAAGCATAAAGACAAGTTTTGTTGTTGGCATCCACACAGGGCCAGAGACATATCAAGGAGCTTTGTATAGACATCAAGGATGAATACCTGGACACTTAATACAACACTAGCATGGGTTCACATGTATCAGAGGAGACAACAATGACCCCAGGATAAAATAATTCCACAGTCTGCCAGAGGTTTCTAGAAAGAAAGCTAGTCAGATCCTTTTGTAGTTCATAAGTGTGGTTTATGATTGGGTATTCATGTTCATGTGTGAGATGTGTCTCCCTCAAACTTTATTACAAGATCAGCACATTACTGATGTCTGACATGAAACAAAAAAAAAAGAAAGAAAGCTAGTCACAAAGAAACATGAACCTTTTCAGAAAAAAAGAATACTAAAGAAAACCAGAAATGTATACAATTTTTTGTTATTACACAGCTCTAAATGAAAAACAGATAATTTGGCTTACTTGCAAAATTGTCATGCTTAGAAAACTAAATATATATATTCAAAAAATGATTAATAATTAAATTTGCTTTTAAATGTTTTTAGATTGTGTTTCAATTAGGCAACAAGTGAACACAATTTTAAAAGTCCAATTAGCTTTGACTAGTTAGAATAAAGCAAAAATATGAAAACAGAAACACCCTAATAATAATGATAATAAAAATAAAGGTCATTTTGTTTCCTAAACTAGGTGTTTTCCACAGTACCAAACAACTAGCAACTCTCACTGGGAAGCTTTTCAAACTGTATACTGCCCTTAATGGGATAAACACCACTATGACCAACAACCCTTGCCTGGTAGTAAACTTCTCTTAGTGAAGTGGAGAGGAAAAAAAGAAAAAGTCTGGCAATTACTGAGCCATAAAAATAATAATTATTATTGTTATTACTGTTATTATTTTTAGAGACTGGCTGGGGGGAGGGTCTCACTATACTGCCCAGGCTGGACTTGAATCCTAGACTCAAGCAATCCTCCAGCCACAACCTCCCAAGTAGATAAAACTTCAGGCATGCACACCATTCCTATCTTGAAATAACTAATTTTTTAAAAGTCAACTGAGATTAGTTGTTTTTAAATAACATGTCCAAAACTTACTGACAATTTTATCTGATGAGACTTTTTTTTTAGTACCTATACTTATTTTCACTTCCTTCAATGTTTCATTTTTTATCACATTGAAAGAAAGGAATAGTTACTTTGTGTAAAACATGTAGACTCATGAAAACTGACTTTTCAGAAGCTGAAACCAACTTTTCTAGCTAATACATTATTTGGTATATTACCAAATACAGACGAATTTCTTTCACATGCTACAGAAAACAGACTTTGAGGCTCTGTCCTACAAAATACATGCTAGAACATATAACTGAGAGTACTCTTTAGCAATATTTGAAAGTATCTTTCCAACATCAGGTACTAAATGTACTGCTCCTTTTATAATTACCCAAAAGTAGTAGCAATATTAACATTTACATGCCTTTCTTCAAAGACTGAATTGGCTCATGACAAATTACTTTTTAATAAAGTCTTACTTTTTAATAAGACTTTATTAAGAATTACTTTTTTAATAAAATACCACTAAGTAAAAAATGATTACAATTACTCAAGAAATATTTGCAAACGTGCAATTCTCATTCAGTAGTTCCTAAGGGCAGCTACTAACTTTTATTTATATACATTTTTCAAAAATAGTGAAAAAGACCACATCAGCAAAAAACAAAGAAAAACTTTTATTTAAACAATTAAATAAACTAAAATGTTTAATTGTGTCTTTCCAAATAACTCAGAAAAGAAAACAATTTGTTTCCAGCTCTTATTTCATCTCTGGAATCATTGAGAGATTCCAAAATCATACAATTCAGCATCTGTGAACACCAATATCACACTGAAGAAGTATCATGTGATGAATAATTATCTGAAGAAAAAGCATCATCCTGCCAAGCAGGATGATTCTGACCTTCATTTCACTGAGCTCCTTTACCAACATGATGTGATGGCAAAGCAGAAAGAACACAAGCCAGAGTCTATTAACATCAGGTTTGAATCTGGACTTTATGTTTCTGTGACCTTGGTCAACTTGTCAGACCTCTGCTGAACCCCTCTTTTTCCACATCTGTAAAGTGGAATATTGTGGACATTTGCAGTGCTTGCTTAGAACTGTGCCTCTTGTTTGAAGGGCCCCTTCAAACCATGTGCTTCTTGTGGCAGATGCTAATCAAAAACCCCCTAGTAAAAGGGATTATGTGATAAAGTCAGACTCCTTCACCAGGATCATCAAAACGGAATATTTTGATCCACTGATCCAAAATGGAGCCATTTCCACTATTCTCTAAAAAGTTGAGTAAGGCTGAGCAGCCCCCATACTTCTCCACCCTGCTCTCTTCTGCAGAAAAGAAGTCACTCATTTAACACCTATCAACTAAACTCCTACTCTTCATCTGTCACTGGAGACCCACCTCTACTGATAGAATTTACATTCTAGGCACAGATTCTCTAGCAAGAATGAAATCAATCTAAAAAAAAGTAGAGAAGAGGAGGAAAGAGTCCTGATATTTTCTAAGCACTAGAGTCTAGTTTTCTGTGAAGTTAGCTGAGCCCATGGTCTTGAGTTTGGCTACATAAGCCAACATATTCTGCCCCCCATTCGTGTAGCACTTAAAGTTGAGAGTCCTGAGTCTTAGGAATGCGACTACCTATTGTGCAAGGCTATTGTGAGGAACAGATAACATAATGACTATAAAGCATTTGGAATTATGCCTGGACATACAATTTTCAAGTAATATCAGCTATTATATTTAAAATTTCCTCAAGATTTTCAAGTTTTTCTCAAGTTAAAGACTCTAAAACAAAATACAGTATTTTTGTAAAGGCCTAGTCAGTGCTAAACATATCAGGAGAATGTCTTTTGTTATCACAGCAGCTCTTCATGAGCTGAATGGTAGAGTTTTGTCTAAGACAGCATCCCCTGCCCCCCACCAGTATCAGAGACACTTAATAAAAACTTTAATTATCATAATGAGAAGTATCATATACTCATAACATAATTCATTCTAAAATCATGTTTTGGGGGGTGTCTTTTTGAAAACATCAACATTAGTCCACACTTCATCAGTGAAGCCAACTATGTCCCCTTCCTTAGTTCTCCTTGTCATTTACCAGCAGTTAGTTCACTCTCCACATTAGTCAGCAAATTTTTCCAACCCAAACAGACATTCCTTAAGTGGAAGCGGACCATCATAAAGTTCTTCATCCTTCTCTTCACACAGAGTAGACTGAGGAGAAAGAGGAGAAGTTGGTCTTGATATCTCAGGGTGGTCATAATGCTCAGATTTTTTTTTTTAAAGGGAAAGTTCACTAGAGCAGCTTCTATGAATTTTTCAGAAAGTAATTGAGCAGTGAATCTACCTGTGGTAGACAGAATAATGGTGCCCAACAATGCTAGTCCGAATCCCCAGAACCTGTAGATACGTTACTTTATATAGCAAAAGGGAATTTGCAGGTGTTGTTAAACTAGGACCATGATATGGAAGAGTATTCTGAATTATATGGGCAGATCCAATGTAATCATAAAGGCCCTTAAAAGTAGGATACCAAGGCAGAAGAAAGTATCAGAGAGTCAGAGAAAAGGATGTGAAACAGAAGCAGAGTCAGACATGATTGGTTGCAGGCTTTAAAGATGGAGAAAGGGTGCCAGAAGCCAAGGAATGTAGAAAGTCTCCAGACGCTGCAAAAGACAAGGAAACAGATTCTCTCCTAGAGCCTTCAGAAGGACTGAAGTCCTGTCTTCACATCTTGATTTTTTGTTTGTTTGTTTGTTTTTATTTTTTGAGTTGGAGTCTCACTCTGTCGCCCAGACTGGAGTGCAGTGGCCGCTCCCGGCCACCGCAGCCTCGACCTGCCAGGCTCTGGCGATCCTTCCGCCTCAGCCTTCCGAGTAGCCGAAATTACAGGCATGCGCTACCACGCCCGACTGGTTTTTTAATTTACTGTAGAGATGAGGTCTTGCTGCCCAAGCGGGTCTCGAACCCGTGGGCTCGGGCAATCTACTCACCTCAGCCTCCCAAAGGCGCAGGATTATAGGCTGAGCCACCAAGCCCGGCTCACATCTTGATTTTAGTACAACTGGTGTCAGGTTAGTGAACTATAAAACTTTAACAAAATAAATCTGTGTTGCTTCAAACCACTAAGTTTGGGATAATTTGTCATGGCAACAATAGGCAGCAATAGGCAATGAATATACTGTTGACCCTTGAACAATGTTTGAACTTTGAGGGTCCACTTACAGTATCTCAGCTACCCTCAGATATCAAGACCAATCTCTCCTCTTCCTCCTCAGCCAACTCAATGTGAAGACAAGGATGAAGAACTTTATGATGATCCACTTCCACTTAAGGAATAGTAAACAGATTTTCTTTGCTTTATGATTTTCTTAATAACATCTTCTTTGTTCTAACTTACTTTATCAAAAGAATACTACATATAACACACAAAATATGTATTAAACAAACATTTATCCTATTGGTAAAGCAGTAGTGACCACCAGAAAGCTATTAGTAAAGTTTTGGGGGAGTCAAAAGTTATACTTGGATTTTCAACTGCCCAAGGGGTTGGCACCCTAACCTTGTATTGTTCAAGGGCCAATTGTACTAACAGATTTCAATTAATTTGTTTCTGGCCACATTCCCAACATTTGAAATAGTAACCACTCTAGTCAGTTGATGTTGCCCACATATTTATTAAGCAAGCTGTCATCCCAATAAATATACTAATGATGAAATATGCAATATGATGCTTAATATTACACACTTGATACAGATACTGCTTCAGATATCACGTAAATGCTATCCTGGTACAAAGGCTAACAATGAACTATTCATAAACTCCTCTTGAGATCCAATTCTACAACTAGATCTTCACCCAATCGTCATGTGAGCTAGTGTTTTTATAGTTTTTATAGTTCTTAAAGGGATGCCATCCCAGACAGTACTTGCAGATAACAAAACTGATTACATAAACTATGCCTTAGTCTCTCCTAGAATGAAATCAGATTAACCTGACAGGAAATGTAAGTCATGAAATCAGTATTACCCAGTATGCTGTCCTCTTCTGAGTGCTGATAAACTAACAGTTTAATAGTTCAGATATAAGATTATCTGACATATTGATAATTCTCAAAACTAATTCCTCTTCATTAATATGGTTGTTTCCAACCAATCAATAATATAGACAAGGACCATTAAAAAAATAAATGTACCAATATACACAGCAATGACATCATTACTGTGTAAGAACTCTCGAATGCATGACCAATATTAAGCCAAGTTAATATGGAACTCTTTCACAACTTTTTAAAAAAAATTTTTATATTTTTTTAAGAGATGGGGCCTTGCTATATTGCCCAGTATAGCTGCAAACTCCTGGCCTCATGCAATCCTCCCACCTCGGCCTCCTGAGTAGCTGAGACCACAGGCTTATACCACCATGCCTGGCTTTTCACCAGCTTTTCACTTTGGCAAACAATTATTCCCAATTGTTATCAAGTTCCAGGGTTCTATTTAGTTATCTGACATTCTTTTCCTCATAAAAGTGTCCTATTATATATTTTTTCACACTACAACAAAATCAAATCAAGTTTTCAAAATTAATGTACTGTATTGTGATGGAAAGATATCACAGAATCATGATATGGAAACAATGTTACATGCTAACTTTATTTCTGGCCTTCCCAATCCAAGTATGTATTTTCTATTGCTTTGTTTCATTTTGTCTTGTGATTTCTTTTGTGAAGGAAAAAAAATACAATTGAGGGTTAACATCCATCAGCGTCTCTCACCTTTCTCTGGCAAACTCATTTTTAACAGTTCCCCACCTACAGGATAAAATTCCAAATTCTAAACCTATGGTTCCAGATATCACATGAGCTGGTGCTTCTTCTTACTTCCTCTACAATTTAACTTATAGTTTGCACTATTAGTCCTTCAAAAATAGCTTCCACTTTCCCTCCATGTCTGCTCAAGCTGGTTCACCTTCCCTTTCCTTTTTCTCTACATATAGCTAAGTTCCTTCTTTCCTTCCTTCCTTCTGCGCAATATCCAAATTGGATCTGCCTATGACTTCCTTCCCTAACCATCCACTAAATCCAGAACGCATGTCTTATTTAAAACAGTCAAGTCTTGGGATACAAAACCAATCACTTATACACCAACAATGTTCAAGCTGAGAACCAAGTCAAGAACACAATACCACTTACAACAGCCATGCACACAAGAAAATACCTTGGAATACATCTAACAGGAGGCAAAAGATCTCTACAATGAGAACTATAAAACACTGCTAAAAGAAATCAAGACAACACAAACAAATGAAAAACATTTCATGCTCATGGGTTGTAAGACTCAATATAGTTAAAACATCCATACTGCCCAAAGCAATCTACAGATTCAACACAATCCTTATCAAACTACCAATGTCATTTTTCATACATCTAGAAAAAATAATACTTAAATTCATACAGAAGCAAAAGGTGCCTGAATAGCCAAAGCAATCTTTTTTTTTTTATTTTTATTTTTTTGAGTTGGAGTCTCACTCCATCACCCAGGCTGGAGGGCAGTGTCTCGCTCACGGTCACTCCAGTGTTGACCTGCTGGACTCCAGCAATCCTTCCGCCTCAGCCTTCCAAGTAGTCGGAACTACAGGCGTGTGCTATCATGCCTGGGTAATTTATTTATTTATTTATTGTAGAGATGAGGTCTCATCATCTTGCCCACGCTGGCCTCAAACCTGCAGGCTCAGGCAATCCTCTCGCTTCAGCCTCCCAAAGTGCTGGGATTACAGGCTTGAGCATGGCAGTCAGAGCAATCTTAAACAAAAAGAACAAAACCTAAAGCATCACATTACCAGACATAAAATATTACTATAAAGCTACAATAAGCAAAACAGCATGGTACTGGTACAAAAATAGACACAGAACAATGAAACAGAATAGAGAACACAGAAACAAAGTCACTGACTTACAACCAACTGATCTTTGACAAAGCTGACAAAAATAAACACTGGAAAAAGGACTCCCTATTCAATAAATGTTGCTAGGAAAACTGGCTTGGCATTTACAGAAGAATGATGTTGGACCCCTTCCTCACACTATATATAAAAATTAACTCAAGATGGATTAAAGACTTAAATGTAAGGTGTCAAACTATAAAAATCCTAGAAGAAAGCCTAGAAAACACTCTCCTGAACACTGGATTAGGCAATAAATTTATGACCAAGTTCTCAAAAACAAATGCAGCAAAAACAAAATCTGACCGGTTTTTTTTTAAGGTTAGATAAACAAAAGAGCTCCTGCACAGCAAAAGAAACCATCAACAGGAAAAACAAGCTACAGAATGGGAATAAATATTTGCAAACTATGCATTTCACAAAGTACTAATATCGAGAATCTATAAGGAAGTTAAACAAATTGACAGGAAAAAAGCAACCCCATTAAAAAGTAGGCAAAGGGCCAGGCACAGTGGCTCAAACCTGTAATCCCAGCACTTTGGGAGGCCAAGGTGAGAGGACTGCCTGAGCCCACGGGTTCAAGACCAGCCCAGGCAACTTGGCGAGAACTCATCTCTACAATAAAATCTAAAAATTAGCTGGGTGTGGTAGTGCACGCCTGTAGTTCTGGCTACTTGGAAGGCTGAGGCGGAAGGATCATCGGAGCTTAGCAGGTTGACACTGGGGTGGTTGTGAGCATGCCACTGCATTCCAGCTTGGGTGACAGAGTGAAATTCCAACTCAAAAAAAAAAAGAAAAAGTAGGCCGGGCTCAGTGGCTCAGCCTGTAATCCCGTGCCTTTGGGAGGCCGAGGTGAGTGGATTACCTGAGCCCGCGGGTTCGAGACCTGCCTGGGCAACTTGGCGAGACCTCATCTCTACAATAAATCAAAATGAACCGGGTGTGGTAGCGCGCACCTGTAGTTCCAGCTACTTGGAAGGCTGAGGCGAAAGGATCGCCAGAACCCAGCAGGTCGAGGCCGCGGTGGCCGAGAGCGGCCACTGCACTCCAGTCTGGGTGACAGAGTGAGACTCCAACTCAAAGAAAAAGAAAGAAAAAGTAGGCAAAGATCACAAAGCTTGTGTAGCTAATCCTGACTTGTACCTCACATATCTATAATACAATAAAATATTTTTTAAAAAGTGGGCAAAGGACATGGACACTTCCCAAAGATGACATATAAGTGGCCAATAAACATTTAAAAAAAGCTCAACATCACTAATCATCAGAAAAATGTAAATTAAAACCACAATGAGATATCATCTCACACCAGCTAGAATGGTTATTATCAAAAAGTCAAAAAACAACAGATGTTGGCAAGGTTGCAGAGAAAAAGGAACGCCTCACACACTGTTCATGGGAACATAAACCAGTGTGGCCCCTGCAGAAGCAGTTTGAAAATTTAGCAGAGAACTAAAAATAGATTTACTATTTGACCTAGCAATCTCACTACTGAGTATATACCCAAAGGAGCATAAATCATTCTACCAAAAAGACACCTGCACTTCTATGCTTACTGCAGCACTATTCACAATAGCAAAGACATGAAACCAATCTAGAGACCCATCAACAGTGGACTGGACAAAGAAAACATGGTGCACATACAACATGGAATACTATTCAGCTATAAAAAAATGAATGCATGTCCTTTGCAGCAATGTGTATGCAGCTGGATGGAGGCCATTATTCTAAATGATTTAACATGAAACAGAAAACTGAATACCACATGTTCTCACAAGTGGGCGCTAAACACTGGGTTCATATAGGCATAAGGACAAGAACAACAGACACTGGCAACTCCTAAAGTAGAGAGGAAGAGGGATATGGGAGAAGGGATTGAAAACCTACCTATTGGGTACCACACATACCATCTAGGAGAAAGGTTCAGTTGAAGCCCAAATGTCACCAACATGCAATATATCCATGTAACAAACCTGCACATGTCTCCTTGAATCTAAATTTTTAAAAAACCAAACATAAAAAAAAGTCAAGTGCAGTGGCTCATGCTTGTAATCCCAGCACTTTGGGAGGCTGCGATGGAAGGATTATGTGAGGCCAAAATAAAAAATTACAAAATATACAAAAGCAAAAAAGTAGCTAGGTAGGGAGACACATGCCTGTAGTCCCAGCTACTTGGGAGGCTGAGGCAGGAGAATCACTTGAGCCCAGGAGTTCAAGGCTTCAGTAAGCCAAGATTGCACCACTGCACTCCTGCCTGGGCAACAAAGCAAGACCCTGTCACTAAAATTAAATTAAATTAAATTAAAAACCGATAACACTTAAAAAAAAAAAAGTGGCTCGGCACTTTCTTCATTTTGAAGCATTAGTTAACTTACCATATTACTCTCTTTTCTCCCCAGCTACACAATACATGCTTCTTTGTATACTCCTTATCACTGGGCTCACTGATTCACATAGCTATACAGACATTCAATAAATATTTGTTGATTAACACAAAAATTGGGAGACAGGAATAACACCTGTGTTCCAAATGAAATATATCAGCTTTATTACCTGTAATTGTTAAGCTTCAGAGGATACTGACTCACAGCATGTAGAAATCTGTGCCATAATAAGCAAGTTATAATTGAGTCCTACTTTTTTTTTTTTTTTTTTTGAGTTGGAATCTTACTCTGTCACCCAGACTGGAGTGCAGTGGCCGCTCCAGGCCACCACAGCCTCGACCCGCTGGGCTCCAGCAATCCTTCCGCCTCAGCCTTCCGAGTAGCTGAAATTAAAGGCATGCACTACCATGCCTGGCTGATTTTTTTATTTATTGTATAGATGAGGTCTCACTGCCCAGGCGGGTCTCGAACCCGCGGGCTCAGGGAATCCACTACCTCAGCTTCCCAAAGGCACGGGATTACAGGCTGAGCCACCGAGCCTAGCTTGAGTCCTACTTTTATGTAATCAGGCCTGTCAACCACAGCAAATCATATCCACTAGGTATCAACTAAAACTTTGATTCCTCCAAAGAGCCTTTTTTTGCCCTGCTTGACAAGATTAGGTTCCCTGTTAATATGCACCCATAACATTGTTCTCCTCTTTTATTACACTTATCATGTTGTAATTATTTCTTCATTGTCTAAACCACCATTCCTTGCCCCTAACTGGAATGTAGGTTCCATGAGAGCAAAGACCAGATCTGCCTTGCTCACCATTGTATTCCCAGTGCCTAATTACACAGTAGCTAATCAGTCGATCAATCCATCATCCACCTCTTCCTCCCTTCCTAGGTAAGCAGCCAAGCAAGACTGCATCACTGGCCTTCAGAGCCAGACCAGCAGTACTGGTCATTCAATGTAAGCTATGGCAGTCAAGCTATTCCAAAAAGCCTCCCACCTGTGCAAGTTACAGTCTCTCCATTTAGAAGAGATTTTTTTTTAAATCCCTAAGACTAATTATTTTAATGAACATTAAACTCATGTATAACATGACACAAACTCCACAATCTCAGATGTTTTGTTCGTTTACATTACATACAGGCCAAGATAAAAACAGTGGAAATGTACCATATCTCCTTTCAATTTACAAGAATTCATCTATTATCTTCAGCAAAAGGAAAGAGGGGAAAAAAAGAAATGATTCTCACCAAGCTAGACTCTTTGCATACCATTCCACTCAACTATATGCTTCACAGTATCATTTCCTACATGCCTCATACTTGTACACAAGCAATTCACTTCACCTGTGCTCAAAATAACAAAAAAAATCCTGTTCCAACATGGAGCCAAAACTGGCTCTAATGAGCTTCCTGAGAGATTGCTTGTCAGCCTCTGATATGATTCCTTCCTGGGGTACTGTGAGGATGTGCAATTTTCAAGGTATTTTTCAAGGGTAGTTTGGAAGTACTCAGCTTTCACGTTATCTATGACCTTCAGAAACAGACCGTGTAGTTGATGCAACACTACTACATACTGAGATGGGCTGGTTACTGGACCCTGGAGTTTCTTTCCAAGAGTAGGCACATTTAGGTAAGTACAGCCCACAGTGCTTGGAGTTGACACAATGAAAAAGCCCAAACCTCTCTGTTTCTCTTTCTGTTCCCTTGGTGAATATCAAAATAAGAAGAGCAATCATTTAAAACTTATGAAATACAGAAAGACAAATGTTAAAAAGTAAAGTAGGTCAGGCTCAGTGGCTCAGCCTGTAATCCCAGCACTTCAGGAGGCCGAAGTGAGTGGATTGCCTGAGTCCACGGGTTCGAGACCCACCTGAGCAACTTGACGAGACCTCATCTCTACAAAAAATCAAAATGAGCTGGGCATGGTAGCGCGCACCTGTAGTTCCAGCTACTTGGAAAGCTGAGGTGGAAGGATCACCGGAGCCCAGCAGGTCGAGGCTGCGGGGGCCGGGAGCGGCCACTGCACTCCAAGTCTGGATGACAGAGTGAGACTCAAACTCAAAAAACAAACAAATAAAAAAATTAAAAAAAAAAAAGAAAAATCATCACTTCTTCCCAGCTTTTATTAAGTCCCTACTATTATGAGAATCTCTCTTCAAAGACCCACCTCAACCCCAAAGAACTCCTCCTAAAAAGCACATGAGCCTTGTGTAGGCTGAAACGTATTCCTTTCTCTTCTTCATGTAACTAATATCAGTATATGCTTGCCAGTTAAATGTGCAAAATATACGTCTCCACTCCATTATAGGCTGAGTAGATGATGGCCTTCTTTATTAATTCCCAATTAATTAAATTGTCATCTCCCGCCTGGGCAACTTGGTGAGACCTCATCTCTACAATAAATCAAAAAATTAGCCGGGCGCGGTAGCGCGCACCTGTAATTCCAGCTACTTGGAAGGCTGAGGCGGAAGGCTCGCCGGAGCCCAGCAGGTCGAGGCTGTGGTGGCCAGGAGCGGCCACTGCACTCCAGTCTGGGCGACAGAGTGAGACTCCAACTCAAAAAAAAAAAATTGTCATCTCAATTTCTCTTACATGTCAAGGAGGATATAGAGTCACAAGATATTTATTCTTTTTTTCTTGTTTGTTTTGGAAAGAACAAGAGGGAACTGGAAGCTTATTGCTAAACTGCAGAGGAAAACAAAGGCTAAAACAGCCTCACATCTTCCCCATCTTTCCTCTGGGGAACCCGCTCCTCCTCCACTCCAACCATGTGATTTTGATGGTGCTGCCAATCTGCCTAGCTGGAAGAGTAGGCACATTCTTGTGTCCAATCTGGCCAATCAAGGTCCTTCCCTGGAATTGTCAACACTAGAGGTAGGAGTTTTCTCTTTACTCTAGGGTGCTTAATCTTTGATGATGTAAGACAGAAGTTGTCTTCAGTCACGTTCATGCTTTTATATACAATCATGTGCCACATAACAATATTGCAGGTCAATGACAGACTACATATATGATGGTGGTCCCATAAGATTACACATAATGGAGCTGAAAAATTCCTCTAGCTCAGTGACTTCACAGCTGTCACAACAAAATGCATTACTCACATGTCTGTGGTGACGCTGGTGTAAACAAATCTACTACACTGCCAGTCATATAAAAGTATAGCATATACAATTATGTACAGTACATCATACTTGATAATAACAAACAACTGTTACTAGTTTATGTATTTAATACCCTATATTTTTATTGTTATTTTAGAGTGTATTTCATCTGCTTCTTTAAAAAAAAGTTAACTGTAAAACAGCCTCAGGCAGGTTCTCCAGGAGGTATTCCAGAAGGCATTGTTATCATAAGAGATGACATCTCCATGTGTGCTCTTGCCCTTAAAGGCTTTCTAGTGGGATAAGATGTGGGGGGTGGGGGGTAGCCGGGCTCAGCGGCTCAGCCTGTAATCCTGCGCCTTGGGAAGCTGAGGTGAGTGAATTGCTTGAGCCTATGAGCTCGAGACCCGCCTGGGCAACTTGGTGAGACCTCCTCTCTACAATAAATCAAAAAATTAGCCAGCTGTAGTAATGCGTACCTGTAGTTCTAGCTACTTGGAAGACTGAGGCAGAAGGATTGCCAGAGCCCAGCAGGTTGAATGCGGCCACTGCCCTCCAGTCTGGGCGACAGAGTGAGACTCCAACTCAAAAAAAAAAAAGATGCGGAGGGGGAATACAGTGATACTGATAATCCTAACCTAGCCTAATGTGTACATTTGATCTTATTTTTAACAAAATAGTTTTAAAAGTTAAAAAAAATTTTAAATAGAAAAAAGCTAATAATATAAAGAAAGAAAACATTTGTGTACAGCTGTACAATGTGTTTTGCTTTAAGCCAAATGTTATTATATAAAGCCAAAAAGTTGTAAAAAAAAAAATTAAAACGTTACAGTAAGCCAAGGCTAGTTTATTATTGAAGAAAGAAAAAGTGTTTTATAAATTGAGTGTTGCCTAAGTGTACAGTGTTTATAAAGTCTACAGCAGTGCACAGTATCATCCTAGGCCCTCACATTCACTTACCACTCACTCAGGGACTCTCCCAGAGCAACTTCAGTCCTGCAAACTCTTCATGGTATAAGCGCCCTACAGAGATGTGCCATTTTTAATCTTTTAAATTGTATTTTTACTATGCTTTTTCTATGTGTTTAGCTACATAAATACCACTGTGTTACAACTGCCTACAGTATTTACTACATTACTACATTAACGTGATGTACAAGTTTGTAGTCTAGGAGCAATCGTCTTTTATCATATAGCCTAGGTAGACTATACCATATAGGTTTGTGAAAGTACATTTTATGCTGCTTACAAAATGACAAAAATTGCCTAAGAATTTCTCAGAGCATATCCCCCAAGCAACACACGACGGCTGTACAATGTCCTAGTAATAGGACAGAAAGAGGCTTGTAGAAACAGAGAGAGGGAACTAAGGGGCTAGAGGCTCTTTAGAGAGAGGAAGAGATACACAAGAGCATCATTGGAGTCCCTGGATTTAGTAATACCCCAGTCCTTCCCAGGTTTTTTAGCCAACAAATCCCTTTTTGCTTAAGCTGTTTGAATTGAGTTTCTGTCACTTGCAACAGGAATATCCCTGACTTTTAAAAGTGTTATTATTACCAGAGTAAGCCTAAGAAATTAATAACAGCAAAAAATCCCATGCAAAGGTGTAGTTCTTGGCTAAAACACAGAACTCACTTTAATAATGTTATACAGAGTGAAGATAATTCAAACATTAATTCAAGATTCAGTTGAAAATAGAATAATTTGATCTTACAAATACATACAGATGACACCTGAAGCTGTGAGTCAAGAGAAGATACTTTCTAAACGCTATGAAGACTAGTTATAGATCAAATGTTAAATATGCTTTATTAAATTCAAAAGGCCTTACTTTTCACTCACATACATAACTGACATTTGGTGTCACAATGGTTGAAATGTCTGTGGAATAGTGGTATACATTCAAGGATCCCCAAGATGTTCCAATATTCTGAAAGACAGAAGATATCTACTTGCTGATAAAAGCCCAGATACAAATGAAATAAAGAAAAATCAACAAATTATTCTGTTAGAGCTCTGGAAGGAATTCTCCCACAACTATGTCTCTTTGACTGTATGAAGCCCAGTAGTTCAGTCAAATTTGTTTTCCATTTGTCTCTACTGTGAATTCCATGAAGTAAGCCAGCTATTGCCAAAGGATTCAATACCTACTCTAATGCTTAAATTTAACCATAAGCAAGCCCATGTCTTCCACAAACATATGAAGATTCCCCATCCCCGTTTATATTAAATATACCACAAACACACGTGTACACTCAGACATACACAATTAACATGTAATTATCTCCCAAGCACAGACATCTGGACTAAGGTTAACACCACAAGCTAATATCCATGCTTGTTTTGCTTGGGTTCTTAGTGCTTTTAGTGAGGGGAGAGGAGGAGATGGTAGAGAATAGGTGGTGCAGAGGACACAAGCCTTCCAGTCCATTTTAATAATAATCTAGAGCGGGAGGGGGGGACTGCCTAGTTAAAGAAGGCTCCCCAGCTCTTCCTGATAATCCAAGCCATGGAACCTTCCACTGGCCCCAGCCCATCCCACCCTACCCTCCTTTGAAACACACCCATTTTGTACACCCAAACACTGTGGACAGCTGTTTCCCTCCTTCCCCAAGTGCCACGCTTGGAGAACTACCCAGGGCACCGGAGTAGCCTCGAACTTTAGAGACCCACCTTTCACACTGCCGCTCTCACTCGGGCACACACACCCTGCAGGCGGAGACAAACTGAAACCAACCTCACAGGATGCGCACCAATCCTAAGAGGTAGACACCCCACCTAAGCCCCAGACTCGGGCACACTCATATCAGTCCTCCCGGAGGATGGGGAAGTCTACACCTGTCACCCAGCACCGACAGGAGGGCTACATATCTGTTCCGCCCGGGGGGCGGGGGGTCCCCGCCTTCTAGTCTTACAATCTAGGGAGCCGACACGCGCGTCTCTCAGCCTCACGTACATTCGGAACCAACAAGTGGAAACTGCCTGACGCAGCTCGAGGCCAAACGCAGGACACGCCCCTCCACTCCACAGACAACCTCGCCGGGCCGGTGGCCCCGGTCCCGTCAGCCCGTCAGAGGCTGCTCTGTCAGCTCCCCGGGGACACGCCGCCGTCGCGCGGGGCAGGGGCCGAGGCTCGGGGACCCGGCGCGCGCTCTCCTCCTACCTCGAGTACGGCCCCTCAACCCTGTCTCCTCCCCACTGACCCGCTCTCGGGGGATTGTTACCTGAGCTTACAGCCATTCCGGCCCAGGACCCCTCGGCCCACGTGACCCCGCCCCCTGCTCTAACCTCACGCACGCGCAGTACCTATCACTAGTGCCACGCTTCCGCTTTCCTCCTCTCACGGCGCTCCCTTCTGGGCGGTCCGCACCTCTATTCCACACCCCGATTTAAAGGGCCAGAGACACACTGTCTCACTTCTCCCAATGTCGGGGTGATTAACGTTTTGAGGACCAGGAAAGTGGAAACGTCGGAGGAAGAGCGCAGACTAATAAATAGCAGTCCTTGAGGTGAGAGGAGGTAGTCTCCTCCAGTCCTACGTCAGTGCATTAATCTGGTCTTTAAGAAAGTGAGCCTACTTACAGCCAGCCTAGAAAGTGCAGTTGATTCTTTGGTTTTTGGAGTTTCCAACCAGTAAAATATTAATATATATATACATTTATATAAATATATATATATTTTTTTAACTTAAAAAAAAGACGGGGTGGTAGCTCACGCCTATAATCCCAGCACTTTTGGAGGCCAAGGTGACAGAATTGCTTGAGTCCACGGGTTTGAGACCAGTCTGGGCAACTTGGCGCGACCTCATCTGTACAATAAATCAAAAAATTACCCGGGCATGGTGGTGTATGCTTGTAGTTCCAGCTACTTGGAAGGCTGAGGCTGAAGGATCGCCTGAGCCCAGCAGATTGAGGATGCAGTGGCCATGAGTGTGCCACTACCCTTCAGCCTGGGCAACAAAGTGAGATCCTGACTCAAAAAAAAGAAAAAGACAAACACAGAATTGCCAGATTTCTTTTTTTTTTTTTTTTCTCAAGTAGGGACAATAAGTGCACACATACTAAAAACTATTAACTTCTAATTTATTGTCAAAATTGCTCCCCCAAAATACATCTTAACACCAAAAATAGAGAAGGGACAGACTCTCAAATAAAGGAGACATCTTTAAAATGAATAAAAACGTATGTTTATTTCTCTTATTACTTCTGAAGAAAGATGGAATCTTTCACAACAGACAGGTTTTTAGAGTCATCACTGTAGCTAATATTGGCACCAAGACACAGATCTTATGCTTGCTGGGGCCTATGATCAAGAAAATAGAAGGAGGACAAATGTCAGAAGATACTCTTGGAAAGAGATACAGAAAACATTCAGTTTGATGGACACTTATTGAGCATCAATCAGGTTCACTACATTTATGGGCCTTCAGAGGACCCAGAGGTTGGTAAGACACAGCCCTACTCTCCAGATACCCTTTGTCTAAGAACTCAGTGTACAAACATAACAATAAAACAAGGTAGACTGTCTTGAGTGATATAAAGAAAGACATTGAACTACCATTTTAGGATCAAAAATGAGGGAAAAGGTTGAAACACTTCGGGAAAGAGGTGGTACTTTATGAGGGCCTCGAAAGATTTCAGTAGGCATAGAGCAGGGAGAATGCCCAGCTGAGGAAACAGTGGGATCAAAGGCAGTACAGAGCAAGTTTAAGGGCTAGTTACTGGCCTGATGTGGCTGTAATTTGGGCAGTGACTTTCAAACTTCTTTAACCATCACCCACAGTAAGAAATGCATCTCAGTCACGACCTAGTACGTGTTTTCATATATAAACTCAGTATGTGTATGTATATATTTTATGTATGTGTGTATCATAAGATAGTAATTTTCCTTTGTGTGTGCAACACAACTTGGTATTTTCTTTTTTTTCTTTTTTTAATTCTGGTTACTAAATTGATTTCGGTACTCAGTAATGCAGAGCAACCCATAGTTTGAGGACACTGGTGTAAAATGTGTTAGAGTTATAATGGGATATGAAGGTGGAAAGGCTGGCACCAGATCCAGGAGGACATTAAATGCTGAGCTGGGGTGTCTGTGCTTCTGGTAAAAGTCTACAGAGGATCTTGAGCAGAGGAGTGGCATGATTATAACTGTGCTTTAGAAGTCTGGACAGCTACCTTTGGTTCTGAATATCACATTTTTCAAGGAAAACTATTAAATAAAAGACCATCTAGAGAAGGGTAAGCAGGCTGATGAAACCAGAAAGCCAATGTGACAGAGAACTGTTGAAAGTATTGGGCAGAAAAGAAATTGGCAGAATTCTAGGGAGCCAGCTTACAGAAGTGAGAGGTGGAAAGGTTGCTAACAGATCTTTTTGAAATATCTCTATGACACTAATAGACCTACTCTGGGAACCTGAGACCTCTGTATAGATATTGTAGGGAAGCCGATTTCAACTCATAATGAGTATTTTAGGATGGCCCAAACTGCTTTTAAGACCTCTTCAAAGCAGCAGCTCTTGTTTGTACTTCTGTTCACAGTGGGAAATACTGTCAAATGTGATCTTTTCCAGGGCTGTTTGCATTAATTAAAAAATAAAAATGTCATGTGCTTATGGCAGAAAACTCAGAAAATTCCAGAAATGTATTTAAAAAGCAGAAATCACCTACATTTCAGAAAAAGACTCTCGTTGTTTTGGCTTTTTTTCACTGAGTTTTTTTTCTTTGCATATTTACATTTTTAATATAATAGAACTACATAGACTATTTAGTTATATATTCTGTTTATATATGATATATCATTAACAGTCTACATCCTGCTTTGTTCCTCACTGTTTTGTCTTGAGCACTATCCACAGTCATTAAAATTGTTCACAAGTAGTATTTGTAATTGCTGCATAATTATTAATCATATAGTTTATTTTATTTCATTATTTCACTATTTTTAAACATTTAGAGGGGTTTCTATTTTTCTCTGTTAACAAGAACATTGCCATGAATATCCTTATACAGAAATCTTTCACACATTTAAAATTATTTCCTTAGGTTAGAAACCTGTAAATGAAATTACTAATTTAAAGGCTTTAAATTCTCCTAAGTCTGTGGAGACCTATGCTTTCCAGAAAGATCAGGCCACTTTTCATTCTCACCAGAAGTACTCAAGGGTGTCCATCACACATACCCACCCACATTTATTTTATCTTTTAAAAAAGATTTGCCAGTTTGATAGCTGAAATGGCCTTTCATTTTAATTTGTTTTGTATTGCTAATGGAGTGAAATAGCTTTATAAATTTATCAACCCTTTGTAGTTATTCAGGGAATGCAATTTCACTGCCTATGTTTGGATTTGTGATTGGCAAATAGTACTAAGTGAATTGTTTCAGACTTATGAGGGGAAAAAAAAAAAAACCAGAAGGATTTTAAAAATAAATGATGTGGTCACACCAAGTTATAACTGAATTATAATGTGGTGTGTACTGTACTAACAAAGGCTAGAGTGAGAATTGAGTCATCACATGGTATGTGGTTAAATAGGTCTGTACTATTACAATCAGTACAATATTCATGTTGCAGGGACAGTTTGGTTTCATCAAAATATCATTTCTTATATTAAATCAATAGCACACCTTTACTTAGTTTTGTGTTTTCATATATACATATACATATATATGTATGCAACATTATATAAAATAATATAAGCCAACTCTAGAGATCTGAGAATTTTTTCCCCTAACAAGGGATCTGAACAATATCCAAGTTTGAGAAACATTGATATAGGAAGTGTCTTAAAGTTTCATTTGCAATGGTCTAAACAAAGGCATTGGGATTTTTTTTTTTCCAAGGTAAAAGTTATGTCAGCTTACATATTGGATTTTTTCCATACAGAATAGTGTTATGATTTTCATCCCTTGGGAAAGAGTACCAAAAGCTATGCTATGTTTAGGGTTCAGAGTGTGTTTTGACTTAAAATGTACCATTCATCAAAGTTAACTTTGTATAGGTCAGTAAGACCTAGACAGAAGAATGTTTAGATTTTTTAAACTTGTCGCTTTAAGTAAGACAAAGCAGATGAACAGATAGTGATTAAGAGGGAGCTTTTGTGAATTGGTTTTAGGAGAAACTAAGCTAAGGAGAAAAAACCACTTGTATGCTCTAGGAGCCTTGGGGCATGGGAATCCTCAAGGACTGGCTGGCCCTGATGCACAGAAGCTGGAGGGGAGTGCCACCTGAGGGTGCTGTCCTGACACCCACTGTTCTCCCACTAGTTATCCCCAAAACAGGAAGGACGGACATTATGATCCAGACATCACCATTAACCTTGCATCTAGAAAAAGTCACATTGTTCCTGATGGGGAAAATGTTTGTACCTGGAAATGGTAGAGAACAGGAGATGGATGGTCATGCCATTTCTTTCTTTACTCAGAATCACAAAATAATATGGCCTCTTTTCCTTTTTCAAAAAGTAATCTGGCTGGAGCACAAATAACTTTTAAGGCAGTGAAACTACTCTGTATGATACTATAAAGGTGAATACATGTCATAACTTTGCCCAAACCCACAAAATGTACAACACCAAGAGTGAACCCTAAGGTCAATTTCAGATTTGGGTGATAAGGCTGTAATGATGTGTCTGTGTAAGTTCATCATTTGTAACAGATGTACTACCCTAGCGGGAGAGGATATGCAAGTGTGGGGGTGAGCAGTGCATGAGAAAGCTCCATATCTTCCTCTCAACTTTTCTGTAAACCTAAAACTGCTCTAATGAATGAAGTCTATTAAAATAAACAAAAACAAGCCGGGCTCGGTGGCTCAGCCTGTAATCCCGTGCCTTTGGGAGGCTGAGGTGAGTGGATTGCCTGAGCCCACGGGTTCGAGACCCGCCTGGGCAACTTGGTGAGACCTCATCTCTACAATAAATCAAAAATTAGCTGGGCGTGGTAGCGTGCGCTTGTAGTTCCAGCTACTTGGAAGGCTGAGGCAGAAGGATCACCGGAGCCCAGCAGGTCGAGGCTGCGGTGGCCGGGAGCGGCCACTGCACTCCGGTCTGGGTAACACAGTGAGACTCCAACTCAAATAAATAAATAAATAAATAAACAAGCAAAAACAAAAAAAGCATTGTACAAGGTTTTTAATTGAGTCATGGAGTTTTCATCCAAGTAAGCTAGAGAGAAGTAAAATTGATTATCTGTCAGTTACTCAAGCTAGTCCAAGTGTCATTCTCATGTTCCCTCTGCTTGGAATGTTCTTCCCCCAAGATAACCACTTGGCTCACTTCTTCGAGGCTTTGCTCAAATGTCACTGCATTAGTCAGGCCAATAAATACAAGAAAGATGGGAGAGGCGTGCTCTCCTCCATCCAGTTCTCAGGAATCCAGTTTCTTTCCATCTGGTGATACTCTCATCTGAACACACAGCCTCCAAGTTCTTGAGGCAGAAGAGAGGGACAGAGAAAGCCGACTGGCTCTGAATTGCCTTGTTCTGGAAGTGACATGTGCCCCTTCTGTTTACAATTCATGGGCTAGCACCAGTCAACTGGCCCTGCTTTATCACAAGGGAAGCCAGTAACTATAGAGTAGCATACAGAATTCTAGGGAGCACTGACACCCTTTCCATCCCCCTAGCACTCTCTCACTACACTTTAATGCTTTGTTTTTCTCTAGTACTTACCATCATCCAAAATGCCATATCTTATTTATCTATTAAGCTTCTGTATTCCCCAGCAGTACATCAGCACCATGAAAGCAGAGACTTTTTTCTAGTTCATTTATGGTTGTACCCCCAGAATCTAGAATAATAACTGACACATAGTAGGAGCCCCATAAATTCTTATTAAATAACAGAACAAATTTTGCAGTGTCAACCTATATTTGTGTGAAGGAGATGTCACCTGAGAATACATCCCAAAGGGGGGATCAAGGAATAAAGAACCCCTCCTGCAGCATACACAAACATTTATTGAGTGTCTGCTATGTGCTTGGCACCATGCTTGGTGTCAGGAACACAAAAATGAATGAGAAATAGTCCCTGACCCCCTAACCAGGAAGATAAGACTAAAAAATGCAGCCGGGCTTGGTGGCTCAGCCTGTAATCCCGCGCCTTTGGGAGGCTGAGGTAAGTGAATTGCCTGAGCCCATGGATTCGAGACCAGCCTGGGCAACTTGGCGAGACCTCATCTCTACAGTAACTCAAAAATTAGCTGGGCGTGGTAGCACGCGCCTGTAGTTCCAGCTACCTGGAAGGCTGAGGCGGAAGGATCGCCGGAGCCCAGCAGGTTGAGGCTGCGGTGGCCAGGAGCGGCCACTGCACTCCAGTCTGGGTGACAGAGTGAGACTCCAACTCAAAAAAAAAAAAAAAAAAAAAAAAGACTAAAAAATGCAATATTTATAAGATCCATAATAGAAATAAACTATGGGAGCTCAAAGATTCTGACCTTTAGCAAGAATCTTACTTTATATTCAAACATTACTAAAATAACAACAAAAAAAGGGGGAACTTGGGAATCGTAAATTGCTTCCCAAAGTTATAAAAGGAATAGGATCTACATTCTCTACCATTTTGTATTCTCTTTCTCTCTCTCTCTCTCTCTTTTTTTTTTTTTTTTTTTTTTTGTGAGTCAGAGTCTCACTCTGTCGCCCAGGCTGGATTGCAGTGGCACAATCACGGCTATTGCAGCCTTGACCTGCTGAACTCAGACAATCCTTCTGCCTCAGCCTTTCAAGTAGCTGAGACTACAGATGTGCACCACCACGCCCAGCTAATTTTTTGATTTATTGTAGAGACGATGTCTTGACATGTTGCCCAGGTTAGTCTCGAACTCCTGGGCTCAGGCAGTCCTCTTGCCTCAGCTTCCCAAAGTGCTGGGATTACAGGCATGAGCCACTATGCTCAGTCCCCCTCAATTTTTGTTGTTATTGTTGTTGTTATTGTTTTTATTTGTAGAGATGAGGTCTTGCTATGTTACCCAGGCTGGTCTCAAACTCCTGTCTTCAAGCAATCCTTCCTCCTCAGCCTCCCAAAGTGCTAGGATTACAGGCATGAGCCACCACACCGGGCCCATTTTGATATTCTCAATAAGAGGCTGCCTTTCCCTTTTCACTCACCCATTTAATTCTAGCCTTACAGCCTTAGAGTAAGTAGCAGCCTGGATGCAGTTAGTTGAGAGAAACCTGGAAGATGTCACGATTTAAAAACATTCCTCCTTCTGATGATTTCACACTTTCAGAAATGCTATCTTTTGAAATCTGCTTAGAGAGTTTTGTCTTTCAGCCTCACCGCTGACACCCCTCCTATGCTCTTGAAAGCAAATAAACAGTGCTTATCAGACTTTTGAACTGAGGACTGGCATCATGGCCCCCTGATAGAATTCAATAGCAAAGACGCGGGGGAGAGAAAAGTCTAGGGCAGGGATCTGAGCTCTGGTGGGGGCTCTGGTAGGCTGGCTCTGAAGAGGACTAGGCATTAGACAAAGAAAAGTTTGGGGAATGCATACAGAAAGTACAGAAATAACAAGGGCATTAGAAGCAAATTTCACCTATTTAACCATAGGAAAGATATGCTTTGCTTACATATAAGGGCACACATTACTTCCTGAACACAAAAAAGGAAGAGCTGAGCTGGGCTCAGTGGCTCAGTCTGTAATCCCGCGCTTTGGGAGGCTGAGGTGAGTGGATTGCCTGAGCCCGCAGGTTCAAGACCCGCCTGGGCAGCGAGACCTCATCTCTACAATAAATCAAAAAATCAGCCGGGCGTGGTAGCGCACTCCTGTAATTCCGGCTACTTGGAAGGCTGAGGCGGAAGGATCGCCGGAGCCCAGCAGGTCGAGGCTGCGGTGGCCGGGAGCGGCCACTGCACTCCAGTCTGGGTGACAGAGTGAGACTCCAACTCAAAAAAAAGAAAAAAAAAAAGGAAGAGCTGGAGTCAGCAGAGAATGAAAGATAACTCAAAATAACAGTAGCGTTCCACTGTATCAGGACCCAGACTCCTTCCATCTTGTTCCTCCACGTAGGGCCTCAACTCCCAAGTCTATTCTATGGTCTTGAGACATCTGTTCCAACCAGGATATACATTTTCTGATTAGCAAGGAAGATAAAAGGAAAAAAACAAGGTATTTTGGTTATCTATTGGTGTGTACCGGCCCCAAAATTAGAAGCTTAAAACAATAAAATGCTTATCTTAAAGTTTCTGTAAGTCAGGACTCCAGGCATGGTTTGACTGGGCCTCCAGTTCAGGTTCTCTCACAAGTCTGCAACCAAGGTGTTGACCTGAGCTGCAGAAATCTCCAAACTCAAGTTGAAAAGGATCTGCTTCCAAGATCATTCACGTGGTTATTGGCAAGATTTTATTTACTGCAGGCTGTTGGATTGAGGGCCTCAGTTCCTCACTGGTTGTTGGGCAGAGGTGCCCTCAATTTCTTGTCACGTAGGTTTCTCCATAAGGCAGCTCACAACATGGTAGCTTGCTTCATCCAAGCAAGCAAGCAAGAAGAGCCAGTGAGAATGTAAATGAGACGAAAGTCACAGTCTTTTGAAAGTTGATCTTAGAAGTGACTTTCCATTGTTTCATGCTATGCTCTATTTGTTAGAAGCACAAACTCCAGCCCACACTCAAGGAGAGGAGATTACACTTCCTGGAAGCAATTTCAAAAGCTGCCAGAAGAAGGGTATGCCCACTCTCTTCAAAGACTCTTTCCTGAAATTGCATAACTCCAGTTCTCCTTTTTTGTGTTAAAGAGGTAATGTGTGCCCTTATATGTAAGCACATGGTTCTGCTTACTTATCATTGGCCTGCTTACTTATCATTGGCCTACATCTAGCTGCAAGGGAAGCTGGAAAATGTAGTCTATATTCTGAGTGACTATCAGTCTAACTAAAATTTAGGGACTCAGTCCTGAAGAACTACAGAATTCTGGAGAGTAGAAGCCTTAGTTGTTCTGCATGCTTCAGAGCCAGCCCCAGGCATTGAGAAGGAGGAAAAATATGACTGGGTAGAGTCATAGAATCTGAGTTTAAATCCTGTCTTTGTCACACCCTGTGATGAGTAAATTATTTAGCCTCCCTGAGTCTCAATTACATGTTCAGACTAAGTTAAATGACCTATGTGAAACATTTCATACTTGGTAGATTCTTTGTAAATGTCTGCTAAATCTGTTTCAGAGGTAGCTTAATACCACAGACCCTTTTAAACCTGACTGTGACAGCCAACCAGCTTGCCATGTGACTCCATGCATTCATCTAACCTCTGGGCACCAGCATCCTGTCAACAAAAGACAGTACCAAATTCTGTCTTATGTATCTCATCAAGTTGCTGAAAACATAATGTGTGAACGGGTTGATGATTTTTTTTTTAATTGAAATGCCAGGCAGACTTAATATGGCATCAGTGGCCACCAGGTGGCAGGGGAAAGCAACGGACTTGGGTTATGGCCCATGGCCACCAGATGGTGCTGGCATTCAGCAGATAACAGCTGGCATTGCTGAGCGCCTTTGCAAGGAGCCCCAGAAGGGCTCTTGGAGATGACCAGTGCCATCCTTCATCCCAAAGAAGAGAAGGTGAGGATGGAGGGTGTAGCTGTGGACCCACACAACATGAAGGGCTGGGTTCAGGTTTCCTGTGCTTGGAATGAGTCTTATCCCTACACAGCAAGGATACCCTGATACCCTTATACTCTCTCTAAAGTTGCACTGGACACCAAAGGTGTCTACTGTCTTCTTGTTCACAGATGCACCACATTTTAAAGGCCTGTAAAACGTTCACAAGTATCTGTCTCTCTGGCTGTATAGCATCTTGGATAAGAACATAGTTTTAGAATCAGAAAGACTTCACTTTGTATCTGTATACAATTTTATCTGTATACATTTTGTATCTGTATTGTATCAGGTTCCTCACCTGAAAAGTTAGGATAACAATTTCTACCCATTGGGATTGTTATGGAGTTTAAATAAAATGAGATAAAGTATGTGATTATGATAGGTAGTATCAATTAGTACTTATAAGGTGCCACATACTCTTCTAAGCATTTTGCATGTATTTACGTCATTTAATTATCATCATTACGATATGAAGTGTCTAGTGCAGGTATTATTTAGTCCATTCTATGGAAGAGGAAAGTGAAGCATAGAGAGGTTGTAACTTGCTCATACTCGTAGCTAGTAAGTGGAGGAGGCAGGATTCAAACTTGTCTTCAGAGCCCGTGCCCCTGACCCAACTTAATATTAATTGCTTGACAGAGAATAAATATCTAGTAAATAACAGCTATGGATCCACAGGGGCCAAGTTAAGGATTCCAGCTTTAAGGACAAGAGTTTGGAATGAGCAAGATAACCACACAGCACCTACACTCCCAGAGTTATGGGAGTAACACATAGGTAAGAGAAAAATGTTAAGTACACCGATTAATGAAGCAAGGGTAACAAACCAAATTTTAAAAATAAAAAGATAACTGAAACAAAGTAGCTGGTATAAAAACATAGGCCTTAGAGACAAAGAGTCTAGTGCTTGAATTCTCATCCTGCTTTTGCTGGCTATGGGACCTTGGGCAAATTGTTTATCATCTTGGGGCATCAGGTTCCTCACCTAAAAATTGAAGCTAATACTCTTGTATTACTACAAAAATTAGTGGAATTCAAGGAATTGTAGGATTACTGTGAGTGCTAGAGGCCAAAGTGGTCAAAATGCCTGTACACGACAGGGCAAACATTTAATTATTATAATTCTGTACATTCTATGGTATGTGTGAATGGATGGGTAGATGGATAAATAGATAGATAAACTGCTGGTTGAAAGAGATTTAAAGGTGATAAGTTTTTGTTTCCTCTCTCAAAGAACCTGTACAGCAGAGATGTATGTACATATTATCTGAACAGTGCCTTAGGAGAAGTGAAACATGCAATGAGCACTAGAGAGGGCAAGACTTTTTCTAGCAGTGACAAGTAGAGATGGTTTCATAGATGTGATACTCAAGGGTAGTCTTGATGGTAAGAAGATGAGGAGTGCATTCCAGAAACTTTATCAGAGAAGTAAAGAAGCCAGAAAGAGCTGGTTTGGGGGAATAGTAAGTGGGCTCCAAACTGGAAATGTGAGTCAAGCTAAAGAGTGTGGCAGCAGGAACAGGAAGAGAATTTCTGATTAGATTTGGCACATTCAGCATATGCATTTGACTGTGTTCCTAAAATGACAGCAAAGTAGCAAAGTATAAACCCACAATGACTATAAGAACAATAGAAGAGACAATAGCTGATGGAAGATGTCAAACAGTTTTGGAAGATGGAGACTAGTCAGATGAGTATTAACTGACTTAGCAGAGAAGAGAGAGTTGCCTACAAGGCAGGCAAGGGGCAGAGACATTTCCAAAAGGAGAGCCAATTTGATTTAAAAAAAAATAGAAAAGTTTAGAAAAATGAAGGTATGAATAACTCTGAAGGTGATGGGATGAAATTGGACCGAGGATGAGTTGAAAGTCTGCTTCCCCTCCCCAGCCTTGGCAGTCAAAGGGCTTTGTTCACCCCACTCAGCAAAATACAAGAGGTTTACTCTCTGGAGAGGCTGAAGGAGAAAGGCTCTAGACCTGGGAAGACACCAGGCACAGCCGACAAAGAGGCAAGGCACCATGCTGAAAACAGGGGGATTAAGAGAAAGTCTCATTCCTGAACAGTGTAATCACCCACCCCTCCCCATGGGCCTCTCAGAATGCTGGAAGCCTGGTTTACACTCTAGGGGAAAGAGACTAGGGAAGGCTCTGCTGGGTAAAGTGTCTCAAGAGAAAGACCTAATTCCCCATCAGTGGAAAAGCCCCCAGTAAAACATTAGCTTCCTACTTGATAACCTTAAGCTGTGGCCCACTTCTCAATCAGCCCCGCCCGCTCACCCCACCCCCCAACTCAGAGATTTCCATGAGCTTTTATTTCCTCACTCTTAGATATGAATAGATCATGAGAATAGGAAGACAGTATCTAAAACAAAGACCCAGGAGAAGAAAAAGGAGGAGAGGAGAAGGACAGGAGGAAGGGAGAGAAGCAAGAAAGGGAGGAAAATTTAGGGGAAGCAGAGACAATTCAGAGAGAAGAAATAAAATTTCAAACAGCGTAATTAATATCCTCAGAGGGCTAGAAAACCATGGCACCCATGAAACAAGATTGGAGGCTACAGGACAAAGACTTTCAGAGAATAAGAGGGGGCTCTCAGAAATCAAGATAGCTAAAATTTTAAAGGCCTGTAAAACATTCACTTTACACTAAAATTTTAATACTGTATGGATTTGGAAGAAAAAAATTGAGGAAATCTAAAAGTAGAACAATTAGAGACAAAAAATAAAGAACTCATAAAAGAAAAAAGATAAGAACATCAGATGATTATTTCAGAAGACTCAATACCAGAATTATAGGAGTTCCAGATAGAGGAAAGTGGGAAAAGTTTGGGAAGTAGTTGTCAAAGAAATAATTTAAAAATTGTGCAGGATAGTAAAAATATATATATTAAGACACATTATCATAATATTTCATGTGTTAGAAATAAATAGCAGATCCCCAAACCTTCTAGAGAGGAAAAGTTGGATCACCTACAAAGGATTGGGGTTCAGAATACATTGGAAAAAAATGCCAGATGGGCATGAGGGATCTTATTAGGGTAATGAAAATGTTCTAGAACTGGTTTGTGGTGATGGTTGCACAGCTGGGTAAGTTTAGTAGAAATCTTTAAACTGTATACTTGAAATGAGTGAATTTTAAAAATTCAAAAATTTACCTCAATATGGTATATTTATCAAACAAAATTTGTAAAATTTAAAAACTGTGAAATTAAATATATAAAGTATTTCAAACACAAAAATGTATAAACATTATAAAATAGCTAGTAAAATAACACACATATGAATATTAAATGGCCAAATAAATTACTATATCAAGTAAAACAAAAACAAATCAAGTAAATACTGCAAGGTAGAAGATAACAGAACAATTTCCACCAAATTATTATTATTTTTTTTTTTTGAGTCGGAGTCTCGCTCTGTCACCCAGACTGGAGTGCAGTGGCTGCTCCCCACCACCACAGCCTCAACCAGCTGGGCTTCGACGATCCTTCCGCCTCAACCTTCCAAGTAGCTGGAACTACAGGCGTGCGCTACCACGCCCGGCTAATTTTTTGATTTATTGTAGGGATGAGGGCTCGCCAAGTTGCCCAAGCGGGTCTCGAACCTGTGGACTCAGGCAATCCACTCACCTC
This sequence comes from Cephalopachus bancanus, assembly GCA_027257055.1. Classification (NCBI taxonomy): domain Eukaryota; kingdom Metazoa; phylum Chordata; class Mammalia; order Primates; family Tarsiidae; genus Cephalopachus; species Cephalopachus bancanus. The sequence goes on along the minus strand of JAPVLO010000098.1, from coordinate 1,715,515 downwards.
AGCCTCCCAAGGCGCGGGATTACAGGCTGAGACACTGAGCCCAGCTTCCACCAAATTCTGAAAGACAATTATTTTTTATATAGAATTCTCTAGCCAGTAAAACTGTCAATAAAACATGAACACTATTTTCAGACATACCAGGCTTCAAAATATTTGTCTCTGATATACCCATTCTCATAAAGGATGTCATGAAGGAAAGAAGACATGGGACCCAGGAAAAAGTGGAATTCTAATATAAGAAAGAGGCAAAAAAGACTGTTTAGAATGACAGTGAAGAAAGTCCCAGAATAATAGTGTGTAGCAAACCAGGAATGCAAACAGTTCAGGATGGAAAAGGCTTCACGAGTGAAGTTTCCAAAGAAATAAGGATCCTATAAATAACTGGATTTATTTTACCCTTTGAGGGGGTTCTACTCTTTAGAAGAGTTTGGAATGAATTAATGATCAACACATAAAAAGCTAAACAAAGGAAAAAATTATTATTAACTAAGGGGAAAATGCTTTTTTATATAAGAAATATAATCATAATTTATGTTGCTCAGCTGTGAGCAGTATTTGCAAAGTCATAATAATGTAAATACTGAATGTAGATTTAACTAAATCCATGCTAACAGATACCAAGAGAATGTGAGGTAATGTGTATGTGTACTCAAGAAAAGAGATTGTAAGAGAGTTAAATCTTTACCTTCCTATAAGAAAGTTGTCTTAGTTTGGATTTCCTCAGAAGTAGACCCTGAGACTCAAGTAGTTTCTTTGGGAAGTACAGGGTACATTCACAGGGAATTGGGAAAGTGATATAGGGAAAGGAAGACAGTCAATTAAAAAAAAAAAATGTGTGTTAAGTCAGACACAGCTGTGGGCGATTGGAGCTTAATCTCACTGGGAAAACTTCTGGGAAATGGGGCCAAACACATGCCTCAGAATTATCCCACCTGAAGGGGAGGGAGCTGAGGTATTTATACACTAACCCCTGAGAGTAGTTAGTTGAGGACTGCTGGAAGTTGGGGAGATGGCATATTAATTTCCAGGTATGTGTAGCCTGCTGTGTGTGAGAGCAGAGCCCAGAAGCTTTTAGATACAGAGATGTAGACCCTGGCAGTTGGAAGTGAGGAGGAATGCTGCACAGAAATGTCTAAGGGATACAGGTAGAGCACTGATACAGTGGGTAATATCTAGAATGAAGAAAATCTAAATTTACTGTGTAAGCGTTTACCTTCATTAGAAAAACAGAGGTAAATACCTGAAGGAATAGCAAAAAATGATGCAAGCAATTACCTCCAAGGAGCAGGAATCAGAGATGAAAAGAAACAAAGCAGGGAGCAATTTGTTTTTCATTATATATTTAGTAGAAATATATGTTTTTTAGTAGCACATATGCATTATTTCAATAAAAGTTAAAATTATATTTACAAAAAAACTGAACAGACCAGTTCAAAGGAAGACGGGGTCATGAGAGGACACAAACCAGCCTCAGTCCTGACTTCAAAACTGATCCTCATTGGGGTTTCTGAGAATATCAGACAGCAGCGTGTGGATGGCCATCATGGGCACCATGCCCATGAACAGTCTATGTGGTCTAGGAGACTTGAGAATGGTAGTGCCATTTATAGGCACAGTGAGGTCATGAGCGAGAGCTAAAAACCCAGCAAGGATTTTTAAAGAATTTGGTGAGCAGGGGGATAGGGACTGCAGATTAGTTGATGATGTCATGGGGTGTGTTGAAACTCTTTGTGTTCAAGAGCCCATTTCTGGGAGGGGGCATCACAGAACCAGGGGAGCCAGCTTTCTGGTATATGTTCTGGTCCAAGGTGGAGCCTTGGTCCGTCGGAGTACAAAGTCTGGAAAATTTCCTAAATACCATTCTTAGGCTTTGTAATAGATGCTACCTATAAAGCAAGTGACCATCGGCTACTAGCCCCTGGGCAGTGAGCCATCATGGAGGTGAATTAGGAGGAAGGTATGGAGGAGATGGGTCCCTGGACATGGGAGCCGCTTCTGTTCTTCAGCCTTTGCTTTCATATCTCTGCAGTCTTAGGCTTGTTGTTTAAGGAAGAATATGTTGATCAGCCTTATGAGTGGCTTCCCTGCTCCCCAGGGGTCAGGACATGAAGACCATCAATTGCCCTCTATTGGAGTAAAAGCAAACCTAGAAACAACAGATTTGTTCAATTCTACCCATGCTGCAGGTTTTCGGGGCTCAGGACTGTTCTACAGCTTTTACTCTGTGGCCCAATATTAATTTTATAATAGGTAGATTCCGGAGGAAAAGGTAGAGAAGTTCTTTTGGGACATGTCGCGGCGAGATAGCTAGCAGGACACTTAAGAGATGTCCAACGGGCAGTTCAGGAGAGAAATCAGGGACTTGGGAAATTTCTGAAAACTGTTCCCAACAAGGTAATAGCAGACGGTGTGGGAATCTGTGGAGAAATCAATGAGACAGACAAGGAAGGGAATTCAGGGGCAGAGTCCTGACACATGTGAAGGGCGACAGAAGAGATAGTGAGGAGATAAGAAGACAGTGATGACAGAAGTGTGGAGAGACGCATGAGGTCAGGGATTCAACTTTCAAGAGCAGTGGTCAGCAGTGTCCAAGGCTGTTGTTCCGCGAGGAAGGATGGGGTGCCAACAAAAGCCTTTTCATTAGCCAGCACTCTCAGGTTGTCGAAAAACCGTCTGCTGGAGGAGTCAGGCAACCTCACTTCTGGTCCTCTTTTCATCCCTTTCCCTGAGCAGGTTACTCACCTGTCTGGACCTCGGTTCCCACATCAGCACGACTGGACTAATAATTATAGTCATCTGTAAGCACTGAAATACAGTTATATCCTGCTTAAAAAACAGAAATGCTTCCAGACTGCTTGGCAAAAGGTCACTTCCCTGAGTCCTTCAAATCTGCTCCATCCCCCACGCAGCCTTCCAGGTCTCAACACCAGTGCCCTCCTCCCTCAGATCTTCCTCCAGTAACTAAGGGAGGATGCCTCCAGGGCCTTCTCCCAGCACTGTGGCCTGCATCCATTCCAAGTGGTGGAGCCCGTAGTATATGGGCTATTAAATATTTTGACTACTATCCTTGCTAATAATACCTTCCCTGCCAACCTGACAGCAACCTGGTGAGGATCAAATGAAATAGCAGATGTGAAAGGCCTTTGCAAAGGCTCCAAGTGCTGTCATCTATTGGGTAAAATATTGTCTTAACATCAAAATGCAAAAGTAGTGCTACAGAGAGATGCGGTCACAGAGGGCATGGACACAGAGCTGTGATGGATTGCAGGGCTGGAGACAGAATGAGGGGGAGAGGGGAGCGGGGAGCAGCAGAACAGAGAAGGGAGGGAGGAGAGGAGAGGCTGCAACCAGCCAGGCTGATTGTGCGGCCTCTGTCCCCAAGTCACCATGATCCTGTGTGTGGGACAAAAGGGATTTGTATCCCCTATGCCCTGCCCCAAATCCAGAAGCCAAATCCAGCTCAGACCACATGCTGGGCTTTTGCCCTTTCATCAGACTTCATGTGTGTCTGTGTGTTTCAGGAAGGAGGGTGGAGAGGCAGGGGATGTAAGTCCTTATGCATATGTTCTTGTTCAAGCACCTTGATGTGGCTTGTGTCACTGTTAAAAGTTCCAGGACAGCCGGGCTTGGTGGCTCAGCCTGTAATTCCGCGCCTTTGGGAGGCTGAGGTGAGTGGATTGCCTGAGCCCGCGGGTTCAAGACCCACCTGGATAGTGAGACCTCATCTCTACAATAAATCAAAAAATCAGCCGGGTGTGGTAGTGCATGCCTGTAGTTCCGGCTACTTGGAAGGCTGAGGCGGAAGGACCGCCGCAGCCCAGCAGGTCGAGGCTGAGGTGGCCGGGAGCGGCCACTGCACTCCAGTCTGGGCAACAGAGTGAGACTCCAACTCAAAAAAAAAAAAAGAAAAAAGTTCCAGGACAGTACAAACATGGCTATTGGGTGATTTGTGCGGTCTCTAGAGGTCTGACACATTCAGGGCCCAGCACCACAGGTGGGGTCTTTCGGTATCAATCCCGATAGTCCCCTACTTTCCTTAAGACCTCTAGCATCTACAAATCTTTCTTCGTTTGATGCTTACAACCACTCTGCAAATTAGGTAATATATATCCATTTTACAGTTGAGAAAAATGGGGTTCAAAGAAGTTAAATGACTTGTCAGAAACATCTGGGATTGTGCATGTTTTCTTCCTCTTTGCTAAACAGACCAGATGGAACTTACTGGAGAGATAGGAGTAACGGTGTTTGAAAGAACGGGAACCATTCATACTTCTGCTTTAATTCAAGTCCTCTAACTCCAAGTCCCATCCTCAACAATGACTCTTCTGCAACAACTACTGCTGCTTCAGCCAGAAAAGGAATTCTCCAGGAGAATCCAGTGGTACCCTGTGTCTAATAAGTTCAAGATTGCTTCTGTCTCTCTCCCATCTAGCCTGTCTTCTATACTCATCCCAATATGCACCCTTTAGTTTAGTAACCTCCAAAGGCTCCTGAAATCTCTGAGGATAAAATTAAAAGTCCTAGGTGTGGCACACCAGGCCCTTTAAAATATGGTCGGAGCATCTAGCCCAGGGGTTGCAGACTCAAATGCCCTTAGGAACCAGGTAGTTTGGTTAAGTAAATGGGTGAAACAGGCAGGTGGAGTGAGGGAGCGAGGGGGAGTGGAAGGGTTGAGGCAAGCTGGGAGCACATGTTCATCTGAAGGAGGAAGCCGCTTCTCAGTTCTCAGCAAGGGTGGCCATATGGGAACACAAGCCCAGGGTTACCTAGGGTCATCTTTTGGTTTTTCAAGAAACGTCAAAAGTCTGCAGTGTTGTGTGAAATTACACAATTTTTAAATGTTGGGACAATGTAAATATATACACACACAACTCATGTCTGCAGGTTGGATTTGGAGAGTGGGCTACCGCTTTGTGATCTCTATTTGGAGTAATCTGGTCCATTCATTATCCCCCAAACATTGTTCAGGTCTCAGGATGTTTGTCCAAGCTGACCCCTCCACCTGGAACGCCGTCTACTCCCTCCCCTAATATGTCCCTTTGTCAAATCCCCACTTGTCATTTAAGGCTCAAGTCAATGTCCCTGCATACTTTATACTAATGTCCAATAACGCCCTTGTCACCTGGTATCTTCACCAGCACAACAGAGTGAGGGGAGTACTTTTTGCTGGTTCTGTGCTCTGACTCAGACAAGCTGTCTGGTCTAAATCCTGGCTCTGCCCTAGATCAAATACAAAACCTTTCAATGCCTCCATTTCCTCATTGAGAATTAGAAATAAAAATACTGCTTCGCTCCTAAGATTATAATGGGAAGCTAACGTGTATATAGAGTGCCTTCTATAGTGTTTGCTAGGTAGTAAGTGCCTGCTTGTAGTTTAACCATAAAAAAAAAATCTGCCTGGGCATGGTGGCTCAGCCTGTAATCCCAGCACTTTGGGAGGCTGAGGCGAGAGAATTGCCTGAGCCCGGGTGTTCGAGACCAGCCTGGGCAACTTGGTGAGACTCATCCCTACAATAACTCACAAAAATTAGCCAGGCGTGGTAGCATGCATCTGTAGTTCCAGCTACTTGGAAGGCTGAGGCAAAAGGATCACCTAAGCCCAGCAGTGGCCATGACACTTAGACACTTACTGAGCACCTATTGTGTGCCAAGCAGGTAGTGGAGCAGAAGGACCTTCATTTCTTGTGCTTTGCATTTCCCCTGGGAAGGACTGTAGATAGAGTAACCTGCCTGGTCTCTCTCCCTACTACTCCCTTTTTCTAATAGTGCAGGGTTCCCAACTCTCAGGTCACAGATTGATACCAGTCCATGGCCTGTTAGGAACCAGGTCGTACAGCAAGAGGTGAATGGGAGGTGGATGGAGGGAGTAGGTGGGCAAAACTTTATCTGTATTTGCAGCCACTCCCCAGTGCTAGCATGACCACCTGAGCTCCACCTCCCGTCAGATCAGCAGTAGCATTAGATTCTCATAGGAGCGTAAAGTCTGTTGTGAACTATGCATGAGAGGGATCTAGGTTGCGTGCTCCTTAAGATAATCTAATTCCAGATGATATAAGGTGGAGTTCAGGTGGTGATGCTAGCGTTGGGGAGTAGCTGCAAATACAGATTAACATTAACAGTGAGGTTTGACGGCATAGAGAATCATAAATCAATTGCTTGAAGACTCATATCAAAACCCTATCAGTGAGTGGCAAGTGAGTTGATGTACTTCAATTGTATAGCTGCATCTGGTAGCAGGCTTTAAGTCAGAATCCAACACTTATTTTATTTTATTTTTGAGTTGGAGTCTCACTCTGTCACCCAGACTGTAGTGTAGTGGCCGCTCCTGGCCACTGCACACTCGACCTGCTGGGCTCTGGCGATCCTTCGCCTCAGCCTTCCAAGTAGCTGGAACTACAGGCAGGTGCTACCACGCCCAGCTAATTTTTTTTTATTTATTGTAGAAATGAGGTCTCACCAAGTTACCCAGGCAGGTCTCGAACCCACGGGCTCAGGCAATCCACTCATCTTGGCCTCCCAAAGCGCTGGGATTACAGGCTGAGCCACCAAGCCTGGTCCAACACTTATTTTAGTCTGTTCATAGCCTGCCCATTATTTTATTTGCCACTTCCGTCTGCACCTATTTTTAATTGGCGAGTTGTATAATTATTTCATTATATATTACAATGTAATAATAATAGAAGCAAAGTACACAATAAATGTTATGTGCTTGAATCATCCTGAAACCATCTCCCCACCCTACCCCGGTCAGTGGAAAAATTGTCTTCCATGAAAACAGTCCCTGGTGCCAAAAAGTGATAGTGAGTGTAAAAGAAAGACCTGCACATGAGAAGCTCAACCCCTTCCTCTCCCCTTCTCTCTCAGAGCCTGTCTGCTTGCAGGACATCTGCATTTGGGTTGCTTCTTCAGGTTCTTCAGTTGCTTCCAGGAAGAGGCTTGCAGTGTCTAGGCTCTTCCAGGTCAGAGGAACAACACCAGGTGTGGTCGCACATTCAGATGTCATCTCCCACCCCTTAATGATCAAAGATAAAGCGGAGTTGTTTTTACACCTATCTGCATGACCCCTGTGTCTGTCTCTCAATGGGTCCCAAAATCGAGTTGAGAGGGGGAGCTCTATTCACTGGTTCCTCCAACCAAATTACAACACGGGAATATCGAGGTGAGTTCTGAGCAGTTCATGGTCAGGTTCCTTGGTGGGGAAGGAATTCCCTGAGACAGTGTAGTACAGGGCAAAGTATGTGGTTGTTAAAGCAGACAGATTCATCTGAATTCTGGTTCTGTCACATATTAGCTGGTTTTCTCCTCTGTAATTCAGGGTTGTTGCAAGGGTCAGGACCTATTCACAGGAGAGGCCTATTTTGCACATCCACAAATCGGTGCTCAACTGGTATTCTATATGGAGCCACCAGGTAAGGCTGTGCAGGCCACATGGCTGGCTGAGCAAGAGTGGGCCCAGGCTGTGCTCGCCAAGCTCTGTGCCCTGGCACAGGGCTGCCTCAGCCCACACACGAGAGCAGTCTTTTTCTAACTGTGTGAAACTAGTAGATAACCAAATAGTGTATGTTTTCCCTCCCTCCCTCACTCCGTGCCTTCCCCCTTCCTTCCTTCCTTCCTCTCTCTCTCTTCCTTCCTTCCTTCTGTCCTTCCTTTCTTTCTTTTTTGTTTGTCATTTGTTTCCTCACCCTCACTCACCCAGAGGTAAACTCCCTAAGGGCAGGGATTTTTATATTGTTTACTCTTGTATCCTTAGCTCACATAAAGGTACCAGACACACAGTAGGTGTTCAATAAATGTTGAATCAATGAATAAGGTAACTGTTTGACAAATTTTGTTGTACTGCACAAAAGGCTGACACTAAAAATAAAAGACAGTCATGCCTTTATTGAATTCTCCTTTCTTCACATCACTTAAGAATTCCCACTGTCTAGCGGAGTGAATATTCTGAGCATCCATTACCCCCTTTATCCCATCCTCTTTGATCACTTTCGGCAGCATCTAACGGAGTCTGGGTTCATTGCCATCCAATACTGACTTCATTTCTTCCACATTAATCACACTCTGCCTTGCCAATTCCAGATTCCATCGTCTAATGTTTCCTGTCATTGTGCTCCCGGTGAGGGACTGTCTGTAGGACAGGCAGAGAAGACGGAATCGTGGCCAATGGCCATCCAGTTCAGTGTATCCCATTGCCTGCAGCTCTCTAGGGGCCCTTCCGCACCCCCAGTGCAGCTAATCCAGAATTGAACTTGTTGGTTTTCAACCTTCACCATCCCACAAACCTGCTCTTCTTTTCCCCACTGGTGGCTATAGCAGTGCCCAAGTCAGGAACTAGGACTCCCACTCGACACCTCCCACTCCCTTACTCCCCACATTTGGTCAACCATCAAAGCCTGATGATTCAGTCTTCTAAAAAATTTTTTAAGAACACATCTCCTTTCACTGGCTTAGCGCAGTTCCTTATTGTCTCACTTGCTCATTATCATGCTTGCTAATTGCTCTCCTTCACCCCCAAACCCCAAGTCATCCTCCAGCCACACCAGTCTCTATATCTGTGACTCTCCAGCAATCCTTCAGTGATGCTGCATAACAACAACATGAAGTCTAAGCTCGCAAGCCCCATGTGGCCTGACTCCTGTCGGCTTCTGCAGCCTCACATTCCACCCCTTCTGGCTCTCACACTTCATCTCCTGTGGAACTGAGTAGAACTGAGATCCATATGATCCTAGGACGTGCCTCTTGACCTCATGCCTCCATGTTTTATATATTCCATCCCTCTCCCTGCAATGCTTTCCTCCACCACTTCACCCAGGGGAATTCATTTATCATTTGGAATCTTAGAAAGGCAGTCAAATGTAGTGGCATCGAATCCTACTTTCCCACTTACTAGTTATGTAAGTTTGGGACTAAGAGGTTCCCACTTGGCCGGGCTTGGTGGCTTAGCCTGTAATCCCATGTTTGGGAGGCCGAGGTGAGTGAATTGCCTGAGCCCATGGGTTCGAGACCCGCCTGGGCAGCGAGACCTCATCTCTACAATAAATCAAAAAAATCAGCCAGGCATGGTAGCGCATGCCTGTAATTCCGGCTACTTGGAAGGCTGAGGCGGAAGGATTGCTGGAGCCCAGCAGGTCGAGGCACTCCAGTCTGGGCGACAGAGTGAGACTCCAACTCAAAACAAAACAAAGCAAAACAAAAATCCTAAATGTCGCCTCAATCAACATTGACTTCATTTAACTGACCAGATGAAATAAAGACCAACCTTAAGCAAGATACTGGGGAGGGCTGCACTGGGGAGGGAATGCTGCAAACTTTTTCCTTCCAGTTCGTGGCTTTGCTGCCCTGTTTGTGAAGCAAGGGTGCCTGGAAGCCCCTCTGCCTCCATGGCTGAGAATGCCCCATTTCAGGCCTCCATATCATTTCTGGTGTCCCAGCTCTTCCTTGCCCAGGAGAGTCTGGGCAGGGGATTCCCTTCTGTGCTGATGGAGGGCTGGCAACATTCCAGAACCTGGTGCTCCCTATCCACTGCGAAGTGGGACTAACAGAGAAGCTCGATGAAACTGCTCAGGAAACCGGAAGTGGGACTGTGGTGGGTCCAAACCTGGCAGCACATAGACAGCTCAAGCCTTCTTGCGCTCTTAGCAATGTTAACTTGGGCTGGAGCTTGATGCTTCCTTAGCCCTGGGCCTCCCTGCCAGCCTCCCAAAATACATGCTGGGTTTTTTCCTTCGATCATTGTTGCCCTTTTTGGTAAATACCACCATTAAGCATCAGATGCCTCTTGCCTCAACGAGGAAAATCAGAAAGTGTTTTCAGCTTTTCGTAGCCATTAGGAAATGTGGGCTACCTCTCTTTCTCTTTATGATTTCTTATATAACAAATATATATGTTTGCATCGCAAGCAGTGCAACAGAGCAATGAAAGAATATACATTGTATTTATTTATTTATTTAGTGAGTTGGAGTCTCACTCCATTGTCCAGGCTGGAGCCCAGTGGCAAGTTCACAGCTACCCTAGTGTCGATCCTCTGGGCTCTGGCGATCCTTCTGCCTCAGTAGCAGGAACTACAGGCGTCCACTACCATGCCCAGCTAATTTTTTTATTTTATTGTGGAGACGAGGTCTCACTATGTTGCCCAGGCTGGTCTTGAACCTGCAGGCTCAGGCAATCCTCTCACCTCGGCCTCCCAAAGTACTGGGATTACTGGCTTGAGCTACCATGCCTGACCAATATACACATTTTAATATGATATTCACTCAAACAATGGCATTAATCAAATGAATGTTAACGTCATCATGCAACAGGCAGGTCAAAGAACATGGCAGAAGTATAGTGGAGTGAATGTCACTACACATTGCTACTATAATTCAATTCATCTTAGAAAAGTAATACATAGATAGTAGCTCTTAAAATGTGTATACATTTTTGGTATATATATTTTAAGAGATATTATCTCTGTGTGTGTGTGTGTGTGTGTGTGTGTGTGTGTGTGTGTGTGTGTGTGTCTCACTGCCATTCCTCCCCCCCAAAATCTGGAATTTCTGAGGTTGTTGCTGAATAGCCATAAGAAACTTGCTTATAAACAATCTTACTTCCAAATGGTCTTCCCTTTTGCGGGAAGCAGCTCCCAGCATTATGCCCAGCTGCTCCTATCTGTGCTGGTACCCTCCCACAGAAACTGCTCCTGGTCAGGGCCACTGTCAGGTCTCACTAGACATGTTGAATGGGCCACCCGGGGGACTGAACCCTCATTTCTGAGACACAAAGAGTCACCACTTTGTCAGCATTTTGTAGAGCTTATTAGTCCCCATCTGACTCATATTTACAATTAAACATCTGCTGGACCTGGCTGTTGAAGTGAAGGAGAGAGTACTCCTAGCACACCACTGAGTGGGGAACAGTTTGAGTTTGCCAAGTATTTCACAGACAGGGAAGCAATAAAGAAATCGGAAACTATGTGTGTGTGTCCACGTGCATGCTGTATACAGAAAGAAGCAGGCTTGGGATAAGGGGGATGACAACTCAGTTGAATTACCCTCAGCTTATCTTAGCTCATCAGAATCACCAGGGACTGTGACTGGGCCACCCACACTCTTCCTGTCATTCTTTCTCTTTTGACCTTATCCTATTTTTCTGGCTCCCTTTTCTTTCTGAAAGCCTTAATTCTCTCCTGCAAAGCATCATCCCTACCCCTGGTTGGTCCCCTCCCCCCTCACCTTCCACCTCAGCTTGCCCTTCTCCAGGGACCATTTCTTGCCCTTGGCTTGATTCTTTGGTCTCCACCTTGGGGCTACATGCTGGCTCTTCTTTCTGAGCATCCCTTTCCCCTGTCTCTTGGTGCTGTCTTACATTACCCTCCAACACCTGTATCTTCTGAGCATTTTCCCTGCATCAGTCCGTAATCTGTGAGCCTCCCCAAGAACCTTCTACTCACAGAATCTAGTGCCCTTCTGGGGAGGACTGCATGACTAAGGGAGAGCAGGAATCCAGCCATTGTTCAGGGGAACTGGCTGCCATGGACTGGGGCTATTGAAAGGCTGCCCACAAGTGGGAGGCTCTTGGCTACAAAAGCCCCATTCATGGTAATACATTGTACAGACACCCCAGAGGGCTGTGAGCACCTCTACCCAGACACCAGCTCCACAAAAGAGAATCCTGGTCAGTCCCAAATAACAGATTTAATTCCTTCAGATTAACCACAAACTGTAAGTATCCCATATGCAAATGAGCTTTCTCTGTAGAGCTTTTCTGTAGAACAGGGCTTCTTCCATGAAGACCAGAGGGGGTTATCCTCAGGAAAAGTGTGTTCATCTTCCTCCTGAGCCTAATTCCTGAGTCACTCTCTCTCTCTCTCTCTCTCTCTCTCTCTCTCTCTCTCTCTCTCTCTCTCTCTCTCTCTCTCTCGGCTCACCACAGCCTCGACCTCCTGTGCTCAGGCAAACCTCCCACCTCAGCCTCCCCAGTAGATGAGACTACAGGTGTATGCCATCACATCCAGCTTATTTCTTAATTTTTTTTTTTTTTTAGAGTTGAGGTCTCGCTATGTCATCCAGCCTGGTCTTGAACTCTTGAACTAAGCATTCCTTCTACCTCGCCTCCCAAAGTGTAGGATTATAGGCAGAAGCCATGGCACCTGGCCACTCCTTTCTTTCTAATCATGTTTATTTTAATGTAAGAATATGGCAAATGTCAGAATGTCATGAGATGAATCTACGATCTAATTTATTTTTTTCAGGGGAAAAAAATGAGACCTGAAACACCTATTTAAGTCAGGTGTTCTGAAAATGATTAACTAAGAGGAATATGAGGAGGACCTAAGTGTGAAATGCAGCTCAAGAGGCCTGCTGCCACAGAGTCGACCTGCTTATTACACTGGATGATGTGAATAATTTATCGCATTTTACCCTGCATTAAGTACTGTTCAGGATTAATCTGCAGTTTATTTGCAGACCGCATTAACCCCTACCTGCCTCATTCTGCTATTTCCTGGGAGAAGTTTGAAGAAAACCTTTCTGCTTGCTTCTGTGCTGTGTGAGCAAGGCTGAAGGGAAGTAACCAGCCAAACCAACTAGTCCTCTTCTGGGAATCTGTCTGAGAACACAGAGCACTCATGTTGCCTGCTTCTGGGGCACTTTTTCCCTCACAGCCTTCAAATCCTCCCATTCTTGGGCTGTCCCCTCCACTTCCTTTCCATTTCATTTATTATTTATTCTTTCATTTCTATGCCATACGCACTAGGCCAGGTTAGTTCTTGCCTCTCGTACTGGCCTCACAGCCAAAGCTCCTACCTGACCTTCCTGATCAGCCCCTTCCACCTTCCAGTTAGCTCCGTGTATGACTAATGTTTGTGAAATCCTATTTTCACCCCAACTTTCCTTGCCGTGGGAGCCTCAGTCGGCAGGTTCTGATCAAAGACACAGATCTGCCTCCCTCACCCAGAATTCAGGCCTCTTTGGATCTGGCACCACCCTGACCTCCTGCCCCTCCATTCCAGACAGTTTCCCATTCAGAAGACCAATCCCTTGGACTCCCTGAACAGCCAGACTCTCTCCTGCCTCCACCTTTGTCTCTGCCCTCCTCTCCCAAGGATGTGAGCCCCCTGCCTTTCCTGCATCCAGCCCAGCTGAAATCCCCACTGCCTTGTGAGCTCATGACCACTGGGAACGCACCCTTCTTCCCGCTCACTTGGGTGCAGTGTGGAGTGCACCTCGATGTCTGCTTTGGAGAGACTTACAAACAGGGACAGGACTTATCTCAAAGTTGTGGAAGAAACTCAACGGATTCTTTACAGATCAATCAAAAAAGCAACTCGTCCAAAGAGGTCGGTACTCACATCTTCCATCAGATTAAGACATTCACTGCCTGTGTCAAAAACGTGATTTATATCCCAGCACTTTGGGAGGTTGAGGTGAGAGGATTGCTTGAGCCCACGGGTTCCACCACCTGGGCAACTTGGTGAGACCGCATCTCTACAATAAATCAAAAAACTAGTCGGGCATGGGGGCGCATGCCTGTAGTTCCAGCTACTTGGAAAGCTGAGGCAGAAGGATCGCCTGAGCCCAGCAGGTCGAGGCTGCATTGGCTGTGAGTGTGCCACTGCACTCCAGGCTTACAGTGAGACTCCGACTTAAAAAAAAAAAAAAAGAAGCCGGGCTCAGTGGCTCAGCCTGTAATCCCGCGCCTTTGGGAGGCTGAGGTGAGTGGATTGCCCGAGCCCGCGGGTTCGTGACCCACCTGGGCAGTGAGACCTCATCTCTACAATAAATCAAAAAATCAGCCGGGCATGGTAGTGCATGCCTGTAATTCCGGCTACTTGAAAGGCTGAGGCAGAAGGATCGCCGGAGCCCAGCAGGTCGAGGCTGCGGTGGCCGGGAGCGGCCACTGCACTCCAGTCTGGGTGACAGAGTGAGACTCCAACTCAAAAAAAAAAAAAACAGAAATGGATTCCATATGTTCTGGGACATGTGAAACTTCAAGGGTATAATTTTATAAGAAGCCATAACTGAAGGATACGTTTGCAAATACGATAACAATGATTTCACTGTGACATATTTGCCCTTGGTCACCATCATTCATTACTATACAACTCTGACAAATTAAAAAAAAAAAAACGTGATTAATGCTTAGTGGGTTTTTTGGGAGAGAGTGGGGAGTGACTCATGAAGATGAGAGGGACGAAACATACTTCTTCAAGCCACTCCTTGTCACTGCTACTACCCTTGCACTATTAAGGGAAGCATAAGAGAAGTGCTGAAACAAGTCTTTTGCATATAAAAGCATCCTATACAAAATGTAACTACAGACTGTCAGAATTATTTGCAGAGCTGTATCAGCCCAGGTTTTTGAGCCATTTATTTGCCTTGTATTCTGCCATCTTATTTGGTATTCCAGACATCTTAGAAGGTCTGTGCCTGTACTTCCCCATGCAGCAACCCTCTGGGACTAGAAGGCTGGTTCATTAGGAATGTGCTGCCCCAGCGCCCCTCCCACTTCTCCAAGTTATCCTGTACCAGGTCCTTAGGGCCTCCCCACTGCATCCCTCCTCCCCCCTCTTGAGGCGAGCATCGCCTGGCTTTGCAGGGCTACCCTCTCATCTGCTTCCTTTACTCCCACTTGACACTACCTCAGACCTTATCTTATACTTTAGCATCTCAAAAGCGTTTTCCCTTTGTCCATTTTCCAGCTGTGTCTCCTGCCACACATCTCTTTTTGAATGAGGTAGGAATGAATGAACAAATGAATGATGTCTCTCACATTTCCTCCCCTGCATAATAGTATCAGTGTTGCCCAGGTAGTGGCCTTTCCTGCACACTGTCTCATTCAGCCCTGAGGTGCAGAGGGGTAGTGTGACCTGCCTCAGGTTAGGCAGCTGGAAGTGGATCACTCTTTCCTAGGGACGTTCAGGCCATACCAAATTTCTGACTGAGCCAGGCTCAAAGCTGATGTTTACCTGCTCCCACAGCAAGTGACCTTCGCCAATACTGACCTACATACCCACCTGAAGGACAGACCAGGGCAGGTTTGTGAGCCCAAGCAGGATGGGTGGCAGCTTTCGGCAGTTCCTCCACGGTGAGTAGCTCAGCCTGGAATGTATCAGAGAACTGCTTTCCGGTCCTCCCCTCGCATGATAGCCTCATTGGCTTCCTAGCCACGAAGGTGACTTCCCCCTTCGCTTCCTGCCCAGGCCCATTTCCAGCTGTGGCCTCAGCCCACGGGACCCAGTAGACACATGGGAAACAGCTGCAGATGACCCAGAGCCATCCTGACCCAGCCTTCAGGGAGCAACCCATGGAATCGAAGACAGACAGTCCCAGGACCTCTCATCGGCTGACCGGGGAGGCAGAGACAGAAAACTGACTGCCTTGGGACTGAGGTCTGGTCATACAGAGGAATAGGAATAGGAATAAAAGTAGCCACAGACCTGCAGGGACCGGGCACACCCAGGGGCACCCCAGCTCCAGAATGACAATTCCGTATACACTTGAACAGGGCCTTCTGGTCCCACTGCTCAGCAACTTAGTGCAGCATCTGAACAATCAGCATCACACGTAGACTAAAAAGAATTATTCAGCATCAAGGAAGCAAATTTGGAGGAATCTAGAAATCTTAATGAATTCTCTGCACTGGAAGAAAGGATTAAAATCTAAGTGAGGTAGAAGACTGAGAAGAGAAAAAGACCTCAAGTGTGGCAAGAGAAACTATAATTAAAATAGCAAATTGCAATTTGAAGGGGGGAGGATGTGGATGGGGGATAGATGTATGTAAAGACCAAGGGACATCCAGTGAAGCGGCTGACAGAAATGATTCCCAGGGATGTTCTGAGGAGAAAAATCCATCTGGAAACAGAGAAAAGGAAATGAAACAAGAATTTGCTGCATTATTTAAAGCTTTCAGGGGGAGGGAAGTGTTCAGGAGAGAGGAGGTTAAGAGAGAGGAGAATGGAATTGCTCTACCAAAGGGGATTAGAGGAATCATAAGGGCTTTTTAAAATGACTCAAGCAAAAAAAAAAAAAAAAAAAAAAAAAGATGCAAATAACTGGAAGCTGTGAAATTAATGGTGGCCAAGATTCCTAGTTCATTCTTTAAATCTGCTTAACAGGAAAAATGAAGGAGAGACATTTGTATGCTTGGGGAGTGACAGAGTCCTTGAAAATGCAGTTCCAGAGAGCTCTGACAAAACTGAACGTGTGGCAGAGAATGTGTGTCCTGGGATAGGGTAGAGCTGGCAGGAAAATGAGACTCCACGGCAGGGGGGCAATCTGCCTATATGAAATACCTGTACTTCCTCCTTTAATGTCTGGCTTTCCAAATAGTGGGCTCTTTTATGGAAGGTACCGCCTGATGTCCAGAAATTAGCAAAGTCAAAAGATGCTCTTGTAATAAGCCACACTGGCATCAGAAGGCCTGGGCTTGAATCTCAGCAATGTCACTTACTCAGTTCGTGACTGTGGGCCAGCTACTTTGCCTCTCTAAGTTCCATCACTTTATGAGACTGTGGTGAGGATTCGACGGGATTACGTAGGAGCAAGTGCCTGCCACAGTACTAGGCCCATGGTGGCTGTCAGGGAAGGTTCACTGACTCTGCAGCCTCTACCTCTTGCCAATTTCTTTGGTCTAAAGAATCTTGATCTACCCTTGGAACAGACCCTTTCCTGGATCTCCATTTTATAGCTCACTGGAGAACACACAGGCCCGGAATCCTGGGGGAGGTAAGAGTCACTCCGAGCCCCAGCAGAATCTTAACAACCCTTCTCAGCTAAATAGCGTGTGCACAGTGGGCCATCTACCTGCAAGATCACGGCACACAGCCACTCACAGTCAAGCCCACCTTGGCGGATTGCCACATCTGCGGTTCTCCGCCCCAAGCTGTTTTCCTTTAGCCTTTTCTAGTCCCTTTCCAGAGACAGCCCCACCCTCATGAGATGTCTGTCCATCCAGGGATTCAGACCTACCCTGAGGCCGCCCAACAGGTGGGTATGTGGCACTGGTTCTGGGAGACAAGGACGCAGAAGCTTTCCTGTCATGGGAGACTTTGGGGAGAACAATTTGGAAACATCTGAATTTCTAAGCAAAGAATGATGGGACTCGAACCCCGGGGGAGTGGTGGGCATTCTGGGAAGGAATCAGTAGGACCCTGTGATGTTCTAGCTCTGGGACACAAGATGAGAGAGGAGCCTAAATGGACCCCTATTCCCATTTGTTCAGGAACACTAAGCCTGTCTCTCCAGGGCTGACGGTGGTGGATGGTTTTCCAGAAAGCTGTCCCAACTGCGCTCCAGTGCCATTGGTCACTTGACAGCTGCTCCAGATTTTTCACTCTTCAACAGGAAGTCCACTGAGACCTTCAGCTTGAGTTTGGCAGTGGAGTGAGATGAGGCCCTTCTGAGAGCAGCAACCCCCCAACCCAGCCAACCTTGCTCCTGCCCTAAGGATTCCAGCTAGCCACGGCCTTCCGATGCTCGCCCTATGCTCCCAGCCTCTGGTTTAGCCACACGCTTGGTGGTAGTGAAGAGGAAGTGTCCCCCTCTCATGCCCACCGCTTCCAGGTCTGTGATGAGAATGTGATGTAGCCCCATAGCCAGGACTCTCTGGCTTGCATTCGTGCTGTGTCAGGCTCACTAGGCTTCACCGTTCAGCTTCTGCAGAAGAGAACTCTGCTCCCTGGGGGATGGAGGAGGGCTGCTCATCTGTCCAACCCCCAAACTTACCAATGCTTTTGGGGCAGAGGTGGTTGACCCCTAGCTCTTGCCTGGTGCACCCACCTCCCTACTAGCAGTCTGGTTCACTTGGGAGTAGTTGGGGAATTGCAGTAATCAAATACACAGCTGTGAATTGTAGCAAATCACTTACCTTCTCTGAGCCTTAGTGTCTTTAATCAGTAAAATGGGGACAATTATACTCACCGCATGGGACTACTGGAAGGATAAACTGGGAAACATAAGTGCAATCTCTTAGACAAATGAATATAATTATTATTTGCTTATGCATAGCCTGGAACTCTGTCAAACCCCACCCCTTAAGATATCTTTCATAGTCTCCTTGGATAGAAGCTGGCATGATATCCTCCTCTTCCTGACTTTTTTTGAGCTTCCATTGTTCCCTAAGCTTACTTCTATAATTACACTAATGAGCCAGTATTGTAACTGTTGCTTTGCAAGTCAGTCTTCTACAATGGGTCGACCTCTTCTTGGGAGTAGGTGATGTTCATTCATTCAACAAAAGTAAATATTTCTTCCCTAGCTCACAGCAGGGGGCTCAATACATATATGATAAAATGAAAGAACGGAAGCAGTGGGAGCTGGGGCTGGAGATGTCAGACATGACCACCAGGGGGCAATCAAGTCCTTGTGATGACACAAGCAGGTCGACTTGTGTCATCGCAGAGGCCCTTCTCAGAGGGAGAGAGAAGGCTGTGCAAGAGATACTCTGGTGGGTGAAGGCCAGAGCCTAGGGCCTGGGCCTCAGAGTCTCTCTTTATGTCTGGTATCAGTTTTGCAAAGACAGGGCCATCTACCATGGTGTCCTGAGTCCCCACGTCTGCCTGGAGCCTGAGTGCCCAAGCTGACCCTGGAGGAAAGACCCAGGTTGTATCCAGGGGGAGCACGGGTAAGTACCTCTGCCAGGGTCCGAGGGCCACTCTACATGTTACGTGCACATGTACATGAGAGTCCATGAGTGAGCATGTTTCTTAGAGCTCTGGGACCCCTCCCCGGAGAGCTGGCCATTCGCCTACCCTCGTAGGTAACAGGGTGGAAAAGCAGAGATAACACTGAGACCTGGAATGCAGATCTGGTCCACCTCTGACCCATTGTGTGACCTGGGCAAGTAGCTGTCCCTCTCTGGGCCTCAGTGTCCTCGTCTATGAAATGAGGACACTGGGTTACATGACTGAGGGCCTTTCTTCCCTCATTCTTTGTGTCTCTGAGGTCTGGGCTGATTCAAGTTCAAGGGCTCTAAGTAATCCTGGGGCTTCTCAGAATGGACTGGGACTCGAATCCTTAGGAGGACTGGAGGCTACCTCTGGCTTCTTACCTGGGTGAAACACAGCCTCATTTGGGCAACGACCTGCCAGAAGCTCCCTCGAACTCAGAGAGAAAGGCTCTCAAATCGCTGTGGAAGCTCCATCCCTTGACTTTCTGTCGGCGGATGTTTCCCAGGTGAGGCCACCCCAGTAGGTCTCCCCTTGCCCTGTGCTTCCCCCAGCTCCTTCCCCTCATTCTCAAGCCACCGGGGCTCTCTTCTGGCCATCGATGTCGCTATCACCAGCTGGGAGGGTAAGGACCTGAGACAGACCCCACTCTTTTGGGCCGTTGGCAGTAAGCAGAACCTAGAGCCTTTGTCTCCTGGGTCTCTTGGGACCCCTACCCCAGCCCACTGCCTTCACCTCGAAGCAGAATAGACCAGACAGATGAGAATCTACCCAAGGACAAGTTGTTGAAATAAAGGGAGAGATGTTTCTTTATGATTTTCCCCTTGAAATAAACCCAGACTTAAGAACAACAGAAACACGCAAAATGTGTTTTTAGTGGAACCCAGATGGAGGGCTGCAAACCCAGCGGGCTGTCTCTGTAGAGGGCTCTTGTCTTTGGAATTCTATCCTCTCCTCCCCATCCCCCCAGGCACACCCTACCCAGTCTTTGGGCCTGGGCTCTCTGGCCTGGAGTGGGCTGATCTACGGCATTGTTTCCAGGTAGGCAGGGTGCTCCCCTACCCACTGACACCCTCCGGACACAAGGCTGAGTCTGGCATCTAGTGAGATCTGTGGTTTCAGAGACTTGGGGGAGGGGAGTGCGGACCACGACCAACTCCATCCAAGCACCTGGATCTGCCAAAATACAATAAAGAGAGTGAATTAAGACATCTGAAAAAAATACTCTAAGGAATTCCGCTCACCCACGTGGCCCACTGCTTCTCATTAAATAGTTATAGTTCTCCATATTAACATATGCAAATCAAGCCCTGTGCCTGGAGACCTTGGACGCAAAGACAAGGCCCCACAACCCTCTTTCCCCTCCCCCAAATTTGGTCAAAGGAGTTCCCTGTGAGATGAAGAACTCTCAACCCTTCCGTTTTGAATCTACTAAAATAACAAAGGTCTTGAGAATTGTAGCCACGAGATGCTCTTTCCCTGAGGGAAAACAGATGAGAGAAATTTCAGGGAAAAACTCGAGAAACTGATCCATTAGAGGCTGCATCTTCTAAATGGTACTGATCACTTTTCAAGATATTCCTGGACCATCTGCCAGGGGCTGAACTGGGCGCTGGAGAGACAGAGGTACCCAAGACATAGGAACTAGACTCAGCTTGCTCATGGTCTGGTGGAGAAGAAGGAGAAGGAAATAAGAGATCATAATTAAACAGCTGATGAAAGATATTGAGTTTGGTCATGGATGGGTTGTCTCTGGGACCGCCAGGAAAAGATAATTGGATAGAAGGTCTGACACTCAAGAATGAAGTTCAGGCAAGAAATGCAGATTTGGGAGTTATCAGTGAGACGCAGAAGGCAAGTCACCCAGAGAGAAGAGTGGAGGGCTGAGAGCCATATCGTGGGAAGGGATGTCCCATTAAAGGAATAGAAGGGCCAAGTATGGTGGCTCACGCCTATAATCCCAGCACTTTGAAAGGTAGGCAGACTGCTTGAGCCCAGGAGTTCGAGACCAGCCTGGGAAACAAGGCAAAACCTTGCCTCTATCAAAAAAAAAAAAAAATTAACTGGATGTGATGACCTGTGGTCCCAACTACTTGGGAAGCTGAAGTGGAAGGATCACCTGAGCCCAGGAGGTCGAGGCTGCCATGAGCCATGATCATCGTTACCGTGCCACTGCACTCTAGTCTGGGCGACAGAGTGAGACACTGACAAAAAATAAAAAATAAAGGAGCAGAAGAAGAAAAAGAGAAGCCACAACGGACAGATGAATCAAGGTCAGAAAGGGGCAGGGAACAAGGGAAGGGAGTTATCAAGGAAGGAGAGAGATGCGAGGAGAGAGGAGGAATCAACAGGGGCCAACACACCAATGAAGACTACTCAACTGTTCCTGGAAGCTTCATCGGGAGACCATCCTGGCCTTGCCAGATTGGTTTCAGTGGTGTAGTGGGGAAGGAAGCCACCTGAGGAGGTCAGAGGAGAGAGAGAGGTGAGGAGGCCCAGCTACCTTCAAGAAGTAAGGCACAGGGAAGAGAGGACGTAGGTGCCATAGAAGAGACAGGATGTGCATGCACCCACCTCACAAGGGCTCAGTCAGGGACACAGCAAGCCTCAGGCAGAGAGGAGTTTTATCCCTCCCTCCACTCTGTGCCTTTCAGAAAAGTCAAAGGCCATCTTGGGAGAGGAAATGCTGGAGAATGGTGCTCCTCTTCCAATCACTCAGTCTTTGTTGAGCAGCTGCTATGTACCAGACTCAACAGCAGTGCTGGTTGAGGACACAGTAGAGAGCAAGAGATGCAGCCCTGCCCCCTCTGTGGGAAGGACTTCCTCTCCATCTCACTTCTGAACAGATGATCGCCACAGTGTGCTCACCGGTGTGGCTCCCATTGGGGTAGGGCCCAGGCAGGGGCGGGGAAAGTGTGTGGTGCACATCTGGGTCCTTTGGAGGTTCCCTGATCCTGACTCTTGGCCTGGTTTCTCAGGGGGTGCATTCCTCCTAAGGATTTAGGGGATGTAATTTAAGCAGCAACCCTTTGATGGTGGGGGTGGGGATTGTTGCATTTTCAGAGGCAACTCTTAAAGAACAAAAAGTTTCCCTGTCAGAATGACTCTGAAATGATAGCAGAATATCAAGCAGCTTAAGAGAGTTCAGGAAATTTTGTTGTTGTTGTTGTTAGTAGAAGGGCAGAAACGTCGTTCGGTTCCCCCAAATCATTCAGAGCCCGCTTGTCTATTTCACTTCCTCTGACGTCGAGGCTGGTCCTGCCTATCACTCTTCCTGCTGGCTGCCCTCATCTCTGATTTCCCCCTCTCTTCCCATCCCATCCCCATTCAATGTTGCCTTCGGTGGGGTGACCAGAGCTGAGCTGCAACAGGAAGAGAGGCCATGAGGACAGGAACAACGTCTGGTTCCCCAGCTCCTGGCGCCCCGCCTAGCACACAGTGGACCCTCAGGACGGATTTGTCGCCTGAGGAAAGGAATGAAGGAAAAGACAAACTAGCGGTCCACTTTCCCTCCCTTTCGAGGCCTGCACAGGGAGGGCCTCTCCACTGCTGTGAAAGGGAAGGGAGCCCAGGAGAGTGACCCGGCAGAGGACCCCTGCCAAGGCCCAGCAGCAGGAAGAAGGCCAGCCGTGTCCTGTCTGGGCTTCACCTCCAGTTTTCAGCCGTGACACTGGGACGGAGCAAAGCCCTGTGCTCTCCCCTGGGGAACCTCCAGTGTGAGCCCTGTTCCATATGCATCGAGGAGCGGGCCAAGAGTGGAAGGAAGTGCCCAGACAGAGGGAGACAGAGTATTAAAATTCCACCGGCAGTTCCACGGGAAGGAGTTTACGGTTCCTAACTGACCGTAAACCCTTTCTCCTGACAGGTCTTGGAATCCATCACTCTGGCCTCTCCCCGAGCAGCTGACACATCGCAGTAACGCTTCTCCAGAAGTCAGGCTCTGCTGATTCCAGCGGGGATGACGGGGAGGCTGAGAGAGCGACTGAAATGGCCCCTGTCTCCTCTGACTTGGGGCGAAGGCAGGCGGCCCAGCTTGGTGGAGGCCCATTGAAGGCGCTGTCAAGTGCAGCGGGCCAGGCCCCACTGGTCAAGAAGGTGGTTTGTTAACTGTCTGCCTCTGGGTGGAATTCTACTAACCTATGTGGGGGAAACTCGTTTTCTCTCCACTGAAAGCTCTGAGTGGCATGTCGCATATGTCTTTTATTAATAAAAGAGAGAGAGAGAGAGAGAGAGTGGAGTCATTATTACTGCATAATTGCAGTTCACTTGGTAGTCCAAATCTTTCAAAGCCTGGGTTCTGGGGGTGGGGCAAGGGGAGATAATAGAAAGGACCTTGATAGGAACCGCTTGGGAACCACCTGTGTAGGAGGCACCTTGGGAGCGACTCTCACACAGCCAGGCCCTTCCAAGAAGCAGAAGTGTGGACCGCAAAACCTCTCTCAGAGCTACCAGACTGCACCACAGCCCTGGCGCCAGCTCCAGGAATCAGGTGACCTTAAGCAGGGCCCTACCCTCCTGGAGCCTCCGTTTCTCTCTCTCTCTCTCTTTTTTTTTTCTTCTTCAGGAAATTGGAGCTCATATTCCTGCCCTGCTTGGTTCACAAGGTTGTTCTAAGAATCAAATGACATTAATCATGGACTCTTCCCTTCACTCATTCACTCAACGATCATTTACCCAGATGTTATGTGCCAGACATTGTGCTAGGCAGTGGGATGAACAAAGGAATAAAATTCAAACCTTACCTTCAAGATGTCCATAGTCTAGTGGGAGAAACAGAGATAAATAATAATAATAGAAAATACTAGCACAATGTGGAATGGGGGCCCCGGTGCCCACTGTGCTTTGGAAAGCTAGAGGAAGGCTTACAGGTGTGATCACAGAGGGTGACGCTTGAGCTGACTTGGAAAAGGTGAGCAGGGAAATTGGAGATACATCACATTATTTTCCAAATGTGGATATGGTCATGGTGTGTGTGATCTTAATGGTGGACCTTGATGTTTCTGTCTAAATAAAAGGACTGCTGTGTGCATTTTAGGACCACAACTGCCCTGCAAGGCTGTAAAAGAAGGAGGGGTACCGGGCTCCGTGGCTCAGCCTGTCATCCCAGCACTTTGGGAGGCCGAGGTGGGTGGATTGCCTGAGCCCACAGGTTTGAGACCAGCCCAGGGAAACTGGCGAGACCTCGTCTCTACAATAAATCAAAAATTAGCCGGGCATGGTAGCACATGTCTGTAGTTCCGGCTACTTGGAAGACTGAGGCGGAAGGATCACCGGAGCCCAGCAGGTCGATGCTGGGGTGACTGTGAGCGTGCATGGCATTCCAGCCTGGGCAACGGAGTGAGACTCTAACTCAAAAAAAAAAAAAAAGAAGAAGGAGGGGGTTAGGGTCAAGGAGACTTTGGCCAGGTACTCTGTCCCATGTGGAGACCAGCATCTCAACTGTCTCCTTGAGTCACTTACACTAATCCTGGTCCCTGGTGGATAAAACCTACTTCGCAGGCCAGAACCTCCAGGTGAGCAGGAGACACAGGTGGGCAGTCAAAATGTGATCCTTTAGGCTTGACGGAGAAGCGGTCAAGATGAAAGATTGACCAGTCTTAAGATGTCAGGAATTAAGATGGTGACCCCCACACAGACCCATGTGGGAGCCAGGCCAAGTGTTTATAAATTGCTTCAGTCCTTGAAGGCAAGAACAGAGTTAAGGTAAAACAAAACGCACATACTTTGGAAAGATGCCCAGCCTTATGCTGTTGACATTTTCTGTAGTTCTTTTCCTTTTGGCCTCCTTTAATATGAAGTAAGGTTATTTCTTAAGACGCTAGCCTGTCTCAGCTCTGGAGAACTTGAACTAGAACTTGAAGGGAGTGATCTTATGCTTTTCGGAGCCAGAAGAGTGGTGACAAAAAGTCAAAGGGAGAAATTCCTCTTTCTATTCAGAGAAGGATGGTGCTCTGGAGACCCAAGTTCAAGCCACATTGTCAACCACTCTTCCCAGCTGGAGTTTCTCCTTCCAGTTTCCTTTAGGGTCAAAACTTTGGAGAGTTTCTTCATGTTGCTTTTCTTGGAGAAGACATTTCACTTATAATACCTGTAAGAAAGTAGAACCAAGACTAAACATAGAGAAACTCCCTCCTCCAGCATGAGGAAGAAGCCCCTGGAATATGCGCTGGGACTCATGACTGGGACCTTCGTGGCTTGTTCTTCAGATGCCGGGTCCCACTGCTGGTCTCTCTGCCAGCACCGCCAGGAGTAACCATGCCAGCCAGAGACTCACACAAGATGGGGTCTATTTCCTGGCTGAACTCGGGGTGGGGGGGGATGTTTATCCCTCACCTCTGGGCCTCTAATGAATTCTGATTCAAGCTGCACAGGCCTAGGAATCGATAGTTTTAATCATTTCAAAAACTGGCCCCACTCTGGGTAAAATTACAATGCGCAAGAAGCTCAATGGAGCTTAGAGGCCACAACCTCATTATCATTTCATTAGACTCACATTTCAGCAAGATGGAGAGAGACATTCTCACACACCACCCCCTCCCATGGCTCCCCTCTCCTCCCCCGGCCCTGTGGAATAATTCCAGAGGACAGCGATGGTTTACAGCAGCTGTCAGCCACAAGAGTCACCAGCCTCCTCCCATCATGCACTCTGCCTAGAAGGAAGCTCGGCACAGTCGCTGGAGACCTCGGCGCAAATCAGTGCAAATGCCTCCCAAATCAAGTTTGCGATCCTGGAAAGTTTAGGAAAAACAACCCTGCTGTCAGTTTGGTTTCTCACAGCTGGAGGGGTCAAGTCATCAACACAGTATAAACCCAGGCCAGCAGAACCTTGTCCTGCCCAGGGCCCCAGACGCCCTCTGGGATGCAAAGGGTTTGAAAATGTCTTAAACTTTTCCAGTTTGTTTATTTTCCAATGTTTAATGATATTGTCCATGCAAGGAACAGAACCCTAGCTCCTGCTAACAATTAAAGAGGTTTTCTAATTTAGGAGAAAATGTGAAATTTTTTTTTTACAAAGAGATCTTGCGTAGGAAGTAAAGCAAGTAATTTACAATGAGAACAAGCACGCAGGAAAGCCGTGAGTTGAGCAGCCCCTGACCGCATGGTACACATGAGGAATAAAAACTGTTCAAGGCAGCTGACCCAACAAGGTGGCAGTCTCAGAGAAGGCAGCAAACGTCTGCAGGACCTGACCCCACGACAACCACCCCTAGACAGTTTCATGAAGGGTTAGTTTGTATCCGTGACCCAAATGTTCCCAGATCTCACCATCCCATTAGGCCAGATGGGTTCCCACCAACAAGACGATC
The DNA here is from genome assembly GCA_027257055.1 of Cephalopachus bancanus. Classification (NCBI taxonomy): domain Eukaryota; kingdom Metazoa; phylum Chordata; class Mammalia; order Primates; family Tarsiidae; genus Cephalopachus; species Cephalopachus bancanus. Next base: position 1,689,565 of record JAPVLO010000098.1, on the reverse strand, counting down.
AGATTTCGCTGAGATTTCTCCTGTCTGCCATGGTTCGTTCTGTGGTTTGGGGGACCCCTTGGAAATGCCCCATATATGCTTATGAACAGGACTATTGGTGAAAGTCGATGACTTATCTTACCAAAGTTCCCTCTCCTCACTCTGTTCCACTCTTTGGTGCTAGGCTGCCCACCAACACTCCACAGTGGGCTTTGCTACTGAGACTGATGCCACCAATGCCCAGGGAATTTTCTCTTGAAGCCCCCAAAATTGCAGCGTCTGAGGCTCTGAAACAAGGTGGCCAGTGTCCTCAGTGCACTGGAGCCTCACTGTGTCATGGCGAGTCTTCCCCTCTCTGACTGGACACCCTCTGAGTCTCATGGGGCCATGGGGCAGCAACGTGTGGTGCCTTCACTTCCCTTCCCTTCCCTCTGCCAATACAAGCCTGTGCCCCACACTTCTTCAAATCCAGTAGATACGTCTCAATCCCAGGCCTAAGGGTTGACAAGGCTGCAGTTAGGATCCCTCCTCCATATCCTCAGACCAGTGGTTCTCAACCTTGGCTTCATAGCAGAATCACCTAGAAAACTTTATTTATTTATTTATTTATTTTTGAGTTGGAGTCTCACTCTGTCGCCCAGACTGGAGTGCAGTGGCCGCTCCCGGCCACTGCAGCCTCGACCCACTGGGCTCCGGCAACCCTTCCGCCTCAGTCTTCCGAGTAGCCGGAATTACAGGCACGCGCTACCATGCCCGGCTGATTTTTTATTTATTTATTTATTGTAGAGATGAGGTCTTGCCAAGTTGCCCAGGCGGGTCTCGAACTGCGGGCTCAGGCAATCCACTCACCTCAGCCTCCCAAAGCGCGGGATTACAGGCTGAGCCACCGAGCCCGGCTTAGAAAACTTTTAAAAGCCACACTCCAAAGCCGGGCTCGGTGGCTCAGCCTGTAATCCTGCGCCTTTGGGAGGCTGAGGTGAGTGGATTGCCTGAGCCCGCGAGTTCGAGACCTGCCTGGGCAGCGAGACCTCATCTCTACAATAAATCAAAAAATCAGCCAGGCGTGGTAGCGCGCGCCTGTAATTCCGGCTACTTGGAAGGCTGAGGCGGAAGGATCGCCGGAGCCCAGCAGGTCGAGGCTGCGGTGGCCGGGAGCGGCCACTGCACTCCAGTCTGGGCGACAGAGTGAGACTCCAACTCAAAAAAAAAAAAAAAAAAAAAAACCACACTCCAAACCACAAAATCAGAATCACTGAGCATCGGTAATTTTTTTTTTTTTTGAATTGGAGTCTCACTCTGTCGCCCAGACTGGAGTGCAATGGCCGCTGCCGGTCACCGCAGCCTCGACCTGCTGGGCTCCGGCGATCCTTCCACCTCAGTTTTCCAAGTAGCCGGAATTACAGGCATGTACTACCACGCCCGGCTGATTTTTTGATTTATTGTAGAGATGAGGTCTCGCTGCCCAGGCGGGTCTCGAACCCGCAGGCTCAGGCAATCCACTCATCTCAGCCTCCCAAAGGTGCAGGATTACAGACTGAGCCACCGAGCCCGACTAGCATCAGTAATTTTTAAGTCTCTCTAGGCAATTCTAACATGCAACCAAGGTCAAGAACCACTGCCATAGAAGAAAGAAAGGAAGGAATGGTGGGAGGGAGGGCAAGACCAGAATTGGGACCATTTTCCCTGTGATAGAAGGAAACTGAAGCAAGCCAGACCTGGTGCCACACCTCGGGACACACACTAAGAAAATGATTCTTCCGCCAAACCAGCCAGTGACGTGGACTGTTGTTGTCAGTATCTCTTTCAGCTGAGTCAACATATTGGGAGAGTCAAAGAGGACTCACTGCTGATGACTCTCCAGTTCAGGCCTGCTGGCATCCGAGATGCCTGAAGGGAGGAGGCCTTGTCGGTGGCAGTGGTGGAGACAGACAGAAACTTGCAATTGACAGGACATCGGGACAGCATTTGATCTAGCCCTGTGTAAATTTCCAGACTATCCAGGACAGCTGACCATCTGTTCCAAGAACAGGTGTGACCAGGGATTGACTATGTTAACTAGGCACACAAAGACTTCATTCATTCATTCACTCATTCATTCATCCACCTATCCATCCATTGGCTTACTGACATCTGAGCAAGGCAGATCAGAGCTGTGAGTAAGGGACCTCAGACATCATGTGCACCACGGTGGTTCCCAAGCTTTGTTTTTGGCTGAGGAATGCTGGGTTTAAGTGAAACCGTATGGAAGCATAAACAAATACGAGGAGAGCTGTTCCAGCTACAGGAGGGTAGGAAGCCCTGGCCCAGCCCCTCACCTCCCTTCCCCTAAGGGGGCTTCACTAGAGTCTCCTGTTTCAAGGAGAAATAGAGCTTGGAAACCTCTCATTTTACAAATGAGGAAACTGAGGCACAGAGCAGGGTGGCTGGTGCCTTGCCCAGAGTCATGCAGATTTCACATCCCCAATTTTTCTGGCTAGGTGTGGGAGACTACAGCACTAAGACACAGCCCTGCTATAGGGAGAAGCTCACAGCATTGATGGATACCTGTCTTGGATGCTGAGCCAATGCCTGGTTAAATCAGGATCTGCCTCTCTCAGCTTTATTTTCTCTAGAAAGTCCTTCCAGGAGGGCTCATTCGTCCGTGCTCAGCTGGATGCATCCTGGGGTGCAAGCTGCCTGTATCTGTTCCGGTGCCCTGGGGTTTATCTGGTGGTTCAGTATTTTGAACATCACACTTAGATCCCACCATCAAAGTTCCCACAGTGTGACTAAGGACCAGACAGTAACAGAAAATCTCAGTGATGAAAGGATCCACACCTACCTTCGCAATGCTGTTGACACCAGATCTACCCAAGATCTTTCAGAAAAAGAGAAGACCGTTCTCTTCATGGCATCTTTCTGGATATGGTCGTCCATTGATACCTGACAATGAGTGTTGGGCAAAGGGTGGCCAAGCTGACTTCTGAGGTGGACTTGAAAGTCACATGGTGCTTGGGACAAAGCCTGCAGGTTTGGAATCAGGCTGGCAGAGTTCAGTCTCTAAGCCTTCCACTCGCTGACCGTGCTGTTTCTCTGATCCAGAATGTTGTAGCGGACACTGTCCCTCCCCAGGAGCTGCCCTTGTCTGAAGGAGCCAGATTGTCCAGGTTAGGACTCCTTCCCAAAAGGAACAAGGACCCAGCCTCAATGCCCCCCGAGGGGGCGCATCTTTGAAGGACCATGCAACTTCAGCACACCCTAGGGGACAGCTGAGGCCTGTGGCATCTGCACTGCAGTTCAGTGTCTCCTTCCTCCCGCCTGATCCTGCTCCCAGGACTCCCTGCCAGGTTGCCCGTGGGCACTCCCACAGGTCGTGCTCTCAGAGTCTACATTTTGGGAATCTGACCTGGAACAGTTCTCATCCTCATAATGGGGACAATAATTCTACCTCTCAGCTATTGTGAGGGTTAAGTGGGCACATCATTCACATGAAATTTCCTCTCTAACGCATGCCTGGAGTAGAGTAAATGAGCCATACACACGTGTTCACTTCCTCCTGCTCGCTATTCTTTCTTCCCACAAGTGTGTTTACAGATTTTATTGCAAGTGCTCTCCCTCCTCTGAGAGACAGCTGGCTCTCTGTTCATTGGCAAAACTGAAGTGATTGACATACTCCTAACCCAGTAAGTGTCGCATCCCTTTATGGTATACAAGTGTTCTATGTAGCTATGCTCACTCTTCATACCAACACACACACACACACACACACACACACACACACACACACACACACAAGCGGGACTGGAGATCCTGCCGTCTTTGTTGCTTTGCAAACATCCAAAGCTTTGTACCATTACCCCAAAACACAGAAACTTGCTTGCCTGGAGACTTGTATACCAGATGCTGTGAGACATCCCAGGAGGGAGAGCTCACTTCCTGGTGGTAGAATCAAGGAGGGCTTCATGAAGGAGGTAGGTAGCATTTGTTACAGACTTTGAAGGATAGACAGAAATCCAGCAGGCAGAGGGGCTGAGAGTGTCTTTCCTACCCAAGGGAACTGTGGAGTTGGGAAAACACAAGGCATGTCTAGGCGAGTCCTTCAGTCTGACTGAAGATAGTTTCAAGAGGATGAGGGGGAGGAGCCAAGGGTGGGACAGTAGTTTGGGACCTGATTGGGTGGGGTCTTGAGTGCCAAGCTGAGGCTGGAAGTAATGAGATTCTATTACGACTTCTGAGAGGTGAAGAGCTTTAGGAAGGTCAGTCATGGGGAGAATTGAATGGAAATGATACTGAGGTCAGAAAACCTGTGAGGAGACTGTGGTGGCAGACAGGGCTAGAGAGGATCGCCACACACACACACACATACACCTGATGCGGGGATCAGTGAGCCAGGAGGGCAGCGGGAGTTCCAGGATAGGAGCAGGCGCTGCCCCTTTTCAGATTACCACCGCTATTCAAACTTTCAGGGGTGACTGTGCAAAATTCCCAGTTGCTGATCTGAAAATGGGTGACAAGTGAGCTCGCTCCCTAATAATTGTTTGGGGAAGTGGAAGAGGAAACTGACCTCAAAATAAGGCTGCCTGACTCACTGTCTCTCAGTGACCTTGTGCAGGAAAATCTCTGAGCCTGCTGCCAGCCACCTCCTCCATCCACACCTTACCTCACAGGAATGCAGACACAAAGAGGGAGTTCCGCACACAAAACGCCTAGAGACTCCAAGGAACAGGACAGACCCCGCCCTGCTTCCCTGCTCCCTGGCTGTAAAGCCTTGGGCAAATCACTGACATCTTCTGGGCCTCAGTTTTCTCATCTATAAAATGGTAATAATAGCCATCACCACCCATTTGTGGGACTTTTATAAGATCTAATAGCCTAATAAACTTGAAAATGCTTAAAGCTCTTTGGAAGAAGGTGCTACAGAAACGCGAGGTGTAATTGTTAAAGTTGTTACGCAATGGCCGATTGCTGTTGCCACCGCCACTGTAAACTGGCATGTCTCTTTCCTCTGAAGAGGTCAAATGCTGTTCACGGTCTTCTTCTTTCATGAATAATTCCCGAATGCCTCCTCTCGTTGAGATGTGAGCCCTACACCCGAAGCAAACCTTGAGTCAGATCCTACGAACGTTAGAGGGAGGGCCTGGCAGAGAGAACCTTGGGGAGGCAAAAGAAGGGAGAAGATTTAGTATGGCCCAGAGAGGAAGGTGCTGGTGTCTCAGTCAGGGAAAAGCAGGTGACTCAAGATAGGACTTTCTGAGCACAGAGGAGCTGTGATCACTCCTCCGATTCCTCCAACTTCTTGGCTGCATCCACCCAGATACCACCCCTTCCCCATACCTGGCCACCTTCTGGCCCACTGCCTAGAAACCTAACAGTGCAGCCAGTGACACACCAGCCATGTGGCTTGCAAAAGTCACTCAGCATGTCTCTTTTTCTCATCTGCAAAATAGTCTCACCATTTCTGAGCCACCTGTCACATAGGGCTGAGGATGTGGAAATGCTTGGTGACTCGAAGGTGTTGTACCAAGGTGAAGGGTTGTTGGAGGGAATGTTTTCAGATGATTGTCTGTCCAGGGGTGGTGACCGAGGTGGCTGGAGGCTGCTCTGGAGTGGCTAGGAGAGAAGATGGAGGGGGATCCCAGGAAGCCAGATCCAAAGTTCCGAAGCTGAATAGAAAGTGTCTCTTGAGCCGGGCTCGGTGGCTCAGCCTGTAATCCTGCGCCTTTGGGAGGCTGAAGTGAGTGGATTGCCTGAGCCCGTGGGTTCGAGACCCGCCTGGGCAGCGAGACCTCATCTCTACAATAAATCAAAAAATCAGCCGGTCGTGGTAGCGCGCCTGTAATTCCAGCTACTCGGAAGGCTGAGGTGGAAGGATCGTCGGAGCCCAGCAGGTCGAGGCTGTGGTGGCCGGGAGCGGCCACTGCACTCCAGTCTGGGTGACAGAGTGAGACTCCAACTCAAAAAAAAGAAAAAAAAAAAAAGAAAGTGTCTCTTGAATAGGGATTTGGATATCTCTTAGTGTTCGGATACAAAGTTTCTCCTTCCCCTCAGAAGAAATCCACAGAACCAGGACTACCTATGGGAGTCACCATCTTCCATCAGCCCACAGCTTGGCTACTGCAGTCTTCCCAAGTATCTCTGAACTTTCTGGACAGCAGCACAGAGCCGGCCTGGGATAGTGACACCCACCCACCAAGACGACCAAAGGAGTAGGGCTGAGAGAAGGCAGTCTCCCTCTAAGTAGGGAGAAGCCAAAGTTGAGCTACCAAGAGGTTGTAAGTTCCCTTCTCAAGGGGGCCTACCCCGAATGGAGAAAAGGGAGGCCACAGAGGGGGACTAAGCCCAGTCCCCCAAGGCAGTAAGTATCTGGCAGGAACAAGCACAAGGCCAAGGGTAGAGCCCTGCCTGCTGTCTCTGGCTTGGATCCCCTGCACACAGCTAGGTGGGAGAGGAAAAAGGTCACAGTTACAAGAGAAGTGGCTTAGGACGGGCCCACATGGTTACAACCCTTTAGGGCTTCCCTGGGAGGACCAAACTTCCCTCGAGACGTCTGGGACAGGGTTGGTGGATTGGTGAGTCCCCAGATCCCTGTAGCAAAGACAAGTTCTCCACATGCACAGTGAAGGTTTAGACACCCAGAGACTGCTTTTTCTGTCCCTGTTTCCCCACTTTTAAGCGTTTCCTAGCCTCAGAATGATTTCCTAACTCATCAGCCTGGGATTCAAGTCTTTCCTTTTAACTTGACCTCTCCTACCCTCCACCTAGACCCTGGTCACATGCCCAAAGTCAAGGCCGGCAGCTGACTGATGTCGACTTCTACATGTTTGAGACTCTCCATGGCCACGATTTCCCTTCTTGGTATAGTGGCCACAAGCAGGACTCTGAACTGGACTATCTGGGTTCAAGCCCCAGGTTTACCACTACCCAGTCATGCACCCTTGGGCAGTTTATTCAACCTTTCTGGGCCTTCATTTCCCCATTTGTATGTGTGGATAGTAGTAAGACCCATCGCATAGCCTTGTTTTAAGAATTAAATGTATTCAATAAATGCTTAGCACAGTGCTTGGCACCCAGTAAGCACTATTTATATGTTGTTTTCTTTTGCCAAGACTGGGTTTAAGCTCTCTTTGAGGCTGGGCATGGTGGCTCAAGCCTGTAATCCCAGCACTTTGGGAGGCCGAGGTGAGGGGATTGCCTGAGCTCACGGGTTCAAGAACAGCCTGGGCAACTTGGCAAGACTTCATTTCCATAATAAATTAATTTTAAAAATAGCCAGGCATGGTAGTGTGCGCCTGTAGTTCCAGCTACTTGGAAGGCTGAGGCGAAAGGATCGCCGGAGCCCAGCAGGTTGATGCTGGGGTGGCCATGAATGTGCCACTACACTACAGCCTGGGTGATGGAGTGAGACTCCAACTTAAAAAAAAAAAAAAAAAAGGTCTTTAAGAGGCCTTCTGTGACTGCTGTCTGCTCTTCTGCTTTCCTCCACAGTTGCATCGTACCTTGTCATGTTAGGTTTCTCCTTGCTTCCTGGTCGTACAGAGGCTTCTGTAAGTTCATGGAACCAGGGAGCCCGCATCCGTTCCTCTTGAGAAGCCTCCGCCTGCCTGGACTTGGGATTCTTCTCTACAAATCCGTGTCCCTCTCATCTTTTAAAACTCTGCTCAAAGCCAGGCTCGGTGGCTCAGCCTGTAATCCCGCACCTTGGGAGGCTGAGGTGAGTGAATTGCCTGAGCCCACGGGTTCGAGACCCGCCTGGGCAACTTGGTGAGACCTCATCTCTACAATAAATTAAAAAATTAGCCGGGCGTGGTAGCGTGCGCCTGTAGTTCCAGCTACTTGGAAGGCTGAGGCGGAAGGATCGCCGGAGCCCAGCAGGTCGAGGCTGTGGCGGCCGGGAGCAGCCACTGCACTCCAATCTGGGCGACAGAGTGAGACTCCAACTCAAAAATAAGTAAATAAAATAAATAAATAAATAAAACTCTGCTCAAAATCCATGTTCTTCATGAAATATGGCACAGCAGGAGAAGCATAAGCTCTGGAATCAGAAAGATATGGATCTGAATTCCAGTTAAACCTACACTAGCTGGGTGACCTTGGGCAGGTTACTTGACTTCTCTTTTTTTTTTTTTTTTTGAGTTGGAGTCTCACTCTGTCACCCAGACTGGAGTGCAATGGCCGCTCCCGGCCACCGCAGCCTCGACCTGCTGGGCTCTGGTGATCCCTCCACCTCAGCCTTCCAAGTAGCCGGAACTACAGGTGTGCGTGACCACGCCCGGCTGATTTTTTGATTTATTGTAGAGATGAGGTCTCACCAAGTTGCCCAGGCGGGTCTCGAACCCATGGGTTCAGGCAATTTGCTCACCTTGGCCTCCCAAAGTGCTGGGATTACAGGCTGAGCCACCGAGCCTGGCCAACTTAACCTCTCTTAATCTCAATTTTCTTACATGCGAAACGAGGTGAGTTCCCCTTCCTCACAGATGAGAGTGAAGATAAAGTGGGAGGAGTCCCAGATGCCTGGGTCAGTGCTGGTACATGGTAGATACTCAGTAGTTGCTTCTCTTCTCTCCTCCCAACCTTGCTCTGCTAGCATACCCTCTTACTGCTCCTTTAACCCTTAATCCTTTACAGCCTCAGTTATACTCTGGGTATGCTGTTGGATATTTATCGTGTGTTGATTCATCTTTCATTCATTCGACATCTATTAGGGCCAGGCGTGGTGGCTCACTCCTGTAATCCCAGTACTTTGGGACACCAAGGTGGGAGGATTACTTGATCTAACAGTTCAAGACCAGCCTGGGCAACATAGCGAGACCTCGTCTTTGCAAAACACCAAACGACATTAGCCAGGTGTTGTGTTGTATGTCTGTAGTCCCAGCTACTTGAGAGGCTGAGGCAGAAGGATGGCCTGAGCCCAGGAGGTCAAGGCTGCTGTGAGCCATAATTGTGTCACTGCACTCCAGCCTGGGTGACAGAGCAAGACTCTGACTCAAAACCAAACCAAACCATTTATTGGGCACTTACTATTTGTCTGATGTAGTGCTAGGCCCCGGGGATAACTGAGATTAAATCCTTGCTCCGAGGAGTGCACAGAAAATCAAGAGGATCAAATACACATGTAGATAATCGTGGGGTTTGTGGCAAGTGTCATAGTGGGGACATGTCTACAAGGCATGTTAGATCACAGCATATGGTGCAACTAATACTGCTTTCAGCAGCCAAGGGCCTTCGATTTGGCCCAGCGAGTGTTGACTGGGTCCATGCTGTGTGTCAGGTGCCGTGCTAGGCACTGCAAATTCAGGATGAAGAAAACAGTGCTTCTATCCTCAGGTGGTGCAGGTTCTAGGGGGAAAAACAGACAAGAGGAGGTAAGGATTACACTATGGGGACAGTGATTCTGTACCCAGGTGTTATCATGCAAGAGAGGAACAGCTAAACGTAAAGGTTAAGGAGGACTTCCTGGAGGAGGTGGCATCTAAGACTCAAAGGACAAGTAGGAATTAGCTAACCAAAGGAGGGACAGAAGTTCCCTCCAGGTGGAGGAAAACAGCCTGTGTGAAATCTGGAAGGAGCAAAGCCGGGCTCAGGGCTCAGGAAACTACAAGTAGTTCTGTAAGGTGAATGAATGGGCAAAAGCTCGGCGCCTCCAGCAAGACCTTCTTTTCTCCCCTTTCTGCCCCCAACACCCTTTCCCCAGTCACACCCCTCAGTCCCAGTTTCACAGACCCCTCCTTCCCAGAGGCTTCCGTGCCTCTGATGCTAAATCTGCCTCATTGGGAGCCACACAGCTCAGGCTCTTCCTGAGGGACAGGAAAGCTATGGAAAGAAAAAGGGAAAGAGATCCTGTGTGGGAGCTTGGGGTGGGCAAGAAAGAGAAGAAATCCCTCCCACCCACCCATGCCAGGACACTGACAGTATCCAAGACTAACCTTGTGTTGTAGTTGCCTCATACTAGTGGTAACAGCGGCTAGATTTTAGGGAGGAACCTGCCTCCTTGGCCGAGGTCTCCCCACCGCCCCCCTGCCTCTGCTTACCCGCTTTGTGCTAAGTTCCCCAGGCCGGCTCCTGCCAAATCAATTCCTGCTAATTTGGTCAAGGTGAAGGTCCCTTCGCTTTCCTGGAGTTTTTCCTGGAGTTTTACCCTGCAGCCAACAGGCCACAAGATTCCCAGCACAAGCCAGGCTCGGTGGCTCAGTTTGTAATCCCACCCTTGGGAGGCTGTGAGTGGATTGCCTGAGCCCGCGGGTTCGAGACCCGACTGGGCAACTTGACGAGACCTCATCTCTACAATAAATCAAAAATTAGCTGGGCGTGGTAGCGCATGCCTGTAGTTCCAGCTACTTGGAAGGCTGAGGCGGAAGGATTGCCGGAGCCCAGCAGCCGAGGCTGCAGTGGCCGGGAGCGGCTACTGCACTCCAGTCTGGGCGACAGAGTGAGACTCCAACTCAAAAAAAAAAAAAAAAAAAAAAAGATTCCCAGCACACCTATATTTGCTGAGGGACACGCGTGTGCAGTCACCATGCTCACATGCACACATGCACACACCCCTCTCCCCCATGCCAGCTTATAGAACCCACACTCACACAGACACACCACTTACTCACACATCTGCTTAGAGGCACATGCACACATGCCAGAAGGGCCCAGGTCATCTCTGCTCTGTAAGTTCCCCTTGGGGAGAAGCAGCCCCGCCGAAGGTTCTGGGCCTGCAGCCCGGGATGTCTAGCTCCACGCCGGAGAACCCCCATATCTCTCACTGAAAGGATACCAAAGGGTTAAGAGAGACATTTCCAGGGAGTTTGCCTCTTAATCAACACAGTTAATTCTTTTCCTTTCACAAACATAAATTCTTGGCAGTCAGTAACCAAGAAAAAAAGGGGGAAGAAAAAAACCTTAACCCAACATTAGTCAAATCTTTGCCTCTTCCTATTTTTTTTTCAAGTTAAGACCCAGGGGAATTCAAAGCAATGAGAGAAATCCCAGCCCAGATGGAATGTTTTTTGCTAATATACGTCTGCAAGTTATTTAAATGTATGTTTAAGTGTGTGTGTGTGTGTGTGTGTGTGTGTGTGTGTGTGTACGCGCGCGTGTGTGTGTGAGGGGGGGGAGAGAGAACATGAGAGCAAGCAAGCGTGGCTGAGTGGTGTGTGTGTATGCATGTGTATGTGTGCACACACGTGTGTGACCAGAGCACACAGCAGGAACCACCAGAATCTCTGCCTGAGCCCCAGCTGTCCTCTGGCCTCAGCTCTTCTTTCTAGACCTCAAGCAAGACAAGGCCATTACCCAGGACTGTCCTTGTCCTTCAACCCAGGGTCTCCTGGGCCAGTAGCCCCATCACTCAACCCCAAGATGGCCTCAGTGACACCTTTTGCTAATGACAACATACCCATTATACACATTTCTGGCCCTTCTTTTCCGCTTAGCCAGAAGGTTTGGGGGTGGAGTTTCCTGGAGGAGAGGGATAGTTGAGAGGATCAAGCCCTACCCCACAGAGCCACTCCCCACGCCCCTCCAAGAAAGGATTTGCCTGAACTTGAAATCTGAGCTTAGACTCCATTCCTGGCCTCTTGCTATCTCCTCTCAGAGCTCTCTTGAGAGCCTCAGACTCCTATGGTCTCCCCTCCCCCCCTTCAGGGTCCCCCAGGTGAGAGGACTGACTCCACCCACAGGCTCCCCCTCAGCAGGGCTCCCCACCTCCCACCCCCAGAAGCACCTCCAACCGGGCCCTTGTAGACAACCCCCCCAGCTCCTCACCTGTCCTAGCTCCCTCTTGTCTGCTGAATTTAATTCTTTTAATCTTTCCTCTGAAATAGCTCCTCTGGCCTCGTAATCAGCTGTGCGGGTTCCAACTTCCTGATTTCCATGGGGAGATTAAGCAGCTTTCTCCATCCAAGACAATTTGGATGCCTGGGCCACCCTCTGGGCTGGCTAGACCCCTCTCTGGTGAGGGGGCTGCTCTCTTTTGAGTCTCGGCCCACCCTGAGTCTGGGGCCTTCCACATGGAACTTCCCATGGCCCTACTCTGCCCTAGCCCCCTCAGGGATTCCAGCCCTCCTATCCTTTTCCCTTCATACAGATGCTTCTCAGCGTCTGCAGCCATGTTCAGAGCCTGGAGTGTACGACTTCCTCTACCACCAGCTCTTGGGAAGGGAGCTGGGGTGGGAGAGGCTCAGGGTCTGCGGTTCACAGCGAGAATCCGTGGCCCAGGTGCTCTTCATCCTGCCTCTGCTTTTCCTTGGGCTTCCCTGTTCCTTCCATCCACTCCCACCCTTAGAGACCCTTTCCTGAGAATGTGGTCATCTGCCATCTTCCCAAGCTGGTGAGTGGACAAGACTTACCAGCCCTCAACTCTCGGAGAGGCTACCTTGCTGGTGCCACCTTAGGACCCCTGCCTTGGGATACAGCAAAGGGGAGCCAGGTTCAGGGAATGAGTGGAAGGATGTTTGGGGAGGGAGACAGAGAGAGCATCCAAGGGAAAGTAGAAATGAGCTTGAGTGGCCAGGTTCTGTGGCTCAGCCTATAATCCCAGTAATTTGGGAGGCCGAGGCGAGTGGATTGCCTGAGTCCGTGGGTTCAAGACCCACCTGGGCTACTTGGCAAGACCGCCTCTTGACGATAAATCAAAAATTAGCCAGGCGTGGTAGCGTGCGCCTGTAGTTCCGGCTACTTGGAAGGCAGCAGGTCAAGGCTGCGGTAGCTGGGAGCGTGCCACTGCACTTCAGCCTGGGCAACAGAGTGAGACTCTAACTCAAAAAAAAAAAAAACAAAAAACAAAGAAAGACATGAGCTTGAGTGTCACTTGAACTTACCATGATGCATAGCTGGGGAATAGCAGTATCTGAGATCTGACTTTCGACATGGAAGGAACAGTTGCCTAGAAAGGAATTTCTGAGGGAGAAAAAGGGAAAGAAGACACTCTGTGGGATGTGTCCTGGAGTGCCACTTTTTCAGGGTTATAGTTTCCCTCTGAAATGGGTGGGGTCCTGGGACCTCCACACATGGGCACTGGCTTCCCAAGACCCAAAGATGCCGGAAGGACTCTAGGGTCTGTCATGAACTGAAGGCTTCAGGGAGTCCATGAATCTCCAGACATTGTGTGTAAAATATTGTAGATATGGGCATTATTACAGGGAGAACCTCCATGGCCTTAGTCATGTTCTCAAAAGGATCTCTTGCCCCAAGAAGCTAAAACCATTGCACTAGAGGTTAACATGATAGTGACTCTTGAGGCTGGCCAGAGTGGTCCAAAGGACTGGGCCAGAGGGCAGCCAGATGACCTCCAGCTGAAACAAGTGGATGGGTCAAGCTCAGGCAGTCACATGAGTCTGAGGGGGCTGACCCTTACTTCTAGATGTGTGTAGGAGGTGGGGGCAGTTCTAGAGATGACCTTGACTCCTGGAGACCACATTTTAATGCAGGTCTCTGCCAGGTGAAATCCTTGTGCCCACATGATATACCTTCACTGAGCCTGAGCAGCTTGTCATCTTCCTCTGTTGGGGTACTGGCAGGTACTTGAGGGTGAGACACAAAGATGACACAAGTTAAGCCCTGGGTCTTCCTGGGGCATCAGTGAACAGTGCATAGAAGGGTCTGAGCTTACAACTTTCACAGTGTGTCTGATGGTCATCTGTCTCGGTGTAAAGATAATGCCACTCTCCAAGGGGCTTTGCATATGCCCAGCACTGACATGGGCAGCTCAGGAGAATCACAGAGGCAGAGAGTGGGGAGGTTGTCAATGCTGAGGGGTGATGTGAGGCAGGGCACAGTTGCTTGGTGAAAGGCCCATTGGCCCATCTCTGCACTAACCTTCCTGCGTCACACTTTCCTCTTCAGTTGGAGACAGTGAGGTTGAGTTGGAGGGTTTCCGGGGACCCCTTGGTCCATCTTAGGCTTTAAGAAATGCTCCTCCTGGCTGGGTGTGGTGGCTCAAGCCTATAATCCCAGCTCTTTTGGAAGCTGAGGCAAGAGGATTGCCTGAGCCTGTGGGTTCGAGACCAGCCTGGCAACAAGGTGAGACCTTGTCTCTACAATAAAACAAAAATTAGCCGGGCGTGCTAGTATGCGCCTGTAGTTCCTGCTACTTGGAAGGCTGAGGTGGAAGGATCACCTGAGTCCCTCAAGTTGACGCTGGAGTGACTGTGAGCATGCCACTGTACTCCAGTCTGGGTGACAGGGTGAGACTCTAACTCAAAAAAAAAAAAAAAAAAAAAAAAGAAATGTTCCTCCTGTGCCCTTCCTGGGGCTCCTATAGAAGGGAAGTGGAGATTATCCAAAAGTCACGGGAGCTTTTCCAGCCCTCACACCCTGTACTCCAAGACCACCCACTCAAGGCCTGCACTTGATTCCCTCCTCCCAGAAAGTCAATTTCCCTACAAAGGAAGCTGTGGAGCAAGGAGGGTTTTCCCTTTCTCTTTTGGCTTGCTTGCTTCCTGTTCACATTGAGGGTGTTCAGGAGACTAGCTGGTCCTCTCAGTCCTGTAGGATGGAGAGAGGGGATCCTGGCTTAGACAGGTGTGGTAGGAACACCCTGGCACCTACAGGCTTTGGCTGCTAAATGGCCAGAGGACTGGGGGATGCCTGCTTCTCTGGGCCCGCAGAGGCAGAGAGCAGCCTCCTTTGTTCTAGGTCAGACGCACTGCGGTCCTAGCTAGCCCCTCAAGCTCACTTTCCAGAGCCTGGTGGCTCCAGAATGTTTTCTTCTGGCCAACTGTGCCTGTGTGGTTTATATACATGTGCGTATGTCTATAGATATGTGTGCATAAATATAGACAGACAGATATAAATCAAGGGTTTAGGAGGTGGGCGGCGGCGCTGACGGCAGCCAAGCCACTGCCAGTGCTTCCAAGAGGGCAGCTCGGGTGTCTCCCTGCAGATCTCACCCGTCACTTCCGCCCATGGCTCCTTCTTCCCCACTCCCCAGCATCAAGCTGTCATCGTCACCAACTCCTCCTTCGCTTCCCCCCCACAACCAGGCTGTTGCTATATCCTTACTTCTTCCTCCGCAGCAACTCTGAAATCTGTTTCTTTCTTGGTCTCGCCCCCTCCCACAGCGGCCCCCTCAGTGTGTCCCCATCTCTCTTTCCACATCTCCTGGCCTCTTCGTTTTTGTTTCTCTTGGCTTTTCCCTCTCTGTGACTCTGCTTTGTCCATCCATCCCCCTGGCCTGCTCCCCTATGCTTTTATGTACAGACCTCCCTCCCGGCTCCCTCTGAGTCCCTGTCTTCCACTCTCACTTTGCCTCTCTCTCTTTGTTTCGTTGTGTGTATTTGTCTCTATCTTCCCATTCGTCTCTGTGTCTCTCTGGACAAGTAACACAACCAGAAGCTCTCCTTGGGAAGGGAACGTCTCTAACCTCCTTTTTTCTAACCTCACTGTCAAGTGTGTGTCTCCCCTGGCCTGGGCTCTGAGCAGACCCAGGCAGGAGACAGCACAGAGAGGAGAAAGGCCCCATGGCTCCACCTTGCCGGCAGTGAGAACACACGGGCCTGGAGAAGAACAGCTGGGCCAGGAACTGTGATGCAGCCCTGCCAGTGACAGAAAGCCCTGCCTGTGGCAGGCCTGGGTCATTTGCATGTCGGGTCTCTTTTACATAAATCTGCATGTCAGGCTGGAGGCCCTGGAGCCAGGTAACGCAAAATGATGCAAAATAAATTAATCAGTGTGCCCTGCTGCAGGTGCAAGCCAGCCCTCTCTTCCAACTGACAGAGCCAACCCAGACGAGTTGGTGTCCTTATAGGGTGACTGGTGGGTAGAGCAGGGCAGGGTGCTGGCCCTGAGGTGCGGCCCATTGGGCTGTGGATGACTCAAGGTGCAGCCCACTATCCAGTCTGGCTCCAGAGCCACTCTAAGAGAGAGAAGGGGCCCTGATGGTTGGAGAGGACTATGAAGTCCACCAGCCTGGAATCGAGGGAATTTAAGAACCGTCTCATCCACTGGGGAAACTGAGGTGCAGGGACTGCAGGAGGAACTTTTCCAAGATCACCTGGCTCTCTGTGGCAGCACCACGTCAGAAGCCTGCACTCTGGCTCTCAACCAAGTAGCCTTCCTGCTCCTTACTGCTGGCTAAAAGTAGGTGAATTTTGCCTCTTTACTTCAAGGTCTCCAGTGACTTTGGGGGATCAGGGATGAGAATCTGCCCTTCTCCTCCACCCTAGCCTTCAGGGAGCACTGCCCTTACTCTAAACACCATGGGATGGCCCCCAGCCCTTCCCACCAGACATGGAGCCCTGCTTCCCCATTAGGAAAAGACAAGGTGTGAAGGAGAGCAGGGCTTTTCCAGCCTTGGGAAAGTGTGTCTTGAGGTTCCCTTGGGTTTGGAAATGGCTTGGGAAGGCCCAAGGCTTCCTCCACATGAGAGAAGGATGGGACAAGTCACTAGCACCAGAGCCTGCCCCAGACCCAGTGCCATGGCTGCTCTGTCAGGCAAGGGTGAACCGGCCCTGGGAACCCAAATACTCCCAAAGGCCTCAGACACAACCTGAAGTTTGTCTAAAGGGGTTCCACAGCACACTGCCTGTGTGCTGACTGTGGTTGCTCTCATCTCCTCTGGTGCAGGAAGTGGAACAGCAGGGCCCCATCCCGCCACTGGAGAGCACAGGCTGACTGTGTGCAGGGGTAGCCCTCTCAGAGGGCAGGGCAGGCTGTGGCCACAGGCCGAAGCTTTGGAATGAGCCACACCTCTACCTGGATCCTGGTGCTACCAGTTAGCAGCTGTGTGACCCAGAGCAAGATGCCTGGCCTCTCTGAGCCTAGTGTTCTCATTTATGAAATACAAGTGGTAAGGGTTCCTAACTCATAGGGTTCTTAGGAGGGTTTCTGGAGACAAAACATGCCCAGTGCCCCACACTTGCCTAGCACAGAGTAAGCATCTATACACAGGAGCCATTAACATTACTCCTGTCAATATAGGGATCACAGCCAGGTCAGCCTAGGTCAGAAGAAGGGCATGGGAAGCAGAAGTAAGCCCACCCAGCCTATGTCTCTCCTACCACCTTCCCCTCATCCAGTCTCCACACTTGCACCAGAGAGAACCTTCTAAAACACAAATATTACCATGCCCCATCCTGGCTCTTACTCTAACTTTCTGGCTCCCTGCTGTGCTTAGGGTAAAGCCCAGGCTCCTTGACGCAGCCTTACCAGGCTTTTTGGGATCTGGCTCCTGCTGATCTCTCCAGCCTCACCTCTTATCCCCTTGCAAGGTAAGCTTCCGTCACACTAAACTGCTCACAGCTACTTAGACGCGCATGTTCGAGCTCACCTCTAGGCCCCTTCATGGACTCTTCCTGACCCCGACTGCTCACTTCTCTTCTTAGCATCAAGCTGCTTCCTCCAGAACATGTCCACTCTTCTTGCTAAGGCCTGAAAGAGAAGGGCTTAAGGGGTGCCCTGTCCCAGGAGAGTGTGCCTGAGAGGTCAGAGCAGGAAGGATTTCCAAGAGCATCCAGTCTTGCCCTCTCCTTTGGCAGAAGAGGAAGCCCAATTCTCTGGAGGGGAGGGGGGAGTTTCCTCCAGATTCCACTACCCTGCTCCACACTAGCACAAGAGATGAGCCAATTAGCCACCCCTTCTGGGCCCCAAGGGCCTCCCATTCAAATATATGTGCATTGAATCACCTCTCCTAGGGAGAATAAAAGACTTAGGGACCCAAAGAAATGAATTGCAACCCCTCCCCAAGAGACCCCAGGGATATACCTATTTGGGACTGGCCTATCTTACAGCTCTCCTCAGTCACCCCGGTAGTGGTCACTCTCTTTTTATCTCTTCGTAAGGTACTGTCTCATCACCAAGCGAGCATGACCTGAGACTAGGGGACTGAGGCAAAGCAGGGGGGCCTCCTGGGGAGCTGCTGACTTAAAGGACAATCAAGTGAGATCCAGTCAGAGCCACCACCAGCCTGTAGAAAGCACACAGCTTCCAGGATCGGATGACTTGAGTTCAAGTCCCACTTCCTAGCTGGATGAACGGGCAAGTCATTTAACCTCTCTGAAACTCGGTCTCCTCAACCGTAAAACGGGGTGAAAATAGCTCTCTCCTCGCTAGGTTGGCTCGAGCGTCGTGTGAGGTGATAGGTGTAAAAGTGCCCCTGAAACAGTTCAACATTCAATCATGTATTCTCCTTCATGGGACTGACAGGCCCAGGGAGTTTCTGACCAGGAACAAGTCCCCCTCTGCCCTTGCTCTTGTTCTGTGCCTAATCTGTTATGGGCCGAAAGGTATTGGGCTTATAAATATTTGTTCCTTATGGCCAGACTTTCATGAGTTTTATCAGCCTCACTGATAAGATAATCCTGCCCTTTTGGGTGAGCTCCTGCACCTGGTGTTCTGCATTGTAGGTGACCTCTCAGACCTAACTTTTTAATACCTAGCAAGTCAATACAGAGGCTCTCAATTTACAGGCTGCAGGGAGGGGCATCTGAGGGGGCCTCCGAAATTAATTCTCTTTGTTTCTGGATCTGATGTCTAGAGTTGACTGGAGACTCCAAGTTAACACCTTTCATGCCAGATGGTGACTGGGTCTCCACTGGCTCCACAAAACTCAGAACCAAAATGGTTTTGAAAAGACTTGAAGTGAGAACCCTTCTCCTTTAATTAAGCCCGAAATCTCCATATCTATTTCAGCCTTTGAAAAGTGAAACCCAGGAAGGCAGGATCCCCAGGCAGAGAGAAGAGGTGTGTGGAATTAATATTCCATCTCGATTTTTCCTGTGTAATTTAATAAGTTGACTAAGATTATCAGGGGACCTGGGCTGCACTTAGTCACTGGGCCAGCCAGGATCACACAGCTGCCTCACTTTCCAAGTTGACAAAGCTCACATTAGAGCGGTTGACCAGCCAGGAGGGCCACGAGGTGATACAAGGTGAGCCAGGGTTAAGGTGAAAAGCTGGAACCTATCTCACCTTGCTCAGTCACGTGTTACCATGTGGCATCACGTCCCTCCTTCCTCAAACATTCTAGCCAAATCTTCCCAGAGTCCCTTGTGCAGCCCAACCTGCACCTGCCCTCCTGGGCACTGAGTTTGGGGCTCCAGAGTGGCTCAACTGCTCTCCGCCTCTCCCAGGCTCATTTTTTCTAGAACTCCGGTGGGACGACCCAGCCCTGTACCTCAAGAAGAAAGGCGACCACCTGAGATAGCTGAGTCCCGACCCCTACAGACTTTGCCGTGCCCCCCTTCTGCTCCTTCTGTGCCACCAGAGCCCAAGCTCAGAGCTTCTTCTCTCTGGAGCTTCAGGGCTCTCAAGGAATCTGTTTCACAAAAGTGAAACTCTCATAGAAAACTGGAGAATCCCTGCAAGGAAATCCTTAGAACTGGTGTGGGGAACGCTCCTCTGGGTGTTCGTCTATTTTTATTTTTTTTAACATCTATCCACTGAGCTTCTGATTATCTCCAGGAGAAACACTTGGTTGGGGGATAATTTTTTCCCATAATAATAGAATTCTAGAATAAGAAGGGATTTCAGAGATCAACTAATTCAATCCCTCTTTTTACAGATGGAAAGACTGAGGTTCAAGGAGGAAAAATGAACAGTCGATGAGTTCTGAATCCAAGGCAGAATCAGTGGGGATTTAGCTCAGGACATAAAGAAAACCCAAAGAGAAGACAGAGAGAGGGGGGGGGCAGAACCTCTCTGCTACAGGAGGATTGGGACATCCTAGTCCTCTGGGACATGCCCCTGCTCTGGGATGCCAGCTACGGTCTTGTTCGAGTTTCCATCCCAGCAGGCTCCTTCAGTGTGCTCCTGCTAACTAGGCTGGTGCATCACATTACAGTGGCTGAAGGCAGGGGCTCTGGAGTCCGTGTCTGTGCAACTCAAGCACGTTCCTAACCTTCTTTGTGCCTCAGCATCATCATTTGAAGGGAGACAGGGAGAACAGTAATTGCCTCACTGGGTCCTTACATGAGAGCATGTACGTCACACGCTTGACGTGTGTTACACCAGAACATAAGCTCCATGAAGGCAGGGACTTTGTTTTCTGCCATGTCCTCAGAGTCCAGAACATGCCCTGCCCAGATTAGCTGTTGATAAATATGTAGAGAACGGGTGGATTCAGCAGATGGTTCTTATGATTGCTATTTTCTTTCATGGTTATTTTTATCATTATTATTGCCCGGAGTATGTTCTTGTTTTACCTCACCCGCATTTCCTTTTCTTATCCCGGACTCCCTGCTGTCATGCCCACCAGTACTTGCTAGTTGCCTCGGCGTGTGGGTGTGCACCCAGCAGGCACATGCACCTCACCCCTGCCCCTCCCCATGCTGCTCTGTCTCTTCTCACCTGCAGGGGGAGAGGGAGCACCGTGAGGCTAAGTCCCAATCCTGCTTCCCTACCCACCCCCATCCCATTCAGTGTTCACATTGCTGCTCCTTTTCTGTATTTTGAATTCCTGGCTGCCCTCCGCTAACACATTTCGTGCTGTCTAACAAGTCAGGGATGGGGGAAAAAAATTTTTTTTTTTAAAGACAACTGACCACTATTTTTTTCCTTTCCAAGGAAGGCTTCCACTTATTTTTGTTTTGTCTGATTCAGAATTGACTGATGCAATTCCCTTCTGCTCTGACAAATGGGGACCCTCAGCAGAGAAGGAAACAGAGCCAAAGTGAAAAGAGAAGGGGTCAGGAGCTTTCTGGAGATTTATGAAGTTCCCATTCGAGCACAGGCAGTTGGACAGTTCTCTTCTATGTTCAAGCTTTGAGTTTCAGGAAAACACAGACTCTGAGACGCGCCTTCATTTGAGTCACTCGGGCGGAGCTGGTGTTTTTATCTGTGCTATCTTCCCGTTTCCCTCTCCTTCCCCAGTGGAGAGCGGTGAGCGGGAATGTCTGCTATCATCTTCCATTGGGGTCCAGGACACAGGGGCAACATACAGAGAGATAATCTCATTTTCTCAAGCCCCATTTCTGCTCCATTTCCCTCACCCCTGGATTTAGGGTTTTAATTCACTTTGAATTAGTGTTAATCTGGAGAGGAAAATGTATAGGAAACTGGTAGACTAGATTATAATACAGCATAAATAACTCAGTCCTGCAAATGAACACAGGCCCACAGGAACTAGGCCTGAAAGAATCAGACCACAGGCAAATAAATAAGGCCTATGGTCTTGAACACTCACCAGCGGCCTGCCAGGACCTGGACTGAGGTGACCTAAAGATACATTGTAAAGTGAAATATTCAACCAGGCAAGTTTTAGGGGTTTGCTTTGTGCTCCCCAATGTATGAGACGGAAAAACAGGTTCTATCTACTTTTATCTTGTAATTGACTACAACTGAACCAGGACATCAATTTATTCAATAATGGAAAAGTTGGCTCTGTACAGATAGGAGGTTTCCGTCCTCTTGAGGCTGGTCTCCTTCTGTCTGAGTTCACATTTTCTTGGGCACAGTGCCCAATGCCAAGTTAAGTGTCCGTTCCCCTGGTCTTCCCCCAGACCAGCAGGAAGGCCAGGTAGGGTGGTCTACCTAGTGGACTCCAGTGGACTGAGGCAAGTGCAGGGTGTCTCTTATCACAATCACAGATCCTTTGAGTAGAAGGAATGAACCTACTGAGATGAGAGCAGGCATCTGCATCAAGTTCAGCAAGCTGACAAAGCACGTCCCAGTGCATTTTGGAGTAAGAAAGAGTCTGAAGTGGCATCAAGGCTGGAGTGTGGAGCCAGGGAGTCATAAAGCTGGGTCGTTCCCCATGGCTTGGCCCTTAACCCTTAGAAGCACTGTCTGTGGCCACAGGAGCCACACATGAGGTGCTTCCTGCTAATCAGTTCAGTGTCTGCCGCTCTGCTCTGTCCTAGACATAGGCTCCCACTAGGCTCCAGGCCCCCTCTAATTCATCCTTCTTGGCTTGTCCTACCTGAACTTGGAAGCTGGTTCTATTTTGGCTTCATTACTGTCTTGGAAATCCCATAGTCTCAACCGCCAAGAACAACCCCTCCCCCCAGGCGCCAAAATCTACCTCAGTCCATAAAGCTGTACCCAACTCAAGTGCCTGAGACACCACAGCATTCCAGACTCCTGGACAGGGGGGTGAGGAGTGGCATGGAGAAGCAGGGATGGGAACTAGAGAATAAAAATACTGGGTCAAAATAGACCAGGAGGAGAGCGGTTTGGATGAGTATTAGTGAAAGAGTAAAGGCTGGGCATGGTGGCTCATGGCTATAATGGCTGCATTTTGGGAGGCCAAGGTGGGAGGATCACTTGAGGCCAGGAGTTTGAAGCTGCGGTGAGCCGTGACTATGCCTCTGCCTCGGTGACAGGGTGAGATACTGTCTTTGAGATAGATAGATGATAGATAGATAGATAGATAAAAATATTTGTGGTGCATGGTGTGAGTGAGCTGGGTTCTTTACAAGGTGAATAGTACCAAGATTGTGACATTAAATTGATTTCCAATACTCTTGGGATAAACTGAGACTCCCTGATGTGAACTCCAGTGATATAGTTTCAGCCTGATTCTTTCGGCTTTCAGGTGTGACCTCTAAGGAATGGCAGAATGGAATGGTTGTTCAAGCTGAGAAAATTGTATTGCAACTCCAAGTAGCATGCACCTTGTTTGATTGACTTTTGCTGCAGGAATGTCTTCTTTCTTACTTCTGGAGGTCCTAACGCTCATAGCAATCACCTGGCTTTGTCTGGTCTAGGTGTCCTGTTTGTCTCCTCACAATGGCCCTTGCTTCTATTTTATGGCATTCTCCATTTCACACCCTCAGCACTTGTCAGCAGAGGGTATAGAGGAAACAATCAGCTCTGTGAACTGAGCGCTATCAATGTTTGTTCCTGCCTCGTCATGGGTCCTGGACTCTGACGCAGACATGATGCTGTGCAAGTCTCTACCTGGTTACCCGGCCTCTCACACCCCAGAGGGGCACAGGAGCTGTCACCCAGATCCATCCAAACATCAAACTTCCTCGTGGAATCACGCTAGCTTCACCTTATCTTCCTCCATAAACCCAGCCTCGGAACATTTTCCGAATCCGCTTTAAAAACAATTAATGACTGGAATGGGAACATAGGTGGCATGTGTATCAATATTTCTGGTGACACACAATGAAGGAGGAAATCATTAAGTAGAGTAAAAGAGTAAGGTTCCACACAAACCTTGACAGGTTGGAACAAGGAACTGAATTTAACAAGATGAAATTTACCAACAGTAAATGTGAAGTCCCACCCTTGGGCTAAAAAATTAAAAAAAAAAACACAACAGCACGGCTGTACAATTTCAGAATTTGGAAGACAGAGCTAAAAGCTACACATTGATTGCAAGCTCATTGTGAGTGGAGAGTATGATGTGACTCTCAAAAAACCTTAGGCGAGTTTGGCTGTACCATTGGAAATGTAGGATACAGAAGGAGGAGGTGAAGATCCTGTTCTCAGCACAACTGGACCACACCTGATGTGTTTCATTCCTACACCGCTTTCAGGTGAAAGCTGACA
This sequence comes from Cephalopachus bancanus, assembly GCA_027257055.1. Taxonomy (NCBI): domain Eukaryota; kingdom Metazoa; phylum Chordata; class Mammalia; order Primates; family Tarsiidae; genus Cephalopachus; species Cephalopachus bancanus. The sequence goes on along the minus strand of JAPVLO010000098.1, from coordinate 1,666,186 downwards.
AACCGTGGTGCATCCAAGGGGTGGACACAGGATGATGGGGAAGCTGGAAATGGGAACAAATGAAGACCATGACCATGACAGAACTAAGGAAGTTAAACCCCAAAGAGAAAAAAAGATTTGTCTTCATGACTGTGAAAGAACTAAGGAAGTTTAACCCCAAAGAGAAAAAAAGATTTAAAGGGGACATGAAGGCTGTTCTTAAGTACATTAAGGGCTGTTTTATACAAAAGGGATCAAGCTATTTCCCACCACCCCCTCAACTCAAGAGGACAAAGTTGGTCCATGAGAGGAAGTTAAAAGAAGCTATTAATAAGTTTCAATCCATTCTGAGAGAGAAAAGCCTTTTGTTTTCTAGTTGTGAGAACTGTCCGAATCTGGGATGGTCTGCCAGATTAGGTAGTGAGTTCCCTGGCACTGGAGCAATTCAGCCAAAAGCTAGAAGATCACACATCAGGGATGCTGCAGAGAGAATCCTTGTGTTCGTCAGAGGGTTACATCAGATGACCTTTAAGGACCTTTTCAATTCAAAGCTACTCTGATTTTGGAACCACTATTATAATTTACTATATTATCTCCTACAGAAGAATATCTAATTCCCTTTGGTAAAGCAATAAAGTTGCTGAATTTTGGCAATATTTCCCAGTTCTTTTCAGGCTCAGTGTGAAAGTTTCAGATAAAAAGCACACACTCTGGAGACAACTGCCTAGGTGTAAACCCTGGCTCCATTACTTATCAGCTGTGTGTCCTTGGGCAAGTCACTTAACCTTTCTGAGCCTCATTTCCCTCATCTATAAAGTAGGGATAATTACAGTGCTGACCTCACAGAGATGTCACGAGGATTAAATAAATTACTACGTGAAAAGCACTCGGAACACTGCCGGCACATAGTATTCTAAATGTGTTTGCTACATTTAAAAAAAAGAAAGAAAGAAAAGTAAAATAGCTGAAAACAAAGAAAAGGAACTAACTGAAATGGTTCAACACGTGGTTTAAGGAGGATCTCCTTCTTTACTAACTCATCACCAGCAGCTCTGGATGTAAAATAGCCAAGAGCCCAAAGGTAGCAAAAAAAAAAAAAAAAAAAAAAGGGCAAAAAATCGCACGGGCTCCCTAAGTTCTCAGGAGGAAGAAAAAGCTTCCTGCTGTTGGCGTACAGTAACCTCTGAAAGGGCCTGTGTGTTTAATGACACCAGATTATCCTGGTCTCCCCCATCCCTCCTCTCTCTTCTCAGAGTTGCCAGGAGGCCAGGGGTGGGCTGCATCGTAATAAAGCAGTGTCAGGGGAAGGGGGGGGCTGGAGGCCTGAGCATGTTAGCTCTACAAGGCCTGTTCAAGGGAGCTTAATATCCTCTTACTGGAATATCTATTGTCCCAGCTTCTCGACAAATACCAGCCATCATTAATAAAAGGACTAATAAAAGCGTTTATTGCACTCAAGCACTGGTCTCGCTTTTTCTAGCTCCAGGGCCTTGGCAGAAGCAGCTGTTGAGGATGAGGCCTGGAAAAGCTGAGGATCCCCCGCTGCCAAGAGCTTAGCCTGTGCCCCCAGCCCAGCCCAGCCCAGTCCCCCGCCCCTCCCAGACGGTGGGAGTCTGGAGTATGAGGGTAACGTGTCGCGTAGGCATCAGACTCCTGGGTTGTTGACCGTGACTGTGGGGTGGCCAAAAAGAAAAAGTTGTCTTATTATGACCTGTTTTCAAGAAGCTTAAAGCACGTCATCTTGCAAGATTTTTATTCCCACTTTTCAGAGGGAAAAATGAAGGCACAGAGGGACTTAGGGGCTCACCCAGCCATATGATGTGTGGCATTCTGCCAGAACTGACCGGAATCCAAGCTTTCTTATTCCCAAGTCCAGCATCATTCTGACATAACAAGAAAGGGTGAGACTCTATCTCTGTCCAGCCCCAGTGAGGGATCTGTGAACACTGTGATCACTGCCATCGCTTCTCTAAATTATTATTGTTGTTATTATAATAACCAGTGGGCAGAGTTGAGTGGGTGGTGAATGCCAGATAATTACCAAGACCCCAAAATTAAAGTGTTGAGCCTTTACTTTTCCACGGCTGCTCAAAGATGAAAATGAAAGCTGGCCTCCAGGGAGTCCTGGGATGAGCCCTCACCTTGAGATACAGTGAGCCCAGGAGGGAAGGCAATGAAGGAAGACAGGCTCAAAAGGCCTAGGACCCTGGGATGCTGGGGGGCAGATGACCTCGCAACACAGAAGGCTGAGAGGGTGTGAGCAAACCCAAGTGGGTTTCAACCCTGGTTCCACCACTTCTTTGCTGCATGACCTTGGGAATTTACATAGCCTCTCTAAACTTCAGGTTCCTCTGTCACAAAGTAGGAGTAATAATCATACCTACCCCCTAGGGCTGTTGTAAGTAAGGATTAGAGGATGGACCATGAGAACTCGAGAAATATGGGTTCTTTCCTCCCTGAGCCTAGAGCTTTACTGTGGGGGGACCACTCATTTGGGGACAGCAGGACTCTCCTGGCATCAGGGACATTAGGAGGCAGAGTGCCTTTCTCGGGACTACCAGTTCAGTGGGAAATAACTTTGGCCTCAGTTTCCCCTCTCTTTAAGACAGAACAAAATCTCTGCCCTGGGCCCCTCCCTGCCTCTGAGGGCTGTCAGATGAATGGAGGTGATACAGTCCTGGGAGGAAAGGAGGGGTTAATAACAGCGCCCTGGATCTCTATTATTATTGTCATTATTCTAGCTCTGTCCAGTAAGCAGCGGGGACCCAGGTGACTCACCGTCTATATGCTGCAGCCCAACATCAGCCTGTTGGGACTTGCCCACCTGCCAGGATCCTCCCCCAATGAGGCCTCTGCCTCTCTCTCAGCTCCTAATGGCAGCTTGGGTTTCCCCACTGCAGGATAGAAAGGGAGTGGGGGGAGGCATTTGGGACCAGAGTGCCCGGCTCGGAGGGACTGGGACTTCTATGCCAGCCGCTACAGAAAGGGCCTAGGGCACAGTGCGTGGGAGCTGGGGCCCCTGGAGGTTGTGAGGTTCCCGCCTGGGGAGACTGCCTGAGTCTTTCAGAGTAGCCCTGGGGATGGCAGGAACAGGGGAGAGAGGGCTCAGGAGAGGGAGTGTATTCAGGCCTGGCTCTGTCCCTGTGACAGATCCCCTGGGTGGGGTGGGAGCAGTGGTGGGAGCCCTCTGAGTGGCAGAGTCTGGCATAAGGCGCCCCTAGAAGCTGGGTGGCGTTAGGGGATGGTTCTGAGACTGAAACCCAAATACCTGGGTCCTAACATTTCCACAATTGCTGGGGGAGTAGGGAAAGGGAACCGGGCACTCTGACAGCCACCAAGCCCTCTGCCATGCAAGCACTCTATAAATGTGATTTGAACAACGACTGTGACTCACACACACACACCCCTGCAGTTTCGTGGTGAGGACACAGCTAATCATAGCTGGTGTTTGGGGAGGAAGAGGGTTTTTGCCACAAGCTCCGTGACAGACTATCTCCCTCCTTTTCCAGGATGGCAGAGTGGGTATGACTGGCCAGGACTTGGGCAAGGAGGAGTTTCTGCCTCCCTGAGGACTGGCCCTGCCTGGGGGAAAAGCACTTCCCTAGAAGAAGGGCCGTTGAGGTCAGGGCTGCTTCTCTGATTACTAATCAGAGATCACACCAGGAAGACACGAGCTGGGATCTATCAGATCTGTCAGTGATGACATTTGCTCTGGTTTTGCTTTGGTTTTGATTAGAACTGAAAGGGACCAATGACAGGACGTCTAGTTGTATCCCAGACTCTACAGACAAGGAAATCGAGGCCTCAGGAGGCTGAACTGACTTGTTAGAGATGGGGATTTTGTTCTTTCTGTGAATTCTTCTAAGTTCACTTGGATTCCCTGAGAAATAACAACAACAACAATAACAAATAACGACAATATCAGCTACTGTTCACTGACTGTATAATATATGCCAGTTGCTGGATTAGGGGCTTCATCTACATTGCCTCAAGCTGGGAATACAGATGAGGGGTTCAAACATCAGAGAGACGTCCATTTGGGTCACCTCTGCATCTTCGTCTACTCAGGCGCAGTAATTCTGTGGCATGATCACAGATTCACAGCCACTCAAGCTGTGCTTGTTTTATCAAATGATTTAGTTCTTAGCACTGGGATCTTTATTGGGCCCTGGGAATCCAGACATAAAATAGTTCATGGTTCTTGACAGTACACGAGGATCAATGATTTACTAGTTATAGACAAAGGGTCAGAAATACAGAAAAAAATTTATACTGAGAAGATAGAGAAGGCTTCCAGGTGCAGTGACATTTAAGCAGGGTATTGAAGGTTGAGTAGGAGTTTGCCAGGTGGGGCTGGATAAGAGAATGGAAATACACAAAGAGAAAAGAACATTAGAAGAGCTGGTCGAAGCTGGATTCGGTGGCTCAGCCTGTAATCCCAAAGCTTTGGGAGGCTGAGGTGAGTGGATTGCCTGAGCCCGCAGGTTCACAACCCACCTGGGCAACTTGGCAACACCTCGTCTCTACAATAAAATCAAAAAAATGAGCCGGGCATGTTAGCGCACGCCTGTAGTTCCAGCTACTTGGAAGGCTGAGGCAGAAGGATCACCAGAGCCCAGCAGGTCGAGGCTGCGGTGGCCACGAGCATGCCACTGCACTCCAGTCTGGGTGACAGAGTGAGACTCCAACTCAAAAAAAAAAAGAAGAGCTGGTCGAGTGGATGTGCTCTGTGTGTTTGAAACAAGAAACAGTTTGAGATAGAGTGTGGTGGGAACAAAGGAAGGGTGGGAAGTGGCGTTGCAGAGGTGAGTTGAGACAAGCCTGAGGAAAACCTTAATGCCGGAGTAAGGAGGGCCCACTCGGCAGTGTGAAGCAGACGTCTGCTTTGGAAGGATTTGAGACTCTTGTTCCTGGTCTGTGGATACTTTTCTACCTCCAGTTTAGCCTCTCTCCCCCTTTCCTCACTGGCCTGGGCACCTGTGAACGTGTGTGTCCGCCTAGAAGGCTGAGGAGGCCCTGCGGTGAGGCTGACACTAACTGCCAGCTATGGTTCTTTGCATCTGAACAAGAACGTTCTCGGTGCTCCTCTGGCGTTCCTCTCATTGACTGGGTATTAGTAGGGTCTGTACACCCTAGCATTCTGCTTGGTCAGGCTCAGTCAGATGGTCCATTCAGTGGAGCCGGGCCATGGAACCACAACAAACGCTTCTCGGTCCCTCTTGTGGTCCCAACTCCTGGCCTACCCCAAACCAAGCTCTGCCCTTGACAGACTGCACCCCTCCCCTGCCACCCCGACTCATAGCCAAGGGCGTTTTCAATCCCTTCCCCCGCATCTTCTTTCCTCTCCCTTCCACACCCGCCCCCCTCCCGCTTTCTCCCTGGCTGGCTTTTTAGTCCACTTTGCTCTGGATGTCTGAAATACAGCGGCATTCTTAGCTCTTCTAAAGCTGAGAAAAGGACCTTCCCCTTCACGTATGTTTTCGTTCTTAATCCCAGTTAATCATCCAAAAGAGGCTTCCTGCCAGAGAGAACAGAAGATGTATGTTGGAGCCCAACACCCTTGAACCCTGGCTTTTGTGACCTTTAGCAAATCACTTTGCTCTCTGAGAGCCAATATCCTCGTCTGTAAAATGGGGACATCAGCCCTCACAGCGCAGGGATTAAACGAGATAACACACAGAATGCCAGTGAAGGAAGGGTTGAGTTCCACTGAGAGACCCAAGCAGGAAGGGACACATTCCTCTGTGTTCTCTTAGAACAGGTAACTTCAGCTTCTGGCTAAAAAAACATAAACAAAACAAAACAGAGCATGTTCAATCAGGGCTCTGCGCTGTGGCAGGAGACTCGGTAGTGAAGTGGAAAGGAGCCCACCCTCCCACAGGCCCCAAGGCCCCTGGCAGGGGGAGGAAGATGTGGCCTTCCTGTTCCTTAGGGAAATGAAAGTCTTGAGCCAAGGCCTGGCGGACAGGTGGCTTCTAGGCTGACCTTCTCCAGGCCGGTAAGCCCCACAGTTTCATTGTTCCACCCGGGCTGCGGAGCTGGTTGGTGGAGTCGGCTTAGAGAAGGATATTTTGTATCTGGCTTTGGAATGACTAATGAATGAGCTGTCTCCACTGCAGGAGAATTATGCCACTTAAGCAAAACCCAGCCGGGCTGGTCCGCTCTGAGATAGCTAATAGGAAATGCCTGTCAGAGCACTGACGCTTCAAAGCCAAATATATTCTCACTGTGTTCTCTGTTTGCTAAGTTTACTTTATGCAAAATATAACTCAGCTGAAAATATGTAGATGGCAGAGAGCTCAGCTCGCTCCTTCCCTCTGGAAGAAATTTCGAAGATGGGGAGGAGAGCAGTTTCTAGTTAACCCTACTGGTCCTGACAGGCTGAGGCATAGCCAAGCCCAGAGCTTGACTCGCCAGAAAGTCTGTGCTGCTGCTGCTGGGTCCACAGCGACGATAGTCCTCAAAATAGAGACAACTGCCCTCCCGCCAAGTTTCCAGACGATGGGAAGCGAGGCAGTGTGGGCATGGGCGAGGACAGGCAGCCCGCCCACCATTTTGCCCACTGTTGCAGGGGTTGGCAAGGCCATGTGGACACCACTGAACTTCTGCCCTCTTTAGTGGCCTTACTCACCATCCCCCAGGTGAGGTGTGGAGTGCTCCAACCAAGAAGCAACCAAGAAAAGTCAGTGACCCCTGCCAACCCTGGACTCAGTATAACTGGGTGGATACTGAAACAATGAGCTCTAGAATGGGGAGTCAGGTTCTGTCCGCTTCTGCCTCTTCTTGGATGACCTTCCAGGAAAAGTCTTCAGGCCTTGGTTTCACCATCTACAAATGGAGAGCTCGGACCAGCTCAGCAATTCCTAGGGTCTCATGACCCTAACGCTCTATATTATACCTGACAGGATGGAGGCAGAAGTGTGGTGATAGACCCCCATCTCTCAATGCCCTGACCAGCTCCCTCTCCATCTCCCTCTCCCAAGGAAGCCATGGGAGCTGACTATAGGGATAGGATCCTCTTTTTAGAGATAGTTGAGATTTCTCAATACTCAAAGATGAAAAGATCCCTGAGGCCACCACCAGGGCCATGTGTGTGTGGAGCTTCTTCGCTGAGGAAGAGCAAAGAGATTGGAACTTCTACAACCTTTGACCGGGAAACAGCTTGTTCCCATAAGGCCACAGTCACCAAGGAGCCTGGGACAGCACACCTCTCTTCTCAAGCACCCTCCCTACTTAAGGATCTGGCCTTCTTCTGGAAGGCATTTGGGTCTAGTCCTCGGGGAGAGAAGCCAGAGCCAGGTCTGAGGAGCTCTGGGCGTCTCAGAAGGATCTGGAGAACAGGCAGTCGTGGAGCACCAAGTGTGTCAGACAGAGTAAGGTGAGACGTGAATCAGACAGCTTTACCCTCGAAGAGTTCCCTGTTTTGTTGCAAGATAAGCATGTGTAGAGTAAATCACACCACACAGACACTGCACTTTTTGAGTAAGCTAGACTTTCAGATCATAGCTGGATCATAGCTAGAAGTGGGGTGCTGGGAAGGGAGCAGAGGTAAAGCCCTTGGGCAAGTTGCTGACCATCTCTGAGCCTTGGTCCTCATCTATACAATGGGGATAATGACGACTTACCTCAGATACAGAAACAACATATACAGAACGCCTAACACACCACCCAGCATGCTTTAATCACCCAATAAAAAGAAGCTATTACTATGTTGATTGCCGTGGCTTAGAGGAAAGTGTCTCAACAGAACGGGCTCCAGGTGGGCAGAGGCCTGACTCATCCCTTTAGCTTTTGGGACCAGGCCCAGGTGTCTGGATCCCCTTGCTGGCCCTTCTCAGGCTGCCAGCTGTCCCTCTGGTGTGTCACACAAACACCATCATTTCCTTTGTGTGCAAAGGGCATTGGGGAGCCCTGACTTAGAGACCTCAGAGTAGGCTTTATGAGGCCTTTGGTGAGGTGGGGAGTGGGGAGGAGGGTCTGCTGTGACATCAGAAATCAAGGAAAACAGCAAAAGCCAGACATAGAGCTTGGGCAATGGGGGGTCTGGGGAGCAGGGGGCAGCTGGGTGGTCTTGCTGCCCTACACAGTGTCTTGCACATGGACCCCAGCGCATATCATTAGGTGAGTGGCTGAGTCTGCTCCGAGTTGAGAGATGTTGGAGAAAAAGGCTGCATAATGTCCCATCAGGTGGGGCAAGACAGGGCAAGGGGCATGAGGCGGGGCATGAGGCTGGGCCTGGGGCTTGTAGGGACAGGCTGAAGCTTAGGAATATGTGCTGCTCAGGGTCAGAGGTTGCAGGCAGACTCAAGCAGACATCAAACGGCAGAACGGGGCAGAATGCTGGCGTGCAGCAGGTCAGCAGGCAGCAGGGCCACAAGGAGCATGAGCTCTCGTGCCAAGGGGGTATGGAGCAACACACGGTCACACACAGTATGGACTGGTTTCAGAAGGTGGGTCCCAGGTCCCCAGGAAAGAGGCTGCCACTGGTGGGTAAAAGTGGGGATGTTACATGAAGCTGGGAAGCTGGGCACAAGTGCTGAAACCTGCTTGGGCCACCTTAGAAAGCTACGTGGGCCAGGCTCGGTGGCTTAGCCTGTAATTCCGCACTTTGGGAGGCTGAGGTGAGTGAATTGCCTGAGCCCGCGGGTTCAAGACCAGCCTGGGCAACTTGGCGAGACCTCATCTCTACAATAAATAAAAAATTTGCCGGGCGTGGTAGCGTGCACCTGTAGTTCCAGCTACTTGGAAGGCTGAGGTGGAAGGATCGCCGGAGCCTAGCAGGTCGAGGCTGCGGTGGCCGGGAGTGTGCCACTGCACTCCAGTCTGGGTGACAGAGTGAGACTCCGACTCCAAAAAAAAAAAAAAAAAAAAAGAAGGCTACATGGGATGAGAGCAGGTGCCATAAACCATCAGCTTGGGGGGACAATGTGGTGAGAATACCATGGAGACCTCTCTGTGTACACGGAGACCTCTGTGCACACAGGGACCTCCATGCAGGCCAGGGTTGAGGAGCAGAGGAAATTGTCCAGAGAAATTGGCTTGGCTGCCAGTGTGGCCAGCAGTGCCAAGCGCAGCAACAGAGGGGCAGAGGTCCATGCTTAGCCCAGGCAGAACTAGAAGGCTGGTCCCTTGGGCAGGTGGGGGAAAGCCATGGGAGTCCAACAAGAAGGCAGCGGCAACCTGGTTGTGGATGGTTGGATCATAGCTAGAAGTAGGGTGCTGGGAGGGGAGCAGAAGACTGTCAGAGTCCAGCCCTGGTCAGATGGAACAGTACAGAATATGGGCTTGAATTCAGACAAGGCTGATTTGAATCCTGGCTCCACCACCTCAGTGGTCACACAAGATTGGCGGTGATACTTAACGTCTCTCAGCGTCCTTATCTGTAAAGAGGAGATAATCATAGCACCTACTTCCCAGGGATGAAGTTTACATAAGGCCATTTGTGAAGCTTCCGACATATACAGATGCTCACAGAACTGTACCTATTCTATCCAGGATTGTCAGCACCCCAAGATGTTCTGGTCCCCAGAAAACAAGGAGGGCTGCAAATATTGGATGGGTGGAATGCAGCAGAAGCCTTGCCCACATGAGGAAGGGAAAGTCACAAAGGTTGTGACCACAGAAGAGCCCATGTTTGAATCCCTCCTCCACCACTGCCTGTGAGGCCTTCAAGCCTCAATTTTCTCCCCTGTAAAATGAAGGTACTAATATCTTTATTGGGGTTGTCTTGGCAATTAAATGAGATATTGTATGTGAAGAGCCCAATCCACTAAGAGGTTTGTAAAAAGCTACTCTACAGACTAGGTTGATAAACGAGGGAGAGGAAGGGGAATGGCCATAGTTCATCCCTATACTCCAGATCTTAGATCTATCACAGCAGGAATACTTTCTTCTTGCAGAAACAGAAACAAGCCAGGTGCAGTGGCTCATGCCTATAATCCTGCTGCTTTAAGAGGCAAAGGTGGGAGAGTTGCTTGAGCCCGGGTGTTCGAGACCAGCCTAAGCAACATAGTGAGATCGCGTCTCTACTAAAAAAAAAAAAAAAAAAAATTAGCTGAACTGGTAGTGTGCACCTGTAGTCCCAGCTACTTGGGAGGCTGAAGTGGGAGTATTGCCTGAACCCAGGAGGTTGAGGCTGCGGAGAGTCATAATGGTGCCACTGAACTCCAGCCTGGGTGACAGACTGAGACTCTGACTCAAAAATAAATAAATAAACCAGCAGAAGCAGCCAGAGCTGAAGAGGCTTCTAAGAAGTGTATCCTACATATTCTGATGGGATTCCACCTGCCCGGATAGGATTGATGCAGGCACTGGGCAGCCGCACCTGATGGCAGAGGGCAGCAGTGGCTCAAGCTGATGAAGTGGGGAGGGAGAGAGGAGAACAAGAAAGAGGGGCGGGAGGAAGGACTGGTGGAGGAAAAAGAGAGTCTCATTGACTCAGTAAATAAACAAGCAATGACTTGTGCACTTCCTATGGGCTAAAGCTGTAGACACAAGACTGCCGTGGTCTCTGCACCCCCCAAACTGAGCCTAGCTCAGGAGTAATGAAAGGGGAGCTGTGGAAAGATCACTCAGAGGCCGCATGCCGTCTGGAATGGGGCAGGGAGGAGATGAGGCGGGGCCTGTGTGGGCGGGAGTGTGTGCCATGATGTGGCGAGAGGGATGGGGGGGTCAGCGGAGGATGTGGGCTGTGTTCACTGGTGGAAAGTGCACTGCGTGTGTGCCAGGCAGACCTGGCTGCATCCCCACTCCACCGCTCACCAGCTACTTGGCTCTGGACAAGTTAACTTTTGGGGTCTTCACTTCCGCCTCTGCGGGATGACACAATGAATAGCTGCGTCCCAGGGTTGCTGGTGACTGTTCAATATGGCTATCCATGGAATCCGGCCTCTCGGTCAATGTCCAGCACAAGGGGGCTGTGGTGACTAAGAACATCAGAACAGAGTGAATCTAGTAGATACTTGGAAGGAACAAAGGAGGACCTGGGAAATATTTTAGTTGCCAACTGGGCAACGTGATTGGGCATCTTTTGCAGGTCTGGGAGAGAAGTTTGAAGCTGGGTTTGAATGAGGCGTCTGGCTCCTGCTGAGGGGAGATTCCCAAGTCACTCCAAGCAAGGGTAGGCAGTTCAGTTTAGGAAAAAAGCACTGGAGGACAGTGTCTGGGTTAAATGTTTCCACCTTTATTTTCTCCAGGATTCCTAGATAACAATGGGAGGTGTCCCCCGGGGTCCCCAGAGCCTTGAGCCAGGTCAAAATCAGAGAAAGATCCTGGACTAAAAGTTTAGTGTGGAAAGAAATGGCCGCTCAACAAACATCTTTCCTCCTGTAGACTGAACAAAACCTCAATAAACATGTTACCTTTTTTTTTAAACTGGCAGTCCCATTGTAAGCAACCCTTGCGAGCTCTTGTGCCAGAAATGAGTTGAGATTCTTGGAGAAGTCTCTGAGCCAAAATTCTCGGGGAGAGGTCCCAGAAGACTGCCCATCAGATGAGGGAATGTAGGCAAACGTTCTGTGTGGAACGATGAGCCAGCGCATCATCCAAGCCTGTACCTAGCTATGTCTTAATGAGGCAAACTCCAAAGAAGCTTTTCCTTTAATCTGGCATTTGAAATGAAATGCTGCTGCTAAGACGCCCCCACCTCCCCCACCCCACCCTTGTGAGTTGTCATGACAACCCAAGTTCTCAGACCATGAAAGAACTACCTCAGCATTTCCTCTCAAACAAAAGAAAATTATTCCAGGTTTCTGGGCAGAGAACTCCAAGGAATGGGACCTGTTACTGGATAGCAGGTTCTTCAGAGTTGCTAGTGATGAAATCTGAGCCTATAAGGACCAGGGCCTTCCGAAAAGCCGGGGGAAGGAAACTGAGGGTGACAGGGCCCCAGCTTGCAGGGCCCATGCTCTGCCGTCATTGCTAACTCCCTCCCCTCAGCTGGACCTCATTTGCCCCTGCAGTGAAACACATTATAGGAAAACACATCCCCTGTCCATATGGGGAGGGGCAAGGGTACAGGGGGGCACAGGCCCTGGCTTAGTAGATCTCAGGTTGGCAGCAAAAGGTGGCTTCTCCTGCTGTCCAGTCTGGTATGCTCTTGAAACAGCCGAGGTAAGGCCAACTTATTGCATGACTATGAGGCCCCTCCAAAGCCCCCCTGAAAGCCTGAAGTCCTGCTAATGAGGGCAATCTAAGCCTTCTCTCGAACCCCAAAAGTAAAGACGAGAAGGCAACAGCTGGACTGCCAACTTGCTCCCTGGATGCTCCCACTCATGACTGAGCTTCCAGTCAAAACCCCGGGCATTGCCCTTGACACCTGCCTCTCCTTCCTCCTGCACATCTAATACCTCATCAAATGTTGAGGCTGTTTCCTAAACATTTCTCAAATCCATCCACTTCTTTTTTCTCCATTTCTACTGTCCTGGTTCAGGCCCCATCATCTCTAGTCTGAAATGTTGCCTCCAGACCATCTCCATACTAGAGCTAGAGGGGTGGCTTTAAAACACAAATCTAGGGCAAATCCTGGGGTCCCCTTCCACTGTGGAAGCTTTTCTATCCTCTCAGTAAATCCTGCTTTCAAAAAGAAAAAACAAACCACACACACAAATCTAGGCTGGGCAAGGTGACTCAAGCCTGTAATCCCAGCACTTTGGGAGGCTAAGGCGAGAGGACTGCCTGAGCCCACAGGTTCAGGACCAGCCTGAGCAACATGGTGAGACCTTGTCTCTACAGTAAATAAAAAAATTAACTGGGCATGGTAGTGCATGCTTGTAGTTCCAGCTACTTGGAAGACTGAGGCGGAAGGATTGCCTAAGCCCAGTAGGTTGACGCTGGGGTGGCCGTAAGTGTGCCACTGCACTCCAGCCTAGATGACAGAGTGAGACTCCGACTCAAAATAATAAAAAAAAAAAATCCGATCATGTCACCTCCTGCCTAAAATCCTTCCGTGATTCTCATTGCCTTTGGGATAAATGTTCAGATTCCTTAGAAGGGCAATGCAAGGCCTTCTGTGATGAACACTGCCCATCCCTATTCACTCTTGTCTACTCCAGCCATAAAGAGAGACTTTCCTCAGGATCCATTCTTCCACACTTCCAGGTCTTCACACTTAGTCCTCCTCTTCTTGGGAATCCCTTCCAGAGGCCAGCGTGCTGAATATCTTCTCCTTCCCCTCCAGATCTACTCTCCACCCTGCTCTGTGCCCCAAAAGCTGCCCTGTAAAGATCACATCGAAAGCTCCAGTGCCCTCTGGCTTCTGATTGGGTTTGGCTAGTGGGGACCACCAGCAAGAGATTGGAGGACAGGAGAGAATGGGGTCAGGGTAATTCGTTTCCTCCCTATAAAGTCACAACAGGCTGGCTGATCGACCCCTAGAGGGAAGGTCACTCCTATCAAGGTGATTGGACTACACGACTCTTCCCCTTTCCAGGGTACAGTAACTGCCCTTTCCCCATTTCTTCTGGCCTAAGGATGGTCACAGCTCTGCTGCCGCTAGCCCTGGGTTTCTGTACTATCTCGTGCTTCCCCCCACACATTCTGCGCAAGCCTTTGCAAATAACCTCTTTATACATGCACTCTCCTCAAATCATCTTAACTGAAGTATGCCATCTGTTCCCTGTTGGGATGCTGACTAATACACTCTCCTTTGTCTTTGCTAAATCATAGCCTTTCCTTGGGACTAAGCTCAGGAATCACCTCCTCTGGGAAGGCTTCCCTGTTATCCCAAGTCTGGCTTAGCTGCCCCTCCCCTTGGGCTCCCAGAGCTTCTGTATGTTCCTGTCATTGCTCTTTCCACACTATTGCAAAAGCCAGTCGCCTGCACTAAATACGAGCCCCAAGGGTGGGGACCGTGTGTTGCTGTTCATCGCTGCACCCCAGTATCTGGCACATAGCAAGCCTTCAGAAAACATGTGCTGAGTGAAGGAAAAAAGAAGCTATGGCTCGGTGTGAGACCCTGCCCAAGACCCACAGGAAACACAGTGTAGCATGCCTTTGTGGTTGTCTACTGTAGGAACTGGTGTCCCCGGGAACAGGGCACAGGGAGTCTCAGTTCAATCACAGACAGACCAAAGGGCCAGAAGAAATAATGTTATTTAAAGAATACCCAAACCCAGAACCTGGGAACCATGTCAGTGGGCATGGGGAAAGAGCAAGGGAGATATGCTGGTTCCTGTTCAGTAGCTGTGTTTCCTAGGGACAAGGAGTGGCCAGCCTCTCTCAGCCCTGGGGAAACGATGGAACTGTCCTCTTTGAGATGAGAGCCCTGTGGACCCAGGTATCACCCCTGGGGAAACTCACATTCGTTTGCTGAAATAAATTACTAAAAGTCAGGGGCTGTTCCAAAGCACCCAGCATGCTACCCAATACACTACTAAGTCAGTCATTCATTCAAATAAAGTTTATTAGGGGTCTGCTATATGCAAAGCATGTCCCTTTGATTTACTCTATTCAAATTCTATCCAAAAGGGAAAAGTCATTTCTTTCCCCTTCTGCTCTGAGTCCCTGAAGGGCCTGATAAGAAGCCTGGCAGGAGCCGGCTCGGTGGCTCAGCCTGTAATCCCGCACTTTGGGAGGCTGAGGTGAGTGGATTGCCTGAACCCGCGGGTTCAAGACCCGCCTGGGCAACTTGGTGAGACCTCATCTCTACAATAAATCGAAAAATCAGCCGGGCATGGTAGCGCGTGCCTGTAATTCCGGCTACTCGGAAGGCTGAGGCGGAAGGATCGCCAGAGTCCAGCAGGTCGAGGCTGCAGTGGCTGGGAGCGGCCATTGCACTTCAGTCTAGGCAACAGAGTGAGACTCCAACTAAAAAAAAAAAAAAAAAAAAAGAAGCCTGGCAGGACCAGAAGTTGAGCTTCCATGTAAAGAGGTCCTGGGACACCTGGGAAAATTATGGAAGATGTTGGGTGGAAGGCAGAATCATGAAGTGGTATAGCAAGAGAGCTCTAGAGTTCTGGCTCCCCCATTTTCTAGATATATGACCTTGCACAAGTTACCTCAGGTCTCTGTGTCGGTTTTCTCCTGTGCAGAATGGTGATCAAGATAGGACCTAGCTCATAGAGTTGCTGTGAACACTAGATGAAATAAACATCCCCATGAGGTTGCGTAGAGCGGTGGGTCCCAACCCTGTCAGACCCAATGCTCCCTTTTTATATCAAATATTTTATTTTATTTTATTTTATTTTTAGTCAGAGTCTCACTCTGTGGCCCAGGCCGAAGTGCAGTGGCATGCTCACGGCCACTGCAGCCTCAACCTGCTGGGCTCAGGCAATCTTTCCACCTCAGCCTTCCAAGTAGCTGGAACTATAGGCATGCACCACCACACCTGACTAATTTTTTGGTTTATTGTAGAGACAAGGTCTCACCAAGTTCTCCAGGTTGGTCTCAAATCCCAGGGCTCAGGCAATCCTCTCCCTTTTGCCTCCCAAAGTGCTGGGGTTGTAGGTGTAAACCACTGCACCCGGTCTATATAAAATATTTTGTAAGACCACCTTTACTATTCTGAAGTGAAATTTATAGATAATATAACTCACCTACACACATCTATTTTTAAAAACTCCGTATACTGCCTTAGTATAAGATAAAGAATTAAAATGAAAATAACTTAGAATAATATGTGTTGTGATCTAGAAATACTTGAGCATAACTATACTAGCAGAGATAATGAAGTCAAATAATTGCTCCTACTTGTAAATAATAAGTTTGAATTTAAGAGAAGTAAAATACTATTCACTAGAACATTATGGGTAATTCTTTATATTTTCTTCCCTTGACAATTACTGGGGCCTCTTTGAAAAGAACAATATGAGCGCTCCACTCTGCAGATCATTCTCAGTTTACCTCACCTATGGCTCTGTGGATGAATCAACACTATAGAGTATTTCACAATGTTGTGACATTTGGCCTCTCAACTGAATGTATTATCTAAAACAAAACAACAACCAAAAAACACCATTGTCTTTTGTGGCTATCAACTGCACTACTAGCAAGACCAGTTAAGGCATTGGGGTGAGATAGTCAGCTAAAGTGTGCCACCCCATTTCTTCCCCTTTGTAGCCTTAATGATCAACAAAAGGGTAAAGACTAAATAATAATTCATCTATAAATGCAGATGGATAGAGTTGTGTTGTTTTGGCAACTTAAACACATGAACATTTTGCTGCCAGTATCGTGGTTTCCTGAAATGGCCAACAACTCCTGGTAAAGATAAAATACAGCATTCTCTTGATTTATATGATGGTAGCATTCATGAAAAATTCAGTGTATATTAAAACTGTACAAAAAGTACTTAGTGTTTATATACAAAATGGAATTAGGGTCTAGGCTCAGATCAGTATAAAGAGGTTTTCCACCTACATGCACATCTGGTGGGGCATTCGATGTCATATGACTTGCAGGACAAATCACTGTACAAGACTGCCCCACCTGAGGCAGGAAGTCTGGTTCCCCTCTGTCTCCACCCAAGTAGTGCCCTCAACCAATGGAACAAACCTAAATACACCAAACGTTTCTAAAATGCCTCTAGGGGGCAGCACTGCCTCCACTGAAGATTAGTGGGCCGGAGTTAATGGGTTACCCAACAGGTAGCAAGGAATATAGGATGATAGCTATACAGTCTTCAGGAATGCAGACCAGACAGCCTTATGGAACTCTATCAGCACACCACACCTGGACCCCTCTGTTTTTTTGTGTGTGTTCTCCATTTTTGCTTGGTTGGAGCTTTAGGATAACGCCATTCCCCAGTGGGTAGGGGGTGAGGTCTCTCTCGAAGAGAAGGAAGAAGAAATCAGCACCAAAATAGACAGAGCTATGTCACGTGATTTCCAAGTAAAGAAGAAGTTTACAAACTGATACACCCTTGTTTTTTGTTCCCTTGAAAATTACTGGGGTCTCTTTGAAAAGAACAGCATGAGCACCCTGCAAATCACTCTCAGTTTGCTCACCTATGGCTCTGTCATGAATCAACGCCATAGAGTATTTCACAATGTTGTGACATTTGGCCTCTCAACTGAATGTATTATCTAAAACAAAACAACAACCCAAAATCACCATTGTCTTTTGTGGCTATAAACTGTACTTTTAGCAAGACGAGTCAAGGCATTGGGGTGAGATAGTCAGCTAGAGTGTGCCCCCTCATTCCTTCCCCTTTGCAGCCTGAATGATCAACAAAATCTTACTTGAATCTGAGGTCTTTTTATCACTAAAAGGAGCGATCATTTCTAATCATTCCAGGAAAAGGCAGATCCTCACACAGGAAACTGAACTCAGATGGTGGCACCAGACAGAAGAGGAACTCCAGTCTCCTTCTCTGCTTCCTTCTTTATTTAGCAGGTTCATCTGAACTTTCGAGAAGACAGCTGTCCCAGCTTCTGCTCTGAGGCCAAGGCTACTGCGATGGCACTGACCAAGCTGAGGCCGCCCCCACTCCGGATACGGTGCGCCACGAGCCCTCCTGATCAAGTCATATCTTATAAATGAGATTTTATAGGATCATGTTACTCTCTCTGTTTATTTCTGTTGTACTCCCCAACCTGTGGCAAGGGCTGGTCGAAAGAATCCAGGCTGGTCTCAGCTGCCCTGAGTTGGAGGGTGGGGGCAATGAGTGAGAAATTCCAAGGGAAAATCGAGTCACACCCTCCACAGAGATTCTCCTTTCATGCTAAGCTTGAAGGAGTTGGCTTTAATTCGGTAGGAAAGGAGTCAGGGAAGCTCGAGTCTCAGGGGAACCAAGCAAGACACTTAGAAGGGGTCTCAAGCCCATAGGCTAAGCCCCGAGCCAGATTACCAAAATTTGAAAATAAGATGAAGGCTGATATGTAGCAAGGAGAGCTGATGTTGTTGCCCATCTCGTGGGCTGTATGGAGCACATTTTGTACCTATTTTACCAGGAGATGAAGTGGATTAGCCAATAGGTGGTGGGGATGAACCTGCCTTTGGGACAGAGTGGCTTCATCTGTGGGTAGAATGGATCCAGAGAAGTTGAAAATCAAGCAGGTTTCCCATATATCACCTACATGTGTTTTGGGGAACAGGGAAGAGATCGACTGAAAAAGAGAACAAATACACAAGTGAAATAGAAATAAAAACTAAAGGCGACTGGGCTTGGTGGCTTAGCCTGTAATCCCAGCACTTTGGGAGGCTGAGGTGAGTAGATTGCCTGAGTGGGTTTGAGACCAGCCCGGGCAACTTGGCGAGACCACATCTCGACAATAAATTAAAAAATTAGCCAGGCGTGGTAGCGCGCACTTGTAGTTCCAGCTACTTGGAAGGCTGAGGCAGAAGGATGGCTGGCCGTGAGGGTGTCACTGCACTCCAGCCTGGGCGACAGGGTGAGACTCCAACTCAAAAAAAAAAACCACAAGCCGGGTTTGGTGGCTTAGCCTGTAATCCCATGCTTTGGGAGGCTGAGGTGAGTGAATTGCCTGAGCCCACGGGTTCGAGACCCGCCTGGGCAACTTGGCGAAACCTCATCTCTACAACAAATCAAAAATTAGCTGGGCGTGGTAGCGCGCGCCTGTAGTTCCAGCTACTTGGAAGGCTGAGGCGGAAGGATCGCTGGCGCCCAGCAGGTCGAGGCTGCGGTGGCTGGGAGCGGCCACTGCACTCCAGTCTGGATGAGAGAGTGAGACTCCAACTAAAAAACAACAACAACAACAACAAAAACTAAAAGCATTTGTCCAAGGTTTGTTTCTCTGTCCCCTCTCACCTCAGGGGTCAAAGTCATGGTGGTCCCAGGAAGCCCCTAGAGGCAAGAAGACCTGTATCAGGGTGGGGACTGGCACAGCTCTGTCTTTTGAAGAGAAACTGACGTAATTTCCAAATGCCCAAAGGAATGTGCCCTTACAGAGACCTAATGTTGGAGCTGCTCTATTTAGCAAGCACAGCAGCGGCCCAAACACCCTTGACACCTCCACCATCTGGCCTTCTGCTCCATAGAGCAACTTTCCCAACTTGAATATGGATCTCACAAAACCAATGCACTCGCCCAACGGTTCTCAGGCCTGCATGATCTTAGAATCACCCGCAGAGTTTTTAAACACACCCATGCCTGGGCCCCTCCACCAGAGAGTCTGATTTAATCATTCAGGGGTAGGACCTAGGCGTGGATATGCTTTCAAAGCTCCCCAGGTGATTCTAACGTGCAACCAGAGTCAGGAACCTTCATATTATACAACAGGAAAGGCCCTCAGGCTCTCACTCAGATCCTAGTTACTCTTAATTTATATATACTTCTAACAGTCCAGTTGTCTGGCTTTCTGGCTGTTTTAAGATTAAAAGCAATACTTTTAGGAGGGGAGAGAAAGGCTGCTAATGAAAAGCCACTAAAGGCAGCAAGACATAACACATGAAAAGTCTGATCACAGAGCAGAGATAGAAAACCTATAAAAAGCAAGCACAGCACTCCACCTCTCCCTACTCCAGGAAATCCTATTGGGGGGGCCTGAGGGGATGGATCACTTGATAGGGAGGAGGAAGCTTGAGGGCTGCAGCATGAGGAGTGAGTGATGAATATTGACTGTATAGGAGGTGTAAGGCAAGTGTTGGCAGCCGCCACAAACATTGTCTCAAGTAGTTATCACAGCCCTGTGAGATAAGTATTATTAGCCCATTTTATAGACAAAGAAACCAAGACTCGGGGAAGATTACTGGCTTGCTGAAGCTGCACCAGTAGTGAGCTGCAAAGCTGAGATTTGAATGTCAAACGTTGGTCGGTTTGACTCCGAAGTGCACATATGTTTGAAAGTGCCGTATCTGCCTGTTCAGCACAAAAGCTGATTTTCTAAGGATGACCCAAAGTCTAGAGTTGGATCATCCTCAGTATCCAGCTGTTCAAGATGTTCGCTTTTGGAATAATTACACATGTACACACACACATACATGACTATGTGCTTTTTAACAGTGATGAAAGAATTGGGTATCCATCCGGGAAATAAATAAATAAATAATGTGAGTTGTTTCCCAGCACACACCATTCACCAAAATGAATACCAGATGGATAAAGATGGAAATGAAACCATAAAGGTACTAGAAGAAAATATAAGCGAATATTTTATCATCTTAGGATGAGGAAGAACTTTCTAAACATGTCAACAAAAGCAGAAACCATAGAGGAAAAGATTGATAGATTTGACTACAAAAAAAATTAAAAACTTCTGTACATCAAAAACCACCATAAATTGAAAAAATATTCAACCTCACTAGCATTCAAAGAAAGGCAAATTAAAACAGCAATGAGAGGCTTTTTTTTGTTGTTGCTGATCAGATTGGCAATGATTAAAAAGAATGATAATACTGAGAGTTGGCATGGGTGAGGGGAATTCAGCACTCACCCACTGTTGGAGGGAGTGTAAACTGGTACAATCTTTTTGGAAGGCATTTCAGCAATATATATGAAAAAAGCCTAAGAAAGTACATACCTTTGACTCAGGAATTCCATCTGTAAAAATTTATAGAAAGGACAAACACACACACACACATACACACACACATACACACACACACGCACACACACATACAAAATGTGTGCAAGGATTTTATTCATTGATGTACTGTTCAGAATATTGGAAAACTGGAAGAAACCTGAAAGTTTAACAAAAATGAATTTGTCAAATAAATTATGCTATATATATATATATATATATATATATATATATATATATATATATATATATACACACACAAAGCAATACTATGTAGTTAACAAAAATGATGCTGTGTAGACAGACCAATGGAACAGGATGGAAAGTCCAGAAAGAAACCCAAGTAAATGTAAGAATTTGGTCTATAAAAAGGATCAAATCAGCGAGGCAAAGCAGATTGTTTTTTAAATAGGGCCTTGCTCTGTTGCCGAGGATGGAGTGTCATGGTGCAGTTAGAGCTCACTGCAGCCTCAACTTCCTGGGCTCAAGTGATCCTCCCACTTCAGCCTCCTAAATAGCAAGGACTATATAGGCCCTTGCTACCATGTCTCAATGATTTGCTGATTTTTCTTTTCTTTTCTTTTTTTTTTTTTGGAGAGACAGGGTCTTTCATGTTGCCCCAGCTGGTCTTGAATTCCTTGCCTCAAGTGATTCTCTTGCCTCTACCTGCCAAAGTGTTGGTATTATAGGCATGAGCCACTGTGTCTGGCCAAAGACAGATTTTTAAATAAATGGTGTTCGGCTAACTGGAAAAAAATAGAGCCGGGCTTGGTGGCTCAGCCTGTAATCCTGTGCCTTTGGGAGGCTGAGGTGAGTAGATTGCCTGAGCCCACGGGTTCGAGAGCCGCCTGGGCAACTTGGTGAGACCTCATCTCTACAATAAATCAAAAATCAGCCGGGCGTGGTAGCACGTGCCTGTAGTTCCAGCTACTCGGAAGGCTGAGGCTGAAGGATTGCCGGAGCCCAGCAGGTCAAGGCTGCGGTGGCCGGGAGCAGCCACTGCACTCCAGTCTGAGCGACAGAGTGAGACTCCAACTCAAAAAAAAAAAAAGAAGCTGTACCAATATTTCACAGAGTACACCAGGATAAACTTCAAGTGGATCAAAGATATAAACGCAGAAAATAAAACCATAAAATTACTAGAAGACCAAGAGTGGTGGCTCACGCCTGTAATCTCAACACTTTGAGAGGCTGAGACAGGCAGATTGCTTGTGCTTAGAAGTTCAAGACCAGCCTGGGCAACACAGTGAAACATCATCTCTAAAAAAAAATTGGCTGGGTGTGGTGGCGTGTGCCTCTAGTCTCAGCTACTTAGGAAACTGAGGCGGAGGGATTGCCTGAGCCCAGGAGGTCCATCTTGGGTGACAGAGTGAGACTCTGACTAAAAATAAAAAAAGATTATTAGAAGAACAACAGAATTCTTATAATCTTTGAGTAGTGAAGACCTTTCTAACTGATTCAAAATCAAGAAATCATAAAATAAAACTGACAAATACATTTACATAAAAATCTTAAAATTCCTTCATGACAAAAACACCATAAGCAAAGTGAAAAAACAAATGACTAACTGAAAAAAAATTACAGCTCGTTTCACAAAAGGCCAATCACCCTAATACATAATTTGTTCCCATAAATCAAGACCAATAACCCAATAGAAAAAGTACTCATTTTCAGACAAAAAAGACCAGGCATATGAATGCCTTTTAAGTATATGAAAAAACACTTAACCTCATTTACAATAAAAGGAGAACACATTATAAAGGAGTTGCAATGATACACTCTTTTCACCTACCGGATTTGTACATATCCAAGATTTACTCAGTTGCAGGAGTTGTCGGGAAATAGGCATCCTCATTCATTGCTGGTGGGAGTCCAAAACGGTACATCCTTATGAAGGGCAATCTGATGTTTTCTGTTGGTGTCACTATATTTACCCCTTGATTCGCCCGTCAGTTCTAGTCACAGAATTTTTCCTGCAAATATATTTGCACATATACAGAAATGACATAAGTATTATGATAGCATTGTTCAGAATAGCAAAAGATTGGAAATAATTCACATGTCCAACTATACAGAATTAGTTCGATATCATAGTCCCTCCACACCATGAAGTACCAAGGGGCTTTTTGTGTACTGATATGGAAAATTCTCCATTATATACTATTAACTCAGGTTTGTTTTTGTTTTTGTTTTTGCTTTTGAGTTGGAGTCTCACTCTGTCGCCCAGGCTGGAGTGTAGTGGCACGCTCGCGTCAACCTGCTGGGCTCTGGCAATCCTTCCGCCTTAGCCTTCCAAGTAGCTGGAACCACAGGCGCACGCCACCATGCCTGGCTAATTTTTTATTTATTGTAAAGACGAGGTCTCGCCAAGTTGCCTGGGCTGGTCTCGAACCCGCGGGCTCACACTATCCACTTGCTGCGGGCTCCCAAAGTGCGGGGATGACAGGCTGAGCCACCGAGCCTGGCCTGGTGTGTTTTTTAAAGCAAGATGCCAGAGGGGTGAGAGGGTTGAATAGGTAGACACAGAGGATTTTTAGGGCAGTAAAAATACTCTGTACAAGCCGGGCTCGGTGGCTCAGCCTGTAATCCCACGCTTTGGGAGGCTGAGGTGAGTGGATTGCCTGAGCCCACGGGTTCGAGACCCGCCCGGGCAACTTGGCAAGACCTCATCTCTACAATAAATCAAAAATCAGCCAGGCATGGTAGCGCGTGCCTGTAATTCCAGCTACTCGGAAGGCTGAGCGGAAGGATCGCCGGAGCCCAGCAGGTCGAGTTTGCGGAGGCCAGGAGCAGCCCCTGCACTCCAGTCTGGGCAACAGAGTGAGACTCCAAAAAAAACTCTGGGCTCCAGAGACTCCAAAAAACTCTGGCTTCCAGAGACTCCAAAAAAAAGTCTGGGCAACAGAGTGAGACTCAAAAAAAAAAAAATACTCTGTACAATTCTATGATGGTAGATACATGCCATTATACATTTGTGCAAGTCCATACTATACACCAAAGGTGAACCCTAATGTAAACCACGGGCTTGAGTGATAATGATGTGACAATACAAGTTCATCAGTTGTAACAAATGTGTCACTCTGGTGGGGACCGTTGATCATGGAAAGCTATGCATGTGTGGGATGTGGCATACGGAAAATCTCTGTAGCTTCCTCTCAGTTTTGCTGTAAACCTAAAACTGCTCCAAAAAAAAAAGTCTTAAAAAAAATCAAAGTGCCACATAATGTGCACAGTGTGTTAACTTCTGAGTAAGATAGGACAGGGAATATATATTTGCATTTGCTTGTTTTTTCAAAAAGAAGTACTGTAACTATGAAAGGTGGTAAGCTGTGGGGAGGGAAAAATCAGAGAACCAGCTGAATGGGGACATGGGTAGGAGCAAGAATTGTCAGTGTATGCTTTTGATGTTTTGATTTTTGAGCTATGTGAAAGCATTGTCTATTTTAAAAACAATATTAAGCCGGGCTCAGTGGCTCAGCCTGTAATCCCGCGCCTTTGGGAGGCTGAGGTGAGTGGATTGCCTGAGCCCATGGCTTCGAGACCCGCCTGGGCAACTTGGCGAGACCTCATCTCTACAATAAATCAAAAAATCAGCCGGGCATGGTAGCGCGTGCCTGTAATTCCAGCTACTCGGAAGGCAGAGGTGGAAGGATCACTGGAGCCCAGCAGGTGGAGACTGCGGTGGCCGGGAGCGGCCACTGCACTCTAGTCTGGGCGACAGAATGAGACTCCAACTCAAAAAAAGAAAAAAGACAATATTAATGGCCAGGCATGATGGCTCACAGCACTTTGGGAAGCTGAAATGGGAGGATTTCTTGTGCCCAGGAGTTCAAGACCAGCCTGGACAACATAGCTAGACCTCATCTCTACAAAAAAATAAAAAATATTAGCCAGGCGTGGTGGCATGCCTGTAGTCTCAGCTACTCGGAAGGCTGCGGCAGAAGGATCATCTGAGCCCAAGAGATTGAGGCTACAGTGAGCCGTGACCGTGCCGCTGCATTCCAGCCTGGGAACCAGACCTTGACTAAAAATAATAATAATAATTTAATATATAATGATGCAGATTCATTTGTGTTGACACAGATTTTCAAAATGAATTTTGTGCATAAAGTAGGTCACAGAAATATATATAGACTAATCCCAATTTTGTTTTTTAAAATATCATATTTATGTGGTCCTAGTCATCTATGTTGGAAAATAGGAAAGTCTAGAAAGATATATTCTAAAATATTGATAGTGGTTATCTCTAGTTGGTAGGATTTAGGGTTATTTCATTTTAATTATTTTTTCTTTTTATCTGTATTTTCTAATTTTTGTAAAAATGATCATGTTCCATTTTTATAATTATGAAAATAAAGAAAAAAATTTTACCTCAAGTAAGCCTCAAGGAAAAATAATAATCAGAAAAGATATTTGCAGCATGACAAAGAATTTAATATTCTTACTATATAAAGAAATCACATAAAATAAGGAAAAAAAAAGACTGTTCCAGAAAAAACCCATATATACAATACGATAAATAAATGCTTTTACACTTATACAATGTATTATTAGAAAGCAATAAAATGATAATATTGAACATCATTTAATGACAAGGATAGAATAGTCATTATATATTAAGGAAAAGCAGGTTAGCAAATAGTGTTGTTTTAATAAAAATGTATCATACCAAACTTACAGACTTTGTTCAATGTGTGTATTTATGTATAGATATAAATATTTGCACAGAATACAATCTGTAAGGCTAGGTACTGAAATGATATAGATAAGACTTCTGAATGGTAAGATTGCAGTGTTTAATACTTCTTGTCTAAACTTAAATTTTTCTGCAATGAAGTGGTTACTTGTAAAATGTAAGAGAAAATATTACTTATAATATTGCCTTGTGAAAAATTTAGCCACAAGTCCTCACTTACTTGTGGCTAATAATGAAAAACTCAAAACAAACTAAATGTATAACAACAGGCATTAAAGATGACATGGGGTTCATGGGATAATTTTAATCACAAATAATTACCTTATAGAAAAATGTTTATTAATGTGAAAGATTCGGGGATGTGAAGAAACATACCTTACACATATACAAAGCAATGTATATAAAATGACTCCATTAAAAAATAAAAAATGCATATGCTTAGAAAAATATGGGGAGGAAACACACTAAAGTATTTTGTTTGCTGTTGTACTCCTGGGTGGTGGAATTACAGATATTGTTTTGGTTTTTTTCTTTTTTATGATCAGGATTTTCTTAATTCTCTACAATAAACAATCCCTTCTAAAATAACAAAATAAAAATCACTAAGTTATTTTTTGAGGCTTTTTTTAAAAAGGCACTTCAAGAAACAAATCCTAAACTGTCTAAAACTTGATCTACCCAAAAAGAGCAACATGAGTAAGAGATTCTGGCTGACGTAGGCTATTTCCATCCACTGATGACAAAGAGAAGTCAAGCATGGCCTCGGTCCTCAGCTGAGATGGCTATCCCCCCTCTTTCCTTCCCTTGGGTCTCTCTTGACCATAGGCTGTCGGCCGCCATGCTGTGTACAATAAAACTGCCCGCCAGTATATGAAGGCGGAATGCTGCAACAAGGCAGGGCTTCCCGAGAATCAGTGGTCCACCCACTTGCCTTCCGGCAGGTAAGTTAATGGACTTGTGGAGCCAAAAGGTGGTTGGAGGGCAGCATGGCTGATGAGGTGGCCAAGGCACAAAGGTCTCTGTAAAGACCATTCCTGGCCCAGACCCACTTTTTGGCTGCTTCTGCTATCGCCTCCTTGGCCATCTTAGTCTTGTTGCTGAGTCCATTAAAAGGAAGGAGCAGCTACAAGGTGAGTTGTCTGTCAGATGGCCCCCTCCAAAGTCCCAGGGTAAGAAGGTGGGTTCTGAGGTCCAGGCAGCCCCCAGGTCCTGTGTGTCTCCTGAGAGTTTATTGCAACAGCCTCCTAACTGGCCTCTTGCCCTCAATCCCTGTCCTGTCCAATCCATCTTCCAAGCCTTTGCCTCCCTTCTTGAAATATAGCTAATTATTTTATTCCTGGGATCAAAACACTTTATCTGAAAATCAGTGCTTCTCAATCAAGTACACCAACAATAGACAAAAGAAATGCTGTAAGTTCCCTCAGGGGACTGCATAGCCTGAAGCTCCTGCCAGCACACCCAAACTCTCTTTGAAGTCTCCTGTTTTCACTTAAAAATTCATAAGAATTTTGCATTCTACTCCATGATATATCTGAATTTCTTTTAATATGAAGACGTTTAAAATTACTCACCTCAAGGAAAACTGATGCTCCTGAAAGAAATAATGTGTTTATCTGGAGGCTTCAAGTATCCTCTCTGGAGAATTGTCTACAGGAAAAAATCCAAACTCCTGACATGCAAGGTTCTTTACTATTTTGCCCTCACAAACCTTTCTGCTTTTCTCCTACTCCTCTGTACACTTTCCAGACTCTGGGCCACCTGGACTCTTGTCATTTCCTGATATGCCAGCTTCTTCCCAGTCCCTCTGATTTTGCTTCCTGCGGGACCACACACTCTGTCAACAACCCACCATCCCTAAAAGCCTCAAGGGAATCAAACACCACCTTCCACATGAAACCTTCTCTGATCGCCCTTAATAGATATGTGAGGTGCAATGGAAACATTTTGGAATCAGAAGGCCGATGTTCAAATCCTGGTCCAACTCTTGTCAGTGGACACATTACCTACCTTCTCTTAGATCTCATTTGTACCATGGGGAATAATTATGCCTCCCTCAAAGGGCTGTTCTAGGGATTAAAATAAGATGCAGGCGGTTGTGTGTGCCTGGCACATACTCCCTTCCACTCCCCCATGTCCTATGGCACTTTATTTATACCCCCCAAGTAGAGAGCGCACGTTTACATAGACATTGTTTCTAGGTTGGTTTATTTCACCTAAATAGATCAGTGGTTTCCAATGTCCCAAAAAGCTTCTTGTAGTACTCCCACGATCCCATGGCTTGGAAGATTTTGGTTATTAAACCAAATACATTTATGAAATAATAGCCTGCTTTTCTAAGTGTTTGAGCCTATTAAGCTTTTTCAACATTGAGAGCACTCCCAGGCTTTTCTCTCATAGCTTACTCTAGGGACTTGGGGTTGGGAGCCACCCACCAAGGCCATAAACACCTTGAGACTACAGCTCTGTCTCCACACTTCCCACAGCACCTTACTCAGTGCCTAGCGCTTAGAACACACCTAGTAACTGCTTGTGGCATAAACAAGAAGTTTCACACACAGGACAGGGAGAAAGCCCTCTCCAAATGAGCCGGCTGGTGTGCAGAAAGGGGTCATTGTTATGGGAGGCAGAGCTGGAGGCGAGCCCTGCTCCCTCCATCCACCCGGAGCAGCACCCCCAATTACACCAGCTGGCCTCCAACTTCTGCGTGTGAGCCGATTAAAAAGCACCCTCTCTTCAGTGTCTGGAAACTCCTGCAAGGAAAGTTTGCTGCCCAAAGTTGGCTTTTGACTAGAGTCTTAATAAGAGGCCTCAGCAGGCTGTGGTTAGAGAGACAATGTCACTTAGAGGAGCAGCTTGAAGCGGCAGTTAGGAAAAGAATTATTTTAATGAATACATTTCCTTTCAATTGTATGGGAATATCAAGATCCCATTAGAATGGGGAAGCAATTAGAACTAATAAAGATGAATGCACAGTGCTCCGTGCGTGCGGAATAACAAGCAGCCAACAAAGGGACTCCGGAGAGCCCGCTCTAATCCAAGTGAACCAGCGGCCAGCAGAGGGGAAACGGCTCTGTTCAGCTGCTCAAAGCCCCTGTGTCCTGCACATTCTGATCACGGCCAGCAAATGGCGTGAGTTAGGCCTCAGAGGTGGGGGTTGGGCCCCAGCCGCCCACTGGCCCGGACTCTTGGGGATTGAGATGGGCTGTTGGCAGCCCCTTGGCAACAGCCATTCAGACCAGGGCCCTGGCTCCTGGCCAGGCTCTCGCCTGCCCCTCGCACTGGGCCTCATTGTGTCCAGGTGGCAAATGCCTTCTCACCAACTCTCCTCCGAGGTTTAGAGAGGGGGTGGGACAGTGGAAGAGGGAGAAGCCGGTTTGAATGAGTAGGGGGGCCCTCTGCCCCCTGCCTCTCCCCCTCCCCCGCTGGCCAGGGTCTGCTCCTCCTCTGGGTTTGGTGTTATGTTACAGACACTGGTGAGTCACGGGCAGCCAAACACAGAAGTACTGTTGCTTACACAATTACTCTTCAAACAGTAACAAACAATTTTCATTACCCAAGTCAGATCGAATCATCCGCCTGGCCATCCTGCCTCAGTCCCAGCCCCACAAACAGGACCCAAAGCCTCACACACTGCCGTTCTGCTCTGACAAAACCGGCCTTCATTCTGCCCTGGCCTAGGGATAATGGACGAATCTCTTCCTCTGATCTCTTCTTTTGAGCCGGATCAGCTGCATGGCTGTCAAGACGGTCAGGAGAAATAGGGAAGACATAAGCACCTGTGCATTGTGGGGCCCACTCAGATCTGGGTGACATGTTACTCAGCACCTGAGCAAAGAAAGTATTCGAGAGTCTGGAGGACTCTGTTGCCGAGTTTAGAAGGAATCCAACAAGATAACCCTGGCTCCCCACCAAAGTATTCACTGGCCTCAAATGGAGTGTCAGTACTTGACATTTCTTTATTTAATCTTTTTTGGCCAGACAGTTTTTTCAACCAGGAATGTGCAAGCTATTCCGAAACGTCTGTATAAGAGGCCAGTCACCCTCATTACTGGGATTTTTCCACCACTCCGCTTTAAAAAAAAAAGTCTGTAACATTTTATATTTGTTTCTTAATGGTAGAGCACTTTAAAAGCATGTTTACATTTATAATCTTAATTGAACTTCAAAATAACCCTGTGGGGATGGGCACATCAAGAGCTGTCAGGTCTAAAGATGAGGAAATAGTGGCCTAGAGAGGTTCAGTGTCCTGTACAAGGTCACAGATGGGTGAGTAACGATCTAGTTCAGTGCTGTGTCCTAGGACACCTTCTCCACATCTCCACAGAGTGCTAGACATTCCAGGATGGTTTATCCTGCAGTTTTGCTTTTTCTAGTATAACACCCTTGAAAATACTAAACTGACTTCCACATACTAAGCTGAACTAAGCACGTGGGCTTTCGAAGATTCTAGTCTAGGCTACAAAGAATCATCTCTCAAGAAGAGTCCATTCCAATAATCATTAAAGAAACTGTTTTGCCATCTCCCAACCAAAGAGATAAGCCTTTCCTCCCTTTTAATAGTTTAGGTAAGGATTGTTGTAAAAGTCGGCCTGTCCAGTTACATGGTCAGTACCACATGATCGTTCTGGTCCCTTCCATTATAACACTGTAACATCTAGGCAAGCTGTAAAGCAAAGTTCATTGACCTCTCTTACTCCTCACCATCTCCCATAAAGGTCTAGTCCTTCAATTTTGATTTCTTTATTTTTATAATTTTGTGGTGTAATTTATATCCTATGAAACGCATAGTTATTAAGAATACAGTTTGATAAGTTTTGACAAATGTATACCTACATCCAAATCAAAATGCAGAACATTTCCATCACCACATAAAGTTCCTGGATGCACCTTTCTTTTTCTTTTTTTTTGAGTTGGGGTCTCACTCTGTTGCCCAGACTGGAGTGCAATAGCCGCTCCTGGTCACCACAGCCTTGACCTGCTGGGCTTTGGCGATCCTTCCACCTCAACCTTCCAAGTAGCTGGAACTACAGGCGCGTGCTACCACACCCGGCTAATTTTTTGATTTATTGTAGAGATGAGGTCTCGCCAAGTTGCCCAGGCGGGTCTCGAACCCGCGGGCTCAGGCAATCCATTCACCTCGGCCTCCCAAAGCGCTGGGATTACAGGCTGAGCCACTGAGCCCGGCCTGGATGCACCTTTTCAGTCAACTCTACTCCAAGCCTTCACTGTCCTAATTTCTTTTTTTTTTTTGAGTTGGAGTCTCACTCTGTTGCCCAGACTGGAGTGCAGTGGCCGCTCCTGGCCACCACAACCTCAACCTGCTGGGCTCTGGCGATACTTCCGCCTCAGCCTTCCAAGTAGCTGGAATTATAGGCAAGTGCTACCACGCCCGGCTGATTTTTTGATTTTATTATAGAGATGAGGTATTGCTGCCCAGGTGGGTCTCGAACCCGCGGGCTCAGGCAATCCACTCACCTCAACCTCCCAAAGGCGCAGGATTACAGGCTGAGCCACCAAGTCCAGCTCACTGTCTAATTTCTTTCTTTTTTTTTTTTTTTGAGTTGGAGTCTCACTCTGTCGCCCAGACTGGAGTGCAGTGGCCGCTCCCGGCCACCGCAGCCTCGACCTGCTGGGCTCCAGTGATCCTTCCGCCTCAGCCTTCCGAGTAGCTGGAATTATAGGCGCACGCTACCACGCCTGGCTAATTTTTGATTTATTGTAGAGATGAGGTCTCACCAAGTTGCCCAGGCAGGTCTCGAACCCGCAGGCTCAGGCAATCCACTCACCTCAGCCTCCCAAAGCGCGGGATTACAGGCTGAGCCACTGAGCCTGGCTTGTCCTAACTTCTATCACCATAGATTAGTTTAACCTGCCTTGATCATTGGATAAATGGAATCATATTATATGTATAATCTTTTATATCTTTTTTCCTTCAATCAACATAATGTCTGCCAGATTCATCCATGTTGCAGTTTGTTCATTTTTTTTTCATGAGTAGTATTGTTATTCATTAAGCTTTTAAAATCCAGCTGGTTATTATTGCTGGTTTGTCCCTCAAAATTCTTTCCATTCAATATATCCTCCTCATGTTCCTTTTCATGCATATATCTCCTGTACATTTCCCTAGCAAAGCTTGCTGTGAGGATAATATGCAAGTGGACTATCTCTAGT
Organism: Cephalopachus bancanus; assembly: GCA_027257055.1. NCBI lineage: Eukaryota > Metazoa > Chordata > Mammalia > Primates > Tarsiidae > Cephalopachus > Cephalopachus bancanus. The sequence goes on along the minus strand of JAPVLO010000098.1, from coordinate 1,634,920 downwards.
ACTATCCTTTTAAGTAGGGGTGATTCTCTCTACCGTCCACAAAAACAGATAACCAGGCTGTCCAGTATAGTGATCATACGTACAAGCTTCACAGTAGACAGATCTGGGTTTTCATTTCTGGTCTACCACTTAACAGATGGGTGGTTTGGGGCAGGTGATTTAACCTCTCTGTGACTGTTTTCCCATTTGTAAAATGAGGATAATAATACCTTCCTAATAGGGATTTGTGAGGACTAAATTATATTGTACATAAAATGTTTGGCACAATGGAAACTAATAATAGCCTCAAGCTAGACTATAATAAACGCCTTCTGCTTCGTTCACATACTTTCAGTTTTTGTAAGTTGTATAATATAAATGGGTATATATTTTCAAAAGTTTGCAGACATTTTCATGTTTCTATCTAGAAAAATCTGTCATATATTTACTTAAAATAAATGTTATTTCCTAAGAAAAAAATGCTTTCCATCATTTATTCACTGACAATTATATACTGAGCACTGACTATTAGACGCTCTTCTAAAGCACTGAAGACATGGCCCTACATTTTAGGATGTTTGGTCTGGGGAGGGTAAAAAACAAGAAATACATATAAAATACAGAGTATGACAAATGGTAATAATAATAATAAACATCTATTAATGTAGTGGTTAAGAGCATGATCTCTGGGTCCAGCGTGGTGGCTCAAGCCTGTAATCCCAGCACTTTGGAAGGCAAGGCGAGAGGACTGCATGAGTTCAGCGGTTCGAGACCAGCCTGGGCAACTTGGTAAGACCTTGTCTCTACAATATGTCAAAAAATTAGATGGGCATGGTGGCATGCTCCTGTAGTTTCAGCTACTTGGAAGACTGAGGCAGAAGGATCACCTGAGGCCAGCAGGTTGAGGCTGCGGTGGCCGTGAGCATGCCACTGCACTCCAGGCTGGGCAACAGAGTAAGACCCTAACTCAAAAAAACCCCCAAAACAACAACAAAAAAACCATGGTCTCTGGATTTACACTACATGGGTTCAAATCCCAGCTGTATGATATTGGACAAGTTACTTAATCACTTTGTGTTCTACCTCACCTGTAAAATGGGGATAATTCCACTTACCTAGCAAGGGCTACAGTATTACCTAGCAAGGGCTACAGTATCTATGAGCATACAAACAAATTCGATAATTAATAGCTAATAATTATTGAATACTCAATATGTGCCAAGCACTGTGTTAAATACTGATGTGCATTACTTCACATAATCTCCACAGTGCTGTTCCTACTATTATGCCCATTTTACTGATAAGGCAACTGAAGGCAGAGGTTTGAGTAATTTGCTCAAGATTACACTAGTAAAGTGTGCCATAGAAAGGACACTCATCTATAACATGGGGATAATAGTGATAGCATTTAATGAGAATGAGGCAAATGAATATTTGAAAAGTGCTTAGAACACAGCCTAGCACATAAGGCCTATATATGTGAATGTTAAATAAATACAAATTGCTATGGTGATTCAGTAAGTAACTTCCATGCATAGCGACTAAGTAAGACTTTGGAAAGGTGATATTTAAGCTGGGCCCAAAATAATAGACAGGATCTGGAGAGATGGAGGTGACAGAGAGGGCACTTCAGACAGGGAGGGAGGGAAGAAGGAAGGGAGGGAGGGAAGAAGGGAGGGAGGGAAGAAGGAAGGGAGGGAGGGAAGAAGGAAGGGAGGGAGGGAAGAAGGAAGGGAGGGAGGGAAGAAGGAAGGGAGGGAGGGAAGAAGGAAGGGAGGGAGGGAAGAAGGAAGGGAGGGAGGAGGGAGGAAGGGAGGAGGGAGGAGGGAGGAAGAGGCAAGAAGTGAGAGAAAGCCCAGAGTGAGTAAAAATAAAAATTAAAAACACACACAAAATACATGGGACATAGAGTAGTTAAGTTTGACTAGGGCAAAAAAACTGCCCTTTTCTCCAACCAGTCACTATTCCTGCCCGTTGAACTTCTTCAGTATATCTTATTATTTTCCTCTTATCCCCATAGAATCGGCAGTCCTTATCGCCTCTTCATAATTATCCACTGAATAATATTTATCGAGTGCTTCTATGTACCAGGCACTGCTCTAGGCAGTGGGATACACCTCAGTGAACAGGCCGGGTCTCAGTTACTATTTTGCACTATAATAATCCTCCAAACTGGATTCTCAGCTTATGGCTGGCCCAACTCCAATCCATCCTCCACACAGCCACCTGAATGTGAAGACGCCGGCTGGACACTCCCTTGCTTAAATCCCCCTGTGGTATTTCCCCATCTTGTCCAGAATAAATTTCAATCTCCCTAGCATCCTACGCGAGGCCCTTCCCTCATCGGTCGGCAGTCTTATCTGCCAGCCTTCATCCCTTGCCTTCTGCATTCGAGCCCACAGTAAAACATTCTAAATCCGGGATACACACACTTATAAATAAGCACTTGCTTAAAGAACGTGGCGAGAACTCCATCCCTATCTCATCCCTTGTACACGGAAACAATTCCCTCTGCATGCCTTGAATGGGAAAGCCTTGGATGCAGTCCTCTGACCCCAACTCTTAGAGCCTAAAAGCCAGCACAGGTGGCACACAACCACTCTGCCACCTCTACCTAGAGCCCGGCAAATACCCCAAACCTGCGGAGCCGGAAGAGGAGGGGCTTCGCGTGGCACTGAAGCCGCCATCTTGGTTGAGGTGGCCGGAAGTGGCCGGGCGCGCGGGCGCAAACTGAGGCTGCGCGGCGGCGGCGCCGCAGGTCCTGGCCGCCGGCTGCGTTTCGGCAGCGCTCACGGCTTCAGTGCTGTGCCGCCCAGCCTCCGCAAAGCCCTGTCTGCCAGCCCTCCTTGTTCTCCCGCCGCCCCAGCCGCTGTCCAACCCTTCCCCCGGTGGCTCGCACACCCTTCGGCCCGTGTACGCGCTTTGCACCTGCTGCCCGAAACCGTGCCACAGAAGCCCGAGAGCGGGGGTCTCCGGGTCCCTCGGGCCAAGGGGAGAAGGATGGTGGCCGTAAGGGTGAGACCCAGGCCCCGAGCCTCCTCCGACAGGAGAGTCCCAATGAGGACCTTGGCGCCGCGAGGGAGGAGGGGGCCACGGAGCCCGCCGTCACCCTGAAAGGTGGGAGGGCTGTGGCAGCCAAAGCCATGGCTCGGCGCAGGGCCTGCCGCCGCCCGAATCGGACGGTGGCGGAATGGGTGCAGTTCCTGCTGGAGAGACAAGCGGAGTCCCATCACACGCTCCGAGATGGTGAAATGCGTTATCGAGAGACTTGGAGGATCCGATCCCGGAGATCTTCGCAAGGGCCGCAGAGCATCTGCGGTATGTCTTTGGCTTCGAGCTGAAACAGTTTGACCGCAAGCACCACACTTACATCCCGGTCAACAATGTAAAACCTCTTGAGGAGGAGGAGGAGGATCTGGGAGGAGATGGTCCCCGGTTGGGTCTCTTAGTGGTGATCTTGGTCCTCATCTTCACGAAAGGCAATAATGCCAGGGAGGCCCAGGTCTGGGAGATGCTGCGACGGCTGGGGGTGCAGCCCTCAAAGTATCACTTCCTCTTTGGGTACCCGAAGAGACTGAGTGTGGAAGATTTTGTAGCAGCGATATCAATTAGAGGCGGTGTTAGAGGCGGTGCCTCACACCAATCCACTGGAGTATGAATTATCTTGGGGTCCCCGAAGCAACCTCGAAATCAGCAACATGAACGTCCTCGGGTTCGTGGGCAAGTTTCATAAGAAAGAACCCAGCCCTGGCCAGCGCAGCACCGTGAGGCCCTGGCAGACGAGGCCCACAGGGCCAGAGCTGAGGCCAGTATAAGGACTAGGGTCGGCATCCGCCGCTGATGAGGGCCCCGTGGGTATGGAAGCTCCTGTTTGGAGTCGTAAGTAGTATGGGGGGGGGCGAAAGTCGTATTTATGTAGAAATGGTGTAACTTTAGGATTTAGGTTTTGTATCTTGATACATTTTGTTACATTACTATACTGTTAAAATGCTGTTTATAAATGAGATTAGTCTACTTTTTCCTGTATGATTTTGTTGTAAAGTTTTGCTTGTTTTGTAAAGTGAATGGAAAACTTTGCATTTTATCTTGTGACTTTGAACAAATTATGCATCATTGTCATGCTGTGCTTTAATGGTTTGAAGGAACTCAGCAGTCTGATGACCTGGTACCAGGAAAAATAATAACTGATTGATGTCTAGCCTCCCAACACTTTTTGTCTATTGTATATAAAAGAAAAAGACTGACATGTACCTACACTTGCTTAGCTGTTTTAGTATATAGAGAAAAATTAAAATACAGTAAATTTAAAGTATACCCTGTATCTTTTTTTGTGATGCACTATCTGGGGCATTTGGAAATAGAATGCTGAACAAGATAAAGATCTTACATTTTTCAGAATTGGAGAGTGGTAAATGAATCAGAAATAACAGTAGGGAACTGAAGGCTACACAAGGACACCTAACCCAACTGGGTTGATTGGCTTTCCTGAGGTTGCCTATTGTCAGACTTTGGGGAAGGGGAAGAAATAGAGAAAGATGTTGGAGATAGGAAGCTAGATGACTTAAGATCACAGATACTCAACAATGTGGGAAGAAGACCTGATACATAGCAAATCTGGAAAATACCCTGTGCTTGGCAGTGTTCCTGTCCCAGGCCAGTTTGTCGCAGTGCACAAAGATAGTGATTATTAGCACTTTGGCCCGTTCTAGTTCCTTCTCTCAACCTCTACAGGGTTCCCTCTTCTACCAAAATCCCCAAGATCAAATAGGGTAACAATTCTGGATTACATATAGTATATGTCTCCTGCTACCAAGAAGTTCTACCTCGAGATCTGTTCGCTGGCATCAGGAAGCCCAGTACTGTCTCTCATGTTTCTACTTGCTATTTTCCACCTGTCACCTTCCATTTGGAGGAGACCTGTAAGACCTCACATTCTTACTACCCATAAAGAGTCGTCTACAAGCACCTCTGGCCTCTGCATTGCCTGCCACCTTCCATATGAGGGTAAATCCTATAGAAAGAGAACATAGAATAATAGGGGATTTAGAGGAATGGTACCCAATTCAGAACTGGGTATGGGTCCTCATTACCATGTCATCCTCTATAGCTGCCATAAACAAAAGAGCTGCTGGGTTTTTTGGTTTTTTTTCTTTTTTTAAGAAATAAAAGTTTATTTAAGCCAGGCTCAGTGTTTCAGCCTGTAATCCCGTGCCTTTGGGAGGCTGAGGTGAGTGGATTGCCGGGTTCGAGACCCACCTGGGCAACTTGGTGAGACCTCATCTCTATAATAAATCGAAATGAGCCGGGTGTGGTAGCGTGTGTCTGTAGTTCCAGCTACTCGGAAGGCTGAGGTGGAAGGATCTCTCGGCCACTGCACTCCAGTCTGGGCAACAAAGTGAGACTCCAACTCAAAAAAAAAAAAAGTGTATTTAAAAGTAAATTAAAGAGAAGGAAGAAAGGAGATTCACCTCCCCAAGGTGGGGGAGGGGGACCAAAGCCAGGAAGCATGGCCACACCAGACTCTAGCAAGGCAACGGCCCAGCTGCTGTTTTTTTATTGTCGGTTTTTTCTGCTTCCAGTTGTGTCCAAATGATGTCTCTGCATGTGTTAAGGTTGGCATGGAATACAGATTACTTTGGGGCATAGACTAGGGATCCAACAAATCAGATTGGGCCCAAAACCTATCAGCTTATGGGCAAAAAAGCTCTCTGGAGGTTAAAAATATGACTTCTGAGCCGGGCTCGATGGCTCAGCCTGTAATCCCACGCCTTTGGGAGGCTGAGGTGAGTGGATTGCCTGAGCCCGTGGGTTCGAGACCCGCCTGGCCAGCGAGACCTCATCTCTACAATAAATCAAAAAATCAGCCGGGCGTGGTAACGCATGCCTGTAATTCCGGCTACTTGGAAGGCTGAGGCGGAGGGATCGCCGGAGCCCAGCAGGTCGAGGCTGCGGTGGCCGGGAGCGGCCACTGCACTCCAGTCTGGGTGACAGAGTGAGACTCCAACTCAAAAAAAAAAAAAAAAAAAAAATATGACTTCTGGGTAGTTTCTAATTCGTTAAACAAACAATATTGAGTGCCTATTCTGTGCCAGCATCTTTGATGGACACCATAGCTGTTAAAATGGGAAGATTGGCTTTGTGTTCAAAAAGCAGTAACAGTGATAATTTCTTACATTTGTATTTTCTCACAGTGGCTGAGAAGTCAGCAGTATATGCACCTGAGGGTCAGCTTACATGGTGATTTGCCTAAGGCCTTTTGGTCAGTAAAACACAGTATGGAGTACCAAGACTATTACCTAAGTCTCTTGCCCTCCAATCTGGTATGTTTCATTCTAGCACATTGTTCCCCATTCCTAGCCTTCAATTTTAGTTATCACAATTCCAAGAAACGAGTGAGGCATGTGTAATTGCCTACAGTCACCGCTGCAGTCCTTAAGGAAGTAAGATAAAGTAGAAACCTCCCTATTTTACTGGTGACAGAGGTGGCTTTGCTCAAAGTCAAACATGCAATACACGGCAAAGACAGGACTAACAAGTACATCTATTAAACATCTACTATAGGCCAAAGACTTCTTTTTTTCTGCTTTTCACAGTCACATTGCAAAGCAGATATTACTAAATAGCTCCATTTTAATGATGATAAAGATAGTAGTATTTGCCATTTACTCAATGCCTAAGATGAGCCAGCTTTTTTGTATTTTTGCATGTTCTAATGATTTTTATAAGTCTTACAGGATAGATATCATCTGTTTCATTTTGTGCAAAGCAGACAGACTCAGAGAAGCTGTAAAGGTCTCACAGATAGCCTATGACAGAACAGCAATTGGAGCTGAAGTCTGACTGAGTCAAAAGCCTGCACTTTTCACTATTTCACGTTTTCTTTTTGAGACTCCTTCCAGACTTGGGTCATTTGTCTCCTAATTCATCTTCCTTCAGACACCACCATCCTCCTGGAGATATTAACTAGAGCTGTGTAGCCAAGATAATTATGACAAGACACTGGCCTGCAGGGTAAAACTAAAGCTAAAATAAAGTTGGGGAATTATCTGTGAATGTTGATCCCAACTCTGAATATTCTCTCCCCAGTAATCTCAGAGTGCTGATTACATGTAGGATGTATACTTTTGCTCAAACTTAGCATATTTTGCCCTTATAGGCTGTGTTTCCTCAGTCTTTAGTCTGCCTCTAAGTCTCAAATTAGTCTTTCCTGCCATGGAGTAATCAAATAACATTTGTGGACCTGCAAATATGGTTCCCAGTATTGTTTCCAAATGATACAAAGGACTGGCAGAATTTGTACCTTTGCTTAGGATGAAAGACCTGCAGTCACAGATGGCATCATCAGCTTCTCAGAAGTATTAAGAGTGTGGCCTCTGGGCCCATGTGTGGAGCAGACATTGACCATGATAAGGGCATGAGATGAATTCTGGTACTTATGGTCATTCACATGAAGGAGAAGGAAGGATAGATTACGCTGTCTCCCCTGCCTGCAGATGGATCTTCCTGGCGAAGCGCTATGTGTGTGTTTGGGGCGGGGAGGATTTGGTTGAAGGAGTGTTGGCAGATGAATTACTCCAAATCATGCTTATTATAGTATAACTAGAAAGCAAGGCCAGTAAAGGAAATTCCCTTGAAAACTATGAATCATGTCTTGGACAATGGGAAGGTCTCAGTTCAGTCACAAACTGTAGGAATCTTGACACTCACCAGTCAGGACTTTTGACCCGCTGGAACTTGGAAGACGGGTGTTTGGAAACAGGCTGGTGTTGATGACAGGTCCAGCATCCAGCAGGCACATAGTGCTCTGGAGGTGGCAGCTCGCTTGCTGTCCTGCAAATCAGGCCTCAATTCACAGGCTCAATCACAGTTTCCACTTGAGGTAATTATGCTTTATGCCTTGGTCGTGGTGGCAATTGATACTTGTGCAAATTATTCCTCCAATTGTGCAGTCCAGCAGAGATTACAACAATTGCCTCCCAGCAGAAACAGTGTACTGACTAAGGAGGTTACATATTCTTAAAAGTGTTCCAATCAAGGCCTTTGAAAAGTCCACTATGTGACCTTGAACAAGGAAATACAGTCTGAGGACTGGAGATGTAGGAAAGAGTTTAGTGAATAACTGAAGAAGGGGTCAGATATAGCCCACACCCCACACGCCCATCCTACCAGCCGATTCTAGACTCAGTCCAGTTCCAGGGCCTGTCATGACCAGTAGCAGTAGCAGCCAGCATTTATTTCTTTTTTTTTTTCTTGAGGTGGAGTCTCACTCTGTCGCCCAGACTGGAGTGCAGTGGCCGCTCCCGGCCACCGCAGCCTCGACCTGCTGGGCTCTGGCAATGCTTCCGCCTCAGCCTTCCAAGTAGCTGGAACTACAGGCACGTGCTACCATGCCCGGCTAATTTTTTTATTTATTGTAGAGATGAGGTCTCGCCAAGTTGCCCAGGCGGATCTCAAACCCACGGGCTCAGGCAATCCATTCACCTCGGCCTCCCAAAGCCCGAGATTACAGGCTGAGCCACCGAGCCTGGCCAGCATTTATTTCTTTTTCTTTTTTTGAGTTGGAGTCTCATTCTGTCACCCAGACTGGAGTGCAGTGGCCGCTCCCGGCCACCGCAGCCTCGACCTGCTGGGCTCCGGCGATCCTTCCGCCTCAGCCTTCCAAGTGCTGGAACTACAGGAACGCGCTACCACGCCTGGCTAATTTTTGATTTTATTGTAGAGATGAGGTCTCACCAAGTTGCCCAGGTGGGTTTTGAACCCGCGGGCTCAGGCAATCCACAGCATTTATTTCTTAAGCCTTCTGTGCCAGGCATGGTGCTAAGTGTGGTAACCATATCGTCTCCTGCATCTGCATGACAGCCCTAAAAGGCAGGGTTCACATTTGCCATCATTAAGACACTCTAAGGAAACCACGAGGAGAGAATACTTCCTTCCATTCTTTCAGTGCACAAGTTAAATGACTTGGCTAAAATCATGACACAGTGAGTGGTAGATCCAGATCCTCTGGGTTCTTGCTGGTACTCCACCCTGCCAGTCTTCAGAGGGGACTTAGGTAGCAGCCAGCCTCCCATTGCAGAAAGGGGGCTGAGAAGGGAGGAAAGAAGACCTCTGTGACTGCTCATTTATATACTAGCCTAGAACACCCAGGCTGGAAAGTGATTACAGTGAGTGACGGGGCAAGTTGGCATCTCTGGTTATAGGGATCCTAACTGGGAGTGGAACCCATTTTTGAGGGATGATCCCTCCAAACCTCTCCAAGACCTTCTGCAATAGCCCTGTGGCCCTTGTGATGGGGGAATCCATGCAGGGGAAATGGCAACCTCGGTCTAAGAAAGACAGGAGGCCTGCTGGGCACTGAGCGCTGGGAGGGATGGCCTCACACTCAAACCACAGCAATGAAGTGGAAAGCTCACGGCCCTCGGAGCAGACAGATCTGTGCTCCAATCCTGCTCTGCCACGAGAAGACAATATGTCATCAGCTGAGTTACCTAGCCTCTTGAGCTTTGATTTTCTCACTTTTTTTTTTTTTTTGAGCTGGAGTCTCACTCTGTTGTCCAGGCTGGAGTGCAGTGGCATGCTCACGGCCGCCACAGCCTTGACCTGCTGGGCTCAGGTGATACTACTGCCTCAGCCTTCCAAGTAGCTGGAACTACAGGTACACGCCACCACACCTGACTGATTTTTTGATTTATTGTAGAGACAAGGTCTCGCCAAGTTGCCTAGGCTAGTCTTGAACCCTTGAGCTCAGGCAATCCTCTGGCCTTGGTCTCCCAAAGTGCTGGGATTGCAGGCTTTACCCACTGCGCCCAGCAGGTTTTCTCACCTTTAAAATAGAGATAATGCTACCTACCTTAAAACACTGAAGACTGAATGAGCCTACCACAGTGTCTGGTATGTGGTGACTATTATTATTATAAAATGTATTCACACGGTCAGTAAATACTTATGAGCATCTTCTATATGCCAGGCATACATAGAGGCAATGAGATTACAGTAGAGAACCTGAAATAGTCAAACATCCTTGCCCTCATAGAGCTTACATGTTAGAGTAGGGAGATGGATGGTGAGATATGTCATAAGGAGAATTGAAGCTGGAAAGGGGGAAAGAGTGCAGGAGGGTGCGCAATCAAACATATCTTGGGTAGGGAAAGCCTCACAGAGAATGGCGTTTGAGTCACAAGTGAAGGCTGTAAGCAGAGGTCCAGAGGCCATCTGGAGGGACTTGGGGAGGTGGGACTGGCAGAGGAAATAGCGGGTGGGGGGCCCAGGGTAAGAGCAGGACAGGCATGTCTTGAGAAATAGCTCCAGTGAGCAGAGTGAGTGGAGGGGGAGGGGTCAAATGGTTCTCACCCTGAAGGAGCTGACAGAGCCGTGCTCTCCTGAAACCCAGATAGACCTGGCTCTGCCCTGACATCAAGCTCTGCCCTGATGTCAAGCGTGTGTACCAGGAGGCTGTGTACCAGGAGGCTGCCCTGACTTCAGGTCAAGCACTGCCTTAAGCAGTGTGGAGACTTCCACTGAGCCTTGAAGGGGAAGGAAAGGTAAGATGTTTTCTTTATGCATAGCTTTTGTTTTTCTAATTACAAATACTTATGGTGGAAACTGGAAAGGTTTAATAAAAGCATAAAGAATAAAGTGTATTCTCTACAGTACTGGCACCCAGTGTCCTGTGGTTTTCTATCTATTTCTTGTTTATCTCGTTTTCTCTTGTCTCGGGTATGAATGACTTTCTGTTATTAATGGGGAGTTACAGTGACACAGCCCCACCCCGTCCCGTGTTCCCCTTATATATTACTAGGAACTCCTAATGGGGTGTCTCACATGCTGTCACAAACCCATCTGTCCACTGCAGTCACGAGCAGGGTGCTGGGAGGCCTGTGAAGGGACCCACTGCTGGGGATGTTCCTGTGAGTCCCCAGCCGCCGTGGCCTCCTCTGATGTCCTTGAGGTTCTGGAGAGGTGCTAGGTTCCCCACAAAGGTGGACACAGTGTCCTTCTCACCAGCTCTGTGCCACGATATGTCACCTGGGCCCCAAAGCCACAATACCGGGGCCTCTCCAGCTTCCTCAGGAAGGTGCTTGTCCCTGCTTTCTCTCCCTTGCAGCAACTCTTCCAACTTCAACTGAAAATAGCCACTTCCATGGGGACCAGCCCAAGCTCCCTCCCTCCACCGTTTCTCTCCTCAAGCCTCAAGAAAAAAAAAGAAAGGGCAGCGGTCTCCCAAGGCAGGCTATCTACAGCGCTGAACCAGAACAGTTAACATCTGTATTCAGGCTGACAGTCACTATATGGTTTTATGTTTGTGTTGATTTTCCCAAAACAAAGCAAAAATGTGCCCCAGGGGTGAATTAAATTCTCTACCTCTAGCGAGCTGCTAGCAATTTAGCACCCTTACCCCAACTTTTCCCACCTTCTCATCCTGTTTTTAGAACCTTATGGTGGGACTCAGCTGGGATGTTATCTAGCTTTAAAGATGGTTAGAATGTAGATAAAAGGCTGGAATGGGAGAAAGAATTCCAGGCAAGGGAAACAATTCCTTCCAGCAAAGACAGGGTAGCAAGAATGTGCACGTGTCCTGAGAACAAGGAGGGGGCCCCATGGGCTGGAGCCGGGAGTCTACGGAGGAGAGGAGGGTGCTGGGACAGAGCAAGGAGAGTCACCAGGATGGTGGAGGGAGAGCAGAGCGCAGGACGGCACTTTAGGAAGAGGGGCTGGTTGGGTGTGAAGGGGCAGGCTGGAGGCTGGGAGACCTTGGCAGTCGTCCAGAAGGGAGTTGACAGCCTGACCAGGGCAGTAGTGGCAGCAGGAATGGAGGTGGGAAATGACTGGTTGGGAAAATTATTGAAATGATCTGATAACTGATTAACTGTGGGAAGTGAAACAGAGATGCAAGGCATGACTCAGGGTTTTCCAGCCGAAGTGTCTGGTCATCAGAGCAACTCGGTGTCCAAAAAGAGCTGGCTTAGGGGTAAGAAGGTGAATATGGCGTCGGGCACACAGGCTCAGAGCTCGGTTGGACGTCCAATGGACACTTGGAGACAGGACAGAGGAGGGACACTGAAGCTGGGGGTAGACACTCTGAGTCATTTCCTTAGAGGACATAGCCAGAGCCAAGAGCCTTCTCCTGGGGAGAGAGACCTGAGGGATAGGAGCAGGAACTGGACTCACCTCCCTTCTAGCTTAGAGACAGCAGGGATCTTGGGAGTCCCAAGCAGATCACCCAGCACAGCAACCTCGCACCCACAGCTGCCTGTTGAGGGTGTCCTGGGTCCGCCTTCTAGATTCACTTCTACGAATGACCTGGGGGATACTGAGAGGGTCTCAGATGGGAGCAGCATGGCCAGGATGTCATAGAACCAGGAAGAAGCTGCAGGTCGGGGTAGGCGGGTGTCAACAAGGGGGTGGCTAAGTATTCTCAGTGTCACACTGCCACTGAAGGACTCATGACAGACCTAAGCCAAGGCTGCAATAGGCCAACTCCTAGAATTCCAGACCCAGCGGCCTTTCTCTCTCCTCTTTATTAGTGGACCTCCTTGGTTGGAGTGGAACTTTCCAGGCAACACCATCACTCTTAATCAGACCTGAGATATCTCTACAGCACAAGATATATCCCGGAGGAAGGAGATTCACACTTGGGGAGAACCCACACGTTCATGCCTCTCAGACACACAGGATACCCCGCCCAGACACAAATACACGCTTGGTATATACAGGCAGAAATAGCTCCACCAACTCCATAGGAAACATGAGGAGAAAATACCAGTTGGCAACTATCATGTATCAGGTACTTTGCTTAGAGCTTTCCAAATATTTTCACATTTAGTCTCACAAAAGTTGTGAGAGAAAGAGGTTATTTTCCCATTTTATAGAAAACTGAGGATCATTAGTATTTTGGGCCAGGCGTGGTGGTTCACACCTGTAATCCCAACACTTTGGGAGGCTGAGGCAGGAGGATCATTGAGTCAAGAAGTTTGAGGCTACAGTGAGCTATGACCACGCCACTGCCACTGCACCCCAGCCTGGGGGACAGAGTGAGACGCTATCTAAAAACAAACAAACAAACAGGATTTTATCCAAATCATATGCCTGGAAGATGGCAGAGGGCTCCTAACCCAGGTCTGCCTGCACTTTTGTGTTACTGCTCTTCATCCTTCATCCTTCACATATGTGTGCTCAGTGGACTTATACACACAAGCACATATCTGTCCGCTCCAGACACAAATGCCCATAGACTGTAAGCGCCTCAAGGGCAGGGATCTATCTTCGTTTTGTTGACAGATGCACCCCCAAGCACCTAGAACAGTGTCCCGTGCAGGGTACAAACTCAGTAATGAATACACACACAAGAATGCACTCGCATCCAATCCAGTGCCTGAAAGGAGATGACAGTGGGAAGACGTGGTTCTCAGAGCCTCTCCCACTGGCCCGCTCCCGGCGGGGCAACCTGGCACCGTCATGCTTGGGATCGCCCCAGTCCCCTTCCTAGAGCAGGCAACTGGCCCTCTCTCTGGCCTTAGGACAGCCCACCTCCTTTTTTTCTTCGTTCAGTCAAAACAAAGAGATTTTCTAAAAGATCTAAGAGAAAAACAAATCAAGTGACTAGAAGCTCTTGAGCGGGCATGTTTACTCGAGGCTGGCTGCAGCCTAGCTGGGTGGGTGCGGTGATGGGCTCATGGCGCCCAGGCCCTGGCTCAGTGTTCTGCCAGAAGCTCGGAGGCCCAGCTTGAGGGAGGATGCCCAGCCTGGATGAAGAAAGGAGTGGGCACAGCTGCTCTGTCTGAGGGATCCTGTCTTCCTCCAGATCCCGCTGCTGCTTCTACTCTTGGGGCATGGGCCCTTCTGCTATCCTGGCCTCGAGCTAGCTGCAGTTTTATGCCCTCCTTGCCATCTGCTGGGCCCTCGCTGTAAACCAGGCTGGTCCGACCCAAACCACTCATTCAGACTGTGTCAATCTCTTGCTTAAAACCTCGCCAGTCTTCCTTCCTTCGCAGGGCCTCAAGGCTCAGCCTGGGATGGCTCCTGCCCATCCCTCGGCCCCATTCCACTCTTTCCCTTCATTGCATCTCCAGCGCCATTGGCAAAGCAGCACTGAGGGATACACCAGAGCCTAGGAAATAGTCCAGTCCTTCCCAGCCCTGGTTATTTATACCCCAGCAGCCCCACCACCGACACACACACACAGACACATGCACACCAGCCCTCCCCGAGGCTCCATTTATCCAGACACCTCAGACGACTCCAGACCAGACCAGACTCTGAATCAATATGTCGACATCACCAGGGCCTCTGGATTAAAATGTAAATTTCTGAGCCCACCCAAGACCTGCTGAATCATAATCTCTGTGGTGAGGCCCAAGAAGCCAGCACTTTCAGCAAGCTGGGGAACAACTCTTACACTCCAAAGTCCAAGAAGCACCACCCCAAATTTACTACATTCCACACACACCCCAACACGTATATAATAACAGCTAAAAAGTTTATTGAGCACTTACTATGTGCCAGGAAGTGTGCTCATGTATTGGCTCATTTAACCTCGCAACAGCGCTGTGAGGGAGGCGTGGTATTATCCCTGCCTCACAGGAATTGCCCACGTTCACACAGCCAGGTGGTGGGACAGTCAGGAACGGAACCCAGTCCTCACGACTTCCGAGGCTGCATGAGACCACCACGCTCTCTCTAGTACACGAGTATACACCCATGCTGACTCTGACACCTACCACATGCAGGACCCACCCCTTCAGATCTGCTCACCCAAGAGGGGACTGAAGGCCAGGGTGTTTCTGAAGGCTCCTGGTTTCCCTCCTGCCCCAAGTCTGGCCTACACGTATGGGAGCTGAGAGCCAGCAGCCACAGCCAGTGGGGCGAGGGAGCTGGCGAGTGGCGGCTCCAGAACTTTGGCAACACCCCCAGGTCCCCAGGCCCAGCCCTGCCTGCTGCAGTGAGCGAGCCCACAGCAGGCCCCGGCTGCCAGAGGCCCTGAGTCCTGCCCGCTGGCCCTGCTGCCCAGCGTGTCCTGGCTCCCGAGACCCAAGCCCCCGACAGGGCCCTCCTCGACTGCCGCAGCCAGAGAGCAGATGTGCTTTGCAGCTCTCTCCAAAAAACGAGTCTTCTTAGGAATCCTGCCACGGGGGAAAGGCAGGGGCTGGGGGAGGGATTGGAAAAACAACCCAAATACCATAACACAGAAAAGTGATCCAAATAAAAAGCAGCAACTGTGTATCTGGAAGGCATAAACTGAGGAGGAAAGGCGCAGAGTTGTGCAGCGTGGCCTCGTGGCTGCCAGCCTTGGCGGGCCCAAGGTGGGGGCTGGGCGGCCGCCGCCAACTGGCCGCAGGGCTGCTCTGGTGTGGGGCGAGCCGGCGGGGAGTGCAGGACCCGGGGCGACCCAGGGGCACAGGCACGGGCCTCAACCAGCAGCAGCCTCCTGCCCAGGGCTCCAGACGCTGGGTTCCGCAGGCCCCAGAAGGCCACAGAGAGGAAGTGGGGACTCCCAGGGGACTTGGGGATCCAGCCACGCAAGGACCTATCTGGAGGGTTCTTGCCCCATTCTGCACCTGAAGGGTCTGCATGGGGCCATGAAAACAGCCAGAATTGTGCTCATTCTCACTGGCCTTCTGAGCATGGGGAGAGGGCATTTCTCAGGATAGGGCCGGGAAGCTCTCACAGTGGGAGAAAGAGTCAGAAAACTAGGTTATAGGTTGTGGAGTCACCAAATGCAGGGTCCCACACCAGGGCTGTCACACAGCACTCTCCTGACGAGCAGTGCGACTTTGGGCAAGTCACTCATTATTTTTTTTTTTTTTTTTGAGTTGGAGTCTCACTCAGTCGCCCAGACTGGAGTGCAGTGGCCGCTCCCGGCCACCGCAGCCTCGACCTGCTGGGCTCCGGCGATCCTTCCAAGTAGCTGGAACTACAGGCGTACGCTACTGCGCCCAGCTAGTTTTTGACTTATTGTAGAGATGAGGTCTCGCCAAGTTGCCCAGGCAGGTCTCGAACCCGCGGGCTCAGGCAATTCCTTCACCTCGGCCTCCCAAAACGCGGGATTACAGGCTGAGCCACCGAGCCTGGCCTAAGTCACTTACTCTTACTGAGCCCAAATCTCCTCACTGTAACACAGGCAAGATTCAGGGTCACATAACAGGGTCACCCAGCATGTTCATATATCGATGATACATTTCTCTGAGACAGGTACTCTTCCCATTTTTCAGATAAGGAAAACAAGGCTTCAGGAAGTTAGGGAACTCTGAGAACTGGCAGGTGTAGGGGTTGACCCAGGCCTATCCGACTGTGAAGGCAGTGTCCGCTCTCCTCCGCCATGTTGCCAGAGAGTAGAATAAAGAATTCTTCTGAGCCGGGCTCAGTGGCTCAGCCTGTAATCCCGCGCCTTGGGAGGCTGAGGTGAGTGGATTGCCTGAGCCTGCGGGTTTGAGACCTGCCTGGGCAACTTGGCGAGACCTCATCTCTATAATAAATAAAAAATTAGCCGGGCTCGGTGGCTCAGCCTGTAATCCCGCGCCTTTGGGAGGCTGAGGTGAGTGGATTGCCTGAGCCCGTGGGTTCGAGACCCGCCTGGGCAGCGAGACCTCATCTCTACAATAAATCAAAAAATCAGCCGGGCGTGGTAGCGCATGCCTGTAATTCCAGCTACTTGGAAGGCTGAGGCGGAAGGATCGCTGGAGCCCAGCAGGTCGAGGTTGCGGTGGCCGGAAGCGGCCACTGCACTCCAGTCTGGGCAACAGAGTGAGACTCCAACTCAAAAAAAAAAAATTAGCCAGGCGTGGTCGCGTGCCTATAGTTCCAACTACTTGGAAGGCTGAGGCGAAAGGATCGCCGGAGCCCAGCAGGTCGAGGTTGCGGTGGCCGGGAGTGGCCACTGCACTCCAGTCTGGGCCACAGAGTGAGACTCCAACTAAAAAAAAAAAAAAAAGAATTCTTCTATTGCAGCCCAGTAGGCAGGGATGGGCAGTGTCACCATCAGTGAGTCCGGTGAAGAGGCGATGTCCAGAAGTCCTCACAGGGAACACTGGCTGGGGATGCTGGTAGCGGGGGACAGGGACTCTGCCTGGGCTCGGCCAGAGTGAAAGGCCCCATGGCGTGAGGCAGACCTAGACCAGGAAGAAGCCTCCAGGACCCCATGACAACCTGGAGGCCGGCATGCCAGCGCGGTGGCCAGGCAAAGGACAGCCCCGGGTGTCTGAGGGTACAAAGTCGCTGTCATTTATCACAAGCGCAGTCGCCAGGCAGAGCCCGGGGAACCATGCAGGGATCACAAAAGCAGCCAAGTAGGTCAGCAGAACGCCAACGCATTGAACAAGGCAGGTAAGGAGCCGGATGGGCAAGAGGGCGGCCAGAGAGGAAGAGAGGTTCAGGCAGGTCACCGCACAGGCCCAAGACTATAATCCACAGCCATGCTGAGGCCTCCGCTCGCGTTCCCCAGCTGCTCCGTTGTACTAGGGGGGCTTCTCAAGGCCTGGGCTCCTACACAGAGAGCGAGAGGGTGGTATGTCACAGGACATGGAGCTGAGGAATGGGGCTTCAAGGCCTACTTATTTTGCTGTGTGACCTTGGTGCACACACTTAACCTCTCTGTGCTCAAGAGAGCCAAAGCTTAGGTAGAAGCAGAGGGCAGTTTCCCTCCAAGCCCCTGCCGCCATTGTCTCCTCCATGAAGCCTGCCTCTCTGGCAAAGCGAGGGAGCAACTACTTTCCCGGCCCCAAGCAGCTCCACACAAGCCTCACACATGACTTCCAGTTGTGACCATTTCATCCTAAGGACCAGTGTGTGTGTCTGTTGCCCCATCAGGACTGTGGGCTTCTTAAAGACACCCCAGTGTGGCGCCGGACAGAGGGGTTGGTCAGGAGTTGAGAAATGGGGAACTAAATGAACAAAATTTCATCAAGGGGACTTTTTTTTTTTGAGTTGGAGTCTCACTCTTGTCGCCCAGGCTGGAGTGCAGTGGCACAGTCACTGCCATCGCAGCCTTGACCTGCTGGGCTCAGGCGGTCCTTCCACCTCAGCCTTCCGAGTAGCCGGAACTACAGATGCATGCCGCCACGCCTGGCTAGTTTTTGGGATTTATTGCAGAGACGAGGTCTCACCAAATTGCCCGGGCTGGCCTCGAACTCCCAGGCTCAGGCAATCCTCTCACCTCAGCCTCCTAAAATGCTGGGATTACAGGTTGAGCCACTACACTCGGCCTCAGGAACTTCTTAAAGCAGGCAGTGAGCTGGGCTCGGTGGCTCAGCCTGTCATCCCAGCACTTTGGGAGGCCAAGGTGAGTGGATTGCCTGAGCCTGCAGGTTCGAGACCAGGCCGGACAACTTGGCAAGACCTCATCTCTACAATACATAAAAAATTAGCAGGGCGTGGTAGCACGCGCCTGTAATTCCAGCTGCTTGGAAGGCTGAAGTGGAAGAATCACCAGAGCCCAGTAGATAGACACTGGGGTGGCTGTGAGCGTGCTCCTGCACTCCAGCCTGGGTGATGGAGTGAGACTCTGACTCCAAACAAACAAACAAAAAAAGCAATGCTTACTCACTCATGCCACACACATTAACTGAGCATATATTATGTGCCGGGCTGGAAGGAAAGTCTTAGAAGACACGGCCTCTCTCCTCAAAGGTGTAACTGTGAAGTGGAAAGAATTGTGCAGATAAGCACATGGATAATCATAATCTGTAACCATCTGGAGAATTCTATAGGAGCCCATGAAAAAGACACTAAATCCACCTAAGAAGGAGCAAGAAAAGAGAGGGTTGTCATGTGTGGCTGCACAGGTTGTGCACGGCACAAGCAATGGTGGCCTCTAGAGTTGTGTGCTGCAGGGGCCCAGTCATTCCAGGACACCAGCACATGGAGCCCTCTTCTTGCCTCACCTTAACCCCCAACCCCATCCATCTACCTGGTCCCAGGGGGTCTTTCTCCTCTTCTGGCTCCTCTCCTCTCTGAGAATTCCTTTGTCCAGCCTTGCAAAGTTTTCTTTAGAAAAACTCCCCAGGAGTTCTTGCTGTCCCCTTTCTCCTGCCTAGTTCTATTAAGCCAAGCTAGCTCCTCTCAGAGATTTACATTTTTGGGAAGTGTGATTCATGGGGAAAGAACTCTTTCCACAGCTTTCTAATCTTTGATGTGACCCCCAAAAACCTGTGGCTAATACAGAGTGTTCTAAATCTTACAAAGCTCATAAACACGAGAGCCACACTGCACTGGGCCATGAAGAGGGCCTCTGGCTAGTGGGCTCCTGCCATCAGCTGGAGGAATGTTCCCCTTTCTCACCCCTATGCCAATGGCCTTCCCCCACGGTTCCCCCACTCTCTTGGCAGCTCCCACAGGAGCAGCAGCCCAGGGCCCCAGGGGCTGGGAGTGGAGGTTTGCCAAGGCCTTCCACGGCCCACCAGTTCATAGCTGGACAGAGAACCTGTCCCTCCAATTCTTGGAAGAAAAGCCTCAGTTGTTGAGCAAGAGGGAGAAAGATCAGAGAAACAGACATCTGAAATGCAGCTTCCTTGATGAGAAGAACAGCTGGGCCCAGAAAGATGCTTATGAGTTATAGGTGACAAGACTGAAGGGTCATGTCTGCCGTGGACACAAGCAGCTATGGGCCTACCTCAGACTGAGGTTTCTGGATGTTTTCCGGCAGAGCAAAACAATATAAATGAAATCTTTTTTTTTTGAGTTGGAGTCTCACTCTGTCACACAGTGTGAAGAATGGCACACTCCTGGTCACCGCGGCCTCAACCTGCTGGGCTCCGGCCATCCTTCCGCCTCAGCTGTCCAGGTAGCCAGAGCTACAGGCGCGTGCTACCACACCTGGCTAGTTTTTTATTTATTGTAGAGATGATGTCTTGCTAAGTTGCCCAGGCGGGTCTTGAACCCGCGGGCTCAGGCAATCCACTCGCCTTAGCCTCCCAAAGTGGTGGGATGAGCCGCCGAGCCCGGCTGAAATCTTTTTTTTTTTTTTTTTTAGCTAGAGTCTCACTCTGTTGCCCAGACTGGAGTGCAGTGGCACGCTCCCAGTCACCGCAGCCTGGACCTGCTGGGCTCCGGCGATCCAAGTAGCTGGAACTAAAGGCGCGCGCTACCACGCCTGGCTAATTTTTGATTTATTGTAGAAATGAGGTCTCACCGAGTTGCCCAGGCTGATCTCAAACCCGCGGGCTCAGGCAGTCCACTCGCCTCAGCCTCCCAAAATGCTGGGATTACAGACTGAGCCACCAAGCCCAGCCTGAAATCTATTTTTTTATGACAATGTTTTTTTTTGGGGAGACCAACCTATTCAGCAACCGATTTAATAAGCTAGAAATGGCACATCTGCCTGTTCTCCACACACTATACCTCTTTCTCAAGCAGGATATGGGGCCAGCAGGGCTAGGTGGTAACTAACGAGATAGTAGCAGTGGGACACCTCGCACCGTGCCTGGCTTATAGTAGTCGATCAATAAATGCTCACAGTTACTATAATGTTTTATTTTATTGTTTGAGCAATCCCTGAGAGAGGAACTGAGCGGAGCAGCAAGAGGGGCTATAAAGTTTCCAGGAACTAGTCTGAGGGCCTTGCCTGCCCGGGAGAGGCCCGGGGACACCTCCGGCTAGGGTTTCACATCAGGAAGTTGGCTGACTGTGCAGAGCGACATTTGTGCTCCTACCGCTCACGGCGAAAATAGCACCGCCACACGACTGGCCATGAAGGCAGAGGACAGGCAGCTTCAGGACACTCAGTGTCTTGACTGTCCTTACCCTCCTCCACACTCCCCAGCAGTTTGGAAGTTCAAGGCTCTCAAAACAAGCTTTTGTCACTGGTTGGGGCCCCACAGACGGTGGAGTCCTGGGCCACCACATCATCCCCAGGCAAGGAAATGGAGCCTAGGCTGGCTGCCAGCAACCCTCCCCTGGTCTCAGCAAGCCCACCCCATCCCACTCATTCTAGCAGGCAGGCGACATGGACATTGACCCAGACTCAAGGCAAGACGGGAGAGGGACTTCCTTTCATTCCCTCTGGGCATCGTGGGGGGGGTCTTGCTCCCTTGGAAAGTCTTTCCAGAAATGTCTCCCCCCGCCATGGCCAGGGTGCCTCAGAAGGGAGACAGAAGGCAGTGGAAAACTTGGTTCTCTTTCCCAAGGGTTGAAGAACGAGGTCATATTCTGTTGGGGGCAGGGAGGCCTAGCAGATCCCAGGTGTGGTGCCAGCTAACCCCCCCCATACTCCTGAAATGCCACCCTTGGCACTGAGACATCTGCATGTTCAGCTTGTTAATGTCATACCCACACCTGGGGAAAATTATCTCGCTCCCCGCTCCCACCCCCATTTCCCCGCCTATATTTTAATGCAATGCTCCCTTTCTCCACTAAAGGGAGAATGAAAGACACCCTTAGGGTGTGCACAGGGGCTCAGACAGGAGCAATTCCCAAGGGACTTCTCATGGAGCTCACAGTAACCACTGCTACTCGTGTTTAGATTCCAGGAGACTTTGTTTGACCACCTCCCTTTCATCATAGTTTACCCTTTGCGCCTCAGTGGTCTCATTTGTGAAGTGGAGATAATCATAACACCCACAAGGTTGTTGTTGAGAGGATCAAATAAGGTGAGTTATGAGAAAACGCTTTCCAAACTGCAGTGTCACATAACCACAATGATGATTATTCTGTGACTGCGAATTCTAAAAGCAGCCACTGTCCCTAAAAAGGCCCCCAATGCCCGTGTATGTTTTTCAGAGAAACACCACCAGAGCCTTCTCGACTGGAGTCTGTCTCCTGACTCCGTGGTCCTGCAGTGGGGCATGGCCAGGGCGGGAGGGTCAAGAGGGGCCCAGCTCCCCACCATCCTCATCCAACCTCCACAAGGACAGTGACTCAAAGCCCCTAAGAAAAAGTGAGCTTCTGTCCCCAGGAAGAACACACTTTGAGAGATTACCTCACTCCTCCACAGCCAAAGAGACACAAAGAAATGGCTGCGCAGCCGGCCTGAAGTCACACGGCCTTCCCAGAGCCAGACCCACAGCACCGCCACGAGAGCAAGCACTAAAAGGGGCCAAACCCTAAAGTCAAGTCCAGGGTCCTCTCCCAGTCCCAATAGCCTGGCTCAGGAGAGCCAAGGAGATGGAAGCACCAATAACAGCCGTTGTTGGTTGAGCCTGTGCAAGGTGCTCTACATTCACCTTCTCTCATTTGACCCTCATCCCAGCCCTGCAAGACGGGGGTTATTGTGCCACTTTTCAGACGAGGCTCTGACGGCTTGTCACTTTTCTGAGGTTGCTCATTTAGTAGGAGACAAAACTGAATAAGATTTAACCCAGGGTCTGATCGGTTCCACAGCTCATAACCACTCTACCCACCCCCTGCTTTATCTGGGGACAGGCCCAAAATGCCAGGGTGGACTGGGCTGGCTTCTGGGTGGGGCCTCCCATCAACCAGAGAAGAGGAGAGGGCCTCAGAAAAAAGAGAAAGTTGTTACATCCAGCAATGACAATCCCAGACACCCGCCAGCCCTGCACACACAAGACAAGATCACAGGGCTGCGCTTGAGTCTGGTTGGGAGAAGGGTCAAGGTTGGCTCACCCCAGAGCTTGGCACTGGACCCAAGGAACCCCCAGAAGGGGGAGATGTGTCTGCCGCAGGGGTCTCCCACTTCCCTTCCTGCTCCCTGCAGAACAATGGACCAAAGGACCCTATTCCTGAAGCATGACCTGAGGTGAGGAGGGCACAGCCCTGCCATTTTGGCCAGACTGGCTGTGGGAAAAACTGCCCAAGTCACCACCCCAGGGCAGGTCCCATGGGCCCACAAACCTTCCACCTCTGCTCTTGTTCCCTAGGAAGGGGTGAGGGCAAGGTGGCCGGGACTGAGGCAGAGGATGAAGGACCAAATCCTGGGATTTTTCTTGGGATGGGTCACTCCAAAGGAATTTTGCTTTCTCTCTGTTATAAAAGTCACCTAGACACATTGCATATAACTGGACAAATAAAAGAAAAAGAATTATCTGGAATTTCCCCATCATAATACAACCACTGGGGACATTCTCCCCTGCTCTCTTGCCTCTTTTAAAAATTATTTTTAAAGAATTTTGATAACTGTTCTTACACCATTTCCAGAATGCAGACCCAGACAGACATCCCCACCATCGTCTTGATGTCATACTTGTCCCCCCTGTGTCACTGTGCAGCGGTTTGCCTGTCCTCCTTCTGATGGCTGAAGGCGAGGCCACCATGCGAGTAGAGGCAAAGGCTTTTACCTCTGATTTAAGAACATTTGTATTTGAAGTCTTACAAAAGTAGAAAAGTTGAACCACATTTAGCCAAGCCTCTATCAAACCACCTATTTTGAAAAGAAAGGCCAAGCACGGTGGCTCACACCTATAATCCCAACACTTTGGGAAGCCGAGGGAGGAGGATCACTTGTCTCTACAAAAAATAAAAATAAAATAGCTGGGAGCAGTGGTGCGCACCGGTAGTCCCAGCGGCTCAGGTAACAGAGGCAGGAGGATCCCTTGAACCCAGGAAGTTGAGACTGTGGTGAGCCGTGATCATGTCACTGCACTCCATCCTGGGTGACAGAATGAGACCCTGACTCAAAAGAAAAGAAAACAAAAGAAGCTGGGCTCGGTGGCTCAGGCTGTAATCCCGCGCCTTTGGGAGGCTGAGGTGAGTGGATTGCCTGAGCCCGCGGGTTCAAGACCCGCCTGGGCAGCGAGACCTCATCTCTACAATAAATCAAAACATCAGCTGGGCGTGGTAGCGCATGCCTGTAATTCCAGCTACTTGGAAGGCTGAGGCAGAAGGATCACCGGAGCCCAGCAGGCCGAGGCTGCGGTGGCCAGGAGCAGCCATTGCACTCCAGTCTGGGCGACCGAGTGAGACTCCAACTCAAAAAGAAAAGAAAAGAATAAGATTACAGACTCAGAGCTGGCCCAAAAACTCCAGGCAGCCCTTGGTTATGGCAGACTGGGGAGAGGGCCTGTGGGGAGAGGCAGGAGATACAGCTAGGGTGCAGCTGAAGGACCTGCCACCAACCCAGGAGCCACCAAAATCAGGCCTCTTGCCCGCTTGACCCTGAAGGAGCCACGCTCTCAACAGCGCTCCTGGGCCAGAGAGTTGCCAGGAGAGACTGCTTGTGGGAAGGTGTTAAGGTAGAAACCAAGGAGCCTCTCCCATCTGCCTGCTGTCCTTTCCAGAGCCTTCCTGCACTTGCTGGAGTCTGCCTGGGGAAGGCAGCCCTGAACCTGCCCCACGCTTGGAGTACAGCACAGACATTAGTCCTCACTTGTCCCAGGCGGGCTCTCTGGCCATCAGCCTGCTCAAACAGATGCCCTGAGGTTTATTCAATATTTATCAAGAGGCTACTGAATAAATCGTTTGAGAACTGTTGCAAACAGCAAGAAACCATCCCTGCCCCTGGACGTTTATGTTTTAGGGGCCAAAGGATTTAACACAAAGGCCGTATAGTCTAGCGAGTCATGGTTCCCACTTTGCAGTGAGGACTTACCTGGCATTGAGTACATCCCCCTGGCTCCCCTCCACTTTTTTAACAAGTAATTTACTTTAACCTCTCTAAGCCTCAGCTTCTTCATCTGCAAAATGGGGTTAATCCAATTTACCTTGCAGAGTTGTGGTAAGGATTAAAGATAACATATGTAAAGTGGCAGCCATTTGGTAGGCTTTCAGTAAAGTTGGTTATCATTAAGGTAGCACAAAACACATGTAAAATGCTAGCGGGACACCCATACAGCAAGGGGGTCAGAGCATTGAGGGGTGAAGGGGCAATCTGTTCCTCTAGGGCAGGGATTCTCTGCCCTGGCTATGCAGTAGAATCACCTGGAGAGATTCTTTCTTTCTTTCTCGCTTTCTCCCTTTCTTTCTCTCTTTCTCCCTTTGTCTCTTTCTCTCTTTCTCCCTTTCTCCCTTTCTCCCCTTTTTTCCTTTCTTCCCTCTCTCTTTCTCTCTCTTTTTTTTTTTTTTTTTGAGTCGGAGTCTCACTCTGTCGCCCAGACTGGAGTGCAGTGGCCGCTTCCGACCTGCTGGGCTCCACCTCAGCCTTCCAAGTAGCTGGAACTACAGGCGCGCGCTACCACGCCCGGCTGATTTCTTATTTATTGTAGAGATGAGGTCTCGCCAAGTTGCCCAGGCAGGTCTCGAACCCGTGGGCTCAGGCAATCCACTCACCTCAGCCTCCCAAAGGCGCGGGATTACAGGCTAAGCCACCAAGCCGGGCTCTCTCTCTCTCTTTCTTCCTCTCTCTCTCTCTCTCCCCCACCCCCCAAGGTGGAGTGTACTGGCACGATTGTGCCTCACTGTAGCCTCCACCTCCTGTGCTCAGGTGATCCTCCCACCTCTGCCTCCTGAATAACTGGAACAACAGGCATGCACCACCACACTGGGCCAATTTTTTTTGGTAGAGACAAGGTCTCATATATTGTACAGGATGATCTTGAACTCCTGGGCTCAAGCAAATCTCCCATCCTGGCCTCCCAAAATGCTGGGATTTCAGGTGCGTGCCACCCTGCCAGCCTGGAGAGCTTTAAATTATGCTGATGTCCAGGTCCCACCTTGACCAATTAAACCAGAATGGAGTCCAGGCATGGGCATATTTTTACAAGGCTGCCCAGATGATTCTGGGTGCATCCAGAATCAAGAACCACTGCCCTAGGAGGCGTTTTGAAATGTGATTGGGAAAGGAGAAGGAAAGGAAACAACACAGATTGTATTACTTGGTATATACTAGTTGTTTTCACAACAGTTAACTGAACTAGTTCTTTTTTTTTTTTTTTTTGAGTTGGAGTCTCACTCTGTCGCTCAGGCTGGAGTGCAGAGGCACACTCACAGCCAACCCAGCATCGACTTGCTAGGCTCCGGCAATCCTTCCACCTCAGCTTCCAAGTAGCCCGGAACTACAGGTGTGCGCTACCACAACCAGCTAATTTTTGATTTATTGTAGAGACTTGGTCTCGCCAAGTTGCCCAGGCTGGTCTCGAACCAACAGACTCAGGCAATCCTCTCAGTTGGGATTACAGGCTGAGCCACTGAGCCTAGCCGCTTAACTAGTTCTTCTGGTAATTGCCTGAAGTGGATATTTTTAATACCATTTGAAACAAAAGGAAGCAGAATTTTAGAAAGGTTACATATAAGTTAGAACTGGAAGAGAAATCTGCTCATCACCCACCCCAGCAGTTCTTCCTGCATGGTGCTGCAGACCAGACTGTCCAGGAGAAAGTGAAAGCAAGCCACAAATGGGAGTCCCACGTATAATTTCACATTTCCTAGTAGCCACATTTAAACAGTAAAAAGAAACAGGTGAAATTAACTTTAATATGTTTTTATTTATCCTAGCCTAGTATCTTGATATCATTTCAACATGTCGTCAGTATAAAAATTACGAGCGAGATTACATTACTTTTTTCATACTGAATCTTCAAAATCTGGTGTGTATTTTGTACTTACAGCGCATCTCAGTTGGGACCGTTCCCAAGCACTCAATAACTTCAGGTGGCTGCTGGTTACCCTATTGGACTATCTAAAGGGACAGTTGACCTGAAACACTTCTGGGCAGATAATGAGCAGAGGTGGGGAACGTCCTTGGGTGGAAACAGGTGGGGGGGCTGAGGAGTTTCTGGTTAGCCAAGAGGCGGTAGGGAGTCACCACAGGTTCTGGAGTGGAAGTGCCCTGAGACGGCATGCTGCTGGCTGTAGAGTAGGGAGGCTGCCCACAAGCTAGAACAAGGAGTCCAAGGACAACGAGAGGTCACAGGAGAAAACTCTAGCAGGTGACCAGCCCCACAAGTAGTACCGGGAGCCTTGGTCTCTGCCCTCCTCGCCTGAGGCTGATGGGCACCCCAGCCAGGGACTGCAAATGTGAATTTACCTCCTTGGGGAGGTGGGCAGGTTACCCCGGCAGGCCTTGTTTGGGAACCCAGGGACTGTTTTACGGTTCCTTTGGCTCCCCACTCAGAAACAGGCTCACGCCAGATCCCTCCCTCCCGCTCCCTCCCACTCCTGCAGCCCATAAAGGGTAATGAAGCTGAAGTTAAAATAGTCACATGAAACCCACTCATTTGAAAGGGCACCTGCTTTAAAGGCCAAATTTCCTGAGCCCAGGTTTATACATTAAGTTACAGAAAGACCTAATTAATTCAGACCCCACTCACTCTGAATTTGGGATAAATTCTGCCTCGGGCTGGTCTGAAGTCTTTCCTTTTGCTCTATCTATGAAGAAACGGTTTGCTAAGCAAATAAATAGTGCAGGCCAGATTACAGAGACAGGTCTGGCTTGCTTAACTGTTTTTAAGAACTTTAAAAATCGCTTTAGCAGCCCCATTCTCAGAAAGTTAATGAGATCATTACAGCTGGCCCTTATCTATTTATTTCAGCATTTCAATTTTCCGTGCACCTTCATATCCATTAGTTGATGTGACCTTTGGGTGAGGATCCTGTTGTCAGCTTCTAGCAACTGACTTAGCGCCTGGGACATAGTAGGTGCATAATGTTTGCTGAATGAATGGAAGTAGGCATGGTAAACAATATTAATACCATCTTGCAGGTAAGAAAAATGAGGCTCAGGGAGTCATTTATGACAAATTCTGTCAGTGCCACAAGGACGGTGGGGTGTCCGTAGGGCTGGGTCAGCCACATGGCTAGTTAGTGGTGACAGCGAGTTTGAACCCACTTGGTTTGCGGGATCTCTCCACACTGTTATTCTGTAACCAGGACTTGTGTTTGACAATGTTTATTATCTGAGTCTGAGGAATCATCTGCTCTTAGGAACAACCACAAAAAAAGTCCAGTTTTCTTTTGTGAATTGCCTTTTCCCCAGGTAAGGGAACCAGTGAGTTCTAGAACTTGTGCCTCCCCACTAACCCAGCCACAGACCCCTTCTCTGCAGTACCTGACTCTGACACAGGTCTTCTGACACACGTGGCCCTTGGAATGTCAGGACCATTGTAGGTCCCTTTCCTCCCTGGGGGGATGAGCTGGAAGAAAAGGGGACTAGTTCCTCCACGGAGCGCTTTCCGAGGCTTGGGGGCAGCCCTCCTCCCCCCAGGAAGGGTGGTCTTTGCCTCTGGGCCTTCCTTCCTCGCCTCTGTCCGATGAGTCTTCCCTGCCCCCATGGTGGGTAGGAGGAGAAGGCCGCTGAATCTCCCTGCCCTTTGTTCTGGAGGCTCTGCCGGCTTGGAACACTGCGCAGGGAAAATTCCCTGACCGTGAGATCTGTAGGCTGCAGGGTCCCCGGGGAGGGCAGGCCAGGGGCTCTTTCGAGCTGCAGCTGGAAAGAGGGGTTGGGTTTCAGTGAGCCGGGCTGGGGGAAGACAGCCTGCCTTCCCGGTGGTGAGGGAGCCGGCCCTGTGAGCTGGTGGTGCCGACAGCTTCCTGTCGAGAACTGGGGGCCCACGTGACCACTCCCCACTCTGTGGATTAGGGGGTGAAAGGCCCAAGAGGGAGGGAGAGCAGGAGGGGCGCTCAGGCGCTATCTGGCCAGGCTGGGGGAGTGGGATGGGATGCAGAGCACCAAATCCTCTGCTAAATGAATTCTACTGGCTTCTTGTCACACGGTCCAGCAAGCTGCCTCTGCATGGAGAGGGGAGGTGGGGTGGGAGGTGGGGTGGGGGGTGGGGGGGTGGTGAGCTTTGGCACCAACTGAGGCCTTGGGCTGTTTGTTTAAAGTTCCCTACCCCCAACCTGACCACACACATCCCCCTAGTGCCTGACAGGGAGGGAATGTCGTAGTCACAGACCTGCTTGCTGAAGAGGAGATGGGAGGCGGCCATGACGTGGAAAACACAGGGCTGGGCTGAAGGGCCGTGCGCACACTTTGACTTCCTTGGCCTTTCCCTGCTGGAACCCTTGGCAAGATGAAGCCAAGGCCCGGGACTGGGCCTTCCACTGAAGCCATCCCGACAGGGACATCAAGACCGGTCTAGAGATGCCCTGTTCTGTTCAATATGCACCTACTGTGTATGAAAGTGTACGCAGGGATAAGTCAAACACAGACTTGTCTTGAGGAGATAACTTGACATGATAAGGTTTGGATGTGACTGGTTTGCAGCACGGCACAGAGAAGTTGGGCACCCTGGGGTACAGCCTTGGGATTCAGAGAGAGTTTACTGGAGGAGATGGTATCTCAGAGGAGTGAGAAGGCCAGCCCAGCTCAGGGAGGAGGATCCCTAAGGATTCAGTTTCATGGTGGGTTTCTGGAGGCAGCTGCAAATCCCACCTGGTAGGCAGAATGTCTCTACCTGTGCACATCTGCCCTGCCACCACCACCACCTGAGAAGTGACCTAGAACCCAACAGGTTGTGGGAGGTGGTGAGCATCAGCAGGTTGGGCAGCACCTGACAGCTTCCTGGAGCACAGATTTCATCAGGGGTTTCTGGATCAGCTCAGCTCACTTCTCCCTCCCCTGGTCCACACTCTTTGTAAAGGCTGCAATGGATATCAGGGAGGAGGAGGGGGTGTCATGCAGCCCACTGGGTGCAGGCCTTCCTCTTCACTACCTTCCAAAGGAAGGCCGACAGCCCTGGGGCATAAGCCCAGCCCATCCAACATCTTGCCAACATTTGAGTGTTTGTGCTGCTAAACACCACCTCGGCCAGCCAGAGCCTTGGCCTCTTCCCCTTAGGGATTTCTGGTGTGGCTCTGTCTGCCCTGTAGGTGATTTTTGTTCCAAGCTCTATCTCTAATATTTACATAGCTCAGAGTTCCGTGGAGTTAGAAAAACATGCTTTCCTTTCCACTAAAGGTGTGATGAAAAACAGCCGGTCTGTGGAGGGGCAGGAGGAAAGGCCACGTGTGCTATCAGGCACCTCATTCTGATGGGCTCATCAGGTCTCTAGAGGACTCTGTCTTGGATAGCTGTTTGTCACTGTGCCCCAGCCCCCGCCCGAGCTGGCTCAACCTGGAAGTCTGGGACTCTGAGGGAGCCTGGGTTCTCGAACTCTCACTGGGAGTTTTGGCTCCAAGCATGGCATTGTCCCCTCACAGAGTCCTGCAGACTTGGATGCCACCAAATGAGGAGGCAATAGAATGCTACCGCTCCCCAATGTGCCCACCAGCTGCCCCCTTACCTGCCAACCTGAGGAGGGTGTGGGAAGCTGATGCTTGCTTGTGCAGCAAGCGGGACAATGGAGACCAGGGGTGGGAGGATGGAGGTGAGAGGTGTCCTTCTCACCTTGAGGAGGGACTGAACACTCCTCCCTGTTTTTTTTTTTTTTTTCTTAGTTGGAGTCTCACTCTGTCGCCCAGACTGGAGTGCAGTGGCCACTCCCGGCCACCGTAGCCTCGACCTGCTGGGATCCGGCGATCCCTTCCACTGAGGATCCGCCTCAGCCTTCCAAGTAGCCGGAATTACAGGTGTGCACTACCAAGCCCGGCTGATTTTTTGATTTATTGTAGAGATGAGGTCTTGCTGCCCAGGCGGGTCTCGAACCCGCGGGCTCAGGCAATCCACTCACCTCAGCCTCCCAAAGGCGCAGGATTACAGGCTGAGCCACCGAACCCGGCTTCCTCCCTGTTTTAAAGCAGCAGGTTCCACCTCTGGGTACTCTCCCCAGCACCTTGTTTTCTTCTCCATTGCAGAGATCTTACTTCTCTCTTGCTTAGTTTAAGAATTGTCCAGAAGCAGTAGACGGGGGTACCCTTCGGGGTATCCACCTGAAGACCTGGTTCAAAACTCACCTCTCTCCACAGAGATCACTCCTGCTTATTCTGTTGCCCAGGCTGGAGTGTGGTGGCAAGATTATGGCTCACTGCAGCCGTGACTGCCTGAACTCAGGTGATCCTTTTGCCTCAGCCTCTCGAGTAGTTGGGACCACAGGTATGTGTCACCACACCTGGCTAATATTTTTATTTTTATTTTTTCGTAGAGACAAGGTCTTGCTATGTTGCCTAGGCTGGTCTCGAACTCCTGGGCTTAAGTTATCCTCCTGCCTGGGCCTCCCAAAGTGCTGGGTTATAAGCGTGAGCCACCACTCTGGACCTGCACTCCTGCTCCTTATTGTTTCCTCTTTCCTTCTGCCCTCCCCACAGCTTCCCCTTTCTCTGCCCTGCAGTCTCTGCGTGTCCGACACTCTCCCTTTTTATCTCTGAGTCTTCTGCGCACACTCTGCATGTTGTTCATCCCTATCTGTCAGCCAACAAGCAGTAGGCCATCACTTCACTTGCCTGGACCTCAGTTTCTTTGTCTGTAAAATGGTGGAGGTAGGCCGGGCTCGGTGGCTCAGCCTGTAATCCCAGCACTTCGGGAGGCCGAGGTGAGTGGATTGCCTGAGCCCGCGGGTTCGAGACCTGCTTGGGCAACTTGGTGAGACCTCATCTCTACAATAAATCAAAAATTAGCTGGGTGTGGTAGCGCGTGCCTGTGGCTCCGGCTACTTGGAAGGCTGAGGCGGAAGGATTGCCAGAGCCCAGCAGGTCGAGGCTGCGGTGGCCAGGACCGGCCACTGCACTCCAGTCTGGGCGACAGAGTGAGACGCCAACTCAAAAAAAAAAAAAAAAAAAAGCCAGACTCGGTGGCTCAGCCTGTAATCCCGCGCCTTTGGGAGGCTGAGGTGAGTGGATTGCCTGATCCTGCGGGTTCGAGACCTGCCTGGGCAGCGAGACCTCATCTCTACAATAAATTAAAAAATCAGCTGGGTGTGGTAGCACGTGCCTGTAATTCCGACTATTTGGAAGGTTGAGATGGAAGGATCGCCGGAGCCCAGCAGGTTGAGGCTGTGGTGGCCGGGAGCGGCCACTGCACTCCAGTCTGGGTGGCAGAGTGAGACTCCAACTCAAAAAAAAAATGGTGGAGGTAGTGGGTGGGGCTGGATTGTCTGCCAGCCTTGAGAGTCCCTGCAAGTTCCTCTACCCTAAGATTCAAAGTACCCGTTCATCGATGCCCTGGTCCCTGAGCAGGCATTAGGGGGGAAAAAAGACTGCCTAGTACGTGTATGAGAACCCCTGACCCCTCTTCATCCCAGACCAGCCTAGGGCTAAGGAGAGATCCGCTTCATGGATTCGAACTGCCACAGGCCAAATGATGGAAGGGGATGCAGCAGAATGGGGAACCCCATGGAAAAGGGGGCAGCGGGATGGAATGGAATGAGCCTTCAGCCTCACCTCTCTTTCTTGACTGCTTCAAATATTCTTGAATTCTGAAAAATTCCCAAATGTTTCTGAGCCAAGAATCCCCCCAAGGAGTGGCTCAGTGTCTGGGGTTACAGAGACTTTGTTACTTCAGCAAAGCATACTACAAGCCATTTACTGGTTTAATTTAATTATTTATGATAACACTTCAGAGTAAAAACTACACTTGTCAAAATAAAGGGGACTTTGTGCTGCAGTGACCCAGATTTTATTGTTGCATTACCTAATGCACCGAAACCTGGTAATCGGCACCAGATCTCCCTGCCACTTGGGCAAATCAGCACCGAATGAGGAGGACTGAAATGGATTACCGCTTCCTAGGGGAGTTATTTTAAACGATTCTAACAAAAAGACCTCTTGGTTTCGTCCTCCCACTCCAATCACATCTCCCTCTCTACCCACATCACCTGGTCTCTACACTCATCTGACCGTATGGCTTCCTGCACGCCCTCGGGTTGCCCGCCTTCCCCTGCACACAGTTCCCCCTGCCTAGGGTGCCTTTCCCACCACCCCCTGGACACACCATCCCAAAACCTGTCTGCACAACAGAATCTCCCCAAGCATTTAAGAAGGCATTCTGCCAGTCCGGGCAACTTGGCGAGAGTTCGTCTCTACAATACAAAAAAAAAAATATCTGGGCTCGGTGGCTCAGCCTGTAATCCCACGCCTTTAGGAGGCTGAGGTGAGTGGATTGCCTGAGCTTGCGGGTTCGAGACCCACCTGGGCAACTTGGCCAGACCTCATCTCCACAATAAATCAAAAATTAGCCGGGCGTGGTAGCGCGTGCCTGTAATTCCGGCTACTTGAAAGGCTGAGGCAGAAGGATCGCCGGAGCCCAGCAGGTCGAGGCTGCGGTGGCCGGGAGTGGCCACGGCACTCCAGTCTGGGTGACAGAGTGAGACGTCAACTCAAAAAAAAAAAAAAAATTAGCTGGGCACGTTCTGGCTACTTGGAAGGCTGAGGCAGAATGGTCGCTGGAGCCCAGCAGGTGGACACTGGAGTGGCCGTGAGCGCGCCACTGCACTCCAGCCTTGGGCTACGGAGTGAGACTTCAACTTGGAAAAAAAAAAGAAAGAAAGAAGGCATTCTGATTCCTGGGAGCCACCCTGCAGAACTCCCTTGGAGTGAAATGTCACTCCTCTTGAAAGCTGCCCTGACATCCCTACCCTGTTAGGCATTTTCTCCTCAGTTTGCTCTTTTCCCGACAGCTTCTACTCCTTGCCTGTAAGTTCCTTGAGGGCAGGAAGGGTCTTTATCTTTCTAACTCTGTACCCTCAGCCCATCAGAGGGTCTGCCCAGGTAGGAGGTCAACAGAGGATGGCTGGTTGTTTGTTGGGCAGTATTTTGAGAAACTAAGAGTTTGTTAGAGTTGTCCAGACCAAGCCCAGGATCAGGACTCCTGTCCTCCCCCAGCATTGAGCCCGTCTCCTTCTCACCTGATGCCTGCAGGACCACATTCTTCCTCTAGCAGAAACGGCTCCTTTGGTCAAAACACCATTGAGAGTGAGGAATTTTCGACTACACCGACTATACCTACACCGTGTGATGGGAGATGTGAATTCACAACAGGGGAGAATGGGCATGTAAACTGGCCTTGCCATTCACACCAAGCCTGTCAGGACCTGCTTCAGATACTTACACCTTATGAATGATCCTCCCCCGAGTCCCAAGGCTAACAGGTTTTCTCAGTGCCTGACTCTTCCTCAGCCTCTGACCCATCATCATTATTCATAGCGGTGACAGTGCAGATGACAGCCTAGGTGACCCAAAGCCAAATCTGGAGATGAGCAAGCAAGGAAAATCTACCTGTGGAAGGCCCTATCCGCATCGATCCATCCATCCATCCCCACAGTCATTTATTGCTAAGTCAGGAGGATACAAAAGAAGGTCAAAGAAGACCTGGCCCCTGCTCTTAAGGGGCTTACAAGCTGGTTGGAGAGACAGAGTAGTTCTAATTCCAGTGCCCCACTGTCCATCCTCAACTCTTCCATATTCCATCTGTAACAATTTCCCGGTGCTGGTACTTTATATTCACAAAGCACTTTCCATGTGAGCTGAGGTTTCTCCCGAGAAGAGTATGCCCTGGTTTGGCCATCTCTCAAACCAAGTTGGACCAGATGGGCTCTGACGGTCTTTTTGCTCTAGTCCAAGTGGGTTTGTTTAAGAACTTCCAGTACAGGAACTTTGGAGGCCCCAGTCTGCAAATTAATGGCTTCCTGGAGGTGTCTTCTAAGAAACCAGGAATTTCCAAGGAAGACCTGCTGAGCCATATAGTTAGAGAGACCTCGGAGACTCCCCAGACCAATGACTACACATTCGAATGTGCACATAGCGGGCTTTGGGGGGAATAAATGGCAGTGTCTGGAACCCAACTGAATCAGTAATTCTTAAAAGCTTCTCTGGTGACCCCAATGTGCAGCCAGGGTTGAGAGCCACTGAATTAACAGACTAGTCTAACCCATGTTTGCGGGATCTGAAGCCAGGAGTGGTGTAACCTGAGTAGAGACACGCGTAGAAAGTGCAGAGAACAGATGCAGAGCAGCTGAGCCCCTGCTTTCCCATGGTGCCTGGCGGCTTCTCCATGTCTTCATGGAAGATTGTTCTTTCTCAGATCACCTCCAACGACCGTCCAGGTCCTGCTGTCCCTGGAGGCCCTGCTGTTTCCATTCTGAGGATAGTGCCTAGAGTTGCCTGGCCCCTTGATGTGTCCTTTGCCAGTGTTCAGAGGTAGAGGGACAGGCGGGTGGCATGTGAGGCAGGGGCCTTCAGTCCAGGGAGGGGCTTTCACCAGAGTAGATTGTGATTGTTTGTCTTAAACAAACAGGACTTGTTCCAGGAAGACGTTTGTCTGCATGGGGCAGCAGCGCCATTCATCATGGTAGCTCCGGGGCTGGGGGCAAGAAGGCAGCCTTTCAGGACCCTGGCCCACAGGGAGGGCCTTGGGGGCTGCTCCCCTAGGACCAGCCCAGAGAAGATGTCAGGAAAGCGAATGAGCAACCAGACAGCTGCAGCTTGTTACTGAGCGCCCGGGGCCCACTGTAACTGAGACCTTTAAATATACATTGTAGTCAAATAAACAGCATCCTCCCGCCCAACGGCCAGACCCTCCAGGACCAGGCGGGTCCAGCCCAGCCCACCCAGCTCCTCCCCTTCCTCCCAGCCCACCTCTATGTCTGAGGGAAAAAAAATGCTCTCCCTCCATCCCTCCCCCCTTCCTTGACTGGAGATGAATACATAATGACTGCCAGAGATGGGTCCAGTCAGGTTCTTGGATCATCCTCATTCCCACCTCCCTCTCAATTGTCACAACTGTAGCTTCATCACAGACCCTGCCCCACTGCCTAGGTCCCGCTGGATTTCAGAAAATCAGGATGGCACTGGGGGTCCCTGGAGAATCTCTCTAGGACTTCCGGGTCAGACCTGAAACCAAACTAAAATGCCCAATCGCTGGTCCTCCACTCCTACGCCTTCTTCAAAACCCACCTCAGCGGTCACCGACTCTGTAAAGCCTTACCAGACCTTACCAAGGCAGAACCCGTTGCCAGTCTGCTTCTCTGAAGAAATGTGTGGTTCGTGCCTCTGGGAGGGTTCTTAGCCCAGGTGGCCCTAGGGGACCCTCCACACTGAGCTCCTTGAAAAAGGGATCACATCTGATCTCCAGAGGCCAGCATGTGCGTGACACTGGGGAGACATCAGTATATGTGTGTGAAAGGTCTTGTGCCCCTTCATCATCTCAGTGGAAACATTCACACATCAAA
Source organism: Cephalopachus bancanus (assembly GCA_027257055.1). Classification (NCBI taxonomy): domain Eukaryota; kingdom Metazoa; phylum Chordata; class Mammalia; order Primates; family Tarsiidae; genus Cephalopachus; species Cephalopachus bancanus. The sequence continues at coordinate 1,599,083 of JAPVLO010000098.1, read as the reverse complement.
GGCCTGTTAGGTGCCCAGAGTAACCCACGGTAGCTAGGCTCTGCCTGGAGTGAACGATGATCCCACAGCAAGCAGTGCTGGAAGTGAGGAGCCCAGAGGAGAAGCCACTGGGGTCTCCTCATGATAGTAAATGTGGGAGAACAGGTATTCTAGGTGCATTCTAGGAAGGGGATTCTGACCAGTGAAAGTGTGTTTTGAAAGCGGAGTAGTAGGAAATATACCCAGAGGAACTCAAATCACTCTATGAAAAAGATACCTGCACATGCATGTTTATTGCAGCATTATTCACAATAGCAAAAACATGGAACCAACTATGCTGTCCATCAAAAGAGGACTGGATTTTTAAAAATGTACTACATATACATGATGGAATATTATGCAGCCATAAAGGACAAAATTATGAACTTTGCAGCAACTTGGATGGACTTAGAGGCTATAATACTGAGTGATCTATCACAGAAACAGATAACCGAGTATCACATGTTCTCACTCATAAGCAGACCTTGGACAACTATCGAAATGCTATAAGAAGCTGGGCTCAGTGGTTCAGCCTGTAATCCCGCGCCTTGGGAGGCTGAGGTGAGTGGATTGCCTGAGCCTGTGGGTTCAAGACCCACCTGGGCAACTTGGCGAGACCTCATCTCTACAATAAATCAAAAATTAGCGGGGTGTGGTAGCACGTGCCTGTAGTTCCAGCTACTTGGAAGGCTGAGGTGGAAGGATCGCCAGAGCCCAGCTGGTCGAGGCTGCGGTGGCCAGGAGTGGCCACTGCACTCCAGTCTGGGCGACAGAGTGAGACTCCAACTCAAAAAAAAAAAAAAAAAGAAAAGAAAAGAAATGCTATAAGAAAGGGAGCTGATCACCAATAACTCAAAAAATAACAGATGCTGGAGAGGATGTGGTAAAAAAGGAACACTTCTACACTGTTGGTGGGAGTGTAAACTATCACAACCTCTGTGGAAAACAGTGTGGCGATTCCTAAAAGATCTAAAAATCGACCTTTCTTACAACCCTGCAATCCCCCTACTGGGAATATACCTGGAGGAACCCAAATCACTCTATAAAAAAGATATCTGCATGCGTATGTTTATTACAGCATTGTTCACAATAGCAAAAACATGGAACCAACTGTGCTGCCCATCAAAAAAGGACTGGATAAAAAAAATGTGGTACATAAACAAGATGGACTATTGCGCAGCCATAAAGAAGAACAAAATCATGAACTTCACGGCAACCTGGATGAACTTTACTGAGTGATCTTTCACAGAAACAAAGAACTGAGTATCACATGTTCTCACACATAATCGAACCTTGAACAATTATTGTAATACTGTAAGAAAACGATTGTCAGTAGTGGGAAACTGCTGGGAGGAGGAGGGTCAGGGAGGTGGGAATCTGCCTGGGGAAGGGGAGCACACCTCATCAACTAGGGTACCTGCATAATGAACATTTGGATACCTACCACTGAATTGTATCCCACATCTTTAAAATTTTTTTAAATTAAAAGTTAAAAAAAATAAATAAATGAAAGGGGACTGGGCATGGTGGCTCAAGACTATAATCCCAGCACTTTGGGAGGCCAAGGTAAGGGGATTGCCTGAGCTCAGAGGTTCGAGACCAGGCCGGGCAACTTGGCAAGACCTCATCTCTACAATAAATCAAAAATTAGCCGGGCATGGTAGCGCACGCCTATAGTTCCGGCTACTTGGAAGGCTGAGGCGGAAGGATCGCCGGAGCCCAGCCTGGGCGACAGAGTGAGACTCCAACTCAAACGAAAGAAAGAAAAAAGAAAGGAGGGAGGGAGGGAGGCAGGCAAGCGATTGGCAGCAGTGGGAAACTGCCAGTGGAGGGGGGGGCACACCTCATCAGCAAGGGTACCTGCATAACAAACATTTGCATACCTAACCTGTATTGTACTCCACATCTTTAAAATTAAAAATTTAGCCAGGCTCGGTGGCTCAGCCTGTAATTCCGTGCTTTGGGAGGCTGAGGTGAGTGGATTGCCTGAGCCCGCGGGTTCGAGACCCGCCAGGGCAGCGAGACCTCATCTCTACAATAAATCAAAAATCAGCCAGGCGTGGTAGCATGCGCCTGTAATTCCAGCTACTTGGAAGGCTGAGGTGGAAGGATTGCCAGAGCCCAGTGGGTAGAGGCTGCGGTGGCCGGGAGCGGCCACTGCACTCCAGTCTGGGCGACGGAGTGAAACTCCAACTCAAAAAATAAAAATAAAAATACACATAACATAAAATGTACTATTTTACCCATGAAGTGTACAGTTCAGTGGCATTAAATACATTCACAGTGTTGATCAGCCATCACCACAATCTGTCTCCAGAACTTTTTTCTTTTCTAAAATTGAAACTCTGTACCCATTAAACAGTAACTTCTTATTCTTCCTTCTCCCAGCCCCTGGCAATCACCATTCTACTCTCTGTTTCTGTGAGTTTGACTATTTTAGATATCGCATATAAATGGAATCATACAGTATTTGTCCTTTTGTGACTGGCTTATTTCACTCAGCATAATGTCCTCAAGATTTATCCATGTTGTGGCATGTGTCAGAATTTCCTTCCTTCTTATGGCCGAATAATATTCCATTGTATGTAGATACCACATTTGGTTTATCCATTCATCCGTCAATGGACACTTGGGTTGCGTCCACCTTTTGTCTATTGTGAATAATGCTGCTGTGAACATGGGCCTTGGGCCTTCTCTGCTTCTAAGCATCCTCTTTATCTTTTTCAGTACTTATTCCTTCCCCTCTGGTGGGAATTCCATACAATATTCAATAACCACAAAGTCTGGATTTTCCAGGACAATTCCAGTTTCACAAATTCTTTTTTCTGTTGTTCCCACAATCCACAGAAAAGTCCCAGAAAGTCCATTAAATTTTCTCCTTCTGTGTGTTATATCCAGAAAAGTCATAAAAGTCCTTTATAAGATCTTGATTTTTGATACAGAAAATTAAATCACTTTTAATATTCCCTCCCACATTAAACAAACATCCTTGCTTGGCCCTGCCGCCTCCAGTACCATTTATGTCCTTCCATGTCCTGCCAACCCTCTCTCCGAGTGTTCCACACACTTCTTCTGCTTCCTCACCCCCTGCCACTTTCTTAATGCCCTGCAATCTGGCTTGTCGGTACAACTACCAAATCTGCTCCTGCCAAGGTCACCAGTGACTTCTTTTTAAAAGAAGTTTCAATTGTTCCATCTCTTGATTATCAAATAAATACTCATTGTAGAAAAGTTGGCAAGTACAGGGCAGAAAAAGGATCACTCACACATTGTCACACCACTACCCAGCGGCAACTGCTATGAGCATTCTGACATACTTCTTTCCAGTCTTTTTTCTTTATTCCAAACCACTTTCTTTTCTTTCTTTTTTTTTTTTGAGTTGGATTCTCACTCTGTCACCCAGACTAGAGTGCAGTGGCTGCTCCCGGCCACTGCAGCCTCGACCTGCTGGGCTCTGGCGATCCTTCCACCTCAGCCTTCCGAGTAGCGGGAATTACAGGCACGCGCTACCATGCCCGGCTGATTTTTGATTTATTGTAGAGATGAGGTCTCGCCAAGTTGCCCAGGCGGGTCTCGAACCGCGGGCTCAGGCAATCCACTCACCTCAGCCTCCCAAGGTGAGGGATTACAGGCTGAGCCACCAAGCCAGGCATCCAAATATTTTCTTTTTTTTTTTGAGTCGGAGTCTCACTCTGTCGCCCAGACTGGAGTGCAGTGGCCGCTCCCGGCCACTGCAGCCTCAACCTGCTGGGCTCCGGCGATCCTTCCGCCTCAGCCTTCCAAGTAGCCGGAATTACAGGCATGCACTACCACACCCGGCTGATTTTTTGATTTATTGCAGAGATGAGGTCTCGCTGCCCAGGCGGGTCTCGAACCCGTGGGCTCAGGCAATCCACTCACCTCAGCCTCCCAAAGCGTGGGATTACAGGCTGAGCCACCGAGCCCGGCTCCAAACACTTTCTTACTCTTCTCCATCTTCATCTCTCCTAATCCCAGTAGCGCTTCATGTTACTGAAAATTTACTTCTTGAAGCTCTCTCCTCTAAACTGCTTCTCTGGTTTCTATTCCACCCATTTTCTTTGCAAGCTGCTCTCTAACTGAGCCTCTTCAGGATTTAGATGGTGTGTGAACTGAAGTACTAGGGGTTCCAGGACCCTTCCTGAAAGCCAAATAGCAACTTAGGGCACGTCATTATTAGAAGCCAAAAACAGAGCTCAGGGGATAAACCCAAGACAGCAAATCTCAAAGTAAGAAGCAGAGGAGTAGCTGGGCTCGGTGGCTCAGCCTGTAATCCCACACTTTGGGAGGCTGAGGTGAGTGGATTGCCTGAGCCCGCGGTTCAAGACCTGCCTGGGCAACTTGGCGAGACCTCGTCTCTACAATAAATCAAAAAATTAGCCGGGTGTGGTAGCACGCGCCTGTAGTTCCAGCTACTTGGAAGGCTGAGGTGGGAGGATCTCTGGAGCCCAGCTGGTCAAGGCTGCAGTGGCCAGGAACGTGCCACTGCACTCCAGTCTGGGCAACAGGGTGAGACTTCAACTTAAAAAAAAAAAAAAAAAAGAAGCAGAGGAGAACCCCCCATCCGCTTCTCTGCCTGACAAATTCCCATCATCCTTCAAAGCCTTATTTACATGTCACATCTTCTGTAAGGTTTTATTTTTACTCCCCCCAGCAGGGTAGGTCACTGTGTCCTCTGTTCCCCCACCTTTCCTCTCAGTACTATACTGGTCAATTTCTGTTGCAGAAATAATGACCTTGATTTACATTGATCTATTTAGGCTGTGTCTCTCTCTAGACTGTCAGCTTTTAAAGGGCAGGGACCTTCTGTTATTGATCCTTGTATTTCCTGAACCAAATGGCAAGCTCATTGGCTAGTTATGAGTCTCAGGGAGAGGAGCTGACCTACCCAAGTTCACTCAGTTACACACAGGCTGCGAGCTCACCAAACCCTAGGCCTGTGGGCCTTCCAGTCCCGAGTTCTCTCTACAACACCATGGTGAAACCACAGTTGCGTGGCACTGAGAGGAAGGGTGATGGTGTGCCTGCCAGGAGCCTCCAAGAGCAAAGGAGCACTGCAAGGCTGGTGACAAACGTGAGGGAAGGCAGAGGCCTAGGGAGCTGCACCTGGGCCTGACGCTGGGAGGGGAAGCCTCACTGCCCCTCACCTAGTTCGCCAGCAGAAACATTTCTCTGTGACTTAGTCAGGCTTCCCAGATTGGGATTCCATAATCTCCACTCTGAAATTTTATCCAGGAAGACGTGTCTTCAACATAATCCAATCTCTCTCTTCTAAACATCAGTAGGGGAGGTTCAGGGTCCTATCTGCTTCATGGAAGGCGGTCTGAGAGCTCAGAAAGAGAGCACACAGCTATGATTAGAAGATCAGGGAAGACTTATGGAAAAAGACACATCTGAGCTCGGTCCTGAAGAATGGGAGGATTTGACGTGGAAAATGCACAGGTCAAAGTAGGGCTGTGAATTAGTATCGGGTGCCAAAAGACAGCTAGCCAGTCAGCAGTCTCCAGGAGTAACCCTCTTGTGCTCTCAGGACACTCTCAGAATGACACCCGAGCCCCTCCCCAAACTTCCTTCCCACAGAGAAAGCAGCTCCTGCAACCAACCGTGTGTGGGTGCTGCATAAGGCATGGGGAGAGGGAAGGACTATGGGCTTCAAAGACAGAACACACTGTTCTGCCCTTTATTAGTTCTGTGGCTGTAGACAGGTCAGGTAACATCTCTAAGTCTCAGTTTCCTCATCAGCAAAATAGGGATTATAATACCTACCTTGGGGAATTGTTGTCAGGATCAGAATGTCATGCACGTAGTAGTTACTCAACAAATAGCTTTGACCTCATTAGTATTACTGTTTTGAGAACTACCCTTCTGCAAATAAACAGCCCTAGGGAAACAACCCAATCACTAGAGGGGCTCAATCAGGTTTCCCTTCCCTTATCCTCACCCTTTGACCCCAGCCCTCCTCTGTCACTCCTGCTTTTGCTGTGATGAGGTAGAATCAGAAGATCTGGGTTCTTATTTCACTTGGCCAAGTAACCTTGGGCAAAGAATTTCAAGTCAGTGTCTCCACCTGTAAAATGGGGCCAATAACCCCTGTCCCATAGTATTGTTGGGAGGATTCATGATGCCTGCGTGCTAAAGCCCCTGCCAGACAGCCAGGTGCCCAGTCAGTGTTTTGAAAATCCTTGCTTTCTCTCCCTCCCTCCCAGGGTGCAGTATGGAGTCCAGGGCTGGGTTGCAGGTCTGAGTTGCTGGGTGGTGGGTGGGGTGGGGCAGAGGCAGGGCCTGGAGATGAATGCATAAATAACCAGCCATCCCAGTCTCGCTTCAGAAGTCTTGGTCTCCAGCCCTTTAATCATGGAGCTGCTCTTCCCTGGCCACCTTCCAGGGCCCCGCCCGCCCACTTTCATACAGAGGGGAGCCCATGAAGGATGCCCTGTGTCTTTGCAGCCCTCCTGCTTTGCACGGCATGCTCTAATAGATCCCAGGAACCCAGGGGGCTGCCTCTCTCAGTTGACTCACTCCATCCCCAACATCCCCCACCTCACATGGCTCCCCCCACCTCCTAGGCTCAGCTCTGGGCTCCCCCCCATCATCCCCCTGCCCCGGCCAGGCCTGCCCTCTGACCTGGCCTGCCAAGCTGGAAAGTGAGTTTGACAGGGCAGTGTCCTCCTTTCCATGCTGACCATATCATACGAACCAAAGCATCCGTCCCCAAGGCCCCAAGTTCCAAGCGTTCTCATGGGACAATGGAAACCTAATATTAGAAAGTGAGCCAGTCTCAGAAAATCCAGGACATGTGTTTGCCATGTTGGTTACCAGCCCCCCCCCCACTCCAGGCGAACCTCTCTTTATGCAAGGCGGAGTATTCCTTCGGGATCAGGAGTGAGAAGTATGTTGGGAGTGGGGGTGGGGAGGGGGTTGCATATGAAATCACATTTGGCAACTTGAGTTGAATTTGTAATGCATTAATGGAGTTGGCTTCTTGGCGAACAGAACCAGTGATTCTTTTTCATACGGGAATGAATTCATATGGGAAAGGGCTCCAATAGAAGGAGCTATTTTTAGATTTGGGCATACTGGATTTGCTTAAACTGAGGCTCACCGGTATTCACTTTACAACCCTTTCATTTGAGGTCTCCTTCTCTGAGTTTCCTTGGTACTGGAATTCAGCTGCCATTTCTGTCATTTGCTCTCCTCCCTGATGGAGACAAGGTGTGGGTGGCATGGAGGGGTGGACGGCACCTGGACATTGACACCGGTAGGACTGGGTTTGAATCTCTGCCCACTACGTCCCAGCTGGGTGATCTTACTGATACTACCTTATGGACTGCTGAGCTGGGATGGGGGAGCAGGGAAGACACAGGTTGGGGGGAGGGTAGCAATGTTCTTCCCTAATAGATCAGGTGCGATAATTAAATCAGGTCACGGGAGAAATAAGTCCATGAGCGCCCCTCCCCCCAGGACTCTGCCTCCAGAAGTTCTTAAGGATTAACATCTGTCAGCCGAGGGAGCACATCTGCCTGTTCCCCGGCACATCATTAGGCCCTGCTAACCTGAGCACATCTCACTTTTGTAAATCATCCTCAATCAGGGCTCCCCTTATCCCCGATGAGCTCCCCCCTCCTGAGTTCTGAGCTCTGGCAGACAATGATGCCACAAGATTAGAGCAAACCGAGGCACCTTCGCAGGAGAACTCCCGCTGACCACCCCTCCCTGCACCCAGGCATAGCATCTGTTAGAAGTCACAGAATCCTAGAATCCTTGGACTGGCAATGTCCTGGAAACCTTATGCCTCCAGCTCCTTGTGGTAATAATGGGGAAATTGAGGCCAGGAGAGGCATCCTTTACTCAAGGTCACATGGCTGATTAGTGACAGAGCCAGCAAGAGAGAGGGAGACTCCTGTGAGATGCAGATTGTCCTCTGTTGTTCCTGTTTCCCCTGGAGGGCTGCAGGTCTGGTCGTCCCTAGAGCCTGCATTCTGCCCAGGCAAGGACTGTGTCCCTCATTAGTCCACACCCAGAGCTCTGAGTAAGTAGTGTTGGCTGACGGCTGACAACATTCTTCACAAAGGAAGAAGATTTTAAAAGAGCCCTGGAAGCCTCCTGGTTTTCCATCCTTGTCTTTGGGCGGCAGTGTGGTGTCAGAAAAGAATGCGGATCCGGAGCCAAGACACTTGGGTTCTGGTAGAAGGCAACAAGTTTAGATATACAAAGTGACAATCTCAGTGCCCAGCACATGGCAGGTGCGAGAAAGTGGAGGCCGTTATCTGGAATGTTAGTCTGATACTGCCGCTGTGTGACCTTAGGCAAGTCCATCAACCTTTCAGAGTCTAGTTTTCTGGAAAATAGGAACAATAACTTGTTGTCAGCCTACCTCCTGGGGGAGTTAATTCTCTCAGGGACTCCACAGGGCTTCATAGAATAGGTGACAGTTGAGAGATGAGACAAACTCACTACAAGTTCAAGGTAAAGACATAAATTCCCAGTTGAGAGACCCACACGACAAGAGTGATTCATAGGAAACTATGGGATGGAGAAAGCAGATCCTTTTTGGTGGTCACTAAAAACAAAGCTCCGAAGCTCCTGGGTGCACACTGCCAACCTCACTCCCTTGATGTCGCCTAAGGACTGTGGCCCCGAGGGAGCCAACACTTACTGAGCCCTTATGCTGGCCCTGTATGCAGCGTGCCTTAGTTAATCCTCACCACGGTCCTGGTGGAGTTTATGTCGATCCTACAGATGATGATCACTTGCCTCAAGGTCATGCAGGTTGAGTGTGGAGGGGTTATGTGTGGACTTCCTGTTCTGTGACTGTCTCTCTGCTCACCACAGGCCTGAATTTCAGACCTTCAGTCCGACAGCTCCAGAGAGCTCTCCCGCCCCCGTCTTGCACCCAGCCTCAGCAGCCAGAACTCCGCTTCCTTGGGGCTACTTCCTGCAAGTTGAAGTCCTTGCCAAGACTTGGGAGCAGCCCTCAGCCTGGTTCCTAGGACATGGACTATAGGCGTTTGTGACACCTCTGAAATCACGTGCAAGTGTGTGTGTGTGTACATGCATGCATGTGTGCACCCGTGTGCATGTGCACTTTTCTTAGGAGCAGCTTCTAGCTCTCATCAGATTTGCTAGGAGGGCCTCAGAAAGGTTAGGAGCCTCCAGGTTCCATAACCCTCTTCAGGGCCCAGTTACTGTCCTTCAACCCTGACACTGTGGACGGCCCCTGGAAGTCCTGGTGAGAAATGGGCTTGGCACCTACTCTCTCTCATCAGGAGGAGAGGGAAGGAGCCTGCAACTCCCCAGGCTTCGGGAGCTCCAATCACACCTTGATAGACTCCATGCCCTTGTGCAGGTTGTTTCTTTCTATTCTTTCCTCTGGGCTGATGGAGGTCTGGAGGAGGAAGAGTCTGGGGAACGTGTGCAGGTCCAGCATGGCAGAATGGTCATGGACAGGACAGCCTGGGTTTGGGCATCTGGAGGCATCCGGGGTGGGGTGTTGTAAGCTGAGCAGCTGGTCCTGGGCTGTGGGTGCTGACAGAGTAGAGAAGATCTGCCCTTCCCCCTTGGGTCTGGGCAGATGAATGACAGCAGCAGGTCCAAGCCAAGTGGCCCTGATGGGGCTCTCAGGCCTCTTCAGCCACCATGGAGGCCCCGGAAATACCAGGGCTGGGAGGGGCATGAGGTACAGAGGCCTAGCCGCCTGTCACTTGCATATCTGCCAGGCCATCCTTCAAGCCCTGGCCACACTGGCTGCCCCTTCCAGGCACCCTTAGCCGCCATCAGCCCCCTGCCTCTCCTCTAGCCAGGCCGCGAGCTTCCTCTCCTATTGGGCTCCGACACCATACTCAGAAAGACCTTGTATGTTTTTCAAATTAATGCAATTAAGAGCATTAAAGTTTGTGAACGATAGAGTTTTTCATTTTCCTTTTATTTGATTAGAGAAATTCCCACCGCACAGTTCCTCCAAATGAAACCCAGACCTGGGGCCCATTGTTCCGGGGGCTTCCATGAGAATGTGTTACCTTTCAATCTCACACACTAATGTGTTTAGCGTTACAGTCCCCCCCGGGCGGCTGCAGGAAGGATCTGGAGCCTTGATTAAAGCGGCCTTTGCGGGGCAGGAATGTGGGCTCCTCCGCCTGGGAGTCGCGGAGGGGCTGGTGTTTGCTTGGCAGAGCTTCTATTCAGGTGGCCATCGTGCCCGTTCAGGTGCCTGGCTGTAATTAGGCATTCGGCCTTCGGCCTTGTTGGTCCTCTTGGCCTCCTGCACCTCTGAGCTTAGCCCCAAGGCATCCAAGTGCCTACAACATAATACCCCCACACAGACACCTCAGTCGCTTCCTTCCTCTTCTCTTTGTTATCCTCCCCTCAATTGATTTAATTTAATTTAATTTTTTTATAGAGATAGAGTCTTGCTCTGTCGCCCAGGTTGGAGTACTGTGGTGCGATCACAGCTCATTATAATCCTGAGCTCAAGCCATCCTCCCAGGTAGCTGGGTCTACATCTTCCCAAATACATCCTCCCAAGTAGCTGGGACTACAGCCATGTACCACCACGCCCTGCCTATGTCCTCCTCTCAATTCATTTTCTACTCTCCTCTTCCCATCTTCTGGTCCCTCAGGTGCTACTTGGACTTTGAGGCAACTTCTTTATGGTCAGTTCTGTACAGAGACAGAGAAATCATACTGTTCTTCCCTCAGTCAGGCCCAGAGCTTCAAGGTGAAGAGCAGAGTTAACAGCCAAAAGTTAAAAATTGATTAGAGGAATAAAGTCAGAAAGGCCTGGGAGAAGGAGGAGGGGGGTCATGACCCCTGTTAAAAAATTTGACTAATGCCAAATTTAAACAGGATGTTAAGTCTACACCCCTCCTACCCCAAATCACCAAAGGCTCAGCACTGGGAGGCCCAGGTTTCTTCCTCTTCCAACTGGGGCGGCTGGTCCAGGTCCCACGGTGGCCAATGCCCTGGGACAGGAAGCTGGTGGGACTTCCCTGCCCCAGTGGCTTGCATCCTGCAGAACTTTCACAGCCCAAGCCAGGGTCCTGGGAGACCCAGCTAGGACCTGGCCCAAATTAGGCAAAACCGAAAAACAATCGGGCTTGTGAACTAGAATCCAAACTAAAAATAAGCCTGTCAACTCTCAGAGGCTGCTCTGCTACTCCTGGGTCCCAAGGAGTCAGGGAGAGCTCGGAGAGAAATGTGATACATCCTCACCCCCGCTGCAAACCTGCCTTGACCTTGCTGCATTCCCAGATGCCTCAGAGTCATTCCACAAACATCCAGGGAGGCCCACACCTTGCAGAGAGAGCAGAGTGGGCACGGAGGGGGGTTCAGAGAGGAGTATTCTCCTTCTCCAGGGTAGTTAAAGAAGTGTGTGTGAGCTTAAGTACTTCAGGTTGTCCCTTGTGATAACATTCTCAGAGGGAGATGAGTCCTCCCCTGAACCTCAACTTGGATCAGCAGGGACCAAGCCACACTCACAGACAGAAGGCTCACCTGGCCCCTTTGGGCTAAGGAAGGGGCCTAACCCAGACCAAACCTTCACTTGAGTCTCCCTTCCAGACTTCGTAGAGTCCGGCACCTGGTTGTTCTCGTGTAAATCCCAAGCAATCCATATGCTCAGATGTGCTTTTTCAAAAAGCTGCTCTGCTCTATGGAAAGCGGTGTGGCGATTCCTAAAAGAACTAAAAGTTGACCTTCTATACAATCCAGCAATCCCTCTCCTGGGAATGTACCTGGAGGAACATAAATTGTTATACAAAAAAGATACCTGCACACACATTTATTGCCGTACTATTCACAATAGCAAAAACACGGAACCAACACTACTGCCCATTGAAAATGGGCCGGATAAAGAAAATGTGGTGCACATACATGATGGAGTATTACGCAGCCATAAAGAAGAACAACATCACGGACCTCCCAGCAAATTGGATGGAGTTGGAGACCATAATACTAAGTGATCTATCACAGCAGCAGAGAACAGAATACCGCACATTCTCACTCATAAATGGGCCCTGAACATTAGTTACGTTAGCACAAAGGAGGGATCGACAGTCACTGGACGCTGCTAGGGGAGGGGAGAGGGAGGAGGTTGGGGGCCACGTGACACCACAAAGTGTACCTGGTCCACTACCGGGGGAGTGAGGGCCAGTTAGAAGCCCAGACTTAGCCAGGCTTGGTGGCTCAGCCTGTAATCCCACGCCTTTGGGAGGCTGAGGTGAGTGGATTGCCTGAGCCTGCGGGTTCAAGACCCTCCTGGACAACTTGGCCAGATCTCATCTCCACAATAAATCAAAAATTAGCCGGGCGTGGTAACGCGCGCCTGTAGTTCCAGCTACTCAGAAGGCTGAGGCAGAAGGATCATCGGAGCCCAGCGGGTCGAGGCTGCGGTGGCCGGGAGCGGCCACTGCACTCCAGTTTGGGCGACAGAGTGACACTCCAACTCAAAAAAAAAAAGAAGCCCAGACTTTACCTGCATGCGGCCTACTTATGTAGTTAGTCCTCACTTGTATCACACATCTCTATAATAGAATAAAACTTAAAAAAAATAAAAAGTTTGCTCTGTGTAGAAGCTTGGAGATACAGAAGCAGAGGCAAGGAGGCCAAAGTCTACTTGGGTCAAGGAAAAGGAGGCTGAATTAAAGCTACGGTGAATATGTTCTCACTCCTAAGTGGACCTTGAACAACTATAATACTATAATACTTTAAGAAAGGGATTGGTAGTAGTGGGAAGCTATCAGGAGAGGGGGGTGGGATGGGCAGTTGAGGGAAACTGCTAGGGGAGGGAGGGGCACACCTCATCAACAAGGGTACCGACATAGTCAACGTTTGTATCCCCAACCCTGAATTGGACTCCTCATCTTTTTATCTTTTTCTTTTTTTTTTTGAGTCGGAGTCTCACTCTGTCGCCCAGACTGGAGCACAGTGGTCGCTCCCGGCCACCGCAGCCTCGACCTGCTGGGCTCCGGCGATCCTTCCGCCTCAGCCTTCTGAGTAGCCGGAATTACAGGCGTGCGCTGCCACGCCCGGCTAATTTTTGATTTTACTGTGGAGATGAGGTCTCGCCAAGTTGCCCAGGCAGGTCTCGAACCCACGGCCTCAGGCAATCCACTCCCCTCAGCCTCCCAAAGGCGAGGGATTACAGGCTGAGCCACTGAGCCCGGCTTTGTACTCCTCATCTTTATAATAAAAATAAAAAATTAAATAAAAAAGTAAAGCCATGGTGAAGGGGTTGGGAGATGTGGGAGGGCTAGAGGGTTGACTCAGCTGGGTCTTAAGCCAGATCCCCTCCTCCTACCTGGAGCTGCTGCCTCATTTATACTTAGTCTCAGGGAGGAGAATAACACCACCACATGCGCTGGGAAAGTTGGGGGACTGATTTGCAAGGCTAAGTGAAGGGAATTCACTGTCCTTTTGTTCATGCAGACACTCACTCAGGCAATACTTGGCCGATGAGATAAATCCACCTACACCTTTAAGCTGTACCTCCCCACACAGGGCCTAGAAGGTCTAACCCTTGGATCTATCCCAGGGTTCTGCCGCAAACATCTGCCAGGGCCAAGAGCCCCCAGGGAGCAGATACATAATGTGAGCTGCATTTGGATGAAGAGAGAGTTGGAGAAGGCAATGTGAGGGAATCTGGATCGCAGTGGAAGCTGCTCAGGAATTTGGCTCCATGTCTAAGTTGATTCTTCCTAGACAATCACCTTAATATGTGTATCTCTTGGTTACCCATGCTGCAGGGAAGACTGGGGAGGGGGGCGGATGATGCCAAAGGTGAATAATCCTGAGACTATTTCTGATTATTCTTATTGGACTTTGCCAGTTGGCTTCCCCCCCCCCCTCTGCTGGGAAACTTGCTTCCCTAAGCAGGATTTGCTTTGACTATTTTTCAAAATTTACTCAGGATTTCCAACCACGAGCAATGCTTCCCCAAGATGACCAGCTTGGCTTTATCCTGAGCGCCATTCAAACCACACAGACAGAAAACAGAGACTCAGAACCATACAGGGGCCACTCAGGAGCCAGAGCCCACGCCCTAGGGCCCTCCGTGGCACCAGGAAGGGTGGAGAAGGCTCGGTTAGTTCTCCAACCCAAGCGCCTCACTCCCTCCCCTTTTAGCCCACAGTCCAAAAGGCGCTGCAGCAAGGATTCATCTCTGAGTTTCAATTTTCATGGAAATGAACCATTTTATCTCAGAACACAGGGGGGGAATGAATTCCCTTTCCTTCATGCAGATGGACTAAATCCCCTCTGCTTTCTTGCTTTAAAGAAAGAAAATCCCAAAGCTGCCGCCATTTGCTCTGTTGGATACTGGCTGATAATTCAGAAAGCCAGGAGAATGAATCCAGGCACCAGGCCCCTTGCCTGGTCCCAATGGAGTTGCCACAGTCACCCCTTGAGTTTGCCAGGGGCTCAACAAGGACAGGAACGGGGCTAGGAAGCAACCTTAGAGGGAAGTGATGGACTTGAGAAGAAGGCTGGAACTCTGAGCCAAAAGCATCCTCAGGAAGGATTTCACAAAATACCATCTGACTAGCAGGTTGCCCAAGTCCCAGTCTGGGCCTGGCGTGCTCCCCTTCAGCCCGGAGGCCTACAGTGACGCTTTGCCAGCCTGTGTACTCTGCCCAGTGCTCCACAGCAAGCCTGGTGCTGACAGAGGGCTTACCCTGTCCTCACCTGCGTTCCCTCACTAGAGATCCTTAGGGTTGGTACTAACATCAGTCCCAATTTACAGATTGTGGAACTGAACTTCTGAGAGTTTAGCTCACCTCTTTTAGGTCATGCAGCTAAAAAATGGCAGAACCAGGACTGGAGCCCGTGTTTCTGATTTTTGAGCCTGTGCCCTTCATTTCTTTTTTTTTTTTTTTTTTTTTTTTGAGTTGGTGTCTCACTCTGTCGCCCAGACTGGAGTGCAGTGGCCGCTCCCGGCCACCGCAACCTCGACCTGCTGGGCTCCGGCGATCCTTCCACCTCAGCCTTCCAAGTAGCCGGAATTACAGGCATGCGCTACCACGCCCGGCTGATTTTTTGATTTATTGTAGAGATGAGGTCTCGCTGCCCAGGCGGGTCTCGAACCCGCGGGCTCAGGCAATCCACTCACCTCAGCCTCCCAAAGGCGCGGGATTACAGGCTGAGCCACCGAGCCCGGCTTGCCCTTCATTTCTAAGCTACACCATGCCGGATTCAGGTTCTGGTTCACCTTACCAGCCTTCTCTGCTCTGCTCCTACACAGATGCCATAGTTCAGTCTCCTAAGTGTGCTCTCTGTATTTCTGTCTCCTAGACTGTCTCCTCTACCTGGCATGCCCCTCACCCTTTGACAGTCTACACTAGCTCCATGCGCCAAAAAGGTCTTCTCTCTCTTCCAGGTCCCCTTAGCACTTTGTTTATCTTAGTGGTTCTCAAAGTGTGCCCCTGGACCAACAGCATCAGCACAGATCCCACCTCAGTCCTGCTGAATCAGAAACTCTGGGCGTGGGGCCCAAGAGTCTGTGTTTCAACAAGCCCTCCAGGTAAGTTCGATGCATGTTCAACTTGGAGAACAACTGGGCTACCTCTTGCTTCTCCAGACTCAGGTTATTCTGTCGGATATTATACTGCCTCTCCAGCATTTGAATGTATATCATTTTTTCATCCATTTATTTTTGCCTTACTTGTGCCTTTATATTTAAAGTACATCTCCTGTAGACTGCAAATAGTTAGGTCTTTTTAAAAAAAAATCTAGCCAGGCTCGCGCCTGTAATCCCGCACCTTTGGGAGGCTGAGGTGAGTGGATTGCCTGAGCCCGAGGGTTCGAGACCCACCTGGGCAGCGGGACCTCATCTCTACAATAAATCAAAAAATTAGCCGGGCATGGTAGTGTGTGCCTGTAGTTCCAGCTACTTGGAAGGCTGAGGCGGAAGGATCGCCGGAGCCCAGCAGGTCGAGGCTGCAGTGGCCGGGAGCGGCCACTGCACTCCAGTCTGGGCGACAGAGTGAGACTCCAACTCAAAAAAATAAAATAAAATAAAAAAATTTAAAAAATCTATTCTGACAATGACCTTGGTGACCATTAAGGGTAAGTTTAGCTCTTATGATCTTTGACACCAGAGCCCGCTTCGCCAGGGATATTATAAAGGAACACTGAGTGGCTAATAATGAAGTGGGTGAAGTCTTTTTTGACCTCTGCTACAGTTTTCTATTCCAGTACTTGGCATCCTCTTCTGGAGGAGCCAACAAAAGTGATCACTGCCACATGAGTAGTGGAGAACGATCACCACTCTCTTCAGTTTTGATGCCCTCAACCTCCTCCCTGAGGGGAGGGGCCTGCCTGAGTTGTAGGCTCATCATCAGAATCACCAGGGTCCATCAGTGTCTCAGTCTCAAAGTATCTCTCCAGGCTTTGTCGCTCAACTGCCTGCTTGGCTTCTTCCCAGTCTTCTCCCTGACATGTCTTTTTTGGGGGGGTGGGGACGGGGGGAGGGGAAGTAGGATTTATTGAGAGGACAGAAAAGCTACCAGAGCAGGAGGGGACTGGAGGAGTGCCCTCCCTGGCATGTCTTATCACAGCACCCAAGCTCTGGCCTGGGAAATGACCTCCCAAAAGTTGTCCTGAAGTTGAAGTCGGACAACTTCACCCTTACTGATGAACTCTCCAACTCTGATCATGGTATTGTCTATTGTTAATTCTGTCGATTTTTGTTTCATGTATTGAAGCACTGTCATTAGTTGCATACATGGTATGATGGTTTTCCCTTTCTGATGAATTGACTGGCCCTTTTACAACACAAAAGGTATCTGGTTTTCCCTGGTAACAGCCTCTGTTTTGAAGTCTATACTTTATTTGATATTGATATAGCCTCTCCAGCTTTTGAATGTATATCATTTTTCATCCATTTATTTTTGCCTAACTTGTGTCTTCACATTTAAAGTATATCTCTTGTAGACTGCAAATAGGTCTTTTAAAAAAACTATTCTGACAATCTCTGCCTTATCATTTGAATGTTTAGTCCATTATCATTTAATGTACTTATTGATATGGTTGAATTTAACTTACTTTCCCTCGCTTTTTATTTCTTTTCCTCCTTCCCTGGCTTCTTTTGGACTTTTAGAATTCCACTTAAATTTATCTATTGGGTTTGTAGTTGTGCCTCTTTATATTAATTTTTGAATGATTGCCCCAGAGATTATAACTTAACTTCATAGTCCACTTAGAGTTACTATTTCAAGTAAAATGTGGAAACTGGTACCTCCTATCCCATCCTTTAGGGCATAATGATCATGTGTATTGTATCTATATACATTATTAAACCCACAAGGCAACATTATACTTTTTGCCTTAAATAGTCACTTAAAGTTTATACCAACTAAGAGAGCTTATTGCCAAAGGGAAGCTCAAAATTTAGAGAAGGCCTTTCTCAGTAATTGGATTTAACTCAAAGTTAAGAAAGAGATCCTGGATCTTTCAATGTTCCTTCATTCTCTTCTAGCTGAAGGTGAGTTCTGGGGTAGGGGATGGGGGGAAGCACAGGTCAGAACCACAGCTGATTCATCCTTTATCTTGCCTTTGTTTCAGAGTCTTCATTGAGTTATTTGGGACCTGGCCATCAGACCCAAAGTCCTTTTCACTGTATCCCACAGGTCCTTGACATTAAGCATGATAACCCAGAGTGACTATGCAAATTAAGCCTCATTGATAGCCTGTCTTTCTCTTCCTCTTTCATAAGAGGTACTTTCTCTGATGTTTTTACTAGTTGTGTTTTTTTTTCTCACTTCTCCTGCTAGATTATGAATCCTGAAGTTAAGAAATCTGGTCTTAGAGATAGTGGGTACTCAGACAACTTTGCTAAATGAGCAAGCAAATGAACCCTGAATGCATTTCCTGGCCCCTCTGAGGGTATTCAGGTGCAGAAGGGAAATTGTGCAGGGAAAGGAAGGAGGCACACGTGTGTATGCCTCAGGAGTGGTGGGAAATCATTTCCAGGGGCAGGGGGTATAGCCAAAAACATCATTGCGGATTGACGGAAGGATCACAGAGAGCCTGGGGTGGACTGTGACGAAATGTAAATGTGGGAGTTGAGACTGTGAAGGCTGCAAAGTGGAACAGGGGAGGCTACCAGGCCAGGATATGTGGGTGGAACCAGGATTTTCAGCATGCTCACATGTACCTGGAGGAAGTATGTGCTGGGCCACCCAGAGCTGCTGACACTGCAGCCTGCAGGGCTGAGGCTTTTTAGAGAAACCATTAGTCTAGTGACAGGGAGAAGAATGAGAAAGCGGCCAAGGCCAGGGTAGGCCCAGGGCTGGTCTGCAAGGCTGTGGGCCCCACCATAAGGAAGGCAAGCAGAGGTCATGTCCCCAGGTGCTTCCAGGAGTCACAAGGGAGTCAGGATGCAAGGGAGTGGGTTGAAGCTGATCAGAAATGGTCCTTTGTCCTGGCACTAAGGGGCCGGACAGTGCCATCAGACCTAAGCCTCAGGAGGAAGAAGGGCATCCTGGCAAGACAGGGTCTCCCAAGGGTCAGGATGAAGGAGGAGCTCGTGATTGGAAGGAGGTAAAAGTGGGAGTGCCTCTGAGTCATGCCCTCGAATTGAATGACATGAGACCTGCAATACCTAATTTCACATGAAATGTGATAATCGAGTAATGGGCCAGCCTTGTGCATGTGGCTTAAAGAATAGCTGAGGAGGAGAGATGGAGCAGGAACAAGCTGCAGCACGCTTCAGCCCTTAGTAGTCAGTCAGCCAATCTGCCGGGTGCTGCCAGCCAGGGTGAATGAAGTGCCTGTTGTTTCAAGGCAGGGGAAAATGAGTGACCGTTATTTAGACTGAGGGATTCATATCCAACATGGTGTGAGGTTAAACAAATCTGCAAGTGAGACTTGACCTGTTATAATAACCTGAAGTATTTTGGGCCCACACCAGGATGGGGAAGGGGAAGGCATGGCTGCTAAGGAGACCTACTGTGTGCAGCTCCCATGGCCAGCTGGTTACTAGTGGAGACCTCCAGGCTTTGTGAGCGCTGGAACTCAAGGCATTGTGAGATTTTTTTTTTTTTTGGTTGCTGGAATTTTCCTATTTTATAACAGAATAGCTGGCTCTTTAATGCACTGAATGCCTTTCTGACACCACGTGGTCAGCGTGATTGCAAAAAGACAGTGCGAGGCCTTCCATTAGGTTTCTGGGATTCAAGCTAGGAAGAATGTGAACCCCTCCCTCCACCTCCTTTCCCTCAAAGGAAATGCCTGAGTATTTGAAAATGTACTTTGACTTCCACTCCAGTCTGACTGCAGCTTCCCCTACCTAGACCCAAGGTGACTGTCATTCTAGTTGATTAAGGGCCTGGACAAACTGGATCTTTGCAGAAATCAAAGCAGATTCAAACAACTCCTGAAAGCTGTCAGCTTCCTTCAGGAAACCTTCTCCAGCAGGGGAGTATAGTGGCCACTGCCCCAAACCTTCCTTTGCTGTGCCCTCTTGGCTCCTGGACAAATGTGCTGAGCTTTCTCTTGGCTGGAGCAACCAAGCCGGTTCTGTAAGGTGACCCGCTTCTCTGCCTGATACTGGAGACGGCAGGGCTTATCCTAAGTATTTACAAAGCGGGTTGCTCACTCCTGTGGGGAATTCTGCATGCAGCAAGGTGGTCAGGATCAACTGGGCAGGATGTCCCTTACTGGACTCTACAATGGGATGATTCTATCTAGACACCTGGACGTTTAGGCAGGTTCATCCCACTTGAAGCTCTAAAGTGAGGACTTTAAAACAAAGAAATTACTAAATTCCTGGTCAACAGCCAAATCACAAAAAGAGTCAACTACAACTTTATCAAACAACTAAAGTAAGCATTTTGCCTAATTACAGGGATGCAGCATGGTTGTCTTTCTGGTTCCAGCAGCCCATCCCTGCTCCTCCAGGTAGGGGTAGGTGAACCTGCATGCTGTCCCAGGCCTCAGTTGTCTCTCCGTGTTGTCAGTTTCTGTCTTCATCTGCCCATGCTGCCAGGGACCTAGAGACCGTATTTCTATGTGCTCAGTACCAGGTGATTATATTGCAATGCTTGGCTTATGACTGGCATGGGCTCATGAGAGCTGTCCTGCTGCCAGGTCTCAGCAGGCAACTCACCCCCCTTCCTCATCATGTCACCCTCTGCTGGCATGTACTCTGCTGGCCTTGCTTCCCCGAGCTCCTGCATCCAGCATCTCAGTGTCTACTCTCAAGGCTCCAATAGGACTCAGCAACCTTCAGGCCCAGGCTGCCTTACAGCACTCACCTGTGCAGGCTCTGGAGACCGGGTCATTGCTGCACAAAGCCCCTTTGTGACAGAGCCCTTGGGCCAAGCATAGAGGTCAAGGCAAATAGCATTTTGACACCTCTATACTTATTTGGGCAAATGCACACTTATTTTTTGTTTTCCATTACACATGACTCCTGCAGTCGCAATTATATGTGTTCAGTACTTTCTTTCTTTTTTTTTTTGAGTTGGAGTCTCACTCTGTTGCCCAGGCTGGAGTGCAGTAGCACACTCATGGCCACCCCAGTGTCGACCTGCTGGGCTCCAGTGATCCCTCTGCCTCAGCCTTCCAAGTAGCCAGAACTACACGCACCATGTTACCATGCCCGGCTAATTTTTTATGTATTGTAGAGATGAGGTCTTGCCAAGTAGCCCTGGCTGGTCTCAAACCCACAGACTCAGGCAATCCATTCGCCTCAGCCTCCCAAAGTGCTGGGATGACAGGCTGAGCCACCGAGCTTTTGGGAAGTCCAGTACTTTTTTTTTTTTTTTTTTTGAGTTGGAGTCTCACTCTGTCGCCCAGACTGGAGTGCAGTGGCCGCTCCTGGCCACCGCAGCCTTGACCTGCTGGGCTCCGGTGATCCTTCCGCCTCAGCCTTCCGAGTAGCCGGAATTACAGGCGCACGCTACCATGCCCGGCTAATTTTTTGATTTATTGTAGAGATGAGGTCTCGCTGCCCAGGCGGGTCTCGAACCCGTGGGCTCAGGCAATCCACTCACCTCAGCCTCCCAAAGGCGTGGGATTACAGGCTGAGCCACCGAGCCCGGATGAAGTCCAGTACTTTTAATTAGCCTATCACAAAAAAGAAAATCATTCCTTCAGCATAACACTATTGCAGTGACCATCACAACCAGCCGAGCCAGCAGTTCATACATGTCATCATTAGTAGTTTAACAGTTAACCAAATATTAATTTATTCTGTTTAACAATTTAAATGATTAATAATGATTCATTATTAAATTATCACCGCCAGTCTGTCAATGTCTCTGCTCAACTCCCTGAGGGTTCTTCATGGTCCTTGCAAGTGGCACCTGTGACAACTGGTCACACAATAGATCTCTGACCCCCGGGGTGGCCAGGAGGCTTTTGTTTCTTGTTTGGCCCTGGATGTTCATATTGTGCCCCAGCACCCACTCCTTCCTGTGTCCACTCCCGTGGCTCTCTCCATGTCATGGCTGTCACAAGCTCCCACACTGCACATCACACAGGTCCAGGTCAGTGGGTGACCCCTGAAAGACAAAAAGAAAAAAATGCTCAGTGTTTCTGAAGGCTTGCAAATGGGAAAACTCCGTTTTCGGTGTGTGTGAGGCCGGGCCATCTGGGTGGGCTCACATGTTGGCATACCCAGGCATAGCCACCCAAAGCTTCTGTGTGCAGGTCTGCGACAGGAGGAACTGGGGCAGGCCTTTGGGAAGGACGAGGCACTGGCGTTGATACTCACATGCCCCGTGATGTGCTCAGGGTAGATATTGTGTCCCCATTGTACAGATGGAGGCTGAGGCCTACAGAAATGAAATTACATGACTTGCCTCCGGCCACACAATTGATGGAACCAGGAGGAAAATTTGGGTCTTCTGTCCCTCCAGCCGGGGGCTTTCTCTATCTTGTTTTCCGAAACGACAAGGTAAAACTAACTTAGTCTTTTCTTCTCTTCCTTCCTCTCTTCCTCCCTCTCTCTCTTCCTTCTTTTCTTCCTCTCCCTTCCTTCCCTCTTTCCTCTCTCTCTCTCCTTTCCCTTCTCCCTCCTTTCCTTCCTTCCTTCCTTCCCCCTCCCTTTCCCTCCTTCCTCCCTCCCTCCCTTCCACTCCTTCCCTCCCGCTTCTTCTCTCCCTCCTTTCTTTCCTTCCTTCTTTCCTTCCTTTTTTCCCCTGCCTCCCTTCCCCTTTATTCTTTCCTCCCTCCCCCCGCCTTCTCCTACCATTATTCTCTGTCTCTTGTGTTTCTGGGAAGATATACGACTGGCTCCCAATTGCTATGAGTGGGAGAGGCAAAAATCACACCAGCTAAGTGGGTTTGGGGCACTGACAAAAGAATCCCTTTGCTTTCCAGAGGCGACTAATGGGAGCAGGGGCGGGGCTTAGTTGGGGACCAGGGGAACGGATGGAATCACTTGCAAAACTCTCATAAATCTGCAGGCCCAGCTGTTCTTCATCTGATGATCCTGAAGGGAAAGTGTGAAATAGTGGAGATGCTGATGGGCCTGGAGGCCCCTTCAAAGGCAGCCCAGCTTTCCCAAGGACCCCAGAGCTGGGGTGGGAAGTGCCCGGAAACGTCTGAAGGGCGTTTGTTAGTGTTGGGAGGCCTGGGCCCCCAGAGACCACGTGCACACATGGAGTGTGCCTGGGAACGCCCTGGGCTTGGAAGTTCCAGAGGGGTAGGCAAGTCCCATTTCCCAGAGCGCAAGAGCAGGGCTGGGAGTTAGACTGACCAGAGTTTGAATCCCAGCTCCACCACTGCCTGGCTGTGTGGCCTGGGTGAAATCTTAAACCTCTCTGAGCAGCATGTCTGTCACTTACAAAGTGAGGATGATGTAATCTCTCCCTTTGGGGTGACTGTGAGGATTAAATGTGCTAATGTTTGTAAAGCCCTGGCACATGATGGGTGTTCCATGTTCTCTCCCTTTTCTTCTTTTTTTCAGTCCCCTGCTGGGGGAGGGGAACACTTTAGGGAAAACACTCCCAAACAGTTTATTGCCTACTCTCACACCACAGCAATCAGCACAGAAGACTTCTGTGACCAAATGGAAGTTTCTCCCTGCCACCAAGCAGCAGACCCCAGGTTGGTATCTTCCAATTCAATTCCAATGCTCTATCCACCTGGAGACTGGAGATAGTGGCAGATACCACAACGTGAGGGTCACTCCCCAAGACTGCCCCCCACCCCACACGGTTTTCAAGTCCAGGCCTCTGAAACTTCTGACCGACCAGCTTCAAGTTGGGGTTCCCACGACCCCCCCCCCCTTTGTGTTTGATTAATTTGCGAGAGCGGCTCACAGAACCAGGGGAAACGTCCGTTTACCAGTTTATCATAAAGGATATTGCAAAGGAATGCCCTCCCTGGGCGGGCTACCCTCCAAGGGCCTCCTGGTGTCCAGCTACGGGGAAGCTCTCTGAACCCAGTTCTCTTGGGTTCTTTTGGAGGTTTCATGACATCAGCATTCCTTCCCCCAGGGTGCAGGGCAGGACCCTCTCTGGGGAGAGTGTTAAGGCCCACAGGCAGGGGAAGATCCAGCAAGTAAAAGAAAGGCAGGAGAAGGTCAGAGAGAGTCTGTTTCTGAGGCCTGAGATGAGGTTTGACACACCCAATGTTTTAACCAAAAGATGCTAACAGGGGTTCTGGGAGTGATGAACCAGGGTCTGTGGAGGAAAACCATGATCTATAGCATAACACACGGATGTGTGTGTGTGTGTGTGTGTGTGTGTGTGTGTGTGTGTGTGTGTGATGAGGGTCTGCACCTTGATCACTCAGCAGGCAGGATCTGTGAATCCAGAGCCTGAATCCTGCTTAAACTGAGGTTTCTAAGGCAAAGGGCACCCTTTCTGTGGCTAAGACTCTGACCTGAGCTGAAAAACCTTTCACTGGGTTCCAACTTTTTGATTTCCCTGAACATAGCCAGCAATCCTCCCAGCAGGCAGGTCAGTTACAAGCCCAGCCCCGGAGTGCAGGCCTGGACTGGCCCAGTGGAGTTTGGAGGCTGCAGGCCAGCTGCAAGAGGTTACCGGGGGTCTGGAGGCTCCCGGGCCACTGGAACTCACAGGGGATAAGATCGAGTCAGGCTCTGTGTCTGGGTGCATGAGAACCCTGTGTTCTCCAGGGCTTAGAACCTGCTCCGGGCTTGAATCAGATAGACCTGGGTTCAAGACCGAGCGGCTCCCTTCATCAGCTAGGGAACCACAGGTAAGCCACACCAGCCCCCTGAGCCGGGGTTCCCCATCCTTAAAATGGTAACACTTCCTTGAAGGTTTGAGAGGATTGCTGAGATGGTCCTCCCAAGCCCCATGTCCGGGCTCCAGGTATGTTAATTCCCCTCCTGCATTTCTTTTCTTTTGCTTTTTTTTTTTTTTTTTTTTTTGAGATGGAGTCTCACTCTGTGGCCCAGGCTGCAGTGCTGTGGTATGATCATGGCTCACTGCAGGCTTGACTTCCTGGGTTTAGGTGATCCTTCCACCTCAGCGTCCCAAGTAGCTGGGACTACAGGTGTATGCCACCACACCTGGCTAATTTTTTTTATTTTTTATTTTTAAAGACGAGATCTTGCTGGGTTTCCCAGGCTGGTCTCAAACTCCTGGGCTCAAGCAGTCCTCCCTCCTCAGCCTCCCAAAGTGCTAGGATTACAGGCATAAGCCACCGCGCCTGGCATTCATTCCCCCTGCATTTTTTCCCTACTTTTTCTCTTTTGACTTTTTCCTTGTCCTTTTGTCCTTTTTCAGCTCCAAATCTCTTCTCAGACTCCAGCTCCTTGGGCTGGTTGTTCTTCTCCTTCTCACAAACAGCACCAAT
The DNA here is from genome assembly GCA_027257055.1 of Cephalopachus bancanus. Lineage (NCBI taxonomy): Eukaryota > Metazoa > Chordata > Mammalia > Primates > Tarsiidae > Cephalopachus > Cephalopachus bancanus. The sequence goes on along the minus strand of JAPVLO010000098.1, from coordinate 1,574,279 downwards.
GGGGAGACTGGAGGAAAACCCCCACCTCCCAGACCACAGGGCCTCTGCACTCACTGGCCTAGCTGGCTGATCAGCTTTGTGCATCCAGCTCCTGAGCAGACCCTGATACTGCCCTCAGCTCCTCCTCTCCTCTCTCCCTCTGGAGCTTCTGCCTGGCCCAGGATGAGAAAGGAGTTAGGAGAAGGCAGGTTGAGATGGGGAGCAAGGGTGGTGGCTCTCCTGAAACCACAAAGATCGGTGGAGGCTCAGGAAGTACACATGATCCCCTCAGGTATAAGAGTAGGGCAGAACAAGTCAGTTCATTTGTTTCCTGCCTCACATCACCCCTTGCTGTGCCCCAAGCCCAGAAGGAAGTCCTTCCTCATACCTAACTTATGTCCCTCCTGCTGCAATTGCTACCTACTTCCTTTCGGTTCATGTGGATGATGCTATCCTACTCATCCCTCCCCTGGTGCCTGAAAAGGCCTTCTCCTCAATTCTGTGCAGCTAGAAGTCCCGGGGGAGTGAAAACGAACTTTAAGAGGATGTTTAAAGTTTGGCTTCTCATCACCACATCTCAGCTGAGTCCATAAAACCGCCTTATAAAGCCCACTGGCCAGCCAGCTGCCCTCAGCCTCGGGGGCCTCCCTGTTTTATGATTGGCCCCAATTCAGACACCAGCTGGATATAGGAACTCACTGGCTTTTATGAAGAGATGTTAACGAGAAGCATCTCTTCCCTCCCATCTTGTTCCCAGGGTCTCCACTCCTTCCCTCACTCATGTGTTCCTTCAGTCAATACACATTGACTAAGGCCTCCTCCAGCCAAGGTCTGGGGTTGGCCCCGGGGTGGGAGGGGTCACAGGTAACTGCAGGGGGTGGACGCTTCTCTCTTTGGAAGGGCTGGCCCTGCAGGAATTAACACCCAGGCAGGTGCCATCTCTGCAGTAGCTGGATCACACTGCACTGTCAGTGTTTGTAAACTGCCGGTAATTGTGAAACGGTGTTGGGAAAACAAGCAATTATGCAGCAGCCTGATAAGAGCTGCCACAGAGGTGGCAGGGAAACCGTGACAAGGGACACCAGTTCTGCTCAGGATCAGGGGAGTCATCCCAGAAGAGGTACCCTTCTATCTGTCTCCTGAAGGATGCCTAAGAATGTTCGGAGCAGCCAGGCTCTGTGGCTCAGCCTGTAATCCCGCACCCTTGGGAGGCTGAGGTGAGTGGATTGCCTGAGCCCACAGGTTCAAGACCCGCCTGGGCAGCAAGACCGCATCTCTACAATAAACAAATCAAAAAATCGGCCGGGCGTGGTAGCGTATGCCTGTAGTTCCGGCTACTTGGAAGGCTGAGGCGGAAGGATCGCCAGAGCCCAGCAGGTCGAGGCTGCGGTGGCCGGGAGCGGCCACTGCACTCCAGTCTGGGCGACAGAGTGAGACTCCAACTCAAAAAAAAAAAAAAAAAAAAAGAAAAGAAAAATCAGAAGTAATAGCAGCTGGCACGTGGATCAAGTCTTCTGTCATTTCCAGCTACTTTCATATGCATCGACTTCCCTCAGCTTTGCAATAATCCCGTGACGTAGGCAGGCTGGCTATTTTAACCTTCATTTAACAGATGGAGAAACTGAGTCTCAGAGAAGTGCAATGACTTGTGGTTAAAGACCACAATGGGGAGCTTGTATTCTCAAGCCAGTTCTCCCTCCCCTGGAACAGCCGGGAGTTAAGGAGAGCCTTGGGGACAAAGGGGCAAGGAAAATAAGTGTCCCCTCTCAGCAGCATCTGTTATGACAACCACACTGCATCCTTTCCATGTACCAACTAATGGGGGATGGGGAGGGCCCAAGCAGGTGAGGGTACATGGACAGATAAAGCCTTGGATCTCTCTGGAGTAGGGGAAGGAGAGGAGGGAAGCCCCGAGGGGTGGGCTCAGCTGGAGAAGGGTTCTGGGCAGAATCACACTTTCAGGGCTCTCTTGACAAAGGGAGGGGCTGTGAGATTGGAGGGAGAGGGACGTGGGGCAAAAATAAACTGAGGGTCAGCCACAAGCCTAGGGCAGCCACAGTCCCTAGGTGTGGACTGAAGACCTCATTCTGGCTTGCCTCAGGTCGGTAGCCAGCCTCACCCCTCCCACTTCGCCATCCCTCATCTGTCAGTGAGCCCTGGAACTAGGGAAAGAATCTGAACCTCTGACGCACCTCTGTAACAGGGTGCTCAGAATGGAGAATGGAGGGGGTGGGGGGGAAAGGCTCACATGGTGTTCCAAGCATGGGCACGCAGGCCTAGTGAGCAGCAGACACATCTCATGCCTGCTCGTCCTGGCTCAGTAAGCACACACGTGTGTGCGCACACACATGTAGCACCTCAACGCCCACCCTAAAGACCCTCTATGTACACCCAGGATCACACGATCAAATCCTACCCCCATCAGCACATGAGTCCACTCGCACTCACACAGAAGTATACACAGTGCTCATGGTCACGTAGAGTTTACAAACTGCTCGTACCCATAAGCACAGCACCCCCAGATCCACAACCAAATCCCAACTCACTTGCACACTCAGGTTTATGAGTGGGCATGGAAGGAATGCTCACACTCAAAACCCAGGGCCCTGAGATAAGGGACCCTGAGAGCTCTGGAGTTGGCGAGCTGAAGTGCCCAGCAAGGGGTTCCCCCAGCCTGGCTTTCCTCAAGCCTGTCATGCTCTTCTCTGACCCTCCACTCTTTCTCGCCTCTGACAGATAAGAGGTGACCTGATTGGGACGAGGTTCCCAACCCTATCTCTATCCCTCCTCCCCTTACAAGCCCTCAAGTCCCCACTGGAGCTCCTGGGACACACCAGGGACTCTGCTAATATTTACCTCCCTTCCCCCACTGTTATACAGAGAGCCTGGGGTCCCAAAGTGTGGGGTTAGGAATGGCAGCCTGGTCCTGTGACCTCTTGATGGGGTGTGGAGACGTCAAGTGCAGCAGCCAACACCCCCATCAGGGTCTCCCTCCTCAGGTCCAGAATCCCCAGGCTTCCCTCTGCAAGGCAGGGTGGGCTGGGAGGGCTGGAGAGGGAGCAGCAGCATCCCTGATGGAGAAGAGGTGGCATCGCCTGGCCAGCAGGCTCCCTCTAGGTGTCTTCACATTCACACACAGTGACACTGGCATGCACGCACATGCATGTGCGCGTGTGCGCACACACACACACACACACACACACACACACACACACACACACACACACATTTCCCCCACTGTAATTAGAAGGGTCGCTCCGGCTCCCAGGGAGCAGCCGTGATTTATGAATGGGAGTTGGTGTAGAGATTCCAGCACCATCTGCTTGGGAGCAAACAGGAAGAGCTTCGATGTGCTGCAGACCTGGGGAGGGAGCCAGTTGGTGAAACAGGCTCATAAAAGCTGTTCCTAATGGCCACAGGTGCTCCCCCACAGCCCCAGCCCCAACCCCAGTGGAGATCTACCTCCCTGTGAATAGTTACAGCCTCTGCCAGGGCCCTGTGGCACATGCTCCTGGCCAAGGCCCGCTGGCTGGAGGCAGAGCAGTGGAGGAAAAACACAGAGTGTCCAGCAGACATGAGTGCAAATTCCTACAGTGATCACAACTAGGCTTCAGTTTATTCATCTAAAAATATGGGACAAGCCGGGCTCGGTGGCTCAATCTGTAATCCCGCGCCTTGGGAGGCTGAGGTAAGTGGATTGCCTGAGCTCGCAGGTTCGAGACCCGCCTGGGCAACTTGGTGAGACCTCATCTCTACAATAAATCAAAAAATTAGCCGGGCGTGGTAGCGCGTGCCTGTAGTTCTACTACTCGAAAGGCTGAGGCAGAAGGATTGCCGGAGCCCAGCAGGTCGAGGCTGCGGTGGCCGGGAGCGGCCACTGTACTCCAGTCTGGGTGACAGAGTGAGACTCCAACTCAAAAAAATAAATAAATAAAAATAAATAAATAAAAATATGGGATAATGGCAATAAAGAATTATAATGTGTTACATGCTTACCATGTGCCTGGTAAGGTAGATCATCTTAGACCCATTTTACAGATAAGGACACTGAGGCTGTGGGGCTTAGACCATCCCAAGTCTGCAGTGGTGTGCTGCAGGTCCAGGACTGGAACCTGAGTCAGCAAGGCCATTGCTCTGAACGTTTTTCTTTCTTCATACTACTCCCCATCATAAGGATGTTGAGGGGATTAAACGGGGTAACTATTCCAAGTTCCTGGTATGATAGCTACTCAGTATGCATTCATTTTCTTCTTACTGGATATCTAGCTCCAGAAACTGGAAGATTGAAACACAGACTGAGAGAGAGAATCTCAAAGCACACCAAGCTTCCTTTTTACTGTGATTAGCACTCAGTGCCTTGAACAACAGCTGGTCCTGAGAAGTTTAGAGTTATAATCTAATGTCACCTACAAAAAATGGTCTGACGCCTTTTAATGACATACCCGATTGTTATTGTGCTTCACAGTAATTGGTTTGGGGTTGTAAGCAGGGCTTATAAATGACTGTTGTTTGTATGGCCATCAGCTGGCGGGCTGAGTGTAGCTTTTCTCTAATTGCTATGTTAGTTCCACAATGCACCTCACTGTGTTTTCCCGGATCATGGTTCTCAACCAGTAGTGAGATTCAAAACTACCTAGAGTTTCTAAAACATCGGAGGGCCTGACACTTCCCCCAACCCATTCCACCGGAATCCCTGGGTATGGCCTCTGCAATCTTAGAAGTTTCTCCAGGTGGCTATAGGACATTCCAACTTCCCCCATCACCATCCCTTCACTCACCCAGGATCCACTGGTCTTCAGTCTGCAAATCCTGGTCCCAAGGATTCAGAAATTCATCAGCATCCGTCAACATCTGCTCAGAATGTGAGCTTCTCCCAATAAGGACCATGTCGTATTTGTCTTTATGGTGTCTTGAGAGGCCCCACCTTCAAGAATGAAGACATGGATACCATTACCTAGAGAATGAAGGTTAAAAAAAAGGGGGGAGGCTGGGCACGGTGGCTCACACCTATAATCCTAGCACTTTGGGAAGCCGAGGCAGGAGAATTGCTTGAGTCTAGGAGTTCGAGACTGGCCTGGGCAACATAGTGAGACCTTGTCTCCGAAAAAAGCAAAATAGTAAGAAGAAGCAAATTAAAAACAAAGGAATGAATTCCTATAGAAAACACAAACCCTTAATAACCAACTTTAAGACAAAAGCCAAATGGAAGGACCAAGAAGCTTTCCAGCAAAGTCATTGATATGGAGGAGATCAGGAAGGAGGTGATGCCTCCTTGACTGGGCCTTGAAGGCTGAGCAAGACCTTGATAGCAGGTGAAGGAAGCCAAGTATTAAGACAGAGTGAGCCATCATGATACTGTCAGTCTCAGCTTAATAGACAACATTCCTTTGTGTTGATTTAATTTTCCATGTATAACTGAGGGGCAGAAAAGCTCTCACATCCCAGGGAGACAGGGTAGGGGCAGAGGAGGTGGCCACCAGGCCCAAAGCAGTCCACACTTCCGCTATCCCAAGCTGCGGACAGGTCCTCCTTGTCCTATGCCCATGGCCCATTTCTCAGAACATACTGGGGCCACACTACATAGGGGCCACAACCAACCCATGAGGCAAAGTTCTGCCCTGTGATATTGAGGGGAGAGAAGCAAATGTTAGGGCTGTGCATACTCAGGGGCTAAGTGGAGTCTTTCAGGCTCAAAGAATAATGAAGGTCGAGAAGGGAGTGATCAGAGGAGCTTGCAGGAAGTGGCACCCGGCTCGGTTGGAGGGTTAACCATTTCCCATCGCCCTCTGCCACCTCAGTGCATAATGTTTCCTCTCCCTACCCCGACTCAGAATCAGACCTCTGGGTTCCCACCATCCAGCTACACACCCCTTACCCAACCTGGCCAGTATCACCTACATACCCAGAGGTCATCCAGCATCTTTGGGGACTCAGGCACCCGGCTCATGGTCTTCCTCTCTCTCCCGCCTCCAGCCATCACCCAAGGAACTTGAATGTCCACATGAACACTTCAGTATCCTTGGTTCTTGGTTCCTCTACCTCCCTTCTCCAATGACCTTCTCTTCACTTCTGCCACCCACGTATCACCTGGAATGTCTCCTATAAAATCTTAAACTCCAGCATCCCCCTCCTGGGTCACAACTTTCTTCCCTTCTTTCCATAAAACCTGGTCTCCATTCACAGGAGTGTCTCTGATTCTCCCGTTCTGTCTCCCTCATTCAGGGAGACAGAATGTTGGCTTTTGACAAGGCCTCCTGTCAGCCTGTCAGTTCCTTCCTGGTGCTGCTTTCTCTCCATTGACTTCCCTGTGACTGGCAACATCATTCATTCTGTTACCTTTGACTCCCGTACCCACTTGCCCTGACTTTCCCAGCCCTGGGGGATTCCAGTCATCTGCTTTCCCCATCATGGTTCTCAGGCTTCTGGAAGGCACAGGAAAATCACCCAACCGTGCAAACCAGTGCCACTCCGGATTTATGATCCCTGACTCCAGCCTGGCCCTCCAGGCCACTGGGCCCCTGGTGGTCAGCTCCTGTTCTAAACCTTTACCACCCTTTCAGGCTTCCGGCCTGCCCCCTCCCTCGTGTATAATTGACAGAGAAAACAGAGCTCTTCAGGCCAGAACTCCCTCAGCTTCCTCCTCCTCTTCCTCCTCACTTATCACAGACCCAGTCCCACCTATTTCCAGCCCCCCTGTCCAAAACTGCAGCCCACCCAGCCCTGGTGGCTTTGCTTCTCCCTTGGCTGCTGTGGACCCACCTTCCAGCTCTACCCAGACCTCTTCTTGCTTTCCCATCATCTCTTCCCTGTGTCTTTTGCCTGCTTCCCCTATGCCCACTGCGTCTATGCTGAGGTTCCCCAGGGTTCCCGCTATGCCTTCTTCTGGTCGCACCCTCCGCTGCACCCCTGATGTTCCCATCAAAGCCCATGGCTTCTGATATCAGTGGCTCTGTGTCCAAGCTCTGTGTCCTGGTGTCCGGGATGTTCACTTGTCCATCCTGCAGGCACCATCAAAGCAGCATGGCCCCGACTGGTCCTCTAAGCCCCTTCCTTAAGCCTCCTCCTCTCTCCTTCTGCAGTCTCTGGAGGTTTGATTCCAGCATCACCATCCACCCAACTCCCTAGGCCAGAGACCTGGAAGTTGCCTTCCCTCCATCCAGTCCCCCTTCACACCAGACATCATATCCTATCTATTCCGTCTCAGAGATGGTGCCCAAATTCACTCTGCCCCTTTCACCTCACTGCTACTCTTTTTTTCCAGTGCCTGCCATCTTTTGCAATAACCTCTAACTGCTCCTTGCTCCTATCTCCATGTTGGTATTTAAGCCAAAATTCCTGCCATGGCCCATAGAGGCCTTCAAATTCAACAAATCCAACCCCTCTTTGAGGTCCTTCCCTGGCTCTTTCCCTGCCAGCTCCAACTCAATTGCCTCCTGGGCAAGATGGAACTGCATTTACTAGATCCTCTGTGTGGGATGTCCTCCCTGTCCCCTCTCCGCCCCTGCCCTCTTCTCCCCAGCTTCCTTGACCAGGAAACTGTTTTCCTTCCAAGAAACAACTCAGAGGTCACCTTCCCAGATACTCCAACGCCTCAGGCAGAATTAGTTGTGTTCTCTGCTCTGCTCCTCTGGACTCGATTTATCCAGTCCATGATTGTTGGATATACATGGATTCCAGTTTGGGGCCTTCAGGAATAGTGCCTGCCATGAATATTCTCGTACATAAATTCATTTCTGGGGAACACATATCTTTGACTAGACTCCTTAGATACTGACCAGCTGCTTCCAAAGAGATATTTGAGACCCCCTGATCCACACGTTTTCCAATACTTGGTTTTGTCTTTTTTTTTTTGAGTTGGAATCTCACTCTGTCACCCAGACTAGAGTGCAGTGGCCGCTCCTGGCCACTGCAGCCTCAACCTGCTGGGCTCCAGCGATCCTTCCACCTCAGCCTTCCATGTAGCTGGAACTACAGGCGTGCGCTACCACGCCCGGCTACTTTTTGATGTATTGTAGAGATGATGTCTCGCCAAGTTGCCCAGGCAGGTCTCGAACCCGCGGGCTCAGGCAATCCACTCACCTCGGCCTCCCAAAGCGCTGGGATTACAGGCTGAGCCACCGAGCCCAGCCTGGATGCACCTTTTCAGTCAACTCTACTCCAAGCCTTCACTGTCCTAATTTCTTTCTCCCTTTTTTTTTTTTTAGTTGGAGTCTCACTCTGTCGCCTAGACTGGAGTGCAGTGGCCGCTCCCGGCCACCACAGCCTCGACCTGCTGGGCTCCAGCGATCCTTCTGCCTCAGCCTTCCGAGTAGCCAGAATTACAGGCACGCGCTACCACGCCTGGCTGATTTTTTTATTTATTGTAGAGATGAGGTCTCCCTGCCCAGGCGGGTCTCGAACCCGTGGGCTCAGGCAATCCACTCACCTCAGCCTCCCAAAGGCGCGGGATTACAGGCTGAGCCACCGAGCCCAGCTACGTTAGCTTTTTGAGGGGAGGGCAGGAGTGAGCAAAGGTGGGGGCCTTAGGATAGAGGGCCTTCCCATTTGGAAGCAGTTGTACCTGGATTCAGCTCAAGGGCATTTATACCCTCAAGGGCATTTATAGAGTGCCTACTGTGTGCCAGGCACTGTGTTGGGACCTCTGTATGCAAAGACTTAACATATACATTTGTCCTTTGCCCTAAATGAGGTCTTTGATTGAGGAGGCAGCCTTATAAACAGATGGAGTAAGCAGCGCTACAGAAATAAGTACCAAGTGCTGTGAGACTCCAGGTGGAGTATGGACCTGAATATGAAAAGCAAACAATAAAGCCTTTATAAGACAATGTAGAAAAATACCTTCATGACCTCAGGGTAGGGAGGGATTTCTTAAACAACACACAGAAATAACACTATCCGTAAAGAAAAATCTGGATACATTTGAGTGCATTGAAATCAAGACATTGACAACATTAAGAGAGTAAGAGGGGGCCACAGAGTGGGGAAAGATTGTATAATACACACAACCAGCAAAAGGCTCAGCTCTAGGAAGTGTCAAATGAGTAATCCTGCGCCTTTGGGAGGCTGAGGTGAGTGGATTGCCTGAGCCCGCGAGTTCGAGACCCGCCTGGGTAACTTGGCGAGACCTCATCTCTACAATAAATCAAAAGTTAGCAGGGCATGGTAGCGTGCGTCTGTAGTTCCAGCTACTTGGAAGGCTGAGGCGGAAGGATCGCCGGAGCCCAGCAAGTCGAGGCTGCGGTGGCCGGGAGCGGCCACTGCACTCCAGTCTGGGCGACAGAGTGAGACTCCAGCTCAAAAAAAAAAGAAAGAAAATGCCAGGCTGGTGCTAGATACACGGTAGGTGTCCAAAGATGGTTGAGTAAGTGAATGAGTTTGAGGTGCAGGGGTGGGGCAAGGAGAGCTAGTATTGGGAGAGGGAGCAGGCAGGAGGCAGGAGCTGCTTGTGGGTCTTTACAGGCCTTCCTTGTCATAGTAACTGCTGTCAGCAAATGTTTCCCAGACAGGAATCCCCTTCAGGGCTCCCTTCCCCAACCCACTGCATTTGTTGACTCAAAACCTCCCCATTGCCAATTTAGCCTGCAGTAAGGAAGAGGGGTGGGGAAGGGGAGAGAGGTGTAGGAGGGAGTGGAACTATACAGAAAGGGTCTTTGTCTGAGCACCGTGTGGCATTTCAGATTTCAGCAGAGGGGTTTTTTGTTGTTGTTTTTTTCCTCCTAACCTCCTAAAGAGTTGAGTGGGCTGCACTCGCAATAGGAGTTATCTGAATTAGACAGCAGGGAGGACTTCCAGTGGGCTCTCTGTGTTGGGTGGTGGAACAAGGAAAGGGGCGGCCGGCCCTGGGGTATCTACCTGAGGGGCAGGCACAGATGCAGGGCACTGTCCCTGTGGATGAGCTCTGAGGTGCTCAGCCCTGTGGATCCCCCACAGCTGCACTCCCTGCTGAGGTGAGAGGCTCTTCTGGTCCCAGTCGCCACTGGCCCATTCTGCTTCAAGACTTGGGGTGCGCCTCTTGTCATGTGCTATTCTGTGGTTCAGGCTCCCTCTCCTGGGGCTCCTGTTGGGGCAGCCCTCGATCCCAGAGGGGGTCAAGGCTGAATCCAGGCTCTCCCTGACCCTGCAGGGCCCTTCCCCTCAGCCTTACTTCTAGGCTTCACCCCTTACCCAGCCTACCCTCCGGCTCATGGCCCAGGAGAGGAACATAGCCAACAGGCCCTGGCCTCCTGCCACCCCCACCCCAGCCTACCCTGGCCCCTTGAGCATCAGGCTGGAGCCATCATCTCCCCTCAGCACCCTCCTGTCTCTCGAGGTGGCTTCCTCTCCCTCCAGGAAAGTGCATGCCTGTGTCTGTCGACTGCTCCCAGGCTCCCCCATGCCCACATGTCTGTCTGTGCCTGTTTCTCTCCCCCCATGCTTACACGTCTGCCTGTGTCTGTTTCTCTCCCCATCTCCCTCTGTCTCATGACATCTCCCTCGTTCCTCTCTCTGACTCTTTCTGTCCTCCTTGCCTTTTTGTCGCCTTCTCTGTTTCTCTCCAACTCCTTCTTCCTTTTGATCACTCTGTTTCTATCTTTGTGTGTATGCCCTAAGTCTCTCTGTCTCTCAGGGTGTCTCTGAATCTGTCAGTCTCTCTCTCTTTTTTTTTTTTTGAGTTGGAGTCTCACTCCATCCCCATGGCTGGAGTGCAGTGGCACGCTCACGGCCACCTCAGCATCGACCCGCTATGCTCCAGCGATCCTTTCGCTTCAGCTTTCCTAGCAGCTGGAACTACAGGCGCGCACTACCACTCCCAGCTATTTTTTATTTTATTGTAGAGACGAGGTCTTGCCAACACCTGGACTCAGGCAATCGGTCTCGAACACCTGGGCTCAGGCAATCCACTCACCTTAGCCTCCCAAAGTGCTGGAATTACAGGCTGAGCCACCGAGCCCGGCCCAGTCTCTCTTTTGGCATCGGCATCTTCATCTCCTTCTTCCATTTTTCTCTGTCCCACCGTGTGTCTCTGTCTCCGTCCCTCTCACTCACTGTCCCTGCCTTGTCTCTCAGGCTCTGGCACTGACTTTCCCTCTGAGTTTTTCTCCTTGACACTCGGCAGGCCAACGTCAGCACCAGAGCCTGCCCTGCTGCCAGGCCACTTGCCCCTGGTGGCCCCACCTCTGGCATCACCCCTGGGGACAGACTTTCCCTACAGCTGCCAAGCAAGATCAGGCCTTGTGTCCCCCAGCCCTCCTCCAAGCGGTGTCCCAGGGAAGCTGCAGGCTGTCTTCACTCAGCACCTGCTGAGGGTGCCTTTCTTCCCTTCCCCCTCCCACTCCTGGACTTACACTGGTGCCCCCACACCCACCCCCTGAAGTCACCAAACGCTGGCTGTGATCCTGGCACCACTCAGAGCTCCATGGGGGCACTGTGGTGGGAACTCCACCCTCTATACCCACATTCGTGCATAGAACACAGGGTGGACAGCACAGGGTAAAAGAATCCGGGGACTAGTGTGGGCCACAGACTGAAAATCCCAAAGGAAGGGAGGCCAGAATCTGTCACAGAGGTTAGGCCCTAGCTGGACGAGTCCAAGTTAGATGAGGAAGGCAAGCGTTCAACCGAGAGAACCCTAACTAGTGGAAGCATGGAGGTGGAACCAATGAAGGGGCCCTGAGGGACCATGGTTTAAGGTCTAGAAATGAAGGTTTGTGCAAGCACTTGAGAGTAAAAGGAAGATTAAAACCTATGCTTGTGGAGGTAGGTGAGAGGCAGTGATGATGACATCTGAATTGGATTCTGAATTCCCTCAAGGTGAAGGAGAGGGAAGAGGCGTTTCAGGTTAAAGAACCGGCACATGTCAGGGTGGAGAGGAACAGAAGTTCTCAGGAAGAGTCAGAGGCGCAAGGGTGGAACCAGGGCCCTGCTGCGCCACCCTGGGATCTAGACTCTAGCTACTGCCTACCAGGGAAGGGCTTTGAGCAGGGAGTGACACTGTCAGGGCTTATTTATTTTTACTTTTAATGAATCGCTGGCAGTTGTTTGGAAGATGGACTGGCAGGAAGGGGGACCAAGGGTGGGGGGAGCTGCTAGCAGCCATTGCAGTGGTCCCAATGAGAGCCGAAGAGGGGCGGGCCGGGGCTGTTTTCACAGGAGTGGAGACAGGAGGACACATGGAGGTGTCTGCAGAGGAGACCAGAGAGGCAGGGGCAGAGAAGAAGCTGGGGGTGTCTGAAGCGTCCAGCTTAGGGGACACAGGAGAGGAGGAATTGTTTGGAGCAAAAAGACTAAGCACACTGGGTTTGAGATGTCTGTGGGACTTCCTGGGGTAGAACCCCTGCCTTCCCCTCCCGGCAGCTGGACACGAGGAGGCCTAGAGAGGGCCTGGGTGGCACAGAGAGGTCTGAGAGTTGGCAGCAGTGAGACAGCACGCTCCTGAGGCCAAGCAGAAGCTGAGCTTGAGTCTGATCTGCTTACGGTGACTCCAGCCCCACGGCAAGAAGGGGGGTAAGCCATGGCTAAGGAAAGACACTCCCAGTGCCCTCCCTGAGGAAGTCCTGCATCCTCAGTGTCTTCTCACCCACAGCCCCGACATGCCCCACACCCTACACACAGGCACACACATGTATGCGTATACACACACACACACACACACGCACACACACACACACACACACAACTGGATCAGCAAGGGCACCAAGTGTTTCAGGCCAACCAACAAGTATCTTCAAATGCAAATTCCCTCCCTTCTACCCCCACCAGCTCTTCACACAACTGCTCTCTGAGCAGCTGGAGGCAGAGTCGGGTCTGGGGGCAGCAAAAATAAATCCCATTTTCTGCTCTTTTTCAGTGTTGGGCTGCAATCCCCTAGTGCCCCCCCCGCCACTCTCCACAGATGGGGGATTAAACTGGCCTCAGGTTCGGCTCTGCCTCGTGGGAAGGGTGATGGGAAGGGCAGGAACTGGGCTGGGGAGGGGTGCAAGTGTTCAGTGACAGGGCTAAGAATAACAGCTTCCATCAGGCCTGACACCCTCTCCCACTTGCCATGGCTCAAGTTGTTCCTGTGTGCGGGAGACCAACAGTCAGATACAGGGTGTCTGCACGGGGCTGTTGTGTATCTGTGCATGAGACAAAGAGCAAAGCTGGGGGTGCGACTTGTGGGGGGCAAGATGACAGGATGTGGCATGGATGTGACTGAGAGGCTGGCTGGAGACAGAGCAACCCCGTGTGACAGCAAGACAGCGAAGGAGGGAGAGCACACTCTGTGCTTGAGTGTGTGTGTCAGAGGCTGTGTGCGTGGGGGACGCGGGGTGTGCCGTTGAGAGAGAGGCTGCTTATATGTGGGAGGAAGACCCAGACAGGCAGGGGCAGGTGGGCAGGGCTGAGTCCGAGTACGTGGTACGTGGGCATCTTCAGGGCGTTTGTGAGTGACTGAGGTGGGGGCAGCAGGGGTGGCCTGGCAGTAGTGGCCTGGGAAGGTGTGTGTGACACGGGTGTGTCAAGGAGGGGTCTGTGGATTGCTTGTGAGGGTGTGTCTTATATGAGTGTGTCAGCGTCTGTGTAGCTGTGTGTCTGTGAGAGTGTGTGTGTGTTAGACTAAGTCTCTCTGTATATAAGTGCGTGCCTGTTTATATGTGAGTATAGGAGTGTGTGTGTGGTTTGTTTATGAGTATTTGTAAATGAATACGTGTCTGTTCTGTATATGTGTGTACAGAATGTGTACATCGATTGTGAGCATGTGTGTATATATATGAATGTGTCTGTATGAATGTGGGTACATCTATATAAGAGTATAGAAGTGAGCCAGGCTCGGTGGCTCAGCCTGTAATCCTGTGCCTTTGGGAGGCTGAGGTGAGTGGATTGCCTGAGCCCGCGGGTTCAAGACCCGCCTGGGCAGCGAGAACTCATCTCTACAATAAATCAAAAAATCAGCCGGGCGTGGTAGCGCATACCTGTAATTCTGGCTACTTGGAAGGCTGAGGCGGAAGGCTCGCTGGAGCCCAGCAGGTCGAGGCTGCGGTGGCTGGGAGCGGCCACTGCACTCCAGTCTGGGTGACCGAGTGAGACTCCGACTCAAAAAAAAAAAAAAGAACAAGAGTATAGAAGTGTATATGACTATGTATATTATTCTGTGTGTGTGTGTGTGTGTGTGTGTGTGTGTGTGTGTGTGTGTGTAGACACACAATGGGACCCTCAGATTTTCCACCTCCCCAAATGCCCTCACTGGCCTTTGGCTCCCCACAGATGGTGAGGGGACCACATAGGTGGGCCTTTAAATCTATCTCCACATTCCCAGTGCAGAGTGAGCTAAAGATCACAACCGGGGACAAGAAAGAGGCTGCCACATCTCACCCTTTCCAGGATGGAGCAGAGACAGCAAGTGCCAGTGTTGGCCCAGTGATGGTGACCACATCTACCCTCCTACACCTACCCACTGCAGTCACTAGCTGGCAGTGCGCTGATGCCTCAGTCTATGGAGGGCATGGGCTGGGGAGGGGACATACTATTTGGATTTCTTTCTTTTTTTTTTTTTTTTTTGAGTTGGAGTCTCACTCTGTCGCCCAGACTGGAGTGCAGTGGCCGCTCCCGGCCACCGCAGCCTCGACCTGCTGGGATCTGGCGATCCTTCCGCCTCAGCCTTCCAAGTAGCCAGAATTACAGGCACGTGCTACCACGCCCGGCTAATTTTTTGATTTATTGTAGAGATGCGGGCTCGCCAAGTTGCCCAGGCGGGTCTCGAACCCGCGGGCTCAGGCAATCCACTCACTTCAGCCTCCCAAAGGTGTGGGATTACAGGCTGAGCCACCGAGCCCGGCTATTTGGATTTCTATACGTGAATCACAAGTGCTATAGGAGGTCCTTAAAACAGACCTGTGACAGACCTTCTCTTGTCAAACAGTGCTTCCTCTAGTGTGGGTGCCGCAGCCTTGTCAAAGCAGCTGTCTGAGAGGATGGCTTCTTCCCTGGGTTTGCCCAAGCTGGGCCCCCGGCCTTGACTTCAACAGCCAGTGAGGGTCCACCCAGCCCAGGTATCTACGCGTCTATAACACTACCTAGAGGCATTTTTTGACTCGGGACTGTATGTAGCCAACTAAATGGTTCGTTGAGAATGACTAAACTCAACCTTGGAAAGAAAATCATAAACATTTTACTACCTAGCTAAGCCAAGCATGATTACACATGGAAACTATGGACGCTACTCAGTGGGATTTTGATATTAATTTCCAATTTCCTCTTCACTGAGGAACTGATGAAAACCCAGTCTCTGTGCTCTCCAGGCTAGAATCAACATCTTCCTCCACTGTCCATCCACACTCCGCTGCTTCCCACGGGGCTCCCAAGCTCCAGTTCCATGCTGGCTGCTCGGAGTTTCACCTTGGTCCTTCGTCTCCAAGGGTGCGCTCACTCGAGGTTCATTTAAGTACAGCCTCTGCCGGCCATGCTGAGGAGGACTGCCTCCACAGGCCATGCTCTCTGCAAATGCTGGCTGCTTGCTGCCGCCGGCTGAGCCTCTGCTCTCTGTCCTAGTCCTAGCTCTTCGTGTGCTGTTTGCCTGTTTCTGGCCTGTTTTTGCTGCTCCTCTTAGGGGTGCCACATCCTGCCCCCGTGGAATAAAGGGAGCTGTGTGTGCTATTCCCTGCTTTGAGCAGGAAGCTGAGAACAGCGTGTTCCCTTGGTCAGGAACAGGACACCTCAGAGCTTTCCGTGTTGTTCCTTCCCCAGAGGGAGCTGCCAGCCCACGTGCAATGTCAGGGAGACCACTTCACCTCCACATTGCATGCAACAAGCAGCTTCAAGAGGAATGTAACTCTGGGAAGGGCCCCAGACAGGGTTTGGAGGTGGGAACACCTCAGTCTGGCTCTCAGCCTTGCCCCTGTGTGACTTTGGACAAGCCATTTATCCTGAACTGGAGTTTCCTCATCTATAAGAAGGTATATTCACACCTTTCTCAAAGGGACATTATGAGAAGTTATTAATAAAGATTTCATACATGGTACTTCTCACTGTTACTACTCTACAGACCAACAGGACCTCAGAGAACATCCAGTGTTTCCTGAATTTTGGTTGTGCATCAGAACCACTTGGGAAGCTGCTTAAAATGCAGAACTCGAGGCCCAAGGCTTTTGCATCAGTAAATCAGGTCTCAGGCCCTTCATTTGCC
This sequence comes from Cephalopachus bancanus, assembly GCA_027257055.1. Lineage (NCBI taxonomy): Eukaryota > Metazoa > Chordata > Mammalia > Primates > Tarsiidae > Cephalopachus > Cephalopachus bancanus. Next base: position 1,558,162 of record JAPVLO010000098.1, on the reverse strand, counting down.
CCAGCTTCAGAGTGCCAGGGCGGTTTGTGGGAAGGCTGGGCTACCCTGGCCTCCCAACTCCTTCTCACATTTCAGAGCTACTGAGGCCTCGGTGTGCACATGGCTCCTGGGGAAGCTGTCCCAGGTGAGGCCCCGATTGAATTTGACGTCCTCTTCGCCAGAGAGCACCCTGGCCGCCGCTTTGGTTTTGATTACAGGCGGCCTGGCACTGGGTAGCATGGCCTGTTCACCTGAACCCCTGGCACGAGGCACAGATGCTAATTACACGGGTAAGTACTTACAGATTTCCCAGGAACAACAAAGATAATTTGTTTGCTCCACGGCTGGTGAGGAGGGAAGCTGGGCTCTGGTGACTGGGTGGCTTGTAGATTAGGCCCGTGGCCTTTCACCCCCTCCTGCCCTGGCCTGCCGGTTCTCCCAGCTGTGCTGATTAGAAGCAGGAGAAATTAAGATTCCCCCCCAGGCTGGATGAGGTGGGGGAGGAAAGGGGGATCAGCTGAGGGGCTAAGCCAGGGCCTGTGAGACAGGGCAGGCTGTGAACCGGGGTGGGGGCTCTCTCTGCATCTGCATCTCTCTCTGAGCATGCTCAGTGTTGCCGTCAGTGCTGAAGTGTACCGCCGACGGGCTTCTTTCTTGGGGTCACAGCAGCTCAGTCTTCTCTTAGCCGAGCAGGGCAGAGGAGGGATGAGAAGGGGTCACTCATGGGAATGGGGCAGCTGGGAGGGGCCACCGCGGCAGGTCCTGGAGGTGGGGTGAGCTCTAGTAGCACCCTACCCAGCTGAGAAGAGAGAGAAGAGGGTCAAGACATCTCCTGGTCTGAACAGCATCATGTAAGAGGAAAGTCACCGTGGAAACTAGAGCCCATCTGCCAAAGAGCAAGGAGAATCGCTCTGTTAGAAGTCAGTCATCAGGCTGGAAGGACTGCGGCGTCCTCCCTCCCGGCTTTCTTCTGCCTGGGGGAATGGCAGAAGGGATAATTCTGCCACGGGAGAGCGGGATAATTGCTATAATTACTATTAATGTTGTTATCCCTTATACTTTCATGTGTCTTAATGGTTTTTACACACTCATAGTCACTACTTCTCAATGGCTTACTGTGTGCCAGATGAAGAAATAAGTACTCTGCACAAATGATCAGGCCTATAGAGACCATCAGGTCCATATTACAGAGGGAGAGACTGATCTCAGGGAGAGTAAGTGTCTTGACGGAGATCACAGAGTGGGATACAGAGCAAGGACTGGAATCCAGGGCGCCTTGTCTTCCTATGGCCTCACGTGACAGGTTTTCTCCTGATGGGCTTCTCCCCAAGAGGGATACAGGCCTAGTCAGAATTTGAAGGCAGCAATCAAAAGGCTTTCTCAGAGAGGCTGGTGAGTGAGGGGCACTGCAGGGAGATGGGTCATGTGTCCCCTAATGCAGGCTCATTTATGAGCAGACTTATAGGGGATTCCAACCTTATTCTGGGATGTTAGAAATGACATCAGAATAACCTCAGCCAAGCATGGTGACTCATGCATGTAATCCCAGCACTTTGGGAAGCTGAGGCAGGAGGTTTGCTTTAGCCCAAGAGTTTGAGACCAGCTTGGGTGACATAGCAAGACCTCGTCTCTACAAAAATAATTTTTTAAAAACTAGCTGGATGTGGTAGTGCATGCCTGTAGTCCCAGCTAATTGGGAAGCTGAAGCGGAAGGATTGCCTGAGCCCAAGAGATCGAGGCTGCAGTGAAATGTGATGGTGCCACTAATCAATATGCCTCTATTCCCCCTTTTTAAAATTGTTGAAAGCTGTTAGATTGGGAGAATTTGTTCAAGGCACATAACTTCTGCCCAGAACCACCTCGTTCCACCCCTCCACCTTGGCCCTTGGACCTAAGACGTCCACCTCTCAGCCTCTGAGAAGGAGCTCTCTCCTGCCATCATTCAGTGCATGCAAGACACCCCTGTGTGCCTGTATTTGTGTTCCTTCTGATTACGGTGATGCATTACACCTCTGGCGGATTTCGTTTGTATTCCTTGATAAGAACCTTCAAATAAACACATTCAGCCATGGAAAGAATCATCTGACAGAGTTGTGTCCTAATTTTGGCTTGGGGAATGTGGTCTCAAGTCGTCAACTGGGAATGTAAGGGAGAGACACGGGGTTGCTTCCCTCTCTCACTGCAGACATGGTGGGAGGGAAGTGAGCAGTCTGACCTGGACTCTGGCCACTCAGAGGGGCGCAGGGCCTGGGGACAGCACTGCGACTCAGCAGGCCCTGTAGGCCCAGGGCCCAGAAGCAGAGGCTCCTTCCTGCTCCTCTGGGAGCCCATTTTGGAATGTGGTAAACACAAGCCCTGGTGCACACCAGAGCTGCCTGTCCAGGGACAACACCTCAGCTACAATTTCCATTCTAGTGACCGGGAAAGAACCTGCACCACTCCTGGCACCAAGTGTCCATGGAGGCCATGTGGCTCCTGGAAGGCAACTTGAGGAAGATTTCACACACTTGTTTCTACCCCCAGTTCTGCTACATGATTCTGACTCGTTGTGCCTCTCTGAGTCTTTGGATAGAAGACATTTATCAGGCATCTACCATGTTACCAGATTTGCAGCTCTAAATCTTGCCAACAACCCAAATCATTCCTATTTTACAGGAGGAGATTGTTGGTCAGAAAGATGAAGTGACTTGACCAAGACTGGTAAGGGAAAGAGTCAGAAATGAACTGGGAGCAGTGGTAAACACCTGTAATACCAGCATTTTGGGAGGCCGAGGTGGGAGAATTGCTTGAGCCTAAGAGTTTTGAGACCAGCTTAGGCAACATTGCAAGACCTCACCTCTATAAAAAAAAAAAAGCCGGGCTTGGTGGCTCAGCCTGTAATCCCGCGCCTTTGGGAGGCTGAGGTGAGTGGATTGCCTGAGCCCAAGGGTTCGAGACCCGCCTGGGTAGCGAGACCTCATCTCTACAATAAATCAAAAAAAAAATCAGCCGGGCGTGGTAGCGCATGCCTGTAATTCTGGCTACTCGGAAGGCGGAGGCGGAAGGATCGCCGGAGCCCAGCAGGTTGAGGCTGCGGTGGCCAGGAGCAGCCATTGCACTCCAGTCTGGGCGACAGAGTGAGACTCCAACTCAAAATAAATAAATAAATAAAATAAATCAGGTATGGGGGTGCACACCTGTGGTGCAAGCTACTTAGGAGGTTAAGGCGGAAGGATTGCCTGAGCCCGGGAGTTTGAGGCTACAGAGAGCTGTGATGATGCCACTGCACTACAGCCTGGGTGACAATGAGACCCTGATGCAGGCAGGAAGGAAGGAGGGGAGGGAAGAAGGGGAAGAGAGGGAGGGAAGGAGAGAGGAAGGGAGGGAGGGAGAGAAGAAGGAAGGATGAGACATGAGTCCAGAACTCTTGGCCAAAATTCTCTTTAGACCTCAGAGGGAGCCAGTGACCCATGTATCCTGAACACAAAGTCCTGGCTTGGCTGTTCTCCAAAAAACAAACAGGGCCCAGGAAGCTCCAGGAACAGATCTTGGGACAGGAATGGGAATCTTAAGCTGTCTAAGAGAGACAGAATACGGTGTCTTGTATCTGTTTGGAAGCATTGGACTGCAAGTTACAGAAAATCTACCACTACTGTAATCAAATTATGGTTTATTTCCCCCACATAAGAAAACGTTCGAGGTTGATGATGTTGACTCAGCTACTCAGATGGTGATATCAAGGAACCAGATTCTTTGTCTCCTTTCTGTCACCCTTACTATGTTGGGTTTTTGTCCTCATGTCCAACCTTATAGTCTTAATGTGGGGCAGCAGCTCCAGACATTACGTCTGCATTCGGGGCAGGATGAAGAAAAGACAGGTGGCACCAATGCATTGGCCCCTTAACTGGGAAATTAAAAATCTTCAGCTTCCCAGCTGGAAGATAGACAGGATTGTCAGTTTGGTTAAAAACACGGAAGGAGGCTGGCTGCAATGACTCAGGCCTGTAATCCCAGCTCTTTGGGAGGCTGAGGCAGGAGGATCACTTGAGCCCAGGAGATCAAGACCAGTCTGTACAACATAGTGAGACCTCATCTCTTTAAAAAAAAAATTAACCAGGCGTGGTAGTGTGCGCCTGTAGTCTCAGCTATTAGGGAGGCTGAGACAAGAGTATCACTAGTGTCTAGAAGGTCGAGGCTACAGTGAGATAAGATTGTGCCACTGCGCTCCAGCCTGGGTGACAGAGTGAGACCCTGACTCAAAATAAAACAAACATGGAAGGAAGGGAAGAAGGGAGGGAGGGAAAGAGAGAGAGAGTGAGGGAGGAAAGGAAAGAGGAAGGAATTCTTCTGAGAGCCCAGAATGGAGTCACATGGTCACTTTTAGCTGCAAAAGAAGCTGGGCAAGAGATTGTCTGGCTTTTACCTTCTATGCTGGGAGAAAAGCAAGAAAGGAGATTGAGAACAGTTTCTTAGTTTGCCAGCCAACAAAATCTGCCATAAAATGCTCTATCTTGGCCATGTCGTGACATTCAAGGAATAAATTGCAGAAGCCTGTCCTGGTCAATGCACCTTTATATGTGCTGTTTCCTGGAATCGGGACTCCCATTCCACTCCTATGCCTCTCATATTTGCCTAACAAAGCCCGCAGTGTACTCTGGAGCTACACTTTTAGAAGCAATTTGGCAACATGTTTCAAGGGCCATAAAAGTGTTCATAAATTTTGACCCAGTATTTCCACTTCTGAGATGTATTTGTTCCAAGGAAATAACGCAAAAGGAAAAAGAAAAGAAAAAAACTTACATGCTCAAGGATGTTCATTGCAGCATTAGTAGTAAAGAAACAACCTAAAAGTCCAGCAGTAGGGGAGTGGGTAATTAGATCAAAATATACTCCCTGGATGGCATATTGCACAGCCATTAAAAGTTAATCATTATAAATAAATATCACTTAGCAATATTTGGGGCTATGACATAATGTTATATTAAAGGGGCTATGACATAATGTTATATTAAACAGAATGAGCAGGGTATAGTGGTGTGTGCCTTATAGTCTCAGCTACTTGGGAGGCTGAGGTAGGAGGATTGTTTAAGTCGGAGTTTGGGTAAGCCTATGCAAAATAATGAAACCCATCTCTAAAAAACAAAAACAGGCTAGGCATAGAGGCTCACATCTGTAATCCCAGTGCTTTGGGAGGCAAAGCAGGAGGACTGCTTGAGCCCAGGAGTTCGAGGTTGCAGTGGGCTGTGATTGTCCCACGGCACTCCATCTTGGGCAACAGAATGAGACCCTAACTCAAAACAAAACTGTAATTGAATGTGTTATTTGTACTGCATACTTAAATGATATGTGACTTGTGGACAAATAATTGAAGGGAATTTACAAAAGTTGTTGGGTTAGGGTAATGGGATTGTGGGTGATGGTTTTTCTCCCTGTCATTCAAAATTTCTATGATGGTATTATGTTACTTTTAACATATCTGAGGGGGAGACTAGGATAAAAATTATCTAGCTCTAAAGTTCCAGCTCAAATGCCACCTCCTCTTGGAAGCCTTCTTTGCTTTTTCCAACCACATCTTTTCTAAGTTCTTCTTTCACTGAACTGCATGCCCTTCTGGGGCTAGGCCCAGGAATTAAAGAAGGCCAAATGACCACAGGCCACTAGAGCCTAGGGTAGTGGAAGTGGAGTGGGTTAGCCATGTGTGCAATTGGGAACCAGGCATGGGATCTAAGTAACAGGTCCAGGGCACTGGCAATGAGCAGGGCTTGAAACGTAGGGGCATAAACTGTTGTACATGGCGTACCAGCTGGTCTTTCTAGTTATTTTAACTCTTTTTATATAAGTAAAACATGCGGACATACTCACTGTAAAAAAAAAAAAAAAAGCTGATAGTTCAGATAAAGCTCCCTCGGCCCCCACACAATCCCTCTCCCCTCCTAGGAATTTTCAGTTTGGTGGCACGTACCCTTCCAGGACATCTTTTCTCAAGCATGTGGTTTTGAAGTGCATGTCCATGTTTCTATAAACAGAGCTGTACTATTTTTTGACTTGCTTTTCTCTTTTGTACTGAGACCTTTTCATTTCAGGATGTAAAGGTCTCCCTCATTTGTTTAGATCCCAGAAAACCATTATTAGTGTGCATATTCAATGATGCACTTAGCCCTTCTCTCCCAAAGAGCATCTTGGTTGTTCCCGATCGTTCCCCTTTCTGTCACTTCTGCCACCATGACCCCCGTGAGTGCATCCCCTTGTCCCCCTGCCCTACTTCTCTAGGCAGTGACTTGGAACTGATCTCGTGAAGGGTTTGGGCGTTTTCCATCCCTGCCCTCTACCAGTACCAGGACAATTCCCATTCTTACCAGCAGTGATAAAGGTGTTCATTGCCTTCAGATTCCTTCCAACAGTGGCTATGAAAAATCTCTTTTAAATCGTACAAATCTGATTGGTGAAAAATCTTAGCTCAGTATTATTTTTATTCGCATTTCTTTGATTAGTAGTGAGGCTAGGCATGTCTTCATATGTTTATTGGCCATTTGCAGCTCTTCTTAGGTAAACCGTTCCTATCACCTGTTTTTTGTTTGTTTGTTTTTTCCTTTGGGGTTATCTTCTGTTTGTTATCTGTAGAAATTCATGATAGATCCTGAATATTAATCCTTTTCTGTTGCACATGTTCTAGATACCTTTTTCCAGTCTGTCAATTGTCTTTTAACAGTATTTACAGTGTCTTTTGTTATACAGCAGTTTTGAATTTGGACATAATCAAATTTAGCAATCTTTTCCTTTATGGTTTCAGTGTTTTATGTCTTGCTAAGGAAAGCCTTTCCTACCCCAAGGTTACAAACAAATTCTCCTATATTTTCTTTTAATAGTTTTATAGCTTTGTTTTTTTACATTTAGCTCTCTAATCCATCTGGAATTTATTTCAGTGAATAGTGTGAAGCAGGAATCTAACTTTATGCATTTTTTCCATGAGGATGGCCAATTGTCTCTACATCATTTATTGAAGAGTCCATCTTTTCTCTTTATTGGGTACAATTGACAAAATTTGCATATATTTAGGGTGTACAATGTGACAATTTCATATATATTACATTGTGAAAGGATTAACACAATCAAGCTACTTAACATACTCATCAGCTCACAGTTGCCTTTGTGTATCTGTGTGTGATGAGAACACTTCAGATCTACTCTCTTGGCAAATGTGAAGTATAGCACACAGTACTATTAACTACAGTCACCATGTTGTGCATTACATCTCCAGAATGTACTCATCTTGTAACTGAAAGTTTGTCCTACTGCTTTTAAATGCTACTTTATCATATACCCAATTCCTCTTGGCACAGAATCCTTTTTAAGCTCTCTATTCTGTGACATTGATTCACTTGTCTTATCCCATGCCAGCAGAACACCCTTTTAATGAGTACAGCTTGTTAGTATTTTGATATCTGATGGGGCAAGTCTTCCTTCATTGTACTTCTTTCTCCACTATTTTTTGGCTATTCTGGCACCCATAGTCTTCCAGTTTAGTTTTAGAATTCAATTGTTAAATATCACCTCCCTTCAGACATCCTTGTTGTGCTCTTGATTGGCATTACGTTGAATTTACAGATTCTTTGGGCGGAACTGACATCTCCATGTTATCAAGTGTTCTCATGCAAGAGCTCCTTGTTTACTTAGAGCTTGTCTTACATCCCAGGCCTGGTTCTGAGTCTAACCCCACAACTTGCTAGCTCTGTGACCTGGGTGGGACTTGACCTCTCTGAGCCCTGGCTCTACCATCCCTGATGAAAGCATACTACTTCCTGTCCCAGAGTTGATGGAGGATTCGGTGAGCACAAGTGTGTGAGTCACAACTGGAGGGGCTTCCAGGGCAAGCCTCTCCTTATTTACCTCTGTGATCCAGGGCAGAGAGAGTCTGGAACAGCCCTGATGGGAGCATGGTGTTGGTACTCAGGTAGATTCAGGGGACATGGAGGTGGGGGAGGGGCCGGCATGGAGAAAAAGGCAAAGAACTAACATGTCCATGACTGTGTTGGTTACTTTGCACGCATTATCTCATCACATCATCTGTCATCAAAACAAGTCTGTGAGGTAGGTACATGTCATCCTCATTTTATAGCTGAGAAAAAACAAGGCTCAGACAGTGACCTGTCTGGACTCCAAGTCCAAGGCCCTAATGAGCTGCCACCTGCACCCCACGTCCTGCCTAGGCGGGGAGTCGATGGGAGCCTCTGCTGGTGGTAAATGGTCCATCAATGCTAAATGATATGCCACTCCCCTATTTGAAGGCTGATGAACCTAGAGTAGATTTAGCCCTAAGACACACGCGTGAGCACTCAGCACTTAGCACCATGTCTAGCACATATTACGAACTTATCGAATGGGGTGTGGACAACATTCAAACATCATAGCATGAATACTACGGAGAGTGCAGTGACTGCTAGATGAGTCCAGAGGAAGAAAAGGGCTCTGTGACTGGAGAAATCAGTGAAGGTTTCCAGGAAGAGGTAAGAACTTGACCCTGAGAGATAGGGAGGATTTAGATACGCATAAGAGAAGAGAGCACTCCAGAGTTTGAGCTAGTATGGCCACGCAGGTGATCCCAACAGGCTAGACAGGCAGTGAGACTAAGCAGAGAGAGGCATTTCCCAATGACAGAGGACTGAGCTGGTCAGGAAGTGTCTCCAAGCTGGAGCAAGGCCAAGAGACTGGAAGGCAAAGACCTGGGATCTTCTAGGCCCGTGTAGCTTCTTCTCTTGGTATCCTAAGGTTAAGCTTCACTTTCCACATGCAGCCCTCACAACTCATTGCAAGATACCAAAACATACACACCAGCCTGGGAAGTCAGCTGGGAGGGGCAGGAAGTAGCTACTTTCCTCAGACCCTTCGCCTGCCCCACACTGTATCCTGACCCTGTGTCTCCCCACCCTGACTTTGTTTCCCCATCCCATGCATCTGTATGTAAGTGTGTGTGCATTCGGGCACGAGTTGTGTACTCCTGGGTGAGTCCCTCACCTCTCTGAACCTCAGGACACATAGGGTTCTAGGAATGTGTATATCCTCCTGGCCATGTCTTGGGTGGTCGCTCTTGCTCCCGTTGGAGGGAGCCTCAGAGCATGGCCACTGTGGACACCCACATTCTGACGGAAAAGAGAAATAGAACAACCCAGGTTACATCAGGTGCTTTATATAGAGGTTGCCAGGTTGAGTTTGGAGGTTTAAAGACCAAAGCACTTTAGTTCAGGCCCCTTAAGAAGCCAGACCCTGACCTAGGATTAGATATACAAGGGATTTATAGGGGAAAACATCTGTGCAGGGAAAAGGAAAATGAGCCAGAGGAGGTGAGAACTATCAAACCAGGATGTGGGTCTGACCCCTGTGAGGAAGAGGGGAAAAGAAGGAGGGTTGGATGGGCAGTCTCAGACTCAGTACAGTTCTAACATGGCTTTGGCTAAGCCAACAGGGAGTCCTTGAGCTGAAGCTGTCCTCAGAGGAGTCCTGCATTTCACAGGAATAGACTTTAGTGCCCCGCTGTGCCCAGCGTTTGGTGGGAAGCAGTCCATGGGAAGCAGGGGTCTTGGTCAATTGCACTCCTTGCAGCAAGAGATCTGAGTGGGGCATTTTCATGGCCATCACTCAAAGCAATATGGCAATACTACCTGCTTGGTACTGACATTATTTAAGCCCAAGGGAGGCCAGGTGTTGAAGTGTAAAGACTATGAGTGTGAGAAGACCAGGCTTTGTGGCTCCTCTGTTACCAACCAAGTGTGCAATCTTGATCAGGTTTTTTACTAATCTGGCTCTCAATTTTTCTACAAAATTCGGTAACAGTACCTTTCTCGTGGGTTGCAAAGAAGATAACCTAGGATCTGAAACCTCTCTCCAGCTCTATTGGGGAAAAAGTAGATGGAACTGACTGACAGCCTGGGTCAGAGGCCCAGAGGAGGAAGGAGCCCTTTCTTTTTTCCTAAGGGAGAGTTGAGAGGTACAAAGACTGAGAACCAAGGGTAGAAAAAAAAGGCTCCCTGAGGCCCACTCAAATTGGACATGATGTGGTCACCTGAGTGGAAAGCTACAGGAGCCTGTGTGCTGTCATCTGGATATATATAGATATATAGATATATAGATTTTTTTTTTTTGAGTTGGAGTCTCACTCTGTCACCCAGACTGGAGTGCAGTGGCTGCTCCCGGCCACCGCAGTCTCGACCTGCTGGGCTCCAGCGAACCTTCCACCTCAGCCTTCCAAGTAGCTGGAACTACAGGCACGCGCTACCATGCCCGGCTAATTTTTTGTTTTATTGTAGAGATGAGGTCTCGCCTGCCCAGGCGGGTCTCGAACCCGCAGGCTCGGGCAATCCACTCACCTCAGCCTCCCAAAGCATGGGATTACAGGCTGAGCCACCGAGCCTGGCTGTCATCTGGATATTAAGTGCTCATCACCTCATGAAAAACTATAGGCTCAACAATTATCTCAAAATAAAAACTTTACTCAAAGTGTATGTTAAGAGTGTCTACATAACAGCAGAAATCAGAAAATCTAACTAATTGTGTCTTAAGCAGTAAAGTCACTTAAGTACCTAATTTAACAAGAAGTTGGAAATAGAGGGAATCAATAGATCTTCAGTTATGCTGGGGTTCCAGATTGATGTTTTTATTCTTCTCTTGGCCTTTGGTCACAAGGTGGCTTCTACAACTCCAAATGTTGCACCCTCACACAAGAGTCCCAAGTAAGAGAAAAGAGGAAGGCATCAAAGGGAGCATATACCTTCCATTTCCTCTCTTCAGGAAGAAAAAACTTTCCCAGAATATGTCCTCCTAGCATCTCCTTGACCAGAACTAGATACTAGATATCAATCACTGGCACGGTTCTCTTTGGGCACATGGCTGCTTGAACAAAATCAGGGTCCTACTGGCAAAGAAGACTGCTGGGAATGGCTCCTGGGTATCGTCCACAGGAAGCAGTTCTGGAAATAGAATGGGTCTCTCTATCCCTCTGAGCATAGCTAAGAGGTTACACAAGCGCATAAACGCACACAGGGCAATGGGCATAGTGGTAAACATACAAGACACAGGAGTCACACCGAGAAAGGAATCCATTCAGTTGATAAAGGGTGGGGGCCCAGGGGTGTCGAGAGTAGTGGACACAGTCCATTACAGTGGAACTGACAGACTCTTTGTCCTGGGTCCTGGGGGTGGGAACAGGTCAGAGAAAGCCTCACACAATCTGAGCCTGAGCGGAGTGCTGTCAGATGCGTAGGCAGACTCCAGGCAAACTGCGTTGGAGACGAGGGATTCCAGCCTCAGGACTCCAGTCATGAAAAGCTATGTTTGTGCAGGTGAACAAACGTTTTGGTGTTCCTAAAGGTTAGAGTTCAAGGGTGGGCAGTGTGTGAGATGAGGCTAGATCATGTCGGGGCCTGGAATGCAGATAATGGGGAGTCAATGAGAAGTTTTAACGGGAGATTGACTGAAATACTCACTTTAAAATGATTATGGTGACAATGTGAAAGAATCTCAAAAGCATTTTGTTGAGTGAAAGAACACAAACAATATGATTCATTTTATGAGACGTTTATGGGATAGGCAAAACTAATCTGTGGAAGAGATCGGGGGAGAGATTGCTCACGGGGAAGGGGTTTGGCTTGAAAGTGTCCCGAGGAAAAGTAAAGGACAATCAAAATTTCCTAGATCTTCCTTGGAGTGGTGGCTATGTGGGTGTCATATATTTATTAAAATTCATCAAAGTGTATGCTGGAGCCGGGCTCTGTGGCTCAGCCTGTAATCCCGAGTCTTTGGGAGGCTGAGGTGAGTGGATTGCCTGAGCCCATGGGTTCGAGACCCGCCTGGGCAACTTGGCGAGACCTCATCCCTACAATAAACCAAAAATTAGCAGGGCGTGGTAGTGTGCGCCTGTAGTTCCAGCTACTTGGAAGGCTGAGGCGGAAGGATCACTGGAGCCCAGAAGGTCGAGGCTGCGGTGGCCGGGAGCGGCCGCGGCACTCTACTCTAGTCTGGGTGACAGAGTGAGACTCCAACTCAAAAAAAAAAAAAAAAAAGAAAAGTGTATGCTGGAAATATGTGCATTTTATCATATGCAAGTAGTGGCTCAATTTTTAAAAAAGTATTCTTGTGGGTGGATTGCAGGAGACGCTAAAAAGGGGAGCCAGAGGGCTGCAGGCATGACCCAGGAGGAAGGACCATGGCTGACTGTGGAGTCCTGGGAGCAGAGGGGTGTGGGGCTGGAGGAAGGTCCTGGAGCCATCAGGAATAAGGCTGTCTAAGAGACTGGATACGGGGGTGGGTGCGGGAAGGAAAGAGAATTCTGGCCCTGGCTTCTGGCTTGGTTGATGAGCAGTCCCTGAGACAGAGACCCCCACGGGAGGTGAAGTTTGGAGGAAGGAAAAGTGAGCTCAGATGCAGAAAGTTGAATTTCGGCTGGAGATGTCCTTTAGGCCCTTGCCTAAGTAGATCTATTTCAGGAAACAGAGAGGGGCCAGAGAGAGTTTGGCCCTCAAATACATGGAACTGGAAGGATCATTCAAAGGGAACAAACGAAATGCGAAGAGGTGGGAGGAGGCAGGAAGGGCAGAGCCCTGGAGAGTACCGACATCCAAGGAATGGTCAAGAGAAAAGTTTCCAGTTCCAGAAACTAAGAGGGAAAGGTGAAATATCGGAAGAGTGCTGGGCTGGAAGATACCATCACGGAGGAAGAAAGGAGGCAAGAGGGGTGTGGCAGTTGGGTTAAATGCTTCACTCCCTCAGAATCCGAGACCCACACGTGGGCAGAAGAGGCTGCATTCAAACTCACGCCTGAGACCAGGGCACTTTCTTTTTTTTTCTTTTTTGATTTTTTTTTATTTTAAAGATGTGGGGTACAATTCAAGGTTAAAGTATACAAATGTTCATTATGCAGGGTCCCTTGTTGATGAGGTGTAGCCCCTCCCCCACAGAATCCCACTACTGCCAATCCCACTCCCACCCCTGGCAATTTCCCACTTCTGACAATCCTTATCTTATAGTATTACGATAATTGTTCAAGGTCCACTTGTGAGCGAGAACATGTGATTCTCCATTTTTTGCTTCTGTGATAGATCACTTGGTATCATAGATTCTAAGTCCATCCAAGTTGCTGTGAAATATTTTCTTTCCTTTTTTTTTTTTGTTTTGAGTTGGAGTCTCACTCTGTCGCCCAGACTGGAGTGCAGTGGTGGCTCCCGGCCACTGCAGCCTCGACCTGCTGGGGTCCGGCAATCCTTCCGCCTCAGCCTTCCAAGTAGCTGGAACTACAGGCGTGCGCTACCACACCTGGCTAATTTTTTTTTATTTATTGTAGAGATGAGGTCTCACCAAGTTGCCCAGGCGGGTCTCGAACCCGTGGGCTCAGGCAATCCACTCACCTCAGCCTCCCAAAGTGAGGGATTACAGGCTGAGCCACCGAGCCTGGCTGAAATATTTTCTACAACATTCGAAACACTGGGCTCCAAAGGTACATGGAAGAGGCAGAAGTGGGGTCTACAAAGGTCCTTTCTCATTTTTTTCCAGTCAGTGCCCTTCATCAAGCTTCTGGGTTTAAGTGATGGTTCTGTTGCACAGTGGCACACTACGTAGCTGTCTAAAATAATAGGCTAGACCTGAATGTACTTCTAAAAGATGCCCCTACTGTCAGCTACCTCTTTTATTAAAGAAAGGTATACATCTGGGAGCATATATATCACAATGTCACCAAGATTAACTCTGAGCGGTGGGATTACGCATGATTCTTAACACTTTTACTCATCTGTATTTTCTAGTTTTTCTAGTCATAAGGAATTCAACTTACAATGTAGAGGATGCTTGGCTAGATCCTAGGGGAGAGAACAGCCTCGCCTTGGGGGCACCCAGGAAAGGTCCACGAGTATTCTTCCTGTCATAGCCATAAGGAAAGGGCAGAGATGGGGTCCAGAGCACCCTCTCAGGCCCAACCAAGTTGGATGGAGAAAGCCTTCACTGAAGAGACTAGGTTGGAGATGATAGATGGCTCTGGGACCTGCTGTGGACTCACTGAAAGTCCTTGACATGCTCCATCCAGACCAGGGAAGGGTTGGGAAGACCAAGGGCTTTCCTCAGGTATGGAGATTCAGTTGCCCAACATGAGCAGTCCCAGATGGCCCTCTCTGCCTTTGCATACTCTGTTCTGCCTGGAATGACCTTCCGCATCCCCATTCTCAGCAAACACATTCCTAACAGTCAAGATGCTGCTTCAACAGCTTTTCATGGAGCAGCCTTCAGTCCAGAGAGGCAGAGTACCTCATTCAGACACCACTGTCTCCACGCCTTGCACTGCTACCTTCTAGGTGACTAACCTGACTTTAGGTCTGTGCTCCTTACTAGTTGGTGCACTGCACCAGGATATCATCAACCTCACTTTCAGGAAGGCTCATCTGCCCCGTGAGCCCACAGTTGGCAGGACTTCAGACAAAAACAGAGGTTCTGGAGGGTGTGAGGGAATCTGAGGATGAACAAATTGGTCTGTGAATTGAGAGAGCCCCTTACGGTAACCACACACTCCTAGTAAGTGTCCCCATCTGTACGCTGGGCACCAGGGACCAGATGAAGAAGCGGTCCCCTCCCTATTCTGTCATCCTGTGCATGGATCCTGGGGAGCAGGTGTGGGTGCTGACGAGGCTTGACACTCACAGGCTAACAGCACTGGAGAATGGCAGGGAGAATTGAGAAAAGCAAACACTGCCTGAGAGAAAGAAAGAAAAGCAGGAAGCAAGATTTAGTTATTGGCCCTTCCTGAAAGCTTTCTGCACCAGGCTTTGAGAACCAAGATGAAAAACACAAAGACTAAGCTTAAGAACCACAGGCACTCTCTAAGGAGAATTGGACATTTCCACATAAGGCAACAAAATTAGGAGAAGAGAATGAAACTATCCTGATGCATAAAGCAGCTCAAAGGAACCCAGAGATTACGTGTTAGTTATGCAGAAAGCTTCCCAGAGAACTAAAATGATCATAGGCATGCCAAAGAAAGTGGAAATCAGGCCTGGTTCCGAAGGAGAGGTACACACAAAGAAATCACAAAAGGCTGTGGAGATAAAATCAGAAGAGTTGTTCAGAAAAAGAAATGGGATATAGCTTGCACAAGGCAGCAAAAGAATGAGAAAAACATTTTCTAACTATAACAGGCCAAAGAAAGGGGATCAGGAGATTGTTGGCACGTTTTTGGTTGGGAAAGAAAGCTATAAGCAATGACACTAAAAAAGCAGAGGCTTTTAATTTTTTCTTAGCCTAAAAAGGTCAGCTGTGATCTGAAAACTGAAAGAGGCACCGCGTGGAATCACAAGAGGGCAGGAAGCCAAGGGGATAAGGAAAGAACTTGTGCGTTCACATCCACAGGCCCTGATGACTTGCATGCTTAGGTACTTAAGAAATTGGCCCAAGTTGGAGTCCAATCACTAGCTCTCACTCTGCGGGGATTTATGGAGCACTGGTGCAGGGCCTGGAGACGAGAGAGACCCAGGCAGCCTGTCCCTGCCTCTCTCTAAACCTGGGGAAAGCAGATGCCTCTGGAAGTGCTGGGCCCATCAGCCGCGCTGCTATAATAGAAAACTACTGGGACACGTCGTCAAAAAATCAATCTGCAAACACTAGGTCATAAGGAATTAGGTAATAACCAGCACTGCTTTCCAAAGAACACATTCTGTCAGAGTAATCCAATTTCCTTCTAGGACAGAATGATGGGCCTGGTAAATCAGGAACAGCAAGAGACACATGATCTTCCTTAACTTAAGGAACATCTTCCATGAGAAGTCTCAAATGAAAAACTGGGGAAATGGGGTCCATAGCTGGCCTTTCTGGGGTTGAACAAATGAAAAGAGGTTGAAGGACTAGCCCAGATAGCAGTTCTCTATGTTCTACGCCATATAGACAGATTAAAATAGGCAGAGATTGGGGTCAGTGTGGTAACTGTGTTGGTGGTAGCGACAGACACGTCAAAGGAGATGAGAGGAGTAGTGGTGGTGAAGATAGAGGTGGTGATGACAGTGGAGATGGCAGTGGCTGGGGTGGAGATGGCGGTGAGGATGGGGAGGGGGATGGCTGGCGGAGGCAGTGATGGTGATGGAGCTGGAGTTGATGGTTGAAATGGACATGGTGATGATGGTAATGCAGACACTGATAACAGTGGGTGTGTAGATGGTGAGAATGGTGGAGATGAGGAGGTGATTGAGGTGGAGATGGTGGTGGTGGAGATGGAAACAGACAGCTGTAGAAATGGAAATGTGACGGTGATCGTGGTTGTGGTCG
Organism: Cephalopachus bancanus; assembly: GCA_027257055.1. Taxonomy (NCBI): domain Eukaryota; kingdom Metazoa; phylum Chordata; class Mammalia; order Primates; family Tarsiidae; genus Cephalopachus; species Cephalopachus bancanus. The sequence goes on along the minus strand of JAPVLO010000098.1, from coordinate 1,541,917 downwards.
TCACAGCAACAACACCCAAACCCAGACTAGAGATGGTCAATCTTTTCAGGCATCCCAGTAGCCTTTGCTTTCCACATCTTTGCTGAAAAAAGTGGGCACAAGATTTTAGAGCCTCAGTCTGGTGGCCACCACCCTGTTGGTCCTGGGGCAATGAGCCCCCTCTCTGCCTGTACAAGATGAATGGCTGTGGACCCTGAGAAACCGGGGCGAGGGGAGGATTTTCTCCAGATGCAAAGGGAGGGGTGCAATCTGAGAGTTTCCACAGCCAAGCAGAGGAGAAGACTCTCAGGGCTCGGTAGGGGCAGGCTGTCCCCCTAAGACTAAAAACTACTGCCCCTGTTAGTTGAAGGCTATCAGAGCCTGCCTCAATCCCCAATCCAGGAAGCAGTGCAAGTTGGGGTCGGGAGGGGTCTTTTGCAGAGTCTGGCTTTCACACCTCTTTCCAGCCTTAGTTCTGAGTTCTATTGCTGAAGCCCAAAGAGTAGGAGCTGGGAAGGATGAACTAAAACTTCCCTACATCTTGGCCTCCACTAACATGTGACTGTTTTGTTGACTAAAAATAAAATTAAAACACCCCCCAGGTCTGTGGGCCTGTGTGCCTCAGTAGCACTGGGGCTGGAGAGATGTGGGTTGCAGGAGGCCATGGTAAGCTCATGGAGTGTGTGGGGGCAAAGGGAACTTCCAGCTTGGGCTGGATCCCCAAAAAACATTATTGAGGCTGAGAACTCAGCTTTTGATTGAAAAAATTCTCGCAGGGCCCCCACTGGCTATGGGGTCTTGAGGAGGCCGTTGAGCCAATTCAACCACATGGTACTTCCCCATCCCCTAGAGTTGGCTGGCCTGATCTCTGAGGCACTTCAGCTATAGGTCCGACCCCTAAATGTACTTCACACTCTCGCTCTCCCCCAAAGCCCATCCCAGCCAACCAACCCACTTCATGCATCCTCTCTGCCTGGGAGTGTCAGACTCTTTGCCTGCTGTGGCCCTGGCTCAAGGCCCAGCTCAAAGCCAGTTCTGCTGCAAAGCCCAACTGTGCCCAGTAGGCAGAAGTGACCTCTTCCTCCACTGGCCGTTATGTCCCCTCTGCTGAAGTGCTTCCTCTGCCTTGAACTGTCACACAAGAGGGTGTCATGCTCAACACCTTCACCAGTTTGTTTGGGCCTCACAGGCTGGACTCAAACCTTGCTCACCTTCTATCCCTCACAGCAATCTGCACAGGCCTGGCAGAATGCTGCAAAGTGGCAAAGAGTGAGTGAACCTTACACTTGGAGAAACTGAGACCCAGTGGTCGAGTAGCCAAGATCAGAATCCAGATCTCTGGCCCCAGCACCTTGGCAAAGGCCCACTGGGAAAGAGTTCACACCCGTCTAGTCTTGCTTAGCATCTCACAGGCTTGTGTAACGAACAGACCCACTGAGAGGAAACACCTAGACTCCATCTGTGAATTCCCAGTTCACAGACCCATATCTGAGCAACACCAGCTTAAGGAACTAAAGTTCTAGGCTACAAAAATGTTTAACTGCCAAGAGTTCTGTTAATAACTGCTAAAATATTTCAACATCATTGAAATTTACATCCAGTTTTTAAAAAGCATTCAGAGCACAGGCTATGGTCTGGCCATGTGTTCTTTAAGCTACGGTCAGGTCATGTTTTCCTAAGCTTTGGCCCCCGTCCCTGCCTTGGGGAGGTGAATCTCCTCTCTCTTCTCTCTTTCTAATTTACTTTCTAAATAAACTGTATTTTCCAATCTGAAAAAAATTTTTTTTCAGAGCACTTAGAAACTCTGAAAATAATTTGAGAAACACCGTCCCGACTGACAAATTCACAGAAAGGTGTGAATGACTGATGTATCCTTTTCACCTTGTTGCTAGCTCCAAGGGTAATTTGCACTTTTACATATACCCTTGGAAAGGGTAATGCTTAATTTAACAGGTAGCCCTCTAAGGTAAAATAACAGTTCTTCTGGGGTCACCCAAGATGGTGACCTGGAAACCTTCAAAAGAAGCTCTGTCCAGGACACCAATGCATGATTGACTGAAGCTGGAGGTGGATATGGAGTGGGTGGGGGACAGGAAAAAGGACCCAGGTTCCAGTAACAAAAGGGATGGCTTTTCCAGACTTTCCTCCCAAACTGCCACTCTGCTTCCCAATCAGCCCTCCTGATGGGGGGGGTCTCCCCAGTATAGCACAGAGCACGCTGTTGCCCTTTGCCGCCCCCCCCCACACGTGCAGGTGCTACACTCACATGCGCTCATCTCTGCAGAGAGCAGGTATTTTGGGGGGTGGACATGCAGATTTCTCCTCTCCTTATGCTGTGAAAGAAACTGTGGTGGCCTGGGAGGGGCAGGGGCTGCTGCTTCACACAGATTTGAGTGTCAAATCTGGCTCCACTTCCTTTCATCTGAGTGATCTTCACCAAGGTTAAGATCTTTTTTTTTTTTTTTTTTTTGAGTTGGAGTCTCACTCTGTCACCCAGACTGGAGTGCAGTGGCCGTTCCCGGCCACCGCAGCCTCGACCTGCTGGGCTCCGGAGATCCTTCCTCTTCAGCCTTCTGAGTAGCTGAAATTACAGGCGTGCGCTACCACGCCCAGCTGATTTTTTGATTTATTGTAAAGATGAAGTCTTGCTGCCCAGGTGGGTCTCGAACCCGCAGGCTCAGGCAATCCACTCCCCTCAGTCTCTCAAAGGCGCGGGATTATAGGCTGAGCCACCGAGCCCAGCTTAAGGTTAAAATCTTTAACTTGACCTCTCTGACTCTCACTTTTCTCATCTACAAATTAAGGGTAACACTTCTATTTCATAGGCTTGTTGTAAGCAGTAGAGATTAAAAAAAAATTAAGTGTGCTTGGTTCACTCTTAATTAATGGCAATTATTATTATTATTATTATTATTTTGAGTTGGAGTCTCACTCTGTCACCCAGACTGGAGTGCAGTGGCCGCTCCTGGCCACCACAACCTTGACCTGCTGGGCTCCGGCGATCCTTCCGCCTCAGCCTTCCAAGTAGCTGGAACTACAGGCACGCGCTACCACACCCAGCTAATTTTTTGATTTATTGTAGAGAGGAGGTCTTGCCAAGTTGCCCAGGCGGGTCTTGAACCCGCGGTCTCAGGCAATTCACTCACCTCAGCCTCCCAAAGCGCAGCATTACAGGCTGAGCCACCAAGGCTGGCCTTAATTTTTTATTTATTGTAGAGATTAGGTCTGGCCAAGTTGCCTAGGTGGGTCCCGAACCCGCGGGCTCAGGCAATCCACTCACCTCGGCCTCCCAAAGCGCTGGGATTATAGACTGAGCCATCAAGCCCGGCCAATTATTATTATATTGGCCAAGGAAGGCCATGGAAAGCCATGTGTATGATGGTTGGATGTATGGACTCTGAGGCCCCACGGCCTGCCCGAATCCCAGTTTGGCCACTTCCTAGATGTGTGATGTTGGATAAGCAGCTTAAGCCTATGTCTTCCTGTTCTCCTCTATAAAATGGGGATGTGAATTACACTTATCTCAGAATTGTTACAAGGACAATTTCACTCAATAAATTGAAACACTTAGAGCGTCTTATATAGCAAGCACTCAAAAAACATCAACTATGTTATTAATAGCTGGGGTGGATGTGTTTGTGAGGTGGGGCAGTGTTGCTACCACCCACCATCTATTCCAGTTCCACCTTGGCTAAGCTCAGTTTGGAGACCTGTTCTCTCCCCACTTTCTACCTCCACAGACTGTGGCCCTCCCAGTTCTCATTTCGTCCCCAGAGTCAGCCTCACCCCACCCAGGTGACCCTCATATTCCCCAGCTCCTTCAGAAAGCTGAGCCCATCCCTGGGTTCCCCTGAAAACTGCCAACTGCTGTCCCATGCAGTCTGTTAGCTTTTCTCTGCAGCCCATGTGGAGCCTGCGTCACCTACCGAGTATCTGGTTGCTGTTGGCCCTGAGACCCTGGGTAGCCAGCTCTCACCCAGGGCTTCTGAGATCATAGGGATCCCCCTGGAGCATAAGCATTGCTCAGAGAAAGGAATTCCAGTGGCTCCCTCATCTAGGTACTGACAGTAAGTTCTTCCTCAGAGCTGCCTGAAATCTCAGCTATTCACTCTTGAACTCTTATGTTATTCACAATGCTTTCTTCAGCTAAAGGGCTGAAGCTGAGCTTGTAGAGACTTGGAGAAGTACAAATAAAAACAAAAGTGCAAAACGCTTTTTCACTCACTAGACTGCCTCCTGTCCAAATGTATATATGTAAAATATGTATTATATATGTAATACACACACAAACACATATTATATGTATATATATATATGGAGAGAGAGGATCCCAGTGGCAAGAATATGAGCAAGTGGGCACATCATAGTTTAATGGAGGGGGTATAAATAGGTAAAGTCTCTTGAGGGAAGTCTAGTACTATCTATAGGAATTTAAGGGAGTCTAAGGTGAGAAGATTGCCTGAGGCTGGGAGTTCGAGATTGGTCTGAGCAAGATGGCGAGAGAGAGAGAGAGAGAGAGAGAGAGAGAGAGAGAGAGAGAGAGAGAGAGAGAGAGAGATGGAGGGAGGAAGAGGAAGGAAGGAAGGAAGGAAGGGAAAAAGGAAGAAAATTAGCCGGGCATGGTGGTGTGTACCTGTAATCCCAGCTACCTGAAAGGCTGAGCTGAAAGAATCACCTGAGCCCAGCAGGTTGAGGTTGCAGAAGCCATAATTGTGCCATTGCACTTCAGCCTGGGCGACAGAATGAGACTCCAACTCAAGAACAAACAAACAAAACAGTAAAACAGGGCTGGGAGTGGTAGTGGATCATGCCTGTAATTCCAGCACTTTGGGAAGCTGAGTCAGGAGGACTGCTTGAACCCAGGACTTTGAGAGCAGCCTGGGCAAAATAGGGAGACCTCCTTTCTACAGAAAATAAAAACATTGGCAGGGCATGGTGGTGCATGCCTGTAGTCCAGCTGCTCAGGAGGCTGAAGCAGGAGGATTGCTTGAGTCCAGGAGGTCGAGGCTGTGATGAGTCATAATCATGCCACTGCACTCCAGCCTGGGCAACAGAGTGAGTCACCGACTCAAAAAAAAAAAAAATTTAGGCCGGGCTCGGTGGCTCAGCCTGTAATCCCAGCGCTTTGGGAGGCCGAGGTGAGTGGCTTACCTGAGCCCGCGGGTTCGAGACCCGCCTGGGCAACTTGGCGAGACCTCATCTCTACAATACATCAAAAAATTAGCCGGGCGTGGTAGCGCACGCCTATAGTTCCAGCTACATGAAAGGCTGAGGCGGAAGGATCGCCGGAGCCCAGCAGGTCGAGGCTGCGGTGGCCGGGAGCAGCCACTGCACTCCAGTCTGGGTGACAGAGTGAGACTCCAACTCCAAAAAAAAAAATTTTTTTTAAACAAATTGACCCATTGATGCCATTTCTAAGAACTTATCCCCTAGAAATACTTCACTCTAAACAGATATTCTTGCAAGAATGTTCAGTGATGCATTGTTTATGATAATAAAACTTTGGAGACAAGTGATCAATGGTAGAAGATAGATAAATAATAAATGGAATGTCTGTGCAAAGGAGTATTATACAACTTAAAAAAACAGACCTAGATACATAAATAGTAAGAGAAAAATGGCATGTTGCAGGACAAAATATATGGTTTGATCTCACTTGGAGGAAAAAAGACCACTCTTCACCTCTCTCCTCTCAGCTGGGTGGAGGTTTTCTATTCCGTGCAGAGTGGCCCAGGGCAGACTGCACTGGGTTAAAAGCCCAGCCCTTTCCTTCCAGCCAAATGGGTCAGTGCACTGGGATGGCTGAGACCTGGGGGTCACAACACTTGCTAAGTGGAGCACAGCAGAAACAGCCCCAGCTTGGAAGCAGACAGACCCAGGTTCAGACCACGCCTTCAGCTCATTATGTCCAGCTGAGTGACCTTGAGCAAGCTCTTCACTGCTCTGAGCCTCAGGTTCTCCATCTGTAAAATGGAGAATTACCCCACTGGGTGGTGGGAATTCAATGAGAATGTATAGAAGGGCACACCTCCATCTCGGTAAATGCCCCTCCCTTTCCCATCCCCTCAAAGGTTGCTATAACTTTGTGTTCAGATTCCCATAATCCACTCTCAGTCGCATCCCTCCTTCTCCGCCCCTCCACCCACACTACCCTCCCTCCCCCTACCCTACTTTGTTCTCCATGGTAGATGCTTCCCAGATCCACTCTGATTCCTTACTCTGTAAACAACACTGAGGCCTGTTCCTTCCCACTTGGGCCCTGGCCTCCTTGGCCTTTTCCCGGACTTGCCTCCCTCAGTCATCTCCCCTTTCTGGCCTTGGCATCTTCAACCCATCCCTCCACCCTAACCCTAAGATTAAGCTCAAGTGGGTCCCCCTATAAAATACTCATTCTAGCCTGCTCCTTTCCCCCATCCCCTTTTCCTGCCGAACCACTTAGTATCCGGGACCTCCTTCTACCTCCGCCCCCTTTGACCTCTGGGCTGCAGTGGAAACAGCCACCGGTCTTGGCGATGTGCACCCAGCCCCTGGGACTGGATGCTCCGCCTCCCCCCGGCGCTGCCCTCCAATGTACACCCCCTGCAATTCTGTCCCCTGTCCCCTCTGTCCTCCGAGAGCAACCTGGGGGCCGGACTCCATCTTTTTCTGCTGACGGAGTGACTGAGCTTGGGAAGAAACTTGACCCGAGTGCTCTCTCTTTCTGAGGAGGAAACCGAAGCTCCCTGTCGTCCCTAAGTAACTTCCCCAAGGCCACACAGCGGGCGAGCAGCGGAGCCGGGTTGTCTTTTATCCTGGAATCAAGTGCTTCCGGAAGTTTCCTGCCCTCCGGAACTTCTTCCCTTCTGCTCTACACCCTTTCTCAGCCCCAGAAAAGCCAGCCAGGTGCATATTAGCATAAAAACGTCCCGTCCCTAATTAGTATCTATTTCCGCCCGGGCGGGTCAGACCCGCTGCCTGGGTCCCAGCCTATCCCCCGGCCTCTCCGCCCCATCCTCCCGGGCCCGGGAGCCCCAGAGCACCTGCCCCGAGAAGGGGCGGCAGGCCTCCACCCGGGCGGGCCCGGCCCCGCGGGGGCCCCCACCTCCGGCCCTCGCCCCCCGCAGCCAGGCGCGCGCGGCGCGCGCCCCCGAGCATGGGAGCGTGTGTCGACCTTGGCAAGAGGCAGCAGACCTCTCAAAGGCCTCGGGCCCTCGCGGCCGCCCCGGCGCCGGGCTCCAGTTTCTGCTGCCATCACCTCTGCCTCTCGCCCAGCCCGGGCCTGGGGGAGGGTGCTGGGAGGAGCCCCGCCGACCCCCGGCAGCAGCGCTCGGCTGCCGGAGACGAGATCTGATGAGAATGTCTTCCTGCAAATTAGGCCTTCTCGGGACTCTCCATCCGGCGCCGGCAGCAAGCCCGGAGCGCGGGGAGCCAGCGTGGGGGGCGGCGGGGAGCACCAGCAAGGCCTCAGCACCCCCTCCACTCTCCGCCACCGCCCCCCCCATTCCGCCTGCATCGAGAGTCAGGCCGGCCTGGGTCGGAGGGTGGAGACACCTGCCTGTGCCCCCAGGAAAGCGTGGCGTCTGTGCCCTCGCTGCCCAGGTCTCGCGCCGCGTTGCTCTTCCACACCTGACCCGCCGGGAGAAACCCCTGCTGGGTCTAGAGGCGAGGCCTTGGGTTCCAGTTCCGTTTCTGCCCCGAGATAGCTGTGGTCCTTGGACAGTTGCCTCTCCGTTTCCCGGGGAGGAAACAGGGCGATAGGACTCTTTTCGTTTCTTTCTCGTGAGAATTCTCGAAGCATCCATCGCAGTAAGCCTAGGGCCCTATCCAGCATCAACCAAAGGTTTCAGGAACTCCTCCTCCCAAGTGTTGGCAAGACTTGCCTATGTTTGTGTTTTCTGTGAAAGGGTCTGAAGCCTTCACCTTACGTAGAGGAGTCTGCAATGGGTTTGAAACCGTCAAGTGAATTTGGAAGAGTAAGAGGCGGGATTTTGGAACACAGTTCCATCCTGGAAAAATCAGACTCCAAGATTTTCTCCAGGAAAGCATAAGCAAATGCCCTAATGAAAGAACACGAAGATTCGTTGCTGTTTAATAACAATTATTATGCCCATTTTATAGATGAGGGAACTGAGTCTTAACTGACTCCCCCAAGACTACAGAATTGTTAAAGAATGAAATTTGTAGCTGAAACCAGTTTTCATTCCAAATCCTGTGCTCTCTGCTACTCTGCACTGCCTTTGGACTTGACTATTTTGTGCTATTTGTAGTTTCTGTGCTTATCATATTTTTTTCTTAGTATTGGTGGATTTTTTTTTTTTTAAAGGGATTCCAGCCTTCTTTAACCGTGCTCAAGGAAGACAAAGAGGAAAGTGTGTGTCTGCACTTGTGCCTGGGTTCAAAATGCCGGGCAGGGTGTGGAGGAGTGGCAGGGAAGGAGCCTCCAGGGGAGGTGAGATTCCACCAGCTGGCATGGCCTGTGTCTAGGGAAGGCCCTGGGGATCCCTCTGGCCCTAACCACGGAGAACCTTGAATGCAGCTCTCTCACACTTCCCACCCTGGGATCTCGTGTCAGCCCTCAGGTGCCCAGCCCCAGCCACCGGCCTGCCCAGCTCAGCGGTGGGAAGGATGCTTGGCCCGGATGTGGCCCAGCACTAGGCCTGCTCCCCGGGGGGTATCTGCCTGGCAGCCAGGGAGGACGCACCTCTGGGAGGACAGACAGGCATTCAGGGGTTGAGCCAGGGAGAGACAAAGGTGGGGAGGCAGCTCTGGAAAGCTAGGGAGCGACAGGAACACAGCGCAGGAACAAGGGAGCTATTCAGAGAGTCAAAAAGAGCGGGGAGGCCGCAGGGGACAGAGAAAGAGGGGAGAAGAGAGAGGCGGGCTGGCAAGGGGGTGGTGGGCAAGAAAGGCAGGAGCCGGGAGGGGGGAGTGAGAAAGACGGGCAGAATGAGAGACGGAGCCGAGGAGACGGGGGTGGCGTGGGAGGGAGAGGTAACGAAAAAGAGGCGAGAGAGTGGGAGAGGGCGTGGGGAAGGAGAGGGCGGAGCCCAGGGGAGGCGGCCGGGGGACAGCGGGCCGGGAGCGGCAAGGAGCGAGCGGGACGCGGAGGGCTGAGGGGCTGTGGGTGGGACCGTGCGCCGAGCCTTTTCTTTCTCCTTTTGGGGTGGGCGGCGGATCTCCACCGAGATAACCCAGGCAAGCCCCCTGCCCCCCGTCCCAGCGAGGGGCCGCAGCTGTATAAATACCGGGGGTGGGGGAGCCGGGCTGCTGCCCAGGGGTCAGCGACACCGGAGAAGGCTTTGCTGTCATTAGCTAATTGAGCCCCAGATGTTAAGAAAAGGTTACGTCCTCCTCCGGAGAGTTTTTCTTTTTAAACACTTTACACAGATCCCCCGGCCAAGACGGCCAGGAGGCGCCCGCCCCCTCCGCCCCGCCCGCGGGCCCCAGCCCCCGGGGCTCCCCCGCCGCCCGCCGCCCGCCGCGGCCGCCGCCCCTGGAATCCAAGCGGCCTGCCCGGAGGCGCGGCGGCCAGAAGCGGCGGGGACCACCGGCGGCGGAGCCAGCCCCCAGCCCGGGCCGCCGACTGGGAGGTCAGCCTGGAGGGAGGGCGGCGGGGAGCGGGGGACCCCGGGGAGCGGGGCTCGCAGGCTCTTAATCCCCCTGAAGGTTGCAGATCAAAGGCGCTTGTTCCAGGCGAGGCGGTGCGGTGGGGGCGGGGGCTGGCTGGGCCGCGGCCTCCCCGCCCCCCGTGGGCTGGGGTTCCCGGGCCCAGGACCCCAGACGGCCAGCCCGCAGGGAGGTGGCTCCGGCGGCGGCCTGGGGACCGCAGGCCTCTTTCGCTGGGGTTCGCCTGCGGGAAAGTCGCCAAAGCGCCCCCACAGGGCCTTGGTGGAACTTCCCTCTCCCCGGGGGCCGCCGGGCGGGCGTAGGTTCCCGGGAGGACCAAACTCTGCAAGGCCAGGCACTTGATGTATATTCTCTCATTTAATCCTCACAGCGAAAACAATTTTTAATTGTTATTATTATTAGCTCATAAACGAGGAAACAGGCTTCTAAGAGGATAAAGCCGCTAGCCCGAGGACATGCACCGCTAGAGTGGCAGACTAGAATTCCACTGGGCCCCAGGCCCCACCCTCTCCGAGTCGCTGCCCCTCCAGCCCCTCCACCCTCTCTTCCCTCTCATTTTTCTCCTCTGTCCTCTCAGGCTCCTTGAGCCCCATAAGAATGAAGCAACCCACCTGTGGCCCTGGCAAGTGGGGTGGGGGCGGGGGGAATAAGCGTGGTGCCAAGGGTGCGGCTCCTGTGGCAACAGCCACAGGCTAAATGTGAGGGATGGGCTGGGCAAGCATGTGCCTGGGTTGAATCTGCACTGAAGGAATGTTCACGTTTCCCCTCCTCAGAGGTGGGGCTCCCTGCTCAGAATAGAACCAAGCAAGTCAGAGCTGGAAGGGGCCTTCAAGATCCCGGGATCCAACCCTCTTGTTTGACAGACAGGGAAGCCGAGTCCCACAGAGGTGATAAGACCTGCCCCAAATCACACAGCTAGTTGGTGAGAGCAGGAGAGTCCTGGGGGCCCCTGGGTGCCAGACACGGGGATGGCTCTGCATACGTGGCCTTACTTGACCCTTCAGCAGCAATAAAAGGTGAGCATTAGCATCTCCGTTCTAGAGATGAGGAGACTGAGGCTTAGAGAAGCGAAGTGTGCCCAGGATCTCCCAGCTAGAAAGCGGCAGAGCTTGTTTTGAACCCAGATCTTCCTAACTCCAAGACAATGTCCCTTTCCATGCCCCCAGAATATTGGGCTTAAGAGTGGAGATTGGCCGGGCTCGGTGGCTCAGCCTGTAATCTTGTGCTTTGGGAGGCCGAGGTGAGTGAATTGCCTGACTCCACGGGTTCGAGACCTGCCTGGGCAACTTGACGAGACCTCATCTCTACAATAAATCAAAAGTTAGCCAGGCGTGGTAATGCGTGCCTGTAGTTCCAGCTACTTGGAAGGCTGAGGCGGAAGGATCACCAGAGCCCAGCAAGTCGAGGCTGCGGTGGCCGGGAGCGGCCACTGCACTCCAGTCTGGGTGACAGAGCGAGACTCCAACTCAAAAAAAAAAAAAAAAAGAGTGGAGATTGATTGAGAGAATATCATGCACTTAACAGCTCTAAAGACACGAGGGAAAGGGACACTGGCTGGGAACCATCCCATCTTGCAAATGTATTAACGAGACCCCCCCCATGGCCTCCCTTGAAACGGCCCAACTACTGAGATCCTTAGAAAGTGTCAGTGGGAGGGGGAAATGTTGGCTGGTGGCCCTTCTGGGTTGTGAGAATCTGGAGATGCAAGAGAGTCCTTAATCCACAGGCTCCTTCTGATTTCCTCACAGCAGGAGACCATAGTTCAGCTCCAGGTAGGTGAAGGGGTCCTATAGCTTAGCTACTCCAACCTGGAACCACACCGGGCTTCTCAGGGGCCTGCAGGAGTGCCTCTCCCTCCTCCCCACCCCTACAGGATATGCCTCCCAGCTCGATTCCATAGACAGACTCCTAAAGCTTCATCCTCATCCTCCTCCCCTTCCCAGCCCTCTACCAAAGTCCCATCTCACCTCTTAGCTTCCTACTGACTCCATTTCACTCCTCCATCCATAAATGCATTCAACAAAATCTACCAGGTACCTACTACTATGTGTCAACCCTGCCGGGCACCTGGATACTGCAGGAAAGCAGACTGCCCTTTGGGGGCTGCAGTCTGGTGGACTGCAGCCTGTAAGGAGACCTGTAAATCGCTTTATCATTACAAATTGGTACATGCTATGGAGGAAAGTGCTAGGTGCTTTGAGAAGTTAAAACAGGAAGACTTTGGGAGGCTGAGGTGAGTGGATTGCCTGAGTCCACGGGTTCGAGACCCGCCTGTGCAGTGAGACCTCATCTCTACAATAAATCAAAAAATCAGCCGGGCGTGGTAGCGCATGGCTGTAATTCTGGCTATTCGGAAGGCTGAGGCGGAAGGATCGCCAGGGCCCAGCAGGCAAGGCTGCGGTTTGCGGGAGCGGCCACTGCACTCCAGTCTAAGCGACTGAGTGAGACTCCAACTCAAAAAAAAAAAAAAAAAAACAGGAAGAACTCTGTGTGTATGGAATGATTACTGAGACTACAGAGGCTGACGATTACTATTACTAATAATTACCCAAACAGCGGGGCTGAAGTAGCCTCTCACTTGCAGTCACACCCACACACCACCTGTGATTCCAAGGTGGGTCTCTGGTCCACCTCTGATGGTGAACTACCTGATCTGTCCTGTCAGTCAATATGCGTGAGAATGGGGGGCTCAGATGGTAGCATCAATACCAACAGTCCCCTCTACTCCCCAGCACAGGATTAGGGCTGGCCGGATCCAGAGGTGGCGAGAAGGCTGAGAGAAGGTGTTCACCCAGGTAGCAAAACAGAGCTGAGGCTTGGGACTGGGAGGCCCGGGAGGCATTGTCACTCCAGCAAAAAATTGCTCCCTGCTCTGTTTTGAACCAGGTCCTCCCATCCTCTTTCACACGGGCACACCGGCACTCTTCCTGACCCTTTAGGGAAGGGCTATATAGGCCCTGTCCAGTATGGTGAGCTGACCTCAGCCTTGAGGACAGATGGCCTTGGGCTCAAATCCCACTTCAGCCAGTTCCTGACTGTGTGACTTCAAGGCAAGGAAGGCTCTTGGTGTCCCTAAGGTCCCCTGTCCCTCTATGTTCTTGGAGATAACATCAACCAGCCATTGCCATGTGTGGCTGTGAGCATTTGATGAATGGAGAGCACCAAACATAGTACCTGGCCCATGGTTGGCCATTAAAAAATGACACTGTCACTCTGATTATATAACAGGATAATTAATATATAATGGTAATAAAAGAAACCTCACTCATGCCCTCTGGGCTCCCACCTGGCTCCCTGAGCCTCTCTGGGAGGTCACTCCCACAGTCGTCGACCTCCTGTGAGAGGAGTTTTACAGATCTGTGAAAATCGTCTGGGCAGCCCCAGAACCTGTTGAGATAAAGTCAGGAGAGTCTGGGAGACCCCATGAGTGCTGCTGGGGGTGGGGACAGCACTTCCTGACTCAGAACCCAAGGCTTTCTAAGTACAAGGCTGATGTCTGTCCCACCACACTGGGTAGGGCCTGATCCAACTCTACAGTTTTCCCAGGCTGGAGGCCCGGGCTAGAGAAGCTGGCCTAGCCGAGGCTTCCCAGTCAGCCGGGCAGTCACAGCCATCACCACTGCTGCCGGTTCAGCTGCTGCAGGGCACAGAGCACACCTGGAACCCATTAGGCCCGGCCAGGAGCTCCTTCCCTCTCAGCATAAATAGAGTGAGTAGAGGGTTTGTTTTGACGACTTTAAATTGTGCAGATTTTAGGGCCTGAGAATTGGAAGCCCCCAATGCCCTGATGGACAAACAGAGAGACAGAGGGCTGAGGCAGCAGGAGAAGTCCAGTCTCCTTCCGATTCCTTGTCCCCTCCCCTGCTTAGCTAGGCTTCTGACTGTGTTAATCACAGCCACTCTGCATGGAGTGCATGCTGTGGGCACGATGCTTACTCACGTGTCTTATCTTCCCAGCAACCACGCAAGGTAGAAATTAGAGTCACGGACTTCCAGATGAGGAGGGCAGTGACTTGCCCAAGGTCATTTGGCTTGTAAGTGCCAGGTCTGGATTTCATACCAGGACTATCTGATGCCAAGTGGGGGTCTTCCCAGGGACCACCAACACTACAAATGGGGGTAGGGTAAAGAGCTCTGGGCCACTGTCAGGAACACAAGGTACACAGAGCTGCAGCTGCTCAGACCCTCACCCCATCCTCAAGGACGGGAATCTGAACGTCTGTGCTGGGCTCTTTCTCCACCAAGTCGCCAGCACCTGACCTCAACTGCCCCAGGCAGTTGTGCCCCCCAGGTCAGGGTCAGGTTGACCTTGGTGGGAGGGAGAGCCTGTGGGTCCTGGGCTGCTGCCAAGGCCTCTCGAAATGAAAGGGAACCTTGTCCTGTCCCACACAGGGCTCATTCTCTGAACACTCTCCAGTCAGCCTGGCCCCAGTGGACCAAGGTCTGATCCCTCTGCGCCAGCTATTCATAGACTCACAGAAGAGCATCCGTTGCCAGGGACAGGGTCCTTAGAAGTCCCCAAGCCCAACCCCCAAAGTTTACAGTTGTGGAAACTGAGGCCCAAGGAGGAGAGGGACTCTGTCAGGGCCACACAGTGAGTTAATGGAGAGCAGAAACTCAAACCCCATCCATTGTTTTCCAAGTCTGAGCCTTTTCCCCAAGATCCTGGGCCTCACCCTAAATAGGCAGCCTTGCCCCACCCCGCTCCCTCATGGAGACATCCACAGCTGTGCTCCCTAACCCCTTCTTCACTCCCACAGAGGGACCAGCAATAAGTGCTTGTTGGATGCTCCACTTTGAACTTTTCAATCATCCTAGCTTTCCTGCCGAGATGGAGCTGCTGCCTTGGGAGGTAATGAGTGCCCTGTCCCCGGGAGCGGTCACGCAGAGTATGGATGCCCACCTGTCATGGAGACTACAGAGGAGCTTTCTGCCCCTGGTAGGACAGTAGGTACCTGGCTGTGTCTCTAGACATTTCCAGCTGACCTGGCTAAGCTCCTCACGACTCTGGGGCAACCCAAGTAAAGGTAAAACCTAGCAAGCAGAAGGCTCAGAGAACCAGAATGCCACAATGCATGCATGGACTGACCTCATCCTGGAGGGGCTGGCATCTAGTGGCCAAGACACATTTGTAAATGCACCACTTGGAAACCTGTAAGTTGTCCATTTTCCTCCAGGTTTTTCACACCTCCCTCACCACTGAGAGCCACCTTCAGACACAGCAGTTCTGGTCTGTACAAGAGCTACCCAGCAAGGTCCAGCCTCAAATAGGCCTCTGATTCCATTGTCCCTGCATCTGGGGCCAAGGGCCCTTGGAGCTGCATCAGTATATGAAGTCCCGGAGGCCACAAGGCCTTCTGGGAAAGAGGACCCCAGCTAGAGGTTTCAAGGAGGACCAGACCAGCCCCCTCCCAAGTCTCCCAGTCTGGGCTCCAGGCTTGGCCCAGCCCAATGGGTTTGTTTAGACTCAAGAGTAGAGTTGTAGGCTGGGCTCAGTGGCTCAGCCTGTAATCCCAGCACTTTGGAAGGCCGAGGCAAGTGGATTGCCTGAGCCTGCGGGTTCAAGACCCACCTGGCAACTTGTTTTCTCTACAATAAATAAAAAGAAAAAACTAGCTGGGTGTGGTAGTGCGTGCCTGTAGTTCCGGCTACTTGGAAGGCTGAGGTGGAAGGATCACCGGAGCCCAGCAGATCGAGGCTGTGGTGGCCGGGAGTGTGCCACTGCACTTCAGTCGGGGCGACAGAGTGAGACTCCAACTCAAAAAAAAAAGAAAAAAAAGAGTAGAGTCATAGGCCAGTGTGGCATCGTCCCTGCTAGGCCTGGGCCTTCCCTAGCTTCAACCAGATCCTCTTGGGGGAAAATCTAGACATTCCAACCAGCAAAAGGGGCTGACTTTAGAGGTGTGTTTGGTTCCTCAATGCTGAAGGGCAGCAGTGTGTAATCCTAACATTTTGGGAGGCTGAGGTGGGAGGATTGCTTGAGCCCAGGAGTTCAAGACCAGCCTTGGCAACATAGGAAGACCTTATCTCTACAAAAATAAAAAATATAAAATAAATAAGCTGGGCATGATGGTGCTCACCTTTAATCCCAGCTACTCAGGAGGCTGAGGTGAAAGGATCTCCTGAGGCCAGGAGGTTGAAGCTGCAGTGAGCTGTGAGCATACCACTGCACTCTCAAAAAAAAAAAAAAAAAAGAGTAGGGTAGGGTTCAATGCCTCCCCATTCCCTAATCACCCACGCATCCATCCTAGGCATTTCCATGAAGAAAAAGCTAGCGACCTGGAGAATGTGGTGAGCCTGGGGTGGGGAGAGGAAGCTTAGGGCAAGAGAAGTGTTGGTCAAAGTCATTTTTCTGGAAAAAAATAATATAATATAGTTGCAAGAAAACATTGTTGTCTAGGAAATGAATACACTGCTGCCCTTCAGCATTGAGGGCATATGTTTGGTTATACCTCTAAAGTCAGCCCCTTTTGCCGGTTGGAATGTCTAGATTTTCCCTCAAGAGGATTTGGTTGAAGCCAGGGGAGGCCCAGGCCTAGCAGGGACAGGAGGGAAGGACAAAAGGGTATTGGGTGGCTCTGTCGGCAGCCACAGGACTCTGAATGAGGATGGAATGAGGGGCAGGCACAGAGAGACTAGAGGCAGAAGCCTGAGGAAATGGCCCATGATGGCCCTCAGCAGGAATAAAGCCAGTGGCTGGCAAGACTCGAATTAGAACAGCAGTGGCAGCTAAGTTCAAGTGCACATTGTTGGCTGCACTGTGCTGGCTGCATCCTCCTTCCACAGCCCAGACCTGGGTTATGGTCAGCAAGGCACAACCCAGAGTCCACGTGGCCCCAGTTGGCCACTGTCCCGAGTGGGGCAGTGGCCAACTGGGGCCACTCTTGGTGCAGGAAGACACTAGCTAAGGCAAGAAGGATGAGTGGGAGCAGAAGCACAGACATCTCAAGAGTCTCAGAGATACCAAGAGAGTGGATCACTGGCTTGGGAGCTGCTGCAGGCACTTAATTAGCATTAACATTTTAGTATTAAAGGACAGAGGCACTTCTCCGAAGGCCGAGAGACCTGCAAACACCCAAGAGGCTGACCCAAAATAAACTGTGGTCTTCAACTGAGAATCTGCCGGGCCTGGCACTTTATATACATTCTCTCACTCACTGCCATAACAGCCTTGCCAGGGAGGCCTTATTGTGTCCATTTTACAGATGCAGAAACTGAGGATTGGAGAGGTTATGTGATCTGCCCAAGGTCACAATTATTAAATGGTGGGGCCTAGATTCTCAGTTGGTGTCCCACCAGCTCCAGTGCAATATTCTTTCTTTCGCCAAGCATTGAGAGGAGCTGCAGTGTAGTGTCAAAGGACGATGCCAGAGAGAGACTGGACCTCTGAAACATTCACTTTAACCTTATGGCCCTCTCCTCCATCCCCTACCCTCTCACATCTAAGACTGAGGACTGGAGAGGTGAAATAATTTGTCTCGAGTCACACAATTCCTCAGGAGTTGAACCAGACCAGAATTCAGGGCAATAAAAGTGTTCTGAATTACAGACCACTGGGGTAGCCCTACCCCCATCAATCTGTCACAGCCACCCTGGTTGGGCTCCGGAAGTTGTGAAGTTGTTTTCTCAGACCCCTCCCCCATCACACACACCTGTAGTTTTGGGGGGCTGGTGGCATCGCCCTCTAAGCAGGATGCTGCCGCTCGATTCAGCCTTTCCTCCCCCAAAGGCCATCCAATGGTCTGTGCCCCCCTTTCTACCCAGCCCCCAAGGGACCCTGGGTCTCTGGTTTTTGTCAGGCCTGAGATGCTGGTGGGATTGATTTATGAGAGGAGCCCCTACCCCCACCTCACCCTGAGCTCTTGGTCCTCCTCCCCCTTCTCCTCCTCTTCCTCTTCCAACTCCTCCTCCTCTGCCTGACTGCCTGCTCAGTTTTCCACAGAGTCAGGATTTCCCTGGGGCTGGGGGCTCCAAGCCAAGAACAACATAAGACCGGTTCCCCCACCTCTCCTGCCCCTCCCATCCCCCTCCAGCTCCCTCACCCGCCGCAGTGCCCCCTCCCCCCCACTCAGTTGAGAGGAGGGGTTGAGAGTAGTGGTCCAGGCCCAGCCTGATCCCCAGGGAAAGGCCAGAATCGAGGTCCCTCCCATCAGGAGCCAGGGCTGACCACCCCCTCTAGCCCTGAGAAGGGCCTTTCTTCTGGGGTGGGGGCTCCACTGGGAAGTACACACAGGACTCTGGAAGTCCATGCTGGGCTGTGGGGAGAACAGAAAGAATTCCGAGAGCTCGCTGAGATGGGGTGGGGTTGTTGAGAGTAGTGAACAAGTCTGAGGCCCACACTCGGAGGCGGCAGGAGAGAGAAGACCCTGGGAATTCACATAGGGAGGGAAGCGGAGAGGATTCTGGGATTCTTTGTTGGGGAAGGGAAGGGGAGGGTCAGAAAGGCCTCTGAGACCCCCTCACTGGTCGTGGGTGGGGAGTGAGATCTCCTCTGGATGGCTAATGGGCTCAGGGAGGAAAGGAAAAGGGGGTCCTATTCAGTTTTTGATTCTCTCTCCATGGCGTGAGACCGAGTCACAGCAAAGGAGACAGGGACAGAGAGTAGGAGCGCCTGTCATGAAAACAAGGGCAGAATCCTGTATGATGATGACAGTGTTTAAGGAGTGGGCTGCCAGAGAGCCCCCGGGGCTGGGATCAGGGGAAGGAAGGGTCAGGCAGGAAGAGGGTGGGTCATGGCCTGTGCCTGAATCCCTTGTTGGTCTGACTCAGATTTGATTTTGGCCCTTCAGTCTAGAAGATGAGGTATGGGGGTGGGGTGGCCAAGGAACCCTGCTTCCTCCCTGAGAAGGGTCCCAGACACTCAGACTGCAGTAGGCAGACAGAGCTTCTCCCTGGAAAGAGCTCCCTGGGGCTCCGCCTGCAGCCAGCAGCTGGACAGGAAGCTAGTACTGAACGAGGAGCCTACTGTCCTGCGCTTTGCCACTCCCCCTCTCAGTCCATCAGTCCCCAAACCGCCCTGCCTGCCCCTCCATCAGGCCAGGCCTCCATCCCTCTCGGCAGGCAGCTTGAACCCGGTGACCCCTCCAAGGTTGTCTCTCTCACACAGCAGCCCCTTTGATGGGTCTCTGAAGGCTTCGGTTTTCTTCCATGCATGCTCTGCCTGGCCCCACGGTGAACCCCCTGGTGTCCACCCTTCCCCCACCTCTGACCCAGGCCTATTCCCAGTCTGTCTGGGGAGAAGAAGCATTCCTTAAGGGCCCAAGGGCAGTTCTGCCCTGTGAGAGACCTCCGAACACCTCCCCAGGTAGGACAAAAAATGAGAACCCATTTTTTAAGGCATACCCCAAGGCCTCAGAGATTGACTTCTCCCTCCCCAGCCCCCGAGCCAGTCCAGTCTTGGACTCTCTGCTCTTGGCTTAGCAGAGAGCATGGGACTTAAAAGGGACACAGAAGCCGGGCTCGGTGGCTCAGCCTGTAATCCCGCGCCTTTGGGAGGCTGAGGTGAGTGGATTGCCTGACCCCGCGGGTTCGAGACCCGCCTGGGCAGCGAGACCTCATCTCTACAATAAATCAAAAAATCAGCCGGGCGTGGTAGCGTGCGCCTGTAATTCCGGCTACTCGGAAGGCTGAGGCGGAAGGATCGCCGGAGCCAGCAGGTCGAGGCTGCGGTGGCCGGGAGCGGCCACTGCACTCCAGTCTGGGCGACAGAGTGAGACTCCAACTCAAAAAAAAAAAAAAAAGGGACACAGAAAGGTTAGAATGAGTACTTGGTAAGCAGGAGAGCTGCAGGAACTCTCTGTTCCAGAAGTAGAAGTAGAGTGTGAATCGAGGCAGGGATGGGGCTGCGGCATGGTCACACCTGGGCAGCACTAGAGGGTGGCAGTGATGGACTAGACCCCTGCCCTCCGTACAGGCCAAAGGGTAGCTGGGTGCCTGGCCTCTTCCTCCCAGATCATGGCAGGAAGCCCGCAGGTTGGCAAGAAGGGAACAGAGACTGTCATACACCCCCCAACCCCTCCCATTACTCATCACAGCCCAGGCCTTGGCCCCTTTTGGGGCCACACCTCAGACTCCTGTCCAACTCCTCCCCCACTCAGCCAGGGCCCAAACTCCTCCGCTCCCCTTGTACCCCCCGGCCCCAGGCCAAATCTGGCCAATTTGTTCTGAGACAGGGTTCTGGTTTCATAGCCTCATTTGAATGATTTCCAACCAGAATTCCTGCCTCCTCCTCTGCAGAGCTCTCCCTGCCCTCCCCTCCCCCCAGCCTCCCTCTGCCCGAGCGGCTGCAGCGGAGGCTGGTGTGGAAGAAGGGATGACCCCACACACACTTGAAGTGACACCAGCTGTGCCCCCTCCCCACTTCCTTCTTTACACACTCTGTCTCAGGCCTGAGAAAATGAGATCTTGCGCTCCTCTGGCCATCCCCTCAGGAGCCTCAGTCACTTACCTGTGCCAGGAGCAGAGGATGTTCTAGAGTGAGCCCAGCGCCCAGCCTTGACCCCAGGAGAGTTTAGCTGCCAAATCAGAGCGGATCACCACCCCCACCTGTCCCTTGACACATTCTCTATCTCTCAGGAGCAGAGAAAGCTCTGTGTTTCAGATCCCACAGCAAGGGCATCAAGAAGAAGCTGCCCCTGTGCACAGCCAGACTTGTGAATAAAATGACAGGCAGCCCCCGGGGGCTGCTGTTTCATGCTTCCTAACACCCCTTATCAACAGGCCAATCACACAGAGTTCCCATTCCCCCACCTCGTTCTAGAGACTGTGTCCTGACCCCTGGGGTAGGAAGTCTCTTTCTCCAGGCCCTGTGCCCAGAAGGTAGGCAGAAAAAATATGTCTCCTTTTGTTTACAAAAGAGAGTATGAGGCCCAGAGATATTTAGCAAATAGTCTAAGGTCACACAGCAGGACCTGACCCACTGGTGTATGTCCACCACGGTACACTGCAGGGTCTGGGTCGGCATGGAGGGCACTCCTCGGCCCAGGAGGCCTGGCCCTCCTCCCTGCTAAGGGCTGCTGAGCGGCCATCTGCAAACCCCTCCCCTGGGAGGTGATCCTGGAGACGGGTCCAACAATCTGTTCTGCATTCAGGTGTGTCATTTCCTGAGCCCTCAGGTGGGGGCTGGGGCTGGGTATGGCCCTGCTGGCACTGTTTCAGCATCTTCATTTTGCACACGCAGAGCTGGGGCCCCTGGTGCAGAGCTGCATGCAGAGCCAGAAGCCCTGGCGCCGAGTCAAACAGTACAGTACCCTGGTCCTCCCTATTCCACGAGAGCCTCTCACCTCCTCTTTCAGACCCCTGTGGGGCCCCTGTCTTCAAGATCCCCTCTTTAAGGTATCACTCTGGTCAGGAGTCAGATACTCTGGGTTCTTTCTGGGCTTTAACCCTTAGCAGACATGTGTGATTTGGTAAGTCACTTCCCTGAACTTCAGTTTCCCTATCTGTAAAATGGGGTAATAAAGTTATCCTTGCAAGGCTGTTATGGGGATGAAACTACATAAAAAGTCTAGTGCGAGACACAATCATTCCCTTGACCTATCTAGTGTTCAAGGTCAGTACAAGGCCAGTTTAGGAGGAGAAAATACCCCACAGAATTGAAAATCCAGCTATTCAGTATTGTCGATGTCTATGAGACTCGCGGCCAGCTTCCGGCCTCTGATGTTCCATCTGAAAACTTGTCAACATGATGGAGATGAAATGGACAAGAGGGGTGAAAGGAAGCAGTGGGGGAGGGAGGGCAGGAAAAAGGTACAAATCCCAGTTTCTGGCTTCCTTTCATCCACATGCTCCGTAGCAAGGGCGGTTGTGGGGAAGTCCTGTTCCTGAGTGGGGGAGGAGCCTTCTCCCCCTCTTTCCTCCCAGGGCCATCCTGGGGTCTCCATGACTCATCCTCCGCAACAAGCAGCTCTTTTTTTTAGTACAGAGCTGGGTGCCCGGCCTACTGGCACCTCGCCCAGAGAGGAAGGGTCAGGCTGGGGGGAGGGCTTCAAGGCCAGCTCCTGCCCCCACCTGCACCCTGATGCCACTTCCTCCTGCTCTGGCCCTGGGAAATCTCCAAGGGTCTGAGCGGGTGGGGACAACAAGCAGGAGATGGCTTCCCAAGGAGAACTCCATGAGGCTGTGCTGGTGCCCAGAGGCCGTGGGGACCCCAGACTATGATGTCAACATCCCCTAAACCCACACTTCTTTCTAAACAGATACAAAGTGAAGGTTCCTTGTTTTATTTCCCCCCACCAAAATCCCTGAAATATGCATATTTTATTATGTCTTGAAATAATTTATGCTTTGCATCATCTTGCTTCATTCTTTCAGTGACCATGTGAGGTGGATGTTATCAGTTCATTTTACAGATGAAGAGTCAGAAAGGCTATGTGAATTGCCTAAGGTCACACAGCTCCCGTGTATAGAACTCTACTGATGATGTGCAATAGGGTCTGTCAGCTAGCCTGTGAACTGGGAACTGCCACCACCTATACGCCACATACCTTCAGGGGTAGATCCTACCTTCTACCTCAGCAAGGCCTCATTCCTTCCAGCCTGCCTGGATGCTACTTCCTAAAACTCCCTTCTACCTGGGAATAGACATGGCTGCCAGCTCCTCCCTCCTCTGACACTGTGCCCCACACACTTTCTGAGGTGACTATTAGATTCCCATTATAATCACAACCCTCCAACCCTGGCATCTGCTTGGGTCCTGGGGTTCCAGGATTAGGACAATGAGAGAGACAACAACAGGATACAGAGGAAGAAGCCATCACAGTCACCACTTGCTTTCTTCCTAGGCGGGTTGTTTGGAAGGTGCTTTCCCTAGATGCCAAGGCAGAGGAGTAAAAAAGGAATTAAGGTGGCTGGAAATCATTCTAGAATTTCTCTGTCCAGAGGGAGTGAAGACCAAGCTTTGGTGCTTGGTGTGTGTGTGTGTGTGTGTGTGTGTGTGTGTGTGTGTGTGTGTGTGTTGTGGTGTGGTAAGGGAGTGGGGAGCGGGCAGGACAGATTCTATGTACTAATGTGGGAGAAAGGGCTAAAGGAAGGCATATATCTAGGAGAAAATGCAGGGACTATGATTTATGTGTTTTCCTATTGTTTTTACAGCCTTAAATATAGAAATACATTCCTTTATCCACTCAACTATCTAAGCATCCATTCACCCATCCACTTAACTCATCCACTCATCCTACCATTCATTTATCAAGTCGTTCTGCCATCTAACCAATTATTTATCCATTCATTCACCCTTTTATCCATATACCCATTGTCCATCCATTCATTCATCTAGCTTCCCATCCACCCATCCATTTATCCATTCATCTACTTTTCAGTGGAAATCACTTTCCATTTTTCCATCCATCCTTCTACTCACACACCTGTTCACCTATCTTCCATTTATTCATGCATTCCTCTACCTACCCATCCATCCATCTGTCCATCCATCCATCCATCCATCCATGCATTCTCTCATCCACACATCTGTTTATCTATTCTTTCATCCACCCTACCATTCATCCATCCACTCCTCCATTTTCATACGCATTTCTCTGTCCATTCACCTATCCATCATCCATTTATCCAACTGTTCTTCATTCATGCATACATTTACTGGTTTATCCACCCCTCCATTCATCCTTCCATTCTTCTCATATACCCATTCATTCACCCCCCCATTCATCTACTTGTCCATAATATGCATCAATACATACGTATTTTACTTATCTATCCACCCAGATACTATATCTCACATTCATTAATACATTCATCTATTAGCTCATTTATATTAAATGAAATAATCTAATAAATGTCTTAGCACAGTGCCCGGCACAGTAAGCATTCAGTAATGGTAATTTTACTTGCTGTCCTTACTCTAAGATTTTATTTGAGAAACAGAATAGTGTGGGAGTAGACACAGAAAGATTTACAACACAGTGCAGCCAGGGTTCTCAGAGGCATGAACATGCCCCCAAACCCACCTTAGCCTTTACTCTTCTCTCCTGGGCAGTCCTGCCCACAATCCAAACTTCATCCCCAACCTCCATGCTGTGCCTGAGGACTCCAGCTCAGACCCCACTCCTGAGCTCCATATCCACATATTCAGTGGCCTACTGGGCATCTCTCCTTTCTCTTTATTTTTTATTTATTTATTTATTTTTTTTTGAGTAGGAGTCTCACTCTGTCGCCCAGACTGGAGTGCAGTAGCCACTCCCGGCCACCGCAGCCTCGGCCTGCTGGGCTCCAGCGATCCTTCCGGCTCAGCCTTCCAAGTAGCTGGAACTACAGGCACGCCCAGCTAATTTTTTTTTTTTTTTGTAGAGATGAGGTCTCTCCAAGTTGCCCAGGCGGGTCTCGAACCCACGGGCTCAGGCAATCCACTCACCTCAGCCTCCCAAAACCTGGGATTACAGGCTGAGCCATCAAGCCCGGCTCATCTCTCCTTTCAAGCCTCAGACTGAACTCACTGTTCCCCTTCACACGTACCGTTCCTTCTCCTGTACTTCCTGTATCCATAAATGGTGCCAAAATACACCCACCTGCCAGTCCCCAGAATCACCTAGGCTCAGACATCGACTCTCTCACCCCTCCCCCACTCCCATCAGTCTCTAAGCATGTTGCTACTTTACCTTTGTGAGATCCCTCACACCTCACACCTGCAGCACCTCCTCTTCACTCCACTCCAACCAGGAATTTATTACTCTTCACCTAGACCTTGGTGTCCTCCCCTGCCTTCCTGCCACCATCTCTATATTCTCCAGTCCACCCCACACCTGTCTTACTCCACTTCCCAAAACAATGTTTTCACGATGGCACTCTCTCCTCCAAATCCAGCAGTGACACCTGGAATAATTCTCTATCACTCCATCACATTTCTTTCTCCTCTACTGGACTGTGTACTCCTTGAGGGGGCTCACTTATCTCCATTGCCTGCGGATACATGTCTGGCAAAGAAGTCTCTGTGAGTGCCGAAAGGATGGATTATTTTAGTAAAGTCAGAGGGGAGAAGTTATGCTGACAATGGAAGAAGTTGCAACTGGGGGCTTGAGTAGTACAGAAAACATTTCCAGAATGTTACTAGCAACTAGCTAAATAAGAAAAGGATTGTTTAGAAGGACTGTAGTGGGGACATTTGGGAGTGGGAGAAATCCATGTCAGGTTGGGAAAGAAGTGCAGCTCAGAAGGCCCCCAGGTGGGGAAAAGCAAGTGGTTGGAGACCGAAGATTTCAAAACTGGGCAGACAGGAGGAACTGGTGGGAGCCTGGAATATCAGACTTGCCATCTTGGAGGAGATGGCTAAGTGATGACCAGGCTCCAGGTATAGCACAATGTGCTGTCAGGGGCCAGCTGGGAATGAAGGAGGAGGGTGCTGGGAGTGAGAGGTCAACATCTGGGTGTGAAAGCCAAGAGGCTAGAGTCAAGAAAAATATGTCAGCCAGATACCAAGTCCCAGAAGAAGCCCGACTGGGAGGTGAGGAGAAGAAGGCAGTGTAAGGGAAGGCTGCAATGGCAGAGGTGGCTTCAAAAGTCAGTGGAAGGGACGTTTAGAGAACAATGGCTGGGAGTGGTGCTGAGGTGGCTGGGGGGAAGGAGTGGCCGGGTGTGTGGGAGGCAGTGGTGTCTGGGGAAAGCCAACGCTGGTACCCCCCACATTCCTGTGGCCACACCCTTTCTGATCCCCTCAGGCAAGCACCACCTCTCTTACCTGCCCAGAGTTCAGTGACCATAGAAGGGAGAAGGATTCCAGGAAAGTTGATTTATTTCTCCTTCTCTGTCAGGACAGGACAAAGTAGGAAAGGGGGTCTCCCCAGCCCTCAGCAGTCAGGGTTAGGGCAGCCACCTCTGGGCTGATGTCACCACAGGCCTCCAGCCAGGCTCTGAGTCTGTTTTCATTCCTGCTTTATGAGATGGGAATAATGAATGAGGAGGGGTAGGGAGGGAAGGTGGAGGGAGAGATCCCCTTGCTGCCTGCCTTGTGCCCCACACCCAAGCTAGAACCTAATCCAGCCATGGGCTGTATTCCTGACAAGTGCCTTCAGCATTTGAGATGTGTGCAACTGGGGGCCAGGGCTGTGTCATTTCAAAGCAGCCCAACACGGGCCTGGGTGTGTTACCCAGGTGCAGCACTTCTGGGTTGCCTTCCTAGGTATCCTGATGCAGTGGGAAGAACACAGAATTATGGCTAGGTTAGGCTGGATCTGGATTTTGGTTTTGCCAGTGACTGTTTCTGTGACCTTAAAAGCAAGTCATTTAACCTCGCTGAGTGCTTCTGTAGAAATGGGAATAAAATGAGCTATGTAAGGTGGGCTCGGTGGCTCAGCCTATAATCCCGCGCCTTGGGAGGCAACCTAGGCTGCGAATACTGTCAATAAAGGGAATTAAGCCTAGGCTGTGCTGTGGTTAGCAAGAAGAGAGAAGAAAGCAGTATATTCAAAGGTCCTGGGACAGATGAGAGCAGGACAGGTTAGGGGTCCTCATTCCAACTCAGACAGGTCCATGGACATATGATATTGAGCAAACCTTTCCTTTCCCATAATACATCCCTAGCTGGGCTACCCTCTTCTCACGACCCAGAGGTCAGTCTTGGGCTTCTGGTTCTAGCAGTTCTATTATGTTCCTTGGGCACCGTCTATATTACTACTTCTGTAGCCCACTGCTCTACCTCTTCCCTGCTGCAAGGCACATTTGTCCACACACATTTCTAAGTACATAGTACATTTTTTTAAAACTAACTATAGCACTTATAAGGCCTGGCACGGTGGCTCACGCCTATAATCCCAGCACTTTAGGAGACCGAGGTGAGAGGATTGCCTGAGCCCACAGGTTTGAGACCAGCCCGGGCAGCTTGGCAAGACCTCATCTCTACAACAAATTTTAAAAAAGTAGCCAGGCATGCCTGTAGTTCCAGTTACTTGGAAGGCTGAGGCAGAAGGATTACCTGAGCCCGGCAGGTCGAGGCTGCGGAGGCTGTGAGCATGCCATTGCACTCCAGTTGGGCGACAGAGACTCCAACTCAAATATGAGAGAGAGCGCGCGCACTTACACGGTAGCACTTATCGCACTGTGTTAGTTTGCATATCAATGCCTCCCCCCCCCCCGCAGCTATGCACATCTCCATGGAGTGGGGGCTGCAGCTGGTTCATCCCACATCCCCAGTCTCCCTGCACTGGCAATGGTTTATGGAACAGCCCAATTAAGATACACTGAATAAATGAATGAATGAGGGAGTGAGCAAAGATATGCTCAGGGTCAGACACCAAACGGTCAAAGGGACCCAGAGGAGAAGGGGGGCCCCAGCTCCCTCTGCTGGGCATCACATAATTCTTAGAGAGCCCCCAGCCCTGCTCCAGACTACCTTGGGTCCCCTAACACTCAACTCTTCTTCTGTAGCATTTACCTCAACTTGTGGTTATATACAATTCTTGGTATGATTGTTTGAATCACATCCCTGTCCCCTATTTGACTGTAAGCTCTTTGAAGCATTGGCTTTCTCTGTTCTTGCTCATCATGGTATTTCCCAGTGCCCAGTCCAGTGCCTGGCAAGTAGTAGTTGTCCAGTAAACACTTGAAGAATAAATGAATGACTTTTGGGGGAACAAGTCCCATTCTCCCAATGAGACCCAGGATCAGTGTGCTAAGGCAAAAAAAATGCAGAAGCTGCAAACTACCACGCTCACTCCCTCGGCAACTGGCTGCATTCTCTGCTCCTTAACAAGCTTCTGCACTCTCAGGGCCTTCACACTATCCAGGTCCCAGCAGCCGTATCTCAGGAACTGGGCCAGAGCCTGGGCAAAGCCTGTAGCAAAATGTCCAGCATTGCTGTGAGTGGTACCTATTTCTTTTTGCTTTTGGCTGCCACACTCTCTTCCTGCCCAGAGAGAGCCCCCAACTCCTCCCTTCCAGAGAGACACAAGTGGAGTTGGTAAACTTCCCCAAGTGCCTTGGTTGATTCCGTCCTGCTATGTGCCAAGCATTGTTCAGCATTTCCCTACCTGTTTCTATATTTTATTGAAACTTTGTAAAAAAAATAGTAGCTAACATTTTTGAGCACTGACTGTGATCCTGGCACATATTTTACATGTATTAACTGACTTAATCTCATAAGAGATAGAGATGATTACTATATCTTGTTATAGATGAGGACATTGAGGTAGAGTGATAAAAGAAACAAAAGGACTGGGCTTTTAACCCAGGCCTGCCTACTCTAAAATTAACAGCCCTTCCTAACAGTCCTGTCCAGTCGCCCTACATTTTCCAGGTTCTAATCTGAGTCTGGACACCCAGGCTGAGATCTAAGGACTGTTGTCCAGGTCCTGGCCCCCACACCTCTCCCGGCCAAGATGGGAGAGGGTCAGGGCTGAGCACAGTGTAAAGCTGCTTTCCCTCCCTACTTGTTCCTAGTCTCTGAACTCAGGCATGGAGAGGGCACGAAATAGGCCCTCTGGGGCAGCCACTGCCCCATGGGGCAAGTGGAAGGAGGGAGTGAGGGGGAGATTCCCCTTCCCAAGCCTCAACAACCCCCCCACCACTGACTTCCCTTTTGTGTGTGTATGTGTGTGTGTGTGTGTGTGTGTGTGTGTGTGTTGGAGTCTGGCTCCGTGTGGTATGCTCACGGCCACCCCAGTGTCTACCTGCTGGGCTCAGGCAATCCTTCCACCTCAGCCTTCCAAATAGCCAGAACTACAGGTGCACGCTTCCACGATCGGCTTATTTTTTTATTTATTGTAGAGACGGGGTCTCGCCAAGTTGCCCAGACTGTTCGCGAACCCGTGGGCTCAGGCAATCCTCTCACCTCGGCCTCCCAGAGTGCTGGGATTACAGGCTTGAGCCACCACCAGCCCCAGAGAGTTCCCTTTTTAAACACTGACTTGGGAGAGTTAATTTTCTGCCCCCAGGAAGTGTGTAATTCGTGACACTTGTCACACTGAAGCCTCATTCCCCCTCACTCCTATCTGTCCCCAGAAAATCTAGACAACTCCCGAGGTGCCCTAATCTCGCCTCTCCCTCCCACAACCCCGCTGAGGGCGTCTAAGGACTCCTCTCAGCCCTCTCCAATGATAGGTTATCTGGGTTAGGCACTCAGATAGGAAAGCACTGAAGGCCCCCTCCAGGAAGGGCTGACTTTTCTTTCTTCTTTGCATCCCTTTCCTCAGTCATGGGACGCTCTTAGGGCATATGGGCTGGGAGGTGGGGCAGAGAGGGTCCGGTGACCCACGACGAGTGAACCCGAGTAAGGGGCACGGTGTGGTGTAGCTTGGGTAAGTGTCGTGTGCCCCGTCTGCTGTTTCCGTGGGCAAGTGGCAGGGGAGGGGCGTGCACGCGAGCCGGGATACCTGGAAACACCAAGAGGGAGGTGTGCACGGGGTGTGCGGCATGAGGGGCATCCAACAGAGCGCCTGATTCACCCCGGGTTTCCGGGCTCGACATGTCCGTCGAGACCCTCCGCCTGGGGCGCACACGCCAAATGTACTCCTGATGGGCTCCCGGGCTCCCTCCTCCTTGACGCTGAAGGACCTCGATCCCGCCCTCCCCGCGGACCCAGTAGGGGGCGATGTCACGCCTCTGAGGGTGGAGCCCCCACCCCAGCGGGTCCGCACTCTCCACCCAGACTCCCGCGGGAACGGTCAAGTGACCGGACAGGACACCGAGGGAGACTCCCCAGGAGTCGTGGGCCTCGGGTCCCTCCCCACCCCTGAGCCTCGGGCGTAGGAAGCGGCCACTTGAGCAGGAACTGGGAGCGCCCCCTCCCCTTTATCTGCGTCCCCGGCCGGGGAATGCCGAGCAGGGTGTGCAGGACGCCACTCAGCACCGCGTCCCGCCCCCGGCCGCCCGCGACACTTCCGCGGGTTGACAGCTCCGGCGCCTGGGCCCAGAGGGCGACCTCGGCCCGCATCGCCCCCTCCACTCCTCTCCCTCAGAGTCCGGCCCTCCGTCCCAGCCCGGGAAAGAGGGAGCCTCGGCGGCGATGGGGGCTCCGTCCTCCCCCCTCCCCGGGGACGCCGAGGGCCTGAGCCTCGCGGGTGCCCCTCCCCCGGACCCGGCTCTCGCCGCGCGGCGCTGGCTCCGTGCAGGGAATGCTAAGGAGCGGCGCGCGGCCGAGGCGGCGGCTTGGAGGGCCCGAGCCGCCGCCGCCGCTCGCCGCGCAGGGGGCCGCTCCCGGGCTCCTCTGATCGCCGCGGCCGCCCGGGACCTTCGCGGGCCACCTCCGCCCTCGCTCGGTCACACGGCCTCGACCCCAGCACCTGAACAGCGGCCGCGAGCTCCGGGCCTGCAGCTCCGCCAAGCCTGGCCTCGCGGCTCGGTCCCTCCAGGAAGCTCGCGCTGCCTGGAAGCATCCAGAGAGATGTGCGGGGCCGCGGCGCGTGTCTGTCCACGCCTCCGTGCCTACCCGGTCCTGCCTAGCGACCTCTAACTTGGGGTATGCAGGTACCTCGGGAAGCTTTTCGAGGCTGCAAGGCTCCCAAGGGCGCCTCCCGACATTGGGAAAAGGACTGCAGGCCCCCTCCCCCGCCTGCTTCTGAGGCCAAGGGGCCTCGGAGCGCCCCTCCCCACCCCCCACGCTTTCTCCTTTGACATTTCCAGAAGCTGTTTTCCTAACCCTCTCCCCGGTTCTTGTTATTTATCCTCGGAACCTTTCAAGTGCACAAGCAGTCTCCGCGTGGGAATCCCAGTCTCGGGCCTCACTGGCTCAGCGGCTTTGGGCAAGTTACTTAACCTCTCCTTTTCCTCGGTAAAAAGGAGATAAAAAATACTTCCTTCCCTGGCTGGGTTGCTGTGAGATTAAATAAAATCCGTGTATAAATGGGGCATTTAGCCTGGTGCCTGGGACCAGTAAGTCCTCCATGCAGAGGAGCAGGACCTCTGGACCTCCCCTGGGGAACACCAGTGGCTCTGCCCACCTTTTGTCTTTGCCCACGTGACCCTGAGAACCGACCAACCCCCTCTACCGTCAGCTCCCTCAGACAATGGCTGTGAAGGGCTCAGTAAAACACCAACCAGACTCAAGTGTCTGCCCCACCCCAGGAAGGCCTGCGCCTCAGAGGGAAGTTGTTGGGGGGGGGTCGCGTTCTGTTGTTACACTTCCAAGAAGTGTGTTAGATGCTCACAGCAACGAGGTGGAAGCACAAAATGGAAATTGAGCCTGGAAAGCACCGGATCTGGTCTCCCGATGACCCCAGGTCATCGTGAAGGGTTGGGGTTCAGGGATTGTGAACTCGAGGGGATGCTGCTTTGGGAGGAAGAAGGGCCAGGAGAATCATCTTATTGCCTTTATTCCGCTGTCGGCCCAGCTGGCCCCACTGCAGGGCACAAGGCCAAGCTTTTACACGCTCACTCATGCTCTCTGTGCAGGCCAGTGCGCGCACACGTGTGCACACGCGCACACACACACACACACTCACATACATCCCATCTCTGGCTCTGAGAGTCAGTCTCTGGGGGGGCAGGGGGCTGCTCCTCAGCCTGCCCCTGCCTGCCCTTTTATGACAGCACCAATGATGGGGGTGGGGACAGGGCCCCAGCCCCCAGAACAAGTCCCTGTGCAAACTGGAGGTGCCAGTTGGCTTCAGGATGGGGTTGTCACATTTCCCCATTCCTGGAGTCCCCTCCTCCAGTTCCTGAGGGAGGGACTGCTCTCTGCCTACCTGGGGGGCCAGACCCCTGCCAGGGCTGGGCCCTGTGGAACCCAGGCTTTATCCCCCACTTGACCCTGCCAGGACCTCCAGCACTGAAGAATAGATAAGTCTGAGGTTGTGGGGATGCCTCACTGGAGAGAGCAGGAAGGCCTGGGACCCCGAGGAGTCTGGGGAGGGGTCATCACCCCCTCTCCTAATCCATCTTCAATATGAAGAGGTTTGGGGCACACTTCCTGGGGAGGGAGCACAGGCCTGGAAAAGTCCCAGCTTGGGCCCTTCCCAAACTTCCATCTTCTGGGCCACGGCCTACGGCCAGGCATCCAAAAGTCCCAAAGTCCAGCCGGCTGGTCAGAATCCCTGTGCAGTCCTTGGGGGTCACCCCCCTGGTGGGAGCTGGGTGTCAGACCTGCACAGGCAGCGTCTGGTTCATCTGCAGCCGCATGTCCTGGATACTGCTGAGGATCTTCTTCTGGTGGCCAGCGAGGGTGACCCCGATCCGCAGCAGATCTCTGCAGATGGTACAAGCACGATCAGTCCCTTCCCTCCTGCCCACCACCCAGGCTCAGCCAAGCGCCCTGCCCCGCCCCTCCAAATCTGAAGCACACTCACTCTGCGGTCATCTGGGCCACCAGGTCAAAAGACGCGAAGCCTGCACTGACGAAGCTCTCCTTGTACCGCCCCATCTTGATGGCGTCCAGCCAGTCACCAACTGTTGTGAAGGTTGTGTAATCCGGGACTGTGCGGTCCAGGAGTGGCTGTGACATGCTGTGAGAAGAAGAGAAGAAGCTGGTAAGTCCTGGGGGTGGTGAGGGGTGGGGCAGGGGGGAGGAGGGACAGAGCTGCTAGCTCGCTAGGAGCAGAGGCAGATACTGACCCAGACTGTGCACTGGCGATAACCTTGAGGCTGGCAGCATTGCGGATGAGCTTGTCCAGGGTGTTGACAATCTGGGAGAACTTGGGCCTGAGGTTCCGGTCCCGCACCCAGCAGTCCAGCATGAGCTGGTGCAGCGCTGTGGGGCAGTCCATGGGTGGCGGCAGCCGGTAATCCTGCTCTACAGCATTGATGACCTGGGCCGAGGGCAGGGAAACCCGGAATGAGCCACCACTCTACTCCCCACCACCCCTCCGACCACTCAACCGCTCTGGCTTGGCCCCACTCACATCCTGGTTGCTCATATCCCAGTAGGGTCGCTCTCCATAGCTCATGACCTCCCACATGACAATTCCATAGCTCCAGACGTCACTAGCAGAAGTGAACTTCCGATAGGCTATGGCCTCCGGGGCGGTCCAGCGGATGGGGATCTTCCCGCCCTGGTGGGGGGGGCACAGGCCCTTCACCCTGTGACTCAGGGCTGCCCCCCAGCCCCGAGCCCCTGCCTGGTTGGCCCCGCCCCCGGTCTTCCCCCCGGCTGCTTCCTGTACCAGGGAGCTGGTGTAGGTAGGATCGGAGGGGTCGTCCTCCAGGAAGCGGGAGAGGCCAAAGTCCGAGACTTTGCACACCAGGTTGCTGTTGACAAGGATGTTGCGGGCAGCCAGGTCGCGGTGCACATAGTTCATCTCGGAGAGGTACTTCATGCCAGCAGCAATGCCCCGCAACATGCCCACCAGCTGGATGACCGTGAACTGCCCATCGTTGAGCTGGAGGCAACAAACAGGCTCAGCTGGGCCCGTCACCTCAGGCTCCCTTCTGGCCGATGGCCTGCCTACCTACCTGCCCTCACCAAGTCCTCAGACTATGCCTGGTCTATCCTACAGGCATGTCTAGAGTGTGCTGAAAATGAGTAAGCTGCCCACATGTGGCAAGTATCTTGTATACAATATCCCAATTAACCCAGGGAGTTAATAGCTCTTACCACTCATTCTACATCTAGGCAGAGACGCAAAGAGGTTGTCACTTGCCTGAGGTCACACAGACAGTAAGGAACTCTGATGGTTCTGGCTCTGAAAGCCTGCCTATTTCCCTGGACCATGCCACCTAAGTAAATACCTGTGGACCTGAACAGGCTCTCACTTGTGGGCGGGGGTGATTGGACCCCGGCTCTCTGGGGAAGGGGGAAGGGTAGGGGGCTGGCTCTTACCCTGAGAAAGGAGTCCAAGGCACAGTTCTCCATGAACTCAGTGAGGATCATGACTGGCCGACTTTTGGTGACCACACCTTCCAGTCGGATTATGTTGGGGTGATCAAACTGACCCATGATGGAGGCCTCGCTCAGGAAGTCCCGCCGCTGCCTCTCCGTGTAGCCCACCTTCAGTGTCTTGATGGCCACAAACACCTCGCGGCGGCCAGGCTGTTTCAGCCGACCACGGCATACTTCCCCAAACTCCCCTGAGGGTAGAGGAGAGAGGGTAGAGGGGAGAGGTTATCAGCTGTTTCTAGGATCCCCCCTGTACCCAGCCCACCTTAGTCTCTCACACCCCCACCCACTTCCCCACCCCCCTGAGCCCAGGGACCCACCAGCTCCAATCACTTCCTCGATCTTGACGCAGGACACGTCAATCTCCTTGGCAAACTCCCGAACAGCCTCATTTGGGTCCTCGTAGGTAAAAGGGTCAATATAAACCTTCATTCCAGGAGCAACTGGAGGGAGAACAGGCATGACAGAGAACCTCCTCAGCCTCGGTCTCAGGCTCTCACCCCTGATGGGAGCCCACCTGCAACTCCCTCTAAGCCGGATCCATATTCTTCCATGTTGATGCCCTACTGCTCAGCCCGTAAAGGCTAGACCCCTAAATTCCTCTTCTGTCTTTCTCCCTCATCTCTCACCATGTCCACACCTCTCTCAGATCCATCCCTCCCCTGTTCCCACTGTCCCAACTGTGTCCAGGCCTTCAACACTCAGACTATTGCAATAGCCTCCCAGCTGGGCTCTCTGCCTCTGGACTTTTCCCTCCAAGCCATCCTGCATACTTCTGTCTTCCTAAAACAATCCTCCCATTGTATTACTCCCCAGCTTGAGAGCCTTTCCAATTACCTATGTTGCAGTCATGTCCCAACTCCTCTGCCTGCCTTTCACGACCCTCCAAGGACTGGCCTCTGCTACTAAGCCTGGCTTCCCAGCTGCTGTCAAACCCGTCTTCTCACTGCCCCCACAGTTGGGCTTTCTCCCCACCCCACCCACCACCTTCCAGAGGCTCTTCTAGCCAGGAATGTTCTCCTCCACCTCTTGACACCCTGCTCATCCCGACTGGCTCAGCTCAAGTCCACCTCCACTAGAAAGCCTTCTTCTCTACACTCTGACCACCCTTACCACAAGAACACCCAGCTTAACAAGTAATTGTTCGCTAATTGTTTCCTGTGTGTATGCATCTTGTCTTTCCCACAGGACTAACTGCCTTTGGGGGCAGGGGTCACATCTCGGTCATCTCTGGGGCTAGGAGTGAGTAGGGTCTCAGGGTACCTGGAGTGACATAGGGGTCAGGAAATGGGCACTTGATTGGAAGCAGAAGGGGGCACAAAGGTATGTCTACAAGGCATGAAGTACCAAGCAGGGAAAAGGGTGTCTCCAAGCCCTGCAGGGCTCTGGGGGAGCTCAGGGAGGTCCGATGAGGGGACAAACTCACTGTATTGCTGCAGCTTCTCCGTGTACTCTGAATCAGAGCCGTGCCGCTGCTTCCTGGAGGGAGGCAGGGAGGAGGGCAGGCTTGAGGCAAGTGCCACAGCTCTCTTCGCTCAGGGGACCCTTGGGCTCACAGAAGGGGCAGAGAGGGCACAGGGAATGGACCGGTGTTTGGTCCCACAGCTGGTGGTCACAGCATCCCCCTGGTCTCTGGGAAAGGGGCTCAGTGAACTCAGACCCTGAGGACTCTGCCAGGAGATGCATGCAACAGGAGTGGAGGGACAGCGCAGGATGAGGACACAGACATGGACTGGAGACGGCTTTTCCAGCGAAGTGAGGCTGTGGCCCTGGTCTGAGGGAGGTGGTGGCTCCTCTACGTGGCGTGGCATAGGGCCCCAGGGTACTACAAGGCAGCTCTAGTCAGCCCAGGGGAGCAGCAGTGGACTTGGGCATACCTGAGGCAGACAATGGCGATGACCACGACAGCTACCACGAAGACAAGTCCAGCTGTAGCAGAGCCCACAATGAGGGGAAGCTGCTCCTGGAGCTGCTGGGCCCCAGAGCCTGGAGACCGAGAAGGGGCTAGTGAGCGGAGGGCCGGGATGGTGTGGGCCAGGACCGGGACGGGCGGGGGGAGCTACGTACCTCTCTCGCTTGTGGTTTCAAACTCGGCTGGGCGGCTGTACTGCCCATAGCCAGCAACTGTGCGGGCCCGGACCTGCACCACATAGCGGGCGTCGGGCCGCAGCCCGTCCAGTTGCACGGAGTTCTTCTGGCTGGTCACTGTGGAGGCGATGCCTTCACTCTGCAATGAGGCATCATCAGGTGGGTCCTGAGGCCAGGCAGCCCCTGTGGCCCCTCAGTACCCAAGGCCTTGCTCCTGATACCACTGGGGAGCAGTTTTCCCAGCCCAGCTCAGCCCAAGGCCTCTTCCTACACCTTGAGGCTCTGACCTTCTCAAAGTACTTCATCTCGTAGTCCAGGATGACTCCGTTGGGCCGTTCTGGCGGGGCCCAGGACAGGGTCAGGCTGCTGCCTGAGCTGCTGTGCAGATGGAGTGTAGGCACTTCGGACGGGGCTGGGGAAGGAGGGCATGGGGCTCACCAGGGGTCCTTGGACCCTGGCATTCTTCCCAAAGACCCACGGGCGCCCTGGTGGTCCCTTGGCAGGTCCTGGGCAGCCTCCGCTCTATCCAGGGGAAGATGACCCAGGCCCTACCCTCCCGTAACCCCTCCTCACCAGCCTGGTTGGTGGTGATATTCACAGCTGCATAGCGGGGCGGCAGAGGGCTCTTGCCAGAGACACCGTTGACCGCCTGCACCTCAAAGGTGTAGCGCGTGTGAGCCAGCAGATGGCTGATGTGGACCCGACGTTCTGTCAGGCCCAGCTGCCGAGGCACAAACTCCACGTTGTCGTCACAGCGTGAGCAGGCCGAGGGGCCCCCGACCCCGGGGCCTCCCCGGCACTTCTTGCAGATGACGTTGTACAGGAGGTCATCGCGACCACCCAGGTCCCGGGGCTCACTCCACTCCAGGATGAGCGAGGTCTCGTTCACATTGGAGATCACACCCCGGGGAGGAGATGGCACGGCTGTGGGGAACATGCAGGGAGAAGGCGATACGCTGGGGGCTCCAGGACCACCCTTCTGCCCAGAGTTCCCACACCCTCCAACCTGCTTCCTGCCTCCTTGCCTTGCTTCTGGCTTTAGTAAACAGAATACCTTTCCTACACTTCTTCCCTGGACAGGCTCCTATTCATCTCTCAAGACTGAACGTGTGATGTCACCTTCTCTTGGAAGTCTGCCTCGATTCTTCCTCTCCCTATCCTCTGCACTCCTATAACACAATTCCTAGACTGTCTTCCAGCCCAGCACTTAGTACGTGATCCTGTTGTTATATGTTTTCATCTCTGTTTCTCCTTTAGGACAACTACTGTATCTTATTCTCCTCCACATTCCTTGCACCCTGCACAATGCCTAGCAAACCAAAGGCCAGAGCAGGCAGAGCAGGGTACTACAGGGCAGCTCTAGTCAGCCCAGGGGAGCAGCAGTAGGGTAGGGATGGGAGGTGCCCTCCATGGTTAGAGCTGGGCCAAGAGAGCAGCAGATCTATACAGAGGAAGGGACCAGAGAGCTCCGGCCAGTTCCTAATGCCTGGCGAGGACCTAGTAGTAGGTGCTTATTAAATGTTGGTGGGGGGATGAGCCAGCTGACCTAGACTTTGGCTCAGGGGCAGTCACCTCCTAGCTGTGCTATCTTTATTTTTTTGAGTTGGAGTCTCACTCTTGTCACCCAGGCTGGAGTGCAGTGGCACGCTCACAGCCACTGCAGCCTCGATAGCTGTGCCATCTTGAGCACAACATCTAACCCCTCTAAGCCTCAAATCCCCATCTGGAAAATGGGGATGTTCACAGTGACTGCTTAGGCCTCCCAGGCTGGGCCCCCAGAGGGAAGGCCCACGGAGGAGAGGGAGTGGACATGCATTCACTCACTGGTACAGGCACTGTCTGCAGAGTCTGAGTCTGCACGGTAGAAGTTATTGTGGCAGGTACAGATGCTGGCAGCTGGTGAGGTGGTGCGGCTGTTGGGGGGGCAGGGGAGACAGGGCCCCTCTCCTTGCTTCGCCTTGTAGCTCCCAGAGGGACAGGCTGTGGGGAAGAAGAGGATGGACGGTGCTCACCTCCTTCCCTGCAGACACCAGCCTCCACAGCTCCGTGAGAACCTGGCTCTTCCCCAGCCCAGGCCTTGGCCCCTCCACCTCCTAGACTGTGGGGGCAATGCTGGGATTGCTTAGGCAATCCAGCTGCCGCTACAAAAGGCCCTTTTGCCCCATGGAAACCCCACGTCAGCGGATTCCTCCCCACCCCTGCCCCCCTCACCCCAACCCTGGGGCCTCAGGGACGAAGACGTCAGCCCAATCACCTGGACAGCCTGGGCTTGTTGAGGCAGGGAAGAGAGAAAGAGGAGGAGGAAGAGGAGGGGTGGGGAAGAGACCACTGTCGGGCTAGCAGCACCCTATGCTCTGTTGAGATGCCCTCACCCCTCCATGAAGCTCTAAGAAAATCATTCCTGAAGACCCTCAAGGACACCCGGGAACAGCCAGGAGGTGGGGCTCTGAGTCTCACAGCCAAGCTCTCGCTGGGCTGTGAGACTCAGCTCCGGCCTGCCCCGGGGCAGGGGTGGGGGATGAAGAGAGGTGGGAAAAGGAAAGAAAGAAAGCAGGCTGGAAGGCTGGGGTCACCTGGAGTTCAGAGGCCTCGAAGCCTCCACAAGGGGACTGACCCCAGAGCAAGACCAGAGGTCAGTGCCAGAGCATCCCTTCTCCTGCATCTCCTCTTCTGCCTTCTACGCTCGGCCCCCTGAACATGGGCTCTGTAGGGTCCCCAATCCAAAGTGGCCATATACTATATTATTCAAACTGGGAGACTCAAGAGCATTACTACTAATTATTAGTAGGGGGCACTAGTAATAATTATGTTAGTGTATTAGGCATAACCAAGACTGTCTTGGACACACCAAGTGGATCATCAGTCCTTCATATGGCTGCGTCTGGAGGGGGTCACCCAGAGCGAAGCATGCCCAGAGATGGGACCGGCCCTTCTCTGGGGTTTAATCTCCCCTCACCAAGGTGATATTCCATCCTAGCTCTTTTGAGCCAGTGGGGGAGGGGGCAGAGGCCAGGCCAGCCTGGTTGCTATGGGAACCAGCATGCATTTCCTGCCAGGGACCTGCAGAGTGTTAGCCCCTCTTCAGGCTGTCAGGCTCATCACCCCACCCCCTTTCTCCACTTAAGAAGAGGAAATCTCGGGGCAGGTTCCCATAGAGAACAGAGAGGGGGCCGGGTAAGGCACTATTCACCTTCCCACGACAACACTGGGCTCCACAGCTGGGTTCATGCCGCCAATCCCCCTCACAAATTGGGCTGTGGTAAGAGCCATCTCCCAATCCTCAGAGCTGTCAGCTGCAAGTCCCAGGGAAGAGAACTGGGCAGAGGAACGGATAGGCCCTGGGCACCTCATCCTGCATGCGGGAGCACTGGATTAGGCTGCAGCGCCAGCTCCCACAGTTCCTAGTTAAGGCCTTGAGAGCACAGAACCTCTCTCAGACTCAATTTCCTTCTTGGCAACATAGGGAGAAAACTGGAATCTACCTTACAAGGTGTGGTGAGGCTCAAATGAGAGCCTCTATGTGAATAGATTTTATAACTGGGAAGCCTAGTACATCCTAAGGTCTGATGGGTCTCGGCAAACCACCAGTCACAACCTCCCAATCTCACGCATAAGAGCAAAAAAACCGCCATCTCCCACGCCTCCCGGGGTTCCTGAGACTCACGGCCAACACTGACATGGCATTTGTGCTTACCTATGCCGGGCCCTGCTCTAGGGCACAGCATTGCTCACTGCAGCCTCGCTACAGCCCTGTGAAGGGATCCCTATTATTGTCCTCACGTTGCACACGAGGAAACTGCAGTTCAAAGAGCTGATTCACTGACCCAAGGTCACACAGGTTTTTAAGTGACAGAGTCAGGACTCAAGACTTCAGCGATGGGGCCCTTAACCACTGTGCTATATATACACTGCCTCTCCAGGAGCAGACTCATCCCAAGGCAAAAGGGCTGGGCAGAGGTGCCCACAGCCCCAGTACCCTTGGCTCTGGAGTCCATCTAGTACTTCTGGGGTGAAGTGCACACTTGAAGCAGGGCAAAGGGTGCCTCTGCCAGCCTCCTGAGTCCCTGACCGGTTCTCAGATGCCTGCTTGTCAAGGCCTCTTGCTCTCATTTTTTTCCCCTTATCATCCTGTGCCTCTCCTCATTTGCCCTCTCATTTCCCTCCCTGCGCCACGTTCTCTGCCTCTGATACCCCCACTTCCCTTTTCTCCCTCCACCAGACCTGATGTAGACCCCCTAGTCAGATGATGAGCAGCGGCTAGGGGGCAGTAGGTGCCTGAGGCCAGGCCCTCCCTTCCTCCCCTCCCTCAAGCCAGCCCCCACTCACGGCGGCACTGGGACTCCTTGGCAGCTGGCTCATGGCCGGTAGCGCAGGTGCAGGCACCCACGGGCACCATCCACTCTCCATCGCCATTGCAGTAGAGCTTGAGTGGCACCGACACCTCCACGGCATTAGGGATGCAGGTGCCAGGAGCAATGACCAGCGAGGTGGGCTCGGCCCCAGTGAGGGTCTCGGGGAAGAGCGCGAAGCCTGCGGTGGTGGATGCACACTTCTTGTAGAAGGCGCGCACGGAGATGAGCGACATGCAGGCGCCCTGGTCCTGGAAGGCCAGGTAGAAGCCGGCCTTGGAAAGCGGCCCGAAGCTGCGCACCTTGGTGTTGACACGGCCAGTGTCTAGCCGCGAGAAGCTCTCGTCGGGCGCAATGGTGTCCACTTTCACATAGGGGTTCTCCATCCAGAAGGGGGTGGAGGCTGAGGCCACATCCTTGTCAGCCTCATAGTAGAAGAGGTTGAAGGTCTCCTTGCAGGAGCCAGGGATGTTGGGGATGCTGTTGCAGTCCCGCACCGTGAACTTGAGCTCCACGTAGACCCGCTGCACATCCCGCCGCCAGATGAACCCCGTGCGGAGCCAGTTGTTCTGGCTTGACTCGCGCACGTTGCACACCTGGTACGTGCGGATGGGGTTCATGGCCTCGTCGTAGCCGCTTACCTCCTCCCACTGCACACGGACCAAGGAAAAAGAGAGTGAGAGCCAGCATTTGCCAAGTGTTTCCCCGCACTCAGATCTGCTGTGCTTACTTCACA
This sequence comes from Cephalopachus bancanus, assembly GCA_027257055.1. Lineage (NCBI taxonomy): Eukaryota > Metazoa > Chordata > Mammalia > Primates > Tarsiidae > Cephalopachus > Cephalopachus bancanus. The sequence goes on along the minus strand of JAPVLO010000098.1, from coordinate 1,501,407 downwards.
GGGAGGCATCTGTGGCGCGGTGGCTAAACACACTGGCTCTATGGCTTCAGATCCCAGCTCTCTGCTTGCTGTGTGACTATGGGCAGGCCACTTGACGTCCCCGTGCCTCAGTTTCCTCATTTATAACTTGGGGGTATGCGTAAGGAATCATGACTTTAAATGAATAATGCACCCAGAACAGGGCTGGGAACTTGTAAGTACTATATGAACATTAGTTTATCTTTATACATCTGTTTCCTTGCCTGTAAAATGGGACTGATCAGAATTAATTGAGGCTGTGAGGAATTAAATCAGGCTAATATACGTAATGGGCTTGTAACAGTGCCTGTCAAAGAGCAAGCATTCGTGAATACCGGCTGTCATTACTACTGTCACATTGCATCCTCACAACTCCACGAGGAGGTGCATCTGTTGTCCTCATTTTAGAGACAAGGAAGCCAAGGCTCCAGAAAGGAGAATTGCCCAAGGCCACACAGTCAGTCCTGGTGACTGTAGGGCCTGTAGTGCCATCGTCTCCAGGGTTCTAGGGCTTAGTGCAGTCATGAAAGCCATCTAGGGAGGTGAATTAGAATATTTTAGTGATGTCAGGACTTCAGGAACTTAGCAGTCAGGAAACGAAGGTCCAAGTCAATGCTCTTTCCGGGAACCCGGGAAGGAGGGTGATGGTCGGGATGGACATGCAAAGGGCTGTCAGGCAGGAGAGGAACCAGGGGTGGGACAGGCTGAAGCCAGGCTGTGGGAGAATGGGACCAAGACGGGATTGTGGGTGGGGACACAGGCAGGCAGAAGAGCAAGAGATAAAGACACCTGCAGGGAAGGACCATCAGGTGCTTCAGAAGGTGCCAGGAGAGGAGGATGAGGTTGCCACAGGAGCAAGGGTGATGGGCAGAGACAGCCCTTCTCCAGGCCCTGCTGAGGTGAGGGGGCATGTATGCGGGGGTGGGGGAGGCCTAATGGCAGCCAACACTCGGGAGAATGATGGGAAGGTCTCACCCCACTTTCTGGATGAGATGTCCATGCCAACTCAGACGTCACCCATTTTGTGTCCATGAGGGTTTCTAGGGGAACAACAGAAGACAAAGGTCAGGGGCTATCTCAGAATGGGGACAAAGAAGAAGTCACTCAGGAAAGGCTAGGACACAGGAGATCGACGCCCACCAAGCACCCCCCAAGTCCTCAAAGCCCCCTCTGTATCCATCCCCAGAGATATCACAGCCCCAAAGCTGTCAGGTCGGGCAGCCTGGGGGTGGCTGTCCTGACCCCAGGCCTGGGTTAATGAGGCGGGAGCAGAGGCTGGTTCACACACCTACAGGCTCTGCTAATCTCCACACAAAGGGGCCGCCAGGGCCTTTATCCTGGAACAAAGGGCTGTGTGCTTCAGACCCTGGCCCTGGCCTCCTCTGACTCCATTCCCAACACAAAGGCCCAGCCCCACACACGACCCAGGGGAAGGGGGAGCAGTTCCAGGCCAGAGACACCTCCCACCCAGCCACCCACGGGGGATGGGGCAGGAATGCTCTTTGAGGGTGGGGTGGGGATCACCAAGGTTCAAAACCAGCTCCTAGTTCAGTTCTTTCCGCAACCTTTGAAGACAAGAGGTCCCTGCTGGTGTGTCCCTTTTGTGAATATACAGCCTAGGGTAAAACTGCTAGGCCATGGGATGAAGGGAGGAGAGTGGCTCAAATTCAGGCCTGACTCCATAAGTAACCCCTTGCACTCTGACTGCAATATGTCTCTCTGTAAAGAAGGGATAACAGAGAGCCTAGAAAACTCCTGCATGTCCTCTAAGTCCCAGCTAACCTCCAGGAAACCTTCCTTAAACCTCCAAGTCAGGGTTAGATTCCTTGCTCTGTGCATCCAGGACCAGGGTTTTTTGTCACAGCACGAATCCTGTGTTCTGAGCTGCAATTTCTTTTCTGTTTCTCCTTGTTGGGTCATAGGAGGAGCCCACTTATTTCTGTGACATAACCTTGCTCTCCTAGTTCTGGGTTCTAGCTGGACAGCTCTTTGAAAGACAGTGTGACCCCAAGATCAGACCCAGGAGCAGGAGAGGAAAGAGGAGCCAACTCCTCTCCCACAGCCTAGGAGCCACAGTTCTTCCCTCCCCTGAGCTGGAATGAAGCAGGGTTGGCCCAGAACCTCTGGAGGCCTCTGCATCAACAGTGGGGCAGTGGAGGATGCCCAGGTGGGCACAGACCCAAACCCCACAGGCTACAGACCCCAGCGGGTGGACAAGGCAGCTGTGACCCCAGCCCCGCAGGTGAAGCAAAGAGGTCAGTGGGCAGTAGCCTTACGGCAGGAGCCAAGTTCCCTCCTGCCGCAGGGTGAATGATCCCAGTCTCTCTTCAGTGGTCCAATAGGCCCCTCTGGCAGACAGATAGACAATCGGCAGGGGCATACTCAAGGAAAGCAGAGATGCTCAGAAGCCAGCCCCCAAGACAGGCGACAGGCTGGGAGAGAGGCGGGCGGGGCAGGGCCTGGCCAGGGCGGAGGTGGGCGGCACCGAGCCCAGGGATGAGCGGAGCCGGCTGGCTGCGATCAGACAGCCGGGATGGCCGGCGGCGGACTACAAAAGACAGTGAGATGGAGAGACAAGGAGGCCCAAGGAGACAGAGACAGAGAGGAGGTTGCCAAGTGGCCTCTTCCCCAGCCAGCAGCCCTGAGTATTCCTGTCCCTGAGAGCCAGCTGAGCCCGGCACACCCCCCTCCCCCAGCCAGTCAGTCCGCCTGCTAGTCTGCCCGCCGCTGCCCGCCTGAGCAGGCAAGGGCTCCCACCGCTCCCTCGCGCTGCTGCCCTCCTCCCTCTCCCTCACTTCCTTCTGCTCAGCCTGTGCCAAACCCATCTGGAACTGTTTAAACCCAAATATTCAGCCCCCTCCCCCCTCCAGCCAGATTCCTCCACAGTTTAAAACAAGCCCTCCGCTGGCTCTGGGAGGAGGGAAAGCAGGGAGGGGATGGTGGAGAGGCGGGCGGCAGGAGGGAGGCAGGGAGGCTCTTCATTTCTGTTTAATTTCTGGGGAGCGGGAGAGGGAGGGAGGGGATCGGCCCTTGGCCATCGCTCAGCCTTGGCCATCGCTCAATCTCGGCACATTTTTCCCATTAATGAGGAGAGGACTTGGATTTCGAGTCATGTGTGCCTGAAGAAGGACTCCGGTCACTCTGGTGGGGAGGGGGCGGGCGTGCTCTCGGTTTCCCGACTTCTCTGGGGGAGGGGAGGACACACCCCCTTCAGCCTGCCAAGCACAGGAGGGCAAGGACCTCCTAAGCCCACAAGATGCCTCAGGAAGGATGCGAGCGGTGTGTGTGTGTGTTGGGGGGACAGTGCCATTGGACCTATTTGTCCACGGCATTGGGAGGAAGAGACCCAGCCTACCTTTTCTCCCCTATGTGTGCGGTGTGTGCATGTGTGTATATGTGTATGTGTTATGTGTGTGTACATATACATGCTGGGACACCGGACAGGAGGCACAAGGGAGAGAGACAAAAGAGGAGTGAGTGAGCAATCTCCAAACCCCTCCAGCAGCCGCTGTACCCCACTCCCTCTGTGCCCCACCTAGTGTCTGCAGGAGACAGGTGAGAGGAGAGGCTGTCACCCCAGACACAAAGCTCTGCCAGGCAGAAAACCATGACTGTCCTCTGAAAGTCACCAGGAAGTGGGCCCCAGGCCTGGAGTCTTTCTGGGATTGAAGCCTTGGTGCTCAGGAGTGAAGCAACACCTCTCTCAGGTCTCTATAGGGCATGGAGAGCAGCCACGTGGCAGCAGCTGTGTGGCCCTCGCCCATGCACAAACCCACAGATGCACGCGCAGCATCCAGCTCTCCGTGGCTGGGCTCGCTCCCCACCACTGGGGCTAAAGAGCGACAAGTCAACACATATGGTGGACAAAAACACACAAAGCCACAGCCGCCCGCAAACGAGCACACAGCTTCACACAGAGCCACAGTCTGTCCTTCTCAGACACACGGATGCATATGGTACAAACAGATTAGTCTTCCTCAGACATTCATATACAGTGAATCTTTCTTACGCACAGATCTGGCTTGCCTGAGGCAGACCCATACCCTAGCCTTCCTGTGTGCAGATTTCCTGAGACGTGCGTACACAGAGGGCACACCACCTCACCCAATGTGCATTCTCCTTACACACCCAATCGCACATGCTATCACCAGCTGCAAGTCACACAGTCTTCAGGATAAAGTGCAAATACAAACACCGGTTTCCCTGTACAGACTTGGTGACATGTTCTTCCACAGCGGCACAAACTACAATCAGCTGCATACACACAGATCCCCAGTGGCACGGGAACATGCCATGGTCCCCAAAGGAGCATGCAGACAAGGTGCAAGTATCCCTGCTTAGATTTGTGGGAACATCAAGGTGTATCACACACACACACACACATTCTACATGTTCTCTATGGGAAGTCTTCAGGTGGGGTGGAGGAAGCCTTGGGAGAGGGCAATGCCGCTCATCCTGCCCCCAACTCTGTTGTGCCTCTCGCTCAGGTAGGGCAGTGGCACAAGCTGCTCTTGCAAGGGAAGCAGGGATGCTGGGGCAGCCTTGGCCAGGGGCTCAGGGAAGGAGCCGGTCCCAGCCTTCTTCCTGTTGTCCTGGCTCCAGCAGGAACAGTCAGGTCACGAGGTTGGGGGTGGGGCAGGGGCAAGAAGATGATTGTGGGTGTGGCTGGGTGTGGCCTCCCCAGGTATAGCCCCTGCCCAAGCAGCAAACCACTTCTCTGCCAGCACAATGGCACTGTCTCAAAGGCCCCTGAGCCTTTGGGGAAGGGATTTGGCTTCAGAAGCTTTGAACAAGGCTTTTCCCCATACAAGTTGAGGACCCTGAGGAGGGCACCCTTGCCTGAGGGAGGTGCACCAGCTGAGAGCTTGCCACTTGCCCTGGTGAAGGGCCAGCCCCCCAGCGTCCCCAATCCCCAAGTCACCCAGACCACTCCACCCTTGGAGCAAGAGGGTCACTGAGACCCAGGAAACCAAGTCACACACCCCTAAACACAAAACAGAAGACAGAAGCAAGAAGTCTCTAGCCCTAACTCCAGACTAGGGACTTTGAGATGGAAGGCAAAGTCATGCTCCAGGGCTGGGACAGCAGAATATGCAGGAGGCAAAAGACCAGGGTCTGGGCATCAAGGAGCACCCCGGAGCCCTGCCTGTGAAGACAGGGCGAAAACGCCATACCACTCCTGAGTGGGACACACTCCTTCTCTGGTGAAGTCCCTGTTTCAGCCACCAAGCCGAAGGATCTGGTTCCCAGTCTTCCCCAGCCCCTCCCTCTGGGTCAGAATGTGTACACATGTGTAACAGCCTGCACATGCAGGGTGGTCGGCCTGAAGAGAAAGGGATCTTGGGGGGAACCTGCCATGGACCTGGAGAGGATATATGTTGTGGGGAGCCTAACTCACCCAGGGCCACCCTTCCTCCCCTGCCACAGTCCCTTGGTCCTCATGTCTGGGATGGAGGGGAGGGGAACATTTCAGAACAGAGAACATATTTTGTTTTTCATTTTTCCCCTCAGATCATGGGGATTTATAATTAAATAAACCTGAGAGAAAGGAGAAGCGGGAAGAAACCCAGGGCAGGGAGCCCGAATGTCTCTGCACTCATCCATGCCCCCACCCCAGTCCCGGCCCTGCCAGCCAGCCAGAAGGATGGATGGACAGCCAGCCCTCAGGTGAGCCTCTCAAGTCCTCTCCTGGGATGCCGGCCACAGTGGGTCTGGCCAGGAGGCTGGGGGCAGAAAGTGATAAGAGACCTGGCACTTCAGGGCTAGCCCTTGGTGCCGGGGGCCTCTCCCACCCCATCGGGTGCCCAGCTGTACCCAGTCTCCCTCCAACCCCCAACTCTCCCCCAGCTGCCCAATCCCGACAAACCAGTTTGACTCAGCACAACAGGCAGGGCTACAATTTTCAAACTATGCAGGACTGGTGATTCAGCCTCTTCATGCTGTTTAATTAGTGGAAGGCCGGGTGGCAGAGGCCTTGCCCACGGCAGCTTCCAGCTTCGGCTTCAGCTCGCTCCGGCTAAAGGGAGGGCAGTGACAAGCAAACTGGTTCCCCAGATACCTGCCGCGGTCCCTCATCAGCAGCTCGGAAGTGCCAGCTCCTGACAAACAAGGATGGGGTGGGGGCTACCAGAGGCAACGCATGTGAGCAAGCCGCAAAAATCCCAGCCCGGTGTCCCCTCTCGGCTCAGTGGTCACTCCTGCCACCTCCGAGGAAAAAAGGGACTCGTATGCTGTCTTGTTCCCTTGGGGACAGGTTCCACTGCAGTGACAACTCGGCTGGCATAGCTTGGCTGGAGGAGGACATGCTGACCCTACCTCTTACTACCTGGTAACTGCTTCCCTTTTCTCGAAAAGCTCTGTGCCCACTAGGGGCCTCCTCATTGTGTCTCAGGTAAAAGGGCCCTGTGCTCCCGACCCCATTCCTCATCCCAGGCTCCAATCCTGGTTGCTCCCCATTTTTCTACCTGTTCTTGGCCCTGGGGAAGAATGATCTTGGCTTTGGGAAATTGGGGAGCATTACTCAAAAGGAGAGTGAGTGACAAGGTGGCCCTGATTCCTTGGGTCTGTGAATAACCCCCAGTGCAATTTGGTGGTGGTGGTGGGGGGGGGGCAATCAGAGGACATCAGGAGGGGTGTTTTTTCAACCCGGGAGGACTAGCAAGGACCTTAGTTCCATCCACATGGAAAACTGGATGCAGAGTCTTGATGAACCCCAAGTGTGCAAGAAGGAAGAGGACCAGATGCTAGACAGCATCGAACTTGTGGGTACATGAGAGGCAGCTGCCACAACCCAGGGACTCTGGTTCTAAATAAATATAATGCCCAGATGCAGAGAGCCAAAAGGCCACGGGCAAATCCTAACAAAGCCAAATGAAGTTGGGCTCCCCACCTGCAAAGCTGGGGAGCGGAAGAGAGCCTCAGGGCCAAGGAACCTATGGAGCCCTGCTCTCTGGTCACAGGGCCTCGATGTCCACCCACCCTGTACTCCAAGCCCCAGAATAGGGGAGGGGGGACAGGCAGAACAGCTGCTCACTGACCCAGCTCTCTTCCCATTTCTTCACTCCCTGGAGCAGCAGGGAGATGTGGGGTGAGACAACACCCCCTACTAGCCTCCTCTTCCACCATTCTGTCCTCTGACCGCCCTCCAGCAGGATAAGGGCGCCCACCAGCCTCACTTCTGAAGCTCCCCGAGGAGCAGACCCTAGGGTAATAATAATAATAATAGCTAATCCTTGAATAACAATGACTATGTGCTAAGCACTCTACACATATCATTAACAATTCAACCCTCACAACAACTCCATGAGGTTGGCTCTATTACCACCCTATCTCTGCAGTGAAGGGGAACAGCAGGGTGGTAGGGGCAAGGTCTGGGCTGGGGTCAGTATCCTGCTTCTTTTTCTTATGTTCTCTCACACACAGCCTGAACACCCCGGGGTCTGCGGTATTGAGAAAGTGAAGGAAGCACTGAAAGCCACCCCTGCAGGCACTGCTGTTTCCCAGGGGCACCCCACACTGGCCTGGCCTCCCAGCCAGGGGGCTGTCCTAGTTCCTAGTTCCCACTCCCCAGCTCAGAAGAGAGACAGGACCAGGAGGCAAATGGCCTTGGGGCCCTCTCTTCCCGGGTTCTACCTCCTGGTCAGGACTCTGCTTCTGGGTCAGGTCCCCAGCTTCTCCGGCTGGAGGGTTGGACACCAGCCCCGCTAGGACCTGCCTCAGAGGGTCTGGTAGGTTGTGAGGAAGAAGGAAGGAAGGGAAAGAAAGAGGAGAAAGAAGGAGGGAGGGGGCGCCTCCCCAGGTAGCCTTTACTCACTCACCTGACCCAAACCACACCCCCCACTCCACTCTCAGCACTGCACCCACCACACCCACAACAAGGGCCTTGGGGCCTGACACACACAGGTGACACACAGCCCTCGAAGTGTGTGTGTAAGCTGCGTGTGTGCCAATGTCGCCTCTCCTGTGCCACGACACAGCCTCAGACACAGACCTGGCAACTCCAACAGGCTCCCTAGCTCACACCCTTAAGGCAATCAACAACAAAGCCCCACACTGGTTTCTCATGCCTGCGATCCTATCAGACACATGTGGGTGAGTGTGCCCGAGTGTGGGTGCGACCTCAGGGTGTCGGTCTGAATTTGCATGTGTCCATTCGTGGGAATGGACATAAAAGAGGGTGGGGGGGTGGTGTAGGGGGGGTGTCAGCAGCACCATCTTTCCCCTGGCGAACATTAGAAAGCACCAGCAGATGCCTCTCTCTCTGAACTGGGTTCTTTTTTCCTTACGACCTTTAAGTTTCATCAATTGTGAACATATGAACAAACCAAGTTACGTAGAATACATGCTTTTTTGTCCTTAAACTAAGAAAATGACTGGACCTGTTCAAGATGCCCCACATAAGTACTATGTTGCAATTTCCCTCAAATTTCTGTGATGTCCCTCCCTCCACCTCACGGAAGGTTTTCACCCACCTCATTTAACAGCTCCAAATTTCTTGGACCACGGGGTGTTTGGGAGTGTGTATGGGGGGGCTCCCCATTGTTTGTGATCGCTGTTGGTGCCCGGTCCTTGGTCCCAGGCAGGCTTGTGTCAAGTGGCATGTGTGTGAGCTCTCCTGCCAGGGGCAACAACACTGGGCTGTTCATCCCAGTACAATCATTTGGAAGTTGGAGCTACACCCCCCCCCGCCCCCGGCAGCGGTCTTGGAAGGTTTTACAGACCCCATGGAGAAGCCGGGCCTTTTCCACCGGCTAAGTGGTAACGCACCGGGCTCCGGTGCTACCTGGGACAAACCCCGTAACTTCAGGGGTTCAGTGGAGACCCAAATGTTCGGGGTGCCCTACTGGAAGGCGGAGGGGGAGCCTCAGACAAGGACGCAACGCCCGCGCACACAGCACCTCGTGTGTATTTGGCGCCCGGTGAACCATAAACAATAACAGGCCCCCGCCTCTCCACCCCCGCAGCCGTCCCCTGACAAAGCGGGGTGCGCGCACTCACACTCTCACAGTTAACTCCAACGGGCTCCCAATCAGCGCCGCCCCCCAACCTGGCGAGTCCCGCTTCCCCCCACCCGCCACGGCCCGGGGCCCCCGCCCTGCCGGGTGGGTTTCCCACGCTTCCTCGCCCCCGGAGGGGACCGAGGGCTCCGCTTCTCCGCGGCGAGTGTGGGGCGCTCCCGACGGGGACGCGGCTTTCGGGGGCGCTCTTCCCGAGTGCGGCTGCCCGCGACCCCCAACCCGCGCGCCGCCGGCCGGGAGCCAGCGCCAGGCTCGCGGAGGCTCCGGGGGCGTCCTCCCCGCTCCAGCCCCCGGCCCCGGAGCGCGCGCGGGCGGCGCGGCCTCCCCCGACGTGCGCTCAGCCCTCGGCGGCCCGCAGTCCGGCGCCCCCCGGCGCCCCGACGCCGCTCACCTTCCAGCGCCCGGCAGCCGGCGGGCAGCAGCAGCGGCAGCAGCAGCAGCGGAGGGAGCAGCGGCAGGAGCCCCGGCGGCGGCGGCGGCGGCGGCGGCGGCGGGCGGGCTCTGGCCATGGCCGGGGCGGCTCCGGGAGCCGAGCCGGGCCGCGCCTGGCCGGGCCGAGCCGGCGGGGCTGCGGGCACCCGAGGAAGGGTCTGCTCGGCGGGCTCCGGGGAAGGCTCGCGGACGGTCCCGGGAGATCCGGGCAAGCGCGAGGAGGGGGTGCAATCCAGGCGGGCGGCTCCGGGACCGAGGCGGCGCCCCGAGCCCGGCGATCCTGGGGGATGCCGCAGGTCGGTCCCGCGGGAATCTGGACGGACCGGTCCAGGAGGATTCGGGGCCCAGGGGAGCCCGACGCTCGGAGGATCGGGGGAGCGGGCCGGGGCTGGAGGGTGCAGGTGGTCGTGGTTCGGGGTGCACAGTAATCCGGCGGTCCGCCGCGGGCCCGACTCGGATCCGGGGTTTCGGGTGCGCGCGCCGTCCGGGGTCCGAGCTGGGATCTTGCTTCGCCGCTCACGTACTCACTTCTGCTGTCCCCGGCTCTGGCGCGGCGGCTCTGGGCGAGAGGGGCGGGACCGCCCACCTGCTCGTCAACGCCAAGGCCCCGCCCCCAGGGCCTGGCCGCCCACTCACACACCGCCCGGTCCGCGGGTTCGGCCTCGAGAGCGCTCCGCTGGAGTCCAGTTGGCGGCGCCTCCGTCAGGCCCACCTTCGGGGTCTTGGGAACCTGGGGTGGGCGGGTCCGTGGAAAAGATGAATTAGATTGGGCGGAGCGATACTGTCTATCAGAGGGAGAACCCCGCCCTCTATCGCCCATTGGCGATTAGTAACCGAACCCGGGTCCAAGGCGGTGCTGACCAGATACCACGAGCCAGGGGCGCCCCCCTGTGGCCTGCGCGTGCCCTCCGCACTCCTGTGGCTGTAGCTTATGCACGCCCCGGGGGCGCTCACCGCGACGTGTCCCGTGACTGGGGCCTTCTTTCCGTGTATTGAATCTTTCATTTACCCGTGCATTTAATTGTTCATTCAACAAATATTTTTGAGCACCCACAATGTGGCAAAGACTCTAGTAACTGCTGGTGCGACCGCAACGAACAAGGCAGAGGTTTGTGTTATCTTGGAGCTACTTTTGCAGTGAATGCAGGTAGGATTAAGTCATCACAGTAGAGTGTAACAGCATTATTGTAGAGGGAGAGCAGTTCCCGGAGCACAGGTGAGGGGGAGGGCTACTGTCCGGCCTAAGAAAATGGCATTCAAGCTGAAAGATGACTAGTGGGTGTAGGATGTGGGGGTGGGGTGTGAGACCTAGGGGCAAATGAAACTGTGATTCATTGGAGGAATCTGAAAGAAGTTCAGAATAACTTGAGTGTGAGAGGGGCTGTAAGGAGGCTTAGAAGCAGGTGCGGGGAGTCATTAGATTTGTTTTGGACCCGTGGTAAGGCCTTTCTGAGAGCTAGAGTTTGAATCAGGGGCATGACCTTATCAGGAGGACATGGCTGCTCTGGGGAGGCTGAATGGGAGGAGGCAAGGGTGGAAACAGGGAGACCAGCGAGGAGGCTGTGCAGGCAGAGGTGGTTTGAGCTAGAGTGGTGGCTGTGAGCATGAGAGATGCAGGAAGATTTAAGGTGTATCTAGGAGGTGGAGTTCATGGGAATTCGTGTCTGGGTCGTTGAGAGATGTGACAGATGCAAGCAAAACACCCAGGTTTCTGGTTGGGCATGGCCTTCTGCCCCATTCATTCCTCCTTCATTTACAAATTTCAGTAAACACCGAAACAATAGCTCACACTATTGAAAAGTAGATGTTATAAGAGCCTTATATTACAGACAAAAGTGACATCCAGAGACATTTAGTGACTTGCCCCAAGTCACACAGCTAAAAAGTGGCAGAGGTGGGGCTTGAACGCAGGACTTGACAGCTTTTAGAGATACTTCATCGGAGACCTACAGAGGACCTAGATGCTCATTAAAAACCTAGGATCCTGAGCTATCCTCCCCAACCTTGGATCTTGGGATTCAGAATCTCTGGGTCGTGGGACTCAGGATTCTTCACTTTTAGCAAGTAGGGGATTCTGATGCATACTAAATTCTAAGCATCACTATAACCATGCAGCCTCTCGCTTCCCTACCTGGAGAACCATCCCTCTGTGGTCCCTTGGAGCCTTCCCCCCAGCTACCCTCAGATTTCTGGGGACAGAGAGTGAAAGGTCAGATTCTAGGTGGCCTCAGGAGCAAGACGGGCATGCTTAGTTCCCTGGCCACGAAGTACCCTAGTTCTACTCCTGAAACTTCCATTAGGGTGAATGAGGTCATAACTCCAGTGCTCAAGGACATTGCTCTGAGGGAGGTCAGTTCTCCTGGCCAGAGACAGAAGCATGTATGGGTACATGGGGCTGTGGTCGGGGACTCACATGATTCAGAGGCCTGAATTCCAGCCCCCAAGTCCCCCACCCCCCAGCATTTCTGCCTCCCAGATCTGTTCTCAAGCCCTAAAGACTTTCAGAAACATCACTCAAGGCTCTGGAACCCAGAAGGGCTCTTGGAGACCATCTTGTCCAGTTCTCCTGTTGCAGAGCTGGAAAACCTGCAGCTCAGAGACAGGACTGCTTGCCCTTCAGTCCCCTCTGCCCTGGGGTGCTGGTTGAGGTTGGGCAGTGTGATATTTCGGCAGGTGGCCTGGCAGCAACACCTCCCAGCTAAAGCCCTGCTCGTTGTAAGGCGGATCTGTGAGGCCGACACTCCTGTTTGCTCAGCATCTGTGCCAGGCGAGGCCTCGCCCTGGACAAACACAGCCAGCCAGGCGGCAGGCACCAAGGTCCTTTGTTCTTGGGCCCGATAGCAGAGGCAGCAGGGCCAGCAGGTAACGGAGGCCCGTCCTCACCGGATGTTGGCACCATGGTTCCCACGGGAATGCTTCCTGATCAAGAGACCGACAGGCTTGAGAAGACCAGGGTACTGCTACAACAGCCCAGTGCAAGAGGGTGACCACCTGGCGACAAAGAGGACTCGGGAGCGGGGAAGGTGGAGGGATGAGGACTGAAAGTCAAGTGAGACAAAGAGGGCTGGGACACCTCCATTTCTTTGGGTCTAGGTGGGCAGAAGGTCCTAACCATCTTATCTTTCTGGACTGAGGAGGTCCCAGGGAACTCAGGGAACAGGCCCTGACCTTTGATTTTAGAATGAAAGGGTAACATCCAGGCTGAGGTCGAAGAGTCTCTGTTTGAGTCCGTCATCCTTTGCCCTTCTGAATCTAGGAGGAAGCTTGACGCAGAAGCAAGACTTGAGCTCTGGCATTAGAGAGACCTAAGTCCAAATTCTGGCTCAGCCATTTACCAGCTGTGGGGTTTATGATAAAAAGCTGAACCTTTCTAAGAATCCATACGAATGCAAGTGGGATGATAATCATACCTGTCTCGCAGGGCTATTGTGATGCTCCCACCCGGGAGCCAGGAATACTGCAGAGGGCTGATAAATGGTCCCTATGACAATTGATGCCCAGTTCCCAGATCCACTGTAGAAACATTGTTTGGGGACAACCAGAGGAATGTGCGTGGACTTGAATTGGGGCTTAGCGCTCCTATGACTATAACCGACTTCAGATTCTCTTTTCAAATGATGATGAAAGTTATCTGTTCATGGACTTGTGAGTTGGGGATAGTTGCAAAAAAGACAAAGCTTGAAGGAAGAGAGCTTTGGGGCAGTAAGTGATGATGGGATTGGTTTGATGAGTGCTTTTTGGGCTTCTGTTGGAGATTAAACCACAGGAAAGAGCTGATGGAGACAGGGCTGGGGTTATAACACAGTGGTCCAAGCAATGGGGAGGGCAGAGGCGTCGTTTCCTGAGAAGGGAAGGGAAAGACTTGGGGTGATAGAGAGGGGGACTAAAGATTTTTTTCTGGTGTGACTAGGGTTTGGGAGGCCTGTCAGACATCCAGATGGGCGCATTGAGCAGATAACCGGCTTCCTCACCACTCCCACCTCCTCCACTGATCTCCCTTGCCCTCTCAGCAGCCTCAGTTCTGGTATTTCTGTCCCTGGGAAGTACCACCTCAGGGTCTTTGCACTGGCTGTTCCTGCTGCTTAGATGTTCTTCCAGCTCTTCATAAGGATGCCTCCTTCTCAGTATTTATGTGTCAGCCTAATGTTGCCTCCTGACCACCCTGATCTCCTTCCTCCTCCCCCACACCATCACTGCCTATCCCAGGGCAGTATTTTATTTTCCTTATACTACTTAGCATTGGCTGAGATTAAACTATTTAGTCATTTGTTCATATGCATATCGTTTGTCTCCTCTTCTGGAAAGTAAACTTCTGGCAGGCAGGAGCTGGTTTTATTTGCCACTGAATCTCCAGTATAAGGACCAGTGCCTGCATGAAGTAACCTCTCAATAAATGAATCAGTAAGTACAATAAATATGTTATCATCGTGCTACGACTTCCTGTTCCCAAGTCTGTGGCAGACATTGCTCATAGATCGCAGACTCTTTCTCTACTTGATGCTCCCCGACAGTCCTTGCCAATCGATCAGAGCTGGCCCATGAAGTGGCCCATGAAGTTACCTCTACCTGCCATTTCTGTAGCGGATGAAGCTTCTCTGCTTGCCACCTGTGTGACCTTTTGTAAGTCTTTTTAAAGCTTATTGGGCCTCGGCTTCCTCCTCCGATGTCTCATACAAGATGTAGGGATAGACTTTTCACCCTCTTCATGCGTGGACCACCAGTCCAGAGGCTGGATACCACTGTGCAAACATGCCTGATCCCGCAGACAGGAGGCTCAGTTCCCAGCTTTCTCTTGAGCTGCAGCCACTCCTCCACACTCCCTGTTTTCTCACCAGCCCCAGAAGGCAAGGCCAGAAGAGACCTTTGCGATCTGGTCCCCCAAGCCCTTCATTTTCGGCTGAGGAAACTGAGCTCAAAGAAGTAAAGCCAGTGGTGCCAGAAGCCCAACAGAGACGAGTTGTCCACACTCAGCACCGTAGCTACAGTGCTCCCTGTCCCCCTGCTCTGCCGGCACCAGTCCACACCTCTCAATGAGGGGGAGACGGGCTGCAGCTCCTTATACCCGGGCACATTCCCAAACCCCAGGGGGTGAACCGCCTGGCTTCCCTCCAGGCCCCTGGCAGTTGGCCGGAGAAGGATACCCTGTGGATTCCTGGCTCTTTCTCCCACTTCCGAGAGCCCCCATTCAAAGGAGGTGAGAAAGGGGCGGGCCTCTTCCTCCACAGTTGCTTTTGGAAATTGCCTCGGGCTGTTTGGGCCAGGGTGAGGCTCTTGGCTGTTCCAAAACCAATTAATGCCCTGTTGGCAGCTTCTCCTTCATCTCCTTCCGATCCAGCGCGGGTCACCCCCTCCACTCTCTTGAAGCTGCTCTGTGACCGGTACCCTCTCTGACAAGAGCTTAGTTCTGGCTTCCCTCGAGGAAGGGTGGAGGAGGAAATGGATGAGTATTGACTAAACCTCTCTGTGATCTTAAATGAAGGTGCTTTAAACATCTCCCAGAGAGGGGAGCGCCCCAGTTGCCTTTGAGCCTGCCTGTGCAGAGCTCTTGTTTGCAAACTGTCTTTTCTTGTGGAGAAGCTGCGCTTCCTTTTCTAGGAGCTATTTGGGGAAACACTAATGTTTGCAGGAACAGAGAGCCAGCTCCCAGCTCAGGAGGACAAGGAAGACCCAGAGGGACCCAAAAGTGCTAATTAAGGACCAGTACCCACAGACACTGGGGAGAGTTACAAAATGGAAGAGGCTTGGGCTTTCGAGTTTAATTAGGAAGGTGGGGATATCAGGGACTAGGGGAAATTTTTAGGAAGACAGATTTTAACTTGATATTTAACATTTCAGTCCATGTATTGAATGGTTGTCATATGCAGGAGGATGCAGGAATACAAATGTCAAGCCGTAGACAAGGCTCCTGTCCTCGGGGAGATCACAGCCGCAGGGAGAAAGGTGAGCATCAAGCATCACATGACATGCACAGGAAACACAGGCACAGATGAGACACACAACCCCACCTGCCAAAGACAACCCCTTAGTGGGGTCACAGAAGACTTCCCCAGCTGTGTTGAGACCCAGCTGAAGCCTGGAGAATAAGAGGAGTTGGCCAGAAGGAGCTGATGGGGGAGAATGCTGAGCAGCAGTAGTCTTAGTCCTAGACACGCACTGGAAGCCCTGGGGAGGCTGGCTTGCTTATTTATTTATTTATGTATTTGTGACTGGGTCTCATTCTGTCGCCCAGGCTGGAGTGCAGGGATGTGGTCACTGCCGCTGTGGATCCCAGCTCAACCTTGACCTCCTGGATCCAAACCATCCTTCCGCATCAGCCTCCCAAGTAGCTGGGATTACCACCATGCCCAGCTAATTTTTGTATTTTTTTGTAGAGGTGAGGTCTCGCCATGTTGCTCAGGCTGGTAGGAGGGCTTCTAAAATGAAGGATGCTCACATCCAGAGATACTGGTCTGGGGCAAGGCCTGGGCCCTGATCCCTTTCAAAACTTCCCAGGTGGTTCTAATATTGGGGGGGCAGGAGAGAGGATGTAGGGAAAACCACTAGATCCTAAGAAATGCGTTGGAGCTAGGGAGCAGTCCAGGAGTAGCTGGTGGCCACATTGCTGGGGGCTTTATTAGCTGATTTACAGAGTTTGGAGTTTAGCCCGAGGGAGATGGGAAGTCCCTGGTGGGTTTTAAGTTTTCAAGCAGAGGCAGACGTCAGTCTATTGCTTTATAAAACAAAGCCTTTTAGGAAAAACTTAGTTCAATATTTCCTCTCCTTCCCTCTCCCTAACTGCCAATGTAGAAGTCTCCCTAGAGAGGTTCACTCAGGACCACCAGGGTCAATTGGACCCTCAAGGCCTCCCAGCCCATCTCCCTGGCCTTTCCTTTCCTCTGCCGACCTGCAGCCCTTTGACCTGCCTTCAGTAGGGAATGGTCTTCCGAATGCCCAGCCCCTTCTCTCCCCTCTTCTCCCCACCATCTGCCTAGAGGATCTGGCCCATTTCACCCGGAGCTTCTTTTCCAGCACAGCCAGAAATGACACATGAACTTCCCAGCCAGCAGCACAAGTGGCAATTTCATCTCCCTGCTGCTTTCTGAAGCTACCACTCTGGGTCAGACCTCTCAGCTTTTCCTTAGGCATTTTGTAGGGCCTGTCTAGGTCCCTCCTGTGTTCACAGAATCCTGGATGCACCTCCTGCTGCCAGCTGGAAGGAGAGCAGTGAAAGGATGAAGAGCCTTTGAGGCAGACTTGGGTTAGAAACCTGATCTCCCCTCTCCTTAGCTTTGTGACCTCCAGGGAGTCGCTTAATCTCTCTGACTCTCAATTTCCTCATTTGTAAAATAATGACACCAACATCTTGGGACAGTTGTGAAGAGTAAATGAGAGAACCGTGTAAAAACCTGAATGTTGTGCCCAGCACACAGTAGGTATTCAATAAATGGTAATGTCATTTACTACTAGTAATTTAAAATAAATAAAATAAGGCTGGGTGCAGTGGCTCATGCCAGCATTTTGGGAGGCCCGGGCTGGAGGATTGCTTGAGCCTAGGAGTTTGAGACCAGCCTGGACAACACAGCGAGACCCCATCTCTAAAAATAAAACATAAGTAATTAATGTTAATTATTTGTGCTGAGTGCTCTGCCAAATTACAGAATTTCTTTGCGCTTCAGTGTCCCCTTTCATAAAATAAAGATAGATATGTCACCTAGTTTGTAGGGTTGATGTGAATACCAGCATGCAAGCAGTTCGAGAGACTTCTAGCAACTTTATTAGATCTGGAGGCTACTTGGGGGCTAAGAAGATGCTGCATATCTAACACAGCCGTCGACCTTCCCGCCTGCACTTGGGTTATGGGGATTTACACCACTGCTTGGCTGGCAGATTGCATAGGCACCTTTCCAAATGCACGAGGAAGAAGCCTAGGAGCTGGCGTAGCATAGCCAGCGTCTGGCACCCAGTGCTACAAGAGCTGGGTCCTGGATCTGCATCATGTCTGAATGGTCTAAGACAAGATCTTTCAGGACAAGTCCTTATAAGTGATCGTGACTGGAGGGCAGAGGCCAGCTCTGATTGGTGCACCTCTCCCCTCATCCTTCATTCACTGAACAGGAGTTAATGAGGGGAAGGATCTATTCGATGGAATTTGACCAGAGGACCCAGGAATAGCCAAGTCTTGACCTCCAGTCCTTCCATGAAGTTCTCGAGGCTGTGAGGATAAACATAATTGAGAAGCCAAAGCATCCCTTTGTTATGAGCTTGGGTGAGTGCAAGATTCCACTCACAGCAGGCAGTCTGCTTTTGGAGCTGGTGGGGCACCCTGCTTCAGCCTCACAGCCCAGACTTCCCGAGGGCTGTGGGCCCAGATGAGGAGCCCTGCCAAGTGCCCTGGCACTCTCCACAGGAAGAAAGGAGAAAGAAGATGCCAGTCTGCAAGAGAGCCCAGGCTGTCTCACTGACCCACTGGCACAAAGGAAGCTGAAGAAGGACCACAGAAATGTGGGTGAGTTTACACAGATAGTGACTCTGTCCCTATCTGTGCCTTGGAAACTGACCAAGTAAATTAGCATCCCTAGAAAAGGCGAGGCAAGGAAAGGGGCTGGAGGGGAGTGTTTTTCCAACTCCTACAGGGTCCCTCGCCTTCATGGAGCTTATGGTCTAACAGGGACAATAATTACTGACACGATTAAGTGATTACAATGTACTATGTAGGAAAAATGTGGGAGGCTATAAAAGCATGTTTGGGAGGCTAGCGAGGCTATGCTGAGGAGCTGCTCTGGACGCTGGAATGTTCAGGATGACTTACCTGGGCAAGCAAGGTGGGGAGAGAGGGCAGAGCAGTAAGAGGCAGACAGAATCACACAGATGCACAATAATGAATGAGAAACCTTCTCCAATACCTTCTCACAAAATTGTCAAGGCCAGAAACTCTTATGATCTCACCTGCCACTAAATACCATGCTGCCCAGATTCGGTCCTCAAGCCTTTGCCAGTTTTGTTTTTGTTTTTAAGATGGGGTCGTGCTCTATTGACCAGGCTGGAGTGCAGTGGCTCAGTCCTGGCTCACAGCAGCCTTGATCTCCTGGGCTCAGGCGATTCTCCCATCTCAGCCTCCCAAGTAGTTGGAACTACCGGTGCAAGCCACTACACCTGGCTAAATTTTTTTATCTTTTGTAGAGACGAGGTCTTGCTGTATTGCCCAGGCTTGTCTCAAACTCCTGGGCTCAAGCAGTCCTCCTGTCTTGACCTCCCAAAGTGCTGGGATTATAGGCATGAGCCACCGTGCCTGTGCCTGGCCACTTTGCCAGTTTTATACTACACAGTGCCCTGGGGGACACCAGTATGGCTCTTTCCCATGCTCCAGACCCCAGGTATCCACTGGCTCCTGGGCATCTCCATTTGGGTGTTCTTCAGGCACCTCAAACCCAACATGTCCAAAATCACACTCTTCTCCATCCCACTTCCACCCCACCACTTCCTCCTCCTGGGTTCTGCATCTCAGTGAAGGACAGCTCCATCCAGCCGGTGCTCAAACCGGAAGCCTAATGTCTATGTAGACTCGTCTTCTTCCTCCCTTCATAATCCCATTAGTTCATGAGCATGATGGATTTGAGCTACTTTTAGTATTTCTCTGCTCACTCTCTTGGCAGCTAGTCATCCGTGTACTCCTGCCATCGTAGCTGCTGGCTTGGAATCAGATGGTCCTCCCTCTCTTGCCCTTGGAATTGTGGTTACCTTCCAACTGGTCCCCAGACTCTTAACCACTGTGATATTCTGTTAAGTTACTATTTGTGATCAAGCGAGATGTCCCTAGCAGCCACCCATCCCTGGGCAGGTGAAGAGCAAATGCCGTGATTAAGATAGGTTCAAGTCCTGTCACTCACTGTCAGTGTGACCCTGAACAAGTTGTGCCACCTCTCTAAGCCCATTTCTTCACCCGGAAAACAGCTAGTAGGTACTCAAGGGCTGCTGCTTTTTGTCTGCCCCAATATACTTCCCCCTCCTCAACTTCCTTTGAGTGACCTGCCCCTCCTCAACTCTACCCGGTGGGGGTGACGATTACAGGGCCTGATCCCTGATCACAGGGGCGGGCATAGGCCCAGGGTACGCTGCTCAGAGCCCTTCTCCTGAGAGTTGGACTCTTGAGGGCAGTCACAGGGATCGAAGTTAGTTGGCTCTACCAACTCCCCTCAGTGGAGAATAAGCCGTGGTCTTATCCCAGTCATTCCTAAACCTGATTGTCCATCTTTTCCTTCAATTCTGAAAACTGTCCAGTGTCCTTCTAACATTTTCTCTCTCTCTCCCTCCCCCTCTCTTTTTCTCTGCTTAAGTCAGGGCCTATTGGTGACCCTAAATCCTAAAGTCTATGTGACAGCACTGCTGGCAGGATGAAATCCGTCAGTGCCCATGTAGCCCACTTCCAAGAGTGCTAGCTGTTGTCATGAAGGCCACCCCAGCCATCCTGATGCCAGCCTCAGTGGGGTCATTTAATGGACCTAGGGCATCCAGTAGGTGACCGGAATTGTGCCTGGTCTGCTGGTCGCTGACTTCTCCACCTTGCACAGTGTCTGGCATTCAGTAGATCCTCAGTAGACATCCATTTGTTGTTGACTGATGTTGAGTCTTCAGATCCAACTATTTGCTGTTCTTTCGGAGAGGATGGCCTTTGTAAACCCTAGCCTGGCCCAAGCTCCTTAGCCTGTGATTATAAGAGGAGTTATTCCTCTTACAAGAGTTTCCCTGGTCTCTAGGTCAGAATCTGTCCTCCAGGAATTCCTCAAGCTTCAGTGCTTTTGTCTCGCATGTCTTGTTTCTGTCTCTTTAGGACCACCTCAATCCCTCTACTCTGGGAAATTACTGCTCCTCCACTCTAATCATGTCATTTGAGTAAACCCTCTAGTCATTGTGCCCTATTCCATGGTCACAGGGGTGATCAAGGGACAGGGTAGAGACCACAGAGCTGCCTTTGTTTCCAGAGCTGAAATGCTGTTAGTCAGGGGTTGCTGGCAGCCATCTCCCTCCAACATGGTAGACATCTATCTGCAGCAAAAAGGAAACAGAGAAGAATGTGGAAGACAAAAAGAGATGTGGCCGTATCATTTGAATTATTCTATTCAGTCTGCTTTTGGGACAAACCCCCTCTAGGTAAAAGTTTGACTCATTTCTTCACTTAAACTTTTATTGAGCTCCTAGTCCATGAAGTAGAATACAGAAAAGAGTGAGGCAATGCCACTGTCCTTGGGGGAGTAGTTGTGCTTTGACAAACATCAGTATGTGCATGCCTATAGACACACACATACACACTCACAGTGGATAATGCAGGAGGCACAAAAGCAAGAAGGTACAACTATCATTTGAGCCAACATCAGGGAGGGGCAGCTAAACAAAGCCTTCATGAAAGTGGTGACCCTGGAGGAATCTTGAAACTCCCCTGGCAGGAGTAATCCTCCGTGGGTCTGCCCTTCAAAGTAAGGGCCTGGGTTTCCGAAGCTGCTCAGCTGGAAACCCTTTGTGGACTTCTTTCTAAGAATAAGCCCTTGTCACATGAGCATGCTGCTGAACTGAAGGCCTTCCCTGGGACGTGGCATAGTGCTGGAAGGGAACCACTGAATGCTGATGCCCTGAGCTGTCTGCCCCACAGATCTCCCATTGTGTCCTGTCATTTCCTCCGGAAGTTTTGCTGTTGGAAGGCCGCCCTGACCTACCTCTTCAGGTTGATCAAATGGCCCAATTATTTGTGTAGGATCCCAGATTGTCTTGAGCTGAATGGATGGGAATAGGAGGGGGGGGCTGTCTTGAAAAGAAAGTGCCAGAGGGAGTCAAGCCATCCACAAGCTGTTAGCTGGAGCCTTCCCCACAAAGGATCCCTTTGTTATTCCAGGAGGTGTTGTCACAAGAGCTTGGCCACAGCTTGGGAAGCACATCCAGGAACTGTTCTAGTGAAAGTGCTGGCAGGGAGCTCTGTCTAGTGGCCTGGAACAGATTCTAATCTTGAGGAGACTGGGAGGGGGGTCACCCGCCAGGCTGTCCAGCGCCACCTGCCCTGGGAGCTGGCCATCCCATGGGAAGTGACCGAGAAGCATGTCGGGACTCCACCATGGTGGGGACAGACCTCGTGGGGAAAGGGCTTCCGGGCTGTGGACAGCTTCTTCTCAGAAAGTTCCAAGGGCTCCTGCTTTTCCATCTTAAACCTTGTTGCAGAAACAACTGAAGGTCTTCCTCTGTGATTTACATGACACAGGCTCTCCCATCCGCTATCCTTTTCACATTGACCACAGCAGAGTATTGGAATAGGAAATTGATCTGAATTGCTGCCCTCTTGTAGTGGCTGAGCATATGTTATCTTTCGAACCCGAACACTTTGAAGAGTCAAGGGGGGGTGCTATTAATATTTACACAGGGACAAGTGACATGAGCTGGGACCATCCCAGGCAAATTTAAGAGCTTGATTTCCTTACATATTCCCTCAAACAAAAGGTCAAGAAAAAGGACATTGCCCTGAAGCAGATTGTTGGTGGAGATGGTCAGTCAGCCTTTCCAAATTCCTCTTTTACTTCGCGTCTTTCGCTCCATGTTTTGTAACAGGGTGTTCTGAATCAATAGAGGCACAGCTTGCCTTACGACCTCCAGCCAGACTTTGCTGAGGATGGCATAGCCAAGAACATGATCTAGACGTGGTTCCCTGTGCAACTATTCTTCTATTGTTTTGTTTTGTTTTGTTTAACACAAAAGACTTTTAAAAATATAGGCTTGTGCTGGGCTCGGTGGTTCAGCCTGTAATCCCGCACCTTTGGGAGGCTGAGGTGAGTGGATTGCCTGAGTCCGCGAGTTTGAGACCCGCCTGGGCAGACGAGACCTCATCTCTACAATAAAATTAAAAAAAAAAATTAGCCGGGCGTGGTAGCACGCGCCTGTAATTCCGGCTTCTTGGAAGGCTGAGGGGAAGGATCGCCGGAGCTCAGCAGGTCAAGGGTTCGGTGGTCGGGAGCGGCCACTGCTCTCCAGTCTGGGCGACAGAGTGAGACTCCAACTCAAAAAAAAAAAAAAATAGGCTTGTGTATGGGAAATGGGACAATACCAAGTGTGGATGACACCACACAGCAACAGAGACAGGCACACTGCTGGCATGAGGGTAGCTGCACTTTGTTTTGTTTGCTTTTTGTTTTTGAGTTGGAGTCTCACTCTGTCGCCCAGACTGGAGTGCAGTGGCAGGCTCCCGGCCACCGCAGCCTTGACCTGCTAGGCTCCAGCTATCCTTCCGCCTCAGCCTTCCAAGTAGCCAGAACTACAGGTGCGTGCTACCATGCCTGGCTAATGTTTGATTTATTGTAGAGACGAGGTCTTGCCAAGTTGCCCGGGTGGGTCTCGAACCTGTAGGCTCAGGCAATCCACTCACCTCGGCCTCCCAAAGTGCTGGGATGACAGGCTGAGCCACTGAGCCCAGCCGGTAGCTGCACTTTGGATGGGAAGAGCACAGTCCCCTCAGCCCAGGGACCCAGGCCCTGGGTGCACTTCCTGGGGAAACTCGTGCATGTGCAGGACACCCAGACAAAAACATCTGTACCAGCATCATCTATTATTGTAAAAAACTGGAAGCAACCCAAAGGTCTACCAACAGAGCCATGGATTTTAAAACACGGTGACAATACATGAATTGGAGAGATATGTGTTCACATGGATAAATGTCAAAAACAATATTAGAGCCGGGCTCGGTGGCTCTAATCCCATGCCTTGGGAGGCTGGGGTGAGTGAACTGCCTGAGCCCGCAGGTTCAAGACCCGCCTGGGCAACTTGGCGAGACCTCGTCTCTACAATAAATCAAAACATTAGCCGGGTGTGGTAGCGCGTGCCTGTAGTTCCAGCTCCTTGGAAGGCTGAGGCGGAAAGATTGCCAGAGCCCAGCAGGTCGAGGTTGCGGTGGCCGGGAGCGGCCACTGCACTCCAGTCTAGGCAACAGAGTGAGACTCCAACTCAAAAAAAAAAAAAAAAAAACTATATTAGGAGAAAAAAGCAAGATGCAGGATGAGGGTTCCTTTACTGTGAGGTTATCTATAAAAGACTCAAGACATGTAATAGGATCCTATGGGCTGTTGATAGATTCTCACACATATGGCAAAGGTGTATAAACATGCATGAAAATAATCAACACTAAATCCAGGACAGTGTGGGCAGGAGAAATGTGAGGAGGGTCAGGAGGGGAATACAGACAGCTTCAACTGTCTAATATTTCTTTTCTTAAGAGGGATGCTGGATACGCAAGACTCACTCCAGGCTTTTGAATGAGCCAGGTCTGCATTCTCATTCCAGTGTCCAGCCCTTCAAGAGACCTCAGGCATGCTACGCAACGACTTTCTCCTCTGTAATGAGGTACTCATAGTACCACCTCATAGGGAGGCTGTGAAATCCTTTCATAATGTTTTGTAAGGATTTATTTCATTCTCTACATAAAGGTGTGATCTTTGCTCCTTCTGCAATAAACCCTGACGGCAGGTGCTCCAGAAACGGAAACCGGACTGAGTGGGTGCCCATGACCGTCCCGGTAGCCTAGGCTGCAGCACGGCCTGGTATGTGTTCTTTTGCAAAGATGCCCCCACCCCCATCCTGGTGTTTTCTGGCCAGGTGTCCTGCTCAAGATCTCTCTCCCTCTCTCTTCCTCCTTCCTGTTTCTCCCCCTGCTCAGTCACAGGACTAGAGAGGCAGAGGCCATGGTCACTCGGCTGTCAACAAAGCTGGGATTCTAATCCATGTCTTGGAGACAAAGCATTTCCAAACTACACATAAGCCAAGAGTCTGCAGCCTTAGTCACCTTAGAACTACCTGGGAATCCTTTAAAAAACGCCAATGCCTGGGCCTTGCCCTTGAAATCTCTGATACTATGGCCACACAGGTGTAGTATTTTCAGAGCTCCCTGGGTGGTGGTGACTCCCAGCCAGGGCTGAGGTCTCCTGCACTCCAGTCCCTGCCCACATTGCCCCTTGCAGTGCTCTCTAGTTGACTGGCCTTGTGATGTGCCAGCCGGTAGTGAGTCTGTTCCCTCTAGCCTGTGAGCTTCTCAGTAGCAGTTTGCACCCTTTGTGTTTATGTCCCCAACACGTGGCATGATCTCTGGGACACTTTTGGAAGAATGCTCAGAACTCTGCAAGAGGAAAGAGCTGAGACCGAGAAGAGGAAGTTTTGGGGAGGCGGCCAGACTTGGCCTGCCCAACACGAGGAGTGTCGGCCCAAAGGAAGGGCTGCCCGTCATGTCCTGGGCGCCCCACAGGAAGGAAGATTCAGGAAGAAGTGAAGGCTGGTCCTTCCTCAAGGGCAATTGCCTATGTTCAGAGTCTGTGTGTTTCCTTCTCCACGATGACTAAAGTGGACATTACCTCCTCACATATCTTCCTCCTAGAGTTACAGAATCCTGTGCAGGAAGCAGAGGGAGACCTTCCACTCCAGCTTCCAGTCAAGCCAGTGCAGAGATGCTCGCCACAGCAGCTCCGTGCTCTCCATGGTGGGGAGGGGGAGACTTATGCTTCATCGGACAATCAGCACGGAATGCTCTGACTATGAGAAAAGTCCCTTCTTCCTTTGGTCAAAGTTCATCTCTGAGACTCCTGTCATTTACACTGGTTCCACCCTGTGGGGTGGCATCATACTTTTGTCCCACATAGGGTCTTGTAGGCCACGGAAAAGAGTTTGGATCTCATTTCAAGTGAAATAGGGACCACATGAAACATTATTAAATTGAGGGGTGGCAATGTGATTTGATTCATGATTTCAAAAGAACATTCTGAAACTACATGGCTTCTGGATTGCAGGGCAGTGGGAGTAGAGCCCCACTCTGAAGATGGGTTGGAGAATTATCGGGACAGTTCACACAGGAAATGATGGCAGCTTGGGCAATGATGCTAGCAGTACAGATGGATTGGGAGGTGCTTTGGATCCAGAACCAACAAGATTCATGGATGGATTAGATGTGGGTGTGTGAGTATTTGCCTAGTATCAGGTAATGTTGGCCTTTATGTATCATTCTGTTTTATGTACCATTTTTTTTTTTTGAGTTAGAGTCTCACTCAGTTGCCCAGACTAGAGTGCAGTGGCCACTCCCGGCCACCGCAGCCTCAATCTGCTGGGCTCCGGCGATCCTTCCGCCTCAGCCTTCCAAGTAGCTGGAACTACAGGCGTGTGCTACCACGCCCGCCTAATTTTTTGATTTATTGTAGAGATGAGGTCTCACCAAGTTGCCCAGGTGGGCCTTAAACCCACGGGCTCAGGTAATTCACTCACCTCGGCCTCCCAAAGTGAGATTACAGGCTGAGCCACCAAGTCTGGCCTATGTGCCATTTTTTAACAAGAAATAGCTAAATTTTAAAAATTCATATTGAAAGAATGGATAATTTAATCTATTCACAATTACTGGGATCATTGATTCTAGTAATTTTACTTATTTTATTAATTTAATTATTTCATTAAATTTGTTTTGTAAATTAAATTTATTTTAAATATTTTGTTTTGTTTTTTTTTTGAGTTGGAGTCTCACTCTGTCACCCAGACTGGAGTGCAGTGACCGCTCCCGGCCACTGCAGCCTCGACCTGCTGGGCTCCGGCAATCCTTCTGCTTCAGCCTTCCAAGTAGCTGGAACTACAGGCATGCGCTACCACGCCCAGCTAATTTTTTATTTATTGTAGAGATGAGGTCTCGCCAAGTTGCCCAGGCGGGTCTTGAACCCACGGGCTCAGGCAATTCACTCACCTCAGCCTCCCAAAGCGCGGAATTACAGGCTGAGCCACCGAACCCCGCTGTGATATTTTTATTAATTTATTTTATTAGATATTTTATACTTAATTTATATTAGCCCCAAATTTATATTTTCTGGTTTCTGCTGTTGTTTTTCTGGTTGTTAGCTTTTTTTCTCATTCCTGACTTGCCGTATTTATCAAGTTTTCCTTTTTTTTGAGTTGGAGTCTCACTCTGTCGCCCAGACTGGAGTGCAGTGGCCGCTCCCGGCCACCGCAGCCTCGACCTGCTGGGCTCCGGCGATCCTTCCGCCTCAGCCTTCCGAGTAGCCGGAATTACAGGCGCGCGCTACCACGCCCGGCTGATTTTTTGATTTATTGTAGAGATGAGGTCTCGCCAAGTTGCCCAGGCGGGTCTCGAACTTGCGGGTTCAGGCAATAAACTCACCTCAGCTTCCCAAAGTGCTGGGATTACAGGCGGAGCCACCGAGCCCGGCTTCTCTTTCTTCCTGACAGGGTCTCTTTCTGTTGCTCAGGCCGGAGTGCGGCAGATGCAACCATAGCTCACTTGAACTCCTTGGGTCAGGTGTTCCACATACTTGGGACTACAGGCCCTGCAAATTTTGATTTTTATTTTGCAGAAACGGGGTCTTGCTATTTTGCCCAAGCTACCAAGTTTTATTTCTTATCTCCTACCTAATTTTCCTTTCCCCTTTTCAACACATTACTTGTAAAAGTGTCTGACATACAATCATTTTGCCCTTCCTTCCCACGTGGAGAATCAGGACATCTGCTCATGTCCTGAAATCAGCCCCTGAAAAGAAAAGCAGAGAAAACAGGAGGATGAGAACGAGAAGTCAGGTGTCCAAGGTCAGCCGCCTCCCCTAACCTGACCCCAGCCTCGCCCCAACACAGCCTCGGTTCCTTCTAAGGCCGACTCTCTGCCAGGCCCGGAGGTGACCAACAGCGGCAGGTTGCCAGGGCCGACTCCCGAGCCTTAGCGCTCCAGGACCAGCGGAGCCGCACCCTTGAGGAGTTCAGAGAAGACCCACTAGAGGGCACTGCAGCACTGCTTTGAAAAGACATCCACGCCTTTGCGTCCGCTCAATTAGCAAAGTGCTACCCTATTGAGCACCTGTTGAGCACAAAGCCCTGGGCTAGGGTCTGAGATGCAAAGGTCAGGGCACAGGTGCTGCCCACTGCCACACGGGGTGGCGGGGGGTGGGAGGGGCGTTCAGAGCCCGTGAAGGGGGGGTGAGGAGGTGGCACCCAGGCAGGGCGTGACTTTTTCTTCCCTCTGGGAACTTTGACTATAGGACACACACAACGCACACAACCCAAATACATACATCACATAAACAACACACATACACGCACACATCATACAAACAACACACAGACACCACACACGCATGTCCGCATCACATGAGCCCTGCAGACCTGGGGCTTGAGCACCTGTGAGGAGCCCACTGTGGGATTCCAGGGCCAACCTCAGAGAAGGCAGGTTAGGACTCCAGGAGAATGTGGAGCAGAGCAGCGGTGAGTTTACAACTTGAGAGAACAGCCCGCACGGCCCCTAGACAATCCACACATCATTAGAGTCACTGTAAAAGAGCCCTATTAAAATGTGCACATGTTAACCACATGTTACCCAAGGTTATATGGACTCATCGATCCCAACTAACACATTAACACAGATTTACTGAGTGCTGAGGTTGGGGTGGGGGATCTTCTGTCAGAGGGTCACAGGGGAGGAGGAGGCGAGCCAGCCCTGCGGGAGAGCTGACTGTGCGCAGGCGCCGTGCCTCCACTCTTGCCTCTCTGCTGTGGGCTAAGATGTTACCCCCATTTTATAGAGGACACCAAGGCTCAGAGAAGTGAAGTGGCTCACGCAGGGTCACGTGGCTGGTGGATAGAGGAGCCGGGATTTTAACTGTCTAAGAAACTCTATTTAGTTGGGGTGATATGAAACTAAAAAGACCCAATATAGCACAAGAAGATGAACAGCTTTGTTTTCTTCCTTCCTTTCTCTCTTTCTCTTTTCTCTCTCTCTCTCTTTCCCTGCCTCCCTCCCTTCCTTCCTCCGTCCTTTCCTTCCTGGACTCAACATGTTCAGACTGCATTCACAAGAGTCCCATTTGAGAAGAAAAGGTAGCCCCCTGTCCAGGCTGCCATTCCCTAATGTCTCTAAGTGGCCTTATGTCACCCAGAGACACAGCCTGTCACCTGAGCCTTCTGACCAGCAGACATTATGGGGCTGAAGGATCGATGGTGGGAAAACATGCCTGTGGGTTTGTGGCAAGCTCTGGGGGGAGACCCACAGTGAAATCCCAGAGGCTCTCTAGCAAGGTCATACCATCTGCAACAGAGAACTGTGTGCCAAAAAATAAAATTTTTAAATGTCCACAGGGCACCAAGTGACCCTGCAACCACAACTGCCCACCATGAGCTTGGTCTAGTAAGACCTACCAGGCAGTAAGGTCAGGCAGGCCCAGCGACACTCACTCCATTGTTAAGACGGAGGCTCAGGATTGAACATGAGCAGACCGGAAATCACATACCCATGACTGCATGGGTTCCTGTCCAACCGGCCACAGGAGGAAGGAAAAGCCTGAACCTGGGCTACAGATGGGTCGGCTTCCTATGTACCTGCAAACGGAAAGTGATGGCCTCCCTCAGGGGTGGCCTTGAAGAAACATGGGGAAAACCCTCCTATAAACAGGTAGAGTTTCAAATGGTACCTCTCATCATCCCCGCTGTGTGGAAAGAGAAGTGTCCTGAAGTTTAAATGCGTACAACTCACAGGCAGTGGTCAATGGCTTGGCTGGCTGGTCAGGGGCCTAGACGCGAAGGAGACGGATTGGAAGAGGCGGATCAAGAGGTCTGGGGTGGAGGGTGTGGATGGACATTTGGGGGTGGGCCAAAGTGTGAAGATCTCTGTGGCACATGTTAACTCCTGTCAGAGAGCGTCCATTATGAAGAGTCACTGAACGACCAAGTAGAAAAAATGACTCGGTCAACTGACATAATTGTCCAATGCCTTTGTCACTGGACACCCGGTGGTGCCATGAGGGGCACAGTGGCCACGGTGCAGAGATGGAGGTTACACAGCACCCAGCCGCTTGACTCCCCCTTACCAAGCCCCATCTAGGTACACCTAGGTACTTCCTTCCCTGAATGTCCAACCTGCTCAGGTGCCAGGGAGGCCAGAGAGCCTCCACGAGTCACCACGAGGGGGCGATGGCTAAACAGGTACATCCTTTGGCAGCAAGGAACTCACCTGTGGAGAAACTCACCTGTGGAGAAACTCCAACGGAATTAAGAGGGTATACTTCTCTTTCCCTCATTACAGAGCGGAGCCAAGGAAACTTCAGGAACTGGTAGAGAGGGAGAGAGAATCCAATTCTATCTAGAATGCCCAAAAGTAGGTTAAAGAGCTTGACTAATGTTGAATTGAGTAGGTGGAAGCAAAGGTATTTTCTATTTTCTTTTTTGTTTAAGAATACATTTAATAGCCGGACTCGGTGGCTCAGCCTGTAATCCCAGCACTTTGGGAGGCTGAGGTGAGTGGATTGCCTGAGCCCACGGGTTCGAGACCCGCCTGGGCAGCGAGACCTCATCTCTACAATAAATAAAAAAAAAATCAGCCAGGCGTGGTAGCGCATACCTGTAATTCCGGTTACTTGGAAGGCTGAGGCAGAAGGATCGCCAGAGCACAGCAGGTCGAGGCTGCGGTAGCCGGGAGTGGCCACTGCACTCCAGTCCGGGCGACAGAGTGAGACTCCAACTCAAAAAAAAAAAAAAAGAATACACTTAATATTGTATTGTGATTTTAAAGTTTTCAAATCATCCTCAGGTAGATTTGTGTGTGTGTGTGTATGGTCTTGCGAAGTCATCATGGTCTTATCAACAGACAGGCTCAGAGACTTTAGCTGACTTGTTTCAGTTCCCACAGCTCAGCTGGTCAGAGATGCTAGACCTAAACACAAGACCTTCCAAGTCAAATAACTTGGATTTACATTCAGTCTTGCCACCACTGGGTTTTGGGTCCTCAGGCTTTCTTTGTGGTTCAGTTTCCATCTAACAGAGGGAGAATAGGTGAGCTTAGTCGTTGATTTTTTTTTTTTTCTTTTAGTTGGAGTTTCACTCTGTCACCCAGACTGGAGTGCAGTGGCCGCTTCCGGCCACTGCAGCCTTGACCTGCTGGGCTCCGGCGATCCTTCTGCCTCAGCCTTCCAAGTAGCTAGAACTACAGGTGCGTGTTTCCACATCCGGCTAATTTGTTTGTGTTTTTTTTTGTATTGTAGAGATGAGGTCTCGCCAAGTTGCCCAGGCGGGTCTCGAACCTGCAGGCTCAGACAATCCACTCACCTCAGCCTCCCAAAGCGCAGGATTACAGGCTGAGCCACCAAACCCGGCTTAGTCGTTGATTTTTAAGCTTTTTTTAAGTTGGGGTCTCACTCTGATGCCCAGGCTGGGGTGTGGTGGCATGATCACAGCTCTGCTGCCTTGACCTCCTGGGCTCATGCAATCTTTACACCTTAGCCGCCCAAGTAGCTGGGACTACAGTGTGCACCTCCATGCCTGGCTCATCTTTTTTATCTTTTGTAGAGATAGTCTCATTGTGTTCCCTAGGCTGATCTCCAACTTCTTGGCTCAAGCAGTCCTCCTGCCTCGGCCTCCCAAAGTGCTGGGATTACAGGCATGAGACACCGCACCTGGCCTGATATTTAAGCTTTGAACAAGTACCTACACCTGTGTTGCCAGTGGTGCTGGAGCCAGCATGCACCAGGCTCCCCGCTTCCTTCCCCAGAGCCCCTTGTTGAGCATTCACAGTACACCACTGCATGCAGCCCAAGATGCAGCTCTCAGCCCTCACCTTGAGTGCCCAAAGTTATACTTATTTTTGAAACAAGAAATAGAAGTATAGTGTGCGACATTTTAAAAACTATCCCTGTCTTGCCCCCTGAATCATTTCCCCTCCCAGGAGACCGCTGTTGTCACCAGTTCCTTGCATGGTCACGTATCCCTAACAGAGGAGCCCTGCTGGGCCAGGTGGTTCCCTGTGCAGACCACAAGGCCTTCCAGAATATGTCAGATTCAGGTTCATCGAATGCTATGGAACCCTTCTATGTGCCAGTCTCTCTCACAGATATTGTCTCTTTTGGTTCTAAAAAAACCAAACAAAAATACTTGTAAGGTAGCATTAAGACCCTTAGTTTGGCTAAGGCCACCCAACAAGACAGTGACACCATCCAGGCCCGACCCGGTTCCAGGTCCTGTGCTTCCTTTGCCTGAACCACTGCTCCGAAGTCATGCGAGAAATCTGCCCACGCACTCCCTGCATTCCCAATCACAAGCAGCCGCAGTCCTGTCGGAGTCACTGCAGCTCTTATTCAAAAATAAGTATAACTTTGGGCACTTGATGGAGTGAGTGTCTCTGGGCCTGCTTCATGATCACCATTCTGTGCTGCGTGTGTAACTGTGGTGTCTGTGAATAGGCATGCCCCTGCATGGCTTTACTTTGTAAGGAGACTGTGAGCTTCCTCAGAGAGAGCCTTGTGACACCTCCAGTCGGCCCTCCAGCATGAAAAGCTAAGGTCCCAGAGGCCTCAGCTCGGGGATGGGGGGGCACCCATTTCCTTCATGGCACCTTCCCTCAGTGACAGGCAGAGAGAGGCTCAGGCGGTTGGAACCAAGGCCACGTTCCACCCCACCCCACAATCACTTTGACCCTGTTTTCCATGGAATCTCTTTCTCTGCCCAGAGAGGCTGCCACACTCCAGGTGGGGACACCAGAGGCCATGGGACCCAAATGTAGGGCGTTGCCCTAAAGCCAAGCTCTCATCCAGTGTCTGGCTGTTCTCAGCTCCACGAAGTGCCTACAAGAGCACCAGAAAGATCCGCGGCTCCTTATACCCGGAAACTGCCTCCCACTTTGGCCACCTCTGAGTGAGAGCTCAGTGTCCTGTGCATCCCGAATCTGAAGGATGGCCATCAGGGGAGTCAACAGCCCATGTGGCACACCTCTGCTCCACAGAGGAACTGGTGCTGTGCTCCTGGGGATGGGGGTTGGGCTCTGGAGAGGAACTGTTCGCTTATTTATTGTTTTTATTTTTATTTTGAGTCAAAGTCTTACTCTGTAGTCCAGACTAGAGTGCAGTGGCACAATCACAGCTAACTGCAGCCTTGAACTCTTGGACTCAGGTGAGCCGCCCTCCTCAGTCTCCCAAGTAGCTGAGACTACAGGTGCATGCCACCACACCCAGCTAATTATTTATATTTTTGTAGAGATGGGGTCTCACTAGGTTGCTCAGACTGGTCT
Source organism: Cephalopachus bancanus (assembly GCA_027257055.1). Taxonomy (NCBI): domain Eukaryota; kingdom Metazoa; phylum Chordata; class Mammalia; order Primates; family Tarsiidae; genus Cephalopachus; species Cephalopachus bancanus. The sequence goes on along the minus strand of JAPVLO010000098.1, from coordinate 1,468,914 downwards.
CAAACTCCTAGCCTCAAACGATCCTCCCACGGGGGCCTCTCAAAGGGCTGGGATTATAGGCGTAAGCCATCACATCCAGCCTAGAACTGCTCATTTAAACAGGTGGGACCTGTTGGAAGCTAACCTCTCCTCTCTGAGTTCAAGGTTCCACAGGGTTGTGGCTGGAATGAGACAGGCAGGGAAGGCTGTGTCTGGGGAGAGGTCCTGGGAGAAGGTGTGGGAGGAAGGAAGAAAGAAAAGGGAAAAGGGAGGGCTCCCAACACCGGCAGGGAGGGCTTTGCAAGAAAGAACAGACAAGTGTCAGAGAATGGAAACTCTACAACAGATTTCCCGGTGGGTCTCCCCTTACCAAAAGGTTGTCAGTCAATCAACCTAATGTCCTTTCCAAACTCAGCTTTCAAGAAAAGCTAGATTTTAACTATACTAATTAGATTTCTAGCCTATTCCTTTTTCTTTTTTTTTAACCTGAGAAACTAAGTGAATTTTAGGATTTTGAACCTAGCTACCTGAGTGGAATCCCCACCCTATCTCCAGCCCTCTCAAACAAAGAATCTAAGATATAAATGATGTTAATGAGATTTTGTAAACTATTTTGTTGGAGGTATTTTCTGCTAGGCACATTGGCTCACACCTGTAATCCCAGCACTTTGGGAGGCCGAGGCAGGAGGATTGCCTGAGTCCAGGAGTTCGAGACCAGCCTGGGCAACATAGTAAAAACTTGCCTCTACAAAAAATAAAAAATTAGTTGGATGTTGTGGTGCATGCCTGTAGTTCCAGCTACTTGGGAGGTTGAGGCAGAAGGACCACCTGAACCCAGGAGGCCAAGGCTGCAGTGAGCAGTGATCATGTCACTGCACTACAGTTGGGGCGACAGAGTGAGACCCCCGACTCAAAAAAAAAAAAAAGCAGCACACCATTTAACCTCCCAGAGCCTGAGCTCATTTCCTCATTTGTACAATAGAGATATTAACATTCTCTACCCCATAGGTTTGCTGCAAGGATTAAATGAGACGAAGTCTGTAAAGTGCTGAGCACAGTGTAAGCTAAGCATTCAGCAAATGTTAACTATGATTTTCTAACAGCCAAATCACTTCAAAAGCTGGGGTCCAATTTGTCAGCTTGCAGTTCCATCCCTTTCTGCAACTTGGCTTTAATGACTGCTAATTTTCAAGCTAAATTTTCACTTACTGAAGCATTTATCATAGCCTCTCTTTGAGAGCAAACTCGCCTCATAAATAAAAGAATGTGATTCAATTTATAAAATTTCTATTTTTGTTCAGCTGTATTTAGAACTAGCTTTCTCCACCGGCCAAGGAATTGGACTAGATAAGCTGTGAGATCCTTTTCCAGTGAAAAAATTCTGTTTCTGTGTTGCATAAGATGGGGAGCTTGTGTCTGTCAACTCAAGTATCTTCGGGGCTCAAACATCAACAACATCAGATTAATATTTTATAGAGAATAATTTGCAAACGGAGCTGAACCAAAACACTTAATATCCGGTGATGAATGGCTTGTCAAGGATGAGGTCATTTGTATGCAGCACATAAATCAGAGAGGAAACAGACTTTTTCAGCCTAGTTTAGCGAACTTTACAAAATAAAGAATTAATCCAGAGGAAGCAATCCATGACACTGGGAGGAAAAAACTTTAAGATGCTGAGCAGTGTGTTATTTTCAGAGCCCCAGTTGGTATAAAATCTATGTCTTTAGCAATATGAAAATGGTTAAGTAAAATCTGGCTCATCCAAATATTTGGAAGACTATGCAATCTTTACATGGCCGCAGCGTAGAATAGTGGTTACAACCATCTGCTCTGGAGTTAGGCTGCCTGAGTTAAAACCCAGGCTTTACCTCTTACAACTCAATTTCTCTAGCCTCAGTTCCCTCTCTTTCAAAATGGGATTAAACTAGTATAGACTTCGAAAAGTTGTTAAATGTAACGTTCTTAGACTAGTCGCTGGCATAGTTAATCCATACCAGCTTATGTGAGTCTTTAATAACAGAGTGACCGAAACTGCTAACCTTCTCAAATCCTTCTCTGTTTTCCTAGGATCCCTAGCTAGATCACAGTTCCCAGCCTCCCTTTCAGTTAGGTGTGAGCATATGACTAGATTCAAGCCAACAGAATGGAGCAAAAGTGACATAAAAACCTTCCATCGCTAAGCTGCAACCTCCCTGCTTGTTTGATGCAGACAAATATGGTGACTTTGGAAGCAAAGTTTTGGAGACGTGGAGGCCAGGACGGAGTCTTCAATCCCTGTCAGAGGAGAGCTGCTGGTGGGTCCTGACACTTTCAGGGCTTCGTGCTAATGAGGAACATTTTTGTGCTAAGGCAGTGGGATTTGGGGATTTACCAATTACAGCAGCAAACATTAACTGCTGCACAAAGGAATTTTATGTTAAGTGAAGAAAATAAAGGATATTTAAATGATGCCAGAGATGGTGAGTTGTTTCCTCTCTATTCATTCTTCCTTTCGTCTCTTCAATTGAGGAACACTTATGTACAGTGAAATGCAAAGATCTTAAGCGTACGTAGAGCACAAGAGGTTCTGATGAATTGTACCTACGTAACCAACACACTAAGCAAAATGTAGACTGTTTCCATCATCCCAGAAGAGTCCCTTGTGCTCAACCCCTGTAGGCTATCATCAATCCAAATTGTCACCTTAAATTGGTTTTGCCCCTTTGTGAACATCATATGAGGGGAATAATACATCATTTAATATATCGTTGAGATTCATGCATGTTGTTACACCAATCGGTAGTTTGTTGTTCTTTTTAATTGCTAAATAGTATTCCATTGTATGAATAAGCCACAATTTGTTTACTCATTCTCCTGTTGATAGACATTTGGGTTACTTCTAGTTTTTATTATAGTGAAAAAAAGGGTTACAAATGTTCATATACAACTATTCTTGTAGATTTTTCATTTCTCTTGGGTAGATAAATATCTAAGCCAGGCTCGGTGGCTCAGCCTGTAATCCCGCACTTTGGGAGGCTGAGGTGAGTGCATTGCCTGAGCCCGTGGGTTCGAGACCCGCCTGGGCAACTTGGTGAGACCTCATCTCTACAATAAGTCAAAAACTAGCCAGGTGTGGTAGTGCGCGCCTGTAGTTCCGGCTACTTGGAAGGCTGAGGCGGAAGGAGGCCAGCAGGTCAAGGCTGGGTGACAGAGTGAGACTCCAACTAAAAATAAATAAATAAATAAATAAATATCTAGAAGAATAATTGTGGTTATATTAGTTTTCTACTGTTGGTGCAACAACTAACTTACCATAAACGTAGTGCCTTTAAAACAGCACAAACTTGTTATCTTACTTCTGGAGGTCAGAAGTCCAGCACAGTTCTCACTGGGCTTAAAGCAAAATGTCACCAGGGCTGTGGTTCTTTCTGGAGGGTCTAGGAATTAATCCATTCCTTTGCCTTTTTCAGCTTCTAGAGGTTGTATGTCTTCCTTGGGGCGTGGCCTCTTCCTTCCTCTTCAATTCCAACAGGTGGAACCCTTTTCACCACGCACGACTCTGACCTGTTCTTCTGCCCCCTCCTCCACTTTTAGAGATACTTTCAAGTACCTTGAGCCCACCTGTATAATCCAGGGTAATTTCCCAATTTGAAAGTCCTTAGGCCAGATGTGTAGCTCATGCCTATAATCCCAGCACTTTGGGAGGCAGAGGTGAGATAATTGCCTGAGCCCACAGGTTTGAGACCAGCCTGGGCAACTTGGTGAGTCCTCATCTCTACAATAAATTCCCCTTAAGATTAGTCAGGCATGGTGGCACACACCTGTAGTTCTAGGTAGTTGGAAGGCTGAGGTGGAAGGATCGCCCGAGCCCAGCAGGTCAAGGCTGCAGTGGCCATGAGGATGCCACTGCACTCCAGCCTGGGTGACAGAGTGAGACTCCAACTCAAAAAAACAACAACAAAAAAAGAAAGTCCTTAATTTAATCACACTTGCAAAATCCCTTTTGCCACATAATGTAATGTAGTCACAGGTTCCAGGGATTAGGATGGGGACATCTTTGGGGGATTATTATTCTGCCTATCACATTGGATCATAAACTAGGTGCATGTTTATATAAGAAACTGCAGGAAAAAAAAATTTCCAAAGTGGTTGTACCATTTTACAGGCACTAGCAATTATATATGAGAGCTCCAGTTGTGCCGTATCCCTGCCAACATTGAAAATTTTCAGTCTTTTAAGTTTTAACCATCCTAATGGATGTGAGGTGATGTCTTTTTTTGAGTCAGAGTCTTACTCTATTGCTCAGGCTGGAGTGCAGTGGCATGCTCATGGCCATCGCAGCCTTGACCGGCTTGGCTCAGGTGATTCTTCTGTCTCAGCCTTCCAAGTAGCTGGAACCACAAGTTCATGCCACCACACTGGGCTGATTTTTTTGACTTATTGTGGAGATGAGGTCTCATCATGTTACCCAGGCTGGCCTCGAACCCCTGGACTCAGGCAATCCTCTTCCCTCGGCCTCCCAAAGTGCTGGGATTACAGGTATGAGCCACCATGCCCAGCCGGTGTGATGTCTTATTGTGGATTTATTTATTTACTTGTTTGTGTGTTTATTTATTGTTTTAGTTAGATTCAGAGTCTTGCTCTGTCCCCCAGGCTGGAGTGCAACGATGCAATCATAGCTCTGCAGCCTCCAACTCCTGGAGTTAAGTGATCCTCTTGCCTCAACCTCCCAAGTAGCTAGAACTACAGACACATGCCACCTCACATGGCTTTTGTTTTGTTTTGTTTTGTTTTTTGGGTTTTTTGAGTTGGAGTCTCACTCTATCGCCCAGACTGGAGTGCAGTGGCCGCTCCCGGTCACCGCAGCCTCGCCTGCTGTGTGTCGGCGATCCTTCTGCCTCAGCCTTCCAAGTAGCTGGAACTACTTGAGGTCTCGCCTGCCCAGGCGGGTCTCCAATCTGCGGGCTCTGGCAATCCACTCACCTCAGCCTCCCAAAGGCGCGGGATTACAGGCTGAGCCACTGAGCCCGGCGCTTTTTTTTTTTTTTTTAAAGTAGAGATGAGGTCTCACTAAGTTGCCCAGGCTGGTCTTGAATTCCTGGCCTCAAACAATTCTCCTGCCTCAGCTTCCCAAAGTGCTGGGATTACAGGTGTGAGCCACCACACCCAGTCTTATTGTGGCTTTGAATTGTATTATAATGGTGATTTAAAATGTTGATTACTTTCCATGTGCTTATTGGTCATTCGAGTATCTTGTTTTGTGAAGTTTCTCTTCAAGACTTTTACTTACTTTTCATTGGGTGTTTGTCTTGTTATTAATGATGCATAAGTTCTTTATATATTTTAGGTACAAGTGCTTGTTCATATATATAGCAAATATTTTTCCCAGTCTTTCTTTCCTTTTAGACAGAGTTTCACTCTGTCAGCCAGGCTGAAGTGTACTGGCATGAACACAGCTCATCACAGCCTTGAACACCTGGGCTCAAGCGATCCTCCTGCCTCAGCCTCCCAAGTAGCTGGGACTACACCCAGCTAATTTTTTCATGTTTTATAGAGCCAGGGTCTCACTTTGTTGCCCAGGCTGGTCTCAAAGTCCTGGCCTCAAATGATTCTCCTGCCTCAGCTTCCCAAAGTGCTGGGACTACAGGCGTGAGCCCCTGCACCTGACCTTCATTTTCTTAATAATGTCTTTTGATGAGCAGATATTTTTTAAAATGTGGTAAAGTCAACTTGTTATTATTTTCCTTTTATGATTTATGCTTCTCTAATAATCTTTGCCTATCCCTGTGTCACCATGACAGATTGCAATTTGCAAATGTGGCTGCAACACTATTTCCTATCCGGGCATTCTTCTGCAATGTGACCTTGCCTCTCCTTCCATTTTCCGTCAGTGTTTGATAGAATTCACTGATGAGACCATCGGAGTATGGAGTTTTCTTTGTGGGAAGTTTTCTCAAAATTAGCATTACAAATCCAATTTATACAATGAGAATAAAGATATTTTAATTTGCTATTTCTTCTTGAGTCGGCTTTGATAAGTTGTGTTTTTCAAGGAATGTCTTCATTTCATTAAAGTTGTTGAATTTATTGGCATAACATTGTTCATAATCGTCTTTTATACTTTCAAGGCTGATGGATCACTACTAAGTTGCCCAGGCTGGTCTTGAATTCCTCTTTTGTTCCTGAAGTTATAACCCATATTCTTTATTTATTTATTTATTTTGAGTTGGAGTCTCACTCTGTCACCCAGACTGGAGTGCAGTGACCGCTCCCAGCCACCACAGCTCGACCTGCTGGGCTCCGGCGATCCTTCCGCCTCAGCCTTCCAAGTAGCTGGAACTACAGGTGCGCGCTACCATGCCCAGCTAATTTTTTTTTATTATTATTATTGTAGAGATGAGGTCTCACCAAGTTGCCCAGGCGGGTCTCGAACCCACGGGCTCAGGCAATCCACTCACCTCAGCCTCCCAAAGCACGGGATTACAGGCTGAGCCACCGAGCCCGGCTATAACCCATATTCTCGCTCTTCTTTTTTTTAAAATTTGATCAGTCTTATAAAAGGTTTATCACTTTCTTTTTTTTTTGAATAACAAAAAATATTTTACTAAAACATAAGATTTACAGAAGATTCCAGACAAGACATATCAAATGGTCACAAGCATTTTTTTTTTAAAGGGGGAATCTATACTTGACAGCAAAGTCACAGTGTTATTAATGGGGCTGTGATGTTTGTTTAATGTTCCTATTTTGATACAAACAATCAAGCTTCTTCATCTATAGCATCTAAATAAAGTTAGACTTGGCTAAAGAGCATATTCTAAAGAACTGGTTAGCTGCTTTTAACCAATGCAATTAGATCACCATAAAAAGTAGGAAAAGAGACCATAAAATTAAACTACCTCCCCCCTCAAAGAAATAAAGTAAAGAAAACACCCACCCCCCTGCAGCTAACTCTGACAACTGCCTTCATTCCCAGTACTTTATAGTTAAACCATGACAGGTCAATGAACAAAACGCAGAGGCCACTGGTTTTACACACTTTGCAACAATCCAAATTACAATACTAGCCTCTGCTCATGCTTATGACAGTGACTCAGGACAAGACAGAGATTTGCTAATGTGCATTTTAATCACCAAAGGACTGAGGATGTCTGGGCTTTTGTTAGGAATGTTTCTAAACATATTAAACGCATACAGTCGTCTTGGCAAAACGGAAGTGGCCAACACTTGATGATCAGATCAACTTAGGTGTTATTCATGGCCTGTAGCCTAGTCCCTGTTCCAGCACTTCTACGATTTGGGCTTCTTGGTCTACCACTGCTCCCTTACATCATCTGCTATTGGGTCATCTGGGTTGGGAGCACTCAACAAAGCCTGGCTGGATCTGTGTGGATCTGCAGTGCTGGGGACCACTTACCTTTCAAAATATCTAAACATATTCTTCCCAACTTGTCTGCATTAGGATGATAGATTTTGGTCATGAAATGTTTGCAGGGGCTGCCATTGGGTATTCTTCTGGAAGGAATAGTTCAAGTTGAAAATAATGGGCGTGCAGGGCACAGCAGTTCACGCCTGTAATCCCAGCACTTTGGGAGGCGGAGGCGAGAGGACTGCCTGAGCCCACAGCTTCAAGACCAGCCTGGGCTAAGTTTAGCGAGACTGCATCTCTACAATAAAATTTAAAAATCAGCTGGGCGCGGTGGCGCAAGCCTGTGATTCCAGCAATTTGGAAGGTTGAGGGCGGAAGGATCACCTGAGCCTATAAGGTCAAGGCTGCGGTGGTTGTGAGCATGCCACTGCACTCCAGCCTGGGCGCGGGCGACACAGTGAGACTCCTACTAAAAAAAAAAAAGAAAGAAAGGAAAGAAAGAAAGAAAATAGCAGGCGTTGCTCTCATCTGTTTCTGCTTTAATGCCAAGAACCGGTTCCTTCAGCAAACGCTGGATTTCCTTGATGATGCTTGCAGGGCGGCGGGGCCATCTTGTCAGGTCCCGACTTCCGGCCTCTGCTTGCATCTGCGGTTTATCACTTTCATCAGTCTTTTTGCAGAACCAACTTTTGGCTTTGTTCATTTCCTCTGTGATTTAGCTACTATCTATATCACTGATCTATGCCCTTATCTTTATTATTTCTTGTTTCTTGGTTTTTTTTTTGAATTCGAGTCTCACTCTGTCGCCCAGACTGGAGTGCAGTGCCCGCTCCCGGCCACTGCAGCCTCAAGCTGCTGGACTCCGGCAATCCTTCCACCTCAGCCTTCCAAGTAGCCGGAATTACTGGCACGCGCTACCATGCCTGGCTGATTTTTTAATTTATTGTAGAGATGAGGTCTCGCTTCCCAGGCGGGTCTCGAACCCGCGGGCTCAGGCAATCCACTCACCTCAGCCTCCCAAAGGCGCGGGATTACAGGCTGAGCCACCGAGCCTGGCTCTATTTCTTGTTTCTTAATGTGGAAACTTTTAGGTGATTTGCTTTAAACTCGTTTCTTTTTTGAATAAGCATTTAAACCTACAAACTTTCCCTCTGTCTGCTGCTTAACTTTTCCTCACAGATGTTGCTGTTTTATATTTTAACTTTCATTCAGCTTTAAGTATTTTCTAAAAGTTCTCTTGTGATTTCTTATTTGATCCATAATTTGTTTAGAAACACCGTGTTTAATTTCCAAATATTTAGCGATTTTCTGACTATCTTATTGTTTCTGATTTCTAATTTAATTTTATTGTCGTCAGAGAACATAGCCTGTGAAATTTCAGTCTTCTGAAATGTGTTGAGACATACCATGTTCCAGCATATGGTCTGTCCTATAAACAGTCAGTACGCACCAGAAATGAATGTGCAGTTGTTGAATATATTGTTCCATAAATGTCAATTAGGCCATATTGGTAGTGTTGTTCAAATCTATATCCATACTGATTTTTTTTTTTGGTCTAGTTAGTCTATCAATTACTAAGAGAAGGATGTTAAAATCTCCAATTATTGTTGTGGATTTGTCTATATCTCCCTTCAGTTTTGTCAATTTTTGCTTCATATATTTTGAAGTTTCATGAATTGGTGTGTGTGTGTGTGTGTACATATATATATATGGAATGTTTACATCTTCCTGATAAATTGACCCTTTTATCATTATGATATTTTCCTTATAATCCCTGCTACTTTGATGTTAATGTAAGTACACTGGCTTTTTAAAAAATCATTTTTATGCTTAATGTATACATGACATATCTTTTCCTTTTAACTGAAATATTTAGTCTCATGCATTTAATGTAATATATTGCATGGTTAGATTTAAATTTACCATCTTGTTATGTGTTCTCTTTCTGTCTCATCCTTTTTTTGTTGTTCTTTGTTCCTGTTTTCCTGCCTTCTTTTGTGTTAGTGAAATATTTTTATTATTTCTTTTTTGATTCTCCTTGGTATAGTTGTTGGTTGCTGTTGGAATTATAGTATGCAATCATAAATGATCACAGTCTTCCTGTAGCTAAACTTGTACTACTTCATATAAAATGTAGGTACCTTACAACAGTATCATTTTATTTATCCTTTATATCTTTTATGCTGTTTTGTCATATATTTTGTGTCTACATTCTTGATAATCTTCACAATACAATGTTATTTTGCTTTAAACAGATTAAAAGATCGCTTTAAATAATCTTTTTGAAAATTAGTATAAAAAGATGTCTTTTATGCTTACACACATGTTTATCATTTCCAGTCTTTCATTCCTTCCTGTAGATCTGAGTTTACATCTATTTTATCTTTTTTTATACTGCAGTTGTTTTTGTTTTGTTTTGTTTTGTTTTATTTTTCAGTTGGAGTCTCGCTCTGTCGCCCAGACTGGAGTGCAGTGGCCGCTCCCGGCCACCGCAGCCTCTACCTGCTGGGCTCTGGCGATCCTTCTGCCTCAGCCTTCCAAGTAGCCGGAATTACAGGCATGCACTACCACGCCCGGCTGATTTTTTTTATTTATTTATTGTAGAGATGAGGTCTCACTGCCCAGGCGAGTCTCGAACCCGCGGGCTCAGGCAATCCACTCACCTCAGCCTCCCAAAGGCGCAGGATTACAGGCTGAGCCACCAAGCCCGGCTAGTTGTTTTTTTTTGTTGTTGTTTTATTTGTTTTGATTTTTTGAGTTAGGGTCTCACTCTGTTGCCCAGGCTGGAGCGCAGTGGCAGGATCACAGCTCACCACACCTCATACTCCTGGTATCAGGCAATCTTGCCTCAGCCTTCTGAGTAGCTGGGACTACAGGTACATGCCACCATGCCCAGCTAATTTTTTAACTTTTTCGTAGAGATAAGGTGTCACGGTGATGTCTAGCTGGTTTCAAACTCCTGAGTTCAAGCAATCCTCCTGCTTCAGCCTCCCAAAGTGATGGAATTACCAGTGTGAGCCATAGCACCTGGCCTATACTGCAGTTTTCTTGGCAATGAATTATTTCAACTATCATTTATTTTAAAATGTCTTTAACTTACCCTCATTTTTGAGGAATATTTTCACAGAACAGAAAATCATGGGTTGTAAGTTTTTATTCTTTTGGCAATTTAAGACTTTTTTTCCATTGTCTTCTGGCCTTCCTTGTTTTTCATGAGAAGTCAGCCATCATTCATATTATTGCTCATTTATAATGTGTCTTTTATCTGCAACCTTTCAGATTTTCCCTTTATATTTGACTTTCAGCAGTTTGACTATATAAGTCTAAGTATGTTTTCTTCTTCTTCATCCTGTATGTTCACTGAACTTCTTGGATTTGTATGTTGATGTTTTCACTACATTTTGGGAAAATTTGGTCATCATTCCTTCAAATACTTTTTTTTCTGCCTTATTCTCATCTCTTTCTTTTTGAGATCTCTGCTTTAAATATGTTAATTATGGAAAATAGATTTTCATGGACAACTAGCAATCATAGTCATAACATTCCAACCAGCAGAAAAATAAAACAAAGAGAAATAGAGGCACACACCTCTGCTTCTGTTAATATTGTATTGGACAGTATCCTGGAAAGCTGTGTATTAAAAAAAAATCTCTAACTAAAGAAAGAAGGGGAAGGGACTTCTGATTATAGCTCCAAGGGAGTAACTGATACCAGATTACCACCACCACAAACAACTATAAAACCAGACAAAACACGAGACAACTGTTCTCAGGCATTAGACAACAGGTTGTACCAGACTGTGACTCTTGAGAGAAAGAAAACACATGAGGTAAATTCCACACTGGCCCTGGCTTTCTTCCTGCGGACACTTTCTAAGTCACAGCAAAGGGAGATGGAGCTTACACGGACATAGCATTTTCACTTTGGAGGCAAAGCAACTCCATCTTGGATGCTAATCTGCCATGTTGGCTTTTGGTTAACCCCAGTTCTGGGAAGACTGCTAAGATTTCCAGTTCATCTATTGTTCCTGTGCAAGAATGTGTACTTACTATAACTCCTGTCCTTAGGTCAAAACAACCTTGATGTTATTGTGCCTGAGTTGTCCCGCATATTTCTTCTGAATCATGTGTACTCTCTCCCTCTGGCAAATAAGCCCTGGATCTGGGGAGTAACAGCACGGGGATCCACCATCTTGTCTCATCACTGTTCGGAACAGAGACACGGCTTCTGTTCATAAATCCCTATTAAACGTCTCTTGCTAAGAAACTGGATTTTCCAGCCTCTTTCTTCAGCCTCTCAGCCTCCTTGGACTTTGGGGGCAGGTTTGCTTAGACCTACCCACCATAGAACCTTTACTGTGCTAAAGAGGCAGGAATTGGCCGCACAGTAGCTCGGCTTGCAATCCCAGCACTTTGAGAGGTTGAGGCGAGAGGTTTGCCTGAGTCCAGGGTTCTACACCAGCCTGGGCAACTTGGTGATACCTTGTCTCTACAATAAATCATAAAAACTAGCCAAGCGTGGTAGCGTGCATCTGTAGTTCCAGCTGCTTGGAAGGCTGAGGCGGAAGGATCACCTGAGCCCAGCAGGTGGAGGCTGCAGTGGCTGTGAGCGTGTTACTACACTCCAGTCTGGGCAACAAAGAGTAAGACTCCAACTAAAAAAAAAAAAAAAAGAGCCGGGCGTGGTGGCTCAAGTCTGTAATCCCAGCACTTTGGGAGGCGAAGGAGAGAGGATTGTCTGAGTCTGGGAGTTCGAGACCAGCCCGGGCAACTTAGTGAGACCTCATCTCTACAATAAATAAAAAAATTAACAGGGCGTGGTGGCTCGTGCCTGTAGTTCCAGCTACTTGGAAGGTTAAGGCAGAAGGATCACCTGAGCCCAGCAGGTCGAGGCTGTGGTGGCCGTGAACTTGCCACTGCACTCCAGCCTAGATGATAAAGAGTGAAACTCCAACTCAAAAAAAAAAAAAAAAAGAGGCAGGAATTAGAGTTCAGGAATACTGGATTGGCTGGAATTTGTAGGGGAATGTAACAGGAGAAACTGCATGAGAGTGAGGGGGCTTGAATTCTACACAAGGGCTCTCCCGCAGCCATTGGCCAACAACCTGGCGGAGCATGTGCCAGCAAGATACAGCAAGGCCTTGAAGAAGGCTGCTGTGGGGCTGAGAGCTGAATGGAATTTCAGAAGCTGTATCGTGTTGGGAGATATGGGAGTTCCAGCTGATTCATAGTTAGGAGTAAGGATCATGCCCTATCTAGATTAAGGACAGATTCCTAGGACTAAGGACAAAACCAAAATTAATGAAGCTTGAGGCATCAATAAGATCCATTGACAATCTAACTGCCTACCAGAACAAAAGGGGCAGAGACAAAGCCAGCAAATTAAAGAACAGAGTTTTCTAGTGTAAAAACCATATCTAGAGAAGAACTGTGACTATGCTTGCTTGCACATGGCACCAACAGGAAACAAATGGACTAGAAACCCACTAACCTTGGAGGGAATTTCACTGCCAAAGAAACCACGAATATGGCCTGCAAAAGGCTGAAATTGTTTTGATTCCTAAAGTAACTCCTAGATCTTTCCAAACAGCACCAGAGGAAACCTGTGACTATGAAATTGATGAACCCTCCTGCAAAAAGACATACTCCCCAGTACCCACCTGGGTTTGGCCAGGAGGGAAAACTGACAAGATAAGGAACAATCTACCCCAAAACAAGCCTGTCCTCAGTGGGGCCAGTGGACAGGGAACTTGCTTCCAGAGAGTAAAGCCCATGGCTACTCCCCGCCAGGGAAGGAAGGGAGTCTGTAGGATTTAATTATTGCTATGAACTAGCAACTAACATGTTTTCCATTCTTTCCTTTCTGAATGGAAGTTATTGGTTCTCCTGTTCCTTCTCCCCCAATTATACTGGGTTATGTATGTGATGGGCAGTAGGAGAGGTAATTTTTATTTTTGTTTTTGGTCACCAGACATAGAATTGCATCAGGACCTTTGGGAGAGGACCCAGAGATCTGAACTTGGAGCTAGATGCCATAACTCTAGACCTGTCTTCCTTGGGGAGGAGGGCAAGAGTGCCTTGCGGGTGAGGCAGATGGATACTTGGGTGGCTGCCCAGCTGAAGACTTTCTCAGCCTCCCTTACAGCTGGGTGTAGCAATGTGACCCAGTTCTAGACAATAGAATGTGAGGATACGTGATGTACATGACTTCCAGGTTGTGCCCTTCAATGGAATGGGGACCGGTTTGCCTTTATGTATCGTTTTCCGTCTTCCCACCAACTGGAATCCAAACATGATGACAGGAGCTAGAGCAGACATCTTAGACCATGAGCTAGAGGCCCATGGTGAGAAGAGCAGATAGAAGGACTTTGATCCCTGACCCCATCAAGCTGCCATAACTGGTGTGCATTGCCCACCTGGACTTTTATCTAAAAAAGAATCCAGCTTCTATTCTTTAAGCCACTATATTTAAGACCTTTGGTTACAGCTACCCTGCTCACTATCCCAACTCATACTCTTTCTGCTGCTAATTTCCTGAGATAGCATTTGGATGTGGGAGATGGGTCTAAGATGGTCTTGTGGGGAAGTTGAAGGAGGGAGCCCAAGCTCTTGAGCACAGGTCTTTGAGCTGCCTGATAGTCCCTCTGATTTCCGAAGTCATGTTTCTTGTTGGCCTGGTCACAGGGCATGAGTCTTGCTGAAACGTGTTGCTTACATCTATAGCTGAGAAACTCTTTCTCAGCTGCCTCGGAGTCCAGTGATCCTCTTAATTCACTTGTCTCCACTTCAGTTCTACAGGTGTTCTGATCCCGCCTGAGGAACTCCCATCAGGCCTCAGCCTGAGAGACCACCCAGCCCTCACCTACAGGGTCACCTCCTCTTACATAAGCTCTTCCTCCTCAAAGGTACCCAGGACATTCTGGACATTTTTCATGCCAATGAATGCCAGGAAAGACTCTGAGCAGCTAAATCTGGCATTGTCTCTGCCTAAATCGGTGAAGAGATTGATACAGGGCTGGTACCTGATAAGGCTTTGCTTCCCAGAATCCCAAACAGAAACAAGGCCAAAAGCCTTTCTTCCACTTTTGTTGTTTCTTTCAATCTACCTGTCTAGAACTCTGAGGCTGCCAGGATGCATCTCGCACAAGCTGCTGCTTCTACCTCCGTCTTTCTCTTCCTCCCACAATCCTCCTGGGGGAACGGTGTGATATTTTCCCTCTTCCTTTTGATAGTGTATTTCCTGGTGTAGATTTCTATGATCAAGTCCACCAAAGAGAAGCCTCGATTTTTTTAGAGGACGAGATTTAGGATAAAATCCTTCCTTTCCTTTTCTCCATGAAGGCTGGCATTTGAGCCTCTTATCTTACTAAAGGGATTAAGGAAGTCAGGGTTGAGACTCCGTCTCTCAAGAGCCCCTCTGTCCAGTGCAGTAGCTGCTCATCCTTCCCTGGGCAACAAGCCTTGGGGCTCAGCCTTCAAGAAGTGAAGCTGAAAGAGAGCATGATTTATAGGGGAAATAAAAACACATAGGTTTAATATCGTTCCTCTTACATATTTTATCTCGGTTTGACACTCGTATTTTTACTTTGTTTATGATGTCTTTCGAGGACAAGTCTTTTTAATATTTATGGTGTTCAGTTTGTCAGCTTTTCCTTAATGGTGTCTAGGTTTGGTGCCCCACATAGGAAACGTTTCTCCACCCTAAGACTGAACATAACTTTTAATGGCGCCAAAACATGCCATTGTGCAAATATGCAAATGTACCCTAATTTATTTACAGATGAATATTTAGTGTGTTTCTACTATGTCAGTCATCATAAATAATACAGTAAACATCGTTATAAATACATTTTTCCTTCTATGATTTAAATGGTTTCTTTCAGATAGATTCTTAGGAAGTTCATGGGCCCTTTTCACCATTTTATTTTATTTATTTTTATTTATTTATTTATTTTTTGAGTTGGAGTCTCACTCTGTCGCCCAGACTGGAGTGCAGTGGCCGCTCCCGGGCACCGCAGCCTCGACCTGCTGGGTTCCAGCCATCCCTCCGCCTCAGCCTTCCGAGTAGCCGGAATTACAGGCACGCGCTACCATGCCCGGCTGATTTTTTAATTGATTGTAGAGATGAGGTCTCGCCAAGTTGCCCAGGCGGGTCTCGAACCCGCGGGCTCAGGCAATCCACTCACCTCAGCCTCCCAAGGCATGGGATTACAGGCTGAGCCACCGAGCCTGGCTCCTTTTCACCATTTTAAAAGCTTTCACAACAATTAAACAATTACATCTTATAAAGCTACAAGGATCAACTAAAATGTCACTTTTTTTTTGCACAGAATTGCAGCTGCTCAGTGTGGCTATATTTGTATTTCAGGCTGATTAGAAGCTTTTGGAGTAAGGAATGACTTTGATTAATTAAAAAATGAAAAAAACAATTATTAGTTTAAAATAATACAATTTGTTCGATAGCTAAATCTTTTCTTTTCTTTTTTTTTTTTTTTTGAGTTGGAGTCTCACTCGGTCACCCAGACTGGAGTGCAGTGGCCACTCCTGGCCACTGCAGTCTCGACTTGCTGGGCTCCAGCGATCCTTCCCGCGTCAGCCTTCCAAGTAGCCGGAACTACAGGCGTGCGCTACCTCGCCCAGCTAATTTTTTTATTTATTGTAGAGGTGAGATCTCGCCAAGTTGCCCAGGCGGGTCTCGAACCCGCGGGCTCAGGCAATCCACTCACCTCAGCTTCCCAAAGCGCGGGATTACAGACTGAGCCACCGAGCCCCACTAGCTAAACCTTTTTCAAAGACAAAGGATCTCCAGGCACAGTGGCTCACGCCTGTAATCCCAGCACTTTGGAAGGTGGAGGCGAGAGGACTGCCTGAGCCCAGAATTTCAAAACCAGCCTTGGCAGCATGGTGAGACCTCTCATCTCTACAATAAATTTAAAAAATTGACCAGGTGTGGTGGCACGCACTTGTAGTCCCAGCTATTAGGGAGGCTAGGAGAGAGGATTGCCTGAGACTTGCAGATTAAGACTGCGGTAAGCAGCCGGGCTCGGTGGCTCAGCCTGTAATTCCGCACCTTTGGGAGGCTGAGGTGAGTGGATTGCCTGAGCCCGCGGGTTCAAGACCCGCCTGGGCAATTTGGCGAGACCTCATCTCTACAATAAATCAAAAAATCAAGCTGGGCTCGGTAGCTCAGCCTGTAATCCTGCACTTTGGGAGGCTGAGGTGAGTGGATTGCCTGAGTCCGCGGGTTCGAGACCCACCTGGGCAACTTGGCGAAACCTCATCTCTACAATAAATCAAAAATTAGCCGGGCGTGGTAGTGTGCGCCTGTAGTTCCAACTACTTGGAAGGCTGAGGCGGGAAGGATCGCCGGAGCCCAGCAGGTCGAGGCTGCGGTGGCTGGGAGCGGCCACTGCACTCCAGTCTGGGCGACAGAGTGAGACTTCAACTCAAAAAAAAAGAAAAAAAAAGACTGCAGTAAGCTGTGATTGTGACACTGCACTGCACTTCAGCCTGGGCAACAGAGTGAGACTCTGACGAAAACACCCACACACACACACATATACACACACACACACACACACACACACACACACACACACACACATACACACACACATACATCACAAAGACAGAGGAGAAATTAATTGAAGTGTTTCTTATTGTATAGAAGGAAAGCCCAGGTAAGAAAAAAGATAATCTCGAAGATACCCAGTTAATTCCTAGCATCAGATTTTAGATTTTAAAATTCATGTGATCAGCCTTTGTTTTAACTGAATAGTCATCATTACCATCCCCATCATCACCATCATCACCATCATCACCATCACCCCTTCCATGTGCCCAGCTACACTCTGCAAGAACCCACATCTCTCCCCTCACTGGAGCCTGACATGCAAGAGAGGTTTCAACATCCCAAGCTCAAAAACAAGAAAACAGAGTTTCAGAGATATAGTTCCACATGAACTAGAATGGTGGACTTCTGAGTCTGAGCCTAGTGTTCTCATGAGATGCAGTACAGAACGGTGGTTAAGAAATGAGGTTCCGCTGGGCTCGGTGGCTCAGCCTGTAATCCCGCGCCTTTGGGAGGCTGAGGTGAGTGGATTGCCTGAGTCCGCGGGTTCGAGACCCACCTGGGCAGCGAGACCTCATCTCTACAATAAATCAAAATATTAGCCGGGCGTGGTAGCGCATGCCTGTAATTCCAGCTACTCGGAAGGCTGAGGCGGAAGGATCGCCGGACCCCAGCAGGCGAGGATGCGGTGGCCGGGAGCGGCCACCGCACTCCAGTCTGGGCAACCGAGTGAGACTCCAACTCAAAAAAAAAAAAAAAGAAAGAAAGAAAAAAGAAAGAAATGAGGTTCTGGCTGGGCACAGTGACTCACACTTATAATCCCAGCACTTTGGGAGGCGAAGGTGAGAGGATTGCCTGAGCCCAGGAGTTCGAGACCAGCCTGGGCAACTTGGTGAGACCTCGTCTCTACAATAAATCAAAAAATTAGCCGGGAGTGGTGGCGCACATCTGTGGTTCCAGCTACTTGGAAGGCTGAGGTGGAAGGATCACCTGAGCCCAGCAGATCGAGGCTGCAGTGGCCATGAACGTGCCATTGCACTCCAGCCTGGTCAACAGAGGGAGACTTCAACTCAAAAAAAAAAATTGCTTAGGGTTACTGCCCTGTACACACCTGCATTCCTTAGAATCATAACACTGTGCTGACCTTTCCTGGAAGAGAATGAGTCACAGATCCCATGGTTTTAGTCACATAGTTAGTAAATTAGATTGCTGTTATTTACCCTTGAGACCAATAGTTAAAATTAGAAATGTAATTATATTAAGCATGCAGCCATAACCAGTACATTCTTTGTTATGTCGTACCCATTGGATATGATGTATCACAATGAGTAATATTTCCCTTTGTAGTAAGTTCTGTTACCTTTGCTTAGAATTACTGATAAGCTAAAATTATAGGTTCTCGGTAATGGATACCAAGAATATGCAGACAGTGAATGTTATAATTGACGAAACTGAACTGAAACAGAAAATTTTTAGAATGTTTTGTAAATCACGTAGTTTGAAGTAAATCAATAGCAAACCTCAATGCTTATGCTTATAATTACAGATTGTAAAATCCAAGGAGCTGAGCTGGCCTTAGTATCTATACCGGCTTGTCTCCCTGAATTCTGAATTCAGAAATAAACTTCTAGCCGGGCTCGGTGGCTCAGCCTGTAATCCCGCTCCTTTGGGAGGCTGAGGTGAGTGGATTGCCTGAGCCCGCGGGTTCAAGACCCGCCTGGACAGCGAGACCGCATCTCTACAATAAATCAAAAAATCAGCCGGGCGTGGTAGCGCATGCCTGTAATTCCGGCTACTTGGAAGGCTGAGGCGGAAGGATCGCCGGAGCCCAGCAGGTCGAGGTCGCGGTGGCCGGGAGCGGCCACTGCACTCCAGTCTGGGTGACAGAGTGAGACTCCAACTCAAAAAAAAAAAACAGAAATAAACTTCTTTCCTCCCAGTTCCCTGCCTATCAAGTTTCACTGGCAAGCAAGAGAGCAGCCGTGTGTCCCTCGGACCATATCAAAATGAGATGACAATAAGAAAATATAAATGACAAGATGATGTATAAATGTAAGGATGTCATCCATTCTGCTAAGGTCTCTAGGCTCGGTGGCGTGCCCACATAATACAAGCAATATAAGTCATAGTCACTAAGAAAATATTGCTTTAGTGAGTTTGCCATAACTAATATTGGGACTTTTGTCCTGCGTGCTCATGTCTGCTCAGCTAAGCACACGTTTCTTGATGGCCGTTTCTTGATGATGGCCTATGCTAAACTCTAACAAGGACAAAGGTGAGTCCAGATGCTAAGCCACGTGGGCCGGGTGTCCCCCCATCCCCCCATGCAGTATGTAAATTGTTGCTCTGGGAGTGTGGAGCAGAAGAGCAATTAATTCCAGTGGAGGGAAATCTGGAAACTTCTGCCTGATTTCTCTCACTGGGGCTCAGAAAACAACACCCCAAGACAAAGGTCCCAGAAGCAGCCCCAGAAGCAAAAGTTTTTCTCTGACCTTCTCCTGCCCTGTCTGAAGCTAGCCATAGAAACGACAATTTCTCTTCCCCAAAGCGGGTCACAGAAACCAGAACACCTTTTCCCCAAAGCCAGTCATAAAACCTAAAAATATTACTCTAGCTCCACATCCCCCACTTTCTGTGTAAAATCTGGCCATAAAGAAATTTTCTGACCTACTTTGTTTGATGATGGGTCATAAGCCCCCAATCCAGAAAGGGTCCTGCCCCACACTCAGAAGGAAGGAATGCTGCCCAGAGAGGTCAAAAAGAATCTAGACAGACAGGCCTTGCTGGGTTTCCCCACTCAGTCCATCAGCATTAGATCATACCTTTTTGTCCAATCGTACTTCTCTTTTTATTTTATTTTATTTTACAGTCAGCACCGCAAATAGTCCAAACATATTTCTACACAGCTGTCCATACTTTGCTGAACCTACGCATAAAAATGGACAGCTTCTTCTGTATTTTTGTGACTTTATTCTGAAGCCTCCTGTGTCATGTAAAACTATGATCAAATAAATTTGTATGCCTTTTTTCCTATCTATCTGCCTTTCGTCAGTGATTTTCAGCAAAACTTCAGAGGATGAAGGGTACGATTTCTCTTGGCCTCTACTTTAAAACAATACTTTAAAACAAATAATGTTTATGGTTTCGAGAGAATCTTTTTTCTTATAAGGATAAATGTTTATTGAGAAAAATTCAAAAAATAGAGATGAGTAAAAGGTAGAAAATTAAGATAGTTTGGAATCCCATTTCCTAGAGAAAAATACAGTTGGTGTATTTTTATTTTTAGAGTCAAGATCTCACTCTATCACACGGACTGGAGTGCAGTGGCACAATCACAGTTCACCGCAGCCTCAACCTCCTATGCTCAAGCTGTCCTCCAGCCTGTTTCCCAAGTAGCTGAGACTACAGTCATGCAACACCATGCCTGGCTAATTTTTTTATTTTATATTTTGTAGAGACAAGATCTTGCTATGTTGCCCAGGCTGGTCTTGAACTCCTGGGTTCAAGCAGTTCTCCTGCCTTGGTCTCCCAAAGTGCTGGGATTACAGGTGTAAGCCACCACACTCAGCCCAATTGGTGTGTGTGTGTGTGTGTGTGTGTGTGTGTGTGTGTGTGTGTGTGTGTTTGCACCTTTTTTTCTGTATATGTGTTTGTGTGAGTGAAGCCCCAGAATGAGGTTCATCTCACATATACTGTTCTTCCACTTTACTGGATAACTTAAATATATCTCCACATCGATACACAATTTCTCACACTCCTGCAACTCAAGTGTGGTCCTGAACAGCAAAACAGGCATTGCCCGGAACATGTGAGAAATGCAGGCCTGAATCAGAATCTGTGTTTTAATGAGCTCCCCAAAGGATTTATATGTCCCCTGCAATTGGAAGAGCATCACCCGACTCCATTTGTAATGGCCACATAGTCTCCCAAAACATGGCTAAACCATCATTCAACAGTTTCATCTCTCCCTGGTGGGGATGTCCCCTGTAACAACAAGCTGGTCCTTCTAGGCTCTCCTAGTTCCTCAGACCCTCGCTCCAGCTGGGTGTTCTTTCCTGGCTGTGGTCCCCCTCCTGCTCCCCACTCCTCTTGGCCCTCTCAGTGTCCACCCAGGGGACTGCTGACAGCTGGAACACGCTGTCCTTGCCTGCCCTCCTTGGGCTAAGTGCACTGCCCACCTCTGTCCTCTCCTTCCTCCACCTGGACTCCCTCAGTTCTTGTGCAGATTCCATCCAGCCCTTTGGCAATGGCCAGAGCCCAGGCCTCTCCAGAGGGCATTCCAAACCTGGCCATGCCCCCGCCCAACTGGCTGCTCTCATCCTCAGGAGCAATGCCTGACCTTCCTTTCATCCTGCCACTCCTTCAGGGCGGGCTCCATGTCAGTGTCCCCTGATTGCTCCCAGGTCACCCCTTCAGGCCCACCCTCATCTCCTTGTCCCGCCCCTCCCCCGCCCCCCATCTGTCTTCCAGAAGCCGCCGCCCACTTCTCACCCACCTCTTCACTCCTCCTTTCCAACTTCCTCAATTCCCACCTGCCCCCCAAATTCCAGTCCTCTTCATGGGAAAGAAAAGGTTGCCCAGATCCCACCCTGGCTGTGTGTGGCCCGAGGTGGGGGGGCGGTGCTGCCCTGCCCCCATCCTGGGGCGGGTGAACGGAGCCCTGTGTGCCCACTCTGAGGGCGGGATGTCAATGGCCACTGTGTCACTGGGTGAAAAAGGAGTCAGGGATGGTTGTGAGGCAGCCCTGAAAAGTTGTCTTGGCCCCCAGGCCCGGGGTGAATCCCAAGCAACTTGCCCGGCAGGAAAGAATGATAGTGACATGTAAACTCTGACCCCTACGACCTTGTTGTGCCTCTGTGGGGGCTGGGCTCTCCGACCTGAGCGCGTGGGAAAGGCTGGGCAGGCGCTGGGTCCCAGAATAAAAAATCGTACCTTTTAGGGATACCTGCAGCACAGAGTAGGGGCAAACCAATGAGTCCCACCCCGCCCTCAGCAGTACGGCAGTTCTCCCTTTATAGTCGGTTGACAGTTGTGTGTGTTTGGGGGAAATAGTCTCAAAATTATACAAATAAGCTTCCATTTTTACTGATCAAAATAGTAAAGTTTCTTGGGGTTTTAAATTTTTTTAAATTACATATTTATTATTTATTTATTTTTGTGTTGGGGGGGGTCTCACTCTGTCACCCAGGCTGGAGTGCAGTGCCTGGATCACAGGTACACCACAGCCTCAACCTCCTGGGCTCAAGGATTCAAGCTATCCTCCAGCCTCAGCCTCCCGAGTAGCTGGGACTACAGGCATGCCATCACGCTCAGCTAATTTTTTAATTTTTTTGTAGATGGGAAGTCTCCATATGTTACCTAGGCTGAACTTGAACTCCTGGGCTCAAGCAATCCTCCTGCCTCCAAAGTACTTGGTTGGCAGGTGTGAGCCACCACACCCAGCCTCATCATAATCAAGATTTTTTTAAAAGGAGACTATGCAGTTTACAAAGCTGCAGAGAAAATGGAGTCACTCATGTGCTGCTGCTGGGTGGGAGTGAGTTGGTCTAGCTTTCTTGGTAAAATGTAATAATACAGAGTTAGAGTCTCTGAATGCTCATACTGCTCAATACTGCAATCCTCCTAGTGGAAATGTATCAAGAGAAATAACCCTAAATATTCCCCAAAGCATTTTGTAAACAGATATTCTTTGTATTAAAAAATGAGAAATAGTTTATTTAGAAATTGAAATTAACAAGTTGGGCATTGATAAGTATATTATAGTGCATTCCCAGTTGGCATATCATTTTGTCATTAATAATATCTATAAAGAGTTTTCATAATAAAAGGACACATTCTTTTTGTTGTTTTTGAGTCAGAGTCTCACTCTGTTGCCCAGGCTAGAGTACAACGGCATGATCACCGCTCCTGCAGCCTCGACCTGCCGGGCTCAGGAGATCCTTCTGCCTCAGCTTCCTGAGTAGCTGGAACCACAGGTCTCACTAAGTTGCCCAGGCTGATCCTGAACCCTTGGGCTCAGGCAATCTTCTCGTCTCTGCTTTCCAAAGTGCTGGGATTACATGTGTGAGCCACTGCACCTAGCAGAGAAACATTCTTATTAAATGATAGAAGTAAAATATAAATTTGTATATATGTGATAATCATAAGTATATAAAATAAGCATAGACAAAAGATTGGAAGAAAAAACTAAGCAGGAGTGGGTGATTCTTTCCCCTTGTTTTAAAAGGCTTATGAACTTTTTCAGAGATATATCAAGGTTTAGAGACTAACTTATCTGTCAGTAAGCATTAGAAACCCGCACTGTTGAAGCAAGGACTCTCCTTACTCTCTGTCCTCATCCTTACCCCTAAAGTAATCTCTCTCTCCAGTATATGTGAATGAATTGCTAAAAATTATATACTACTGTTTTAAATACTTCAAACTTAACATACATGGCAAAGTACTGTGTATACTCCTATGACTTGTGTCTTTTGGTCAGCATGGCGTCAGCCTTCATGTTGGTGAATTCGCTCTGCTTCATTCAATAAATAAGTTAATATTTACAACGAACTCAGAGCCTGGCACATGGCACTGCATATGTTTGCTTGTGGCCTTTTAAAATAAATAATAAAATCATTTTCACCGCAGTGTAGTATAAGATTGTGTTAACATTATATTAAGTGTAATGATCCATTCTCTGGTTGAATGTTTCCATTTTGTTCTTATTACCAACAAGGCTGCTATGAACATTCTAGTCTGTGTCTTGTGCACACGCGTGAGTTTCTGTAGAGTACCATAGGATCCGACTTCGATGTTGCAAGTACAGTTTCAATGCTAAAAGTTGCTGCCCAGTTGAACAAACCAGCAACAGACGAGTCATTATGCTGCCTGTCCTCATCAACACTCGTCATCAGATTTGCTCATTCTTTCCCAATGCAATGGGTGTGTAGTGTTATTTCTTAAAGCTTTAATTTGCATTTCCCAGTTTACCATGGGGTTAGAGCTTAGACATCTGTTCACGTGTTTACTGGGCATTTGTATTTTTTATTCTGCAAACTCCTGATCATAACCTTTTCCTGTTATTGTATTGGTTGTTGCCATTAGCTTGTTGATTTTTTCTTTTTTTTTTTTTTGAGTTGGAGTCTCACTCTGTCGCCCAGACTGGAGTGCAGTGGCCGCTCCCGGCCACCGCAGCCTGCAGCCTCGACCTGTTGGGCTCCGGCGATCCTTCCGCCTCAGCCTTCCGAGGAGCCGAAATTACAGGCATGCGCTACCACGCCCGGCTGATTTTTGGTTTATTGTAGAGAAGAGGTCTCACTGCCCAGGCGGGTCTCAAACCCGCGGGCTCAGGCCATCCACTCACCTCAGCCTCCCAAAGGCGCGGGATTACAGGCTGAGCCACCGAGCCCGGCTAGCTTGTTGATTTTTAAGAATTCTAAATATGTTTTGTATATTATCCTTTGTCAGATAGAGGTGTTGCAAATATTGTCATTCCCTCCACGACTTGACATAACTTTTTACAGTGTCTTTTGAGGCACAGAAAGTTTAAATGTTAATGTATTTTAATCTATCTCTTTCTTTAGAGTGTGTGCTTTTGGATGACTTTGCTAAAGTATCTTTTCCTATTCCAAGGGCATAAGTCTCCCTACACTTTCTTCTGGAAGTTTTGAAATTCTGCTGTTTTCTACTTGGTCTTACATCCACCTGGATTTGATTCTTTGTGAGGGTGTGATGAAGAGACTGTCTTTCCCATATGGATAATAATTGTCAAACCACTTACTGCACAGCTCATCTTTCTCCAGTCGTCTGCAATGCTGGCTTTATCAGACATCTGATTTCCCAGTAAATGTTGGTCTGTTCTGGGTTCTCTGTTTTATTCTTTGTTCATACTTGAGCAATACTGTACTTCTGCTAATTACTGTAACTTGATAATAAGTCTTGGTTTCTGCATGAGTATATATTCCTACATTTTTAAAGGGTATCTCAACTATTTGGGGTCCTTTACATTTTCATATACATTTTAGAATTAGCTCAAAATTTTTGTTGAGATTTTGATTTAACCAATGACTTCATAGACTAATTTTGGGAAATTGACATCTTTATGATATTGAATCTTCCTATTGATAAACATGGAATATATCTCATTTATTTAGGTCTTCAAAATTATTCAGGGGGTGGGATTGGTGGTCGAGGGAAACTGCCAGGGGAGGGAAGGTGCGCACCTCATCAACAAGGGCACCTGCATGATGAACATTTGTATACCTAACCCTGAATTGTACCTCACATCTTTAAAATAAAAAATTAGGCCGGGTTCGGTGGCTCAGCCTGTAATTCCAGCACTTTGGGAGGCCAAGGCGAGGGATTGACTCAGCCCGCAGGTTCAAGACCAGCCCGGGCAACTTGGCAAGACCTCATCTCTACAATAAAATAAAAAATAGCTGGGCATGATAGCACATGTCTGTAGTTCTGGCTACTCGGAAAGCTGAGGCGGAAGGATCGCCAGAGCCCAGCAGGGCGACGCTGGGATGGCCGTGAGCGTGCATGCCACTGCACTCCAGCCTGGGCGAAGGAGTGAGACTCCAACTCAAAAAATAAATAAATAAATAAAATTAAAAATTAAAAACAGCCGGGCTCGGTGGCTCAGCCTATAATCCCGTGCTTTGGGAGGCTGAGGTGAGTGGATTGCCTGAGCCCGCGGGTTCAAGACCCGCCTGGGCAAATTGGCGAGACCTCATCTCTACAATAGATCAAAAATTAGCCGGGCGTGGTAGCGTGCGCCTGTAGTTCCAGCTACTTGGAAGGCTGAGGCAAAAGGATCACCGGAGTCCAGCAGGTCGAGGCTGCGGTGGCTGGGAACGTGCCACTGCACTCCAGTCTGAGCGATGGAGTGAGACTCCAATTCAAAACAAAAAAACCCAAAACCATTCAATAAAGTTTTCCATATATATCGAATATGTGTTGTTAGATTTATTTCTAGATACTTTATTTCTATATTTCTATAAAACTTCGGTAGTCTCTAGGATTCAATTTTATAATTTATAAAAAACCTTTATTGTTGTTTTAATTGCGGATCTTCTCTGGTTTCATGAATTTAAGTCAACATGCAGATTGGAGTCATGAGAAGATGGTTTACTCTATAGTCAATTTTCTCAGGTTTGATTAAAAAGGGTTAGAGCCTTTGGAGAGAGGAAGAAGCCAGGATAATTTTTTTATGCACTTAAGAATTTTAAAATTGTGTATGTGAGAGAGAGAGAGAGAGACAGAGAAACAGAGACAGAGAAAGATAAGGGGCAAGAGATTTTCTAAAAAATCAAAAAGTACATGAGCATGGTGGTATGGGCCTGTAGTCCCAGCTACTTGGGAAGCTGAGGCAGGAAGATTGCTTGAGCCCAGGAGTTCAAGGCTGTAATACATTAGCATGGTGTCTGTGAATAGCCACTGCATTCCAGCTTGACAACATAGTGAGACCCAGTTTCAAAAAAAAAAAAAAAAAAAGTCAATGCAATGAAACTCAACTCACCTACCCATCTCAGGTTCTCAATACTCCCACCCCAGTAGGTTTCTCCAAAACCATTTGCTGCTTACACGTTCTTGTGTAGGCTTCCAGAAATACTGTTGTAGTCTCCTACAATTATGTATGTGATTATGCTCTCTCCAAATCAATCTCATCCATTTTTTGACATAAAAGGAAGCATAAAATACACACAGTTTGGCACCTTGCTTTTTCTTTGTAGTTTTTCCTTGTCAGTGCATAAAGTCTAGCTCATTTTATTTAATTTAATTTATTTATTTATTTATTTTTTGAGCTGGAGTCTCATTCTGTTGCCCAGACTGGAGTGCAGTGGCCGCTCCCAGCCACCGCAGCCTCGACCTGCTGGGCTCCGGCGATCCTTCCGTCTCAGCCTTCTGAGTAGCCGGAATTACAGGCATGCGCTACCACGCCCAGCTGATTTTTTGATTTATTGTAGAGATGAGGTCTCGCTGCCCAGGCGGGTCTCGAACCAGTGGGCTCAGGCAATCCACTCACCTCAGCCTCCCAAAGGCGCGGAATTACAGGCTGAGCCATCGAGCCCGGCTAGTCTAGCTAATTTTAAATCAACTACACCATATATTAAGTTGATCTTTCAGTTCTTTGTTGGTGGACATTCTTTCCAGCCTTTTGCAATAACAAACAACACAGCAATCAAGATCGTTAACACATATAACTTTGCACACATATGAAAGCATACTTATAGGATAGAGGGAAAATTACACAGAATGCGTGTGTAATGTTGATAGGTAACCAAATTGCTCTCTCAAAAGATTGCAACAATTTACACTCCAACAAATGCATGAGAATGACTGTTTGCATTCCCTCATTCATGCTAACGCATTATATTATCAAACTCTTTAATGAAAACGTATCTCTTTTTTTTGTTTTAATTTGCATTTTCTTAATTACGCATAAAGTGGAATCCTTTTTTATGTCTTTAAGCCACTTTTATATCTTTTTTTTGCTCCATGCCCATTTTCTCTTGGATTGGATTTATTCTTTTATTGATTTGTAAGAGCTCACTATATATTAAGGAAATTATCTATTTATCTGACATATGAGTTGCAATTTTTTTTTCTAACTTTTCTCTTGTTTATATTTTTCCATACATAATTTTGTTTTAATGTTCTTACATATGTTCTTTTTTTTCTTTGTTCTTTTTCACTTTCCCAAACTTTATTAAAGAAAAAAGTAATGGTGGTGAATCTCTACAAGGTCAATTTTCTGAGATTCTTCCCTTGAAAATGTGACATTTGATTTCCAAACACATGCCAAAAGTGTACATGGTTTTTAGACTGTACTAAGCAGGCGAGAAGCTGAAATCCTGAAGTGCTCGTCTTCCAACTTTCCCCAGCCTGTGGTCTGTCTTTGGATCAGCAATAATTGCCTGAATGCTACTACGGCTTCATTAATTTTTGTCTGTAGCTCTCTGAGCTCTTCTATGTGCAGCAATCGTAGAATCTGAGCAGCTTCGTTAAGAACCACGTCTCCCGTGTCAAAAACCAAGAATATGTTTGTCTAAAGCAATGCCCTCTTTTGTTTGATTTGCTTTAGCAACTGCATCCTGTGTCAAGCACTCCTGAACCAAAATGTGAATTGCCTTAAGCATTACCAGGTAATCATCATGACACTGGATCTGAAGGAGATTAGCCAAAGTCATCACACCAGCCTTAAAATCAGGATTATTTACATCCAGATTGATTAACGGTTCCACATTTTTAGTTGCATTATCAGCATTTTTTGTATTATCAGGTACTAGGTCCTTGTATTTTTCAGCATTATCTCCATATTCAAGTCTAACAGCTAAACCAAGAAGTCAGTCAATGGCTTCTTGTCAATCTTGAATCTTGTAAGGACAGTTAACATTTCTGGGATACTTTTCTTTCTTTTCTTTTGAGTCGGAGTCTCACTCTGTCGCCCAGACTGGAGTGCAGTGGCCGCTCCCGGCCACCGCAGCCTCGACCTGCTGGGCTCTGGTGATCCTTCCACCTCAGCCTTCCGAGTAGCCAGAATTACAGGTGCGCGCTACCATGCCCGGCTGATTTTTGATTTATTGTAGAGATGAGGTCTCGCCAAGTTGCCCAGCCGGGTCTCGAACCCGCGGGCTCAGGCAATCCACTCACCTCAGCCTCCCAAGTCACGGGATTACAGGCTGAGCCACCGAGCCCAGCTTTCTGGGATACTTTTCAAAGAACGTGGGTCAGTGGCTGCTGTGGATGTTTCTTAAATTACCTCTGTCTTCAATCTTGTAGTGTCTGATTTTCTGGTCTTCAAGCCAAACAATAAAGTCTCGAAATTCTGTTTCATCTCTGCACTTGAAGCCGGCCAGGTTGTGGTCAGCTTGCGTCGGAACATAGTCCCTGCGGCCTGGCTTGGTCCCCTGGGGTCTCGGACTGGACCAATTTTTTTTTTCTTCTTTTTTGGCTTCTGAAATTTCCCCTTGCTTAGAAAGACTTTCCCCACTCCTAGTGCTATTTTAAAAATTGTTTCATCTTTTATTCTGCAATTTACATGCATTTGTATAGTGAAATATACATATATTTTGCTCCAGTTAGCATACCAGTTCTAAAAAAAATCTTTCTTGGGAATTTTGATTGAAATAGTAAATTCACAGATTAATTTTGGAGAGTGAACACATTCATGATATTGAGTCTTCCTATTCATAAACATGGCATTATCTCCATATAGAAAACTGGGATTTTATAGTCCATACTCCACAGCAAACTACATAATACACACACACACACACACACACACACACACACACACACACACACACACAGAGATATGTGGTTTAGGATAAATACAGAGTGAACACCTGGGTTACTACAATCTAGGCCAAGTAAGAGAACACTGTCAACACCCTAGAAGTCCCCCGGCCCCCTGACTCGTTGTGTTCTTGTTGATCATAATCTTTCTCCTCCCCACCAGAGAGAGGGATTTCCAGTTTCTGCAGTACCTAATTTCTATAATAAACCATGTATGTATGTATCTCTTAACAACCTAGTTTCATTTTATATTTTGTAAACATTATTCAAATGCAATGGTATGAGGCTGTAGGTTTTTTAATCCTTTGCTTCTTTCACTCTGCACTGTATGTGAGATTATTTCCTGTTGTTACACGTGGTAATAATAATAATCTACCAATTAGAGCTATATTTTATATATTGACCTTGAATTCAGCATCCTTATTAAATCCACTTATTAAATTAAACATATTATCTGTAGATTACTTTAGATATTTTACATAACCAATTACATTGTCTACAGCTAATAATAGTGTTAATTCCTCCTTCTTAGTCCATTTAATTTTAATATTTTTGCTTTGTTTTGTTATATTGGCCAGGACCTACAATAATATGTTAAATAGTAGTGATAAAATTGAATGTCCTTGCCTCGTTCCCTACCTCAAGGTGAAAACTTTAATCATTTCGCCATTAATTATGGTATTTGCTATAAGTTTTTTTGTAGGTTACTTTACCATATTAAGAAAGTTTCCTTCCATTACTAGTTTGGTAAGACTTTTGTTGTTGCTGTTGTTGTTGTTTTAAATCACTAGAATCTAAGGGAATAGAATAGCAATTACATGTATAAAGGAAAGGACAGTGACTGAAGACTCTTATAAACAGACAAGAAAGCACCTGCTGAGTAAACGAAAGAAGTTAAACCAATCAAATAAGAAATGACTCTAAGCAGAGACTTCAACATAGGGAAAGTTGAGAAAGTTATGAGTAATGATTTTTGCACTAAATATAGTTAGATGTAACTGGATGAGAATGTTGTGGTTGAAAATTTGTAATATGAATGTTAAGCAAGAACTCATTTGTCATAAGGGAAAATCTTAAAATTAGTTCTAAACCAAGGACACTAAATTGTCTCAGAAAAAAACAAGAGCCAGGCGCAGTGGCTCATGCCTTAAATCCCAGCACTTTGGGAGACAGACACAAGAGGATTCCCTGGGTCCAGGGGTTCAAGACCAGCCTGGACAACTTGGCGAGACCTCGTCTCTACAATATATCAAAAAAAATTTGCTGGGCATGGTGGTGTGTGCCTGTAGTTCCAGCTACTTGGAAGGCTGAAGTAGAAGAGTCAGCTGAGCCCAGCAAGTCAAGATGGCAGTGGCCATGAGCATGCAATTGCACTCCAGCCTGGGCAACAGAGGGAGACTCTGACTCAAAAAAACACAAACAAACAAGCAGTATTAGAAATTAGAAGAGTGGTATAATTATAATAAGATAATATTACATGCAACTCTATGGCAACCAATTTGACAATCTCAAGAAGAATATTGAATTGCTAGAAAAAACACAAATTGACAACAAAAGAAATTGAAAGGTTATATCGATCAGTTACCAGAGAAGCTATTGGAAAAGTCAAAGTCATATAGAAATAGAAGAACATTTAATAAATATGATA
Source organism: Cephalopachus bancanus (assembly GCA_027257055.1). Taxonomy (NCBI): domain Eukaryota; kingdom Metazoa; phylum Chordata; class Mammalia; order Primates; family Tarsiidae; genus Cephalopachus; species Cephalopachus bancanus. The sequence goes on along the minus strand of JAPVLO010000098.1, from coordinate 1,438,087 downwards.
GAAAATATTTACCAGAAGTCAATAGCAAATATCTTATTACTCAAACTGTGAAACCCCAAACTATTTCCACTGAAATTAAGCACAAAGAAAGGAAGCTCACCATGATCTTAGTTAAGAGAAAATGAAACTATAAGAACAAATTGTAACAGCAGAAAAAATATCTTTGCCTGCAGATGATATGATTGTTTGCTGAGAAGAACCCATAAGACTATAGTAAAAATTCTACTAGAGATGAAAAAATAAGCAAAAATAACAAGATATTTATAAATTGTAATAAGTACTCTGCAGAAAATAAACAGAGTAGTGATAAAGAGTAGGTAGACAAAGCGCCTCGCTTCAGATAGGATGGCCAGGGATGGCTTTTCTGCAGGGGAGATCTTGAAACTAAGTCTTGACAGACAAGAGTAAGAGTCCCGGGAATGGCATTCCATTCAGAGGGAATAGTGTGTGCTGGGAGGGGGGTGTTTGATCAACAGCACGAAAGCCATCTGGCAGCAGTTAGAAGGGAAGATGGTTGGGCGCGGTGGCTCAGCCTGTAATCCCAGCACTTTGGGAGGCCGAGGCAAATGGATTGCCTGAGTCCAGGGGCTCAACACCAGCTTAGGCAACTTGGTGAGACCTCGTCTCTACAAATAAATCACAAAAACTAGCCAGGTGTTGTGGCGTGCGTCTGTAGTTCCACCTACTTGGAAGCCTGAGGTGGAAGGATTCCTAAGCCCAGCAGGTCGAGGCTGTGGTGGCTGTGAGCGTGTAGCTGCACTCCAGCCTGGGCGACAAGAGTGTGACTCCAACTCAAAAAAAAAAAAGGGAGTAGAGTGGTGTAAGATAAGGTGGGGGTGGGGACGGGGTTTGTGGCCCAGAGTAGAAAAGTTGAAGTTGACCCTAAGTGGCATTTGAGGACTTCAGGCAGATCTATCTATCTATCTAGCTATCGAATCAAGGTCTCACTCTGTCACCCAGGCTGGAGTGTAATGGTACAATCACAGCTCACCACAGACTTGAACTCCTGGGCTCAGGCTATCTTTCTGCCTCAACCTTCCACATAGCTGGGACTACACCATGCCCAGCTAATGCTTTGATTTTTTTGTAGAGATGAGATCTTACTATGTTGTCCAGGTTGGCTGGTCTTGAACTCCTGGGCTCAAGCAATTCTTCCGCCCTGGCCTTCCAAAGTGCTGGGATTACAGGTATGAACTACTGTGCTCAGCTATGTTTTTAATAGGACATTTGTACCTGCTTTGAAGGGAAGAAATCAAGGGGAACTAAGGAGACCAATTAAAAAGCTATAGCTGTTGTCCAGGTGAGAAGTCACCACAGTGTGGCTCAGAGAGTGACACTGAGGTGAAGGTGGGCGGATGGATGGATGGATGGATGGATGGATGGATGGATGAATGGGAGATGTGTTTTGGAGCTAGATCCCCAAATGGAGAGACCTGGGGATGTTAGCTCTTTCCTGGTATATCTTTACCAACTTCTTTATTTTCAAACTGTAAATGTATTTGACAATTTGTCATTTTGTTTTAACTATATGTCTTATAAACATCAAACAGATAGGTAGGTTGTTGTAGGCGTTTTACTAGCGTTTTTTTTTTTCTTTTCTTTTAGAGGGGGACTTTAACCCACCTGCAAAAACCATGATCCGATATGTTTCCTCCTTTTTTCTTTCTATTGTCTGACCTCCCTTCCCCCTTCCTCTCTTGTTCCCCTTCCCCTTTGTCTTTTATTCCTGATTCTTGAAGGACTGGTTGTGTTTTCTTGGTTTCTTCTTTTTCAAAACTAATGATTTGAAAGTCTAGCATCCTATTTCTATTCTTCTGGTCTAGTAACTGTTCTGGGTCTTAAGACACATTCTAAGTACTACCCTGTTCATCTTTCCCCCCATCTTTCTTTAGTTTCCTCATAAATCTTTGTGATTACTTCAAGTCCTCTTTAGAAGTAGCGAGCTTCCAAGACGAGAAAGTGAAGCTGCCGGACACAGATAGGTGTTCATTTCTACATTCTTTTCCCTCAAGGAAAATGAGGAAGAATCCAGGAGGTCAGTTCTTCTAGGAGGGAGTGGAGGACAGGGAGGAGGACCATAAGGGAGAAGGAGACCTCCCGCCCTCCTCACTTGGGGCTGGCTCAGACCGGCTCTTTCGGGTCCGCCATCCTCACCGTCCCGGCATTTCCAGGGTTACACGGCGCCCGCTCTCCGCACGCGGGACACTTGGTGGGCGGGACAGAGTCTGCCCCCAGGGATTTAATCCGTCCTCCCAAGTCAAGGAAGTTCAAAGCTCACCCACTAGAGGGCATTGGCGCGTTTCCCAGAAGAGCCCGGCCCGGAGCCGACGTCCGCTGAGACGGGTTTTGCGCAAGGTGCACGGGCTGCAGCGAAGGAGGCCGGGTGCTGCCCACCAGGAGCTGGCAGACCCTACAATCCAGCCAGAGCCGGGGAGGCCGCGGATTCTACCGCTTCAGGGCGCTCGGCTGCAAGACTAAGCGCCCCCAACGCGCACACGCACACCAGGAAATCCAAGTGTCCTGCGGAGGCCAGCCTCGCAGATGCAGCTGGGAGCAGTCTACCTTGGAGGGCCGCAGGGCTACCTAGTACAGATTGGGGCCCCAAACTTCCCTCACCCCAGCCCCGAAGCACTTCTCCCAATGCGGTCACCATGCCCGACTCCCCCCCCCCATTGGAATCAATCCATTCCCCACTTAGTAAAGTAGCAACTTGGAATAAACTGGCCTAAGGTCTTTGGGAGGCCGGGGATGCTTACTTCCTTTGCCTTCCTTTGGCTGCCTACATGCATACATGCCTTTCTGGATAGATTGTATCCTCTTACTTGCATGCTGAAGTTCTCTCTCTTGACATAGGCCAGAGGCATTGATGTGCAACAGGTTACTTTAGTCATCAACTGTGACCTTCCTACCAACAGGGAAAACTATATCCACAGACTCAGTCGTGGTGGCTGATTTGGCCATAAAGTTGTGGCTGTTAACATGGTGACAGAAGAAAACAAGAGGACTCTTTGAGACATAGAGACCTTCTATAACACCTCCATTGAGATGCCCCTCAGTGCTGCTGACCTCATATGAGGGGGGGCTGTGCTGCTACCAGCCTGGGCTCAACCTTGGGGGCCTGAGAAGCAACAGGAGGAGGGAGGGAAAGGAGCCAAGGGATGGACATCTTGTCGGTTTTTCTTCTTTTTTTTCCCCTCTTTGAATAAATGTCACTTATTGAGGCAAAAGAAGGAACCATGAGAAAAAAAAGAATCACTACATCAATGACAAGAGACCCCTGTCAAACGCACGTGTGTTAACCAAGTTTCCCAAAGACAACTCAGGAACCCTTTGGGACTCGGTGACACATTAGCAAAAATTAACTTTGCACCAAGGTGGTATTGGGGTGGGGAGATCTTTTGGCTGCAGGTCACTGGGGACACTGCTATTATTACCTCAAGGACTACGAGAATAGCCTTGGCTATCACTTACTCCTTGCCAGGCACTGCGCTGAGCTCTGTCTCATTATCTCTTAATAAAGCAGCATTTTGAGATCACTTGGTTATTTATAGGAATGTCTACTGGGTTTTTCCGCTGTGGAATGACTATTTTTCACTTTGTAATTAAAAATTATTTGGGGGAGATACTTTGAGACGGTGGAAAGTTCTATTTCTTCTCACCTCCCGCCCCATCTCTTCGTGTCCTTGGTCTACTTCTGGGACACCTCTCCATGTTGTCATCGATGGTTTGGACACTTGGCTCACCTAACCCTGCTGCTTTCCTTTTCCTTTCCCCTGGTTGACTCTTTCTTGGTAGCTACTTCTCTGCTGAATTCTCACACCCTTCAAACTCTGCAAACACCATTCCTTACCATTTTCCTGGGAATGGCCAAGCCTCAAGCTTAAATTACTTCAACTTCCAGATCCTGTCTCTATATTCTACAAACATCCCTTCCTCCACAGTCAGCCTCTCCTCCTTCCATCCAAACTCAGACAAAGAGGAAGGAGGCTGGCTGGAGTTCTGGAAGTAGGCTGGTAGAGTTGAAAGGGCACAGGCTGGGACCGGGCTCGGTGGCTCAGCCTGTAATCCCAGTGCTTTGGGAGGCTGAGGTGAGTGGATTGCCTGAGCCTGTGGGTTCGAGACCTGCCCAGGCACCTTGGTGAGACCGCATCTCTACAATAAATCAAAAATTAGCCAGGCGTGGGAGTGCGCACCTGTTGTTCCGGCTATTTGGAAGGCTGAGGAGGAAGGACTGCCAGAGCCCAGCAGGTCGAGGCTGCAGTGGCCAGGAGCGTGCCACTGCACTCCAGTCAGGGCAACAGAGTGAGATTCCAACTCAAAAAAAAAAAAGAAAGAAAGAAAGGGCACAGACTTTCTACTGCAAGCTGGACCTGATTTGATTTGGGTTCTAGTGCCATTACTTACTGGCTATAAGACCAAGCTTTTTTCCCCCTCTTTTTAAACTCAATTAGTGAGTACAAATATTCATAGTTAAGCATTGTAAGAATTAATATAAATGTGTGACAAGTTCCTGAAACAATGCTAACATATAATGCTCAGTAAATGACAGCTGTTATAATGACTCAGTATCGGTCCCTGCGCCCTCTATAAACGTTTTCGGGCCTCACTCCTCCTCTCTCCTGTGTTTTCCACCTCTCACTCTCACCTGGTTTCTTCCCTGAGTTTTTCAACAAAGTCAAATCTCTCTTATCTTCAAAAACAAAAAGCAAAACTAAAAACCCTTCTGTAAAGAAGCCCACCGACTCCCTCAAGTACATGCATACCTTGTTATGAACAGGGACTCTCGGCAGGAGGGTCTCTGGCTTAACCAATGCCTGATTCCTGGAGATTCCTACTTCCTGTAGGCATCTCTCCTTCGGTTTTTTGAATTAGTAGATTGGCTTATTTCACCAATTCTGGAAAGTTCTCAGCCATTATCTCTTCAAATATTGCCTCTGCTCCACTTTCTCCTCCAATTAAACAGATAGTGGATTTTTCTTCCTGCATTCTCTATCTTGTTTATCTTCTCATCTGCGTTTTCCATTTTCTGTGCCTCTCTGGGCCTCATTCCAGATGGTTTCTTCTAACTTATCTTCCTTTCCACTGCTTATTTGTTATTAACTCACCTATGAGTTCTTAATTGGGTTATTGTGCTTTTCCGTTCTGTAATATCATTTGGTTCTTTTAAACAGTCCCTAATGTCACTTTCAAAACTTTCATATACTTACATAAAATTTTAAATTCAACTTTTATTTTTTGTGGACACAGGAAGCCTGGTTTTATTACAGGTTGTATCTAGTAATTCTGAGATCTGGGCTTCTGGGAGATCTGTTTCTATAGTCCAGGGCTTCTGTTGATTTGGACTCATGCTGCTTAGTCTCATGTACCCCGTATGCCTCTGTGCTTTCTGGATAGTTTATCTGACAAGACTATTTTGAGAATTAATTTAAGATCTAGGATCTTCTCCTAAAGAGGATTTTTCTTTCCTTCTGCTAACACCCAAGGGCACTAGCAACCCAGGAACAAGGCTTGAGAATATTCCATATAGCACACAGCCAATGCCCACCCTCATTTCCAGATGCAGTCCTTTGGGTCCTGAGAGCAGAGGTTGGTCTTACACTAGGTTTCCACCTTTGTGACAGTGAACACCAACTCTCTCTCCAACTCTGGTTGTTCCCTGATGCACTGTTCACCTCACATGGTTGCAAGGATTGTCTGACAGCCCAGGGTAAACATGTCAGCGAGGTGCAACAGGTGACTTGCAAATCTCCAGGACACTGTGGAAACCAATATGGCCTTTCACACTTGTCCGAGGAGCTTGACCTGTTAGGTGCCTTCTCCCAGGAGGTGAACGCATCCCAGGTAAGGAGCAAAGCCTCACCAGTTTAGGCTGTTACCTCCTCTATGTTCTACTCTGTTGATTCTTCTTTTTTATTTATTAGGCCTCTGATGTTCTAAAGAAGATAGTTTGGTGTCTTCTTTAATTTTGATAGTTATCTTTAGAAGGACTGTGATTTATTCCTTAGTCTACCATTACTAGAGGCAGGTGGTAGGAAATATCCAATGCCCCACGGTATCACTCCTTTCTGTTTCCTTATATTCTTTGTTTTATTCATCCACGCTTGAGCTTTACAGAATGCATTATGATACAGAGAGCAATTTGTAACCAGCTGCCAGATACAGCCTGGTCCATGCCTGGACCCAGCTTCAAGGTCATCTTCCTCTCTATCCACCCACATAAATCAGCATCTCTGGTGTGAGTGCTGGGCTTCCCAGTGGATCTGATATGGATTTGATCCCAAGGTTTCTATAAGTAGACCTGTCAGATGTGAGCTATCTGGGAAAGAGGCCTGTCCTTAGGTAATTACATTAACTCAGACTTGACACCCTCTTCATTAAGCCTGCTCTGATTCTTCTAACATGGATGGGGTCTTTCCCTGCCTTGTCTCACGTGACCTTTCCTCATTGGAACCCACATCACACTCTACCTGATAAAACTGAGATTTTTACGTGCAAATCAAGTCTTTCCTTTTGAGGTGGTAATTGTTTTTTGTTGTTTCATTTCGTTTGCCTGGGTAGAAGAGGTCTATTGTCTTCCCGCTCTCTTGATGGTTTCTTTGGCTTTGCAGAAGCTTGTCAGTTTGATGAGGTCCCACTTTTCTATCTTATCTCTTATGGCCTGGGCACTTGGGGTTTTGATCAGGAATTGATCACATTTCCAATTTCCATAAGCATGTCTCCAGCATTTTCTAAGGTTCTTATAGTTTGAGGTTTTACATTTAGGTCTTTGATCCATTTAGAGTTGATTTTTGTGTATGGTGAGAGGTAGGGGGTCTTGTTTTCATCTTCTGCATGTGGTCAGCCAGTTTTCCCAGCACCATTTACTGAATAGGTTCTCCTCTCCCCAGTGGTTGGTGGTGGAGGTTTTATCGAAGATGAGTTGATTGAGAAATTGAGGTTTTGCTTCCAGAATTTCTGTCCTGTTCCATCGGTCTATATGCCTGTTCTTGTACCAATACTAGGCTGTTTTGATTATTGCAGCCTTATAATAAAGTTTAAAGTCTGGGAATGTGATACCTCCTGCTTTCTTTTTTTGTTTGTTTGTTTGGTTGGTTGGTTTTTTGCTGAGGATTGTTTTGGCTATTCGTGGTTATTTATGTTTTCATATGAATTCCTGTATTGTTGTTTCCAGGTCTGAGAAGAATGTTGCTGGTAATTTAATGGGTATTGTGTTAAATCTGTAGATTGCCTTCGGTAGGATGGATCTTAACAATGTTGAATCTTCCAATCTATGAGCATGGAATATTTTTCCATTTGTTTGTTTCAACTTTGATTTCTCTGAGCAGTGTTTTGTAGTTTTCGTTGTAAACGTCTTTCACTTCTCTGGTTAGGAAGAAGCCAAGGTATTTCATTTTTTTGTGGCTATTGTCAATGGGATTGTGCTTTATATTTGAATTTATGTTTGTTTATTGTTGGTGTATAGGAATGCAACTGTGTTTTATACATTTATTTTATACCTTTGCCAAAGTCCTTTATCAGTGCAGGGAGGTTTTTGATAGATTCTCTTGGGTTTTTGACATATAGGATCATGTTGTCTGCAAAAAGGGATAACTTGATTTCCTCTTTTCCTATTTGAATACCCCTGATTTTCTTCTCTTGTCTGATTGCTCTAGCTAGGACTTCCAATACTATGTTGAACAGGAGGGGTGAGAGTGGGCATCCTTGTCTTGTTTCGGTTTTCAGGAGATATGGTTCCAATATCTGTCTGTTTAGCAGTATGTTGGCTGTGTGTTTCTTGTAGATGGCTCTTACTATTTTGAGGTGTGGCCCATCTTTGCCTAGATGTTCAAGGGTTTTTATCAAGAAGGGGTGCTGGATTTTATTGAAAGCTTTTTCAGCCGGGCTCGGTGGCTCAGCCTGTAATCCCGCACTTTGGGAGGCTGAGGTGAGTGGATTGCCTGAGCCTGCGGGTTTGAGACCCACCTGGGCAACTTGGCGAGACCTCATCTCTACAACAAATCAAAATGAGCCAGCGCGTGCCTGTAGTTCCAGCTACTTGGAAGGCTGAGGCGGAAGAATCGGCGGAGCCCAGCAGGTTGAGGCTGCGGTGGCCGGGAGTGGCCACTGCACTCCAGTCTGGGTGACAGAGTGAGACTTTTTCCACATCTAATGATATAATCATGTGGGTTTTGTTTTTACATCTGTTGATGTATTTAATTATGTTTATGGTCTTGCGGATGTTGAACCAGCCCTGCATCCCGGGGATGAAGCCTACTTGGTCATGGTGGATGATTTTTGAGATGTGTTTTGGATCTGGTTTGCTAGAATCTTTTTGAGAATTTTAGCATCTATGTTCATCAAGGATATTGGCCTGTAGTTCTCTTTCTCTGATGGATCTTTACCTGGTTTGGGTGTCGATGTGATGTTAGCTTCATAAAATGATTTGGGGAGAGTTCCATGTTTCTCGATTGCCTGGAATACATTCAATAGGATTGGTATCAACTCCTCCTTGTATGTTTTGTAGAATTCTGCTGGAAAGTCACCTGGTCCAAGACTTTTTTTTTGTAGGTAGTTTTCGTATGACATAGGTGATTTCCTGGGTTGTTATTGGTCTATTTAGGGTCTCGGTTTTTTCTTGTTTCAACCTGGGGAGGTTGTGTGATGTCAGGAAGTCCTTCATTTCATTTAGGTTTTCAAGTTTGTTTCCATACAGGTGTACACAGAAATCGCTGATAATCTTTTGTATTTCTTCAGGGTCTTTTGCATTTCTGATTGTGTTTATTTGGGCTTTTTCTTGGTCAGTCTAGCTAGGGGTCCATCAATCTTGTTTATCTTGTTTATCCTTTCAAAGAACCAGCTTTTTGTTTCATTGATATTTTCTATATTTTTGCTGTCTATGTTTTGCTCATTTTTCTACTGTAGTTGCTATTTTTTCTTTCAATCTGTAGGAATTATTTATATAGTTCAGAAAGATTTTAATACTGTCAGTTTTAGACATTGCAAATGTCCTCTCCAATTCCACTGTTGTTGATTAACTTTCTAGTGTCTCTTTTTTTTTTTTGATTTTTTTTTTATTTGTCACCTAGGCTGGAGTGCAGCAGCACACTCACAGCCACCTCAGCCTCCACCTGCTGGACTTAGGTGATCCTTCTGCCTCAGCCTTCCAAGTAGCTGGAACTACAGACGCATCCCACCACGTCCGGCTAGTTTTTGTGATTTATTGTAGAGACAAAATCTCACCATGTTGCCTAGGTTGGTCTCAAACCCGTGGGCTCAGGCAATCCTCTCGCCTCAGCTTCCCAAAGTGCTGGATTTATAGGCTGAGGCACCGCACCCAGCCTCTAGTGTCTTTCATAGAACAGAAATCCTTCATTTTATGGCCTAATTCCCTTAAATAAATTATTTCCCCATATGATTTGAAATTTTAAAATTTTTAGAATTTCCTTTATATCCCTAGAATGTAATCTATTTTCCTCCACTATCTTCTATTAACTGTATATTTTGTTTTTGTCTTTCACATTTGGCTCTGAATTCCAACAAAGTCTACTTTTATGTGTAATGTTAGATAAAGATTGATTTTTAAATTCCCTCACAGAGTGAGTTCGTTTTCTCACCACCATCTCCTGAACCATCTATCCTTTCCCTTAGATTTGTCACATTAAGTTCCCATACCCAGGAACTTAAGCACGTTAAGTTCTCACCACAGGAGAGAAAGACCAACTGCAGCATGTAAGAGGTAATAGCACCTCCAATTCTGCTTCCCGTGCAAACGCTGCCCAGTCCTACATGTGCCTCTCAGTTTACACATGTGCACAAAGACCAAGCTGGGCCAAAGCAGCTCCAAAGAAAAGCCAGGGTACCAGCAGTGCCAAGGCCTCCAGAGCTCAGCAGAGGCTTGTTCTGGCCCCCACGAGGTTCCCAATGACCACTGAGCTCAAGGACTCCCAGAGAGGCCTTATGGTATGAGATCGCCATGTTGGTTCAATTCCAAGAGGAATTCAGGAGCAAAATAATAGGAGAAGAAAAGAGCCCATTTACGATGGAGAGCAAAAAGGGAGGGGGAAAAAAGAAGGGAGGAAGAAAGACTACCTGACATATCCTTATCTTACACAGTTGGAACTGAGGATCAGGTAGAGAGGAAACCCCATACCTCAGGCAGGGTTTCTTAACTGCAAACCGCAAAATGATCTCTGGCTAATTTCAGTAGAAAGAGAGTGCATGAAAAAAACCATCGGGAGGGCTGAAGAGCCAAGGCAAGGTCCAGGGCAGCTGTGTACAGCCTGTGCCCGCTTCAGGGGAGGTCTCCGTGGAAGTGCCTGGCATGTTCTGCTTCTTTGGGAGAGTTCTGTTTCCTATCTGCCCATGAGATGGAGATTCCTAGATAGAAGAAAGGGGCTCAGATGCTGAACAGCCAGACAGAATAACTGTGTCCTCTAAGTCCCTCCTCCCCAATGCACATCTGTACCCACTGAACTGTGTGGAAGCTGAGGTATGTTTGGAAAGACAAGAACTTTGTTAACAGAGTTCAGGTTGGGCTCAGTGGGTCAGCCTATAATCCCAGCACTTTGGGAGGACGAGGTGAATGGATTGCCTGAGCCTGTAGGTTCAAGACCAGCCCGGGCAATTTGGCAAGACCTCTCTACAATAAATAAAAAATTAGCTGGGTATGGTAGTATGTGCCTGTGGTTCTGGTTACTTGGAAGATTGAGGCAGAAGGATAACCGAAACCCAACAGGTCAACGCTGAGGTAGCCTGAGCATGCCACTGCACTCCAGCCTGGGCAACAGAGTAAGACTCCAACTTAAAAATAATAATAATAATAATCAGGGTTCCTGACTAATACCCTTGGTGTTCCTGACAAAAATGTTTGTAAGAAGAAATAAAGCAGCATCAAAGACAACATTGGCTATAACAGAGGAAGGTATTTTCTACTATGCACCACTCTCATCCTCAAACCCTGAGGGTCCAAGAGATTTTGGAGTTTCAAAAAAACTGGGAGGCTGATGCTCAAACTGACCCCAACCTAGTCTACCACAGCGGCAGGCATATGCTTTAGAAAGAAAGTAGTGCAGGTAGGAAATCAAGGAGAATGGGCTCACAGAAAAGCAGAACCCTGAAGAGCTCAAAGAAACTTCTATGGGCCCCCGAGCAGTAAAAAAAGAGCTACTTCCATCTCCTTTGGCACAATCATCATTCCCTAGGGAGAACTGGCAGAGACCTAACACTAAGCAAGTCCAGCCACGGAGGCCTTGTGGAGACCCAGCCTCAGAGACCTACCCCAACCAGCTGCAAGTGGCCCCCACAGCGATGGTGACACTCCAGGCCACCAGAGGGCAGGAAGACGCCAGAACCCTGGGCTCTAACTTCTCTGGGGGACTATGGAGGGCGGCAGCTGCAGAAGTAGTGCCCGGCAAGCAGCACGGGTCATATGTCTGCACCTGCCCAACAACACGACCGCCTTTGCAACACCCAAACCAGTCAAAAGAGAGTCTCCAGCCGGACACAGTAGCTCAAGCTTGCAATCCCAGCACTTTGGGAGGCCGAGGCAAGAGGATTGCCTGAGCCCAGGGGCTCAAGATCAGCCTGGCCAACATGGTGAGACCTCATCTCTACAATACATCAAAAAAATTAGCCAGACGTGGTGGCACTCGCCTGTAGTTCCACCTACTTGGAAGCTGAGGTGGAAGGATCACTTGAGCCCAACAGGTTGAGGCTGCGGTGACCATGAGTGTGCCACTGCACTCCAGCCTGGGCAACAGAGTGAGACTCCTACTTGAAAAAAAGAGAGAGAGAGAGAAGAGAGTCTCTGTCTCCACTTTTGATCTTAGACCTGAAACCTCCTTCGCACAGTGAGGTGACAACAGACAGGTCCTGAAACCATGCCAGGAGCTAAACAGCACCAGAAAGTGAGAACAGGGCTCCAGGGACAGGAAGCCAAACTGTGGTTCTCAGGGCCCTTCAGTCTGTCCAGGGTAGTAACCAGGCCTGATGCTTGGCCAGTGAGAGTCCATGGTCTTCCTCAGCACAGGAGTGGAAGGGAAACTCTGCAAGACCCTAAAATCCTCTGTGTCAGTGGGGGCTAAGAGGCATTACAACGTGGGTGCACATGTTGTTCAGACTGGACATGTTGTTCTGGGATGAAGATACCGGGCACAATTGCATCATGGTCATTATGACGGCCGTCATTGCCATGGTATGTACGGCTCATGTGTGCCAGCTTCATGCCTATGCAGAACAGAGGTATGATTGAAAGCTCAGAGGGCAAAGTACTATTTTTTATTTTTTTTGAGTTGGAGTCTCACTCTGCCGCCCAGGCTGGAGGGCAGTGGCACGCTCCCGGCCACCGCCCCCTTGACCTGCTGGGCTCCCCGGCGATCCTTCCGCCTCAGCCTTCCAAATAGCCAGAACTACAGGTGCGCGCTACCACACCTGGCTAATTTTTTATTTATTGTAGAGACGAGGTCTTGCCAAATTGCCCGGATGGGTCTCGAACCTGTGGGCTCAGGCAATCCACTCACCTCAGCCTCCCAAAGTGCTGGGCTTACAGGCTGAGCCACCGAGCCCGGCCAAAGTACTATTATTAAGGCACCTCTTCATGTCCTTCTCCCAGCCCTCTGCCCAGGGAGCACTTACCTGAGAAGTGTGCCACCTCTACACCCATTATTGGACTATTGTTATGCTTCAGGCAGTACAGAAGGAGCAGTGATTCCCTGTGAAGGGTCCTGGGCTCTCATCCTCAGGGCTAGTGGTGCTGCCCTGCTGGAATTTGTGTCCTACTAAGGGACACATCAAGGCAGAGGTAGTAGTAGCCAGTACCTGGAAGAGAAAGCAGTGCTTCCTCAATATCATCCTTGCTAAGTTCTCCTATTCTTGTAGCATAAAGCAGATGGTGATGGTGGACTGGGAAGACCCTGAGGAACGGGGCTAGTCACACTCTACACACCAGGTCATCAATTCGGCGTTCTTCCTGTTGAGTGTGTGGTGGCTGCGATGCACCAGGGAAGCTAGAAGACAGGCAATGTGAAGCTGGGTGGAGTAGCCAAGGCCATGGCTGTGGACATAAGTGGTCCAGGCATGGATCAGTGCCTGGCTGCAGCAGCTGCGTGAGATGTACCCCTCACCCACTGGAGATTCCAAGCTTTCTCACCACTTTCTGCTGACACCTGGCCTTGAGGGCTATCATACTGATACAGTCTGTAGCCTCTGGCACCATCATTATTATTCTTGGTGGGGGCAGGTGCCAGGTACCATTATGGCCCAGGACCCAGGAGTAATGAGCTCCAGAAGCTCAGGACAGATGTGGGCTGCAGGAGGGGGATGTCCAGGCTGAACTGTCCCTGTTCCCTAGCTGTACCTTTTTTTTTTTTTTGGCTCCATCATGAACATTTTGAGGATGCCCCCAGGGCGACAGACTAAAGGACCCAGAGAACCACAGTTTGGCTTCCTGTCCCAGGAGTCCTGTTCTTGTTTTCCAGGGCTGTTTAGCTCCTGGCATGGCTTCAGGACCTGTCTGTCACCTCACTGTGCGGAGGTGGTTTCGAGCCTCTCTAGAAACCTAAACTGGAGACAGAGACTCTCTTCTGACAGGCTTGGGTGTTGCAAAGGATGGGCTGATACAAGGGGTGGAGGGAAGAAGGGTGGGTCGGTGGGGGTGGGCGCCTGGGCAAGTCTTTCCAGTTCTCCCTGGTGTGATCGCTACGAGATGTGCTTGAAGCAGGTTTGTGAGGGGCCGTATTGCACCAGCCTGTCTCCAACAACGTGCTTGTGTCCTCATGTTCTTGCTCCTTCTTAAAAACACTGCTAACAGATCAAAACCCCAAGACGAGATGAGCACAGCCAGGTCTGACTTCCTGGATGCTGATGCTGAGTGGTGGGACAGCTCTTTGGCAACTCGGACAAGGAGTGGAGCAGCATGCCTGTGCGGGAGGCTGCTAAGGCTTCTTATTTGTTCTTTAGTTGTTCACATATGCTTGTTATTGAAGCAGAACATAAATACAGAGACGTGCACACATCTCAAGTGCATAGTTCAGTGACTTTTTCAAAATCACATGAGCAACCAGCATCTAATCAAGAATCAAATTTTGCCAGAATCCCAGAAGCCCCTTCAGGTTTCCCCCCAGTCACTCCCTCCCCACACTAACCATCACCCTGACTTCTAACACCTTAGGTTGGCTTTGACAATTTGGCAGCTTTATATATATGAATAGAATCATGATATTACTGAAGGACTTTTAAGAACAGAAATATCTAATGCCCAATAGTGAAAGTTTTGTTTTTAAATGGTGTAATAGCTAATCACTATCCTTGCACATATAATAAAGCCTGCTGAGTAAATCACGTCTTTTGCAAGCGTGTTCTGTTGTGTTTTGCTTTCCAGACAGTAGAGGTGGCAATCGATGTCAAGGGCTGAGTCTACCCTTGGTTGAGTGCAAAAGCAGCAGAGGGAACTGAGCAGATGTGTTTGCAAGCAAGGCACCACTTGAGCAGATCAAGATACTCCATGCCAGACGGGAGGGAAACCTTGGACAGAGCACTGGCCTTCCCCCAGAGTGTGGGACAGGGGCTGAGTCAACTTTACATGCTTTCAAAAGATAGGCTGACCTCTGCTAACATCTGGATTACAAACTAGGTAAGCACGGCATTTCATCAGAGAAGATACAAAGAACTAGTCATCCCTACGGACATATGGTCGTCACTACTTGACATTAACTGGTTATTCCTGTGTGATTTATACCTGCATGAGTCAGATTACAGGGCTGAACCAAACGAAGCATGTGTAAGTCTGGAAAAAGAGAAGGGAGGGAGAAGATTCCAGCTGCAAAAGAGACCAGAGAATAAAAGCCCTTCTGATTAGAAGTTGCCATTTAGCCATGTATCTTGAAATGTTGCTATGAGATGCAGAGGAACTATGGATGCATGGGTGGGTTTGGGGGGCCAGTTCTGGGCAGGAGACGTACCAAATCTTAAAGGAAAAGTTAACTTCTTTGTTCCCTAGTAACCACAAAAGTTGAAACCAGAAGAGCACCCAGTTGAGCCTTTCCAGGGAGTAGGGCATCAACTCATCAAGAGGACCCATCCTTCCAATAGTCCCCGCAGACAATGTAAGGTGGTTCCTAGCCACACAGCATGGTAGAACCACCGCAGGAAATTCCATTTCACATTCTGTTTAGTGTGGTGAAATATACATGACATAAAGTTGACCATTTTAACCATGTGTAGTTCATTGGCATTAAGTACATTCCCATTGTTGTGGGGATCTTTAGATCCATCAATCCATCTTTAGAACTCTTCTGTCTTCCCAAGTGGAAACTTTCTACTCATTAAACCATAATTCTCTATCCCCTTTCCCCCAACCCCCGGCAATCAGCTTTCTTTCCGTCTCTGGGAATTTGACTACTCTGGGTACCTTATGCAGGTGAAATCATATAGTATTTGTCCTTTTGTATCTGTGGGGGAAGTTTTAAAAATATGAATACCCAAGCCCAACCCTAAGCCAATTAAATCAGAACCGGTGGTGGTGGAGCCTGACCATTATTAAAAATTATTATTGTCATTTAAAAAAATTCCCTAGTGATTCCAAGGCAGCCTTGAAAACTTCTGGGTTAAAAGGTCTAAATTGGATTTTACTTTCAGAAGCCCCTCCCTTGGGATAAACGCATCTCAACACCTGCTGGTTGATACCTAAAATTCCTTTAGCCATGGGTTAAGCTAAGGGTTTTCCTTCTTCAACTGCCAATGAGGCATAAAGTGATTGGTTGAGATATCACAGTGACTGAGACTCATCTGCTAAAGTTTAATCTATCAGTCAACAAGTGTGATTGTTGTCAGACACTGTCTCCTTTTGAAAACCGGGAGGACTCAAGAGTAGCAAATGATAAGTAACTACTGATTTGGGAGCTGGGGAGAGACAGACACACTGGGACCCATGGCCGCTTTTGGGGGGTTCATGATGAAGGTTAGTCTGGTTTACCTTCAGTTCCCCCATGAACAAAATAAGAGTTGGGAGGATTTTACAACCAGCACATCTGTGCACACTCACCCTGTTCATTGGAATGTGGCCACTCAGACATATGGTTCCCATCAACTATATTTTTGCATTTTTCTTGACCCCCCTTTTTTTATTTAACTACACTGACATCATTACAAAGGAACTTCACATATATGGGTTCTAATTGAGGCATGACCAGTGCTTTCTTCAAGGAAGAGCTCCTTCTCTTCCTTGTTTCGACAGAATTAGAATTACGTAGAAAATGAATTCATGGATACATGGATAGATGATAGATAGGTAGCAGACAAATGTATATCAAAATACAAAAGACTGAAAAGTTATATACCAAATCATGACATTGTCTCCCCCTATGGGGGAAGGGAGGTGTGGGAATGGGATTGGAAGGATTTTAAAGTTTAATTTATTTTTTTTAACCCTGGAAGCAAGCAGGACAGAATGTTAACACCTGTTCATTCTGAGTTGGTATTTGTTGTTTTAGATTACTCTTTTTGCTTGTCTTTGTGCTTTTTGGTGTCTTTAAATGTTGCCAATATTACATATATAATAATACACATAAATACATGTGGATAAAGAAATATTTTGATGACTGAGAAGAGCGCTTACAAAGTGTTCCATGTTCATAATTTTATCATAAAATAAAATTAATAAAGTCTCGGATATTTGAAAAATACAAAAATAATGGAGACAGACATTGCCACATTTTGAGATCTTCATATCCAAGCCTTTTCTCCATGCATTCAATAATTGTGTCATTGATTCCAAGTTTTCAGATAGTTTCTGATTACAAAAATAATATTGTTCATTGCAAAATGCAGAAAAAGATAGATAAGGAAAGACAAATTATCCATTGCCTTACTACCTGGAGTGTCCCACCATGGTTCATGATGGCAAAAAATAGAATCTGATTCGGCTAGGAAGAGATGAACATTACTTAATGTTATGGTTTGAATGTGTCCTCTCCAAAATTCAGATGTTGCCAATGTGATACTAATAAGAGGTAGGGCCTTTAAGAGGTAACTAGACCTTGATACTCCTCATGAATGGGATTAGTTGCCCTCATAAAGGCACTTGACAGAGGAAACTGATTCTTTCTTGCCCTTCTGCTGTTCTGCCATGTGGGGACACAGCCAGAAGGTCTTCATCAGATGCCAACACCTCGATCTTAGACTTACCAGCCTCAAGAACGATGAGAAATAAGTTTCTGTTCTTTATAAATTACCCAATCTCAGGTATTCTGTTATAGCAGCACAAAACAGATTAAAACACTGAAAATATTGGAAGTAGCATATATAATCAATGGGGGATTGTTAGCATCTTTGCTTTTTTCAGCTCCTCCTTTGGTCTTTATGTGATGGAATGACCCAAACAGTCAGTCAGATATAGCATGGTTGGCTCCTAATGCCAGTTTAATCTTGACTTAAATGTTACTTCCTTAGAAAACTTTTCTGATGGCTCAATCTGAAAGAGATACTATTTACAATAGCATTAATTTGAAGTTTTCTTGGTGGGAGGGAGTTATTCATGTGTCATTCTCTACCATTTTTCTTTTTTTACTTGTGCATTTATTTTTTGCTTCTCTTTATTTTAATTTTAGAATTGTGGAATACATGTAAGAACTTGCTACATAAGTATATTGTGTGAAGGCAAGATTTGGGCTTCTGGTGAGCCCTCTCCCCTCCTAGTAGTGGACATGGTACCCAATGGTGTTGCCTCTCTTTTTCATTCTTGGATTCTTGAGGCCTAAAATAATATCTGGCATTGGGAAGTTGAATTGCTGAATGAATAAATGAATCAAAAATATTGCTACTTCTGTCTACTTAGAAATATGAGCCAGGCTTGGTGGCTCAGCCTGTAATCCTGCACCTTGGGAGGCTGAGGTGAGTGGATTGCCTGTGCCCGTGGGTTCAAGACCCACCTGGGCAACTTGGCAAGCCCTCATCTTACAATAAATCAAAAATTAGCCGGGTGTGGTCACACACCTGTAGTTCCAGCTACTTGGAAGGCTGAGGTGGAAGGATCACCGGAGTCCAGCACGTCGAGGCTGCGGTGGTTGGGAACGGCCACTGCACTCCAGTCTGGGCGACAGAGTGCGACTCCAACTCAAAAAAAAAAAACAAGGAATATGAAAGTATCTTTCTTTAACTACCACTGGACATATAGCCTAAGAAGGCTGGTGAAACACCTGGATTTCATCCATCCTCTTCCTTTCTATCTCCTGTGTAGCAGTAATTTTATGATCTTGTATTAATTAGAACCACTTGCCACAGCCAGTGGAGAAGAGAGAAAAAAGACAGAGATATTATTTAAACAAATAACTGAAAATGTCCCAAATCTGATGAAATACATGAATATAAATATCCAAGAAGTTCAACAAACTCCAAGTAGGGTGAAGTCAGAGATCCACATTGAGACACATTATAATCAAACCATTGAAAAACAAAGAAAAGACAAAGAGACGCTTGAAAGCAGTAAGAGAAAGGCAACTTGTCGCACACACAAGATCATCAATAAGATTAGTAGCAGATTTTTCATTAGAAGCTTTGGAGACCAAAAGGCAGTGGGTTGATATATGCAAAATGCTAAAAGAAAAAAAATCTGTCTACCAAGAATCCTATAGTCAGCAAAACTGTCCTTTAAAAGTGAAAGAAGTTGAATGCAGTGGCTCAAGCCTGTAGTGCCAGCTACTTGGGAGGCTGAGGCAGGAGGGTTGCTTGAGCCCAGGAGTTGGAGGCTGAAGTGAGCTATGATTATGCCACTGCACTCCAGCTTGGGTGACAAAGCCAGAACCTGTATCTATAAATTAATTAAACTAAGGAGGTTCATTACCATTAGACCTGCTCTGCAAGAAATGCTCAAGGGAATCCTGCAAGTTGAAATAAATGGACACTAAAAAGCAACTTGTAGCATATGAAGAAATCAAGATCTCAGTAAAGGGAAATACATGAGTAATTATAAAAGCTATTATTATAACTTCAGTTTGCAACTCCACTTTAATACATTTTTTAAAAATAATTAATCTAAAAGCTAGTATTATTATAACTTTAGTTCATAACTCTACATTTTGGTTTCTACTCAATTTAAAAGATTGATGCATTTTTAAAAACTTGTAGTCTATGTTTTTGGATATACAATATAGAAAAATGCATTCTTGTGATTTCAGTAACTAAAAAGAGGGGATAGAGCTATCAAGGATCTGAGTTTTTGTATGTTACTGAAGCTAGTATAAATTCAAATTAGTTTTTAAATTTTAGAATGTTAAGTGTAATCCTCAAGGTAACCACAAAGAAAACAGCTAAGAATATATGCAGAAGGAAATGAGACGAGAATTAAAACACTTTACTACCAACTAAATACAAAAGAAAACAGTAATGCTTGGAATGAGACCAAAAAGGTTACAAGGCATATGGCAAAATGACAGAGGCAAGTCTCTTCTTATCAGTAATTACTTTAAGTATTAATAGATTAAGTTGTCCCATCAAGACAGAGATTGGCAGATTTTATATATATATATATATATATATATATATATATTTTTTTTTTTTTTTTTTTTTTTTTTTTTTTTTTTTGAGTCGGAGTCTCTCTCTGTCAGACTGGAGTACAGTGGCACACTCATGGCCACCTCAGACTTGACCTGCTGGGCTCAGGTGAGCCTTCCACCTCAGCCTTCCAAGTAGCTGGAACTACAGTTGTGCGCCACCATGCCTGGCTAGCTTTTTTATTGTAGAGATGAGTTCTCACCAAGTTGCCCAGGCTGGTCTCGAATCCGTGGGCTCAGGCAATTCTCTCACCTCGCCCTCCCAAAGTGCTGGGATTATAGGTGTGAGTCACCGCACCTGACCTAGATATATTTTTTTAAACATGATCCAACTGTATGCTGTCTGCCAGAGACTCATGTTGGAACCAAAGACACAAATAAGTTAAGAGAAAAAATGGAAAAATATATTTTATGCACATCATACTCAAAATTAAGTAGGAGTATCTATACTGATCTCAGAAAAAAGTAGATTTTAAATCGAATAAATAAGCCAGGCTCAGCTTGTAATCCCGCGCCTTTGGGAGGCTGAGATGAGTGGATTGCCTGAGCCCGCGGGTTCGAGACCCGCCTGGGCAACTTGGCGAGACCTCATCTCTACAATAAATCAAAAATTAGCCGGGCGTGGTAGCGCGCGCCTGTAGTTCCAGTTACTTGGAAGGCTGAGGCGGAAGGATCGCCGGAGCCCAGCAGGTCGCACTCCAGTCTGGGAGACAGAGTGAGACTCCAACTCAAAAAATAAATAAATAAATAAATCGAATAAACATACAAAAGACAAGGATGGACATTATATATTAATAAAAGATTTGATACATCAGGAAGCTAAAACTATGATAAACATTTATGCACCTCATAACAAACCCTCAAAATATATGAAGAATTGAAGGGAGATCTGCAATAATAGCTGGGGATTCAATACATCACTCTCAATAATGGATAGAATGACAACAGAAGATACTAAGGAAACAGAGGACCTAAACCGCACAATAAACCAACTAGATCTAACAGACATACACAGAACACTCTACGCACAACAGAACACTCATTCTTCTCAAGCGCACATGGGACATTCTCTAGGATAAACCGCATGTTAGGTCACAAATCAAATCTCAGTATATTTAAAAAGATAGATATCATACAAGGCATCTTCTCCAACCACAATGGGACGAAGTTAGGAATCGATAACAGAAAGAAAACTAGGAAATTCACAAATTAGTGGAAATTAAATAACACACTTTTAAACCATGTCAGCTCAGGCTGCCATAACAAAATACCATACACTGACTGGCTTAAACAACAAACATTTATTTCTCACAGTTCTGAAGCCTGGACAGTCCAAAATCAAGATGCTGGCAGATTTGGTTCATGGTGAGAACCCTATTCCTGGCTTGCAGAGGCCGTATTCTCACTGCCTTCACATGGTGGAGAGACAGCGAGCTCCAGTTTTTCCTCCTCTTCTTATAAAGACACTAATCTCATCACGGGGGCCACACCCTCATAATCTCATCTAAATCTAATTACCTCCCAAAGACCCCACCTTCAAATACCATCACACTGTGGGGGAGTTTCAACATATGAATGGGGGGACACAAATATTCAGTTCATAACATTATAACATTCCATCCTTAGCCTTTCCACAATTCATGTCCTTCTCACATGGAAAATACATTCTTCCATCCCAACAGCCCCAAATGTCTTAATCCATTTCAGCATAAACTCTAAAATCTAAAGTCCAAAGTCTCATCCAAATAGTATCTAAATCAGATTTGGGTCATACCCAGGTTCAATTTACCCTGAGGCAAAATTCCTCCCCAGCTGTGAACCTGTGAAACCAGATAAGTTGTGTGCTTCCCTGGGACTGTGGTGGGATGTACATAAGACAGACATTCCCATTCCAAAAGGGGGAAATCAGAGGGAAGAAAAGGGTGACAGGGCCCAAGCAAGTCCCAAATCTAGCAAGGCAGGTATCACTAGATCTTAAGTCTAAAAAATAATCTTTTTTATTACATGCTCCGCCCTCCAGACCTCCTGGAGCAGCAGCCCCACCCCGAGGCTTTGCTGAGCAGGACTAGTGCTATCACCAAGGTTTGGGCGACCACACCCTTGAGGCTCTGGTCAGCTGCTGTGGGGTCTGCTGAAACCAAGGTTATGGTTCCCCTTTTAAAATCAAGGAGGCGGTCCTGATGGTGTCTGAATCACCTACAGGGGTCATTCTTCCTTTGTCTTAAAGAATCACAGCCAAGTGGTTCCATGATCCGGTCCTGAAGAATTTAAGAAGTCCAAAAGTCTTTTTTCATTTCACCGCAATTTTACTTCATTTCACTGTCTCATTCAGCTCAAACTGGCATTCTCTGCTGGGGTGGCTAATTAGGTCTCTGGTTCACATTCAAACCAATCTCCTACTAAGAGGGTTGTCTGGCTATATCTTTAGTATTCTCTTCATAATACATGTTCTCAGTTTTTGCAACATGGCAGCCTGAGAAATTTTCAAGTTTTTAAGTTCTGGTTCCTTTTGCTTAACAGTTCCTTTTGGATTTATTTCTCTCTCCTTACATATTATTATAAGCATTCAGGTAGAACCAAGCCACGCCTTTAGAAATTTGTTTAGATATCTCTTCGGCTAAATATCCAGTATCATTACTTGCAAGTCCTACCTTCCACAAAGCACTAGAACACGAACACAATTCATCCAAGTTCCTGGCCACGTTATAATAAGTATTGTCTCTCTTCCATTGCCCAGTGACATGTTCCTCATTTCTGTCTGAGATCTCACCAGAATAGCCTTTACTGTCCATGTTTCTACTAGCATTCTGTTTATAATTATTTATGAATTCTCTAAAAAGATGGAAACTATTGATACAGTTCTCCTGTTCTTTCTGAGTCCTCACTAGAACTGTCTTTAAGAGTCAGTTCATATAGAGTCCATCATACTCAGTGATCTATCACAGAAACAAAGAACTGAGTACCACATGTTCTCACTCATAAGCAGACCCTGAACATTTATCGCAATATTATAAGAAAGGGATTGGCAGTAGCAGGACACTGCAAGGGGAGGGAAGAGGGAGGCACATAACATCAATAAGCGTATCTGATCTCAAACCAGGCGAAATGGGGACCAAAGGGAGGCCCAAACTTTACCTATATTATGATTGCTTATCTACCTAATCTTGAATTGCACTCCGCATATTTTAAATAAAAATAAAGAGTCAAAGAGTCAGGCCACAGCAATCCTGGCTTTTTCTAGCATGCACTTCAAAACTCTTCCAACCTCTGCTCATTGCCCAGTTCCAAAGCCACTTTCACATTTGTAGGTACAATCATGCACTGCTTAATGACAGGGAAACATCCTGAGAAAGGCATCATTAGGCAATTCCATCACTACGTGAACATCACAGAGTGTACTTCCACAAACCTAGGTGGTAAAGCCTACTACATACCTAGGCTATTAGTAGAGCTTATTGCTCCTGAGCTATAAGCCAATATAGCATGTTACTGTGCTGAATACTATAGGCAATTGAAACACAGTGGTATATGTATATCCAAACATATGTAAACATAGAAAAGGTACAGTAAAAATACAGTATTGTAATCTTACGGGACCATCCACCCCTCTGTGGTTCACTGACTGAAATGCCATTATGTGGTGCATGACTGTATTGGTTATAGTGGCACCACACTTCACAGTACCAGAATTCTGTCTTATTTAGCTTGGGCTGTTATAACAAAATGTCACAGACTGGGTGGCTGAAACAATAGCTGTTCATTTCTCATAGTTCTGGAGGCTGAAGTCTAAGATCAGGGTGCCAGCATGGTGGGGTTCTGGCGAGGGCTCTCTTCCCAGTTGCAGGTGACCCCCTTCTCGCTGGGTGCTCACGCAGCCTTTCCTGCATGTGCTCATGGGTCGTCTCTCTCTCTCCCTCTTCCCATAAGGGCACTCGTTTCAAGAGAGTTCCACCTCATCTAAACCTGATTGACCCCCAAATACCATCAACTTGGGGGTTATTGTTTCAACATTTGGGGGAGACACATTCAGTCCATAACAGGTATCATGTTGATTTCACTGTTACTCATTACCTTACTAGTGAGATCTAATATATTGAACTTGATGTTCCTTAGGTGTTTATAGTTTTTTCTTGGTGTGAACAGTCAGTTTGCATCCTTTGTTCAATTTTCTCCCGAGGTGTTTTTTTTTTTTCACCTTTTTTACTTGGAAATACTTTCTATAATGTAAGGAAACTAACACTTTGTTACATATGGGGTAAAATTTTAGATTATTTTTGAAATAGTTTTAACTGTAATTTAAATAAATAAATGTAATTAGTTTTTATTAATAAGCAATTTAAAATTTTTGTATTTATTAATTTTGAATTCCATTAAAATTTTAAAAATACAACAGAGTATTACTTTTTCTTGGAGTCCTGCTTTGGTATCATTCAGAGAAAAACTTGAAACAACTTCAGGATCATAGAAATTTAGCAAGCCAGGCTAGTAAGAACAAGAGTAGAATTGTTAATAATCACCACCATTTATTATTTACCACACATCTGACACTTTTACATACATTATCCCATTTAATCCTCACAACACACCTACGACATCATTATCACTCCCACTCCAAGATTGGAAGATGAGGATCAAGAAGACAAAGCAAACTGCCTGTAGTCACATGACTTGCAAGTGTTGGAGCTGAATTTCAATTATTTTGCTGGGTGCAAACTCTGGACTTTGTCAGATAGGTAGATCTGGGTCTGCCTCTCTCCCGCCCCCAGCTCAGCCATGCTGGCTGCTGGATGCATTATCTTGTGCAAGTCCCAGCACGTCTCTGCACCTTAATTTTCACCTGTAAAATTTAACCTGTTTGGTGATGCCTCCATTATAGGGTTGTTGAGGAATTTCAATGAGAGAAAAATACATACTGTGCCTGGCACCGAGAGACGGTCAGCCCAAAAGAGTCAGCCCGCAGCCCTCCTGGCTGGAAACCCCTCACTCTTTCTCTCCCCTCTTTGTAGGACTGAGGAGAGGGAGAGGGCCCGGGGAAAGGGTGGGTGAACCAGCCTCTGTGGGACTGATGTCCACAGTGAGTGCAGAGCTGGAGCTCCCAGGCCTAGCAGATTTCAGTCAGGACCAGAGTAAGGTGACCAAAGTGGCATATCTCTTCAAGAGGTCCCACCCTAGGGAGTGGCTCAGGTGTTTGCAGCAAAGATATGTTCTTTTCTGTGTGTGGGAGGCAGGGGTGGTGCTTGATCAGAGTGATCTCTTCATGGCTCAGAGGCAGTCACTCTTGCCAGTGAGGACAGCCGTGTGAGGAAAGCCCGGTGGGGTTGCTGCTCATCTGCTGGCTCTCATCCCCTCCCGACACAAGCTGGAGGCATGGGCACCCTCGAGGGACACCTGTTGGCAGGAGTGTTCTTCCTCTTCTTCACACTCTACTATTCAGTGCTGGTGTCTCTGGCCCTGTTGCGGAAACAGAGGATCCTCAAACTCCCTCTACCCGCAGGGGAGAAGCAAGGACACAGGTGGTGGCAGCTGCTACCTCTGGAAGGAGTGGTGAAGGTGGTCATCACCCTGAGTGGCATCTTACTGGAGTTCTTCTACCCCCCAGGAGCCAATCGGATGGTGATGGTAGACTGGGAAGACCCACGGCGGCCATTCATGTTCAAGGACAACTGGCATCACATCACCATATATGCGTTCTTCATGTTCAGCGGTGTGGTGGACATCGTAAGCCAGTCATGTCAGGTGTGGCAGAGTATGAAGCTGCAGCGGGCAGCTGAGGCCCTGGCCTTCTATGTGCTGGTGCTGCTGATGGCGGCCCACCTCGAGAACAAGAGCAACCTGGAGATCCGTGTGCACATCCTGTTCATAATGCCCTCCTTCCTGGTGGCCCTGGTGCTCACCATCGAGGTCTGGGTGCCCGACCAGCCCCTGCTCTGGGTGCTCAAGACCTGGATGGGGCTGGTGCTCAGCAACTGGATGCTGCAGCTCTCTGTGGTGATGTACGCCCCTCCCTCCGGGCAGCCTTGGCATGCAGACAGCCCCGTGGACCTCGCCTTTCTCACCATCTTCTTCTGCTGGCACCTGGGCTTGGGAGCTGCTGTGCTGGCTGTGATCTATGGCCTCTGCAGCCTCTGGCATCATCGCTGCTCCTCCTGGACAGAAGCCTCAGATGCCAGGTACCAGCCATGCCCCGTAGACCTCCATGGCGAGGAGCTTGAGAAGCTCAGGGCAGAGGCCCTGCTGCAGGACGGAGTCATCTAGGTACAGAAATGCCTCTGTTATATGCCTTTTGTAATGAGAGTTTCAAGGATACCCATGGCATGCATAGCACAGAAATGTCCTGGAATCCACGGTGTGACTTTCCATCCCAGGAGTCATCTTTCTTTTTCCCAATTAATCTACCGGCTCCTAGCTTGACTTCTCATCTACTACTCTGTTCTCTCCAGGCCTGTCTCTTCAGTATGGTCCCTGGGCCAGATGCATAGGTGACGTGAGAACAAAGAATAGTGGTTTTCTCTGATGGCTTTTGGGACCCAAGCAGAGGAAATGAAATGAGGAAAGAGAAGGGGGTGAAGGAGGGCTGGTGGGAAGGGAGCTATCTGTCTTAGAGCAGGATTTGTGTGCACGCATGAGTGTGACTGCAGCTGAAACTTTTCAATGCATGAAAGAGAGGAGGTGGTCCTTTTTCATAATGGTGAGGTTTTCTGTTTTCTTAATTTCTGTTTTTTATTCACACAAAGTATATAACGGGATGAAAAATGTGTGTGTTTTCTGTTTTAAAAACCTAACCAGAATGAGGCTACTTCTGCCTCATGAGAGAGTCAAGGATGAGGAGCCCGGGCAGGTGGGGATGGGGCTCAAGACTAGGGGGAAAGAAGGCCAGGGAGGAAGTCACAAAGATGGCTGTAAGAAAGGAGGGTGATTTAAATATAATGTTTAATTGTTTGTTTTTGGCTGTGGTATGAAACAACTCCATTGTTCCAACTGGTTCAGTAAAGTTTATTGCACGTGCACATGTCTTCTTTGAGTGATTCTGAGGGGAAACCAAAAAGAAGGCCCAGATCTCAACTGGCAAGAACAGAGCGGGGGAAAACTGCTATGAATAGGGGTGCAAATGGTTTCAAGGGTTGTGAAGACGCAGGACCTCAGAACTGAGAAGAAACCTGAGAACATCAGTCCCCAGTGAAATATATAAAAGCAAACTATGCAGAGTGATGATCTCCTGGGTACGATTAGAAAGCCATTGTTTAGCTGGGCTCGGTGGCTCAGCCTGTAATCCTGCGCCTTTGGGAGGTTGAGGTGAGTGGATTGCCTGAGCCCGCGGGTTCGAGACCCGCCTGGGCAGCGAGACCTCATCTCTACAATAAATCAAAAAATTAGCCGGTCGTGTTAGCGCACACCTGTAATTCCGGCTACTCGGAAGGCTGAGGCGGAAGGATCGCCGGAGCCCAGCAGGTCGAGGCTGTGGTGGCCAGGAGCGGCCACTGTACTCCAGTCTGGGTGACAGAGTGAGACTCCAACTCAAAGAAAAAAAGAAATCCATTGTTTCTAATAGCATGAGTCAGGTTAAGAGAGATGGACACAGCCAGTATTTAGAAGTCTGAAGAGGCAGGAAGAAGGGAGGCGATGCTGTCTACAGATGCTGAGAAAGGACCGCAGCAGAAAGCATCCATGATTAAGTGGCTGCAATTACAGCCCCTTTCCCCCATGCAACCAGAAGTGCTCTCCTCAGAGAATGAAGTGTCAAGAAGCATGGAGAGGTTTACAGATGCCAGGCAAGACAGGCTTCACGTTGTCCCTGGGAAATACCACTGGACGCCCTCTAAAGAAGCAGTGTACAAGAACACAGAAAATAGGCCCTGGATACCCTGGGACAAGGGGCTAATATTAGAGAAGGAGAGCACGGAAAGGCATAATAAAGAAGGAGCTAGAAGTCTGGCAACTCATATAGGCAGAGCTTGGAGGGGAGGGAGACTCTGGATCTTAGAGGAAGAGAATGTGTCTTCCTCAAGCAGCTGGAACCAGGCCAGCCCCAACTTTCCTCCCAGTGGAAGAAGAACCAAGCCAGGGAGAAGCCAGCACCCTTCTTTCTGTTCCCATTCCCGAAAGCCAAGAAGCAGAGCCAGATTTACTGAGACTAATAATGTTTAAGCTTCAAGGCCCCTCACTTTGCATGTCCTGTCCTAGGCCCAGGGAGGGGCCTTGGCATGATCACTTACCACTGAAAATTTGCAAACATAAGGTTGTTTTTGGTACTCTCTTTTCCTAAAGGGAGCCTTCTAAAGTGTATAAGCTTTAGGCGCCACAAAACCCAGCTCTACCCTCACCCTGGAGGTTAACACAAATTTACTTTCAGGATGCCTTATGATAAACACATTCCTTCACCTGTCAGTGGAACAGTCTTTGTTAGAGGACAATGTTAACACTCTTACTTCTTCAACTTGAACCTCTTTTAACAAGAAGCTTAAAAAGTTACTGACATCACACAATGGCTGAAAATCACCTGTAAAAGTATAATCCCTTGGCCAACAAATATAAATGAGTATTATCAGATCAAATCAGTTCTGATTTGATCAAGAGGAATCAGAGGTGCAGAAGACTGGGGGGGAATGTGGGAGTGATTTACAGAGGTTGGTCCTGTTTTCCTCTACTTGTTCTGGCTGTGGGGAGAAATTTTTGTCTGTACATTTGGCCTTTCCAATGTATTAGTCAGGGTTCTCCAGAAAAACAGAAACAATAGGATGTGTGGGTGGATGAAGGGATGGATGAAGGGATGGATGAATAAGATAGATAGATAGATAGATAGATAGATAGATAGATAGATAGATAGATAGATAGATAGATAGAAAATTAGATAGATAGATGATAGGGATTTTTTTTTTTGAGTTGGAGTCTCACTCTGTCGCCCAGACTGGAGTGCAGTGGCCACTCCCAGCTACCGCAGCCTCGACCTGCTGGACTCCGGCGATCCTTCCGCCTATCCTTCCGCCTCAGCCTTCCAAGTAGCTGGAACTACAGGTGCACACTACCACACTCGGCTAACTTTTTGATTTATTGTAGAGATGAGGTCTTGCCAAGTTGCCCAGGTGGGTCTCGAGCCTGGGGCTTAGGCAATCCACTCACCTCAGCCTCCCAAGGTGCGGGATTACAGGCTGAGCCACCGAACCCAGCTGATGATAGGGATTTTAAGGGACTGACTCGAGATTGTGAGGGCTGGCAAGTCCAAAATCTCCAGGCAAGCCAGCAGCTGGGAGATCCAGAGAAGAGTTGATGCCACAGTCTTGAGTTTGAAGACAGTCTGGAGAAAGAATTCCTTCTTCCTCAACAGATTCTAGGCAGCAAGACCTCATCTCTACAATAAAATAAAAAAATCAGCCAGGCATGGTAGCACATGCCTGTAGTTCCGGCTACTCGGAAGGCTGAGGCGGAAGGATTGCCGGAGCCCAGCAGGTCGAGGCTGTGGTGGCTGGGAGCAGCCACTGCACTCCAGTCTGGACGACAGAGTGAGACTCCAACTCCAAAAAAAACCCCAACAGATTCAGTCTTTTCTCTTAAGGTATTTAACTGACTACATGAGACCCATGCACATTATAGAGGGTAATCTCATTCAAAGTCTACTGATCTAAATGCTAATCACATTTTAAAAGTACCTTCACAGCAACATCTAGAGTGATGTTTGACCAGACAATTGGGTGCCATAGCCTAGCCAAGTTGACACATAAAATTAACCTTCTGGCTGGGTGCAGTGGCTCACTCCTGTAATCACATCATTTTAGGAGGCTTAAGTGGGAGAATTGCTTGAGTCTAGGAGTTCGAGATCAGCCTGGGCATCATAGTGAGACTTCATCTCTATAACAAATTAAAAAAATTAAGGCCAAGTTTGGTGGCTCACATCTGTAATCCCAGCACTTTGGGAGGCAGAGGCGAGAGATTGCCTGAGCCCAGGGGTGTGAGACTAGCCTGGGCAATGTGACCAGACCTCATCTCTACAATAAATAAAAAAAAAAATAGCTGGTGTGTGGTGGCACATGCCTTTAGTTCCAGCTACTTGGAAGGCTGAGGTGGAAGGACGCCTGAGCCCAGCAGGTTGAGGATGTGGTAGCCATGAGTGTGCCACTGCATTTCAGCCTGGGTGACAGAGTGAGACTCCAACTCAAAAGAAATAAATAAACAAATAAATAAATAATTTAGTCAGGTGTGATGGTGCATGGGAGGCTGAGGCAGGAGGATCACTTGAGCCTCAGAGTTTAAGGCTGTGGTGAGCCATAATCAAGCCATGATCCTGCCACTACTTTCTAGCCTGGGTGACAGAGTGAGACTCTGACTCAAAAAAAAAAAAAAATTAGCCTTCGTACCCTGCATATTGGAACATGGCCTCTTAGACATAATTTATATCAGTTACATTTCTTGTGGTTTTTTAAGTTCTTCCAAAATAACAATCTTAACTTTCTTATTTTATTTTATTTTGTGATATTACATCTTTTTTTTTTTTTTGAGTTGGAGTCTCACTCTGTCACCCAGGCTGGAGTGCAGTGGTATACTCATGGCCACCATAGCCTCCACTTGCTGGACTCAGGTGATCCTTCCGCTTCAGCCTTTCAAGTAGCTGGAACTACAGGCATGCGCCACCACGCCCGGCTAATTTTTTGATTTATTGCAGAGATGAGGTCTCACCAAGTTGCCCAGACTGGTCTCGAACCCTTGGGCTCAGGCAATCCTCTCACCATGGCCTCCCAAAGTGCTGGGATTATAGGCGTGAGCCACCATGCCTAACATAACTTTATTTTAAAGGCTAATTTTATAGGTTCTGATTACAGTTCTGACTATATAATGTAACCCAGACTTCTTCCCTTCCATATTCTTCCTACTGAGAAAGTGATGGGTGTGCAAGTAGGAGAAACTTTTTTTTTTCCTGGTTGAGGTCTCACTCTTTCACCCAGGCTGGAGTGCAGTGGCATGTTCACGGCTCACCACAGCCTCAAAATCCTGGGCTTAAGCAATTCTCTCTCCTCAGCCTCCTGAGTAGCTGGGACTATGCATGCGCCACCATACCCAGCTAGAACATATTTTTATAGATTAAAAAGTATTTAGAGGGCTTTAAAAATTATTATTAATGCTATACATTTTATACATCTTAGAAAATACCAGCCGGGCTCGGTGGATCAGCCTGTAATCCCGGACTTTGGGAGGTTGAGGTGAGTGGATTGCCTGAGCCTGCAGGTTTGAGACCCGCCTGGGTAACTTGGCGAGACTCCATCTCTACAATAAATCAAAAAATCAGCTGGGCGTGGTAGCGCACACCTGTAGTTCCAGCTACTTGGAAGGCTGAGGCAGAAGGATCGCTGAGCCCAGCAGGTCGAGGCTGCGGTGGCCAGGAGCAGCCACTGCACTCCAGTCTGGGCGACAGAGTGAGACTCCAACTGAAAAAAAAAAAAGAAAATACCAAAAAGTATGTTGAATCTACCTAATGTCCTCACCCAGAATAAATTACTGCTTAGGAGAGGAAGAGAATGGGGAGTAATTTCAATTACAGGTGGATGACAGGGTTATATCAAAAGTAAGGCTTTACCTGATGGTGACAAGCCCAGGATGTGGCTGATGACTAAGGAGTGGGTGAGTCAAGTGATTTAGAGGTGAAGATCACTGAAGATAAAGAAATCAAGGACTGGGAGTCTAGTGTTGTGGGAAAGAGCTGAGAAAAGATAACAACACAATGGGGAAGACAGTGACCTTAGGCTAGAAGGAAGTCCCTGAGCCTCAGTCCTCAGTGAGTTTTGGGGGATGACCTTAAGACATCAAAGAGAGCTGGGCTCTGTGGCTCAGCCTGTAATCCAGCGCTTTGGGAGGCTAAGGTGAGTGGATTGCCTGAGCCCTCAAGTTTGAGAGCCCCTGGGCAATTTGGCGAGACCTCATCTCTACAATAAATCAAAAAATTAGCCGGGCATGGTAGTGTACGCCTGTAATTCCAGCTGCTTGGAAGGCTGAGGCAGAAGGATCGCTGGAGTCCAGCAGGTCGAGACTACAGTGGCCGGGAGCGGCCACTGCACTCTAGTCTAGGCGACAGAGTGAGACTCCACTCAAAAAAAAAAAAAAAAAAGCAAAAAAAGACATCAAAGAGACAAAGAAATGTGGACAACAGGAGCTTCAAAGGAGGACATCATCAGGGTTCAGCAGGAATGGTGATACCTATTCCACAGAGGTATCATGAGAAATGAATGTAGTACTGCATAGACAACACTTAATCCAGAACATGATGCACATTAGATGCTTGATCAATATCAGTTTGAAAGGCTGAATATACAAATAGACAATGGCCATATAAATAAAAACAGAATTTAGACCCACAATCTGCAGCAACCAGTCCATGAAATCAACCTATTATCTATAGTAATCAGCCCAGAGAGCCAGCCTGTTATTTGTAAGTCAGACTTGCAGACAGACAGTTAGCTAGCCGGGGCGTAGTGCCTCATGCCTGTAATCCCAACACTTTGGGAGCTAGAGGTGAGAGGATTGCCAGAGTCCAGGGATGTGATACCAGCCTGGGAAAATTAATGCGACCTTGTCTGTACAATAAATAAAAAAATTAGCCAGGCGTGGTGGCACGTACATGTAGTTCTAGCTCCTTGGAAGGCTGAAGTGGAAGGATCAAGGCTTCTGTGGCCGTGAGCGTGTCACTGCACTCCAGCCTGAGAGAGTGAGACTTGATCTCAGAAAACAAAACAAAACAAACAAACAAAAAAACCCAGAAAGCCAGTTAGCTATATCTGTAACTGGTCAAGAAATCAAACACTTGCCACTGTGACAACTGGCCAAAAATAACCAGGACTTGATAATTAAGAGCTTGTCTAATTTCTGCCCTGCATCTGTTGGGGGGGCACACAGACCCCTAAATGTGGGGGTCTTTCACAGCCATGATCCGCAGATGAAAACCAGATTATTGGCATCTTGAACAAAGAATTGGATGAAACACACAACCAGTAAAAGGAGAGAGATTTATTAGGCAGAAGAGCCAGTATACTCCAGAGAATTAGGAGGCGACTCGACCAGGAGTGGGGCTCCAGAGCTCCGTGTGGGTTCATGTTAGACGTTCATTGGATGGTTCCAGTACACACTGGATGGGCAATATGTGTTTGGATGTTCATTGACGGGCCCAGTACGTAGCTCTGTTTCATTGGTCCAGTTCAAATGTTGCCTTGGTGGAAAGTTCCTGCCCATGTTTCCCACCAGTAGTCCTACTGCAGGTGGCAGCTTTGGGCATGCATATGCCCTTTGTCTTTTGTAAGTCCTTTGTCTCAGTCCTTCCTCCTACCCCCATCCCTCCCTTCCCACAGCTAAGAGATTCCTGGCCTCTTCCTCCCACTCTCTAAGAGATTCCTGTCTACCTTCCTAACTCACACTCAACTTAGGACCAGAGAACGCCAAATATCTACCCTAACCAACCACACAGGATACCCTGCTACTCGTCAGCCCACCTGCGGCTTTCCCATGCCAACAGCCTTCATCAGGGCACACATGACGACTTCCCTGTTTCCACTATAAAGCCTTCTCACTCCTCTGCCTGCCCTGTCAAAACATGAGAGAGATGGTGGCTGACTCTCTTGCTGTAACAATCTCTGAATAAATAAATAGCCCTTGTTTGTCTTCATTTGCTTGGTCTTCATTTATTTTTACCAGTTAGATTCTTCCCTTTATTCGTCCAAGCAGGTACTCAATGTTTATTGAACATCTATTATATACCAGAATCCATGCGAGGCCCTTAGAATAATGAAGTGTCCCCAGATGCCAGAATCCCTGCCTTCAAGCTGATGACAGTTCAGTGGGAGGAGAAAGGCACATAAACAGCAAGCCAACTACGGTCTGGAAAGGGCTGCGATGAGGGGCAGCTACCACTTGGGGGTCCGGGAAAGTGTCCTAGAAAAGCGATGTCTCCACAGGGACCTGAAGAACGAATATGGCCAGGGGAAGAAGAATAGAGAAATACTCAGGTGGAAGGGAAAGAGCCACAGATAAGTCCCCAGGCTAGAGAGAGCATTAACATTCAAGGACGTGAGCAAACATGAGATGGTTGGACAAGGGTCGTGTCCTTCTAGGCCACATGGAGGACTCTGGCATTTATCCTGAAGTAATGATCAAATACCCATTGTGGAATATGGCTCCATATGGAGTGAGGCCTGGAAGGGACAAACCTGGAAACAGAACAATCGGTTAGAAAGCTGACAGGTGACGGTGGCTGGGTGAGAGGAAAGGGAAATATGCATGGATTGGAGAGTGGTTCTGAGGGGATGCTGTGGCTTGAGGTGAGCAAGCAGGGAAAGACAGCAGAGATGGGGCAGCTGGGAGAGAAGGGGACCACTGAGATGATGAAAACCAGGGCGTTGAGATGGAGGAGAAGAGATGAGTTCTGGATGGATGGATTAAGTCTGAGGCGTTCTGGAAGCAGCTAGATGTATGAAACGGGAGCTCAAGAAAGGGCAGAGGGGGAGGTGGGGAGGGAGTCATAAACAATGAATGGCCATTAAAGCCACTGAGATGGTTGAAGTCATGAGAGAGGGTGGGGGGGGGACTTTGGGAGGGAATGGATATGCACCCAAGGCTAATAGAACCGGGTCTGCTTTGCCCATAGTGCTGCCCAAGGTGCATCAACAAAATGCCAACCCTAGCATTGGCCGCAGAATAGACTGGATGACGAAAGAAAGAGAAATGATTGCTCTTAGGACAAAGACTTCCCTAGTCAGACCCAGCTAAGGATTTTAACAATGTCTTGGTAAGGTGAGACGACCGACCGGAAGTTAAATCCAGGACCACACCAAGCACTATTCTCCTCTGTCGAGTGTGCATCACATAGTTTGGCAGTTTAGCTCAGTAGCCCTGATTGCTGAGTGCCCACCAAGCACCAGGTAAAAATGGAAATAATGGGCAGCGAGACTGCATCTCTACAATAAATCAAAAAATCAGCCAGGCGTGGTAGTGCATGCCTGTAATTCCGGCTACTCAGAAGGCTGAGGCGGAAGGATCACTGGAGCCCAGCAGGTCGAGGCTGCGGTGGCCCGGGAGCGGCCACCGCACTTCAGTCTGGGCGACAGAGTGAGACTCCAACTCAAAAAAAAAACAAACAAAAAAACGGCCTCTCTCCTCACTAAACTGTGAGTGCACAAGAGACCACAGGAAGGAAAACAACTCACATTTAGCCCATTATCCCCGGCCCTTAAAGTCTTACCCAGCCCATCACACTCAGTGATCTGTCACAGAAACAGAGAACTGGATACTCCATGTTCTCACTCATAAGTGGGTCCTGAACATTCATCACAGTACTACAAGAGAGGATCGCAGTAGTGGGACACTGCTGGGAGGGGGGCACATAACATCACTAAGGGTATCTGATCCTAAACCTGGAGAAGTGAGCACCAGCTGGAGGCCCAAACTTCACCTGCACGCATGCACGCAGACTACTTATGTACCTAATCCTGACTTGCACCCCACATCTTTGCAATGAAAAAAAAAGCTTCACTCAAGCATCTGTCTCTCTCTCTCCCTCCCTCTCCTCCTCTATCTCTTCTCTCTCCCTCTTCTCCCTTCTCTTTTTCCTCTCCTCCTTCCCTCGCCCCTTCCCTCCTCCTCCTCTCTCCACCCCTCCCTCCTCTCCCCCCTCCTCGATCTCTTCTTTCTCGCTCCCCCTTCTCTTTCACCTCCGTTCCCCTCTCCCTCCACCACCTCCCTCTTCTCTCTCTCCCCTTCTTTTTCTCCCCTCTCTCTCTTCCCCTCTCCCTCCTCCTCCTTCTCTTTTGCCACCCTCCACTTCTCCTCTCCCTCCTCCTCCCCTCTCTCTCTCCCTCCCTCCCTTTCCCCCATCTCTTCTCTCTCCCTCCAACTTCTCTTTCTCCTCCCCCCTCTCTGCCTCCCTCTCCCCTTTTCCATCTCCTCCCTTCTCCCTTCCCCTCTCCCTCCTCTATCTCTTCTCTTTCCCTCCCCCTTCTCTTTCTCCTCCTCCTTCCCCTCTTCTTCCTTCTCTTTCTCTTCCCTTTCCACCCCCTTCTCTCCTCCCGCACCCACCACTGCGGGCGCCTTCTGGCTTCCAGGTGAGTCCAGAGATCGCTCCTCCCCCCTCCTCACTGCGAAGATGTCCTTGGTAACCAGGCCGGTTTCTCCTCTTCGCAATTCTTTGCCCCGAGCGGAGCTCACGCTCAACTGGGAGAACGCCCTTCTCCCAGCACTGAGTGCCCACCCCATCCGCCCCCGGAAAAACAGGTCCTTGACTCCCCCCCACCTCCCACCCCCGCCCCAAAACCCCTCTTGCAGGACGCAGATTCCAAGACCCACCTCCCTCCGAGAGACGCCGGCGCTCTCCACACAGCAGCATCTTCAGGCTCTCGAAAGTCAGCCTGTGCTGGGGCCAGGAGACAGGGGTGGGGCAGAGACTTGAAGTTCACTTTTTTTTTTTGCTTGTTTCACCACGGACAAAAAAAGAAGGGATCGGTAATGCGCTTGGAGTCTGGTTTTTGTTTGTGTTTTTAATCAAAATATAAGTTTGCTAAGGGCACGGGGCTAGCGGATATATTGAGAAGTACAAGGAGTCCAGTTCTGCCAGACTATCCCTGGCAGGGTCCACTACAGTCCACCATCACACTGTTTTAAAAAGGGGGTTCTGGTGGCTCAAGCCTGTAATCCCAGCACTTTGGGAGGCGGAGGCGAGAGAATTGCCTGAGCTCAGGGGTTCGAGACCGGCCTGAGCAACATGGCAAGACCTCGTCTCCACAATTAAAAAAAAAAATTAGCCAGACGTGGTGGCACTGCCTGTGGTTCCAGCTACTTGGAAGGCTAAGGCGGAAGGATCACCTGAGTCCAGCAGGTCGAGGCTGCGGTGCCCGTGAGTGTGCCACTCCACTCCAGTCTGGGTGACAGAGCCAGACTCCGACTCAAAACAATCTAATTAAGTAATTAATCGAGTAATTGATTAAATTAAAGAAAAGGGGGCTCTGGCCTGAGCCCAGCCCCCTGCCTGCGCCCCTCTCCTACCCCGGAGCCGGGGCAGAGGCTGTGTGCTCAGACGCCAGCCCACACCTCCGCCCGGGAGAAGGGGCTGCGGAGCGCGGCCGCACCGGGCCGGGGAGGAGCGGGAGTCAGAACCCAGTGTTCCCGCGCGGGCACGCGGGGGCGGAGCGCGCGCCACGCCTGCCGCCCGACCGCGCCGCGCCGCGCCTTGGGTCCCTGTGACGGACGCCCTGCCTCGCGGCCTGGGAGAGGGCTCCAGGAGGCGGCGTGCTCGTCTGCTGGGGGCCCCGCTTCCCTCTCAGAGCCCGGCGCGGCCCCAGTTCCGGGAGGCGGAGTCCGCGCCGCGAAGCGCCGGGTGTCCGCGTTCCGCGCGGCGCATGGGCGCGACGGTGCGTCCTTCCGCCGGGCCGGCGGGGCCCAGGGCCCCTGGGCCTCGGTGCTCCAGGCTCACACCCGATGTGGTGGAAGCCAGAGGGAGAGGGAGGGTGGGTGCATCGCGGAAGGACGGATTGATTCAGCCATTTGTGCACGCAATAAAATGTATAAAGCGCCTTCTAAGCTCTTGGGAGGCAGCAGCGAACAAAACGAAGACCTTCGCCCTCCCGGAGCTGGGATGGGAGAGTGGTAGGTTAGAAAATAAACAAGGGCAACCCCCTCGGGCCCCCTCCCACTGTGGGAGCTTTTCTGTCCTCTCAACAAATACTGCTTTCTAAGGAAAGGAAAGGAAAAAGGAAAAAAAAGGAAAGGCGACGAACCTACCAAATCACAGACTGACGTTCAGCCCTGAGTAATCTATCTCCTCCCACACGCTATTAAAAGCAGGATTCCTTTGACAGATTTTGCACCGAAGAAACAGCAATTGACAAAAATATTCTGATACAGAGAAGGTATGGTCACGAAGAGTTATGCAGTGAGGAAATAATGCTTTCATGTGCAGCTAAATTTGTTGTTGTTTGTTTATTTTTATAGAGAGGAGACTTGCTCTGTTTCCCAGACTGGAGTGTAGTGGCCCAATCATAGCTCACTGTGACCTCCAACTCCTGGCCCCAGGTGGTCCTCCCACGTTGGCTTCCGAAGCGCTGGGATGTGTACCCGACCTTTTTTCATTTAAAAAGCAGCGTTTATCTTAATCAGGCATCTCAGAATTTTCTAAGTGCCTCTTTCATTTAAAGCAGCTGATTTTTGAGAAGTAAGAAGGGATGGCAATTTCATTCCACAAGGTCATAAAAACGTTTTTGCCCAACTCATTTACAGTCAATTCCTGGCAAGATGGCTGAGATGCCAGATGTGCTGATGGAAGAAAAAGTACACATCTGAAAAGCAAAAGATGGGGCTACATGGGCGTCTTAAATGAGAATAACAAGATTTAATGTCCAGACAGTAGTACTCAATATGACAAAAGGCATCGAAACCAGCGTACCAGAGAACAAAATGGACTTGGAGTAGGCTCTTGTCTTTTTTTTTTTTTTTTTTTAATTTAAAAAGTAGAATAGTTTGGCCGGGCTCGGTGATTCAGCCTGTAATCCTGTGCTTTTGGAGGCCAAGGTGAGTGAATTGCCTGAGCCCGCGGGTTGGAGACCCACCTGGGCAACTTGGTGAGACCTCATCTCTACAAAAACAAACAAACAAACAAACAAAAGTAGAACAGTTTGTTCTGTATTTCGTTTGAGGACAATTTGGTGTAGGAGGAAGGGGTAAATGATTTAATACCAACCAGTCATTTAAGTGGCATCCTCATGCAAAGCCTACATTCACACACAGGATTTATATGCAAACTTACCTACAGGCAGAGTCATGATTAGAAAATTGTTATCAATGATCCTACCAAACTCAACAGCCTCCCCTTTATAACAAAGACTTTGTAAAGCCCATTTACTATCTTGAAGTAGAACTCATAGATAATATAATCTAACTACATACATAATTGCAAAATTGTCACTATGTCAATGCCTCCCAGCCGAAGACCTTCAAGAACAAGTTCAGTTCATTGCCCATTGCAAGGGAAGAGAATGCACACCCCGGGAAAATGCAGGGTGTCCTGGCAAGAGGGTGTTAGAAAGGACGTGTAGGTTGCAGGTGTTTTAGGGCAGCTTTTGGGGAGATTTGTAGGAGCAGTGCTCTGCTTTGGATTGGAGGCTGTCAAGAGTGGGAACAGTTCTATTGTTGGGAGTTTTAATTTTATCTGGAAGGAGGGGAGACTAGAGACTAGAGCCAGGCTAAAGTTGTAACTGTAAAAAATCAACAGTCACTCATGGGGGGCGGTTGGTCTTCTCTATGGTTTGAAAAACGTCCATGTTTTCTCTAAGTTCAGACATGATTATTGAGTGTTTCTGTTTTGATCTAGAGCCATCCTGTCACACAGTGGCCTTATCTGACACCAGTGTTCTGTAGAGGTGTCAACATGCTGCAGGAGACCACCACAAGCTAGCTGTGAGTGCCAGACAAGCTCCCAGGTGACAGGGACTGCTTTTTCTCACACTCTAACCCTAACCCTAACCCTAACCCAACCCAACAGGAGAAATAGATGACCAATAGTAAAATAATATGCACTTCCATATGTAAATAATCCAGCACAACTTTACTAGAATACATAATAGAGTCATGGTTGTATGAGTTACTTTGTATTTAAAAGAAAGAATATTGGGATCATTTCCTTACAAAAATACAGAATGAAAGACAGAGATTCCAGTTAACACTGGAATTAAAATCCGTGTCTATATACTTAATAACACACCAGGCTTATCTGTATATAATAAGAGAAAGAAAGAATAACCTTTTGGTTTGTTTGTTTTTGCGTTGGAGTCTCATTCTGTTCCCTAGGCTGAGGTGCAGTGGCAGTCTCCACCTGCTGGGCTCAGGTGATCCTTTCACCGCAGCCTTCCAAGTAGCTGGAACTACAGGTATGCACCACCACACCCAGCTAGTTTTTTTTATTTATTATAGAGATGAGGTCTCAACAAATTGCCCAGACTGGTGTCTAGCCCCTGGGTCCAGGCAATCCTCTCACCTCCACCTCCCAAAGTGCTGGAAGCCACTGCACCCAGCAGAATAACTTTAATAGAAACTGGAATAATATGCTGAACAAATTACAGGCTATCAAAGAGGAGAAGAAAGAAAGAATGATATTCTCAGAACAGCATTGGCTGGATTTATAAGAGCAATGTTGAAAAAATTCCCAGTGTAGATAGATAATCATGAAATACTTCAGAAATTATATCTCCTGTCTTGAAATTCCAGT
Source organism: Cephalopachus bancanus (assembly GCA_027257055.1). Lineage (NCBI taxonomy): Eukaryota > Metazoa > Chordata > Mammalia > Primates > Tarsiidae > Cephalopachus > Cephalopachus bancanus. The sequence continues at coordinate 1,398,343 of JAPVLO010000098.1, read as the reverse complement.
GCTCATTCAAGGTATGCATTTTGCTACTTAAAAAGACCTGATAGATCTTATTCAACAACCCTCAAGATAATGCATATTTTAATACAGTGGGATTCAGTCCAGACCCCTGCTTCCCCTTAGTTCTCAGCCCTGAATGTCAAACTAAAGCAGACTAAAGGGATAATATCACTTACCCTACAGGGTAGATGCTAAGATGAGAGATAATGTTTGGGATGTGCAACGGCTCAAGCTGACCGTTGTCACTGAGCGGGCACACACACAAACAGATGGCGAGATAAGGTGAATGCTTGCGTGGGTCTCCCTGATTCCATGGAAGGTACTTGACTGAATGTGTGTGATTGTGTTTGCAGGGGAATCCCAGGCATGGCTGTTGCAGGTAGCAGACAGTGCCAGCCTAGTAGTGCTGGGAGGAAAGGGAGGATGGAGAGAACAGGTTTGGAAGAAACTGAGTTGGGACTTGCTCAGCTGAATATATGGATAGTTGTGTTCAATATACTTCAATTTTTTTTTTTTTTTTTTGAGTTGGAGTCTCACTCAGTCGCCCAGACTGGAGTGCAGTGGCCGCTCCTGGCCACCGCAGCCTCGCTTGCTGGGCTCTGGCGATCCTTCCACCTCAGCCTTCCGAGTAGCCGGAATTACAGGCAAGCGCTACCATGCCCGGCTGATTTTTTGATTTATTGTAGAGATGAGGTCTCGCTGCCCAGGCGGGTCTCGAACCCGCGGGATCAGGCAATCCACTTATCTCAGCCTCCCAAAGGCGCGGGATTACAGGCTGAGCCACCGAGCCCGGCTCAATATTTTTATCTTTGTGCTTTTTGGGGATTGTGCAGACTTCCTGATAAACAGGTTTTTATTAACACTGCAATAACGCAACTGTACATTTTACATGATTGAGTCTTGGGCCCTGTTTATTTCATTATAGCCTGACGTTATCTTGCTTCATCAAGCGGTGGAGAATAAAGGCTAGATTGGAAGAAGAATCTGTAAAATAAAAGAACAAAAGAGTCTTAGAGAGATTGGAGGCCTTCAAAGATAGACCACTTTGGAATTGTTTTGTTTGTTTGTTTGTTTGTTGTTTTTTTGAGTTGGAGTCTCGCTCTGTCACCCAGACTGGAGCGCAGTAGCCGCTCCCAGCCACCACAGCCTCGACCTGCTGGGCTCCAGCGATCCTTCTGCCTCAGCCTTCCAAGTAGCTGGAGCTACAGGTGCGCGCTACCACGCCCGGCTAATAGAGATGAGGTCTCACCAAGCTGCCCAGGCGGGTCTCGAATCCGCGGGCTCAGGCAATCCACTCACCTCAGCCTCCCAAAGTGCTAGGTTTACAGGCTGAGCCACCGAGCCTGGCTACCACTTTGAAATTGTATGAGAGTAACCCTAAAAATCTTGGAAGACAGTAAGGGATCCAAAATAAATCAAATAATATGCAATTTTCCCAAAATGTTTGTCTTTACATTTGTGCTAAACATCTGGTGCTAATTTTTTTTTTTTTTAATGGCAACAAACCCATGTTGCTAACAAATTGAGGTTCAATCAGCAACACACAATATAATGACATTGGAAAAAGGAATTATTTTTTCTAGGAAATAAGTTCTAAGGGTTTTGAATACTGTCAACACCTTTGCCTACATTGTCAGTAATTTTGAAAATAAGCTCCACTGAGGCCTTTCTCATTTCTTAACCTTACCATGTAAGCAGGAGTGCTTTCTCACCCACTGAGAGCGCCCACCCTCTAGTAGTGAAGAGTTCACTTGGCTGATCTCATTACACAGTTGATCATAGTTTTCACCATCTCATTACTTTTTCTTCAGAACCGTATCATCAGAATTCAATGGCATAAAAATTAGGCCATGCACATGGGCTCACGTCTGTCGTTCCAGCACTTTGGGAGGCCGAGGAGGTCAGAGATTGCTTGAGCCCAAGAATTGGAGACCAGCCTGGGCAACGTAGTAAGACCTCGTCTCCACAAAAAATAAAAAAATTAGCCAGGCACGGTGGTACGTGCTTGTAGTTCTAGCTACTCAGAAGGCTGAGACGGAAGAATTGCCTGAGCCTAGGAGGTGGAGGCTGCAATGAATTGTGATAGTGCCACTGCATTTCAGTCTGGGTGACAGAGTGAGACTCCGACTCAAAAAACAAAAAACAAATTTCATTCTAATAACCTACAATTCACTGGTAATTTGAGTTTTTTCTACATTATTATGTTACCAGATGTTGCAATTGTTCATATTAAACTGAAAGAAACAGCAACAGCTTCACATTCTACTAAAATACTTTTTTAACCTTCCATGACTATTCTAACTTTCAAGCTTCTTTAAATCTCAGAAATATGATATGTTGTCAACTTTATAAATGTGTTTCTTTGTATAATCTTTATCTTCACGTAGTCACTGTTTATTTAAACAGAAGTGTAGAATGGGCACAATGACACCTGCTCACATGTGGGAAGATATAAAACCAAGTGCCGGGCATGGTGGCTCACACCTATAATCCCAATAACTGGGAAGGCTGAGATGGGAGGATCCCTTGAGGCCAGGGGTTCAAGACCCGGCAACTTAGCAAGAACTCTGTCTCTAAAATAAAAAAAATCTAAAAAAATAGCCAGGTGTGGTGGTGCACTCAGAAGGATCTTTTATGCCCAGGTGGCTGAGGCTATAGTGAGCTACAATCACGCCATTGCATTGCAACCTGGACAACACAGCAAGATCCCATCTCCAAAAACAAACAAAAAAGTATTCAATTGAATATTGTTCAGCCATTTTCTCTATAGTCCACATTTTCTGAGTCTAAATCAACATATTCATATATAAATGTAGTCACAATGAAGATAACAGTTACAATGCAGACAGATTTGGTAACTCCAGTAATACAAACAGGATGGCTATAGGTGACTTTTCAAAATGGTAACTCTTGGTAAAATTTCAAATGAAACACAGTGCAGTCTTTCCTTGATGTAGGCAGTTGTTGCTTCCTAGGAAATTTAGTACTTATTAAACCTTGATGAAAAAAATTCACTTTGTATTCATTTGTAAAATGGAATTCGTTTCTAGGCTCAAATTAGAAGCACGATTTTCACCTACATAACTCCAGGTTCAGTTACATTTTAGAATCAGAGCATCATAAACAAGCTTGTCATTGGATTTAAAAGTCCTAAGGGGTTTGGCGTGATGGCACACACCTGTGTAATCCCAACACTTTAGTAGGCTGAGGTGGGAGGATTGCTTGAGCCCAGGAGTTCAAGGTTGTGGTAAGCTGTGATTGTGCCACTGTTCTCCAGCCTGGATGACAGAGTGAGACTATGACTCAAAAAAATAAAAATAAAAATCCCAGACTGGGCGTGATGACTCATGCCTATAATCCTAGCACTTTGGGAGGCCGAGGTGAGAGGATTGCATGAGCCCACGGGTTTGAAACCAGCCCAGGCAACTTGGTGAGACCTCTTCTCTACAATAAATAAAAAAATTAGCCCGGTGTGATGGTGCACGCCTGTAGTTCCAGCTACTTGGAAGGCTGAGGTGGAAGGATCACCTGAGCCTAGCAGGTCAAGGCTGCAGTGGCTGTGAGCGTGCCACTGTACTACAGCCTGGGCGACAGAGTGAGACTCCAACTCAAAAATAAATAAATAAATAAAGTCCTGAGGGACACAGGAGAAATCTTTTTTTTTTTTCTTGAGTTGGAGTCTCACTCTGTCACCCAGACTGGAGTGCAATGACCACTCCCAGCCACCGCAGCCTCGACCTACTGGGCTCCGGCGATCCTTCCGCCTCAGCCTTCCAAGTAGCCGTAATTACAGGCATGCGCTACCACGCCCGGCTGATTTTTTGATTTATTTTAGAGATGAGGTCTCACCAAGTTGCCCAGGCGGGTCTTGAACCCGTGGGCTCAGGCAATCCACTCACCTCAGCCTCCCAAGGCCCGGCTCAGAAGTAATATTTTTAGGAAGATCTAATCACAATCTGATTATACCTGATTTACATAAAAATATAGAGTCACACAGATATGATGGGGTAGCCTTTGTGAGGTTCAGGCCCTCTTGCTTCCAGAGGCCCTATCCTCATCTTACAGGAAATATAATAGCCAGACTTCTGTGCCATTCTAAGTATTTTACAACAACCAGTTTTATAGACAAGGAAACAAAGGCAGAGAAATTTGGTGACTTGCCCAAAACCATAGTGGTGGAGCCAAAATCCAAAGTTTAGTGACTCTGACACCAACATACTATGGCTTGTGTAACTCTTGTAGAGCTTATATTATTTAAGAATAATTAAGGTATTATTTATGAGTTAGTTGAGTTGAAGATGACTGTTAATTTAACTTTTGTTCATTTCGGTTGCAGAGTTTTACTTTGTGTTAAATATTTTGAGTGAATCATTTAATCTGAGATGTTATCATAATGCCCTTGAAAGACACCCAGGCCCCAGTGCCAGGCCTGAACTTTCTACTACCTACAACAGTGGTGCCTGGGATTCTCTTGCAAACAAGATTATACACATTCACTATAGTACCTTCAGAATGCAATCAGGAAGATTCATGCAGGCACTCACCTTATCTCTCCATCTGTTTTTTAATGTGTGTGGGTGGGTAGGTGTAGATGTAGACCAAAGTGATGACAATGATCAGCTTTTAGAGTACTATGATGCATGCAAACGTTATCCCGAATTTTAGCACCCTCCCTGTAGGGTGTTATGGTTTCAATTTTTAGATGAGGGAATTGATGTCAGATGATTAACTGAATTGCTCAATGTTTCACACACTGGAGCTGAAAATCCAACGCTAGTCTTTGTGGCTCCAAAGCTTCTGCCCCATTCTGCCCCTGGCGGGCTCAGTTTGGGTCCCTTGATGTTTCCCTGTCTCTTTGCATAACACTCCCTTCCCAGTGACGGAAGCTCAGCAGGTTCCACTTGTCCTGCCATTCCCTTCCCATTAGGCAGAAGACTGCAGGCTCTGGTTCTTTCCCCACAGCTGCTGCCATCCTGTTTCAGAGCCAGACTGAGTCTCATTAGAGTACAGTCAACTTCAGGGAGTTGTTCTGGATGGGAAACTCCAGAGGAGGCCAGATAATTTTCTCAGCACCATGGCTTACCAGCTGTTATGTCCCCTCCAAAACTCACGTTGGAACTTAATTCCCAATTTGGCAGTATTGAGAGGTGTGGCCCTTAAGAGGTGATTCGGTCATGAGGGGCTGTGCCCTCGTGAATGGATTAATCCAGTCAGAGATGAAAGGATTAATGAGTCATCATGGGAGTGGAACTGGTGGCTTTAAAGGAAGAGGAAGAGAGACCTGAGTTAGCATGGCGGCACACTCTCTTCATGTGATGCTCTGTACCACCTCAGACTCTAGAGAGTTGCCACCAGCAAGAAGACACTCATCATTTGTAGCCCCTTAACCTTGGACTTCTCAGCCTCTAGAACTGTGAGGAATATATTCCTTTTCTTAATAAATTACCCATTTCCGGTATTATTTATTTATTTATTATTTTTTTGAGTTGGAGTCTCACTCTGTAGCCCAGGCTGGAATGCAATGGCACACTCACAACCACTGCGGCCTCAATCTGCTGGGTTCAGGTGATCTGTCCGCCTCAGCTTTCCAAGAAGCTGGAACTGCAGGTGTGCACTACCACACCTGGCTTATCTTTTGATTTATTGTAGAGACGAGGTCTCACCAAGTTGCCTGGGCTGGTCTCGAACCCCTAAGCTCAGGGAATCCTCTCACCTCGGCCTCCCAAAGTTCTAGGATTACAGGCTTGAGCCACCATGCCCGGCCTTCAGGTATTTTATTATAAGCAGCAGAAAATAGGCTAATATACCAGCTTTACTTTTCCTGGGCACTAAAATCACTCATGATTTCTCCTGACCATGCCTTCTTCCTGGAAATTCCCTCTTCCACAATCCTGGGGGCCATGACTGGACCAAGTCACCCCTCATCTTGGTTGCCTAGACCCCAGAGGATCCACAGCATGGGGTGTGAATGTTATCAACTGGTTCCCTCTCATGAGACTGAGATGGACTTCATGAGGCCCTTCACCTGGAGGCCTCAGAGAATGAAGCTGAAACAGCCACATTTTACTGGGCATGTGGCAAAGTAGAGAAAGCTAAGAGAAGGAAGGGTTGGAGACTCAGGCAGAGAATAAGACTAGAGAGAGGTTGCAGAGCCCAGGAGAGATAAAGCACACATATGCACAAAAAGAAGAGAAAGGAACTTGGTGCCTGCCAAATCCCCAAATCCTCCTGAGACCCCCTACCCTTCCTATCCTTAGGTTCCATGCAATCTGCCAGTGTCCTCCAACAATTATTTTCTTACAGCCAATGTTCCCTGCAACACCTGCTGAGCCCACTGTAGCTCTAAGTGCAGCCACATACAAAGGTGGCAAAAAGTACAACGCCCAACTCTCAACCTGGTGGGTCTTGGCACTGATCACCTCTGCCTCACAACCACCTACCCCAAGGGCCTTACCTGGTGTGGGCTCTGTCTCATGGTCCCTCCAGTCTGCCCCACGACCCTGCCTAGTCTCTATACAGAAGGAGCCCCACTGTGGACCCCAGCCCACTTTGTTGCAACTAAATCCTGCCTATTGAATGGTTGGATCTGCTCCTTGAGGTCTTCCTTTCCACACATACTCTGTCAATTCCAGACTCAAGAGTGACACAAATCACTCAAGGCATGCCTACCTCGCCTTCTGGATGGTTCAGTCTTCTCTATTTACCTGAGGTAGCTGGGCCCACACAGGAAAGCATCCCACTCCAGCCAGAAAAGGACAGTCATCTGATGATCTGGAAATACATTCACATGTCTACATCATGAACAGCAGGTATGTAGATATGTGTGTAACCCGATATGTCTTCACAGGAAACAGTCTAGCAAGCATTGTGGGTGATTTTTCTTTCTGTTTCTTTTTTGTTTCAACATGCTTAAAGAACTGGGAGTGTTGGCTCATGCCTGTAATCCCAGCACTTTGGGAGGCTGAGGTGGGAGGACTTCTTGAGCCCAGGAGTTCAAGATTAGCCTAGGCAACATAGTGAAATCTTGTCTCTACAAAAAATGTAAAAGTTAGCTGGGGCTGGGCACAGTGGCTCACACCTAAAAAAAAGTTAACTGGGCATGGTGGTGTGCTTGTTGTCCCAGCTACTCCAGAGACTGAGGTGGGAGGATCGCTTGAACCCAGGAGTTTGAGGCTGTGGTGAGGCATGATTGTGTGACTGCACTCCAGCCTGGGCTAAAGAATGAGACACTGAATAAGAAAAAAATGCTTAAAAATCATCAGTGACTTTTATGTTGCAAAATCCACTGATCACTTCTCAGTCCTCATCTTACTTGTCCTGTCAACAGCATCTGATATAGTTGATCATTCCTTCTTCCTGGAAATTCTCTCTACCAAAGCCACACACTCTTGGTTTTCCATCTACCTCACTGGTTGTTTCTTCTTGGCCTCCTTTTCTGGTTCTTCATCTTTTTTTTTTTTTTGCGTTGGAGTCTCACTCTGTCATCTCGACTGGAGTGCAGTGGCATGCTCACAATCACTACAGCCTCTACCTGCAGGGCTCAGGCGATCCTTCCACCTCAGCCTTTCAAGTAGCTGGAACTACAGGCATGTGCCACCATGCCCAGCTAATCTTTTGATTTTTTGTAGAGATGAGATCTCGTCAAGTTGCCCAAGCTGATCTAGAACCGGTGGGCTCAGGCAATTCTCTCACCTTGGCCTCCCAAAGTGCTGGGATTATAGGCATGAGCCACCACGCCCGGCGGTTCTTCATCTTCTACCTCTTCATCTTCAAGTACTCCAGGCAACCTCTTTGCTTCTCTCCATATATTAACTTCTTGGCAATCCTATCCCATGTCATGATTTTAAATACCTTTATATGTGACCAATTCTCAAATTTAAGTCTCCAGTCATGAACGCTTCCTTGAACTCCAAATGTGAATATTCGATGGTCCAAAGGAGAACTCATTTGTCATCCCCTGTGCTGCTCACTCTGCAGTCTTTAGGTATGGCAATTCTATCTGTCCATCACTCAGGTCAAAAACCTTGGACCTTGACACTTTTTCTTTTACACCCAAATCCAATCCATCAGAATACCCTATTTTTGCTTTGCATTCAAAATACATTCAGAATCTTGTCACCTTCAGTAGCACCATCCTGATCCAAGCCACTATCATTTCTCACCTGGATTACTGTAATAGCCACATTGACTAGTCTTTCTGTTTTCATCCTTGCTCCTCCCCAATCTGCTCTCCATCCATCAACCAGAGTGATACCTTCAAAACACAAGTCAAATAAAATTACTTTTCTGTCCAAAAGCTTCTAGTGGTTACTCCAATCAGAGTGTTACAGATAATAGCTACCATGACTTCTAGAGCTTTGGTGAAACCTCACCTGAGGGGTCTTCTGGCCAGACATCTGCGATTTCATATCATTGGAGCACTTTTTCTATCCAAAGGGGTTGCACATCTCTAAGTCTGCTGTGGCCAAACTAAGAAAGAAGGCATATATAGATATCTATGGAAATTGGGATTTCATGAAAGATTGTGAGGAAAGGAAAAAGGAACTTGGAATGTAAAGAATTTGTTTGGGTTAAGTTCTGTGGAAGTTGATCACTGGCCTATGTTGCTGAATTATGAAACATGAATCTGTGGGCTAAGAAAAAGCTTCTCTTAAAAAAAAATAAACAAGCCAGGCTCGGTGGCTCAGCCTGTAATCCCGCGCCTTGGGAGGCTGAGGTGAGTGGATTGCCTGAGCCCGCGGGTTTGAGACCCGCCTGGGCAGCGTAGACCTCATCTCTACAATAAATCAAAAAATCAGCCGGGCGTGGTAGCGCACGCCTGTAATTCCGGCTACTTGGAAGGCTGAGGCGGAAGGATCGCCGGAGCCCGGCAGGTCGAGGCTGCGGTGGCCGGGAGCGGCCACTGCATTCCAGTCTGGGTGACAGAGTGAGACTCCAACTCAAAAAAAAAAAACAATAACATTTAAAATTAAAAAATTAAAAGTAAAAAAAAGAAAAACAATAACAACAACAGCAACAGGAAGAAAAACAGTCATTTCCATGGATTATGAGACCGTTCCCTCTGATCCCTCATGGCCTCTGATCTTGTCGCTTTCAGCTCCCACTCTCACTTGCTCGCATTTCTTTTTAGTCACTTTGATCTCCTCACTGTTTCTTTAACATGCTAGCCTGCTCCTACCTTAGTCCTTTGCTTGGAAAAGTTTACTTCATGGTTCACTCCCTCACCTCCTTCAAGTCATGGCTCTGAAGTCACTTCAATGAGGCCTTCCCCGAGCATCCTACTTAAAGTTGCAAATAACCTCCCCTAATGTTTCCAATCTCCCTTACCCTCCTCTATTTTTAAAAACACGAATCAGCTTGGCTGGGCATGGTAGTTCTCACCTGTAATCTTAGCACTTTGGGAGGCTTAGGACTGCTTGAGCCCAAGAATTTCAAACCAGCCTACGCAACACAGTAAGACCTCTTCTATTCTGAAAAAATTTTAAAAATTATCCAGGCATTGTGGTCCCAGCTACTTGGGAGGCCGAGATAGTCCCAGCTACTGTAGTCTCAGCTACTCAGGAGGCTGAGTTGGGAGGATCACTTGAGCCCAGGAAGTCAAGGCTACAATGAATTGTGATGGTCCCAATGCACTTCAGCCTGGATGACAAAGAACCTGACTCAAAAACACATATATATGAATAACCTCTAATGTATTATATAATTAGATTATTATGCTATGACCTGTTTACTCTCACTGGAATGTAAACTCCTGAGAACATGGATTTTGTTTGCTTTGCTGATGCATTCCCAATGACTAGAACAGGGTCTGCCAAATGGTAGACACAAATAAATATTCATTCAATGGGTGAATCGAGTGAATGGGTTTGAGCATTTATTGGTCACAGGGGTAGAAAATTATCTCCCCTGAATTATCAACCTGAAAGCTGGGACCTACCATAAGGGAGCTGTAAGTGAAGTGTTTTTCTGCTAACAGGGCCCTTCAGAAACCTACTAAGGACTATGTATTTATTTATAACAATTGCCAGTATATATAAGATGTCATCTACATTGATTTTTATCTCCACAATCTTGTATGGTAGGTATTATTCATATCATACTTTACAGAAGAGAAAACTAAGATGTAGAAATGTCAAATCAGGTCAGGCAGGGTGATTCCAGAACTTTGGGAGGTCAAGACAGGAGGATAGCTTAAGCCTAGGAGTTCAAGACCAGCCTGGGCAACAATATCAAGACCTTGTCTCTACAAAAAATCAAAACATTAGTCAGGCATGGTAATACACATCTGTAGTCCCAGCTACATGGGAGGCTGAGGTGGGAGGACCGCCTGAGCCCAGGAAGTCAAGGCTGCAGTGAGCCACAATCATGCCATTGCACTCCAGTCTGGGTCACAGAGACCCTGACCCCACCCCCTCAAAATAAAGAAGAAGAAGAAGGAGGAGGAGGAGGAGGAGGAGGAGGAGGAGGCGGAGGAGGAGGAAAGAAAGAAAAAGAAGAGAAACATTAAATCGCTTCCAAAAGGTAACACAACTCATCAATGGCAGAATGAGAATTTAAATTCTGGCTAGTAGGGTTGCATGTCCTATACTGATACCTTTCTTCCACTGCTCACATTTTAGAAATGGGGGAAATAATTTTCTACCATTTGGGTGAGGGAGAGGAGAGGCTGGAGTTAGGAAGGTAGAAAAGTCCCAAGAATTTTGTGCATACCCCAGATCTCATATGGACACTCAGGAGATCATACCCAGATACTCTATGACAGAAGAAGTAGACAAGAATCAGCTTCATGTGGCCTTGGCATTCAGCGAGGGACCATACTTCAGACGTGCTCCAAGAGTCAAGAGAGAAAGTGGCCGGGGCAAGGTAGGACAAAGGCCAGAGACTGTGAGGTTAGTGGGGAACATTTTGTATCCCATCAGGTACTGCACAAGAACTTTACACATATTACTACATTTAAGCCCCACAGCCAGTGAGGCACGGTTAGGGCACTATTAAACCCCATTTAGGCTCAAAGAAAGAGAATGAGCTGCTCAAGTTCACACAGGCAGCTTCCTCCACATCACAAAATATCAGTGAGAGTTAGTTACTCATTGGCCTGAAGCCCAAAGAAAGGACTCTTGGAGTCACACTGAGTGTGTTTTCCTCAATCAGAAATCCAGGCTCTGGGGAATCTCTGGCCCAACATGGAACCAACGCACAGTTGGTGAAAGCCAGGGCCACAGGAGAGCTCTGGTCTTAGTTTCATCGAAAGGGCAAGGGCATAAGCTTTTTCAGCTCACAAGAGGGGTCCAGGATGGCTGATTCACCTGGTCTGGCATCCAAGCAAACACTGTGAGGAAAGGGCTCAGCTCAGCCAAGGCTAGCTGCAGGAGGACAGGGATCCTGTGTTGGGAACCCAGCCATGTCCTTGCCTTTCTATTTTCTTCGTGTGTTTGGATTTCCTTTACTTAAGAATTATGTGAACTTGCGAGCAAAGCATGCTGGGGCTTTAACAGGTGGTCCACAAGGAAGGGAAAGAAGCCAGAACCACAGACACAGAATCACTGGCCTGATTCTGAGGGGAGTGAGGGTGTGGGGAACTCAGGTGTGGTTTTATATCAGAGGAAGTCCAGCCTAGTGGATGGGTGAGCATAAGACATTGGGTAAATAAACTATGGCACCACTCAAGATGAGGTAGAAAGCAGTCTTTAGCACCATACTTAATAGCAGGGAGAGATGTTCAATGTACATTAAAGATGATTTTCTTCTGTGAGTGTATGTGTTGGAGTCTCACTCTGTCACCAAGGCTAGAGTATAGTGGCAGAGTGGCAAGGCTAGAGTGTAGTGGCTTATGGCCACTGCAGCCTCAACCTGCAGGGCTCAGGTGATCCTTCCACTTCAGCCTTCCAAGTAACTGGAACCACAGGCGTGCACCACCATGCTCAGGTAATTTTTCTTGATTTACTGTAGAGATGAAGTCTCACCGAGTTGCCTAAGCTGGTCTCAAACCCTTGGACTCAGGCAATCCTCTCACCTCAGCCACCCAAAGTGTTAGGATTAAAGGCGTGAGCCACCACATCCAGTCAAAGATGTTTTTCAACAGTGCATGGAATGGAAAACTCCAGACCAAGGGGCAGAAGCAAGGTCTTCAGTTTCAGTTACCACTGTTGGTTCTGCTCTGAACCTGGGATAGACCCTTCAGTTCTCAGGCATAACTACATTAGACTGCCCTCTGACCCAGGAGCAATGGTCAGGTTCAGATCCAGCTCCAACCACCTCAGAACCTCAAAACTACTTGCCATCTTCGTTCCTTTTCTTTCTTTCTTTCTTTCTTTTTTTTTTTTTTGAGTTGGAGTCTCACTCTATCGCCCAGACTGGAGTGCAGTGGCCGCTCCCGGCCACCGCAGCCTCAACCCACTGGACTCTGGCGATCCTTCCGCCTCAGCCTTCCGAGTAGCTGGAATTACAGGCAAGTGCTACCATGCCCGGCTGATTTTTTGATTTATTGTAGAGATGAGGTCTCACCAAGTTGCCCAGGTAGGTCTTGAACCTGCAGACTCAGGCAATCCACTCACCTCAGCCTCCCAAAGCACGGGGTTACAGGCTGAGCCACTGAGCCTGGCTCATTCCTTTTCTAGTGGGGCAGCCTTCTTTTTAAACACTTGACATTCCAAGAGAAAGGATTTCTAATTAAAGATGGCAGATTAATGATCTCTGTTTATTTGCATTCCTTCCCACATCCTAAAATTAAAGAGAAGGATGAAAATCTGATAAACTACACCCACAAAAGAATGAGAAGAGGGCCACCAACGGGTGTGAGATTTCAACAAAATCCTGGAAGACAGGAAGCAGAAGGAGGATTTGTAACTGTGGGGTATTGTCCGGACATAGACTGTTGCCCCCTCTGCCTGACTTCTTTCTGCCCCCTCCCTCAGGGAGTAGCCTCTGCCCAAGGCTGATCTCCAAAAGTATGCATCGTCCCAGTCATGAGACATGGGTTGCAGGTGACCAAGCAAAGCTGAAAACAATGTAGTTGTCACTCTTTTTTTGAGTTGGAAGTCTCACTCTGTTGCCTAGGTTGGGGTGCAGTGGCAAGCTCACGATCATCACAGCCTCGACCTCCTGGGCTCAGGCAATCCTTCTGCCTCGGCCTTCTAAGTAGCTGGAACTACAGGTGTGTGTCACCACACCCAGCTAATTTTTTTATTTATCGTAGAGATGAGGTCTCACCAAGTTGCCTAGGCTGGTTTCGAATCCCTGGACTCAGGCAATCCTCTCACCTCGGCCTCCCAAAGTGCTGGGATTATAGGCTTGAGTCACCACACCCGGCCTAGTTGTCACTCTTAATCAAGTAATTGTATAGGAATTTCAATGATTAACTTGATTGCTTTGATTATAAAACTGCTTGTCATACTGCCCTGAGGCACAGCTTTTTCAGTGACCTGATGCCACTGCTGCCTCCCGTAAATTCTGTTTTTTAATTTTTTTTAATTATAAAGATTTGGGGTACAATTCAGGGTTAGGTATACAAACATTGATTATGCAGGTACCCTTGTTGATGAGGTATGCCCCTCCCTCCCCTAGCAGTTTCCCTCAACTGCCAATCCCAACCCCTTTCCCTGATAGTTTCCCACTACTGCCAATCCCTTTCTTATAGTATTATAATTGTTCAAGGTCCGCTTATGAGTGAGAACATATAGTACTCTGTTCTTTGTTTCTGTGATAGATCACTGAGTATGATAGACTCCAGATCCATGCAAGTTGCTGTGAAGTTCATATGTTTGTCTTTCTTTATGGCTGCATAATATTCCATTGTGTATATGTACCACATTTTTCTAATAAACCAGTGTCTTTCCCTGCTTGACCTCTGAGTGATTTTTTTCTAAGAAATAAACCTTATGCACAGGCCCTCTCAGGTTTGGGATTACCAGGTTACAATAACTAAAGTTACAAAGTAAAGAAAGCTGCAAATTAGAATACAGACATAGAGGTAATAAAAAAACAGAAAGGAGCTGTTTGGCCCTACAGAGTATCAGAGGGACTCAGGTCACATACTCTGCCTACTGAGCTAGACAGGCGGCTTCAAGTATCTAAGAAACCAGGTATAGTTCAGGGATGGGAAGACAAATATATAGGGTGGAAGAAAGGGTGACTGGCTGGGTGTGATGGCTCAAGTCTATAATCCCAGCACTTTGGGAGGCCGAGGCGAGAGGATTGACTGAGCCCCCAGGTTTGAGACCAGCCTGGGTAACATGGTGAGACTGCATCTCTACAATAAATCAAAAAATTAGCTGGGTGTGGTAGCACACATATGTAGTTCCAGCTACTTGGAAGGCTGAGGTGGAAGGATCACTTGAGTCCAGCAGATCGAGGTGGGGTAGCTATGAGCATGCCACTGCATTCCAGCTTGGGTGATGGAGTGAGAATCCAACCCCCAAAAAAGAAACGAAAAGAAACGAAAAGAAAAAAGGGTGGCTAAGGCCAGGCTGGTGGCTCACGGCTATATGCCTATAATCCCAGCACTTTGGGAGGCCAAGGCAAGAGGATTGCCTGAGCTCATGGGTTCAAGACCAGCCTAGGCAACTTGATGAGACCTTATCTGTACAATACATCAAAAAACTATCTGGGCATGGTGGTGCATGCCTGAAGTTCCAGCTACTTGGAAAGCTGAGGTGGAAGAATCACCTGAGCCCAGCAGGTAGAGGCTGCGATGGTCGTGAGTATAACTACACTTAACCTGATGGGTTCAAGTGATCCTTTTGCCTCCACTTTCCAAGTGGCTGGATCTACAGCCACATGCCACCACACCCGGCTATTTATTTATTTATTTATTGTAGAGACAAGGTCTTGCCAAGTTGCCCAGGCTAATCCTGAACCCCTGGTCTCAGACAATACTCTTGCCTCCCAACGTGCTGGGATTACAGGTGTGAGCCACCGTGCCCAACAACAGACTAATATTTAAAACTATAATCCAATAATTACTGTGATGATGATCTCACAACTGTATATAATTTGTCAAAACTCATCAAATTGTATACTAAAAATTGGTAAAATTATTGGATGTAAATGATACCCTTATAAAGCTGATTTTAAAATAAAATATATTCAAGTGGAATGATGAGCTTTTCAATTAACAAAAATAAAATATAAAGTATTTAACCACAAAATTTATAATCTAAGAAAACTTTCTGGGTTTAAAAAGGCCTAAACCTAATTTTGAATACACATATACAAAAGACAATTAACCAAAATGGCCACCTCTGAGATATATCTGAGTGAAACTATTATAAAGGGAAAGAAAAATATCCTTTTGGCAAAAATTTCAAATCACATACAAAGTAATGAAAATCAAGTTGTCATCCTACGTGATAATCTTTAGTGCAAAACTAAAAGATAGTAAAGAATGCGAACTATCAAGGTAATAGAAGACAAAAATAATTATTAAAAATATTGTAATCATCTAAAAGAAGCCAAGAAAGGAGAAAAAGAGGGAACATAAAACAGGTTGGGCAAATAAAATACAAACAGCGAAAGGATAGTTATAAACCCAACCCTATTTAGAATAACATTAAATGTAAATAGACTAAATATTGTAAGCAAAAAGACTAATATGTCAAACTGGGTTTTAAAAAATACTGCTTACAAAACACACACATTAAATATAAGGACACAAACTGCTGAAAATAAAAGGATGGAAAGATTATATTCCCCATAGACACTAACTAAACAGTAATCATACTAATGTTAGGGAAAGTAGACATTAAGGCATGGCACACTAATAGAGATTAGTAAGTTCATTTCATAATGATAAAGTGGTCAGTTGAAATGGAAGATATCACAATACTAAATCCATAGTTAGCCAATAACATAGCTTTAAAATACATAAATACAACTTGGCAGAGAAGCCGGGCTCGGTGGCTCAGCCCGTAATCCGGCGCCTTGGGAGGCTGAGGTGAGTGGATTGCCTGAGCCCGCAGGTTCGAGACCCGCCTGGGCAAATTGGTGAGACCTCATTGCTACAATAAATAAATTTTAAAAAATTATCTGGGTGTGGTAGCGCGTGCCTGTAGTTCCAGCTACTTGGAAGACTGAGGCGGAAGGATCACCAGAGCCCAGCAGGTCGAGGCTGCGGTGACCGGGAGCAGCCACTACACTCCAGTCTAGGCGACAGAGTGAGACTCCAACTCAAAAAAAAAAAAAAAACTTGGCATAACTAAAGGAGAAAAAGACAAACTCACAGTCATAGAAGAAAATTTTAACACTTCTGTCTCAACATCTAATACAAAAAATGCAAACACACACAACTGATAAGGATATAGCAATATGAACAACACAATTAAAATTAAAAACTTGACCTAATTCATATATAAAGAGTACTACATTCAACAATGACAAAATACATAATGTATTTTTCAAATAAACATGTAAAAGTTATTAAAACTGACCACATGCTAGGCCATAACAGATGCTCCAGCAAATTTCAAAATATTTAAATCACTCAGAGTATGTTTTTAATAGTGGAATTAAGCAAAAAAAAAAAAAAATCAATAACGAAAAGATAATTAGAATATTTTCAGTTGCCTGGAAATTAAACAATATACTTTGGATTAATTTATGAGCCAAAAAGAAATACATTTTAAAAATCACAAAACAGGCCGGGCATGGTGGCTCAAATCTGTAATCCCAGCACTTCGGGAGGTCGAAGTGAGAGGACTGCCTGAGCCCATGGGTTTGAGACCAGCCTGGGCAACTTGGTGAGACCTCATCTCTACAATAAATAAAAAATTAGCCAGGCATGGTAGCGCGTGCCTGTAGTTCCGGCTACTTGGAAGGCTGGGGCGGAAGGATCACCTGAGACCAGCAGGTCAACACTGGAGTGGCCATGAGCATGCCACCGCACTCCAGCCTGGGCAACAGCGTGACTCCGACTCAAAAAAAATCATAGAACATTTCAAATTGAATGATAATGAAGATATAACATATCGAAATGTATATTTAGAGCATTTTAGAGGGGAATGTAAAGCCTGGAATGCATACATTAAACAAGAAGAAAATGTCAGGCATGGTGGCTTACACCTATAATCCCAGCACTTTAGAAGGCCAAGGCAAGAGGATTGCTTAAACCCAGGAGTTCAAGACCATCCTGGACAACATAGCAAGACCTCATCTCTACAAAAAACAAAAAAAGGTAGCTGAGTGTGGTGGCGTGCACTTTTAGTCTCAGCTGCTTGGGAGGCTAAGTGAGGCAGAAGAATTGCCTAAGTCCAGGAGGTTGAGGCTGCAATAAGCCATGATCATGCCACTGCACTCCAGTCTGGGCGATAGAGTGAGACTCCTATACACACACACACACACACACACACACACACACACACACACACACACAGTTAAAAACAAACAAACAAGGAGAAAAGCCAAAAAGAAGTAATCTAAGTTTCCAACTCAAAAACTCATAAAAGAACAGCTAACAGAGAGAAGACAGAAAATAAATATAAGAGCAAAAATCAAAAAGAGAAAATTAACAAAGCCAATGTTCAACGACAAGATTAGTAAACACCGATCAAGAAGTAAAGAGGAAAAAAACACATGCACATAAAACACATGCACCAAGGTCAGGAATAAAAAAAGGGAAAACACTATAGCTTTTACAAACATTAAGATAAAATAAGAAGATATTAGAAACAAGTTTATACCAATATAATTTGCAATTTGAGTAAACTGGACAACTTTCTGAAAAAAATTTCCCAAAGCTGATAGAAGAAATTTAAAAATTCAGAAAGTGTGCTTTTTCCAAAAATTATACAGTACTTGGCTTTTACATATTTTTCAACCGTTCCAGACAAAATAGAATGGCTAATACTGGACTAGCCTTCCTGCCATAAATAGCTATAAACTAGACTATCTATCTATCTATATATTTATATCTCTATATTACAGAACTATGATCCCTGAGAGAGGAGAAAGGCATGTGAGCTCCAAGTTCTAGATCACAGTGAAGACAAGTAGAGCCCAAGCAGAGCACAATGGACTCACTGAGCTGAGAAGGCAGAGATTTAGAATTGGGACTTCTGAGGCAGCTGGAATTTGTAAAGCAGAATACTGAGAAAAAGAGAACTGCACAGAGAAGGAGCTCCAGAAACCTACGTAGGAGTACCCTTATGTTTTCAGCGCAATACTCAGCTGAGAATGGAGAGGTAAGAGTTTGCGGAGTATTTAGACAAAAATTGGGGAGCTGTGAACTGCACTGAAGTTCCAGAGGTCTCACAGTACTGGGAGACACAAAAGTTGCAACCAGCCAGAGTGACTGAACAATGTAGAATTCAATGGAGACCCCAGAAAACCCATTATCTTAGAAGGAGAGCTATTCTCGCCTAATATTATTCCCAGTAAAAGTAAGGAATAGTCAAGATCATCCCCACTACAGCTTAAAAAAAAAAACCTCAAGGGAAAAATCAAGTTGATCCTCCAGTAAGTTGATTGCCTGCTAAAACAGACAACTTTGAAAAGGAAAACACATAGTCCCAATAAAATAGCTTCTGCAATGTGTCATAAACAATTTAAAAAATTACTAAACAGGTGAAGTAGTAGTAAAATGTAACTCATAATCAGGGGGGGAAATTGTTAAGGAAAACAAACCCAGACATGATAGAGATGTTAGAATTAACAAACATAAGTCTTAAAACAGCCATTATAAATAAGTTTAAGGACTTAGAGGGGAAAGCTGAACACAGTAGACAAATGGGGAAATTTAGTAGATAAGTGAAAACTATGGAAAAAGACCAAATGAATATTCTAAAATTGGAAAATATATCAGAAGTGAAAAAATTTACTGAGTTTAAAGACAGATCAAACACTGCAGAAAAAAATCAGTGAATTTTAAAGCAAGACAATAGAACTACACAAAGTGGATCACAGAGAGAGAAAAAAAAGATTGCAAAAAATGAACAGAGCCTGAGTAACCTGTAAGATTATATTAAACAGTCTAACACATGTATAATTGAAGTCCCGCTAGGAAAGGTGAGATCTTGTAGCAGGACAAAAATAACCTTGAAATAATGGCCAAAAATGTTTCAAATATAATAAAAAAAATCACCCCACAAATCCAAGAAGCTTGATTGCTAAAAACCAAAGGTACATAGAACAATCTTAAAAGCAATCAGAGGAAAATGAAACACTGAATGAAAAAAAATGTTCGATGAAACAACGGCAAAACACCAACTTCTCATCATAAATGATGCAAGCCAGAAAATAGAACAACATCTTCAAAGTACCAAAGAGGGTAGGGAACTATCAACCTATGCCTAATTTAATATGCAGTGAAAGCATCCTCCAAAAATAAAAGCAACCACTGCAAAGAACCAGGGATCCTTGGAGAAGTGTCTGGTTCCAGGACTAGGAAATGGAAAATATAAGATGAACCTGGAGAGAGAGGCAAGATGGTGGCAGAACTGGTTGGAGTATGAGAGTCTCTGCGAAAGCAAGTGTCCAAAAAGACTCTGCGTGAGTGGGTGTGTGCTGGTGGGTGAGTGAAAGTCCATCTGAGGGGAGACTTCGGTTCATGCACTCAGAGGTCTCCTCTGGAGGTGACTGCAACCCATCATCACCCTGAGATTAGAGCCCCCAACATGCAGGATCATCTGCTGTTCTTGAGGTTCTCTTGAGAGGAGGCAGCAGAGAACAGCTGCTCCTCACCACCTGGCACCTGGCCCATGCCATCACCTGTGGCAGCAGGCTGGGCACTAACAGCAGGAACTGTGGAAGGCAGGGCATGGAAATCTAGAATGGAGCCCCAATGCTGTTGAGGTGACATCGACCAGTACCATCTTCTCTGTCCTGGGACGGGGCAGAGACCGGCACCACTCTACTCTGTCCCACTGGACACTCTACTCTGTCCAGCCTTCAACCTGAGACCCAGAGGCTATACCTGCACCCCTGGGGATCAACCATCAGACTTGGAGAGAAAGATGCCCCTCCCCTGATGCTGGATCAGGCACAGACACATTTGATCGGAGTGGGAGACTTGACAGCAGTGACAGCAACAGATGAGTTGGGTGAGTCCGGATCTGACACATCCTCCTCCCACAGTGTTCTGCAGGGTGTCTGACCCACACTGACAGCAACCCCATCAGCCTATGCTGAGAGTAAAGGGGATGGGCTGGAGACCAGAGTGGCAGTGCTCGGGCAAGGAACCTGGAGTTACAGAAATGGCCACAGAGCAAGTATTTTGTTGGTTTGTTTTTGTTTCTTTCTGTTTTGTTTATGTTTTTGTATTTGCTTTGTTTCTGTTATTTTAATTTTTTTTTTTAGATTTTCTGTTTGTGTATGGATATTTTTGAGGGCAAGTACATAAACGGGGGAGAATTTGTTTGGTTTTTTGTTGGTATGATTGTATTTTTTTGTTTTGTTATTTCTATCTTTGTTTGTTTCTCTGTTTATTTGTTAGTTGGAGCACCTGTCTGTTTTCCCTCTTCTTCTCGCTCTTCAACTTCCTTTAATCCTCCTCCTTCTTATCTCATTTTGCTTTCAGGGGGCAAATATACACTCCCACTGCATGGACAGATTGTAAGGTAATGGGAAGTGGGTTCCAGGGGGCCCACACACCTGTCAGCAGACACTGGAATCTGCAGATAGATTCTGAATCACAGCTCCCCCTTAATCAAATCTCAAAACTGCAAAAAGCACAGCCCCCCATCCGCAGTCCAGCTTCAAAATTGAACAGAGCCAGAGGATCTACATAAGGAAGAATAGGAGATTGAACAAACAAAAGTAAAAGCTATCCTCCCATCACTGAATAACAGAATTAAAGAAGAGGTAAAAAGGGGAGGAGGTGGAGGAAAACCTTCACAAATGAAGAAAAACCAAAGGAAGAATATGGGTCTCATACAGACCCCTGGGAAGACAACAACTGAGAATACAGACTGGAACCCAAACAATGAAGAGCCCCCAGAATGACTGGTCTCAAAGCACAAATCCAGTTATCAAGTTAATAGCCAGAATAAGTACAAATGAGCAGAGACAAGAGGAAAGAATGAAGGAGTTGATAACTGAGGTAACAGAAATAAAAAATACAGTGAATGAAATAACAAACTGGTAAGCATGGGGAGCAGAATTAACCAAGCAGAAGAAAGAATCTCAGAGCATAAGGGCCAAAATATGGAACTAACTGTTAAAAACATAGAAAAGAAGCTTAAAAAGACAGAACAAAGCCTCTAAGAGATGAGCAATTATATCAAGAGGCCGAACTTAAGATTAAATGGAATCCCTGAGGTAGATAGAGAGACAGAGACTACCCTGGAACATACATTCAATGAAATTATCCAAGGAAACATCCCTCATCTCATCAAAGATGCGACCATTCAAGCACAAGAGATTCAGAGAACCTCTGTAAACAAATGAGAAGACCAACTCCTAGACACATAGTAATTAGCTTACATGTAGTAGATATAAAATGAAAAATCCTAAAGGCAGTAAGAGAGAAAGGTCATTTAGAAGACCAATTAGAATAGCAGCAGCCTTATCTACAGAAACACTTCAGGGTAGGAGAGATTGGAGTCCAATCTTCGAAGTTCTCAAAGATAAACAATTTCAACCAAGAATTACCTACCCAGCTAAGTTTCATCAGTAATAGAGAATTAAAATCCTTCCCAGACATTCAATCCCTAAAAGTTTACACCACCTCCAGACCAGCTCTACCAGAAACACTTAAGAAAGCATTAAAGAAAAAAAGAAGAAAGAAAAAAAAAGAGCAACCATACCCTTCCCAAGAATGTGGGGAAAAGATTGAAAACACACATAAATCAACCCAAAAATCAAAAGAAAGACAACAAATGAACAAACAAACAGCAGCAACAGCAACAAACTCTATAAGAACCTCATGACAGGGATAAACTCTCGTATCTCAATAATTAGACTGAATGTGAATGGTTTAAATACATCACTGAAAAGACATGGAATGGAAAATTGGATAAAATATCATGATGCAACAATATTCTATCTCCAGGAGACTCATCTCACCAGAAAGGATACTTACAGACTCAAAGTGAGAGGGTGGAAAACAAATTTTCAGGCGAACAGAGCACAAAAGAAAGCAGGAGTTGCAATCTTAATATCAGACAAAAATACACTTTAAACTATCAGCATTTTAAAAAGATATGGAAAGTCACTACATAATGATAAAAGGTTCAATACATCAACAAGAAATACCCATCTTAAACATACATGCACCCAATATAGGAGCACCAACTTTCATAAAGCAGCTTTTAGATAAACTAAAAAAAGATGTTGACTCTAATACTGTCACATAGCTGGGGACTTAAATATGCCACTGGCAACTCTAGACAGATCATCAAGACAAAAAATCAACAAGGATATCTGGAGCCTCAACATGACATTTGACCAAAAGGACTTAATAGATACCTACAGAACACTCCACCCAACGATCATGGAATATACTTTCTACTCATCACCACATGGAATGTACTCTAAGATCAATCATATTCTCGGTCATAAATCAAGCATAAACAAATTCTATAAGATTGAAATTTTGCCGTGCACCTTATCAGACCACAGTGGAATAAAAATAAATATCAATACCAACAAGTTCTCCCCAAACTCACAAAGACGTGGACACTAAACACCATGATGCTAAGCAACTCCTGGGTCAACACGGAAATCAAAACAGAAATTGAAAGATACCTGGAAACAAATGAAAATGAAGATACATCTTACCAAAACTTCTGGTATGCCATGAAAGCTATACTAAGAGGGGAATTCATATCTCCACAAACACACATGAAGAAAATGAAAGACCACAAGTTAACAGCCTAACAAATCACTGAAGGAAGCTGAAAAAGCAAGACCACCAAAATCCTAACTTCAGCAGATGAATCCAGATCACCAAAATAAAAGCCCAAATTTGGGACATAAAAGACAAAAACATAATACAAAAAAATCAACAAAACAAGAAGTTGGTTCTTTGAAAGAATAAAAAAGATCAATGGACCCTTAGCTAGACTGACCAAGGAAAAGAGAGAAAAAGCCCAAGTAAACATAATCAGAAATGCAAAAGATCATGTCACAGCTGACCCTGAAGAAATACAAAAGATTATCAGAGATTGCTATGTACACTTGTATGGAAACAAACTTGAAAGCCTAAAGGAAATGGAGGACTTTCTGACATTGCACAACTTCCCCAGGTTGAAACAAGAAGAAACCAAGACCCTAAATAGACCAATAACAATCCAGGAAATCAACTATGTTGTAAGAAAACAGCCTACAAAAAAAAAAGCCGTGGACCAGATGGCTTTCTAGCAGAATTCCACAAAACATACAAGGAGGAGCTGATACCAATCCTATTGAATGTATTGCAGGCAATCGAGAAAGGTGGAACTCTCCCCAAATCATTTTGTGAAAGTAACATCACATTGATACACAAACTGGCTAAATATTCATCAAAGAAAGAGAACTACAGGCCAATATCTTTGATGAACATAGATGCTAAAATTCTCAAGAAGATTCTAGCAAACCAGATCCAACACACATCTCAAAAATCATCCACCATGACCAAGTAGGCTTCATTCCTGGGATGCAGGGCTAGTTCAACATCCACAAGACCATAAACGTAATTAAATGCATCAACATATGTTAAAAAAAACCCCACATGATTATGGAAAAAGCTTTCAATAAAATCCAGCATCCCTTCTTGATAAAAACCCTGAAAACCTAGGCATAGGTGGAACATACCTCAAAGTAGTAAGAACCATTTACAAGAAACACACAGTCAACATACTGCTAAACAGACAGAAATTGGAACCATTTCCCCTGAAAACCAGAACAAGACAAGGATGTCCACTCTCACCCCTCCTGTTCAACATAGTATTGGAAGTCCTAACTAGAGCAATCAGACAAGAGAAGGAAATCAGGGGTACCCAAATAGGAAAAGAAGTTAAGTTATCTTTCTTTGCAGACAACATGATTCTATACCTCGAGAACCCAAGAATCTGTCAAAAACCTCCCTGCACTGATAAAAGACTTTGGCAAAGTCCCAGGTATAAACTGAATGGGTAAAAGACAGTTGTATTCCTATACACCAACAATAAACAAACATAAATCCAAATAAAAAACACAATCCCATTCACAATAGCCACAAAAAATACTTTGGCATCTTCCTAACCAGAGAAGTGAAAGACCTTTACAATGAAAACTACAAAACACTGCTCAAAGAAATCAAAGATGACACAAACAAATGGAAAAATATTCCATGTCATGGATTGAAAGAATCAACATTGTTAAGATGTCCATCCTACCCAAGGCAATCTATAGATTTAATGCAATACCCATTAAATTACCAGCAGCATTCTTCTCAGACCTGGAAACAATACAGGAATTCATATGGAAACATAAATGACCACAAATAGCCAAAACAATCCTCAGTAAAAAAAAAATCAAAAAACAACAAAAACCAGAGTGGGAGGTATCATACTCCCAGACTTTAAACTTTATTATAAGACTACAATAAACAAAACAACCTGGTATTGGTACAAGAACAGGCATATAGACCAATGGAACAGGATAGAAATCCCGGAAGCAAAACCTCAATTTCTCAACCAACTCATCTTTGACAAAGCCTCCACCATCAACCACTGGGGAGAGGAGAACCTATTCAGTAAATGGTGCTGGGAAAACTGGCTGACCACATGCAGAGATTAAAGCAAGATCCCTACCTATCACCATACACAAAATTCAACTCTAAATGGATCAAAGACCTAATATGTAAAACCTAAAACTATAAGAACCTTAGAAAATGCAGGAGATACCCTTATGGAAATTGGCACTGGCAACCAATTCCTGATCAAAACCCCAAGTGCCCACGCCATAAGAAATAAGATAAACAAGTGAGACCTCATCAAACTGATAAGCTTCTGCAAAGTTAAAGAAACCATCAAGAGAGTGGGGAGACAGCCCACAGATTGGGAAAAAATATTTGCCAACTATATGTCTGACAAAGACCTAACATCTAGGATCTACAAGGAACTCAAATATACCGAAAATAAAAAAAAAACCAAGTGGGCAAAAGATATGAATAGATACTTCTCAGAAGAAGACATATGAGCAGCCAACAGATACATGGAAAAATGCTCCGTCTCACAAGTCATCAAAGAAATGCAAATTAAAACCATACTGAGATACCACCTAACTCCAGTCAGGATGACCATCATCAATAACTCAAAAAACTACATATGCTGGAGGGGATGCAGGGAAAAAGGAACATTTCTACACTGTTGGTGGTATAAACTAGTGCAGCCTCTGTGGAAAACAGTTTGGTGATTCCAACAAAATCTAAAAATAGACCTTCCATACAACCCCGCAATCCCCCTACTGGGAATATACCGGGAGGAACTCAAATCACTCTATGAAAAAGATACCTACACACATATGTTTAATGCAGCATTATTCACAATAGTAAAAACACGGAACCAACCATGCTGCCCATCAAAAGAAGACTGGATTTTAAAAATGTGGTACATGCACACGATGGAATATTATGTAGCCATAAAAAAGAACAAAATTATGAACTTCACAGCAATTTGGATAGACTTAGAGCCTATAGTACTGAGTCATCTATCACAGAAACAAAGAACTGAGTGCCACATGTTCTCACTCATAAGTGGACCTCGAACAATTATCATAATACTGTAAGAAAGGGATTGACAGTAGTGGGAAACTGCCAGGGGAGCGGGAAGACACACCTCATCAACAAGGCTACCTGCATAATGAACACTTGCATGCCTAACCCTGAATTGTACACCACATCTTTTTTTTTTTTTTTTTTTGAGTTGGAGTCTCACTCTGTTGCCCAGACTGGAGTGCAGTGGCCGCTCCCGATCATCACAGCCTCGACCTGCTGGGCTCCGGCGATCCTCCCGCCTCAGCCTTCTGAGTAGCCAGAATTACAGGCATGCGCTACCACGCTCGGCTGATTTTTTGATTTATTGTAGAGATGAGGTCTCGCTGCCCAGGGGGGTTTCGAACCCGCGGGCTCAGGCAATCCATTCACCTCAGCCTCCCAAAGGCGCGGGATTACAGGCTGAGCCACCAAGCCCAGTTTGTACACCACATCTTTAAAATAAAAAATTAAATCCCTTCACCCTCCCCCAAAAAAGATGAATCTAGAACATCTAAGAGCAAAAAAGTGCTGATAAATGGAAGTGGTCAAATTTGAAAATTGCCATTTTACAACCAGCAAGGTAATGCCTGGTTCAGGAAAATGGTGTTAAATCTGTGAGAAAGTTTGATCAAGAGCAGAATATTTACATAGTCTTAAGTTTTTCCTCAAAAGATGACTTATTAGTTGCAAGGGAAAAATAAGTGGATAAAACAGACAACATCTTGACTGAGTAATCAAAACTGACGTCATCAGTGAAGGGCAGGTGGGTATGCAGTCCTGAAAAGGACACAGCATTACTCATGAGATGGTACTGCTGAGAGTGTGCCAGCTGAATTTCGTCATGAGGAAGCACCCGCTTCCTGATGCCATGTGATCTTAGGTACACAAAATTACCTAGGGAGTGCACTTGAGAAAAACATTCGGCCTGTCTAATGCAATCAGATAAGTTCAGAGTGTAAAACTTCCTGAGTTCTTAAAAAACACAGTGCCATGAAAACCACTAAAATATTGAAAAGAGGCAGGGAAGGTGGGATTGTCCTAGGTTAAAAGAAACTAAGGAAACGTAATAACTAATAATATGACTCTTGATTGGATCTTGGATCCAATAAAATGCTATTAATGTAAGTGTGGGTACAAATGGGGAATTTAAATTTGAACTGTATATTAGAAGGTATTACTCAATTGATGGTAAGTGTTTGGGGTGTGGTAATGATGTTGTGGTTATATAGGAGAATGTCATTAATTGAGGAGTACAATGTCATGATGTCTGCAGTTGCTTTCAAATGATTCAGCAGAAAAATCAGAAAGAAAGTGGCAAAATATTAATTAATAATGGCTAGGGAAAAGATACATGAATATTCATTGCACTATTCTTTCAACTTATATGTGAATTTGAGTGTTCTTTAAATTAAAAGCTGAGAGAAAAAATAGAACAGGAAAGATGACCCTAGAGAAAACAAGGATAACTCAGGGAACAAGAGAAAACTTTAAAATATGCATAATGTATTTTTAAATAAATTTGAGAAACTATTGCAAAAAAAGAACAGCATGCTCTAAAATAAGAACATTTAGGAACTAAGATAGAGCTCTTAGAAATTAAAAATATAGTCACTGAGAAATAATTTCAGTAGGATTGGTAGAACAGAAAATAGGTTAAAAAATCAGCAGAACAGAAAATATAAAAGATAAAAGTTATAGAGGGATCTATTCAAGACTCCAACGCCGATCTTATAGTAATCCTAGAAACTGCGAACAGAAACATGGAGGAGGGAGAATTTTCTAATTGCAAAACAAAATAATTTCCTAGGGCTGAAGAACATGTGACTTTCATTGAAGATCCCAGAACAATGAAAAATAATTCCACCAAGGCAACCCTACATAACCATCATGAAAGCTCAACATGCTGGGGATACACAGATTGTCAAATACTCCAGAGATACAAACAAACACTAACATGTCTCCTACAAAGAAACACGAGTCTAGTAGCGTTCCCAATATTTTTACCAGACATTCTTTTTCTTTCTTTTTTTTTTTTTGAGTTGGAGTCTCACTCCGTCACCCAGACCAGAGTGCAGTGGCCGCTCCCGGCCACCACAGCCTCGACTTGCTGGGCTCCGGCAATCCTTCCACCTCAGCCTTCCGAGTAGCCGGAATTACAGGCATGCACTACCACGCCCGGCTGATTTTTTGATTTATTGTGGAGATGAGGTCTCGCTGCCCAGGCGGGTCTTGAACCCGTGGGCTCAGGCAATCCACTCACCTCAGCCTCCCAAAGCGCGGGATTACAGGCTGAGCCACTGAGCCCGGCTCCAGACATTCTTGATGCTAGGAGACCCTGCATGAGTGTGCCTCATCAGAGGGAGGCCTCAAGTGGCGAGAAGGCTAGGCCTCCCTCCAGAAAGGCCTTTATGCTTTGCCCAGCACCGCAGTGACTCACATACCTTTCTTTTTCACAAGAGAGTGATTTTCCTGAGAGAACACCAACTGACTTCTTTATTTCTAAAGTCCCACAGAGAACAGACACTCCAAACTCTTTTGAGTAAACTGTGATCACTCTCTGTCGTCCTTCTCTATCTCATCATTTCCTTCCCTCCCATTTTCTGTCCTCTTCTTTCTCTGTTCTCTTCTGCATTCTGCAGTTCTTACTGAGATCCTCAGTGTGCTAGGTCAAGGGGTATCACATGGACAAAGACCAGTGCTGGGTTCCAGGAGTTCCCATCTGTGAGAAAAAATAAAATGTGAGACCACATACAGGGACATGGCCCTCCCAAGGCTTGGCAGTCTTCCTCTCCAAACCTACAACACAGAACCCAGATGCACCTTACACGAGAGATTAATGCTCCCTATTCTTGTTTTTTTGTTGTTATTGTTTTTTTGTTTTTGAGTTGGAGTATCACTCCATTGCCCAGGCTGGAATGCAGTGGCACCCTCACGGTCACCCCAGACTCAATCTGCTGGGCTCCAGTGATCCTTCCGCCTCAGTCTTCCAAGTAGCTGGAAAAAAGTGAGTGCTTTACTGCACCCCACTGACTTTTTTTTGATTTATTGTAGAGACGAGATCTCACCATTTTGCCCAGGCTGGTCTCGAACCCGTGGGCTCAGGCAATCCTCTTGCCTCAGCCTCCCAAAGTGCTGGGAATACAGG
Source organism: Cephalopachus bancanus (assembly GCA_027257055.1). Classification (NCBI taxonomy): domain Eukaryota; kingdom Metazoa; phylum Chordata; class Mammalia; order Primates; family Tarsiidae; genus Cephalopachus; species Cephalopachus bancanus. The sequence continues at coordinate 1,369,556 of JAPVLO010000098.1, read as the reverse complement.
GTTGATCCACTGCACCCAGCCAATACTCCCTATTCTTAAATCTGAATTAAGTATAAATTAATTTTTTTTTGTAGTTTAAACATTTAACTACTTTTCACTTTGGAATTTTCTATAAGGTCAGTGGTTTCCAAGTCTCCTCAATGCCATGCCAGTAGAATTCCTGTGCTCCCTCCAGCTGTTGTACCTTCCTTTCCCTGAGTTAAGCTTCGAAAGAGGAGGCCACAGGAAACAGATGAGGCCTCACCAGCAACCACTCCTCTCTCCTTGGCACTCACCTCTACTGTGGGTGCCAGGGAAGGGGTGCATGGGGTGAAGCGGCTCTGTGCAAGCAGTTGGGGGGGAAGCACCTCCCCCTGGTGGCCACAAGAGGAAGGGGCAGTGTCCTCAGTCGAGGTCAACAAGGAGTTAAGTTTTTACACACACACACACACACACACACACACACACACCAGCAGACCTTGGACTCTCTGGGCATCAGAACCTCGATAATGAAGCTTAAGCTTCAGAACCACTCTCTTGCACAAGCCCCTTGTGAAGCTAGGGAGTGGTCTTGCAAAATATTTGCATAGATAAATGCTTTTGCATATGCTTTTTTCTCTCTTTTTCCTAAAAAGAGTCCTACAAATTATATAAGATTTAGACCTCATCCCAAGCCTATATCTGACCCTGATGGTCAGGCAGAGACCACTTGGTCTGGAGTGCTCTGAATAGGTTCTCTAGCTCAAAAGTCAGTGCCCACCCCTTCTCCAGCCCCAGGAGGCTGCATAGACGACTTTGGGAGAGCTGTCTGTGAGGGGGTCAAGGACATGAGTTCATGGTTCACACAGATTTGGGTCTACATCCCACCTCTGTCACTCAGTAACTGTGTGTCCCTAGGCACGCTATTTAACCTCTCTGTGCCTCTCTTCATCCTTAAACTAGGGATTCTTGCACATACTCTGGATTGCTGTGAGAATAGAATCAGACGCATGTTAAGTGCTGTTTGTTAACTGGCCTGTAGGAGGCGCTCCAGGAACAGTGTCTACAGGAAAGGTTCATAAATAGATACCCTAAACTGGGAATACATACACTAATTTAAGTTCGACTTATACACTAAGTAGACATAAAATTGTCAACATTTCACTGTTTTCAACCTACAAAAATGGCAGTTTCACATGATTCCTCCCAAAAGAACAAGTGACTCAAATTACAATGAACAGGCGGGATGCGGGTTATTGGTGGTGACTCTCCATTCATCTCACCAGGAAATGGGGAATCTGTGCTTTTCCTGGGGAGGCTGAGGGAGGTAGTTCGGCTCCTTGCTCTGTCCTCTCTCCTGGAGCCCTCTGTATGACCACGGAGACCACTGATGAAACGGTCCCTCCTTGTCCTCACTGCAGAGTGAACGAGGCAGGGCCCTTCCACCTCCCCCCGCCCCACCCCGAATTCTTGGAACATGGCCCCCTCCTGTTGGCCTCCCAGGGCACTAGCTGCTCTCCCAAATGCAGCTCCACTTTTGGAGGTGCTAGACTTTGTGACCACTTGCCGTCCTGGTCTCTGGAACCCAATCTGGAAGTTTCTCTTTCCTCAGCGGGCTCTCACAGAAGGAGCCAGGCCCAGATAGGGTTCACACTGTAAAGGCCACACCTGGCTGCCAAAGTCCTCAAACCAAAAGTTGTCCCTGAGAATCACAGATTCACAAACAAACCCTCTGGTTGCTGGTACCTGCGCGGCTCCTATTTAACTATTTCTTACCCAGTGGCCCACAGACCCCATGCTCTAGAGAACACATGCTGTATCCTGGATGTATCAGCGGCTGCTGGCCAGTTGTTCAGACCACAAGCACGTAGGCAGCACCTGCTGTCAAGACAGGCACCCTCAGAGATCAGAGAGGAGCAGGCCGTGAGGACTGTGCCAGTGGAGTTCTCCAAGAAGCAGAGGCTAAGACAGAGTCAGTAATACCAGAGGCCCATCAGGGAGGAATGCCTGGGAAAGGGAAGGGAAAGGAGACGAATGGGGTTGTGGAGCCATCAGACCACACACAGACATGACCAAGCTCTGCCACCCCAAAGGGAGCTCTGGAACAAAGATGGCCAAGATTTCTGTTAGAAGAGTCCCTCGTAGGGCAGAAACAGACAGGCACTTACACACCATCATGCTCAGTCACTGGCTGGAGTCACCCCCGGAAGAACATGACCTCAGCTCAAAAGCTGCATCTGACCTTGAAAACCAACCCGGATGCTGAGGCTGTCGGCTCACCATACTCCGTACCGTCTCAGCCAGCACTGCTATCCAAAGGCTTATGGAATGCCTGATTCACAGGCATGGAATCCCATTCCATACAGCATGTTATGCAAATGTACCTCGGATTTGTTTTAATCAGGTATGCTCAGACACGCAGACATGGAAATGATTGTCATGAAGAAAGTTTATATTCACAGATCCCTAGAAACAAGAGGCATGGCATACCATGCAGAGCCACGTGGGGGAAGGGCCAGGGTTGGCCAGGAGGGAAAAGAGCTATGAGGGCAGAGCCTGGGCCAGAGTCTGTCTTGGGATTCTCATGTAGGGTGATGGTCAAGCCAGGGTAGGTATGATGGGTCGGCTTAGGGGTAGACAGGTAGAACCATTTCAGTAGGCTCCAGGCTATAAGCTGTGATCCCTAGTTGCTCGGTACCCGGCCCTGAGGTGATTTAGGAAAGGGGGAGTATTGGCTCAGTGTGTGAGAGTTTGATAAAGGAGCTAGTTGGGGGTGGGCACTCCAGATTGGTTGTTTTGTACATCAAAAATGTGCTTGCAGTTGTTTGCTATTTCTAGGCGTTAGCTAGCCCTGGAGGAGGCAGTCTCTCCAGGATCAAGGCCCCAAATGCCAGAGCATCAAGAATACAGAAATTATACTCACTAAAGGGAATTCCCTGTACAGTAAAGGAAGTAAGACCAGGATCACGAGATTCACCAATGGTACCACCTGACACACCATCAGAAGCTGCCAGCATGTTAGCGCATTGGAATGACTTGCTGAAGACACAGAAGAAGTGCTAGCTTGGAGGCAACATCCTAGGAGGATGGGCGCTATTCTCCAGGGCACAAAGTGCTCATTGAACCAGAAACCCCCATATGTTGCCATGACTGTGGTAGGAAGAATAGATGGACCTACGAACAAAAGGGTAAAAAGCAGAAGTGGCCCATTTGCCATCACTCTCAATGACCTCCAGGAATATTTCTTGCTTCCTGCTACTCTGGGCTCCACAGAGTTAGAGGTCTTGGTACCCAAACACGACTTCTAACCAGGAGACACAGCAAGGGTCACAATGAACTACAAGTGATGGCTGACACTCAAGCACTTCGGGCTTATTGTAACCAGAGGCCAGCAAAGACTCAATTTCCAAATAAGATCACATTCACAGGTTCTGAATGGACATGAATTTTGGGAGGACTCTCTTCATCTCAGGACCCATGATCAATTGGCATGCCATGGGCAAGCTTCCCCTTTCTACATGGGCTCCGTAGCACACCAAGAGTTGTTTCCATTGCAGATGCCATAGCCTTATTCTCCCAGTCAGGTTTATAAGAGCTTCACATGACTTCTGTGACCACCACTAATATCTCCGACACTGTGAGAGGTCTGCCAGGTCATGTGGCCCAAGTGGTGGGGATACTAGTGCTGCAGCCTGCATCTACTGCAAAGCTCTTTTCTGCTCTTAGTCACCCTCAAGCCTGCCATCGTTTTGTGTTGATCAGTTTACGAGCCAGAATAGTGTGTCACAGGGGTGGAATATGTCTCCAGACCCAAGTAGTTCACTGGGCATTGTGCATCCTTCTTTGTGGTAAGGGGTGCAAGATGCAGTCAGTTGTCTTTTACTTTGGAGGGAATGTCAAAGTATCCTTGACCACTGGGTCCCCCAAATTTTACTGAAGTGGCAGGCCCCTAAATTTCTACAGAGTTTATTCTTTGCACCCAATGGAGCATACAGATTTCAACAAGACCTCCAGCACGCTAGCCACCTCTTGCTCATCTGGCTTGATCAGCATAATATTATCACTGTTACGGATCAATGTGTTGTTCTGTTGAGTATGCAGATAGTCTAGATTCACACTATATTATGACAAAAGGAGAATGAATTAACAGACATGGGGTGAAACTGTACATGAGTATTATTGTCCATTCCATGTGAATGCAAACTGTTGCTTACCCTCTTTCTAATTGAGATATTCAAGAACCTGTTTGCTCAATTGACGGCTGCATCACCCATTGTACCCAAGACTTTATGAATTTGCTACAGCAAATCTACCACATCTAGCCAGGAAGTTGTGATTGGGGTTGCCACTTGCTTGCGTCTACAGCAGGCTAAATACATTCTCTAGAAGCCAACCAGTTCCTGCAGAGGCCAGACTATTGATTGAGTGGAAATGTGATGGGGACCAGCATCCCTACAGACTTCAGATTCTTAAGCATGGCATTCATTTCCACCTTTCTCCTCAGGATGTGATAGGTACTGTTTTGTTTACTGTTTTTTACTGTTTTTAATTCTGGCTGTAGGTGAATGACAGTTTTAGAAGATTACATTTGACTTTCACCACTACAATAGCTCTTACTCCACAGGCCAAGGTTTCAACATGGAGATGACAGCAACTAAAAAGTATGTCAGACTCAATTACACACACCTCCATATGGACATAACAAACCCACTGGAAGACAGATCTTTGGCCGGGACACTATGACCTGCTCTAACAGGGACACCATAATAACACTTCACGTCTCTAGATAGCAACATCAACTCATACCTTGTGTCCAACAGTCCTTGAAATTTCTGAGTGTTATCCTTTTACTAGGATATGATGCCATAGTAAATGTAGATTCCTTCGGTGAAAGACTAGGGGAGTTATTAAAATGCATACTTACAGGCCAGATGTGGTGGCTATGCCTGTAATCCCAGCACTTTGGGAGGCCAAGGCAAGAGGATTGTCTGAGCCAAGGGGTTCATGACCACACTGGGCAACTTAGCGAGACTTCGTCTCTAAAATAAAAAAAGGCTGGGCGTGCAAACTGTTGCTTACCCTCTTCCTGACTGAGATATTCCAGGTGCACACCTAGAATCCCAGCACTTTGGGAGGCTGAGGTGAGAGGATTGGCTGAGTCTATGGGTTCGAGACCAGCCCGGGCAACCCAGTGAGACCTCATCTCCACAATAAATCAAAAAATTAGCCGGGCTTGGTGGCTCATGCCTGTAGTTCCAGCTACTTGGAAGGCTGAGGCAGAAGGATCTCCTGAGCCCACCAGGTCGGGCTGCGGTGGCTGTGAGCATGACACTGCACTCCAGCCTGGGCGATGGAGTGAGACATCAACTCAAAAAAAAAAAAAGTACATTTACATGGTGTTGCAGGAGGCTTCTCCTGGGGTTCCAGTCGCCTCTTCAGTCAGCAGGTGAAGTCCAGACATTGGACAACGAGTCATGACTTTTTTTTTTTTTTTGAGTTGGAGTCTCACTCGGTCGCCCAGACTGGAGTGCAGTGGCCGCTTCCGGCCACCGCAGCCTCAACCTGTTGGGCTCCGGTGATCCTTCCGCCTCAGCCTTCCGAGTAGCCGGAATTACAGGCACACGCTACCACGCCCGGCTGATTTTTTGTTATTGTAGAGATGAGGTCTTGCTGCCCAGGCGGGTCTCGAACTCGCAGGCTCAGGCAATCCACTCACCTCAGCCTCCCAAAGGCGCGGGATACAGGCTGAGCCACCGAGCCCGGCTGAGTCATGACTTTTTATTGGATTGACAACATCCAGCCCTCTGCTTATTAATTTTCATATGTAGTCATCCCTCAATACCCATGCAGTGTTGGTTCCAGAACCCCTGTGGACACAAAAATCCACAAATGCTCAAGTTCCTGATATAAAATAGTACAGTATTTGCATATAACTTATGCACATCCTCCCATATACTTTAAATCACCTCTAGATTACTTTTTTTTTTTTTTTGAGTCAGGATCTCACTCCGCTGCCCAGGCTGGAGTGCAGTGGCATGGTCCTGACTCACCACAGCCTTGCACTCCTGGGTTCAGTCTATCCTCCTGCCTCAGTCTCCCAAGAAGCAGGACTACAGGCATGTGCCACCATGCCTGGCTAATTTTTATTTTTTGTGGAGACAAGGTTTCGCTATGTCACTTAGGCTGGTCTCAAACTCCAGGGCTCAAGTAATCCTTCCACCTCAAAGTGCTGGGATTACAGGCGTGAGCCACCATACCCGGCTTAGATTATTTGCAATACCTAGTACAATATAAATGCTGTGTAAATGGTTATTAAACAGTATTATTTAGTGAATGATGGCAAGGAAAAAAGTCTGCACATGTTCAGCACAGGCAAAATGTTTTTAAAAATATTTTCCATCCACAGTTGGTTGAATACACAGATGCAGAACCTCGGGGTATTGAGGGCCAACTGAACTGTAGATGGACAACAGGGCACTTTTGCTGCCTGTCTCATTTTCCACTAGGGATTCTGTGTTCTCTGATCCATCTCCATAACCTTCTAAAGGTCAAGCCCCCATGATTATCAGCCTGGACTTGTCCGTTGTTATGGTCCTATGACTCTGGCCCTCTAAGCATGAAGCGCTGCCACCTGGTCTCTATTGTCCAGCCCTGTCACCTCCATTACTGTCAGCAAACCAGGTTCTGTGCCTGCCTCTCCTGGCATCAACCCTGGCTTGCAGGGAGGGCCACCAGTGCCCAGCTTAGGGATGGCCCTGGTGAATGGTGTGTTCCCTACAGAATACACTTCTCTAGCAGATCTTTTGGCCTAGCATAGTCCATCCATTCCAGAATGCCCACCCACTTTTCTGAGCCTTCTCATCCTTTCCTCCACCGTCTGCCCTGGCAATTCAGACACTCCCGCCCCACTCAGCCTGAGCCGTCGCTTTTGCCAGGCTCCCAGGAGCCACCACGGCAGTGAGTTTGTGCCCTCCCTGGGGTCCTCACCAGGTTGTGCAATTCTGCATCCTGTAACTCCCTCCTCCAGTTCTGTGAGTCTCTCCAGACCCATAAGGACTCCCCCAGCCCCTGCTGGTGTATGGTGACTAGCTCTTCCAGCTCCTTTGGAAGAACGTCTCTTCCTCCTTTATCAGGCCAGCATGTTCCCAGCCAAATTATGCAACAACTTACCCCGGGTTGTGAAGTCTGGCAGCCAGCAAAAGTGGTGGAGGCAGCTGCCAGAGGACGCCTGCTGCCTTGTAGGGGAAAGAGCTCTCTGCATCATCTTCCCACATGGGGGTGGAAGGGAGAGCTTTTGAAGTAGATGGCAGTCACTCTGCAGGCTCCAAAGGCCAGAGAGGTTCAGGCCTGGGCTTCAGAATCTTCAGGGTTACCCACCTGGTGGACACATCACAACCTTCAGGGATACCCACCCAGGGGACCCCACAACTTTCAGGGACACCCACCTGGGGGACACATCACAACCTTCAGGGATATCCACCTGCGGAACCCATCAGAACCTTCAGGGATACCCACTCGGGGACACATCACAACCTTCAGGGAGGCCCGCCCAGGAACAGATCAGAACATTTAGGGATACCCTTCAGGGCTTCCATCAGAGCCTTCAGGGATACTCACCCAGGGGATCCATCAGAACCTTCAGGGATACCCACCTGGGGACCCATCAGAATCTTCAGGGATACCCACCCAGGGGACACATCATAACCTTCAGGGATACCCACCCAGGGGACCCATCGGAACTTCAGGGGTACCCACCCGGGGGACACATCCCATGGGTCAAGGTCCCATGATTGTCCTTGATTAAGCACCCAACCATCTTTGAAGTTCACCCACTCTGTCTATTCAATCCTAGGCTTCATCTTCAGTTCTTTTTCTTCCTTACTGCATGAGACGAAGATTCGTTGTAAGCTGCCAAAAAAACCCTCTTGCTCTCACATTTCATTTTCAATTATTTGTTAACTGCTCTCAGCTTTCTACTATGTGTCATATGTCACCAATGCAGCTATTCATTTCCATGTATCTATTGATCTAATTCATATATATTATACCTATTAATATATTGTATATAGTATATTATCCAGACATTGTGTTTTTTTTCCTTCCCTTCGTACCTTTCAAATGCCTGACTTATCGCACAGGCCAGTTTATTCCTCTCCTCTGGCACGTTCTCCCACACTGTCACTGGTGAAATGACTAACAATGGGGCCACCAACACATGCTGGGGCTGCCCATGCTCACTTAGCTCCTGGGGCATGGCCCTCATTGCCAACAGGTAGTGGAGTGATCCAGGCCTCAACCACTTCCTTGGACCTCTCTTGGAAACTTTGGCGTCTCCATGATAGAGTTAGGAGAACAAAACTTTCCCTGGTGAGCAGGACTTGTGAGGAGAAAGGGGTAGAAGCCAGAGTAGGCAGGGAGTGCTCTCCAGAGCAAAGAGGGGTCCAGATTTGGGAGGAAATGACTAGGCCCATGTAACACTGCCTTGTTTGGTTTCAGGAGAGGCCACTCTGAAAAGGATGTGACCTCAGCTGGAAAACTGATGTGGAAACAATCCAGGCCAGGCACAGTGACTCATACTTGAAATCTTAGCACTTTGGGAGGCCGAAGTAGGAGGATCACTTGAGGACGGGAGTTGGAGACCAGCCTGAGCAACATAGCAAGGCTCTTTCTACAAGAAATTAAAAATTAAGCCGGGCATAGTGGCATCTGTAGTCCTGGCTACTAAGGAGGCTGCGACTGGAAAGCAGAGGTTGACCTTGAGGGAATCAGCTCACCGCATGCCTGGCAGCTGGACAGTGAGTCCTTTCTCAGAGAGATCTGAGAGGCATGTCCCTCTGTCTGCCACATAGACAAGGACAAGTCAAGCTGACAACTGCTTTTGTGCAAACATGTGCGAAGTATGGCAAACCATCAGAGCTGTTCACCTGGTTAATAAAGTAGTGTTGCCTACATGTTTACCAGAATATAGAGTAAGAGGGGATTCTGCGGGCAGAGGGCACCAAATGTTCAAAGATCAAGGCAACGCAAAGATGAACATGTTCTAGAAAAATACAAAGAATCCAGGAGAGCTGAGACACAGATGTTGGCAAGTGGGGAATACGGCATGAGCGATCGAAGGGGGCGGGTCACACAGGACCTTGTTTGCAGGGCTGCAGGAGCAGGTTCCACCTGCAGTCGACAGGGGGCGCCAGAAGAGTTCGTCAGGCTCAGATGTGAATATAAGCAAGGCCTCTCTGGCAGCTGTATGAAAAAGAAAACCCAGGAGGCCAAGTGAGAACTGTCTGGGAGCATGCTGCAAGGAGAGAACCAAAGAAGAATGGCGGCATGAAAAGGACGGTCCAAATAGCTCTTCAGGAGCTGGACACAGTGACCAATGGGCTGTGAAGGGTGGAGGAAGGGAGGAACCCATGACGATGCCCTGGTTTCTGACTTGAGCATCTGACTGGCTGTTCATCTGATCCCAAAGGAAACTGACCCAGATGCCTTCTCTCACAATCCTCTCTACCTCCGACCCATGACCTCTTCCTCCCTCGCTTACACCACTAGACATTCTTCACCCTGCTCACCTGATGCACATGCCCAGGACAGGGGACAGAAATTGGCTCCCCTAAACAGGCTGCCAGGCATTGCCCTCGAGACTGCTCCCTTGTTACAGTCCCTGCTGCTATGGTTTGAATGTGTATCCCCTCTGAAACTCTTGTTGAAATAAACCAAGCCAAGCAGGGTGGCTCATGCCTATAATCTCATTGGTAGGCCAAAGTGGAAAGGATCTCTTTTTTTTTTTTTTTGAGTTAGAGTCTCACTCTGTCACCCAGACTGGAGTGCAGTGGCCACTCCCGGCCACCGCAGCCTCGACCTGCTGGGTTCCGGTGATCCTTCCGCCTCAGCCTTCCAAGTAGCCGGAATTACAGGCATGGGCTACCACGCCCGGCTGATTTTTTAATTTATTGTAGAGATGAGGTCTCGCTGCCCAGGTGGGTCTCGAACCCGCGGGCTCAGGCAATCCACTCACCGCAGCCTCCCAAAGGCGTGGGATTACAGGCTGAGCCACCAAGCCCGGCTGAAAGGATTGCTTAAGGACAGGAGTTGGAGACCAGCCTGAGCAACACAGCAAGTCCCCATCTCTACAAAAAATTTAAAAATTACCCTGATATAGTGGCATCTGTAGTTCTAGCTACTTGGGAGGCTGAGGCAGGAGTTCAAGGCTGCAGTGAGCTGTGATTGTGCCACTGCACTCCAGCTTGGGCAACAGAGTGGGAGTCTGTCTAAAAAGAGAGAAGGAAGGTGGGTGGGAGAGAGAGAAATAAAAGAAAGAAAAGGAAGGAAGGAAGGAAAAGAAAAGGGGGGTGGGGAGAGAGAAAGAAAGAAAGTTAATCCTCAGTGTGGCAGAATTGAGAGGTGGGACCTTTAAGGGGTGACTGGGTCATAAGGCTCTGCCCTCATGATAGATTAATGGGTTATCACAGGAGTGGGACTGGTGGCTTTATAAGACGAAGAAGAAACCGGGCTCAGCCTGTAATCCCGCGCCTTGGGAGGCTAAAGTGAGTGGATTGCCTGTGCCCGCGGGTTCGAAACCCACCTGGGCAACTTGGTGAGACGTCATCTCTACAATAAAACAAAAAATTAGCTGGGTGTGGTAGCGCGCACCTGTAATTCCAGCTACTTGGAAGGCTGAGGCGGAAGGATCGCCGGAGCCCAGCAGATCGAGGCTGCAGTGGCCAGGAGTGGCCACTGCACTCCAGTCTGGGCGACAGAGTGAGACTCCAACTCAAAAAAAGAAGAAGAGAGACCTGAACTGGGTGCTCAGTCTTCTGCCATGTGGAGGTCTGTGCTGCCTCAAGATTCTGCAGAATCCCCACCAGAAAGAAGGCCCTCAGCAGATGCAGCCCCTTGATCTTGAACATCTCAGCCTTCATATCTGTAAGAACTAAAATCTTTTTCTTTATAAATTACCCAGTTTCTGGTACTCTTTTATAAGCAACAGAAAACAGACGAAGACACCTGCCCAGGCCATCTCTCAGCCCTGAACTTTGGGGCTTTCGGTCCCATAGAAATTCGTACAATAGTCAAGACCCTTCCCAGGCTGCCCAGACTTGCCAGCCTAGCCCCTTCCACCCACTGTGCCCCTTGCTCCAGCCCCATTGAACCACATTCTCCTCTTGTTATTTCCACCCCAGACTCTCCACTTGCAATATCTAAACCCTCAAAGCCTAATTCAATGCCACCTTCTCTGTGAGGTCTTCCCTAACTCCCCCTACTGACTCAATTGAGAGCATTTCTCTCCTTGATCTCTGTCCGGTGTGTTGTCCTCATCACTCCCCTGCTCTGTACTGTGGGGCTATATGTACTTGTAGGTCTTCCTTACTAGATGTCAAGAACCCAAAGACAGTGCTTTTTCCAGGCGGGGTCTTGCTCAGAGTGGGGGTAAGGGTACGCACAGGGAAGGAGCAAGAAGGCAGAGCCAAGACTCAACGGGTGGGATAGGGGCCAGGAAGATGGTGCAGGAGGACAGGTCCTGGCATCTCAAGACAGGAGGAGTTGAGTCCTGCTAATTGTCTGGCCAATTTTTTTTTTTTCTGGAGACAGTTTCTCACTCTGTTGTCCAGGCTGGAATGCAGTGGTGCAATCATAGCTCACTGCAGCCTCGAACTCCTGACCTCAAGTAATCCTCCCACTTCAGCCTTCCAAGCTCTGGGATTACAGGCACATGCCACCATGTCTGGCCCCCTCATTACTAATCACAGCAACCGCATGCTGAACATACAGAGCAAGCCACGCCCTTCCATACACAGGTCTCATTAAATGCTCCCAGTTGCCTTCCCAGTTACCCCTGACTGTGCCCAACCTGGACTGTGCCCTTTTTTTGAAGCAAAGATCCCAAGGCATGTGCCAGGGTATCACCCCAAGGAGCCCACTAGGGCTTGGTTCATGAACTCTGGGCATGAGCCAGGCCCCAGGATGTCACTGCAACAGTGGACACCAGGTGGTAGGGCATCATGCAAGGTCACGAATAAAACGGGTTCAGGAACTTTTCAGAAGCGTTAGCAGAAAAAAATATATTGTGACTGAAGCAAAGTCACCGATTATGTAGCATATTTGTGGCCATGCCCTCTTTGCAAACAGGGAAGGATACAGAAATTCATAGATGATGGGTCCAGAAAGACTTTCCCTAGAATTAGCAGAAAATAGCCCAGGTCATTGACTAACCCAGGACCTCAGGCAGGTTACTGCTTTGTGCTTCACTTCCTCATCCATAAAACAGGGATCAAATGAATTGTGAAGAATTAAATGAGTTGGTATATGTAATTGCTCAGAACAGTGCTTTGGCACATAGTTGTGCTATTATTATTTGTATTACTTTTTCTAGGATGATTAGAATTGCAACAGCACGTGCATGTGTTGACAAATCTAATTAAAGATCTACAAAGGTTTTGAACACTTTCACTGGCAGATGGAAAGGGTGAGACAGTTACATTAACTCCAGCTTGGTGCAAACCATGAACAATTATGCAGTAATTGAGAAGGTTAGCAAGGAAGGTAATTGAGTACCCTGGATTTTTGTGTGCCTTGCAATCTTGTTCGTAATGATAGGGTTTTATATTTAGAGCAAAAATTATATGCTTTGTAATTCTAATGAAAACTCATTTGTAATTTAAATGGAAACTATATTTGATTTGATTATGAGTTGTGAGAAATAAATTAAATGAGAAAGTAAAAGGATAACAATTATTATGTATCAACCCAATTGCGTAATGTTAAATTCTCCAAACCTATATCTGTAAACTACAACAGTTTCTGACTGACCTAGAACTAAAACTCAAATACATCTAAAATCACCTCACATCTCTCCTACAAAAGGAGCTATTGAACATGAAGATTGATGAGGCTTGTTGAGATGGCTAATTTCATGTGTCAAATACACTGGGTCATGGGGTGCCCAGATATTGGTTAAACATTACTTCTGGTGTGTCTGTAAGAATGCTTGAAGAGGAGATTAGCATTTGAATCAGCAGAATGAATAAAGCAGATGGCCCTTCTTAATGTGAGTGGGCATCATCCCTCTGCCTAGGGTTTGAATAAAACAAAAAGATGGAGGAAGGGAGATTGTGCTCTCAGCCTGACTGAGCTGAGACATTGGTCTTCCTCTGTTATCAGGCTGGGACTTACAACATCAGTGCTCCTGGTTCTCCAGCTTTCAGACTCAGACTGGAACTTAGGCCACTGGCCAACGTATTCTTAGGTCTTCAGACTTGTACTAGAACTCACACCATTGGCTCTCCTGATTCTCAGGCCTGCACACTCAGATTGGAGCTATACTACCAGCTTTCCTGGGTCTTCAGTTTGTGAATGGGAAACCATGGAACTTCTCAGCCTTCAAATACATATGTCTATAATCTATCTCTTATTGGTTGCTGTTTCTCTGGAGAACCCTAATTCATAAAGATTTTGGAACCTAGAATGATTATAGAGGAACAGATTTTTTTTTTTTTTGAGTTGGAGTCTCACTCGGTCACCCAGACTGGAGTGCAGTGGCCGCTCCCGGCCACCGCAGCCTCGCCTGCTGGGCTCCAGCGATCCTTCCGCCTCAGTCTTCCGAGTAGCTGGAATTACAGGCATGCACTACCACGCCTGGCTGATTTTTTTATTTATTGTAGAGATGAGGTCTCACTGCCCAGGCGGATCTAGAACCCACGGTCTCAGGCATTCCACTCATCTCAGCTTCACAAAGGCGCGGGATTACAGGCTGAGCTACTGAGTCCGGCGAGGAACAGATTTTTTTTTTTTTTTTGAGTTGGAGTCTCACTCGGTCGCCCAGACTGGAGTGCAGTGGCCGCTCCCGGCCACCGCAGCCTCGCCTGCTGGGCTCCAGCGATCCTTCCGCCTCAGTCTTCCGAGTAGCTGGAATTACAGGCATGCACTACCACGCCTGGCTGATTTTTTGATTTATTGTAGAGATGAAGTCTCGCTGCTCAGGCGGATCTAGAACCCGCGGGCTCAGGCATTCTACTCATCTCAGCCTCACAAAGGCGCGGGATTACAGGCTGAGCCACCGAGCCCGGCGAGGAACAGATTTTTTTTTTAATGCAATTTTATTTTTTTTATTTTTATTTATTTTTATTTTTTTATTTTTTGAGTTGGAGTCTCACTCTGTCGCCCAGACTGGAGTGCAGTGGCCACTCCCAGCCACTGCAGCCTCGACCTGCTGGGCTCCGGCGATCCTTCCGCCTCAGCCTTCCAAGTAGCTGGAACTACAGGTGCGCGTTACCGTGCCCGGCTGATTTTTTGATTTATTGTAGAGATGAGGTCTTGCTGCCCAGGCGGGTCTCGAACCCCAGGCTCAGGCAATCCACTCACCTCAGCCTCCCAAAGGCGTGGGATTACAGGCTGAGCCACCGAGCCCGGCAGAGGAACAGATTTTTAAGAATGACTTTTCTAGTCAGGTGTGGTGGCTCATGCCTGTAATCCCTTCACTTTGGGAGGTGGAGGTAAGAGGATTGCCTGAGTCCAGGGGTTTGGGACCAGCCTGGGAAGCTTGGCGAGACCTCGCCTCTACAATAAATAAAAAATTAGCTGGACATAGTGGCGTGTGCCTGGGGTTCTGGCTACTTGGAAGGCTGAGGTGGAAGGATCACCTGAGCCTAGTAGGTCGAGGCTGTGGTGGTTGTATGGTTGTGAGTGTGCCACTGCCTTCCAGCCTGGGCAACAGAATGAGCTTCCTACTTAAAAAAAAAACAAGAATGAGTTTTCTGAATTAGTTCTGGGATTTCTGGATTGGCTGTCTAATCTGATTAGATTTAAAGACACTAATAACTATTTCCTGTAATAAAGAGAGCACTAGTAGTCCATTATATGATCTGGCAATGGAAATATGCAAAATACCAACTATCTCCCATCGGATACTTCCAATCAAACGCTTACAAGAAGCAAGGAACTCAGTGACTTGATATATGATTCTTTCAAACATTTTTGGAAAACTAATGAATATAATGCGGCAGGCTGGTTGCTCCTAGAGTCACTGGACAAAGTGGTGAAAGAAAAGAATGAGCTCAGGTATTCGAATTCCCTGCTCAGGCACTGCATGAAGAACTTAAAAGCTTTGGTTTGTGCCCTGAAGGAAACCCTTATCTCCTTATCTCCTACAGCCAAAAGGCTATGATTCCTGAAAATCAGACTCAGAATCTCATCCTATGACTGACCGAATTACAACACAAGTTGAATTTCCAGTCTCACATGGTTAAAGCGAGGTCATTGAGAAAGTATGGGTCATTGAGAAAGTTAGGATGGAGAAGCGTGGGAAGATCCTTATGAAGCTGGAAATGTTGAGTCCCTACATTTGGATAATCTTCTCTACCAGTAGAAACAGCTTTCCCACCTCCATCTGAGGGGATTAACCTAGCATTGCCTGAGGAAACTGTGATGGCCTCTCCTGAGACAACTGTTATGCGAGACAATGCAGATTTTCCTCAGGACCCACCCTGCCATCCCTCTTTGCTTCTGTAATGAGACTCAAATCCCAGCAAGCTTGAGGTTCAAAAGTGACCCATGAGGAGATATGCTATACTCCAAAAGAACTACTTGAGTTTTCTCATTTATGACAGAAATCTGGGAACATGTGTGAGAATTGATGTCAAGGGTGTGGAATAATACCAGAAGGAACATAATGTTAGATCAGAGCAAATTTGTGAATGTGGGATCAATAAGCAGATATTCCACATTTAATGTCGCAGTTTGAAGAGTTAGAAAAGGTTATAACAGTTCTGTTGATTGGTTGACACATGGACCAAAGGTCTCCCACAGTGAGGAAATTGAAAATGCAGGACCTGCCTTGGTTTAACATAGAAGAAGGGATTCAGAGGCTTAGGAAGACTGGAACATTAGAGTGGATTTGTCCTTTGAAATCTACTCTCCTATACTGGGAGGGGCTAGAAGGCATACTTTTTAACCAATACTGTGCGAAATAAATCTGTGAGGGGAGCCCTAGCATCCTTAAAGGGCATTGTGGGCACTCTTCTTGGTAGAGCAGACCTCGCTGCCATCACTTAATTGAGAAACCTAAAGGCAATGAGAGTAACTGAACCTCAGGAAGGCAGGGACCAAGTGGCTAGAGAAGGCAAGGTGGGCATGGGTACCATAATGGACAGTGAGTCAAAGCAGCAATCAGAATGGTATGATCTGTGCAGACGTATGATATTGGCTAGTTAGTCAAAATGTTGCTAGAAGTGAACCAGATAGAAAGTCTACTAAATTGTTTGACCTGCGTAAACAGAAAATTCTAGACCGAGTTAACAGAAGTCTAATCTGAATCATAAAAACAGAGTGTCATGGTCCCTGAGTCAGTTTCCAGACTTGAGCCAGCTTACAGCTCCAAGATCCTTTGAATGAAGGGAAGACTGGGTCTCTTCGAGAAAGGACCCTGGCACACTTGCAAAAATGTTGTGTATAGTCAATATTTCTCTCAGTCTTCCCCAAAAGGACTTATGGTTTTTTTCCTGTAGTAACTATGCATTGGGGAAAAACAATCAGACCTTCTTGAACACTGGCTCTGAGCTGACACTAATTCCAGAAAACCAAAACATCACAGTGGCCCAGCACAGTAGGTCCTTACAGAGGTTAGGAGATCAATGGAATTTTAGCTCAGGCCTCACAGTGGGCTCACTGGGTCTCTGAACCTGTCCTGTGGTTATTTCCCAAGTTCTAGACTGCATATGTGGATTAGATATACTCAGATATACTATACTACATATATACTACATAGATATTTATATTGCAATAGATATACTCAGCAGCTGGCAGAATCCCCACACTGGTTCCCTGACCTGTAGCTTGAGGGTTCTTTTGGTGGGAAAAGCTGAATGGAAGCCACTAGAGCAGCCTCTACCTAGGAAAATAGCAAATCAAAAGCAATACTGCTTCCTGAAGGGACTTCAGAGTTCAGTGCCACCATAGAGGATTTAAAGGATGCAGGAATGGTCATTCCTGTCACATTCCCATTCAACTTGCTTATGTGGTCTATGCAGAAGAGGGATGGATCTTGAAAAATGACAGTGGATTATCAGCTGCTTCATTGTTTGAATAAATTAGCATATCTCCTGGTACCTGATATGCAGCTATTGATCCGGCAAATGCTTTTTCTCCAAATCTATTCGTGAAGATCACCAGAAGCACTTTGTTTTTTCAGTTGGCAAGGTCAGTAATATATGTACACTGTCCTACCTCAGGGGTACCTCAACTCTCCAGGCTTAGGTCATAATTGAGCTCACAAGGATCTTTTTGTTGGTTTGTTTGTCTGTCTGCTTAAAGAGAGAGAGAGTGCCTTGCTCTGCCACTCAGGCTGGAGTACAGTGGTATGATCACAACTTACTACAGCCTCAAACTCCCGAGTATGTGCCACCACGTCCAGTTTTTAAAAAATGTTTTGTAGAAATGAGGTCTTACTATGTTGTCCAGGCTGGTCTCAAAATCCTGGCCTAGTGATCCTCCCACCTTGGCCCCCCGTGGTGCTGGGATTACAGGCCACCACACCCAGCTGTTCACAAGGCTCTTGATCACCTTTCCCTTCCACAAGATATAACATTGGTCCATTACATTGATGGTATATGTTGATTGGATCTAGTAGACAAGAAATAGCAATACTCTTGGCTTATTTGTATATAAAACACCTTATTTCAACACCTATTTGTTAGAAAGTGAAAAATCAACTTTGCAAAAGCCTTCTCTCTCAGTGATGTTATTGGGGTCCAGTGGTGTGGAAACATGTCTTCTACGGATAAGTTGTTGCATTTGGCCCCTCCTACAAAAAACAAAAAAGAAGCACAGCACCTTGTGGGTCTCTTTGTATGTTGAAGGAAACATATTTCTCATCTGGATGTGTTACTCCTGCCCATTTACTCAAGAAACTCAAAAAGCTGCCAGTTTTGAGTGGGGCCCAGGTCCAGGCCACTGTGCAAGCTGCTGTGTGCTTGGGCCACGTGATCCAGCAGACCCAAGGGTGCTTGAAGTGGCAGTGGCAGATAGGGATGCCTCTTGGCAGGCCTCCCTAGGTGAATGGTAGCACCCTCAAATTTGGGAGCAAAGCTCTGCTATTCTCCACAGGTAACTCTTCCTTGTGACAAAAAGCCCTTGGTCTGCTACTGGGCCTTGGTAGAGACTGAGTGCCTAATCATGGGTCACCAAGTTATCGTGCAACCCATCAGGAGCTGGATGTTCTCTAATCCACCAAGCAATAAAGTTGGGCATGCACAGCAACACTCTATCATCAGATGGAAGTGGTACATGCATGACTGGACCCCAGCAGGCTCTGTAGGTATTAGTAAGCTAGAGGAAGAAGTGGCCCAAACGCTCAGGGTCTCCACGTCTGCTGCAATGCCTTCTCTCTCCCAGCCCGCACCTGCAGCTTCATGGGGAGTATCCCATGATCAACTGACAAAGGAAGAGAAGACTCGGGCTTCATTCACAGATGGTCCTGCAGATATGCAGACACCACCTGAAAGTGGACAGTGCAGCAATACAGGCTTTCCCTGGGGTATCCCCAAAGGACAATGGTGAAGAGAACTCTTCCAGTGGGTGGAGTTTTTAATTGTGCACCTGGCTGCACATTTTGCTTCAAAGGAGATATGGCCAGATGTGCAATTTCATACGAATTCAAGGGCTATGGCCAGTGGCTTGGCTAGACAGAGACTCAGAGAGAACATGATTGGAAAATTGATGATAAGAAAATTTTAGAAATAGGTATGTTGATAGTCCTCTCGTAATGGGCAAAAAGCATAAAGATATTTGTGTCTCATGCCAATGTCCACCAAAGGGTGACCTCAGCAGACAAGGATATTAATAATTAAGTGGACAAGATGGCTTGCTTTATGGATCCCAGTCACTTTCTACCTCTAGCCACCCCTGTTACTGCCCAACGGGCTCATGAAGAAAGTGACCATGGTGGAGGAGGAATGATCATGATGGCGGTAATGCATGTGCTCAGCAACGTGGACCCCCGTTCACCAAGGCTGATCCAGCTACACCACCACTGAGTGCTCAATTGGACAGCAACAAAGACTAACACTGAGTCTCCAGTATTGCTCCATTCCCCAGGGCAATCAGCGTGCTATTTGGTATCCGGTTGATTACACAGGACTGCTTCCATTGCAGAAAGGGAAGTGTCTTGCTCTTACTGGGATAGATGCTTATTCTAGACACAGATATGCCTTTCCTGCATGCAAATTTTCTGCCAAGACCACCATCCATGGACTTAATGCTTTATCCACTTGTATTCCATACTAATCAAGGGACTCATTTTACAGCAAAAGAAGTGTGGCAATGGACTCATGATTATGGAATTCCCTAGTCTCATATTCCCCATCATCCTGATGCAGCGGCTTGTTGGAACAGTGGAATGGCCTTTTGAAGACTCAGTTTCAGCACCGCCTGCTTGGCAATACCTTGCAAGGCTGGGGCAAATTTCTCCTGAAGCCTGTAGATGCTCCAAGTCAGCATTCAATATATAGTGCTCTTTCTCCCACAGCCTTCATGAGTCCAGAAATCAGTGCATGGAAAGGGGAGTGCCACCACTCACTTTGACCCCTCCTGATCCACCAGCAAAATTTTTGCTTCCTATTTTCATTTAGCTTATGCTCTGCTGACCTGGGGGTTTCAGTTCCAGAGGTAGGAATGCTTTTACCAGGAGACACAGTGATTCCATTGAACAGGAAGTCAAGAAGTGCTACCTGGCCACTTTGGGTTCCTCATACCTCTGAGTCAACAAAGAAGGAAATTACCGTGCTGGCTGGGGTGATTAATCCTGACTACCAAGGGGAAAATTGGCCACTTCTCCCAATGGAGGTAAGAAAAAGTATGTCTGGAATAATCCCTTAGGGAGTCTCTTAATATTGTCATGCCCTGTGATTAAGATCAATAGAAAATTCTAACAACCGAATCCATGCAGAACTACTAATGACCCAGATCTTTCAGGAATGAAGGTTTTGGTTACCTCTCCAGGTAAAGAACCATGACAAGCTGAGGTGCTTGCCGAAGGCTAAGGGAAAACAGAATGGATGATAGAAGAAGGTAGTTATAAATACCAACTATGACACTATAACCAGTTACAGAAATTAAGACTAATTGTCATGAGTATTTTCTCCTTATTTTGTTATAAATACATTTGTGTGTGTTATATGTAATAATATACATATATATAATATATCTTTGTTTTTTTCTTTCTTATTCCTTTATCATGTAACATAAGAGGTCTTAAGTTAATGTCATAATATTTGAATCTTGTTATTTTTACATCATAGTATTTAAGTCACAGGATATCGAGGGGAGAAGAAAACATCACCCAAGGACTGCTTCCACTTCTGGGGAAAAGGTTAGTCTGGTTTTGGTTGTATTCAAAATAATTGTATCACATTAGGTGGAATTATGACCCTGTTATTGTCTTTATTTGGGTATTAGTATGGTTAAAGGAGATGTGTATGGGTGCCAACTGCACGAGAGATAGACTTGTGATGGTTAATTTCATGTGCTGACTTGACTAGGTCACAGGGTGCCCAGATATTTGGTTAAACACTACTTCTGGGTATGTCTGTGAGGGTGCTCGAGGAGGGTGCTCAAGGAGAATCCATGGGCTGAGTAAAGCAAACAGCCCTTCCCACTGTAGGTGGGCATCAGCCACTCTGCCAAGGGCCTGAATAAAACAAAAAGGTAGAGGAAGGAAGAATTTGCTCTTGGCCCAACTGTTTGAGCTGGGATATTGGTCTTCATCTACCCTCAGACTGGGACTTGCACTATTGTCGTTCCTGGCTCTCAGGGCTTTGGACTCAGCCTAAAATTTATACCATTAGTTTTCCTGGGTCTCCAGCTTGCAGGTGGCAGATTGTGGAGTTTCTCACTCTCCATAACCATGTGAGTCAATTCTTCATAGTAAAGAAATATATATTTCTATTTACACACACACATATATATTTATATACACACATACATTTATATACGTTTACCATTGGTTTTGTTCCTCTGGAGTACCCTTATGTACGTGTGTGTGTGTGTGTGTGTGTGTGTACATACACACATACATAACATATACACACATATTTATAACATACATATACACATATGCAAACACACAAATGTGTTTTGTCGTATCATTATATATTAAGGTAAACATTCAGACATTTACAGATATTTCAGACATCTAGGAGTGGGCGAGGCAGATTGTAGCTGTCAAATGCTGAAATATACAAGAGCTCCTCTGAGAGAATTTGCTATAATGGAGGAAGTAACTTGGTAGAGGAAGGCAGGACAGAAATAATCCCTAAGGGTTGGCGTTGGCTCCGGGTTATAACATCCATGGTACCTGATAGTCAAATGCAGCCCAGCTCAGTCATTCTAGCCTGACAGACACATTTCGGAAAAGTTGTTTTGTGAAGATGAGCATGGTTTCTAAAACTTCCATTATACTTTGGGGTCCAAACAACCCCTCACCCGCATGAACACAGATGGTCGAAGAAAGCTCTTCCCATTACTAGTCAGAATAAATTCTCAGAGTTATGAGCCCCGCATGGCAGAGATCAGCTGTGGGAGTCCCAGGTAAGAGGGTAGCCCTGGGTGTGACTGTCTGGCACAGAGGGGACCAGGACAACTATGGCTGCAGTGCCAGCCATCAGGTGACAGCAGAAGTGGTATTTCTTGGCATGAGATGGCCCCACCCAAGCTGTCAAGGCCTGCAGCTACAGATTCAAGGCTCAGAAGCAGCACGACTAGACGCAGTAGAAGAAAGCATTGTCCAAGATCTAAACCACACACTCACTTACCTAGAAATACCTGGGAATTGATGTCATCAGTGGTAGTGAGCCCGGGTTTGTATTCACTGCCTGATGAATGTGGGATATTCCCGTTAGAGCAGTAACAAATGACAATAAGTACCATGCACTGAGTACTTCCTATGTGCCAAGTCCTTCTCATGCATTGTTTTATTTATTGCCTAAGCTCAACAGAGGAATGAGAACTCGGGTCTGAGGAAGGGAGCAAAGCAGTTTCATAGAACTGTCACCCTATCCTAGAGCCCTGCCTTGTCAGGGAGGAACCCAGCCAGTTCTTAGCTACTTGACCTGGGCCTATATGACACCTGTGCCTGCTCTCTGTGCAGGACGATTCTGACAGTTAAGAGGTGGCAAGCTCTTGTGGGAGCAGTCACTCATAATTCCTGCTCATCCACTCCCATGCAGACCGCTGGCTGAAGCATGGATACCTTCCTGGGACACCTGATTCCAGGGCTTGTCATCTATTACATGGGGTTCCACTATGCAGCGATGGTGTCCCGAGTCATCCTTCGAGGACAGCAGCTCCTCTTCCTCTCACTCCCCTCAAGGGACACGTGAATCCAGAGGTGGTAGCAACAGGTACATCTGGAGGGAATAGTGAAGGTGGTGGTTTTCTTCAACTTGATCTTTGCGGAGTTCATTTTCCCACCTGGAACCAACCATTTTCGCCTGATGGACTGGGCAGACCCTCGGCAGCCTTTCCAGAACCACAGTTCAGGGGAGCATGCCACCATGTTTGGGTTCTTCCTGCTCAGTGGCCTGGTAGATCTTGTGAGACAGGCATGGTTGGCCCGGCAGAACATGAAACTAGAGCGAGCAGCTGCGGCCCTGGCCTTTTTGTGGCACTGTTGCAAATGATGTCCCACCTTGAGCACAAGAATGCCCTGGAAATCCATGTGCACACCCATATGCTGATACCCATCTTCCTGCTGGCCCTGGTGCTCACCATCAAGGCCTGGCTCCCTGACCAGCCCCCACTCTGGGTGCTCAAGACCTGGATGGGGATGGTGTTTGGCTCCTGGATGCTGCAGATGGCCTCAGTGCTGTACGCCCCTCCCTCAGGGCAGCCTTGGCAGGCAGACAGCCCCAAGGACCTCGCCTTCCTCCCCATCTTCTTCTGCTGGCACCTGGGCTTGGGGGCTGTCATGCTGGCTGCTGTCTATGGCCTCTGCAGTTTCTGGCACCATCGCTGGTGCTCCTGGACAGGACTCCCAAGGGCCAGGTATCAGTCACGCCCAGCAAGCCCCAGTGGCAGAGAGCTCAAGAAATTCAGGGCAGAGGCTATGCAGCAGGATGGAGACACCTAACTCTAAGACTGCTCTTCCATCCCCAGATGTGCTCTGTGTTGTTCTTGTGATGAGTTTTGTGAGGATGTCCACTGGGTGAGTGACACTATAATGTCCTGGGACCCACAGTGTGACTCCCCATCTCTGCAACCATATTCCTTATCCCCAAATAACCCTGCCAGATCCTAGAATGACTTTTTATGCTGTCCTTTCATTGATCTTTTTGTCTACCTAGTTTGCTCTGTGGGTATGGTTTCCAGGCCTCTCTGAGGGAAACCCGGAGTCTTCTCTGGCCACTTCTGGAATCCAGGAGGGGGTATCAGAATGGGGAAGTGGGAGGAGTGAGTATAGAGTGGAGGGTAACCAAGTTTTTCCAGCTCTATTCCACACTAATTTTCTCTTCCTTGTTGTTCTTCTTGAAAAGTAGATTGACTAGTCCCAAAATGTGGGCTAAAGCTACTTTCTTAAAGTACGACAGCAAGAAATACAAAAGTTAGAAAGATGCCCTTCTTGTTGGGAAGAGAAGGGAGGCAACAGAATGAAATATGGTGAGAACATAGAGGCAGAGGAGGTTATTGATCATTAATGACTATTTTTGTTTGTTTTTTTTACTTGGGGGTCTCACTTTGTTGCCCAGGCTGGAATGCAGTGGCATGCTTCTGGCTCACTACAGCCTCAACCTCCTGGGCTCAGGCAATCCTTCCACCTCAACCTCCCAAGTAACTGGAGCTACAAGTGTGCACCACCATGCCCAGTTTTGGGGGGAGGGGTTGGCTTTTTTGTAGAGATGAGATCTTACTATGTTGCCTGGGTTTGTCTTGAGCTCCTGGGCTCAAGCAATTCTCTTGTCTTGGCCCCCGAAGTGCTTGGATTACAAACGTGAACCACTGTGCCTGGCTGGTGTGGTTCTTCAAAGGAGGCGGTGGGTTCATGGGTATATAAACAGGTAAAT
This sequence comes from Cephalopachus bancanus, assembly GCA_027257055.1. NCBI lineage: Eukaryota > Metazoa > Chordata > Mammalia > Primates > Tarsiidae > Cephalopachus > Cephalopachus bancanus. The sequence continues at coordinate 1,345,554 of JAPVLO010000098.1, read as the reverse complement.
AAAATAACAATCAAGGACCAATAATGGGAGTATGGCATGGGCCAAAGTCATAATTAATTATTTCAGTCGTGCATACCCACAGTCTATTTAAAACTGTGGCACAGGGTTGGGTTGCTCGGGTGGGAAATGCTGTGTACGTTTGTACCCAAGGCTGGATGTTTGACATGTTTGTATGACCATGAGGATTTCAGATACCTTCATTTTTCTCTGTCCTTTTTATTTTTGCTTTCTACATTAATTGAAAGAGGGTGGGCCGGTCACGGTGGCTCATGCCTATAATCCCAGCTCTTTGGGAGGCCGAGGTGAGAGGATTGTCTGAGTCCATGGGTTCGAGACCAGCCCGGGCAACTAGCAAGACCTCATCTCTACAATAAATCAAGAAAAATTAGCCAGGCATGGTGGCACATACCTGTAGTTCCAACTTCTCGGAAGACTAAGACAGAAGGATCACCAGAGCCAAACAGGTCAAGGCTGCAGTGGCCGTGAGCATGCCACTGCCCTCCAGCCTGGGCGTCAGAATGAGACTCCTACTCAAAAAAAAAAAAAAAGGAGGGTGAAGAACTTGTTTAAAACACAAAACGGACTCCATCCACTTCAGCCCTGAGGAAAAAGTACGGTGGTAGAATTTGGCTTCACACAGTCCGGACATAGATTCCAGGCAGGGAGAGGGGTCCGAGGAACTTAGCAGAGGACCCAGCCTGGGAGAGAGAATCTGCAAGGAGTCTCCAGCAGGGCAGTCAGAGCTCTTTTAACAGCAGGAATGTTGGATAACAAATGCTACAACAGTTTGCTTTGCTGTGACACAAAAACATTTGACCTTTTGAATAAAGTCTGCTTTTCAGACAAACGTTTGCGTGAGTGGTGCTGGGAGAAAACAAAGAAAAGGCCCATCTCTGCATTGGTGGGAGCAGAGGGGAAAGAATCATCGTGACATGTGGGAAGGGGCCGGGCTCGGTGGCTCAGCCTGTCATCCCAGCACTTTGGGAGGCTGAGGCAAGTGGATTGCCTGAGCCTGTGGGTTTGAGACCAGCCCGGGCAACTTGGTGAGACTTTGTTTCTACAATTAAAAAAAAATAGCGGGACATGATAGCGCATGCTCATAGTTCCGGCTACTTGGAAGGCTGAGGTGGAAGGATCACCTGAGACCAGCAGGTTGACGATGAGGTGGCCGTGAGAGTGCAGAGTGAGACTCCAACTCAAAAAAAAATGTGGAGGTGAATGATCTCCATGGTGCTGAAGATGCAGGCACTCGGTGTCAGAGAAGAGCGGTTCACAGACACTTTCAGAAAGCCTCTGGACTTCTCCCAGAATAAGGTGAGGAGGTGCAAATAAACAGTGACATCAGCTGACATGTTAAGTAGATGAGATGAAACAGAGCTCAAGCAAACTACTCAGAAATAAAGATCCCTTGGTACAGTTGGGAGACCACCACTTTCACTGGCTTGAACCCACTTGTGTGAGATGAAAACGACCTAGACTTGGGAAATCTGGAGAGGCAGGAAGAAAGAAGATGCTAGCCATAGATGGGGAGAAAGGATCCCAAAGTAAAACCCCCTCTAGTGAAGCTGCTGCAATTCCATGATAGATTCTATAGTCAGAAATGCTGTTATCAGAGATGAGAAAGCTTCACGATATGTAGAGTGGTTTTCCAAGATGGCAGGTAAATAAATGAGCTGTAGTTTAAAGACATTCCCGTGTGCAACCCTCTTGGGTTCCCTCCCGCACTGGGAGCTTTTCTGTCCTCTCAAAAATCCTTTTCTCCCCAAAAAGATATCCCTGCCTAGTACCTAAAGAGGCAGTGTTCCTGAGCATAGAAAACAGGCCCTGGATGCTGAGGGCAAGTGGTTAAGAGGAAAGGAATGGAGCAAGTAGGAGTCTGGCGGACTGTCCTGGAGGGGCGGGCTCTGAGTGTTGGGGGCAAAAGATGCCTCGTTCTCCCCCAGCACTTCAACAGCTGCATCCAGACGAGTCTCAGTTTGCCCTCCCAGGGGAGCAGGAAACCTGTGGGGAGAGGCCTGGCCACCCTCCTTCTGATACTCCTCCAGGTAGCTCTGGAAATCAGATGGGCTTTCAGGAACCCGGTTGGCAAACACATCTCTGTCTACTGACAAAAAACCCAAGGTGAACAGGCAGGGTGAGAGGAAGAGCAGACAGCACAGGGACTTCTCAGCTAGTCTTCTGAGGAGACAGGCGTACACGGGTCAGTCCTGTTTGCCTTTGATGGCCCCGTGGACAAATAGCGGCTATGCAGAGAGGAATCCTTCTCCTACAAATCTATGCTCTCATCCAGCTCAGCAGGAGTCTGGCCACGCAGACGTCTGACCCGCGCCAGCAAGTCTCTCGTGTATTTTTGAGACTTAAAAGAATGCTAACTTCATTATGAAAGACCTTCATTCTCAAATGTTATCATTGAGAGGTTGCTCCACTGTGCTATTTCCATGGAGGAAAAAAATGTTTATTCATTTTTTTCTGATCACAAAAGCAATGAAAATTTATTGGAGCAACAACTAGAAACTCAAAAATGTATAAAGGATAAAATTGAGGCCGGATGCAGTGGCTCACGCCTGTAATCCCAGGGCTTTGGAAGACTGAGGTGGGAGGATTGCTTGAGGCCAGGAGTTCAAGACCAGTCTGGGCAACATACCAAGACTCTATCTCTACAAAAAGTTAAAAAATTGGCAGGCAAGGTGGCACACGCCTTTAGTCCCGGGTACGCAGGAGGCTGAGGCAGACAGATTGCTTGAGCCTAGGAGTTTGAGGCTGCAGTGGGTTATGATCACACCAGTACACTACAGCCTGGGTGAGAGAGTGAGATCCTATCTCTTAAAAAAGAAAAAAGAAAGAATAAAATTGAAATTGCTCACAAGTTGGGCATTCATTCATTCAACAGATGTGCATTGAGCTCCAGCCTTCTCACTGACAGGGCTGCTCTAGGCTATGGCAGTAAATACAAGATGACATCCTTGTTCTTGTACCACCGACATGCCAGTTGGGAAGCAGACCAGAGGCGCTTCCAAAAGCATAAAGGATTTCAGGCCATGACTGACACCAAAAAGAAGAATAAACAGGGCATGAGGGACAGGGAAATCACTTTGGGGGAAGGAGGGTCATTCATATTTAGAGGGTCAGGTGACATTCCAGAAAGAAGCAAAGTGAGTGAACTTTTGGATGTTTTTCTTCCAGTCTTTTAACTAAACACTAACATTTTTGTTATCGGTTACAAGTTTTTGAGTGAAACTTTAAAAAAAATAAATATCTTTTTCTTAGAAAAATAATACTTGTTCACTGTAGAAAACCTGGAACATCGTGAGAAACCTGGAAGGGGAAAGTAGAGAGAAGACAAATCTCCCACAGCAGTTCTGCCATAGGACAATTCTGCATGTGTGTTGGTACATTTTCCTCCTGGCACATTTCTCAGTTGCTAAACTCACATGGTATTTACACTACTGAGTCCTGACTTTCTTCTTTCAACCCTCTGTTATAAACATTACCCCATGCTGGTCAGAGTTTTGAGAGAGAAAGTGCAAGCGGCCACTGTTTCCCTTCTACGTGGGAAAAGACCTTCATAGAAGCCCAGGCACCCTGCTCCCATCTGGCTGCCTGGGTGCCATCCTGTTTGGGAAGACCCTGGGCCTCCATTCAACCTGTCAATGAGAGCTTGAGTTAAGTGACAAATCCCAGAGGGCCAGAAGTCAAGCCTCAGGCAGACGCACCACCTTGTGCCATACCCAGAGGGAGCTGAAGTTGCCAACCGAGCCAGTGGAGTATCTGTTCATTTATATATATATATTTTTTTTTTTTTCTTTTTTTTTGAGTTGGAGTCTCACTCTGTCGCCCAGACTGGAGTGCAGTGGCCGCTCCCAGCCACTGCAGCCTCAACCCGCTGGGCTCCGGCGATCCTTTCGCCTCAGCCTTCCGAGTAGCCAGAATTACAGGCATGCGCTACCACGCCCGGCTGATTTTTTGATTTATTGTAGAGATGAGGTCTCGCCAAGTTGCCCAGGTGGGTCTCGAACCCGCGGGCTCAGGCAATCCACTCACCTCAGCCTCCCAAAGCACGGGATTACAGGCTGAGCCACCGAGCCCGGCTGGAGTGTCTGTTCAGAGGTGGAGATGAGGGAGGCACAAACCCAGGAGGAAGGCAGGAACCCAAGAGAGACATAGGCAGCAGGAATGTTTATCCCCAGAGCAGAGCTGACAGCTCCTCTGTCTCAGAGTCTGAGGCAGCCTCAGACTCTCTTTTAAAATTCCTGCAGGAGAGATGCCATTGTCTCAGGAAACCCCCAAGGGCCTTGCCCGGTCCATCTTAGGAAGCAAACGCAGGCCACTGCCTTCCCCTCTCTCACTGCAGCATCTCAGCTCCTCAGCCATCTCCCTCTAGGACTGGATCTCCTCCTTTTTGTCTTCGCCTTATTGGGGCCTCATTCTGGGCCTATAACCACTGACCCCCACTCCCAACCCTATCCAAACAGGTCATTAGAGAGTTTTATGAGCAAGATATTGCTCTTCCAAAATCTTCCAGCATGTCTACCATACCTGCTACAGTACCAGTACTAAGAAGTGTTTGGTTACCCGTGAAAGGCGGGTCTGGTTGATCAAAGGTGTCAGGGAGCTTCTCAAGATCTGCACTCATGTCTTGCATGTTTCACCAAGATCCAAATGGCTTGGTGCTTTGAGCAATCTTTGTTCATGCTCCTACAAAGTCTTGCTACTTTCTACCAGTGTGCCAGTAAGCAAATTATTTGTCCTTTGACTCTGGTTTTCTTACCTGAAAAAAAAATGGGAATAATAATATGCAGCTCTTAGAGTTGCATGAGTATCAAGAGGCACACCGCATGTGAAGTGTTCAGCACATAGTAAGTGCTCAATAAACAGTAGCCATGCTACTTTATGACCAAGAAAATTCTGGATTGGCCAACATAAGCAGGGTTTTTTTGTTTCCTGCCTTAAAAATGTTTCAATTCAAGACAGAGGTCACATACTCAGATGCCTTCAGGCCAGTCAGGTAACAAAAGTGAGAGAAGCAGAGAGCAGTTGGAATTAGGCAAACCAGAGAGCACAGGCTGCTTGACGTGCAGGAATGCAAGGCTTGAGTTCAGATCTTCTGATTTCTCCCTTCTAAGGGAAGCCATAAATCTGGATTTTTATGTGAAATGACTGGAGTCTTGTAAAATGTGGCATTAAGTCCTTTTTTAAAACCTGATACAGACCAAACCAGAGTGAAGAGCTTTGCAGGAGGTGGCAGGGTGGTGTGTGGAAAGATGCCTGGTTATAAAATGATGTTTATGGGGAAATCAGGGAGGGTCTGCCGAAGAGAAGACAAGGATGTGGGGCACAGAACGGGATGGTGGGATTGGAGTTTGCTGTCTAGCATGTGGCCTCTGGAGTGGGTGACTGAAGTGAGTGAACGCCCTAGGAATGAGGGGCTTAAAGAACAGGAAAGCCAGCAAGGAACTGGGGCCCGGACAAGGATATGTGAAGGGTCTGAGCTGTCGGGGAACATTGTGGGATACCAGCCAGAGTCTTCAGTGGGCAAGAAGGGTGACCCAATGATAGCTACAAGGAAAGCTGAAAGGCAGGATCCAGGGAGTGCACGCTTCCAAGGGAAAGTGTGAGTTATGATGCCACCTCAAGGAAGAGCTTTGCAACCTGCGTGGAATGACTATGCAAGTGATTGGCTGATAGAGCCTGGTGTACAGAGATGCTCTGAAAATATCATTCAGGTAACTGCTTCATTTTCCCAATAAATACTTCCTGGGGGCATACTATGTGCCAGATCCTAGGGGTGAGCAAGGTCATGTAGAGGAACCAGTGGGTCCACATGCAAGGACAGGGCAGACCAGTAAGGACGATGCGGAGCCATCTATGGAGGAGCAGACCTAGGAACGCAGGGACCCTTTCTGGAGCCCACTGAGGAAAGAGGATGAATGGGGGAAAGGAAGGTGGGCAGTTGTCCAGACAGGGGAAAGGCTCTGGAAGCTGGAGGCTAGTAAGTCACAGTGCAATTGAGGAGCTGAAAGAATGCTGCAGAGCTGGCTCTCAGCAGTCAGGGGTAGTGTGCCAGGCCTTCCAATGAGGGACACACCTCTGGGACCCAGAGAGAATCCTTGGAAGGTTTTAAGCAGGGCAACACACATTTTTCTTTCTTTCTTTCTCTCTTTCGTTCTTTCTTTCTTTCTTTTTTTTAGTTGAGTCTCACTCCACTGCCTAAACTGGAGTGCAGTGGCACAATCACAGCTCACCACAGCCTCAGACTCCTGAGCTCAAGTGATTCCCCCTCCTCAGCCTCCCGTGTAGCTGAGACTATAGGCACATGACCACACTCAGCTTTTTTTTTTTTAATTGGAGAGATGAGGTCTCGCTATGTTGCCCAGGCTGGTTTCAAACTCCTGGGATCAAGCAGTCCTCCCACCTTAGCCTCCCAAGTGCTGGGATTACAGGTCGAGCCACCACACCCAGCCGGCAACGTACATCTTAAATAGTATTTATATAATCTGTCTGCCAAGCACTTCTCAAAGAACTTTATAAAACCATAAGCACACTAATTTATCTTCCTACCAGCCTTATAAACTAGGTCCACTATCCACTACCCTCAATTCCACAGCCCCAAACTCTCCAAACCTAAAGATTTTTATAGCTTGTTTGGCAGCTGAACTGACATGAGGCTATTTCTATTTTTATTTAGCTCCACATAATATAAATATTCATATGTTTCACTGGCAGAAATACTATGTTTGATTGCAGGGTATTGCCCCAGATCTCACTAGGGATGTTACAAAATAAATGACATGTGAAGAGTATGCCTTTTATATATCCAAATTTCTGAATTCTGAAACATATGTGGCCCCAAAGGTTTTGGACAAGGGATTTTGTAAAACCTGTTACTATCCCCGTTTTACAGATGAGGAAACTGAGGGATAAGTCATTTCCCCAAGGTTATATGGGTAGCAAAGTGAGAAAGCCAAAATATAAATCCAGACAGTATGGCCCTCGAGTCCATGCTACATCTGACCTGAACTATTTATTCTCCATTCTACATAGATGTCTGTAGTTGCTGTTAGGACAATAGACCGGAGAAAGGAAACCAGGAAGAAAGCCATGGCAGGTGACCAGTTACAGGATAACAGTAGGGATGGAAGGGAGAGGCCAGTGATGTTTAAATGGAAAACAGGCTGGGTGCAGTGATTCATACTTGTAATCCCAATGCTTTGGGAGGCTGAGGCGGTAGGCTCACTTGAACCCAGGAGTTCAAGATCAACCTGGACAACATAGTGAGACCTCATCCCTACAAAAAATCAAAACTAACCAGGAGTGATGTCCCAACTACTCAGGAGGCTGAGGTGGAAGGATCACCTGAGCCCAGGAGGCCAAGGCTGTGGGGAGCCGTGATTGTGCTACTGCACCCCTTTGTGGGTGAGAGTGAAACTCCCCTCACCAAAAAGAAAAAGAAAAAAGGAAAATCAACAGCACCCGATGGTTGTCTGTTGACTGGGAGGAGTTGGGAGCCATGGGAAAATAAGTCAAGGAGGGCGCCCAGAATTCTGGATTCAGCCCTGGGTAGATCAAACAATGAGCCACTCAGTGATGCAGGGAACAGAAGAGGGAAGAGGCAGAGAATTCAGTATTCCACATCTTGTGTTTAAGTTGAGATGTTAACTAGGTAGATGAATACACGTGGCAAGTGCTTGGGAAAGAGACCGGGGGTCAGGATAGAGTTAAGAATTGCTAGATAAGCCGGGCTCGGTGGCTCAGCCTGTAATCCCGCGCCTTTGGGAGGCTGAGGTGAGTGGATTGCCTGATCCCGTGGGTTCGAGACCCGCCTAGGCAGCGATACCTCATCTCTACAATAAATCAAAAAATCAGCTGGGCGTGGTAGCACATGCCTGTAATTCTGGCTACTTGGAAGGCTGAGGTGGAAGGATCGCCGGAGCCCAGCAGGTCGAGGCTGCGGTGGCCGGGAGCGGCCACTGCACTCCAGTCTGGGTGACAGAGTGAGACTCCAACTCAAAAAAAAAAAAAAAAAAAAAAAAAAGAATTGCTAGATAGAAGTGGTCATTAAGACACACTCAAGGACAGAGTAATGACATAAAGGTCTGTGTTAGAATGTTGAAGAACCCCAACACCGAAGGGCTAGAAAAAGCCAAAAAAGAAGAGAATGTAAGAGACTGAGAAGGACTAGGCAGATGTGAAGGAAGCCAAGGAAAGAGGCTATCTCAGGAAGAAGGGAGAAGTCGGCAATGTTAGATGCTCCCTGCCTCCTCCAGAAAGGACCCAGGGACCCAGAAGCTGTGGGCGGGATCTCATTTTCCAGGGACTGGTAGGAACTGCTCCAAGCAGTTCCCAGTCCCAAACTTGTCTAAGATCAGAGACCAGAGTCAACAACAAAGAGCTGTAGGAACCTCAAGGGGCAGCAAGAAAATCCTGCCTGGGAACAGGGAGACTGAGCGCAGCAACATGGATGGATGGATGCTGGTCCTTGTAGACCTTATAGCATAGTTTTCGAGAAGACAAAATTGAGCCTCAGTGAAACGAGTTTAAATCCGAGCTCTGCCTGGGTGCCCATCAGCAACCTAACCACTCTGGGCTTCACTTTCTTCCCCTAACAACTGGAATGATAACGCCAAACTCATAGATTTGTTATGTATTTATATAACATTGTAACTTACAGTAACTCATAGCATTGTATGTGCTTACAGAGAGGTCAGCATCATACTTGGATTTGTGGTAAGGGTTCAAAAGATTGTTCTACTTAGTATTTATATTATGGATCATTGTTTTTCATTACCCGGTGGAGAAGGGTGAGGGGTAAAGGCATTTCAGGCAGAAAGAACACTGTGAGCAAAGGCCTCACAAGGCCAGGTGTGTTCAGGGAACAGAGACCTGTCTACAGGGCTGGAGAAGACGTCAGGTGGGCTTGTAGGACCTGGGAGTAGGACAGAGATGAGGCTCAGCAGCTTCCCCTTATTCTTAAAATGGAGTACTATTCGCAGTGAAAAGAGATGAACTATTGATACACACAACAACCTAGATAAATCTCAAAATAATGTTGAGTGAAATGAGTCAGATAGAAAAAGAATATGTATTACATGCTTTTATGTATAGAATGTTACAAAACACACGCTTCTCTGGATTGACAAAAAGCAGCTCCCTGATGGCCTGAGCATAGTGGGGAGAGGAGGGGAATTACTAAGGGACACTAGAAACTTCTACGGGTGAGGGAACATTCGTTATCTTCATAGTGGTCATGACATTATAAGTGTATCTGCATGCCCAAACTGATCAAATCGTATTCTTTAAACATGAAGTTTGCTGTATATCAAATATACTTCGATAAAGCTGTTTAGAAAAAGAACCCCATATGTCCACTATACTTCTCCCCCTTTTCCTCTTGGGACTTTGTGTTTAAGGTTTTGTTTTACATTTCCTCTTTCCTTCCCTGTATGTCCCTCCATCAGTTTCATAATCTGCCCAAATTTGACATGACTCTACTCTGGGCTGGGCAAGAATGTCATCCTTCCATAGCAACAAGATGAAAGTGTCAGGACTCAATCAGAATTCAGTCACCAGGTTAATACACCCTTTATTTCCTCTCATGATGCCAAGCTTCTACAATTGGCTCCATGCCAAAGGTCCAGTTTCTTTGCTAGTCTAGGTAGTTTGGGATTTCAGAGTTGGGAAGGCTCCCTTCCCCTAGTGGTGAAGTAATCAGAGGGGAGCCTTCTGGCCAATCTTCGAGCAGCAACCGTACACTGTTCCCAGGACAGAAACTGTTTCTACACCTCTTATTACTTCCTTCTGGGCAAAAATTGTGACACAATTGCACACTTCTTGTATTATTAATAACAAAATGGAAATAAATCCTTGTTCATGAAAAGAAAACTAAAAAGAAAAAAAAAGGCTTCTAAATAAAGATGGATCTGCAACAGAAATTTTTTACCTGTTGCCAAGTATCTCCAGTATAACTCTTGCCATATACATTATAAATGTAAACAATAATCAAACCTATTAATTCCCTCTGCTTCTTATAAAAAGGAAAAATCCTTATATTTGAGTACCAGGAGGCCTCAAGTCAATGGAGAGATTTTTTCCAAGGGTCTATCAGAAGCTCCTCCAGACTTCTCTTTTTTTGATTGGAGTCTCACTCTGTCGACCAGGCTGGAATGCAGTGGCACACTCACAGCTTCACAGCCTCATCAGCATTGACCTGCTGGGCTCCAGCGATCCTTCCACCTCAGCCTTCCAATTCACTGGAACTACAGGTGCGTACTACCACACCCAGCTAATTTTTTTGATTTACTGTAAAGACAAGGTCTCGCCAAGTTGCCTGGGCTGTTCTCAAACCTGTGGACTCAGGCAATCCACTTGCCTCGGCCTCCCAGAGTGCTGGGATTACAGGCTGAACCACCAAGCCCGGCCCCCTCCTGGCTTTTTTATGCCTTCCAGTCCCCAGTCCCCTTTGCCTCCCCTCTCACTAGCATAGTAGGATGGTGCTCACTACCTGTCTCAGTTCTCTCATCACTCACTCAACCCATCTCCTTCTAGCCTTGGCCACACTCCTCCAGTGAGAAAGCTCACAAAGGCAACCAGGGCCTTTCCCAAGACTGATCCATCACCTCTTTGTAGTCTTAGCCCTTCTTCTGTCCTCTGCCCTTCTCCAAGTCTCCTGCTACTTCTCCAATCACTCCTTCCCACTGGTTCCTTACAGTATCCCAACACCACAAGTATGGCTCATTTTCTAAATTCTCTCCTTGGCTAGATTTTCCTCTCTCTGTGCACAGACTCTCTGAATATATTTTATACCGCCATGCTGCAAGTTTCCATTCATTATTCAGACGACTCCCAAATCTATGCATCTAGTCCTAAGCTTTCTCTCCAAGCTTGAAATTCACAGATGGTGGACTATAAATAAGACATAGTCCTGACAAATGAAATAAAATATATCTTTTAAATCTATAATTGAAAATCATGAAGGGGTCCCATGGTGGACCAGAAACTGTGGAGAATGCCTAAAGATGAAACGGTGATGGAACTGGATTCTAGAAAAAACATGGTTTAAAATGTAGATGGCAGAACACCATGCCCAGCGGAGGAAGGATCTGGGAGTTGGAGGGATCTAGGGCAACCGAAAGAGAAAGCTATCAAGAAGAGCTGCCATGTGCTTGGTCTCTATAAACTAATCCCTGCCCATACACACACAAATACCAGCCAGCCAGAAGCAGATAGGCTCCCTCCAGGTAGCACAGTGGATGTGGACTTGAGTCAGAGAGACAAGATAGTACCCCATGCACACCAAAAACTAGAGTGCCCATATCCTCAAGACCAGCCTCAGCCCTACCCTGTTCCCAGCTTCCCACCCTCCCTCTTTCCCATTCTCACCCCATCACACTCTTTCCCCTAAACAAGCAGCACAAACAGAAAGTCTAACACGGTCTCTCAATTATAACAATAAGCACAGTCAGCAATCAACAAGCATTTGAGCAAGGCCAATGCCATGAAATAAATAGAACAAATAAATAAATAAAAAAGAACTCACAGAAGCAGAGTGAAATCACAGCAAGACTTAAACATAATTCAAATCCTTAGAGAGACAGAGAGGGTTTAACACCAGAAAGAAGAAGATATTTTATTTTTCTTTTTGAGTTGCAGCTTCACTCTGTCACCCAGGCTGGAGTGCAGTGGCATGCTCACAGCCACCACAGCCTTGACCTGCTGGGCTCAGGCAATCCTTCCGCCTCAGCCTTCCAAGTAGCTGGCACATGCTACCACACCCGGCTTATTCAAGATAGTGCATTGGTTCTTTTTCATGAAGCCTGCCTATAAAAGAAAAAGAAAAAAAAGAAACAAAAGAAAAGATGCTGTCTTAGTCTATTTTCTGCTGCTATAACCAAATACCTGAAACTAGGGAATCTATAAGGAAAAGAAGTTTATTTCTTAAAGTTCTGGAAGCTAGGAAGTCCCAGTCAATAGGTTGCATCTGGTGGAGGCCATCTTGCTGATGGGAAGTCCTTGCATAAGCCTGAGGTAGTGCAAAATATCACATGTGAGGGTGATGAGAGTATTACTTAGGTAATTACTTCCTCTGAATATAAAGCCACCAGTCCCACTCCTGTGATAATCTATTAATCCATTAATCAATTAATGGATTAATCCATTCATGAGGGAAGAGCCCTCATGATCCAGTCACCTCTTAAAGGCCCCACCTCTCAATACAGCTACATTGAAGATTAAGTTCCAACATGAGTTTTGGAGGGGACAGACGTTCAAACCATGGCATATACACAGTATGAAGAGATGTAGATTATGACAACAGTAACCCAAAGTGGTGGGGAGAGAGGTTAAAGTGTAGAGATTTTGTAAGCAATTGATCATAAGTTATCAGCTTAAAATAGACTGTTATAACTATAAAATATTTTGTGTGACTATGAAAAAACACCTTTAGAAGTTACACAAAAGAAAAAGAGAAAGAAATCAAAGCAGAGCAATATAAAAAATCAACAAAATATAAAGAAAGACAGCAAGAGAGGAAAAGAGACAAAGGAGTTGCAAGATTAACAGAAAATAGCTAACAAAATAGCAACAGTAAATTCTCCTCTATCTCAGCAAGGGTACCTGCACAATGCATATTTGTATACCTAACCCTTAACTGTACCCCACAATTTTAAAATAAAAAATATGTTAAAATACAAAAATTCTTCTCTATCAATAATTGTTATAAATGTAAATGTAGGCATTGATCACTGTGAACTTCCCTCTTAAGACTGTTTTTGCTGCATCTCATAAACTTTACAACTCAACTCTAGAAACAGAGCAAGCAACACCAGCCTGAGTAACATAGCAAGACACAGTCTCTACAAAAAAATTGAAAAATTAGTCAGGCATGGTTAATTACCTGTAGTCCTGCTTGGGAGGCGAATGTGAAAGGACTGCTTGAGACCAGAAGCTCGAGATTATAGTAAATTATGGAACTCGAGATTATAGTGAGCTATGATTGCACTTCAGCCTTAATGACAGAGTGAGACCTTGTCTCAAAAGGGGGGGGGCAGGCATGGTGACTCATCCTTGTAATCCCAACACTTTGGCAAACCATGGCAAGAAGATCAGTTGAGGCCAGAGGCTCGAGACCAACCTGGGCAATATAGTGAGACCTCGGGAGAAAAAAAGAAAAAAATAACAACAAAGTTAGCCCAAAGTTAGCAGACAGAAGGAAATAAAAAAGATTAGAGCAGAAATAGACAAACTAGGGGAAAAAATGGGGAAAAAATCAACAAAACTAAGATTTGGTTTTAGAAAAGATAAACAAAACTGACAAATCTTTAGCTAGACTAACTCAGAGAAAAGAGAGAAGACAAATAAAATCAGAAAAGAAGAAATTGTAAAACTTCTAGAAGAAAACACTGGGGAAAACCCTTGTGACATTGGTCTTGGCAATGATTTCATGGACACGACACCAAAAGCACAGACAACAAAGTCAAAAATAACCAGTAGGACTGCACCAAACTAAAAGACTTCTGTGCAGCAAAGAAAAAAAAAAAACAAGAATGAAAAGGCAACATATAAAATGGGAGAAAATATTTGCAAACCATCTATTTAATGAGGTGTGAATCTCCAAAATATATAAGGAACTCCATGACTCAGTAGAAAGAAAAAAAATGACTAACAGCCTGATTTTAAAATGGGCTAATGACTGGATAGACATTCCTCCAAAGAAGACATACAAATGGCCAACAGGTATATGAAAGAAATGCTAAACAATGATTAAGCCCTAATCATCAGGGAACTATAAATCAAAACCACTATGAGATGTCATCTCATGCCTGTCAGGATGACTATTATCCAAGCAATAAAAGGTTTGTGAGCATGTGGGAACGCTGGAACTCTTGCACACTGTTGGTGGGACTGCAAAATGGTGCAGCCACTATAGAAAGCAATACAGGGATGGAGGTTCCTCAAATATTAGAAACAGAATACTGTATGATCCAGCAATCCTACTTCTGGGTATTTATCCAAAAGAATTGGGATCAGAATCTTAAAGAGATATTAGTACCCCTATGTTCACTGCAGCATTATTCACAATAGTCAAGATGTAGAAACAACCTAAATGTCTATTGACAGATGAATAGATAAGGAAAATATTGTGTATACACACACACACACACACACACACACACACACACACACACACACACACACACACAGTGGAGTACTAAGCAGCCTTAAAAAAAAGAAGGAAATTCTGCAATATCTGACAACATGATGAACCTTGAGGACATTATGCTAAGTTAAATAAGCACTGAAACAAATATTATGTAATTCCACTTACACGAGACATCTAAAATAGTCAAATTTATGGAATCAAAGAATGGAATGGTGGTTACCAGGGGCTGGGAGAGTTACCAACTAATGGAGACAAAGGTTCAGTCAAGAAAGCTCCAGAGATCTGCTGTGCAACATTGTATCTATAGATAACAATGGGGTATTGCACACTTAAACATTTGTTAAGAGGAGAGATATATTAAGTGTTCTTATGACAATTGCTTTTGTTTGTTTGTTTTAAAAGAGGTTCAATTCACTCTTTTACCAGGTCTTGAGTAAAAAAAAAAAAAAAAAAGAGGTTAGAAAAAAATAGAAGCACAGAGCTGAAAAATTGAGTATGACAGAAGAAAAATATGAATTAATATACTTAAGAGATTTGGAAACGGTTTCAAAATCCCTCTAATAGTTGTTCCAGAAGAAGAAAACAGAATAGAAAATTTTTTAAAGAAATGTTACAGCTACAAAATAGAACAGTAAATAATATAATGCTGTGTTACTGCCTATCGATACTGACGATTTATAGTTTTATTAGATGTGCTTCAACTAATTTTAAAAATAGTTTTAAAACTAAGATATTATAAATAAGGCTAATGGACTCACTGAACTCAGTTTCCTTCCTTTCCTTTAGGGCAGCAACCATCATCATAAATTTTTGTCTATCTTCCCAATCCAACACATAACATAACAATATATGTTTTATAATATATATGATGGTTTTGTATATGGCTTTAACTTTTACTTAAGTAAAAACATAGTATTCTCTTTGTTTATGGAGTGAGCCAGTTAATTTCTCCTGGTTGCTGTGGAATTTTTCAGTGTATGACTGACTATACTACTTTTTAATATAATGCTTTGTATATAGATGGACCTATGCAGTGGTTCCAAATTTTTACCATCATGAAATAATGAAAGAATGTAATAATAGTGCATTTCACCTTAAGGACGTGGGTAAGCGTTTCTCCAGGTGTCTCTCTAGGAGGAGAACTGCAGGATGATAAGACACACACAGAATTTCCAACCTTGCTAAATTCTGCCAAATTTCTCTTCAATTTATGCTCTGATGAGCAGTGTGTGGCTACTCCCATTTTCCCTCATCCTCACCAATACTTATTATTTTCAGACTTTTTAACTTTGCCAGTCTGAGGGGTGAGAAATTATACCTCCTCGTGATATCATAATTTTAATTTGCATGTCCCTGATTTCTAGTAAGGTTGACCATCCTGTCACAACCTGTTGGCTATTTGGGACTCCTTTTCTCTGAGTCATCTCTTTGAATCCTTTTCAAAATTGCGTTTATAGTGTCCTTTTTTCATATGAAAGTTTTAAGTTTTTACATTTTAGTCAACTGTATCAACCTGATGAAAGAGAGTTTTTGTTTTTGTTTTTTTTTGAGTTTGAGTCTCTCACTCTGCAGCCCAGGCTGGAGGGCAGTGACACACTCACGGCCACTGCAGCCTCGACCTGCTGGGCTCAGGCGATCCTTCCACCTCAGCCTTCCAAGTAGCTGGAGCTACAGGCACGTGCCACCACACCCGGCTGATTTTTTTATTTTATTTTATTGTAGAGATGAGGTCTCATCAAGACACCCAGACTGGTCTTGAACCCCTGGACACAGGCAATCCTCTCGCTTTGGCCTCCCAAAATGCTGGGAAGACAGGCTTGAGCCACCGCACCTGACGGGATATTTTTTAAAAATAGATGAGTATTACTCAAACCTGAAGAAAATCGTGATCTTTAGAACTGAGAGGATACACTGAGTGTTGAACAGGATTAATACAATAAATGCCCATTTAGACACTCTGTAGTGAAATTTCAGAATATGATTCAGAGTGTTAGGTGATTAGGGCAGGAGGTGCAGGAAGGACTTGTCTGTGCTTGTTTTTGCATTGAGACCGGCAGGAGCAAGAAGGAGCTCTCTGGGTATGGGAAGAAATTGACAAGGAACCAGGAAGGTCTTGAGTATTCAGAAGTCCATCAGCCATAGCAACTTCACCCACCAGGCTCCTTGAGACACCCCTACAAGAAGAACTCTGGAGAATTATTCGGGAGCATGGATGGAAGGATTTTGTTGTAACAGTTGTGTTATTTTGTTTGTCTAGCACAATAACTAGCAATTTAGAGTTAGCATTGTTTACATATTAGGATGAGCCATCAGAAGCTGCTATTTTTGTAGAATAAAAAATGGTTGAATGTTGACAGTTTCCTAGAGTTTAGCCTCATAGGTGATTTCATGACATATTCTTTTGTCGTTTTTTTTTGAAAGTAAGATTTATTGAGAAGACAGAAAAGCTCTCACAGTGGGAGGGGACTGGAGGGGCTTGCCTTTTTTTTTTTTTTTTGAGTCAAGTGTCTCACTCTGTTGCACAGGCTGGAGTGCAGTAGCACAATCATGACTCATTGTAGCCCCTACTTCCTGTGCTCGAGCAGTCCTCCCTCCTCAGCCTCCTGAGTAGCTGGGACAATAAGAATGTGCCACCACAACTGATCAATTTTTGTGTTTTTTGTTGGCCAGTCTTGAACTCCTGGGCTCAAGCAGTCCTCCCACCTCGGCCACCCTAAGTGCTGGGATTACAGGCTCAAGCCACTGTGTTCGGCCTCATTGCATACTCTTAACCCATGAGATACACATTCTTATTATCAACTCTTTTACAGATGAACAACCAGAGGGGCAGAGAGCTTAAGTCTATCAATGGGGCCACATGATTGCTAAGTGGCTGAGCTGGCCTGCCTAGCTCCATCTCCAGGCCTGATTCTTTGGGCAGCACTGCCTCTGTCTAGGACAGGTAAAACACATCATGTTCTTGTCTCTACCAGGAAGAGAGTGCCTGTCATGGAGGTCATCAGGCTTCTAGGGAGATGAAGCTCAAGATAATCAGTGGCAAGAAATGGCCTTTGCTGAGAGAACTTGACCTTGATATTCAAACAAACATGCTTCAGGCATAACCTATGAGCTGGAGAAAAGTGTGTCGGGGTAAAAGCGGATTGTGAACCAGAGACCATCAGGTAAGTGGGGCAGAGAGACAAAGCGCTATTGTTGTGCGTGTCCCAGCTGCTAAGCCCTGTGCTCAGAGCCTTAAGTAACCAGTGCAATTTCCTTGCACCATCATTTTTCAGGATGGGACACACTCCCTAGCCTGGAGGACAGCTCCAACAAGCCTGAGATTTTTCTGCTCATTCTTAGAATAATCTGTGGTCACTTTTAGTTGCAAATGCAGACTCGATTCAGAAACTGGAATGTTGATGCAGGGTATTCATCAAAATTCTGAATTTATTCTTAGATTCTCTCTCTTCCCTGCCCCCACCCCTTGGGCCTGGCCAGCTGGAAACCTCCACTGGGGACAGTGTGGAGGGGCTGGTCTTCTCTCTTCCCACTCAGCCTCCCCCAATCGGCTGCCATGAAGTCAGCTTCAGACTGTCTTTCTGGGCTGATTTTAAACTCTGCCTCTTTCTTGGTGGAGTGCTTTGATGCCCTCTCCACAGGTTGCTGGCTCAGCCTTCCTCTCCCAGAGTTCTCCCTAACCTGTGGACCTATGTCAAGTTCATTCTCATTTTGTGTGGTCATGTGAGACTCATCTTCAGCCTCTGAACCTTCAGAGCCAAACTTTTGCCACTGGAATCCCCACACGGGATCCCAGACATTGAGTCCTCTCAGGCTCTCTCTACTGCAGGGCCCACCTCTGTCCAGAGGCAACCATCCTGCTTCCTTTACCCAGAAAGACTCTGGAGGTACAGGCGGGCCCCATGATGTGGCAGCGGCCCCCTCAAAGCAGTTGGCGAGCCCTCCTCTCCCTACTAGATTTCCCAGGTGGGACTAGACCCCAGGCCACCCCATCCCACACTGTAGGGGTCTCAGGTTAGACTCTTGGAAGAGCCACCGCACAGACTCCCTTATTAAGTACGACACGAGGGAGCAGGAACTCACCCTGTCCCCAAGATGGGACTCACAGCACAGCATTCTTCAAGGACATCTTCGTTACAAAATCTCATGTCCTCTCTGTCGACTTTTCCAGAGTCTCAAAGTGGGTAAGGGGTTTCAATGTCTTGGGTCAGATTTTTATCATTTCCTTAGAAAAATCTCCATCAGGTGTCTAAGCATCTCACTTTAGATCTTCGTGTCAATGGCACATATTGGCATCTGGCGGAAAATTTTGTTTTAGGGCCCTGTTCCACCTATATACATTGGACATTTTTTTCTTTGGTTGGAGTCTCACTCTGTTGCCCAGGCTGGAGTGCAGTGGCATACACGCTCACGGCCACCCACTGGGCTTAGGCGATCCTTCCACCTCAGCCTTCCAAGTAGCTGGAACTAGTGGTGTGCACTACCACGCCTGGCTCTTTTTTTTTTTTTTTTTTTTTTTTTTTGAGTTGGAGTCTCACTCTGTCACCCAGACTGGAGTGCAGTGGCCGCTCCCGGCCACTGCAGCTTCGACCTGCTAGGCTCCGGTGATCCTTCCACCTCAGCCTTCCAGGTAGTTGGAACTACAGGCGCGCTACCATGCCTGGCTAATTTTTGATTTATTGTAGAGATGAGGTCTCGCCAGGTTGCCCAGGCAGGTCATGAATTTTTTCTTTTTAATTGTAGAGATAAGATCTTGCCAAGTTGCCTAGGCTGGTCTCAAACCCACGGGCTCAGGCAATCCACTCGCCTCAGCCTCCCAAAGTGCTGGAATTACAGGCTGAGCCACCGAACCCGGCCATCATTGGACTTTTTAATCTTCATAAGTACCGATAACGTCTTCCATTTTGAAGATGAGGCAAATTCATCTCTGAGTGTTCACAAAGGTAAGGCCAAGGGCACACAATCAGTCAGCAATGGGACTGGAATTCCAATCAGGTCTGTCTGGTGTCTTCTGGGAGGCAAAGGCTTACAGGCTCCAAGCCCAGGGAACAATTGGGGGCTGCATAGGGAAATGTTTTCCTCGTTCAGGGCTCAGGGCCCAGGTCACCGCAAGAGGCTCTACGTCAGCTCCTATGGCTTGGCCCTGTCCATATCCTCACAGGACACATTCCAAGACCCAGTTTCAGAGAAGGGGCTAGGTAGACGGGTTGTAGAGTGATCGATGACTCTACTGATCTGCCAACAGCCCCATTTGGGTGTGACGTTCAGCTCAAAGCAGTGTGCCAGGACGGCTGACTCGCCTGGTCTAGCATCCAAGCCAAACACTATGAGGAAAGGGCTCAGCTCAGCCAAGACTACAGCAGGACAGGGTTTCTGTGCTGGGATTTCAGCCATGCCTTTGCCTTGGTGCTTTCTCAGGATGTGTGAACCTCTTTTTCTCCATAACTTCTGTGAGTTTTGGTAACAAGGCATGCTGGGGCTTCCACAGGTAGCCCAGAGCCACACGGGAAGGTGTTGAGAAGCGTGAGATGGAACAACTGACTTAGCTGGTCCCTTCAAGAGGGGGAAGGACATGGCACTGGCTTGGTTTGATCTCCAGGGAGGTCCATTCTCCTGGGCGTTTTCGACATAAGGGGTTGGTTAAGAAGCCATGGTCCATCTATAATGGAGTGTCCACCCAACATCCTGATGTAGAACACTCCTGATGATATTGAAAAATATTGACAACATATTATTAAGTGAAAACTCTGTGCAGCAGGATCTTACCTTTGTAAAAGCAGTGTTCTTGCTTGAATAAGTGCTTTGGAGGAAGGGCCTGAAAGGCAAAGGTGCAGGCTGGGTGCTTGACTTCATCGATTCCTGTGGGTTCTTTGAAGGGTTCACTACTTGCCCTCAGTCTGACCCAAAGGTGTCAGGTCAAAGCATTGTCTTAAACCCCCATCCATCCTCTTCCCCTTCTTCCTTTTGCATTCCCCTCTTTCCCCATTCACTCATTCAGTCAGTCAGTCAGCCAGCCAACAAACACAGGCTGATTATCTACACCATGCTAGGCCCTAGAAATAGAAAGAGGAAAACAGATAATGCCTGTGAGGTCAGGGAGTTCACAATATAGTGGAAGAAGAACACCAAATATTCCAGGGCCAAGAAATATGCACACACAGGCCATTCCCTCTGAACTAACAGTTACATCAGTCTGGATTATTATTAGTTTTACTATAATATTTCAAACAAAGAAGTGAAGACACTAACATATCTGACGTCCATGTAGCCAACACCCAGCTCTAAGGAATTCTGATATAATGTTTTCCTGTATGTTTATATTGTGTAATATATATATATCCATTACATGTTTTTAAATTCCATGTGAAATGTATCACATTTTATGTCATTTTACAAAGTGATTTTTTTACTCAACATTATGTTTTTGGGGCTAATCCATGTCTATATATGTAGCATTTTCACTGCTCTGTAGTATTCTACATAAACACTCTACAGTATTTATTCATTCTCTTGTTCATAAATATGCAGATGATTTTGTTTTTCCCTAATATGAGGAATGTCATAATAAATTCTTACACAAGTCTAAGTCCGGTGTGGAGGCTCATACCTATAAATAATCCCAGTATTTTGAGAGACCGAGGTGGGAGGATTGCTTGAGGCTTGGAGTTTAAGACCCAGTCTGGGAAACTTAGCAACATACACACACACGCACAAAACAAAAATCTGTACGTCTCCCTGTGCACATGAGGGTTTCTCTAGAAGTCAGTTCCAGAGTTGAAGAATCTGCAATCTGAGGTTTCTTAGACATTTATAAAATGCTCTTCAAAGTGATAGAACCAATTTATACTCCTACCAGCTGCTGATGAGAGTTACTGCTTCTCCTTATAAATATCTGGGAGTACCCCTTTTTAAATGCTGACAGTATGAGGGGTATCTCAGGTAGTTTAAATTTTTTATTTCTGTGATTATCAATGAAGTTGCCCATTCAGATACTCTTTTCTCTTAATTGTTTTTTCATATGCTTTGTATATTTTTCTGTTGTACTGTTTATCTCCTTACTGTTTGATTTGTAGGATTTCTTTACAAATTACACTGCATGTAATCTGAATGGAAAATACCTTCTCTTATTCAGTTCTCTCTTTGGTTTTGCTTAACATGACTTTTTTGCATAGAAGTTGTTCATTTAAAGCAGGTAAAAGCTTACACCTGTAATCCCAGCACTTTGGGAGGCAGGGGTGAGAGGATTGCCCCAGCCCAGGGGTTCGAGACCAGCCTGGACAATGTGGCAAGATCTCATCTCTACAATAAATTAAAAAAAAAAAAATTAGCTGGTGGTGCATGACTGTAGTTTCAGCTACTTGGAACACTGAGGTGGAAGGATTGCCTGAGCCCAGCAGGTCAAGGCCATGGTGGCCATGAGCGTGCCACTGCACTCCAGCCTGAGTGACAGTGAGAGTCCTACTCAAACAAAAAGCAAAACAAAACAAAACAAAAATGATTATAGAAGTATGCATGAAGCAAATTGTAAAATTCAAAGTAGTAAAAAGAAAACACAATTTTTTTTTAAAAGCAGGTAAAAGGTCATTCATTCCTTTTATGATTTGTTTTGTATTCTGTTAAATCATTACCTGCCCAAAGGTCATAAAGATTTCTCTCTATATGTGTTCTAAAAGTTTTAAAGATTGTCTTTTTAGTTATTTATTTTTGAGTATGGAAGTAGGAAACTAATTCTATGTTTTTCCATGTGGATAACCAATTTTCCAAGCATTTTGTTTGTTTGTTTGTTTGTTTGTTTGTTTGTTTTGAGTCAGAGTCTCACTCCGTCACCCAAGCTGGAATACAGGACATGCTCACAGCCACCCCAGCAATCTTTCCACCTCAGCCTTCCAAGTAGCCGGAACTACAAAGCCGGTCACCACACCTGGCTAATTTTTTATTTATTGTAGAGATAAGGTCTTGCCAAGTCACCCGGGCTGGTCTCGAACCCGCGGGCTCAGGCAATCCACTCGCCTCAGCCTCCCAAAGTGCTGGGATTACAGGATGAGCCAACCAGCCAGGCTTCATTTGTTATTTTAAAAAGTAATTTATTTCCCTCAATGATTTAAAATCCCAGCTGTTGTATATCTTTTGCATATGTGCGTGGGTCTCTTCCTGGACCCTCTGTTCTGCGTCACCACCATACTCTCTAGTTACTATTCCTTTATAATACCACTAAGTCTTGTTATTTTGTAGGTTAAGTCTTCTACCCCTTGTGTTCTTTTCCAAAATTATCTAGCTCTTGGTCTTCCATATGAATTTTAAGATCAGCTTGCCAAGTTCTAACAAAAAAAAATTCATTGGGATTTCTATTGAAATTTAATTAAATTTTTAGATTATTTTGGAGAAATCTGCATTAAGATATTGAAACTTCTGATCCATGAACATATGTCTCCTAATTTATTTTCAGGTCTTCTTTTTATTATTTGCATAATGCTTTGTAATTTTGCTCCATAAAAATGTTCTGGCTTCTGTTAGATTAATCACTCAGTACCTCATACTTTATCTTGCCATTATTAACGGAATATTTGATCTTTGCTTTTTTCCAATTACATTTTCTTTTTTAGAGATGAGATCTTGCCAAGTTGCCCAGGCTGATCTCGCACCCGCAGGCTCAGGCAATCCTCTCACCTCAGCCTCCCAAAGTGCTGGGATTATAGACATGAACCACTGCACCCAGCCTTCAATTATATTTTATAATTGGTCATTATTGATAAGTAAGAAGACTAGAAATTTTTCTGTGTTGACCTCGTGTCTAGTGATACTGCTGAATTCATTTAATGCTTCCAATAGCTTATCCATACATTATTTTGAATCATCTAGGTGACAAATATAATCTTAAAAAAGAAAACTCTTTCTTTCCAATTTGTATACCCTTTTTCCCTTATATTATTGCATAGGCTAGGTTCTCCAATGCAGAAAGGAAGTGATGAGAGCAACTATCTTTGTCTTACTCCTGAGTTTAAAAGAATGTTTCTGCAATTGTGTCATGGAGTTTGTTGGTGATTACTAGTGTATAACTTTTATCATATTCAAAAACCTCCTTCTATTCCCAATTTGGGAAGCTTTACCATGAATGAATGTAAAATCAAGTGCTTTTTCTGCATCTATTAAGATATACTTTCTCCTTTAAAGTTTTAATATGGTATTTTCACATTAATAAACTTTCCTAAGTTAAACATTCTTACATTTTGATATTAAACTCTAATAATAGACTACTTATTTCATTTTGCAAGCATTTTTTATTTATAACTTTTGTAGCTAGGTTCATATGTGAGTGTATCAGTTCTCTGTCACTTCATAACTATCCCAAACTAACTGGTTAAAACAACAATAAACAGGTAGAAGTTGCAATGTCTTTCATCACTTCACCTCAGATGTCACATACTATTATTTTTTGCAACATCCTATTAGCTACACAGATCAACTCTATTCAGTGTGGAAGGGGATGACGCAAGGTCATGAGTACCAAGAGGTGAGGATCACTGAGGGGCATGCCAGAAATTGGCTACCATATAAGTCCTGTAGAATTATTTGACATTTAAAAATATGTGTATGTACATCTTTAATAAAAATGATGGGCCAGGCACAGTGGCTCACACCTGCAATCCCAGCACTTTGGTGGGAGGATCACTTGAGGCCAAGAGTTCAAGACCAGTATGGGAGACCCTGTCTCAACAAAAAATATTAAACAAATAAGAGAATTTATTTTCTGAGTCTGTGCCACCATACCCTGGCTAATTTTTAAAATTTTTTTTAGAGATGAGGTCTTGCTATGCTGTCTAGGCTGGTCTTGAACTCCTGGACTCAAGCAATCCTCCCACCTCAGTCTCCCAAAGTACTGGGATTACAGGTATGAGCCACTGAGCCCAGTCAAAAATAAGAATTTTTAAAAGAATTGTTGCCATAGTCAGGGCTCATTTAGATTTATCAACATATTTTATCCATTTCTATGCTCAACACTGTTTCTTATAGATTTCTCTTTATTCTTGCTAATTTTTCTTCATGAAATACATCCTATAATAATAACTTCAATGAGGGTCTACACTTTTTATGTATGGAAATGCCCCTTTTTGTCTTAAATTTTAACTACAAGTTAGCTGGGTGTAAAAGTCTAGTTGGGGCTGGGCGTGGTGGCTCACACCTGTAATCTCAGCACTTTGGGAGGCAGAGGCAAGAGGATTGCCTGAACCCATGGATTCAACCAGCCTGGGCAACTTGGTGTGACCTAGTTAGCCAGGCGTGGTGGCGCACGCTTATGGTTCCAGCTACTTGGAAGGCTGACGTGAAGGATCACCTGAGCCCAGCAGGTTGAGGCTGTGGTGGCTGTGAGTGTGCCACTGCACTCCAGCCTGGGCAACAGAGTGAGACTGACTTTAAAAAAAACAGTCTAGTTGGTCCAGGCACCAATGGTTCACACCTATAATCCCAGCACATTGGGAGGCCAAGGTAGGAGGATTGCTTGGGCCCAGGTAGGAGGATTGCTTGGGCCCAGGTAGGAGGATTGCTTGGGCCCAGGTCTCACATAGTGAGACCTCATCTCTACAAGACATTTTTTAAAAAAATTAGCTGGGTGAAGTGTTGCACACCTGTTGTCCCAGCTATTCAGGAGGCTGAGCAGAAGATCACCTGAGCCCATGATCAGGTCACTGCGTTCCAGCCTAGGCATCAGAGTGAGATCTCAACTCAAAAAAAAAAGTCTAGTTGGCACTTCAAAGATACTACTGTTTCATTTCTGATCTTAGTCTTTGCTGAGGCCCAGAAGTTCCTTTTTAAGTAATCTGTCTTTTTCTCAGGTCTGTTGTAGGTCATATTCTCCTTGCCTTTGTTGTTCTACAGTTTCCTCAAGGAAATTTCTCAGTTATTATCGCCTCATTTATTGTTTAACTGACATTCTCTTTATTCCCTTCTTCTGAAATTCCTATTAGACATACAGTCCTTCATACAAGCTGCCTTTCGTGTCTCATAACTGCTCTATTTTGAAATCTTTGTCCCTGTGTATTGTCTTAGTGTTAATCCTTAAGTAGTGTCTTCGAACTCATTAATTCTCTTTTTAGTGTCTAGTTTACAGTTTATTCTGTCTACTGTGCTTTTATTTTTAGTGAGCAAACTTTCCATTTCCAAGGTTTCTAATTGGTTCTTTTCATATCCACTTGTTCTTGCTTCATTTCAATCTGCCTCCATTCAAGTTGTGTCAAACTCAGTGGACATGAAGCTTCCATTTGCCTTTTGAGCATCTCAAACACTTTTAATTCTTTGTAAGACTTTCACAAGGTTATTTAATCTGGAGTGAATTCATATTCCAATGTTGATTTTGGTGACTGTTTTTCTTATCATTAAGTGTTTTTCATCTATTTTGATTTTCAAATATAAACCAAACTGTCTGTCTCTATCCTATGTCCTACTCTCCGGAGCTGGGACCCCACAGCCAGTTAAGAACCTGGTCTTACAATGGCATTTCAAGACTCCCATTCTGTTGTGGTATGAGCACGTAGCCATACAACCTTACACAGATATAGGCACGTAGCCAGAGGGTGGCTTGGCTCAGCTCCTAGTCAAGAATCTGTCTTCATCTTCCCACATCTCAAGCCCCAGGCTGTACGTGAACAGCTGGCTTTATTTTATTTTATTTTTTTTCCTGCTTCTTCTCACAAGCAGAGGGAGCCTCACCCCACCCCTGGCTTCAAGAAGCCTGGCTCCTGGCCCCTGTGTTGCATGGAGCAGTTTAGCTGCGGTCACCAGGAGCTGTGCCTCTGGCAGCTATGCTGTTTGTAGACCCCGAGGCCCGCAGGCCTTCAGCCCCACTCTCCATTTTGCATTTCTCATCTGCTTCTGGCACACTGAGATAGCCATTTTGGTTAGGGCCCAACAATGTCCCTCTGTCTATCCTTTTTTCTCGTTTACTTATGCTTGCTATGTGTTTGGACAGAGGGAGTAGACCACGGCCTGAACCCACTCTGCCATCCTGACTGGAAGTCAAGGACTGAATTGTTTGGTTGCAGCACCTGAAAGGAAGTCCCATGCTTCCTTATATTCAGTGTCAAAGAGGAGCTATCATTTCATGAAAATTCAGCAGGCTTTCATGCTCGGGCTTTGCTATGAATACTGTCTGAGGGCCCATGGTTCCTGGTGGAACAGGCTTCCTCTCAGGATGATGGAGGCAGAATTTGTGTGTCCCAAGTCACACACACACAACCCTGAGAGTTCCCCTTTGAAAGAGGAAGCCGCAGGCCAGGCACAGTGACTCACACTTATAATCCCAGCACTTTGGGAGGCTGAGGTGATAGGATTGCCTGAGCTCATGGTTTCGAGACCAGCCTGGGCAACTTGGCAAGACCTCATCTCTACAATAAATCAAAAAATTAGCCGGGCATGGTGGTGCGTGCCTGTAGCTCCAGCTCCTTGGAAGCCTGAGGCAGAAGGATTGCCTGACCCAGCAGGTCGAGGCTGCAGTGGCTGTGAGTGTGCCATTGCACTCCAGTCTGGGTGACAGAGTGAGACTCTAGCTCAAAAAAAAAACAAAAAGAGGAGGCCACAGGAACACAGGAAGCATCACGGCCTCACCAGCCACCACTCCTCTTTCCTCAGAGCAGAGCTGGGCCTGGGGATAACAGTGGGGTGTGGCCCTAGTACTGTGAGTGCCATGGGGTAGGGCAGTCTGTGTGTGTCGGGGGGAGGGCTGGGGGGAGGGTGGAGGCGCCTCTGCAGAGAGTTTGCGAGAAAGCGCCTCCTGCTGCTGACCACACGAGGAAGCGGCCCTCAGCCAAGGATGTGGCTGACAGGGGTCAGGTTTGCCACACACCCAATTCTGCAGAACCGGGACCTGTGAAAATGGCACCCGCAGTCTGAAGATCCCACTTACACATGGCTCAGGGTGGAATTCTCCCTACTGTCTCCCCTGCGGTGCCAGAACAAAGCCCACCCTACTCAGGCCTGTTCTGTGACGCCAGCTACTACCTGTCTGGCCCTTCTGAGCAACAGAACATTGACTATAGGGGTCACGTGGTCCATAGAGTTCTTTGAATGGATTCCTTTACTTAAGTGTCCAGACCCCCTTTGAAGCCACATAGAGGGTCATGGAAGGGCCGTCTGTGGAGGGGTCCAGAACTTAGGTTTGGGAATTAGATAAACCTGGGTCTGAATCCCACCTCTGTTACTCATTGGTTGTGTGCCTCTGGGCAAGTTATTTAACCTCTCTGTGCCTCTGTTTTTTCATCTGTAAAATAGATAATAATTGTACACACCTTAATGGGTTGTCGTGAGAATAGAATCAGATAATCAGACAACTCTTCTGTTTTTCTATACATGTTCTGGAGGTGCCCCATTTTGGAGGTACTTGGGCTCTTACTGACCCTTGCTGTTCCCCATTCCTGGAAGCTGCAGGCTCCCAGCAGCCTCCTCTGGGCCTTGGGCAGCAGGGATGGGAGGTATTTTGAGGAGGAGCCAGGCCAGATGGAGTCATACTACAAAGGCCCCCATGGGGACCAGAGTCCTCAGGCCCTAAAGTTGTGCTTGAGAATCGCAAACTCAAACTCGAAAACACACCCTCTGGCTGCCATGCCTGCCTGCATCTCTGCTGTTTAACTACTTCCCACCCAGTGGCCCACAAGCCCTGTGCTCTCAGAAAACACAGGTAGAATCCTGGAGCCCTGCCCTAGGCGCAATTCTAGCCCAGCTGAGTGGGGCTTACAGCTGGTGTGTCAGTCACACTGCAGTTATTAGGCACAGGCACCTGCTCTGTATTTGGCACTGGGGATTGTAAGGGAAAGACCGTGTCTTTGCCCTCAGGGTGTTCACAGCGGGGAGACGGACTCATAAGACCCTCCTGACGTGACTCATAACTGTTCTCGTGAGAGTCTGTGCAGAGACAGCAGGAGCACGGGTCAGGGTCTGCCTGGAACAGGCAGGGACAGCTGCCCAGAAGAGGGACTTCTGGTGGAGCACTTGACTGTGGAGTAAGACAAACTTCCTTCCTTCATTCAGCACGTTTTCATTCAACACCTGCCGCTCTCTCTTGCTATTCCCTGCACCGAGGATTCAGTGATGAGAAAGAGAAAAACAGTCCCTGTCGTGTAGCCCTTGGCCCAGCCCCCACTGCCATGGTGCTCTCCTGTTGAATATAAACAGTTTCACAGAACATCAGCTTCAGACAAGGCCACTCTGTGACTGTGATGGAGTTAGACAAAAACAAGCCCAAGCACGGTAAGTTCTCTCTGACAACCCCCTCACGGAGACGCTCGCAGTGCCCCGTGGTATGGGTTCCCCTTGGCTGCAACAAGCAATAAACCCAATGCAACGGTACTCCATGACAGGTGGGGTCCTGGTGGTCTTTGGGTGGAGGGCATTGACAGTGATGGCCAAGGTGTAGGATGGAACCAAACGAGGGGTAAGCATGTGGAGATGTGGGGGAAGAGCATTCTAGGCAGATGGAACGGCCAGTGCAAAGGCTCTGAGGAGGGACTGAGAATGGTATGTTTGAAAACATAAAATAGGCCAACTTAGCTGGAGTAGAAAAGGCAGAGTAGGTCTTCTAGGCAGAATGGGGAACAGACCGAGAAAACATTGCGTTTCGGGTAAGTAGGCCCCTGCTGGCAAGTGTGGGGAGTGCTATGTGGTTGAACTAGAAACCTAATGTGATTCGTTCTTTGGGGAGAAGAGGGATTGAGTGCACAGAAAACACACAGTGAAGAGTCGTCGTTGGTTTTTATCAGAGACTCTTAGCAAAGTCACCACGGTCCCTAAAGCTCTGTTGGGGCCACACATGATGATATTTTTCTTTGACATGGTAATGGAGTCAGTAGATTAATATATCCTTTTTTTGAGCAAGGTCCACCACAAGGAACTGCACTTGTCCATGACAATTTCTTCATGTTATCACTAAGAAGGAAGGGAAAATAGCCAATCCTCCTGGCTTTGGGGAGATCCTGCCAGCTCACCCCTGGTTATATGTCTTCCTAAGCCATCTAGAGAAAAATCTGTCCCTTTGGTATGGGGTCTGATAGGATTACCTAGGCCAAGCACTTGTGTGGTCCAATGTGATTTAGTAGGGAGAGAGATTGAATACATTTCATCGCCAGCTGCAATTTATGCCCCGGAAAGAACACAAAAAAGAGTCTGCCTTCTAGTTGCTGGCAACATAAACTGGAAATTCCCTGCAGAGGCTGAAGGCTGTGGGCTGCAGGTGTGAAGACACACACACACACACACACACACACACACACACACACACACACACACACACATGCCATGCCATCATTGAACCACAACCTCAGCCATCTCAGGGCTTTTGACTGCTTAGTAACTAAAGTTTCCTGGTGAGAAAGGACTACACAAGTGGCACAGGTGGTAATTAAGTACTGTTTTAGCATTGCCATTAAATAGGGGGAAAAAGTCAACTTCTGCCTCTCTCTGTCTCTGGGTGTTCTGAAATGTCTGTTTCATTAAAGTTAGCATAATCAACCATAGTCTAGTCCATGAGGGAGCAAACTCTGATTTGGATCAGAGCCTACAAGTACCATGCACAAGGTTTCTATTTTTTTTTTTTTTTGAGTTGGAGTCTCACTCTGTCGCCCAGACTGGAGTGCAGTGGCCGCTCCCAGCCACAGCAGCCTCGACCTGCTGGGCTCCGGCGATTCTTCCACCTCAGCCTTCCGAGTAGCTGGAACTACAGGCACGCATTACCACACCCGGCTGATTTTTGATTTATTGTAGAGATGAGGTCTCGCCAAGTTGCCCAGGCGGGTCTCGAACCCGCGGGCTCAGGCAATCCACTCACCTCAGCCTCCCAAAGGCGCGGGATTACAGGCTGAGCCACCAAGCCCGGCTAGGTTTCTATTTTTTATCCTGTTGCCAATAGGGAGCCATGGAGATGTTTTGAACAGGAGGAAGATGCAATTCGATTTAAATAGTTAAATGTTAAGAAGAGCACCCCATATGTAGCCTAACAGTGATGGAGTGGGCACTTGCCTTCATCCTCAGTCCTTCCTGAAGTCCCCTTTTTTTAAAGATTAAAAATCCATAAGGAGGCTGGGTGTGGTGGGTCATGCCTATAATCCTAGCACTTTAGGAGATCAAGGCAGGAAGATCTTTTGAGTCCTGGAGTTTGAGACCAGCCTGGGCGTCATAGTGAAACCTTGTCTCCACACACAAAAAAAATAATAATTAGTGTGGCATGGTAGCATGAACCTATAGTCCCAGCTACTTGGGAGACTGAACTGGAAGGATTGCCTAAGTCCAGGAGGTCAAGACTGTGGTGAGTCATGACTGTGCCACTGCACTCCAGCCTGGGTAAGAGAGTAAAACCCTAAGCAACATTTTGAAAGCTAAACAAATGGCAACCAATGTAACAAAACCAAGAAAGCTCAATCTCAAACTGTGGGGGAAATAAAGAGCAAATTCTATTCAGATCCCAGACTAACAAAAAGGTTCAGGACACTGGAAGAGCCATCTGTAGTAATCAGACTAGCCCAAAAAGAAAGGCCTAAAGACTGATATCCACACCCCTCATTAAGCAACCTGCCCAGCTCAGACCATCCTGCAGCAAAGCTTGTAACAAAGCACCTCCCCAGTCCATACACATGCACAAACATACACACACAAACACACAGGTAAATATGGAAGCAATAGAAAATGGTTGCTTCTAGGAAGCAGAAAATGGTGGGAGGAGGGAGGTGGAGAGGAAGGATTGGAAGCACTGTTTTTTGGTAAAAAGTCTTCTTGAGTTATTTGACTCTTTAAACTAGATGCACATAAAGCTGTCATAAAAATAAATACCAAATTACAAAAAGAAAAGTGACTAGAGGAAGTGGAGAGAGGGAGTACGGACAGAGAAAGAGGGTGAGGAAGCTACTGCATTGGTCCAGGCATCTAGAGACCATGAGACCTCAACCAAGACAGGAGTTGTGGGAGGAAGAAGTGATGAAAGTTGAAATGACTCTCTGATGGTTAATGTTGTATCAACTTGACTGGGCAAAGGGGTGCCCAAATAACTGGTAAAATAGTATTTCTGGGTGTGTCTGTGAGGCTGTTTCCAAGAGAAATCAGCATTTGAGTCCACAGACTGAGTAAAGGAGATCTGCCCTCACCATGTGGGTGCACATCATCCAATCCCTTGGGGGTCCAAACAGAAGAAAAAGGAAGAGAAGAGCAAATTCTCTCTTCTTGAGCTAGAACATCTTCTGCCCTCAGACGTTAGAGCTGCTAGTTTTTAAGCCTTTAAATTCAAACCTAATGACAGTACCTGCTTTCCTGGGTCTCCAGCTTGCAGAGAGCAGATGGTGGAAGTTCTCGGCCTCCTTAAGAGCATGAGTCAATTTCCACAATAAGTCAGTTCCCATAATACATAATACTACACATGATAATAGTACTTATGTATGTACTTGCTGATGGCTCTGTTTCTCTGAGGAGCCCTTACTAATACAAGCTCCATGGAAGGCAGAACTGACTGGACATGGTGACTGATTGACTGCAGGGACGAGAGATGGGAGGAGCCCAGGATGATGCTCTGATTGGCATCTAGTGATGGCTGCTCACCTGGTCTCACAAGAGACCCACAAATCTTCTCCTCCTCCTGACTTGCGATTTTTTCCTCCTTCACTCCGGGTCTCTGGTGCCATTATATATCTTTTGTCCCCCATGTCTTCCTGGTGCATGGGGCCAGGTGGGCAAGCAGGCACAGGAATGCTGGGTCTTGGGTCTCAAAGGAAGGCAGTGATCATTCCATTCCCTCAAGGCCATAAAGGATGGGATTGCCCACAGGGGTGAAGGGCAGGGGCCTGTGCTTTCTCAAGTACTCTCCAAGGCAAACCACTCCTAGGGTGTTCAGGTCTTGGGCAGACATATTTTTGTGGAGCCCTTGTCAACATAAGCAATTTGCTTTTATAATGTATTACAAAAAGCCATGGGTCCATGAGAGCTATATTGATTGAAGTGGTACTTACATATTTTTATTATCCAGTCGGTGATCACAAAGATTCTCCAGAGTGTACAAGAACCATCTCTTGCTCTTCAGTCCAGGAACCGTCTCTTTATGTTCTTTATAGTCAAATGTGTCATTCCTGGCTAATTTCATAAATCTCAGGCAGCAGGAATGTTACTACTCACAATGCTGTGGCTCTTTGGAGCCTGTTTATATTGAAACAATATGGATCTTCTTGCCTCTGCAGTTCCCTAATATCATGGATTTAATGCTGGTTTCATCATTATTTATGATGCTGCATTGTCCACAGTGCAGCCCATGGGTACTGGCCTCCAGTGACTCTTTCAAAGGTGGTGATGGTGACTCCTTCATAACCATCAAAAATGCAAGTATTACCCAGAGTATGAAAAAAAAGGGCAAGTATTTTCTTTCTGATTATGTTAAATTTACAATTCAGAATTGTATAGTGTAAACATAGAATGTCACATCATCCAACCATGGGTCTTTTAGAACTCTTTAGGCTTGTAATCACTGGATCCTTAGAATGTGGTCTCTTTCCTTGTTGACCACCCCCCAGCCTTCCACACACCACCAGTGGGAAGGATCAGCAAAGGGGCCCACGGATAGAGTGAGAACAGTCTCTTTGGTGCTCACCGTAACTGTCAAGGCAAGTAAGGACATCTGTAGGAAGGCTCCTTGGTGTTGTGGAGCTGGTGCTGAGAGCCCTTAGAGAGGCTGGGTGGGCCGCCCCCAGAGGACTGCCTGGCACATAGTGTGGAGACCACAGATGTGCTGGGCTAACTGCCCTTGTGCCACTGACAAGGTAGGGAGAGCTCATAGGGTACACTTGCTGCCACTCGGGTACTGAAGACCTGAGGTCGCACTGTGGTTGGAGTGTGATGGGAGAGAGCTGAGGCGTGGATACAATCACAGCCAAGCCCAAGAGCTTTCAGTGGACCATCTGTGGCCCAGGGGTTTTGTTTTGTTTTTCTGAGTTGGAGTCTCACTCTGTCACCCAGGCTGGAGTGCAGTGGCACACTCACGGCCACCCCAGCGTCAACCTGCTGGGCTCCAGCAATCCTTCCGCCTCAGCCTTGCAAGTAGACAGAACTACAGGCCCACACTACCATGCCTGGCTAATTTTTTTTTTAATTGTAGAAATGAGGCCTCACCAAGTTGCCCAGACTGGTCTCAAACCTCTGGGCTCAGGCAATTCTCTCACCTCTGCCTACCAAAGTGCTGGGATTACAGGCTTGAGCCATCATGCCTGGCCTATACCATATATATATATTTTTGAGTTGGAGTCTCACTGTGTCACCCAGGTTGGAGTAGAGTGGCACGCTCACGGCCACCCAAGCCTCAACCTGCTGGGCTCCAGCAATCCTTCCACCTCAGCCTTCCAAGTAGCCGGAACTACAGGCAAGTGCTACCACACCCAGCTGATTTTTGATTTATTGTGGAGACGAGGTCTTGCCAAGTTGCCCGGGCTGGTCTCGAACCTGTGGGGCTCAGGCAATCCACTCACCTCAGCCTCCCAAATTGCTGGGATTACAGACTGAGCCACCGAACCTGGCCAGCCCAGAGTTTTTAACTCATCCTGTGCCCCATAGATCAGGTGACCCAAACTCACATGACCCTACAAAAGAAGTATTGTGCTGGCCAGCAGGAACAATTCACTCCCCAGCCTGCCCTCCTAGAAGTGGGGCCTGGCTGGACATGGTGGCTCACGCCAGCATTTTGAGAGGCAGAGGTAAAAGGATTGCCAGAGCTCAGGGGTTCAAAACGAGCCTGGGCAACTTGGCAAGCCCTCTTCTCTACAATAAATCAAAATATTAGCCGGGCGTGGTGGTGCATGCCTATAGTTCCAGCTACTTGGAAGGCTGAAGTGGAAGGATCGCCTGAGCTCAGCAAGTCGAGGCTGCGGTGGCTGTGAGCATGCCTCTGTGCTCCAGCCTGGGCAACAGAGTGAGACTCCAACTCAAAAAAAGAAAGAAGTAAGGCCCATGCACGTACCCCCGGACAACACCATAAACATGAGTTCCAGACTTCCTCAGGGCATCTGGTCTACCTCACACCTAGAGTAGGGGTCAGAGAGCATCACAGAGGAGAGTAACAGGGCCTGGAATTCACATGAACTTGCATGAGCCATAATCCTGACTCAGGGGTCTTATAGGAAGACATTCTGGTTGATCAACAGAGAAATTTTTGAAGAAGGAACTTCTGGAGTCCATGACCCACACAGATCCTGTCCAGAATCAGGACACACAGTCCAACCTTCACTGCCAGCCCAGCTCAGACATCCAAGGAGGATTTAGAGCATTCCAAGAAAGTCACTTTAAAGCACTTTAAAGCCCTCTGAGGCCCTACCTTGGGCAGGGACCTTCTTGGTCACATCTGAGGATGATTCTGGCTCAAGGAAACAATTTACTGTGAAGCCATCCTCTCAGTTCTGAGCTTTTGGGGCCCTTGATTATTCTGGTGTAGATATATATGCCATTCAAGGCCCTCTCCAAGCTGCCCCAGACCTACCCATTCAGGCTTCACCTCCCACTCTGTATTCCTTCTCCAGCCCCTCTTGCAATTTCCCACCCTGGAGTCCTTCTCACCTCCTTCAATATCTAGAACATAAAAATCTTCCAAGGCTCAGCTCAAGAGTCAATTCCTCTGGGAGGTTTTCCCTGATTCCCCCAGCTGGGAGTATGTCTTCTTCCCTAATTTCTATTGGCCCACATATCCTCATACTACTCGGTGTCATTGGGATTTTATGCATATGTCAGGTCTCACTTCCTAGATGGTAGGAACCCAGAATGCAAAGTCTGTACTAGGTAGGGCCTTGATTAGAGTGAAGGGTGGGGAGGCGGAGCCCAAGAAAGGAGCAAAAAGGCCCAGAGTAGGAGACGGGAGGCAGGAGACCCATGGTGAAAGGGAGGTCCTGGCATCTTCAGGGTGAAAGAAACTAAGGGATCAGTGGCATCTGTAATGCTACTGCCCTCACAAAAATGTGCCCATTGCTTAAGTACACTTGAAATAGTTTAGGGTACCTGCCTAGCTCACAATGGTCCTCTCTCTGTGATCCCTCCCTCACCTGCATACTCACACCTCCACAGAGATGGGCCCCTGTCAGTCATCATTTTCCTGTGTGGCCCCATTCTTCAAGGATTTAGAGCTCAAACACAAACAGCAAGTCTCTGAGTGTGGCTGGGACTGGGTCTCTATCAAATGCCAAGCTGTGGATACCTCATCCTCTACTTGAACAAGCACCAAAGACTTGTGTCCAAAAAGAAGGAACTGTAGCAGATAAGCCAGGATAAGTGGTATTGGTCAGGTCTTGTTCAGAAACAAATAACAGAAACCCAGATCAAATCTGCTCGAGCAGGATAGTCACGGTGGCTCACACCTGGAATCCCAATACTTTGGGAGGCCAAGGTGAGAGAATCACTTGAGCCCAGGAGTTTGAGACCCAACCTGGGCAACATAGTGAGACCTCGTCTCTACAAAATAGCAAAAAATGAGCTGGGTATGGAGGCACACATCTGTGGTCTCAGATACTCGAGAGGCTGAAGAGAAAGGATGGCCTGAACATAGGATGTCAAGCTGCAGTGAGCCGGGATCATGCCACTGCACTCCAGCCTGGGCAACAGAGTGAGACCTTGCCTCAAAAAAAAAAAAAAAAAAAAAAAAAAATCTACTTGAATGAAATGAAATGATTCGAGCTCAGCAGCTGCTAAGTAAAACTGTGATATTATTTTGTCCCTCTCACCACCTCTTGATGCTGCTTGGATCTCGAGATGTCCCCATCATAAGTATAAAGGCCTTAAGAAGTGCCAGACTCCATATTCTCCATTCTAATCATAACCACAGGAAAATAAGAACTCCTCTCTCACGTCCATGGGTCTATCCCAAGGAAGATTCTGACTCTGCTTGGACCACACTCCAGCCCTTAGTTAACAGGTAGGCTAAAGAACACTGACAGATACACTCTCCCCTGATAACTGTGTGCATCCAGGGGTGGAGAGTAGAACTCTGTGATTGACAGTCCGCAGTGCCACATGGAATGGGAAAGGAGTCCCCAAAGGCACTAGGAGAAGGGGGGCAGGGCAGGAAAGCATGACCAGAAGTCCATAAACCCGTTTACCTCAGCTCTGTTCAGAGCAAAGACAGCCACGCCTAACCAGACAACTTCGCGACTCCCAGCTCCAGCCTCTAAAGGCCAAGGGCCTGGTGTTCTGTGAACCCACTCCACCATCCAAATATGGCTTCCTTTTGGGTTAATCTTGATAGGGATAATGTTGGTTATTTGTGGCCCAAAGAACAAGGCAACTCCAATCACTTATATCTTTAACAACAAAGGAAAAAGTCTAGTTACACCAAAATCAACAATAGTTATTTCTGGGTATATAGGTTTTGGTGATTTTGGTTTTCTCTTTTGGACTTCTGTTTTTTAAGAGACAGGGTCTCACTCTGTCACCATGACTGGAGTGCAGGGGCACAATCATAGCTCACCACAGCTTCAGACTCTTGGACTCAAATGATCCACCCACCTCAGCCTTCTGAGTAGCTGGGACTACAGGTATGCATCACCACTCCCAACCAGTTTTTAAATCTTATGTGGCGATGAGGGTCTTGCTATTTTGCCCAGGCTGGTCTTGAACTCTGGACCCCAAGTGATCCGCCCACCTTGATTTCCCAAAGTACTGGAATTACAGGCATGAGCCACCATGTCTGGCCAAGTTTTCTTTTTTGTTTTTTGTATGCTTTAAAATTTTTTCCCAGACTTCATTTATTTTACTTTTATTATGCAAGTATTACATATCTGATATAGTGAATTCTGTAAAGAAAAACAATAGAAGTTTTCCAGCAAGAATCCTAATACTCAAGAAGCATGATTTTTGACATTTTGGCTTCACACACATGAACTATAGCCTGAGGGCGACACTACCCTGTAGGCACCCTTGTGCCAACAAAGTTGTCCCAAAATGCTTGGAGACATTGAAGATGTGTTCTGTACCCCATGGGGAATAACTTGAGCCCTAATCGCATTTGAGGTTCACACACGCATGACGAGCGATGATGCACTATTGGTGGGCGGTGAGGGGAGAAGGTCCGTGGAGGCCCTTACATGAGTGGCAACTGG
This sequence comes from Cephalopachus bancanus, assembly GCA_027257055.1. NCBI lineage: Eukaryota > Metazoa > Chordata > Mammalia > Primates > Tarsiidae > Cephalopachus > Cephalopachus bancanus. Next base: position 1,308,315 of record JAPVLO010000098.1, on the reverse strand, counting down.
AATTCCAAGAAAAAAATCAGCCTGAGTGAGAAAGTGGGCCAGGCTCCACAGAGCCAAGGCCAGGGGCAGCAGCAAGATCAAGGTGCCCTGTGAGTCTGCTCTTGAACGCTCCAAACTCACCTCCCTCCTGGAAGGCACAGATCTGAAGGTACCCGGGAAACTTACTTCTATGTACCTTGTTTTCCTCACCTGCAAAATAGGGATGGGACAACAATGCTAACAGCCTCCTACAGTTGTCTTGAGGACCATGTGTATGGATGTTAAGCTCTCATCATAGCGCTAGGTCATGATAAATGCTCAATAAATGGTCACGACCAGGATGATGAAGGAGGAGACACACCTCATCCCAGAAGGCTGCAGAATAAAACCTGGTGGGGAGTTGGGGGTGGACCATCATCAGGAACGCTGCTATGAGACACATACATCCACTTCCCCCTAAAAAAGCTAAACTGAGGCCGGGCATGGTGGCTCAAGCCTCTAATCCCAGCATTTTGGGAGGCTGAGATGAGAGGACTGCCTGATCCCACAGGTTCCGGCTACTTGGAAGGCTGAGGCGGAAGGGTCGCCGGAACCCAGCAGGTCGAGGCTGCGGTGGCCGGGAGCGGCCACTGCACTCCAGTCTGGGCGACAGAGTGAGACTCCAACTCAAAAAAAGAAAAGTTAAACTGAAATAGGGAGACTATGAGCCCCAGAAGTCTGGGAATGACAAGGTGACAAGGAACTCTAAGTACTGACAAAAGAGTGAGAATTGCCCCATGATCCAGGGCCATCATCTCCACATGAGCAGACAGCACCAAGGGCCAGAGTGACAGATGCTTGGCAGAGGTGCAGGACGTGTCTAGAGACTGGTGGTCAGAGATGACCAGCAAACAGCCAGGACAAATGCCCATGGCAGGGAGTTGGGAGAGAGTGGACAATGGAACAGAGAGAGGATGAAAGCCGCAACTGAGAAGAGGGATCCCAGTTTAAAGGAGATGAGACAGACCCCTGCCGTCACCATCTCCATTCTCACCCTTGACTCCATGACACTTGGAGAGTTGCAATAACGGGAAAGGCTTTTGCCTTACCTTTTGGCAGTTGGTGGCAATTGTCCCAGCATACCGTGGGGACAAACAAGCAGCCTCACCTAGAGCCCACAGTGTGTGGAGTTTAGGAGACTTCTGTAGGAGGTTCCTGGAACCGCTGGTACCACCACGGAACAATCTTTCTTTCCGTGGGCACAAATAATAGATTATGACCATGGCTCTTGAGGTGCACCAAGGTCGCTGCGCCTGTTCCTGAGTGTCTGCTCCACAGAAGAGCTCTGCACTGAGGAAGGGCCAGTCACACCTCCTGACCATACCTCCAGGGCTGCCGTGGTCCTTATCTCTCACCTGCTTCAGAATCCTCAGGGGGAGCGTTTTAAATTTGCTGCCGCCAGAACTCCATCCCCACAGATTCTGGTTTAGAAACAGGATATAGGTATTTCGTAAAGGTTCCCAGGTCAGAACCACTCCTCCACATAATCTGTGCCTTCCAGATCCTCAAAGATCGACAGTGAAACAGCTACAGTTTGCTGGAAAACAGTGGGCTGGATGAGGCCCCGTGAATCCTTGCTCAAGGGGACCTAGACCCTGGGCACTGAGTACATGGACACTTGATCAGGCTGTCTCCACCGTTAAGCTTAAATGATCCCTTGAATTCATGTTTCATGAGTCAGACCTGCATTTGAATCCTTACTCAGCCACTTACTAACAGTGTGTCCTGTACACCTTGCCTAGTCTCTCTGAGTGTCAGTTTCCTCTTCTATGAAGTAGGAGTGATAGTGCCTACCCTGTGGCATCATGAATGAAATTAGGAATGCGTGTCACAGAATAAAGAGGCTTTAGCCTATTCACAGAATATATTTAGGTTTATGGTTAAGAAGTACATCTGGACCAGGCACAGTGGTTCATGCCTGTAATCCCAGTACTTTGGGAGGTAGAGATCAGAACATCGCTTGAGCCCAGGAGTTCAAGACCAGCCTGGGAAACATAGCTAGACCTCATCTCTACAAAAAACATTTAAAAAAAATTTTTTTTTTTTTGAGTTGGAGTCTCACTCTGTTGCCTAGACTGGAGTGCAGTGGCCGCTCCTGGCCACCGCAGCCTCGACCTGCTGGGCTCCGGCGATCCTTCCACCTCAGCCTTCCAAGTAGCCGGAATTACAGGCATGCGTTACCACGCTCGGCTGATTTTTTGATTTACTGTAGAGATGAGGTCTTGCTGCCCAGGCGAGTCTCGAACCCGTGGGCTCAGGCAATCCACTCACCTCAGCCTCCCAAAGGTGTGGGATTACAGGCTGAGCCACCGAGCCCGACTAATCTTTTTTTTTTTTTTTTTAGTTGAAGTCTCACTCTATTGCCCAGACTGGAGTGCAGTGGCCGCTCCTGGCCACCGCAGCCTCAACCTGCTGGGCTCCAGCGATCCTTCCGCCTCAACCTTCCGAGTAGCCGGAACTATAGGTGTGCGCTACCACGCCCGGCTAGTTTTTTTTTAATTTATTGTAGAAATGAGGTCTCGCCACATTGCTCAGGCGGGTCTCAAACCCGCAGGCTCAGGCAATTCACTCACCTCGGCCTCCCAAAGTGCTGGGATTATTGGCTGAGCCACCAAACCCGGCCTAAAAATTTTTTTACTGTATTATAGATATGTGGGGTACAGGTCAGGATTAGGTACATAAGTAATCTACATGCAGGTGAAGTTTGGGCCCTCAACAGACCCTCACTTCCTCTGGTTTAGGATCAGGTACCCTTTATGTGCCCTTCCCCCTGCCCTGGCAGTGTCTTGCTTCTGCTGATTCTTAACTACAAAAGAATTTTTTTTTTCCATTAGCCAGGTATGGTGGTGTGTGCCTATCATCCCAGGTCCTCAGGAGGCTGACACAGGAAGATAACTTGAGCCCAGGAATTGGAGGCTGCAGTGAGCCACGATCATGCTACTGCACTCCAGCCTGGGCAAAGAGTGAGACCTTGAACCACCCCCCCCAAAAAAAAAGTGAATCTGGTGGGAAATACAGAGCATGCCATGGACTATCCCTGTCAAAAACTTGAACCAGGCCAGGTGCAGTGGCTCAAGCCTATAATCCCAACACTTTGGGAGGCCGGGTGAGAGGATTGCCCGAGCCCAAGGGTTCGCCTCTCCAAGGGTTCGAGACTAGCCTAGACAACTTGGTGAGACCTCATCTCTACAATAAATGAAAAAATTAGTCAGGTGTGGTCGCATGCACCTGTTGCTCCAGCTACTTGGAAGGCCGAGGTGGAAGGATTGCCTGAGCCCAGCAGGATGACGCTGGGGTGGCCATGAGTGTGCCACTGCACTCCAGTCTGGGAGACAGAGTGAGCCTCTGAGTCAAAAAAAAAAAAAAAAAACTTGAACCAGAATCCAATCAAGACCCTATAGTTAACTTTTAGTTTACAGGAAACATGGGGAATGGAGAAACAAACTAAATTGCAATGAGCAGGCAACAAATGTATCTAAACTGGGGATCATTCTCTAGAGGCAAATAATAGTTTCTCTGACAAAGCAGTGGTGTGAAATAAAGAGGGGAAGGGACTATAACAGAATGAAAAGATTGGAGAAACAAAATGAGAACAAAATATGCAGTTGGACAGCATACTGAAAGAGAAATTCTAAAGTTAAACACGGAATTACCATATGATCCAGCAATTCCACTGCTAGATATCTACCCGAAGAATTGAAAGCAGGGACTCAAACAGATACTTGTACACCAATGTTCATAGCAGCATCATTCACAATAGCCAAGAAGTGGAAACAACCCAAATGTCCATCAACAGGTGGATGATAAACAAATGTGGTGTACGCAGTCAGCCCTCCAAATCATGCCCTTCGCATCTGGGGAGTCAGCCAATTATGAGTCAAAAATACTTAAGGAAAAGAAAACAATAGAAAATAACAATACAACAATTAAAAATAAGACAAATTAAAAAATTTGTCTGTTATTTTTGCAGTATGACAACTATTTATATAGCACTTGTATTAGGTATTATAAGTCATTTAGAGATGGCTTAAGGTATATGGGAGGATTGCATAGATGATATGTAAATACTACACCATTTTCTATCGGGGACTTGATCATCCTTGGATTTTTGGAATCTACAGGGGTTCTGAACCCAACCTCCCGTGGATTCCAAGAGACAACTGTACATATAATAGAAAATTATTTAGCTTAATAAGGAATGAATTCTGATACGTACTACTGTATAGGTGAGCTTTGAGAACATTCTGTTAAGTGAGATAAGCCCAACACAAAAGACGAACACTTTACGATTCTACTTATATAAGGTACCTTGGATATAGAATAAGCAAATTCATGGAGATAGAAAGTAGAACTGAGGTTATAGAAGTTAAAAGGGCCTTAGGAGGGTGGAATTGTTGTTTAATGGGTACAGCATTTCTGTTTGAGATGATTAAAATGAATAGTGGTGATGGTTGTACAACATTTTTAATGTACCTAATGCCACTGAATTATACACTTAAAAAGTCTAAAAGTTTTATGTATATACATATAATGACAAAAAATTCTTATTTTTATTCATCTATTGAAAAATATTAAAGAAGACCCATAAACACAGCCCACAGCAACATGTTAGAATCTCTTGGCCGGGCTCGGTGGCTCAGCCTGTAATCCCGCGCCTTTGGGAGGCTGAGGTGAGTGGATTGCCTGAGCCCGCGGGTTCGAGACCCGCCTGGGCAGCGAGACCTCATCTCTACAATAAATCAAAAAAATCAGCCGGGCATGGTAGCACATGCCTGTAATTCCGGCTACTTGGAAGGCTGAGGCGGAAGGATTGCCGGAGCCCAGCAGGCGAGGCTGCGGTGGCCGGAAGCGGCCACTGCACTCCAGTCTGGGCAACCGAGTGAGACTTCAACTCAAAAAAAAAAAAAAAAAAAAAGAATCTCTTTACTTCCATACCTGACTTCCCTCTCATCCATGTATGTCTCTGCATGCTTCTCCTCCACACCTTTCCAGCACTTCCAGCCCTAGAGCCCTGGCTCGCACACCCGCCTCTCTTAGGACTTTGCCTCACCCTCCAGCAAGAAAGAATGCTTCCTCTCTGGGGTGGGAAAGGAGAGTGACTGGCTCAGAGGACAAGGTGCCAAAGATAGAAAGGTTGTGGTCATGCCAACAATAATAACTTTTATGCCATCAATGTAGTGGACATATAAAGCACTTCACACCACCCTGATGATTCTCACACCCTTATTAGATTCAATTATAGTCCAGGTGGTGGTAACCCCAGCACTTTGGGAGGCTGACGTGGGAGGATCGCTTGAGCCGAGGAATTTAAAATCAACATAGGGCTGAGGAATTCAAAATCAGCCTAGGCAACATAGCGAGATCGCTCATCTTTACAAAACATTTAAAAATAAGCCGGGCATGGTGGTGCACACTTGTAGTCCCAGCTGCTTGGGAGGCTGGGGCTGGAGGATTGCTTAAGCCCAGGAGTTTGAGGCTGCAGTGAGTTGTGATGCACTACAGTCCGGGTGACAGAGTGAGACCCAACTCAAAAAAAAAAAATTCAATTTATAGTGATGGTATTGAGTGCCAACTATATGCCACGCATGTTACATAAATGTTCTATAGTCCTTATAGAATCATGCAGGTAAACTGCTATTATCACCATTTTGTGGGAAACTGAGTTTCAAATTATTGTCAATGATTTACTCAAGGTCACACAACAAGTTTCAGTTCTTAGATTCATATTACTCTACTAAACTGATGCCAGTTCTCGATTCACCTATTTCTGGAAGGTTCTCACAAGTAAGTCAACTGAGATGATGGCGGTTAAGTGACCAAAAGGGTCACAAACAATAGAGGGTTTTCCTATTCTTCCGGGGATTCCCCACTCCCAACTGCCTCCCTTTTTTCCACAAAATGCCAGTCTACTGAGCCCAAATCTATACAGCTGAGTCTTCTTGGCAACCAAAATGAATTGGCACGTTGCACACTATTAGGGTAACCACAGTCATGCGAGAGAGCATCTTTTGAAGCAACTTTTGACTGATCTCACATCTCAGACTCCCTCCGGCTGCTGTCACCTTGTGGAAAATAAGCAGGGAACTAGAGCTCCCTGATAGCTCACCACTGCTCCCGACTGTGGCTCATTTGGGGTATCCAAACTCATTTCTCCCTCAACTAAGGCATGGTCGCCAAGTATCTGCTCTGTTATCAACTACCTGGACAGATGTAAGGACCAAGATGGGACTCAGGCTGTGGAGTTTCTGTGTCACTCCAGTCTCTGGGACTGGCTACATCCAGATGTGCAAAAACAGCAGCCTCCTGGCACTGTTTCTCTTGACTCTTACATGTGTGATAATAGCAAACAAAGAAAAAAGATAGACAACTGTAAACACAGGGCAAGTTCAACAGAACACACAGAAAGAAGAAAACTTCGTATTCTCCACAAAGAATGTTTCCTAGTTTGGTTTGTTTTGTTGTTTGATTTTTTTTACCAAATGATTTACCTCAAACAATCATTTTTACAATAAAAAAAACACGGCTCACTAAAACTACCACTTAAAATTTTGAAATAAATCATGGTATAATAATGTTCAGGGGGAAAAAAGACTAATGAAAAAATATCAAAGGTAAGTGAGGGTCATTCTGAGTTGGAGTTTTAATTTCACAAAGTAATTAACTTTATATATATTTTTTCATTTTATACTACTCTGCTTCCCAAAAGAATTGTTGCCATTTATAATCAGACAAAAATTCCACACTATTTTTTTCATCCCTGTCAGAAAGTCCCTTCACTCACCTATTTCTGGAGGAGGGTGAGAAAAAAAAAAGCTGCTTCTGTCTTCCCTGGTGCCATTTCCAGTGGTACCTCGGTTGGAATCTATGAGAAAAAAGTTCCTTCATCATGATGTCAGCCTTGCTTTAAAAAGAAAAGTCCCAAAAACTCATGAAAAACACAGTTGATGTGAATCATATGTCTGAGTGGCAGAGTTCCCATTAAGCTGGGCAAGCACACAGATGTGCAGGACAGAAATTCCTCCCCACACAGCGACTATTTCTCTGTGGAGCCATGGAAGGTAAATAGCCCAGTCCCTGTAAATGTGCCTGCCTGGAAGGTTGGCTAACAAGTCCCCATGTCCCTACCTCCTCACCCTTCTGTTATCCATCCCTTTCTTTGACCCCCCCTTGTCAAAAATCAACAGGATCTGACAAGTATCATTAACATTCATTGACTTATAGATTATACTTCAGTAGATGACCTAATATCTTAACCAGTCATTAGCATTTTAAAACTCCCACCTTCCAGCTTCAGAAGGGAAAATCTCTACCAAAGGAATTTCAGGTATCAGCCAGCAGGTGCAGTCATGTTTTTGCCAAGGGAGAGGGGGGGTGGGGGTCCTGAAAGTAAATCTGATTTAGACTTCCCTGGACCTAGAAGGATGGATGTCAGAAGGAAGGGGGCTAGGCCTCTCCCCAAGTGGGCCTCTCCTCCCCTGGGAGGACACTGGGGCTGGTCTGATTCCAGTTGCTGGAGCTGCTGGGGGAGCACGGGGCACCTTTTGTCCTCCAACATAGGAGTCTGCCCTTCCAGGATGAGTCTACCAGGTAATTCCTCTCACCATCTTTCCTCTGTTCGCTTCTTTCACATTAACCTCTGTCCTTAGAACTTCCAGGAGCGTATTGTGTTTTCTGGCTCGGTGCTTCTTTGGGTGGCATTCAGTGAGATGTCCGAACTTCAGCCTGCCTCATCTGCCAACCTGGAAACCTTTTAATGCTTCATGTGGCATTTTGGTCTCTAATGTTTCCAACCACAAAATATGCGCTTAAGTTGCAACTCTTCCTTAGTAGAAATTTTAGGATAGGGTCCCTACCTAATCCTGAATAGATCCTCCTCCCTTCTTCCTCCTTTTCCAGACTCGCAAATGCCTGGGTGGGTTGTATCTTGTAAGCAAACACACGCAAGCAAAACTGACACATTAATGTACGAAGTCTGACAATTAAGTTTGTGAATTCATCCTAGAAAAAGTGCTCCATACCTCATTGCTGAGTGCCATAATGGTCACCTTTGAAATATTCCCCTTGGGAAGCTATGCACTGATACCAGTGCCTAGTCCTCCCATCAAAGCAATTTTGGAACTCTTTCTGGAATGGCCATCAGAGCTGTTGTTGTATTATCCTTGATGTCCTGAATGTCATCAGAATGTCTTCCTTTCAATATTTCCTTTATCTTTGGGTAAAGAAAAAAGTCACTGGGGAGTAGGAGAGTAGAGAGGGTGTTCCAATATAGTTATTTGTTTACTGAATATAAGCTCCCTCACAGGGGCCTTGCACTCACCCTGCACTTTGGGAGGCTGAGGTGAGAGGATTGTCTGAGCCTACAGGTTCGAGACCAGCCTGGGCAACTTGGCAAGATCTCATCTCTACAATAAATCAAAATATTAGCTGGACGTGGTGGCATATGCCTGTAGTTCCAGCTACTTGGAAGGCTGAGGCAGAAGGATTGCCTGAGCCCAGTAGGTGGAGGCTGCAGTGGCCATGAGTGTGCCACTGCACTCAAGCCTAGGTGACAGAGTGAGACTCCAATTCAAAAACAAAAAAACTCCCTCACAGACAGTGCTGTTTGAGCTGGTGCATTGTTGTGATGCAAAAGTTTCTTGGGGACCATTTTTGCGCACACTTTTCTCATGCCAAGATTTTCCTATTTCTCTATCAATGTTTATTTGGTCTGCTATGCTTCTCACAGTCAGTTGACGATTTTGACGTACAATTCGGCAAATTTGTGCAATGTGTTTATCAGTTCTGCTCGTAATGGCTGTCCTGACCACTCTTCATTGTGACACTTTTGCCCTCCTCCGAAAAATATTTAATCCATTTGTACACTGCCGTTGTCTTCATAACATTAGCCCCATAAACTTGGACTAACATGTTCCTGATTTCACTTCCACTGTTGCCAAGTTTAACAAGAAATTTAATGTTTGTTCATTGCTCTAATTCAAACTCTGACATTCTCACAACGATAGCTCTGGTGGCCATTTTAGAAAAAGAGTTCCAAACTGCTTTGATGGGTGGACTAGCTGCTGGCATTAGTGCATAGCTTCCCAAGGGGAGTACTTTGAAGGTGACCATAATGAGGTGTGTAGCGCTTTTTCTAGGGTGAGTTCGTTAACTTAATTGTCAGACCTTGTATGTGACCTAATTGTACCAAGTGGCAGCTATTTCTTTATTTATATTTTCTTTCTTTTTTTTTTTTTTTTGAGTTGGAGTCCCACTCTGTCACCCAGGCTGGCATGTAGTGGCATGCTCATGGCCACCCCAGCATTGACATGCTGGGCTCAGGAGATCCTTCTGCCTCAGCCTTCCAAGTAGCCAGAACTACAGGCATGCACTACCATACCCAGCTAATTTTTTTGATTTATGTAGAGATGAGGTTTTTCTCAAATGTGGGCTCAGGCAATCCCCTCATCTCAGCCTCCTGAGGTGCTGGGATTACCGACTTGAGCTATCGCACCCAGCCAGCTATTTTTTTAATTCTTACTCTAGTTATATTTCATCTTTATGTAATATCTATATAATTTAAGTGTTGGATGAAACACGATGTCCTTTGAGATTTAAACACAATTGAATCAAGACTTCATTTTTGTAGAGATCCAGGTCTCACCCCAATATCCAAAGAGGCTCATTTTTCTCATGGCCCTCTCTTACTCTTGAGTTTTGATACCTGCCAGCCTATTGATTTCACATGATTCTCACAATTATGGCAGGTCTAGTTCCTTCATTTCTCCTGACAAGTAACATAGCCACATCCGTAATTAAAAAAAAAAAAAGCTATTAGGCTGTGCACAGTGGCACATATCTGTAATCCTAGGACTTTAGGAGTCCAAAGCAGGAGGATTGCTTGAGTCCAGGAGCTCAAGACCAGCCTGGGCAACACAGCAAGACTTTGTCTCTATAAAATAAAATAAAAAATAGCCAGGGATGGTGGCACGCATCTGTAGTCCCAGCTACTTGGGAGGCTGAGGTGGAAGGATCCCCTGAATCCAGATCAAGTCTGTGGTGAGCCATGATTGAGCCACTGCACTCTAGCCTGGGAGGCAGAATGAGACACCAATTCAAAAATAAAATAAAAATAAAATAATTATATATCCCCATGGCTTCATTCTGCTGTCACCTCACTGGGGCATTCTCCAATCATCCTTTTAAAAATTGCACCCATAAATTACTAAAATTTTTTAAAAAGAATAGATAAGTAAACAAATAAAATTGCACCCAGATCCTCTTCCGCTGGAACTGCCAGTTCCCCTTATTCTGCTCTGTTTTTTCCACAGCACCATCTTCTGGCACACTATATAACTGACTTATTTGTTATGTTTATTGACTATTTTCCCCCACTGGAAGATGAACTCCACACAGGCAGGACTTTTTATTAGTTTAATTCACTGCTGAATCTCCAGCACCTAGGATAGTGCTGGCACAGAAAATATGCTCAATAATTATTAATCGAGTGAAAAAACTTACATGAAGTCTTGGTAGTATGGCAGATTTTGCTAAAAATGTGCAGTGATGAACTGTCTACATGCTTGCTACTCATGGTGTGTTCCTGGACCAGCAGCATCACTATTACCTGGGAACTTGCCAGCAATGCAGTGTCTCAGGCCTTACCCTAGACCTTCCGAATTGGCATCTATATTTAAATAAGACTCCCAGATGATTCATAGCACATTAACATTTGGAAAGCACTCGTCTATATTGCAACAATGTAAACAACTTAAACATGAATTTTAGACATCCCTGTTCTTAAAAGACTTTTCTTGGCCTGGTGCGGTGGCTCAGCCTGTAATCCCAGCACTTTGGGAGACTGAGGTGAGAGGATTGCCTGAGCCTGGGGGATCGAGACCAGCCTGGGCAACTTGGTGAGACCTCGTCTCTACAACAAATCACAAAAACTAGCCAGGTGTGGTGACGTGCATCTGTAGTTCCAGGTGCTTGGAAGGCTGAGGCAGAAAGATCACCTGAGCCCAGCAGGTTGAGGCTGCGGTGGTCATGAGTGTGCCACTGCACTCCAGCCTGGGTGATGGAGTGAGACTCCAACTCAAAAAAAAAACACAGACTTTTCTTATGTGCAAGAAACTGATAACAGTGGTTCTGTCTGGGGGCCAGGTTCAGTGGCTCATGCCTGTAATCCTTGCATTTTGGGAGACTGAGATGGGAGGAACACTTGAGGCCAGGAGTTCAAGATGAACCTGTGCAACATAGCAAAACTCCATCTCCACAAAAAAGTAGAAAAATTAGCTGTGTGTGGTGGTGCATGTGCCTGTAGTCCCAGCTACTAGAAAGACTGAGGCAGAAGGATCACTGATGCCCAGGACTTCAAGACTGCAGTGAAGGCCAGGCATGGTGGCTCATGACTGTAATCCCAGCACTTTAGGAGACTGGTGTGGGAGGACTGCCTGAGCCCAGGAGTTTGAGACCAGCCTGGGCAACATGGCGAGACCTCATCTCTACAGTAAATTTAAAAATTAGCTAGGTGGTGGTGGCGCACACCTGTAGTTCTAACTACTTGGAAGGCTGAGGCAAAAGAATCATCTGAGCTCAGCAGGTCGAAGCTGCAGTAGCCATGATTGTGCCACTGTACTCCAGCCTGGGCAACAGAGCAAGACCTTGTCTCAATAACAAACGAAAAAAATAAATAAAATTGAAAACACGGCCAGGCTCGGTGGCTCAGCCTGTAATCCCAGCACTTTGGGAGGCCGAGGTGAGTGGATTACCTGAGCCCGCGGTAGGAGACCTGCCTGGGCAACTTGACAAGACCTCATCTCTACAATAAATCAAAAAATCATCCGGGTATGGTAGTGCGCACCTGTAGTTCCAGCTACTTGGAAGGCTGAGGCGGAAGGATCACCGGAGCCCAGCAGGTCCTTCTCCAAAAGAGAAGGAAAAACCCCAGGGCCTCACAGGGAGGCCATGGCTCAGCCAATAGGCCAGCATGGCCAAGGCAGGTGGACAAGAAAAACCTGTGAATGACTCCTCCCGAGAACTGCAGGAGCTCTGGTCAATCTCTGCTGCCCACATGAGGACAGGACAACCTCCAGGCCTGCCCAACACCCAACAGCTGAGGAGTGAGGACCCCGTGGTGGACTCTAGGCGATTTGCTGAAAATCAAATAAAGGAAGGCCAATTTTCTAGCTTCCTTGAGCAATTGAAGATGTTTTTCAAACTTTTCATTTTTGTGCCTCCTGGCTATTTTCAATGCCAAAGGACAGATTTCCCTTAAGTGCACTCTACTGCTTTCACTGTTTAAGCAGCTGTAAGTGTTCTCCAGTTCCAGAGGCTTCCACACGAATACCCAAACTGGGATGTCACAGCCACTTCACTGGTGGGGACCAAGGGGATGCAGGGGCAGGACCCAGAATGGGGGCAGGGCTGGGGCCAGGACTGGTCCAAGCAACTAAATGTTTTAACTAATTAAAATTTAGAAAAGTACTCAGCCATTTTCTTAAAAATTTGAGTCAGAGTTTCACTCTGTCGCCCAGGCTAGAGTGCAGCGGCACGCTCACGGCCACCCCAGTGTCTACCTGCTGGGCTCCGGCGATCCTTCCGCCTCAGCCTTCCAACTAGCTGGAACTACAGGCACGCGCTACCATGCCCAGCTAATTTTTGATTTATCGTAGAGACGAGGTCTCGCCAGGTTGCCCAGACTGGTCTCGAACCCGTGGGCTCAGGCAATCCACTCACCTCAGCCTCCCAAAGTGCTGGGATTACAGGCTGAGCCACCGTTTTTAAGAGCCATTGTTTTTAAGAGCAGTTATCCAGGAGGTGGAGTAACAGGTGGATTTCTCTTTCTCGCATGTTTGTGTATTACCATAACTGTTTACAATGAGCAAAAATAATTCTGGCAGCTTCCTTTGTGCAGGAAAACATGCATCAAAGCCAGTGTCATAAGGGCGGCCCATTCTCAGAGCCGTCCAGTCATTCCACAGGTCCTAATAAGTCCTTGCATCTGTCACCTTTAACAATGTATTTCCAGCATCCCATAATACTCTCTATGTATGCACTCCATACATGTGCTTTTTCCTCTCACATATCATCTCTGACCTCCTAAAATCTGACAAACTAAACTGTCTCTTCCAATATACTCAGTGAAATCCTTCCTTGTCCCAATTTTCTCACATTATGAGACCTCTCCTCCCTGTCACGCTTGTTGTGTCAGAAGTGTCACATTTTTATTTTTTCCACTTCCCGTTACTTTATAAAAGACTAAGGCATGAAATCCCATAAAACGGTTGTTCTGAACTTTTTTGAAAGCAACCAGCTCTTCTCTGGCACTCAGGCTTTCTTGGCAGTTGGGTAGCTGTCCTTGGGGGAGGACCCAAGAGCCTCCACTCCCAACAGGTCCCTGGAGCTCCCTCTCTCCCTCTGCCCCATGGTGCTTCACACACCCATGGCCAGGGTTTGAAAACAACTGTTCTTAAGTCACTGCCAGACATTGCTCTGGTGACTTGGTCGAAAGTGAGCTGACGGCTGCCAGCAGGGCCACCATGCCAAAGCTTGGAACTGGTGGCTTTTCATTGCCTGACACAGCACAATCTGGATTTGGCATATAAAAAATGAGCAAAGAGTGTCACCAGGGAATGTGTAAAAGGTGGTTTCCATAAGAACACAGCAAGGTAGAGGACTGCACAGGAGGGTTTTCTCTTGGAAAGCAAGGTGTATCAGAATTGCTCCATTTCTCCAGCCACGCAGAGCCTCTTTGTGTTACCATCTGTCTCTTTCTGGAGAGCTCAGAGGTCTAGTCAGACCTTCTGCAACATAGAAGGTCTGACTGATCCCAGGATTAGAGATCAAATTTTAAATCCTTCCAGGAAAGTTTTAAGACACTGAAATACTCTACCCAGGAAAATGGGCCTCTAACTTGGGTTTTATTGTTGTTATGCAGGGTTTTCTGTTTTTGTTTTGTTTTGTTAGAAAGGAAAAGGGCTTTCCGATGGGTGTGCAGTTGCCTGAAGGGGAATGGATGGGGTGCCCTCTTGAGGTCTCAGAACGTCAGGGCTTCTGAGAAGTCTGACATGATGTGCCTCACATGCTGCACAGGGCTGAACTTTCTGGGTCCCCATGCCACCTCCTTGGGCAGGGCCTGGGGACTGGCCAGCGGGAGTTGGAATGCAGGTTAGGATAGGAAAGGTGTTTCAAGTATTTCTGTCTAAAGAGGGTATGCTCTGTGTGGATCTGCTGGCTACTCATTCGTCTGCTCCACTGACATCTGCTGAAGCCTGCTCTGAATCCCTCAGGACGTGGGACCAGCCCTTGCCTCGCAGAGCCCACCGAGCCACCCTGTGAGTGACTTCACCAACTCCCTGCTCATTGCCTCTACCCTGCCCCAGTCTTGTGAACATCAGGAACAAACTCAGGTTAAATCTAAGGACCAGAATTCCCCTTCCCCACCCTTCTTCCCATCAAACTCCCTCAACAAGGAGGATGACACTGTTGGTGCATCCATTTCTGGGACAAATTCTCCATCCTACCACACAGGGTGCTGTGTTTCATTCTCTACATGTGACCCCATGCTGAATTCTGCTGCTTTCTCATCCCTATCTGGCCCTCATGGTCCTCCTACTGATGGCCAGACCTCTGGCCTGGGTCCTTCCTTGCAACCTGCATCCTCAGCCCAACCCCTTGCCCCCCAAACGTTCAGCAGAATGTCCACTGCCCACTGCCACTCCCTTCCCTTCACACCAAACCAGCACCAGAGATCCCACCTGGACTAGAGTGTCTTTTCCAACTAACATACGCCAGGCACTGAGCTGTTTAATGCATGTGTTCCTATGGAATCCTGTGAGGGAGATACTGTTTCACAGAAAGGGATTCATGGAAGTCAAATAACCCAGCTAGTTAACAGCAGAACTGGAACTCGAGACTTTCATTCATGGGATAAGACAGTAACTTTTTTTTTTTTTTGAGTTGGAGTCTCACTCTGTTGCCCAGGCTGGGGTACAGTGGCATGCTCACGGCCACCCCAGCATCGACCTGCTGGACTCAGGTGATCCTTCCATCTCAGCCTTCCAAGTAGCCAGAACTACAGGTGCATGCTACCACACCTGGCTAATTTTTTATTTTATTGTAGAGACAAGGTCTCCCCAAATTGCCCAGGCTGGTCTTGAACCCACAGACTCAGGCAATCCACTTGCCTCGGCCTCCCAAAGTGCTGGGATTACAGGCTGAGCCACCATGCCCGGCCATGCAATAACTTCTTTTTTGTTTTGCGGGGGGAGGGTTAGAGTTTCACTTTGTCACCCAGGCTGGAGTGCAGTGGCATGCTCACAGCCACCACAGCCTCCATCTGCTGGACTCAGGTGATCCTGCCACTTCAGTCTTCCAAGTAGGTAGAACTACAGGCATGGGCCAAGCATGCCCAGCTAATTTTTAAAATTTATTGTAGAGATAAGGTCTCGCCAAGTTGCCCAAGCTGGTCTTGAAACCTTGGTCTTAGGTAATCCTCTTGCCTCTGCCTCCCAAAGTGCTGGGATTACAGGTGTGAGCCTCCACACCTAGTGGCAATAACTTATTAACCACGCCCAGCATGCCTAATGCTAACTAAAAGACTGTGATTTTTTTCCATCCCCTGCCTTACCAAATCACAAAATCCCAGGTTCATTTTACCCCACATGGTTTATACGAAAGATTGATCTGCAGGTACATACATTTGTTAGATTTCTATTCTGATACACTTATTTCCTACAGCCTGTGGGTCCTGTGGGAATGCCCTGTTCCTGATGGCAGAATTGGGGTGGGGAAGAAAGGGGTAGCAAGGCAGGAGGGTCTTGTCTTATTCTATACATCACTTGGTCTCAAGGTAAGCACAGCCAAGGGCTGGTCCAGAGCTGATTCCAATTCACTCTGATCTGGATTTCCCAGAACTGGTCCAGAACATCATTCCTTTCCAGGAAAGAAGAACAACAGGGAAGTGTTTACCTCACTTTAAACAAAGCAGGCAAGGGCTGGTGACATTTCATTCCTCTCTGTGGAGCAACTTCAAACATGGAGTCAGCAAACATGCCAGCCACTGGGTAACTAAACCTGAGTCTAAGTCCTGCGTCTGCCTGCCTGAGTTCTTGAAGCTCTAGTCCATCTCAAGGACAGTCCCCAGCCCCTCTGTGGAAGCCAGGTGTACCAGCCAATGGCTGCACAGCCTCTTCCTCTCCGGATCTCCCCCAGCGCCCCAAGGCTCAGGGCTCCTCTCCCTCACCCTCTACTCTGACCCTTCTCCACCAGGGCCTCACTTAGGTTCCTGGCCACAAAGAGCCAACCTCGAGCCCAAAGACTGAAAAAAAAAGTTTTAATAAATACAAAAACCTCCAATAATGACTCTGCTCAGCTCAGGGGCAGCAGGAGTGGAGTGAGGGGACCCTTGGTGCTGAGTGAGGATAAATTAAAAATCCCGACAAGCCAGTGACATTATGTACAGAAGGAAAGGGGCTGGGCTTCCAGGGCAGAGGCCAAGGGGGGCAGGGCAGGAGCCTGGGTCTGGCCCGGCCGCCTCTCCCCTGGTGGAGCTCTCCCCTGGTGGAGCTGTGGTTTCCAGAGGTAGCGGGGGAGGGAGAAGAGGCAAAACAGAGGAGCAAAGGCCCTGAGCTTCCCACAGGAGAATGCGGGGGCCTCGGTGCCACCCCTTCCCCAGTCAGGCCCGGTCCTCTTGGTCATGCGGCCCTCCAGCTGCTCCCTAGGGGCCTTCAGCCTTCTCCAGCTCTGGAGCATTCCTGGTTTCTGGGGCTGCTGGAGACAGAAGGGAGGGAATGTAGGTAGAGAGGAAATAGAGAGAACAGAAAAGGGCTTGGAGGACAGAGCCAGCATCTCTCTCTGGTCCCAGAAAGGATAGAATTTTTTTTTTTATAGCTGGGGTCTCACTCTGTTGTCCAGGCTGGAGTGCAGTGGCATGATCATGGTTCACCACAGCCTCAACCTCCTAGGATCAGGCAATCCTTCTGCCTCAGCCTCCCAAGCAGCTGGGACTACAGGTGTGCACCACCACGCCTGGCTAAATTTTTTTATCATTTGTAGAGACGAGGTCTGACTACGTTGCCGAGGCTGGTCTCAAACTCCTGGGCTCAAGTGATCCTCCTGTCTTGGCCTCCCAGAGTGCTGGGATTACAGGTATGAGCCACTGTGCCCAGCCTGAAAGTTCAGAATTTTCTAAGCAAGTCATTGCACACCAGCTGGTGGCCTTTGTCTACCTGCTTAATTCATCTGAGCTTCAGAAATCTCATTTGTAAAGAGAAAGTCATAAACAACAACCCCACCAGGTGGCTGTGAGGGTGGATGATAATGGGACTTGTGAGGCAGGCCTCACCACTACTAGCATGTGCTAGGTGCTCCCTTCCCAGCCCAGGCATCCCACAGTCAGCCCCCAGCCTGAGTGGTTGCCGCTGGACCCCCTCACTTACGCCGCCGCCGGGCTGTGCAGTGGGAACAACATCGACTCTCCTTCCCCGAGCCACAGGACAGTGACAGTGAACAGTCATCCCGCTCGCAGTGAGGCACCCCTGCCTGGTGCAGGGCAGAGCAAATACTGTGGGTCCCCTTGAGGCTCTGAGGCACAGTGGCTTTCAGCCTCCTCAGGGAAGCCCACCCGGAGTCTGTCCTCCCTGAGAAAGTCTCCCTACTCCAGGCCAGGCCCCCACTGCCCACCTCACACAAGTTCCTGCACTTCACTCACCCCACATCTGCAAGTGATACAGCTCATCTCTCCAAAGGGAGGCACTGATGGGTGCCAGCTCTGGCTCTCTGGGAACCACTGCCCCGCAAAACGGCAGCCCCGGGGCCCATCAGCCTGCATGGGGTCCCCCAGCTGTGGATGGGCCCCTGATCCCACTGCTGGGAAAGAAGAAGGAAGGGGTCAGCCCAGAAGGAGCAACTAGGTTTTACGGGGATTCTCTAGTACCTAGCTGTCTCTGGCACTTAGTAGGTGATAGATTTGGATGGATGGATGGATGGATGGATGGTGCAGGAACTGGAACCCATCACACCCCACTAGGACGTCACATTCTTTCACTGTGTTAGAGCCCTGACTTCAGTCTGGGCACAGAGCAGTGCTCAGTAAGTGCTCAATTAGCTGAAAAGTCCCTTTCCCTCACCCAGGACAAGACCTGTCCCAACCCCAATGGTGAGAGTTCAGTGCCCGCCCACCCCTCTCACCTGGGCACTGTTTGCAGCAGTCGGTGGGGCTGGCACGGACAGGCTGGGCACAGGCCAGCCGGGGACACTGAACCTTCTCACAGTGCACCTCGCCAGTGCCCCCCTGTAGGGACCCATTGAGTGAGGTGTGTCAGGAAGGCAGGGGGCCCATTCGCTTCCTGCTTCCTCCCACTGTTTCCATCCCTCAAACGCAGTATCTCTATGACCTTCTCACAGAGGTCTGGGCTTGCTTCACACATCCGAACTCTAGTCCTCATGGAAACCCTGCAAGCTAGTGGCTGCCATAGCTGCTTATAAGAGAGGCACAGAAAGTGCCGGGGTCACATGGAGTGCCAGGGTCACATAGAGTCATCAGCTGGCACAGCCAGAATTCAAACCCACGTCAGCCCTGGCCTCCTTTTACAGGAAGCCAACTGTCAATGCCCAAGGGACTTTTCTCCTATGGCTTTGACTCTTGAGCCCTTCTCACCAAGAATGGAGTTCCTCTCTGGCAGCCCCCCCAATCTCTGCAGACCCGGCTGGGTTATGACACTAGAGAAGATTGGATGGCCATACCTTGCATGTGCAGACAGCACACTTAATTAAGCCAAAAGGGGGCACGACAGGGTGCCACCGGGTACCCGCTGCCCGCCAGCTCCGGTCACCATCAAAATAGCAGCCTGGTGGGGAACAGTGTCCGGTAGCCTTTAGTCCTGAGCTCATCAGCTGGGTCCACAGCCAAGGCCTGAGTCTCAGACCAGTGCCACACTAGCCTAACCCAAGGGCCTGTTTGTGGGCTGGTGGCACTAATGAGGCCTATCCGGTGTCACTTGGAGCCTGTGTCCCTCAGCCCCCACTCCCGGTCCAACGCAAGGGCTCCTCTGGGTCCTCCCACCCCTGCACGCACCCTTCCAGCTCACCCTCTCCCAGGTCCCGGCTTCTCGGCACCCCTGGCAGGTCTCTGGCATCTTGCTTCTCTGTGGAGCCAAAGAAATGGTGACAGCAGAGGGTGACCCCCTCTTTCCGTTTCCAGAGAGCCTATCCCCCACCCTATCGGCCCCCTTCCCTCCGCTCCCCTCCCCTGCAGGGAACTCACCCAGGCACGCGGGGCAGCACTGGTCCGGAGCTTGAACCGGGTGCGGGCAGCTGGGCGGTGGGCACACCACCGGATCACAAATTACCGTACGTCTCTGCAGAGGCAGGCGGGAGCGTTGTCGGGTGTCCGGGCCCCTGGCCGCAGACCCCGGGACTCAGCGCATCCTTCTCCGGCCTCCTACCTGGCAGGTGCAGAGCGAGCAGAGCGGGTCGTAGTTGGGAGCCCAGCGAGCCCCGTGGGGGCGCTGCTGTCCCTCGAAGAAGCACGTGTTGGGGTCTCGGGGCCGCCCAAGGCCACCGTGTTTGCCGGGCGCTGGGGGCTGGGGGCCGGGCACCGCGGGCAGCGAGGGCAATGCGGCAGCCGCCGCATCCGGAGCCCCCGGAGCTCGTGCTTCTTTGGTCCCGGCGGCCGCCAGGCGCAGGCCGCCCACCTCGCATTGGTTGGCGATGTGCACCTGGGGGCGAGGCTGGTTGCGAGGCGCCGGGGCTCCCCCTCGCGTCTCCGACAGCCGCCGCCGGCCAACCTGAGCCGCCTCCGCCCCTGAGCCCCAGCAATCATCTCAGCCGCCTGAGACAGGACGGCGGGCTGCCAGCCGCCTTGAGTACCTCGTCCGGCTTCATCCTCTCCGCCCGCCAAGGAGTTGGATACTATAACCCCAGGGCTCAGGAAGAGCGAGTGACTAGTGCGCTGGCACACAGTGCCACGCCAATCTGCACCATGTCTGTTGCCCACACTGCCCCCATCTACCTGCCCTCGAAGCTCCCCTCTGGGGCTGCCCTTGGTGGTGATCAGCAGGGAGGCCGTGCCCTGTGCCAGGTGCTGCAGCAGCTCGGGCTCAAGGTCCTTCACCACACCCTGGGCCTGCGAGAAGAACAAATGATGGGTGGCAATAAGATACATTAGGGTGGAGCCTATTGCCGCCAATTCCCAGATGAAGAAACTGAGACCCAGGGCGGGTAACTAAGATCTCTGGGGTAGCAAAGCCCATCACCAATGGTGTGGAACTTGGCAGTTGGGCCTTTCTGACTCCGAGGCCATGACAAGGTATCCCACTTCAGGGGGCTTGGCCCATCCCACCTGTTCCTCTAGAGGTCCTGGACATTACATACTACCCAAGGGATTCCACCAGAAGACATAGAAAGGAGAATGAATAATAAAAAGTCAGTTAAATTCATGCCAGGTCTGTCTGACTCTGGAGCCCATGCCAGCTCTGCGGTACCAGGCTGCCTGCTCTCTGCTTCCCCACCACAACCCCCTTCAAGCTAAAAAAGCAGTATGATCCAAGCTGCCTCCTATCATCACAACCTCACCTCTGGGCCGTAGAATCCCTTCAGTAGTCGCCGGGGCCCTGGCATCCCAGGAGGCCCCAGGAGGTGGGCAGTGACAGTGCCTTGTTCTGAGCCACCAAGCCCAGCAAGCAGCACTTCATAATGCAGGTGACAATGGGTATCCAGGGAGAGCCAGGCATGTCCCGCTGCCTGGCTCTTCACGGGGGGCAGCACCAGGGCTCCTGCCAGGGGCACGGGCAGCGCTGGGTCCAGACAGAGGAGAGGCGACAGATGAGAAGGTGGCCTAGGGCAGCCCCTCAATCCCAGCATCCCCCATCTCCCTAACACAGAGCTCCATGTCCACAGATCCAGGGCCAGGGGAGCAGCAAGTATTGCCTGCACCATGGCAACAGGGAGAGGCAGCAGCAGGGCCACCCTCTCCATCCCCACCTTCGCCAAATGCCACCGGAGCTCAGGCACAGAGAAAGATACACCAGGCTCTGGTTCTCTGGCACCATCCCTCACATGCTTGAGTCACAGGTTTGGCGTCTCTAGGAACCAAAGGGCAGGAAGACCACTGGGGCACTCACTATCATGGCGGGCGCTGTGCCCACTGTAGGGCAGGGCAGCCACATGCCCCCGTAGCTCTCCATCCGGGAAGTCCTTAGTGCCCACATTCAGGAAGAGCTCGTTCTGCAGCAGCATATGAACTCCTCGGGCACCCAGCCCAGGGCAGACACCCATGCCCTGGGAGGCAGGGAAGGATAGGCCTGCCTCAGCTTTCACACAAGCCCATGGTTCTGAAATCTTTGCCCATTCTGTGCCCTCTCTACACCCAGACACACTTCAGCATGCCAGGAACACTGGTTAAAAACTCCGTGGGCCCAGTTTGAAGTCCCTCCTCTATCACTTCCTACCTATATAACAGTCTTGAAGAGTTACTTAAGCTCTCTGAGCCTTCACTTCCTTGTCTATAAAATGGGTACTGTGAAGGCCAAAAAACATGAAGTGAGGTCACCAATGCAGTAACTGGCACAGAGAAAGACTCAATAACTAGCAACCAGTGCTATCACATGTTTTACTCTATGGTCTACCACTATTCTCCCAGTTCAACTCCTCCCTTTTGACCCCAGGGGCAGAGGTGTCTCAGGTTAGCTGTTGGAGATGTGAAGAGGAGCCCCAGCACCTCTCAACCAGTCTCACCTCCCAGGTGCACATCACCAACCAATGCGAGGTGGGTGGCCATTTGACTGTGAGCTTGCTGAGGACAGGGGCCACATCTGATTTTCTTTTTTTTTTGAGTTGGAGTCTCACTTCATCGCCCAGGCTGGCTCACGGCCACCCCAGCATCAACCTGCTGGGCTCCGGCTATTCTTCCGCCTAGGCCCTCCAAGTAGCTGGAACTACAGGCGCACACTACCATGCCTGGCTAATTTTTATTTTTATTTATTGTAGAGACGAGGTCTCGCCAAGTTGCCTGGGCTGGTCTCAAACCTGCTGGCTCAGGCAATCCATTCACCTTGGCCTCCCAAAGTGCTGGGATTACAGACTGAGCCAATGAGCCCAGCCCACATCTGATTTTCTTTGTACTGAAGTCCCTACTCTGGTGTTCACTAAAAATGTGTCAAATGAATAAATGAATTAATGACAGAGACCATGAGTGAGTAAATGATACTAAACATCCGTGCACGTCCAACCCAGTTTCCCACAGCCCAGGCATTGGCCCTGGCACATGGGCTTCAGGGCCCAACTCTGCCCAGGAGCCTCACCGTGTGTCCTCCAGGTTGGAGCCCAGTCATGTGGCACAGGACAGTGCGCTGATTCCTCCGTTGAGGCTTGGTCTCCAGTGTCATGGCCACTACCTCACTGCCTGTACCCTCCACTTGCACCTGATGGGTAGAGTTGGGGAGGGCAGAGTGGAAAGGTGGTGAAGTCCTGGAGCCTGCCCTCTGCCCTCTCACCTGCTGCTGCCTGTTACCTGGTAGATCAGGGAGCCATTTCCCAGCAGTGTGAGGCTGGCTGAGCCGGCAGCACCCGTCTGGACGGGGACCAGGGCGTCAGCCCCACAAAGGACGCTCTGCAGGACTGCAGAGGGGCAAGACAGACAGGGACAGGCTTACCCCACAGCCACTCACACCCCCAGCCCCTAGGATCTCTCCTGTCCCCACCCTGTCCCCCTCTCTGGCACATGTCCATGCCTCTCAGTTGTGTGTGCACCAGGCTCCACCCTCCTCACCATCACAGCTCTGCCTGGCGGCGATGGGTCCGCTGATGCGCAGCTCTGGCCCACCTGCCCTCTCCAGCGCCATCTGCAGTTCCCCCAGCACCAGCCAGTCCATCTCCTGGACTGTCAGGTTGGGCAGTACCTCAGCAAAGCCTGGCTCCTGGGGCAGAGCAGGGTGTGGTGGGCGACAGCCAGAGGCCAGGGTGGGTGGCGGTGAGATGCAGACCCTCACTCACCTGGGTGGAGGCATTGGCCTGGAGCTCTCGCAGCAGCTGCCCCTGGTGTAGAATCTGGAGCCTCAGGGGAACCTGGGCTAGTCCTGCAAGACCACATGCGTGGACATTGCTCAACCAAGTGCTCTCCCTGCCCTCCTCACACGCTTCCCCCATCCCACTTACCCCCGCTCTTGGGTTCCAGCAGCCCCCGGAAGAGCAGCAAAAAATGCAAGGAGTCCTCCGTGTCACTGAGAGTGAGCAGGGTGATGCCCCCTACACCCTGCTGTGGGGGGCCTTCCAGAGTCAGGATGGCACTGAAGGTCTCTGGAAAGAGGGAGACCATGAGAGCCCATTGGGAAATCTCCCTTACTCAGAACTTCACATACTGCTGCCTGCTCTCCTCACCTGCAGCCAGGGCCCGGTGTCGTACGAGAGGTCCCCAGACCTCCCCTGAAGGGTGAGTGGGTGTCACGAGCGCCACATGCAGCTGTTCTGCCCTCAGGAGCCGCAGAGACAACCGAGGCACTGCCCGCCACACACCGCAGACCTGAAGCACACAGACAAGAAGACTCAGATGGTGTGCGGGACAGGTCAGCTAAGAGGTCCAGGCCTGGTGACAAAGGAATATGGAAAGGAGCCCCCAAATCCCCCTAGGAAGCTTAAGAAGGAACCCTGAAGCCAGATGCTGGGGTTCAAATCCTAGCTCCACCACTTACTAGCTGTGTGACCTTGAACAAATCACATTCTGCTACTGAGCCTCAGTTCCCTTATCTGTAAAATGGGCATCATAGTGTCAGTGTCTTCCTCCCACGGGTTGTAAGGACTAAAGGAGGCAATGCAGAGCATGCTCCCAGCACAGTGCCCAGACTGGATAAGGGCGGGCAAATGGCATCATCTCACCAGGCCATCTTGGGAGGGAGCCGCAGGGTGTTCAAACAGGACACTGCCATTGGAGTCTGCGAAGCGGATCCTGGTGGGGCGGTCCAGCCTGGGAATGTGAGGTCGGTGAGGCCGGATTCTGAACCAGAAGCAGCTCCTCCCGGCTCTCCCAGTCTCCCTCCCTGTCCCCGTCCCCCCCCCTCTGACCCCTCCTCCTTCCTCCTTCCTTCCCCTCCTCACCGCCTGTAGGAGATGGAGAAGCGCAGGCTCGAACGCAGCAGCGAGACTCTGGCCCGCGCCACCGCCTGCGACCTCGGCCCTGTCAGCAGCGCCACGAAGTCTGCGAGGGAGGAAGATGGCCTGAGCGCTGTCAAACGCCGCTGGTGGCCGCGCCTCGACCGCGAACCCGCCCCCGCCACTGCCCTACCCGTGTGGCCGTCACCACGCGCCCGCTCCTCGGCGCCCGGCTCCCCGCGGTCGCTGTAGCTGCGGTGCTCTGGGTCCCGCGGATACTCGAAGGACAGGCCGCTCGGCGGCCGCTCCGGACTGCTGCGCTCTGCGCCGGGGGCAGAGACACGGGCTTCGGCTGGCCGCGGGGAGGGCCTGCTGGCCGCCCCATTCGAGCGGCTCAGGCCCTAGGATCGCAGCCCTGCCATCCCCTCCGCCCGGAGCCGGCCTTACCCTGGGGGCAGGTCTGGCAGCAGTGTCCGGGCAGTTGGCGTGGCTGCCCGCAGGCCAAGGTCGGGCACTCGGGTTTGATGTTCTTGCAGCTGACCCTGCCAGGGCCCCTCGTGCGGCGACCCCACTGAGGCTGCTCTCGGAGAAGGCGGGAAAACCAAATGAGCGCGAGGCGCCAACCGGTGAGAACCCAGGCAGGAGGAAGAGTCCAGGGACCAGGGCAAGGTGGTCCCGTAGCCAGGAGCTCTGCCCTGACAAGCTGCGTGACCCTAGACGCGTTACTTAACTTCTCTGGGCCTTCAGCTCCATGTCTGGAAAAAGGGGACACTAACCGCATCTCTCTAGCAGGGCTGCGATGGGAGCTAAGTGAGAGAGGGATGAAACGGAGCCGCCGCAGAGCCTCACGCCCCGCGGGCGACCCGTCATAGCCAACGCCGAAGACTCCGCGCCCGCCACTTTCGCCACCAGAACAGTATCCGAAGGGCTACGGACCGGCCGCTCCTCCCGGCGGCTCCGAGCCCACCCGACGGCCCGCGCGAGGGCCGGGCCGCGGCCGCGGGTCCACTCACCGCCTCGCAGGCGCACAGCACGCAGCGCATCACCCCGAAGGGCTCCCCCAGGTCCGGGTGCCACGTCTCGTCCAAGGCATAGACCTTCCCGCCGAAGGAGCAGCCTGCGGGGACGGGCTTGGCTGGCGGCGCTGCCCCTCGCGCCGGGCGCCCGCCCCGGGGCCCCGGCCCCGCGCGCCTCGCGGGCCCGCCTCGCCCTCAGGCCGCCCGCTGCGCCGCGCCACCTGCGCCGGCGCCCCCTCCGGGCGGGCGCGGACTTGCCCCGGCAGGACGCCCCGCCCGCGCCTCCCCCCGGCGCCCACCTACCTGCCGCTCCCCGGGCGGGCAGCGGCTCCTTCTCGGGGCGGATGGGCAGCGCGGGGGGCTCGGGGCCGGCGCCGCGGGCCGGCCGGGGCCGAGCAGCAGCAGCCCGAGGAGCAGCAGCGGGGCCGGCGGGGCCGGGCGGCTCGGCATGACGCGGACGGGACAGCTGGGGAGGCGGGCGGGAGGAGGGCGCGGGCGCGGGCGGAGGGCGGAGGGCCGGGCCGGGGGCGGTGCGGCGGGGGGGCCGGGGCCAGGCCCGGGCAGTGCCGCGAGGGGCTCGTCGGGCGGCCGCGGAGTCGGCGCCGGGCCGGGCGGGGCGGGAGGAGCGGCCGGGACGAGCGCGGGCGGGCGGGCGCTGACCCGGGCCGTGCGCGGCTCTAGCGCCCCGGGCGCCGGCTCCGGCCCGTTTTATGCCCCGCGCGCGACGCCCCGGCCGGGGGCCTCCTCCTCAGCAAACGGGGCGGCGGCGGCGGCTCGGCGAGGGGCCGGGCTGAGCCCGGGGGGTCCGGCCCAGCAGCAGCGGCCCGGATCGCGAGTGGGGGAGGGGAGGGAGGGGCTGGGACCGGGCAGGGGAGGAGGGAGGGGCTGGAGGGGAAGGGGGAGCGGAGGGGGTAGAGAGGGGAGGGACCAGGGGGCGCGAAGAGGGGGAGGAGAGGCGGGCCTGGAGCCCCCCGCCGCCGGCGGCCGCAGGGCGGCTGGACCAGGAGGTGCGTGTCCGGCCCCGGACGGGAGCCTCAGGCCAGGGAGGGGCAGAGGCTGGGCCTGAGGCCTGGACCCGTCACTGGGCGCGGACCTGGCTCCTGCCCGAAGGATGAAGACTTGTCTCTAAAGATGACAACGTGCGGGAAAGGCCCATCGACCCATCTCTCTCTCCCTCGGGCTCTGGGCCCACAGCCCCCTTCAAGCCCCATACTGTCCTCTCTCACTGCCTGTGGGCCTCGCCTGTGTCCCTACATCCTCTCTGAGGTCTCTCCTCATTCTTGCGTTACCCAGGACAGGGACCTAGCCAGAAACAGGCAGTGTGTCTCCTTTCTGTGTCTCCCTCTCCAGTGTAACCTGTCCATGGACCCGTTCAACCATCACCCTCTTGCTTTCTCACCCTTTTCCTTCATTCAAGGAACCCTCTGCCTCTCCAGTCCACCCCTACCTTCTTTGTCCTGGTTTCCTGGCCATGACCGCCTCCCTGTCCCCTCCCACCCACACACACCCACCATCCTCCCAGCTATCCCAGCACCCTCCTTCCTAATCTTGGGAGGCATCTCGTCTGGCTGAACTGGAGAATTCTGGGATCTAGGCCATACTCCTTAGCAGACATCCCATCCTTGGGAGGAGGAACAGGGGAGAGCCTGAGGAAGAACTGGGGAGAGTAAGGCTGGGGGGAGGGGAAATGACGGGAACAAGGTCAGGCCAGGAGGCCCCTGAGGACAGAGACTGTGGGCAGACTGGGATGGAGGGGAGAGCAAAGGAGCTAGAGCAGGGCCAAAGGAAAAGGGGGGCCAGTGGGGAGGTATTTGCGGGGGAGGTCCAGCAGCTGTCTTTCCCAAGACAGGGACACATGGGCCTGGTTATTCCTCTTGTCACATGTGGAATGGTGGGAGATGGAAGAGGGCAAAAGACAGCAAGCAGAGGAGGACCGGGCACAGAGATGGGTGGATGTAGCTGTCCAAGCCCCCGCAGAAGAGCACATTCACCCAGGCTTAACCCAGTGCACAAGCACCTCACACACACACACTCACAAACCCTTTCCCTCACAGTCCTCTCAAATCCAAGCCATCCAAACCCTCTCCCCTGACAATGACCCCTGACAGGAACATTCTCCAATGCAGGCAATGCCCAGACTCCCACTTGGAAAGGGGGAATGACAAGACAGAACTCCCTAGAAGGTTATAGGAGACAAAAGCAGGAAAACAAGAGTCCATTGGATTTTGGCAACAGGTGTGGTGTCCAGGGAAAAGAAATTAGGATAGCCAGGAACTGAAAACCATGAATCTAAAACAAGACCTCTGTGCCTCTTCCCCAGGGCGAAAACGTCCTGCCAGATTCCTCCTGGAAAAAACTCTGCTCCTCTCCCATCTCCTCTGCCCACCAGGTCCCAGGCTTCTTATTTCCTAGAAATAGACGGATTCCCCGATCCAGATCCTCCCTGTGGGGTGTGTGGGTGGAGGAGTGGACCATGGTCCAGGCAGGGACTCCAGGGAAGAGAAGGCGTCACTTCCGGGGGACTTCACCAGTGTCTGGTGGCTCCCTGCTCTGATTGGGCAGAAGTGACCCAAGCAGGCGTGTGACCCCACTGCCGTGGAGGGGCTGTGCCCCAACGCCACATGTCTCCCTACCCATCTGCTCCCCAGAGTGCTGCCTGCCGTGCACCTGGGTCCTTGAGCCCTTCTCCACCTGGTGAGTGGCAAGCAGAGTTTGGGTTAAGCTAAGGTAGGAAGGACAGCAAAGAGGAATTGGGCTCTCAGCTGGGGGAGGGGCAGGCAAACTGGAACCTAAAGGCACTGACCTTTGTCGAGAAGAGTGTAGCCTTCCCAGAATGGGAGGAGCAGGGGTAGGGGGTGGGGTACTGGTTTCTGAGGGACTGATCACTTAGTGGAATACAGCTCAATTCTGGCTGACCCTAGGGAAAGGGGACATGAGCCCAGGGAGAAAATAAGAGAGGAGGGGCATTTAGGGATTCGGGAATGCAATACCAAGATGGACATAGCCCCAATTCCCATTCTTAGCTGGCCAGTCCTTGTTAGCTTAAGGTTCTGAGTCCTGGGACTGGGGAAGCCGGGTCAGGCAAGCCAGGGCACAAGGAGAGGGCAATGGGAGGAGGGCGCATGCATGTTGACAGACCCACAGGAAATCCCAATATTGAATCAGGTGCAGGCCTCTTTGCACAACTTGTGAAAGGAGGAGGAAGCCATGTGGGGGGTCCTGTGAAGGAACCGGAAGGGGTCTGCGGGGGGGGGGGTGGAGGCAGGTGCGGGCTAGGAGATAGATATGTTGGCGGCCGCCTCAGGCAAGCCATGTAAGGCGGGCATCACCTTGCTCAGCAGGTGCCCATTCGTGGGCAACTTGCCTCAGGAAGGAAGTCCCAGGAGTGTTGGCCCATCTCTTTGCCTCGGATAATGGGGTATTTCAGAACTTGGAGTGTAAAGAAAAACTCCAGGAGGCTTTCTGTGTGGGGGTAGCTAGAGAGAGAATGAGAGGTTAACCTTTCCCACACCACCTTTCAATCCCAGCTAGACAGTCCCAGCGAGCGCCCGGCTCTCCTGCTCAGCCCCACTCCCCAGCGCTGAACTTACCATTCAACACTTTTACATGTTGGTTAGTTCCTCATCCTGGCCCTATGTCCCATTTCCACTCTTCTCCAGGTTTAAGCCACAATACTTTCATTCTAGGATTTTCTCTGACCTCACAGCCAAGGTTGCTCAGAATTTGAGGCCAATTAAGATCTGTGTGCATACATATCATGTCCTGCTGCTCTCGGCAGGGGGAGGGGCCCCACACCCATGTCAGACTCACTGAGGAGCCTCAACAGAAAGGAGATTCCATATGCTGCCATCAGAAGAAAACATGGGAGCAGCTCTAGTCTGGTCAGCATCTCAAGCCCTCCCAGCATCTGTTCCCCACGCCAGGCAGTCTTTTCCTTGAAGCTTGAGGAAATGTTCGCTATGCCTGTCACTTTCAGGATAGATTACAGACCCTCTGCCTCGGCCCACCTTTGCCCCACCCTACTCTGCCCAGAAGTGCAAGAGCCCAAGCCGCCTCCATGGCCCCAGGAAGGACTCAGGGGAGAGGCCCCATACAGGGAGCCACTCCAGCCAGACACCCCAGCCAGAATGGAGCTGACTGGTAAGAACACACTTGAGGGGATGGGGCCAGATCAAAACATGGGGGGGGGAGTAAAAGGAGGGATGCAGCAGGGGTAGGGAACCCATGCTCCCAGAAATGTGGTGTCTGAGCAGTAGGTTCCCTGAATGTCGGGTCTAGGCCCTAAAGGGGAATTCCTGGACCACTACCTGACAGTGATTTCTTCTTTATCCACCCCTTTCAACCTCACCCCTCCTCATGTAAGAATTGCTCCTCGTGGCCATGCTTCTTCTAACTGCAAGACTAACTCTATCCAGCCCGGCTCCTCCTGCCTGTGACCCCCGACTCCTCAATAAACTGCTTCGTGACGCCCATGCCCTTCACAGCAGACTGGTGAGAATTCCCACTGTCCCCTCTAGCCACATAACTGGCAAGATACCCTCACTCCCATCACTTCCTCTCACTCCCTAACCCAATGACTATTCTTCCAACATTGTCACCTCTTACTGATCACTACTCTCTGACAAGGATTCTAATTTGTAATAGATACCTCACTAAAAGCTCTAGTCTGGACATAAGACCCATGGAAGACTTTCCTGGTCATGGGGCCACTATACCCCCCTCTATTTCATCTCCCTTCTCCCCTCCCCCGAATCTTTTTTAATAGAACCAGTGCCCAGACGTTAACCCTTTGTCCACACCTGTCCTGCTGCCTGCTGTGGACTTTAGCTTGGGAGAATGGAAAACCCAGACGGTAAGAAAGTCATCCTATGTCCTGTCTTTATCAGTTTCCTACTGCTTCCCATGGATTCTTCACAATTATTGAGCTCCCTAGAAATATCTCACCTTCAACTTGGTCACTCTAATCCAATCTCCATTCACCTATGATGATATCCAGTGGACAAGTCCAACATGCTAAATAGATTTGAAGCTAGAGACCATGAGAAGCTGGAGAGAAGTCTTGTGGCCAAGCCTTTGACCTATTCTCATTCAACCTTCTTGAGTTGCCATGAAGAAGTGAGACTGATCTGTCATCCACAGATGACACAAAAGCCGGGAGTACCACTAAGATAACAAAAGACAGAAGACTCAAGATTCAAATTGCAGAAAGTCTAGGTTAAAAGCAGGGTGAAGGCCGGGCTCGGTGGCTCAGCCTGTAATCCCACGTTTTGGGAGGCTGAGGTGAGTGGATTGCCTGAGCCCGCGGGTTCGAGACCCGCCTGGGAAACTTGGCGAGACCTCATCTCTACAGTAAATCAAAAAATTAGCCGGGCGTGGTAGCGCACGCCTGTAGTTCCAGCTACTTGGAAGGCTGAGGCGGAAGATCACCAGAGCCCGGCAGGTTGAGGCTGCGGTGGCTGGGAGCGGCCACTGCACTCCAGTCTGGGTGACAGAGTGAGACTACAACTCAAAAAAAAGGCAGGGTGAAATTTAACAGAGATGTGTATAAAGTTCTACACGTGTACATTAATTGAGTCAAGTCCTATTCCAGCCTCTAGGCCATGATGCCCTGCTTCTATCAGTTAAACTTCTCAGCCTAGCACTTCCTATCAAAAAGATCTGAGAAAAACAACAACAACAACAAAAAACCCGAGAACATTAAATTGACCGCAAACTTTGCATATAGCATTAAAGCAGCTATTTTATGTAAGTATATATGTATGTAGGTATGTATGTTTTAAGTTGGGGTCTCACTCTGTTACCCAGGCTGGAATGTAGCAGCACCATCAGTGCTCACCACAGCCTCAACCTTCTGGGCTCAGGCAATTCTTCCACCTTAGCCTTCCAAGTAGTTGGGACTACAGGTGTGCTCTACCACGCCCAGCTAATTTTTAAATTATTTTTCAGAGACGAGGTCTATGTTGCCCAGGCTGTCTCAAATTCCTGGACTCAAGCAATCCTCCTACCTTGGCCTCCCAAAGTGCTGGGATTACAGGGATGGGCCACCATGCCTAGCCTAAAGCAGCTACTTTTAAAGCTAGCAATTCTAGGCCACTTTAGATGTCTCACCTTCACATTGTGGAAACGCTCCTATAAAACTCTATTCTGAGTGAACTAAGAAGTACTGGCCTGAGTGCTAGTCAGCACCCTCAAGAAACATGCTGATGTATTAAGAGGGACCATATGAGACTAACATGTATCCAGAAGGAAACAGCCTGAACAGTAAGAGGTTAGAAAATGCATTTTATGAGGGATGGCTAAAAAAAAACAAAAACAAAAATCTACCCTCTGGCCGGGCACAGTGGCTCATACCTGTAATCCCAGCACTTGGAGAGGTGGAGGTGAAAGGATTACCTGAGTCCAGAGGTTCAAGACCAGCCTGGGCAACTTGGTGAGCCCTCATCTCTACAATAAACCAAAAACTATCTGGGTGTGGTGGTGCCCACCTGGAGTTCCAGCTACTTGGAAGGCTGAGGCAGAACGATCACCTAAGCCCTGCAGGTCGAGGCTGCAGTAGCCGTGAGTGTGCCACTGCACTCCAACCTGGATGACAGAGTGAGACTCCAACTAAAAAAAAACTAAAAATCTACCCTCAAGAGCCTTAGAATCCCTTCTTCCCTCATGACTAGGCCAGAAAAGAAGGGTAAGTCCTACGTGTCCCTTGTCATTCCAGCTCTGCCATTTATTAATAAGTGTCTTCTTTTCATTTTTAAGATTATTACAATAGTCTCATATCTACATTTAGTTTACAAATCATATGATCCCAAGGTTTTGCAGCAGAAAGTAGATATGCAGCTCTGGAACCAAAAGGTAAAAGCTTTAACAAGGTTTCAGCAATGTAAGAAAAAAAGGAGCTTTTCTGACTGAAACTAAGTGTAAGACCAGGCTGAGTTAGTGGACAGTGGATTATTGAAGCAGAGGCGGATGACCAATTGTCGGAAGACTGTGAAGGAATTCCTATGCTGGGTGGGACCCTGGTCCTGTCCAATTCTCAGCTCCTATGATTCACTCTGCTGGCTACTCCTACGGGCTCCCCACCCGCTATTAGCATGCCCTTTGAAGCAGTCCACTTCTCTCATGCCTTTCCCAGGAACAGACCAAGACACAGGACATTCTGGGAGCAGTAACCCTTCTGTTGGAGGCAGTGATGGCAGCACGGGGACAACTGGGACACACCTGCCTCTCATCCCTCCTGGGGCAGCTTTCTGGACAGGTCCGTCTTCTCCTTGGGGCCCTGCAGGGCCTCCTTGGAACTCAGGTAAGTCCCCAGTCAAGGGGTCTATAGAAATTGTCCTCCTTCTCTGACTCAGTCCCCCTAGAAGACCGGAAGGAAGAAAGGGTCTTCCCGGGATCCTGAGGGTAGGAGAGTTGATCTACTAAGCGTTGATACTACTAAAGAGTACTCCCCCTAGCCATAATGCCTGGGTGCTGGTATCCTGTCTTTTTTATGTAGACAAGGGAGGCCTGATATCTGGCCCTGGTCTCTGGCCTCAGGCCCATCCTCTGCCCTCAGCTTCCTCCACCAGGCAGGACCACAGCTCACAAGGATCCCAATGCCATCTTCCTGAGCTTCCAACAGCTGCTCCGAGGAAAGGTGCGTTTCCTGTTGCTTGTAGGAGGACCCACCCTCTGCGTCAGGCGGGCCCTAGCCACCACAGCTGTCCCAAGCAGTACCTCTCTCTTCCTCACACTGAACAAGCTCCCAAACAGGACTTCTGGACCGCTGGAGACAAACTCCACTGTCTCAGCCAGAACTATTGGCTCTGGACTTCTGAACAGACGTCAGGGATTCAAAACCAAGATTCCTGGTCTGCTGAACCAAACCTCCAGGTCCCCGGACCAAATCCCTGGATACCTGAACAGAACACACGAACCCTTGAATGGAACTCATGGACTCTTTCCTGGACCTTCACCCCGGACCCTAGGAGCCCTGGACATTTCCCCAGGATCATTGGACACAGGCTCCCTGCCAGCCGACCTCCAGTCTTCCCCAACCCATCCTCCCACTGGACAGTACACATTTTTCCCTCCTTCACCCACCTTGCCCACCCCCATGGGCCAGCTCCACCTCCTACTTCCTGACTCGTCTACTACCACACCCAACCCCATTAGCCCTCTTCTAAGTACCACCCACCCGCCCTCCCAGAATCTGTCTCAGGAAGGGGAAGGTACTCGGGCACTGCCACCATCAGCGTAGCGTTTCACATACGGGTCCCTTCTCTGGGGAGAGTCCCTGGGAGATAATCGCAGCTAGACCAGATGTCCTGTTTTCACCTGAACCCCAAAGCCCTGGAAAGGGGGATACAAAGAACAGACAAAGGGACCATTTTTCACTGTACATTGTAAAACATCAGAAGCTATTTTTTTAAAGCTATCAGCGATATTCATCAGAGCAGCTAGTTATCTTTTGTCTGTTTTCTGCACAATTTTACAGCTCACTAATTCTCTATATGCTCTTTTTCAAATGATAATTTGCAAAGGCTGGGGCTGGCCTGGCCCTTGAACAGAGGGAGAGACTAACCTGTATCAGAAAGCAGAGAAAGGGAGTTTCCTTTGCTTCGAGTATAAGGCCTTCCAGTGCCCCCAGCCCTTACTCCCACTCTCAGTGGGACTCTTTGATCTTCTACTCTTAAGTGACCTTTACTCTTTACTCTTGAGAAGTAAGTGATCTTTCAGAAAGACTGTCCCTGTGCAACGGACAAAACTGAGCCTGTACACAGAATAAATGAGAGCACCCAAAAGCTAACTAAAAAGCAAAGGAAAGACGCTCTTCACAGGGGGCAACAGATCCCCTGCAGCAAGAAACGTTAACAGGAAGCCATGCCGAGCCTCACACCCCAGGTAAGGCTGGGTAGACGGCTCAGTTGAGACAGGACCTGCATGTGACAGCTGAGCAAACAGCCAGAGCTTCAGCAGCTCAGCAGGAGGCTTTGCCAGGCACGGACTCCTGCCTCCCTCCTGTGGAGGTCAGGGGGAAGTGCAGGAAGTGTCAGGAGTCAGGCTCCTGGAGCCCACACAGCAGGATAAGTACAAGTGCAAGTAGGCTTTCCCCATTCCTGTTATAGCATCTAAAAAGCAGCCCTGTGCAACTACCATAAGCTCTGTTAGGGGATATCTCCAGAAAAGAAGTCAGGCTTACGGAGCATTATAAGTAAGTGCTGCCTGCGTGCTCAGGAAGTTTTATGTTACACAAAAACAAAAATTCCATTGCAAACGTAGACCTGCTATCCATCTCCAGAGATTCCTGTAGAAAAAATAGTAGAAGATTTTTCCTCTCCCACACCCCAGAGGAAAAGAGGAAAGGCTACCACATAGGTAGAGGAGCCAGGAACCCAGAGTTCCAAACACTGCCACAAATACCCAGTCACCAAAGGCATTGCAGAACAGTGGGATGAAAGGTGACGTGTCAGTAACCTAGTGTACATTACCTTTTTTTAATGCTCACACAACTCTTTAAGGTAGGTACTATCATCTGTTTTACAGATGGGGAAACTGAGGCTCAGGGAAGCCAGATGAGTTCCCATACAGCCTGTGAGCAGGAAAAGAAGAAACACCCTAGTCTGACTCACTTGAGGATTCATACTCTCCCCAGTGTGGTGCACTGTCCAATATACCATTCAGTGATTCCATTTGCTGGGAAAGACCTCCAAGTCCTGAGGGAGTAAATACATAAACAAAGAGTTCTGAGTAGAAAACCAAAGCTCTTGATGGAGGTGACCAATTTAGCTATCTCCCAGTGTCCCTCTCTCCCTTCACAGTTACCATGGAGAAAGAATCAACAGATGCACAAAGCTGAAAAATGTCCAAATCTCAAATGGTGTTAGTTTCTGCATGAGGGAGAATTAGTTCATCCACAATACAAATTCCAGAATGCAGTCAAGGGAATGGTTATTTACTGAAATACTGAAGTAGGCTAAACTTAATGATCAAATGAAACACTTTATGGCACATGAAAGAGCCAGCACCAAGGACAAGATATACCAAAGGAACCAGAGAATTACGGATTCTCTGTACAGTCAAATGAGACAAGAATGGCAAAACTGCAAATGGAGCTGAAAAGTTCCAGGCATATGGTATTGACATCCGGCTTACTCTAGTTGAGGCAAATATAAATAACTCATGGGCTTCTCTAGCATGAACTAATCTGCCCCTACTAAGAATCTAACCCATTCCCAAATCAGTCTGTCTGGCTGGTCCCATCCCGCCTTCCCTTTAGCACAAAAGACTTTTACAATCAGAACACTCTTATCCCTATTTAACTTTATACCAGTTCTTCTTCTTCAGTCAGGACAGTCAATGATACTCTACACACTATTAATAGTAATTAAGTTCTCCCACTCTAATCTAAATGTGTCCTTGTCCAACTACCCAAAAACCTGAACCTGTGGAAAGGCTAGATTCCATAAAAATTCATCCCATCCCCCAGTGCATCTCCTACTCCCCTTGTCCCACCCCTAGAGAGGTAAAACAAACACCTTTTCCTCCTACCTGCTGAGACCATTCATTTTCAGCCCATTTCCCTAAAGACTATTTCTAACACCTCGTGTAGACCTGAAAATGATGGGGAAGGAAATACCCCAGGTGTCCCAGCAGGGAGGTCAGCTCCCATGGCAAAACCAGATCAAGAGACAACTGTTTAATATACCCAGAGATTCTTTAAGGATTGTTCCCCCCAAATTTCCTAAGGGAAGACAGAGCCCCACATACTTTCGCAGAGACCTTAATGCTAGAGTCCTTGCAATCATCACCATTTCCTTAACTTTTTTTTCCCTCCTCTTATAAGTTAGTGACTACAGTCAGGCTGCTGCACTGTCCCGGCACTGGCCCTGGATATCCACCTCAAGGGTATTGCTGCACTGTCCACTTCACTGGTCTGTGCAGCAGTTCCCCGTTCAGTGTCATTGGGAAGAACCACCATCACTTACCCTCCCTTCCAGGTCACCACTGGAATGCAGAGCAGAGAGCCAACTCTTCCACCTGCTTCCATAACAAAGTTCTGTCTTCCTACTCTCTTCAAAGTCTTGCCCCATGCTCATGTCTAGAAGCTTCTATCCAAAGCTTCCATAAAAATGATGAACATTTCCAGGCCATGAAGAGTGATTCATTTAAGTCAACGTGAACTGACTTCCTAAGAGACTGAAAGTGTTGGAAGGACACGGGCAGGGCTCCTTGTCAATTCAAAATTCTATGCCAAATGGGTGGTATCTTCCGGGTCTGGGGTACCCTCAGGAGCCAGAAGCACAACACTCTCCCAGACAGAAAACCACACTGGAGGATAAATGTTGAGAACAGTCAGACAGGTGACTGAGATAACCTTGAACCTAGATACCAAAAGGCAGGAATAGATCCGGTATTGACACATGATCATCTGGCTGTAGGCCAGAAAAAATATACCATAGACAAATTGGAAAAAATAGTTTTTAACGTAAATGACTTTTTTTAAAAGGGGGAAAACAGTCTGCAAAAGTAAAGTTTAATTTAAAAATCATATACAAAAAATAATTTCTTATGCATTTTAACTTTTCCCACTGGGTCTTTCATAGGCAAGTCAGTTTCCCTTTGAGTCCAGGCTGGTTAAAGATGCACTCACATTGGACAGAGAGCCAGACCCTCAACAGGTGAACAATATCAACTGCTACTCAGGCTTGAACAATGTCCATGACCTGAGTGATTAGGCAGCCAGGCTGGCTTCCGGCGAGGTTCAGAAGGCCAGTTTCTTCATCAGCAGATAAACTCTGGAATCCACCTCAAAGCCATGCAGGTTGTTGGCATCCCCTTGCAGCCTCATGAGCAGGCCCCCATAGGACACGTAGGCGGAGCTGAAACAGAAGGTCCCAGGCCTGTGAGTCTAGAGCAGCCGCTACTCAGCGGCTCTCCATCCCAGCCTAAGAAAGAGAAGACGTACCCTTCTAGTGTCTTGTCATTGGGAACTGGAATTCAGACAAAGACGAATGCACAAATATGTGCAAGGCAGTGTTCTTTGCAAGGGGAAAGGTGGAAAGCACACACACGCCCAAAATTAGGGGAACTGTCAAATGAATGTATATCCATCTACTGAAATGTTACACAGCTATTAAAACATTTAGGAAGGCCGGATGTGGTGGCTCACGCCTGTAATCCCAGCCCTTTGAGAGGCTGAGGCAAGAGGATTGCCTAAGCCCACGGGTTCAAGACCAGCCTGAGCAACTCAGCGAGACCTCATCTCTACAATAAATCAAAAAATTAGTCAGGCATGTTGGTGTGCAGTTGTAATTCCAGCTACTTAGAAGGCTGAGGTGGAAGGATCACCTGAGCCCAGCAGGTTGAGGCTGCAGTGGTCATGAGCATGCCACTGTACTCCAGCTTAGGCAACTGAATAAGACTTCAACTCAAAATAATAATTAGGCCAGGCTTGGTGGCTCAGTCTGTAATCCCAGCGCTTTGGGAGGCATAGGTGAGTGGACTGCCTGAGCCCGCAGGTTCAAGATCCACCTGGGCAACTTGGCGAGACCTCACCTCTACAATAAATCAAAAATTAGCTGGGTGTGGTAGCGCGTGCCTATAGTCCCAGCTACTTGGAAGGTTGAGGTGGAAGAATCACCGGAGCTCAGCAGGTCGAGGCTGCAGTGGCTGGGTGTGTCTTCTCCAACTCAAAAAAAATAATAATCATAATCATAATCATAATTAAACATTTAGGGAAAGCTTTAAATTGATATAGAAAACATGTTTTACATAACATTAAGCAAAAAGGCAGAAGAAAGCATTATAATCAACAACATGGTCTCAAAGAAAAAAGTAGACATTGTTCAAAAATATCTATGCAAAAGGTTCCCTCTGGGTATGGAATTATAGGTGACTTTTTTTTTCTTCTTCACATTACTTCTCTGCTTTTCAAATTTCTTACAAAGATTTTACAAAGAGCACATATTGTTTTAATAAGATTTTATGGAAAAGAAAAAAGAGACGGGCAAGGAAAACAAAGAACTAGGGATTGGGTTACAGTGTAGCAAAACACAGACACACAAGCCTAGCAGTTTAATAACTTAACACTGCATTTAGTTCCTGGGGAAGCAACTCTCCTTTGCACTTTCCACAACAAGATTACCAGTTTCTCATTTGGTCCTGACAAAGGGCTAAGTCAGCAGCCTACATTTCAGACTGGAAACTGTTTCCAGAATAGTTTCTTTCCAGCTCCTCCTAGGTCTGAGGAGCTTTAGGAGAGGGATGTATAACGGGAAGCAGGAGCATGATCCAAATTCTCAGAACATGGAGGGAAAACAGGCTTCTCACAAGATTATGGAACTTACAGACGTGTTGCTGCTTCAGTAGAAGTTTCGTCTCCCTCGATCCTGTATACTTTCCCATACATCACATACTCAAATTGGTCAGCCCTGTGGAACAATAGTGGCAAAGTTATTTATTTACTTATTTATTTTTGAGTTGGAGTCTCACTCTGTCACCCAGACTGGAGTG
Organism: Cephalopachus bancanus; assembly: GCA_027257055.1. Classification (NCBI taxonomy): domain Eukaryota; kingdom Metazoa; phylum Chordata; class Mammalia; order Primates; family Tarsiidae; genus Cephalopachus; species Cephalopachus bancanus. The sequence continues at coordinate 1,269,727 of JAPVLO010000098.1, read as the reverse complement.
CAGTGGCAGCTCCCAGCCACTGCAGCCTCGACCTGCTGGGCTCCGGTGATCTTTCTGCCTCAGCCTTCCAAGTAGCTGGAACTACAAGTGTGCGCTACCACACCCAGCTAATTTTTTTGATTTATTGTAGAGATGAGGTCTCGCCAAGTTTCCCAGGTGGGTCTCGAACCCACAGGCTCAGGCAATCCACTCACCTCGGCCTCCCAAAGCGTGGGATTACAGGCTGAGCCACCGAGCCCAGCTGCAAAGTTATTCTTAATAGTAATCAAGAATATAAGAGATTCCATTTAAAAATGGCAACTGCTAACTAAACGCTGGCATTACTATAAAAGACACCTTACAAACATGATGTCATTTAGGCCCCATAGCAACCCCGTGAGCTACACATGACCATCTCTATTTTACTGATGAGGAAACTGAGGCTGAAAGAGGTGAAGGTTACTGAACCAATTAAGTGGCAGAGCTGAGAAGTGAACACACTGGGGCCCCAAACTCTATCACACCAACCTCCCTCCCTACACAAAGCCATTTCCTCAGGCTTCAAAAAGCCACAACTCTCAACCATGTATTGACTGCTATTGATAAATATCTGATTCTTTGAATTAAGTACAGCAATTTCCTTAAGGCCACTCAGATTCTGCTGACTGTCATTTATTTCAAGAATTAAATAAGGGTCTTTCTATACCACTCATCTACTTAGCCCTCCAGGCATATTTCAGGTACTCCCTTTGCTCCCTCACCTGGAAGGTCTATCATCAGTGGGGTTGTATTCACCATCATCAAGGGTACCATCTTCATACAAGGTACTAGCTATGACCAACCGGAACTTGTCACCTGAAAATAACAGCAACATCTGAGGATGAAGAATAGCTGATGGGGCAAAAAGCGTCTTGCTATTGTCTGTGTCCAATACTTACCCAGGTCTACAGGGTAAATCTGAATATTTACATCTAAGATGAGATCCATCTTGAAAGATTCACTCTCACAATGTAGTCGAGACACTGGGGAGAAGCAGGAAAAGAGTGGCAGAGGTCATTGCCAGGCCCAGGACAGAGCCTACAGATTCTAATTTGGGATTGTATCCAACAGACCACTTAGTCTGACTCAGTCTACATCCACTGGCCTCTTACCTTCGCTCATAAAAGCGCAGGTTTAAGCAAAACCAGATATGGAAGAAGGAAAAAGGGAGAAAAACTATGGTAAGAGAACAGAATACCCAGAGGAGAATCAAAGATCCTCTGGCAGCAAATAATATCCAGGCTCTAGATGAAGATATGATCCTGAATGATTTAGAATCTGACTCTGGGCAAGTTTTCCATTCATCAAAAGATGTCCTCTTTCTATGCTAGGCACTGCGCTGAGGGGATTATCAGGATGTATAAGAACTGGTGTCTTGAAAAATATCTCAGCTTCCAGGCAAAGAGACACTGCTCAATGACAGAATAAAGAGATGCATACCAAGCAGTTAAGTCAAATTCAGAAAGGACTTCCCAAAGAGCTAAAGATTCTAAGGGGAATGCAAGAATATAGGGTCTGAAGTCAGATTACTCGCTGTGCAGCCTTGGGTGGGCTACTTAACCTCTCAGAGCAAAATGGAGAAAGCACCGTCTACTTCCTGAGGACTCTTGAGAGGCATAAATAAGGCAAAGGGTGTGAGAGATGCACAGAATACCCCTAACAGAGTAGTTAGCGATTATAAAGATGCTTTTGTCAGCATCACGACAAAAGGCCACCCAGGCAGCGGGTACGGCATGCGTGAAGCCAGGGAGAACTTGGGAGTCTCCGTTTTCTCAACCACAAAATGTTTCCGGAGGCAGGTCCCGACATCAGGACTCGCCAGGAGGGGCAGGCCACGTGAGTTGCGTGGATATGGGGGCTTGTCTCCTAGAAACTCAGCCTCTTCCCTTCAACCGCCCCTGTATACCTTACTTACCTCGGTCAAATTTCTTGCCCTCCGGGTCAATATCCTTCACATCGAAAATATCCTCAAAGAGGATACCCGCCATCGCGAGGGGGCCACGAGAGCAGCAGGACGGGACGCACACCCCCTCGCGTGGAGAAAAGCAGAGAGGAGGAAAGGCAGCGCCTGTCGGCCGGCAGCAAAGAGAATGGCGCAAGCGCACAAACAAGCAGAAACGCGACAACTTCCGTCGCCGCCTTCCTCTCGGGGCTTCTTAACTTCCGCCCCGAAAGATTGCTTCCGAGAGGATTTGGCATTGAGGGCGGGTCTCAGATTCAGGCGACTCCGCCCAGGGCGGAGAAACAATAGGTCCAACCTCCTGCGGTGGGGGCGCGTGTTCTGGCCCTCGGCTGGGACTCTACTGCGCCCTCTTTGGAGTCCGGGTCCGGAAGACTGGAATGCGTGGGAGCCTAACCCAGCCAGGGACCTTGATCCTTGTCCCAGAGAAGCTGGGTCCTAGCCCTACCCTGCCGGGCCGCACGCCTGTAGAGGACACAGTCCGCGCCGAGGGCAGATGGAGCAGAATCCCGCCCCCAGAGAGCTGGCCGGGCCGGGCGTTGTGCCCAGCCCCTCCAGCCAGCACCGAGGCCCCCGGGGGCCGGCCGGGGCCGGCCGGGGCCGGCTCGGCCCTTCTGGACGTCACCCGAGCCGGGGCCGACCAGTTTGGGAATTTGCCATGATGTCATGATGGAAAAGAGGAAAGCCTATATTGCCCCCTACTGCACCTCCTCCACCACTGCCCTCTTCCTTCGGTCCCTGCTCTCTTCCCCCACACCGCCCCTTCAGCCCGTCCTCCCCTGAGCATTACCCCCTCAGCTTAGTACTGCCCATTTCTCCTCCACTGCCTTCTCCTTCTGGACACTGATCTGCGTGCCCCCTTCATCCTAACACTGTCCTCTCCATTGAATACCTCTTCCCTCACACTGCACCTTCCTTCCATTGAGCTCTTCCCTCACACTGCACCTTCCTTCAGAGTGCTGGCTTCTTTCTCACACTGCCCCCACTTCCTGGGCACCGCCTCTGCCTCCCAAATGATCCTTCATCCTGGTACTGCCTCTCCCGCACACTCCGTTTCCTAAGCATTGCCCTCTCCTCGGACGCCGTCTCTAACACTGCCCATCCACCCTGTGCTCACCATACCCTCTGTTCTATCCTCTCCCAAACCCTATAGAGAACGCAGAGTACCGGCAGGCCTCTCCCCCAAGGCGGAGAGACGTCACGGGCTACTCGGGTTTCTCCTTGGGCCCAGCCAGGGAAAAGCGACCTCTGCTCCCCCCGCCCGCCTCCCAGGAGTGGCCTCCCTAGCACCTAGAGCTCCCTTCCCTCGGGCCTCACCCTTCCCGTCCCCTCCCCACCTCCACCCTCGCACACCCCGCAGGCCTAGTTGCCCATGTGCTCCTCCCTGGGGAAAGGAAAAAGGGGGCAGATGAGAGAGAAGGCCCAGAATTCCCCTTGGAATTCTCCCAGCTTTGCTTCTCACCCCAGACGGGGCAGAGGGGCCTTCCCAGGCCCATCCGAGTCGCTTGTTCCCCCGGAGGGGCAGAGAGGGGCTGCTCCTGACGGACTGGGACGGAGAAGAGCCCGGTTTAGACGGCTCGGTAGCCCCTCGCCCCTCCTAAGCCCAGGCGTCTCCAGCCTCTCCCTCCCTGGCGCCGGGCGCCGGGCGCCGAGAGCCCGGCCCGGCCCCTCCACGTGCCGGCGGACCCGCCCCGCCCTGGCCCGGGCTCCCTGCTCGGGTCTGGCCTCTGCGGGGAGGGGGCGCGGTCTCGCGCGTCCAAGGCGTCCCCTGCAGCCTCTCCCGAGGCCCGACGCGGACCCCATCCGGATGGGCCGGCGGGCGGAGCGGCGGAGAGGGCACCGCCCTCGGCCCGCCCGCCGAGGAGGGGACGCGAGCGGGAGGCTGCGCCAGCGGCGCCCGCTCGGGGCCCGCCGCACTCTGCACTCGGCCGCCCGGGCTGCGGGGGCCGCACGGCTGCCGGCGCGGACTCTGCGGGCGGGGAGCCGAGTCCAGGACGGAGCCGGAGCCGCGGAGGGAGGCGAGGGGGCAGCGCGCGGAGATGGCGGCCGCGGCGGCCGCGGCGGCGGAGGAAGGGATGGAGCCGCGGGCGCTGCAGTACGAGCAGACCCTGGTGAGTGGAGCCGAGCCCCGGGGAGTGCGCTGCGGAATCGCCGCGCCGGGCTACCCTAGGAGGCGCGAGGACCAGGGGCTTCCCCTAATCCCGTTCCAGCCTTTTGAGCTGGGGAAACTGAGGCTCGGGAGTCTGAGAGGCTGCATGGCCGAAGGGATGGACAGTTGCATGCTGGCTTCTGGCTGAGACTGAGGGCCTGCCGAGTACAAGGACACCAGGTGCTTATCCTAGGTGTCCTTCCCTTCACCCCCCTCCGCAACACACACGTTTTCTTTGCTCCTCCTCCTCACAACCTAGGCCTAAGTCTCTGCACCCCACTACCCCTCACCAGCACCATTCACGCCACTGAACTTTCTCCACACTCCTATAGCCACCATCCAAGACATTCCCTGTGTGCAGGACGCTGTGCTTGGCGATGTGCTCAGCATAGAATCAAGAGTGTGGAGAGAGATGATCAGACCCAAACTCAGCCCCAGCCCCTGTCCCTGGGGACTCGCCACTCAACGTTGGCAGGACACCTCAGTAGATTCTCTGGAAAAAAGGGGGCTTACCACCCTGGGGGACAGGAGCTTTAAGGAGGATGAGTCAAGCAGGAATGGGTGTGGGAATTGGGACCTTTGTCCATGCTGACTCTGGGTATCCAGCCCCCACCCACCCCAGGAGTGTCCCTTGACCTCATTACAAGTGGGGGTCCTGGGCTCCTAGCTGACTCATGGCCACCATTGTTAACTGGTGTTTGAGAAGCCATTTGACCCTTCTCTGTCACTGGGTGTAGGACCGAGCCCTAGGGAAAGGAATGGCCGTGGCTCCTTTTTACCAACTTGGGCTGGAATTTGCCCAGGAGGGTGGCAGGGAGGGAGTCTCCTGGGGAGGAGAGGGCCCGGGGCTGTAACTGAGTCTGGGAGGTGCCTAGTTACAAGAGAGTGACTGGATGAAATAGATGGGTGGGGGCAGGAGGCTGGTGGGGATAGAGCGAGGGGAGGGGAGCAGGCCCTTGGGATGGGGAAGAGATGTCAGTTCACACAGGCCGCGGATGGGGCAATGGGCTGGAGCCAGGCACCTGGCCTCTGCTGCACCACCGCGCTCCATCTCCTTCCTGCCACTCTATCTCTGGAATGAGCTCTCAGGGTCAAGCTCTCTTGGGCACCCTCTGCTCCAGCCTCCCCCTTCTCTATCCCTTTGTCTTTCTCTCACACTCCCCCTCCTACACCGGTAGCTCTTGATTCTCCACTTTCTTTTCTTTTCCTCCCCCACTTCTCTTCCTGCCCTCCCCATCTTTCTCTTCTCTGTCCCTTCCCCTTGCCTCTTCCTCTTTTCCCCTCTCTCCTCTGTCTGTCCCCTCTCTTCTCTTTCCTTCTCCTTTCCTCACTCTATCTCTCACCCTCTCTCTGTCTCTGTCTCTCCCTCCCTCCCCCTCATCCAGCCCCAACAGGAGCCCTTTGTGTCCCGAAGCTCTGCGGGTGGCAGCCGGAATCTACTCCTCCCCACCCCCCAACACACGCCCAGCTTGGCAGGTCTAGCCATGGCTCGGCCACTCTCCCGTCCCATCACCCCAGCATCCACAGTCACAGCCAGCCATCCGCAGCCTCTGCTGTCCTGCACAGGCAGCCCGCCACTGGGCTCAAGGCAGCTCCCACTGGGCTGAGGCCACAAGCACTCTCCACCCGGAGAGGCTTTCCACTCCCAGCTGGGCTGGCAGGCTGGGGGGGAGGCGGTAGAGAATGGGGACAAGGGGATTAGGGTGGGTAGGAGGGGTGCAGCTGAGTTGGTCACAGGCCAGAGGCACAGCAGGAACGTGATAAGGATTGGGGCCGCGCCTGCTCCGAGGCCGACTCAGCTGCCCCCAGCTTGGAGGTTCTTATTGTCGCCCATGTGCCCTTGACCGTCCCTCTTTCTCTGACCTTCCCTCCTCCCACTTTCACACTATGCTGTAGGTTTTCTGTGTTTTCTTCCTCTGAGGCCTTCCCTCTTACTCCTCCGCAGTGCCCCCACCCCAGGCCTGTGAGAAGAGGACTGCTTATTCTACCACCCCCAGACCTGTGTCCCTGTACCTTAGCTATCCCCATCACTCTGGCCAGGACAGCCCCCACAGTCTGCAATGTGCATTGTTCCCACAGCTCAAGCCAGAGTGGGAACTGTGGGGTCCAGAGGGGTATACGGCATGGGGGCTGGGAGGAGGGGAGTGGAGGCCCTGGGAGCCCTCCCTCATTCCCACTCAGCCCATGACCACTAATGTCCCATCTCCCCCGCTGCTCCAGATGTATGGCCGGTATACTCAGGACCTCGGGGCCTTTGCCAAAGAGGAAGCTGCTCGGATTCGCCTGGGAGGGCCTGAAACCTGGAGGGGTCCTCCTTCCCCTCGGACTCCCCCAGAGCTCTTGGAATATGGACAGAGCCGTTGTGCTCCATGCCGCAGTGAGAACTGGGTTGGGGCAGGGGACCTGGCTATGCTGTGCTGAGGGGGACAGAGGCCATTAGCACTGCCAATGTGGGAGGGCGTGGTGAGAAACAAGGAGAGGAGGATTTTGGTGCCAACCTCCTCATTCTTCCCTTCCCCGCACCCAGTCTGTTCCGTGCGCTGCCACAAGTTCCTAGTGTCCAGGGTTGGTGAAGACTGGATCTTCCTGGTCCTGCTGGGGCTCCTCATGGCACTGGTCAGCTGGGCCATGGACTATGCCATCGCTGCCTGTCTGCAGGGTGAGGGCAAGAGCTGGCCAGGGGAGGGCTGGGAAGAGCCAACCTGCTTCCTCCATGCCACGCTTGCCCAGGCATCTTGACCACCTTCCCCGCCAGTCTGACTGTCTATAATCACTGCCACCCCAGTAGACCACAGCTTCTTGCCACCCTTCCATCTGACCCTCTTTCCTATCGTGGTCTTTGTCCCAGTGAATGCCCTCTAGTGCCCCTTCCCTTCCACCTGTGCCCAGGCAGGGGTACGTGTGTGCATCGGGGTCCAGCAGCACGTCCTCTTCCCACAGCTCAGCAGTGGATGTCCCGGGGCTTGAACACCAGCATCTTGCTCCAGTACCTGGCCTGGGTCACCTACCCTGTCGTCCTCATTACTTTCTCAGCTGGATTCACACAGATCCTGGCTCCTCAGGCTGTCGGTATGATAGGAGAGAAGGGGATACCAGAGGTAGGATGCCCCCTGAAATGGACACATCAAATGACCCTCCTGGGGCTGTGCCCTCTCCAGGGTCCGGCATCCCCGAGATGAAGACCATCTTGCGGGGAGTGGTGCTGAAAGAATACCTCACCCTCAAGACCTTCGTAGCTAAAGTCATTGGGCTGACCTGTGCCCTGGGCAGCGGGATGCCACTTGGCAAAGAGGTAACCACAGGCTGGGGAGGAAGAAGCCAAGCCAAGGTCAGGGTGGGCCCCTTCTCCACTCACTGCCTGCTCCCGCCCCCCAGGGCCCTTTTGTGCATATCGCAAGCATGTGTGCCGCCCTCCTCAGCAAGTTCCTCTCCCTCTTTGGGGGTATCTATGAGGTAAGGTGAACCCCCAGGGCCGTGGGGGGGTGGCTGCAGAGCCCATGGCTGACTCCCCTCTGCCCCCACTCTTGCCAGAACGAATCCCGAAACACAGAGATGCTGGCTGCTGCCTGTGCCGTGGGAGTGGGCTGCTGCTTTGCGGCCCCTATTGGAGGTAGGCAGGACTCTTCCAGCCCCAACCCCACCCTTGCCCTCTCCTCCTCTGCTCCCCAGCTGGGTGTGAGTCCTGAGGCCAGGCCCAGGCCTCAAGTGCCATTCTCCCGGCTGCCTCACAGGCGTCTTATTCAGCATTGAGGTCACCTCCACCTTCTTCGCTGTGCGGAACTACTGGCGGGGCTTCTTCGCTGCTACCTTTAGTGCCTTCATCTTCCGGGTCTTGGCCGTCTGGAACCGTGACGAAGGTGGGGGGCCCCAGGAGATGAGCACAGCTGGAGATGGTTCAGGTGGGCGGTGAGGCTAGACCTGCCTGCCTCCCTCTGCTGCTCTTCCCTTCAGAGACGATCACTGCACTCTTCAAAACCCGATTCCGGCTTGACTTCCCCTTTGACCTGCAGGAGCTGCCAGCATTTGCTGTCATCGGGTGAGGAGATGAGGCTGGTGGGATGGCGGGGGAGGTTTCCAGGAGAAGATTCCCTCCTACCTTGGTGCTTCTTCCCTCTCCAGTATTGCTAGTGGCTTTGGAGGAGCCCTCTTTGTCTACCTGAACCGGAAGATTGTCCAGGTGATGCGGAAGCAGAAAACCATCAATCGTTTCCTCATGAGGAAGTGAGTTGGCTTTCGGCTCCCCTCCAGGCTTCTTTGGGTTGTATGAGGGCTTTGGTGGGCTGGAGGACAGTGATGGATGAGAGAGTGGCCCAGTCGAAGGCATGCACTCCACTGTGTGTTCCAACCGTGTGTTCCAGGCTGGCTGAACGTTTTGGTGTTTATATGGATTACCTGAAAATTGGCACTTTAGAATTTTTAGTTAGTTAGCAGAGGACATTTGGGATCAAAGACAGGCTTCCTCCAGTTCTTGGGACTGGCCCAGATAGTAATGCTCTCTGGAAAGTGTTTGAACCTCAGTTTCCCACTATCACCCATGGGAATGGATGATTTTTAAAAAATCTCCAGAACACAGCCCTCTCGGTGTGACCCTGAGGACTGGGAGTGGGGAGGCCTGAGACGTGACTTCCCTTGGGACTGACGTCCTTCAGGGAGAGGACAGCCAACTGAACCTGCTCCCTACAGCACCTCTGGTCAACTTCATGAGTGACCCCAGCTTCCCTCAACACTGACCTTCACCTTAAGTCACCAGAAAGAGACAGGCAGAGGAGAAACTTCTCTACACCCTCATACAATGCGCCCTTCAGCTGGGGCTTCTGAGGGTAGAGGGTGGAGTCACAGCTCAGAAGTGCCCAAGAGACGGCTGGGGGGGATGGATTTTCTGCTTGCTGCTACCCACTTAGGAGGTCGGGGTTGACAGAAAGACCTTTGGGTCAGACCTCCAGCTCTTATAATAACCCCAGTCCACCATCACTGTCAGACTGTTGTATCATAAACAGCAAAGGGGACCCTCTCTCAGGACTGTATGCTTTCGCGAAAGAACCAAGGCTCTGCTCTGACCTCAGCCCTGAGGTATGTGAGGGCACCCAGCTCTTCGCATTCGTGTCTGATGCTGTGAACCCTACATCTCTAGACGCCTGCTCTTCCCAGCGCTGGTGACCCTGCTCATCTCCACTCTGACCTTCCCCCCTGGCTTTGGACAGTTCATGGCTGGCCAGGTAACCCCATGTGGCACAGGAACATGTGCTTTTCCTTGGGATGCACTGCTTCTAAAGCCAACTGCATGACCATGGGCTCCCTTGTTCCCCATGTGGATTCCATGGGCCCCTTCCCTTCTTTCTGTCCGTTCCCCAGCCTGAGGCACCCTGTTCACCCTAGCTCTCACAGAAAGAGACGCTGGTCACCCTGTTTGACAACCGGACGTGGGTCCGCCAAGGCTTGGTGGAGGAACTAGAACCACTCAGCATCCCACAGGCTTGGAGTCCACCACGTGCCAACGTCTTCCTCACCTTGGTCATCTTCATCCTCATGAAGGTGGGCTCTTCCAGTGTAGATCGCTAATGTGTACGTAGGCTACTAGGAGCCAGGCACAGTTCCAAGTACTTGCCATATGGTGTTAGCTCCTCTAAGCCCCACAGCCACGTCATGAGAAAGGTCCTCTGTAGTCATATCCCTGTTCTAAAGATTGGGAGTTGAAGCACCAGGAGGTGAAGTAATTGGCCAGTCATGTGGCTGGATGACAGAGTAAGGTTGAATCCGAGCCGTTTGGCTCTAGAGGCCTTCCCCTTCCCTTTACCTCTGGGGTTTACCTCTGGGATAGCTGGGGAGCTCAGGCCTGACTGAAAAGCAAGGCAGGCTCCTCCTGGGTAGACCTGGAGGCTGTCTGGTGCCAGTGGAACCTCTGCTTGTTTAAACCACTCTCTGCCTACAGTTCTGGATGTCTGCACTGGCCACCACCATCCCAGTGCCCTGTGGGGCCTTCATGCCTGTCTTTGTCATTGGTGAGTTTGCTGCCTGCTCTCCCCGCCTGCACCCTCCCCACCTCTGGTTACCCCCTCACCATCCCCTCTGCCCAGGAGCGGGTTTTGGTCCAGCCCTTGCCCACTCCCACCCCCGCAGGGCTGTCCCCTGCACTGAATGACCCACTGGCCCCTCCCCCACCCTCTGACCCTCTCTCTTCCTAGTGCCCCTGCCCTCCCCCTCCACTGCCTCTTTCTCTTCCCACCTCCCTCCATGAAGGAGCAGCATTTGGACGTCTGGTAGGTGAAAGCATGGCTGCCTGGTTCCCAGATGGGATTCACACTGACAGCAGTACCTACCGGATTGTGCCTGGGGGCTATGCAGTGGTTGGTGAGTGCCCCATCCCAATCTGCCTTGGAAGACCCCTGACTCTGGCCACAGCATCTAAGACTCTAGTGCCCCCTGCTGGCAGAAACCAGGCTTCCGATCATCGGGACTGTACTGTGCAGCCCCAAGGGAAACCCATAGTACTGCCAGGGTGAGGGAGGGTCTTCTGGGACCCGGGTACCCTGAGGAGACTGAGGTGGCTGTCCCCAGGGGCGGCTGCGCTGGCAGGAGCAGTGACACACACAGTGTCCACGGCCGTGATCGTGTTCGAGCTCACAGGCCAGATCGCCCACATCCTGCCCGTCATGATCGCCGTCATCCTGGCCAACGCTGTAGCCCAGAGCCTCCAGCCCTCGCTCTATGACAGCATCATCCGAATCAAGAAACTGCCCTACCTGCCTGAGCTAGGCTGGGGCCGCCACCAGTACGGAGAGCTGGGTGCCAGGGGCGGTATGGGAGAGGGCCAGAAGGCATCCTAGGTCTCCTCTCTCACCCACCTCCAGCAAGGTCCCGAGCCAGTGGAGCTGGGAGACGAGCCACCTTGCTCCCTTCCAGTCAGAGCTGCCCTTGTTCACACTCTGGAGGGACTGTAGCTGTTCCTGACTGTTCAGAAAGAAGGGTGGGGAGCACCCTTGGCCCTTGGCCCTTGGCCCTTGGCCCTTGGCCCTTGGCCCTTAGCCCCTGTCCCCATGGACTCTGGGGCCTTCTGTATGGCCCAGGGATACTAGTGCTCTGAGCTACTCTGATCATAAACCAAGTACCCCTCTCTGCCTCTAGGCAGTACCGGGTGCGGGTGGAAGACATCATGGTGCGGGATGTTCCCCACGTGGCCCTCAACTGCACCTTCCGGGACCTGCGGTTGGCACTGCACAGGACCAAAGGCCGCATGTTGGCCCTAGTGGAGTCCCCTGGTGAGGCCCAGAGGGGGCACAGGTGCTAGGGTAATCTCCTAGGGTGGCAGCTCAGGAGGGGCTGGAGCTCAGGACTCTTCTCCTTGGTTCCAAAGGGATTGGGCCAGCACTTGCCAGGCAGGGGTTTCTCTTTGGTGTGTGGCCTGTGACCAAGGTCCCACTCTAAGTGTGAGGGAAAGCAGGGCCTAGGGGGTAGGGAGAGCCTCGCCTTCGGCTCCTGAGCCCTCGCACCTGTTCTGTCCAGAGTCCATGATTCTGCTGGGCTCCATTGAGCGCTCACAGGTGGTGGCATTGCTAGGGGCCCAGCTGAGTCCAGCACGCCGGCGGCAGCACTTGCAAGAACACAGAGCCACCCAGGCCTCTCCACCGTCAGACCAGGAGAGTCCTCCTAGCCCTGAGACTTCTGTCCGCTTCCAGGTGAGGGGCAAAGCCACACAGACTTCCTAAGAGTCATTGTGTAGACCGATTGGGTGGGTGGTGTAGACAGTGGTCTGGGCCACAGCCCCACCAGCCCCTTCCTGCCCATGCAGGTGAACACAGAAGACTCAGGCTTCCCTGCAACCCGGGGGGAGACTCACAAGCCCCTAAAGCCTGCTCTCAAGAGGGGACCCAGTGTCACCATGAACCTCAGAGAGAGTCCCACAGGTGAGCATGTCTCTCCTACAGCCACTGAAATCCATTAGGGAGGTGGGTGTACCCTGGCCCTGCCCACCCAGCTCTTCTGCAGGAGGCTGCCCAGGTGGTCCAAGGGAGACCGAGGACACCACTCCCCTTGCCTTCCTCGCCTCTCTGGGTCCTCTCCCCCAAAGATGACATTGCCCTCTGGGACTCTGTGTTTGGAGACACAGGGAATGTGGAGTCGGCAGGCATCGCCCTCAGGAACCTCTTCTGTGGCAGCCCACCTCCGGAGGCCGCTTCAGAAGTGAGTGCTTGGAGCCCCTCCTGGCTGGGTTCTTCCCCAGCTTCCCCTGGAACATTGAGACCACTTCTCCATTAACCCTGCAGTGCCTGCCCCAATTCCCCCTGCTTTCCTAGCCACCAGCTCTGGCCCTGCAGTGTGCTTTTCCTCCTGGGTCCACCACTTCCCCGCACCTCCCCCCTCTCCCCTCCCTATAACCTCAACTCTTCTCCTCTCCGGCTTGGCTCTGACAAAATCGGAGAAGTCGGAATCCTGTGAAAAGCGCAAGCTGAAGCGGGTCCGAATCTCCCTGGCGGTAAGTGCATGCCCTCTTCCTGCAGCTCAGAAGCACTGGGTGAGGAGGGCCAGGGTACACCCACTGCCCCTAACCCCCAGCTGCCAACCTCCCTCCTCTCTCCTAGAGTGACTCGGACCTGGAAGGCGAAATGAGCCCTGAGGAGGTAAGGTGCAACTGGACTCTGGACCCTGTTTCTCCCTGGGTGTGTTCAGTCATCATCTTAGCTGCTGTCCCCACGGGAGGGAACAGCAGCCAAAGGGCAGGCCAGCTTCCAGGGAGGTGACATCAGCTGTGGGCACCTTCTCCCTAACTCTCCTAGTCTCTCCTTTCAGATTCTGGAGTGGGAGGAGCAGCAACTAGATGAACCTGTCAACTTCAGTGACTGCAAAATTGATCCCGCTCCCTTCCAGCTGGTGGAACGGACCTCTTTGCACAAGGTAGGGCCAGGGACCTGGCCTGGGGCTTGACTTGGGCTCTCAGGTGGACAGGGCGGGGTTCTATGTCCCCTCTCCCAGTCTGGGCTCAGGCCAGTGGGAAAGGAAGGAGGAGAAGAGAGTGGGCTCTGTGCTGAGATTTTTTCAGACGTCCTGCTTTGGGTGACGGGAGACTGGGAGCCAGGGCTCCAAGCCGCCTCCTGCTCTTGGTGAAGCCAGGCATCGTTTTTCCTCTGCTCAGCCTCGTCCCCGGGGAACTCTGCACCAAAGAAGCAACAAAGACAGGGCTTGAGCTGGGTGAAAGCCAGAAGGCCAGGCCAGGGTCAGAGCTAGGCAGGAGGCCGCCAGATACACCCAGGCTGATACACCCACGCTGGAAAAAAAAATGGGTGAGAAACGGGCAGGATAAGAACATCTAATAAACAAGCTAACAAACATCCAAGTAGGGGTGGGAGACTGCAGAGAAGAGATAAACAAAGATGAGAAACACCCAGTGGGGGACTTGGAATGTCAGACCCAGAAAGTCTGGCGTAATGTGGGTCAGAGGAGGAAACTGGTAGGGACACAGAAAGATCACTCAGCAGAAGTGCAGAGTGGCCTGAGAACTGGGGAGAGGAACTAGGGAGACTGGCCACTCGTGGGTGAGGCAGTCACCACGGGAAGGCAGGGCGCTCTGTGAAGGACCATATGGCCCATGTGACCATGCCCCTTCAGGCTTCCAAATGAGACAAGAGTGCAGGCATGCCCAGCAGGCCTGCAGGAGAGCTCCTGGGACCAGCACAAGCCAGGAGGTGTTTTAGCTACATTTTGGACAGCCTTAATGTGCAAGCCTTCAGGTGTTAGGGTGGGGGGTGGGGCTAGGCAGCAGGTAACCTCTCCCAAGGTGTTGCTGACATTTTTTTGGCAAGGGGGAGAAAAGTCAGTTTGTTTCTGCAACTAGGTTACAGGGAGATGGGTTGGCATCGTTACAAAAAAAAAAAAAGACGACACTCCAATGCTGACATTTTTTTTTGAGTGCTTGCTATGTGCTAGACACTGTACTAAGCTCTTCATGTGTCTAATCCTCACAACCACACTAGGTGGAAGATATTACAATATTCCAGTTTTCATGTATGAGGAAATTGAGATTCAGAGTGGTTAAGCAGGTTGCCCAAGGTCACACAGTTAGTGAGTAGCAGAACTGGGCCTGGAATTCTAGATAGCCTGACTCAAAAGCCTGTAGTCTTTTTTTTTTTTTTTGATTTATTGTAGAGATGAGGTCTCGCCAAGTTGCCCAGGTGGGTCTCAAACCCACGGGCTGAGGCCATCCACTCACCTCAGCCTCCCAAAGGCACGGGATTACAGGCTGAGCCACCGCTCCCGGCAAAGCCTGTAGTCTTAACCATGTTAATAGAGAAACTGAGGCATGCAGCGAGGAAGTCATTTGTCTGAGTCAGTATAGCAGAGTCAGGCCTAGAGCCCAGATTTCCTGGCCCTGCTCCCAGGGTTCTCTCAGAAGGCCATGTTGTCCCTCTCCCAGTCAGTTCACTGTTTCCAAGCCCAAGAAGTGTGGCCCTCCATTGGGTTCCCTGATGTCTAATTAAATTAAAATGAAAAAGAACAAAGTAGATGTTTGTTACAAACTTAAAAATCAGAAGAAAAGAAAGAAGGCTTTGAGGAACCAGCTAACAAAAGTACAAATAACTGAAAGTGATAAGAACATAAAAAATTAGAATTCAGAACGTCCTTGTAGGCCTGAGGGATCAGTAAGTAGCAGACCAATTAAGTTCAGGAGGTGGCCAGCCATGGTGGCTCACACATGTAATCCTAGCACTTTGGGAGGCCAAGGCAGGAGCACTTGAGCCCAGGAGTTCAACACCAGCCTGGACAACATAGTGAGACCTGATCTTTAAAAAAAAAAATTAAAAAATTAGCTGGGCATGTTGGCATACACCTGTAGTCCCAGGTACTCAGGAGGCTGAGACAGAAGGATCACCTTAGCCCAAGACATCGAGGCTGTGATGAGCCATGATCATGCCACTGCATTGTAACCTGGGTGACAGAGTGAGACTGCAACAGGAACAAAAAAAAAATCAGGAGGGGAACATTCAGATAAGAGAGAAAATACACTAGAAACCATTTAGGGACCCATGCAAGTGGCAATCACTGTACCAGCTAAGTACCTCATTCATTCAGAGGCCACCTACAGGGAAGCAGCGGTGGAGGTGGGGGAGGCCAGAATGCCAGTGCCAGGACCAGACCAGCTGAACTCAAATCCTCACTCTGTATGCTAGCTAGCTGTGTACCCTAGCTAATTTCATAGCCTTTCTGTGTTCACTTTCCCTATTTGTAAAATGGGGATCATATCTTATTGGGTTTTCTGAGGATTAAAGGAATTGAGACATATGAAGCACTTACAACAGGGCCTAGCTCATAGTAAATATTCAATATATGTTAGGAATTGTTACTACTACTATTATTACTTATGCTGAGAGATGAACTTTATTTTATTTTTGAGTTGGAGTCTCTGTTGTCTAGGCTGGAGAGCAGTAGCACACTCACGGCCACCACAGCCTCGACCTGCTGGGCTCAGGTGATCCTTCTGCCTCAGCCTTCCAAGCAGCTGGAACTGCAGGCATGTACCACCACACCCGGCTACTTTTTAAAAATTTATTTATTGTAGAGGCGAGGTCTTACCAAGTCACCCAGGCTGGTCTCAAACTCCTGGAGTGCTGGGATTACAGGCTTGAGCCACTGTACCCGGCCTGAGAGATGAACTTTAAAAGACAGTGTAAGCCAGGCATGGTGGCACACCCCTGTGGCCCCAACTACTCAGACAGGAGTATTGCCTGAGCCCAGGAGTTTGAGTCCAGCCTGGGCAATCTAGTAAGACCCCTGTCTTCTAAAAAAAAAAAAAAAAAAAACATTGTTTAAAAAAATAATGTAGGCAGCTGGGCTCGGTGGCTCAGCCTGTAATCCCGCGCCTTTGGGAGGCTGAGGTGAGTGGATTGCCTGAGCCCGCGGGTTTGAGACCCGCCTGGGCAGCAAGACCTCATCTCTACAATAAACCAAAAAATCAGCTGGGCGTGGTAGCGCATGCCTGTAATTCCGGCTACGCAGAAGGCTGAGGTAGAAGGATCGCCAAAGCCCAGCAAGCGAGGCTGCGGTGGCCGGGAGTGGCCACTGCACTCCAGTCTGGGTGACTGAGTGAGACTCCAACTCGAAAAAAAAAAATAATAATGTAATGATGGAAGAGCTAAAGTATGGAAGAAATTGATGTTTTCGGTAAAAAATAAGTGATCATGTGAGGCTGGAAGCTGGAATTCACAGTGGAATCTGAGGCTGGAAAGACTAGCTGGTGCAGACTTGGGAAGGGTGTCACGGCCATTCTAGGGGACCTGGACTCACTCAAATATGACAAAGTACATAGGATGGCAGAGCCAAGCTGGAGGGGAGAAAGCAGGAGAATCCATTAGGCTGTTGCAGCCCCACCCCTGATGAGGATCATGAGGCCAGGAGTTGGGGAAAATGGCCAAGTTGTTCAGAAGTAGACTGGTAAGGCCTGGAGACTGCCAGGGTCAAGTGGTTTGCCAACCTGAAGGCCACATAGCCTGCCAAAAGCTCACCTGATCAGGGTTGGGGAGAAAAAGAAAATCCAAGGCTTCTTGGGAGAAGAGAGGGATAATTTGACCATAAGACAAGAATAGTCGGGCTCGGTGGCTCAGCCTGTAATCCCAGCACTTTGGGAGGCTGAGGCGAGCGGACTGCCTGAGCCTGCGGGTTCAAGACCACCCGGGCAACTTGGCGAGACCTCGTAGGCTACAACTCAAAGGAGGAAAAGCAGGGCAACAGCCTGGGTGACAGAGTGAGACTCTGACTCAAAAAAACAAAAAAAGACAAGACCAAGGAATTTATTTTATTTTTGAGTGGGAGTCTCACTCTGTCGCCCAAGCTGGAGTGCAGTGGTACACTCATGGCTACTGCAGCCTCGACCTGCTGGGCTCAGGTGATCCTTCTGCCTCAACCTTCCAAGGCTGGAACTACAGACATGCGCCACCATGCCTGGCTGATTTCTTAATTTATTGTAGAGATGAGGTCTCGCCAATTTGTCCGGGGTGGTCTTGAACCCGTGAGCGCAGGCAATCTTCTCACCTTGGCCTCCCAAAGTGCTGGGATTATAGGCGTGAGCCACTGCACCCGGCCTAATTTTTTTATTTATTGTAGAGACGAGGTCTTGCCAAGTTCCCCAGGCTGGTCTCGAACCCCTGGGTTCAGGCAGGCCTCTCGCCTCCACCTCCCAGAGTGCTAGGATTACAGGCATGAGCCACCGCACCTGGCTACTAAGGGATTATTAAAACAGGAAACCTTAGAATAAAGATGTTCCCTTCTGAAGTCAGCCAAGGAAATTAATGCTAACTTGTGGCATGTAGGATTCAAGTTAGATATGAGGAGGAACTGCTAACCACATGACAATGTTATAGTTATTGAAGGAACACACAAGACCTTATTCTAAAACTGAACTTCTTGCCCCTTTTTAAAAGTACATCATAACTAGGATAGAAGAAGTTAAGAAAGTTCTGGAAGTAGCTTTCTGAAGAATTTCAAATGTATAGAAAACATTTTTAAAGTGTTAGGACAATTTAAATGAGTTCTAAGTAATCAGTGCTCAAGAAGCTAGGTTATTACTGCCCATCTTGACTGAAACATTAGGGCAACAGGCTTACAAGCAAGCTCAGAACAATGAGATAAACGATAGGCCAAAAATTCCAGGAAATGCTGAGTCAGGAGAGCGTTTTTAAGACATCTGGCCCAAGAAAATCTACTTAAAGCACAAGGGGAACTGGCTGGCAATTTCTAAGCCTTTGGTGCTTACATTTATTTGAAAGCTTGGGGAGGGTCCGAAGGAAAAAAAACACGGGGCGGGGGGGGAGTTGGGAGGCTGACTGTTGTCTCCTCAGAAGCTGGGATGCTGCTTGGACCCCAGAAAAGGCAAACAGTATGAGAGATGCAGCGTGCTTCAGGCCAAGACTGGGGGTCAGAGCAGGGTACAGAGATACCATAGCTGGCCAGCCACACAGCAGGGTGGCCAGGAAGCAATGGAGTGAAAGGATCTCAGGCCCAGCGCCCTGAGAGGGGTGTGGAACCTCCCACCTAGGTATATACCCGACTAAGCAGGACAGCTGCTTGAGAGTACAGAGACTGCATTTCTACCCTCTATAGTAGGATGAGAAGTGGCCTGGGTCTGCACGGCCACTCCTGAGGACACCCAGAACGAATCATTTCATCCCTGAACCTCACACTGTTCCTCCTGTAGAAGGGGATTATACTTAACTCACAGGGCCCAGCATGGAGTCTGGCCAGTCACTAGATTTCCTCTTTGAACAGTTCTCTCCTGTATCCTCCTTTCTCACACAGGACTAAGATCCTTCCTTGGTCCCTTTCACATCAATATGAGCAACATAAGGATTTCATCCAGTTTCAAGGCTTGGGCACAGAAACATCGTCTTCATTATTTCTCCTCCAGTCCTGTCCCCTTCCCTCTGAGTCTGTGGCACCCTTCCTATTCCACCCCTAACCTTGTCCTGGCACCTTAACTCATCACATAGAGCTGCCCCCTCGCATGTCAAGTCCAATCTCTCTTCTCCCCATCCTGCAGACTCACACCATCTTCTCACTGCTGGGAGTGGACCACGCTTATGTCACCAGTATTGGCAGACTCATTGGAATCGTCACATTAAAGGAGGTGAGATGATGACAGCCATGGAAGCCACTTCCATGTCCAAAAAGGCACAGAAGCTGATGTCCAGCTCACCTGGGGGAAGCATGGGGAGAGTTAGCAGGAAGCTCTGAGTCCAGACAGCTGACCCTCTCACCTTTCCAGCTCCGGAAGGCTATAGAGGGCTCTGTCACAGCACAAGGTGTGAAAGTCCGGCCACCCCTTGCCAGCTTCCGAGACAGTGCCACCAGCAGCAGTGACACAGAGACCACCGAGGTGCATGCACTCTGGGGACCCCGTTCCCGCCACGGCCTCCCCCGGGAGGGCAGCCCTTCTGACAGCGACGACAAGTGCCAGTGAACCCTCAGTGGGTGGCCTGGGATGGTGGTAGCCATGCCTGTCGGCCCAGAACCCACATCTCATATTTCTTCCGCCTTGGGAAGGCAGGAGGCAGTTGCAGCCCGAGGCTGGAGCCCCAGGTCCCCTCCAGACCTTGGGTGCCAGCTTCTCCCAGTTCATCCTACCTGGAATCTGACCCAGTGCCCACCTGCAGCAAGTTTTCCAAGGGCAGGAAGATCGGCACTGCCCTGGCAGCCCTGCTCACCCTTTGAAGGGGAAGGGGCAGAACTAAGATGGGTTTATACTGGAACCTTCAATGACCAGATGTATATAGAGATTTACAAAGATTTTTATATTAATTTAATAAAACAAATTCTTAAATAGAACAAAATAAACACCTAATGAGCCACTTATATAGATGCTTGTGCCCACTGGCTGTTGTTCTTACCTTGGGCCCTCTAACTTGCCAAAGCCTACAGGGCCCTAGTTCTGCAGCCACCCACCCTCCCACAACTGTAAAAATCTAGAATCCAGTGTCCACAGAATGCAGGGTCTGCCAGAGGCCTCCGCTGCCTGGTCATTAACACCCTAGCTGGGACGGGGACCCCTAGTACTGCAGCTCTGGCCCTTCATTCAGCCAAGAAAGGCACTACCCTCTTTCCTCCCCAAGGAGAGACACTCCCTCATGACTGTCACTCATTGGCACAATTCCTGCCTCTCAGCAGGCCACCCTTGCGGCCCCCTTGTGGCCCTCTCTGGAAGAGCATCAGAGTCACAGCTCTGACACGACCAGAGCCAACTCCGCCCTACAGAGAACGCCACTCGAATGGGGCAGCCCGGCTGGTTGTGGGCCGCCAGGACACTGCCCAGACATCCTAGGAGGGCCAGGGAAAAGGGGAAGGGTACATGCTATCATCATTCCAAAGCCTCCCAGAGAAGATCCGACTGAAAGAACAGACCAAAAGCCCTCTGTCTTTAGGAAAACAGAAGAAGATTTAGAGACGATGGAGAGGTGAAGCACAGCACAAGCCCAGCTGGGCAGGGGCCTTGGGGAACGGCTCAATCCGTGGGCTCCAGGAGGGCAGGAGTCAGCCCCCCCGGGGAAGGGTGATTCTATCAAGCACTGCACAGGTGAGGAGGAAAGCAGAAAAGAGAGGCATGGGGAGGGTGGAGGGGGTGGCCGAGCCCCCTCCTATCCCAACCCCACATAGCCCAGTCACAACAACCCCCTCAGGGGTTCACGTCATCCGAGGAGGAAATATGTGTGGCGTTTTTGATTTAAGAACATGAACATCACGTCTGCCACAGCTGTAGCCATGCCCCAGAGGCCCCGGGCAACCCCCGGCAAACCCCAGGAGTGGGGACAGGACATGCGCCCCCAGCCTGGCCCCTGTCTCCTCTCCAAACACTTTCATGCAAAACACACAACGGAGAAGTGAGTGTTCCCAGGAGCCCTCCGGGCTGCAGAGCTCTGCTGGGAGCCTGGAGCCCACACTTGGGCACGGAGGCTCTGCCCCAGCAGCAGCCGAGGGATGCATGCCACCACCGGCAGGATGTGGGTCACTGGTCCTCAGGCTCTGCCTCGTCCTCATCTAAGGACACCACCCCAGAAGAGGCCACGTCAGAGGCTTGCCGCTGCCGTTCCCAGCTGCCCACAGGTGGTGGGCAGAGTGGCTGGCAGTCCTTGCAGGGCGCTGGCTCCTCCTCAGTAGGGGAAAGGCAGGACTCCGTGAGGGGCGAGCTGTAGAGCGAGTCCTGGGCCTCCAATGGGCCCAGGCTGCGAAAGGCACTTTCCCGGCTGGGGGGCAGTTTGGCAAGAAGCAGCTCATCGCCCAGCAGCTGGGAGGCCAGCCGGGCCGGGGAGCCCAGCAACCCATCCTCCAGGCTGCACAGACTCGAGCACAGGGTGTCGGGGGACACGGTCTGGGAGCAGTCGCTCTCAGGCTCCACGGAGCCCTGGCGCACAGGCCTGGAGAACCGGCGGCCGGTGAAGAGGTCCTGGAGGTGGGGCCCCAGGGGCAGCTGCCCAGCCAAGTCTGCAAGGGGGAAAGAAAAAAAGACAGCTCTGCTGGCCCCATTTCAGTTGGCCAATCTAGAAGCCACATGCCACTCACTCCATCCCTGGCATAGCTCTGGGGATGGTAGACAGGAGCTGGATCACCTCAGACAAGTCACTGCTTTTTGAGGCCTGCTTCCTTACTAGTGAATTGGAGCTTCTAATACTTTCCTAATGGGATTATAGAGAGAACAAGAGTCTGGCATACAATAAGCAAGCAACAAATGCAAGGCCGCTGTGTATGGTTGTTCACTGCACAAGAGAATCCTGTCCAAGGTAGTGAGTGACAGTGAAATTCAGCCCACACTCTGCTCACCAAGTAGCATGCCCTGGCATGGAGCTGTGCCTGCCAGAGAAAGGGATGCCTTTTTCTGATTTGTACAAAGATTCCACGTGGGCTAGTAGCAGCCTTGGATAAATGTTAGTTATTATCATTATCCCCAGAGTGAAAGCAGGCCTGGAACGTAATCAAACAAAAATGCCTGTGGCTCAGGGGTCCATCTAGGCTTCAGACATCCAAATCAGTCCCACACCCCACCACCACCACCACCACCACCACCACCACCTCGGTGGCAGTCTCCAACCTGCTTTAATGTGCTGCCTGCCTTGGAAAACATCAATTAGCCAAGGAGTGGGGCTGGGGGAGGTCATCTTCAAAGGCAAAGAGGTGATGGGGAATAGTGGCCTGTGAGATTTGAACCCCAAAGCTACAGAGAAAGTCAGCCACGTGGTCCAGGGAATGGAAGATAAAAGGAGGGTTGAGCACAGCTGCACAGCCCTGCAGGGTCCCTTCTGCTAGCGAGTGCTGGCCCAGAGAAAGACCCAAAGGCTGGAATGCAAGTTGGAGCCAGCACGGCCCTGTGGGTGGTGTTCCCAGCCCAGCACGCCTTCCTGTTTACCTGGGGCCGCAGCCCTGTGTGGTGCCATCCTGCTGGCCTGTTGGTTCATCTGTCCCCCAGCCAGCCAGAGGCTGCTTCGGAGAGGGAAAGGCAGAAAAGGCAAGGGAGCCACTTACCCTCAGAGACCCGGCTGCACAAAACATGTCACCGAGGTCTCTGGGTTTTGTTTTGTTTTGTTTTGTTTAAGGACTGCAAGACCCAACTGCAAAGACCGGCAGAGAAGGGCCAGTACCTGTAGAACAGAAATGACTCCATTTCTAACTGCCAATTTCCCTCACCCATGAGCATCGACAGGCCTCCAGTCCCTGAGTGTCAAGGCCTGATGGACACTCTTCTCCCCTTTTCCAAAAGGCTGAGTGTTCTGGGCATGGCTCTGAATGAATTACAAGGCCTATCAGGCAGGCCCACTGCAGCACTAACAAGGGATGTCCCTCACCTGTGTCAGCTGCCCCAGCAAAGTCCTCATCATAGGAGTCATCGGTAGAGTCCTCACCATCCACCGAAGACCATGCCCGGAGCTTGGCTTCGGCAATGGCAAACTGCTCGGCCACACCTGTCAGGGGAACACAGGCTGCATTAGTCAAGAAGGTGAGCTAAGTCTAGGGTTCAGCTTGGAGACAGAAGAGCAAAGAGACAGGGTTAGAACTCTACCCCCCGGATCAGATCCAAGGAGATGAGAGAAAGCAGCCCTGTGATGAGTATGTGGCTGGTCCCCTTTCTGTCACCCACCTGCTGCAAAGCGAGCCTCTTGTTCACCCTCACTGAGGTCCGAATAGGAGGAAAAGGCTGACTCCAGAGCTGCAGGCGAGTCACTTGGCTTGCTCCAGCCCTTCCACTCAATGAGATGAGCCACTCGGCCCTGGGCCATCGCGGTAGGCTTGGTCACGTGGTCCTTCACCACCTGGGAAATGCCTGGTGACATGGGAGAATGGAGAAGTCTGGTAAGGGCATGGGCCAGGGATCACCCAGGCAGGGAAGTGCAAGGATGGCAGTAGTTAGGATCCATGTGTACCTTTGGGTGGGAGAAGGAGTGGGATTCAGCTGAGCAGGGGAAGAAAAGGGAAACCCCAGCAAGTGATCACAGGACACAGTCCCAAAGGGACTGTGCAAAAGGAGGAGAAAGGACAAAGTGCCAGAGGAATGGGAGGGGCTGCATACCATGCAGGGAAGATCTGGCCAGTGCAGCAATCTCCTGGATAGTTAGGGCTCTCCGGGACTTGGGCAGCATCGCGACTGTATCTCCAACATTCACCTTGGGTGACACCATTAGAAGGTCAGAGCCTCCCTAACATCAGTGACCTTCCCCCAAACACACCTATACTCTACCCAAGATGTCAGGAGGAGACAGGAGCTGAGAGAGAACCAGGCAGCACATATGTCCCAATGGCTGCTGGGAAACACAAGAGGACAAGAAGCTAGGACCAGCAAACTGTCCTCCCAGGGAGCTATGGAGACTCAGGTAGGCCATAGGAGCTAACCCTCCACCTTCCCAGCTCCCAGAGGGGAAGGAAGCAGGTCAGGAAGGAAAGAACCATTAGGGGGACCTCTGAGGAGAGAGAGGAGGAGAGAGGAAGAGGGGTATGGTATCCAGAACATCTTCAAGATCTGCTCCCTGGCAGAGCGTGGTGACTCAAGCCTATAATCCCAGTACTTTGGGAGGCTGAGGCGAGAGGATTGTCTGAGCCCATGGGTTCAAGACCATCCTGGGCAACATGGTGAGACCTTGTCTCCGTAATAAATCAAAAAATTAGCCAGGCATGGTGACGCACACCTGTATTTCCAGCTACTCGGAAGGCTGAGGCAGAAGGATCACCTGAGCCCAGCAGGTCGAGGCTGTAGTAGCCAGGATCGTGCCACTGCAGTCCAGCCTGGGCGACAGAGTGAGACTCCATCTCAAAAAAAAAAAAAAAGAAAAATGAAAAAAAAAGATCTCCCTTTTGCTCTTCTCCTCCTCAGTCTTCAGATCCACATCCTAGCTGTTCCTGGACTGCCTGCCACAGCCACAAACTCGGCATGACAAAATCAAGCCCATCCCTTCTGTCTACGTCTGCCCCTACTTCCTGACCTCCTTCCCTTGCATCACCCCACTATTCTCCCATGCAGCCCAGCTCCAAGCCTCAGTATCCCCATCAGCTCTCCTCTGGGCTGTGCTGGGCCATTCTGAGAAATAGTGGTTCCACCTCCAAACTGCTTTTCACACTGCCCTCACCTCTCTACCCCTACTGCCACTGCCCTTCCCCATGCCCCCAGTGCTCCCTGCCAGATGAGCACAGGTGGTGTCCCCCAGCCTCCTCCAACGCCATGCTATCTTCTCATGCTCTCTTCTCAGCACAAATGTTGTGTGTGTAGTGCACCAGCTCTCCCCACTACCCTTCCCATGGCTGGCTCTTTGGGCTGAAATATCACCTCCTCAGAGGAGCCTTCCTGGCCACCCAACTTACTGGTGGTCCGTCTTCCCTCTGTAGTCTCTAACAAATCACTCCCCTCCACCAATGCACCCCATTTGTGGCCCTTAACCACAGTGTGATTATGGACTCCTTTGTGTTTCCCATTTTGGGTTGGCATCCCTCACTGGTCCTTAGCTCTTTGAGGGAGG
This sequence comes from Cephalopachus bancanus, assembly GCA_027257055.1. NCBI lineage: Eukaryota > Metazoa > Chordata > Mammalia > Primates > Tarsiidae > Cephalopachus > Cephalopachus bancanus. The sequence goes on along the minus strand of JAPVLO010000098.1, from coordinate 1,245,129 downwards.
CAGTCTGTGTCGGTCATGCCATGCCCAGTGTTTAGCACAGTGCCTAGCACACAGCAATTTCAAATACACAGGCTGAATGGATGAGGTAAAGTACACATGTAAACAATTTTCCCAAGTGCAACTGGTCACAGCATGTTACCAGTTAATATCCCTAGTCAATATGTTTTCTGGGCTAAGGAGGTTAGTGCAGGCTTTGCACCCAGGCACTGAAGGACCCCACTTTGTGAGATCCTAGCCTCTTTCCAAGCCTCCTTGGAATCTACCACTGAGCTCATCGGGCCAAAAAGAACCCCACTTCTCCACCTGTTCTGTCAGCAAGCAGCCCACCTGCCTCCAAGAAAAGAAACCCAGCTTTCCGCGAGGTCAAGAACACCGTCCTCACCTGACAAAATGCTCGTTACCATTCAAGGCCTACCTCAAGTCCCACCTCCTAAGAATGCTTTCTGCCCACGGTCTTTTTCATTTGACACTGCATCCACTCCCACCATTGCCTTTGTGCATTCTCCTAAGGGCACTGGGGATGGCAGGGCCTGAGTGTGATCCACCTGGGTTCCTAACTCCACCCTGCACCTGGCTCAGTGTTCCCTGACAAGCCCCAGCAAATGTTTTCCTCAACGACGTTTCAGGCACACACCCCCTCCCCGGCACTGCCTAGTTCTCAGCTAACACGTTCCCACCCCTCACAAGAGCAGCCTCCACCTGCCTCTTGACCTCAGGCCCACCCTCAGGCCCTCCCCTTCAGTACCTGACTGGCAGGGCCCCCAGGGTGGCGCCGGTAGCCTCTGGCCAGGCCTTGGGGGTGGAGCACCTGCTGGGTGTTTCCTGGCTGGCTCTCCCTCCGTCCCTCCCTCCCCTCACTCCCCCCCCCCCGCCCGACACCATCCGTGCGGGCGCTCCGCGCAGCTGCGGTCCAGGCCCACGGAAAAGGTGTATGTCTCCCAGGCAACCCATCACCATGCAACAGGGTCTCCCGGGATACGGCCCGGGATGCGCTGACGTCAGCGCCGAAGGCGCGAGCTCGCCCGCCTGCTGGCAGAGCGCGGAGCGGAGCAGACCGGCGCGGGGGCGGCCTTGCGGCCCCGGAGGCCGGATAGCGCCTCCGCTTGCCGGAAAAGGGAGCCAGAAGCAGGCTGGCGAGGCGGGGGAGGGGGTTACGGATCCCCTTCATGTGGACGCAGTCCTCCTTCCCCCACCAACACCAGGGGCCCAGCACCTCTGGCAAGTCCTGGCTGTCCACTGAGGAAGGGCGGGAGGACCGGCTCCAGCCTCGGAGGGTCCGAGCAGATCCCAAAGAGGATAGAGAGAGGCCCCGAGGAAGTTCGATCCACTCCACAGCCCACGCGGGGTCCGAGGCCACTGAGGGGAGGGGGAAAGGCTGTTCAGCTGGACCTCCACTTCCGCCAAGATCCCCATTTTCATCCAGTGTTTCCATATAATTTCTCCTCAGTCCCTCCCCCACCTTACAAAATATCGGTAACCATTGGGTGTGCCCCTCAACTCTAAAAGCCCCTATCCCACAACCCAGACCCCTGGGCTCCTGGGGCCGTCTTGTAGCAGCCCACTGGCCCCCTTCCTGCTCTGAGTGTATTTTGCCATCTTAACCCAAACGCTGATAAATTCTGAATTTTCTTCCAGTTTCCCAGCCTGCCGGTTCCTCTTGGCAAGCACACTGAGTTCCTTCCCCATCGCTGTCCTCCCCACCACTGCCCCGGCCCCTCTGCAGGCTTGCTGCCTTCCTTCTATCCTCTTGCTGTTGGGTTCTTTCCTCTTGCTGGCCTCAGCTGGTGCATAGTGCTTCTATCTTCTGACAAACCTATGATTTCTTTTTTCTGGTTTCCTCCTGTGCCCTGAAGCCTTTTCCTGATGCCCTCTCTGGCCCCAGCCTGATTCCCAAGATGTAAGCCAGAGTAATTTTCCTTTTGCCACCCAAGCACCCTCCTGCTCAGTTTCCCATCACCTCCCCGATCACTTCTACAGTCCCTGGTCTCACCTCTGCGACTTGTCTGACAAGTCCATCGTCCTCCAGGCCCTTCACGCTGCCACAGAAACATTTTGCCCAGCACAGAAATCATAGGCATGCTGGCTGTGTTGATGCGGAGGACCAAAAGCCCAGAACCACTCCAGGCTCAGCTCCCAGTTCTATTCCTGTTTTGGCTCCGGATGCTGAGCCAGTCCCCTCCCCATTTGGAACCTGTGCCTAGACACATAAGGAGAACACTCTTGCCTCACAGCTTGGAGGAGGTGGGAGTGCCAGGCCCCAGCCAAGCTCTCTGGGGCTCCAGGAGCTGAGGCCCATCCCCCCAACAGTGCCAACAGGCAACGCACATCACAACTGACCTTTAGCTGGAGCAGCTGTCTCTGTCCCTGGGCCTCAGCCAGCTGGTGGTCCCCAGCAATGCTACCAACCAGAAGGAAGACAGGAAGTTACAGGCCATCCCTGGCCCCCAGCCGGTACCTAATTAGGGCTCTCCAGACCAGTCCTGAGGTCAGCCAAACTCCCCCGACTAGACTATAGGAGATGACTTCCTGATCTTCAAGCCTTAGCAGGGCCAGAGGGAGCAGGGCAGCCTGCTGCTTCACAGCTTTAAAAGCCATGAGGTTAATTTAGGACTACAAATCCCAGAATTCCTCAAGGGAAGTCCAAATCTCTGCCAGTCTTAGCCTCAAAGAACATCAAGTACCAACCACATCAAGGCCTGTGTGACTGACCACTTGTCATGAAGGCTCAGGACCCATTGCAAACCCAGCCCTCAACATCCCAAGTCCCTGTCTGGACGTAGGATTGGAGAAATCCATGGCACTGAAGGAAAATTGGCTGGCAGACTTCAGACGCCTGGAACTAGGGCCAGGCCCCAGCGTGCATCACCATGCACCACCATCCACGAAACCAGGACCCAAGCAGGGTTCAGCAACTGTAGTCAGGGAGCCCTGATGGCCTCCCTCTGGGTTCCTCTTTTCCTCCATTGAGTAGGATGATTTGGTTTTGGTTGTGTGGGGGTGGGTGAAAGAAATTAAAACAGTTTTTATAGGTGTTATTAGGTGATCAGGTGCTCACAGGTGCCCCAGATGGGGCTCAGTCTCCTTCTCCCACCAGCAGACACTGAAATGGGAAGTGTTAGGCAAAAATTCTGTGACAGGGTGCTTGGTCAGCGTTCAAATGCTACCTCCTTAAGAGATAGAGACACAGCTGGGAGAGGCAGGCTCCCAGCACAGGGCCACTCCCAGGACAGTGAAGGGAGAGGTGTAGGCAGAGGAGTGAGAATGTGTGGGCGTGCAAGGCCAGTCGCCAAGGGCTGGAGAAGTGGGGGCTGACTAGCTCCTCCCAAGGCTTGCCCCTCCGGCCACCCTCAGCAGTGGGAACACAGGCGGACGGCAGGGAGAGCACGCGTCTGCCCCGCAAAACCCAGAAGCACGCAGGCCAAGAGAGCGAACCAGAGTCGGTTTAGCCCCTTCCCCCGCTCATCCCGTTCCCTCCTGTTGCCGGGCCCGCCTCCCGGGTGCAGGCTCCTCCCTCTCCCGACACCAGCCCCCTCCTCAAAGGCCCCCACCCACCCGCGGCCCGCGCACCGGGCGGCCGCAGCCCGACTCCCCAGCCCGTGCACGGCCTCCGCCTCTTACCCTGACCCGCCGGGCTCCGAGAGCCGATACAGCCCATGGCCGGGCACCCAGGCACGCTAGCCCGCGCTCGGAGCCCGGGCCATCGCCTTGCAGAGGGTCGGGTCGCGGCCACCACCGGGGAGGGGACAGCCCGTAGGAGGGGAGGGGGTGGGAGCCGCGCGTCCGCCGCCGCTCCCCGGAGAGGGAACCGGTCCGGTGACGTAAGCGCGGGGGCGTGGCCGCTTCCGTCACCACCCAGAGTGGGCGGGACGCAGGCGACGTCACGGCCACGCAAGGGCGGCCCGGGGCCGAGTTCAGAAATCGCCCTTCGTCTCCCAGGCCCGCCTGCCCACAGGTAGGGGAGGCGGAAACTCCCTGAGCCACCAAGTCATAACTACACGGGGATGAAAAACCTCGTCGCATCCAGCCCCTTCATTCTATAGATGACACCTTGAAGCCATTAAGGGATTTCTAGCTACTAACATCCTGAAACCCTGAGCCTTTTCCGCACAGAGGCCCGGATCCTGTTCTGGTATAATCAAGAGTTCAGCAAGAACGTTCTGGCAGGACACGGTGGGCTGACGCCTGCAATCCCAGCACTTTGGGAGCCTGAGGCGGGACTAATTGCTTGAGCCCAGGAGTTCGAAACCAGCCAGGGCAACGCACCAAGACCCTGTCTCTACAAAAAAAAACCCCACAAAATTAGCTGGGCATGGCGGCACACGGCCTGAAGTCCCAGCAACTCGGGAGGCTGAAACAGAAGGATTGCCTGAGCCCAGAAGTCAAGGCTGCAGTGAGCCATGGGCATGCCACTGCACTCTCCAACCTGGGCGACAGAGACCCTGACTCAACCAACTTTCTGGAAAACGTCTCCCCATACCCCCGCAATCATGGACAGGGGAAGAGGCAGGAGGGGTGCCAGATTTCAGGAACAGTGCTACAGTGCCAGCTCTGGAAAGGATACCCACCTATCCACACCCCTTCTCTAGAGGGAGCAGACCATAAAGCAGAGAGGCAGTGAGCTTAATTGAATTCATGTTTAATAATTACAGGCACCGTGCCCCCCTTCCCCCTGCCCAGGCAGCAGCAGGGGTGGTGCAGGGGCTGGGGCATATGCCCCCAGCAGCGAGGACGGCAGTCCCAAGAGTGATTTTTCAGAAAATAAAAAAGGACCCCAGGGGCAGGCAGTGGTGCCCCCCCCAAGACACACCAAATTTCAAGACTTTATATATAATATAACTCTGTGCCCCAGGGGGAGGAGAGGGACACCTGGCAGCATCCTGGAGGGGGGCCCCAGGCAGCCCCAAGCCATCCTGCCTCTTCAGCCACTTTATTAGCTCAGACACATCGCACTACAGGCACCCATTGCCACCGCCGCTGCTGCCACCCCCCTGCAGTCCAGGCGGCTGGCTGGGCCATCCGCGTGTCCACGGGGCTCCAAAGTCCCCGGCCCCACCAGCCCTCAGTTGTGGTCGGACTCCTCCTCCTCCGGAGCCTCACGGAGCCACTTGAAGAAGGCTGTGACAGATTTAAGGGCCACACCCTTGCCCTGCTGCTCAGCGGGGTCCTTGCTACTCTCCCAACTGTAGAAGGCATCCTCCTTCACCACGTCCTCGTCATATAGCGCATCAAAGAACATCCGAAGTAGGTCTGCAAGCAGGCAGGACAGCAGTTAGAGGTGACTGGCCACAGCCACCTCAGCCCATACCCCTCAGGGATCCCTCTCAAACTCTGTTAAAGCAAGGCCCCGATCCATCGCCTACATTTGTGTCTGACCATTCCAGAGTGACCAGGCTTCTGGTAGGATGCTAATCTCTTGATGGAACACTGGGGCACAGGAATGGGTCACTAGGCCACTTAAAAAAATTACAAACTTGCCCAAGCTCACCACGGCAGCTTCAAACTTATTGATATATTTAATGGGGAAAGCTATATTCAGAATTGGGATCCCTGAACTTGGGAAATCACAAAAGTCCCATATGTATCACCCACGAATGTCAAGGGTGTTAACTGGGAACACTCACAGGCCCCCAAACAGATCCTAACAAGCTCTTGATCCCAATATCCCCTTCCTTCCCACACGTCTCCTGAATATGCACACCCTCTTCCACATTGACACTTCACTGGGTGCTATATTCTTTGCCAGGAGCATCCCCCCTCTTGCCACCTTCCTGGTAAATTCCTTCAAGGCTCAACTAAAGCACCCCCTGCTCTAACCCTCTTTCTCCTCTACCCCTGGCTGCTAAGTGTAGCTTCCCCAATAACTTGTCTTATGACCACTAAATACAACCAATCTACCCATTCCCCACTATGAGTCTGTCCCAACCAAACCCAAAACTCACTAAAAACAAAGGGAGAGCCGGGCTCGGTGGCTCAGCCTGTAATCCTGCGCCTTTGGGAGGCTGAGATGAGTGGATTGCCTGAGCCCGCGGGTTCGAGACCTGCCTGGGCAGGCGAGACTTCATCTTTACAATAAATCAAAATATTAGCCAGGCGTGGTAGCGTGCGCCTGTAATTCGGCTACTTGGAAGGCTGAGGAGGAAGGATCGCTGGAGCCCAGCAGGTCGAGGCTCCGGTGGCCAGGAGCGGCTGCTGCACTCCAGTCTGGGCGACAGAGTGAGACTCCAACTCAAAAAAAAAAAAACAAAAAAAAACAAAGGGAGGCAGAGTGACTGATTCACTCAGGAATAAAGCACAGGATCTAAATCCAGACCTGGGTGAAATTCTGACTAAGTCATCTAAGGGAAGCTGCAAGGACATTGCTCAGGGCATGCCTACCCTGAGATCCAAACTTTCTCACCACGCCCCACAGCAATGGCTGCAGCAGATCCTTCACTTACCTGACACTTAGGCTCCAACTCTCATGCACACCTGCCCAGAACCCTGTACAGTCAATTATTCATTCTGCTCTGTATTTTCAAGTCCAAGTTTCTCCCATCAAAACACAAAATCCCCCTTTTAACCACTACCTCCTTCAGCTAAATAAAAGATTTTGTCTACACTTGCCATTTGCCCTTCTTCTGGCCACAGTCAAGTATTTCTCCGTCATTTTCAATCCAGAGTCTGTTCCTGCCCCCAGCAAATACTGTTTTTGCCAGGGTGATCTCACGGCTTTTGTTTCAGGCCCTTCGTTTCAGGCATGCTCTCAGTAGCATCTCCCATTACTGACCACTTCCGGCTCCTAAAATTTCTGTCCTTTGTTTACAGGGTCCTGTCCTCCTTTGGTCCCTATCTGTGTATCCCCCTCTACCTTCTCAGGGTTCTATCCCAAGTCCTCTTCACTCTCCCTAGGGTAAGCACACACCCTACTATGACGTGCACACCTCTGCCAGCAACTCGCAGAGTGGTCTCTCGCCCTGACCTCTCCTTTTCTACATGAATCCAGATACCCAGCTGTCAACCTGACATCTCTGATGGCTCACCAGGGAATTGCAAACTCAATTCGAACCGGTGTCCCCTACCCCACTGAATGGCACCACAGTAGGCCTCTAAACCCATCCAGGTTTTTAACCATCTTGGGAGTCATCCATGACTTCTAACCTCTCATGGCTCCCTCCCTAGGCCGGAGTAACTAAAAGCTGTCAGTTCCATTTCCTAAGTCGCTGTTGAACCGGCCAAACTCCACTGTCACCACTAATGCTGATCCCGCCACATTCACTCTCATCCCGTTCCAAACTCATTTCTCCCACTATATGCAGGATGATCTAAAAACTGAAAACAAAAAATGTGGGGGGGGGCAACCCCTTTGGGTCCCTTCCCACTGTAGAAGCTTTTCTGTCCTCTCAATAAATCCTGCTTTAAGAAAAAAAAAAAATTTTTGAGACATAGTCTGGCTGTACCCAGGCTGGAGTAGAGACATGATCATAGCTCACTACAGCCCCAAACTCCTGGACTTCAGCAATCCTCCTGCCCCAGCCTCCCAAGTTGCTTGGACTATAGGCACACGCCATCATGCCCAGCTAATTCTTTAATTTTTTGTAGAGGCCGGGTGTAGTGGCTTATGCCTATACTCCCAGAACTTTGGAAGGCAGAGGCAAGATAACTGCTTGAGCCCAAGAATTCAAGACCCCATCTCTACAAAATTTTTTTTTAAATTAGTCAGGCGGCTGGGCTTGGTGGCTCAGCCTTGTAATCCCAGCACTTTGGGAGGCTGAGACAAGTGGATTGCCTGAGCCCACAGGTTCGAGACCAGCCTGGGAAACTTGACAAGACCTTGTCTCTATAATAAATCAAAAATTAGCCGGCGTGGTAGTGCGCACCTGTAGTTCCGGCTACTTGGAAGGCTGAGGCGGAAGGATCACCAGAGCCCAGCAGGTTGAGCATGACACTGCCCTCCAGTCTGGGCAATTAGAGTGAGACTCCAACTCAAAAAAAAAAAAAAAAAAATTAGCCAAGTGTGGTGTGCACATGCAGACCCAGCTACTCAGGAAGCTGAGGAGAGAGGATTGCCCGAGCCCAGGAGGTCGAGACCTTGGTAAGCCATGATCTCACCACTGCACTCCAGCCTGGGTGACAGTGAGACCCTGGCTCAAAAAAACTTTTTTTTTTTTGTACATGTGGGGTCTCATTATGTTACCCAGTCTCAACTCCTGGCTTCAAGCAATCCTCCTGCCTTGACCTCCCAAAGTACTGGGATTACAGGCATGAGACACTGCTCCCAGCCTAAAACCAAATTCTTTTTATTTCTTGCTTAAAATCCCCCAAAGGCCTTTTCCTACCTTTAGCTAAAACCCAAAACTCTTGCCATGGCTTACATGGGCCTGCATGACTTGGCCCCCATGTCCATCTCTCCAGCCCCAAACACACAGTGCCTTCATTTAAAGTGTTCACTCACCCCCTTCATTTGTGAGTTAGCTAATTCCCACATGTCATCCCTCAGACCAGGTGTACTCCCCCCAGAGAGCACCTATCTTCCCATCTTCCAACACTTACCACCCACACTGTTACTGACTTCCTGCCAGCACAGGAACTGTACTCAACTCACTACAAACATCCCCATGCCCTGACACATGCCTAAGTGTTGAATGCATAACCTCTAGGCCCGTCTCTTAATATGGAAAATGGAGATAATACCATCACCCTAAACAGTTGTGAGAATTAAATGAGGTATGGTAGCAAAGCATTTCAGCCCTGTGCCAGGCAGAGGGAAGCACATAGTATACCTGGAAGATGCTATCATTTATCACTTCTGCACTACTGGCATCAAACAGATGGTTAGGCACGAAGCAGGTAACCAATTACACTTCAAGGCTGGACCTAACTCCTTCCATTTGTAGCCAAGGACACAAATGTTGGGGGAAGAAATCAAACCATAAGGGCATTTTGCTCTCCAGTGACTACCTATCTTTCTTGGGTTGAGACCCTTCCATACCTACCCTTTACCATGTGGTAGTCCCTCCACCCACTCCCATCCCTGAGGCCTGGCTCTTACTGGCAGGTTGATCTAAGGTCACTACAAGGGCCTGGAGGGCATAGAGTGCCTGCAGCTCCTTCTGCTCATCACACAGGTATTTCTGTAGCAGTTTCGCTCGTGCTTTCAGCACTGCAACATCCACTCGGAGGGTACTCTCAACTACAGGGAAGAAGACAGGGATACATGGAATAATGCACCCTTAGCCTGGTCAGAACTAGGAGACAAAGACTGAAATCCCCTCCCTCCATTTGCCTGTCAGGCCCACCCCTGCCCATCATCTCCCCAGCTCCTCTTACAGATAATTGCAGAATAGCAGACAGCTGTCATGAGGGCACGAACTAACGTGTTGGATGCTATCTGCTGCTCACTGAGGTTGGCCTGTGTGGGAGAAACAAATGGCCCACAGTTATGAACTGTGCCAGTCTTCATTCTTGCAGTCCCCAACCCCACCTCAAGAAATACCTCTCAGTCGGCTGCAGTGGCTCACGCCTGCAATACCAGCACTTTGGGAGGCAGAGGCAAGAGAACTGCCTGAGCCCAGGGGGTTTGAGACCAACCTGGGTGACATGTGCCTATAGTTCCAGCTACTTAGAAGGCTGAGGTGGAAGGATCACCTGAGCCCAGCAGGTTGAGGCTGCAGTGGCCATTGAGTGTGCCACTGCACTCCAGTCTGGGCGACAGAGTGAGACTCCAACTCAAAAACAAACAAAAAAAACCTCTCCTTTATCCCTCCCCAATATCCAGGAGAAACACACCTCTATCCAGTCGAACACCTGCTGGTTGCTGCTGCCTTCCTTCAGCAGCTTCTCCAGCTGCCTGCTCAGCTCCTCAGAGGGGAGTGCCCTCTGACCAGGGTTTTCAGACTCCTCTCCCAGGGTATAGTCGACCTTCTGCAACCAAAAAGACACACAGTTGAGAGAGAAGATGCACGATGAGATGAGGAAGAAAGAGAAGAATGGCCAGCCCCAAATGCTAGAATTAACCTAACTCCAGCTCCAAACCTGTTCAGCAACGAATGCATCAACGTCCTGGCCTTCAGGCAGAAATTCCTTCCAACTGAGCCCAGCTTCTCGCCACAGTGTTCCCACCTTTTTAGGACCCTGGAAAACACAAGCCAACTTAGCAAACCTCTTCAAGAACCGAACAACTCCACAACATTCATCCAACAAATATTTACTGAAAGGCTACTTAAGTACCTGGGAGGAGCTCAAGAGGACATAGAAGAGCCAGATGCAGTCCTTCCATGACTACAGTCTCGTGCAGGGCAGACAGTAAAATAACCATCCAAATAAATATGGACTCACCCACCACAGAGCCTCTAGGTAGGGAAAACTTCTAACAAGTATGCTTATTTGTCCCCTTAATCCAGAAAATCTTAGAAGCAAATATTCTCTCTCCAACACAAGTCAAAAATCCTCACAAAAACAACAGTCTGAGCATGTTTTCTGTAAAGGGCAAGAGACCCTGAAGGCATCACTTTTTTAAAACAGATATTCAGAATGATGGCTCTGGTCCTTAGCAAGATTGCTGTAGTTCACAGATTTTTAAATTTTTTTTATTTTTGAGTCAGAGTCTTGCTCTGTTGCCCAGGCTGGAGTGCAGTGGCACGCTCACAGCCACCACAGCCTCAACCTGCTGGGCTCAGCCGATCCTTCTGCTTCAGCTTTCCAAGTAGCTGTAACTATAGGCACATGCCACCACACCCAACTAATTTTTTAAATTTATGGTAGAGATGAGGTCTCACCAAGTTTCCCAGGCTGGTCTCAAACCCCCTGGTCTCAGGCAATTCTCTCACCTCAGCCTCCCAAAATGCTGGGATTACAGGCTTGAGCCACCACACCCAGCCTCATAGATTTTTTTTTTTAAAGATGCTCATTTTTTCGCATTTGACCACCACTAACAGCCATCTCACAGCTGACATACTGCATTTTAAAAATATGACTAGTAGCCGGGCTCGGTGGCTCAGCTTGTAATCCCGCGCCTTTAGGAGGCTGAGGTGAGTGGATTGCCTGAGCCCGCGGGTTGGAGACCCGCCTGGGCAGTGAGACCTCATCTCTACAATAAATAAAAAAAAAAATTAGCCGGGCGTGGTAGCGCATGCCTGTAATTCCAGCTACTTGGAAGGTTGAGGTGGAAGGATCGCCGGAGCCCAGCAGGTTGAGGCTGCAGTGGCCAGGAGCGGCCACTGCACTCCAGTCTGGGCGACAGAGTGAGACTCCACCTCAAAAAAAAAATATATGACTAGCAAGTCTTTTCTTTCTTAACAGTGCATAAATAATGTCTTACAATCTATGGCACCTTGGATTCAATGAAATAAATGGCTCAATATGTTTATTTATTTTTAAAAAACCTGTCCTGGTACATGTCTGTCTAAAAGGATTATATGATGCTGAAAGAACAATTCTTTTCAATCCAGTCTCATTCCTCCCAGGTCCAGATAGCTAAACTCTTGAATCTGCACATCCCCACTTCTCACCACTAAGCACCACATCCAACTTGTCCCTCCCCATCATTCTGCCTTAATACTTGCTAGTCATCAATTAACTTCCACAAAACCACTTCAGCACCCTTCATGGAAAAGCTTGTCATGAATATTGCCAAATAGTCCTTTGCAGCCTCACAGTACTTAAGACACTCCACTCAATTTCAGCTATTTTATTTCACGCTTTACTTCACACTCTTGTTTTTATCAAGTTGTCATTTCTCCCTTCTCTTCTACCAACTTGTTTCCTAACTGTTTTATTCATTACTGTATCTCCAGTGCGGAAATGGTAAATGTTCAGAGAAATGCTAAGTGAACGAATAAATGAACGAACCAACCCTGGACCCGGGCCTTAGATTGCCATTCTCCTTCAGCCTTGGCCAGAACTCACCTGAGAGGAACTGGCCTGAGGGAGGTTGCCCACCTCAATGTTTCTGCCCTCAGGCACCAACATGGTAGGGCCATCACCATACTCCTTCCCACCACTGGACCATGACATTCCAGGGCCATAACAAGCAGCCAAGATCATACCACGGGGAAGGAGTCCTGACACACTGCCCTCCGCAGGGTCCTGACTTACCATGCTTTTGCACAGGAGGCCCAGGATCTCTAGCAACAGGGAAGCAGCTTTGCCCAGGGGTCTCAGAGGCTTTGTAATCTCCCTACAAGAGGAAAAATCCCGTGTTGATGGCCTCCACAGTTGTCAACACTACTTCAACCACCTCCAAACCCAGGCATCCAACCTGCCACATTTCCCTACCTGCCCCTTTCCTGTCGTTTTTCCTCCCCTGAATTCCAACAAAGGGGCTTACCTGAACAGCTCACCCATGGGCACCCCACCTTCCTGCAGAATGGGTGTTACCAGTTCTGCTAGGTAGAGCCACACATGAGGGATGTCAATTTCCATGTCCTCAGCCAATTCCAGGATTTCATACAGCCTACAAAGCAAATTCAAAGTCAGGACATTCTAGGGAAGACAGGCCAGGTTCCCACCCTCCCCAAGGCAAGACGGCATGGCTGAAGGAAACAACCTGGAGCTCCAAATGAACATCTACTAGACTTGGGGAAGTTATCTCAAGTTAAGACCGCTTCTGTGTCCTTAGATGGTTACCCCTCTCACCTCCCCCCCACCCAAGTCACAATGACCAGGGCAGGTGAGGGAGGAGCCTATACCTTCATGCAAGGTCCCCTAAGGAAGCTAGGGAGGTAGGTCTGTAAAAGCAGGAGCCCACAGAAGCTGGCTGGTCATACCCTTGGTAGTACTGAGGAGTGGAGAGGTGTCCAGCAGAGAGCAGCTGGTGCAGCAGCTGCCCCATATGCTCACGAGTAATGGCACTGCGCTCCAGTGTAGACTCGACACCATGCCGTACAAAGATGAAAAGCAGGGAAGGCGAGGCCAGCTCCTGCACACACTGCACTGCCTCCTGAGGGGCACAGGCACAGCAGAGAGTGGTCACTGTCTGGCCCAGACTCTGCATGCCCATATCTGTCAGCATGGTCCGTTCCTGCTCCTCCTCCCTCCCTCAGTCACCTCCCACTGCCTACCTTCATGTCATTAAGATGGAGGTACTCCTCAATGATGGCCTTGGACTTCTTTTCCATCTCTTCCTCAGAGAGTGTGGCTTTTGGGGGGCCCGCTGGGGGCAGGGTGGCTTCTCGCTTCACTGTGGGAGAACACAAATCAGAGACTCTTCAGTTCCAGTCCTTCCAACAAACAGGGTCTGGCACTCTCAAAAGAGTAGGGGACCAGCTAGTCCCAAGGCAGCCAACACCCTTCACCCCTCCATTCCTCTCCCAGCACCGCACCAGCATCCCGCCCACGGTCCCGATCCTCCGAGAGACTGGCCGCTTTGCGAAGTCCCTCAGGCTGTGAAGGCCGCTCTCTACTCCGCTCCTCTACTTCCTTGCTGAAGCTCCGCTTGGTAGCAGGTGTCCGCGCACGCTCAAGCCGGTCCCCACGGTCACCCCCCCGTTCATTCCGCTCTAGGCGGTCTCCCCGGTCCCCAGCTTTCTCGCCTCGTTCTCGGCTCAAGCTACTCCTGGAAGAAAAATAGGCACACTGTTTCTCACCTGTACTGTCCAGGCACTCTCCCATGGAATTACCCAACATGCTGACCAACTGACAGGCCTTGTTCTTGGCATAATGAATGTGTCCCAATCAAACCCAGGGGTTCCAAGCAAGGCAGGTGTGAGGAATTCCCATCCTACAGCAACAACCACAATCCAATCACAGTACTCTCAGAATGAAGGACAAAGACAATGAGGCACCTCACCTCTGTACCACACGTCTATTATCTGTGTTTTCTGTAGGTACTGCTTGTTGAAGGGCTGAGAAGCGATTCAAGGTACTAGTAGCTGGACGAGCACCTTCTGACGCTGGGAAGACAGAAAACCCAAATCAAAATCTTTCTTGCATTCTCTTCCTAATTTGCCAGTATAGACTTAGTCCCAGTCCCACCGGTAAAGTAGTTCAACCCCTGGAACCACACATGCCTCCGATGTGATCTGCATTGCCTCCCCACCTGGCACTGAAAGCCTCCCTTACAGGCTCAGATCCTTCCACCAGCCTCCATACCTGCATCTGAGGGCTTGGCTCCTGAGCCTCCACTGCTGCCCTTGCCCCAGCTCAGTCGCCCACCAGGTGCAAAGAGCTGGTTATTAGAATCAATGGAACCGGGCTAAAGAAGGAAAGGGAGTCGAGTCATGGTCTGACCTCGCTGAATCCCTCAGCTGGCACCACCATACGAAGCCACATAAGCAGCAATGGCCCACACCAGGAACCAGACAAATTTGTTCTGTAAAGGGCCAGTATCTACTACAACTACTCAATTCTGCCATTGTAGCACGAATGCAGCCGTAGACAGCACTTTAAAAAATGGCTGTTGACTATGGACACTGACATTTAAATTATTTCATGTCCACATCATAAAATATCACTCACCGGGCTCGGTGGCTCAGCCTGTAATCCCGCGCCTTTGGGAGGCTGAGGTGAGTGGATTGCCTGAGCCCGTGGGTTCAAGACCCACCTGGGCAGGCAAGACCTCATCTCTACAATAAATCAAAAAATTAGCCGGGCATGGTAGTGCGTGCCTATAGTTCCAGCTACTCAGAAGGCTGAGGTGGAAGGATCACCGGAGCCCAGCAGGTCGAGGCTGCGGTGGCCGGGAGCGGCCACTGCACTCCAGTCTGGGTGACAGAGTGAGACTCCAACTCAAAAAAAAAAAATCACTCTCTTGTCAATGTGATGTTTTTCTCAACCATTTAAAAATGTAAAAACCATTCCTAGGTCCTGGGATTTGTGACAGCAGGCAGTGGTGGATATGGTATTCAGGATTCAGGTTGGTTTGGTTTTTGTGCGGCTTAAAAATCTTTTTTTTCTATTTTAAAGATGTGGGGTACAATTCAGAGTTAGGTATACAAATGTTCATCATGCAGGTAGCCTAGTTGATGAGGTATAGGTTAGTCTGCCAACTGCTGGCCCAGCCTAACGTGAATATACCCTCTTCAGCTGGCAATCCTGTCTCCAGCAACCTAACCAGTTAGTCTAAGAGGAAAAATTCAGTTGTCCCTTCCCAACACTAGAAAAGTGAGGAAACTAAGGTCCAAAACTGAGCTCAATGCTTGCCTGGTCCCTCTTTACCCTCAGCCTCACCAGCATCACTCCCTCCAACATACACCCCTACCTTGGTGATCTTGGTGAGTCGTGACGTGTCAATGGGGCGGCTGCCTTTGCTGATGGGGACTGTGTTCCAGCCACCATCGTCCACGAGTGGAAGGCCACGGCCTAGGACAAAAAGGGGGGCACATGCTGGATGAGTAAATCCAAGCGGCCCTCTTCCCCTTAGGCCACCCCTCAGCCTTCCTTCCTCAGATCCTCAGTTCCATCACGGGGTCTCAGTGGCCCAGACACGTGGCACTAACAGGAAGTCATCAAAGGAAAGTATAACCTCCCAGTCCCTGCACTGTTCCCTCCTCAATCCCAGCCTCAAACTCACTGATGGAAGGGCCTGGAGGGCCACCCCGACGCTTCTCACTGCCCTTGGCCATGAGCTGCTGCACTTTGATATGCTCCCGATGCTCCTCCATCTCTGCCTCCTTGTGGATCTGATCAATGGTCTTGGGACCCTGATCCCCTCGGCGTGGCACCCAATTGCTCTATGGGGACGGGGGCCAGTCACAATTATGTCAGAAAGGGCCAGACAAAGCAATGCAAGGAACTAAGGGGAGCAGATTGGCAGTGGGAAGGAGGGGACACATACCCCCCGCAGATCCAGCACATCTTGCAGCATGAAACGGATGCGAGAGGAAGTCTTCTTTTCTTTAATAATTTTTTCCATCTGGTTGAAATACTGATCCATTCGAGGCTGGGGAGGAGCAGAGATCAGGTCAGGAACTTCACATACCTCACCTCTAACTGTAGGCTCTGCCCCCTCCTCAACCCTCAGTCCCATCAAGGAGGCTCAGCAGGCCCACATGTTTCAGCCCATCCTCCTCCACAGGCGAGGACCCCTACCTTGGCTTTTTCAAAGTCCAGGTCTTTGCCAATGGTGGTGAGTAGTCGGCAAAGGCACTCGAGGGACTCTTCGTCATGGTTCTTAAGTAGTTTGACCACACAGTCATGCATTATTGCCTCTGTTAACATCTTCAGCTTGAACAACTCCCCAATAAACTTAATATTCCCTAAAGAGCGCCGCCGGGCTATGTCCCGAGCCTCTTCTAGTTCTTCCTTCAGGCGACCCCGCTCTTCTGCCTGTGAGTTGTAAGACAGACACCATGTCAAAAATATACCAGCTACCTGGCTAAAATCCTTCTGTGCTCTATCTGGAAATCCAAACCTAGCAGCAAGCTCTCAGGTTTTTAAGGTACAGAAACCCCCAAGATACCACTATTCCCATCCAAATGATACAGCTGACCAGCATCTGGGTGAGGGGAGGGGGTGAGCACAGAACAGAATTGGTAGTGGGTTTTCTCTCACCGTGGCGGCTTCATCCATCTCTTTTTGCTTCTTCTCAAAAACCTCATCATCATCTTTGTCTTTCTCAAACTCCTTCTGACATCGATTTAACAACAGTTTTCGGAAGTTCACAGTCACTGTTGGCTTTTCTGTAGTGGGCACTTTCAGCTGTAGATCAAAAAGAATGTCAGACCAGTCCAAGGTTGGGAAGATCCTCCAAGAGTCTTGAACTACCTAACCCAGGAAGACCTCTGACCCCAGCTCTGCCTCCTACTGGCTGCCATCAACAGCACAGACTGGAGAACCAAGAAGCTGGGCTCAAGGAGACTTGGAATAAGAAGTCGGAAACTAGACCACGAGATTTAGAAAACAGTGGAAACTAACCGCCATGAGGCAGCGGCACATGTTGGCATAGGCCACAGAGAAGTTGGGTTCTGAAATGGCCTTCTCAAAGATGAGGTCAATGACCCCTTTGAGACGTTCTTCCGTGTCGATGGCCAGCTGCGTCACTTGTTTCATCAGCTGCTGGAACATCTGGGGTGTCAGCTTATTCAGGATGGAGCGCACCCTGCGGAACAAGTCCTGGGGGGGAGAGGACACAGAGGTTCCAGTGAGGTTCTCAGAAGAACAGAAGCACTTGGGAAGGACAAAAGAGGGCAGTGAGATCTTAAGCAGATGCCAATGATAAGGACGAGCAGAAACAAAGAGGGCAAAGTTGGCACCTTGTCGGGCTTGCCATTACCTGGGTTTTGCTGCCATCAGCATCCTCTTCCACTCGGTCTTTATCAGCTGCCGTCCGCTTGCTGCTGGGTTTCCAGGCCTTCTCTGCTTTGTTCAGTTTTATATCTTCAGTCATTAACACTGTGGCAATAATTTTGCGTGGTTCCTTCCGGGGCCCTTGCTGGGAACGTCGGGGTCCCAGGCCAGCCTGCTAAGCAAGGGATTAGGACAAGAGAGAACAGAGAACCAGTCAGCACAACATGCAACACCACTGCCACACATCTCCAGGGCAAACCTCTCCCAGACTGGCAATAAGAACCAAGGGAGGCACCCATCCAGGACCCGTGCCCACTTGCTCCATTAGCCAGTCCCACTCACCGGCCCTCGGGGCAGCTCCCCACCTGGCCCACCCCTTGGGGGCCCACGGCTGCTAAGGGCTGGTCGGCCAAGGTTGGCAAAGGATGGAGTGAAGTCTGGGCCACAATTTATGCCTTGTAGTCTGGTGGGATCCAGTGGCCGCAGTGGTGTTTTATTGGCCTGAAAGAGAACAGAGAAGGTCTCAGATGCAGGCTAGGACTATTGACTACTCTCGTTAAGGACCTCAGGCTCCCTCCCATCCTCCTCCTCAAGCCACCAACCTTGTCCAAAACGACTTCACTGATATGGGGCAGTCCCTCCGGCTTCTGCATGCTGGCAAAGATAAACTGAAAACCAAGCAGGAACTCGCGGTCATAACGCTTTTTCTCTTCAAGGTTTAGAGGCTTCCACTGGTCTGCAAGGGAGAGAAAATGATCCAATCTTACTGCCTCCTGGGGCTCTGACAGTACTCAGCCATCCTCACCCCTTTCTTTGGCATACCTGACTTATATTCATACTTCTGTTCTCCAGGCTGAATGTTCTCGGCATTGTGAATTTTGTCTTCCTTTGAGTCCCAGGTCTCATCTGCTTCCTCAGGCCGTATGGGTACACTGCTGCCCTCAGATTCTGGGCCTGGGTTGCTGCCTGCAGGAGGCTGATTTTCCACTTCTGGTATTGTGGGATTCACCTGTAACAATAGAACATTCAGTTTTGGTTGCAGAATGACCACTGTTCCACACCCAAACTCTGCCCTCTCCCCATAACTATTTCCTACTCCCTTACCTCTTTAAAGGCATCTAGAAGGTCTCCCACAGCCTCCTTCTTATTTAGCTCCTTAATTTTCCGTCTCCTCTTTGGCACAGATACTGCCACTAATTTAAAAAAATAAATAAAAGAAGGGGTGGGAATAATCTGAGTAGTCCTAACCTTTGGGAAATAAAAAGCAGCCACAGTACAATACTTCCTTTTCCATTACACCCACTCTAGGCTTCCAAGTCCTTAATCTAGCTCCTAGGTTCCATCATAGGGCTTCCATGACCCAGACACAATGGCCCAAGTGAGAGGTCATCAAAGAAGGTAAGGAACCACATCCCTCTCCCAGCCTGTCCTACCTCCACCATCCAGCCACACCTTACCCTGGGTGGCTGCTGCTGCCTCCAAATTCTGGGACAAGTGGGCGGAGACAGGGGTGCTCTCTAGAGGAAGCAGTTCCTCTCCTCCCTTGTCACTCTCAGCTTCTCCTTCTCCTTCTTCCTCCTCTTCTTCCTCTTCCTCCATTTCCTCCTCCTGAGCAGGAGGAGTCACTGAAGAAGCCATAGCTGGAGTGGCAGAGAGGACTACGGGAGGGGCTGACGCTGTAACCTCCTTGGTCTGCTCCTCTGGTTCACTAACTGGGCTTAAGTCCACAGCTGGTGGCGAGGGGGCTCCGTTGAGCAGTTCCTCAGGTTGGGCAGTTGGAGCGATGGGCACAGGGGACTCCGAGGGGCAAGCTAAGGGAGGGAGAGGGGCAAGCTCTGGGCTTGACTCCACCTCTGGTTCCAGATCCTCAGATGGGGCCACGCCATTGGGCTCATGAATTTCCACTGTGTGAGACACCAGGGGGGTGGGAGCCTGAAGAGGACTGGAAGAGAACTCGGATTCTGGAATTGGTTTGCTAAGTGTCACTTCTACTTCCAATATGGGTTCAGCGAGAGGAGTGGGTTCTGGAGAGAGGCAATATGGCTCCCCAGTCTCACGGGGGAGGGGGACTGGTTCTTCCGCAGACATTTGCATTATTCCTGTTGTCATAGTGTCCCCAGGCATAGCGAGGACTGTGAGATTAGGCTCAGACCCTGGTTCCAAGATTGGAGGTGGTGATGGGGTCGGAGAAGGTGATGAAGGCTGGGATTCTGAAGGGCTGTGCTCTGGGCCAGGCAGCCCTGGCCGGCCACCAATGATTGCTCCCTGCGACCGGTCATCTGCATCACAGGAAGGAAGACCAAGTAACTAAAGGCAAGTCCTTCACTACTGTTGTTCTTTCCCCTCCTCCCAGCCAAGGTACTCCCAACACCCTTGCCCCCCAGTCTTCTCCCACCTAGGCTATTTTTCCCATCTCATCCAAAACCCAATCCACCCACAATATCCCATACTATCCGAAACCTATGTCATTCTTCTCTGACACCCAGCTCAAGTCATCCCATCTTCTCAGCATTTAAATTATCACGCTCCTTTTCCCCATAAAAGCACCGTTCCACCCAATTACTTACCTGGCCGGACAATGACAGCAACCTGGGGCGTCTCCCCATTAGCCTGAGGCTCCAGACCGCCTCCCGTCTGCAGGACACAAAGGATTACCAAGTTTTGCACTGAGGAGTCCCACAACCCTTCTTTACTAGAGCCATTTCTACTTTAGCTCTGCCTAGAAATCCAGGAAAGCAGGGAAATAAATCCCTTAGTTGAAAGACCAACAGACTTGGGAGTACAGGGCAGAACAGCCATCCCAGCCAGGGTATCACTCAAAGAGAAGACAGTACCTGGGGAGGGGTAGGTGTGGAGGCAGTGCGGGCCCCAGACATGATCTCCTCCGTGATATCCTTTCCGCCTTGGTTTGGATCTCGAATTCGGATCTGGGGAAAGAAAGCTATGGGATGAGTGGGAAGCAGGAGGAGCCCACCTCTCCCTGCCCCACACTTAAGACTCCAGGCCAACCCCCCACCCCCCACTAGGAAGCAGGTAGGTGGGTGCCAGAAACCCCATGAGTTCTACTGTCAACCCATCTGGCTGCTCTTGTAGTTCCTGCCTTAGCCCCCACCCCTAAGAGACCCTTGACCTCACAGAGCAGCCCTGTACATCACAATGCCCCTCCCTCCCTTACCCCTGCCCCACCAGCAGTCCCTAAGTCAGTGGCCACACACCCTGGGGCCCAAGACCCCCATCCAGCACCCATTAGGCTCACTTGTGGCTAGTCTGCCTGATCTCTGGGGGCAGGGCCCAGATCCAGTGGGTGGAGCCAGGGTGACTCAGCGGCTTCCCCAGCTCTGGCACCCTATTCTGGGCACCACGCCCAGGGCTTGAGGACTGAGCAGAGGCGGAGGCCTTGAGAGCTTCCAGGACCGGGGGATGGGGGTGGGGCCACAGAAAACAAACTATTTCCAAGGCAAGCCACCAGAAACCCAAAACCAAGCATAGTTCTTATGAACCCCCAGAGTCCAGGTCTCTCAGGAACTTCCCTGCTAGCCACATCGGCTTTCCCATGAGCTGCATCTACACTGAAACCTTAGTACCTTACAAAGAATCAGAACACTCCACAGACCCTCATTCTCTGCCCACTCTCAGTCGCAAAGCCCTCATTCCTCAAGTTCCTGCTCCCTCGGGCACAACAACCCAGCAGCACCTGACCCTGATTCTCTCCCCTTCCCAGATGTACCAGGATCCCCTGCTGCTACTCACCGTCTTGCGCTCCCTCTTGGGAGCAATCTGGGGTGGCTGGTTCATCAAAACTGGGGCAGGAGCCACACCAGCAGGAAACTGCTGCACCCCTTGAGCTGGATAGTAGGCGCCAGCTTGGGGGAGGGGGACAGAGGAGAAGAATGGTGGCAGCGTCAGGAACAACCATATAGTAATGCCTGCTTGAAGGCCTCCCACCTCCAGAACTTCTCATCACCCACAGCCAGCCCCTTGCCCTGCCCTGCCCTCCTCCTCTAGGGAGTTAGGTGTCTGTCAAAGCTGGGGAACCAGTCTGAACTGCGTTTACAAGAATTCCTAACACTGACACGCACACACCTTGTAGGCAGGCACTCCTTCCCCACCACACACCAGCTACCAGGAGACTTATGTCTGTCCTTCTACTCCACAAGGTATTCTTGTGTACACCCCCCCCAACATGTACACATATACTCTGAACCTGAAACAGAATCAGGCCTTTGGCTAGGAATGAGACAAAAAGAGATTTGCCAACCCTGTTCCACTCAACTTGAGTTCAGTTTCTGTATCCAGCCCTTTGCAAAGGGGCAAGGAAACAAAGTAACATTATGAACTCAGCCGAGGATGAAGCAAAGTTAACTTCCTAAAGCAACAGTCTCCAAAGTGGGGTGCATTCTTTAATTCCATTCATAATTTCCACTTGTTTTCAACAAGCATAAGTGTTGTTCAAATTATGCATACATATATACGAACAAAAACATACATGTATTAGAGGCACATACTCAAAACTTTTCCTGATAGGTGATCAAAAAACTCGGAAACCACTGCCATAAAGAACAGACTAATTCTTTCCTAGAATATAAATGAAAAATAGCTACAAAAACCTCCCAAATCTGTATTACATGGGCTCCCAACCATGGAAGAAGTGTCACAAGGAAAGTCATACTCAAGTCCTCAAGCTGGCACCTGGTCCTACATTCCTTGACATGGGGAGGAATCTAACTCTCTTGGCAATAGGATCAAATATCCCCCCACCAATGCCAGTTAAATATTAAGCCCCAATGCCTACCACCTATTAACCCTATCATTTTTAGACCAAAAACCAAGCCAGGGAAGTCTTATGCTTTAGAAATCAGCAGATCAGTTCAGATGCTCCCTGAGACTCGTTGTCACCTCTGACCCTGCTTACCGTAGGTCCCAAATTCTGTAGGGCTTGCACCTGGATAGAAGCCTGGAGCTCCTGGCTGCACAGGGTACTGCTGTGTCGGGACAACATATGTAGAACGCCCCTAGGGTGGGGGGGGGAGAGATGTTGAGGGCGCTATGAGCACCATATCAGACTCCAAAGGAAATGTAGGGCAAGACAGGACAAGCCAACTTTAGACAATGACCAGAAGGAAGTCCCACCTCTGGAAAAGGGATGGAACTGGAGGGTCAGGGCAAGGGAGATAAGGGTTGGGGTACAAGGCTATGGCTTCCAGCCTCTAAGCCTGCTGCCTCACCTGTCCAGGGATGTAGTAGGCTCCCTGGGAAGCTGGGTAGGAGATCTGGGAAGGGATCATCATTACTTGGGATCCAGCAGGGTAGACATGAGCAGCTGGGCCGGGACGGGCGGGGGCTGCACTCTGTACTCGGGAGGCTGCACTGCTCGGGGGCTGGGCCCGGCTAGGGTAGAAGTGCTGTAAGGAGGGAGGAGAGCAGTTGGGAGTAGGAAGAGGAGGAAATGGACAGCAAAACAGCCACTCCACAATGTCGCTACAGCCTGGAAAGAAGTACTGTGGGCTTCAGAGCAGGGAGACCAATTCCTCCAAGACCCACTTGACCAACTGATGACTAAGCGGCCTCGTATCCACACATGCCCTCCAAATTCAGAGATACACTTTGCATTCTGTGTATATTTACTCTCTCGCTGCCATGCATACTCCTATCACCTCCACCAACCTCTGCAGAAGCCTAACATCCAGATGCATCATGCCTAAGTATCGCCTTTTTGGGCAACATACTCCCCGGCATGCACTTTTCCACCTAAGAGAAGCTAATTATAACATGCAGTATCCTAGTCGCCAGGTATACGCTCTTCAAGATTCAGTCCCTCACATGCATCACTTAGCCTCAGACTGAAGATCTGGGCAGCAAATGTGCCCCCACCCTGAAGACTCCCAACCTCTGTAAATAGCCCGACTAGAGGGGAGGGTAAGGGTGAGACCAGTAAACGGTCCAGGATTAGCAAAGGGGTATTACCTGCAGAGACCTGAATCCTCCCTGAGAGCACATGGGGACAGGAAAGAAGAGAATTATCCCCAAGGTGATGAGGGGGGAAAATGGAGGAAATTGGACAAGAATCCTCCCACTTAGTACGGGAAGAAGTTGGGAAACAGAGAAAGGCAAGAACCAGCTGTTGCATTTACCTCACCACAGTCCAAATAGAAAGCAGAGGGGAATGGAGCAATGGCAGCCTCCATTAAAAGGAGGAAACAGGAATCAGCAGTAGGGCCCAAAGCACTATCCCCCTTCTCAGAGGCACCAGGATTCCAGTAACGCTGCCCTCAACTACAACATACTACCCAAGGGGCCAGCCACCATAAGTAATCAACAGCACCAAGTGCAGAGCCGCATGAGAGAACACAGAGCAACTGTCAGGAAACTGGGGCCAGGCACATGGCCTCCACAGTTTTCATCCTAGGCAAAAACTGGCCAATGCTTTCCAAAGCTCCCACCCAGGTCCCCTACTCCCCTCCCCACAATCCCTCACCTGGCGGGGCTGAGAAGGCGTGTTCATTTGTGTCGCTTGTGGCGTACTGAACACCACCGGCGCTGTCTGCCCCGGGGAAAACGCTGGCTGAAGGGAGGAGACCAGAGTTCAGCAAGAGGGGAAGCCCGGGTGGGGCAGAAACACAAGATGGTAAAATAAGGGGGAGCAGATCTGTGGCAAGAGCCTCAGCAGTCTACATACCCCCTCCCTGTGACAGCACCCGGGGACAGCCCAGGGGCCCTGTCTCAATTTGGCAGCAGGCAGCTGCACTTTGCCCTGACACAGATGGGGGTGGGAAAATCCAGAGGCTAGAACCTATCCTGACAGGCAGCCTGGTCTCCCCCACCCCCCCAATCCCTGATAATTCCTCCCTAATTACCTGTGGGAGTCCAGGGGATGGGGCGGGTGGGGGGCCTGTGGACTGTGGAGCTTTGTTCATTTCATTTGGTGCCACATCAGGGTCCCCCCAGCACCTGTTGGGAAAGAGTGGAACTCGGGACAGGGAAGAGACCCCAGCTTAAAGCAAACGGAGTGGGGGAAGAGCTGATGCAAGGGTTGGGTCCGATACGGAGCACTGAAGATGCCAAGGGGGTGAAGGATCAGGAGAGATCAAGGTTGTGTCCCCACCAACACGCTGTCAAACCCGCATCACCTCCAACCACCCCCCTGGCCTGCGGAAACAGTCCCTTCACTCACCCCCTCGGTTAAGAATAAGTCCACGATGCGGCCTACAGGTTCTGGGCATCCGAGGGCCTGGGGTTGGGAGGTGAGGGGTATCAACCTGGCTCCGCGGGGCCCAAGACCAACCAGACCGGAAATTCCAGGTCTCGCTGGCACCAGGCTCCCGGATCACAAACGGAGCTAGATGCTTCGGCCGTGGTGTCCCCACCCCCCACCCGGGGACACCGGGTTCGGGGCCTGGCCCGGGGCACACAGGGTTCGCCCGCCGCCAGGCACCCGCGCGGGGCCGGAGGCGAGGCCTGCCGCCGCCCAGGAGCGTAGGCCAGGAAGGGCGGGAGTCAGGCCCTAAAAGGCCAGGCGGGCGGCGGGCGGCGACCGTCGAGGAGCAGGTTTCAGGCAACTGAGGGTCGGCCCGGAGGGCGGGCGGGGCCGGGGGCTCCTCCCTGCCCGCCGCCACTGCCTCCCTCCCCTGCGCCCTCCCTGCGCAGCGCCGGCCAGTGCCAAAGAACAACGTGTCACTTCCCGGCGGCCCGGCCGCGGAGGGGGGAGGGGGCGGCAGGCCGGGAGCCGCGGTGCCAGCGCCCGCGGGCCGCCGGGCCTCCTCGAGTCGGGCCGAGGTGGCATTTCGCGGCCGGCGAGCCCTGCGCACTCCCAGCCCGCGGGGCCCGCAGAGTCCGGCCCTGCGTTCCCCACCCCCACCCAGCAGCCAGGCCGGGGCCAGGCCGGGCACACGTGGGCCGGGGATCCGGCCCTGGCGGGCCGGGGCCCGGACTCGGGCCGCGGGGCCCGGGCGCCGGGGCGGCGGTGCAAGGTGGCCGGTCCCGGCCCGGATGGCGGCGGATGCGGGGGGAGGGGGTGGGGGGGCCGGGTCGGGCCCGGACATGGCGGCTTTACCTTCAGTCTCCTTCAGTCCGCGCGGCCGAGCCCCACGCAGCCGCACAGACGTAGTCCACAACCATTTCCGGCTCCCCGCACAGATCCCGCTCGGCGGCCACCGCTTCTCCGCAGGCGCAGCCGGCGCCCCCACGTGACCGGCGCAGAGGGCGGAGCGGCGCCGAGCGCCCTGCGCCGCGAAGCACATGGGATTTGCCCCGCCCCGTCACGTGACAGCCACAGCCCGCCTCCGTGTCCCCTCCCGAACTTTGGAATTCACAGACCGACCCCTCTCCGTGTCTCTGTTCCGAGGTTCTTAGTTCATTCATGCTTTGAGCAAGCGTTTATTGAGTGCATGCTAAGTGCTAGGTGAAGTGCTGGCCGGGGGGGCTGAGAGCACTAAAATTAAAGACTCAGTTCTGCCTAAGTAAATCATGGTACAATGTGAAAGATGCTGGCTTTGAAAAGAATGTAAATCTTTGAAATCTTTGAAAGGCCTATAACAAAAGAAATTGGATGTTACACTAAAAGGATTGAAACATTCTAACTAGGCAAGTAGCATGAGACTTGTTTACGGATCAGACACTCCAGGGAGGGGTAAAAGCCAATCATAGAAAACTTAGATTAATAAAGGAAGAAGCAATCCCAAAACCCCTGCGCAGCAGCCAAAAGATCTTGAAGGTCAGAAGAGGCCATCCTAGAGCCGAGTTCATGTGCTCAGTCAGGTAGCTTCAGTTTTAATCCAAACTCTAATACTTGTTGCCTGGCCAGAATTTCCGGCTCTCCCTATCTCAAACATATTGTTGCTCATGTATTGTTTTTTGTTGTTGTTGTTTTTTGCTCATTTGTTTTTAAAGAGTAAGAGTCTCACTCTGTTGCTCAGGTTGGAGGGCAGAGGCACATTCATGGCTACCGCAGCCTCAACCGGATGGTCACAGGTGATCCTTCCACCTCAGCCTTCCAAGTAGCTGGAACCACAGGCGCACACCACCACGCTGGGATAATTTGTTGTAGAGATGAGGTCTCACCAAGTTGCCCAGGCTGGTCTCAAACCTCTGGACTCAGGCAATCCTCTCGCCTCTGCCTCCCCAAGTGCTGGAATTACAGGCATGAGCCACCACGCCTGGCTGCTTTTTAATGAGTAGTACTCAACCTGAAAATGTGGGATTCATCTTACATTCCTTCCCCATCCACACGCTACATCAAGACACCAAGACCTATTGGTGTTTGTACCAAAATCAAGTCCTATTGACTTTATCTTCTAAAAAACAGTTCTTCTATCTGTTACCATGTGTCCACTTCTACTGCCCTAGTTCAAGCATTCATTTCCCTTGCCTTGTCTCCTGGCCTGCAGGGTGAGCTTTCTCACCCAGATAGCTGATCCTGTCACTTTCCTGCTTTCATTCAATGGGCCCCATTGAGATACTGTCAAATTCTTAGCACAACAAAGCTCTTCTAAACCTGGTCTGAGCCCCTGTCACTAGTTGTATCTTCTATCACATTTTCCCTGGTCCCTATAAACTTAGCCAAACCAAATTATCCATAGCTTCTGAAAACAGCTTTTCCTCCTTCCTGCCTTTGCTACTCTGTTAGCTATGCCTCACCCTCTTTTCCTCTGGACAAATTTAAAATCCTCCAAGTGTAAGATTCCTCAGAAAAGTCTCCCTGACTTACACATATACTTAGTCCCCATCTCAGTAATCCCAGGGTACCTTACTCATACCCCTGAACGTATTGATCACATTGTTTTCATGTGATTTTCTTTTCCATTAAACTTTTTGAGATAGGATTTTTTTTTTTTGCTGTATTTGTACTCCCCACAAATTAATGTCCAATGCAGAATAAGGCTCCATCATTATTAATTGCTGAATGAAGAACTGAATGTGAAGAGTTAAGAGCCACTATGAAACTGTCTTACTCTAAACCACAATCACCCAGATCACAATTTGGGGGAGAATTATCCTTTTACTTATGTCTTAGTTTACAAAACACTATTATTTATTTATTTGAGTTAGTCTCACTCTGTCACTCACGCTGGAATGCAGTGGCACACTCACGGCCACCACAGCCTCGACCTGCTGGGCTCAGGTGATTCTTCCACCTCAACCTTCCAAGTAGCTGGAACTACAGGCATGCACCACCATGCCCAGCTAATTTTTTGATTTATTGTACAAAGAGGTCTTGTTAAGTTGTCCAGGCTGGTCTTGAATCCCTGGAGTCAGGCAATCCAGTCATCTCTACCTCCCAAAGTATTGGGATTACAGGCATGAGCCACTGTGTCTGATTAAACCACTTTTAAATATATCTTAATATCACCACCACTGGAAATCAGGTAAGGCAACTTCTATATCCACATTATACAATAATAACAGAGGGTCATCAGTCATGCTAACTTGAAGGTTATGGCAGTCACAATAAAGGGGCTCAACAGGTCTGTTGACTCTCGTCTCACACTTCAACCTTTTTTTTTTTTTTGAGTTGGAGTCTCTCTATCGCCCAGATTGGAGTGCAGTGGTTGCTTCTGGCCACCGCAGCCTCAACCTGCTGGGCTCTGGCGATCCTTCCGCCTCAGCCTTCCAAGTAGCTGGAACTACAGACGCGCGCTACCACACCCGGCTAATTTTTTTGATTTATTGTAGAGATGAGGTCTCACCAAGTTGCCCAGGCGGGTCTCGAACCCGCAGGCTCAGGCAATCCACTCACCTCAGCCTCCCAAGACACGGGATTACAGACTGAGCCACCGAGCCGGGCTTAACCTTTTTTTTTTTATACAGGCTGCCAATCAGAGAGAAGATGACTCAATTCAAAATTGCTGCTAGAATGGCTCATGCATGTAATTCCAGCTACTTGGGAGGCTGAGGTGAGAGGATCACTTAAGACCAGGAGTTTGAGGTTTCAGCGAGCTGTGATTATGCCACTGCACTCCAGCCTGGGTAACAAAGTGAGACCCTGTCTCTAGCATAAATATGTAAAAACAAAAAAGTTGACCAGGCTCAGTGACTCAGCCTGTAATCCCAGCACTTTGGGAGGCCGAGGTGAGTGGATTGCCTGAGCCTAAGGGTTTGAGACCAACCCAGGCAACTTGGCGAGACTTTGTCTTTACAATAAATAAAAAAATTTGCCAGGTGTGGTAATGCACGTCTGTGATTCTGGCTACTTAGAAGGCTGAGGCAGAAGGATTGCTGGAGCCCAGCAGATCCACACTGGAGTGGCTGTGAGTGTGCCACTGCACCCCAGCCTGGGAAACAAAGTGAGACTCCAACTCAAAAAAAAAAAAAAGAAGTCCAGTCTGGGCAACACAGCAAGACCTTGTCTCTACAAAAAACAAACAAACAAACAAAACAAAATGAAAAACCTTTTTGTTTGAGTCGTAGTTTCACTCTGTCACCCAGGATGGAGTGCAGTGGCATGTTCATGGCTATAGCAGTCTCTGCCTGCTGGGCTCAGGCTATCCTTTCACCTCAGCCTTCCATGTAGCTAGAACTACAGGCACGTGCCACCGTGCTCAGCTAATTTGCTGATTTATTGTAGAGATGAGGTCTCACCAAGTTGCCCTGGCTGGTCTCAAACCCCTGGGCTCAGGCAGTCCTCTCACCTCTGCCTCCCAAAGTGCTGAGATTACAGGCATGAGCCCTGCACCCAGCCCTCGCCAATTTTTTTTTTAATTAGCCAGGCATGGTAGTGCATGCCTGTAGTCCCAGCTACTTGGGAGGCTGAGGTGGAAAAAACCGCCTGAGCCCAGAAGGTCAAGGCTGTGGTGAGCCGTGATTATGCCACTGAACTCCAGCCTGGGCAACATAATGAGACCCTGACTCAGAAGACAAAGTTGCTGATGCTTCTCCAGTTAGCTAAGACTTCGAGCTAGAATGGGACTCAAGTCTCCAAGGCTACAAAGACAGATTAATATAGTGAATAAGGGCATGGGTTTTTTTTTTTTTGAGTTGGAGTCTCACCCTGTCACCCAGACTGGAGTGCAGTGGCCGCTTCCGGCCACTGCAGCCTCGACCTGCTGGACTCCGGCGATCCTTCCACCTCAGCCTTCAAAGTAGCTGGAACTACAGGCTACCCAGCTAACTTTTTGATTTATTGTAGAGATGAGGTCTCGCCAAGTTGCCTAGGCGGGTCTCGAACCCACGGCTCAGGCAATCCACTCACCTCAGCCTCCCAAAGGCGCGGGATTACAGGCTGAGCCACCAAGCCCGGCTAGGGCATGGGCTTTGAAGTCAGATGGACTTAAGATTCTGATCCTGGCTTCACCACTTACCACGTGACCTAAAGCAAGTTGCTTAACCTCTCCAAACTTCACATTCTGTACCAAAACATAGGGATAATATCTACCTCTCAAAGTTGTTATGAGGCCTCATAAACATGTAGAACACTTCTTTCAACACTTACAGAAGACTTATTAAGTGCCAACCAGTGTTTAGAGCTTATACTCATATTAATAATACTAGCTATGATTATCTGACAGATCCATGTTTTCCCCAATGCATCACAGGTGTCTAGGCTCTAAGTGGCAGGATAGTTATATGAAGGGGAGGACTCAAAGAAATCCAGAATTTATTTATAAACAAATTGTATTTATTCTTACGTTTAAACTTTGGTTAGCATCACTCCCCATTTGATGCAATACCCTTATTGAGATGCTTTTGCCGCTGCTCAAAAATTTTTAAAATATATAGTTTATTTATAAGGCAAATTAGAGAGAGAGACAAAAAGAGATTCACCTCCCTAAGGTAGGGGAGGGGGCCAAAGTTTAAGAAAACATGGCCTGGCCATAGCTTAATCAAAGAGCACATGGCCACACCATTGCTCTTAGCAAGGCAACAGCCCAAAAGTTTTTTAACTTGTTGATTTTGATGCTTTTTAGTGCTTCTGCCATTTTTTGTTTCACCTCTTCCACATTGCCCAAATGTTTCCCTCTGAGGGCCTTTTTCACCCAGGAAAACAAAAAAAAAGTCACTCAGGGAGAGATTAGGTGAATAGAGAGGGTGGGGCATGGGGGTGGGTCATGCTATTTCTGGTCAAAAATTTAACATTCAGCTCACCGTGAGTAGGTATGCTTATAAATCACACATCACAAAATAGGCCAACACACTCAAAGAATCTCCAAAAAATTTCACTGAAGCTGAATGCAGCCTCTTGAAACACTAGCTGGTACACTGATGCTGATGGATTCCTAAAGCACTTACCTAGCAGAGAAGCCTATACTTACAATGGGCCTGCCCTCCAAAAAATAATCCTGGTGTTTTTTGGGGGTATCCCCTCATACTCATAGGAGCCCCAATCAGAAGGAGCACTGCAGATCAAGAGATTATATTCCCAGAAGGCCACTCCTCTTTCTCATTTCTCAGTGTTTTTTGGGGGGTTTTTTGAGTCAGAGTCTCACTCTGTTGCCCAGGCTGGAGTGCAGTGGCAGGCTTACAGCCACTGCAGCCTCGACCTGCTGGGCTCATGTGACCCTTCCACCTCAGCCTTCCAAGTAGCTGGAACCACAAGCATGCGCCACTATGCCCGGCTGAATTTTTTTTTTTTTTGAGTTGGAGTCTCACTCTGTCACCCAGACCAGAGTGCAGTGGCCACTCTCGGCCACTGCAGCCTCGATTGGCTGGGCTCCGGCGATCCTTCCGCCTCAGCCTTCCAAGTAGCTGGAACTACAGGCATGCGCTACCATGCCCAGCTAATTTTTTTGATTTAGTAGAGATGAGGTCTCGACAAGTTGCCCAGGCTGGACTCAAACCCCTGAGTTTAGGTAATCCTCTCGCCTCTGCCTCCCAAAGTGCTGGGATTACAGGCATGAGCCACCACACCCTGCTGCTACACTAAAGAGAAAAGTTAGGGTCAAGCTTTCTTAAATCTACTTCCTACAGAATCCCAGAAGTAGATGTTAACATGATCAAACCTCTCAAATAGCAGCCTCCCAAGAGGGACAGAGGGTCACAGGAGGTAAAGACGCCCCTTTCATTCAGCCGAGTTAGTGAAGTTAGAAAAGTGTGAGTTTGCCTGACCACTTTTAAGCATCCTTAGCCCAGGGTCAGGAGATAATGAGCCTTGAAAATTTGTGCCCCCGTGGCTCATGCCTATAATCCCAGCACTTTGGGAAGCTGAGGTGAGAGGACTGCCTGAGCTCATGGGTTTGAGACCAATCTGGGTAACTTGGCAAAAACCTTGTCTCTATAATAGAATTAAAAAAATTAGCCAGGTGTGCTGGTGCATGCCTGTAGTTTCAGCTCTTGGAAGGCTGAGGCGGAAGGTTTACCTGAGCCCAGCAGGTTGAGGCTGCAGTAGCTGTGAGCATGCCACTGCCCTCCAGCCTGGGCAACAGAGTGAGACTCCAAGTCAAAAAAAAGAAAATTTATTTACTTGTAAGAGTTAGAATAACAATTTGCATATATGTATCTCCTAGAAAAATCTATGACATCTATCAGCTTCTCAAGGGTCCTAAGAAAATGAAAACAGAAGATGATTGGAAAGGATGAGAAGAAGGGAAAGGGGTTTAGTTTCTTACATTCAGGGCAGCCTCCCTATCATTGTTTGGCTGCAGCTCACAGTGGCTCCAAACAATGCCCTCTCACATCCATTCCCTACCCCAGTCTAGACTCCAGCCATGATACCCCTGAAAAGACACAGAAAGACCTTGGGGATAAAGGTGTTTATTCAACAAGGTTATCACTCAGTAACAAAAGAACAGGAGGTAACAATTCCCCCCAAAGGTCTGGAGCAGTGTCTACCCCCTGGCAGCAGAAAGCATGGCCAGCTGATACATCAGCTGCAGCTCAGAGCACCTGACAGTCATTTAGAGGTCATAGTTGGGGTTCTTTCGAAGGATGACAAAACCTTCCAGAATAGGGGTAACAGGAAGAAACTCCTCAGTGGCCAATTCTGCCCGTTCCCCATGGGCCAACAACACAGGGGTTGTATGTGTCTGGAACCCTGTGATGGTCTTAGGTTTGCCGGCCTGTCCTACCACATCCACTGCCTGTAGGGTGAGAAAATTGAAATTAACTCCAGATGGCAGAACAGCAATGACACACTGCCCCTACCAGTTGCACAGTGGCAAGTATGTGTACATTCTCCAAGTTCTGGAGTACAGCTTGAGCCCTCCCTTCTACTCAGCCCCTCACCTGGCCCACACGGACAGACACTGGCAATGGCCGCAGCTCCTCATCAAACGTAACCAGCATTCGGGGCTGCATGGCAGCCACCAGCCCATATAATACATAGTGTGATTTGCCTAGAATAACTGAGGAAAGCACACACAGGACAAATAGTTAGAGACAGCATGGCAAGTCTGGCCAGAACCTTGGGAACCCAACTAAGCCCTGACCTTCTAGCCCCCGCAGTCATATAGCTGAACCCAGACTCCTCTCCTCATATACCCTACTATTAACCAGGGATACCCCCTCCTCACTCTGCTTACAGCCCTTAGACTTGGAAATCACTTTCCCCCAATAATTCAGGAACAGGTGCTGTGCTCATCATCCTCAAATCCCTTTGGGCCAGACCAAAAGTATAGAGGATGAGTCTCATGTGGCCCATGACAGGCTCAAAGAGCATCAGGAACCTAGAGTGGTACAGAGCCACCATGGAGTTTAGACTCTAAATTGCTAAGCGGGCCCCGGTAGGGGTGAAGAAGGGCTTTCTGACAGGAACTTACTGTTTCGAACATCCAGGAAAGAGACAAGCACAGTAAGCAGCCCAGCCACAGCCACCTGACTCATAAGCTGCCGGTCACTGTGGTAGGGACAGAGGGTAAGTGTGCCCTTTCCTAAATGTGTCAGGCCCTGAAAAAAAAATGAAGTGGAGGTGGGAAGTCATATCTGAGGAGATATCATCTAACCCAGCCAAACACAAATCCCACAATTTGCTCACATCTTCCCTCCCAGGCCAGGACTCCACACCCCCCTCCCATCTCTATCTCCATAAACACTTCCCTTGGCACACTCTAAGGAGAATTCTATTCTTTACCTGTGCCAAGCGCACCATGAAGAGGTTGTTGGGGTCCTTGGCATGGTATTGAGCTAGCTGACGCAACATTGCTGCCAGACGGGCATTGTTGGTACCTAGAAATGTTAAGCATTACAGAGGCTTAAAAAAAGGGCCTCACATCTTCCCTCAATCTGCTTATGATTTTCTTCTGCCTGATACTCACCACTGCCTACCATGCCCATGGCAAAGATGGAGTTATAGGAAACTTCTGGATCAGCATCGTGAGAGAATTTGCTTAGGGTATCCAGGATGTTGAGTCGTGGATTTGAAACAGAGATTAGGGCCAGTGCTAAAGGTACAGCCCTCCGGAGAGTAGGCTCCCCATATCTCAGCTGGTGACCAAAGAAAATAACAACAGTATAGGGAAAAGCAGCAAAAACAAGTTCAGTCACAGAAATGGACTGGGGTAAAAGGGGGCCTTAACTTCTATAGAAAAAGCACAGCAAAAAGACCACTTCTCCACCAAGAAAACCATCAGGAAAATCTTCTCTGGGGAACCTCAGGCCACCAAAACCCATATATTGCAGTCTTCTTCATGCTATACTCACCAAGTGGCCAAAGGTTCGTAGTGCCATCTCTGCACCAATCTCTTCCCCCATAGCTATAAGGGCAATCCCCAGAACAGCCACTCCCTGCAATTGAAGAATCCACCAAGCTTAAGGAATGAAAACAGTCAACCTGGACTCAACTCCCATCTAAGAATAAAAAGCCAAGCAATGAAGAACACCCTTGTCCCTCAAGTAAGAAACCCAATCTCATGCTATTTCAAGACATGATACCCAGAGGGGCCCTAAAACCAAACCCAACCCAACTCCCCTGCATGCTTATCTCTTCTCAGAGCCTTACTCTGAGAGTACCCAGCTGCCCACATAACCTGATGTGCTCCCATGTCTGCAGGGGCTTCCTTCTTGTCCTTGTCCTTCTTTTCCTTCTTGTCTTTGTCTTCCTCCTTTTCCTTGGAGTCAAAGTGTTCGCTACAAATGTGGAGCAGCTGCTGCACCTTCAGCACATTTCCAGAGCCTGCAGCGGTGTGGTAAGGGTAAGAAAGGGTAGAAATGAAAAGGCACCAAGGAAAAGCTTACTTTGAAAACAGGAGAAGTCTAAAGACTGTAAAGCAGATCAGAATGAATGAGAAAAGATAAACAACCTGAAAAAAAGGACCAAGAGAGAAGTGAAGAGTCACTGGGAACCACAGGACACAGTCATGAGGACACATACCTGCGTAGGCACACACATCCACTAGTGTGTTGGCAAAACTGCGGAATGGCTCTGACACAACCTCCAGTGCAGCCAGGATTGCCTCGATGGCCTCACCCTTCCCTACAGGACAGATTCAAAGCATCAGAGGACATTGCTTTCATCCAGCACAGCCAGACACATAAATCCTTCCTACAGTATCCAGTTAAGGTCAGCCCTCTGCCCAAACTGAGAGAAATCCCCTCACCCAGGTGGTTGAGACCCAGGCCAAGAGGAAGCCAACGAGCATAAGTGTCCTTGAGCTCAGTCTCTGACTTCTCCATGATGGTCTGGAGGATAGTGGAAGTGACATCCCCATTGCAAGATCCCACCGCTATCATTCCACAGGCTAGAGCTGTCACTCCTGCCACCTAGAAATAGGAAAGCCAGCATTACACACAGTAAGTTAAAATACTTGTTTTTCTGTTTTGATTGAAGATAACTGATTCCTGCAGTCCACTGTAAGACATCCCCCCTAATAACACCTGGCAATAATCCCTTTTTGATGATAGGTGAAGACAACAATAGCAGCCACGATCTGTTGAGTACTTACTGTATGTCAGTTGTTTTGCATACTATTAACTGTATGCATGCATGTATGTTTTTTTTTTTTTTTTTGAGTTGGAGTCTCACTCTGTTGCCAGCACTGGAGTGCAGTGGCCACTCCCAGCCACCGCAGCCTTGACCTGCTGGGCTCTGGCGATGCTTCTGCCTCAGCCTTCCAAATAGTTGGAACTACAGGCGTGCGCTACCATGCCTGGCTAATTTTTTGATTTATTGTAGAGATGAGGTCTCACCAAGTTGCCCAGGCGGGTCTCGAACCTGCGGGCTCCCAAAGCATGGAATTACAGGCTGAGCCACCAAGCCCAGCTGCATGTATGTATTAAGTCAGAGTC
Organism: Cephalopachus bancanus; assembly: GCA_027257055.1. Taxonomy (NCBI): domain Eukaryota; kingdom Metazoa; phylum Chordata; class Mammalia; order Primates; family Tarsiidae; genus Cephalopachus; species Cephalopachus bancanus. The sequence goes on along the minus strand of JAPVLO010000098.1, from coordinate 1,209,777 downwards.
TTACTCTGTTGCCCAGGCTGGAGACCAGTGACATGATCATGGCTAACATAGCCTCTACCTGCTGGGCTCAGGCTATCCTTTCACTTCAGCCTTCCGAGTAGCCAGAACTACAGGCACACATCACTGTATATGGCTAATATTTTGACATATTGTAGAGATGAGGTCACATCAAGTTACCCAGGTTGGTCTTGAAACCCTGGACTCAGGCAATCCTCTTGCTTCAGCCTCCCAAAGTGTTGGGATTATAGGTGTGAGCTACCGCATCCATCATACTATTAACTTTAATTCTCACAACAACCCTATGGTCTCACATCCTATTGCTATTCCCCTTTTACTGATGAGAAAAATGAGGACTAAAGAGACTGAGTTTAAGATCACATTGCATATAAGCAAAGGTGACATGATTTGACAATATAAGCAGACGTGACAAGATTTGAATGGTCTTTCTGACTCTTATTTTAGCTACCATACTATATTTGCCCATTACTAAAATGACTCAGCACAAGTAAAAATATTTAAGGTTGACCAATGACTAAAGCAGGTGAGAATCATCAATCCCAAGTGCTAGTTGTTACTGTTCACTCTCAACTGGACGTGGTAACTCACACTTGTAATCCCAGCGCCTAGGAAGGCTGAGGCAAGAGGACTGCTTAAGCCTGGTTCAAGAGCAGCCTAAGGCAACAGAGCAGGACCTCATCTCTACAAAATAAAAAGATCAAAAAAATTAATTTAAAAAAATTACATAAAGTGTGTCCTCATCTTTTTTTTTTTTTTGAGTTGGAGTCTCACTGTCACCCAGGCTGGAGGAGAGTGACACACTCCTGGCCACCACAGCCTCAACCTGCTGGGCTCAGGCAATCCTTCCACCTCAGTCTTCCAAGTAGCTAGAACTACAGGCACACACCATCATGCCCGGCTAATTTTTTGATTTATGGTAGAGATGAGGTCTTACAAAGTTGTCCAGGCTGCTCTTGAACCTGCAGGCTCAGACAATACTCTCACCTCCGCCTCCCAAAGTGCTGGGATTATAGGCGTGAGCCACTGAGCCTGGCCAACTTTTCTTTTTCTTCTTTTTTTTTTTTTTGGGTTGGAGTCTCGCTCTGTCACCCAGACTGGAGTGCAGTGACCACGCCCGGCCACCGCAGCCTCGACCTGCTGGGCTCTGGCGAGCCTTCCGCCTCAGCCTTCCGAGTAGCTGGAACTGCAGGCGCACACTACCATGCCCAGCTAATTTTTGATTTATTGTAGAGATGAGGTCTTGCCAGGTTGTCCAGGCGGGTCTCGAACCCGCGGGCTCAGGCAATCCACTCACCTCAGCCTCCCAAAGGCGCGGGATTACAGGCTGAGCCACCGAGCCCGGCTTTATTTTTCTTAATTTAAATTTTTTTCTTTGAGTTGGGAGTCTCACTCTGTCACCCAGGCTGAAGTGCAGTGGCACACTCATGGCCACCGCAACCTCGACCTGCTGGGCTCAGGCAATTCTTCCGACTCAGCTTTCTAAGTAGCTGGAACCACAGGCCTGTGCCACCTTGCCTGGCTAATTTTTTGATTTATTGTAGAGACAAGGTATTGCCATGTTGCTCAGTCTGGTCTCGAACTCCTCAGCTCAAGCAATCCTCTCATCTCTGCCTCCCAAAGTGCTGGGATTACAGGTTTGAGTCACTGCAACCAGCTAATTTTTTTTTTTGAGTCAGAGTCTCACTCTGTCACCCAGCCTGGAGTACAGTGGCACATTCATGGCCACCACATCCTCGACCTGCTGGCCTCAGGTGATTCTTCTGCCTCAGCCTTCCAAGTAGATGGTACCACAGGCATGCACCACCATGCCTGGCTAATTTTTTGATTTATTATAGAGACGAGGTCTCATCAAGTTGCCCAGGCTGCTTGAACCCCTGTATCAGGTGGTCCTCTCACCTCCACTTCCCAAAGTATTGGGATTATAGGTGTGAGCCACCGCACCTGGCTGAAGACGGCCTTAACTTTTAAAGCTCAGTTCCACTAGTTATTAAAAGTTTTGTGCAATTTCTGCACCTTTCTTTTGCAAATTAATGGTTATATATTTAATAAATTTTAAATTTGAACATAAGTATATGGCACATGAAAGCTTAACACTTATTAAGTTTTTTTCAATAATCTGAAATACTAGCCAGGCCTGGTGGCTCAGCCTGTAATCCCGCGCTTTGGGAGGCTGAGGTGAGTGGATTGCCTGAGCCTGCGGGTTCGAGATTCACCTGGGCAACTTGGCGAGACCTCATCTCTACAATAAATAAATTAAAAAAATTAGCTGGGCGTGGTAACATCCGCCTGTAGTTCCAGCTACTTGGAAGGCTGAGGCAGAAGGATCACTGAAGCCCAGCAGGTCGAGGCTGCAGTGGCCGGGAACGGCCACTGCACTCCAGTCTGGGTGACAGAGTGTGACTCCAGTTCAAAAAAAAAAATCAATTTACTTTATAAATCTTATCTGTATAGTATACAATGTGATGAGATTTGCTTTCTATCCATATAATTTTGTATCTTGTAAATATGGTAATTATAGGAATGCCTATAATATATCCTAAAAAATTCTTATATTTAATAAGAATTTTAAGAATGCTGAGTTGAAGTTTTGGATGCAAGAAGTTATCAGATGGTGTTCTACAATTTGGTTACTTGGGTTTGGATACTCCCAAAGGGAAGATGTAAATAGTAACTAGTTGCCTAGGCTTGTCTATAGAAACTGAAATGCTCCTGGTAAGTAACCCAACTGCTGAATCCTAAGAAAAAAGATGCAAACTCCTTTTAGTTGAAGAAAAACCCAGAAATAGGTACCAGTGGTCATTTTGCAGTGCACTGCAACCTTTGTTTCCCCTAGAACCACCTTTTCTTATTCCCCTGCCTTGATACCACTTCAGACCTAGAAGGAGTTGGGTTAAGCATATGGTCTCAATCTGTCCCATCCCCTTTCTAGAGTGCTTAAAAAATGAACATGAAACAGAGAACATGAACAATGGTGTTACTAATGGGTCTCCCACCTCTTGCTAGTATTAAGAGAATGCTTTTTTTTTGAGTTGGAGTCTGACTCCATTGCCCAGGCTGTAGAGCAGTGGCACACTCATGCCCACCTCAGCATCGACCTGCTAGGTTCCAGGGATCCTTCTGCCTCAGACTTTCAAGTAGTAGAAACTACAGGTGCACAATACCATGCCTGGTTAATTTTCTATTTATTGTAGAGATGAGGTCTCGCCAAGTTGACGGGGCTGGTATCAAACTCACATCAGGCAATCCACTCACCTCAGCCTCCCAAAGTGCTGGGATTACAGGCTAAGCCACCGAGCCCGCTGAGAATGCTGTTAGAGTTTCAGGAAACGTAATTTGAAGAGAATGCTTGGCTGGGCGCGGTGGCTCATGCCTGCAATTCCAGCACTTTGGGAAGAAGAGGTAAGGGGATTGCCTGAGCCCAGGGGTTCGAGACCAGCCTGGATAATTTGGCGAGACCTCATCTCTACAATAAATTTCAAAAGTTAGCTGGGTGTGGTGGCGCACACCTGTAGCAGCTACTTGGAAGGTTGAGGTGGAAGGATCCCCTGAGCCCAGTAGTTCGAGGGTGTGGTGGCCGTGAGCATGCCACTGCACTCCAGCCTGGACGACAGAGTGAGACTCTTACTCAAAAAAAAAAAAAAGAGAGAGAATACTTAAAAAGGAAGTAGAAGTATAAGCGACAAATAATTTTTTAATTTACATGTAAATGAAGCTGCTTTAAAGTAAGTTCTAGAAAAAAATACATGAAGGTAAATATCAACATTCTACATTCTTGCTTCCTTAATGTTTGTGTGTATATATGTGCCTCCTTACACTTGCATTGAAAATTAAAGACTGGTTTAAAAGTGAAAAAATAAAAAATTAGACAGGCGTGGTGGCATATGCTTGTAGTCCCAGCTACTCAGGAGGGTTAGGTGGAAGAATCACCTGAGCCCGGGACGTTGCGGCTGCAGTGAGTTGTCATCGTGCCTCTGTACTCCAGTAGCCTGGGCAAGAGTGAGACACCAACTTAAAAAAAAAAAAAAAGCTACTCCTCACTCTAGTCTGGGTAGTTCGTCAGGGATCCCAAGGCTAGAACTTAATATTAAAACGTTAATAACTCTTTAGCCTCAAGACCACTGAGGTGACACTCCCCCTGCCCCACACAAAGGTGCATGTGCACGCACACACACACAGACACACATTTCTTTTTCACAATCTACCATAGAGAGTGGGAATCACAGCACCCTACTTACCTACCCTAAATGTCTAGCAGCCTTTACTCACCTCCATGCTGGACTTGGAATCTCCCATCACAGGCAGCAACAGTGTCAGGACATCTTCACGATTTGAGCCAGCATAAGCCAAGCCTAGCCTGTAAAAGCCACAGAGAGGCAGTCCCCAACACATACCCAAGAGCAGGGCAAGAAAAGAACAAAAAGAGGACTGGTCACTCAGTCATCATTTCAACATTCACCAAAAGTTGAATATCCAACAGGCACAGTGGTAGTCCTTGGCAACATAAGAGCTTACAGGATGAAAGCTACCAGAAAGAGAAGCAGAAAACCTTACCCAAAGATGGAACCAAGTCTCATGGTATTGCTGTTGTGGAGGACGTAGTCTGAGAGCAGTGCCAGAGCAGGGTCACACTCATTTCGGACCCCAGAATTCACGATGCCACAGGCAAGGAGAGCTCCTGACTACAAAAAACAAACATTCTTCACTCAGGCTTCTCTGCCTTCCTTATCACAAAGAATGCAACACAGGCCTCAGTGCAGCATCTGCCTTAATTGGAGACCACACTAGTGGGCAGACCACACCAGTGAAAGGGAGGTACTGCTGGGCATTAGAAGATAGGAAGGGGATGTCCCCAAGAGTGGGCTGTATCCAGACCAACCTTGATGTAGTCCTCAGAGGAATACAGATACTTGTCAATTTGAGTGAGGCCACCATCCACATCCCACAGAAGAATCATGCCAAGGGATGCAGCTGCACTCAACATTCCTATACCAAAAAAGAAGTTATCAGTCTTAAAATGGTCTTACACTAAAGACACTGTCATAAATGGCTCTCCAAGGAACTGCACTGTGGATTTCTTGTCAGATAATATATGAATCTAGGAGGAGAGAAAGAGTGACACAAAAGACAAAGTAAGAACACAATTATACCATGGTCCTTGTTCTTGTAGAGCCATTTGTTGCCATCATCAGTCAGTAGCTTGTCCTGGCCAAAAGCTGCATTCACAAAGCCGTTTACAAAAGAGGAGGCCAGGTTCATGCGGGCAGAGTCCACCTGAGAGCCACTGCCCCCAAACCCTGCACAGGAGGGAGAGGAACAGTAAAGAAAAGTTTAGAGTAGGAAAAGAGCTGGGTGCAGTGGCTCACACCTGTAATCCCAGAACTTTGGGAGGTGGAGGCAAGAGGACTGCCTAAGCCCAGGGGTTCAAGACCAGCCTGGGCAACTTGGTGAGCCCTTATCTTTACAATAAGTCAAAAAATTAGTCAAGCGTGACGGTGCATGCCTGTAGTTCCAGCTACTTGGAAGGTTGAGGCGGAAGGATCACCTGAGTCCAGCAGACTAATGGTGTAGTGGCCGTGAGTGTGCCACTGCACTCAAGCCTGGGCAACAGAGTGAGACTCCTACACACAAAAATAAAATAACTAACAATCCTCCAATCCCCACACATGGAGAAGCCTACTCACTGTTGTTCTCCAGGTGGGTTTTGTAGATGTCATCAGGTATCTTGGGCTCCATGATGTCCAGCTAAAAAGAAGTCAGAAGGTCACAACTCCCCCAGCTGTCACTTCTGCTATCCCACTGAATGGCAATTCTGACCAAGCAGAGTCTAGTCAGAGGTACAATCCAGGAAGTGAAATGATAGATAGAATTACAACCAAAAAGCCTTGAAGAGCAAAGAGTCTCACCTCTCGAGCTAAGGCCAAGAAGTTGCTGTTGAGCTGCACGTTGGACATGATCTCTGTGAGGTCCTCATACTCCTCTACATCTTCACTCAGCTCCAAGAATACCCCATGCCGGCCTAGCATGAATGCCATCTGTTTCTGTACAACCCTGTGGGACAGAGCCAGCATGTCTGCTCACCACTGTCCACTAAAGACACAGGAAAGCCCCTCAAGCTCTAACCAGAAAGTACGAGTCCCCGCTCTTCATGTAAATGCCCCATGCATGAGCTTCTCTCTTCCTTTGCCAACTTCCTCCCTACATACACATCCTTGCAAGAGGTGAAGATGTCTTCTACCAGCTCCATGTCATTGAGCATCAGCGCCAATCTCAGAGCTTCAGGGAAGCGGCTAAACTTTCGGAACACACCCAAGGCACACCGCAGTAGAGCAGAGTTCTCAGGTTCGGGCACATAATTCACACAACTACAAAGATAGAAGTAATAACGAATTCAGAAAGTCCCAGACATTCATTTGCACCACTGAATTCACGTACCCAAAACAAATAACAAATACACCAAGCACTATGCCAGATGTTAAGAGTACTAACAAGACACAAAGTCTGTCTGCAAGAAACTCATTTACATCAACAAATTAACTACAGCCTGATGCTACCCTTGAGCAAATGCTCTGAGAGAATAGAGTAGGCACAATTGAGAGAGAGGTGCTGGGGAGGGCAGACCTGCTACTCATCCCTATCAAGCTCACTCACCTGGTGAGATAGAGGCAGACCTTTGCATATGCATTCTCATCGATGTCCTTCTCCAACATATCCACCTGCTCGATTTCCATGAGCAGGTCGCAAGCCTCGTGCTCCGCGTTATGGGCCATGTTATAGGGGACAATCTCCTTCACCAGGGTAAGCAACGGCTCCCGCTGTACCTTCTCTGTGTCATCCAGCTCCTGCCACTCCTTAGCCACTTCTCCTGCCAGATGCCTATAGATAGGACCAGACCATTAAGGAAGCACAGCTTCAGGGAAAGCACCTCCCTGTGGACCAAGGAATTCAATGTCTGGGAAATTCAATATGCTGGTACTCCAAAACAGACAGAACTCTAAGAGACAGAATTAGAATTATGCCTCAGAGGTCCCTTCAGACTTCCAAGAAGAAAAGGTCTTACCTGACATATTCATGACCCCATGATGCCAATTCCTCCTGGGAGCCTACTAGCCGATACTTGAGGCACTCGCGCTCCCCACTCATGGTCATGGCCAAAACAGAGATGATGTCAGCTGCAAAACGCTGTAAGAAGATAGTTCTCCGAAGTAAAATCCAACAGTTCCAGGCAAGGGGAGTGTGACACAGAATCAAGATCATTGTCACTGTCCCCAAAACTATTAACTATATACCAGTCTCTGTACTAGAAAGGTACACATTAACTAAGCTAAGCCTCACAAAAACCAAGGTTGGTGTTGCTATCTCGCTTTTAAAACAACACAGCTGGCCGGGCTCGGTGGCTCAGCCTGTAATCCCGCGCCTTTGGGAGGCTGAGGTGAGCGGATTGCCTGAGCCCGCGGGTTCGAGACCCGCCTGGGCAGCAAGACCTCATCTCTACAATAAATAAAAAAATCAGCCGGGTGTGGTAGCGCATGCCTGTAATTCCGGCTACTTGGAAGGCTGAGGCAGGAGGATCGCTGGAGCCCAGCAGCAGGTCGAGGCTGCGGTGGCCGGGAGCGGCCGCGGCACTCCAGTCTGAGCAACAGAGTGAGACTCCAACTCAAAACAAACAAACAAACAAACAAACAAAAAAAAAACACAGCTGAAAGGTGATGAACAAGAGGAAAAGCAGAGAAAGGTAGAGACTCTGAATTTTACTTTAATTGCAATCATAAACTACTAAAAAATTTTGTCTTTTTATGTTTTGTTTTGTTTTTTTTTTTTGAGTCGGAGTTTCACTCCATTGCCCAGGCTGGAGTGCAGTGGCATGTTCATGGCCACTGCAGCCTTGACCTGGTGGGCTCCAGCGATCCTTCTGCCTCAGCCTTCCAAGTCGCTGAAACTACAGGCATGCGCTACCATGCCCGGCTAATTTTTGATTTATTGTAGAGACGAGGTCTCATCAAGTTGTCCAGGTTGGTCTTGAACCGTGGGCTCAGGCAATCTACTCCCCTCAGCCTCCCAAAGTGCTGGGATTACAGGATTGAGCCACCACACCTGGCCAAACTACTGAAAGACTTTAAGCAGAAAAGACCCATAATCTAGAAAGATCACTATAGCTGCTACATGAAAGACAGACAGTGTAGGAGATGAAGGACAAAAGCAAGAACACCAGTTAGGAGGCTACCGCAACAGTCCAGGTGAAAGCTAAGGATTTCCTGGATCAGGGCTGTACCAACAGGCAGAGAAGTGATTGAATGTGGAGTGTATTTTAGAAATTTAAAAAATATGTATAATAAAACAACATACATGGGATAGAAGGAAAAAGAAAAATTGAGGTTAAACGTAAGTTAATAATAGACCGTGCTAATGAAATCCCCAGGTCCAACACAAATGACAGAAACAACATCTCCTGAGAAGTTGATCCTCTTTTCAGTTTTCTGTGAGTAGTCTGACTGTGATAAATTCTGCTCAACTAGACCAGGGCTTAGGTCTATCAGGCTTCCAGGGACCCACCATGAGCCCCATGGTCTAGGTAAAAAGGTATTCCTAAACTAGGCTTACATGAACTTCTAAAATAGTTTTACCTTATTCTCCCCAGGGGCCATGTTCTCGTAGATTTCCTTCAGTTTGCCATAGTGTGGACGTAGAAATTTGAGAGGCTTGGGCACTGAAGTCATGGAAGTTGTAGAAGAACGAATCTGCCTCCGCAGTTCCTCCAGGGCTGGTCGGTACAGGGATGTGTCCTTCTCCTGGTCAGGAGATGTTAGGGCTCAGACAAAAAGGAGTTGCATCCCTCCAAGTCATAATAGAGGTATTTAACTAGCAACTAACTCAGGAAAATAGCCGTGTCTCATTCATCTGTGATTCCTCAACTCCCTGAACACTGCCTGGCACAAAAACAAATGACTCCAGTTAAAAGTTAAGAACTCTGCTTCTCCCACAAGAGAAAGCTACGAAGCTGCACAAATATCCTTTTTAACTTTCCTGCCTCTTATCACCACCATAACACTGACCCTAAAATATGGTCTAATCATATGTACTGTTGCCTCAAAACAGGGTAAAGCAAACAAGTGGAAAAGATTCAAACACACAGTCAATCATGTTAACATCATGACTCACCCCCAGTCGTTCCACGAGCATCTCCAGTTCATCTTGAAGTTGTTTGTCCTCCTCAGACTGGAGAGTTGGGGGGGAGCTCATGAAGAGAAGCAATCCTAAACACATCCTCCTCCCACACACCCTGGGGCAGGTGGAAAATAAGCCTGCTTCCAACGGAGCGGCAAGATGTACAAGGAAAGAGAGCAGGAATGGCAAGCCCTGGTGGGAAGGCAACTAGGTTTTGAGCTCGCTTGAATGCCATTCTAGGAAATGGGGGAAATAACGAGCCGAGACCACCTCACGAAACCGTGGTGAGGGTTGGTGGGGATCGCGGAATTGACAGCGCAGAATGGAGAATGAGGGGCAGAGAGACAGGGTTCTGGGAATGCCGATGGTCGCCCCACCTGCCCTGTCCGGGGCACAGTGGGGTCGTTGGGAGTCGGGCCTGAGGCCTGGGGAGCCGCCGTGACTCAGCCCCGCGGCCTCCTCCGCCGCCTCTTGGGGCCGCGCCTCACCAGTTCCTGTTCTTTGTCCTTGTCGCCGGCATCCCGCCGCTCCTTGCTGCCCGGCTTCTCGTCGGCGCCGCCTGGGGCCGTCGCTGGGGGCTGCTGGGGCTGCAGCGTTGTCTTATCCCGGCCGCCCTCCTCCATCTCCGCCGCCACTGCCGGCCCGCTGCGTGCGCATCCGCTGGCACCGCCCCTTTACCCAGACGGCCTCGCGCGCGTTGTCCGCGGCGCCACTCCACCTCCAGATCCCGCCCGCGACCGGAAACGCCGGGACGAGCCTGGGAGCGAGGCTACCCACTCACCCCCGCGGCCTGAGAACCCAGCCCTCGGACCCCGCCCTCGTAGGCTGGAAAAAACTACAATTCCCAGCCTCCCGCGCGCCATTGGCTCAGCCCGCGCAGGAGCTTAGACCACGTCCGAGTTTCCTGAAGCCCATTGGACTGTCTGCATTCAGCGTAGTGTTTAAGCGCGATCGCTGCTGTAGAAGAAGAGCGGGCTGCGACCCGATTTGCGGAGCTTCCCTTGGTGGTAGGTTTTCCTCATAACAGCGTAAATAGGACCCAGATTGACACCGCTGTTGGCTGCGTGGTGCGACAAGCTAGATTCTTGAAATCTGGGACGCTTGAATGTCGTCTTACCAAGTCTGTGTCATCTAGCTAGGGCTAGCTCCTCACCACGCTGGAAATATGAACCTTATAACACTTCCCCCGGTTGAAGGAGAGTGCTCTGATGTCACCGTGAGGGCGTGGCTACCACCTTAAATCCTTTTGGAAGCCAAGTGGAGTAGAAATCAATAAATAAAGGCGGTGGCTCACGCCTGTAATCCCAGCACTTTAGGAGTCCAAAGCGGGAGGATCGCTTGAGGTCAAGAATTCGAGACTGCAGTGAGCTGTGATCGCGCCACTGCACTCCAGCCTGGGCGACAGAGTAAGACCCTGTCTCTAAAAACAAAAAAATTAGAATTAAAATTAAGTCCTATGCTCCGGAACAAGTTCTGGAGCTAAAAGCAAGACAAGACAAGGTCTTTGCCCTCATTCTGTCTTCTGGTCTTCTTTCCCTATTAATGACTTAGAAGGATTGTGACTGACACTCTATATCAAGACTACTTTTATTTTTTGAGTCGGGGTCTCTCTCTGTCACCCAGACTGAAGTGCAGTCTGGGAGTGCAGTGGCACAGTCTCTCTCATGCAGCCTTGACCTCCTGGGCCAGATGATCCTTCCACCTCTGCCTCCTAAAGTGCTGGGATTACAGGCATGAGCCTCAAGACCACTTTTAATTTATCGTTACAGTTCTCACAACCTTTTGAGATTGGTAGGGTTCTGTCCATTTTATAGAAGAGTTCAGATAAAGTAGTAGAATCAGAATTTTTTTTTTTTTGAGTTAGAGTCTAACTCTGTCGCCCAGACTGCAGTGCAGTGGCTATTCCCGGCCACCACAGCCTCGACCTGCTGGACTCCGGCAATCCTTCCGCCTCAGCCTTCCAAGTAGCTGGAACTACAGGTGCGCGCTACCACACCCAGCTGATTTTTGAAACCAAGTTGCCCAGGCGGGTCTCAAACCCGCGGGCTCAGGCAATCCACTCACATCAGCCTCCCAAGGCGCAGGATTACAGGCTGAGCCACTGAGCCCAGCTTAGAATCAGAATTTGAAGCTCAGTTCTTCGGTCTTCCAAGCCCTTAACAGTTTTAGGCAAGCCCCAAAGTTTCTTCTTCTGCTCGGGCTATATGTGTGTCTAGAAGGTGAGGAAGAAAAATGTAGTAACTCCTCCTCTGTGACCCATTGGAAACATTCACCATTTGGCCTAGAGTATTATTTTATGAGTTCTGACACATCAAAGAATGCAGAAAGTGGCCAAGCATGGTGGCTCACACCTATAATCTCAGCATTTTGGGAGGCCAACGCAGGAAAATTGCTTGAGCCCATGAGGTAGAGGCTACGGTGAGCCATGATCATGCCACTGCAGTTCAGCCTAGGCAACAGAGTGAGACCTTGACTCAGACAAACAGACAAACAAAACTAGTGCAACATAGCACTGAATGAATGTTGGCTAAATGTTTGTACAGATGTAAAGGTCCAAATCCATTTTAAAAACCTACATCAGGGCAACCCCCTCGGGTCCCCCCCACTATGGGAGCTTTTCTGTCCTCTCAATAAATCCTGCTTTCAAAAACAAAGCAAAAACAAAAAACCCCTGCATTCTAGGGATGACCTTCCATTTCCATTGCCAATGACTCCCCCAAGCCAGCCCTGGGCTGCAGACATGAACTGGACAGTCCATAGCTGTTTTGCGTATTTTATCTCTGCCTTCAGGATGTTCATACATTTTCATGTTTTCTTCAGTCCTCTGTAGAGGAATTTTTCCTAAGTTCCTTATTTTTCCATGACTTTCTTCTATCAGATTGCAGCTTTTGTGCTATATAGCAGTCATAGCCCAACCAGTATCTTAGAGGAGAGGAGGTGACATGGCATACACCACAGGTGACTCCAGATGAAGAGTAAATGGGTAGGTGTATTGCATTATGTTTCAACATTTTTGTAGGCTCAAAATGTCTCAAAGTAAGAAGTTGAAGGTAGAACACAAGCTTTAGAGGCAGATCTGGTATTTGAAACAAAATTTTGCTGTTCACCAGCAGTGAGGCTTGGGCAAGCTGCCTCACCTCTCTCAGCCTGGTTTCTGCCACTGTAAAATGTGAGTTATAAAGTATCTGTCTTGCAAGGTGTTATGAAAATGAAATGAGACAATGTGTATAAAGTGCCTAGCCAGGTACCTGGCAACTAGCAAGGAGGCCGTTGTCATTTTATTTTCCAATGACCTCAAATCTTCAGGACTGAGTTAAATATTCTTGCCTTTTACCTCCACCTCCAAGCACTCAAGCTTCCGAACCTCTCTAGCCAAATGCAGATGTCTGGCAGTTATTTTCTAGGCCCCTTGATAACACTGATGTTCTGCCTCAAATTTCAGCTCAGCCAGACTGTCTTCCTGGGAGCATTCCTTCCTACCATTTAGCCAAACTCCCAGCCATGTGTCCAAACTGTCCAGTTGGGGATAACCTGTTGCCTGCCCCTTACTCCTTCCTTTATATGGCATCCACAAACCTGCTATGCAGCCCCCCAAACATGGCCCAGACTGCAGAGCTATATTATCTTATGGATGGCTCACTTGTCAGAGAATCATTCAACCCATAGCCATCGCTTATATCACTTACAGAAGTGCTCCTGACAGCATGCAGTGTTCCACTGTTTCCACTGGGCTGCTGCTTTGAGTGATATTCTTTAGTCAGACTGCACTGTGGTCCTTCTTATTGTCAATTTCCAGGACTGACAGCAGATGCTACCATTCTCTCTTTTCATACCTACTATTACTCACTCCTATGACCATTCTCCAGACCCTTATCCCTTATATGTTCCTTTCACTTACCCTCTTTTGAACATCCTAAACACTTTACCATTTCTGAACATGCCTTGCCCCTTTAAGTTAATTGACCTTCTCACATTGCTATTCTTTTTTTCTTTTACAAGTTTCTTTTTCTTTTTCTTTTTCTTTTTGAGTCAGAGTCTCACTTTGTCACTCAGGCTGGAGTGCAGTGGCATGCTCACGTTCACCACAGCTTCAACCTCCTGGGCTCAGATGATCCTTCTGCCTCAGCCTTTCAAGTAGCTGGAACTGCAGGCATGCACCACCACACCCAACTAATTTTTTGATTTATTGTAGAGATGAGGTCTCGTCAATTTGCCCAGGCTGGTCTCGAACCCCTGGACTCAGGCAATCCTCTTGCCTCTACCTCTCAAAGTGCTGGGATTACAGTTTGAGCCACCACTCCTGGCTGCTACTCTTTCTTTATGGAACACCCTTCACTGTTTTCAGCTAGTCAGTTTTCCCATCCTCTGAACTTCAACTAACGTCACTTATCCAGGAAGCTTTTCTTATCCTGTATTTAGGTTATTAATTTCTTCCCTGCGTTCCTGCCATGTTTGGCACATACCTCTCCCTCCCTAGACCCTGAGATCCTGGAGAATAAGAACGGTGTCTTATTCATCTTTGTTCCCCTAGCATCCAGCCTAATGCCTGGCTTGTGGTGGGACTTGGCAAATATTTGCTCAGTAAATTAATTAATGGCTTTGCATTCAGCTCATCTTTTTTTTTTTTTGAGTTGGAGTCTCACTCTGTTGCTCAGACTGGAGTGCAGTGGCCGCTCCCGGCCACCGCAGCCTCAAACTGCTGGGCTCCGGCGATCCTTCCGCCTCAGCCTTCCGAGTAGCCAGAATTACAGGTATGCGCTACCATGCCCGGCTGATTTTTTGATTTATTGTAGAGATAAGGTCTCACTGCCCAGGCGGGTCTCGAACCCGTGGGCTCAGGCAATCCACTCACCTCAGCCTCCCAAAGGCGTGGGATTACAGGCTAAGCCACCGAGCCCGGCTTCAGCTCATCTTTGAGTATAGTAATAACCCATTGGAGGCTCTCTCTGGAGGCCAGGATACTGAAAAATCATCAGGATCCTCCATCCTCTGTTTGATTTGTGAATCATGATGGGCCCACTGAAGCTGTTAAAAGTAGGACCTTCAATATTCTGTAGAAAACCTTGTTTATTTTTATGGGAGACTCTCTTTCAGCCTGACATTTCCAGACTGCTACCAAGTGTGAAGTCATACTTCTTGGCTTATGTTACCTTACTGTGGATGGGAATTAGTCAGACTTTCCAGGGGGACTGCACGGTGGATGACATTACTTTCTTGTGTCCACCCAGGTCATTATCCTTTATTTCCCCTTCTGCCTCAACACACCAGAGTATATCACAGATGCATATTCATCAGCCTAACAGGGCTACTAAGGGTAAAGTTCACATCTGTTACCCGATGTTCACCTTGCTTTGCCTCTGGAACCAAGCACCAGCAGAGTGCTCAACAAACACGTGCTGCCTAGCTTAATTTCAGCTCAACGTGTGCTTGTGTTTCTTGCCACTGCCTGGTTGTCACATATGCCTGGCCCAGGGAAACTGGGTTGCATGGAAATGCACCTGCTGGTGATGGTCCCACTCAGAAACATGATGAAGTTGTCCAAAAGGCAGATGTCTATGTTTAAGTCTAAATTCATCATGGCTTAGAAGACTAACGGATGGTGATTAAGAGCGTTTCATTCCAAATCTAACTTTAATGCAATCTGTCTTGTCTGACATTGGAAGCTATGTGATTTTTTCCCTTGGTTTCCTTAGATATTTTTCCTTGTAAAACACAATGATAGGACCTCTTTATAAATTGCTGTGGGCATTCAATGAGATGGTATTTTTTTTTTAGATTGGAAAATACAGTTTATTTAGAAAGTAAATGAGAGAGAGAGAAGATTGAGGTGATATTTTTAAAGTGTTTGGCACAAGCTATAATAAAATAGGAACTCAGTCAATGAAAGCTGGTCTTTATTCTCACCATCATTTTTATTACTATTTTACCTTTTTGCAATATGAACTTTTTTTTTTTTTGAAAGCAGGATTTATTAAGAGGACAGAAAAGCTCCCATAGTGGGAGGGGACCCAAGGGGGTTGCAGTATGAACTTTTAATGCCACACTGGCCAGCTGGTCTGGATCCTAAGCTGGCCTCTGGAATTAGGTGTCAGGGGAAGGGCAAGACTTTACCTTGCTAAACCTCTCTCTTCAGTCATTATGCTCACTTATATTATACACCTCATCCACTGTGCAAAACCCAACCTTCTCATTTATTAATATATCTCGGGGCTCTGGATACTATAAATCTCATCCACTGTGTGACACTCAAACTTTTCAAGTCATTTAGTAATATCTCTTTGGGATCTGGAATTTGCTAAGTCCGTGAATTCACTTCTTTTTCTTTTTCTTTTTTTTTTTTTGAGTTGGAGTCTCACTCTGTTGCCCAGGCTGGGTTGGGTGCAGTAGCAAGCTCATGACCACCACAGCCTTGACTTGCTAGACTCAGGCAATCCTTCCGCCTCAGCCTTCCAAATAGCTGGAACTACAGGTGTGCACTACCATGCTGGCTTATTTTTTGATTTATTGTAGATATGAGGTCTTCCCAAGTTGTCCAGGCTGGCCTGGAACCCCTGAGCTCAGGCAATCCTCTTGCCTCCTCCTCCCAAAGTGCTGGGATTACAGGCTTGAGCCACCATGCATGGCCTGAATTCACTTCTTTTTTCTTTTTTTTTTTTTTTTTTGAGTCAGAGTCTCATTCTGCCGCCCAGGCTGGAGAGCAGTGGCACACTCATGGCCACCCCAGCGTCGACCTGCTGGGCTCCAGCAATCCTTCTGCCTCAGCCTTCCAAGTAGCCAGAACTACAGGTACACGCTACCACACACCTGCCTAATTTTTTATTTATTGTAGAGACAGGTCTTGCCAAGTTGCCTGGTCTGGTCTTGAACCAGCAGGTTCAGGCAATCCACTCGCCTCAGCCTCCCAAAGTGCTGGAATTACAGGTTGAGCCACCAAGCCTGGCCCTGAATTCACTTCTTAAAGCATTAAAGCTGGAATGGTCCCAGAAATCATCTTATCCAACCCACTTATTTTACAGACAGCTAAGGATACTGAGACCTGGAGGAGGAGATGAGCTATGCCTTGTGTCATACAGCTAGGGGTGGCAGAGCTGGAGCCAGACCAGGTCTCCAGATGTGATGGCCCTCCTCTTCCCAATACAATTGTCCACCAGCCCTGGAGTGGTCCATTCAGAGGCTCAAGCCATACCTTCCCTCAGCCATGGAGTTCCAGGGGACACTTGCTCCCTGCTGAGTAGTCAGCTATTTCCTTCCTCATGTGAGCAGCCAGCACTTTGAGAAAGCATGACAGGGATCAACATACAGCTCAGTATAGGGACAGTCTGGTGCCCTGAAGAGCTAGGCAGGATATAGACTACAGGGCACATGTTAGTGCCATCACCGAAGAGCCAGGGACTCCAGCAGCAGTTATTGCCAAAGCTTCACTCTTACCCCTCCAAGCTTAACAAACCCATCCATATTTGTACCTTGGGGAGCACTGAGTTTTAAAGAGAATTGAGACTGGGCTCTTTCCACTGTTTTGCTGTAGTTCTTATTTAACAGCTGAGGAAACTGAGGCTTGTGGGCTTAGGGAACAGGCTCAAGCTCATCCAACTACCAGAGCTTCAGTTTCAATCTGGGTCTCTTGGACTGCAGTGAAGCGGTTAGGGTTAGATCCATAAAATGGAGACTAGAGTGCTTATAATGTGTGGGTGCTGTGAGGATTGGGTGAGCTTATGAAGGCAAAAATGCTAATAGAAGAAGGGTTGCCTAGGGAAGAAGAAACCATCTTATTCGTCTTCCCTTTCTCTTTTTTTTTTTTTTGTGTTGGAGTCTCACTCTGTCACCCCAGACTGGAGTGCAGTGGCCGCTTCCGGCCACCGCAGCCTTGACCTGCTGGGCTCTGGCGATCCTTCTGTCTCAGCCTTCCAAGTAGCTGGACTACAGGCGCGCGCTACCACGCCTGGCTAGTTTTTTGATTTATTGTAGAGATGAGGTCTCGCCTGCCCAGGCGGGTCTCGAACCCACAGGTTTAGGCAATCCATTCACCTCAGCCTCCCAAAGGCGCGGGATTACAGGCTGAGCCACCGAGCCCGGCATTTCCTTTCTCTTTATCTTTTTAAGAGATAGAACTTCACCTTGTTGCTGAACTTGATTTCCTGGGCTCAAGTGACCCTCCCACCTCGGCTTCCTGAGTAACTGGGACTACAGGCATGCACTACTACTCCCACCTTATTCATTTTTGTATCACCAGTGCTTGACACATTGTTGGTAATCAATGTATTTTTAAAAAATAAGACTGTGAATGTATAAATTAATAAATGGATGAATGAATAAAGACATGAGCCACCTAGCACAGGTGCCTGGGACACAAGAGGTATTCAGTACATGTTTCTTTTCCCTCCTGGCTCTGGGGGGTAGAGGCCACATATGCAGCCTCTGTGCCTGGCACTTGGTAGGCCTCGGTGAGTGTGTATAGGTGGAATGACAGACTCTCGGGGGATCTGAGCCTTTGAGGCCATGAGGAAAGGTTTGTCTTTTCAGCTTCACGCTCCAGGGAGTGATGTGCTACCTCAGCCAGGGCTTCCCCCGACCACAGGATAAGGGCCACTGCTGCTCCAAGCTGAATCTGGCTTAGTAGTTACCCAGACTTGGTGTCAGGCCCAGCTACATGCACCAGAGGAGGGGCATGGCAAGTCCTTCCAGCTGCAGGACAGCTGGCAGTGGGTATATGGCCACGAGTGCATGAAGGGGATATTCGGCACAGCCAGACTCAACTTCATTCTGTTGCTCTCTTTATTTTCTCAGTGCTTCAAATCTCAGTGCCCTGTATCTGGTGAGTGAGTAAAAAATGAGAGTCTAGAAGACTGCCTGACATATATCAATAAATACTGGTGGGATGAGTAAATGAATCAATGAAAACAGGACTGAAGGAAAAGACAGGCTGACAGATACGTGTCTATTTATTGGCACAGGGTCCTATAGAGCCGAGACCACACCCTCCCCACCCTCTTCCCTGTAAAAATAAACTCTATCTTTTCCTCTCCCTGTTCTATCTGCTTTTCTGCTCGGTCCAGGGAGAATCAGTCACCCTCTAAGACTTCTGCCATAAGACATGGGAACCGGCACCCCCTACACATACACTTCCCCTGTCAGCCCAGGGAAACAGGGAATAGCAGGAGACTTTCAGAGGGCCTCAGGCTTCCACTAGGAGCTGTGAGTGAGGGTTGGCAGCAGTGAGTGGGAATAGCAGCACAAAGGAACACAGGGTGGCGAGCAGCCCCTGAGGGTGGGGCTGAGGGGAGCTGAGTCTACTCCCAAGGGAGGACTGAGTGAGCCTCAGGGGGAAGCCTGGGAGGTACACCGCCCAGGCCTGCGTGGTCAGAGTGGGGCAGGCACAGCAGGCCCTGTGGCCACCAAGCTGAGTGAGCTTGGGGCCAGAAGAGGCAGACTCCTTCCTGTGGGAACTGGCGCCCCTGCCCAGACATCTTCCAGGCAGGGTGACACAGAAGGATGTCACAGTGAATGGTGGGCCTCTGCTGGAGGCAGGGGCACCCCCAAAGCAGAGGCACAATGCGGTGGTTGAGGAGGGACTGGTATTCATGTCACCTGTGGTGTGGAGGGGCTGGATCCAGCCCAGCTTGCATTTGCCTTCTCCCAACCTGAGAGCAAACCACCTTGCCAGGAGAGGGTCCTGGTGACAGCTGGCCATTTCACCCCAGACCCAGGTCTACCACACCTCACACAGCTGCCCTGGGTTCATGGGGGAGCCAACAGGGCAGCCGAAGTGCCGCAGGAAGTCTCGTGAGTTGGAGAGAGTGCCCAGCACGCGGAAGCGGGCAGGGCTGTGGGGGTCGGTCACCAGTCCCTCGTGAGAGCTCTCTGGTGTGCGGACCGAGCACCACACCTGCGGGCCAGGACAGACATGGGGACATATGGTGTCTAGTGTGGAGCTGGGCCATAGGCTTGGCTACAGCAGAGCCATCCCAGGTGCACAAACCCCTGCTACTCCAGCCCCTCCGCTCAGGAGGCCTTCGGGATACCGCAGAGGGCTCAGCCAGCATCTTGGCTCCAACCCCTTTGCTCACAGCACCAAGGGCAGTGAACACACTCTCGCTCCCACATTCCTTCCAAAGCTGCCCTGGACACTGGACTGCCCAGCACGGACATGGCCGAGAGAAGCAAGCAGAGCTCCCAGAGGCTGCCTGCTGTGCAAAGTGCCTAGAAGAGACTGCCCAAGTCCTCATTCCACCGCGTGCTTTATTCCTGGGAGGCCCTGGACAAGCCACTCTATGTACCCAAGCTTCAGTGTCCTCCCTCAGACCTCCCCTCACAGGAACATCGTTAACTATCAATGCCGGCTCCCGTGCCTTGCCCCTCAAGCTGGCCAGCCCTGCCCCTTGAGATCTGCAGGGTCCTACCGAGGCATCCTCCCTCCTCAGGCCTCCTTACGCTGCTCATGTGGGCCCCAGCTGAAAGGCTCTGGGCGCAGCCCTTCCCAGCCCACCGTCCACACCCCAGTTCAGCCCATTCCCAGCTCCTTTCCTGCATGCCCCAGACTTCTAATGACATACTCAGGAGGGAGCAGGAAGGAGGGGCAGACCTCAGGCCTTCTGGGAGAGCAATACCTGGGCAAATCCCACAAAGAAGAGCTGGTGGTTGGTGAGCCCCACGGCTGGCAGCTGCTGCTCCTCCCCATGCTTCCTCAGCCACGCTTTGTAAGCCTGGGGACAGGAAAGCGGATGGCGCATTCATCTGGGTCTGTTCACCTCCACCCAGAGCTCCTCCACCCCAGGCTGGTAGGTCTTGGCCACTGGAGGGCTGACCTGGCCACTCACATTGTAGGCAGCCTTAAGCCCCCCGTTGTCGGCGATGTTTTCCCCCAGCGTCTGGCGGCCATTGAGCCTCTCCCCGTTGACCTGGTATTGGTTGTACTGCTCCTCCATGCAGGCTGTATGGTTCCGGAAGGCCGCCAGGGACTCATTCTGCCACCACGGCCGCAGGTTCCCCTCCTTGTCATACTCCCGCCCTGAGGAGAACTCACCGTTGCACCCAGCAAGGCCAGAGGTCACGGCTTAGGAGCAGGAGTGCCTTGCCCAGCCTGGGCCCACAGAAGACTTCAGGGTCCCTGGGCCTGCCCCCACATCCCAAGGCCTTGCAGGAGCTACTAAGCATTGTAGGCTGGAGGAGACAGCCCCATGGGCCCCTACCTTGGTCATCAAAGGCATGTGTCAACTCATGGCCCATGACCACACCGATGCCACCAAAGTTCAGGGCCCTGGCAGGTGAGGAATGCTGCATAAGGACGTGGTGGGAGTCCTGAATCCCACCTCAGCCCTGCTCCCAGCTCACCCACAGGCCCAGGCCCCAGCACCCCGGCCCTTCTGCCTCAGACACACTTGGGGTGGTGGCGGGCATAGAAGGGGGCCTGCAGGATGCCGGCAGGGAAGACGATTTCATTCTTAGTTGGAAGGTAGTAGGCGTTCACCGTCTGGGGGGTCATGCTCCACCTGGGGGATAAAGAGGAGGGGCTGGGGCTCCTGACTCTCCTGACGCTACGTCCCGCCCCACAGCGCTATCCCTTCTCCTGCAAGGCCTTGTGCCTCTGGTCTGGAGCCGGTCTTGCCACTCCTTTCCCCCCTCCCAGGAAACCTCCTCCAGCCTCGCATGCTGCCCCAAGTGTCTGTGCCTTCTCCGGCATTCTCACTGGTCTCGGCTGGGAGGCTTGCGGAGCTGGTCAGCCATCACCTTAGCAGAGAAGTTGTACAAATTCAACATGTTTTGGAAGAAAGACTCTTCAGAGACTTCATACTATGGGAACGATGGAAAGTAGAAAGCAAGCAAGAGCATACATTGGAGAAGATAATAGCCCCAGCTTAGTTGCTAATTAGTACCTCTCCAAGCCTCAGTTTCCTCAACTGTAAAATGGAAGTAAAACATCTGGTAGGCTGGACTCGGTGGCTCAGTCTGTAATCCCAGCACTTGGGGAGGCCGAGGTGAGTGGATTGCCTGAGCCTACGGGTTCGAGACCAGCCCCGGCAACTTGGCGAGACCTCGTCTCTACAATAAATAAAAATAAAAATTAGCTGGGCGTGGTAGCGTGTGCCTGTAGCTCTGGCTACTTGGAAGGTTGAGGCGGAAGGATCACCAGAGCTCAGCAGGTCAACACTGGGGTGGCCATGAGCGTGCCACTGCACTCCAGCCTGGGCAATGGGGCGAGACTCTGACTCAAAAATAAAAAATCTGATAAATAATAGTTGGCAACATTTAAAGAGCGCTTATGTCACAGATGCTGAATTTTTCTACATTCTGTCTTCTTTATTCTCACAACAACCCTACGAGGTAGGCTGCAGTGACCATGAGCATGCCACTGCATTCCAGACTGGGCAACAGAGCGAGATTCCAACTCAAAAAAAGAAAGAAAGAAAGAAAGAAAGAAAGAAACTGAGGCACAGAGTGGTCTTCTCCAAGATTATAGTTAGTTAGGGCTAGAAACAGGATCTGACTCAGGCTTGACTCCAAATCCCTGCTCGGTAACACTATATTTCCCTGAGGTGTGGCCTGCAGCCTGGCAGAGTCAACTCTTCAGCCATGGTGGTTGCCTGTATTTGCCTCTGAAAGGAACCAACAGACACTTCCTTCCCTCCCAGTTCTTGAGCCCCAGTTACTGAGCCCAAGGAGCAGTGCCCCCCACAGGTTGAAGTTCAGTACTGGTGAGCACAAGTACTCACCCCATCATACACATCATCTAGCTCTTTGGGCTCCAGGATGAAGTCAGGGAAACCAATCATATCATAGATGGCATCTGCCTGAAGAGACCAGGTGAAGTAAGGATTTCCCTCCTCAGGCTCCCAGCAAAATTGTATCCTCCATCCTCACCTGCAGATGGCGCCCCAACCCTAGCCAAGGCTCACTTTCTCCTTTGCTGCCTGGTGCGTCTTCTCATCCATCCAAACCAGCTGTCCCAGGGCCTCCTCAAAAGCAGTGCGGATTTCGCTGATCATCCCCTCTGCCTGGGAGGGAGAGGTCAAAGTCAGCCTCCCTCTGCACAGAATGCACCCCTGCTCCTCCATCCCACCCTGGTGCCCCATCCCTGTTCCTCCAGGAGAGACTTGGGAATGCCTGGACTCAGGAAATAGGGCTGAGCATCTGGGGAGGATGAGAAGGAAACACCATACTGGGATTGTGAGTGGCTTTTTTTCTTTGTTCTTTTTCTTTTTTTTTGAGTTGGAGTCTCACTCTGTCACTCGGACTGGAGTGCAGTGGCCACTCCCGGCCACCGCTGCCTCGACCTGCTGGGCTCCGGCGATCCTTCCGCCTCAGCCTTCCAAGTAGCTGGGACTACAGGCATGCGCTACCACACCCGGCTAATTTTTTTATTTATTGTAGAGATGATGTCTTGCCAAGTTGCCCAGGTGGGTCTAGAACCCGCGGGCTCAGGCAATCCATTCACCTCAGCCTCCCAAAGTGCGAGATTACAGGCTGGCTTTTTTTCTAATTAAGTAAAACTTTTAATTGACAATAAGTTAATTAAATTGATATTATACTTTAATATCATGCACTTATTCTTATCTGATTACAGAAGGAGGACAAAGAAAATTTAGAAAATTGAGAGGAGTTTAAGAAAATAGATCACTTATTATCTAACCATTCTAAAACAGCTTCGTTTAATATTCTGATCATCTACTTCTGAAGTATATCCATGCCCAGATATGCATATGAAATATGGAATTGTGTTGTATAACATGTATATCTTTTGTAACCTACTTTTTTTCACTTAAAGATATATCATCTGCTTGTAAAGTCATTTCATAATCCATCCTAACTACAATCATTTTTCCTTCACCTTATTCATTTAAGCATTTATATATACATTTTAAGTTTTTTTGTTCCCCCATTATAAACAACACTGCCAGCCGGGCTCAGTGGCTCAGCCTGTAATCCCATGCCTTTGGGAGGCTGAGGTGAGTGGATTGCCTGAGCCCGCGGGTTCGAGACCCGCCTGGGCAGCGAGACCTCATCTCTACAATAAATCAAAAAATCAGCCGGGCGTGGTAGCGCATGCCTGTAATTCTGGCTACTTGGAAGGCTGAGGCGGAAGGATCGCCGGAGCCCAGCAGGTCGAGGCTGCGGTGGCCGGGAGCGGCCACTGCACTCCAATCTGGGTGACAGTGTGAGACTCCAACTCAAAAAATAAAAAAAAAATAAAAAATAAAAAAATAAACAACACTGCCATAAACATCCTTATAGATATACTTTAAGCAAATCCATTATTATCTCCTAGCAAACAAATGTTATTTCTTCTAGCTATATAGTTAAGTGACATAGAAAATTTGGAAAATACAGAAAGTGTTAAAAGCCCTTAATAATCCCACTGCCTAAAGCAACCATTCTTCATTTGTCTATGAATTTCCTTCCAATTGCTTGTCTATATGTTCACATATAAATGGACAGTGAATTTTAAATAAGACAAGGAGTGGTGTTGGAAGAACCATGGTAACTCACAATTTCCTTGCTTTGCCGGTCAAATGTGGCCTTCACAAAGAGGGAGCCCAAAGCGAAGCCAAGGGCGTCATCCGTGTTGGAGATGCAGGTCTGCCACCTCGGGACACAGGACTGTCAAGGGACAAAGAGCCAGACACAGAAATGGCTTTGTCCTCCAGTCTAAGGGTCTTTTTCTGTCTCTGGGGTTAGTCCTTATCAGCTCTGGATACCTGGGTTTGGGGGGTCCTGTCCTGGCCTTGGGGTGCCCTGTCTCCCTTGGTCGCCAGGGAAAATGAAGGGCAATATCTCAATCAAGTGTGCCAACCCCAGCCCAGCAGGGAAACCTCAGAAGAACACAAGCGGTGTCCTCTCTATTTTCAACCCTCTCCTCTCAAGTTTCTGAGGCCCATTGGAGCCCAGAAGTTTCTTTGCTGAGATTCACATCTCAGTCTATAGTCAGTCAGTTCCTCATATCAGAAATGTGAGAGTCACCTCAGTCACCATCTCCCTAAACCTCACATTCACATTCAACCTATCACCAGTTTCTATTAAGTCTATTTTTTTATTTTTTAAGTTAGAGTCTCATTCTGTTGCCCAGGCTGGAATCAGTGGCACAATCGGCTCACTGCAGCCTAAACCTCCTGGACTCAGGTGATCCTTCTACCTTAGCCTTCTGAGTAGCTGGGACTATAGGTGTGTGCCACCATGCCCAGCTAATTTTTTTATTTTTTTTTTGTAGAGACAAGGTCACACTATGTTACCCAGACTGGTCTTGAACTCTTGGCCTTAAGTGATTCTCCTGCCTCAGCCTCCCAAAGTGCTGGGATTACAGACATGAGCCACCACACCTGGCCTAGCTCTACTCTTTTTTTTTTTTTTTTTTTGAGTAGGAGTCTCACTCTGTTGCCCAGACTGCAGTGCAGTGGCATGCTCCTGGCCACCGCAGCCTTGACCTGCTGGGATCCAGCGATCCTTCCGCCTCAGCCTTCCAAGTAGCCAGAACTATAGGCGCGTGCTACCACACCCGGCTAATTTTTGATTTATTGTAGAGATGAAGTCTTACCAAGTTGCCTATGGGGATCTCGAACCCACGGGCTCAGGCAATCCGCAATCCACTCACCTCAGCCTCCCAAAGTGCTGGGATTACAGGCTGAGCCACCAAGCCCGGCCAGCTCTACTTTTTAATCATCTCTCTTGTCTTCCCGTTGCCACTCACCTGCCCTACAACACTGTCGTATCTTGCCCAAATATTGCAGTTGCCCCTTAACTAGACACCTTGGCTTCATTCTCATTTCCCCCTTCCCTGCCACCCTCTCCATCTTCCACTTAACCACATCTAACAGATAACCTGTGTTACACCTTTCTGTTCCCATGGTTTCCCATCTGTGAAAGAATCAAGGCTAAACTTTTTTTTTTTTTTTTTTTGAGTCAGTCTCACTCTGTCACCCAGGCTGGAGTGCAGTGGCATGCTCATAGCCACCCACAGCCTTGACCTGCTGGGCTCAGTCAATCCTTCTGCATCAGCCTTCCAAGTAGCTGGAACTAGAGGCACGTTCCACCATGCCCGGCTAATTTTTTTGGCTTACTGTAGAGTTTAGGTCTTGCCAAGCTGTCCAGGCTGGTCTTGAGTCCCTGGACTCAGACAATCCTCTCACCTCAGCCTCCCAAACTGCTGGGATTATAAGCGTGAGCCAATGTGCCCAGCAGGGCTAAATTTTTTTTTAAAGCAGGATTTATTGAGAGGACATAAAGGCTCCCAGAGTAGGAGGGGACCTGAGAGGGTTGCCCAAAGTTAGACTTCTTAATAACATTCAAGTCCTTTCATGACTGTCGAATGCCTACCTCAGCAAAGTCAGCCTCTTTGTTGCCCCGTGCACAAGCTTATACCAGAACATATGCAAAGCCACTATGCTCCTTCTGGCCTCCAGGAATTTGCACATGCTGTTCTTTCTTCCTGGAATACCCTTCTCCCCTGCCTTCTAGGTGAACTCATTCTTCAAATGGTACCTCTTCAGAGAAGCCTTTCCTGATGGTCTCCCCACCATCCTCCCAGGTAGAATGTGTTATCCTACTTTTGTCCCATAGCACAAAGAAGGTCTTTCACTCAATGTGTGCACTTATCACTCTACAATATAATGTATTTGTTTACATATCCACTTCCCACCACTTAACGGGGCCTCTTGACACTAGGAACAGTATTTATTCCCCTTCTCCATCCTCATTGTCAAGGCTGAGTGCCTATAAATATGATGCACTGGGCAAGTGCTTCATCTATGTTAGCTCAGGTAATCTTCCTGACAACCCTGCATGTTATTTCCTTTTACAGACCAGGGAGTGGAGTGTCAGACAGGCTGGGTGACATGTCCAAGGTCCCACAGGCTAAAGATTCCAAAGTCTGTGCTGCCTACTGTGTCCCTGTGGGCCACGAGGCCCATGGCACCTGACACAGGGAAGGGGTACAGCATCAGCTTGACTGCATCACTTGGTGAGGCGGAGGCAGAGGGCCCACCTTCTTAGTGCCATAGAGAGTCTCCAGCAGCTTCTCCTGTGCCGACTCAAAGCGTCGGTCCAGGCTTGAGGTTGTCTTCTGCACCAGGTTCCAGATTAGGTAATTGTTCAAGACACTGGCAACCAGACCGGAAAATTAGGAAAGGGCAAGTGGGGTGCCCTCCTGCACCCCCAAACCAGCCCTCTGGAACATGCAGGCAGCAGAAGTCCTGGGAGACACGTGTGGAATCTGTCCTCTTCCACCCAGGGACCATACAGCTGCCTGTACACATAGGCAAGGTGTAAAAACAGAGATCTCAATGGGCACCCTGAGCCTGAGCTTAGAGGAAAAACCTTCAGACATTCTGAATTGATGTTTGGAAGGTCCACGGCCTTATCAGAACGCTGTCTGGCTGTGCCAGTTCACTATGCCCAGTCCCTGCCCAGGACCTCCACAGAGCCCGGAGTCCCACCACTCGCACCACGTCAGAACGCTGTCTGGCTGTGCCAGTTCACTATGCCCAGTCCCTGCCCAGGACCTCCACAGAGCCCGGAGTCCCACCACTCGCACCACGTCAGAACGCTGTCTGGCTGTGCCAGTTCACTATGCCCAGTCCCTGCCCAGGACCTCCACAGAGCCCGGAGTCCCACCACTCGCACCACGTCAGAACGCTGTCTGGCTGTGCCAGTTCACTATGCCCAGTCCCTGCCCGGGACCTCCACAGAGTCCGGAGTCCCACCACTCGCACCACGTCAGAACGCTGTCTGGCTGTGCCAGTTCACTATGCCCAGTCCCTGCCCGGGACCTCCACAGAGCCCGGAGTCCCACCACTCGCACCACGTCAGAACGCTGTCTGGCTGTGCCAGTTCACTATGCCCAGTCCCTGCCCGGGACCTCCACAGAGCCCGGAGTCCCACCACTCGCACCACGTCAGAACGCTGTCTGGCTGTGCCAGTTCACTATGCCCAGTCCCTGCCCAGGACCTCCACAGAGCCCGGAGTCCCACCACTCGCACCACGGGCAGCCCCTCACCTTGCATCCGTGCGGTTGATGAGCTCTGACACCTGCTGCAGATACTCCATCCCATACACCACTACAGGCTCCGAGTCACCCAACTCCAATGGTGACAGCAAGAAAGACAGGAACTCAAGCCAGTCCATGGAGGGCGCCAGAGTCTGAGAGCAAAAAAAATCTCAGGCCTTCAGGCCTGCCTGGCTGGCTTCCAGTAGATCCCTCTCCCATTATATGCTGTAGCCTGGCAGCCCTTCCCATTGCCATAGCAACAGCTACTGGCTGCACAGTGACTCCTTCCTGCAATAAACCCTTTTCCAGGCCTGAGCACCCCTCAATCTGGGAGTCCGATCACTTACTATGCGAGGAAACCCACCATGTATGGTATCTGCCTGGGGCACAGATATGCACATATTTTCCTAACAGTTGACAAAACACCATTCCCCTGACACCCCCCTGCTCCCCTCCTCCCCCCACAGAAGCCCTCCTTCCCCAACTTTTCCATAACCCAACACCTAAGGCATTAATGTCTGGCACAGCAGGGGCCCTTCAGGAGAAGCTTCCATTTCTATTCTGATTGTTGTGTGGTCAGCACATACATTTTTTGTTTGTTTTGTTTTGTTTGTTTGAGTTGGGGATCTCACTCTGCTGCCCAGTCTGGAGTGCAGAGGCATCATCATGACGATCACAGCTCACCAACTCAACCTCCTGGGCTCAGGCAATCCTTTTGCCTCTATCTCCTGAGTAGCTGGGACTACAGGCTGGCTAATTTTGTATTTTTTAAAATTTATTTATTTTTGAGTAGGAATCTCACTCTGCCTCCTAGCAGCAGCACGCTCATGGCCATCGCAGCCTCAACCTACTGGGCTCAGGTGACCCTTCCGCCCCAGCCTTCCAAGTAGTTGGAGCCACAGGCATGCACCACCATGCCCAGTTAATTTTTTGATTTATTGTAGAAACGAAGTCTCGCCATGTTGCCCAGGCTGGTCTCAAACCCGTGGGCTCAGGTACTCCTCTCACCTCAGCCTTCCAAAGTACTGGGATTATAGGTGTGAGCCACCGCACCTGGTATCTAGCTAATTTTTTTAAACAATTTTTTAGAGAAGAGATCTCGCTATGTTGCCTAGGCTTGTTATAAATTGTTAACACAGTCCCTCCATGTATCCCAGGCAACAAGAAAGAGACCAAAGGATGGTTCAGTGAGAGGTGCTTAAATCAGACTCCATTTCTTTCCAGAATAGCAATAGTGCAGCTGGGAAGCTCAGAAAAGCAAGGACATGAGGAAAGGACTGACTGCCTTGGGAAGACGGCAGATGTCTCTAGTCCCCCGTCTGCCCCACCTGCAGCTCTGAGATGCTCATCTTATGATAGATCTTCTCCTCATCACGCCGCTGGTCCTGGGGCACCGTGATGTTGGCCAGTTGTATCTCTAGTTCCAGCACCTGCTGCATCTGCTCCCGTGTGGAGGCTGGCCGCCCACCCAGCAGCAGCCCTAGCTCCTCCATGTAGTCCAGGTAGGCGGTGAGCACCTGTCAAGGCCCAAGGGGTTCTCAGAGCCCAGCAACAAGTCCTGCCCAATGCTGAGAGGATCCGTTCTGGCCACCACCTCTGATCACTATCCCTTCTGCTTGATCCTCCTTAGAGAAGCCTTCCTGGAAGACCCAGTTTTACCTCTGACACAGTGCTTACCACCATCGGCCAGCATTGTTTATCTGTGTGCTTGTTTATCGTCTATTTCTCCAAGGAAAGGGCAAGTTCCAGCAGTCTGCATACCACTGTATCCTCCCCAGGGCCTACAGTAGAGCCTTGCATGGGATAAGTACTCTGTAAACCTCATCCCATGGACAGTTCTGCTTTGCATACTGCTTTGCCTTCTCATCTCCTGAAGCCCTTCTAGACATCCCAGCCCATCAGTTGTCCACGCTGAGCACCTGACTGAACTCCAAGGGGAATTTGGGCACTGGCAGCCTTGAGTCTCTTCTGCCTCATCCTGCCAGGCCTCAAGCTTGCTTCTTTCTCCACTTCCCTCTGGTCCCCAGAAAAGCCCAGAAAAGAAATATTTAGTGACCATTTATCTATACATGTATCAGATTGTCTGTTAGAGGCTTTATATATGAGTATACCCCCCCCAGTAACTCCATGAAGTAGATATGAGTTTCATTTTACACACGAGGGAACAAGCTCAGGAAGGTGACATGGCCTGACTCCCATCACAAACTAGCAGACAACAGAGAGAATGTAGCCCAAGTCTGATGATCCCAGGGCTGTGGCCCTGGCACTACCTGGGTCCAATATAAACCCATATGACCTCCCTCCTGCTGGCCCTCGAGCTCCATGTCTGCTCTGTTCACCATTGTAGTCTCAGGTTTGAGCCTGCTGTCTGCCACATAGTAGGTACTCAATAAATATTTGTTGATGCCAGGCATGGTGGCTCACAGGCCTGGCCTGTAATCCCAGCACTTTGGGTGGCGGAGGAGAGAGGATTGCCTGAGCCCACGGGTTCAAGACCAGCCCGGGCAATTTGATGAGACCTTGTCTCTACAATAAATAAAAAAATTAGCCAAGTGTGGTGGTGTGCACCTGTGGTTCCAACTACTTGGAAGGCTGATGTGGAAGGATCACCTGAACCCAGCAGGTCGAGTGTGGTGGCCGTGCCCACGCCACTGCACTCCAGCCTGGGCAACAGAGTAAGACTCTGACTCAAAAAAAAAGTGTTGAATAAAGGGATGAAAACCTGCAAACAGCTCCTCAGCATGCTTAGTGCCCTTGGTCCTCTCCCAGAACCACTCCTACTCAACCTGAAGCCCCACCTGGACTCTCTTCATTGCCAGAGGCCATCTCCTCTTCCACTTCACCAAGAAGTCTTATTTTTTATTTTATTATTATTTTTTTAGAGACAAGGTCTCACTCTGTCAGCCAGCCTGAAGTACAGAAGCTCGATCATGGCTCACTGCAGCCTCAAACTCCTGGGCTTTTAAGTGATCCTCCCAACTCAGCCTCCTGAGTAGCTGGGACTACTACAGGCACATGCCACCATGCCAGGCTAATTTTTAAAAAAAATCTTTTTTCTGTAGAGATGGAGTTTTGCTATATTGCCCAGCCTGGTCTCAAACTACTGGCCTCAAAGACTCCTCCCATCTCAGCCTCCCAAAGTGCTGAGATTATAGGCATGAGCCACCACACCCAGCTTTTACTGAGAAGTTTGAGATCTCTTAATATCCATTCTCGGTACCTCAAAATTTCACCGCTCCTGTTCCTCACTGCTGGCATCAGGAGGAGGTTTGAATACCAATCTCAGTCATCCCAGCCCCAAAGAGGATGGTTAGCTCAATCAGAGATCTCGCCTTGCCCCTTTCTCTCCCTCTCTCCTTGCCTCCAGCTGAAAACTTACTTTGGAGAAACTGAACCCTGCTTTACTCTGAGTTTTTACTCTATTTTAGCCTTTTGCACTGCAGCTTCCCAGACCCCAGAACAAGAGGTTTCCTGCCCAAGGTTACCAGTGACCAAACCCAAAGTTCTTGCCTCCCTCTTTCCAGAGTGTCAGTCCACATGGTTCTTGCCTGCATTGTCCAGATTCTCTCCTCCTCGGACTTAGGTGATGTCAAAAATCACACAACTCTTCACACCCCTTTTGAGTTTTCCCTTTCCATTTCTTTTAGGATGAATCCTATATTGGATCCATGGTGCTCCTGCTATAATATGAGTCTACATGTTTCTGGCCAGAAGGCTTTAGCCCCCATCCCCTCCTGCTCTCCTCTCCCTTGAGTATCGTCAACGGGCCATACTACTTCCCATCTCAGAGACTTTGTGCAAGCTGTTCCCTTGGCAGAATCCTCTTCCTTCACTGTTGCCCACCCTCACCCAGGACTAGGTTGGTTTCCGGCTGGACTCACTCTAGGAACCCTATGCTTCTCCTCTATGACAGTCCCAACAATGGCCAAGCCCGGTGGCTCATGCCTATAATCTCAGCACTTTAGGAGGCCAAGGTGGGAGGATTGCTTGAGCCTAGGAGTTTGTGACAAGCCTGGGCAATATCGCAAGACCTTGTTTCTATTATAAAATAAAAAATAAAAAACAGTCTCAACAAGTGTAGACAGACAACTGCAGCGAGCTGTTTCTTGTCTACCCCCCAATAGAAGGTAGTGGCAATACCTTGTTTACATGTGTCTAGAGGAGCATCTGGCCAAGGAATGCTCAGTAAATGTTTGTGAATGAATGATAGAAGAATAAACGACTCCTGGTTGTCCTGCTCCATCACAGTCTCCTTCGCTGACTCTCTCCTGCTGCCCTTAAAATACAATCATCTCTCGAGACCAGGCTGGGCAACTTGAGACCTCGTCTCTACAGTAAATAAAAAATTAGCCAGGTGTGGTAGTGCATGCCTGTTATTCCGGCTACTTAGAAGGCTGAGGCAGAAGGATCACTGGAGCCCAGCAGGTTGACGCTGGGGTGGCTATGAGTGTGCCACCTGGGTGATGGACTGAGACTCCAACTCAAAAAAACAAAAACAAAAACAATCGTCTCCTTTTTTCCCTTCTCTATTCCCCACTTCCTCTCACCTGTCCTAAGCCTTCGCTCTATGGAGGACCTACAGAGATGTCCCTCAACCCTCTGGCTCCCTTCAGGCTTCTCCGCTCTCCAGGACTCCACAAAACTCCCACAGCTGCCTGCTGACTCTCTGTACACAGTGCCCAGGTCCCTCGAACTCACACGTCCCACATGAGCAGCCCCCACATCCTGAGCGTCTGCCATATGCAAGAGCATAGCTTGCACCCCCACCCCGCCACAAACACTGTGTGAGGTAGATGCTGTGACCCCCCTTTTACAGATGAAGAAACTGCCTCGGGGAGACTAGTCCACTGCCCTAGCAGCAGGGCTAAGACTGAAAGCCAGGCTGACTCCAAAGCCTCTCCTTTTCCCAGGACATCGCACTCTCTCCCCTTCCCCAATGTCCCTTAAGCTGGTTCTTCCTATGTAGACACCCTTAGTTCTCTAAGGACCCCCCTCCTTTCCACCACCGCTCAAGCTTACAGCTGCACCTATCTTCACCTCTTCCCTCTGCTAACATCCAACCACCAGCCACTCATAATTCTGATTTGGTGACATCTCTTGCATCCTCCCCTTCCTAGCATTCCCTCTGCCCCTTTCTCCATCTAGAACCTTACTGAGTCTGTGCCTAGAGTCCTGAAAAGACTCAGCTCATCTCCTGGCTCCCTTTCTCTCATCAACCTCACACACCCCATCCAAACGGGCTCCCCAAGCACCTTGCACTGGACCATTCCCTCTCTGCTCTGGAGCACACAGTGACTGAGAGATACAGAATGGAGTCTGCAGTGTGGCATTCAAGGTCCCTTGCTTAGCTGGTCCTGACCACCTCTCCAGCCTCCCATCTGCTTTGAGCCCCACATTTTGCCACACTGGACTCCTTCCTGTGGTCCAAACACACCCAGCCTTTCCTTCATCAATACTCTGTCTAAACTGTTCTCTCCACCCAGCAAGCCCTCATCTACTGCTACATATTCTACAGGGCTTGGCTTGAGAGCTGTCTCTTCAGGATGCCTTCTCTGATTACTCAGGTCTCCCGTAAATCCTTGGGACCCTCTTTTGAACTTTATTCTTAGCTGTCTAGGTCCATGAACCCATCAATGCCAAAAGCTTCCTGTGACAATGGCTCTGAAATTTACATTTCAGGATTGCCTCACTGCGTCCGGCACACAGTAGGTGCTTATGAAATATTTTCCTAGGAGAATGAGAGGAAAGATGAAAGGAAAAGAGGAAGAAAGGAAGAAGGCAGGAAAGGAGGGAGGGAGGGAAGAAGGAAGGACAGGAGGGAGAGAAGGAGGGAAGAAAGGAAGGAACGAGGGAGGGAGGGGAAAAGGGAGGGAGGGGAAAAGAGAGAGAGGAAGGGGGAGGGAAAGAGGAAGGAAGGAAGGAAGGAGGTGGGGCAAAGGGAAAAGTAAACAGGGACAGACCCAGCTCAGGAAGGGATAGAGATGGGGGTTCTGAGGGTGCTTCTTACTTTCTCATTGGCAGTTCTGTTCAAGTAGTAATCTCGAGAGGGCAGAAACAGCCCAGACTGGTCCACCTGCAATGGCAAGAAAAGGAGGTGAACCCCCCACCCAGGAACCTGGATTCCTGTACCGGATCTCTGCCTGTCATAAGGGAGGGGACTCTGGGAACGTCACAGGTCCCTCCCCAGCCTGTCACCTGGATGACGTTGCTGTTGGAATTCTTAGAGTCAGCACTGATGTAGATGGTGAAGAACGGGGTGGCCCTGTAGGTCCCTGCGACTGCCTTCAGCACCTCCATGAAGTTGTCCTGGTCCCAGGGCCCCGTAATGTTCCAACCCCCGATCTGAGTAGAGACCATAAGTGGACCCTGTAGCTCAGGGGCTCCCAAAGCCTTCTTGGGTCATGCTCTCACCCAAGGCCCCTTGCTCCCCCTGCCTGCAGCCCACCCAGCAGCCCCACCTTGTCAATTAGCTCTCGCAGCGGCTGGGCTCCCAGCTCCTCGATGTGCTCCACCTGCAGGCAGGACAGGTAGAAGCGCTGTGTCTTCCGCTCAGCTTCGCTGCTGGAGTTGAAGGTGGTGTTTTCTGTGGGGTTGAACACAGGGTCCAGGCAACAATTTGTTTAACTGCCAAGGGGGAGTAGTCTGCCCTTGCTTGGTTCCCCACCTTGCCTTATCAATGAGCAGAGAGCCCTCCTAACGTAGACCCAGGAAGACTGAAACAGCAAATCATGGCTTCCTCTCCCCTGTCCATGGAGACCCTCAAAGGTATCTGAGCACTGCAGGCTCCCTGGTGCCTGCCACACCTCCACAGTGCTCCAGACAGGGTGTAGCAGGGTGGCCTCCCATCGTACTCAGAGGTCTGCCCCTCAACCCCTTCTCCATTTCTGAAGAGTCCCCTCCCTCAGGAGTGTTCACAGAACCGTCCA
Organism: Cephalopachus bancanus; assembly: GCA_027257055.1. Classification (NCBI taxonomy): domain Eukaryota; kingdom Metazoa; phylum Chordata; class Mammalia; order Primates; family Tarsiidae; genus Cephalopachus; species Cephalopachus bancanus. Next base: position 1,175,700 of record JAPVLO010000098.1, on the reverse strand, counting down.
CTTCTGCATTTGTGGACATTTACTGAGTACCTACTAAGCACAAGGCCTCATGACAACCCCACTCACCAAGCAGGTGTTTCAGTATGGCCTGGTTCTGGTCCCAGAGGCTGTTGAAGGTGTTCCAGCGAGAACGCCCATCCGGCAAGGGGTTCCTCCGAATCCAGCCCCCACAGGAAAACTGGTAAAAGTCCTCACAGGGGCTCACTCCTCGGTCCAGCGACTCCAGGATCTTTCCAGCCACTCGAATGCAGGCCTCTGTGAGGCAGGTGCTGCGAGATGGGTCTGTGGCAGGGGACATGGCCAGAGGGTAGAGGCTGTCAGTGGATCTGGGAGGTACAAACTCTTTGGAAGGATCATGCTGGCAGGAAAGTTGGGAAGAGAAAGAAAAGCCAAAAGCTCTTCTATAGGGAAGGCTTGCCCCAGCTGGAGAAAATCCTGAAGGCCCTACAGCTATAAGGGCTGATGACACCAGTGGGTCCACCTACCTCTGTGGTACTGGACCCCCAGGGCCACCAAGCAGCCCAGAAGCAGCGCAGCCAGCAGTAGTGAGACACCTGCCAAGACCAGCTCCAGCTGTGTGTGTGAGCCTAGGAGCGGTCTTGTCCCCTTCCGGAACCCCACCTGGGGAACACAGGGGGACAGAGAGCCACTGAGCTGCAGGGCAGGGATCACAGATCTCCAGAGGGTGGAAGCACAGGCAGTTTCCAGGACCACGGAGCAGAGACGCTAACAGGGTTGGTTAATTTGGGGCTCGGGGCAGTGAGACAGGCCAGTAGAGCCCGGAGCCTTTGTGCAACGTCATGGCTTAGAATCGCCTCACCACAGTCCCAGCGCAGAGGCCAGAGATGGAGCAGAGATGGGGGTAGGTGACCCTCCAGGACAGCCCAGAGCTCCTGGTTGTGCCCGGCGTCATGCCAGGGCTGGGGCCTGGTGAGAAAGGGGAAACCCCTTTGCCCACCTCCACGGCGTCCGGGGAAGCCCCGCCCTCCACGGGGGTCTCGGGTGCGTCTTCATCCTGAAGCGTGGCCCGTTTGTACTCCACCATCTGCCAGACAGTCGGAGGCGCCAACCGAGGTCAGGCAGAGAGGGCTGTTTGCCCACGACCCTGACCCGGTGCCCCTTGCCCGCGGGCCCCTCCTGCCTGCATGGGGCCCCTCCCTTCCCACCTGTCCGCTCGCAGGGCTGGGGTCCTTGGTCCCCGTCCCCGAGCCCGGTACGCAGCCCCATCTCCGCAAGCCGGATGCCGCCTGTCCCCTCGCGGCCGACCCCTCTGCCTGGTCCCCGCGCCACCCGGGTCCCCTCCCCAGGAGCCAGGCCCTCTCGCCCCACTCACGTTGCCGCCGCCGCCGCCGCCCAGCTCCTGCAGCGCGACGTTCATGGTGGAGTCGGGCCAGCGGCGCCTCAGGGCTCCCGGCGGCTGGCCCTTCTCCGGGCCGCGGCCCCGGTCCCCCGCGCGGCCCTGCCACCGCCGCCGCCCGCCATCGCCGCCGCTGCGCAGCCCCTGGCTCGGCCGAGACAGCCCCCGCCCGCCCGAGGGCCCCCCCCTCCCCGCGCGGTGCCGCGCCCGGAGGCGGGGGGAGCGCGGGGGTGTGGGGGAGCGCTCTTCCCCCAGCTCGGGCTGCCCTCCAGCGACGCCAGAGGCTCCTTCGCTAGCTCTTCACCGTCAGCCGCGCGTCTCAGCAGCACCCTCCTGCGAGCCACCCCCAATTTACCTTCCTTTGACCCAGGCCCAAACCGTGCTAATATTCCTTGGCCCAGCTCCCCAGAATGTCAGGCCTCTCCGACCCTTTTAAGCACTTTGACGAAATCATGTCCTCCGAGGAACGCATTCCCCCAGAAGTCCGCACAGCCCACCTCGGCCAGCAAACGCAGAGCCCGCAGGTACCTCGCTCACATACGGGGTGTCCACATGGCATCAGATAACACAGACCCCGAGTACACAGGCAGGCACGCGGACCAGCACAGCATCCACACGCAGAGAAGATGTTTCCAGAATGTACACACACTGCACACTTACAGACCAACACACAAAGTTGTTCAGCACACACACACAACACACACACAAAGAGCAAGACAGCACCCCCCCACACGCAGCCCACATTGACTTCACTCTTACATGTTGCTCAAAGACCACACTTTACACTCCGAGATAAGCACTGTCACTAGATCATCTCATAAAGGGAGGGTTACAGATGGTGACAAATTGGCAGGGAAAAAAACAGCTATGCACAGATATTTAAAGAAAAGACGTGTTAACACTTCTAACTTGGGGAAAGCAAACCATTTTATTTGGGAGGTTTACAAGAAAAAAAAAATAACACCAAGCAATATTTAACTGAAAGGCAATAGTGTGGCATCCATGCATCTGCCATCTGCCTTCCATATTGTCATTCCTTAATCAGGCCGGGTGTTACTGCAGTCTGCTCCACTAAAAAGTGCCTAGTATTTTTTTACATTTAGGATGAGAGAGAGAGAGAGAGAGAGAGAGAGAGAGAGAGAGAGAGAGAGAGAGAGAGAGCGCACGAGCCTGCCTCATCTTTCTCTCTCCACTTCCCAATCTCACCAAAAAAAGTATAATAATTTGACCTGAGAGTCCTATGGCTCATGCCTGTAATCCCAGCACTTTGGGAGGCTTGAGGCGAGAGACTTCTTGAGACCAGGAGTTTGAGACCAGCCTGAGCAACATAGTAAGACCTTATTTCTTTCTTCCTTTCTTTCTTTCTTTTTTTTTTTTTGAGTTGGAGTCTCACTCTTGTCACCCAAGCTGGAGTGCAGTGGCACTGCCATGGCCACCGCAGCCTCGACCTGCTGGGCCTAGGTGATCCTTCTGCCTCAGCTTTCCAAGTAACTGGAACTACAGACACACACCACCATGTCCAGCTAGTTTTGTGATTAATTGTAGAGATGAGGTTTCACCAAGTTGCCCAGGCTGGTCTCGAGCTCTCAGGCTTAGGTAATCCTCTCACCTTGGCCTCCCAAAGTCCTGAGATTACAGGCTGAGCCACCACGCCTGATCCTATTTCTACAACTTCTTTTTTTTTTAACTTAGCTGCTCATGGTGGCACACACCTATAATCCAAGCTACTTGGGAGGTGGAAGCAGGAGGACTGCTTGAGCCCAGAGGTCAAGTAGAGATTTCAGTGAACTGTAATCATTCCACTGCACTCCAGTCTGGGCAACAGAGCAAGACCCTGCCTCTAAAAAAAATAAAAGAAAGAAAAAAGAATTTGACCTGAAAAGTCTTGAAGTGGTGGCAAATATATAATCCATTTCTTTTCTTTCTTCCTCTTTTTTTTTTGGTCTTTGAGTTGGAGTCTCACTCTGTCTCCCAGGCTGGAGTGCAGTGGCATAATATGGCTATTGCAGCCTCAACCTGCTGGGCTCAGGCGATCCTTCTGTCTCAGCCTCCTGGGTAACTGGGTCTACAGGCACAAGCCACCATGCCCAGCTAACTTTGTGATTTTTTTTTTGTGAAGACAAGGTCTCACTATGCTGCCTAGGTTGGTCTTGAACTTCTGGGCTCAAGTAAACCTCCAAAGTGCTGGGTTTACAGGCATGAGGCACTGTGCCCAGCCCATAATCCATTTGTTGACTCTCACTTCAGTTCTCAAATATATTGCTGCAGGTGGTTCTAATGAGGAATGTTCTTGTGACTGAGAAAGTTGGATGATAAATGATCAGGCTGAGAAGTGTTGAGTGCTTTCTTTGGCATTTTTCACTCCAAAATTGCATATTCTCAAACAGGAGACAGTACATTGTCACAGGATGAAAGATTCTGGACTCAGATTTCATTTCCTCATTTGTAAAAGGGAAATATGGATAACGACTTCAAAGGGTGGTTGTAAGAATTAAGTGAAACAGTACACGTCAGGTGCTTAGGACAGTGCCTGGCACTCAACATGTAAGCCATTATGATTTTATCTTAATTATTATCATGCAAACCCTATATGTACAATGAGAAGGCAAGGCTGGAGGAAGCCTGTTCTATTTCATTCCCAGATGGTAGAGTAGGCAGATGGGTTGTAGGTCAGCCAAGGGTCCTCTGAGCAAGGAGCTTTCACATCCAGCCATACTGTCTCTGCGGCAAGCCCTTGGGTAAATGTACATGGGACAAGTCTCTGGAGTTGTTTATATTCACTCTGTTGACAATGTAGCATGGCAGCACTCACCTCTCCCTCCTTTCCCCCCAAGACTAGATAAATAAAACATGGTGGCAGAGTCAGTTCTGTACCACAGGAAATTCCACTATGGCATGACCACGTGGGTACAGTCATGTGTCACTTAACGACAGAGATATATTCTGAGAAATGCATCATTCGGTGATTTTGTCATTGTGAAAACATCATGGAGTATAGTTATGCAAACTTAAATGGTACAGCCCACTTCACACTTAGGCTCTATGGTATAGCCAATTGTCCCTGGTACAGCACATTACTGTAGGCAGTTGTACTACAATGGTCAGTATTTGTGTATCTAAACATATCTAAACATAGAAAAGGTAAAGAAAAAATACAGTATTACAATCTTATGGGGCCAGCATTATTATGCCGTCAGTTGTTCACTGAAAGGTTGTTACATGGTCCCTGACTCAAGGCTACTGTATTAGAACATCCTGGCAACTGGATCCTTAGAAATAGTCCCATGGCCATGCAACACCATATTGGAAATAGCAAGCTTAAGCAGCACTTCACTACGTGCCAGCCACTGTTCTAGGCACCTTACAATTATTCAGTTGTGACACTTATGAAGCCATACTACAGACAAGGAAACTGAGGCATAGAAAGACTAAGAGCCACCACACAGCTGGTAAATGGCGGAGCTGGGATTCAAACCGAGGGAGTCTGGCTCCTTTCTGGAGAGCAGTTTAGCAATATGAATCCAAAGAAGGCTGTAGTACCTTTCAACATTAGTTGCTAGTCTTTAGCCTCATTCCTTTTAGGAAGATTAAGTGGAAATGCATCCATTTTCTAGCCAGGCAGACCTGGATTCAAATCTGGACTCAATTCATCATCTGTATGATCTTTATCATCTTACTTTTCCTCATCTGCAAAATGGGAACAATCATTCCCATCTCAGAGAGCTGCTTTGAGAATTAAATGCAACCACATATGGAAGAGCCTGATACTTATTTGTACAGTGCTCTTATTTGCTAGGCTTGGCCTAAAAAGGACATTATCTTTTCAAACTTCTTTCATGACCAAAATCATGTTTAGGCTCATACTAATTTCTGACTACATGTTAAGTTCCCTATGTTTTGAGGCTTGGAGGCTGCTTTTATTTATTTATTTATTTATTTATTTTTAGTTGGAGTCTCACTCCGTCACCTAGGCTGGAGTGCAGTGGCACACTCACGGCCACCTCAGCATCGACTTGCTGGGCTCTGGCGATCCTTCTGCCTCAGCCTTCCAAGTAGCCAGAACTACAGGCACCATGCCCGATTAATTTATTTATTTGTTTATTGTAGAGATGAGGTCTCGCCAAGTTTCCCAGGCTGGTCTCAAACCCACAGCCTCAGGCAATCCCCTCACTTCGACCTCCCAAAGTGCTGTGATGACAGGCTTGAGTCACTGAGCCCAGCCTATAATTTTTAAATATTTATTTGTAGAGCAAGGTTTCCCTATTTGCCTAGGCTGGTCTCAAACTCCTGGGCTCAAGGGATCTTCCTGCCTCAGCCTTCCAAAGTGCTGGAATTATAGGTGTCTGGCCATGCTCTATTCTATAATTGGTTTTTTTTTTTTCCTCAGTGTTTATCACCTTTGACTTGGTTTTTCTCTTATTCTCTTATTTTTTCTTTCTTTTCTGCTGTTTTTTTCCCATATGGGTCATTAAAAAAAAAATCTGTCTTCCCTAGATTGATTGCGAATTAAGAGGGAATGGGCAAAGGTTTATGTGTTAAATTTACAAGCACAGTGTTGTCATGAAGATGACAAGGAATATCAGTGTCCAGTGTTGACAAAGATGGGTAGATATGGGCACTCTCAAATATTGCTGGTAGCTTATAAGTTGATACAATCTTTCTGGCAATATGAATCTAGGGTATAAAAGTGTGCACTCTTTGACCCAGAAAGTATACGTCTAGGAAATTGTTCCAGGAAACATTATCTACAGAATGCTTATATCAGTTAGCTTCTACTGTGTAACAAACCACCTCAAACTTTTTTTTTTTCTTTTTGAGTTAGAGTCTCACTCTGTCACTCAGACTGGAGTGCAGTGGCCACTCCTGGCCATCGCAGCCTCGACTTGCTGGGCTCCGGCGATCCTTCCGCCTCAGCCTTCCAAGTAGCTGGGACTACAGGCACGCGCTACCACACCCGGTTAATTTTTCGATTTATTGTAGAGATGAGGTCTCGCCAAGTTGCTCAGGCGGGTCTAGAACCTGGGGCTCAGGCAATCCACTCACCTCAGCCTCCCAAAGCGCTGGGATTATGGGCTGAGCCACCGAGCCTGGCTAAACCACCTCAAACTTTAGCCTGGCTAAACCACCTCAAACTTTAACTGGGTTAGAATAGTAAACATTTCTTATCTCTCCTGTCCTGTGGGCTGATTGGGTGGTTCTTCAGGACTGGGCTGACTCCGCAGGAGCTGGATGCTCTAGAATAGCCAGAATGGCTTCATTTACATGTTTGGGCTTCGGTTGGGATATCTGAGTCATTCTCTGTGTAGCCTCTCTGTTTCTAATAGGCTAGCCTAAACTTCTTGGTATGGTGGCCTCAGGATTCTCAGCAACAAAAAACGGGAGCAAGCCCCAGTACATAAACATTTTTTTCAAGCTTCTGCTCCAGTCACTTATGCTAATATCCACATTAGGCAAAGCAAGTCACATGACCAAGCCCAAATTCAGGGATGGAGAAATATACTCTACTTCTTGATTGGAGGAGTCACAAAATATTGAGATTGTTTCCTTCTACAGCATTTGTTCATCATAGCAGTGTTTATAATACAAAACAAAAGTGGAAATTCAATGTCTAACAATAAGTAGACGACTTATTGAAATAAATCAAACATCCATACTCTGGTATACTGTGCAACATTTATAATGATAGAAGAGTTAAGGTTATGAGGAAATATTCTTCATATAGAGTTAAGTGGAAGAAAAAAGGGTTACAAAACCTCATTTTTGTTCCATGAAAAGTATCAAAGCATAGGTTAAAAAATATTGGAAGACAGCCAGATGCAGTGGGTCACACCTGTAATCCAAGTACTTTGAGCAGCAGAGGCAGAACAATTACTTGAGTTCAGGAGTTTAAGACCAGCCTAGGCAAGACAGTGAGAATCTATCTTTATAAAAATAAAAAATATAAAAAAAGCTGGGAATTGTGGTGCACACCAGTAGTCCCAGCTACTCGGGAGGCTGAGACAGAAGGATCACCTGAGCCAGGAGATCGAGGTTATAGTGAGCCACAATTGTTCCACTGCACTCCAGCCTGGGCAACAGAATGAGAACTTCAATTAAAAGAAAAAATTGGAAGCTGGGCTCAGTGGCTCAGCCTGTAATCCCACGCTTTGGGAGGCTGAGGTGAGTGGATTGCCTGAGCCCGCAGGTTCGAGACCCGCCTGGGCAACTTGGCAAGACCTCATCTCTACAATAAATTAAAAAAAAAAAAAAAATCAGCCAGGTGTGGTAACGTGTGCCTGTAATTCTGGCTACTCGGAAGGCTGAGGCGGAAGGATCGCCAAAGCCCAGCAGGTTGAGGCTGCAGTGACCGGGAGCTTGCCACTGCACTCCAGTTTGGGCAACAGAGTGAGACTCCAACTCAAAAAAAAAAAAAATTGGGACCAGGCTCGGTGGCTCAGCCTGTAATCCCAGTACTTTGGGATGCTGAGGTGAGAGGATTGCCTGAGCCTGCGGGTTTGAGACCCACCTGGGCAACTTGGCAAGACCTGTCTCTACCATAAATCAAATATTAGCCGGGCGTGGTAGCACACACCTGTAGTTCTGGCTACTTGGAAGGCTGAGGTGGAAGGATCGCTGGAGCCCAGCAGGTCGAAGCTGCGGTGGCCGGGAGCATGCCACTGCCCTCCAACCTGGGTGACAGAGACTCCAACTAAAAAAAAAAAAAAATTGGAAGAACATATAACAACATGTTAATATGAATATATATAATAATATTAATTTTTCCTTATATTTTTCTGTATAATGGCTAACATTTCTATAGTCCAACATTTAATTGTGTGTGAATTTATTGAATCATTGTATTGACTTGGTAAGATAGATTTACCGATATCATCATCTGTTTTACAGATGAGTAACCTAAGACACAGGGAAACTTAATAAAGTGCCCAAAGTCTCACCAGAGGCGGAAGGTAGAGGCTTGATCTGAATCTAAACTCCATTCTCTTAACAACTACACTATTCTCCTTTCAAAGTCAACTGACTTGTCTGGCGCTACAGTGTGATGTTTGGTAAATGAACTATATCATTGGTTTTAAACCCTTTTTAAAAAATGAGTGACCAGGCCAGGTTCGGTGGCTTAGCCTGTAATCCCAGCACTTTGGGAGGCCAAGGCAAATGGATTGCCTGAGCCCACGAGTTTGAGATCAGTCCCGGCAACTTGGCGAGACCTCATCTCTCTCTCTCTTTTTTTTTTTTTGAGTTGGAGTCTCACTCTGTTGCCCAGACTGGAGTGCAGTGGCCCCTCTCAGCCACCGCAGCCTTGACCTGCTGGGATCCGGCGATCCTTCTGCCTTAGCCTTCCAAGTAGCTGGAACTACAGGCACACGCTACCACGCCCGGCTAATTTTTTGATTTATTGTAGAGATGATGTCTCGCCAAGTTGCCCAGGCGGGTCTCGAACCTGCGGGCTCAGGCAATTCACTCACCTCAGCCTCCCAAGGCGTGGGATTACAGGCTGAGCCACCGAGCCCGGCTGAGACCTCATCTCTACAGTAAAATAAAAAATAGCACGCCTTGGGAGGCTGAGGCGACGGAGTGACGCTTGAGACTCCAACTCAAAAAAAAAAAAATAGCTGGGCGTGGTAGTGCACGTCTGTAGTTCCAGCTATTTGTAAGGCTGAGGTGGAAGGATCGCTGGAACCCAGAAGGTCGGCGCTGCGGTGACCATGAGCGTGTGTGCCACTGCACCCCAGCCCGGGTGAAGGAGTGAGACTCCAACTCAAAAAAAAAAAAAGGAGCGGCCAGGTGCAGCGACTCATGCCTGTAATTCCTGCACTTTGGAAGGCAAGGTAGGAGGGTCCCTTGAAGCCAGCAGTTCAAGATCAGCCTAGGCAATCTTCTCTACAAAAAATCAAACAAAGTAGCTGGGCATGGTGATGTACACCTGTAGTCCTAGCTACTTGGAAGGCTGAGATGGGAGGATCACTAGAGCCCAGTAGATGGAGGTTATAGTGAGCTATGATCATGCCACTGCACTCTGACTTAGGCAACAGAGTGAGACCCTGTCTCTTTTTAAAGAAATTATTAAAACTATTTTATTGCAAATATAATACACTCTAGAAGTATATATATTAAGAGATGAAATTCATTCTGCTGGGATTCCAGTATCATCCTCAGAGATAACCATCATTAGCAGTTTGGTATGTATCCTCCAGATCTTTCATATGCATTTACATACCTAAACATGCTATTTGTATGTATATGTGTATACAGGTATGTATACTTTCCCCACATATATGAAGTTATACTCTAAACTTGTTATTTAAACATTTGGCAGGCCTTGGAGATCTTACCATGTCTGATCACATAACTCTTCCTCATTCCTTTTTTTGGGGGGGGGAAATTTATCAGTTTCGTTTAAAGAGAATGAGTCTGGCAATACCCTCATGGTATAGGCTTCCTTCGAGTGGACAAGATAGGATCAAAAGGCCCCCAGAGAGAGTTTAAGGAAGGAGAAACATGATCATGACAGATGACAGTAAAAAGATGACCCCAAAATGTTTGCAACAGCTTGTATTAGTTTCCTAGGGCTGCTATAACAGTACCACAAGCTGGGTAGCTTAAAACAACAGAAACTTATTCCCTCACTGTTCTAGGGCCAGAAGTCCAAAAGCAAGGTGTCAGCAGGGCCATGCTTCCTCGAAAGATTCTGGGGAAGAAATCTTCTTTGGCTCCTCCAGGTTCTGGCGGCTCCTAGCAACCCTTGGTATTCCTTTGCTTTTAGCTTTATCACTCCTATTTCTGCCTCTTTCATGTGACCTTATTCCCTGTGCATCTGTCCTCTTCTTATAAAGACACCAGTGACTGGGCATGGTGGCTCATGCCTGTAATCCCAGCACTTTGGGAGGCCAAGGTGGGCAAACTGCTTGAGCCCAGGAGTTCAAGATCAGCCTGAGTAACATAGCAAAACCTCAGCTCTACAAAATAAAAAAAAATTAGCCAGACATAGTAGCACAAGGCTGTAGTCCCAGCTACTCAGGAGGCTGAGGTGGAAGAACTGCCTGAGTCAGGAGGTTGAGACCATGGTGAGCTGTGATAGTGATCATGCCACTCTGTTAGCCTGGGTGACAGAGTGAGAATTGACTCAAACAACAACAACAACTCAATTGTCAAAAGGCATATTATTCTGTTTAGGACACATGGAGCAAGTACACTAGGTTTGAGGGATTTTCATTAAGAAACTTAACACACTGCTACACAACTCTGTATAAACCTTATTTCATTTTGGTGTGGAAATGCATTTTCCACATTTTTACAACATACCCGAAGCTAATATATTGCAATATCTCTACAGATTTGCATTTAGATCTTTGGTTTTAACCACGATTCAGCATGCACAGCAGGGACAGGTATAAGATTAAGAAAGAATGCCGGGCTCGGTGGCTCAGCCTATAATCCCGCGCCTTTGGGAGGCTGAGGTGAGTGGATTGCCTGAGCCCGTGGGTTCGAGACACGCCTGGGCAACTTGGTGAGACCTCATCTCTACAATAAATCAAAAAATCAGCCGGGTGTGGTAGCACATGCCTGTAATTCCGGCTATTTGGAAGGCTGGGGCGGAAGGATCGCCGGAGCCCAGCAGGTTGAGGCTGCGGTGGCCGGGAGCGGTCACTGCACTCCAGTCTGGGTGACAGTGAGACTCCAACTCAAAAAAAAAAAAGATTAAGAAAGAGCTAACCAGTCAGGTGTGGTGGCTCATGCCTATAATCCCAGCACTTTGAGAGGCAGAGGTGAGAGAACTGCTTAAGCCTAGGGGTTTGAGACCAGCCTGGGCAACATGGCAAGACCTTGTCTCTACAATAAGTAAAAAATTAACCAGGCATGTTGATGCACGCCTATAGTTCCAGTTACTTGGAAGGCTGAGGCCTGAGCCCAGCAGGTCGAGGCTATAGTGGTCATGAGCATGCCACTGCACTTCAGCCTAGGCAACAGACTGAGACTCCAACTCTCACACACACACACACACACACACACACACACACACACACACACACAAGCTAACCAAATGAATTCCAGGTTAAGTTGTTATTTTTCCAATCTCTCTCATTCTGGGGAGAGAAAAGAAAATTGCTTCAATTCTTCATGCTCTCATCTCATCCTTGGCAAAACCCCTCATGGTCCCCCTTTTTAGCACTTTAGGTGAGGGGCAGCTCATTGCTTCCTGAGACAACCCACTTCACCTCAGGACAGTTTCATTTCATCTACAAAAACTGCCTTTTTTTGGTCAGAGTCTTCCTCTGCTACCCAAGTTGGAATACAGTGGTGCAATCATGGCTCAGCGCAGCCTCAACCTCCTGGGCTCAAATGGTCTTCCTGCCTCAGCCTCCAAGTAACTGGAACTATAGGCATGTGACACCACATTTGGCTAATTAAAAAAAATTTTTTTTCATAGAGACGTGTTCTCACTGTGTTGCCCAGGCTAGTCCTCAAACTCCTGGGCTCAAGTGATCTCTGCCTGAGTCTCCTGAATTGTTGGGATTACAGGCATGAACCACCAAACCTGGCACATACCTGAATAGAACCTACTTAATAAGTGGGTTCTATCATCTCTGTGCTTCAGAGAGGCATGTGTATTGTGCAAACACAGGGAGAAAAGACTAGAAGGATATGTAGCAAAGGTTTTGTGTGATTTTCCTTAAATGTTTTAAGTTTACATGAATTAAAAAAAATTTTTTTGAGCCAAAGTCTCACTCTGTTGCCCAGGCTGGAGTGCAGTGGCACGCTCACAGTCGCCGCAGCCTCGCTCAGCCTGCTGGGCTCAAGTGATCCTTCTGCCTCAGCCTTCCGAGTAGGTGGAGCCACAGGTGTGCACCACCATGCCTGGCTAATTTTTTGATTTATTGTAGAGACAAGGTCTTGCCATGTTGCTTAGTTTGGTCTCGAACCCCTGAGCTCAGGCAATCCTCTCACCTCCACCTCCCCAAATGCTGAGATTACAGGCATGAGCCACCGCGCCCAACCGAATTATTATTATTATTTTTTAGTTGGAGTCTCACTCTGTCACCCAGACTGGAGTGCAGTGGCCGCTTCCGGCCACCGCAGCCTCGACCTGCTGGGCTCCGGAGATCCTTCCGCCTCAGCCTTACAAGTAGCCTGAATTACAGACGTGTGCTACCACGCCCGGCTGATTTTTTGATTTATTGTAGAGATGAGGTCTCGCTGCCCAGGCGGGTCTCGAACCCGCGGGCTCAGGCAATCCACTCACCTCAGCCTCCCAAAGGTGTGGGATTACAGGCCGAGCCACCGAGCCCGGCGTGAATTAATTTTTTTAAAACCATAATTATGGCTGGGCGTGGTGGCACGTGTCTGCAGTCCCAGCTACTCAGAAGGCTGAGGTGGAAGGATGGCCTGAGCACAGCAGGTCGAGCTGTGGTAGCCATGAGTTTGCCACCGCACTCCAGCCTGGGCGACAGAGGAGACTCTGACTCAAAACAATAAAAAAATAATAATAATAATTATGGGTGCTTCAGTTCAAGGTCACTCAGAAAGTGGGAGTCAGGATTGAACCCCCTGCTGGACTTTGAGTGGGAGTAGAATGTTCTGGACTCTCTCCTTGTGACCCTGAGCTTCCGCTTTTATTATTCTTCCAGTGTTGGAGCTCCTCTCACTCAAGGCTGGGCCTCCACCTTCTGCTGGGGCTCTCATTCCAGAGACCAGGACAGAGCAGAGGAGGCCTTGACAGGGATGGGCCCCCAGGCCCGCGCCTTGAGTGAGGCTAGCACCCCCCCATCCGGCTCCCTGAGGGCAACCACCATTGCTTTGCTCTGTGTCCCTGGGACTAGCGCTTGATAAGGCGTTGGAGGGAGACCCGGCACCAGGCAGCCTCCCCAGCTGTGCGACTCGGCCTAACGAGGGGGGAAGTGCCTCTGCCCGGGGCGTGGACCGAACGGACAGGTGATCGGCACCCTTATCAGCGCTGCCGTCGCTGTCGCCGAATGTGAGACGCCCCTCCCCGCCAAGGCCAGTGATTGCCCACAACTCCCGCGCGCTTGCAAGCAGGTGACGCGCGGCTGACCGCCAGGCAAGGCGGGGGCGGGAGGTGAGGGGGAAGAGGGCGTGCTCGCGTCCACGAGTCCAGAACTCGTCCGTGGTCTCCAGCAACAAGGGCGGGGGGCGCCCTCCGTCCCTCCCGCACTCCCTCGGGGCACCCTGCTCGCCGCGTCCTCAAGTGCTCCGGGCTTCCCCGAGTCGCCTGCGGACGGGGCGCCCCCCGCGACGCCGCCATTCATTCCTCCTCCACAGCCACCGCGGCGCGGGCCGCCGGGGCCGGGGAAACCGCAGGACGCGGCGGGCGCTGAGTCTGGATTTCCGCGCCCGCAGCGGGGCTGACGGGGCGGGCGTCCGCCCTGGGGTGCGCTGCGCCGGCCCAGTTACTAGGACCCCTCCTAGGAGAGACCAAAATGCATCGAATCAGGAGACGAGACACAGGCGCACACAGCCACAGGGGCCAAGCATGAGACAGGTACGAAAAGGCAGACACTTAAGGGGCAGACGTGGACAAAGACCGTGACACAGCGCAAGAGACACGGGGCGCGGAGCAGAGATACAGACACAGAGAAACACACAGATGGGCAGGGACACACACAGAAGGGCCTTCAGAGCGCGCAGACCCCGACAAGTTCCTCCAGCCAGCAGAACCCGAGGGATGCGAGAACGCGCCGACGGCGAGGGCAGCGTCCTCCCGCCCGAGCTCTTCCCGCGTCCTGCGGGGCCGTGCCCTCCACACTCCCCACCCACTGCCCGTTCCCATTCACCCTCCAGCGCGGGTCCCCTGCCGCCTTCCGGCCCCAGTGCGCCCGGCCAGCTTTCGCCCCCGGCCCCCTTGCCCGCCCCTGCGAGCCTCGGCGTCAGACTTTCCCGCCACGCCCCTCCCACCCGGTGTCAGGCTCGGGCCCGTCCCCCATCCGGCCCCGCCTCTCCCCGCCAGGTCTCGCCCGGTTGGCGGGGACCGTTCCCCAGACCACGTGCCGGCCGCTCGCCGCCAGTGTGCGGGGACGCCCCCTGCCGCGCCCTGCCCTCGCGGAGTGGCCGCGCGCGCTCGGGCTCCCGGGCCCCGCCTCTGTCCCCCGGCCGGTGCCCGCCCCGCCTCCGCCGCGCCCCGCCCCGCCCGCCGCGCTCTGCCGCAGTCGGGCGCTCATCGTCATTCCGCTCTCGCCGCCGCCGCCGCCACCCCCGCCCCCCGCCCCCGCCCCCGCCCCCGCCGGTCCCCGCCGCCGCCGCCGCCGCCGCCGCCTGCCCAGCGGCCCGGGAGGCGGAGGCGCGGGGGAGGAGGCCCGGCTTGGCTCCGCAGCCCCGGATGCTGCATGACTTCATCCTTCCGCCGGCTCCCCTGCTGAGCTAGGGCCGGTCCGGCAGCGAGCCCGCCGCCCGCGCCCCGCCGCAGTCCCGCGCCCGCCCCGCGCCCGCCATGTCCGAGATCCTGCCTTACAGCGAGGACAAGATGGGCCGCTTCGGCGCAGATCCCGAGGGCTCCGACCTCTCCTTCAGCTGCCGCCTGCAGGACACCAACTCCTTCTTCGCGGGCAACCAGGCCAAGCGACCCCCCAAGCTGGGCCAGATCGGCCGAGCCAAGCGAGGTACGCGGCCCGGGCCCGGAGTCGCCGCCTGACCCAGAAACCCTCCGCTGGGCGCCCCCCGGCTGCCGTTCCCCGCCGAGTGCCCGCAGCTCTTGCCGCAGACCAGCGCAGCCAGCCGCCTTTTGGCCCGGGCTTGAGTGGGGGGGGTCCCCGCTGCAGTGATGTGTCCCCCTCTTCCCCTCTCCCGGGAACACAGTGCCCCGGATTCGATGCCCGCCACCTCTGGAAGCAGAGCCCTGGCACCCGGGCGAGGGGGAGGGGCCGGCCGGGGCATTTGGGGCTGCTTGGAAGTGGGAACGCTGGGTGACGGGCCGACTCTTTGGGATCAAATACTGAGTCGGCGGATGCTGCGAAGAACCTTCGGGGCGAGAGGGGCGTCCGATTGGAGAGAGGGCAGGGAGGCTGGGGTTCGGTTGCTCTGGTTGTTTGCATGGGGAGGGGGCTTTGTTGGTGCCAGCATCGGAAGAGGGGTTCAAACGGCAAGAGGTTTAGCTGGGGACAGGGTTAGACTAGCTGGATATTCGGTCTGAGCCCCACTTGAGGGGGTTCTGTTGAAGTGAGGGGTGAAGAGGGGGCTGCCATGAACAAGAGGTCTCTGACCACTCAGGAGGAGGTCTCAGGTGGCGGGAGGGTTCGCACCGAGAGGGAGAATAGCCGGGGCCCTTGGAAGAGGGGCGTTCCGCCACGGGAGGGGAGGGGTCTGCGGGAGAGAGGCTTGGCAGCGGATCGGGTCGGCGGGAGAGTTCGGATGGGAGGACACCGTGGCATAGGGCTCCGAGGAGCGTCGTTGAGCCACGGGCAGTCGCTGCGCGGGACGCTGGGACGCGGGGCCCATTCCCGCCGCCGCCGCCGCCCCCGAGGCCGCGCGGCTGACGCGCTTTCTCCCTGCGCAGTGGTGATCGAGGATGACCGGATAGACGACGTGCTGAAGGGGATGGGGGAGAAGCCGCCGTCCGGAGTGTAGACGCGCCGGCTCGGGCGGCGGGCTCCGGGCCCAGCCTCGCAGCGGCCAGGAGCGCGGGCCGGCGATGCGGCTGCCGGCGCCCCCCGCCCCGGCCCAGGCGCCCGCGGGCGGGGGCTGCAGGGCTGCGCCGCCGCCGCCAGGCACTCCGGAGCTGTCCGCTTCAGCACCACGGCGGCTGCGGTAGCGGCGGCGCGGACCCGCCCGGAGCCCGCCGCCGCGCTCATGCACTTTAGAACCTCGGGCCGCAGCCCCACCCCGCACACTGGAACGGACACAGAGACCCGCAGCCCCTAGCCCCCGGCCCGCCCCCTCCCGCACGGCTCCCCTGCCCCGCCCCCCTCCGGCCAGTCTGGTCTGCCGACCGGGCGGCCGCCGGTGTCGGACCGCGCGCGGCCAGGGATGTTTGGCTGCGTCTTTGCATGAGCTTTCCACCCA
Organism: Cephalopachus bancanus; assembly: GCA_027257055.1. Lineage (NCBI taxonomy): Eukaryota > Metazoa > Chordata > Mammalia > Primates > Tarsiidae > Cephalopachus > Cephalopachus bancanus. The sequence goes on along the minus strand of JAPVLO010000098.1, from coordinate 1,159,334 downwards.
CCTGAGCCCAGTCCTCAGGGCCGTTCTCCCTCCCACCCCGTCTGGCGTGACCCCAGCCTCAGCCTCTTTCTAAGGGACTTCCTCAGCACATTTGTATTTTTATATCCGACTCTTTGTTTACTGGCTCTGCTCATGGTTCCTGCCCTCCCCTCAGTCTCGGCCACGCTTTTCTGCGCCTGGCAGATAGGATGGGTGTTGAGGCTGGGGTGGGACAAGCCCCCAACATGATTACCAATCACATGGCCCAGGCCTGACCCCACGAGGTTCTCTGGCAGACCCCTACCCCCAAGGTATCATCACCTTCCAAGGGCCCAGATCTGATTTTACCTTGGATCCCTGCGTCTTCTTCCTGGGAACCCAAATGGGGACTGCTGTGCACCTTTGGATGACATCTGCGGCCCTGGAGACGTTCTCAACCCAGGGGTGCCCTTTGTAAATATTCCCCCATCCTCACTGTACCAGGAGTGTGTGAATAAACACAGACCTCCCGTGTGTGTGTGTGGCGGCTACTTAGGTCTGCTCAGGAGCCAGGCTGAAACGGGAGGGGGGTGGGTACTTGGGTGTACCAGGTGCATGTTGCTGGTAGGGAGGGGGCAGGTACTGGGATGTCTCAGGTGCATGTTCCTGGTGGGGGAAGGTTGCCAAGTTAAGACTAGCCTGGGAACATCATTACAATGTGGCCTCCTTGGGCACATGTACAACCCAAGCAGGACAGGTCACCAGTGTTAGGGCTGGAGCTGGTGTCAGAAGCATAAAACAATCTAGATTCAAAGTCCGCAGTCTTCTATAGATAAATCCAGGTTGGATGAGGATGAGTAACAGGCCCCAGGGATGGAAGTCTCTGAGGCTGAGGCTGGCTGGCGTACAGAGGGGTTATGCTGAGCTTTACCAGAGGAGATGAGTCACTGGTGGTTTGGTGTGGTGGCAAAGGAGGCTGGAGAACCCAGGAGGGATCTGAGGCACCCAAGAAGGAAGTCAGAAACCTGGGATCTGAAGTCTAGTTAGATCTGAGCTATATTGTTCACTTTGGTTTGCTCCCACCCTCTATCCCTGGGAGGTAAGCACCTTAGACCCAGCCACAACCCCTAAGTCAGGAATTCCAGCTACCTGAGGAGCCCAGGGCAGGATGGCAGGGAGGGCTGGAGGACCATACTTCTGGCCTCACAGCTGAATTCCACTAAGGAAGTCCTCATGATCTGAGTCCTGAAGGAAGCAGGGTGAGGTGGGAGGTTTGGGGGGTGAGAAGATTTGGGCCCCCAGGGCCAACTGGGCCACAGTGAGCTCCCCACCCTTGTGCATAAGGTAGAGATGGAAATGGAAACCACTGCCGTAGGTGGCATGCCTCAGGGACCAGCCATAACAGGCTTGGGCATAGTGTCTGGTCCGAAAGTGAGGGGCAGCAGAGGTCATTGAGATGAACCGGCCCCCAGGAACCAGCACGCGGCTCACCTGCAAGGCAGACAGAGAAGCCATCGGTGAGGACTGAATCTCCAGGTTCTCAAAGGTCAGTACTGCTTCAGAGACCCTCCCAGTCACACTTCAGGCACCACCCTACATTCAGAGGCTCAGGATTTCCTTGGCAAAGAGTGAGCCATCTTCTCTGCCCCTGGCCATTCCATGCAAGTAGAGCTATAATCTAGACAGGCAGGAGCATGGGCGAGATGCCAGCTATAGGGGTACTACTTTCCTATCAACTGCTCACCTTCCTAGTCTGTGTCACCTGTCTGGAAACTGGCTGCCACCTCATCCCTATAACAATCCAGTAGCCAAACATCAGCCTTTGTGAGCCTAGCCACTCCAGCTGCCCCTAATCCTGGCCCATCTTAACCCTCCCCTTCCTTCAGAGAACCATCCTCCTGAGGGTGGCCTACTACCTTCTCCAATCCATGCTTTATTCTGGCTTCTGAGTTCTTCCAATCTCCTGAAACCTCTACCCCACATCCCCACCTCTTGACCTGTCTTCTTCTTGTTGCTCCCTCACCTCACTCAACACCTGGTCCACAGTGTGGACACCTTCAGATGACACGGTCCAGGGATCCTGTTCTCCAGCCAGCAGGGCATCCAGAGTGCCCTTCTCAAGCACCACATCAAAGGAGCTACTGGGGAAGTCCAGCACCCGCACGTCCATGGTTTCCCAGCGCAGCTTGGGCACATGGGCATAGCGAGCCCGCATGGTAGCCACCACTACTGATGAGTAGTCCACACTGGTCACATCAGGGAAACCTCCGAGGAACAGCTCGTAGCTCAGAGCACTATTACCACAACCTGGGAAGGGAAGGGGTGCATGGTGAAATAGCTAAGTTAGCTTTGGTTCTCACCTCCCTGATTATCCATCCACTCTTTTGTTTGTTTTAATGAGACAAGGTCTCACTGTCTTCCAGGCTGGAGTCAGTGGCCCAATCACGGCTCACCGCAGCCTCAACCTCTCAGGAGATCCTTCTGCCTCAGCCTCCCGAGTAGCTAGGACTACAGGCGCACACCACTACACCCAGCTGATTTTTGGATTCTTTGAAGAGACAAGGTCTTACTATATCGCCCAGGCTGGTCTCGAATTCCTGTGCTCAAGCAATTATCCTGCCTTGGCCTTCCAAAGTGCTAGGATTATAGGTATGAGCCACAGCACCCAGCTTCCACCCATTCCTGGCCCCACTTCTCTTAGTTCAAATCCTCCAGGACTGAGAAGAGATGGGATTTGGAGCCACACAGACCCAGGCACAAGTCCTGGCTCTATCATTCCTGGCTGTGTGGATTAGGGCATGCTGTTTAAGTTCTAGGAACCTGGATCCTCTCTTCAGAAAAATAAAGATAACTATACCTAGCCCACATGCAGGATATGATGCACTAAATTTGCAAATTAGAACAGCTGGAGAGTAGCTGAAGAGCTCTGAAGTTCAAAGTTCAAAGATCTGGGTTCCAGTGTCCCTAGTCAGATAGTCATGGCAAATTATTCAACTCTCAAAGCCTCAGTCTCCTCAAACTCAGAATGAGGATAATACTGGCATCATTAGGACCACAATATTATTATTAGGATAATATTGCTATTATTATTGGGATAAAATGAGTATTATCCTAATCCCTAACTTCTTAAGAGAACCTTTGGAGATATCAACTCTGGGAAGGTTTCATGTTAGGGCTTATTCTCCTGCTTTGTTTTCCAAGGCAGAATAAACAAATAAAGGAGAAACTAGGCGGGGACACTCAGTGGGCTGTAATTCTAGATGTATATATTGAGCACCACATATTGGGCTCTGCTGATGAATACAGAGTCCCTGTCATAAAGGATCTCATCGTCCAGTGGGAAGAACAAATTTGTAACAGACAATTGCCACATAACATGATGAGTGTTTCAACAGGATCAGGCTGTGAGAGCACATAGGAAGTCCTTAGATGGGTGATCTAAAAGGTTTTGGGGAGTGACAACCAAGCAGAGTCTTGACAACTTCCCAGTATTCTGGTGGCAAGTGCTTGAAAGCAGTCCTTTGGAGGGCAGGGGCAGGATGGAGAAGTGGTGGAGCTCAGAGGAGCTCAGGGTGTGGACCTACAGCCCAATGAGCATGACTTCCTTAGAAGATCCAGTGGCCTCTTCCAGGCTCTCCTGTGGCCAGTCTCAGCCTGGGAATGGGGCTAGGTGACAGCTCTAGACAGCCCACATGGGGATTGCCAGCTCTTGAGATTAGGTTGCCTATAATCTCCATTTGCTTCCCTAAGAGGATCACAGGATCAGCAGTTAGGATAGCCCTAATCTAGCAGAGCTTGGAGCCTGGACAGGGCACCCAGGGGCGGCTGACTAGTTCCATGTTCTGCCCCTTCCTGTGTTTCTCTTCAAGCCCTGGGGCTCAGGGAGAGTACTCTCTTGCCTGCGATAATCCTACACATCCTTCCCCAAGTTGGAGCCACAACAACCTCTGGTAGACACAGCACATGGACAGAGGGTAAGGGTGTCTCGGCAGGAGACCCAGACTCAGTTCGAGAATCCCATGGGGTTCTCTGACCCACAATCCCTTCATTATCCCACACCCAACCTCATATGCCCACAGGGCTCTGCCCAACTGTGGACAAACTCACATTTCCTTATTTTGTTCCTCTTAGTACAGGATGGCATCTTCCAAGAGGACTTAATCAAAGATGAGAGGGGAACAAGACCTGACCACTGGGCCAGTCATAAGTACAAAGACTGATTTTCTTTATTCTGTTGCCTCAGTGAGTTTGGACCAGCAACTAAGACAGGGCTCAGGAAGGTTGCTGCCTTCCAAGGTGGGGCCTGAGGGAAGCAGAGCCTTGGAGAACTGGCCCAAACCCAAGAACATATCACACAGGGGCCCAGAGCTATGTAGATGCTAACTCAACACCAAGAGACTGAAATGTAAGCCAGAATGCCAGTTCACTAATCTATATAGGGAAAAAAATAGCCATCATGAAGACTGGAGTTGAATTCTCTCATCAGTCCCCTTTCTCTTTATAGGAAATCTAAATTGGAAACCAAATGATGATCAGAAGATTCCTAAGAGCATGGAGTCAAGCAAGGATAGAGAATCAGAGAAGTATAATGATGGCACACTAGTGACAGTCATCCATGTGCATTTACCTGCTATGAGGACGTCTTAGCCATAGAGACCAGACAAGTACTTAGGCAGGGTACTCTGTTCTCTAAACAGTGCTGGACTGTCCTCACTCCCATTTTTTTTTTGAGTTGGAGTCTCACTCTGTCACCCAGACTGGAGAGTGCAGTGGTCGCTCCCGGCCACCACAACCTCAACCTGCTGGGCTCTGGTGATCCTTCCGCCTCAGCCTTCCAAGTAGCTGGAACTACAGGTGCACACTACCACACCTGGCTAATTTTTTGATTTATTGTAGAGATGAGGTCTCTCCAAGTTGCCCAGGTGGGTCTCGAACCCGCAGGCTCAGGCAATCCACTCACCTCAGCCTCCCAAAGGCGCGGGATTACAGGCTGAGCCACCGAGCCCGGCTCCTCACTCCCATTTTTAATAATGACAGCTAACAGTCATTGCACACCAGGCACTATGCTTAAGCACTTTATAAGAATTATTTCAGTTTATTTTCCCAGTAGATCCATATAAAAATACTATTATTATCATTCTCATTTCTTTTTTTTGAGTTGGAGTCTCACTCTGTTGCTCAGGCTGGAGTGCAGTGGCATGTTCACAGCCACCGCTGCGTCGACCTGCTGGGCTCAGGCGATCCTTCTGCCTCAGTCTTTCAAGTAGCTGGAATCACAGGCAACACGCCACCATGTCTGGCTAATTTTTTGATTTACTGTAGAGATGAGGTCTCGCCAAGTTGTTCAGGCTGGTCTCGAACTCATGATCATTCTCATTTTCTAGGTGGGAAAATTGAGGAAAGTAGACAAGAAACTTTCTCATGGTCACATGGTCAGTGGAAGAGTCAGTATTTGGATCCAGGCTTGTGTCACTCTCTGGAGTGTTCTTAAACCACTATGCTCAACTGCCTCCCAATTTTCTTTTTCTTTTTTTTTTTTGAGTTGGAGTCTCACTCTGTCACCTAGGTTGGAGTGCAGTGGCATGCTCAGAGCCACCGCAGCCTCGACCTGCTGGGCTCAGGCAATCCTTCTGCTTCAGCCTTCTAAGCAGCTGGAACCACAGGCATGTGCCACCACCCTCAGCTAATTTTTTTTATTTATTGCAGAGACAAGGTCTCACCATGTTGCTCAGGCAATCCTCTTGCTGCCACCTCCCAAAGTGCTGGGATTACAGGCATGAGTCACCATGCCCGGCCTGCCTCCCAATTTTCAAGAGGCCCACTCACCTTCAGTGGTGACATTCCACCTTCAGATACATCAATATGACCATTAGGCCATAATTCACTATGTAGTCATTTTAACAGTTTCCATAAAGTTCAAGATGTCTCTCTACACCCAACTGTGTGGTGCAGCAGGAGAAATACACACTCTGGAGTCAGAAGGCACCTTTAGTTCACCACTTACTTGCAGCATGACAGTAGTGGACACTGTTGGGGCTGTGATGAGATGTCCCCTTGAAGTCCTTTGATCCATTTTTGTATGCCCCTAGGTATGGGTATGTGCTTGCTTCTAATGGTTTGCATCTATGACTCTTCAGGCTGAAACTACCCTCAGTGATATTTGCTTCTTTCCTCTCCCCCTGTTCCCAGATCACTTACCAATTCTCCTGGGAGCACTTTCCTAACAAATGACTTGGATATGAATCCTCATCTCCCTCAGGATTTGCTTCTGAGGAACCCAACCTAAGACAGCGACCTACAGCAGAGGTTGCCAAATCCAGCTTGCTGCCTGTTTGCATAAAATTATACTGAAACACGGCTATTCTCAATTACTTTTGTATTGTCTGTAGCTGCTTTTCCACCACAATAGCAGAGAAGAGTGGATGTAAAAAGGAGACTGCAAAGCCTAAAATATTTACTATCTGGTCACATTCAGAAAAAGTCTACAGATCCCTAACCTAATATAAAAGTGTCTCTCTCAGCCGGGCTTGGTGGCTCAGCCTGTAATCCCGCGCCTTTGGGAGGCAGAGGTGAGTGGATTGCCTGAGCCTACGGGTTCGAGACCCGCCTGGGCAGCGAGACCTCATCTCTACAATAAATCAAAAAATCAGCCGGGCGTGGTAACGCATGCCTGTAATTCCAGCTACTTGGAAGGCTGAGGCAGAAGGATCACTGGAGCCCAGCAGGTCAAGGCTGTGGTGGCCGGTAGCAGCCACTGCACTCCAGTCTGGGCGACAGAGTGAGACTCCAACTCGAAAAAAAAAAAAAAAAAAGTGTCTCTTTCTCTCTCGTTTTGTTTTTTTTTTTAATTTTAGAGACAGGGTCTCATTCTGTCACCCAGGTTGGGGTGCAGCGATGTGGCCATAGCTCACAACAGACTCAAACTCCTTGGCTTAAGTGATCCTTCTGCCTCAGCCTCCCAAGCAGCTGGGAGTACAGGCACAAGCCACCACACCCAATTAATATTTTTATTTTTTGTAGAGACAGGGTCTTGCTATGTTGACCAGGCTGATCTCAAACTCCTGGCCTCAAGCAAGTCTCTTAATATTTATAACTCACCTTTAGTGGTAGCTGTTAAGGATTAAGTTCGAAAGGGCCCAGTACATTCCCTGGCACTCACCAGGTACTCAAGTTTGTTGAGGTGGAATGTAACATAGGTTATTCCCCAAGTTGTGAATCCTGTTATTAGATCTAGGGATCTGGCCTAGAAAGTTTTCCCTTTTGGCCAGGTTCAGTAGCTCACACCTGTAAAATACCAACACTTTGAAAGATGAGGTGGGAGGATTGCTTAAACCCAGGAGTTCAAGACCAGCCTGGGAAACCAAGCAAGAACTTGTCTCTAAAATAAAATAAAAACTAGCTGGGTGTGGTGGTGTGCACCTATAGTTCCAGCTACTCAGGAGGCTAACGTGGAAGGATTGCCTAAGCCTAGGAGGTCGGGGCTGCAGTGAGCTGTGATTGTGTCACTGTACTCCAGCCTGGGTGACAAGAGTGAGACACCAACACCAAAAAAAAAAAAATTTTCCCTTTTGATTTTTAGACTTTTTGCCTGTCCTATCCAGAAAAGGATACCTGCTAGTCAGGAAGATTGTTTTAAAAGCATCAGTTTGGTGAAAAAAAGTTAAGCAGAATTTGAAGCAGTGTTACTCTGCCAATCACCAGCATGAGAATCAGCGGTGAAACTTGTTGAACATACCAATTCCTGACATCCACCTTAGATCATCCTTGGGATTAGAATCTCAGGGTGGGATCTAGCTTTCCAGATGATTTGGATACACACTAAAACTTGAAAAACATAGATCTAGCCGGGCTCCGTGGCTCAGCCTGTAATCCTGTGCCTTGGGAGGCTGAGGTGAGTGGATTGCCTGAGCCCGCGGGCTCGAGACCCGCCTGGGCAACTTGGTGAGACCTCATCTCTACAATAAAACAAAATATTAGCCGGGTGTGGTAGCGCATGCCTACAGTTCCAGCTACTTGGAAGGCAGAGGCAGAAGGATCGCTGGAGCCCAGCAGGTCGAGGCTGTGGTGACCAGGAGCGGCCACTGCACTCCAGTCTGGGCAACAGAGTGACTCCAACTCAAAAAAAAAAAAAAAAAAGAAAGAAAGAAAAGCATAGATCTATGGTAAATCTATAAATAAATGTAATGGCTTAAAAATTACAACATTCAAGACAATGTTTACCCATGGGGTGAAGGGGTTTTGGGAAGACCACAGGGAAAACCTTGAAAATACTTTTCATCTTGCCAGGTATTGTTCTAGGTATCTTTCATATTCATTCAATCATCCTAAAACCTAGTAAATAATACTCTTTTTATTTAAGGCTGAGAAAATGGAGGCACAGAAACTCAAGTATTTTTTTTAGAATTACACAGCCAGTATATGTTCAGCCAAGATTCCAACATAATCAGCTGCCTCCAGAGTCCAAGTTCTTTTTTTTTTTTCTTTTGAGTTAGAGTTTCACTCCGTCGCCCAGGCTGGAATGCAGTGGCACACTCACAGCCACCCCAGCGTCGACCTGCTGGACCCTGGCTATCCTTCCGCCTCAGTTTTCCAAGTAGCCAGAACCACAGGCCCGCGCTACCTTGCCAGGATAATTTTTGATTTATTGTAGAGACGAGGTCTCGCCAAGTGCCCGGGCTGGTCTCGAACCCGCAACTCATGCAATTCACTCACCTCGGCCTCCCAAAGAGCTGGGATTAGAGGCTGAACCACCGAGCCCAGCCCAGAGTCCAAGTTCTTAACCACTAAGTTATACTAAGTTTTTCTAGCCCTAGTAATGTTCTATTACTCAAAACTGAGTAATCAAACCATTAAATAAGTTATTTATACCTTACATATATACCGTATCATAGCTATCTCTTTTATCTGTATTAAATATTTCATTTAAAAATATAAAGGTTTTTCCAAAGAGCAAAAGAAAAACTACAATTGGAAGAAAACTTGTTGCTCATTCAAAGTTCACTAGAGGCTCCAAGGCTGACACTGGGCTACATCCCCGATAGGACAGCGAGACTTGTCAGAGCTCCACCTCTCGTCCCCGCGCTCCTTCGCTTTGGAGAATCGCACCAATCTCGGCTGCAATCTCCCTCCAACCGCAGAGGGTGCTGTTCTTACCCTCACTCCTCACGGTGCTCAGGACCAAGTTTCATTAGGGTTCTGAAAGTTAGTTGATAACTCTTTAGGTAACTATGGCTCCCACTGCTCATGGGGCAACGAGGAAAGCGCTAAGCATTGTATGCGAGGTGCCTACACGTACCGTATCCTACTCGAACACAGTCCCATTTCTAGAAAATAAAGCTCAGAACGGGTTTATACTTGTTCTAAGTTATATAGCCAATTAGCTCTAGGCCTTGAACTAGGTCCTCTGAGCTCTCCGGTGACCAAAGATGCCTCGCGAGAGTCCGGAACAGGGTCCTGGGTGACCCCTACGCTTAGACCCTGAGAGAACTGTCTTCCTCTAGAGGGCTTCCGGACTGACAATCTCTTACTCCCGTTTGCCTCTGCTAAATACAGCCAGCTCCCGCCCAGGCGTCCTCTAAGAGGGGTAGGCAGACGGGAGAAAAGCAGACCTGGCCAGGCCCGGGCTGAGGGGGTCCAGCCAGCCCTGCCTGGGCGGGACAGCGCCGGGACTACCCACCTAGCACAAGGATACGGTCCTTGGGTCGCAGCTCCGGTTCTAGGATGGAGCGGAAGGAAGCGAAGTCGCCGAACCACTCGTAGGGGGCAGAATCGACAGCGCCTCGGTAGCGCCGGTCCCAGTACTGCACCTCGCAGTACCCGCAGTTCCGTTCGGGTAACTCCGGCTGGGGCGCGCGAGCCCCGGGAGAAGCCATGCTCTCAACAACGGGGCCGCCAGAGCGCCCGGGCTTTCTGGCTAATCCGGACGGCGGGCTGGAGGAGGCGGGACCCTTGTGTCTCCGCCCACCACCTGCAGTTGCTCAACACAAACACGTGGAACTTCCGTCCTCCGCTAAGCGCTCTTCGGAGAATCCTCCGGCTGGGAAATTCTATGGTCCAGACCCTGAATCCGGCTGTACTGCCCGTTCATTTCCTAGAGCCATGCTCATGGCATTAAACTCGGGCTCATCACTGCGTTCTCTCACATTTTCAATTTGACGTCTCCTTCCATGAGAAACCGGAAAACTAGCGAAAGGTTAATCTCTTCCCAAGCCATTTTTGAGCACCCTGAAGGATCTAAGGGGAGGTTGGGAGCGCAGACAGGGTCTTTGCCCTCCAGGAGAGAGGCGTGAACACATATCCCCAGCACAGGCGAAACGGGATGCTGGGTGTGAGGGAAAGGGTGGGGTTTGCTTCTGGGCAGGCATTCGGTCCACGCTAGCGTTTGTTTGTAACCAGGCCTGGGTATAAGCTGAGGAGTAAGACTTCGCTTGTGCGCATATAGAGTGTGTAGCGTATCAGATGAGACACATACGGGAGAAATATCTATTAGTGTAGTAAAGAATGACTATTGGGGTCAGTGCTTAGTCCGGTACGACGCCCGGCGCGGAGGGCGGAACCTAAGTGTCAACGGTTCGGGTTTCCGGGGTGGTGGGCCCATATGAGCGGCACACGGTCAAGATGGCGGCTGGGCTGCGGAAACGCGGCCGGGCGGGCTCCGCGTTCCAGGCAGCTGGACTCTGCAGGCAATGGCTGCAGCGCGCCTGGCAAGAGAGGCGCCTGTTGCTGCGGGAGCCGCGCTACACGTTGCTGGTGGCCGCCTGCCTCTGCCTGGCGGAGGTGGGCATCACCTTCTGGGTCATTCACAGGGTGGCATGTGAGTGCGCCGAGGGAGAGGAGAGGGGAGGGGATGGGAGAGGAGGGAGGGAGACTCGAACCCCCGACCCACACTGGTACTAGGACCCGAAACTCAAAACCAGACTTCACTTCCACTCATGCATCGATTGCAGACGCATCCGTAGCCCTTACCCGAACCCCAAGGCTGTTCAACAGAAGATCTTAATCCTCCCTCAAGACGGAAGGGGTGGCCCTAGAGTTTGGCCTTCTGCGCTGAACATACAGTCGCCTGCCAGGCTAATAAAGCAAACCAGCTAGAAATGAGAAGACCTGCTACTTGTTTCTGTGGCTTTGGACACGTCATTTCCCCGCCTGGGTTTAAATTTTCTCATCTGTTCATTTCTGAGGTCTTTGAAAGCCCTTTCTCACTGATGGCATTTTGTGACCGCTTGAATTTATTAGGCATTTCTGGTAACTCCTTTCCAGGCTAAGTCTAGACACTGGGCTTAAGGCACCTGGCTTTCATGCTAAAGATTATTAATTCACCACATTTATTGAGGGTTTATTATATGCCTAACATTATGGTAGATGGTAGGTACAGTGGTGAATAAGAGAGATGCGTTTCTGACTTCAGTGTGAGGGGCTTGAACAAAGATAATTTAGCAGGCAATTACGATGCTTCATATTCCTCGTGAAAGTAGTGATGCTATAAAGAACATAGGAAGGATGCTATAAAGAACATAGGAAGGCATAAGGAGTCAGGGAAGGCTTCTTAGAGCCCACCTTAGAAGGTAGGAGCTAGCCAGTTGAGGAAAGAAGGAAATGGAAAGGGAGAAGATTGCTATGGGCAGAGAGGATTCTATCAAAAACCTCCAGTCAAAAAGGAGAGCCTGGTTCCTTTGAGGAACTGAAATAACTTTTTTAAAAGAGTGAGATGAGAATGCAGAAGCTGCGACTAGATCCTGAAGGAACTTGAAACCTTTGTTAAGAAGATAACATGATAGTTAAGATTGGGACCCCATGAGTTCTGATTCCAGCTCTATCATTCCTAGCTCAATGATCTTAAGCCAGTCACCTACCCTAATTAACTCTTAGTTTCTTCTCCTAAACATGGGAATAATAGGTCTTTATCTTTAAAGTTTTAGGGATTTATTGAAGGGTTTTAAACAGAGAGACTTGCTATGGTTTGTATTTTAGGAAAAGCTGTCTGGTGCAGGTTGGAAAATATGTTGTAGTGGGGTGAAAGCAGAATCTGAGAGGAGGCTATTGTACATATTGTTGAAGCTAGAGATTATGTTAGGTCCAAATTTGAGTATGTGGTTGCAGAAAAAGATGAGCTAGTGGAGATATTTGGGATGAAGAATAGGCAGAATTTTTTTTTTTTTTTTTTTTTTTTTGAGTCAGAGTCTCACCTTGTCACCTAGGCTGAAGTGCAGTGGTACACTCACATCCACCACAGCCTTAACCTGCGGGGCTCAGGCAGTCCATCCACCTCAGCCTTCCAAGTAGCTGAAACCACAGACATGCGCCACCACACCCGGCTAATTTTTTGTTTTATTGTAGAGATGAGGTCTCGCCAAGTTGCCCAGGCTGGTCTTGAACCCATGGACTCAGGCAGTCCTCTCGCCTCAGCCTCCCAAAGCACTGGGATTATAGGCGTGAGCCACTGTGCCCAGCTAGGCAGAACTTTTTGACTGAGGATTGGAGATGAGAGAGAAGGAAGTAGCAAAGGTTACCCAGGTTTGTTATCCAGGAAGGGGAGCAGATTTGGAGTGGGAAGAGAGACCATGAGTTCAATTGAGTTGAGTTTGAAATACTTTTGTTCACCAGAGAGTGTCAGATAGCCAGTTAGATTAATAGATGGTGATGGAATCCTGGGAATGAGCTAAAAAAGTCTGTGTTTTGATGGTCTGGAAGCATGGGGGACAGGCAGTGCAGACAAGTTCTGTACCCAGAAATAACTATATCATCTTGTTCTCTTGTAGACACAGAGATCGACTGGAAGGCCTACATGGCCCAGGTGGAAGGTGTCATCAATGGCACCTATGACTATACCCAACTGCAGGGTGACACTGGACCTCTTGTGTGAGTGGGGATAGAAGGTTCGGGAGGGATGTGAGGGACTGGCAGCATACCGGTTTGGGTGGCTTGACCCAGGCTCACATTCCCTCTCGTCTTCCAGGTACCCAGCTGGGTTTGTGTACATCTTTATGGGGCTATACTATGCCACTGGCCGGGGCACTGACATCCGCGTGGCCCAGAACATCTTTGCTGTGCTCTACCTGACTACCTTGCTGCTTGTATTCTTGATCTACCACCAGACTTGCAAGGTGAGTCCATGCTACTGGAAGGGCTGGAGAGTTGAGATGGTTCAGGCTCAGTGAGCTGACCTTGTTCCTCACTGTGCCCACCCTCAGGTACCTCCCTTCGTCTTTTTCTTCATGTGCTGTGCTTCTTACCGTGTCCACTCCATCTTTGTGCTGCGGCTCTTCAATGACCCAGTGGCCATGGCGCTGCTCTTCCTCAGTATCAACCTTCTGCTGGCCCAGCGCTGGGGCTGGGGCTGCTGCTGTTTCAGGTCAACACCCCTCCCTTCTCGTCCCCTCTCTCACTTTCTGCATTTCTGTCTCTCCCCAATTTTCTGCAGCAGAGGGAGTCAAGGAGTAGTCAGACAGTGTGGGTCACTCGGGGCCCCACAAAGCAAGTCCAGAATCTATTGAAAGACTCCACCTCTCTGCCCCCCGCACCCATGCACATACCCATTACCCTCTTCCCACCCTCTCTTCCCCCCAGACAGCATCTGTAGTTGGAACTGGGCCTTGCACGTTCTAAATACTCAGTATATCTCACTCAACCTGGGCATAGAGACTAGGTGTCTGCCCCTACCTTCAGCCCCTTTCCAACAGTTCTGAGTGCGGGTCCCATCCTGGAGTTTGCTGCCATGGGGTGGGGGTCACTGTGATGTTGTGTGGGGGGGTCTGTCTTTGGGTGATATGCTTGGCCCTGGAGCTGATCTCTACCCTTCCTCTCCCCTGCCCACCCCAGCCTGGCAGTTTCTGTGAAGATGAATGTGCTGCTCTTCGCCCCTGGGTTACTGTTTCTTCTCCTCACACAGTTTGGCTTCCGTGGGGCTCTCCCCAAGCTGGGCATCTGTGCTGGCATTCAGGTACCCCCACCTAACCCTTCCCCTTTCTAATAAAGTGGAGGCTACTCGTATGGCCTACTTCCATTCCTGAGATTTCCTCAAAGCTAAGAGACAGTGTTTCAGAGTTGATTCTGGTCTGGGAAGCCACTATCTCTGAGCTTTAGTTTACTTGGTTGTAAAATAAGAGTATTGAACAACGTGGTCTCTGAAAGCCTTTCTAGCTCTGCCCATTTATTACTTGGTGAATCCAAACCTTCAAGCATTGTTATTACCTGCCTCCTCAGCTTCTTTGACCTTAGGCTGTGTCCCGTGGGGGCCAGGAGTGCTTTCCCGCTATTCCTGGTGGGAATTAGGGAACCTCTGAGGCCTACATTCCATGCCCCTCAGTAATTAGCATGAAGGCAGGGGCTGAGTCTTGGCAGCTCTGCTGACATCACACCCATCTTCAGGTGCTGCTGGGGCTGCCCTTCCTGCTGGAGAACCCCCTTGGTTACCTGTCACGGTCCTTTGATCTTGGCCGCCAATTTCTGTTCCGCTGGACAGTGAACTGGCGCTTCCTCCCAGAAGCCCTTTTCCTGCATCGCGCCTTCCACCTGGCCCTGTTGGTCGCCCACCTCACCCTGCTCTTGTTATTTGCCTTCTGCAAGTGGCACAGGTGAGAAAGGAGGCAGTGCCATGGGCAGAATTAGGGGAAGGAGTGAAGGGCCTAGGCCTCAGTCGCTGTTTGGGGAAATGTTAAACTCTTGGGGTGAGTCTAGAGTTTAGCCCACAATGGGACTTGATAAATGTCTGAATGGCTTTTTCCCCAGGACGGGGGAAAGCATCCTGTCGCTGCTGAGGGATCCATCCAAAAGGAAGGTTCCATCCCAGCCCCTCACACCCAACCATATCCTTTAAATTGTGGAAAGGTGAGTCTTGCCCCCTCCACATGCAGATGGGGACCTGATTGGTTAGCCCCGGATGGCTGGAGACCTTGGGGAGCAAAGGGGAGCCCAATCTTAGAGTGCCTATTCTGCACCAAACATTGTGCTGAGCGTTTTACATATCGAAGCATATTTTATTCTTTTTTGTTTGTTTGTTTTTTGAGTTGGAGTCTCACTCCATTGCCCAGGCTGGAGTGCCGTAGCACACTCATGGCCACCCCAGCATCGACCTGCTGGGCTCTGGTGATCCTTCTACCTCAGCCTTCCAAGTAGCCAGAACTACAGGTGTGCACTACCGCGCCTGGCTAATTTTTTATTTATTGTAGAGACGAGGTCTTGAGAAGTTGCCGGGGCTGATCTTGAACCCGTGGGCTGAAGCAGTCCACTCGCCTTGGCTTCCCAAAGTGCTGGCTTTACAGGCTGAGCCACCGAGCCTGGCCTATTCTTAATTCTAAATATTGAGTGACTATTATGAGTGCTCATCCTCTCCCTGGTACTGTCCTAAGAGATTTAATACTTTCTTTTTTTTTTTTTTTTTTTGAGTTGGAGTCTCACTCTGTCGTCCAGACTGGAGTGCAGTGGCCGCTCCCAGCCACTGCAGCCTCGACCTGCTGGGCTCCGGCGATCCTTCCGCCTCAGCCTTCCAAGTAGCTGGAACTACAGACGCGTGCTACCACGCCCGGCTCATTTTTTATTTATTATAGAGATGAGGTCTCGCCAAGTTGCCCAGGCAGGTCTCGAGCCCACGGGCTCAGGCAATCCACTCACCTCACCTTCCCAAAGGTGCAGGATTACAGGCTGAGCCACCGAGCCCGGCTTAATACTTTCTAACATTTAAAACTCATAAGAGACCCTGAGATAGGGAGGTACACTTATTTTATTCATTTTACAGATGGCAAAATTAAGGCTTTAAGAAATTGAGTAACTTAGCAAGCTCACACAGCTAGTAATTAAGGGATTCAAACTCACTGGGTCTTATGGTCCTAGGTATCACTGGCTCCATATCAGATTGAGGAACAGGTCCAGAGAGTTTAAGAAACTTGCCCAAAGGCATGCATCTAGGAATGGCAGGGCCAGAGGGCTATCTGATCCCAAACTTCCACTCCTCTGTTTTGGGACAACCCTCCTCTGCCTGCTACTCCTGCTCCTTCTGCTCCTGTCCTTGGCCTTTACCACCGTATACAGATCGTCTCTACCCTCTTCACCTCCAACTTCATCGGCATCTGCTTCAGCCGTTCCCTCCACTACCAGTTCTACGTCTGGTATTTCCACACACTGCCCTACCTCCTGTGGGCCACTCCTGTGCGCTGGCTCACACACCTGCTCAGGTACTGGCTGGGACAACCTGGGTAAGTGGAAAGGGCTAGGGAGTGCCTCATCCCATGGAGGAGGTAGGAGGAGATGTCTAGGGCATAAGCCAAAGGGCTGCAGGCATGAAACTGGACAGAACCTGGATCCTATCTCTCATTCCAGGTTGCTGGTGCTGGGGCTCATTGAGCTCTCTTGGAACACATACCCATCCACGTCCTGCAGCTCTGCCGCCCTGCACTTGTGCCATGCCGTCATCCTGCTGCAGCTCTGGCTGGGCCCACAGCCTTTCCCCAAGAGCATCCAGCACGGCAAGAAAGCCCACTGAAATCAACCCCCTTCCCTCCAGTCCACTCTCAGGACCCTCCGTGGGATGGACTCTATGCCCCTCCAAATAAACCTTGCCAAGTCCACCTCTGTGCAGCCTCCATGGAGGTAGGGGCAGTTGGTGCCTAGCCCAGGCTGTGAGGGGCATGTAAGGGGCAGATCAAGAACCCACTCAGGCAGTCGTGAGAGGCACTTTATTGCATAGAATTTGGGGACTGTGGCTCTCTCCCCTTCTATGTGCTGCACGGTGTTCAGAGGATGGACGGGAAAGTACATGGGGTGGGAGGAGCAGCTCAGCATGGAGAGGGAGGAGCAGGGGTGGGAGGAGCAGGAGAGAGCACAGGCAGGCACTTTTTGTGGGGGCAAGAGGATTCTGGGGAGGGAGTAAGAAGCAATAGGGGACAGGCTGACACCAGCCTACCCCTTCCCAGCACCGAGAGGCTGGTTCTGGGCGGCAGTGACTTGAATGTGTTGCAGGGCACCAGTCCGAGCAACAGCGTGCAGCCCTACACGTTTGCTGGGCTGTAACACAACAAGTGTAGCTGCAGGTTCTGGTCCCAGTGGCGCAGCAGCAAGAAGAGCCCCCGGGCCGCGGCCTTGAGGGCGGCCAGGTCAAGGCCATCAGGCAGGTGCTGGGCCCGTAGCCAGCAATCAGCTTTGGCCGCTGTCAGTTCCCACTCGCCAAAGGCGGCAGCACAGCGGTGCTCCAGCCAGGCGAGCGCCACCGCGGTGGCCCAGCTCCGGCCCCGCAGGTCAGCGCCGCCCAGCCCTTCTGCCCCGTCTGAGGCCTCTGTGTCTGAGCCCCGCCCACTGTCCACCTGGCCTGGACCTTCAGAGCCTGAGCTGGGGGACGGGCTGCAGGAGGCCGTGGCGCTGTCACCCTGGCCAACACCAGGGCCCAGAAGTGCCCAGGGAGACGAGGCGGAGGTGGGGCTGAGGCTGGCGCGGTGCGCTGCGAAGGGCGAGGCCCGGCACAGGCGCTCCTGCGGAATGTGCACTGCAGCACAGAAGGGCGCATCCAGGCGGAAGGAGCCTGGCGCCTCCTGCAGCCGCACCTGAGGAGAGAGGAGGTGGGGGGAGAAGCCAGCTGAGACAGCGCCCCAGTCCTGGTGATGCCACCCTCCACCTCCCGAGTCCTCACCAAGGGCAGGTAGTCGTGGTTGCTGCCTTCACTGTTGCTGGCCTGACCCAGGTCCGAGCCGCAGAGTCTGCGACGGCGGCCCAGGCTAAGCCTAGAGGGAAGCTGGGGTGGTGGGCGGTGAGGACTTTCCGTAGGGGCTGCAGGGTCCCCCAAAGCAGACTTGGAGTTGCCATTTTGGTCGGAGTCCCAGGCACCTGCTGGAGAGCCTCCCTGAAAACCTGCAGTGGGGAGCAATTAGTGCCTGCAGGTGGTCTCTAAGCCCAGCTGCCCCCTACCTTTCCGCACATTTGGGCATTACCTTTAGGGTGGAAAGCTGTGGGCAGAAGACCTGCATCCAGATGGCCCTGAGAGGCAGCAGGGGTACCTGGGGGCTCGGCTGGCTCTGCAGGGGCACAGGGGATGGGTCAGGTTTATTCAGTAGGGTGGCCAGTGGGGTGAGAGCTGCACCTGAGAGGTCACTGGAGGAGGGCCCCTACCTGAGCTCCACACCTGCAGGACTCCAGGCAGGACCTCCCTAGTGGTGGCATCCACAGCTATGGGGCAAGTGAAGCGGGAGGGGGCAGAGCTGACCTTGCTTGTCTGAAGGGCTCGAAGCCAGCACCTCCGGGCATGGCCTGTGAAACCAAGGAGCAGCATGCTGCATCACCCCCCCTCTCCAGAGGGCTCACAGAAAGAACTGCAGTGCTCCCCACAGCTTCTCCCTCTGTGCGCTTCTGAGCAGAGTGCCCTCTTGGGCCCAGAACCAGTTTAGACTCCCCAGCTTTGACAAGAAGTGGTCAAGCTGAACCTTTAACCCGTAGCAGAGCGAGGGCTCCCCAGCCACTCAGAAATTCAGCACTCTGGACACCACCCAGAGGAAGCATTGATGACACCTCTTCCTCCACCCATTTCAGCACTGTCTAGTAGAACTTTCTGTGAGGATGGAAGTGTTCTGTCTGCATGGTCCATGTGACTATTGAGTACTTCAGGTGTCACTAGCGCAACTGAGGAACTGAAGTTTTAACTTATACTTCTAGGGGTCTCTTCCTGAATGACAGATATTTGTTTTTATGTTATGGGCACTGTGAGTCATTGCAGCATCACATTCCCCCTGTGCTGGCTGCTGGGAAGTGTGTCAATTCTGGATCCCTGCTTACAGGAGTACATAACCTCATTCTCAGCTTCCATTTATTTTCACTTTTTCCCAATGCCCTGCTTAATTTTTTAAAGTCCCCTCAAATCTTTTGTGAACAAGGTGTGAGGTATAGTCCCCTCAAATCTTTTGTGAACAAGGTATGAAGTATAGAGAATGATCAGACATACAGACCCGTACCTTTGCCACTTTCTGCCCATGCCCTTGGGTCCTCACTGGCAACTCACCCCGGTCAGCTGTGGCCTCGGCCCGTCCTCGGAGAGCCAGCTGCTCATTGTCCTGGACCACGGAGGCTGCTGTCAGCCGGTGGAGTGCTTGGTCCCAAGCAGCTTCTCTTACAGAGGATGACGGAGGCTGTGAGCCATCTTCAGGCCCCCACAGTGTCTCCAGCCCAACACCCACCTCCCAGCACATAGGCTGCTCCCCAAACAGGGCCCGGATCACCACATGGCAGCGTGGAGCCTGGGGAGGCAGTGGCACTGTTGGCGGGGCTGACTCCCTATCAGGGGGCACAGCCGTGAACAAGAAGGATGGTTCCATCAGTGTGTCCCATTCCATAGGGGCTGGGGAAAGCAAGTTTCCTAGAGAGAAGACAGCAGAGGCATGGGCAATGTGGAGACTTCACCTCCTCGAGGCATCCTTGGTATCAGGGAAACCAGCTCCCCACCTAACCCTTACCGGAGTCATCTAGGCCCTGTTCCAGTTGTTGGCCTGGCTCAGAGCCTGGCCCATCTGGTGCCGCACCCAGAGAGGGGTGTCGGGGCTGGCTGGGGCCTGGGTTCGTCTGGCCTGGAGGGGAGGAAAGGCTTCGTCCTGCCAGAGCCACTCTGCGCCTACGGCCTAGCACCTCAGTGCTCAAGGCCCCCACCTGTATGTGAGATGTAGGGGCCATGGGTCAAAGAATGCAGAGCTCCTGACCATCGTACCTACCTATACAGGTGGCCACATGCCCCTTGCCCAAAACCCCGACTGCTTGCTTCCTTAAGAGGAAGGCCAACCTCGTTATGACCTGTAAGGACCTCTGGTCCTGGCCCCTTTCCCACTGTCATCTCACTCCCATCTGTTTCCCACTTGAGATTGTTACTTGTCTCTTTGTTTTTGTCTTCTCCCTCTTTGCCTGGCTAACTTCTACTTATTCTTCCAGATTTGGCTCTTACTTTCCTGACTCCCTCAGACGGTCACCCAGATTTTGAGCCCCCATAATACCACATCCTTGTGCCTATCACTGGTTGTCACATGATATTATTAGAGATTTTACCCACCTATCTCTTTAGCTGGACTTAATAGTAAAATTTGCACAATATCTGACACACAGCAAGTGGTAAATAAATATTTGCTGAGGCTGGGCATGGTTCATGCCTGTACTCACAGCACTTTGGGAAGCCAAGGTGGGAGGATTGCTTGAGGCCAGGAGTTGAGACCAGCCTGAGCAACCTAGCGAGACCCCCCCCATCTACCCCCAAATTAAAAAAAAAATCTGTTATATACATATATATTTTGCTGGATACAAGGTGAATGGATGTAGGCTGAATCTCACCTTGAGTGAAGCTGGTGGGGCTGGTGCAGTTGCAGGCAGGGGGCAGGAGCGAGAGCCTGCAGGCTGTCCTGAGGCCAGGCTGCGGCAGCCCTGCTGAGAAGGGGGATCCAGAGGAGCACTGCCCTCGGGGGAGCCAGGGCCCTGGGAACCTGGGGACTCACTGCCTGTGGAGCCCGGGCCCGGCTCGGGGCTGGCCGAGCAGTGGGTGAGCACGTACTGCTCCCGGATGTATGAGGACTGAAAGATTCGGCGCCATATGGCTGTGTCAGATGAGGGGTTGGGTCCAGGGTCCGTGACCGGGTCAGTCAGAGCATCAGTACCTGCTGGGAGGCCATAGGGTGGAGCCCCGCCCTGACCCCTCCCACTGTCCACTTCTACACAGCTACCCACATACACCTGGACATTCACGCTGCTCTACTCACTTTGCTCTGAGTCCCCGGCAGCCCATGGGCTGGACAACTCTGCTGACACAGTGCCTGTTCCTAGTGGCTCTGAGGTGCCAGTGGGCTCAGTGCCAGGGCTGGCAACAGATGGCACCTCCTCTGGGGATGGGAACACAGACCCGCCCAAGCTCTGCCAGCCAGGCTCTTGGCCCTGGAGAGAATATCATTGGGGAAAAAAGTTGGATTGCAGTTATTACACTACCTCTTTTTAAACAGGATTTTAAGATGGTTCAGAGCCAGAGGCTATAAAGCCAGTCATCCAGAAACGAAAGACCCATACTAAGGAAAGAGGAAGCAAACATGTTCACCATTTGTGGGGAGCTGAGTTTCCAGCAGCCAGGCAGGAAGGCAATGTATTATATAGCTCTCATCAAAAAGGAGGAAGCTTGAGGGGAGGAGGGGGAGGCTGGATTAGCAGTTGAGGGAAACTGCCAGGGGAGGGAGGGGCACACCTCATCAACAAGGGTATCTGCATTATGAACATTTGTATACCTAATCCTGAATTGTGCCCCACATCTTTAAAATAAAAAAAAAACTAAAAAAATTTTTAAAAGGGAGAAAGCTTGGTTCATTATTCCAGAGAGAAGACTTCATAAAAATGTAACTATTTCTCAAACCCCTACTATGTGTCAGGTATCCTGCCAGAGTGCTCATGTCATAACCTCTCATCACAACAGCCTGTGAAGAACATCATGTATATATGAGGAGAGGGGCTCAGAGAGGCTAAGTGACTTGCTTTAATCCTGGCTGGTAAGGGGCAGGTTTGGGATTTCAGATTGCATCTCCATTATGCTCACCATCACTGAGCACTACTGGAAACATCTCAGATGGTGCTTTCTATATGATGCCATGTGAAGGAGTGAGAAGCAGCCTGACAACCTCACAGCAAGTGCTGTTTTCTGTGGCTGTGTGCTTTACTGACCTCGGGTAAAAATAAAGGGCAACATTTTCCAGGACAACTTAGTGGAAGACCCCATGGGGGGACAAGATGCCATCATTTTGGGGGTCTACTGTGATCTCTGTGGAGCTTGGTGAAGAGAGGCACAGGGAATGGAAGAAGGGTTTGGAAGTGATGCAGACTTCAGTCATCCCAGGCCCACCTACCACACCCCAGACCAGGCCTACCCCTGGTGGGCGGGACCGGAAGCCATCCACCCTGAAGAGTGAGCAGTAACCAAGCAGTTGGTCCCCAGGGTAGAGTGCTGGGATCTCCCGGGGGGTCAGCAGCGCCTCCACCGCATCAGGCACAAACCAGTCCACAGAGATGTCACTCAAAGCAGGCTCCAGTGCCTTCCGCAGAGCCTGCACCAGCTGTGGGGAATGGCCAGAAGAAGAGAAAGAGGTGTCACAGCCACAGGGCAGGAAGGCTGCCCTTCCCTGATGCCATCTGGATAACCCATGGGCTGATGGGGAACAGGGTCAGGCTGGGATCAGGAGAAAGAATGGGGATAGGAACAAACAAGGGGACGCAGTGCTTGGGGTTTGGTCTGTCTCCTGGCCTGAGCTGTGCCACATGGATGGGGCAAGGTTGAGGATGAGGCTCAGTTCCAGAACAAAATGGAGTACAATCTGGAGGGTGGTCAGAGGCAGTGTCCCCACGCCTCTGGTGTTCTGCAGTACCAACAGCTCTTTCCCTGACTGGAGTGGGAAGATGTCCTGATGAGGATTCCAGGAGACCCTGTGACCTGACTGGGTTCCGTTTCAGACTTGTGTAAGTTGGGAGAAGGACTTCCAAGTGTAGGGACCAGGGCTCAGGCCCAGGCTCAGGCTTACCATGGGCTGCAGCCTCTCCCCAGGCCTCAGGAAGTAGGCCTGGCCCCTGCTGAGGGCAGACAGACCCTGGAGTAGCTGGTGGCAGGTGGGCCCCAGCCCAAAGGAGAAGCACCTGATGAGGGAATGGAAGCAGTTGTGACCTCCAGGAGCTCCTTGGAGGCTCAGTCTTAGGTCCTTGGGTCTGCCCATCCCATACCTGGCTGCCCCCCTGTGCCACTTCATGAGCTCCAGGGTTTGGCGGGTGGTGGCGGCCACGGGTGAGGCGGCAGTGAGCAGGAACAGCTGCCGAGGGTGGGCCCTGTGCTGGGGCTGTCCCAGGGCCCAGTCCAGCGCAGTTAGCACATCTGGGAGACCACTCGCAGCCTGCAGAGTCTCAATGCTCTCACAGATCAGCTGCACAGTGTCCTGGAGAGAGACAGTACAGTCTGGGCCATGCTGGGCTGAAACTTCTCCATGAAGCCCTCTCTCCCCCATCCCTGGGCCACACTCACATCACTGCAAGGCCGGCTCTCTGGGAAGAACGGATGCACTGATGTCCCAAACATGGCCAGATTGATGAGCGTCTGGGGCGGGAGAGACTTCACAGCCAACACAATGGCATCCTGGGGAGGGTCAGGGCAGGCAGCGTGAGGCAGGCCCCACAGGCACTGGTAGAGAGCAAGGCATGCCAGATTGCTAGGCCATGATTTTTTTTTTTTTTTGAGTCAGAGTCTCACTCTGTTACCCAGGCTGGAGTGCAGTGGCACACTCACTGCCACCGCAGCCTCGACCTGCTGGGCTCAGATGATCCTCCCACCTCAGCCTTCCAAGTAGCTGGAACTACAGGCGTGCGCCACCACACCCAGCTAATTTTTTGATTTATTGTAGAGACAAGATCTCACCATGTTGTCCAGGCTGGTCTCGAACCTCTAGGCTAAGGCAATCCTCTTGCCTCTGCCTCCCAAAGTGCTGGGAGTACAGGTGTGAGCCACTGTGCCTGGCTTAGGCTATGATTAAAATGAGGGGGTGGATGCGGTTCATCTGGGAGAGACCCTGTGTGTATGAGAAAGGCTATCTGAGTAAGACCATGAATGTGTGTGAGAGATGTCTGTGCATGGGACTCTGGAGGTGTATGTAAAACTTGAGTCTCTGTGACGGGTATGACTGAGTGTGACTCTATGTATGGAATCTGGAAGAGATGCATGTAGGTGTGGATATGAGCGAGAAAGAAGCCGTGTGAGGGTGTGTTTGTGTTTGGGGGCTGGGGCAGGCCTGCTCTCCAAGGAAACCCCCCTGAGGAGTTGCGGTCTGGCTCCTCTTCATAAGCTGGTATTTGAAGCAGCAAGGCAACTCCTGGCTTCCGGCTGTCCTCCACCCCTCAGACCCGCAGCCTCACCCCCCACCAGGCCCGCCCACACTGTGCCTCCACGGGCCTTGTGTGCCGTGCTGCCACCATCCAACAGGAAGAGGAGCTCCCGAGTAGCTGTGCCCAGGTGTCCGGGCTTAGAGCTCAGGTCCGGGCAGAAGCTCAGCACCAGCACAGGGTTCAGCAGGATGTCCTTGTGGAAGCGTCGCTGCAGGAACCACACCTGAGCATGGGAGCCTTGAGTCAACCTGGGCAAGGTTTGGGGCTCTTTGTCGAGAGTGGGCAGTGGGACCTGGCCCTGAGGAACCTTTTCTGTCACCCAGAGGGGACATCTTTTGTAGAATTTGAATAAAGGCAGGGGCGGATGCTGTTCTCTGCCTATGTCAGACCTAGTCTCCATCCTCTGAGACGCACCCCAGAGAGATTCACATGGGCCTTCCTATGGCAACACTCATCTGCCCTCTGATGGTGGGTGGCCTCCCCAACCGTTCCAATGTGAGCCTGCTTGCCTGTTCCCCATGCACAAATGCTTGAAAAGGGGACCAGAGGGGGCCAGCAACGAGGTCAGGGGCTGGGCAGAACCCCATACAGCCATACCTGCCGGTCCCCATCACTGTCCCTTCGCTGCAGCCTCTGGAAATCACGGCGGGCCCTCACCCGGGCCTCGTATTCTGCTGAGCTCAGGCTGCCAGGCTCCAGCATCAGGTGTGGCTGATGGGGCTCTGAGGAGAAGACACAACTCTAGCAGGGAAATCCCTGCCTCTGGGCCCCAACTACCTAGTCCCACCATCATGGGAGGAGCCTGTAGGTCCAGCCTTCCTGTATCACAGGCCCCACCCTCACAGGTGGTTTGGTCCATCTGGCTTGGGGCCCAAAAATCTAACTTGAATAATGTTGCCTGGGTCCTTCGAAAGTTGGTCAGAGCTGGCCAACTGTGTGTCCCAGTCTCTCACCACTGGGGTGCAGCAGAATCTCCAAGGCCCGGTCACAGCGGTGGCCCTCTGCCAGGGTGACACAGATGGTGGCTGCCGAACTGGCATGAGGGGGTGCATCTGCCCGTAGGGCATGAGAGGGGCTTTCCAGGCCTGAGAGACATAAAGACAGGAAGGGGAGATGCACCCATCACCCCAAACCAGTACCAATAACACAAACATTACCATCCCAGATGACAGTGGCTGTGGGCAGGGGTCACGGCTGATTCAGCTCAGCTCTGAGTCTGATCTGTAGGGTCAGATGGACAGGGAAGGATGTGTCTGCTTTCATGGTCTGGGAGGTGGATTCCCAGCTCTCTTCCTGGCTGGTCAAGAGTTACACATCAATCGATTGCTGGTTTAGTATCCTCTCCCACCCCCTGCACGAGGCAAATCCACCTCATCACTTGGACTGGTCCCACAGTTAAGTATCTCTCTTTCCATTAGTGGATAGAGTGGGCTATAAATAAATTACCCTGGCCGAGCACTGCAGCTCACACCTATAT
The DNA here is from genome assembly GCA_027257055.1 of Cephalopachus bancanus. Classification (NCBI taxonomy): domain Eukaryota; kingdom Metazoa; phylum Chordata; class Mammalia; order Primates; family Tarsiidae; genus Cephalopachus; species Cephalopachus bancanus. Next base: position 1,134,052 of record JAPVLO010000098.1, on the reverse strand, counting down.
TCCCAGCACTTTGGGATGCAGAGACAAGAAGATTGCCTGAGCTCGGCCTGAGCAACATGGCGAGACCTCATCTCTACAATAAATAAAAAAAAATTAGCCAGGCCTGGTAGTACATGCCTGCGGTTCCAGCTCCTTGGGAGGCTGAAGTGGAAGGAGTACCTGAGCCAAAGCAGGTCAAGGCTGCGACAGCTGTAAGCGTGCCACTGCACTCCAGCCTGGGTGACAAAGTAAGGCTACAACTCAAAAGACAACAACAACAAATTACTCTGATGAAAGTAGAGGTATTTGTGTTGGATAGAGGTGGCCAGGGGCTGCTCCCACCATTCCCTGAAGGTTCCTAAGGCTTAGGTCTTTTTTCCTTTGTTCTTCCCACCCCTGAGCCTTGAATGACTTCCTGTCAGCTATGCTAGGAGGATTGGGCATCTGAAAGGAGGTCAGGCCTGGCCAGATGCACCCACCTGCCAGCAGGCATGGCCCAGTCACCAGCAACTCGAAGGAGAAGGTATATGGGGCAGGGCAGCGGGCCGGGCCCGAGAACACGTCCCGAGGGGCAGTCGGCTCCTCCCAGGCCAGCCCTTCCTCCTGAGGGCTGCCCACCCTGAAGCAGCTGGTGGGGCTGGAAGGAAGCATGAGGAGGGTCACTGGGCCACTATGAAGGCCGCTAGCCCCTCTGGCTGACTGGCCCCAGCCCTTTTCACCCTGTCCATCCCCTGGGGAACCCTGCCAAAGCCCCCTCACCCGCACTAGACCTAGAGAAGCCGAGGGAGGGACGAAGAGAATCACCATAGGCCCAACCTGTCGTCACAGAGCCCCGGAGGCCTGGGGGGCCCTGGCAGGCCTGGCGGGGCCAGTGGGGTGAGCACAGTGGGCAGGGCCATATGCAGCACCCCATCCGGCCTTGAGGGCAGCTCCCGGCTGCTGCGCAGGGTCACAGTCATGGTGCCAGCCGCGGCGATAAGGCCTGTGGGCAACACCAACGCGGACCGGGCCTGGGCCAGATCCAAGACAAGATGACCTACGATGAGTGAGAAGAGGGTCAGAGGGGCCTGGAAGCCGAAGAGGTGGGGGAAGGTAGAGGTGGGAGCAGGCACTGAGTCAGGGAGCCCGGGCAAGGGGGACTCTGCGTGACTGGCAAGACAGGGGTGTCAGGCACTGGTGATGCAGGATGGAGGCACGAGATGAGGATGAGAGGAGGCAGAGTGCTGGTGGAAGGATCTGGCTGTCATCAGGCAGCTGACATGGAGGGCTGAGGAGAAGGGGGCATGCCCACCCCGTGGTCCTAGGGAGGACCCATAACCTCCGTCCCTCTTCCCCTGCCTGGCTCTTCCCATTCAATCTTTGAGCACCGTCCCTTATGAATGAATATCTCGTGGCCTGGGATCCACTCTGCTCATAAATCTGTTCATGAGCCAACAGGGGTTCCCCACCGCCCACTCGCGTGGCTCCAGAATTTTCTACTGGGGAGAAGCTTAGAGGCAGTAATCTGCTTGGAAGCAGGCTAGAGGACATAAAGCTGCATCTGCATATCAAGCATACTGTTTTATTTAGGTTTATCTGGGAACTTCCCGGGAATAACGGGAAAAGGAATAACAGCTAGGTGTGTACAGTGGCAGGTGTGCCCCCCCCACACGGTCAGGCCCCAGCCCATCATCGCAGCCCTGTCTTACCTCACTTCCCTACAGTAACTGTTCATCCTTTCAATAAATACTTGCTGAATAAAGCAGGGAAGAAACACATGGGAGGAAAAGAAAGGAAGAGGAAGAAAGGGGCTTCCGTCCTGGCCAGCTGATACAGTGAAGAGAGCACAGTGTCATGCTTTGAGTCTCAGCTCTGAGACATCTAATGTGTCCTTTGGTAACTCTCTGGCTTGGAGGCTCGATTTCCTAGCCCATACAATGGAGGTCATAATGACTATATCTCAAAGACTGTGGTGATAATGTATTCAAAGCACCCAACACATAAGTAAGTAATGATTGCTATTATTTTCAACCCTCTAGAAGGGGGAAGAGAAACAACACTTGCATTACATACTACTCGGGATTCAAATTAGGTGAAAATGGTGACTGTAAACTGTAAATCACCATGAACATTAGGTGTTTTCTTGCCACTACCCAGTATGTCCTACTTACAAACTATGGTTGCCCCAACTCTCCACCTAACCAAGTTCTACCCTTCTTTTCAGTCAAATACTGGCTCGAGTTCCTTCTGGAACATTCATGGGATCTCAGCCCAGGGCTCACTCTGGCCTCTAACCATCTGCTGGCCTTATGCCAACTCTCAACACCACTGGATTCTGCTCCTTTTCTTACCTGGATGGTAAATCCCATGGGCAGGAATCAAATGAATGCGTGGATGAATAAACGAAGGAATGAAGTGTAAGCCCCAGAAGCTAGCTCAGGGCTGGGCTTCCATCGCTTTCTCCCAGCACTCACTGGGCCCCTCCGTGCCAGTTCTGCGTGAGATGCCGGGACTTGAAGATGACCACAACCCAACTTAAGCTCAGGAGCTAATGCTGCAGATAAGACTGACATGCAGCCTGTGACAGTCACTCCCCCGGCAGTGCTGCACTGAGATGGCATGAAAGACTGGGGAGCAAGGAAACAGTGCCACGAATTATTTGTGGGGGAGTCAGGGAGGGTTTCCTGTGATATCCGAGTGGATCTTAAAGGATAAGTACAAATCTGTGCATTAGAAGATGGGGAGATAGCAGGGAGGTTTGAAAGGACCTGTCAGTGTGGCCAGTGGTTGTGGCACCTGGTGTGTATGGGGAGAGGGAACCAAAAGGGTGACATGGGCCTGAGCCCGCGGGTTTGAGACCCGCCTGGGCAGCAAGACTTCATCTCTACAATAAATCAAAAAAATCAGCCGGGCGTAGTAGCACATGCCTGTAATTCCGGCTACTCGGAAGGCTGAGGAGGAAGGATCGCCGGAGCCCAGCAGGTCGAGGCTGCTGTGGCCGCGAGCGGCCACTGCACTCCAGTCTGGGCGACAGAGTGAGACTCCAACTCAAAAAAAAAAAAAAAAGGTCACATGGTGAGAGTGAGGGCCTTGGCTGCTAGGCAGAGGAGTTTGCACTTGATGAAGGAGCTGGCCATCCACAGCGGCCTGGATGAGAGGTGGTGTCCTACAAGCTAAGAGGCCAGAGAGGGGCCTGCTGGGAGCACCTAGAGAGACTACACTCCCTGGCAACTATGACCCATGGTGCCCCAGCAAGCCTCGTGCTGCCTGTTGTGCCTGTCTCCCTGGCTGGGAACCTCGGGCCAGGCCTGAGCCGCATTCTCCCAGCACCTGGCGCAGATCAGGCGCCCAGTCCGTGGCTGATGAATAAAGGCATGAATCAATGAATGCAAAGATCAGTGCCAAGAGGAAGGAGGGGGAAGGGTGGAACGCAGAGCGAGTGCAGGAACCTGGGCTGCAGCGGACTTTCGGGAGCGCGGGCGCGGGACTCACCCTGCGCGCAGCGGCGGGGCGTCGAGGCCCCCACCCCGGGGCCCAGCGCGCGGCAGCAGGCGGCCTGCCAGCGGCGCCGGCTCTGTAGCTGGAAGGAGACGCGCCGGCCTGCGGCCTCAGCCTCGAAGCCGGACACCACCTCGGCCTCGGCCAGCGGGTACACGAACACGCCTGGGGGAGGGCGGGCAGGAGGCAGCGTCGGACCCCGCGCGGCCCGACTCCCACCACCCCACGCGGCGCCCCACCCTGGCCTCACCATCCACCGGCTGCGGCTGCGGGTTGTGGTAGGTGAGCCGGGCCCGCAGGCTGAGGCAGGGGCCGTTGGCGCAGGCCCGGACCCAGGAGTCCGTGAGGGGCAGCGGCGTCCAGCTGGAGGGGCAGTACAGGCCGGGCATGGTGCGGGGAGGCGGCCTGGGGGAGGGGGTGCAGGGTGAGTCCTGGAAGCCGGCGCGAGGGTCTCACCCAGGCCCTGGTGTCACCCGGCCTGCAGGGGGCTCGAGGCTGAGGCGGGGGCTCCTGCCAGGCGACAGGCGGCGAGGGGGAGAAGAAGGGGGCGCGGGGGTGGCGCGACGGGCATCCTCGCCGGTTACCTGGGCAGCCGGGGCGGAGCGCGGCGGGGGCAGCGCGGGGGCAGCGCAGGGGCCCGAGGAGCGAGGGGTTGATGATTAACTGGAGCTCCGGGCGACCGGCAGCCCCGGCCAGTGCCTCTGGGATGGGGGTGGGGGTCACAGATGTTCCAGCACCCGCCACCCCCGTACCTGCTGGCCCCCCGGGGCTTCCCGCGGCTGCCAGCTGTCGGAAGTGGCGCGGGTGGAGAGAGGGAAGATGCTCTGGGTGGGGACCAAAGGTTTAAAGGGCCAGCATCCTCCCGTGTCCCCCCACCCCGTAAAGGGACAGTCGGGGCAGGGTGGGTGGGGGCAGAAAGGGCCGCATTCTTTCTCTCTCGGACGCCTCCTCCGATGGGGGCGCTGGCCGGCGTGCAGGGGTTGGGGTGGGGTGAGCCAGACAGGGGAGCGGAAAGAGGGGGTCTTTCGGAGGCGAGCCGGGAGAGGAGTCGGGCAGGGATCCGTCCGGGACACCCCTCCCCACCCCGGCAGAGCGGAGCTGGGAGGAGGAGGCAGCCGCGGACGCCCTCGCGGGGGATGCTGCGGGCTGGGTGGGGATGGCCCCTCCCCGGGGGCAGCCTCAGCCTCACCGTCGCGTCCTCCGCGGAGTTCTGGGCGCCGCGACGGGACCCGAGCGGGTGGTGCCGCCTCTGCGCCCCGGGCTGCCCTCGGCGCGGGTACCCGCGGGCGCCGGCTCCCGACTCCCGCTGCGGCGTCTCTGAGTTCCACGCAGCGCGCGGGCCCTGCCGCCGGTGGTCCCGCCCCCGCTCCGAGAGGCGCCCCTCCCCCGCCCCGGCCCCGCCTGCTGCGGCGGCGGCTCACGCTCCACCCCCCCCCCCCCGGCGCGGTGCCGCCTCCGCGCCAGCCTCGGCAGCCGGAGCCAGACCCGGCACCGCAGTGCAGGGTCCGCGCGCCCGCCGCCGCTCGCCTCCCCTCTGTGCCGGGCCGAGGCTCAGAGGCCCCACCCTTTCGTTCTTCTGGACTGAGGCGCCCTGTCTGCAACCCCCAGTTCGGCCGCGACCCCACTATCACCGCCCAGCCCACCCCGCCCCGCCCTGGGTAGGCTTCCCTCCCCTCCCCCCTGACTGCAGAGACCCCCTCCAGTCCCCCGCCCTGTCACCGTCGCCGTAGGACTCTTCCCGCAAGAAGCCAGCCCCTTTCCTTTGCAGAGTGCTCCCTCATTACTGCAGAAAACCACCCCCATCCCCGCAGGTACCTTTGAGTTCTCGCGACCGCTTCAATGACCACTCACTCTAAGCGAGGATTCCCCATCGCCGCAGCGACTTCCCCCACCCCCGAGCAGCCAGCCCTGCCGTCACTGCAGTGCCTTCGCCCCAATTTTGCTGGGGGTGGGGAGATGTGCAGGACGGCCCCCCCGGGCTGCATCCTCCTGGTCCCTTCAGTCATTGTGGGCCTGGGGAGCGAAGCCTCCAGTCTGAAGAGGCTTCTCATGGCTGCAGACTTCCCCTGCCACAGCAGTGACCCCCACCTGTCACTGCAGCATCTCAGGAGAAAACACACGTGCCTGTAAAACAGTTCCCTTATTATTGTCAGAGTTTTCATGTGCCTGACAGTGTTGTGCCGCAAAAGATTAGGAACTCCTGTGAAACCTTTCCCAGGTTGGGGTTGGAGGATGGTCTGGGAGCCCTAGGGAAGTGAAGGGAGATGACCATGTTTGGGGGTCACCCATGCAAGCTTTCTTACAGATGCCACACTCAGATCCTGCAAAGAGGACTGTGGGGCAGCCATTAGGGACCCGGTTTTCAAGCCTGACCCAGGGTTCTCACCCCTCCCATTAACTCTAGCCTCCTGATTCCAAGCAGCATCACCAGTCTTCACCCCGGAGGGGATGTCCTGCCTTCTTGAGCATCTGAGTCCTCCAACCCCAACCCTCTCCCTTGCTCCAACCACTTAGCCTGATCAAGACAGCTTGGCCTTCCCCCAGGGAACTTCACGGGTGGAAATGCACAAGAACAATGCAGGGAGCACAGGCACAGTCATGTGAATCCAGCCCACAGGGAGCTCCAGCTGCATCCCTCCTGTTCCCTCCATACCACCTGGGCCATGATTGATCCCTCTCCTCCTTTCCCTGTTGAGCCCACTCTCAGCTTCATTGTGAATGAGGGTTGCTCTTATAGACCTGGGGAGAAATAGTGGATAAACTGATGGTCCCTCCAGGCGATCCAGGTCTCCAGGAAGGACAGGTCTGGCCCTGAGGGCCCCCAAAATGTCAGGCAGTGGCCACCTCCCCGTAGGTTCCTTGTGTTCTGCCCCTTCTGCAAATGAACCAAGAGCGCTCAGGCCAAACGTGAGGCTGCAGAGAGCAGTCATTAGAAGGAGGCTGGTATCTTTTTCATAGAGTGATTTGAGTTCTTCAGGGTATATTCCCAGTAAGGGGATTGCGGGGTCATATGGAAGGTCGATTTTTAGAGCTTTTAGGAATCGCTACACTGATTTCCACAGAGGCTGCACTAGTTTACACTCCCACCAACAGTGTAGAAGTGTTCCCTTTTCACCACATCCTCTCCACAAAATCATGAATTTCGCAGCAACCTAGATGGAACTGGAATTTATAATACTGAGTGACCTCTCACAGAAACAAAGATCTGAGTATCACATGTTCTCACTCATAAGTGGTCTTTGAACAATTATCGTAATATTATAAGAAAAGGATTGACAGTGGCTGGAAACTATGGGGAGTGGCAGGGAGGGGAAGGGAGCTGGGATTAATGGTAGTCGATATCTGTCTGGGGACAGGGTGGTGGTGGGGGGCACACCTCATCAACAAGGGTACCTGCACAATGCATATTTGTATACCTAACCCTTAACTATACCCCACAATTTAAAAAATTTTAAAAATGTTACAAAAAAAAAGAAGGAGGAGGAGGCTGGGCGTGGTGGCTAATACCTGTAATCCCAACTCTAGGGGAGGCCAACATAGCAAGTGAGACCTTGTCTCTAAAAAAAGGAAAAAAAATCAACCAGGTGCAGTGGCTCAAGCCTGTAATCCCAGCACTTTGGAAGGCCGGGGTGAGAGGATTGCCTGAGACCAGGGGGTTCAAGACCAGCCTGGAAAACTTGGTGACACTTCATTTCTACAATAAACAAAAAAATTAGCTGGTCATGGTGGTGTGTGCCTGTCTTTCAGCTACTTGGAAGGCTGAGGTGGAAGGATCGCCTGAGCCCAGCAGGTCATGAGAGGCATGCCACTTCACTCCAGCCTGAGTGACAGAGTGAAACCTCAACTAAAAAAAAAAAATTAGCCTGGTGTGGTGGTACACACCCGTGATCCCAGCTACCAGGCTGAGGCAGAAGGATTGCCTGAACCCAGGAGGTCGAGGCTGTGGTGAGCCGTGATTGTGTTTCAGACTCATACACATGGAAAAAGAGGTCCTTGTCTTTGGTCCTGAGGCGGGCTTGGATGAAAGACAGTCTCCCAGGAAAACAGTGTCCCTCTCAGAGCCCAGACCCACACACATGAGCAGAAACCCAGCTTTGCTGGGTAGCTGGGCCAACCCTGAGATCCTGCTAGGAAGGTTGTCCTAGCTGAGCAAACCAAGGGAGAGACAGGTCAGCCGCTCTCAGAAGAGTGCAGAATGTCCTGCAGGATGGAGGTGGTGGGGAAGTGCTGGCTGCCAGGACCTGGAGGCAGAAAGAAGGGTTGCTGAAGTCCAGCTGCAAGACTCTCTGGTGGTGGAGTGGCAGCATGGCAACCAAGGACAGGAGAGGACAGCACAGAAACCAGATTCCAGAAACCAGAATTCAGGGTCCAAAAACCAGATTCCAGGTGGTGGAGGAGATCAGAAGCTGGACTGAGGGAAAGCGTGGGGCTTGGGTAGTCTGCTAAGTACTAGGCACAGGGGAGGGGTGGGGGATATTGAACTGAAAAGGCATCCTGTGCCTGAAGAGGGCAGAAAAACACAGTTACTGTAGATTAAGATAAGTGCTGCATTACAAAAGAGTGATGGATGTTACAAGCTTTTAACAGGGAGCTGTAAGGAGAGGCATCTAACCTGGGGGAGGGGAGCATTGTGCACAAGCTGAGTCCTAAATGGGAGTTAAGCAGTGAAGGGGAAAGTGTTTCAGGCCCAGGAATCAGCTTGTCAAAAAATAAGAGGGCCAGGTGTGGTGGCTCACACCTGTAATCTCAGCACTTTGAGAGGCCTAGGTGAGAGGATTGCTTGAGCCCCGGAAAGCTCTGTTTCCTCTGGAAACACCCTCACAGACACACCAGGAGTAATGCGTTCCCACTTCTCTAGGTCTTCCTTTTTACTTTTTTTTCCCCAAACGTAGTCAGGCTTCTGAATAGGTCCTTCTTAACTTAGTCAAGCTAACACCTAAGATTAAGCATCGCAGTGGGCCTCATCAAATCAGTTGAAGGCCTGGTTTGAACAAAAAGATGGACCTCCCTGAGCAAGAGGGGATTCTCCAGAAGACTGCCTTCAATACACCATCAGACCTCCTGGGTCTTGAGCCTGCCAGTCCACACTGCGGATCTGGACTTGCTAGCCTCCATGCTCACATAAGCCAATTCCTTATTCCATATATATGTGTACACACACACACTGTTGGCTCTGTTTTCTCTGGAGAACCCTGAATAAAACACCACCTTATCAAAATGCTCAACGTTAACACCACCAGTAATAAATAGTAACTGACGTGTACATCCTCCTGGCGAGACATAGTAAGATTACAGCGTCACTTATGTGGTGTTCCTGCCAAAGGTGTGTATCTTGAATCTATTCATGAGGAAACAACAGACAAATGCATCTAAGAGACATCCTACAAAACGACTGGCCAGTACCCTTCAAAATTGTCAGTATTGACTGGACACTGTAGCTCACGCCTGTAATCCCAGCACTTTGGAAGGCTGAGGCAAGAGGATTGCCAGAGCCCATGGGTTTGAGACCAGCTTGGGCAACGTGGCAAGACCTCATCTCTACAATAAATCAAAAATTAGCTGGGGATGGTAGCGCGCACCTGTAGTTCCAGCTACTTGGAAGGCTGAGGTGGAAGGATTGCCTGAGCCCAGCAGGTTGAGGCTGCAGTGGCCATGAGCAGCAAGCCACTGCACTCCACCTTGGGAGACAGAGTGAGACTGACTCAAAAAAGAAAAGAAAAGAAAAGAATAAAAGCTGTCAGTATCAAAAAAGACAAAAAGAACAGGCAAGTCAGTGACCTGAGTGGGGAAGATCCACCTTCAATATCAGTGGGCACCATCGAATTGGCTGGGCGCCCAGACAGAAGGAGAAAGGACAGAGAAGGATATTTTTTCTCCCTTTGCTGGAGCTGGAACACTCCCTTCCTCCTGCCGTTGGACTTCAGAGCTCCAGGCACTCCAACCTTGGGGATTCAGGACTAGCACCAGAGGCCCCTTGGGTTCTCAGGTTTTCGGTGGCCTCAGACTGAAAGTTATCCCATGGGCTTCCCTGGTCTTTGGGCTTGGACTAAGCCATACCGCCACATCCCAGAGTATCCAGCTTGCAGCCAGCCTGTTGCAGGACTTCTCAGATTTCATAGGCAAGTGAGCCAATTCTCCTGATAAATCCCCTCCCCATATCTCTATCTACTTATCATCTGTCTGTCTGTCTGCCTATCTATCTCTATCTAATCATCTTCTATTGATTCTGTCTCTCTGGAAAACCCTAATTCACCCACATTCTGGAGAGCAATCTGCTTACTCAAAAACTCACCAATTTAAGTATTCATCTCATCCAAAAACACTCTCCAAGTTGACACATAAAATTAACCATCATAGGCTAGGCTTGGTGGCTCAGCCTGTAATCCCGCGCCTTTGGGAGGCTGAGGTGAGTGGATTGCCTGAGCCCACGGGTTCGAGACCCGCCTGGGCAGCGAGACCTCATCTCTACAATAAATCAAAAAATCAGCCGGGCATGGTAGCGCATGCCTGTAATTCTGGCTACTCGGAAGGCTGAGGCAGAAGGATCGCCAGAGCCCAGCAGGCGAGGCTGCGGTGGCTGAGAGTGGCCACTGCACTCCAGTCTGGGTGACAGAGTGAGACTCCAACTCAAAAAAAAGAAAAAAAAAATTAACCATCACGAGTGGTGTCTGCCAGATTTCCCCACTGTAATGTTACTATTTTTCTTTTTATAATTAAATAGGTACATTTGTAGGGAGATAGCTTGACTATACATCCTGATCTTTGTTAAAATTTCACCCACAAGTTTTAGCATCCATTAATGACCTAAATAATATTTTACATCAGTTTTATTGAGGTATAATTTATACACAGTAAAAGTCACCATTTTTATTGTGGTAAAATACATATAACATAAAATTTGTCATCAATGATATTGAGCACAGTCACAATATTGTGAATCCACTCACCACTTTCTAGTTCCAGAGCATTTACATCACCCCAAAAGGAAACTCTGTTCTCATTAAGCAGTCATTTCCCATCCCCCTCCTCCCAGTCCCTACAAGCCACTAATGCCACTAATCTGCTTTATGTCTCTATAAGTTTGCCTATTCTGGATATTTCATATAAATGGAATCATCTGGAGGTTCTGCAAGGTGGGCTGGCATCCACTGTCACTTCAGTCTGGGGCTGCAGGGATGGCGACTTTTCCCATGGTTGGTCAGAAACCTTTGCCTTTGGTTTGAAAAGTAAGAATGGTTAACTTGAATGTCAGAAGATGTTTGAGAAGCAAAAGGATGCCAAAGAAAAACCACAGGTTTGAAGAGGACAACTCATGAGAAGACAAGTATTTTAATGTACAATTAGTCGTATTGATTTTTAAAAACAATCTTGTGAATATAGATATGCCTGCTATGCAGATGTGAAACTGAAACTCAGAAATTTCAGCAACATACCCAAGTTCAAAAAGCTATTTAGGACTAGGTTTATCTAAAGACCATATTTTTTTTTTTTTTGAGGCTATAGTCGCAGCAACTTAGGAGGCTGAGGCAGAAGGATTGCCTGAGCCCAGGAGGTGGAGCCTGCAGTAAGCCATGATTGCGCCATTGCATTACAGCCTGGGTGAAAGAGTAAGACCCCGACAACAACAACAAAAATTTTAAATTGAGATTTGAAGGATGAATAACAATCAACCAGGCAAATAAGAAGGGGGAGAAGTTTTCAAATAGAAAGATCTGGATGTGCAGAGGCCATGAGTTGGCAGAAAGCTTGGAGACTTGCAAGGAATGAAGGAATGCTCATGTGAAAGCAAAGAGAGGGGGAGGCCTGACAGTCTGGAGAGTTCGGTAGTCACTGGTTTATTCTGGGCTTTAGAGCCTTACAAATACTTTCTTTCTTTTCTTTCTTTTTTTATTTTTATTTTTTTGAGTCGGAGTCTCACTCTGTCGCCCAGACTGGAGTGCAGTGGCCGCTCCCAGCCACCGCAGCCTCGGCCCGCTGGGCTCCGGCGAGTCTTCCGCCTCAGCCTTCCAAGTAGCTGGAACTACAGGCGTGTGCTACCACACCCGGCTAAATTTTTTTATTTTATTGTAGAGATGGGGGGGGGGTCTCGCCAAGTTGCCCAGGCGGGTCTTGAACCCGCGGGCTCAGGCAATTCACTCACCTTGGCCTCCCAAAGCGCGAGATTATAGACTGAGCCATAGAGCCCGGCCTTTTCTTTATTATTATTATTATTTTATTTAGCACGACTAGCTAGTAGCTTTATTAAGCACAGAAGTATCCACTCTCAGGAGGGGAGAGCGGGCAGAAACAACCCTACAGATATTTTCACATTTACTTGAAAACCAGTGAAAAGCCATTAGAGGGATTTTAAGATAGGGAATGATGTGCTAAGAGTTTAATACAATTTAATTAATTAGTTTTAAAATATATCTATATTTTAAAATTGTGGTAACATACACATAATGTAAAATTTACCACACTGGCAAATGAAAAAACAACAAGAAACCTCTAAATTAATTAATTAATTAAGTTGGAGTCTCACTGTTTCACCCAGGCTGGAGTGCAGTGACATGCTTATGACCACCGCAGGCCCGACCTGCTGGGCTCAGGCAATCCTTCCACCTCAGCCTTCCAAGTAACTGGAACTACAGGCACACACCACCACTCCTGGTTAATATTTTGGTTTACTGTAGAGATGAGATCTTGCCAAGTTACCCAGGCTGGTCTCAAAGCCCTGGGCTCAGGCAATCCTCTCGCCTCTGCCTCCCAAAGTGCTGGGAATACAAGCGTGAGCCACCGTGCCCAGCAAAATAGCAGAATTTTAAAAGAATAACTAGCCTGGCTCGGTGGCTCACCCTGTAATCCCGCGCTTTGGGAAACTGAGGTGAGTGGATTGCCTGAGCCTGCGGGTTCGAGACCCACCTGGGCAACTTGGCGAGACCTCATCTCTACAATAAATCAAAAATTAGCCAGGCGTGGTAGCACGCGCCTATAGTTCCAGCACTTGGAAGGCTGAGGCGGAAGGATCACCGGAGCCCAGCAGGTCGAGGCTGCAGTGGCCGGGAGCGGCCACTGCACTCCAGTCTGGGTGACAGAAGTGAGACTCCAACTCAAAAACAAAAAACAAAAAACAAACAAACAAAAAAAGAATAACTTTGGGAGGTCTGTTTCAAGAGTCTGATTGAAGCTGTGGCGTGCAAGTGTCTGTCACAGGAACTGAATGCCTTTCCGCTGTCAGAGTCTTGCTGCGGGAGTCATATAGTGAAGACAATGTCTGAGCCAGTTGCAGTGGCTCATGCCTATAATCCCAGCACTTTGGGAGGCCAAGGTGGGAGGATTTCTTGAACCCAATAGTTCGAGATCAGCCTGGGCAACATAGCAAAAGCTTGTCTCTACACACACACAAAAATTTAAAAAAATTAGCCAGGTCTGGTGGTGCATTCCTGTAGTCCCAGCTACTGGGGATGCTAAGGTGAACAAATTTCCCAAGCCCAGGAGGGTGAGTTTGCTGTGAGCCGTGATCATCGTGATCATGTCAGTGAATTTCAGCCAGGGCAAGGGTGAGACACCGACTCAAAAAAAAAAAAAAAAAGAAGAAAGAAAAAAAAAAGAAGAAGACAATGTCTGGCAGCTTCTTACTTTGTAACTGCTGGCCACCATGATAATCCAGTTCAGACCTCATGCTTCTGTTGAGGTCGATGAGAACGTGGCTGTTGGATATATGAGATTTATTAGGCTTCATGACATAAGACAAGAAGTTAGAATGAAGAGCTTCTTCACTGATGTCTATAAGTTACATACAAAGTTTCCAATGAGTCCATTTTATGAACCCAGCTATCCTATTCAATCAAGTACATTTGACAGAAAAGTTCAGTTTCTTGGGAAGCTTTTTTTTTTTTCCTTGAGTTGGAGTCTTACTCTGTTGCCCAGGCCGAAGTGCAGTGGCACCCTCATGGCCACTGCTGCCTTGACCTGCTGGGCTCAGGTGGTCTTTCCACATCAGTCTTCCAAGTAGCTGGAACTACAGGCATGCACCACCACGCCTGGATAGTTTTTGATTTATTGTAGAGATGAGGTTTCACCAGGTTGCCCAGGTTGGTCTCGAACCCACGGGCTCAGGCAATCCTCTCACCTTGGCCTCCCAAAATGCTGGGATTATAGGTATGAGCCAACACTCCCGGCTGGAAGAAACATCTTTTAAGCTTATTGCAGAGAAAATCTGAAGTAAACGATGTCACCACAATGGGGTATACTCTGGAATATGTACATTGTAAATAACTTGTTAAATAGCCTGGAATACTTTTAATTGAGTTTCAATTTATCTACACCTAATGAAATTCCTTTTATATTTAAAAATAGTACATTCTGCTTCATGTCACTTATCAACGGATCAATATTTGCTTGTGAGCAGGGTTATTTATAAAGAGATCTTCATCAATACTCTTAAAACATTTTTATTTTAAAAATTGAGAATGGCTGGTGTGGTGGCTCACACTTGTAATTCCAGTACTTTGGGAGGCAGAGGCAAGAGGTAATTTACCTCAGCCCAGAGGTTCAAGACCAGCCTGGACAACATGGTGATACCTCATCTCTACAAAAAAAAAAAAAAATTAGCCGGGCCTGTAGTTCCAGCTATTTGGAAGGCTGAGGTGGAAGGATCACCTGAGCCCAGCAGGTCGAGGCTGTGGTGACTGTGAGCATGCCACTGCACTCCAACCTGGGCGAAACAGTGAGACTCTGACTCAAAAAAAAAAAAAAGAAATTGAGAATAAGCATTTGACTTTCGTAATTCACATAGCTTGATAATGAGTGACAATCCAAAAACATGTCATAGTCAAGATTTGGTAGACAGATTTAAAACTAAAAGATCAGACGGGCTCGGTGACTCAGCCTATAATCCTGCGCTTTGGGAGGCCGTGGTGAGTGGATTGCCTGAGCCTGAGGGTTCGTGACCTACCTGGGGAACTTGGCGAGACCTCACCTCTACAATAAATCAAAAAATTAGCCGGGCATGGTAGCGCACGTTTGTAGTTCTAGCTACTTGGAAGGCTGAGGCGGAAGAATCACCGGAGCCCAGCAGGTCGAGGCTGCGATGGCTGGGAGCATGCCACTGAACTCCGGTCTGGGCGACAGAGTGAGACTCCAACTCAAAAAAAAAAAAGTTAAAAGATTTTGGGTTGGGCGCAGTGGCTCACACCTGTAATCCCAGCACTTTGAGAGACTGAGACAAGAGGATTGCCTGAACTCAGGGATTTGAGACTAGTCTGGGCAACTTGGTGAGACCTTGTCTCTGTAATAAATTAAAAAATTAGCCAGGTGTGGTGGCGCACGCCTGTGGTTCCAGCTACTTGGGAGGCTGAGGTAGTAATCCCCCCCCCAAAAAGCTAAAAGATTTTGCTGTAGGGGATGAAATAGATAGCATGTACATTGATTTATTTATACATGTAAAGACATTGTTATAAATTTTTTTTTGAGTCGTGTCTCTCTCTATCACCCAGGCTGGGCTGCAATGTCATGCTCATGGCTACTGCAGGCTCAATCTGCAGGGCTCAGGTGATCCTTCTCCTTCAACCTTCCAAGTAGCTAGAACTACAGGCATGCACCACCATATCCAGCTAATTTTTTAAATTTTACTGTAGAGATGATGACTCGCCAAGTTGCCCAGGTTGGTCTCAGTCTCCTGAACTCGGGCAATCCTCTTGCCTCTGCCTCCCAAAGTGCTGGGATTACAGGCTGAGCCACCATGCCCAGCCCTGAAGAACTTTTGAACAAGTAATTCTTTTTTTTTGAGTCGGAGTCTCAACTCTGTCTCCCAGGCTGGAGTACAGTGGCATGCTCATGGGCACCCTAGCATCTATCTACTGGGTTCTGGAGATCCTCTCACCTCAGCCTTCCAGGTAGCTGGAACCACAGAGGTGCACCACCACACCCGGCTAATCTTTTGATTTATTGTAGAGATGAGGTCTCACTAAATTGCCCAGACTGGTCTCAAACCTCTGGACTCAGGCAATCCTCTTGCCTCTGGCTCCCAGAGTGCTGGGACTACAGGCATGAGCCACCATGCCCGGTTTGACCAAGTAATTCTAAACGTGGTCATGTATCCTTGTGTGAAGTTGCTACCAACATTTTCTACCCTATTTGACTTTTTTTTTTTTGAGTTAGAGTCTCACTCTGTGGCCCAGACTGGAGTGCAGTGGCCGCTCCCGGCCACCGCAGCCTCGACCTGTTGGGCTCCGGCGATCCTTTCGCCTCAGCCTTCCAAGTAGCTGGAACTATAGGCGCGCGCTACCACGGCCGGCTAATTTTTTGATTTCTTGTAGAGATGAGGTCTCACCAAGTTGCCTAGGCGGGTCTCGAACCCGCGGGCTCAGGCAATCCACTCACCTCAGCCTCTCAAAGGCGCAGGATTACAGGCTGAGCCACCGAGCCCGGCTCTATTTGACTTCTTAAAGATGTTTGTCAATAATAATAATAATTTTGAGGACAATACTCATTGGATAACAAAATCTGAACTGACAAGGGTGATTTGCAGTAGTAGTTATCACATTCAGTGTGTGTTCATATGTTTTGCTGCAGAAGTATGAATGTGTCTGATTGCAGAATACTGTTCCACATCCGGCAGAACCAGCAGGGAGTGTTATGTAATATGCAGTACTGCATTCAAGTATTATTGTATTAACTTCCTAAATATTCTGAATTCTGAAAAATATGTGTCCCTATGGATTTTCTTTTTATCTTTCTTTCTTTCCTCTCCTTTTTTTTTTTTTTTCTGAATCAGAGTCTTACTCTGTCACCCAGGCTGGAGTGCAGTACCACGATTATGGCTACTGCAGCCTCAGCCTGCTGGGTTCAGGTGATTCTTCCAAGTAGCTGGAACTATAGGCATGTGCCACCCTGCTTGGCTAATTTTTTTTCCCTCCTCCTCCCCTTCCTCCCCGCTCCCTCTCTCCCTCCTTCCCTCCCTTTCTTCTTTCCTTCCTCTCTTGACAGGATCTCACTCTGTCACCCAGGCTGAAGTCAGTGGCATAATCAAATCACTGCAGACTCGAACTATCTCCTAGGTTTAAGCAATTCTCCTGCCTTGGCCTCCCAACATGTTGGGATACAGGCAAGAGCTAACACACCCTGCCCAGAGTGGAAATCTTAATATCTGACTGAGTAGATCTAAAGGAAAAAAAGAGCAGAGCACAGTGGCTCACACCTGTAATCCTAGCACATTGGGAGGTGGAGGTAAGAGGACTGCCTGAGCCTACAGTTTGAGACCAGCCTGGGCAACATGGCGAGAACTTGTCTCTACAATAAATTAAAAAACTAGCTGGACAAAGTGGCACATGCCTTTAGTTCAGCTACTTGGAAAGCTGAGGTGGAAGGATCACCTGAGCCCAGCAGGTAGAGGCTGCGGTGGCCGTGAGAGTACCATTGCACTCCAGCCTGGGCAAAACAGTGAGACTCTGAACAACAAAAATACAAGGAAGGACATTTTATATTTACAAAAGAACAGTAGAAAAATAAGACATATCTGTCACAAACATACATGAATCTAACAAATATATCAAGCAACAGCTAATTGCACAGCAAGAAGAAATAAATTTGGCCAGGCATGGTGATCACACCTATAATCACAGCACTTTGGGAGGCTGAGGTGGGGAATTGCTTGAGCCCAGGAGTTCAATACCAACCTAGGCAGCATAGCAAGAATTTGTCTCTACAAAATCAAACAATTAGCCAGGTGTGGTGGTGAGCGCCCATAGTCCTAGCTACTTGGGAGGCTGAAGCAGAAGGATCGCCTGAGCTCAGGAGTCAAGGCTGTGATGAGCCACGATCGTGGGTAGTGCACTTCAGCCTGGGCAACAGAGTGAGACTCTGACTCAAACAAATAAATAAATAAGCCGGGTGCAGTGGCTCACGCCTGTAATCCCAACACTTTGGGAAACCAAAGCAAGAGGATTGTCTGAGTTCAGGGGTTTGAGACCAGCCTGGACAACTTGGTGAGAACTTGTGTCTGTACAATAAATTTTAAAAAATTAGTCAGGCGTGATGGTGGGTGCCTGTGATTCCAGCTACTTGGAAGGCTGAGGTGGAAGGATCACCTGAGTCCAGCAGGTTAAGGCTGCGGTGGCTGTGAGCGTTCCACTACACTACAGTCTGGGTGACAGAATGAGACTCCAGCAATAAATAAATAGATAGATAAATAAATGTTTTTAAAAAATTTAAAAATTTAGCTTGGCTGGTGGCACGCACTTATTGTCCTAGCTACTCAGGATATTGAAGCAGGAGGATCACTTGAGCCCAGGAGGTGAAGGCTACAGTGAGCTATGATTGATTATACCACTGCACTCCAGTCTGGGTGACAGTGTACGACTCCGTCTCTAAGAAAAAAAAAGGAAAGTAAAAGACTTAAAATATAAATAATTAGCTGGTCTTGTTGGTTCACGCCTGTAATCCCAGCACTTTGGGAGGCCAAGGTGAGTGGCTTGCCTGAGTTGACGGGTTCAAGACCAGCCAGGGCAAATTAGTGACACTTCTTCTCTGCAATAAATTAAAAAAATTAGTCAGGCATGGTAGTGCATGCCTGTAGATCCAGCTACTTGGAAGACTGAAGCAGAAGGATGACTGGAGCCCAGGAGGCTGAGGTTGCAGTGGCCGGGAGCAGGCCACTGCACTCCAGCCTGGGCAACAGAGTGAGACTACAACTCAAAAATAAAAAAAATCACTCACGTAAGAGATTGAGAGATCCCAGGATGGAATGAAGAACGTGACAAAAGAATCTGTTTTACAAATGTGTGAAAACCTCACTGAAGAAGAGGCGGGAGGAGAATGGTGCTGACCTAAGTTACGCTGGAAATGTGTAGAGCTGTAAGACTAAAGGCAAAAGAGAGGTGGGAGAATCACCTGAGCCCGGGAGTTCGAAATTGCAGCGAGCTATGACTGTGCCATCACCCTCCAGCCTGGGTGACAGAGCAAGACCCTGTCTCTAAAAACAAATAGGCTGTGGCAAGGTGGCTCACACGTATAATTCCAGCACTTTGGGAGACCAAGGTGAGAGAATTGCCTGAACTCACAGGTTTGAGACCAGCCTGGGCAACTTGGTGAGATTTCATCTCTACAATAAATCAAAAAATTAGCCGGGCGTGGTGGCGCTTGCCTGTAGTTCCCGCTACTTGGAAGACTGAGGTGGAAGGATCACCTGAGCCCAGCAGGTCGAGGTTGTGGTGGCCATGACAGCCTGGACAACAGAGTGAGACTCTGATTCAAACAACAGCAGCAACAACAACAACAACAACAAGGACAACAACAAAAAGAACAGAGACCTATAGAGCCCCTGGCCAATATATACAATATAAATGAGAACATGACATGAGATAAATGTAGCACCACCATCTCTGAAGAAAGGATAAGTTGTTTAGTAGGTAATGTTGGCAAAAGTGGCTCACTATATGGAGATAGATGAAAACTATGTCCCTATTCAACAACACATGCAAAGGTGAATTCTAGATGGGCTACAGACCTAAATAAGAAAAATAAAACTATATAATCAACAGAAAAAAAAAATGTGGTGTGGGGAAGGACTCAAGCAAAACTGCTAAAGAACAAATTATTATTACAAAACATTGATAATTTTGATTACATAAAAATTAAATGTTTGCTCTCTACGGGAAGCATCTTAATTACAAAGAGAAAAATAGTAATTTACAGCATAGAAACCTGGCAGACACTACCTTAACCAAGTAATCAAAGTTAACATCACCAGTAATGGGAGAAATTGGCATCACATGCCTCCTGATAAGATGCACTGAGACAGCACAGCATCGTTTCTGTGGTGTTCCTGCCAAAAATGCAGCCTGAATCTAATCGAGAAAACACCACAAAACCCCAAATTAATAAATGTCCTGTACCCTTCCAAAATGTCAAGGTCATGAAAGATAAGGAAGACTGAAGAATGGTTCCAAGTAAAAACAGACTTAGGAGACACAACAACTAGATGCAATGTGGGATCCTGGATTGAATCCTTAACCAAAAAAATATTTTTTGTACCTTTTTTTTTTTTGAGTTGGAGTCTCACTCCATTGCCCAGGCTGTAGTGCAGTGGCACACTCATGGCCACCCCAGCATCCTCCTGCTGGGCTCCAATGATCCTTCCACCTCAACCTTCCAAGTAGCTGGAACTACAGGCGCACACTACCACACCTAGCTAATCTTTTTTATTTACTGCAGAGACGAGGTCTCACCAAGTTGCTCAGGCTGGTCTCGAACCCACAGGCTCAGGCAATCCACTCACCTCAGTCTCCCAAAGTGCTGGAATTACAGGCTGAGCCACAGAGCCTGACCCCGTATCTTTTTGTATAAAGGAAATTGGTGGTAATAATTGGTTACATTTCAATACGCTCTATAGCTTAGATACTGGTACTGTATCAATGTTTATTTCATGAGTTTGATCATTGTACTATGATTATGTAAGGAAAGTCCTTGTTGTTAGAAAACAACACATTAGGATGTTTAGAAATAAAGAAATATTTGTCTACCACTTCCTCTCCAATGGTTTAGGAAAAAATCAATACACTCACAAACACACTAAAGCCAGTGAGGTAGAATGTTAACATTTGGGCAATCTGGTTGAAGGAAGGAGAAGAATACTTTGTAATACTTTGCCGCATTTCCCCAAGTCTGAAATTATTTTGAAAGAAAATTTTATAAAAATTAAGGTTTTCTGCCGAGCATGGTGGCTCATGCCTGTAATCCCAACACTCTGGGAGACAAAGGGGAGAGGACTGCCTGAATCCACGGGTTTGAGACCAGCCTGGGCAAATTGGTGAGACCTCGTCTCTACAATTAATCAAAAAATTAACTGAGTGCAGTGGTGCACACCTGTGGTTCCAGTTCCAGCTACTTGGAAGACTGAGGCAGAAGGGTCACCTGAGCCCAGCACGTAGAGGCTGCAGTGGCTGGGAGCATGCCACTGCACTCCAGCCTAGGTGATGGAGTGAGACTCCTACCAACAAAAAACACTTAAGGATTTCCATTCAGCAAAGGACATATGGACAGTCAGCAGCTGGCTTAATCAAGGCAGATGTTTCTATTATATAAATGTACAGGTTTGTATATTTCTATGAGTACATGTGAAGTTGAGAAGGATACATGCAAAACTGGTCACAATGGCTTCTTTAGGGAAGGAGGGGGGATATTAACTTTCTTTGACTATACCACTGCACTCTTCAACTTATTACAACATTCATGCATTACTTTTTTTTTTTTTTTTTTTTAGTTGGAGTCTCACTCTGTCGCCCAGACTGGAGTGCGGTGGCCGCTCCTGGCCACTGCAGCCTCGACCTGCTGGGCTCCGGCGATCCTTCCGCCTCAGCCTTCCAAGTAGCTGGAACTACAGGCGTGCGCTACCACGCCCAGCTAATTTTTTTTTTTTGATTTATTGTAGAGATGAGGTCTCCCCTGCCCAGGCAGGTCTCAAACCCGCGGGCTCAGGCAATCCACTCACCTCAGACTCCCAAAGGCGCGGGATTACAGGCTGAGCCACCAAGCCCGGCTCATGCATTACTTTTATATTTTTATTTATTTGTTTTTTGAGTCACAGTCTCACTCTGCCTCCTAGGGTGGAGTGCAGTGACACGCTCATGGCCACCGCATCTTCTACCTGTGGGCTCAAGCGATCCTTCCACCTCAGCCTTCCAAGTAACTGGAGCTACAGGTGCGCTCCACCACACCCGGCTAATTTTTTTGATTTATTGTAGAGGTGAGGTCTCGCCAAGTAGCCCAGGCAGGTCTCGAACCCGTGGGCTCAGGCAATCCACTCACCTCAGCCTCCCAAGGCACGAGATTACAGGCTGAGCCACCGAGCCCGGCTTTCTCTCTTTATAATTAATAAATGTTTGGAGTGGAGACATTTTGAAAATATGTGTCTCTGGCCGGGTGCGGTGGCTCAAGCCTCTAATCCCAGCACTTTGGGAGACCGAAGCGAGAAGACTGCCTGAGTCTGGGGGTTGGAGACCAGCCTGGGTGACTTGGTGAGACCTCGTGGCTACAGTAAATAAAAAAGTTAGCTGGGCATGGCGGCATGTGCCTGTAGTTTGAGCTACTTGGAAGGCTGAGGTGGAAAGATCGCGAGAGCCCAGCAGGTCGAGGCTGCGGTGGTTGTGAGTGTGCCACTGCACTCCAGCCTGGACAACATAGTGAGACTCCAACTCAAAAAAAAAAAAAAGAGAGAGAAATCAAGATCTGGACAGTGGGTGTGCTCGTTGCCATTGGTAAAGAGGTGGGTCTCACTGCTCCAAACCCTTTTAGGACAGAGTTGGGACAGAGCTACCACACACACTTAAATCTATATTTATTTATGTATCTATCTCTTCTTATTGAAAACCATGATGAGTTCACACCAACACCCCCACTTTATTTATTTATTTGAGTCGAGGCTTCACTCTGTCACCCAGGCTGAAGTGCAGTGGCACAATTATGGCTATTGCAGCCTCAACCTCCTGGGCTCAGGTAATCTTTCTGCCTCAGTCCCCCAAGTAGCTGGGACTGCAGGCATGCAGTCCCACCAGAATGCTTGGCTAATTTTTTAATTTATTGTAGAGACGGAGTCTTGCCATGTTGCCCAGGCTGGTCTTGAACCCCTGGGCTCAGGCAATCCTCTCACCTCCACTTCCCACAGTGCTGGGATTACAGGCATGAGCCACCATGCCCAGCTATATGTGTTTTTCTTTTAAATAGAGACAGGGTCTCACTCTGTTGCCCAGGTTGATCTCCAACTCCTGGCCTCAAGCAATCCTCCTACTTCAGCCTCCCAAAGTGCTGAGATTACAGACGTGAGCCACCATGCCTGGCCTCTTTCTATATTTGAACTTCCTTCTCCATCCATGAGAATCCTGGTTTCCGTTGTCCTCTGTATATTTACTTATATGGTCGATTTCCTATCACCACCCCCTTCTCCCACATTCAGATGCCCTTCTCACTTCGTTCAGTCTGGGGTTGTGCTGCGTTGCTGTTCCCCTGCCCTTGAGGAATGCCCTCCTCATCCCAGCCTTCCCCAATGCTCTGTCCTGGTCTCTCCCTCCTCGAGAACGCCCTCCTTTCCCTGCTTGGGCTCTGACTCTCCACACCAGGCCTCACACCCCCAACTCCTGCCGGTTCACCCATTCATCTGGTAGAGTCTCTGATACCCTTCCCCGGGCCATGCATGGATGTCCTCACCTCGCTTGGTCTCTGACACCTCACACCAGGCAAACGTCCCACAAAGGCGCCCTCCTCACCCTGCCTAGGTTCTGACATCCCACTCTGAGTCAACGAAGGAGGCCCCGACCCTGGTGTGGATAACTGCCTTGTTCTGTTCTACCTGATGGCTTCAGGACTTAATTGTTTGGGAAGGGATGGGAAGGAAAGGAGAATAAAAAGGGGATTTTTTTAATTTTAAAAAATCCAAGCCGGGCTCGGTGGCTCAGCCTGTAATCCCACGCCCTTGGGAGGCTGAGGTGAGTGGATGGCCTGAGCCCGAGGGTTCGAGACCCGCCTGGGCAACTTGGCGAGACCTCATGTCTACAATAAATCAAAATGAGCCAGTCGTGGTAGCGCGCACCTGTAGTTCCAGCTACTTGGAAGGCTGAGGTGGAAGGATCGCCGGAGCCCAGCAGGTCGAGGCTGCGGTGGCCAGGAGCGGCCACTGCACTCCAGTCTGGGTGACAGAGTGAGACTCCAACTCAAAAAAAAAAAAAAAAAAATCGAGAGAAAGGCTTACCTGAAATTGGGCAGCAGTAGCAGAAATGCACAGCTTGCATCTACGCTGGAAACCCGGGTGACAGCAAGCCAAGAGATTGAGATTAAGAGATAGAGACAGAGACAGAGGAGGAGAGGGAGAAAATACCAAAACAAATGCTTGCAATCATCTTTCTCCCATAGGATCTGCGCCAGCTGCTCCACCGACAAGAACCACACACATCACCAAACTCACTGGACGAATTCTCCTGTGGACTTGCAGGAGGCCAGAGAAGTGTGACTAAGATTAAGAATATCCCTTTCCATATGGCTTTCTTTTCCTTTCTTTTTTAATTTTAAATATGAGGGGTAGGTTGGGTGCAGTGTGGTTCATGCCTATAATACCAGCACTTTGGGAGGTGAGAGGATTGCCTGAGCCCATGGGTTCGAGACCAATTTAGGCAACTCAGCGAGACCTCATCTCTACAATAGTTTAGAAAATTAGCCGGGTGTGGTGGCACACGCCTGTAGTTCCAGCTACTTGGAAGGCTGAGGTGGAAGGATCCCCTGCGCCCAGCAGCTCATGGCTGTGGTGGTAACGAGTGTGCCAGTGCACTCCAGCCTGGGTGACAGAGTGAGACTCTGACTCAAAAAATATATATATGAGGGGCACAATTCAGGGTTTATGTATACAAATGTTCATTATGCAGGTACCCTTGTTGATGAGGATGAGGTATTCCCCCTGCCCTGTAGTTTTCCCCAACTGCCAATCCCACTGCCCCCTGGCAGTTTCTCACTACTGCCAATCCCTTTCTTACAGTATTATGATAATTGTTCAAGGTCCACTTATGACTAAGAACGTTGGTACTCTGTTCTTTTTTTTTTTTTTTTCCCAGTATGTTTGAGTTCCTTGTAGATCCTAGATGTTAGGCCTGGTACTCTGTTCTTTGTTTCTATGATAGATCACTGCGTATGATAGACTCTAAATCCATCCAGGTTGCTGCAAAGTCCATATGTTTGTCCTTCTTTATGGCTGCATAATATTCCATTGTGTATATATACCACATTTTAAAAATTCAGTCCTCTTTCAATGGGCAGCACGGTTGTTTCCATGTTTTTGCCATTGTGAATAATGCAATAAACATGTCCACATGCCTTTTCTAAGAATCACTATTGTGTACCTGGCTCAATTTTGGGCCCTGAGAGATTCAGTGATAAAGGAAACATGGCTCTTGTCCTGCGGCTTATGCAGAGAATGCTCCTTTCAAGGCAGAAAAGGACCAGTTCTCCAAAGGAGGTGGAAGCGAAGTGCTGTGAGAACCCAGGGCAGAAGGGAAGAGATTTCTTAAAAAAAAAAAACAAAAAACACTGTGATCCCAGCGCCTTGGGAGGCTGAGGTGAGTGGATTGCCTGAGCCCGCAGGTTCGAGATCCGCCGGGCGTGGTAGCGCATGCCTGTAATTCCGGCTACTGGGAAGGCTGAGGCGGAAGGATCGCCGGAGCCCAGCAGGCGAGGCTGCGGTGGCCGGGAGCGGCCACTGCACTCCAGTATGGGCGACAGAGGGAGATTCCAACTCAAAAAAGAAAAAGAAAAAGAAAAAAGATCATTCCAGAACAACGTGCTGGGAGCTATGGTAGGGAATATGCCAACTGAGTACAGAGGAGGTAGGTCCTAGCCATCTGGGGGAATTCAGGAAAGGGCTTTGAGTAGGTTTTGCAGAATGTATGGGAGTTGGCAGGACAGAGAAGCACTGAAGGGCGCTGTAGCCTGAGGCATCAGAGCTGCAGTTAGCAAGGCCTGAAGAGCAGGACTTGGGGCAGTGGTGGTGACCCTACTGTATCTGGCATCTCATCAGCTCCTAAGATGTGCCCCTTGGCTTGTTTTTCTCTCTCCCTCACCTGGTGGTGGCAGAGACCTCTGAGGGCAAGAATAGCATCAGAGTCAACCCCGTTCCTCAGGGCCCAGGCACAGGGCCTGGCATGTGGCTGGGAAGCAAACGGCCCAGTGTAGCAGGAAGTAGGATGTTAGGAGATGTGGTGAGGGGTTGTGGAGACTGTTCTGTGGAGCACCCCCCACACTGCCCAGTGAGGGGGCATCCCTCCCAGCTTCATTTCTGGACAGAACTCATATCATAATATTGAATGGATCAGGCAGAGGATAGGAGATTGGCATACCCATTTGACAGAGGGGACGGCTAAGTCTCAAGAGTAGACATTTAGCAGATGTCAAGACAGATGGAAATCTGTTTCCCAGACACCCACCCCTTGGCCTAGCCTTTCTTGCTCTCCCCATTGGTGAGCGTGGTGTGGATGAAGCAGCCAGAGTCTGGAGAGGCAGCCTGTACAAAATAGAAGGTGGTGGCCTCAAGTTCCCCGGGGTGCTTACAGCCCACTGGAGGACCGGAGAAGAGTGTCCATGCTAAATGAATCAGCATTTTTTTCTTGGGTCGTTATCAGATAACCTGGGTTGACAACTGTGATGATTTAAGATTGATCAGAAACTACAGTTGGTACTGTATGATGTCTTCGATGAAATTTTTATGGAAAAAGAATAATTATTTAGCAAATTAGATTTGTTTCATAAATAAAAACTTGTGTGTGTGTGTGTGTGTGTGTGTGTGTGTGTGTGTGTGTGTCAGAGTCCACTCTGTCACCCAGGCTGGAGTACAGTGGCACACTCATGGCCACTCCAGCATTGACCTGCTAGGTTCTGGTGATCCTTCCGCCTCAGCCTTCCAAGTAGCCGGGACTACCGGTGTGCACTACCACACTGAGCTAGATTTTATGATCTATTGTAGAGATGAAGTCTCACCAAGTTGTCCAGGGTGATCTCGAATCCCCGGGCTCAGGAAATCCTCTTGCTTCGGCCTCCCAAAATTCTGGGATTACATGCTGAGCCACCACACCCAGACGATAAAATCTTTTGAAACAGTAGTATGACCCAGGAAGGCTGCCCGATGTG
The DNA here is from genome assembly GCA_027257055.1 of Cephalopachus bancanus. Lineage (NCBI taxonomy): Eukaryota > Metazoa > Chordata > Mammalia > Primates > Tarsiidae > Cephalopachus > Cephalopachus bancanus. Next base: position 1,107,955 of record JAPVLO010000098.1, on the reverse strand, counting down.
ACCCCTAGGGACCCAGGTCACACCAGCACACAGAGCCCAGGTCTCTCCCCGTGTTGGGTCCTATGTTCCCAAGTGGCTGGGTGTCTTCCTGTGTTAAAGTGGGTGAACTTGAGCTCTGGGCCCAGTGTGACCTCAGTTCAAGCCATGGCTCAGAGTCTTACTAGCTAGGTGGACCCAAGCAAGTATGTGTTCATTTTCCTTTTCTGGGTCTTCATCTTCTCATTTATAAAATGGGAATAATACCTCATTGGTTTGTTATATGGATTAAAGGAATGAATTCATATAAAATGCTTAGAACAGTACTTGGAGCCAAATGCTCAGGAAGTCATTGTAATTGGATCAGCTAAGGGGTTCTATTCTGCACTGGTCAAACTTAGAAGAGACTGATATGCAAACCAGATAGCAGTTTATTAATTTATTTTTGGAGATGCAGCTGACAGGTGGTCTGAAAGTCCACCTTTGTTAGACAGCACATCCTCTCTGGGTGAGAAGGCCACACCAGAAGTCAAGTCGCAAGCCGAAGAAGCCACACGAGAGTGGAATGGAGTTGGGGGAAAGAGAGGTGGAACTCAGGGTCCTGTGGTGTCGAGCTCTGGTGGACTAGGGAACCCAGGCCTGGGTCTCTGAAGGGCAAGACCTGCTGATGGGACAAGTCAAGATAAGGTCTGTCTCCTTTGAGGCAGGGCTGGGAACCACTGACCAAAGTTTGCTCTGTCACCCTGTCCCCCCTTCTGTCACAGAATTCCAATCGCATTTCACATGTTCTTCCAATTGCTGTGTTCTTTTTTTTTTTTGAGTTGGAGTCTCACTCTGTCACCCAGGCTGGAGTGCAGTGGCATACTCACGGCCACCACAGCCTTAACCTGTTGGGCTCAAGTGATCCTTCCACCTCAGCCTTCCAAGTAACTGTAACCATAGGCATATGCCACCACACCTGGCTGATTTTTCGATTTATTGTAGAGATGAGGTCTCACCATGTTGTTCAGGCTGGTCTCGAACCGCTGAGCTCAGGCAGTCCTCTTGCCTCCACCTCCCAAAGTGCTGGGATTACGGGTGTAAGCCACTGCACCTGGTCAATGCGATGCCTCTTAAATGTTCCCCCTACTCTAATATAACTCTGCTCCCAAGTTCTGAGTGTGTCATACCTATGTTTTACTGTCCAGGAAAAGTAAGGGGAGAAGGTTCAGAAAGACCAAGATAAAGGGTCCACAGCATTCAAGAAAAAGCTGAACTCCTACACTGATGGAGAGTCACCAACCTGGAACAAAGTATTGGGTGATTGAATATAAAACATCCAGAAAGACCTAGAGAGACATGGTGTGTGTGTGTGTGTGTGTGTGTGTAGAAGAATCAGAAGATAATGTCTTTGCAGTGAGAGAAGAATCTGAGGAGGAGTTCCTTCTGTGTCCAAGGACACAAAGTAGGAGTCATAGCTACCTGTTTATTTTGGCTGAGGCACTGTAAGTAAATACAGCTGTCCCTTGGTACCCGTGAGGTATTGAGTCCAGGACCCTCTGTGGATACCAAGATCTGTGAATACTTAAATCTCTGATATAAAATGGCAGAGTATTTGCATGTAACCTACACACCTTCTCCCATATACTTTAAATCATCTCTAGATTACTTATAATACCTGAGTAATACCTAGATTACTTATAAGTGTATGTAGTTATTGTATTGTATTGTTTAGAAAGTGATGAGAAAAAAGTCTGTACATATTCAGTACAGACACAATTTTCTTCCTGAATATTATCCATCCATGATTGGTTGAATCTACGGACGTGGAACCCATGGATTGGAGGGCCAACTGCACAGTGGTTCTCAGAGCATTAGAAATAGTATCTCACTAAAAATCAACAAAGTAAGCCATCATAATGGCTCACACTTATTAAACTGCAGAAATCATCATGAGATTTTTGTCTGTACTATCTTCTTTAATATTCACCTTAAGTCTACAGTGTAAGGACTATTATGATTCCCATTTTACAGATCAGGGAACTAGTACATAGAGGCTTAATTTGCCAAGGTCATATCCAGCCATTAGATAATGGAACCTAGACTCAAATGCATTTCTTTTAGGCTTCAGGGCAAGCTCCCTATTTTATCAGTTAAAAACAAATTAAATCAAATTCACAGTTGCTCCTCCTCATTCTGGATACAAAATACTTCCTTTTTTTTTTAAGTTGGAGTTTCACTCTGCCTTCCAGACTGGAGTGCAGTGGCTTGCTCACGGTCACCACAGCCTCAACCTGCTGGGCTCAGGTGATCCTTCCACCTCAGCCTTCAAAGTAGCTGCAACTACAGGCACACACTATCATGCCTGGCTTATTTTTTTTTATTTACTGTAGATGATGTCTCGCCAAGTTGCCCAGGCTGGTCTCGAACCCCTGAGCTTAGGCAATCCTCTTGCCTCAGGCTCCCAAAGTGCTAGAATTACAGGCTTGAGCCACTGCACCAGGCCTCAAAATACTTTCTTAAAAGGACAGGACTTGCCGGACTCGGTGGCTCAGTCTGTAATCCCAGCACTTTGGGAGGCCGAGGTGAGTGGATTACCTGAGCCCGTGGGTTCGAGACCCGCCTGGGCAACTTGGTGAGACCTCATCTCCACAATAAACCAAAAATTAGCCGGGTGTGGTAGCGCGTGCCTGTATTTCCAGCTACTCGGAAGGCTGAGGCGGGAGGATCGCCAGAGCCTAGCAGGTCGAGGCTGCGGTGGCCGGGAGCGGCCACTGCACTCCAGTCTGGGCGACAGAGTGAGACTCCCACTCAAAAAAAAAAAAAAGGACAGGACTCAGTGATTTATCACAGAAACAAAGAACTGAGTTCCACATGTTCTCACTCATAAGGTGACCTTGAACAATTATAATGCTATAAGAAAGCGATTGGCAGTAGTGAAAAACTGTCAGGGGAGGGGGGGTGGGATTGGCAGTTTAGGGAAACTGCCAGGGGAGGGAGGGGCGTACCCCACATCTTTATAATAAATAAATTAATTAATTTAAGAAAAGGACAGAAGGGTGAGCTCGCAGGCTAGTGTGAATGAGAATGTCACCCATTGTATGAGTGGCTGGAGAACTAAGTTCAGGTCAGCAGACCAGGGTGTGAGGTCAGGGCCTGGGTACCCAGGTCCGTGCCCAATCTCCGCATGCACACACGGGGGCATTTGAATCTAAGCAAGACACTTGACATCTTCCTTCCCCAAATTCCTCTTCTATAAAATGGGAACAACTTCAGCCAGGTGTGGTGGCTCATGCCTATAATCCTAGCACTTTGAGAGGCAGAAGTGAGAGGATTGCCTGAGTCCAGGGATTCAAGACCAGCCTGGGCAACTTGGCAAGACCTCATCTCTACAATAAATCAAAAAATTAGCCGGGTGTGACAGCATACTCTTGTAATTCCAGCTACTTGGAAGGCTGAGGCAGAAGGATCAGCTGAGCCCAACAGGTTAAGGCTGTGGTGGCTGTGAGCATGTCACTGCACTCCAGCCTGGGTGTCAGAGTGAGACTCTGACTAAAATAAAATAAAATAATAAAATAAATAGCTGGGCATAATGGTGCATACTTGTGGTTCCAGCTACTTGGAAGACAGGCAGAAGGATCACCTGAGCCCAGCAGGACAAAGCTGTGGTGGCCGTGAGTGTGCCACTGCACTTCAGCCTGGGTGACAGAGTGGGACTTCTTCTCCTGAAAAGAAGAAGAAGAAAAAAAAACTCAAAATAAAATGGGAACAACTCAGCAGAAGCCATTTACACAAGCTTATTGGGAAGTCCAGACCAAAAGAGAATGTTCGTGAAAGCATTCCCCAGCATTAAAAATGCTGTAGCATGGATTAACAAATATTTATTCTAATTTAGGGTTTCAAAGGTTTCTCCAAATATAGTAAAGTAGAAATCACTTTCACACGACCCATTTATTTAACATAAAGGAAACAGAAACCTAGAATTACCGACGGGGCATGATCTATATAGTGCGTTATTAGAATGGACTTCAATTGCATGGTGATTTCTTCTTCACACTGTGGAACTCAGCAAGTGTCAGGCAGTGTCTACTGCGTGCTTTCTCATGCCTGGCTCGGTAGACGTGGAGGCTGGGGGGCCTCCTGGGGAGATCATCTTGAGGATGGCCTGCAGGTTTTTGTGCACACGTATGAGTAGGTGTCCCCAGAGAAAGCTCTGCGCTGCTGACAGCATCACTCTTCCTATGAAATAACACCTCGAGCCGGGCTCGGTGGCTCAGCCTGTAAACCCGCGCTTTGGGAGGCTGAGGTGAGTGGATTGCCTGAGCCCGCGGGTTCGAGACCTGCCTGGGCAACTTGGCGAGACCTCATCTGTACAATAAGTCAAAAAATCAGCCGGGTGTGGTAGCGCGTGCCTGTAATTCCGGCTACTCGGAAGGCTGAGGCGGAAGGATCGCTGGAGCCCAGTGGGTCGAAGCTGCAGTGGCCGGGAGCGGGCACTGCACTCCAGTCTGGGCGACAGAGTGAGACTCCCACTCCAAAATAAAAAAAAAAAAGAAAGAAATAACACCTCCTAGATTCATAGGACTTTAGGGTTCACAAAAATTTTTATTCTGTTTACACAAGAACTTGTCTTTTTTTGGTTTTTTTTTGAGTTGGAGTCTCACGTGTCACCTAGATTGGAGTGCAGTGGCTGCTCCCGGCCACTGCAGCCTCGACCTGCTGGGCTCCGGCGATCCTTCCGCTTAGCCTTCCAAGTAGCTGGAACTACAGGCGCTTGCTACCACGCCCGGCTAATTTTTTGATTTATTGTAGAGATGAGGTCTCACCAAGTTGCCCAGGCGGGTTGCAAAGAACTTGTCTTAATCCATCCAACTACTTACAAAAGCAGGCAAGACAAACTGTGTTACACCCATTTTATGGATAAGGATAATTTACTTGGGGAAGTGGACTTGCCCAAGCTTGTCATCAGTGGTAGAGCTGCGCTAATCCAGTGCATGGCCTTTCCACTGTACCATGAATTTTGGATCACTTATTTAATGATCAACTTTCCTGAGTGCCTAGCATGTGTCAGTCACTGTGCCAGAAACTCCTACTCATCAGCTTGCTCTCCTGAGAGAAGCATGCTCAAATCTCCTGCCCATACTACTAGGGATGAGGCTTAAGTGATGGAATTAACAAGATTTGACTATTCCACATGGCATATGAAGAGCCCAGCAGCAGCACAGTGTAGCAGTTAAGAGCTATGCTCCAGAGCCAGACTGGCCCTGAGTCCCAGTCCTGCTAGCCACATGTCAACCCCCTGTATTTCCTCATCTATAAAACAGGACAATAATTGTGCCAGTTCACAGGGTTGTCGTGATGATTGACTGGGTTAATACAGGAAAACCATTTACAACTGTGCTATTACACAGTAAGAGCATAATAAATATGAACTGTTACTGTTTTAAAGTTCCAGGCTAGTTGCGGTGGCTCATACTTGTAATTTCAGCACTTAGGGAGGCTGAGGTGGGAGGATCGCTTGAGTCCAGAAGTTTGAGGTCAGCCTGCACAACATGGCAAGTTCTCATCTCTATTTTTATTTTTATTGAGTCGGAGTCTCACTCTGTCGTCCAGACTGGAGTGCAGTGGCCGCTGTCGGTTACTGCAACCTCGACCTGCTGGGCTCCGGCGATCCTTCCGCCTCAGCCTTCCAAGCAGCCGGAATTACAGGCATGTGCTACCATGCCCGGCTGATTTTTTGATTTATTGTAGAGATGAGGTCTCACCAAGTTGCCCAGGTGGGTCTCAAACCCGTGGGCTCAGGCAATTCACTCACCTCGGCCTCCCAAAGTGCGGGATTACAGGCTGAGCCACCGAGCCCGGCTATCTCTATTTAAAAAAATATTTTAAAAAGGAAGTTTCTGGCCGGGTGCAGTGGCTCAAGCCTGTAATCCTAGCATTTGGGGGGGCTGAGGTGAGAGGACTGCCTGAGCCCACGGGTTCGAGAACAGCCTGGGCAACTTGGTGAGACCTCATCTCTACAATAAATCAAAAAATTAGTCAGGTCAGTCAGGCATGCTGGTGCATGCTTGTAGTTCCAGCTACTTGAAAGGCTGAGGCGGAAGGATCATCTGAGCCCAGTAGGTCGAGGCTGCGGTGGCCGTGAGCATGACCCTGCACCCCAGCCTGGGCAACAGAGTGAGACTCCAACTCAAAAAGAAAAGAAATTTCCTGGCCAGGTGCAGTGGCTCACCTGTAATCCCAGCACTTTGGGAGGCTGAGGTGAGAGGACTGCCTGAGCCTCGGGGTTTAAGGCCAGCCTGGGTAACTTGGTGAGATTGTGTCTCTACGATAAATAAAAAAATTTGCTGGGCATGGTGGTACTCCAGCTGCTTGGAAGGTTGAGGAGGAAAGATCATCCGAGCTCAGCAGGTTGAAGCTGCGGTGACTGCGGTGACCGTGAGTGTGATACTGCACTCCAGCCAGAGTGACAGAGTGAGATTTCTAGTCAAAAAAAAAAAAAAAAAGATCCTTAGCCTCTTCTTAAGAGGAAACAAGGGAAAGTTAAAAAGGTTCCTTTTGTCTCTTCGTGCTCCAAAGCTTTTGTTTCATTTTATTTCGATTCTGGCTGACCAGAAAAAGGAATCCTCTCTAGTTGGGCCGAGTTTGTAACTCCTTGCTGAGTTCTGCACCCCACCCTTCCCTGTCTCCCTCCATCACCCTGACCCTCACCTTCTCGAGGCTGGATCTTGGAAATAGGTCTTTGCCTCTACTCTCTTTAATGTCATTCTGTTTTTCTCAAATCAATTTTCCTAAAATATTCATTTAGCAAACATCTCTATTGAGTACTTATTACATGCTAGGCACTGTAGGGGATGATGTGGTGACTGCCCAGAGCCTCTCTCAGGAATGAAGGATCGTCACCTCAGCTGCTAAGAGTGTGGATGGCAGAGAGTCCTCAGAAGTCAGCCCCTTGGGGGTTTGGCTCAACTGAAAAGAACTTCCTCCCCAGGCCAGGTCACTTTCTGGTAGCAGCTGGCGTCCAAAGGCTGAGGATAACCCCCAGGACCAGCCCAGCTCCAGAACATGGGGTTCACTGAGGCCCTCACGGGGCTTGGATGACTGCTCCACGTGCCATGGAAGCCCAGCTGGAGGGGGTCTCCACTCCAGCCCAGTTGGGAACATCCTCTGCAACCGGGGCCCACCTTGCTAGGATTTCAAGTCAGGTTCTGACATCCAGTCTGCATGCTCAGGTCTGAGGAGAGCTGAGCTCTGATGCTGGCTAAAATTTGCCCGGAAATCATTTTAGCAAAATATTGTTTATGTCCAACAAACCTCTAGACAGCAATAATCATATTGAAATAAGCAGTTCTCTGACTGGCATCTCGGAGAAACTTGTGGACTGGGACCCATGGCCCCTCTTCCCCTGCCTTCTCACTGGGGACCAGTCAGGTTGCCTGAAAAAGTGTGGAGGCTTAGTGGACTGAGACCTGCCAACCTGGTCAGCTCCTGTGGACCTAAAGGCCTGAAGTGAACAGAGCAGCTCCAGGGTGAGCAGCTGAGGTGGCTTCCCAATGGGGTAGGGGGTGGGGTTGGCCAGTGAAGGGGGTGGTGGCTGTAAGGCACAGCCTGGAGTGAGTGTGACCTCCCCTCTTCCACGTCAGACTTCCCTCTCCCTTCTTCATCCTGTACTTTCTGAAATGAAGCCTGCTGACACTAACATATTTCAATCCCTCAAAACAACTATCTTCTGCCAGTTCCTGTAACTTCCGAAAGCAAGGTCTTTCTCTGCTGCTGATTCACTGATCCCCTTTGTGAAGTCCTACAGTGTAGACTCATACTGCCCTCTACATTGGCTCTTCACATTTCTTTCATGGCATCATAAAATTGGAAGACAACCTGGAGGCCACCTAGTGATACTCCGAACCTCGAGAGCCCTTCTCTAAAGCCTGACAGAGCTCAACAGTCCTCAACTGGGAGCTCACTCTCAGAGGACTGGTCTATCTCTGAAGCTACTCAGAGAAATCTCACTTCTTTTCCCCTGATAGTCTCTCAAGTCAGATCGGTCACATAGGAATCACTTCCTGAGTGCTTGAATACAGGGGTTCACTGGTGAATCCTCACAATGGTCCTATAAAGAAGTCAGGTAGGATGTGTTCAAGAAGCACTAAGGCTGATTTGGCATCCTAGAGCCCCTCGGCTGCATTTCCAGGCACTCTAAGAGCTGGGAGAACCCTTCAGGGGTCACAACAGGTAAGGGGCTTGGGCTGAAAGCTGGCAGCAGGCAGGCACAGCTCCCCGGCACACCCATGCAGGGCTGAGGCTGGGAGAGAACACCGAGGCTGTGAGCAGGCTTTCAGACGTGCCATGGCTGTGGCTGGAGGAACTCCTCCTCTGGCTTCTGAGAGGGAGGAACAAAAGGGGGCAGGCATACCTCTGCCAGTCATTAGCCGCCGCCTGCTGTGTGGTCAGTTAACAGAGCCTATCTTTATTCACCCTTAACCCCCAACAAGCTTCTCTGCCCAGCTACCTATACCACATCAGCCTTAGCAGCTCCAAGTTAAGATTTCTTGGTTGAGCTTTGTCACTACAATCTCCATGAAGCCAGCAAGTTCCTTCTGCTGACACTAGTTTCTCCGTTGTCACCGAGAGCAAAGCAATATCTCTCTTGCTCTTTTTTTTTTTTGAGTTGGAGTCTCACTCTGTCGCCCAGACTGGAGTGCAGTGGCCGCTCCCGGCCACCGCAGCCTCGCCTGCTGGGCTCCGGCGATCCTTCCGCCTCAGTCTTCCAAGTAGCCGGAATTACAGGCACGCGCTACCATGCCTGGCTGATTTTTTTATTTATTGTAGAGATGAGGTCTCGCTGTCCAGGCGGGTCTCGAACCCACGGGCTCAGGCAATCCACTCACCTCAGCCTCCCAAAGGCATGGGATTACAGGCTGAGCCACCGAGCCCGGTTCATTTTTTTTTTTTTTTAAAGACATAGGGTCTTGATACATTGCCCAGGTTGGCCTTGAATTCCTGGGTTCAAGCAATGCTCTTGCCTCCCAGGAGCTGGGACTACACGCACCAGTCACTGCTCCCAGCTCCAAGGTCTCCATTCAACGTCTTCTAAGTAACAATTACATCCTTCAGAAATAATATTTATAATTATACTACCTCTGTTAAACTTCTCTCTCCTCTTAAAGATTGCTTAAAACAAACTGTTCTATTTCTTCTTGATGGATCCTGTCCTAAATTCCCCACTTTTCAGGCCCCTCCTACATGGTTTAAGGAAAAACAACAAACATGAAATCACCCAAGCAAACTAAGGACAAAGATGGTTTCTCTTCAGCTCTGTGGGTCCAGATCAGAGAAGCAGGGCAAGACGGAGACAGAAACCACTGGAGAAAGCAATTGGCCATGTTTGAGGCAGTGGGGGCTGAGACAGCAAAGCCTAAGACTCCTTCAGTGGGGCTGAGCCCAGGTGAGGGGTAACCACACCACAGTGATGCCAATATAACGCCCTACGTTCCATCGGCTCAGCCCACCCCAGGGTCAGGCAGATGACACCCATGTCCCATGGCTTTGATGATGTCTCTTCCCTGGGGCAAGGCTGGTGCTGCCACTGTGTTCCTTATGCAATACAAGTGTCACAGGAAACTGCCAATCAGAGAGCCCATACCCCTCAACAGTAAGCACCACTGTGGTCATGTCCAGGAAGCAGCAGAGAGGAGGCAGGGGAGATTTAATTTACATAGCAGCCACTTGGGGCCCAGTCAGAGCTGGGGCAGTGGGGGCATCTGTAACCCCATAGGGTACCCCCGACCCATTCCCTGGGAGACCAGTCCATACAGGTCCTTGGACAGGTATCCCCAGGTTGTGCAGAGGAGGCTCCAGTCGAAAGGAGAGAGACATTTGGGAATAAGGCTGTCTCCAAGTGGGGGGAAGTCCACAGCCTGGAGTGGGTGGCCGAGGGGTCTGAGAGACCAGTCCATGTCCTGGGCAAGTCCTCAGCCTGGTGGCCCTAGAGGAAGCCCTCGCGGCGGAACTGTTCCTGGAGGAGGGCACGGTACTGATCAAAGCCTCCTTCCACCCGGGTGACGCCGCCTCCTTCGCACACCCACAGCTCCCGGCATACCAGCCTGATGAAGCGCTCGTCGTGGGATACCAGAATCACACCCCCCTGAAAGACAGGGCACACGTGATGCTCAGGGGCAGCAGGGGTGCTGAGGCCTGGGGGACAGTAAGGGCAAAGGCTCTCCTACCCTGAAACTGTTCAGGGCACGGCCCAGAGCCTCGATCGTCTCCATGTCCAGGTGGTTTGTGGGCTCATCCAGAATGTAGAAGTTGGGGCTGAAAGGCAGAACCCGGGAAGGTGGGCAGTTAAGGGATGGGGTGGGAGAAAACAACCCTTCTGATACGAAGGTGAGAGGATCACCTTCTACTGGGCAAGAGCTCTAGAAAATGAGGCCTCACCAGGGCATGGTCATCTGAGCAAAGGCCACTCGGCTCTTTTGGCCTCCAGACAAGCTGGCAACAGGACGCATGGCCAGCTCTCCAGAGATGCCATACCGGCCCAGCTGGTGCCGATACTCCTCCTCGGGCCTCCCTGGAAAATGACTCGTCAATTAGGTGGGTTCTTGGACCAACTCCCTCCCTTGGCCCTCCAGCCAAGTTGCCAATGCCCATGTCCCTATAGATGAGGGCGGGCTGCTCTGCACCCATCCCAAAGCAGACCTGGCTACAAGGGTTGGCCTGTTTCTCCTTCCTCAACCCAAATCCCTAACACACCAGGAAACTTGCGTGCCAGCAGTTCCACAGCACTGACATTCAGGTCCAGCTGCTCTACGTGGTGCTGGCTGAAATAGCCAATCTTCAGATTCCTGTAGGCAGATATGGAGGTGGAAAAGGGGGTGGAAGGCAATGACCATGAGAGAGTGCAGGTGTGAGAGGCCATGTGTGTGTGTGCATGAAGGCAGATGTGGGTCTCACCTGTGAGCATGTCTGATGCCTTGAACGGGTGCCAGGTCACCCATAAGTAACTTTAACATGGTAGACTTCCCTGCTCCGTTCTCCCCAACCTGAAGGAAACACAGAAATGTTACAGAGTATGTGTGAGAAAGATAAACACTGTCTGTTCTCACTCATACGCGGAAATTTAAGAAAGTCAAGCTCAGAGAAGTAAAGAGTAGCACTGTGGTGACCAGAGGCTGGGAAGGGTAGTGGGGGAGAGGGGGACTGAGAGAGAGATTTGGCAGAGGTTGGTTAATGAAAACAAAATTGCATTTAGGTAGGAGGAATAAGTCCTGCTGTTCTATAGCACTGCAGAGTGTCTATAGTTAATAATTTATTGTATATTTTCAAATAGCCAGAATATTTTGAATGTTCCTAGCCCAAAGAAATGATAGATATGCTGATTACCCTGATTTGATCACTATACATATACATGTACCAAAATGTCACTCTGTTCCCCACAAAAATGTACAATGATTACATGTCAATTTAAAAAAGGTGCACGTGTGTGGAACACAGAAGGAAGATGAGAAGGGGTCCTGGGTAGTCCCAATGACTCTTTGAACAGTCAAAAAAATATTTTTTAAGGAACCATACAGAAAAATAAATACTAAGGGAACCAATACTTGAGTATCTGCCAAGCGCTGGGGACTTACTTCTTCCAATAACCAAGTGAGGTAGATGTTATCTCCATTTTAAGGATGAGAAAACTGCTTGGTAACCAAGTCAGGAAATGAAACAGTCAGGAACTGAACTGACTCTGAAGCCTGTGCTCTCTCCTTGATGTCCCATGGTTTGAGAAAACTCAGAACCGAGACAAATAAGATAAAGCACTGCTTTAAGTATTCATAAAACACACAAAATAGGCTCTTTCTCCCTGCAGGGTGGCTCTGTGAGGCCAGAGGACAAGGTCAGCGTAAGTCCAGCAACGTCCTTAGCCTTAAATCCTGTTCCTGTGGATCTCTTTCAACTACAGCCTGAGATCTAGGTCAATCCACACCACATACCGGGGCAGGAGAGTCTCAGCTCATGGAACAGAGAAACAGCATTCATACCACACAGATGCGGGACTCAAGATCAGCAGAGACGGAAAGACGACTGAAGATGATATGCTTAGGATCATAGTAGAAATCCACCTCATCTAACTGTAGAATTGGCGGTGAGAACTTCTCAAACCCATCAGGAAACCTGCATGCAGGAGGTGGGATGAGGATGTGGAGGTAGCCATAAGCCGGCGCCTCCCCACCAATCCTCTGGTCCAGTACTCACTTCATCACAACTTCTGATTCCTTGTCCACGGGTTTCAGTTCTGGTCTGAGGGGAAAGATGGGGTGGACGACATTTATGACTTTAAAAACAACTTCTTGCCCAAGTAACATATGTTCAGGGAAAGCTTAGAAGAGGCTTATATTCCAACCATTCAGATACCACTATTTTTTTTTTTTTTTGAGTTGGAGTCTCACTCTGTGGCCCAGACTGGAGTGCAATGGCCACTCCCGGCCACTGCAGCCTCGACCTGCTGGGCTCCGGCGATCCTTCTGCCTCAGCCTTCCGAGTAGCCAGAATTACAGGCGCGGGCTACCACACCCGGCTGATTTTTTGATTTAATGTAGAGATGAGGTCTCGCTGCCCAGGCGGGTCTCGAACCCGTGGGCTCAGGCAATCCACTCACCTCAGCCTCCCAAAGGTGCGGGATTACAGGCTGAGCCACCAAGCCCGGCTTGGATACCACTATTTTAAAGTATATGTTTCTAGTTCACCATATACTAAAAAACAGAACCATCCTTTTTGTAGCTTTTTGCTCCCAGTTAATATATTGTAATACGTATTTCCATGTCACAAAGATAAAAGCATTATGATTTTAAGCTCCCTGCGAATACTTCTAGAAAGGTTAAACATTAAATCCCAAGTAGGCTGTGATGGCTCACGCCTGTAATGTCAGCACACTGGGAGGATAGCTTGAGCCCAGGTATTCAAGATCAATCTGGGCAACATAGTAAGACTCTTAAAAAAAAAAAAAAAAAAGCTGGGCTCGGGTGGCTCAGCCTGTAATCCCGCGCTTTGGGAAGCTGAGGTGAGTGGATTGCCTGAGTCCGCGGGTTCGAGACCTGCCTGGGCAACTTGGCGAGACCTCATCTCTACAATAAATCAAGAAAAAAATTAGCCGGGCGTGGTAGCGCACACCTGTAGTTCCGGCTACTTGGAAGGCTGAGGCGGAAGGATCGCTGGAGCCTGGCAGGTCGAGGCTGTGGTGGCCGGGAGCGTGCCACTGCACTCCAGTCTGGGCGACGGAGTGAGACTCCAACTCAAAATAAATAAATAAATAAATAAATAAATAAATAACCAGCTGGGTGTGGTAGCATGTGCCTGCAATCCCTACTCAGGAGGCTAAGGCAGAGGTGCCATTGCACTCCAGCCTGTGACAGAGACCTTGACTCAAAATAAATAAATAAATAGATAAACTCCCAATGGGCTCAACATCATTAGTCATTAAGGAAATGTAAATCAAAACCACAATGAGATATCACTTCATACCCACTAGGATAGCTAAAACTAAAAAGACATTATAAGTGTTGACAGGGATGTAGAGAAATTGGAACGCTCATACAGTGCTGGTAGAAATCCAAAATGGTGCAGCTGATTTAGAAAATGGTTTGGCAGGCTGGGCTTGGGGGCTCAGCCCGTAATCCCGTGCCTTTGGGAGGCTGAGGTGAATGGAATGCCTGAGCCCGCGGGTTTGAGACCCACCTGGGCAACTTGGCAAGACCTCATCTCTACAATAAATCAAAAAAAAAATTAGTCGGGCGTGGTAGCGCGCGCCTGTAGTTCCAGCTACTCGGAAGGCGGAGGCGGAAGGATCACTGGAGCCCAGCAGGTAGAGGCTGCGGAGAGCAGCCACTGCACTCCAGTCTGGGGGACAGAGTGAGACTCCGACTCAAAAAAAAAAAGGAAAATGGTTTGGCAGATCATCAAAAAATTAAATATGAAATTACCATGTAACCTAGCAATTCCACACCTAGGTTTGTACCCAAGCAAATGAAAATATATGTCTATCCAAAAATGTGTATACCAGTGTTCACAGCAATGTAATACATAATAACCAAATCAGAAACAACCTAAACGTCCAACACCTGATGAATCAATAAACAAAACGTGGTCCATCCACATGATGAAATATTATTCAGCCATAAAAAGAAATGAAGTACTAATTCATGCTACAGTATGGATGAACCTCGAAAACATTATGCTAGGTGATAGAAGCCAGATACATAAGGCCACATATTGTGATTCCACTATACAAAACATCCAGAATAAGCAAATATATAGAGATAGACAGTTGATTAGTGGCTGCCACAGGCTAGGAAGATTAACCCTCCAAGAGCAGTACAGAATGTTCTGCTTTCCAGCAGGGGAAGAAGTCGAAGTTGGCTTCTAGCATATGGGAGACCTAGAATAGGAGGCAAGGAGTGGCCTGGAAAATGAGAGAAGAAACCAAGAGAACAGGAGTCAGGGCCTGGCCAAGGACACTGTACTCACAGCTTCTCCAGCATCTTGAGTTTACTCTGCACTTGAGAGGCCCTATTGGCGTTGTAGCGAAACCGGTCAATGAAAACCTGCAGGTGGAGGAGTGCAGGTATTGGCCACAGCCCCCCAGCTCTCGCACCCGTGGGATGGGACTCCCAGCCCTCCCTGCCCCCACACCTGGATGTGTTGGCGATACTGTTGCTGTGCCTCATATTCACGTTGCTGGTTGAGCAGCCGCTCCTGCTTGCTCTTGATGAAGGTTTCAAAGTCTCCTCGGTAACCATCTAGCCGCTGGCTGTGCAAGTGGATGATGTCTGTGGCGATGGCATTCAGGAAGTTGCGGTCGTGGGAGACGACTAGGATTGTGGAGGGCCATGTCTGAGGGGTCACAGGAGGGCATGCCCAGTTGGGGGAGGCAGTCAGGTCCCAGGCCCCCAGTATCTTGGAGGCAGACTTTCCCCAACCCCCAGTGTCTGTGGCACTCACCTGCAGGTAATTCTCCAGCCACAGGATGGCTCTTACATCCAGCATGTTTGTGGGTTCTAGAGAAGAAGCAGGGGAATACATGCTTGGGGCTGAAGCGCTGGAGAACTACGAACTTGGATGCTACCGCCCTTGCCATTCCAAAGTCAGGGTGCCCCATTTCAAACTCACCATCTAATAGCAGAAGATCTGGTCTATGAAAAAGAACACATGGCATGTAGTTTTAGGTCAGTGGCACACTGCCACTTCCCAAGAGCCACAGCCTATCCTCCATACACAGGCCCAGAGAACTCACCTAGCAAAGAGAGCCCGGGCTAGGGCCAGCCTCATCCTCCAGCCACCTGAGAATTCCCTAAAGAATGAGAGAGCCATGTTAAGGATGGGTGTTCACCAGGGCAAGTAGGGGCCAAACCACCAGGGCTCAGAATCAAGAACGGCAAGGGCCACTCACCGAGTGGGCTGCTGCTGCATTTTAGAGGTAAAGCCAAGCCCAGCAAGAATGACTGAAGCCCTACGAGTGAAGACATTGAAGAACCCAGTTGGTACACAGTTCACAGAAGGGAAAGGTGACGTCTGATGGAGACAGGGTTTTCAATACCTGGCAGGTGCCTTGTCAGCCTCAATCTCCTCAAGTTTGGCATAGATTTCTGCCAGCTGTGCAGCTTCAGAGCCCTCCGCCCTGGGAGGGAAGAGAAAGAGCCATCAGGGTAAATGGGGCAGTCTAGGAGGATGTCCTGCACCTTACACAGTTGGAAAGCGGCCACTGGCTGTCTCGTTGCTGGAATAGGAATAAAACACAGGAAGAATTTCTCCAAGGCAACAAGGGCAATGAGCACTACAGAAAGAACAGGGGCTTTAGTGTCCCACAGTGCCAAGTTCTGCTGATCACAAGGATGGGCTTGTGAACTATGGACTGTGACGGCATGGCAGACTCTCTGTGAAGGACAGCTGCTGCTAGTTATTCCCTAGTCTGGAGCCCTCACCTGCCAGCAGCAATCTGGGCACTAAGTTCCCGCTCCTGTAGCAGCAGGCCCTCTCGCACGCTGTCACTCTCCAGCACACTCTGCAGGGCAGGGGTGTCATCTCCAGCAACCTCCTGCTCTACATGCAGCAGGGAAATGTGGGCTGGAACCCGCAGGCTCCGAGTGGCCAGCATCTTCAGCAGTGTTGTCTTTCCCAGCCCATTCCGTCCCACCAGCCCATAACGGCGGCCCCACGCCAGGTTCACATCCGCTCCAGCCAGCAGTACCCTGCAGGGGTGGTAGAAAGGAGACCAAGGGTGCTCTAGAAATAGAAACAGGTGCACAGAGAATTTAACAACAGAGCCTAGCATTGTTTTTAGACCCATTTTGTTTCTCCAAATTCTCCTTTAATTAGAAAAGAATACCTCCCCCCCACCAGTGTCCCCCATTCCCTTACCTATCGCCAAAAGAGACATCAAAGTTTTCAATTCGCACATCATAGGATTTGTTCTTTCCGGATGATTCCAACCGACTCTCCTTTCTGCTGCCTGCTTGGCTAGCTGATGCCTCCTCCAAGACTCTTTTAAGGGAAAAACAGATAGCTTTTAGTACTTCCAACCACCCTTTTGTCCCAGCAGAGACTGCTCTGCTCTCTTCTGAGGTATTCTTCCTCAACTCACAGAGGGTTGCTGGTCTTGAGTGTGTCCTTCTCTGAGCGCTTCTCCTGCTTTGCCTTCAGTCGAGCCTCAGCCTTCTCGAGCTTCTTGGCATTCACTGTCTAAGGGTTCAAACACAACCACTTCACCCTCTGGTGTAGGCTCAGAAAGGAACCCCCAAAGATAACACCTTAGATAAACCCTCTTAACTGATAAACAGAACAGACTCAAAGTCTCAGGAAAAGGCATAACCAGCAATTTCCCCAAAAGATAACCCCTACAGTAGACCCAGCCCCCTCCCTTTCTTCCTCCTTCTCACCGAGGACTGTTCCCTCTTTAGCAGTCCTGGAAGTTTGGTTTCACAGTCTGTAAGCGATAAAAAAGCAGTCACCTTCTCCCTGAAGGAAGGGAAACTAACATTTTGAGTGCACAGACACAAACGTTTTCAATAAAGCCTTACAATCATGGGGATAGATTGCTATCATCATTCCTGTACTAAAACAAACAAAAACCAAAACCTCAGGTATAAGGATATAAAAGCTGGGGAGGATAAGCAACTCTTACAAGAGTATGCAGTTTGGTTAGTCAGTTGCAAAACTGAGGGATGAGAACAAGTCTGTCCAGCTCCAAGGTTCATATGGTTTCTACCATACCCAAGAGCTGGGAGAACCCTCCAGCCCTATTCCCCTTCGACATAGACTCTTTTTTTTTTTTTTGAGTTGGATCTCACTCTGTCGCCCAGCCTGGAGTGCAGTGGCCGCTCCCGGCCACCGCAGCCTCAACCTGCTGGGCTTCGGCGATCCTTCCACCTCAGTCTTCCAAGTAGCCGGAATTACAGGCATGTGCTACCACGCCCGGCTGATTTTTTGATTTATTGTAGAGATGAGGTCTCGCTGCCCAGGCGGGTCTCGAACCCGCGGGCTCAGCAATCCACTCACCTCAGCCTCCCAAAGGCGCGGGATTACAGGCTGAGCCACCGAGCCCGGCCGACATAGACTCTTTTGTTCCCAATAAAGACCTCAGCTAAAGTCTACAACCTTGTCCTGTGGGAAAGAGTAGGAGTCCTGAGCTGCAGGGAGCAGGGGTGGCTGGCTGGGTGGGGTGGAGGCCCAGAAAAGTACAGAGGACAGTTCCATCTCCCCTCACTCTCACCGTAGTTCTCTGTTATCTTTGACAACTGGATGGGGGCGTCCAGTAGCACCTGGCTATTTCCCTGGTTCTGTGGCTCGGCCCTATTTGGATAGGGATAGAAAGCGCAAAGTTAGGAGTGGAGAGAAAAGCTCAATAGCCATCAGACTTTCTTCTCCCTCTCTTGTCTCCAGACCGTTAGCCCTCCCTTCACCCCATCAGCCCTTTTCCCCTAAAACATACAGGCGCAGAGTGTTGTACATGCGCTGGCACACGGCCCTGATGCCCGCGTCATCCTTGCTGTCCCCGGACACCTCTTGCAGTAGTTCCCCCACAGCTTCCACCAGGTCATCCACAGACTCGAAGTCCGCGCTGCCGCTGTGCAAGACGCCTGGACCGAGCAGGGCAGGACGAGAAGACACAGGGTAGGAAATGGGCACACAAGCAGTTTCGATCCCCAAGCTGTGGACCCAGTCCGGGCTCCAGACCCAGGGGGCCCTCGGGACAAGAGGTCATGCGGAGGAGAGGCCTGGCAGCGGTCCCCGGCACTGCCCTCCCCTAGGCTTTCCCTCCGACCTCCACGTCGGCTTACCCAGTCGGTTGACTGAGTTCGGCTTACCGGTCACGTAGTCGAAGACCTGTCCGTCAATCTCGGGGAATTCGCTCCGCAGGATCTCGGCGCAAGTCGCCATGTTCCAGCCGGGAACCCGTCCGCGCAGTCGCCGCGAAACCCCGGCCTAAGGCCCGCCCCCTGCCCGTCCCCCGAAAGCTCGAACCTCCTTCCAGGGCGCATGCGTAGCAGCGACGCAAGAAAGGAGCGGAGTGCGCAGAGCCAGTGGGCGGAGAGAACGGAGCAGGAGGAACGGTGCGTAAGCGCCGCACAGAGTCTGCGCCGGAGCTGCTCTCTGCGCTTGCGCGATGCGTTTTCCTCCGCAAGTTCAGCCACATGTGCGTTTCTCTGCCTTCTGGGAGGTGGAGACCTGGAGGCGAGGAGGGGTGGGGCGGCGGCAGCGAGGAAGCTCGAGGTTTATCGGGGCGCGAGGCACCCGTGGGGCGGCGGGTGGGAGCCTCCCAAGAGACAGGCGGATGATAAAGCACATTAGCTTTGCTCGTCTTGCGCACTCCCTCGGGGCGCGCCCCTCCGCTGCGCACCCAGTCAGGTCCATTTTGGGACCCACCAAGAGCTTTGCTGACTCACCCGACCCTGAGACCCACCAGCTTGGTTCTGTACGTTCCCCGACCCTAGGGGCTCCTCAGCCAAGTGGCCAGCCCCCCTCCTCCCGCGAGACCTGGGCTCAGGCGTTTCACTCTTCACAACGGTTCAGCAGACCATGGCGAATTATGCCCTTTCAGTTGTTGCACCTCCCCAGGGCACAACCTCACTCACCGCCGAAGGGCAAGAAAATCAGGACAGCATGGCCACTATCAATTCGCTGGTATTTATTCCCCTTCTACACCCAAAGCCGACTTCTCTGCACCCTTAATCTCAGTAAATGTCTGTAAAAGGCTATTTCCTTTCACCAGTTCCCTCGTGCTAAGTTAGAAATGTCTCCAAAGTGACACTACCGCTTTATATTTAACGCGAATATTATTCTAACCTGGCTCTAAAACTGGACCTAAAATCACCTCATCATCCAGTCGCCCTTTTGGATTAAACATTGCCATTGTGGCCGGGCTCAGTGGCACAGCCACTCAGCACTTCGGGAGACCGAGGCGAGTGGATTGCCTGAGAGCACGGGTTCCAGACCAGCCCTGGAAACTTGGTGAGACCTGGTCTCTACAATAAGTCAAAAATTACCCAGGCGGCACAACTGTAGTTTTGGCTACGTGGAAGGTTGAGGCAGAAGGACTGCTGGAGCCCAGCAGATGCCTGGGTGCTGGGGTGGCTGTGAGTGTGCTTCTGCACTCCAGCCTGGGCAACAGAGACAAAAACTCAACAACAAAAAAAAACCACACACACTAAAAACATTGCCATTGTGAGGAATCCTGACATTTAGCCATTCTACAGGACATGCAGGTAAAGAGGAATATGTTAAGTGATATCATGGGGAAAACTAAGAACTCGGGTTTCTTCAAAATTACAAGAACTGAGGGAAGTGTATGAATTGACGATTTAGGAAGCATTAATCAACCACAGTGGACTCTGTCTGGATCCATATGGAAGTTGCGAAAAATTTAATAGAACACCTGGATTAAGTGACTGCATTAGATGTATAACTAAGGAACTGGCCATGAGTTGATCATAGTTGAAGATTGGTGATGGGATGGGGGTTCGTTATGTTGTGCTTCTATTTATATTTGAAATTTTCTCTAATTGATTTTTTTTTTTTTGAGTTGGAATCTTACTCTGTTGCCCAGGCTGGAGTGCAGTGGCACACTCAACGGCCACTGCCGCCTCAACCTGCTGGGCTCAGGTGATCCCTGTGCCTCGGCCTTCCAAGTAGCTGGAACTAGTCACACGCCACCAAGCCCAGCTAATTTTTTTTTTTATTGTAGAGATGAGGTCTTGCCAAGTTGCCCAGACTGGTTTTGAACTCGTGGGTTCAGGCAATCCTCTCACCTCAGCCTCCCAAAGTGCTGGGATTATAGGCATGAGCCACCATGTCCAGCCTCGAATAGATTTTTTTTTAATGTAAAAGGCCAAACAAGGGAAATCTGGTAAGGACAAATCTGCTCTTTTATGGGCCATTCCTCACAGAGATTAACCACACAAGTCTCTGGAGGTGTGGAGGTATTCAGGGGAGTTTTTTAAGAGCCCTAGGAAAAGTCTCCTCCTACCACTCACCAAGAGAAGCCTGGGTAAATGGAAAAAGAATGGAATTAAGAGGTCGGTTTCTCTGGATGGCTGCAAGACCAAAAGGAAACCTTGCTTAATCTATGCTAATTATAAAATATCTACCTAAGAGTTAGGGAGAGGCAGGGGTGGGGATTGGGTGGGGTGGTATGTCCCAGGAGTTTGAGATGGGGGTGGGAAGGGAAGATAGGGGAAGAATCTCTCTTTAAAAAAAAAAAAAGAAAAGAAAAGAAAAAAGCTGGGTGTGGGTGCTCAAGTCTGTAATCCCAGCATTTTGGGAGGCTGAGGGAAGAGGATTGCCTGAGTCCAGGGGTTTGAGACCTCGTCTCTACAATAAATCAAAAACTTAGCTGGGCGTGGTGGCACACACCTGTGGTTCCAGCTACTTGGAAGGCTGAGGCGGAAGAATCATCTGACTACACTATAGCCTGGGCAGCAGAGTAACTCTGACTCAAAAAAAGAAAAAGAAAAGGGCCAGGGAAAGAGTCTTATCTTTAAGGTACTGGGGCTGCTTGCCCTTGATGTTGTTTTCTTCTTCAAGGAGCCAGGAAACCTGGACCACCAGCCCATGAGGATAAGAGCTTGGATGTCCCTGGAGAGCCCTAACAATTGGGATAAGACAAGGAAAGAGCCCTGAAGAGTATTCAGAATAGAAAATCACAGGAGGAGCAGTCCCACCAGTTCTCTTCCACATGTAGCTCCCACATCAACGCTTGGCCAACAACTATACTCTACAGAGTTTATTGGGCTTATAACTGGACGAAGTCACACGTGTACAAAATGAAGCTCACACTATCCCAAAGCAGAGTAGGGATTGAGGGCTGGGATCTGTTACTGGCCCCTGGGGAGCTCTGAGGTGAGGGGCAGCCAACCCTCCCACTCCAGAGGTGTGGCCACAGGGGTGGGAAGGAAAGGGGGCCCACCTGGCTTTGGTCACAGAACTCAGAGCCTGGCATCAGACCAGGACAGATGGATGGATGGAAGAGCAGGAGCCCAAAACTACCCTGCCTGGGAAGCCCAGGGACAACTCCACCAGTCCTGCTTGCGATGTGGTTGGTCCAGACCTAGACTCAGGGGCTGGTGCAAAGGGAAGGCAGCAAAGCAGGTGGGAGGAGAGACTGATGTGTGATAGCAAGTGGGGGCAGGAGCGACATCGGACCTGTAGAAGAGGGTGGGTGGGGAGGTGGGCTAGCTGTCACCAGGCAGCTAGCAGCGGGTTTCATAAATGCCACTGCGGCCAATGTAGCGCACCCATTTGATGACATCATGGTCGCTGTAGTTCAGCTTCGGTTCAAACACCTTCAAGTAGCGCACCTTGAGGCCAGAGGGTGCAAATGGCACCTGGGCAGGGGACAGCTCTGGTTAGAAATGTGGCCTTCCTCTCCTAGTCACTCTCCTCTAACAAGTTCCATAGCTCTGCCTGACCTCATCTCTACTATAGCTATTTGAAAGGCTGGGGTCTTGAAAGAAACTGGGGGAAACTAGGGCGGTAAGGGGCCCTACGAGAGGTTACTAAAGAAGAAAGCATATCCAAGAGTAACTAGCAGTTCATCTTGGGTTTGGAGTCAGGCCCTGACTGCAACAATCTGAATCAATTCTTTTAAACAGCAGGAGACAGCAACCAAAGAACTGCTTTAGAACACATTTGAGGGCTGCTCAATATCCTGCGCTTAAAAAAATAACAAAATTGCTGGGTGCAGTGGCTCATGCCTATAACCTCAGCACTTTGGGAGGCAGAGGCAAGAGGCTGCCTAGCCTATGGGTCCGCAACCAGCCTGGACAACTTGGCAAGACCTCTTCTCTAAAATAAATCACAAAATTAGCTGGACGTGATGGCGTGTGCCTGTAGTTCCAGCTACTAGGAAGGCTGAAGCAGGATCACGTTAGCCCAACAGGTGGCCTTGAGCATGCCACTGCACTCCAGCCTGGAAGACAGAGTGAGGCTCCAACTCAAAAAACAAAATTATATGTCCAACATGCAAAGTAAGCCCACTGTCATTTTCATAAATAAACTGTGGGTCTTACCTGGCAGTCAAACAATCTAATTTTTTCAAAAGAACTGTCATATGAGCTGGGAGCAGTGGCTCACGCCTGTAATACCAGCACTTTGGGAGGCGAAGGCAAGAAGATTACCTGAGCCCAGGGGTTTAAGACCAGCCTGGGCAATCTGGCAAGACCTCAACCAAAAAAGTAGTGGAGAATGGTGACATGCACCTGAAGTTCCAGCTATTTGGAAAGCTGAGGCGGAAGGATTACCTGAGCCCAGCAGGTCAAGGCTGCGGTGGTCAGGAGTATGTCACTGTACTCCATCCTGGGTGACAGAGTGAGACTCCAACTCAAAAAACAAACAACAACAATAAAAAACAAAAAACCTGTCTGATGACAAGCCGAAAAAAGTCAAAGATTTTTCAGTGTGAACACCAATTTCTATTAAGAGGCTTGAAGGGACAAGGAGTTAAAGTAACTTCCTCTTTCTAAGCCTCGGTTTTCTCATCTATAACTTGCAGAGGTTTATTTAAATAATCTCTAAGATTTTTCCAGCACACCCTGGTATGGCTCTAGGCCCCTCTTCCGCCATACCTCAAAGTTCATGGAAATGGGGGGTCGAGCCCATTTCTTCTTATCGTTGGTGGGCAGAAGCTCAATCTCTGCGCTGATCTGTGATTCCTTCATACCTGCCATGCGCTTGATCCTGGGAACACAGGGGCAATGGGTAGCAAGTGCCCATGGTAGCTTGGAGGAGTTTCAAGGGGAGCTGCCTATTTCAAGCAGAGAGAGAGAGCCCAGGAGCTCATGGGGGGCATCAGGACAAGGAAAAGTGGTCAGGACCCTGTAATCGCTTGCTATGGAGCCCTGGGTCTGTTACTCCTTTAGGACTATGGGCTGCAGTTTCTGCTTAGGTACTTGGGCATGCTATCCTTTGCTCTGACTGCTTTACAGCGATTACAGGGCAAGTGGGGAGATGCCAAAGCATCTTGAAATATAAACACATGCATGAACCAAAATGCAGGCATATATGCACTCCAACAGAAGTATAAGGGTTGACAGCACAAGCAGAGGGTCCTGGAGAAACTAATAGGCACAGCCCCATGCTCCCAACCCATATGCAAAAGGATGAAGGGTGAAACTTAACAAGAGGGTACACTATGGATCTGGAGCCTTGCTATGACCTCATAAAAGAAAGACTCACTTCCACACAATGGCATTCTCGCTGGCTTTGTACTTAGCCTTCCCCTTCATGCAGATCACTTGCACGCCACTTGTGTTCAGTGGGGTTGGGATCCTCACCTAGAAGTGACACACCTGTCAGGGAACTCTGTCAAACCCTGACATCAGCTGCCTTTATTCCTAGAGGCAAGCTGTTCTTCCTCCCCAAGTCCCTTGTCCCCACCTCAATCTTCTGAGCCAGTAGTGAAGGCTTGAAGTTGGACTTGATGACCACCTTGACCTCCAGTTTTGTGCGTCCCACCTCCCGCACTAGTGGGATCACTCGGAAAGGAAGGATGATGTCCTTGGTGGTACGATACCTTGGGGAGAGGAAACAAGGTTGGCACCACAAAGCTTGACCCACTCTCTCTTTCCCCATCTCTGCCAGCAGTATCCCCAGGCCCCCCACACCCCAGTGGCACCTCATGAGCTCAAACTCTCCATCTGGTGGGATGAAACTGATGCTGCGTTCAGAGTCAAACTTGCTGAGTCGCACACACTGGTGGAAGGTGCAGTCATCAATGGCAATTGACTGCTTCCCACTGCAAGCAGGGACAGAAGAGGTCTCCTCATTGGTACAGGAGAATGGCAGGTGTCAGGCTGGGAGACCACCTCACCCCAGACTGGCACTAGACACTGGGAAGCTGCTTGAGAATGCAGCTTTCTGACTTGGAGGTCCCTGCCTGAGTTCTGAATGAGTGGAAGTTTTGCAAGCTCATCATCAGGAGCCCTACTGCTCAGTACTTGGGTGTTTCAGGCACATTGGGAAGAGGCCATCACTATGTACAGAAGAGGCCTCGGTCCTGGGGACCAAACAAAAGGGCTTGCTCTCTGAAGATAATCCGCTCATCTCTCAGCAGAGAATCAGGAGCAACCAGCCAAGCATGCCCTTGGGAAGAGAGTTTGCAGTTTCAGTGGAAGTAAAACCCAGAAGGTTCACCAGACACCACTGAGCCCTCCAAGGCCCACCCTTCCCCACTTGCTCCCCTGCCTCAGGCACCTCTTGCTTGTTTCATCAGCTGTGCCTTTGCCCTGCTTTTCAATGACAATCTTGTCATTCATCCCAAACTTGCATTCGGGCATGCCACTCAGGTAGCTCTTCATCACCACCCGGCCTGACACATGGGCACTCAGCACCTGCCCTGGTGATAGAACAGATAAACGGAAGCAGCAGAGTCAGGCAGGCCCGGGACCCTGCCCTGGCCCCACTCTGGCTTTACCACAAGGGTCCTTACCCTGTGGGGACATGAGCAGGTTCACACTCTCCAGCACATCCAGGAAGAGCTCATTCCGGCGATACTTGATGCCCTCCCGGCGCCAGCCGATCTGCCCAGTCACTTGGCTGGTGATCTGGGATTGCTCTTCTTTTGTCTGTGTGAGGGTAGAAACAAACAGCAGTGGCCTCACTCCTTTCTCCTTCTAATCACCCTGTCTCTATCTCCACTCCACCCTCATTCCCCATCCCTTCTAGTCCCCAGCCCTCTAGCCCATTTTACCCCCAGGGCCTGGAGAAAAAAAAAAAAAAAATGGAGCAAAGCTGCAAGGGTGCAAGCTGAGGGAACAGCTTACCTGATGCTGGAGGTGGCAGGGCCAAGGAGGTGCCCACGGAAGCAGCAAGGGAGGCAGAAAAGGAGAAGGCTATGAGGCTTGAATCCTAGAGGAGGGCCCAAGCTCTCCCCTCCTAAGAAATACCAGGCCTCCAGAGCAGCCCCCACCCCACCCCCGCCCCTCCAGTGCAGAAGGAAGCTGCTTGAGCTATATTCCTGGTAACAGATGCTGAATTGGCGGCACCAGGGGAGGGAGGGCCACACAAGGCAAACAGCCCTGCAGTCATGGCAGGAGGCTCAGGCCAGCACTTCCTGTCACAGGGGCTCATGAGTCAGCTCAGACAAGGCTTGGGAGCCAGCTGGGATGAAGGGAGGTTGAACTCCACCCTGACTGTAGTCTGCACAATTTGAGTACCTGACTCTTGATGCCCTGCTGAGTGATGAAGGTTTTCAGTGCGCCTGTCTCAGAATTTTGTGGGTAGCCAAAGTCCAGGATCTCTGCAAAAGGAAGGAAACCGTCAGCCATGGACAAAGCTGAAGGCTCCTTCAATCCAGTCCCTCTCCAGGCCTGGAAATGTATGACCCAGCACAGGTCCCAAAGGCCATGTGGGATCATCTGCAGCAAAGCCTTCCAGCTTTGTAGCATTTTCTCTATGATGTGTGCTTTGTAAGGAAACAGACTGTTTAATTTTTTTCAAATAGAGAGCAACAGAAGAGTCACATAGCCAGTTGGTGACAGATCAAGAAGCCCCGAGCCCTGTTTTTTTCTAGAAAACAGAGATCCTGGGAAGGTGGAAGGATTCACACTTCCATTACACCCTACAGAGGAGGGACAGAACTAACATGCATCCCCAAGGGGCCTGTAATAGCTCACCCTCCCCCAGGCTCTGAAGCAGCTGTTGAGATGGAAAGCTGGAAGGGCAGTTAGCAAACTAGGGCCAAACCACCAAGGTAAGAGGACAAATAGAGGAGACTCAGCTACCAAACCCCAGCATAAGGTTCCTAGCCCCCTGAAAGACCAAAACTCCCCTCAACCCCCACCTGCTGACCTATCTCTGTGTTCTACCTCAGAGTGACCTTTAGGTCTAGATGGGAACTGACTTTCTCAGGGGTACAGAGATCCTAGTCCAAGAGGCCGGATACTCAGGAAAGAGAGTTCAGCCTGTACTGGAGCCTCAGGCCTGCTTCCACCTGCAGGCCGGGCCCAACCAGGTTCAACCCCACCCAGGCCCACTGCCCTGCCAGCCTTACCATCCAGCAGCTCATATATGAGCACAAAATTGTTTTTTATGTTTTCCTCGCTGATCTTTCCAAAGTAGGCGGCCATTACGTCACACATCTTATAGAGGAATTCAAAGACCATGGCAGCGTTGACATTCTGCTTGGTGACTGCTGCCAGCCAGATGTTGGACCTCTTAACATGGAAGAAGCTGGTGCGAGCAATGTTGGTGACGGGGCTGCGCACCTGCTGCCGGGCATGGATAACATTGACCCGAAAGGCGTCCACTGCATTCCTCCTGAGGGGAAAGGGTACACAGGGCCTGCTCAGCGTCCAGGGAAACTTTACCCCACCGGGATCAATCACAGCTGCTAACAGCCCCACCCTCCTCACTGCTGAAGTCTGACATGCACTCTAAAGCCAATGCCTAAACCTCTAAGGTGGTTCCCCCTTCTTAGGGACATGGAAAGAGGGTCTGCACTGGGCTAGTGACTGAAAGCCTTGACAAATAGGGAAGCCAGGTATCAACGACAGGAGGGCAGATGTAATCTTAACAAAGTGAGGCTCACTGGTTTAGAGACAGATGTTTCTGACGCCCAGGACTGGCTTCAATTTCCCAGCTATACCCAGCTGCCACCTCCCTAGCTTCCCAGTAAGCTCCAGGCCCAGGACAGAAAGAGACTCATCTTGACTCATCCAGTCCTCCCACTAGTGATCCCACCAGTGGGGAAGGCTGACTCCGCTAGAAGTTAGACAAAGCCAGCCTGACTGCAGAGAAGGCTCTAACCTACTGAAGGAGAGGTACCAAAGGGCTGTGGAGCTGTGCCACCCATTTTTGTCCAGGATCCAACTCCAGGACAAGTTCAGGGAATGAAAAAGGATGAAGGAAAACAGTGATGGGGGGCAGGGCCCCCCACCCGCCTGTACCTGGGCGGCAGCTTCACAGGCCGCTTACCTATTGCTACGGCGGCCAGTGAGATGGGATGAGAGAAATGACGCCAGCAAGAAGAGGAGAGTGACAGCAACGAGAGAGAGGGTTAGACACACGACACACTGGGAGGGGCAGCACACACCATGAGGTGGAAGCAGACAAGATAGACAAGGTGGTGTGTGACCTGGCCTTGGCTTGCCCAGGTCCATCCAGGGCAGGAGGGGAGCATGAGTGGGGAGTGCAGTCAGCCAGGTTCAGGCAAGCTGGGCCTTGTCACAGCTGTAGCTCACACCACACCACCAGCTGGGGGGCAAACAGCCACAAAGGCCAGGCCAGCCCATCAGCCAAGAAGCCAAGCAAAGGGCCTTCCTTGCAACAGGCCCATTCTGCAACTGTTTCTTTCAAGCTCTTTGAGGAAGAAAAACAAGGCAGCAGGAAACAGAGAAGCCTAATCTCATTAGAGCTGCAGAGGCCAGTATAGGTTCCCTCAGTCAGTCAGGAAAGAACAAAGGCATGCAGGGTGGGGCAGAATGAGAAGTCAGGCTCCTCTTTAAGGGCTAGGGATTCACAACTTAAGCTTCTCTGCATCTACTTTGACAGGCCAGAAAGGGCAGCATGGCCTCCTTGTCTTTCTCTCCGTGACTGGGAGAGTGCCTTTAGCTTGCTACACAGCCTTTCCTCCAGGACTGGCTCAGAGGAACTGAAAACAGCTGAGTCAGCAGCTTGACTCCTCTAAGAAAAGGAGCGGGAGAGGATTCAGCAGCCTGGAGAGGCTTTCAAGAGAATCCAGGGAAGGCTCTCAACACAAGAAAGGCTTCTGAAAGCAAGGCTTAGATGGATTAGTACCTCCATCCTGGCCACTAACTCCACCCACTAGAGACAGATCCCCCTTCTCCTCAAGGGAGGATTCCATTGCCTGGGCAAAAGCACTCATCTCCAGCGACCAGGCCTGTAACTGAGAGAAACGGGAGGCAGGAAGAGCGAGAGTTCCTAGAGCTGTGGGGACCATGCTGTCCCACATGTCCCATCCAGTGGCCAGCAAGCTAGCTGCTAGGCCAATATCACCAGACCTCAGGGGAACCAGGCTACACTAGCTAAACTTTCAGGATGCAGCAAGAGGTAGGGTGGCCCGAGTCAAGCCTCTGGTGGGAACAGACCTGATCCTGCATGCTGGGGCTGAGGGACTGGGGGAGTGGGACACTGCTGGTTCAGCCAGAGGACTCACCCGATGTCATCTCGGTAGACTCGGGAGATGAGCACCTCCCCCTTGTGATTATAGATGAATAAGCCTCCAATCATGGCGGCAGCTCAGTCTCCACAGCCCATCGTTCTCAGAAGAGACCTAGATCAGGCAGGGGAGGGGTAAGGGAAGACCTCAGAACCCCTGCTAAGTCTCTGTGGAGCCATGCAGGTCACTGGAGCTTTTTTCTTGACTCAACCCTCTAGCAAGTGACCCTGCCGCCCTCCCAGACATGCCCCTCCCCTCAGCCAGGCTCCAGTTCCTGTTTATCCCACACTGGAGAAGAGAAAAAAATAAGAAAGATTTAGGCCCAAGATTCTAAGGCTGTGTTTGACCCTCCCTATCCTGGGTCTGAGCAGGAGTAACCTCTGCCCCCTCTTCATAGCACCGAGCTCAGCAAGGATCCTTTCTAGTCTCCTCCGTGCAGATCTCACTCAGGCTCCAGCTTAGTGAGTCACTGAGAAGGCCTGCCTGCGGCTGCAGGAATGGCAGTAGGAATTATTCCAGCTGGTTCAGGCCTGGGGCCCCCCCCCAGGCACAACCTTTAGAGCATCCAGTCTCTCAGGCTCCACTACCCTTCTGAGAAAGCAGCAGGGCCTGAACCTCCAGCACTCTAATTCACAGAAGTCGAAACATTCCAGGAAAGAGTGTGAAGGGTGGGGGGCCAAGGAGTGAAGGGAGGCCTTAGGCCCTAACACAGCCTCAGCAGTGTGGCTTCAACCGCTTCCCGGCAATCAAATAAGCAGGCAAAGATCACAGGAGAAAGGTCCCCGTGCTGGCAGACTAACTTTAAGGACCCAAGCTGCTTATAAGTTATTTCTCACTACTCCCCTTTCGAAAAGCTCTGAAGTGCAATAAAAATAAGGATGGAGGAAGGGGGCAGGCTTCATAAAATTAAGAGATCCTTCCAGCTGAAATTATGAGTCCAGACCCATCAAGTAACGCATTTCTGACCTGAGTATCTATAAGCAAGGGACAGGAATGTCAGAATGCCTGAATTATCCAACTTACATGGATCATATTAATTTAGAATGTTTGAGGATAAAAGGGGGTTAATTTAGTGCTCGATGTCCTGCCTTGGCCCTGGTATTAATGTCACAGGGAGTAATTTAGCAGACTTTTCTAAACTGGAAAACAAAGTCTTTTACTGTGGTTGTCAAGGTCCCCCAGACCAGTGAGAGGTCTCTCAGGGTGGTAGACACATCCCACCACTCAGTTCCAAAGAGGCTAGGAGAGGAAATGCAAAATGGAGGTAGAGCCCAGGGCAAAGAACCAAGTCCACAGGTATCAGGTGGTAGGTATCTCTGGGCACCAGACAACCAGAGGTGGGGCCCTGGACAGGAATGATTCCTGCTTAATCAAGGGAGAAGAGAGGCAGCAACAGCCAGGCAGGATCTTCAGGTGAGCTCAGTTTAGCAAACAGAGCTGGTGGGGGCACCTCAAGGAAAGTTTCCAGTATGGAAAAGGTCAGGGCTGAAGCAGGCAAGAAGAGACTGACAGCGGTGAATCAGGGAAAGCTGGGGAGACAGAGCCTGCTTTGGGGTTCAGGTGCGGAGGCCTGAGGGGGTGATGAGTACTTAGCCCTGGGGAAGAGGACATCGTGCGAAAAGACGGTGCCACGGGGTGCAGGGACTGCCACAGGTCTAGGATTAAGAGCCGCGCGGTACCACTGAACTGAGAGGAGAGGGTACCCCCGGGTGAGACCTGTCGCCGTTCAGGGAGGCGGCACAGAGGGGTGTCACTGTCCTAGGAGATGGGAGGACTGTCCTTGCGCCGCGAGGGAGGCGCCGAGGGCTAGGCGAATTGTCACGATCCTAGGGAGGGGGCGCCGCGCGGCCCCCTGCTCTGAGAGGATTCCAGCAGGGCTTCCTATCACGGGAGGTGCCAGGAGAGTCAGGTGGAGGGCGCCGCACCCCGCGCGTCCAGCGACCGCGCCCCGGGCGCCCCCGCCCCGCAGTCAGCTCCCTCCCGGGTCTGAAGGCTGAGGCCACTCCCGGGTGTGGGCAGCTTTCCGCCCAACGCAGTGCAGGGAAGGGCAAGCTGGGCGGAGGGGCAGGCGACCCGCGGCGTCCTCCCCCACCCCGTAAGGCCAGATGCCCGGCTTACCTGGTATCCGCGGCCTCCTGCTCGGCCGGCCCGGCCACCCTCCGAATCCCAAGATGTCCGCCCGCCCCCTGCTCGCCTGCCCGCTGCCTCGGCTTTCACCGCAGTGCCGCGGCCCCGCCCCGGCCTCGGCAGCGCGTGCGCGCCCGCCTCCCGCGTAGACTACAAGTCCCGTCAGGCCCCTCGGCCTTCTCGCTTGCAATTTTAAGGTCTCTAGGCTTAGCAAAACTACAACTACCGACTGCCTTTGAGAAACGACCCCGCCTTCGGAGGGGGCAGGCGCGGCCTTAGCCCGCCCTACCCGAAACACACACCACAGCATGCGCCGCTCCACCCATCTTATTTTCTCACCGAGTATTCTGGGAATTGGAGTCTTTGCAATTTCTCCTGTTCCTATTTCAGTGTTTCAGAGCGTCGGAATATGAATGCCATTTACTGAAGCCCATCTGTTAAGCCTTGGATTGATATAGACCTCTGGTTTCCTGAGTCCGAGGACTGGCTGTCCTCAACTTGATACGCCAACACGACTTGGCAGAAGCGTCTGTGCTGAATTTATTGCTTTCTAACACCACCTCTAATAATTCTCCCAAGCTTTTCTCATGTATTTGCTCCAGATATGAGCTTTTTCCCCAGGGATCAAAAGCTAAGGAGAGGAGCAGGGAGGCAGGAGGCAAATATTTGGGAAGAAACTAGCTAAAGCTTTTCACAAATGCCCCTGTGACTGTGAGCTCCTCCTCAAGGCCATTTAAAGCTTTTCCAAGATTGTGCTAATGTTCTCCTGGGCTATACCTGTATGACTGTATGTGCCTTTTAGTGCCAGGCATATATGTTACTTAGAAAACATCTCGAGAGTTGAATATAGTTGGACATGGGATTCAAAATCCCCTCTTGATAAAATTAATCTTTACATCCAAGCTGAAAGGAGGAAGCAAATCCAGCCCTCAAACAAGAAAGACTGGCCTGGCTCTTGCAGGATGCGAAGAAAATCTGTTGGCTTTTCTCCTTCTATAGGTAGAGGTACCCCGCTGCCTTCCCTGAGCAGGACTGAGCCTGTCATGGGAGGAAGGAAGAGCAAGAAAGGGAAAATCTGGCTACAAAACTTACTGTCCCTAGCAGCCTCTTGCCAGAAACCAGGATGTGGCAGGATGAAGATCTGGCCTCCCTCAAACCACTGTCACTGCCTGAAGCCATTAAGTGACTTAATACAGTTACTTCTAATCTTTGAATCAGCACTCAAGACTTCACTCTTATCTTTGCAAAAGCGGTATCTCCTAAACATCCCTAAACTACTACCAATTTAGAATAAATAATGATGATGATAATAGTAACAATAATAGCTACCATTTATTGAGCACCTACTCTACTGTGTGCCAGGCACTGTGCTCGGCACTTTTCGTACAATATCTAATTTAAATCCTCACAACAACCCTGTGAGGTAGGTATTATTATCATCATTTTACATACAAGGGAACTGAGGCTCAGAGAGGTTAAATAACTCTCCTATCACGGAACCAGATAGTAGAGCTAGAATTCAAACCCAGAACAACCTGACTCCAAATCCCATGCTCTGGTGAATTAAAGTAGAGACAGAGGGGAGAGGAAGGGCCAAATTCAAGAAAGACTGTTGGAGTGAAATGGATATGATATACTGATATGGGAAGGAATTTAAGCCCATAAATGTTTCTAGCTGGTGAGCCTACACAGATTGTGATGAAGGTAACCAGGACAGGAAATGAGGAAGGGCACACTTGGTTGTGGACATGAGTTGAGTCCATATGGACATGTCCATGGAGATGTCTAGTAGGTAACCAAAATACAGATCTAAAGATTGGGTGAAGTTGAGGTTGGAGCCATAAGTTTGGGCATCACCAGCACATCAGTGGCAAATGGGGACGTCAGGATGAATGACACCGTTTCGGGAGTAAATAGAGAGGAAAGACAAGTGAACCAAAGATGGAACAATGGAAGCACCAATACTGCAGGCATGAGCAGAAGTGGAGAAACTCTCATATAAGTTGAACAAGACAGAGTCAGAGAAAGAAGCACAGGAAGCAGTCCTGTAGCGATGGCTAGAAGCCACGGCCTGGGCTGGGAGCAAACCCAAAGCTCCCAGAAGGTAGGCAAGACTGAGTCACATTTCCAACTGAGCCCTCTGTTCACTAAATCCCCCAGAAGTACTATTAAACGAATGAATGCCAAAACGTCCTACTTGGTTTGCCTGAAAGCCTGTAGCTAAGGACTTCATCTCATTCTTGACATCCCAGCCCTGAAAATATGGAAGCCTAGGTGAGCCAGGAGAATTTATAGAAGAGGCTTAAAGAGAAAGTCATGATTTGTTTAAAGTGGAGAATATGGTAAAAAGCAAGAAAACCTAGCACTGTCTGGAAGTCCTCTTTCTCAGTCTCAACTGGCCTATGGGCTCCTATGTCCTTGCTCTGGGGTGTCATAGTGAATGTGAAAACAGAGAAGGGTATGGGGGGGTGGGGGAGGGTGGTGGTGGTGGTGAAAATGGCCTGTCAGTCACCTGGAAGTCTGCTGAGCCCAGCCTGAGACCCAGCTAAAGGGCTTTATCCAGGAATAAGCTGGGGGCATATATGAGAAGTTTGAGGGCTACCAAGAAAGGGAGAGGGAAGTCAAGGGGCCAGCCCTACAACCTGGGAGAGAATTGGGAAAGAAGGTCCAGCCCTCTAGGCAGGGACCAGCCCTGAGGCTTAAGTGAACTTGCATAGGCACGTGTGTGTGTGTGTGTGTGTGTGTGTGTGTGTGTGTGTGTGTGTGAGTGTGTGAGAGAGAGAGAGAGAGAGAGAGAGAGAGAGAGAGAGAGAGAGAGAGAGAGAGAGAGAGAGAGAGAGAGAGAGAGAGAGAGAGAGAGAGAGAGAGAGAGAGAGAGAGAGAGAGAGAGAGAGAGAGAGAGAGAGAGAGAGAAACACTTTGGACAGAACAGAGTCGCTCATGCATGGGTGAAACTAGGTCCTCCCCAGAAGCTTAGTGACTCGATATGTTGAAGTGTGAGTATGGGGGCTGGACATCCTTGGGACTGCTGAAGCAGGGTTCCTGGTCTCCTCGGAGGCTGGGCCTCCCCCCGCTGGGGGCTCACAGAAAGTCAAACAGCCCGAAATTCTTGGCTGCTCCAGGCCCAGGGAAAATTGGGGGAGGAAAAAAGAAAAGAAATGTTTCAGGCCCAGAGGTAAGATGAGCCTGCTGGTTAGTAGGGTTAGGTGTCTGAAGGAACCAGCACACGGGACAGGCATGGGGTGGGAGCACATGAGAGATGCTCCCCAGAAGCCACTGGCTGCTCAGGCAACTGAAGGGTCCTCTGGCTTCTGGTCCTAGCTGGCCACAGGCAGGAATAGCATGGATGGCCACTGGAGGTGACTACAGCTCTAGCGGGCAGGACTGAGGCAGCAGGCAGGGGAACAGTTAGAAGGGACAGATGAAGCAAATACTTTTTAGTGTCAGTATTGGAGAGCAAAGTCGAGACCTGCATACATGCCTGAAGGGATGGGGTTAACAGGCAGATAATGTAGCTGGATGAATGAGGAAAGGGAACTGGAGGAGAAAGGGATGGAATAAGGGAGTGAGCATGCTCCCAAGAACACCATGGGATCAACTCCTAAAGGTAGGGAGGGGATTAAGGGACAGCACCAGCAAGTCTAATCCCAGGCACGGAAAGGATCCTGGGAAGTCCTACACAGCCGTTAGTGGGCAGAGGAAACAAACTGGGGCCGGAGGCAGGTTAGGGGGCTGCAGAGCCAATCGGTAGGTGCACTCTGCCCTTGCTGCACCCAGCGAGCAGTTGGCGCACCTGGCCTTAGTTCCGTTTATTTCCCTTTCAGGTACCAAACAAAGTAAAAAAGACAGACGGACGGAAAGAGGAACGTGGCTGGTCAGGGTGGGGGTGGAATGGAAGTGGGAGAGGGGCCCTGCTCACATCACATCCACAAAGAACTCACTGGGGTTTCCCATGGCCATGCGGAAGGACTGTCTGCTGGCGGTCAGTTCCGGGGGCACGGAAGCCAGGTCGCGGCCTGGAGGGGCTCCTGGGGGGCCCATGGCTGCGGGCGGTGGGGGCATCATCAGCATGGGGGGGCCGTAGAGTGGGGGCACTCCGGGCGGGCCGTAGCTTGGGTGTGTATGGTGGCTGCGCAGGCTGCTGGCCAGCGAATGGTGGCTGCGGTGGCTGTGCTCGCTGGCTGCCGGGCCCGAGCGCTCGCTGGGCGCCCGCTCCCGCGGCCCCCGCAGGCTGCTGCGTGTCGTGTGGTCTGACTCGCTGCCGCTGCCTCCCGATTTGGAGTCCCCAGCCTTCGGGTCCTTCTCCTTCCTCCGATCACTGCCGCTGCGGTTGGAGCCACTGCTCCGACTGCCTGTAGGGGACAAGCAGACCCAGGGGAACTCAGAGCTTGCAGAGGAAACCCGGCACACCTGCGGCCTGGCTCCGTGGCCCCTTCTGCCTTACCTTCACTGTGTTGACTGCTGGCGCTGCCCCCGCCATAGCTGTAGCCCAGCTCCGGGAAGCCCGGGTGCGGGTTGTAGGGGTGTGGGGGTGGCGGGTACTGGTAAGGGAAAGCCATGGGCCAAGGGGCAGCCCCTGGGTGCGGCAGAGGGGCCAGCGTGTCCTGGTCAGAGGCGCCACTGGAGCCGTCGTGGTCGTGCAGCGACAAGTTGGCCATATCTGTGGAGGGGAGGGCTGGGTGAGTGGGCTAGGTCCATCCCATGCCCTCGCATCCCTCGATCAGGAAAGACAGGTTCCAGCCTAGACTGGGTGGGCTTTGGATGACAGCAACTGAGGTAGTTTCTGACCAGAATGAGAAGGCACAGGCTAGATAGCAGACCCCCTTCTGCAGACCGTCTCTGCCACCACTGAGACAGCCTTGGGAGACCCTCCCTAGAAGGGACCCAAGTCATTTCAGATTCTCAGCCAGATCTGCACACCCAACTTCCAACCCCTTGAAGGCCCTTGCAGAGCTTTTGGCACTTTCTCCCCTCTCCTCAGTGGGCTGGAAGAAGGAGCAAAGACTCTGATTTGGCCATTTTTTCTTCTGTTCACTCAGAGGGTGCAAGGTTGAGGATTACAGAAGGTTGGGATACCAGACACCCACTGGGTACTTCATACCTGTCCTTAATTAAGCACAATACAAAGCACTATCTCCTGAAAATATTACCACAACCCTATGAAGATGGTGCTGGGCACGTTTTTTCCAGATAAGGAAGTAAATTCCAGAGAAGTTAAATGTCCAACCTGAGGTCAACCTGAGGCCAGCAAAGACACTAAGAGTTGCTCACTTTCTCCTTAGCTCTCCAGATAAAGTCATTGGTTAGGAGCAGGGAGCAGTCTGGGGAAATTTAGATATGATTTTGCCCACATCCTCACGTAGAACTTAAAAAAAAAGTCACTAAAAGCCCAGAATGACACTGGGTGCTGTGGCTCACACTTGTAATCCCAGCACTTTGGGAGGTGAAGCCAAGAGGATTGCCTGAGCCCAGGGGTTCGAGGCCAGCCTGGGCAACTTGGTGAGACCCCCCATCTCTATAATAAATTTAAAAAAAAATTAGGTGTGGTGGTGTCCATCCCATTCCAAGTAGTCTCAGCTACTTAGAAGGCTAAGGCGGAAGGATTGCCTGACCCCAGTGGGCTGAGGCTGCAAGTAGCCATGAGTGTGCCACTGCAATCCTGCCAGGGCAACAGAGTAAGACTGTTACTCAAAAATAAAAAATAGAAAAAATCCCAGAATGAGCACAGGGTCTCAGGGAAGGTTCTTGGCCCTGATTATATTTTCTTGGTGCTGGGGTGTGTGGTAGTGGTGTGGAAAGAGGCCAGAAAACAACTTAGGTGCCTCCTCTGTGCTGTCCATTCCATTCCCAGCCAGGCCTGGCTCCTTACTTGATTAACATTATTTAGTTCACAACAATGGCTCTCTGGCAAAATTGCATACATACTTCTAAGGGCAAAGTTGCACCTGCCAATATTGGAACTATCTTGGAGGGATTATAAGAGGCCACTAGGACTGAACAACTGCCTGGGACACCCCTTGCTCACATACCATCTATACCAGGTCCCAAAGCTCCAAGAGAGCTGTAACTGCCCTAGGGGCCAGGATTAATACCTGCAGGATTAAAACTAGACCTTCCTCCAAGCCCTTAGGTGAACTAGCCCAGGCTTCCAGGGAGAGGTCAGGAGATAAGGCTCTGAGGCAGCCTGTGGAGCCTGCAGCCAAACCATCCACCTGTCAGGGAACCAGCAGCTAGCGGGTGGTGGTAGAGGAAAGCTGTAGTCTATGTCAGCACAGGTCCAAAGAGCTGGTGACAACTTCAGCTTCTGGGCTGCTGTCCTGAGAGGAGTGAATGTGTGCTCCTGGGGCTGCCTGGGCCCCAGTTCTTCCCTTTGTGCCTGCTACACTTCCAACTAAGGAGACCTTGACCAGTGAGAAGGAAAAGAACTGTTCTGTCATTATCCCTCTGAACTAGGGTTCTGAGGAAGTTGTATGGGTTACGATGATGCTTTAGAAACAACTGACACTATTCCAGGCACTCAGGGCAGGTCCTAGGAACAGACACACTGGCTCATGCTTGTAATACCAGCCAGCACTTTGGGAAGTTGAAGCAAGAGGACTGCTTGAGCCCAGGAGTTCAAGGTTACAATGAGCGATGGTTGTACCACTGCACTCCAGCATGGGCAACAGAGCAAGACTCTATCTCTTAAAAAAGAAAAAAGTAGAAGAAAGAAAAAAAAAAAAGCCAGGCCCAAGAGGGAGATAAGGGAGATACAGGGCAGGTAAAGAGGTTTTCACTCCAGAAATCTCAAGCCTTGAACTGTTGTCTCCAATCCGGGTTCTCCAGAGTCTACTGCCATATCCTTGGGCACCTCCCCACTCCCAGCTAAGGCATAGGGCAAGAAGGTTGGGGAGGCACGTACTGCCACAGAGGTCGCCGAAAATGTAGTAGCACTGCTCAGAGAAGGTGATCTTGTTAACAGTATGGCGGATGAAGCCAGCTTTCAGCAGGTTGCTGGCATACTTGCGGGCCTCCCTCCGGTCAGTGAAGCCTTCCACATTGTGGTACAGCCAGTCCACCACATCTGAGCCTGGGGGCAAGGCTGCCAGTTGATTGCAAGGTCCATCTGACTTGGACTCATCTGGCCTCACAGAAGCTATGAGGCTGGAGCTGGTTCCAGCTCAAAGGAGTGGTCCAAGGGAACTCTTGGGCCCCCTGGACTGCCCTGCCCCGTCACTCCCCCCCCGTCCTTCATCCCACCATGGGGCTCTCTCACCGATGAAAGCATTAGGGATGGTAATCTTGAGCCACATACGGTCACGGACCTCCAACCCTGACTCAGGGGAGGCCATGGCTTTTACGATGGCGGCCATGTCACTGTGGATGGACAGGTGGAAGTCGTCTAGGCCTGGGGATGGGAGGCAGAATGGTGAGGCAGAAAGGGACTTTGGAGTTAGGTAGACAGGAGTTTGCATTTCAGCTCAGCCACCAAATAAATTATGGGACCAATGCTAGGTAAATTACTGACTTCTTGGACACTCAGTTTCCCCTTCATAAAAATGGGGATTTTAGTATCTACTTTCCAAGGATATTTGAAGAAAAAATTAAGTAACATACATGAAGGTGCTTAGGACAGTGTGTAATGTATATGTGATGATAGTAAAAATGTCCACCATTTCTTGAAGGTTACCTTTATGCCACACACTGTGATGTTGCTTCACTTACATCCTCTCATTAAATTGTCAAGAACCTGGTAAAGTATCATTAGTCCCATTTTGCAAGCAGAAACTGAGGTGCCCTGAGTGCTCAATACAAGTTCAGAAGCAAACACTGTTGAGTGAGGATTGGAGTGCCCACTGGGGAAGTTGCAATGTGGAGCTGCTGGGATGAGCTGAGTCCTGTCTCTGGTCCTCTCTGGTGCTCAAACAAGAGTCTCCATGTGGGCCCTCAACAGTCCCTCCCACCTAGCCCTGTCTGCTGGGCCCAGAGGCCAGGATTGGACACTCACGCTCTGTGTCAGGGATGGAACTGGTGATGGAGGAGCTGGTGGAGGTGATGGTGCTCAAGGAGGGGCTCATGCCGTAGGCAGGGAAGGTGCCCGTCATGGCTGCAGTGTGGGAGACCCAGGCCGCAGGGTCAATGGGCCGGATGGGCTCGCCTGCAGGGAGGATGAGGAGTCATGGGCTGCCCACCCTGCCCACTGCCGGGCCCAACAGGATAGTGTGGGGGTTCAGGGCAACATAGAAGAAAGAAGAGCTGGGGTCATGTATGTCAAACACCAGCTTTAGGGCTGAGGCCCCTATCTACTTACTCCTGGGCAATGTGAAGCAACCACGTGGACTTGGGTCCCAGCACTTTGCCACAGTCAGGGTGATGGGCCTGAAAACAAGGGTGTCCTAGTGAAGGCAGGATGTGTGGAAGCCAGACCAAGCCCCTTGCCTTACAGTCA
This sequence comes from Cephalopachus bancanus, assembly GCA_027257055.1. Lineage (NCBI taxonomy): Eukaryota > Metazoa > Chordata > Mammalia > Primates > Tarsiidae > Cephalopachus > Cephalopachus bancanus. The sequence goes on along the minus strand of JAPVLO010000098.1, from coordinate 1,068,791 downwards.
GAAGTGCCTACCCCTCCTTCCCAGCGCCCCATTCCATCCATACCCCGGTTTGTGCACAATCTCCCGTAGCACCCGGACAGCATCGTCATTACTCATGTTCTCAAAGTTGATCTCGTTTACCTGGGAAGGAGGACCAGGAGTGGGATAAGCAGTTGTCCTGGGGAGTTGGGGAGGGGACTCAGTTTGGTAGGTCAGGTGTCTTTCTCCCACTAAGGGGCCTCTGAATGAGCAGGGTACAGAGGATAGGGACATTGCCCTACTCCGTATATACACCACCACCCAGGGTGGGCCACAATAATACCTGTAACAGCATATCTCCTGGCTCGATGCGTCCATCAGCAGCCACAGCCCCACCCTTCATGATAGAGCCAATGTAGATGCCACCATCACCACGCTCGTTGCTTTGGCCCACAATGGAGATGCCCAAGAAGTTATACTTTTCTACAGGAAGTAATTTAAGATCTTGAAAGGGAACAAAGCTCCTACCCAAATTCCCAGCCCATTATTAAAAAAGTAGAAAGGGACAGGAACTGACATCCACTGAATCTAAATCAGGTCAAGCATGCGTTCATTGATTCCTTGCTGGCTGTGGGGTTGGGAACCTTAGTCCCATTTTACTGAAAAGGCAACTGAGGTTCAAAGAATTTAAGTGACTTTTCTAAGTCAGTAAGTGGCAGAGCCAGGATTCAAACTTAGACTTAAATTCCAAAGTTGGGCTCTTTTTATTATATTCAGTTGTCTCCAAAAGAGAGTACATAGGGTAGAACCAGAAAGCAAGGATGCAATGGCTGAAAGATGGGAAGGGGTGGGGCACTCAGAAATTGCTTCTTCCACGAAGCCTTCTCTGATCCCATTTTCTGCTTCCACAACTCTCTGTGCTTATTTCTGTCATAGCCCTGATTACTAGGTACTGACATGATCAGTTTATGTATCAGTTGATGTTAATGAAAGAGAGTTCCTCGAGGGGTAGGAACATAATTTATGCCTCTTTGAACTCAGGTCAGCCCAGTGTCTGGCATATAGCAGGTGTTCGGGTTTTGCTTCATCAGACTCACCCATGTTGAGAGTAACCGTGATGATGTTGAGTGACATGGTGGAGTCCGTGATGCTGCTGAAGGATGAGGACTGGAAGAGACAGAGTCCCTGAGCAACAGCTAGGGGTGGCAGGAACCTGGCACCTCTTGAAGGTGAGCCCTTGGCACCTGACCCTCCAAGGTTCTAAACACTGAACTAAGGGGACAGGGTCCAAGGAAGAACAAACCTGGTCCTGCCTGGGAAGGGCTCTCAGTCTGCCCCGACCCATCCCTAGCATCCCAGGTCCCGTACCCGCTCAATCCGAGAAACCTTCTGCTTCCGCCGCCGTCGCTTGTGTCTTCTCATCAGGCGTGAGGCGCTGCTCTGTTCTGTGGAGCTGCTGAACCTGTGGGGCCCACAGTCGTTCCCCACCAGGCTGGCCCAGCTCTGCCCCATGAGAGGCACTGCAGGGCCCAGGTCCCAACACAAAGCCCACATGTCACCCTGGAGCTCAGCATTCTCAGGGTTCAGGACTCCTCAGGGGTTACCTGCCCCACAGCACCCAAGAAACTAAAGTCCCACCTGCTGGTAGAGTCATCCTCATCTGAGTCAAAGAAGCTGGTGGTCTCCAACTCGCTGCTCATAAGGGTAGATGAACTGTCATAACCCCCTGGCTCTCGCCGCCGCTCCCCCTTTGCAGTTCCATTTAGCCGGGCTGCTGCAGGGGATGGAAACAGCTATATTCACACAGTGTATAGTGCCGGAGTGAAGGAAGGAGAGAGGGGCAGGCTGGGGGCTATACTGGGGTCAGACACATCCAGAGCTTAGGAAGCAGAGCAAAGAGGTGAGCTGCTAGGTGAAAGATGTGGGCTGATATGGGGATGGGAAGCCATCCTGTTCAGGGAAGACACACCAGGCTCTGGGCCATCCCTCCGGCGTGGCCGCTCCCGCTGGGCAGACACCAAGGAGTCCGTCTCTGTGTCATTGTCCAGGTTCTCCTGGCTGCCCCCACCAGCATGAGGGCTGCAGGGAAGAGAAAACTTGGTGGGGAGGAGGCAGGCTGGGGGCTCCCTCCCCCAGCCCTGGGTTGAGTTGATGCAGCCTTCCCCTGTGGGCCCTCCCCACCCTCAGGTCACACTCACTGGAAGGATGGGGGTCGGGAGTCCCCAATGCCTCCTGTGCGCTCCATAGGTGGTGGCAGCTCCGATGGGTTGTCAGCACAGAAAGGGGCTGGCTCTGGGTGTGAGCCCTCAGCTGACACCAGCTGATGGAGAGAAAATGATGGGTACTATATTACTGGGGGCATCAGGGAGAAGGGGGATAGCTGGCTTCTGGCAGGGCATGAAGGCCTAGGGAGGATGAGGCAGGAAATATCGAGCGAGAAGAGGCAGTACTGTGCAAGTGCAGCCGAGAAGAGCAGACCCCTGCCTGGGTTGGTGACATGGCTGAGAGACATGGGTTGGTGAAATGGGGTAGGAGATAGAACAAGGGTCAGTAGAGATCAGCAGGTGACAAGAGGGAACTTGAGGCAAAGTGTCTCAAAGGGCATAAGAGACATTATTGTTTATACTGCGTGTTTCTTCCCCTTTTCTTTCCCTTTTCCCCTTCCCATCACTCTCACTTTTCACTAAGGTTATAGAATCTGGAGTGAGAAATAGTTCAATCAGAAAACTAAAGGAAGATTCAGATATTGAAGCATAGAACTATCTACAGTCTCAGTGATACCTATCCCCCTCCAGCCCAGCACAGGGATACAGGTAGGTGGAAGGCTGAGGGCTTACCCAGGACACCACCCGGCCATTGAAGCAGGGTAGCTTAGCATTGTCGTCCGAGATCTCCTCCTTCACCACTCTGTAAGGAAGGGGGTGGGGTGTCAGAGAGAACTTTCTAGGATAGAAATGGAGGGTCCTCAAATCCCAAATTTCATGGGTTCTTCTACCCTAAACTAGGAATCAAACTACCAGCACAAAATTGGTCAAATGAGAGCAGGGGTGAGGGTGACCTAGAGACAGCTCTTTAACGCCACCAGAAAGACACCCATCCTCCCTAGGCCAGCTGCCTTCCTGGGGCATCCTCTCAGTCATTGGGTGATTGCAAATTACAACTGAAAAATCACTGTTCCCTAAGCTACTGCCTAACGTCTCCAGATGCTCTATCCGTCCCCAACATGGCTCACCTGGGGTGGACTTTCTTCTTTCCTCTGATTCCACATTGGGAAAAAACACACAATTATTACTGTCCTTCCCTTCTAAACTGGGAATCCTGATGTTGTGGGAGGTGTGGACAAGAGATTTAAGAAAATTAGAAAAGAGAAAGTGAGAAGACATTTGCTGAACACCTTCCACATACCATCATGATAATTAACAGCAACAACTGCTCTCACTTCTTTTTTTTTTTTTCGAGTCATAGTCTCACTGTTGCCCAAGCTGGAGTGCAGTGGTACACTCATGGCCACCGAAGTCTTGACCTGCTGGGCTCAAGTGGCACTCTCACCAAGTAGCCTTCCAAGTAGCTGGAACCACAGGCACGTGCCATCACGCCTGACTAATTTTTTTACTTATTGTAGATCTGAAGTCTTGCCAAGTTGTCCAGACTGGTCTCAAGCCCGTGGCCTCAGGCAATCCTCTCACCTCTGCCTCTCCAAAGTGCTGGGACTACAGGCGTGAGCCACTGTACCTGGCTTGCTCTTACGTATTGAGCAAGTATTATGGCCAAGCACTGCTAAGCACTTTAGTTGTATCACTTCATTTTTTAATTACATCTTAAATTTAATTTAATTAATTTTGAGTCAAAGTCTCACTCTGTTGCCCAGGTTGGAGTGCAGTGGCACACTCACGACCACCCCAGTGTTGACCTGCTGGGCTTCGGTGATTCTTCCACCTCAGCCTTCCAAATAGCCAGATCCACAGGCATGCACAACACCTGGTTAATTTTATTGAGAAAACAGAAAAGCTCCCGCAGTGGGAGGGGACCCAAAGGGCTTGCCCTAAAGTCTGTATTTTTACCTATTATACCATCTTATCTCCCTATAGTTAGAACATATAATTTTCACATCAATCTCATTAGGCAGACAATATAATCCTCATTTCATGAATACGGAAACAGAAATATTCAGTAAAACTTGTCCAAGGTCATAGAGCTAGTAGATATCAGAGCTGGAATTTAACCCCAGGCTCATCTGACTCCAAAATCCATACTCTTTCCACTGTATTTCACATTCTTCCCTGCATAATGACAGAGGCAATGTGGGTTAGTGTGGAGGATGGGTAGTGGGGGACAGGGATGTGGGCATGTAGTTTGGCCTGGGGAATGTGGTGAGGCAAGAAGTCAGACAGTGACTATAGTTAGGGGCCAGGAAAGGGGGTGGAAAAGTCTGAGAACTGACAGACTGTCAAACACGCCACAAGTACAGAGATGGGAAGATATTATGAGGAAGACATGACACATGCCTGGAGCTCTAAGCAGAGAAGGAAGACAGCAAGGAAGGAGGCTGGGAAGCCCAGGCCTCCCTTGTTCTTCTTCTTCTTTTTTTTTTTTTTGAGTAGGAGTCTCGCTCTGTCACCCAGGTTAGAATGTATGCAGTGATACACTCATGGCCACCACAGCCTCGACCTGCTGGGCTCAGTCGATCCTTCCACTTCAGCCTTCCAAGTAGCTGGAACTATAGGCATGCACCACCTTGCCCAGCTAATTTTTGATTTATTGTTGAGACGAGGTCTCGCCAAGTTGCCCAGACTGGTCTCGAACCTGTGGGCATAGACAATCCTCTCACCTCTGCCTCCCAAAGTTCTGGGGATTACAGGCATGAGCCACCACGCTCGACTCTGGCCTCCCTTGTTCTTGGAGCAGCTTCTGTCTAGCCTTGGGAACGTGCTTGGCTCCCTGTGATGCTTACAATCTTGGACTCACAGCCAAGTTCTCAGGCTGAGCCTGCCCTCCCCCTCCCATCCAGCTCCGGCTCCTCACCATATCCAACACCACAGCGACCCTAAGAGGGCAGGCTGAATCATCCTGCTTAGGCTCACAATGGCACAGGCAGAACAGGCTGGAAAGAAGTGACAGAAAGGTAGTGCAGACTCACCAGTTAGTCTGGCCGTAGGGTACTCCAAGCTTGCAGACCCACACGGAAACCAGAGCTCAAAAGAAAAGGGGGTACACAGGCCACAAGGCATGGACTCTATGACCTGTTTTGGAAAGGGTCTCCCTGTGGGTAGGAAACTGCTACTGAATCCCTACTTGCCCCTTTTCCTTCCTGGTCCACCACGCTGCTCCACACTACAGATGTTTCTTCTCTTTCTGGGGGTCACTGACAGGTCGCCAAGGCTCTGCTGACTCACAACAGTCAGCTGATTTTCGGCAGCCTTGGGGGACCTCAGACAGGCTTACCCTCCTACCACAGAGCTGAATGGCTCAGGGTTCCATAATGCTTGCACACACACATACACACTCATTCTCACTCGTGCTCCAACTGGAGTCAAACAAATGTGGGTTCAAATTCCAATTCTACCACTTATTAGCCCTTCTATCTTAGGATATTTCTTAACTTTTCCATGCCTCTGTCTCATCCTGGTAAATGGAATTTTTTTTTTTTTGAGTTGGAGTCTTACTCTGTCCCCCAGGCTGGAGTGCAGTGACACGCTCACAGCCACTGCAGCCTCAACCTGTTGGGCTCAGGCGATCCTTCCACCTCGGCCTTCTGAGTAGCTGGAACCACAGACATATTCCACCATGCCCAGCTGGTTGTTTTTTTTTTTTTAAATTGTAGAGACGAGGTCTCCCCATGTTGCTCAGGCTGGTCTTGAACTTCTGAGCTCAGGTAATCCTCTCACATCCACCTCCCAAAGTGCTGGGATTACAGGCGTGAGCCACTGTGTCTGGCTGATAAATGGGATTCTTAAATGCCTGGCATGATCTAGGCATACAATAAAAGCCAGTTACTAACTTTGTCCATGTTTAGCAGGATCCACAAAGTTTCTAAGGGGAGGGCAAACAAATCTGCTCATCATACATTGTTCGTCCAATTTAAAAGTTTTTGCCAAGAGCCCAGTGATTTTTAGATCCTGTGCTTGTCATTGTATAGGCGACATGAAACATCAGACCTAGAGCCTGCCTTGTTCTTAGAGAGGTTACGGTCCAGGGAATAGTTCATGTAAGTATATTATAAGTCGGAAGTTGTTGGTCAGAGCCGTAAGAGCAGAAGATGTACTCACTGGATAGACTCTGTGGAGTGTTACTTGGATGTGAAGATGTGAGGATAAAGTACCATGACAGTTCTCAAAGAAAAGCTCAACCCAGAGCGTAAGATAATTTGGACCTGGAGGAGACAGGGGAAGAAGAGTGTTCTAGGTAGCAGATCCAGGGGGAGGGCAGTGTATGCCATGGAAGGGGAGCAACACAGTTAATGACCTAATTTGCCCTATTGCTCTTCCCACAGCTCAAAGCCAAACTAGCAGTGGGTACCTTGTTACCACGTACCATCTACCATCTCCTCAATGCCAGAAATGTTTATCCTTCCTCCATCTCCCAAATAACTTAAGATCGCTAGGCCTACCCTGAGCCTGAGAAATACTTCCGGAGATCAGCTGGGGCTTGAGGCCTCAGGCCTCCTACCAGCCTCAAAGGGAGAGCCTGGAGAGAGACTGGAGAGAGAGCAAGCAGCCTTCTCCTCTGACATCAGGGTTACCGCCCCTCCTCTCCTGGGGCTCAGATACACAGCAGCCCTGTCACTTCTGCAGTTACCAAGGCTTACCACCTCCCTCAGAGAGGATTCATCAGTAACAAGATGATAATAACAACACCTACGATGTGTGACTAAGTCTATGTCGAATCAGGCTCTGCCACTTACTAGCTGTGTGACTTTGAGCAAGTCACTCAAGCTTTCTGTGCTCCAGTTTCCTCATTTGTAAAAAGGGGATATTACTATGTATTTTACAGGGCTGTTATGAGGATTAAATGAGTGAAGATTTGAAAAGAATTTAGACCAGTGCTTAGAAGACTATAAGCACCATAAAATGAGTTTGTTAAATAAAGGAAATATATATCTATACACTCCTCAGCTATTAGTCCTCTGACAAGTAGCCTTATCAGGTCTCCTGCTCATTTACTCTTCTGGGGATAGAAACAAAATCAATCTCCTCCACTTCATTTAGCACTCTTCTCAACCTTGCTAAAATGGCCAACTGATATTTTGTAAAGGGTAGTTCAGTACCAATGACATATGCAAGGTGGCTTCAGGTTGTTTAGTTCAGTAGTTAAAATATTCATTTTAAACATATTTTAGAAAGAAATGTAGACAGAAAATCAGACCTGTGATTTCCTATTATTGGTTGAGTGAAGTCAAGACAAAGAATGAGTGGACTGGCAGTAGATTTAAAGAAAAATATTAAATAAACAATGATGGATGTAATGGGGGCCCTCTTCTGACTACAGTTAGGCCTGGCTCAATAGCAGCCTTGAGAGAGTGAGAGCAGCCCAGAGATGTCCAGGCTTACTAGGTGGGGTCTTGGCCCAGTGGACCCAGGGATAAGTAGGGGATGGACACACAGGTCTAACCTTGTCCCTCAAGGCATCTGGATCTGTGGTGGTCCCAGTGCACTGGACTCCGGCTGACTTCCCCCCTTCTGTATCCTGAGGCAATACCTTGGTCCTTTCTAACCCTATCCTTCTCTTGCCAGGCCAAGGCTCCCGCCCCCTCACCCACACCCCTTCCAGACTCATCCCTCTTCAGGATTTTCCAATCGGGGATGTCTGTCATTAGACTGAAGCCAGACAATCACATCAGGAGTACCCCACCCCAGGGTAGGAACAACAGCAGAAACAAGAAGAGTCAGAATCTACACAGTGCTGCCCAGTGTACTTTCACACACGATTTCATGGGCTCATCAAACCCTGAGTTCCAGGGCAGAAGGTGACTGCAAAACATGCCAGGGAGAAGACAGACGTGCTTAGTTCCCAGGAATAGGAGGGCTAGGGTCCTGGGAGAGAAGCCAGACAGACAAACGTTAGGGGGAAGCATGTTTCCCCTCCCTGGGCACTGGAGCCTCAGTTCCAAAGAGCAGAGCAGGCCTCAGACTAGGGCTGGAGAGAGCCTTCAGGCCTGGAAGGCCCAGTGAGACCACCCCTACGGTCTCCAGGCCCAGCGCCCAGTTAGTGCAGGGCAGGCTAGTGTGGGGGGCCTCCCCCTCCTCCAGTCCCCCCCGGGGGGGGGGCTGAGGGGATCAGCCACCCCCCACCCCCCCACCCCCGCCAGCTGCTACAGAACCTTCCGGCTCCAACATTCCATCCCCTCTTAAAGGGGAAGTCGCTGCTTCCAAACTCCGCCTGTCCAGAACCCTGCAGCTAGGTGGAAGAGAAGACCCCGCCAGGGAGGGGAAGATGGAGAACACCGAGAAACTCTTGCCGTCCCTCCCATCCAGGCCCCTAGCCCTTCCCAACGCCTCTCCCTTGGCCCCTGTCTGGAGGAAAAAGGCCTCAACTCTGAGCGGGGCCCAGCCCCTGGGTCAGCAAAGACTCCTCCTTAAGGGTCAGGCGCTCTGTTCCCCGTGACATCCCCAACAGCCCACAAAGGAGAGGGGGACAGCTAGATAAACATCAGGTGTGTAGACCCTCGCTTCCAGCCTGGCGCCTGGGCACCCCCGACTCCCCTCCCAGCTCAAAGTCCCACAGCCTAGCCCTTAGATGCAGGATACTCCAAATATGGCTCTGAGTCGTGCAGCTGAAAAGATGCAGAGGGCGAAGGCAAGTGCCAGACACCCCAAGTCTGCGCTCAAGTGGTGGCTCCTTGGCAGGGGAGGTTGAGGACTTCGGTTGTGGAATTAAGGGGGTGAGGGGGGAGTGTCTGTCTATGTGGGCCACTGGTCTCTAAGGAGGTGGGGGCTTGACTGGCAGCAACTCGGACCGCTCCTGGGGAGTTGGACGTCCCCCAAACGAGGGAGTCCGAGGTCTCCCCTCAAGAGGGGGAACGGGAGTCTCTAGAGGGGCTGGAACCCCGGCGCCCGAAAAAGCCAAGGGGTCACGGCACAGACGGGCCGTGTCGCCCGTAGAAGTCAGAGTGGGGCTAGAAGCCAGTGGAGCAAGGGAGTCCAAACTGGCCGCGTCGTCGCTCGGAACCAGAGGGGCGAGGGCCATCCTCACCCGAAATCGTCGTCCATAGACTTGAAGAAGAACTTATAGCTGGGGCGCTGCAGAACGCCCTTAAAGTCCGCCAACGTGACGCGCTCGGCGGGCAGGGGCAGCTTCACCAGGTACGGCGTCTCCTGCCCGTCCAGGTGGTAGATGATCTTGGTCTCGCCCATGGCTCCGGCCTCGGGCCCGGCGGCCCGCGCGCGGCCTGCTCGGGCGGCCGGGCCGAGCAACTCAGCGGCGGCGGCGGCGGCGCTCGGCGCGGCCCAGCGGCTCACCCCAGCCCGGCGGCCGGCCGCGGCGCCAGCTCCCTTGTTCTCCGGCCGCTCCCGGGTCCCAGCGCCGCCTGTCGCCGCCGCCGCCGCCGCCGCCGCGGCAGCCGCTTCCGCTCCCCACGCTCCCGGCCCGGCAGGCAACCGCGACTCTTCCGGTGGCCGCAGCCCTCCGGGCCCTGGGCTGCGTCCCGGCCCGCTCCCCTCCCCCGGCCCCGGCGCGGCCCCGCCCCGGCGCGGCCCCGCCCCCGGCCGCCGCCGAGCGGCGCTGGCCTCGTCGCAGATGGCCGGGCCTCGGCCGGGGCCCCCGACGCTCCGCCCGCTGGCCGGCGGCGGCGCCCTGGTCCCAGGCCCTCAGCGCTCACCAGGATGGCCGCGTTCCCGGAGTCTAGACCAAGCGGGGCCAGTGGCTCCTCTGCAGTCCGGGGCAGTGGAATGCAGGGATGCTTCGGTCCCCAGAGATGGTCTGGGTAAGGAGGGTGGGTCTGACTATGGATCACTGAGGGAGGGTAACCTCACCACAGTCCTTTAGCGTTTGTTGGAAAGCACAGCTGCTGTCACCGAGTCCACTGAACTGAGCTCACTTGAGGGCAGGGCAGGATCGAGTGCTGATTCCTCCTTATATAACCTTAGCGCTGAGATACAAGATAGTGGTTTAATTAATGGATTGAATGGAGAATAAGTGGATGCATGCATGCTTGGAACAGCAAGTCTCAAACCAGAACTAGGTATAACCGGTTCCTCACCCCTTAGCTTTTAATTCATGCAATAAATACTGAGGGCCTAATGTGTATAAGGCATACTGTATGAGATATGCGGTAATTCCGGACGCGGTGGCTCCTGCCTGTAATCTCAGCACTTTGGGAGGCCGAGGCAAGAGGATTGCCCGAGTCCAGGGCTTCGAGACCAGCCCGGGCAACTTGGCGAGACTTTGTCTCTACAATAAATAAAAAAAATAGCTGAGTGTGGTGGGTGGTGCACACGTAGAGTTTCGGCTGCTTGGAAAGCTGAGGCAGAAGGATCACCTGAGCCCAGCAGGTCGAGACTGCGGTGGCTGTGAGCATGCCACTGCACCCCAGACTGGGCAACAGAGTGAGACTCTTACTCAAAAAAAAAAGGAGAATAAAATAAATAGAGAGAGATATGGTAACAAGACTGCTCTCAGGAGCTTCACTCAATTGGAAGAAAGCACATAGGCTTGTAAATAAATAGCTTCAGAGTGACAAATGCTATGAAGATAAAACGGAGTCATGTGATAGTGGGAGGGAAAAGAGGGTTCTGGGTGGTCAGAGAAGGCCTCTTCCATTTGAACTAAGACCTAGAAATGAGGAGGAGAAAGCAGCTATAAGAAGAATTGGGAGAAGAGTATTCTAGGCAGAGTATAAAGACTTGAGGCAGGAATAAATGTGTCCCATTTGAGGAACAAGAAGGCCATTGTGACTAAAGGGACAGACCGGGCATGGTGGCTCATGCCTGTAATCCCAGCACTTTGGGAAGCTTAAGCAGGAGGATTGCTTGAGCCCAGCAGTTCGAGACCAGCCTGGGCAACGTGACTAGAGCTTGTCTCTACAAAAAAATTAACCAGGCCATGCTAGTGCATGTCTACAGTCCCAGCTACTCAGAAGGCTGAGGTGGAAGGACTGCTTGAGTCCTGGAGGTCAAGACTACATTGAGCCATGATGGTGCACTGCACTCCAGTCTGGGCGACAGAGTAAGACCCTGAGTCTACATAAACAAACAAACAGACAGACAATGTGAGATGAAGCTAGAAATCTAGACAGGGGCCAAGCCACATAGGGCCTTTTATGCTACAGTCACAAGTATGAACTCCTCTCACTCCATTGTGTACACCATTGCCAAATTAGCATTAGAGTAAGAATTTTCAGGTGCCTTTCTTTCCTCCCTTCCCCCCGAGTTGGAGTCTCATTCTGTTGCCCAGGTTGAAGTGCAGTGGCACGCTCACAGCCATCCCAGCATCAACCTGCTGGGCTCAGGTGATCCTTTCACCTCAGGCTTCCAAGCAGCCAGAACTACAGGTGCATGCTACCACGCCTGGCTAATTTTCTGATTTATTGTAGAGATGAGGTCTTGCCAAGGTGCCCAGGTTGTTCTTGAACCTGTGGGCTCAGGCAATACTCCTAACTTTGCCTCCCAAAGTGCTGAGATTACAGGCTTGAGTCACCGCGCCCGACCTCAGATGCCTTTTCTACTCAGAAACCTCTCCACATTCCCCAATGCCTTCCTAATATCCTTAGCATGATATTCAAGGCCCTCCATAATCTAACCTCTACCCACCACTACAGCTTTTGTCTCATATCCTGGTCAAATTTTTTATCCAGGCAAATGAATCCATTTGCTAGCCCCTGCACAGTATTTATTTTCAATTCATACTCTTCCTCATTTTCCTTCTTTAAAAATTTTTTTTTTTTTTTTGAGTTGGAGTCTCACTTGGTCGCCCAGACTGCAGTGCAGTGGCTGCTCCCGGCCACCGCAGCCTCGTCTGCTGGGCTCCAGCGATCCTTCCGCCTCAGCCTTCCGAGTAGCCGGAATTACAGGCATGCGCTACCACGCCCGGCTGATTTTTTGATTTTTATTGTAGAGATGAGGTCTCGCTGCCCAGGCGGGTCTTGAACCCGCAGGCTCAGGCAATCCACCCACCTCAGCCTCCCAAAGACGCGGGATTACAGGCTGAGCCACCGAGCCTGGCTTCTTTAAAATTTTTATCCTACTTGGAAGGCTGGGACGGAAGGATCAACTAAGCCCAGCAGGTCAAGGCTGTGGTGGCCATAAGCAGCACGCTACTGCATTCCAATCTGGGCGACAGAGTGAGAATCTGACTCAAAAAAATTTTTTTTAAATCAAAGTATCTACACATAGCCAAATAATATTAAGGAAGCTTTGTAACAAAAGAGCAATCCTCTTGGTTAGTATAGTGGTGAGAAAAACCAAACTCCAGCAGTTCTGTCTCATTTCCCTCCTCACTCTCAGAATACTTTATAAAAGTTCGTACTACTATTTCTTGATTTATGCATTCTAGACATTGTTTATTGATTTCCGGTTTTGTGTGTGTGGAGGTGGGTTTCACTATGTTGCCCAGGCTGGTTTTGAACTCCTGGCCTCAAGCAATCCTCCCATCTTGGCCTCCCGAAGTGCTGGGATTACAGGCATGAGCCACCATGTCCTGCCCTTGATTTCCAGTTTTGATTGATGATGATCTCTCTTTCATGTCCCACTACCCTCTTAAAATAGTGAAATCACACTTTTTTGGTTAAGTCAATATAGTACTTCGTATTGATATTTGTTTGACTATGAGTAAATGTTCACTGCTAAGCCAGGTATGTTCCATGATTATGTTTCCTTTACAACTTTTGTTTCTCCTGGCATTAATCATTGCCTTACTTTTCATTTGCTTTGTTTTTCATATATTTTACCTATCATTAATTCTTCCTGTGTAAGCTAATAGTTTCTCAATACAGATTTTGCTCACTTGGTTGCATCTACTAGCTAACCCATCAGTTCAATTTTCCCCACCCTCCATTTTTTGTTCTTGCCTGCACTGATGGCTGTGCACAGCTCTCATGTCAGCCTGTGCACAGCTGTCATCCTGGGACTTCTCTGCATCTTCAGAATTCCCTTTACCTCTCCTTTATGCTGAATCTGTTTCCTGGATACTTAACTTGTTTTATTTTGTTTTGTTTTGGGTTTTTTTGAGTTGGAGTCTCACTCTGTCACTCAGACAGGAGTGCAGTGGCTGCTCCCAGCCACCGCAGCCTCGACCTGCTGGGCTCCGGCGATCCTTCTGCCTCAGCCTTCCAAGTAGCTGGAATTACAGGCGCGCGCTGCCATGCCCAGCTAATTTTTTTATTTATTGTAGAGATGAGGTCTCACCAAGTTGCCCAGGCGGGTCTCGAACCTGCGGGCTCAGGCAGTCCTCTCACCTCAGCCTCCCAAAGTGCTGGGATTACAGGCTGAGCCACCGAGCCCGGCTAACTTGTTTTAAAAAAACATATCCTTTGGTAGTGTACATCGAAAGGAAGCATGGGAATAAAACATTTTTTTTACTGGGCTCGGTGGCTCAGCCTGTAATCCCGTGCTTTGGGAGGCTGAGGTGAGTGGATTGCCTGAGCCTGTGGGTTCGAGACCCGCCTGGGCAACTTGGCGAGACCTCATCTCTACAATAAATTAAAAAAAAAATTAGCTTGGTGTGGTAGCATGCGCCTGTAGTTCCAGCTCCTTGGAAGGCTGAGGTGGAAGGATCGCTGGAGCCCAGCAGGTCGAGGCTGCAGTGGCCGGGAGCGGCCACAAGTGGCCACTGCACTCCAGTCTGGGCGACAGAGTGAGACTCCAACTCAAAAAAACAAAACAACAAAAAACACATTTTTTTTTTAACCTGCATATCTGATATGTGATTTTGAGTTGAAAGTAATTTTCTTGGTCGAACACGGTGGCTCAAGTCTGTAATCGCAGCCCTTTAGGAGGCCGAGGTGAGAGGACTCTAGGGGTCAAGACCAGCCTGGCAACATGGTGAGACCTTGTCTCTATAATAAATTTAAAAATTAGCCAGGCGTGGTAGCACACGCTACTTGGAAGGCTGAGGCTGAAGAATTCCCGGAGCTCAGCAGGTCAACACTAGGGTGGCCGTGAGCATGCCATTGCACTCCAACCTGGGTGACAGAGCGTCTCCAACTAAAAAAAAAAAATTTTTTTCCTTCATAATTTTGAAGGCATCCCTTCATTGTCTTCCAGTTTCTGGTGCTGATAATCAGCAGCCAGTATGATCTCCCTATTTTTCCCCAAGACTTTGTATGCTTGTCTTTATTCTCTCTGGAAGCCTCTAAGAAGTTCTCAGCCCTGGGGTTCTGAAATTTTATGGTGATATGTCTTGGTATGTATCTTTTCTCATTCACTGTGCCAGGCACCTGGTGGGCCCTTTCTATCTAGAACCTCAACAATAACTTCTCGAATTAAGAACATTTACACTAACATTTTTCCTGTTCTCTTTATGCAACCCATTAGATTTTAGACCCAGATTGAAGGTCCTTAATTTTCTTATCCTTTTCTCTATCATTCATTTCATTTTTCAATGATTTCACCTTTTTATGGGATTTTTAAAACATTATTTCCAACTCTTCCAGCCATTTACCTATTCAGTATATTTACTCGACTTTAAAGTCTGTAAGACTGGAAACACAGTGGAACATTGCCCTCTCTAGGCCTCCACTTCTTAATAGAAGGAATCATTTCATTTACTTATTTTTAATTTCTAAGAACTTTCTTGCTCTCCAGTTGTTTTCATACTATTTTCTCCATAGACACAGTGTCTTCTCTCCTTGGGTTTTGAGAATAGCAATCGTAGCTTTTTCTCCCCTCAAGTTTTTGAAAAGTTCCCTACTTTGTCATTGTTTCCTTTGTTTCAATTTTCTATTTGCTTGTTTTAGTCTCTGCCTTTCATGTTGGTAGATTCCCCAGATGCTTGATGGTCCTTGGTTATCTATTCACATTTAACAATGAGATACTAAAAAGCGGATTGGAAGCTCTGTCTATGTACAAGGTTTATTAACTAATAGGTTTCACTGTAGGGTGATCAGATGGGGGAAAGCTGACTTCTTTTGTTGAGAAAACCAAAGTCGGGATTCATAGGCCTTTTGTTCTATAGTTGTTCAGTTTGCTTTTGCCTGGGGATTATAAATCAGTGTATGGTAATGTTCAGAATTCCACCACTCATATTTTCACTTAGTCTCTCATTTCCCCATCCAAGTACTAACCAGGCCCAACCCTGCTTAGCTTCCGAAATCAGATGAGATCGGGCCTGTTCAGGGTGGTATGGCGGTAGACTAATTTCTCATTTTCAGTCTAATACCTTACCCTCATCCCCACTGTCTGCTGTTGAATGCAGAGGCTCTGATAGTTTAAGTTCTCTTGGACATATAAAAGCCCATGTATCATGGACTTTTTCATTCATTATGCTGGGCACTCACGGGCCCTGTCAGTCAACACATGACCTTTGGGTTTGGGAAACCTTCTTAAATATTTCTTTGCTAATTTTCTCTCCACCATTTTCCCAAAGAATCTCCCATGTCATGCAGGGAAATAGTGGTAATCACCCAGCTGGATCAGATAAGGTGGGGATCTGGGGGGGGGTTTCCTTATATAGTAGACCCTGTGTAATTTCTCTCCACCTACCTAGTTCTCAGCCCCAATCTGTATCCTCTGAGGTGCATAGCCTTTTCTGGGTTCAGAAGGGCAGTCTGGCTTGCTTGTTTCTGATTAATAACTCCCTCAGCAGGTAGAATCCAACTCATTCATTCACTGTTCACTCTTATAATTTTCATTTTCCAAAATGTTTATGTGTCTTGCCGTCACCTCCTGTTTTCCTTATCATTGGGTCATGTGCCTTTTGAAAATAATTTCTTTACTGCCATTTAATGGGGATTTGAAGGGAACTGAAAAGCTCATGTGCTTCGTTTTCCATGTTTAACTGGAAATCTTTTGCTTTAATTTTAATTTTTTTTGAGTCGGGATCTCGCTGTCATCCAGGTTGGAGTGCAGTAGCACAACCACGGGTCACTGCAGCCTTGACCTCTTGGGCTTAGATTGTGATCCTCTCACCTCAGCCTCCCAAGTAGCTGGGACTACAGGTGCACACCACCGCCCTGCTAATTTTTTTTAAACATTTTTTTGTAGAGATGAGGTTTTGCTATGCTGCTAGATTGGTCTCGAACTCCTGGCTTGAGCAATCCTCTCAACTCTGCCTCTCAAAGTGCTAGGATTACAGGCTTAAGCCATCACGCCCAGCCTTCGTTTGCTTCACTTTTAATGCATCCTTCTAACTTTTTCTATTTTTAGGCAACTCCGGTATCCTAATTCTTTTCTTATTATGTGTTTAAGCATTTGCCCTGCTTCCATCACATTTCTGTGAAGACTTTCTTATCATCCCAACTGGAAGGAATCTCTAACAAGTTCTACAGATTACTTCTGCTACCCATTTGGTACAGATCAGAGATGCCTTAGTGACTTGTATTTAACTGCCCTGTTAGGTCCTCCATGCTTCATACACTCTCTAGGCACTAGATCCTATACCTGACAAGACAGAAACTGAGATCTACTGAATAAGAAAGGTAATTTTTTTTTTTTTTTTGAGTTGGAGTCTCACTCGGTCACCCAGACTGGAGTACAGTGGCTGCTCCTGGCCACCACAGCCTTGACCTGCTGGGCTCCGGCGATCCTTCCGCCTCAGCCTTCCGAGTAGCCGGAATTACAGGCGTGCGCTACCATGCCCGGCTGATTTTTTGATTTATTGTAGAGATGAGGTCTCGCTGCCCAGGCGGGTCTCGAACTCGCGGGCTCAGGCAATCCACTTACCTCAGCCTCCCAAAGGCGCGGGATTACAGGCTGAGCCACTGAGCCCGACCAAGAAAGATAAATTAAGCCAAATTAACCCTGGCCAGCTTGTTTTTTTCCTCTTTAGGAATAACCAGCAGTACTTCATGCCCTCAAGCAGAGTTCAGTAACCTTTTTCCTCAGTTTATTCCTCTCTACCCAACTGAAATGAAGAAAGGCAACTATTTGATCTACGATGTCCAGGGAGGGGAAGTCATGTGCCATCACAGTCACATTTGCCACGTTTACATGCCAAAAACCACTGACTCTATATGAAGACAACAAAGAGCTCAAAAAAGATAAGACAGAAGAGCACGTCTCATGGGTGAGGTTAAAAGATTAAAATATAGCCAAGTGACACACTCCAGCTCTAGAGTCCAACATCAAACCTGGGTGACCTCTCTGAGCTTCAGCCACCTCGTCTGAAAATGGGAATAAGAACTACTTCATAGGGCTGATGCAAAGGCTAAAGGAAACATGAAAAGTATTTAGCAAAATGCGTCACACAGAAATACTTTCTCAAGAAAAACACATTTCACAGGGCTTTTCTATGTTCTCAGGATATCCATTACTAGCTTTGGATTTGATTTGTCTCTGGGGTAATTTCCCCTTCACTGAGACACAACATGCTAAAGGAGAGAGTTCTGGGTTATAAGGGTTAAGGCCTTAGTTTTTATACCTCAAGTGTCATGAGATTTTGAACAGATTTCCCTATCTTTGAGACGAAGAGTGGCCCAGCTTCCCCAACAGGACTAGTACTGGATCAACTGGAAAAGGTGTGAGAGAAGGACTGGCACATGGTAATGGGCTTCACATGTTTGGCGTCATCACCATCTGGCAGAAAAGTGTTCAGCTTAGGACTTGCTATAGAAATAGGCTGAGGGGCAGGACCACAGGAAACCACGACCACAAGCTGGTCCATAGAGGCTGGAAAAGAATTAGGCCCTTCACTACCCATGAACCGTAGGAAAGGTGAATCAGCAAGGCCCCACAGTACCACCTACTGGCCATAACACCTCTCTTCCCTCTTTCCCCCAGGTGTTAGGGAAAGGCTGCCATGTCAGCGGTTCAGAACTCTGGTCACAAACTTCAATGGTTCACTAGGCAGGGATGGAGAGAAACCAAATACACTGCTTTCTCTTTTTTAATATTAACATATACAAGTAGCAGAGAGAGCCAGCTGCTCTCTGCTGTTCCCTGAGGGAAAGTCAGAGCACAAAGCTGTTCCTCTGGCCTTCCTCCAACTGCAGGGCCTGCCTAGCTCCTCCCTAGGCAGAAGCTTTGTTCCAGCCCAACTTCCCTTATCCAACTCCCCAGTCAGGATGGGAGGCACATGGCTGCTGGCGGTGGGAAGAATACTGTAGTTACAGCCTGGGCTCTTTTACATCTCAGCTAGATGGTGGCCACTCATCCTGCAACTAGCTCCTCACTTGTCCTGGCCCAGGAGCCAGGAGGGCAATCAATCACACCCACAGGAGCAGGCAGTGCAACTTCAGTCATCTTCAGATGATTCCTCTTCTGCCTCCTTTAGCCACTGGATGAACCTCTGCAGCTGTAAAGAAGCAGAGAGGAGGTCTACTGGGAGAGGGGCACATAATCCCCCACTGCCCTTGGTGGCTAAGCAGTTTTAACACCCACCAAGTCCCAGAAACCAACCACCCTAGAGTCTAGGGGAAAGGACCTGGGAACCAGACAAACACCTTGGTAAGGGGAGGGCAGCCTGACTTACCTGCTGATTCTTGCGCAACTGCCGGCCCTTGTCAGTTGTATCTCTTTGGCTGAACCAGCTCAGAATTGTTTCCTCAGCCAGGATCTCCAGCTGGTAGAAAGCCATCAGAACCTGCAGAAGGTCAATAAAGGGGATGTCAGGGCCTTGGAGAGTCAGCAAGATGTAATGACTAACAGAGGAAGAGGAAGCATGGCTTTAGCACCATTCTATCCCAGGCCCTCAGCTTCCTTCCACACACTGAACAGCCTTTTCCAAAACAGACAAGAGTGAGCTGTTGATTTTGCTATTGGGGCAGGTATAACTACTGGAACTATTGCTGGGGAGAGCTTTGCACATTCTCAGTCTGCCCCTCAAATGTGTGCCTTACTAGCCTGGCTCCAGCTGTACTATTCCAGCATAAGCACGATACTGGGGGCAGAGGACACTGTTAACCAAACTCCATACTGGATTAGATTCGTGTTAGCTTCTGTTCTGTCTCCATGGGAGTCACCAAGCCTTGTTTCAAAGCAAATGCAAGAGCATGGCCTTGAGGTGGTATTCACCTTGGCTATGGAAGTATCAAGAGCTTCATGTTCCAGGAAGAAGTCCTCAATGGCTGCTAATGCTTCCAAATGGTCGGCTGCACGCTTTATGTAGTTCCTAAAAACAGGGCTCCAGGCCTTGAGCAGCTAGAGAAGAAAGGAGAAAGGAGTTGCAATATATTCCTGAGCATTTGCCTATACCTGGACGGCAAAGAAAATCAACAATGATGACATGAGTATTTCATGACATGGGAGGACAAGAGGGAGATGATACAGGCCCTGTGGAATCATGTCAGAGGGACTTGGGAATTGTTGATACTCAGGGTGTGGGAAAAAGAGATTCCTAGGGGAAGGTGAAGCAAGATCACATACTGTAGGCTGCCGCAAAATATCTGTTCTCAGCCTGGAGGTTGATCTCATGCTAGGTCAAATCACTGTCATGGAATCTGAATGTCCAGGTCTATTCTCAGTACACCTTTGTGGACCTAGTATGGTCTGAATCCTGGAGTCTCAAAGGTCACTCAGCCTGACCCCTTTGGATCAGCTAAGGCTACTCTAGAACCCAGCCAACTTCCAGAAGCAAGAAGAAGGGAACCAGAAGTAACCTATTTGCCATATAGCAAGAACTACTCCTGTCTTCCTTTAAAGTCTAGTACAGCAAGGACGTACATCTGTGTCCACCTAATCCTTTGTTCCCCAACCCCAATCTTTGCTCACGGGAAGCAGCAGGGCACAGTATCGGTTTGGGTCGAGCGGAGAATCCATCTGTTGCAGGGGGAACTCCAGGACCACGTGGCTCAGTACTTGCATCACCTCCTTTAGACTGATGTTGTAGGCATACCTGTGGGAAGACTGGGGTGACACGAGGGCCTTCACTGGCCCTTCAGCATGATGAAGAACTATGGCTCTGACAGACATAGGCGGACAGGAAGTTGGATGAAACAACATGGAAGGGGAAGGTTTAGGAAGAGGAACGTCTATGCTGAGGCTAGAACCTAATATTCTCCTTGCTCCAAACACTACTGGCCTTCTCCATTTGGGATGTCAAGGGAAAAAATTTCTATTTGGAGAAGAAACATTTAGGAGAAAACTTTGACCTTCCTGGGAATCCCCGAAGAACAGGGAGGGCTGCTCTTACTTGAGAGAGTTGATCTCCAGGACTAGATTGTCACAAGAAATGTTTTCCTCTTTGCCCCGCTGTAGTGTTCCCAAGACTTCATTCTGGAACACTAAAATCAAAGCAAGAGTAAGTTCATGGGCCAACATCATTCCAGAATGTTCTCCCCAGCCCCCAGGCTGCCAACTGGTACTGGTCCACGGCCTGTTAGGAACTGGGCCACACAGAAGGTAACTGGCAGGTGAGTGGAACTCTGGCTGTCAGATCAGTGGCAGTATTAGATTCTCATAGGAGCGTGAACCTAATTGTGAACTGCATGGGCAGGATCTAGGCAGCACGCTCCTTATGAGAATCTAATGCCTGATGATCCCTACCTCCTATCTGTGGAAAAGTTGTCTTCCATGAAACTGGTACCAGATGCCAAAAAGGTTGGGGACTACTGCTCTAAGTTATCTAGTTCTGACTTTATACCAAATCCTTTCTGGGAGAAACATAAGCCTTTGGCTAGCTGATCTGGGCAAAGAATAAACTGAAGGATTCCCTTCTTTGTCTAGGACGCTGTGGCCCTGGCCACTCACCTTTGATGTCATCCAGCTGAGGGGAGCCTGCCCGGCTGTCCAGCTCCTCAGAATCCACACTTCGGTCACTTTCACTTTCACTTTCTTCTTCCATGTTGATCCTGAGTCCTGAAGACCCATAAAGTGTGAGAAAAAAGAATAATGAAGAGTCACTGACAGAGAACAACATATCTGCTCTGTCTGCATGAATAAAGGAATGAACAAGCAATCTGACTGTGAAGTATTCACTATCCTTCAAAAAGTTGGATTTAATAGGAGGAGGAAGGCAGGCATAAGGCCTAGCTTACCCCACAGATTCTGCTGTAGTTCCTCCTCCTCCTCCATGTTCATGCCTGCAGCTTTCCAGAGGTAGCCCTGACCTGCAACTCCTACTTCTGCTGGATTGTAACCTGGAAAAGGCAATGATACACAGAAGGTCCAGTAAAGGCACCAATACCTCTAGGAGGAAACACTGGTTTTTCTATGTGGCAGAGAGACACACAGATGCCCCACACCTGTTGAGCCTCACACCTTTCATCTTCACTTTCTCCTTTTCTTGGTCAGCCCCAGAATCATCACTGAACTGGCCATCATCTTCATCTTCCTCTGCATCTGGAGGGTGCAAAGAAATCACCGAACCCTCAGGCAGCGTGATGTCAGGGCCCACTACCACCTAGAGGAGATAAAACAAGGAGTGGATGGCACAGAACCATCAGTGTGAGGAGGAGAGTACATCTTGGCAATGAGACGACTTTATTTTAAACTAAACCTGGTAGAAGGTAAATGAAACCACTAGATTTGGACTCTCAAGTCAGACTGGATTACAAGTAGAAATAAAGTCCCGGCCGGGCACGGTGGCTCAGCACGTAATCCCAGCACTTTGGGAGACTAAGGCAAGAGGATTGCTTGAGCCCGGGAGTTCGAGACAAGCCTGGGTAACGTGGTGAGCCTTGTCTCTACAATAAATCATAAAAACTAGCCAGGCATGGTGGCTGCGTCTGTAGTTCCAGCTACTTGGAAGGCTGAGGCAGAAGAATCGACTAAGCCTAGGTCGAGGCTGCAGTGGCCTTGAGCATGCCACTGCACTCCGCCTGGGCAACAAAAATGAGACTCCCAACTCAAAAAAAAAAAGAAAGGAAGTCCCTTCTGGCTCAGAATGATTACCACTCAACTTGGGGCCTGTGTATACGATGGAGCAGGTCTCACCTGAGAAGTGAGGACACAGCGTGGCTCCAGGGTAACTTGTTCCTTGACCTCAGCATTGTCACAGAGTAGAGACTGATGGATCTGTGCTCCAGCAGCCACTCGAACACCCTGCCACAGGTAGGCCTGGTCCAGCACCACGTTATCACCTGGCTCAGGATGGAAGGACTCCTGGTCACTCAGGGCTCCAACTCCAGACCAAAGCCCTTCATGGAGAGGGCTGACGGATACCAGCACAGCTCTCACCTAGCTCTAACACCCCATCCCACAAGTCACCAGAAATATCCATTTACCCTCTAAGCCCAGGCCTGAAAAATAGAAAACTCCTTATCCTGACCATCCTTAACCAGGTATACAACATTGATATAACAGGGCTCAAGAACCTGAGAACTTTCAAGATTTCTGAGGACTCCTTGAAATCAAAAACCTTATCAGAATTACATCTAGTCTACAAGCAGAACCAAGTTATTCCACCTCTCCTAGTACATTTTAGAATGTGAGTCTTACTGTTGTTCTTTTAAAGGGAGAGTACCATTAGACACATCACATTCCTACAACCAAAATGGATTGCCAAGAGTCTACTCAGACAGTTATAGTGAGTCCAAAGAGTTCGAGACCAACCTGGACAACATAGTGAGCCTTGTCCCTACAAAAATTCAAAAAATGTGCTGGGTGTGGTGGTATGTGCCTATATTCCTGAATACTCAGGAGGGTGAGGCAGAAGAATCACCTGAGCCCAGGAGGTTGCAGTAACCCTGACTGTACCACTGCACTCGACAGGGTGACAGAATACTCTGACTCAAATCCTATCACTACCTCTTTTTCACTTATTTATTTATTTTTGAGTTGGAGTCTCACTGTCACCCAGGCTGGAGTGCAGTGGCACGCTCACGGCCACCGCAGCGTTAACCTGCTGGGCTCAGGCAATCCTGCCTCAGCCTTCCAAGTAGCTGGAACTACAGGCATGCGCCACCACACCCGGCTAATTTTTTGATTTATTGTAGAGGTGAGATCTCGCCAAGTTGCCTAGGCTGGTTTCGAACCCATGGGCTCAGGCAATCCTCTCACCCTGGTCTCCCAAAATGCCGGGATTATAAGTATGAGCCACCGTGCCCGGCCTTTTTTTTTTGAGTTGGAGTCTCACTCTGTCTCCCAGGCTGGAGTGCAGTGGCACACTCACGGCCACCGCTGCTTGATCTGCTGGGCTCAGGCAATCCTTCTACCTTAGCCTTCCAAGTAGCTAGAACTACAGGCGTGCGCTACCATGCTCAGCTAAGTTTTTCATTTATTATAGAGACGAAGTCTCACCAAGTTACCCAGGCTCGTCTTGAACCCCTAGGCTCAAGCAATCCTCTTGCCTCCACCTCCCAAAGTACTGGGATTACAGGCGTCAGCTACTGCACCCGGCCCCATCATTGCCTCTTATTAGCTATGCCCTTGAGTGAGACAACCTTGGTGAACCTACTCATTTATCTGTGCATTAAGGATAAATAATATCTACCTCACAGGGTTTTTGTGAGGCATAAATTAAACAATGTATGTAAAAGTTCTTTGTAAACTGTTATACACTGAAAAGATGTTGTTACTGCATGTTAATTATCCACATGGTCCTGAATGTGAATATAGGGTAGTCTGGAATGTGAAGAGTCACCCGATGATAAGCTCATAGGCCACAAATTAAGGTACCACTGTTTTCAAATCCCTGTTTCCTTTTTTCTTAAAGCAGGCAGTCTAAAATTCCTTACACCCAAGGACTGCTCCTGATGTACCCGTACCCATCCTTGTTTCTGGGGACACAGGCCCCCAGGTTCCTGCTTCTAGGTTGGCTGGTTTGATTCCCCACCTGTGCTCACCAATGTGGCAGCCAGGGCCAATGACACTGTTGATGATGGAGCAATTGCTGCCAATGACAGTGCCAGAGCCCAGGAGCACATTTTCCTCCAGGATGCTGCCATGGCCTAGGCTGACCTCAGGCCCTCGGTAGATGTTGTGCCGGGAATGAGTGCAGCTCTGGGTGATGCTGTCAGTGAAGTTCGCCTCTGGGGTGAGAGGGTAGACCCATCGGCGGATGACATCAGCACAGACAGCCGAGTACATGTGTAGGTTGGAGACTCGGGCACCATATTCCCTAGTTGTTACATGCATGTGGATCTGGTTTCCTAGGATCTGAGTGAGAAGGAAAGTGAGGTTAGCCAAGCAAGCAAGACAGAAAGAACGCCCCGAAGTACAGCACACTTCTAACCCTTTTAAGTCCTTCTAACTTTCACTCTTACAGCCAAATAGCCTGAGACTTTTCTGTATATACTTTTCTCTCCCACCCCCAGTTCTTTTCTTCCCTCCTAAGGCTCAATAAAACACAAAAAGGGACCAAAAGTTACCAGCATGAAATAAAATCACATTCCTTTCCTACCCTCCTAAAGAGGCATTAAAAGACCATTCCTCACCTCCTCGTTCACTAACAGGCCTCGCACAAAATCATCTCGAGTTTGGTAGTCAAAGTTGTCTGTAAAGAGTTGAGCTACCTGTGGGGGAAAGTGGGGTGGTTAAGGTTAAATGCTATTTCCTGGAAGCACAGATAAGCCCCCAGAGATCTATCACATCATATGACAGCTGGACATGGACCAAAATCCCAAAGAAAATCCTCATGGGACACTGGGGACAAGAGGACAGCATTTCTTTGCTTTAGAAGAGACAAGAAAAAGAGGGGGAAGAAACATACCCTGGCCTTCAAAGGAGGCAGTAACAGACCCTCAGAGTTCTACCCTTGGGACATGCAGCTCTGGCCCTGAAGAGCTCACCTGAGGAGAGCAGATGCTGATATAACAATCCAGCAGATCATACCGAATCTCCACTCCATCTCCACTGCCCTGAAACAGACTCTGCGGAGAGAAGTTACAAGAACTTTAACTTGTTTCTCCTGCTGAAGCCTGTCACCTTGTCACCTAAAAGACCCCAGATAACCACATACCAGAGGAAATGAAAAACGCCGAAGGCCCTGAGTCTTCTGAAAATGGAGAACCCGGTTTGTGGCACTATCCACAGCCACTACCACATTGTCCTCATGGCAACGAGTTGGGTGACTGGGCGATGACTCCTTGAAGATCATTGTCATCACAGATACATTTTTTTCTAGCTTCCTCCTCAACCTATAAAGGATAAAAGGGAGAAAGCTGCAAAAAAGCAGTCTCAGGGCTTTGCTGGTCCCTACCCCGACCCTGCCATTTTCCCAACCTGACCTGTGTTCCTCAAGGGCTCTGGTAATATTGATGTTTGAGATGACATCTCCATACACCAGAAGGAAGTCAGAGCGCACCAAGGCCTTGGCATCCACATCACGGAGGACATCTCCAAGTGATCGATATAGTTCTGATGTAATTATTCGAACCACATTGAGGGATGTAGGGCGGCACCACTTAGATCTCCTAAAGGAAGGGAGAGGTGAAGGGAATGAGTAAATCAGGTGTAAACACCATGTGACCCTTCCCTATTTTTCTCCCCCATTCAGCATTCACACTCCTTCTCTATGGCTTTTTTGGGTTCTTGCCAGCGTCCTCAACTTTAAAGAGATTTATGAACTATAATTAATGTTTTCAGCATCCTGAGTCATCAGTCTTGTTTTATGAATTAGAGAGACATGGTTATTTCCTCTCTGTGCCTTAACCACTTTTCCCAAACTTGGATTTGAACTCAAAATACTGCTGAAAGCTAGAGTCTACAAAGTACCATGGGGGCAAATTTTTCATGTCAGCTTTCCCTTCCGAAGTCTATGCAAAATTTAGGAACTGTCTGATGGAGACCACGCTAATATTCTAGTCTTTCTTTCCGAAACTTTCATAAATCCTGAGACTCACTCTTTTTCAAGAAGATTTCAATAAACATTTGTTAAGTGCTCACTATATGCCTGGCACTAAACTAAGCAGTAGACTTACAAAGATGGAGAAGAACTTGAGGGTCAGAACAAACAATATTTAAAAACTCAATGGAAAAACAAAGATGCTATTCTTGTAACTTTCATATTGGATTAAATAAAAAGCAAAAGCCACTGGGACCAAACTTTATAAGTGAGATTCAGAGAAAACCCAAGTGTTATTCTTTAATCTTGGACACAGGGACCCCACGACAAACAGAAACAATACTTCAACTGGTCACCTCCTGATAAGTGAAGAAAACACTCCAAGCACTTACAATGGGATCTAAATAGACATATCCCACCCCTCACATTTCCCCTTACTTAGTTACATGCATCCTGAAAAAGCTGGAAGAAGATGGTGAAAGATGGAAATAAAAGTTGCAGGGCCTTACAGTAGATGTTCTTTGATTTGAGCAGCCTTCCAGCAACAAAAGATAAAGGTTTCCTGTACACCTGTGGCAGTCAGGAATTCCAAAGTATAGTCAATTAATGCCACGTTGGCCAGGGGCAAGAGGACCTGGAGGGTAGGATATGAAAAAAATTTGAGATCTTGGATTCATAAGGGCCCTTTGGGTACCTCACTACAACAATTTTTACTTGGCTATCAGTATTTCTTTATATTTTATATAGTTTTGCTTTATCTTTATCTTTACTTTATCTTTCCATTTCAAAGGTTCCTGCCTTTGATGTTCATGGCACACTCTAAGCCTAAAAGTCTAATATGTTGCAATCTGGGCATGGTAAGCTCAGCATTTACTTGCCTAAGGTTAAGAGGCCTAGATAAGCCTCCGGAGACCTATCAAGTCCTATGACAGCTGGACACGAATCTCCAGGGCTTGGAAAGAATTGTTGACACAGGGCTCAGATAGAATAGCAGACCACCTCTACCAAAAGATAATACTGGAAATCAATCATATTTTCACAAACTTAAGCACTGTTAAGGTCTTCTTCCTCATAAACTTTCCTTCCTTGATCCCTTTTTAAGTGTCAGGGGCTAGCCTCCCTGCCACGCTTGTCAAAATTGAACAGTCAGTAGGCTTTTTAGGGGGAGTTAGAGAGTATTTTCCTTAAACCCAATGCAATTCCCTCTCCGGAGACCGCTGAGTGATCTAGCAATCTCCAGAACCAGCTCCATCCAATTCTCCATTGCCTAGACAATTCAGAAGCTGAAGCAAGCAGCCACTAAACCCGTTCTGTCCTCCTTTCGACAGATGGCACTGGCTGTCATTAAAACCTAGAAGGAAAAAAAAGTACACTGCCCGAGATCCAGCCAGCTCTTTTTTTTAGGTATATTATCGCCCTTTCAAAGAGAAAGGGTGATGTTTCGTTTCACCTAAGCACTTCTCCTCTGCACAGCCTCCTCTGGGGGCACTGAACCCCTGCGAGAAGGCTTCTCTCAAGCACCTGTTTCTACACTTAGCCCTCTTCATTCCTCCCAGACTTCAGGTGGACAGCACGGAGTGCCCAAATCCGCCAGCCACTCACTGGACCAGGCGGTCATCAGGGCTTTACACAGTCCCTCCTCTCTCCTCCTAGCCAGATAAACTCGGCTTCAGGATAACAGGACGGACACAAGTTTCTCCAGGGCGAGCAGCACCAGAAATATCCGAAAGGATTACTTGCCCCAGCCCCGCCACCCTTCCGGCCCGCTGGCTGCTCGCGTGCGCAGCGCTCACCCGAGGCTGGTCCTTGGAGATAGGGAAGAAGCGGCGGT
Organism: Cephalopachus bancanus; assembly: GCA_027257055.1. Lineage (NCBI taxonomy): Eukaryota > Metazoa > Chordata > Mammalia > Primates > Tarsiidae > Cephalopachus > Cephalopachus bancanus. The sequence goes on along the minus strand of JAPVLO010000098.1, from coordinate 1,041,253 downwards.
TGAAGCTATCGGCTATCAGAACCGCTTGCAGGGGCGGCGGCGGTTCCTCTTCCGCTCCCCTGGCTCCCCCACCGCCGCCGCCAGCCCCCGGCCCGCCGCCGCCGCCGCGCTTGTTGGCCCGAATAGCCACCGCACCAGGCGGCACCACCCCCGTGGCGGCCATCTTCTCTCACGGCCACCACTTCCGCAAGGAAACTGATACTGCACGCAGTAAGGGACAAAAAGAGCCGAGCCCTTGAAACGCGAAGGACTAACTAACGACGGGAGGGAGGAGACGAGGAGAGAGAAGTGCGCATGCGTCTTCTGCTAGCGCCTACCCCGTCGGAGGTCTGAGCCTGGAGGCGAGAAAGGTTGGGACGCGTCGCAAGGTCTCGGCCACTGGAGGCGCAGAGCGGGGGTGGGACCCCCATTAACGTCTGACTCAGTCTACAAGGATAGAATACCTTCATCCGTATTTGAACAAGCCAACGTTCTTGTGGCGATGGGACTTGAGATCGCTGCGGAGGGGCCAGATCCATCCGGGATCTGTGATCGTCCGTCAGTTTCCCTGCCCGGAGCACGTTAAAAACTGTAGTCCTCCGTATTCCTTCTAGTCACTTCATGGGACCCAACGCCTCGGGGACCTGGAACCGTGTCACACAGCCCCCTCCCCCGGGAACTCGCAATCTACATAAATACAGAACGTGGTGTAGTAGAGAGAATAGTAATTCTGTTGAGTGCTGATTGTGAGCCAGCCACGATACAAGCATCTCATTTAATTCGTCACACGTCTCTACAAGAGATCTTGCTCATTCGTTCAACAGTTGTTGAACTCCAAGAAGAATGAAAGATTTTTACCCAGCTAGTAAGTGAAATAGCTGGTATCGGTACCCGATCTGTCTGGCTTCATAGTTCTAGTCTTTCTGCCAAGTTATGTGGGGATAACAAAGACTATTGTATGATGTCTTCATCTATTCATTCATTCAACCCATCAGCCTACTCTTCTTTTTTTTTTTTAGAGTCAGCATCTCACTCTGTCGCCCAGGCCGGAGTGCAGTGGTCCTGGGTTCAAGCGATCCTCCCTGCTGTCTCCCGAGTAGCTGGGACTACAGGTGTGAACCACTACGCCAGGCTAATTTTAATTTTTTTTTTTTTTTTTTTTTTTTGGTCGAGACATGGTCTTGCTATGTTTCCCAGGCTGACTTCAAGCAACCCTCCTGCTTCTATCGCCCCAAACTCTGGGATTACAGGCAGGATTGGCGCCCGGCCAATCTAGTATGTCTTCAGCAGAGTAGAGACGGGGGTGGATCCAAGAACACCAGTAAATTGAGTAGGACTGGAGTTCAGCAGCAAGCTTTCCAGGTATAGGAACTGCGAGCGTGAAGGCCCCCGACTTGAAGGGGCACAGCCCTTTTCTTTTGGGGGAAAGAAGCAGTGGCTGCAGGGAATAAACAAAGCCAGCTGCAGGGCGGCCCCGCGGGGAAGCGAGGCCGGGCTTTCCCGCTAGGCGCCACTGCCTTTCTGCTCGGGAACCGTCCGAATTCCAAGGCCACAGGATTCTGGTTTCTGCAAACGAGGCTCCCACCCGCGCGCTGCACTTAGGGACTTGAAGTTCTCAGGCTGATTGTTGTTTCCACGTGGCGATTCCGACCTGACTCTGTCCTCCGGCCACCTTCTCTTGAGAGGGAGTCAGTCTGTGTTTCTCCTCTTTTGAGGGCGCTGAGCAAACACCATCTGGTTTTGGAAAATTAGCCTAGAGGAGGAAAGGCAGAAGGCAACTCAGTAAAACTTCCCATTAGGTGAATGTAAGTTGTAGGGGAAGGTGTTCAGCTGCCCTACAAATGCAGAAGCAGAAATACAGGGGATAAAAAAGGAATTAAAGTAGGACACACGCACAAGTGAGGGGTTGAGGGGTATGGAAAATAGGTCAGATTGTAGAAATGTTTAAATGACTCAGAAGTGGCGAATCCGCTGCTTTGATAGCATCGGTATATGTGGTAAACCCAGGTCTTACAATTCTGTAGACCAGTGGCTAGATGGATAATGATTTTAATAGACGTGTCTCAGGGACATGCTCTAACTCTGTTTTTAGTTTGAAAACTTATTCGAGGCTGGTGCGATGGTTCATGCCTGTAATCCCAACACTTTGGGAGGCAGAGACTGGAGGGTTGCTTGAGGCAAGGAGAGAGACTTCTCTTTACAAAAATAAAAATATGAATTAAAAAAACTTACTCGAAAGAGAAAATCATACATACATAATTACACATATACGCACATGTACACACACATACACCATAAAGAAAGAAAAGCTGGGCACGATGATTCACGCCTGTAATCCCAGCACTTTGGGAGGCGGAGGTAAGAGGATTACCTGAGCTCAGGAGTTTCAGACAAGTCTGGGCTAATTGGCGAGACCTCATTTCCACAAAAAAATCAAAAAATTAGCTGGGTGTGTTGGTACACACCTGTAGTTCCAGCTACTTGGAAGGCTGAGGCGAAAGGATCGGCTGAACCCAGCAAGTTGGGGCTGTGTGGTTGTGAGCATGCCACTGTCCTCCAGCCTGGGTGACAGAGTGAGACAACGACTCCAAAAAAAAATTGAAATAAATAAATAAGTGAGACATTTATAAAAAGCCCTCAGAATAGTATTTGACACATTGTCAATGTAACTATTAGCTATTATGATGATAATGTATTTTGCCTGAAACACATTTTTTTTTAAGTCGAAGTCTCATTCTGTCATCCAGGTTGGAGTGCAGTGGCACACTCATGGCCACCTGCTGGACTCAGGTAATCCCTCCACCTCAGCCTTCCAGGTAGCTGGAATTACAGGCGTGTGCCACCATGCTCAGCTAATTTTTTGATTTATTGTAGAGATGAGGTCTTGCCAAGTTGCCCAGGCTGGTCTTGAACCTGTGGGCTCAGGCAATCCTCTTACCTCAGCCTCCCAAAGTGCTGGGATTATAGGCGTGAGCCACTGCACCCAGCCAAAACATGATTTTTATTTAATACATGGTAGAAGACAGGATCACCCAGGCTGGAGTACGGTGGTGCTCCAGAGTTCACTGTAATCTCAAACTCCTGGGCTCAAGTGATCCTCCTGCCTCAGCCTAATGAGTAGCTGGGACTACAGACATGCACTACCATGCCTGTCTAATTAAAAAAAAAAAATTTGTAGCCGGGTGCAATGGCTCATACCTGTAATCCAAGCACTTTGCGAAGTGGAGGTGAGAGGATTGCCTGAGCCCAGGGGTTCAAGACCAGCATGGGCAACTTGGTGAGACCCCATCTCTACAATAAAATAAAAAAATTAGCCGAATGTGGTGGCACGTGCCTATGGTTCCAGCTACTTTGAAGGCTGAAGGATCATCTGAGCCCAGCAGGTTGAGGCTGCGGTGGCTGTGAGCGTGCCACTGCACTCCAGCCTGAGCAACAGAGTGAAACTCTGACTCAAAAAAAAAAAAAAAATACAAATAGTGCTACAACTTGGCAAGTGTCCTGCATTCTCCTTTATATATCTTTATAAATTTGCATTGGTTTCTTAGAATTTATTCTTTTTTTTTTTTTGAGTCGGAGTGTGCCACTGCACTCCAGTCTGGGTGACAGAGTGAGACTCCAACTCAAAAGAAAAAGGACTATTTGCATTTTTTGGTCAACTGTCAGTTCTGGTTCTTTTTCAGAATATAGATTTCAAAATGAGTTGTGAATGACAAATCAGTCTAGTTTGCCAGCTCGGTGAAAGTCAGGGTTTTCTGTTCGTTTTATTGACTACTGTAGCCCAGGTATCTAAGAGTAACTGGCACATGGCAGATCAATAATTATTTGTTAAACGAAGACTGCTTGTTGCTAGTCAGTAACTTAGTGTCTGATCAACTGTAGACAAAAAAAAAAAAAAAAAAAAAAAGAGTAATGCCTGGCTCTCCCAAGGCTGAGGATTTTTAAAAAATTATGGCAAAAATACACATAACAGGGAAGTTATCTTAATTTTTTCTTGACATGTAAAATTGTTGAAATTAACCATTTAAAAGTGTACAGTTCTGTCGTATTAATTACATTCACATTGTTGTGCTATTATCACAAACATCCATCCACAGAACTCTTCATTTTGTAAAATGGATACTCTGTACCCAGTAAGCACTAACTCCCCATTTCTCACTTCCCTCAGCTCCTGGCAACTGCCATTCTACTTCCTGTCTCCATGAATTTGACTACTCTAGGGACCTGGCATGAGAGGAGTCATACAGTATTTGTCCTTTTGTGCTTGGCTTGTTTCACTTTGCATAATGTCTTTAAGGTTCACCAACATTGTTGTATACTTCAGAATTTCTTTCTTTTTTTCTTTTTTTAAGTTGGAGTCTCACTCTGTCACCCAGGCTGGAGTGCAGTGGCACACTCACGGCCACCCCAGCATTGACCTGTTGGGCATTGGCAATTCTTCCGTCGCAGACTTCCAAGTAGCTGGAACTACAGGCATGTGCTACCATGCTTGGCTAATTTTTGATTTATTGCAGAGATGAGGTCTCACCAAGTTGCCTGGGCTGGTCTTGAACCCGGGCTCGCAATCCACTCACCTCGGCCTCCCAAAGTGCTGGAATTACAGGCTGAGCCACTGAACCTGGCAATGGAATTTCCTTCTTTTTAAAAATTTATTTATTTATTTATTTGAGTTGGAGTCTCACTCTGTCACCCAGACTGGAGTGCAGTGACTGCTCCCGGCCACTGCAGCCTTGACCCACTGGGCTCTGGCGATCCTTCCGCCTCAGCCTTCCGAGTAGCCGGAATTACAGGCACGCGCTACCATGCCTGGTTGATTTTTAAAAAAAATTTATTGTAGAGATGAGGTCTCGCCAAATTGCCCAGGTGGGTCTCGAACTCATGGGCTCAGGCAATCCACTCACCTCAGCCTCCCAAAGCGTGGGATTACAGGCTGAGCCACCGAGCCCAACTGAATTTCCTTCTTTTTAAAGGCAAAATGTATTCCATTGAATGTTCATACCACATTTTGTTTATCTATTCATCTGTCATTGGACACATGGGTTGCTTCCACCTTTTGCTGTTGCTATGGGCACAGGTGTGCAAATATCTGTGCAAGTCTCTACTTTCACTTATTTGGGGCATATGCCTAAAATAAGTGGAACTGCGGTATCATATGGTAATTCTATGTTTAATTATTTTAGTTACTGCCATGCTGTTTTTTTTACAGCAGATGCATCCTTTTACTTTCCCGCCAACAGTGCACAAGGATTCCAATTTTTTCACATCCTTATGGACACTTGTTTTTTCTTTATTAAAAAAAAAAAAGCTGTCCTAACAGGTGTGAAGTGTTCTTATTATAGTTTTGATTTGTATTTCTCTAGTGACTAGTGATGTCGAGCATCTTTTCATGTGCTTATTGACCATTCGCATGTCTTCTCTGAAGAAATGTCTAAGTCCTTTGTCCACTTTTATTATTTATTTATTTTGAGTCAGAGTCTCACTCTGTTGCCCAGGTTGGAGTGCAGTGGCATGCTCACGGCTATCACAGCCTGGACCTGCTGGGCTCAGGCAATCTTTCCACCTCAGCCTTCCAAGTAGCTGGAACTACAGGCGCATGTCACCATGTCTGGCAAATTTTTTGATTTATTGTAGAGCCAAGGTCTTGCCAAGCTGCCTAGGCTGGTCTCCAACCCTTGGGCTTAAGCAATCCTCTTGCCTCGGCCTCCCAAAGTCCTGGGATTACAGGTGTGAGACACCACACCTGGCCCCTTTGCCCACTTTTAAATTGGGCTGATTTTGTTGAGTTACAAGAATTTTTTTTTTAACATATTCTGAATATCAATCTCTTATCAGATATATGATTGCAAATATTTTCTCCCATTCTGTAGATTATCTTTTGATTCTTCTTTTTTTTTTGAGTCAGAGTCTCACAATCACCACGGTTGGAGTGCAGTGGCATGCTCATGGTCACCATAGCCTTGACCTGCTGGGTTCAGGCGATCCTTCCACCTCAGTCTTCCAAGTAGCTGGAGCTACAGGTGCAAGCCATCACACCTGGCTAATTTTTTCATTTATTGTAGAGACGAGTTCTCACCATGTTGCCCTGGTCTCAGACCCCTGGGCTCAGGCAATCATCTCACCTCTGCCTCCCAAAGTGCTGGGATTACAGGCGTGAACCACCACACCCGGCTACCTTTTGATTCTTTTGACAGTGTTCTTTGATGTACAAAAATTTTTCATTTTTATGAAGTTTAGCTTATCTATGATTTTCTTTTGTTGCCTGTGCTTATGTTATCATGTCCAAGAAATCATTGCCAAATCCAAAGCTGTGAAGCTTTTCCTATATGTTTTCTTCTAACTAACTTTAAACAGCTTTTTTCTTCCCTAGATTCTACCTATAAATATGTCAAAATAATGGTAGGATACATTCCATTCAGGACACCACCCAGGACTAGGTATATCTCTGGAGGTGATCGTGAGAACAGGGAAGAACTCAGGAGTTTATTTCTCATCATTTTCTACCAAGTTAGGACATGGACAGTAAAAACCTCAGCTATCCCATAGTATATTTAGAACCTTTAACTTTCAAAACAGGGACTCCAACCCAAAAGTAACTAGAAAAATAAACAACACTCATAGCAGGAAACAACCAGCTCTGACCACTGAGCAACAAGTGAGCCCAAATGTAAAGCCCAAAAAGCCCCAATATTACCCTCCAAGTGCTCCACCAGTTTGAGCATCCTATCACTGGAGTCTTGTCTCTTCAACAGGGCCTACAAAAAACCAGTTTTCTCAAGCCTGTAAACCTAGCGCTTTGGGAGGCCGAGGCGAGAGGATTAACTGAGTCCGCGGGTTCGAGACCGCCCTGGGCAACATGGTGAGTGCGTCTCTTCAGTAAATCAAAAAATTAGCAGTGCGTGGTAGCGCGCCCTCATAGTTTCTGCTACTCGGAGGGCTGAGGCGGAAGGATCGCCGGAGCCCAGGAGGTCGACGCTGGGGTGGCCGTGAGCGTGCCACTGCACTCCAGCCTGGGCGACAGAGTGAGACTCCGACTAAAAAACAAAAACAAAAGCAAGAAAGTCATTAACAATGCACTACTTTGGCTGGGCAGGGAGACGCAGAAGGGTGGTTTGTAGAGTTAAGCAACACCGCCGCCTCGAGGTCATTTCTGTGCTATGCGGCAACTTCCTCACTAACTGCTAGACTATTGAGGTACCTTTTGATATAGCGGGATCCAGTACTGTGAAGTGGGAACTAGCCACATTCACGATGTTCATGGAGCTCAGAGCGGAAAATAATTTTACCTGGCCACTCTGAGATCTAGACATGTACAGACCAGCCTTCTTGAAGAGAGGTTCAGGTTCCTGAACGAGACTGGATTGGGGAAAGACAATAGGGTCTCCGAGACGACCTTCCAGAAGATAAAAACTGTGGCTGAATGAATAAGCCTGAACATCGCGGTCTCGAATTCGGGGAGAGGAAGGATTGCAGGAACAGTGTGAATCTGTGATAGTCTACTCTTCATCCAGCCTCCCCCGAGGAACGTGTGTGCTCCAGGAGTGGGAAGGCTGTGGTCTGAAGAAGGGGAAGGAGGTAGGGTGGCCACCTGTTCTTATTTTCCTAGGACTGTCTCGCTTTTAGCACTGAAAGTCCTGCATCCTGGACTGAGGGAGACTGTTCAGTCCCTGGCACTCAGGAATGATTGGTTGCCAGAGAAACGCATCACCAGGTGCCAAGAGTTCTGCTATGGGAACTCTCTTCTAAAGGGTTGGCCAGAAGAAACAAAGTTTCCCCAATGTCCGGACAGTATTTGGTGGCAAAACTCCAAAGACAAAAAGATTAGAAACAGTCAGAAAGAAAATATACGCAATATTACCTAAAAGGTAACAAAACTTAGATCGACTTCACTAGAGCAAAAATGGAAGCCAGAAGATAATGGCATGACTTCTTCAAAGTGTTGAGAGAAAATAATGTAACCTGGAGTTGTTGTTCCAGAAAAACTATCTTCCTTTTTTTTTTTGAGTTGAAGTCTTACTCTGTTGCCCAGGCTGGAGTGGAGGGGCATGCTCATGGCCACCGCAGCACAAACTTGCTGGGCTCAGGCAATCCTTCTGCCTCAACCTTCCAAGTAGCTGGAACCACAGGCACATGTCACCATGCCCGGCTAATTTTTTGTATTTATTGTAGAGATGAGGTCTCGCCAAGTAGCCCAGGCTGGTGTCGAATCCCTGGACTCAGGCAATCCTTTCACCTCCACCTCCCAAAGTGCTAGGATTACAGGTGTGAGCCACTGTACCCAGTGAAAAACTATCCTTCAAGAACAAGAGTAAAATAAATATTTTTTCAGGTAAACAAAAACTAAAACAATTGACCATCAAAAGAATTTCACTGATGGTGGATGGATGTTGGGGGGAAGGAAGAACATTTTTCCTTGTGTTGGGAACATTGCAATTCTTGTCTTCTAGCTATTTTGAAATATACAATGAATTGTTAACCATAATTTTCCTACTGTATTATTGACTACTAGAACTTATTCCTTCTATCTAACTGTTTTTGTGTGTATGTGCATGTGTGTGTGTGCACGTGTATGTGTATGTATTTGGATCATGGCTACCACAGCCTCAACCTGCTGAGTTCAGGCACTCCTTCCACCTCAGCCTTCTAAGTAGATAGAACTGCAGGCATGTACCACCACACCTGGCTAATTTTCTTGATTTATTGTAAAGACAAGGTCTTGCCAAGTTGCTCAGACTGGGCACAAACCTCTGGGTTCAGGCAATCCTCTCACCTCTGCCTCCAAAATGCTGGGATTACAGGTATGAACCACCACGCCCAGCCCAGAGAGAACTTTTTTTTTTTTTTCAGTTGGAGTCTCACCAGTCACCCAGGCTGGAGTGCAGTGGCAAACTCACAGCCACTGCAGCCTTAACCTGCTGGGCTCAGATGATCCTTCCGCCTCAGCCTTCCAAGTAGCTGGAACTACAGGCATGCACTACCACATCTGGCCAATCTTTTGATTTACAGAGCCAATTATGCATTCAGTCGGGAGAAAACTTTATAAATCCCAAAAGTTTTTTTTTTTTTGAGTTGGAGTCTCACTCTGTCACCCAGACTGGAGTGCAGTGGCCGCTCCCGGCCACTGCAGCCTCGACCTGCTGGGCTCCAGCGATCCTTCCGCCTCAGCCTTCCGAGTAGCCGGAATTACAGGCATGCGCTACCATGCCAGCTAATTTTTTGATTTATTGTAGAGGTGGGTCTCGAACCCGTGGGCTCAAGCAACCCACTCACCTCAGCCTCCCAAAGGCGCGGGATAACAGGCTGAGCCACCGAGCCTGGCTCAAATCCCAAAAGTTTTAAGTGTACAGATCATCTTTCTGATCATAAACCAAGAAGCTGGAAATTAACACTGAAAAGATAACAATAACAAAAACCTCTTATTGATAGATATTAAGACACCCTCTCCCAAATAGCCCTTAGATCAAAGAGTAAATAAAAACAAATTATGAATTGTCTACAAAGTAACGGAGAGGAGAACAACTTATTCTAAAACCTACGGGATAGAGCTAAAGCCATTATGAGTAAAATTTATAGAAAGACTGAGAATGCTCAACGGAGAATTCAACTTCAAAAATAAGAAAAAGAATAAAATGAAAAAATAAATTGGGAGAGTGTTAAGATGAAATCAGTACAAGATAATGAAAAAGATGAATAAAAAAGAACTAACTTGAAAGCGCCTGAGAGAATTAAAACTCCTCACACAGGACAGTTGTCACATTGGACTTAAGGGGAGAGGAGCATTCCTTATGACATCAAAGCTCTATCACAGACAAAGAGATGCACAGGTGATATGTGATGCTATCAGTCCCGGGTAGGTACATTTCTACCCCATGACATGACAAAGAGCCAGAAATCTCTGCAAGATTATTTATTTGGGTCAGTTAATGAGCTGAACTAGAACACATGATAGGACCAGGGAAGCCGACAGAACGCAGGAACACAGGGGGAAGTGTCTGGGATTGGATGGGGCTGATCAGCAGGGCTGGATTGGGGTACATGCAGGGACTTGTCGATCTTTGGGGACATGACAGTCGGAACTCAGGAAAGGGTAAAGATCTGGCTGGCTCCTGGAGGCAAGAGAAGCTCCAGACTGGGGTTCACAGGCAGGCACCTGCCTAGGTGTTCCAGAGGACGATGACGGTGAGGATGGAGGAGGCCATGAAGGGCAGGTAGAGGCGGAAGAGCAGGGCGTCCATCGCTTGGCTGAACCGCACCCACAGCTCCACGGAGGGCTGCTCCCGGGCCTCCTGTTCCTGCTGGGCCCTTGGCCATCCTGAGCTTCCAGTCGGTTCCGCCTCTCCGGGGCTTGGCATCTGCCCTGCCGGCACCTCTGGCTCCTTCAGGCCTGCAGAAAGACAGAGACTCAGCCATGGGCTGTGAAGGTCACCCACAAGGGGAGGGTGACAGGGAAGGAGGAGGCAGGAGCAGAGAAGAGAAGGTATGGGAAGAGGAAGTGTGGGTAATGCTAACTTCCCTCATCAGGCAGGTGGGTGGGGGTGAGACCCAGGCCCTTATTTCCCTTCTGGGGCGCAGAGGAGCAGCATTTCCTTGGGCTGGTGCAGTGCAGCAGCAGGGCGTGGAGCCACCGAGGCATGGGTGGGGACTGGGTGGTGGCCAGGTGCAGCAGGTAGGTGATGAAGACGGTCTCCAGCAGACTGGCCACCATCAAGGACAGGCACAGGGCAAAGTAGACACCTGGAGGGAAGGCCTGAGTGAGGGCCAGAGGTTCCACCTAGAACTTCTCTCCTCTCTTCCAATTATACCCTGGCAGGCACAGAGCCTCCTTTCCCAGTCTATCTCCCTCCCTTTCTTTTCTCCCCAGAGGCCAGAGGGGGCATACTGACGAGGGGGGTGCCACTGGTGGGGAGTAAAGTCATTCATCATGAGCAGGAAGACATTGTAGCCCAGCAGAAATGTTATCTTGAATGGGGCATGATTCCCATTCTCGGCTGGCAAGTAGAAGCTGAGGGCATCAATGGCAACCAGCAAACCACTGGGTACCAAAAGGTTTATCACATAGAGGCTGGGCCTACGCCTGATGGCCACCTGGTAGGGAGGAGAGAAAGAGAAGTGGATATGGGGTCAGAGGAAATCCCAAATCCAGAAACGGTAGTGATTGTTTCTGTCTCTGTCGTTTTCATTGGCCTGATGTCCCCTGGGGTCTGGAGCTATGTGGAATGCAGCTTCATAATCTGGGGTAGAACCTGCCAAGAGAGAGTTAGGCCAGAGCCATGAGCTTTAGGAAGGAGAGTGAGGCTGAACAGCCAGCCAGGAGAGAGGGTTCTGGCCTCAGGCAGAAGTGGTAAGACTGAGAGACCCTGAAACTTGGGAGATCCCCATTTGGTGGAGACTCTAGACAGGGGTAGATGCAAAGGAGGAAGGAAAAAGCAAGGGTCTCCGAGCTCACGTAGAACTCGATCTGATCACACAGGCTGGCTCCCACAGACATTCTCGGGGTGGCCTTGTTGATGCTCAGAGGCTCCCATTCTCCATGGGTCTAAACGATGTCCCGGGACGTGTCTGCTATTTCCCACACTTCTTTCTCCATTCCCAGCAGCATGTTATCCACTGAAAGTGAGAACCATCCAAATCATTTTCCAAGGATATCATTTCCTGGTGTCTTAACTGCACTCTTTTTCTATTTTTCCACTCAACAAATGTTTGAGTTGGAGTCTCACTCTGCCGCCCAGACTGGAGTGCAGTGGCCACTCCCGGCCACCGCAGCCTCGACCTACTGGGCTCCGGCGATCCTTCCGCCTCAGCCTTCCAAGTAGCCAGAATTATAGGCATGCGCTACCACACCCGGCTTTTTTGATTTATTGTAGAGATGAGATCTCGCCTGCCCAGTCGGGTCTCAAACTCGCGGGCTCAGGCAATCCACTCACCTCAGCCTCCCAAAGGTGCGGGATTACAGGCTGAGCCACCGAGCCCGGCTTTCAACAAATGTTTTGACTGCCTACCATTTGCCAGGAATTTTGCTAGAGGCTTGGGATGGTAACAAATAGGGTAGATTTGGGTTCTGCCTTTATGGAAAATACTTTACCATGCACAGAGCCTTATTTTTTGCTCCGCTCATACTCCCTGGTCACCATTTACTCATATTTCTTTGTATTTTATTTTCTGTGGTCTTGTTTGGTTGTTATTCACCCTATCTCTGAGAACCCACTGACACTCACCTGTGTAGAGGAAGGACCTGAAGGTGAGTGTGCAGTTCTGCTGGTCAAAGGGGAAGTAGAAGATGTCCAGGTTACAGATACTGGCCACCTTCATGGGTTTCTTATACTTGATACGACCTTCATTACTTACATATGCTGTGAGGTCTTTTGGGTCTTGCCCACATCCATGCTGGAAGAGAGATGAGGTAGGAGACAGATGCTGTGGTTTTTCTTCTTATCTCTGTGGTTGTTTCTTAATCATTTAAAGACCATGTGTGGTGGCCCCAGTGGTAAACTGTGGTCTGTGCTGAAACCAGGAGATGGGACTTCCCTCTGACTTGCCCCAGCCCTTGATACACACAACTCAACGGTGAAAATGTCTGGGAGCCACAGGTTCTTGGTTGCCATGCTGATCTTCGTGAGGCCCTTACACTCTTCTGGGTTCCAGCTGATAAACGGGTTATCCCAGACCTAGATCCCAGTAGCGGGGAGAGGTGAAAACCTGAGATGAACTGGAGTTTTTTTTTCATTTTTTTAAAAAAGAAGTTATGAAATATCTCAAGCAAATAGAAAATATATAAAATAATATAACAAACATCTGTATATCAACCACCTGGCTTTGTGTGGAATCAGTATTTTAATAAATTTGCCTTTTTCCTCAATAAATTAGAATTACAGATAAAATCAAACCTCCCCGCGTCCATTTCTTCATACATTTTTTTTTTTTTTTTTTTAGTTGGAGTCTCACTCGGTCGCCCAGACTGGAGTGCAGTGGCCGCTCCCGGCCACCGCAGCCTCGACCTGCTGGGCTCCGGCGATCCTTCCGTCTCGGCCTTCTGAGTAGCCGGAATTCTTTTTTTTTTTTTTTTTTGAGTTGGAGTCTCACTCAGTCACCCAGACTGGAGCGCAGTGGCCGCTCCCGGCCACCACAGCCTCAACCTGCTGGGCTCTGGCCATCCTTCCGCCTCAGCCTTTCAAGTAGCTAGAACTACAAGCGTGCACTACCACGCCCGGCTAATTTTTGGATTTATTGTAGAGATGAAGTCTCACCAAGTTGCCCAGGCGGGTCTTGAACCTGCAGGCTCAGACAATCCCCTCACCTCAGCCTCCCAAAGTATGGGATTACAGGCTGAGCCACTGAGCCCGGCTTTCTTCATAAATTTTGATCCCTCTGTTTGCCTCCTTTAGTGGGTAATTACTGATGATTAGTGAAATCCTTTCCTTTCTGCAGTAAGAATGAGTTGAAAGATCAGTATCTCAATTTCTCTGAGCTAGAATTTCTTTAGTGTGAAATAAGTTGCAGTGAGTGTCAAATAAAATAGGGCATATGGAAGAATTTTGTCAACTGTAATGTTGTTGATATTTCCCTGGGATCTGGAGTTATATGGAATGCAGTTTCATAATCTGGTGTAGAACCTGCCAAGAGAGAGATTATTATATATTAGGATCTAGTGGGGTTTTAACTGTCTTCTAGTCATCTTCCACTGGTCTCTGTAATAAGGAGACCTTGAACAAGCCCTTAGGTTCTTTGAAGCCAAGAGCCTTAATGGTCTTCCTATCTTTGACTGGTGCCATATACTATCTTCTCTTGCCTCTGAGGTGACCAGTTCTCTTTTCCAAGGCTGGTCACCTTCCCTGGAAAATGTTTTTAAGGATTATTCAACTCTGGGTGGGCTTGTCTAGTGTCAAGGCACTTTTGGCATCAGCAGCTTCAGTTTGTGGCTACAGCCAAAACAGGGGTCTCTATGCATATTAGATAAAAGTTTGTATGAGAAGCTTCTCAAACTTAACTGTGCTTACAAAACACGTAGGGATCCTGTTGAAATGTAGATTCTAATTCAATAGGTAAGGTGACTAACTCATTCTGGTTTGCCAGGAACTATCCTGGTCTTGGCATTGGATGTCCCATAACCTGAGAATTTCTCAGTCTTGGGCAGGCTGGGATGGTTGGTCACCCTATGTGGGACCTGGGATCAAGTATGTTTCTCATATGCTTCCAGGTGGTGCTATCAGTCAGTGCTGCTGAACTGGGAACCACACTATGAGAAGGTTAGGTGATGGTTTTTTTGTTTGGTTTTTTGGGGTTTTTTTGTTTTTTGGGTTTTTTTGAGTTGGAGTCTCACTCTGTCTCTCAGGATGGAGTGCAGTGGCACACTCACAGCCACTGCAGCCTCGACCTGCTGGACTCAGGTGATCCTTCTGCCTCAGCCTTCCAGCTGGAACTAGAGGCGTGTGCCACTGCACCCGGGTAATTTTTTGATTTATTGTAGAGATGAGGTCTCGCCAAGTTGCCCAGGCTGGTCTTGAGCCTGTGGGCTGAGACAGTCCTCTCACCTTGACCTCCCAAAGTGCTGGGATTATAGGCGTGAGCCACTGAGCCTGCCCTAGTTGATTGTTAACTGTCTTTCCCCGATCCTTTTTTCCATCCAAGTAGGCTTTTCAAGTTGGAAACTTAATCCATTTACTTACTTTTCCTCCCGTTCCTCCACACACCTTGTTTTCTAATCAATACGCTTGAGACATACATTTTCCACGGAGTTTTATGTTTTGGCTACATCCCAAAGATTTTCATATGTATGATCTTTATTTCTAATTACTCCATAATTTCTATTTAATTGTTTTATTTTCTTTTTAGCTCCCAATATTTGGAAGTTTAATTTTTAAAAACAAACCTGCACATGTATGGAAGTTTAATTTTAAATTCCCAAGAAACAAGGCTTTCTGGGGACTATACTTTTGTTGTTAGTTTCTATTTTCTTTTTTTAAATGTTTTCTTTTTATTTATTTTATTTTTTTGTTTTTTGTTTTGAGTTGGAGTCTCACTCGGTTGCCCAGACTGGAGGGCAGTGACCGCTCCCAGCCACCGCAGCCTCGACATGCTGGGCTCCCGCGATCCTTCTGCCTCAGCCTTCCAAGTAGCTGGAATTACAGGCATGCGCTACCACGCCGGGCTAATTTTTTTGATTCATTGTAGAGATGAGGTCTCGCCAAGTTGCCCAGGCGGGTCTTGAACCCGCGGGCTCAGGCAATCCACTCACCTCAGCCTCCCAAAGCGCTGGGATTGCAGGCTGAGCAACCGAGCCCGGCCAGTTTCTATTTTCTTATATGGTAGTCAGAGATGACTTTTTCTCAATTATGTTCAGACATTTTTGTGGTTAAAAATTTGGTCAGCATTGGGGAATACCCTATGTGTATCAGAAAAGATTATGCACATTCATTGGTACAAAGTTTGGTATGTTTATTAGATTAAGAATCTTAATTGTACTGCTAAAAATCACCATACATTTACTCTTCTGTCTGATCTTTGAAAGGTGGATTTCTCAGTTTCTCCTTCATATGTTTTAAAATAATATTTGATACATAAAAAGTCATGATTATTTTATCTTTGTTTAAAATCCTTTCTGACTCTAAATGCAGGGAGAGAATAAAGTGTTGGCCATACCATTTCCAGCCACAGGAATGATGACAAGAGCTGTAGTTGTTCATCCTGCCAAAATAATTTCCTGTTTCCAGCATGTTGCCAATAAGAAGCCTGTTCCACACCCCCTTTCTCATTTTTGTCCTCCACACCCCAAGGTGTGGGGAATGCTGTGATCAAGGTCAATATTACAGGCCAAGGACAAAAGTTTGATCAAAACAGATGTGTTAGGCCGTGGGCAGAGGAGTTCACAGCAGGATTGGAATAAAGCAGTGCTTCTCAACCCTGCCGGTATCTTAGAATAACTTGGGGAGCTTAAAAATAGCCATGCCTGGGTTTCATCCAATCAGAACCTCTGGGGGTAGATCCTGGACACTGGCAAGCAGCCAGGGAAAGAAGATTCTCTTCCACATGCTGTTGTACCTCACTCTACTGAACGGCACAGAGCTTCTTTGAGATTCCCATGCAAGGTAAATGCTGCAGAGCAATGGCGGAGGAGGCTGCAATGTGGTTAAGGACTTTAAGGATCACTTTGCCAGGGGTTGGGAAATAGTTAAGGACACCAAGGAGTGTGTGAGAAGTCAGAACTCACCACATCTAGGATGGCAGACATCGTGAAGGAGAGGTTGACTCTGGTGGGTACACTGAGGTTGGTGACTGGATGGAAGGCTTTTCTGTCAAACACTGAATCCAGAGCAGTGGGATTCACCCCATGCTGGCCAAATCCTGAACAATTTATGGTGAAAGTACTGCCCCTTCCTGTAGTGAACATCAGACCCATGAAATGAGAGAGAAAACCCCAATGTTCCCTACATGAGAGAGGCCCCAAGGAAAGGTCTAGGTAGCCTGTGATAATAATGACAGCACTATTCATTAAGCATTGACTATATGTCAAGTATATTCTAAACCCTTCAAATGGACTACCTCATTTGATCCTCCCAATCTCCTATAAAGCAGATACTGTTTTTTTTTTGTTTGTTTGTTTGTTTTTTGTTTTGAGTTGGAGTCTCACTCTGTCACCCAGATTGGAGTGCAGTGGCTGCTCCCAGCCAGCCTCGACTTGCTGGGCTCTGGCGATCCTGCCTTCCAAGCAGCTGGAACTACAGGCACGCGCCACCACGCCCAGCTAATTTTTTGATTTATTGTAGAGATGAGGTCTCGCCAAGTTAACCAGGCTGGTCTTGAACGTGTGGGCTCAGGCAATCTTCTTGCCTCCGCCTCCCAAAGTGCTGGGATTACAGGCTTGAGCCACCGTGCCTGGCTCAGATACTGTTTTTTAATTTTCTTGTAATAAACAAGTTAACTGAGGTACAGTAAGAGGAAGTAACTTCTCAAACTCAGGTAATAAAAGGCAGAAGATGAACTTGATCCGAACCCAGGTCTGTCTGCTGCTGCTGCACCCCCAGTAATGAGATGAAGATTAGGGGAGGGGATCACCAATTACCAAGAGGGGTTCAGATGCAGGGTGCTTCCTGCCGAGGCCTGGGAGGATGGGCCAGGATGGAATGCAAATGATGGAAGCTAATGTGGTATGCTGAGTTAGGGCTCCAGTCTTCATTCTAATATTTCTACCTCCATGCAAAGCATGCCCAAATCTTTATGCAAACTGAGCCCTGGAACAGTGATAGTTTTCACATAGGATTACAGTCCCAGGGTCCCAAGGAGGGCACACTGATTTACACTTTGACTGCTCAGCCTTCCTTCTCCCTCCTTTTTGCTGCTCAGCCCTATTATCAGCTTTCTAGTTTTGATTTTATTCTAATGAATACATAATTCTACATATTTATTAGCTTGAAGCTTTTGAGGTATTGCCTTCCCCTACTTTTCTGACTAACAATGATTCCAATTTTCTACTGATGGAAATTTGTTGGTGAAGCAACAACCTGGAATGAGCGAGATGGGTGAGGACCTCTGTGCCAAGAACATCAAGCCTTATCCATTTCAGAAGTCACAGAGTTCTCCAGGCAAATTCTTGACTTGTTCTATGAGCAGTGAATATTCATGTGTTGATTTCTGTCTGCAAGTGCCCAGAGGAGCTTTTAAAAAGCCTTTTACTGCCTAGATCAAATGTACAATGTGTAACTCTTCCCTGTACTGGCCTTTAAAGCCACTTGTGACTCAGTTGCCTCCTGTGCTCCCTTATCCAAAGTCATGTGACAACCTAAGGGGGACAGATGACATTTATTGACCCTTATTAAATGCCAGGCATTGTGCTACCTACTTTCTCTCACTGAATCTTCACAACCCTGCAAGGTAGGTCCTATTTTACAGATGAGGAAACTGGAACTCAGAGAAGTTAAGCAACTCACCCAAGTTTTCACAACTAGAAAAGTGAGGGACCAAGTTCAGGCCCATCTGTCTCCAAATCCTATGTTCTTGCCACTCTATCATGTTAACCTCCTGGAAGACAGGCATGATCTATTTTCACCCTTGACCTGCTGTCCTCTGGCATCTTACCTAATCTAGAGCCCTTGGATCCAGTAGGTGGATGGGGAAGTTATGGCTAAAGCAGATGGGCACTTTGCTACAATGGGATGTGTTTCATACCTGTAGACAGAAAGAATTACACACGTGGGAAGAAAGATGGAAGGATATAAAAGCTGAATAGAAAAGAAGACAATTAGGTCAGGCACAGTGGCTCACGTCTATAATCCCAGCACTTTGGGAGGCAAAGGTGAGAGGATTGCCTGAGTCCATGAATTCAAGACCAGCCTGGGCAACTTGGTGAGACCTCATCGCTACAATAAATCAAAAAATTTGCTGGGCGTGGTGGCATGTGCCTATAGTTCCGGCTACTTGGAAGGTTGAGGCGGAAGGATTGCCTTGAGCCCAGTAGGTTGATGCTGGGGTGACCGTGAGCATGTCACTGCACTCCAACCTGGGTGACAGAGTGAGACTCCAATTCAAAAAAAAGAAAAGGACAATTGTGGATGGTTCATGGGAGAAGCAATAGATGTACTCTTCTGTGGCATGTACCTGGAAGATGATTTTCCATCTTTAAGAGAAGGAAAGTCTATTGGGGCATCATGGTAACACAGTTATAAAAACAAACAAAAAAAAATGATGCCCATCTTAGATAATCTCTAGGAGTCAGAATCTGAAGGAAGTTTCTAGATGTTCTACCAGAGAGGGCTCCCTTTTCTACCTTCGTTGTTGCCCCTTTCTTACCTTGAAGCAGAAGACTGAGAACAAGGTAGAAGGGAAATCTCTCCCCGTGGAACAAGCTTCCTTCCATCTTCTTTGTCCAAATTCTCCTCTGAACATGTACTGGGACCCAGGAATGCCAAGATTAAAGAAACACGAGCCACACCTAGAGTCTAACTTTGAATACTGATAGCATTGGTTGACCACTGATATTTGTAACGTTCCTGGAAAGAGCATTCTGATTATCTTGTTCTTGCCTATGCTTGAGGTTCGGTTTTAAGACTTCTCTTAGACTTAGATATTTCACTACAATGTGTATGGTTATAGACAGTTTATTGTGATTGTGTTCAAACCTTGGTGTGATCCCTGAGTCTGAAGTGTCATCTCTTCAATTCTGGAAAATTCTCAGCCATTTAAAAAATATTATATTTCCTCTATTTCTTCTCTTATTAGACATATCCTGGAGGATTTTCTTCTATTTTACATGCGTTTTATTGCTATTGTAACATGTCGCAAACCTAGCAGCTTAAAGAAACACAATTTATTAGTTTACAGGTCTGTGGGCCAGAAGTCTGAAATGGGTTTTACTGGGCTAAAATTAATGTGTCAGCAAGGCTGCATTCCTTCTGGAGGCTCTAGAGAAGAATCTATTTTCTTGTCTTTTCCAGCCTTTTTTTTTTTTTTTTTTTTTTTTTAAGTTGGAGTTTCACTTGGTCGCCCAGACTGGAGTGCAGTGGCCGCTCCCGGCCACCGCAGCCTCAACCTGCTGGGCTCCGGCGATCCTTGCGCCTCAGCCTTCCGAGTAGCCGGAATTACAGGCATTTACAGGCATGCGCTACCATGCCCGGCTGATTTTTTGATTTATTGTAGAGATGAGGTCTTGCTGCCCAGGCGGGTCTCGAACCTGCGGGCTCAGGCAATCCACTCACCTCAGCCTCCCAAAGGAGCGGGATTGCAGGCTGAGCCACCGAGCCCGGCTTTTCCCAGCTTTTAAACTGACTGCTTTTCTTGGTTCATTGCGCCATTCTTTCATCTTCAAAAACTGCAACGTTGGGCCAAGTTTTCTTACGCTGCCTTCTCATCTCTCTTTTTATTTTCTTCTATCTCTCTTCCACTTATAAGGACCATTATGATTACATTGGATCCTCCTGGATAATCCAGGATAATCTCCCTACCTCAAGGCTAGCTAATTAGCAACCTTAATTCTATCTGCAACCTTAATTCCCTCTTTTCCATATAACCTATCAAAAGTTCCTGAGCTTAGGACGTGAACATCTGCCTACTAAACCTCTCTTTCCTCTTTTCCACCTTTTTATCTGTGTCCCTAGTGAGTTCTTCAGATCTAGCTTCTAGGAAACAAATTCTCTCCTCAATTGTGTTTGCACTTCCATCTCATCCATTCACTGAGTTTTTAATTTCGATGATTATATTTTTCATTTTTAGGAGTTTTATTTGGTTCTTTAAAAAATCCACTTTCAGTTGGGCACTCCCAGCACTTTGGGAGTCGGAGGCAAGAGGATTGTCTGTGTCCAGGGATTCGAGACCAGCCTGGGCAACTTGGGAGGACCACGTCTCTACAATAAATTTAAAAAAAAATTAACTGGACATGGTGGTGCACACCTGTAGTTCCAGCTACTTAAAAGGCTGAGGCAGAAGGATCGCCTGAGCCCAGCAGGTCGAGGCTACGGTGGCCATGAGCATGCTACACTGCCCAGGTGACAGTGAGACTCCAAAAAAAAAAAAAAAAGTCCACTTTCTCCCTTTTTTCTTTTTTTTGTATTACCCTCTTCTGTCATTTTGGTTTTCAATATTTCTTTAATTTTTTTCTTTGGAATATATATGTGTGTATGTGTGTACTTTTTGAATTGGATTCTTACTCTGTCACCCAGGCTGGAGTGCAGTGGCATGCTCCCGGCTACCACAACATCGACCTAGTGGGTTCAGGCAACCCTTCCGCCTCAGCCTTCCAAATAACTGAAATGACAGGCACGTGCCACAATGCCCAGCTAATTTTTTGGTTTATTGCAGAGACAAGACCTCACCAAGTTGCCCAGGCAATCCTCTTCCCTCTGCCTCCCAAAGTGCTAGAATTGCAGGCGTGAGCCACCACACTTGGCTGGAACCAACTTTTTAAAATTTATTTTAATTTTAATTTTAAAGATTGGGGTACAATTCAGTGTTAGGTACATAAGTGGTCATCATACAAATGAAGTTGGGGCCTCCCATTGGCTCTCACTTCACCTGGTTTGGGATCAGATACCCTTATTAGTGTTATGTACCCTCCCCCCCAGCAGCGACCTGCTACTGCCAATCCCTTTCATATAGTATTATGATAAATGTTCAGGGTCCACTTATGAGTGAGAACTGGAACATACTTTTTAATGTTAAATTTTTTATTGTGGTAAGCTATACATAACATAAAACTCATCATCTTAACCATTCTCAAGTATGCAATTCATCGGCACTTTCACAATGTTGTGCAACCATCAACACTATCCATTTCTAGAACTATTTCATTGTCACAAACAGGAACTCTGTGCTCTTTAAACTCCCCATTCCTTCTATCCCCTGACCCCTTTCTATTCCACTCTCTGTATTTGCCTACTGTATGTACTCCTACGTGTGGAATCAAATGATATTTGTCCTTTTGTATCTAGCTTTATTCATTTAGCATTATGTTCTCAAAGTTCATCCAGGCCAGGTTCGGTGGCTCAACCTGTAATCCCAGCACTTTGGGAGGCCGAGGCTGGTGGATTGCCTGAGCCCGCGGGTTCGCGACCAGCCCGGACAACTTCGTGAGACCTCATCTCCACAATAAATCAAAAATTAGGCGGGTACGCCTGTAGTTCTGGCTACTTGGAAGGCTGAGGCAGAAGGATTGCCAGAGCCCAGCAGGTCGACACTGGGGTGACTGTACGCCAGCCTGGGCAACAGAGTGAGACGCCAACTCAGGAAAAAAAAAATCAAAGTTTATCCATGTTGGAGCATGGGTCAGAATTTCATTCCTTTTTAAGACTGAATAATATTTCATTGCACATATCACATTTTGTTTATCCATTCATCTGTTGACAGGCATTTGGGTTGTTTCCACCTATGAATAATGCTGCTGTGAATATCCGTGTAAAAGTGAAATAAGTTAAATCAGTTAATAAAATCAAATTTCAAGCAAAGTAATAATATTAACCAGCTTACTCCATTTTGTTTAAAACTTTCATCTTAGTTACCTGCCTGACCTAAGAATCAATGCCAACCGGGCTTGGTGGCTCAGCCTGTAATCCCGTGATTTGGGAGGCTGAGGTGAGTGGATTGCCTGAGCCCGTGGGTTCGAGACCCACCTGGGCAACTTGGTGAGACCTCATCGCTACAATAAATCAAAAAATCAGCCGGGCATGGTAGTGCGTGCCTGTAATTCCGGCTATGCGGAAGGCTGAGGTGGAAGGATCGCTGGAGCCCAGCAGGTCGAAGCTGCGGTGACCGGGAGCGGCCACTACACTCCGGTCTGGGCGACAGAGTGAGACTCCAACTCAAAAAAAAAAAAAAAATCAATGCCGACTTGTGATTACAATAACGTTCCCATGACCACAGACCTCCAGCTTTGTCTCCTTTGGGCAAGTTATGCTGACCACTGACTGCTGACCATTACAGAACTCCTTTGCCATAGCTTCCATGTAATTGTATGCTTTGTTAACTGAAATCAAATGTTACGCTTTGACATTTTCATAGTTTGTTCTTATATTCTGTTAGTGACCTAACCAAGGTAACTCCCATTGTATAATAATTCTTCTTCCTTATCTCTATGTAACTACCTTAAACTATATCTTAATGGCAGAACTCCAGGGAGTTTCTGAGCACTGGCTATACGTACCTGACATGAAGTTAATCAAAGCTCCCTAACAATCAAAGTTCCTGTTTTGGTTGCCAAGTCATTAGTTAATAGTTGCTATGGTCACTAAGTTGCTACGTAGCCAATGCTGCAGATTTTACCTATAAAAGCTTGTCACAAACTGCACCAATTTGCCAAGAGTTTTTCTGGCATTTGCCTACTCTTGACCCGCGTGTTTATTAAACTCATAATTAATTAAACTCAACTTGCTGGCGTAACTTCTTCTTGCTTACTCGATCATAACACAGGCAGCTGTATGAGTCCCCACTTTCAGTTATTTGGGGTATATATCTAGAAGTGAAATTGCTGGAAAATATGGTAATTTTTAAACTTTTTGAGGAACATCCTCAACCATTTCCTTATAACTGTTTTCTCTAGCGGTGACACAATTTTACATTCCTACCAGCAGTGTCCGAGAGTTCCAGTTTCTCCAAATCCTCAGTAACACATGCTATTTTCCATTTTTTTGAACGGTCATCCTGAGTGTGAGATGTATAAGCATTAATTTTTTCCCCACTTTTTTATTGTGGTGAAATATACATAAGATTTACCATCACTACCATTTTTCAGGGTACAGTTGAGTAATATTAGATACATTCCTCATGCTGAGCAACCATCGCCACCATCCATCTCTGTAATGCTTTTCATCTGGTAAAACCTAAACTCTCTACCCATTTAACAATAACTCCCCATTGCCTCCTCTCTTTAGCTCCTGGCAACCACCATACTTTCTGTCTCTATGATTTTGACCATTCTAAGGACCTATGTGGTACTAAGACCATATTTATGAAATCATATAGTATTATCTTTTTTGTGACAGGCTTATTTCACTTAGCATACTGTCCGTGTTGTAGCATATTGGCACAATTTCCTTTCTTTCTAAGACTGAAAACAATCCATTGCATGAATATATCACATTTTGCTTGGCAATGGACATTTGGGTTGCTGCCACATTTTGGCTGTTGTGAATAACACAGCTATGGTCTCTTACAGATACCTCTAAGAGACCCATCCTTAAATTCTTCTGGGTATATATTAAGAAGTGAAAATGCTGGATAGTATGGTAATTCTATTTTTTTAATACTTTTTGAAGAACTGCCATACTGTTTTCCACAGCGCATAGGGGATTCAATATCTCCACATTCTTACCAACTCTTGTTATTTTCTGGGTTTTTTTGTTTGTTTGTTTTTAAGTAGTAGCCATTTAATAGGTGTCAGGTGGTGTCTCATTGTAGTTTTGATTTGTATTTCCTTAATGATTAGTGATATTGATCATCTTTTCATATGCTTATTGGCCTTCTGTATTTCTTCTTTTGAGAAATTTCTATTGAAGTCATTTGCCCATCTCATTTTTTTGTTTGTTTAAATTTTTTTTTTCCAGACAGGGTCTTGCTATGTTGCCCAGGCTGGTCTCAAACTCCTGGCCTCAAACTCCTGGCCTCAAGGGATCTCCCACCTTGGCCTTCCAAAGTGAGCCACTGCACTGGCTCCTTTGCCCACTTTAAAATAAAATTATTTGACCTGGCTCGGTGGCTCAGCCTGTAATCCCGCGCTTTGGGAGGCTGAGGTGCGTGGATTGCCTGAGCCCGTGGGTTCGAGACCTGTGTGGGCAACTTGGCGACACCTCATCTCTACAGAATAAATCAAAAAATTAGCTGGGCGTGGTAGCGTGTGTCTGTAGTTCCAGCTACTTGGAAGGCTGAGGCGGAAGGATCGCCAGAGCCCAGCAGGTCAAGGTTGTGGTGGCCGGGAGCGGCCACTGCTCTCCAGTCTGAGTGACAGAGTGAGACTCCGACTCAAAAAAAAAAATTAAATTAAAATAAAATAAAATAAAATAATTTGTTTGTTTTGTCGTTGAGTTTCGGGATTCCTCTGTGTATTCTAGATACTAATCCCTGCCCAGATATATGATTTGCAAATGTTTTCTTCTGTTCTGTGAGTCACCTTTTTACTCTTTAATAGTGATTTTTGATCCACAAATTTAAAACGTTTTCATTAAGTGCAATTTGTTCATTATTTTGTTTTGTCACTTGTGTTTTCGGTGTCATCCAAAAAAGTTGTTGCGAAATCCTATGTTATGAATCTTTTGCCCTGTGTTTTCTCTTTCTTTCTTCCTTCCTTCTTTTTTTTCTTCCTTCCTTCCTTCCTTTCTTTCTTTCTCTTTCTTTCTTTCTCTCGAATCAGAATCTCACTCTGTTACCCAGGCTGGAGTTCAGTGGCATGCTCAGAGGCACCACAGCCTCGACCTGCTGGGCTCAGGCAATCCTTCCGCCTCTGTCTTCCAAGTAGCTGGAACTATAGGCATATGCCACCACATCTGGCTAATTTTTTGACTTATTGCAGAGACAAGGTCTCACCAAGTTGCCCAGGCTGGTCTTGAACTCCTGAGCTCAGGCAGTCCTCCCGCCTCAGTCTCCCAAAGTGCTGGGATTTCAGACTTGAGCCATTGCACCCAGCCCGACCTATGTTTTCTTCTAGAAGTTTTATTGCTTTAGGTCTACATTTAGATCTTTGATCCATTTTGACTTAATTTTTTTATATGGTGGAGTGTTCAACTTTATTCTTTTGCATGTGGATATCCAGTTTTCTCAACATCATTTGTTGAAAGACCATCTTTCCTCACTGAATGGTCTTGACACACTTGCAGAAATTATTTGATCATGTATGCAAAGGTCTATTTCTGGGACCTCTGTTGTATTCCATTAGTTTATATGTCTATCTTTATGCCAGTACCACACTGTTATAATTAATGTAGCTTTGTAAGTTTTGATCAGAATGTGTAAGTTCTCCTGCTTCATTTTTCTTTCTTTTTTTTTTTTTTGAGTTGGAGTCTCGCTGTATTGCCCAGGCTGGAGTTCAGTGGCATGGTCAAGGCTACTATAGCCTCGACCTGCTGGTTCAGGAGATCCTTCTGCTTCAGACTTCCAAGTAACTGGGATTGCAGGCAAGGCACCACCACACCCAGCTAATATTTTGATTTATTGTAGAGATGAGGACTTGCCTGTTGCCTAGGAGTCTCTAACCCTTGGACTCAGGCAATCCTCTTGTTTCCACCTTCCAAAGTGCAGGGATTACAGGCATGAGCCACCACACTTGGCTCATTTAAAAAAAAATTGTTTTGGCTAGTTGAAGTCCTTTGAGGGTCTAAACTAATTTTGGAATGGATTTTTATATTTATGCAAAAAAAAGTTATTGGGATTTTGATAGGGATTGCATTGAATTTGTCAATTGCATTAAGTAGCATTGACATTTTTTTTTTTGAGTCGGAGTCTCACTCTGTGACACCCAGACTGAGTGTAGTGGCACTCTCCTGGCCACCACAGCCTCGACCTGCTGGGCTCCAGTGATTCTTCCACCTCAGCCTTCCAAGTAACCGGAACTACAGGCGTGCACTACCACACCCGGCTAATTTTTTGATTCATTGTAGAGACGAGGTCTCACCCAGTTGCCTGGACTGGTCTTGAACCCACGGGCTCAGGCAATCCACTCACCTCAGCCTCCCAAAGTGCTGGGATTACAGGCTGAGTCACTGAGCTTGGCCAGCATCGACATTTTAACAATTTAAGTCTTCCAATCCATGAACATGGGATGCATTTCCAATTGTTTATGAGTTTTTATTTATTAGTTTATTTTGAGTTGGGCTCTCTGTTGCCCAGGCTGGAGGGCAGTGGCATGGTTCACTGCAGGCTTGACCTCCTGGGTTCAGGTGATCCTTCTGCCTCAGCCTCCTGAGTAACTGAAACTACAGGCATGTACCACCACACTCTTAATTTTTAGATTTTTGTAGAGATTAGATCACGCAATATTGCCCAAGCTGGTCTTAAACTCCTGGGTTCAAGCTATTGTCCCACCTCAGCCTCCCAAAGTGCTAAGATTACAGGCATAAGCCACTGTTCCTGGCCTTGTTTATGTTTTTAAAAATTTCTTTCAGTAACGTTTTGTACAAGTCTTTCATTTTGTAAGTCTTTTACTTCTTTGACTAAGTTAATTCCTAAGTATTTTTTCTCTCTGATACTATTATAAATGAAATTGTTTTGGTAATTTCCTTTTTTGATTATTCATCATTAGTTCGTTGGTATATAGAAATGCAACTGAATTTGGTAGCTGACTTTGTATCTTGCTATTTTGTGGAACTGATTTATTTGTTCTGATACTTTGTTTTGTGGGATTTTTTTTTTTTTTTGAGTTGGAGTCTCGCTCCATCGCCCAAGCTGGGATGCAGTGGCATGTTCACAGCCACCCTAGTATCAACCTGCTGTGCTCCGACAATCCTTCCACCTCAGCCTTCCAAGTAGCTGGAACTACAGGCATGTGCCACCATGCCCAGTTAATTTTTGATTTATTGTAGAGACGAGGTCTCATCAAGTTGCCTGGGCTGGTCTCGAACCTGTGGGCTCAGGCATTCCACTCACCTCAGCCTTCCAAAGTGCTGGGATTACAGATTGAGCCACCGAGCCTGGCCTGTGGGATTGTTAAGGTTTTCTACATAGAACATTATATCATCTGAAAAAAGAGAAAATTTTATTTCTTCCTTTTCAATTTAGAAGCCTTTATTTATTTTTCTTGCCTACTTGCTCTGGCTAGAACTTCCCTAACTATGTTGAATAGAAGTGAAAGCGGGCATCTTTGTTTTGTTCTTGTTCAGTAAGCTATTTTAGTAGTTAAATTTTGGGGGAGTCAGTCTTTCACTATTGAGTATATGTTTGTTGGGGATTTTTATAGATGGTGTTTATTATGTTGAGGTAATTTCCTTCTATTTATAGTTGGTTGAATTTTTTTCTTCATGAAAGTTTGTTGAATTTTGCCAAATGTGTTTTTCCTCATTAACTAAGATCACGTGTTTTTCCCCTTCATTCAGTTAATGTGGTGAATTACATGAATCAATTTTTTGAATTTTATTTCTTTGAATTCTTGAATTTTAGGAATAAATTGTACTAGTTATGATGTGTAATCTTTTTAATATGCTGCTGAATTTGGTTTGCTCATATTTTATTGAGGATTTTTGCATCAATGATAAGGGATATTTGTCTGTAGTTTTCTTGTAGTATCTTTGTTTGGCTTTGATATTAGAGTAATGCTGGCCTGTTAAAATGAGTTACAAAATGGGAACATATTTACTTTATAATATCTTTCAGGTTGTTTCATTATGTCAAGTTCTTGGTATGCTAACTTTATTTCACTGTGGTTTTTTTTTCCCTTGTGTGATTTGTAATTCTTGATTGTAATTCATCTTTAGTGGCAGTTTACTTCTGTGGGAGTTTTGTGTGCCTTGCTTGAATTGTAAAGTTTCACTACAGAGAAAACTTTTATTTGCTTTTGCCATGGCCTTTTAGGTTTTACCAGTTATAGGCATTGTGTTTCTGTGTGTGTGAATTTTTAAGAATCTCACATCATGTGATTAGAGTAAATTTAGATTCCACACTAATATGTGACACAGACTTAGTGTTTCAGTCCTTTATATGAGACTTTTCTTTCCCATCTCCGACCCCAAGTCTTTGGCTGCAGTTTAGACTCTGAGACTGGGTCTCTGACCAACTCAAAGACATATCAGTCTACAGTTTTGTTGCAAATAATATCAGAAGATGTCTGATAAAATCTCATTCTTGAAAAAAAATGAGAAACTGTATCTTTAGATAATTTTGAGGTCATCAATTATAATCTTTCGATAAATGTACAGTTGTTCCATGAACAGCACAGGGTTTAGGGGTACTATCTCCCTGTGCAGCAAAAAATCCATGTATAATTTTTTTTCTTTTTTGAGTTGGAGTCTCACTCCATCTCCCAGGCTGGAGGACCGTGGCACACTCACAGCCACTCCACTGTCGACTTGCTGGGCTCCAGCGATCCTTCTTCCTCAGCCTTCCAAGTAGCCGGAATTATGGGCACATGCTACCATGCCCTGCTAATTTTTGATTTATTGTAGAGATGAGGTCTCACTAATTTACCCTGGCTGGTCTTGAACCCGTGGGCTCAGGCAATCCACTTACCTCAGCCTCTCAAAGTACTGGGATTACAGGCTGAGCCACCGAGCCCGGCCCATGTATGACTTTTGACTACCCAAAATTTAATTACGACTATCCTATTGTTCATCAGAAGTCTTTTTTTTTTTTTTTTTTAGTTGGAATCTCATTCTTTTTGCCCAGGCCGGAGTGCAGCTGCACACTCACGGTCACTGCAGCCTTGACCTGCTGGGCTTAGGTGATCTTTCTGCCTCAGTCTTCCAAGTAGCTGGAACTACAGATGCTTGCCATCATGCCCGACTAGTCTTTGTAATTTATTGTAGAGATGAGGTCTCGCCAAGTTGCCCAGGCTGGTTTTGAACCCCTGGGCTCATGCAATCCTCTTGTCTCAGCCTCCCAAAATGTTGGGATTGCAGGCTGAGCCACTGTGCCCAGTCCATCAGAAGTCTTAACATAAACAGTTGATTAACACATATATTGTATGCTATACATATATATATATTTTTTTGAGTTGGAGTCTCACTCTGTCGCCCAGACTAGAGTGCAGTGGCCGCTCCCGGCCACTGCAGCCTCGACCTGCTGGGCTCTGGCGATCATTCTGCCTCAGCCTTCCAAGTAGCTGGAACTACAGGCGCCTGCTACCACGCCCGGCTAATTTTCTGATTTATTGTAAAGATGAGGTTTCGCTGCCCAGGCGGGTCTCGAACCCGCAGGCTCAGGCAATCCACTCACCTCAGCCTCCCAAAGGCGCAGGATTACAGGCTGAGCCACCGAGCCTGGCTTGCTATACATATTATATACTGCATTTTTATAGTACAGTAAGCTAGGCTGGGCGTAGTGGTTCACGCCTATAATCCTAGCACTTTGGGAGGCCAAGGTAAGAGGATTGCCTGAGCCCCTGGGTTTGAGATCAGACTGGGCAATTTGGTGAGACCTCATCTCTGCAATAAATCAAAAAATTAGCTGGGCGTGGTGGCACGTGCCTGTAGTTCTAGTTACTTGGAAGGCTGAGGTGGAAGGTTCACCTGAGCCCAGCAGATCAAGGCTGCAGTGGCCTGGAGCATGTCATTGCACTCCAGTCTAGGTGACAGAGTGAAACTTCAACTAAAAAAAAAAATACAGTAAGCTAGAGAAAATAAAATATTATGAAAATCATAAGCCAGGCTCAGTGGCTCAGCCTGTAATCCCGCGCCTTTGGGAGGCTGACGTGAGTGGATTGCCTGAGCCCGCGGGTTCGAGACCCGCCTGGGCAGTGAGACCTCATCTCTACAATAAATCAAAAAATTAGCCGGGTGTGGTAGCGCATGCCTGTAATTCCAGCTACTCGGAAGGCTGAGGCGGAAGGATCGCCGGAGCCCAGCAGGTCGAGGCTGCAGTGGCCAGGAGCGGCCATTGCACTCCAGTCTGGGCGACCGAGTGAGACTCCAACTCAAAAAAAAAAAAAAAAAAAGAAAGAAAATCATAAGACGCTGGGCACAGTGGCTCATGACTGTAATCCCATCACTTTGGCAGGCAGAGACAAGAGGATTGCCTGAGCCCAGGGGTTCGAGACCAGCCTGGGCAAATTGGCAAGACCTTGTCTCTACAATAAATAAAAAATTTAGCTGTACATGGTGGTGCACATCTGTAGTTTCAGCTACTTGGAAGACTGGGGTGGAAGGATCACCTGAGCCCAGCAGGAAGAGGCTGCTGTGGCCATGAGTGTGCCACTGCACTCCAACCTGGGTGACAGAATGAGACTCTGACTCAAAAAAAAGAAAATTATAAGAGAAAATGTGTGTACTATTCACTAAATGGAAGTGGATCATCATGAAGGTCTTTATCCTCTTTATGTGGAATAGGCTGAGAAAGAGGATGATGATGACAAGGAGGAGGAGGAGTTGGTCTTGCTGTTCCAGGGGTAGCAGAGGTGGAAGAATATTTGAGTGTAAGTGGACCCCCACAGTTCAAACTTGTGTTGTTCAAGGAACAACTGTAGTTTTTCCTGCATGTACCTTGATCAATGGTCATCTAGTTTGGTTTTTATAATAATACTTCCAGTGGCACCATTCCATTACTTCTTAGATTATCCCATTTTATCACTGAGCAAAAATGTCTAATTATTTTACATTTTTTAAAATTCAAGTTTGCATTTCTGTAACATATACCACTAGTCTAATTTCTGCCCAGCAGAGAACAAAGAATAAGTTAATTCTATGTTCTGCATTATACCTTTCAAATATTTCAAGTTAATTATCACATATAAGAGAGTAATGTTTAAAATATTAAACTTGTGAAATTTTCAATCCCCATTGTTCCTTCCCAACACATTCTCTATATTCCTGCAGTCACATAACTCAGTTTTCTCTGTAACACTTCTTCTATTATAGACCTGGGGAAGTGCTAATACTACCCTCAGGAGAATATGAAGTGTGGTAAATTTCTGCTGCTCTAGAAAGGTACTAAATCCTACTCCTTCTGGTCTGATGGAATTTGGGAAAAAGGAAAGAAAAAAAAGGGAGTAAATTATTTTATAGGTCCAATTAAATTTGTGAACTTGTCCTAGAGAAAGTGCCACATACTTCTTTGCAGAACATTACTACGGTCACCTTTGAAGTACTCCCCTTGGGAAGTTGTGCACCAGCACCAGTACCTAGTTCTCCCATCAAAGCAGATTTGGAACTCTTTTTCTGGAATGGCCATCAGAGCTGTCATCGTATTACCCTTAATGTCTTGAATGTCATCAAAATGTCTTCCTTTCAATATTTCCTCTATCTTTGGGTAAAGAAAAAGGTCACGGGTGGCCAGATCAGGTGAGTAGAGGGGTATTATTTATCTACTGGCTAAATACTTCCTAATAGACAGTGTGTATGAACTGGTTCATTGTTGCA
This sequence comes from Cephalopachus bancanus, assembly GCA_027257055.1. Lineage (NCBI taxonomy): Eukaryota > Metazoa > Chordata > Mammalia > Primates > Tarsiidae > Cephalopachus > Cephalopachus bancanus. The sequence continues at coordinate 1,009,811 of JAPVLO010000098.1, read as the reverse complement.
ATGCAAGAGTTCCTTCGGGACCCTTATTTTTTTTTAACTTTTTTACAATTTTCTTTTTTAAAATTTTTATTTTAAAGATGTGGGGTACAATCCAGGATTAGGTATACAAATGTTCATTATGCAGGTACCCTTGTTGATGAGGTGTGCCCCTCCCTCCCCTGGCAGTTTTCCTCAACTGCCAATCCTGCCCCCCCTCCCCTGGCCATTTCCCACTAGGACCATTTTTGCACATACCCTTCTCATGCCAAGATTTTCAATTAAGATTTTTCGAGCTGTTTCTCTATTGATGTTTATTTGGTCTGCTATGGTTCTCACAGTCAGCTGATGATTTTGAAGCACAATTCAATGAAATTTCACAATGCTTTCATCAGTTCTGCTCATTACTGACTGTCCTGACTGCTCTTCATTAGTGATGATTTCCCTCCCCTCAGAAAAACGTTTAATCCATTTGGATACTCCCATTTTCTACATGCCATTGTCCCCATAAAGTTGGACTAACATGTCTCTGATTTCATTTCCACTCTTGCCAAGTTTAGCAAGAAATGTAATGTTTGTTCATTGTTCTAATTCAAACTTTGACATTCTTGCAATGACAGTTCTGATGGCCATTCCAGAGAAAGAGTTCCAACATTGCTTTGATGGGTGGACTAGGCAGTGGCATTAGTACATAGCTTCCCAAGGGGAGTACTTCCAAGGTGACTGCAGTGATATTCAGCAATGAGGTATGTAGCACTTTTTAAAGAATGAGTTTCTGAACTTAATAGACCTCGTACATGTATTATCACAAGCATACACTTTTAAAACTCTGTGCGGAAATCTGTGTGTGTGTGTGTGTGTTGGGAGGGGCTACATAGGTCAAGAGAAAAGTCAAAAGCAGAGGGGGGCTATACTCCACTACTCATTTGAGACTCTGGAAAAGGACTGCTCTTCCTTGTGGCCCCAAACTGACATGTGGAACCTGCTTGAGAGAAACAAAAGCACAGAGTGTTTAGGCAGAGAGAGAGGGCTGAGTTAGCAGTCCTGTATCTCCCTCAGTCTTTGTGACATGTGGAGGGGTACCAGAAATTCCTCTGTCTCATGTGGAAGGTGTCTGAAGGTTTCACTTAGAGCTCACAGAACTGCTGTAGGGCCTGTGATGGATGGAGGATCACAGCCAGATAGAGGTCCTGGATAAAGCGTGGAGGGGTCTGCAGGAGCAGAGATTTACCAATAACAAGAAAGAAACCTACTGACACATGCTACATTGCGGATGAACCTTAAAAACAACACAAGTGGAGGAAGACAAATACAGGAGACTATAGTATACCATTCCATTTGTGAAAAATGTCCAGAAAAGGTAAATCCATGGAAACAGAAAGTAAGATAGTGGTTAGGTCTGTATGTAGAACATGGAAAAACTATACATGGGAATGGTGTGCCTTTTTTATTTTTGAGTTGGAGTCTCACTCTGTCACCCAGGCTGGAGTGCAGTGGCACGCTTATGGCCACCCCAGTGTCCACCTGCTGGGCTCAGGTGATCCTTCTGCCTCAGCCTTCCAAGTAGCCAGAAGCTTGCTGCTACGTCTGGCTACTTTTTTTATTTATTGTAGAGATGAGGTCTTGCCAAGTTGCTCAGGTATATCTTGAACCCCTGAGCTCAGGCAATCCTCTCACCTCGGCCTCCCAAAGTGCTGGGATTACAGGCTTGAACCACTGTGCCCAGCGTGGTGGGTCTTATTAGGGGGATAAAAATATTCTAAAACTGATTTATGGTAATGGTTGCACTGCTCAATAATTAAAAGGCTTTGAATTGTATTCTTGAAATAGGTTTTATGATATATAAATTACCTCAATAAAAATGTTTTTGAAAAACTACCTTTTAGTTTAAGCAATGTAATCGAGTAAATGTTACAAGGAAGGGATGAAATGGTCTTTCTGATATATTTTTCCTTAAACCATCTAAGCCTCAGTTTTTTAATCTGTAAAATGTGTTTATACTCAGCCTGTAATCCCGGCACTTTGGAAGGCCGAGACAAGAGGACTGCCTGAGCTCACGGGTTCGAGACCCACCCGGGCAACTTGGCGAGACCTTGTCTCTACAATAAATCAAAAATTAGCCAGGCATGGTGTGCGTGCCTGCAGTTTCGGCTACTTGGAAGGCTGAGGCAAAGGATCGCCGGAGCCCAGCAGGTCAAGGCTGTGGTGGCCGGGAGCAGCCACTGCACTCCAGTCTGGGTGACAGAGTGAGACTCCAACTCCAAAAAAAATGTATTTACTTATAGTACTTACCTCTCTAGGTTAGTGTGATGATTAAATGAGATAAGCTTGTTAAGCATGTAGCACAGTGCTTGGCACAAAGTAAGAAATGAATAAATATTAGCTGTAGAACAAGTTTTGTGTTTCCGTGGAAAACTATGCATCATTTATGGCATACCCTTCAGGGCTATCTAATTCTAACCTTGATTGTCTGAGTTATTTTTTAGTTCTTTTAAAAATATTTATTTGTTTGTTTGTCTATTTATTTATTTATTTTTTTGAGTTGGAGTCTCACTCTGTCACCCAGACTGGAGTGCAGTGGCTGCACTGTAGAGATGAGGTCTCGCCAAATTGGCCAGGTGGGTCTCGAACCCACGGGCTAAGGCAACCCACTCACCTCAGCCTCCCAAAGCACTGGGATTACAGGCTGAGTCACCGAGCCCGGCTTGTCTATTTATTTATTTTTATTTTTATTATTTTTGAGTTGGAGTCTCACTCTGTCACCCAGACTGGAGTGCAGTGGCCGCTTCTGGCCACTGCAACCTCGACCTGCTGGGCTCCGGTAATCCTTCCGCCTCAGCCTTCCAAGTAGCAGGAACTACAGGTGCACGCTACCACACCCGGCTAATTTTTGATTTACTGTAGAGATGAGGTCTCGCCAAGTTGCCCAGGCGGGTCTCGAACCTGTGGGCTCAGGCAATCCACTCACCTCGGCCTCCCAAAGCGCTAGGATTACAGGCTGAGCCACCGAGCCCGGCCTTGTCTATTTATTTTTGAGTTGGAGTCTTACTCTGTTGTCCAGGCTGGGGTGCAATGGCACACTCAAGGCTACCAATGCCTCCATCTGCTGGACTCAGGTGTTCCTTCCACCTCAGCTTCCAAGTAGCTGGAACTACAGGCATGCACCACCATGTCCTGCTAATTTTTTGATATTTTGTAGCATCTAGGTCTTGCCAATTTGCCCAGACTGGTCTCAAACAGCTGTGCTCAGGCAATCCTCTTACCTTTGCCTCTCAAAGTGCTGAAATTACAGATTACAGGTGTGAGCCATTGCACCCGGCACTATTTATTTTAACTCTTTAAAAAATTTTTAGCCAGGCGTAGTGGCTCACACCTGTAATCCCAGCACTTTGGGAAGCCAAGGTGAGAGGACTGCCTGAGCCCATGAGTTTGAGACCAACCTGGGCAACGTGGTGAGACCTTGTCTCCACAATAAGTCAAAAAATTAGCCAGGTGTGGTGGCACACACCTGTGGTTCCAGCTACTTGTAAGGCTGAGGCAAAAGGATCGCCTGAGCTCAGCAAGTCGAGGCTGTGGTGGTTGTGAACATGCCACTGCACTCCAGTCTGGGTGACAGAGTGAGACTGACTTAGGAAAAAAAAATTTTTTTGATGAATTTTTAAAATTTCAAATTTGTAAAGTGCAAAAAACTGGTAGATATATGAATTCTATCCTGTGTGGTAGAGATTTAGTTGAATTTTTCCCTCCCTGTGGAAAAATAAATTTTGTCTGTAACTGCAATTCATCTCAAATTCTATTTATCTTACATACATTGTAATCTTTTGGGTTTTTCCCCCTCTGAACTGGTTATAACATCTGCTTGGTTCTCTCCCATCAAATGAGTACAAAATCATTTTTTTAGATGAGAAAATACAGTTTACTTAAAAAGTAAATCAGAGCAAGAAAGAGGAGATTCACCTCCCCAAGGTAGGGAAGGGGGCCAAAACCAGGAAACATGGGACAGCCATAGCTCCAAAAGCGCATGGCCACACCAGAGTCTAGTAAGGCAATGATGGCGATGGTCTGGCATTGGCCACGAGTACAAAATATTTAACTTTTTTTTTTTTTTAAGTAGGAGTCGCACTCTGTCGCCCAGGCTGGAGTGCAGCAGCATGCTCACAGCCACCTCAGCCTCTACCTGCTGGGCTCCGGCAATCCTTTCGCCTCAGCCTTCTAAGTAACAGGGAACACAGGCGTGCACCACCATGCCCGGCTAATTTTTTGATTAATTGTAGAGATGAGGTCTCACCAAGTTGCCTGGGCTTGCCTCGAACCCATGGGCTCAGGCAATCCTCTCACCTCAGCCTCCCAAAGTGCTGGGCTTACAGGTGTGAGCCACTGCGCCTAGCCCATATGTTCATTTTTATATCTGTATGAGAGCCATGACTTTACTTTTTTTTTCTGCAGTTATCTTGGAACAGTTTTGGTGCTCCCAGCAAGATGCCCAATAGATCCACCTGACAGAGTCAGGCCAACTTTGTCAAACTCAAGGGCAACAAAAGCCTGGGTATATTTTTCCTTGGCTCCTAGAGGAGAATCCAAAGTGGTCATAGAACTTTGCTGACTCAGTTTTTCCAAATTTAGTTCTGCTCTCTACTTCCTTTGTTTTCGGTTTGTTTTAACTGGTAAGTGATTTCACAATGGAAATCTGGTTTTATGGCCTGACCATTTGATAATTGCTGTAAATGGACTGTATGTGTTACAGATATTTATAAATGTCTTATCCCTGTAGGGTGAAAGATGACAGAGATTCTGGTTTATTAGTCATTCTGTTTGTTTGTCTACTGTCTATTCTGACTCAAATTATTAATTTTTATCCACTGGGAAAATATAGACCACTGAGTTTATAACTATGTGTGTTTACTCTTGACTAGTTGAAAATTTACAATTTTAGCTATAAATTGTCTCTCTAGCACTGTCTCTCTCTCTCTCTTTCTTTCTTTTCTTTTTTTTTAGCCAGGGTTTCACTCTGTCTCTCAGGCTGGAAAGCAGTGGCATGCTTACAGCTCACGGCAGCTTCAACCTCCTGGGGCCAGGTGATCCACCCTCCTTGGCCTCCTGAGTAGCTGGGACTACAGGCGTGCACTACCATATCTGGATAATTTTTTTTTTCAGGGAGACAAATCTCACTATATCGCTCAGGCTGAGCTCGAACTGCTGGGCCCAAGCAATCCCTCTGCTTTGGTCTCTCAAAGTGCTGAGATTACAGGCCTGAGTCACAGTGACTGGCCAGCTATACATTCTCTCTGTGTTTGTTTGCCTTAATGTCTGTAATTCAGAAAGGTCTTTTGCTCTCATTGTTTGAAAGTAAAATATTTTCTATCTCCACATGGCATTAATAAAATTGACTATAAAGTCTCCTTAAGGAGCTGTGTTCTGATAAGCTTATAGAAATAAATTAGCACTTATATAAATTGAATGTCCCTCAAAATTTTAGAAAATTGAACTTTGAATATTTTCAATGTGCTAGATTGAAAAAGTATTCTTATAAAAACTAACACATAACTGTTTTAAGGATCCAAAGTCACATGATTTAACCAAATTTTTGGTATATGAGACTCATTTAATAAATTTGATTTAATAAAAAGAGCCAAATTTTCCCTGATTTATCAATGTTAATATAATAGCTTATATTGTTATTCTACTTGAATATGTTCTTCCTAAACTTTCAGATTTACTGATCAAACAAGTTAGCATTATTTGTGTTTAATTTTAAAGATTATAAAAATATCTTGTGTCTAATCAAATTGATTCATTATTATGATAATAATTATTTTATTTATTGAAATAGTATTTCAACAATAATTCTAGTATGCCAGTTTGAAGATTATTTCTAAGATCATTAAGTAACTTAAAACTTTGGACTGACACTATATTGAGTTAATGGATATTCATTGGCTGTTTAGAACATGTCTAAACTGAAACACTGATTACTAAACACAATTTTTTTTTTACCCAAGAGAGTGAAGTTTTCATAAACACAATTTTAAGTTTATATATTTTTGCACCTTGTTTTTGTATGCTACGGAGATACTGTATTTTTGGATCTATTAGTGAACGTGTCCATTTTTGCCACTTGGAGAAGCTGCACTGGAAGGGATGTATATGGCTATACAATGTTGTGTTAAAATCATGTTGCCATCTATGTTTAGTTTTTAATAGCATAACATAAGTAGCCAAATACTATTTCTCAGGGACCTTGATCCAATACCTATCGTAAGTGCTCAAATCTCCTGACAACTTCTTTTCTGATTTTTATTTTTGATTGATTGATCGGTCGAAGTGGTATCTCACTCTGTTGCTCAGGATGGAGTTCAGTGACACGATCACAGCTTGACCTCCTGAGTATAGGCAATTCTTCCATTTCAGCTTCCTGAGTAGCTGGGACTACAGGTGCATGCTGCCATACCTGGCTAATTTAAAAAATTTTTTTGTAGAGATGACATCTTGCTATGTTGCCTAGGCTGGTCTTGAACTCCTGGGCTCAAGCTATCCTCCAGTATCGACCTCCCAAAATGCTGGGATTACAGGTATGAGCCACCACACCCAGACGATTTCCTATTATTATTATTATTATTAAGTTGGAGTAACTCTATCGCTTGGGCTGGAGTGCAGTGGCATACTCATAGCCACTGCAGCCTCAACATGCTGGGCTCACATGATCCTTCCACCTCAGCCTTCCAAGTAGCTGGAACTACAGGTATGTACCACAACACCCAGCTAGTTTTGTTCATTTATTTATTGTAGAACCATGTCTTGCCAAGTTGCCCAGGCTGGTCTTGAACCCCTGGGCTAAGGCAATCCTCTAGCCTCCCGCCTTCTAAAACACTGGGATTGCAGGTGTGAGCCATCATGCCCAGCCTTTTTCAATTTTTAAAAACTAAGATATACTTACATACAATAAATATCACTGTTGTTAAGAGTACAGTTCTGAGAGTTTTATGTATACAGTGTGTAATCAGCACCACTATCAAGATGTAGAATAGGGCCGGGCATGGCGACTCAAGCCTGTAATCTCAGTATTTTGGGAGGCTGAAGTGAGAGGATTGTCTGAGTCCAGGAGTTTGAGACCGGCCTGGGCAACTTGATGAGACCTCATCTCTACAATAAGTCAAAAAATTGCCAGGCGTGGTGGCGTGCACCTGTAGTTCCAGCTATTTGGAAGGCTGAGGCAGAAGGATCACCTAGAGGCCAGCAGGTCAAGGCTGTGGTGGCCATGAGTGTGCCCCTGCACTTCAGGCTGGGTGACAGAGAGGTGAGTGGATTGCCTGAGCCCATGGGTTCGAGACCCGCCTGGGCAGCGAGACCTCATCTCTACAATAAATCAAAAAAATCAGCCGGGCGTGGTAGCGCATGCCTGTAATTCCGGCTACTTGGAAGGCTGAGGCAGAAGGATCGCCGGAGCCCAGCAGGCGAGGCTGCGGTGGCCAGGAGCGGCCACTGCACTCCAGTCTGGGCGACAGAGTGAGACTCCAACTCAAAAAAAAAAAAAAAAAAAAAAAAAAGATGTAGAATAGTTTTGTCACTTCAGAAAATTGTCCCCTGACAACTTGTGATTTTTGCGTCCTAAATACGTAAAACAAAAGAATACTTTCAGGACATTTTTGCACCTAAAAGCATCTTTGCACTTTCCCCTATTTCTGTCAGCTTTTGATCTTGAAAAATACCTGCTTCCTTAGACTTTCCCCAAATCATCCCACCAAAGCCCAAATCCTTAGGTTCTTTCTGATACTCTCTTACTGAGACTTTCCTTGGTTCCCTATGGTGTGTCTTCCTTTGATACGAGTAATAACACTAGCTTAACTATTGGTGTGTTCCTGGTGGTCTTTAGCAGAAGGGCATTGACAAACGAAATAGTCACTTTCCCCCAAGTTCCTGCCCCTGTCACATCAACAACTATTTTCTTCTTTGTTGATCTATAGTAAGCTCAAAATATTTGAGCATCGAAACAAATATTGGTAATAATGAATTATAACCCTTCAAATAAAAGAGGAATCTATGAATCCTTACTGATATAAATGAATGAATGAGTAAAAGCAAAGGGAAAACTCTACTTTACATTAGAATGCTGATGAATAAGTATAGAAGAAATGATGGTATAAGAAAATCACAATCTGACCATTACTTTGCTGTGCTCTGGTCTGGTCACATGGTTCTTTGAGCTATCGCCAACATGTTTACCTAAGCTTTGGCCCTCTCCCTACCTTGGGGAGGTATATCTCCTCTCTCTCCAATTTGCTTTCTAAATAAACTATATTTTCCTATCTAAAAAAAAAAAGAAAAGAAAAAGAAAATAACAATCTTGTAAAAATCATAGAGAAATTGATTTATGCCAGAACCATCATGATGAAGAATGGGATAATTACATAGTCTCTAAGTATCTCTTTACAAAAATTTCTCATACATTAATCACTCTGCCATACTAATTAGCTTCACAGTGAAGAAATCTAGCGTACATCATTTAACTTAGCGATAAAAGTTAACATTGGCTGGGCGTGGTGGCTCAGCCTGTAATCCCATGCTTTGGGAGGCTGAGATGAGTAGATTGCCTGAGCCCGCGGGTTCGAGACCTGCCTGGGCAACTTGGCGAGACCTCAACTGTACAATAAATCAAAAAATTAGCCAGGCATGGTAGCGCGCGCCTGTAGTGCCAGCTACTTGGAAGGCTGAGGTGGAAGAATCGCCGGAGCCCAGCAGGTCGAGGCTGAGGTGGCCGGGAGTGGCCACTGCACTCCAGTCTGGGCAACGGAGTGACTCCAACTCAAAAAAAAAAAAAAAAAGTTAACATCATTGGTGAAGTGACAAATTGACATTGCATACTACCTGTTATGATCTAAGAAGAACCCAGCACCAATCTAGGGTATTCCTAACAAAAATGCATAATTCATGAGTAAGTATTAGATAGACCCAAGTTGAGGGACAAAGTAACTACGAATTAACTGGCTTGTAATCTCCAAAATGCCCAGGTAATAAAAATGCCCTGGGCTGGGTGTGGCGGCTTATGCCTATAATTCCAGCACTTTGGGAGGCCGAGGTGAGAGGATTGTCTGAGCCTACAGGTTCAAGACAAACCTGGGCAACTTGGAGAGACCTCATTTCTACAATAAATAAAATATTAGCTGGGAATCGTGGTGCGTGCCTGTGGTTCCAGGTACTTGGGAGGCTGAGATAGAAGGATCGCCTGAGCCTAGCAGGTTGAGACTGCAGTGTTGATGAGCATACCACTGCACTCCAGCCTGGGCAACAGAGTGAGACTTTGACTCAAAAAAAAAAAAAAGAAAATATCCAGGAAAGACTGAGGAATTGTTCCAGACTGAAAGAAAGAGACTGAAGAGATAGAACAGCTAAATGCAGTGTCTATTCCTGGATTAGATCCAGGACCTATAAAAGACATTATTGGAATAACTGGCAATATTTAAACAGGGCCTATAGATTAGACGGTATATCGAATTTTTTTTTTTTTTTGAGTGTTGCCCAGGCTGGAGGGCAGTGGCACACTCCTGGCCTCCGCAACCTTGATCTGCTAGGCTCAGGCCATCCTTCTGCTCCAGCCTTCCATAGCTGGAACTACAGGCAAGTACTACCATGCCTGGCTAATTTTTCTGATTTATTGTAGAGATGAGGTCTTGCCAAATTACCCAGGCTCGTCTCGAACCTGCGGGCTCAGACAATCCTCTCACCTCAGCCTCCCAAAATTCTGGGAGAATTAATATTAACATTCTGATTTTGCTGGTTGTACTGTGTTTGTATAGGAGCGTGTCCTAGTTTTTAGGAAATATGCCCTGAAGTATTCAGGGTTAATGGGTCATCCATTCTACAACTTATTCTCAATGATTTAGAAATAGCACAGGAGCCCTTTGTGCAATTTTTATAAATTTGACGTAAATGTTAAATCATTTTGAAATCAAAAGTAAGAGGAAGGAAGAAAGGAAAGAAAGAAGGAAGAAAAAGCAGAAGTCTACAGGTTCTTCCTGCATCGTCTTTCTTTTGAGCCAGGAGAGGGCAGCAGATCTCTGACTGGAGTGGAGTCTTTGGTCATAATTTAAGTGATTTCTTTTTTTAATGTTAACACAGCCACATTTTTACTCCTTCAATTTGGATCTAGAATCTTCTAGGCCAGTAGGTTTTAACTAGGGATTTAGATCACTTATCTATGTAGTTTTATGAATATACAGATGTTTAGGGCTTACTTAAGACTTACTGAATCTCTTTACTTGACATTCTTGATACGTTCTTATTATAAGCTTGGTGTATTCATAATGTATGATATACTAAGCCAGGATATCGTATGCTTTTTAACTTTTTTTATTTTTTGAGTCGGAGTCTCACTCTGTTACCCAGGTTGGGGTGCAGTGGCACACTCATGGCCACCGAAGCCTCGACCTACTGGGCTCAGGCGATCCTTCTGCCTCAGCCTTCCAAGTAGCTGGAACTACAGGCGCATACTACCATGATCGGCTAGTATGTTATGTCTTAATCTTTTTTCTCTCTGACATTTATGTTCATCCTGTTTTAAATAAATTAGATGCAGTGTTTACTGTCTTCTTTGAAAATATAGTTAATTATTATATTTGCAATTATTTTGTATACAGCTTTTTTGATTGACTTTATTATCTTGTTTTGCATTCCACAGAAACAACCAAAATTCTGTCAGCTGCATAATTCTTGTAATGAACTCTCATCAGATCTTTCAGTTTTGAAAAGTATCAATAATAAGTTAGTAAGCTAATATAACTATTCTAAACTTTTGTCATCTCAGATAGTTTTTTGTTTTACTCTGATGCATCCCTGAAAGTTCAATGATCAGCTACATGCCAGAGTGCTTTGTCTTCAACAAAGGATCAGAATCCTGTGGAAGAGGACTATACCAGATACTTTGGGCACAGTATCTGATGGCACTGTTTAAACAACTTTGAGACCATACTAGTGGGCTAAGTCAGGATTTCTAGAACTCTAATTCTAGAGGCTGCTGGGTTCATGAGACTATTAACCCAAGGTCCAGTTGAACAAGAATTAATTACATAGGACTGAATGAACCAAGGAGAGATGATTGCAGTCTTTTTTGTTTGTTTGCTTGTTTAGAGTCGGAGTCTCACTCTGTCGCCCAAGTTGGAGTGCAGTGGCACGCTCACAGCCACCACAGCCTCAGCCTGCTGGTTGTAGGTGATCCTTCTGCCTTAGCCTTCCGAGTAGTTGGAACTACAGGCATGTGCTACCACACCCAGCTAATTTTTTATTTATTGTAGAGACAAGGTCTTGCCATGTTGTCCAGGCTGGTTTCAAACCCCCAGGCTCAGGTAATCCTCTTTCCTTAGCCTCCCAAAGAATTACAGGCATGAGCCACTGCATCCTGTGTGCAGTTTTTGTTTGAAATATCTACTTTCTGGATATTTAAGGAATCCCTTTTTCTTTTTTCTTAAGCTATCTATAACTCATAAAAATTTAGGAACTACAACTGTGCTTTTTATTAGACTCTGTTTTTAAAATTGAAATGAAACATTTGTAAATGATCTTATTCTCCTTGCCTGCCCCTACAGAATTTGGAAACTCTTATTAAATATTATTAATTTCATGACAATATAATTATTGTGTATTTTCATGACAATGTAATTATTAGCATAGAGAATCTTTCCTTTATGGAACCAAAGCCTTGCCTGAAATGACATATTTGAGAAGGATGCTCATTTAATCAAATATGGTTAAACACTTTTAAGGAACTAAGGTTGACTTTATGGAGTCAATGCTTCAAAGCCCTTCCAGGAAAACCAGCCTGGTACCTGGCTTACAGGGTTCCCAGTCTTACAGGTCACTTCCTGGCAGGTCCAGGAATTGTAGGATATCTTGGGGACCTCAGAAGAGAATTAAGTCAAATTTATGGGTCCTTCATAGTGGTGAGTGAGTTCTCGGTATGGCTATCCAGCCCCAAGGGGCTATTGAAAGTCAATTTTGAGATTTTTTGGAAAACTTTTAGCAAAGAAAAATTAAGAAGGCCTAAACAATAGATTGCCACTCTTGTTGCACCCATGTAAATACTGAAGCCAAATGTTGTGAGACCAGTCTTATTTTGTGGTCAAGAATGATCTTCCTGCTGTGCACAGCTACTCGGGAGACTGAGCTGGGAGGTTCACTTGAGGGCAGGTGTTCTAGACCAACCTAGGTAACATAAAGAGATACTGTCTCAAAAAATAAATTAGCTAGACATGAAGGCATACACCTATAGTCTCAGCTACTTGGAAGGCTGAGGAGTTTGAGGGTGCGATAAACTATAGTCATACCACCGCAGTTCAGCCTTGGTGACAGAGTGAGATCCGGTCTCTAAAATAATAATAATAATAATAATAATATTCTTCCCAGCTGGTCTGAAGGTACTAAATTACCTAAATTGGTTATTCACAGTCAGCTAGATTGAACTCCTTGTTCTATCTTTTTCCTGCTTCTCACTGTTGCACTTGACTAGTCTGAAAAAAATAAGAACCGGGCATGATGGCTCATGCCAGTAATCCTAGCACTTTGGGAGGCAGAAACGAGAGGATTACCTGAGCCCAGGGGTTTGAGACCAGCTTGGGAAACATGGTAAGATCTTGTCTCTACAATAAATAAAAAATTGGTTAGGTGTGGTGGCGCACACCTGTAGTTCCAGCTACTTGGAAGGCTGAGGCAGAAGGATTGCCTGAGCCCAGCAGGTCAAGATTGTGGTGGCTGTGAGCGTGCCACTGAACTCCAGCCTAGGCGACAGAGTGAGACTCCAACTCAGAAAAAAAAGATTGTTTCCTGGGAATCAGTTTGCTGGGGGGACAAAAAAAGAATCTTCCTTTGAGATTAGGAAGATTTGAGATTAGGAAAGGGAGGAGTTTATTTAAAAAAACAACAACTGTACTTCCATGAGAAACTATGCATTGACTAGCAACTATTCCCAGCTGTCTGATTCTAGTCCTGTTTGCTGTCTTTGAGCTACTTTGCCGCTCTTTTTAAAATTGCAAGTCACTGATGAATATTGTCAAAGACAAAAACTGACCAATTAAGAGGACTGATTTTATTCAGTTTATTGCAATAGGCAGATCACCCAGATCTGAAGATCAGAGTATCTTGACAGGGTGGTTTTGCCTGAGACTTTTATAGGAAGCGGTAGTTGTACGTGGGTTGATTGACAGATGGGATTGTTGTGCAACCGGGGAAACTCTTGGTCAGTTAGCTGAGCAGGAAATGTTTACCTCTGTGTCTAGCTAGTTTCAGGAGTAAGTAGTTCTAATCTCATCTAATCAGTTATGTGACAAGGAATGGGGAGTCAGAGGGTCTGTATCTGGACTTGTTGGCAAGTTCAGGCAAAGTTTGTGTTTGGCCTTGTCACAGGACAGGGAAGTCACTATGAGAAAGGACAGTGAGTCTTGTTTAAGTTATATGTGGAAGAGTGGTTCTTTGTGGTAAGTCATTTCCCAGAGCACAAAATGGTGAGGGGGTTTCTGGGAACACAGGACTCCGGTAAAGTTTGATACTGTCAAATTGCAAACTTCATCTTATGCTGTAGAGTTCCAATGGACTCCACCCTTCCCCTGTGGAAAAACCATTTGTTTCCATTTGCAAGTTGATATCTTTACTCCATATATTCATAGAGTCTATTCATGTGTCCCCAGTTATATATGCCTTCATTTGTGTGTGTGAACAAGACAGTTTTTGAGGGCTCCAGGGAGAGGCAAGAGAAGTCCACGGATGGATAGTGGCCACAGTGGAAACTGACACTCTGAGGTATCTGTAAAGAGGGAATAATATTGGTATTTACCCCCGTAGAATTGTTATGAGGCTCAAATGAGATAATGAATGTAATGGGCTTGGCATATAGAAAGTACTTGGTAAATGTTGGCTCTTATTATTAAAATAACTTTTCTATGTCCAAACCAGAGGGAGGCCTAAATTAACAACCTTTCATGAAAACCTGCAGAAGCCACCATGCCTCTGCTTCACTCTAGACCTCTTAATACTTCAATAAGAGACTTATTGCTCAACAAGGACAAATGGAATAACATTGTTTTTTGTCTGTTTGAGTCAGAGTCTCACTCTGTTGCCCAGGCTGGAGTGCAGTAGCATGCTCACAGTCACCACAACCTAGATTTGCTGGGCTTAGGTGACCCAAGGAGCTGGAACTACAGGTGCCACCACGCCCCGCTAATTTTTTGATTTATTGTAGAGAAGAGGTCCCACCATGTTGCCCAGGCTGGTCTCGAACCTGCGGGCTCAGACAATCCTCTCGCCTCAGCCTCCCAAAGTGCTGGGAATACAGGAGTGAATCACTGTGCCTGACTGGAATAAAATTTCATCAATTTCTCAACTTCAACAGTAGATCAATGATGGAATGACCAGGTGCATATTTCCTCTAAGTATTCCTTGTTTTCTTTTGTTTATTTAACTTCATCATAATCAGCCATCATTTAGAGATAAGGCAATTGGCCGGGTGCGGTGGCTCAAACCTGTAATCCTAGGAATTTGGGAGGGGAAGGTAAGAGGATTACCTGAGCTCAGGGGTTCGAGACCAGCCTGAGCAACATGGCGAGCTCCTGCCTCTACAATAAGTCAAAAAAATCAGCCGGGCATGGTGGTGCATGCCTATGGTTCCAGCTCCTTGGAAGGTTGAGACAGGATTGCCTGAGCCCAGCAGGTCGAGGCTGTGGCGGCTGTGAGCATGGAACTACACTCTAGTCTAGGTGACAGAGTGAGACTCCAACTCAAAAAAATAAAATAAAATAAAGATAAGGCAATTGAAACTTAGAAAAGTTACATGAATTGCTCAGTAATGACACAGAGAGAAACAAGAGGCCTGGGCTTGTGAGTTTAAATCCCTTTGCTCTTTTCCTGCCCTGGCTTCCTGGAACCTGGCCCCAGGCTAGTTCAAGGCTGAAATTGCCATTGTCTCCATGTGCTCTCCCCAATAATAAATTAACAGAAACAAAACGCCCACCAGCTACAGCCTCACACTAGCACTGGTATGGGAACTTCTTGGCCACAGTGACTTTGTCTCTGTCATCTGAGTCCCCTTGTTTTCTTACAATTTTTTTTTTTCCGTTGAAGTCTCACTCTGTTGCCTAGGCTGGACTGGCCCAGGCTGGGTTCAGGTGATCCTTCCGCCTCAGGCTTCCAAGGAGGTGGAACTACAGGCATGTGCTACCATGCCCAGCTGATTTTTTGATTTATTGTAGAGATGAGGTCTCGGCAAGTTGCCCAGGCTGGTCTCGAGCCTGTAGGTTCAGGCAATCATCTCATCTTGACCTCCCAAAGTCCTGGGATTACAGGCGTGAGCCACCACATCCAGCCTACTACTTTGTTTTTGAGTCAGGGTCTCACTCTGTAATCCAGGCTGGAGTGCAGTGACACAATCATGTCTCACCACAGTCTTGACTTCCCAGGCTCAGGGAATTCTTCCACTTCAGCCTCCCAAGTAGCTGGGACTACAGGCACACGCCTTCACATCTGACTTTTTTTTTTTGTAGACTCGGTCTCACTATGTTGCCTAGGCAGGTCTTGAACTGCTGCACTCAAGTAATTCAAGTAATCCTCTCACCTCAGCCTCATAAAGTGCTGGGATTACAGGCATAAACCACCGCACCTGGCCTCTTTACAACTTTCTATTTCTTTTCATGCAACTTTGTTTTTTTAATAAGGCAATTTATTAAGTTTATGACTGTGATTTTATTTATAGAATTTTATAAAACTGCTCATATAAATTATTTTACAAATCAGAAAAGGAATCCAAAGTGTGTCCAATTTTAGTCAGGAAAATGTGGGTACTGTTGATATACAATGCATCGTGTGCTCTTTTGCATATATGCTAATGTATTCGGGGGGTTCTCAGTCGAGTCTCCACTAGGGGGCGGTGAGGACCTCCCAATTGACCGACAGTTGTGAGTGCTTTTTTCAGGTCTTTCCATTTTACATATCACTAAAGACCATTTCTGATAACCTGCTAAGTCAGTGTTGCTCAAATGAGGCATTTATAAACTAAAGTCTGCACATTATTTGAGTGTCTTCAGGATTCAACCTTGATTCTACCTTCAGGCAGACATTGGAATCTCCAAGGGTCTTTCAAACATATCAAAACTGCAGCCTGTGCCGAAGGTTCTGCTTTAATTTGTCTGGGGTGAAATATAGGCACAAGGATTATTTAAAAAGCTCCTCAGATGATTCTAATATGCAGCCAGGATTGAGAACCATTTCTCCAGCTAAAAGTATTCTTTCTCCCTCAACATTATAGCAGTTTTGGGTTTTTTTTTAATGGCATGCAATAAAACTTTTAAAAACATGTTCTACATTTACCTTTTTTTTTTTTGATAGGGTTTCGCCCTGTTGCCTAAGCTGGTGTGATCCAGTTCACTGCAACCTCAAACTGCTGGCTCAAGCCATCCTCCTGCTTCAGCCTCCCGAGTAGCTGGGATGACATGGCACCACCATGCCTGGCTAATTTTTCTATTTTTTTGTAGAGATAAGGGCTCACTATGTTGCCCAGACTGGTCTCAAACACCTGACCTCAAGCAAGCCTCCCACCTCAGCCTCTCAAAGTGCTGGGATTACAGGAGTAAGTCACTGCACCTGGCCATTCTACATTTTTTTTTTTTTTAGTTGGAGTCTCCCTCTGTCACCCAGGCTGGAGTGCAGTGACACGCTCACAGCCACCACAGCCTCGACTTACTGGGCTCAGGTGATCCTTCTGCCTCCGCCTTCCAAGTAGCTGGAACTACAGGCACGTGCCACCACACCCAGTTAATATTTTGATTTATTGTAGAGATGAGGGCTTGCCAATTTGCCTAGGCTGGTCTCAAACCTGTGGACTCAGGCAATTCTCTCACCTCGGCCTCCCAAAGTGCCGGGATTATAGGAGTGAGCCACCGCACTCGCGCCTTTCTACATTTAATAGAATTTATTTAACATACATCTTTTATTTCTCTTGGTGGGCTGCATGCTCTTTGAGGACAGAACTTGTGTTTGAATCATCCTCATCTCCAACCGGGTTTAGCCAAAAATATTTGTTCTTACCATCTATCACCTGTGCCCAAAAACATTTGTTAAATGCATAGCTGAAGTCTCGTCCTAAGGAAAAAACTACAAAAGCCAAAAGCCCTAACAAAAAAGATTGTGTGACCTTAGGCAAGTTCCACACCCTCTGAGCTTCTTGTAAAGTAATTTCTGCCTCCTTGCAGTGTTGAGAAATAACGCTTGGAGCAAGCAGGTGGAAGTTATCAGGAGCCCTGCCCTGCGCCCAGCTGATACTTCCCATTTGCCATTCTCCTTTTGCTTCTTCCTTCTTAGTATACGCTGTATGTCTCACTTATTTGTCTTCTTTATTGTCACTCCCTTCTTCCTCCCTCTACCATGTGGGTCCCACGAGGGTGAGTGTGGGGTTTCTGTCAGTTTGGTTCGTTGCTGTATTCTCAGCGCCCAGAACAGTGCTTAGCAGATAGAAAGTGCTCAATAAACATTTGTGAAAAGAAACTAACACTTGTTAGCCTATTTGTTTTAAAAGAGGATTAACCCCCTCCGTCGACACCGGTAACAGGAGGTACCTTTCTGGTATATATGTGTTATTGTTTATTCCAAAGCTTTCTTTTCCCAGTAAAAATTATTATTATTATTATTATTTTTGAGTTGGAGTCTCACTCCGTCACCCAGGCTGGAGTGCAGTGGCATGTTCCTGGCCACTGCAGCCTCGACCTGCTGGACTCCGGTGATCCTTCCGCCTCAGCCTTCCAAGTAGCCAGAATTACAGGCATGCACTACCACGCCTGGCTGATTAAAAGTTATATTTCTAATATAAATATGTATGTTCTGAGTTTATTATATTTTGGAAATATGGTCTTGTTTCTGGGAGTGTTGGCAGTGGTTCTATTTAAGCACAGGGAGGGATGGAGCAGAGATCGTGGGCATGTTTGGGGCCATGTCCGCAGATTGGAGCAGAAGAGCAGTGCTCGGCGTGGCCAGTTAAAGCAGAGGAAATCTGAACCCTGGGTGCTCTTGCACACTCAGAACTCAACTTCTAGCATTCCAGAGGCCAATGGCCATGAGGATGGAGAAGACCATGAAGAGCAGGTAGAGGCGGAAGAGCAGGGTGTCCATTGCGTGGCTGAACCGCACCCATAGCTCCACGGAGGGCTGCTTCTGGGCCTCCTGTTCCTGCTGGGCCTTTGGTCATCCTGAGCTTCCAGTCGACTCTGCCTCTTTGGGGCCTGGCACTTTCCCCACTAGCTCCACTGGCTCCTTCAGGCCTGTGGAGAGGACGGAGACTCAGTCATGACATGGGGCGGGGACAGGATTAGAGAAGTGGCGGGCATTGGAGAAATTGGGCCCAGCATGAAGGGAGAGTGTGGGCCGCGCTGGCTTCCCTCACCAGGCAGGTGGGTGGGGGTGAGACCCAGGCCCTTATTTCCCTTCTGGGGTGCAGTGGGGCAGCATTTCCTTGGGCTGGTGTAGTATAGCACCAGAGCGTGGAGCCACGGAGGCATGGGTGGGGACTGGGTTGTGGCCAGGTGCAGCAGGTAGGTGATGAAGATGGTCTCCAGCAGGCTGGCCACCATCAGGGACAGGCACAGGGCAAAGTAGACACCTGGGGTGGGGGTAAGGAGCAGGCCTGAGGCAGTCCACAGGTACCACCAAGTCCCCTCTCTCCATCTCACACAGAGAGCCCTGTTTGGGATGCCTTCTTTCTCCCTCCTGCCTCAGCAGTTCTTGACAGTTTATTTTTTGTTTTTCATTTTCCAGCTGTGGAGGAGGCATACGATGCGGGGAGTGCCACTAGCAGGGAGAAGTTTACTCCTCATGAGCAGGCAGACCACATTGTAGCCCAGCAGAAGCATTATCTTGAACAGGGCACGATCTCCATAATGCCGGCAGTTAGAAGCTGAGGGCGTCGATGGCAATCAGAAAACTACTGGGCACCAGCAGGTAGTGGGGAGGAGAGAACAGAAAACTGGGTGAAGCTAGGACTGAAGGGGCACTGAGGGATGGTTCTGGCCCCTTCCTTCTTTAGTGTCATCACCCCAGCGGGGGCTCTCTCTCAGGAGCAGCTTTCATAGGACCAACAAGACTCCCACACTTACCAAAGAAACCCTAGGCCAGAGCTGGCAGGTGTAGAAAGGGGTCATGCTTTATGGGACTTGGGAGAGAGGAAGGCTCTGAGGGTTATGGTAGCCAGAGGCCTTCTGATCTTGGGGCAAGAAGTAAGAGTCTCTGGCTTTTGGCCTCAGATGGGTCTGGTAAGGACGGAGGGAGTGGTGGGGCACATAGCCATACTAGACTCTCTAGGTTGACACAGAACATGATTTGGCAAAAAAGACTGGAGCCCACAGACATCTTCAGGGTAGCCTTGTTGATGCCTAGGAGTTCCCATTCCCCTTGTGTACAGGCAGTGCCATGTGAAATATCTGTTATCTCCCACACTTCCTTGTCCGTGCCCAGTGACATGTCATCCAATGCAGGGGAGACAGACATTTATTCAACACACACCTGCTCAGTACCTACTCTATGCAGGGCTTAGAGTGATGAATTAAAAAACAACCTTAGCTACTTATTCCAGATTGCCCAATAAGATGACTTCCTTGCTGCTCAGTCATCTCCTTCATATTCTGGGCTTTCTCAGGAAGTCTTGTCCCCTCCTAACTTGAACATCCCCCTGGCCCACCTTCCACATATCCCAATCAGTAAAAACGCCACTGTTCCTTTTCATGTGTTTTTTTTGCTGCCCCATCCATCAATCTCATTTATTCCATCCCAGAAGCCCAGTTGCCACTTACCTGTGCAGAGGAAAGAGCTAAAGGTGAGTGTGCAGTTCTACTGGTCAAAAGGGAAGTAGAAGATGTCCAGGCTGCAGGTACTGGTCACTCGCATTGGCTTATTGTACACAACGTGACCATCATTAGTCACATATGCAGAGAGACCTTCTGGGGTCTGATTCATATCCATGCTAAGTGGCAAGAGGGGAGAGAGGCATGTGTTCTGGGTTTTTCATCAGTTTAGTTTTTTCTAGGAAGGCAAGGCTCATTAAGACCACTCCGCCATCTTTGGTGCCCACCATTTCCCCATTTCTAGAGTAGTTGATCAGCTACAATCTGCTTCTCTCTAAAGTTGTGTTTAGTGGCCTC
The DNA here is from genome assembly GCA_027257055.1 of Cephalopachus bancanus. Taxonomy (NCBI): domain Eukaryota; kingdom Metazoa; phylum Chordata; class Mammalia; order Primates; family Tarsiidae; genus Cephalopachus; species Cephalopachus bancanus. The sequence goes on along the minus strand of JAPVLO010000098.1, from coordinate 989,679 downwards.
ACTGAATGGGTTTGCCCTGTACTGCTCTGGCCTGTTCCTTCAGAAAGGGCTTCCCTGTAGCTTCCCCAGCCCTGATACCCATAATTCCACAATGAAGATGTCTGGGAGCCACAGGTTCTCAGCTGTCACAGTGAGTTTATTGATATTGCCACATTCTTCTGGGTCCCAGCAGATGAATGGGCTATTCCAGATCTAGAGCACAGGGCACAGGGGGATGAGTATGGCTGAAGCCTGGAGCTAGTTTAGGTCAGCATCTCCTGGCCCTCTATTCTCCTAAAAATAAATACATGCATACATATTCTTTTCTACATGTATGTACCATGGGCATATGAAAAAACTTCAACCATTCCAGAAAGGTATAATATAAAAAGCAATGTTCTCTCTCCTCAGTTTACCCCAATTCAGTCCCTATCCCACCTCGGTCTCATTTTTCACCATCTCTTGTGTATTATTCCACAAAAAGAAACGAATGCACATTCCAGCATTCATTTTTATTTACACAGATAGAGTCAGATGTACATTGTTATGCATGATGCTTTCTTGACCTCACTTCCTTTTCAATTCTGATTTCTCTTCTCTCCCTGGTGATAACTGTCTCCCCTTCTCTAGCTAACAAAATCCTATTGGCTTTTCACTTCCTACTCAAGGGAACTCTTAAGCTGGACACTGGATGCATTTGGGCCCTGATGTTTACTACCAAGCATCAAGAGCTTCCAAGCGTACACCCACCTTCTCCCTGCATTTTTCACCCATGTCTTTTAAAGTTGATTGGCAGCTTAGGAAGCTATTTCTCACCAGCACTGGCCCTATTCTGGTTGGATTTATCTATTTCCTCAGGCACCATCAATTTCAATAAATGTGGTTTTTGCAAGCAAAGCCTGAAAAAAAGGAAAGGAGAAAGAGAGAAGGAAGAAACAGAATCTCACATACCATATTTAACCACAGAAATGATGTCAGTAGCTAAAGTTGGGTATCTTGTCCAAACAAGACAAAAACCTCCCATGCAGGGTCATTAATGGCATAAAATCAGGACCTAGTCTACCTCCCGTCATTGTTTCCCATGTAGTCCCAAGTGACAGTTCAGCATTTCAGTCACAAGTCACAAAAGAAAGGTAGGTCAGAAAAATGCAGGTTGCATGGAAAATGTAGGTAAAAAAACAGTATGGTGGCCCCATGGGGAATGCATTTTTTGTAGAATATTTCCACAAGGGCAGGACTCAAGGACACAACTTCCCTGCAGAAATGTTACTGCAGAATTCCTGCTCCTGTCTCCCTACCCCATAGAATAAACATCTGATTTATACAAAATCCATTCAGAGGACTCATTGCTCATCTCTGGACTAGGGCAGAAGCCTTTGGAAGGAACGTTGGAGTCAGATCTTACTACTTCCAGGATGGCAGACAGGGTGAAGGAGAGGTTGACATGAGTGGGGGCACTGTAGTTGGTGACTGGATGGAAGGCCTTTCTGTCAAACACAGCCTGGGAAATTTTTCACTATCAACCTGAGCAATTGATGGTGACAGTGTTTGCCCTCCTGTAGAGAGAAGAGACCTTATGAGATGAAGATAGGGCTTCTGTGTCTCCCATGTGAGAGAGGAACCAGGGTCGGGGCCCAAGAACCTCTCTGCAGAGAAAGGCAACATGGGTACTGCGATAGGCAGGTGAGCCTCTTCTTTCCATGCCAAGCCTTCCTTCCTGCCATGGCTGGGGAGACGGACTGGCTGGGTAGGCAAATGGTGGAAATCAATGTGGTGAGCTGAGTCAGGGTTCAGACCTTTCTTCCTGTGCTTTCGCTCCCATATAAGCCTACCCAAATTTGTATGCAAACAGCTCATCTAGGGAGTCCTGTTCCTTCCATACAACTGTAAAGTTTTGACCTTTATCCAACCATACTTTTTTATTTCCAGTTCTATTAAGAGTCTTTCCCAAAGTCACTGAACAAAACTTCCCTAACATGTTTTTTCTCAATTTTTTCTTCTTACTTTCATATTTTCCTATCTCCTGAAGGAATTTTGAGAGATGTAAACATGAGGGTGACATAAACTATGCGGGAACTTAAGGACTGTTGTATTCAATGTGAGTTTATTGACTGCGTCCTTTGTGTTGTACTCAGTACCCATTTCACACTTAGTGACTTCCTCCAAGATCTGTGGGGGCCATTTTCTTTTTGAGTTGGCGTCTCACTCTGTCGCCCAGACTGGAGTGCAGTGGCCGCTCCCACCCACCGCAACCTCGACCTGCTGGGCTCCGGCGATCCTTCCGCCTCAGCCTTCCAAGTAGCCGGAATTACAGGCATGCGCTACCACGCCCGGCTGATTTTTTGATTTATTGTAGAGATGAGGTCTCGCTGCCCAGGCGGGTCTCGAACCCGCGGGTTCAGGCAATCCACTCACCTCAGCCTCCCAAAGGCACGGGATTACAGGCTGAGCCACCGAGCCCGGCTATGGGGGCCATTTTCATCACCATCATATTGAGAAGATCTCACTGATCGTCCACCATGTGGTTGGTAGAGCCATATGGTGAAATATTAAAGCCCCTCTATCCAGATCACCGCACCCAACTCCTGATGACCAAGTAACAGATTAATCCTGCAAGTGTAACCCAGCAAGTCCTTTCCCATGCCTCTTCCATTGTCTTCTCATAATAGGCAATTCACAGGGTTCATCTCCAAACTGGAAAGACCCACATCTTAGGGGAATGTTGTCATTCCCTTCCACATCACTTCCGCTACAAGATCTTCCCAAGAGGCACAGGAAAAGAGTTAGGTTATTGTCAGCAGGACCTTGTATAGCTGCCCTGTTTGTAGTGACTATATCTTCGTAGAAAGGAAAAGTTGGACATTCCATAAGGGTGGAATTGGAGAAGTGGTAAAGTGGAAGGACAGTTTATATTGTAGATGCCTTTGCAGGTAAATGAGAGAGAGGCTGTGTGTACGGCGTAATAAAATGGGTTTTTCTTCTGTCCCCAAAGGGAAATCAAAACACTACAGAGAATTTTAACCTGTTTGTTTTGGATGTTCCGCAGTTTTGGAGAACTGGAAATTTCCTGGATGTTACCCAGAAGTGTATTCCCATCTTTCCCTGTTCTTGTCCATCTTACCTTGAAGCAGAAGGCTGACACTGAGGCAGAAGAGGCCACCTCCCACAGCAGGCCACCCCTCTTCTATCTGCACTCTTCTTTGGAGATTTATCAGGAGCCCCCAGCCCTTGAGCTTAAAGGAGCTCAGACCACACCTTGGTTCCTGGTTTTGAATACTACTTATGTCAGGTGACTCCTGAGTGAGAGGCTGTGGCCAGAGAAGTCTCAGCAGGCTGTCCTGCTTTGCCCTTGCCCCAGGTATCCCTTTCGGGCTCTGGCAGAAAGTTGGACCAAGATTTGGGAAGAAGCACCTATTTGGCAACCCTGTCTAGATGAGTGGTTTTAAATCTGTGTTCTGAGGACCTTTCAGAAAAAAATGAAGGACCTGAAGGATGGGGCAGGTGAGGCCATATATACAGGCCTTAGCACATCCTTGTGGAATTAACTGCCTCAGGGAGAGTACACAGACCACCAGGAAAGGAAGGGCTAGGTTGGGACACCTGCTAATTTTAGAAGGCAAGAACATGCCATAATTTTGTTGCAGACCTAGAAGTGTATCTTTTCCTGTGGACATTAGGAATTATCATCAATATTGAGTTAGGAGGCTCAACTGGGAAGTTAAACTCCATTTTTTTTTTTTTTTTGGTCAGATTCTCACTCTGTCACTTAGGCTGGAGTACAGTGGCACACTCACGACTACTGCAGCCTCGACCTGCTAGGCTTAGATGATCTCTCTACCTCAGCCTTCTATGTAGCTGGAAGTACAGGTGTGTGCCACCACGCCTAGCTAATTTTTTGATTTATTGTAGAGACAGGGTCTCACTATGTTGCCCAGGCTGTTCTCCAAACCCTGGGCTCAGGCAATTTTCCTGTCTCCACCTCCCAAAGTGCTGTGGATGATAGCCACCACACCTGGCCATGCTCCATTTCAGTATATAACCTCACTAGCATATCTGTCTCCACAGCCAGCACCATAGAATGGATCTGCACTATTCTTCATTTGTACTATTGCAATAGCCTCTTAATAAGGTGCCCTCTATCCAATTTGTCCCCAGTTGAAGCTTTTATTTTGACATTCTCTAAAACAGAGCTCTCCTGCCTACCCTTTCTTATCTGATGTCTCTAAAAAGCCCACAGCCCTGGGGCCATCAGAGAGTCATTTGATGAGCTTTTTGAAAATACCTGCATACATGCCCCTCTGTGAGAGAGAGAGAGAGAGAGAGAGAGAGAGAGAGAGAAAATACCTGCATACATGCCCCTCTGTGAGAGAGAGAGAGAGAGAGAGAGAGAGAGAGAGAGAGAGAGAATGTATTTAAAAGCTCCCCAGATGGTTCTGATTTATACTCACTTCATAGAAAATCTTTGCCTTGTGTGGTGGCTCATGCCTATAATCTCAGCACTTTGGGATTTGGAAAGTGGAGGCGAGAGGATTGCCCGAGCCCCAGGGGCTTGAGACCAGCCTGAGCAACATGGTGAGACCTCATCTCTACAATAAATCAAAAATTAACTGGGTGTAGTGGCACATGCCTGTAGTCCTAGCTACTTGGAAGGCTGAAGTGGAAGGATCGCTTGAGCCCAGCGGATCGAGGTTGCCCTGGTTGTAAACATGCCACTGCACTCCAGCCTGGGGGTAAGTGAGACTCCAGCTCAAAAAAAAAAAAGAAAAAGAAAACCTTTGGGTTGGCCTATAGTGCAATGTCACAACCAGGATATTGACATCAATACAGTCAAGATGTAAGGATATCTACATCAGGTTCCTCATGTCACCCTTTTATAGTCGCAATCACATCCCTCCCCAACTCCAAACCCTGGCAACCATTAATCTGCACTCCATTGCTATAATTTTGCCATTTCAGCCGGGCTCGGTGGCTCAGCCTGTAATTTCCCACCTTTGGGAGGCTGAGGTGAGAGGATTGCCTGAGCCCACGGGTTCAAGACCCACCTGGGCAACTTGGCGAGACCTCATCTCTACAATAAATCAAAATGATCCGGGCGTGGCAGCGCGCACCTGTAGTTCCAGCTACTCAGAAGGCTGAGGTGGAAGGATCGCCGGAGCCCAGCAGGTTGGGGCTGCGGTGGCCGGGAGCGGCCACTGCACTCCAGTCTGGGTGACAGAGTGAGACTCCAACTCAAAAACAAAAACAAAAACAAATTTTGCCATTTCAAAATGTTATATACATGAAAATCATCTAGTAGGTAACTGTTGGGGATTGGCTTTATTCCCTTAGCATGATTCTCTGAAGATTCATTCAGGTTGTTGCAGTTATCATCCTTTTTTTTTTTTGAGTTGGAGTCTCATTCTGTTGACCATTAACCTGCTGAAGGACACCTGAATTGTTTATAATTTTTGGCTATTTAGTATAAATTGCTATAAACATTTGTGTACAGGTTTTTGTGCGAACACAAGTCTTCTGGAATAAATATTTGGAAGTGCAATTGCTGGATTATATAGTAATTGAATCTTTAGTTTTTTTTAAAGAAACTATAATACTCTTTTCCAGAGTGGCTGTATCATTTTTTTTTTTTTTTTTGAGTTGGAGTCTCACTCTGTCGCCCAGACTGGAATGCAGTGGCCGCTCCCGGCCACCACAGCCTCGACCTGCTGGGCTCCGGCGATCCTTCTGCCTCAGCCTTCCGAGTAGGAATTACAGGCGCACATTACCACGCCCGGCTAATTTTTTTATTTTATTGTAAAGATGAGGTCTCGCCTGCCCATCTCTACAATAAAACCCGTGGACTCAGACAATCCACTCACCTCAGCCTCCCAAAGGTGCGGGATTACAGGCTGGGCCACCGAGCCCGGCTAGCTGTATCATTTTATATTGACACCAGCAAAGAATGAATGATCCAGTTTTGTTGTGTTTTTTGAAATTTTGAACTTTGAATAAGCAAGGATTTCTTTTTTTTTTTTTTGAGTTGGAGTCTCACTCTGTCACCCAGACTGGAGTGCAGTGGCTGGGCTCTGGCGATCCTTCCACCTCAGTCTTCTAAGTAGCTGGAACTACAGCGCACACTACCATGCCTGACTAATTTGTTTATTTATTGTAGAGATGAGGTCTCGCCAAGTTGCCTAGGCGGGTCTCGAACCCGTGGGTTCAGGCAGTCCACTCACCTCAGCCTCCCAAAGGCGCGGGATTACAGGCTGAGCCACCGAGCCCGGCTAGCAAGGATTTCTTAAAACAAGACTCTGAAGTCATAACTGAAAAAGAAAAAAATTGAAAATGTAAACGTTGTTCATTAAAGGCCACTAAGTGTGAAAAATCAAGTCATAAACTGAGAAAATATCTTTGCAACACATATACATAACCAAAGAATAATAGAAAACATGCAAACATGCCTATAAATCAATAACAAAGAGAAACAATCTATTATAAAAATAGACAAAAGGCATGAATTGGCATTTTACAGAAAAGGATATAAAAACAGTCAATAAACACAAAAGGCACTCAACCTCATTGGTGATTATGGGAAAGAAAATTAAGTAGGCTGGGCGTGGTGACTCACATCTGTAATCTCAGCACTTTGGGAGGCAGAGGCAACAGGATTGCCTAAACTCAGAGGCTCAGCATCAGCCTGGGCAATTTGATGAGAACTCGTCTCTACAATAAATAAAAAAAATCAGCCAGGCATGACGGTGCATGCCTGTAGTCCCAGTTACTTGGAAGGCTGTGGCAGAAGGATTGCCTGAGCCCAGCAGGTCAAGGCTGCGGTGGTCATGAGCGTGCCACTGCACTCCAGCCTGGGCAGCAGAGTGAGACTCCGACTCAGAAAAAAAAGAAAGAAAAAAAAATTAAGTAACTGAAAACCATGGTAAGCTACCATTTCCCATCCAACAGAGGGCAAAATTTAAAAAGTCAGGTGATAGAAGTGTTGGTGAGGTTGTAGAATCACAAAGACTTGTACACATTGTGGACAGGGGTAAAAACACCTTGGAAAATAATTTGCAACAATCTCCTGAAATGGAGGATGTACATGTTCCACAGAATGAGTGAAATATGTGCAAGAGATGTACACAGCAATGCTGTGTTTAGGTAAACACCCTAGCACTGCACTGTTCAAAACAGTAGCTACTAGTCATATGTAGTTAATTTTTTTCCTGTTTTATAAAACTCCACATTTATTCAGTGTTAAAAGATTTCACTCTCCTCTCCAAAATACTTCGCAATTTAAAAAAGTCAAAACTATTTTTACATTTCTCAGCCACTGTTCAAGTTGCTGCTTCCTTCTTAGGACCAGTCTCTGCCCCTCAAAGCCTTTCTCTCCCCTGCTCCCCTCTCAATATCGCTACAAGTGTGTTTACAAAACCCTCCATCCTCTCTCAATGCGTACGGCAGGATACACAGGCAACGCGGGAGGGGAAGGAGTATGCTTTGTGCTTCTGGGAGAACTGCTAGCAGGCTTTTTTTCTTGGTCAAGCAGAAGATCTTTTTTTTGTTTTTCTTTTCAAAAAGTCTTACTGTCCTGCCCAGGCTGAAGTGCAGTGGCACCATCCCAGCTCACTGCAGCCTGGAACTCCTGGCCTCAAGTGATCCTCCTACTTCAGTCTCTCAAGTAGCTGGAACTACAGGCATGTGCCACCATACCCGGCTAATTCATATGTAGCTATTAAGACTTAAATTAACAAACATGAAAAATTCAGCCGGGGCGGTGGCTCACACCTTTAATATCAGCACTTTGAGAGGTGGAGGTGAGAGGATTGCCTGAGCCCACAGGTTCGAGACCAGCCTGGGCAACTTGGGGAGACTTCTCTACAATAAATAAAAAAATTAAATGGGTGTGGTAGTGCACACCTGTAGTTCTGGTTATTTGGAAGACTGAGGCGGAAGAATCGCTGGAGCCCAGCAGGTCGACGCTGGAGTGGCTGTGAGTGTGCCACTGCACTCTAGCCTGGGTGACAGAGTGAGACTCCGACTCAAAAAAAAAAAAAAGCACTATATAAATGTTTCTTAGTAATAAAAAAAACTCAGAGAATGCGGACTAATTGCTACTAAATTTTGAGGCTTGTTCTATAACCTATACACAGTTAATTTTGTAAATGGCTCATGTATGCTTGCAAAAGAATATATATCCTCCAATTATTGAGTGTAGAGTTCTGTATATTCTCCTTATATCTTTTTTCTTTTTCAGTTGCTATAAAAGCAAACTTCAATATAATACAATTGTGTGTCTAAAGTCTATTATATTTTCATTAATGTGTTATTTGCTGAGATAAGTTGAACTTACCCATTATAATGATAGACTTGCCACTTTATCTTTGTGATTCTTCCAACTTTTGCTTTATATATTTGAGGCTATTTTATTAGATGCATTTAAATTTAGAATGTTAATATCTTCCAAGTGATTAAACATTTTTCATCATGTAGAGATCTTTATCCTAAATAAGTGTTTCTGTCTTTTTTTTTTTTTTTGAGTTGGAGTTTCACTCTGTTGTCCAGGTTGGAGTGCACTGGCACGCTCATGGCCACCGCAGCCTTGACCTGCTGGGCTCAGATGATCCTTCCGCCTCAGCCTTCCAAATTGTTAGAACTACAGGATTGTGCCACCACGCCCAGCTAAGTTTTGATTTATTGTAGAGATGAGGTCTTACCAAGTTGCCCAGGCTGGTCTCAAACCTGGGCCTCAGGCAATCCTCTCACCTCAGCCTCCCAAAGTGCTGGGATTATAGGTTTGAGCCACCACACCTGGCCTTGTTTCTGTCATTAAGACTATTTTGTCTGATTATAATAGAGTCATTCAAGCTTACTTTTGCTTAGTATTTGCCTTACATATCTTTTTCAATCATTTACCTTTAGCTTTCCTGTCTCCTTATGTTTTAGGTGTGTTCTTTTTAATACAATTTTACAAATACTTTTTGTTGAGTTTAATCTATTTACATTTATTTTGATTACGAATATATTTGGATTTGTTTACTTTCTTTTACTTTTCTTTGATTCAGGGTTTCTCTGACACCCAGACTGGAGTACAGTGGCATGATCACAATGATCACAGTCCATGGCAGCTTCAATCTTCTGGGTTCAGGTGATCCTTCCACCTCGGCATACTGAGTAGCTGGGACTATAGACACAAACTACTATGCCTGGTTAATTTTTCAATTTTTATTTTTTGTAGACACGAGGTTATGCTATTTTGCCCAGGCTGGTCTTGAACTCCTGGTGGCTCAAGAAATCCACCTGCCTTGACCTCCCAAAGTGCTGGTATTACAGGCATGAGCCACCACACCTGGCCCTTGGATTTATTTCTACATCCTTATTTCGTGTTTTTTTTTTCTTTTTGCTCTTCTTTCTTACCTTGTTTTGGATTCATTTACAGTTGTCTTTCCTTATTTCATTTTTCTTTCTTACTGATTTGAAAATCATATACTCTATTTTTGTTAATTTAATGGATAACTTAAAATTTTACCATGCACGCTGGTGGAAGATTTTCACCCAGATGAACAGCCCAGATACTCATGACCTATACTCCTGCTACATCATCTCTTCCTTTTCAACGTGCACTAACAGCTTCATGAGAAGTTCCCTCTGACCAGTCCACTGGATAAGTACAGTTTACACATGATTCTGTACAATATATGACACAACCCAAAAGCATACAGTTGTAGCACTACAGCCTCAGTCTAGGATGGTTCTGATGGATAGTAGTGAAAAAAACTTCCCAAGGGAGAACTTTGACCAGTACATCTGGTTGTTTATTTTGCCTGGAAGGAGAGATGGCCAGAGATTCAAATGTATACTCATTTATGTGCAATAGCTAATGGTTTAATTGGATCGTCAGAGAAGTTGGAAGAAGCACAACTGGAAAACTGGTGACAAAAAGGACTAGGGAAGAGATCTATAGATGATAGACCTCTTCAAATGGGCAGAGAATGTGAGTATATTTTTGTCCTGTGTGATTGCTGTCTGAAGAGCACTTCAACAGGATTTAGTAAGCAAATGGACAAGATGACTCACTCCGTGGATGCATGTCAGCCCCTTCCCCCAGCTATCCCTGCCTTTGCTCAATGGGCTCACAAATAAAGTAGCCACCATGAGAGAGATTGATGTTTTGCATGCGCTCCACAATGTGGACTTCTGCACACTAAGATATATCTTGTTATAGTCACTGCTGGGTACTCAGCCTGCTAAAAGCAGAGACAAGTACTGAGCCTCCAATATGGCATCATTTCTCAGAGGATGATCAGCCAGTTACCCAGTGGCAGCTGATTACACATTTCATTGGAGAACTTTGTGCTCATTGGAATAGACCCCCGTTTTGAATATGGTTTACCATCCCTGACTTCAATGTTTTTGCCAAAAGTGCCATCTGTGAACTTACAGAATGTCTTACTCCATCATGAATCCATACATTATTTATTTATTTATTTATTTATTTTTTGAGTTGGAGTCTCACTCTGTCGCCCAGACTGGAGTGCAGTGGCCGCTCCCGGCCACCGCAGCCTCGACCTGCTGGGCTCCGGCGGTCCTTCCGCCTCAGCCTTCCGAGTAGCCGGAATTACAGGCACGCGCTACCACGCCCGGCTGATTTTTTGATTTATTGTAGAGATGAGGTCTTGCTGCCCAGGCGGGTCTCGAACCCGAGGGCTCAGGCAATCCACTCACCTCAGCCTCCCAAAGGCGCGGGATTACAGGCTGAGCCACCGAGCCCGGCTTATTTATTTATTTTACCAAAGAACTCATTCTACTGTAGTTCCAGCTACTCGGAAGGCTGAGACGGAAGGATCGCCGGAGCCCAGCAGGTCGAGGCTGCGGTGGTCGGGAGCATGCCACTGTACTCCAGCCTGGGCGACAGAGTGAGACTCCAACTCAAAAAAAAAGAAAGAAAGAAAAGAAAAGAACTCTTACCCTGTTGCCCAGGCTGGAGTGCAGTGGCATGCTCACGGCCACCGCAGCCTCGACCTGCTGGCCTCAGGCAATCCTTCCCCCTCAGTCTTCTAAGCAGCCGGAACTACAGGCTTGCGCTACCATGCCTGGCTAATTTTTTGATTTATTGTAGAGACGAAGTCTCGCCAAGTTGCCCAGTCTGGTCTCGAACCACTGTCAAACCACTGGGTTCCTGCAATCCTTTCGCCTCCGTCTCCCAACGTGCTGGGATGACAGGTGAGAGATTCCGTGCCCAGAGTAATTCACTGGTTTTATCATTAACCTGAAGCAGAGAGTTGGATTAAACAACGGAATGGCCGTTTGAAGACTCATATGGTGGCAACTGAGTGGCAACATCTCAGGGACCTAGAGTATCGTCTTCCAAAATACAGTGTATGCTCCAAGTTAATGATCAATTTATGGTGCCATTTACCCTATAAGACTCTAGATCTGGGAGTGAAGGGAGGGAAATGGAAACGGTTCTTTTATTACTAAGCTGCCAGTGAAATGTTTCCTTCTCATTCCTGCAACTTCATGCTCTGCTGTTCCAGAAGTCTTGTTTCCCAACAGAGGAATGCTTCCACAAAATAATATAGCTATGGTTCCAATAAACTGGAAGTTGAGACTGTCCTTTGATCAATTTGGATTCCACATGCCATTGAATCAATAGGCAAAAAAGGGGATGGCTGGATCCTATCTAGGGGAAATTGGGTTACTACCAGGTGAGCATGATAAGAAGGAGTGTGACTGGAATGCAGGAAATCCCCTGAGGGACCTCTTAGCTCTTTCATGTCTTATGATTACAGTCAGTGGAAAACTACAACAACCTAGAACAGACAGGACTGCTAAATGCTCAGGCCCTTCAGGGATGAAGATTTGGGTCACCCCATCATGTAAGGAACCATGGCCAGCCAAGAAGCTTGCTGAAAACAGAGGGAATATAGGTAGTGGAAGAAGGTAGTTATGAATACCAGCTATGACCATATAACCAGTTACAGCAATAAAAACAGATAGTTATAAGTGTTTATTCCTCATTTTGATGTGAGTATATTTGTATATGTATTAGCCAATTTTTTTCTCTTCCCTTCTCACATGTCCTTCCAAATAAAATATGTTAATAGTAGTTAACCTGTATCTCAGTTATCTAAGACAAAAAATATTGAAAGGGAGCTGGATGGTGGCTCATGCTTAAAATCCCAGCACTTTGGGAAGCTGAGGCGAGAAGATTGCTTGAGCTCAGGCGTTCAAGACCAGTCTGGGCAGTCTAACGAGACTTCATCTCTATTTTAAAAATGTTAAATTAGCCAGCCATGGTGTCTGTAGTCCTAGTTACTTCGGAGGCTGAGGTGGGAGAATCACTGACCCCAAGAGGTTGTGGTTGCCTTGAACCATGATTGCGCCACTGCATTCCAGTCTGGGTGACAGAGTGAAACCCCAACTCAAAAAAAAAAAAAAGAGTGAATATCACTCAATAAATAAAGATATCCTGTATTTGCTTTTGTGGAGGGTTAACCTATTTCCAGTTGTGTGAAAGACAGTCTCATTACGTCAAACAGAAGCATTATTGTGCTATTGTCTTTATTTGGAAGTTAAATATGGCTAAAGAGCTGTATATGGATAACAGGGATGAACTCAGGTGTATATGGATAACAGGTGTATATGGACTATAGTTGCCTTGTGTGGTGTTCACTTAGCTAAGCTGAAATTAAATACCCAGAATTCCCATCTCTGCACAGTTCTGGGCTGGCATGGGCTACACGATGCATTTTGTGTAAATTAGAAATGCAGAATATCCATTAGCATCCAAGTAGCAGCCACATACTATATATTTTTATGCTTAGATACTTGGTGCAAGGCACAAGAAGCTGTTGCAGTTCACACACTTGTTGGTGTGGGAGCAGCGTCAGGCCACAGTTCCTCTGCACCTGCTATCTTTCCTCCTTCAGCTTCTCCAAATCCTGGGCCATTGTGGGGTGCTTGGCAACAGCAGCTGACCTGTAGCTCCCCCCTCCTGCCCCCCTCCTGCTTCTGGGGCAGCAATAGGTCTGACCCTTGGTTGGACAACCTGCCTTGTAGAACTCAGGTTCTATACCAGATGTAGCAGCAAGAGCTGTGTATGAACTGATATAAGCTTATTAACCAGCTTTTACAATATATAAGGTGAAAGTCCTCTAATAAATTTCGTATTCTATATAATTATTAGTTTGATATATTTCTTTGATTAACCTTGAGCAGTATACATTCATCATAATGTCTAATATTAGTGAATATCTCTGGCCTACTGAAAGTACAAAGGCCTCAAAGTGCTTTAATTCTAATACCTTCTACCTAGATAAACTTCTATGGTCCAACATTTTAGATCTATTTTGCAATTTTTAAGGATCACAAGACTATTGTTTCACATAGACAATGTTGTTCTATATTTGCTTATGCATTTACCATTTTATTTGCTTTTTTTTTTTTTTTTTTGAGTCTCACTCCGCTGCCCAGGCTGTGGTGCAGTGGTACGCTCACGGCCATCGCAGCCTCAACCTGCCGGACTCAGGTGATCCTTCCACCTCAGCCTTCCAAGTAACTGGAACCATAAGTGTGCGCCACCACGCATGGCTGATTTTTTTATTTATTGTAGAGACAAGGTCTCACCAAGTTGCCCAGGCTGGTCTCGAACACCTGGACTCAGGCAATCTCTCGCCTCTGCCTCCCAAAGGGCTGGGATTATAGGCATGAGCTATCATTCCCAGCATTTTTTTTTTTTGCTTTAATTCTTTTGCATGCCTGAAACTTTGTTTATGGGGATCATTTTTCTTCTTCCTGAAATACCTTTAGAAGCTCTATTGGCAAGGGATCTCCTGCTGGGAAAATCTCTCACTTAAATCTCTCTTGTTATTTGTCAAACTTTTATTTAGTCTTCATTCTTATTTATTTATTTTTGAGTAAGAATCTCCCTGTCACCCAGGTTGGAGTGCAGTGGCACACTCACAGCCACCGCAGCCTCGACCTGCTGGGCTCAGGTGATCCTTCCGCCTCAACCTTTCAAGTAGCTGGAACTGCAGGCACATACCACCACGCCCCACTAAGTTTTTGATTTATTGTAGAGATGAGTCTCACCAAGTTGCCCAGGCTGGTCTTCAACCCCTGGGCTCAGGTAATCCTCTCACCTCGGCCTCCCAACGTGTCGGGATTATAGGCGTGAGCCACTGCACCCAGCCATGGTCTTCATTCTTAAAGTATCATTTTGGCTGATATAGATTTATAGAATTCCATGGAACTGTTTTTTCCTCAGCACTTAGGAAACATTATCCTACTGACTTCTGACTTCCATTGTTATTTTAAGAAGTTGGCTGTCACTTTGGAAGGCAGAAGGAAGAGGATTGCCTGAGCTAAGGGGTTCGAGACCAGCCTGGGCTACTTGGTGAGACTTGGTCTCTGCAATAAATGAAAATAATTAAAACAGTGTGGTGGCACATTAATGTGGTTCCAGCTACTTGGAAGGCTGAGGCAGAAGGATCACCTGAGCCAAGCAGGTCAAGGCTGTGGTGGCAGTGAGCGTGCCACTGCACGCCAGCCTGGGCGACAGAGTGAGACTCTTAATCCAAAAAAAAAAAAAGTTGGCTGTCAGTTCAATTATTGTTCTTTTTTTTTTTTTTTTAGCGTTGTTATGCCATCATCATCATAATCCATCTCCAGAATGTTTTCATTATCCCAAATTGAAACTCTGTACCCATTAAATAATAGTTCCTATTTTTCCTCCCTCAGTCCATGATAAGCATTATTCTTGCTGTCTGTGTGAATTCAACTATTTAATACTTACAATTATATATATTTATAATTTTATATGTAATGTTATATTTATAATTTTATACATAGTTCTATATAAATATAATTTGACTACACTTTGGCTATTCTTGTTTTTGTTTTTGTTTTTTTGAGTCAGCATCTCCTCTGTTGCCCAGGCTGGAGTGCAATGGCATGCTCACAGCCACCGCACACTTGACCTTCTGGCTCAGGTGATCCTTTCACCCCAGGCTTCCAAGTAGCTGGAACCACAGACACATGTTACCACACCTGACTAATTTTTTTGATTTTTATTATAGAGAGGGGTTCTTACCAAGTTGCTCAGGCTGATCTCGAACCCATGGGCTCAGGCAATCCTCTTGCCTCTCCCTCCCAAAGTGCTGTGATTATAGGCATGAGCCACCTCTTTCGGCTGGCTATTCTTTTTTAAAATTAAAAAATGCTTTATTGCTGACAGACGCTAATGATCATCCAAGCATCAGAGATTCCTAATCTTTTTTGCTGGTGGAGGGTCTTACTGCAATGTTGATGGCTGCTGACTGATCAGGGTGGTGGTTGCTGAAGGTTGGTAGTGACTTTTCTATACTTCACATAAGTGGGATCATACAGTATTTGTCCTTTTGTATCTCTAGCTGCTTTTAAGAAGCTCTCTTTGCTTTTCTGAATTTTCACTATGATATGTCTGATGGTTGATTTTGTGTGTCTATTTGCATAGGCTAATGGATGTTTAGATAATAACTAAAACATTACTTCTGAGTGTGTCTTGAGGCAGGGTAGCTAGCACAGGTTAGACATAGATAAATTTTCTGTAATGGGTTTTAGGAAGCATTCAGACATTTAAAAAATTACATTTTACTGCAGGCCAAACTGGCAGCCTATCCCACCCCCCCAAGTCAATCAAAATAAAATTCCCTCAGATGTAAGAATAGGACAGCCCAAACTTTCAACTCATAAACACTAAAAATCCTTCAGTTTCCCTGTTGAAGGTAAAAACCTCATCCCCTCCCATTAACTGATGAAAGCCATAGAAATGATCTTAAGACCACCCCTTCAGAGGCGGAGAGGGCAGCTGTTACCTGTGGTCCACCCACATTAGCATTTCAATAACTACATAGCTATATCTAGCTTGTAGTTGAGAACAGGTACAGGTCTTTCTGTCATGAATCTTCCTTTTTCCTTTTCTTCTTCTTGCTAATAAACTCTGTTTTAAAACTTTGCAATCCTCTCTAAAATTCATTTTAGGGGTGAGCCAAGAATCCACGAGTTTTGTGCCATACCCTACCTGACATCATATCTGTGAGGATGTTTTTAGAAGAGATTGGTATTTGAGTCAATAAAGAAGATTGCCCTCACCAAAGTGGCCAGGCATCATCCTATCTGTTTAGGGCCTAATAATAGAATAAAATAGGAGAGGAAGGATGAATTCTTTTACTTTTTGGTGTAGGATATCTATCTTATCCTGCTCTTGATGTTGGAGCTCCTGGTTCTTGGGCATTCAGATCCCTGAACTTCCATCAGCAGCCTTCAACCTCATCCCCCTCAACCTCAATTCTCAGGCCTTTGGCTTCAGACTTGGAATTACACCATCATGTCCCTTGAGTCTCAGGCCTTTGAACTCGGATTGAATTATACCATTGGCTTTCTGAGGCTTTTCTAAATTACATCACTGGCTTTCTGTCCAGCTTGCAGAGGGTATATTGTGGGACTTCTCAGCCTCTATAGTTGCATGATTGCATTTTCCCAAATGGTATTTTCCCCAAAACGCGTATGTTAAAACTCTGATCCTAGTACTGTAAAACGTGGTTATATTTGGAGATAGGATCTTTAAAGAGGTAATTAAGTTACAATGGGATTGTTAGGGTGGACTGTAATCCAATATGACTGGTGTCCTTATAAAAAGAGGCTATCAGAGACACCAGGCAAGTATATAGACACAAGGATGATCATGAGAGCACATAGCAGGAAGCCCATTTGCAAGTAAAAGAGAGAGGTCTTAGATGAAGCCAAACCTGCCAATGCCTTGATCTTGGACTTCTAGTGTCCAGAATTGTGAAAAAATAAATTTCCATTGTTTAAGCCGCTCAGTCTGTGGTATTTTGTCATGGCAGCCTTAGCAAACGAATACAGTATGTTATGTACTTCCAGGATTTATGGATTCATGTCTTTCATAGACTCAAAAATTCTTTTTCTTTTTTTGAGATGGAGTTGCACTCTGTCACCTAGGCTAGAGTGCAGCAGTGCAATCACAGCTCACCACAACCTCTGCCTCTTAGGCTCAGGCTATCTTTCCAGCTCAGCCTTTCAAGTAGCTGGGACTACAGGTGTGTGCCACTATGCCTGGCTAATATTTTTTATTTTTAGTAGAACGGAAGTCTTGCTATGTTGCCTAGTTTGGTCTCAAACTCCTGAGCTCAAATGATCCTTTCACCTTGACCTCCCAAAATGCTGGGATTATAGGTATAAACCACCATGCTGAGCCACCTCTAGAAAATTCTTAGCAAATAAACCTTCACTATTTTCTCTTTCTCATGATGTCTTTTTAAAATATATTTTATTTTTTAAGTTTATTTATTTCTTTTTATCTTTTTTTTTTTTTTTTGAGTCAGATTCTCACTCTGTCGCACAGACCGGAGTGCAGTGGCACACTCATGGCCACCGCAGCCCCGACCTGCTGGGCTCAGGTGATCCTTCCGCCTCAGCCTCCCAAGTAGCTAGAACTATAGGCACTCACCACCATATCTGGCTAATTATTTTTCTGATTTAGTGTGGAGACAAGGTCTCGCCAAGCTGCTCAGGCTGGTCTCGATTCCTGGGCTCAGGCAGTCCTCTCACCTCAGCCTCTCAAAGTGCTGAGATGACAGGTGTGAGCCACTGGGCCCATTTTTCTTTTATCTTTTTCTCTCTGTTGCTGGTTTTTGTATAACTTTTTCAGCTGTATCTTTTAGATTACCAATCCTCTTTTCATCTGTGTCTTATTTGCTTTAACACCTCTGTATTAGAATTCTCTAGCAAGTCAGAACCAATAGGATATATACAGCACGTCCTTGAATAACATTGTTTTGTCCAATGTCATTTCATTATAACACTGATGAGGAAAATAAAATCTGATTCCAGGTCAGGGTCAGTGTCTGTGTGGAGTTTGCACATTCTCCTCATGTCTGATGGGTTTTTTCTTGGTACTCTAGTCTCAAGCCCCAAAGATGTGCACTTTAGTTTAGTGGGTGTGTCTAAATTGTTCTGGTGTGAATGAGTGTGGGCATATGTATGAGTGGGAGTGCCCTGTGATGGAATAGTATCCTGTCCAGGGTTGGTTCCCGCCCTGCTTACTGACAAAAATTCAAAAGTTTGACTATTTATTCTGTTGGTGAGGCTTTCACACATTACCTGAATTTTGGCGGACAATTTGGCAGTATCTATCAATATTACAAACGTGTATCCTCAGCATCATCACTTCTGCATCACACTTCTGTGAATTTTCTTATATAAAGCATGAAGACATATGGTTTTTAGAAGATTCTTCATTATAGTCTTGCTTGTATAACAAAAGACAAAATCAATCAAAGAGTCTACCCTTTGGGCACTGCAGCAGAGGGAGCCTCATCTTTTTCTTTCTTATCTTTCTCGCTCTCATTTTTCTCTTTCATCTTTCTCTCTCTCTTTCTCTACACCCTCTGCTCTCCTCTCCTCTCCCTGTGCCCATTTATCTTATGTGGGTTGCCAGGAAGTACTAGTGAGGCTAGTGTGTGAGGCCTCAGACCACAGCTAAGCCTTAGTCCACCGGGACTGAGGCTTTTGTACTAGAGGACAGGAAGTGGGAACAGTGAAGAGAGGTCTGTACCTGGGAAGGAAGAGCCAGGGATCCCTGGCAAGCCTGTTTCTCAGTGAACATAGCAGATTCGGAGCCACCTGGGCACCCGATGTCTTCCTCTAGGCGGCCCTGCCCACATGCTCACGGCCATTTTCAGCACAATCTACCATCAAAGGGGATCCTTAAGAAGCTGTGCTGGGAACAGAGAGCTCAAGGAAAATGAGAAATACATTCCCCAAAAGTCCTTCCTGACACAAAAGTATTAACTTATCGCCATTGGAATGTGAATAATAAAACATAAGCTGAAAGGCAGGCACTGCCGCCTTGGCTGATTCAAAGACCTGTTGGAAGGAACGTAACAACTTTCTTCCCTCATATCCATAGTTGGTTGAAGGGAAAATAAGGCTTTCCCACCACTAAGGTCGTGTTTCACTAAAGTTTCAAGTCTGCACTAAGCTGCATGGTGGATGACTGCCAGGGTGTGAAGTCCTTTCAGTGTGTTTGGGCCTTGGGGCATTTATTTCCAGATTTGGGGCTGAGGTAATGCTGTAGGCTGTTAGGGAAGGATGCGTGAGCTGATGACTTGTGCAGATTGGCACATTTTCAACAGAGTTGACTGGTCCACATGGGACCTCAGGTGACCTGGAAAAGTAATTTTTGGAAGGCCCAAGAATGAAAAGGGAAGAAGGGAGTAGCTATGAGGAAACTTTTTTTTTTTTTGACTTGGAGTCTCACTGTGTCTCCCAGGCTGGAGTGCAATGGCATGCTTATGGCCACTGAAGCCTCAACCTGCTGATTCTTCAGCTTTGGTCTTCCAAGTAGCTGGAACTATAGGCATGCACCACCACACCGGATCCTCTCGCCTCCGCCTCCCAAAGTGCTGGTATTACAGGCTTGGGCCACTGCGCCCAGTTTTAACTTATTAATGTTAATCTAAATAGTCAAATGTGGCCAGTTGCTACTATAGTGGATACTGTAGTGTCCCTAGAGTCAGGATAGACTCTACCAAAGTTCTCTGTGGCACTATTCAGTTGGAAGTGGTGATCTGAAGGAACTTACAGGATCCTCAGTGGTCTTTAAGTCCACTCTAGACAGAATAAATGATATAATATCTTGCTTTAGTTCCCAAAATACATCAGATCTTTTGAACATTGGTGGTTTATAATGTTTAAAGTTATGTGCATTTTCTTTTCTGTGAGTGCAATGGTCATGCCATTTGTTCAACTCTATTGTGTTCTCGTCATTTTCTAATTGATTGGCAGGAGCTCTTTATATATGCCTTATGAACTGCATTTTTTTTTCCATTTTGTGGTGGTCTGTCTTTTCACTTCACTTGTGTTGGCTTATGGGTCTTTGTAGTCAGATTAATCAATCTTTTCCTTTTTGGCTTTTGAGTTTTGTTTAATAATTAGAAGGCATTTCTCATGTTAAGATTTTTTAAGTCTTCATGTTTTCTTCTCTTATGTTTATGATTTTGTTTTCAAGTTTGAGCTATCTGGATTTTATGACTTCTTTTTTTTAAGTCTTCATGTTTTCTTCTTCTTCTTCTTTTTTTTTTTTTTTTGTGTTGGAGTCTCACTCTGTCACCCAGGCTGGAGTGCAGTGACATGCTCATGGCCACTGCAATCTCGACCTGCTAGGTTCAGGTAATCCTTCCACCTCAGCCTTCCAAGTAGCAGGAACTATAGGCATGCACAACCACACCTGGCTGATTTTCTTATTTATTGTAGAGATGAGGTTTCACCAAGTTACCCAGGCTGGTCTCGAACCCGTGGGCTCAGGCAATCCTCTCACCAAAGCCTCCCAAAGTACTGGGATTATGGGTGTGAGCCACCATGCCCGGCCCAAGCCTTCATGTTTTCTTCTATTATGTTTATGATTTTGTTTTCAAGTTTGATCTATCTAAATTTTATGGCTTCTTTCCTAGGTCTTTGCTTTTGAAATTTGACTCTTGCTTGTTGTTTGGTTCTAAGTTTGTCTGGTTTCTGTCTGATCACTATTTTCACTATTGAGTTTAACCTCTCCCCAATATTTTCAAAGTTGAGAGTGAGGGAGGAGAGGATGGAAGTTAGCTGCAGAAATTATACGTCTAACTTATTTCACCTCTCTCAACTTTGGGCTGGTCTTTGTCCAAACAAGAGTTTTAGGTGGATATTTAGGCATTTTAGAATTTGTATGTGGGATGGAGTGGAACTGTTTTTTGGGTCATTGATTTGGAACCTAGTTGGTTGACCTTGCCTGACTGTGTGCTGCTGGTTATCTCACTGGATGCCAACTCTCAATTTTGGTGACTCTTTTAGTAAGAAAATGAGAACCATCAGCTCTTTGACTCTAACAAAGTCTGCTCTTCCTTCCTTCCTTCCTTTTCTTTTTTTGTCGGAGTCTCACTCTGCCACCCAGGTACGCTCATAGCCACCGCAACCTTGACCTGCTGGGCTCAGGTGATCCTTTGCCTCAAGCCTTCCAAGTATCTGGAACCACAGGCATGCACCACCATGTCTGGTTAATTTTTTTTTTTTTTGGTTTATTGTAGAGACGAGGTCTTGTCAAATTGCCCAGACTGGTCTCGAACTCTTGGATTCAGGCAATCCTCTTGCCTCAGCCTCCCAAAGTTCTGGGATTACAGGTGTGCCACCATACTTGACTCCTTTTTCTTAAACATAAAACTTCACAATAATTTTTTTTTTGAGTTGGAGTCTCACTCTGTCATTCAGGCTGGAAATACAGTGGCATGCTCATGGTCACCCCAGCATTGACCTGCTGGGCTCCAGCGATCCTTCCACCTCAGCCTTCCAAGCAGCCAGAATTTTAGGCACGTGCTCCCATGCCCATCTAAGTTTTGATTTATTGTAGAGATGAGATCTCGCCAAGTTGCCTGGGCTGGTCTTGAACCCATGGGCTCAGATAATTCCTTCACCTCAGCCTTCCAAAGTGCTGGGATTACAGGCTGAGCTACCGAGCTCAACCCACAATAATTTTTAATTCAATTTTATTGATTTGACTTGTTTTATTTCCAGTTTTGAAACAGCATTTTAAACTTCAACATATTTAATTTTTCATTGCTCACATATAATATTTCAGCTGACTTGAGTATCAAACAGACTTAAAAATATCCTAATTTATTATTGAGTGCTGTTTAAAATATGTTTTGGGGCTGGGTGTGGTGGCTCAAGCCTATAATCCCAGCACTTTGGGAGACTGAGGTGAGAGAATTGCCTGAGCTCACAGGTTCGAGACCAGCCTGGACAACTTGGCACGACCTCATCTCTACAATTAAAAAAAAAAGTTAGCTAGGTGTGGTGGCACATGCCTGTAGCTCCAGCTACTTGGAGGGCTGAGTTGGAAGGATCGCCTGAGCCCAGCAGGTCCAGGCTGCAGTGGCTGGGAGCTTGCCACTGCCCTCCAGCCTGGGTGAGAGAGTGAGACTTCAACTCAAACAAAAAAAAATGCTTCTATAGAAAGCTCATTCTGAATTCCAAACTATTGATTTTATAAATTAATATTTGGAATACAGTTCATCTATAAATTTTGTAATCAATAGAATTTAGTAATTAATATTGCAAAAACATTAAAAACTTGGCAGTTTTTCAGTGTTACATTTTTGGTCTTTGAATATCTGTATTTATTTGCTTATTTCTTCCCTTCTTTGTTACAAAAAGGACTTATGTTATCATCATACCCAAATGCATAGAACTGAGAATATAAAGGGAGACAAGCAAGTAAAACTAATTTCTTTAGTTTAATGCATGACTAAAGACAACCTTCCAATGTTCTTTTAACATTAATAAGTGAGCAGCCAGACGTGATATTGATGCCTGTAATCACAGCACTTTGGGAGGTGGAGGTGAGAAGATTATCTGAGTTCTGGGGTTCGAGACCAGCCTCAGCAACATGGCAAGACCTTGTCTCTACAATAAATAAAAAAATCAGCTGGGCATGGTGGCATGCACCTGTGGTTCAAACTACTTGTTTTATTTTGTTTTTGTTTGTTTTTGAGCCAGAGTCTCACTCTGTCACCCAGGCTAGAGTGCAGTGGCACACTCACAGCCACCGTAGCCTCAACCTGCTGGGACTACAGGTGTGCTGGAACTATGACCTGCTGGAACTACAGGTGTGCACCACCATGCCCGGCTAATTTTTCTTGATTTATTGTAGAGATAAGGTCTCACCAAATTGCCCAGGCTGGTCTTGAACCTGTAGGTTCCAGCAGTCCTCTCACCTCGGCCTCCCAAAGTGCTGGGATTATAGGCATGAGCCACTGCGCCTGGCCTGTTCCAGGTGCTTAGAAAGCTGAGGCAGAAGGATCACCTGAGCCCAACAGGTCAAGGCTGTGGTGGTCATGAGCGTGCCACTGCACTCCAGCCTGGGCGACAGAGTGAGACTCCAACTAAAAAAAAAAGTACAATGATTTTAATGAGTGTTAATTTTAATCTAGCATAAGCTTGAGTCAGTTCCATAAAGAAGACTATAATTACTAACAAAAATAAAGTGAAAAACTATACAGCAATTAATATGAACAAACTTGCTTCTCACAACAACATGGATAAATCTCACAAATGTAATACTGAGTAAATGAAGCCAGACATGCGCAAAAATACATAGTAACTTCATTTATATGAAATGGCAAATAGGCTAAATGACTCTAGAAGTCAGGTTAATAGCTACCTTTGAAGAGAATGAATGAGAATGATTGGGAGGAGCTCCAAAGGGTGTTTTCCCAAGAGCTGGACAGCTTCTTTACCTAGGTGGTGGTTATACAGGGAGGGTCAATTTTGATAATTCATTGGGTGGTACACATATGATTTGTGTCCTTTTCAGTATGTGTGCTATATTGTAAAAAAAAGATAAAGCTTAATGAAAAGCAATTAAGGGAAGGAATAAAAACTTTTTTCATCATGTCAGATTTTGGTATGCCTGCTGTGTGTTATATTTAATATGCTTAAAGGGTAGGTTAATGATTCAAGATATAGGTAAAGAATTATTGAATATTGAAATAAAAAACTCTCTAGAGTGAATAAATGTCTCAGAGTGGCTCAGATAATACACGAAAGATGGAATCTGGTATAAGGCAGAGAAGAGTTAAATGGTAGCACTTTGTGAACCTAAGATCCCTCAGACTGGGAATCTGAGCTGATCTTCCCTCAGCAAGTATGAGGAAGTAGGCAAGAGGTGTGCTTTTCACATTTGTCAGAGTAGAAACTAGGCAAGCAGACAGAACTACTGCTCTCCTGGGATCTGGTGAAAATCATGATTAAAAAAACAAAGAAAAAAAAGAAAAAGAGAAAGGTAGAGTAGGAACTAGGGAGTAAGATGGAACTTGGACCTGAAAAATGTTGGCTTTGGACAACTTGATAGAATTACCAAATTATCTGGAAGGGAAGAATCTTTTTTCTTGTTTTCTTTTTTTGAGTAGGAGTCTCACTCTTGTCCCCTAGGCTGGAGTGCAATGTCACACTCATGGCCACCGCAGCCTTCACCTGCTGTGCTCGGGTGATCCTCCTGCCTCAGCCTTCCAAGCAGCTGGAACTACAGGCATGCGCCACCACGCCAGGTTAATTTTCTTTTTGGTTTATTGTAGAGATGAGATCTTGTTATGTTGCCCAGGCTGGTCTGGAACCCATGGGCTCAGGCAATCCTCTCTCGCTTCCGCATTTCGAAGTGCTGGGATTACACGTGTAAACCACTGAGCCCAACTGGAAGGGAAGAATCTTAAAGAATGACATTTTTGCTCATTGGACTTATTTACTAAATTGTGTCTTTATAAGTCCTCATGCTTGCTTGTGAGAAGTTGCAAACCTTACAGGTTTTCCTTGCAACAGATGGCCACACATACGACAGAATGTCCTAATGGTGTATTTTTTTTTTTTTTTGAGTTGGAGTCTCACTCTGTCATCTAGGCTGGAGTGCAGTGTCATGCTCATGGTTACCACAGCTTCAACCTGCTGGGCTCAGGCGATCCTTCCACCTCAGCCTTACAAGTAGCTGGAACTACAGTCATGCGCTAGCACACTCAACTGATTTTTTTAAAAATTTTATTATAGAGGAGAGGTCTCCCCATGTTATTCAGGCTGGTCTTGAACACGTGGGCTCTTGCCTCCACCTCCCATGCCTGGGATTACAGGCATGAGCCACTGCGCTTGGCTAACAGAAGCTTTAAGAGAAAATGGAGGAAAAGGAAATAAAGTCATTATCCCAAGGGCTATTCTATATACCTTATTTTGTTTAATGAAAGAGACACATCAGAAACCAGAACTACCCCCTCTCAAATTGTGAAATACCCTTACTTAACATTCCTGCTGACTTGTTGAAGGCTTTTATTAGCTTAAAACATTTTAATTCAGTATCATTATGTTTTAGACTACAAGGCTTACCTCCGCCTGAACATATCAACAAGATGTTCTTTTGCAAAGGGCATTGTCAAGCAATAGTCTCGGCACTGAAAACCTAAAGTCACAAAAATATGAAGCTGAAAAAAAATTGCAAGATGAAATCTAGAGAAATATAAATGTCAAGATGGAGAATGAAAAAAAACGATACAAAAGTGACCTTAAGAAATTTGAGATTCCTCCAAGTCTTGGTAGACACCTTCATTTTAAATTCTTGGCAAAAGCTAAGGATGAGTCTCTGAGAAATAAGTTCTGAGCAATGGAAAGAAGGAAACATAAGAGAATCTGATAACAGAAATACCATTGCCTGTGTATAAGTAACATCTCTAAGAACTCAGAGATAGTTGACATGTGAAGATGGGTTGCTTGTTTTCTGCATTAGGTATAGAAAATAAAATAAAACACACTGGGAAGGGATAGAGGGATTTACAGCTTGAACTAGTAAAATGTGGATTTTTGGTTGGTTGGCACTCATCCGAACACTCGTTCATTATGTCTGTATTAAGCATCCACGATGTGTCAGACATGACATACTGTACTAAGATATAAAACAGATGAGACATTGTCCCTGACCTTTACAAAAGCACACTCTTAGGGGAGACAGAAATGTAAATAAGTACCTGAAATGTGTTCGCCTAATTGAAATATAGTTCAGCAATTTATCTTTGGGGTTCTTTGACTTTCCTTTTCAATTTCTGTTTCTCCTCAGGGTCTTGTACCCAGCTAGCTGTTAAAATCCTCCCCATGATGATATATCTCTGATAAAGGTGTGAAGCACTATTAACAGGGAACTTAAATAAATATCTCTTTTAGAGCCTTGGTTTCACTCTGTTACCGAAACTGGAATGCAGCTGTGTGGTCATAGTTTACTGCAGCCTCTAACTCCTGGGCTTAAGCAAACCTCCCAACGGATCCTCCTGAGTAGCTAGTACTACAGGTGGGCACCACCATACTCAGCTAATTAAAAAGCATTTTTTTTTTAATAGAGACAAGGTCTTGCTATGTTGCCGAAGCTGGTCTTGAACTCCTAGCCTCAAACAATCCTCCTGCTTGGGCCTCCCAAAATGCTGGGATCTATAGGCATGAACCACTCACTGCTCCTGGTCCTTTTATTCTTTCTTTCTTTCTTTTTTTTTTTTTTGAGTAGGAGTCTCACTCTGTTGCCCAGGAACCGCAGCCTCTGCCTGCTGGGCTCAGGTGATCCTTCTGCCTCAGTCTTTCAAGTAGCTGGAACCATAGGAATGTCCCATCACGCCTGGCTAATTTTTTGGTTTATCGTAGAGACAAGGTCTTGCCATGTTGCTCAGGCTGGTCTTGAACCCCTGAGCTCAGGTAGTCCTCTCACCTCTGCCTTCCAAACTGCTGGAATTATAGACTTGAGCCACCGCGCCTGGCTCTTCCCCCCCCCCTTTTTGATTGTAAATGTAATACTTAATCACTGAAAACAATTCATCAAGGAGCTATTAGTAAAAAGAAAAAAAATTCAGAGAACACAGACAAGGATATAAAAGAAAATAGTAATCACTCATAATCTCATTATCCAGGACGAAGTTTGCTAATGTTTTGGTGTCTAGTCAACCACACATATTTCTGTCCACTTATTTCTATTATCTGTCTGTCTATCTTACAGAAATTATGCATACACACTGTTTTGTAGCTTATTTTCTCCACTTAATATATCATAAACCTGTCCCCAAGGTGTTAACATAGATCTATATCCTCACTTTAAATGGTTACATAATGTTCCATTGTGTGGCTAAATGACAGTTTATTTAATCTGAATCTATAATTGGGGTCCTTCCTGGCCCTCCTCCAAGCATGCACATTCAGAAGGCCCACTTGTTTGATGTTGTGAAATCATAAGATCCTGTCGCACAAAAAATAAAATGACACAATATAGTATTTATTTTGAATAGCAATTTCAGGAATGACAGGGTAAAGGAAAGTGAAGAAAGAAATGGTTGAGGTCATTGCTTTGTTAAACTCTGGTGTCTCCACTTGGCTCTTTGAGCTATGGCCATGAAGTTTTCTTAGCTTTGGCCCCGTCCCCTACTTTGGAAAGGTAAGTCAATCTCTCTCTCTCTCTCTCTCTCTCTCTCTCTCTCTCTCTCTCTCTCTCTCCCTCTCTCCCCCTCTCCAGTTAACTTTCTAAATAAACTTTGCTTGAAAACCAAAAAAATAAAATAAAATAAATGGTTGATAAAAGGAACATTTTGTATTTGCAAATGTTTTATTGCAAATGAAATAATTTATTGCCTATAAGACTTGGCTTCTTATTCTTATAAAACTGTGAAAGTGTCTGAAACCCTTAAAATCAAATCAGATTTCACCAATTTAGGGTAAAGTAGCGAAGCTTCTACAAGAGAACCCTTTACCCTAGTGTTTGTAGATTCATGATAAATATACAGAGCAACCAGCGCTTCCAGGAAAGTTTATTTATTGGGGTGATCAATCAAGGAGAGACGCCATTGACCTGGACTTCCATGGGTAAGGGAGTGAGGAGATAGGTGTGACACAGGGACACGGAAAGTATGCAGGAATGAGCCTGACATAGGAGAAGACAGGAAACCGTCCAGGGTTTTTCTGAACCTGCTCAGTAGTGCTGGGTGGGAGATTTTGGAATATAGAAGGGGACACGGTAGTCACTGGGAATAAGTGGCTAAGATTAGAAAAGTGGCTTGGGTCTGGCTGACCCTAAGACCAGGAGAAATTCCAGGCTGTGGTTTGCAGAGAGAGGTGGATGTCCCCCTAGGTGTTCCAGAGGACGATGACGGTGAGGATGGAGGAGGCCATGAAGAGCAGGTAGAGGCGGAAGAGCAGGGCGTCCATCGCATGGCTGAACCGCACCCACAGCTCCATGGAGGGCTGCTCCCGGGCCTCCTGTTCCTGCTGGGCCCTTGGCCATCCTGAGCTTCCAGTCGGTTCCGCCTCTCCGGGGCCTGGTACTTTCCCCACTAACTCCACTGGCTCCTTCAGGCCTGTGGAGAGGACAGAGACTCAGTCATGACACGGGGAGGGGACAGGATTAGAGAAGTGGCGGGCACTGGAGAAATTGGGTCTAACATGAAGGGAGAGTGTGGGCCGCGCTGGCTTCCCTCACCAGGCAGGTGGGTGGGGGTGAGACCCAGGCCCTTATTTCCCTTCTGGGGCGCAGTGGGGCAGCATTTCCTTGGGCTGGTGCAGTGCAGCAGCAGGGCGTGGAGCCACCGAGGCATGGGTGGGGGCTGGGTGGTGGCCAGGTGCAGCAGGTAGGTGATGAAGACGGTCTCCAGCAGGCTGGCCACCATCAGGGACAGGCATAGGGCAAAGTAGACACCTGAGAGTAAAGAAAATAATAAATAAGCCAGGGCAGATCTATCTCTAAGCTTTTCTTACACCTCTTTTTCCAAATCTAATCTTCCCTCGGAGCCCCTTTATTCCTTAAGTTGAGCAGCAGCTGGTTTTCCTAGTCCCTGCTGCTTATGCTTCTGCAGAAAGTGGAAGGGGCATACTGATGAGAGGGGTGCCACTAGCGGGCAGTAAGTCATTCATCATGAGCAGGAAGACGTTGTAGCCCAGCAGAAGGGTTATCTTGAATGGGGCACGATTCTCGCTCTCGGCTGGCAGGTAGAAGCTGAGGGCGTCGATGGCAACCAGGAAGCTACTGGGCACCAGCAGGTTTATGATGTAGAGGCTGGGTCTGCGCCTGATGGCCACCTGGAGAGAGAGATGGAGAAGATGGCAAGTAAATTGATGCCAGAGGGCTCAACTTGTATGTTTGACTATCGAATCCTTGCCAATGTGCTGTCTGACTGACTATGGAACAATCTTTTTTTGTAACATGTGCATATTTGATTGTGCACATCTACACAAGTGCCTCCAACTTACTGTCTAATTTTTATTTATTTTCAATCTGCCAGGAACACAATTACTGCAGAATTTTAGAGGCAAGTGGGTCCTTTAGGCCATTGTTTGCTGCTCTATTCTGAGCAGTAGTGCTTATAACAGCCCAGCCAGTCCTCCCTTCTGCAGGGCAGGAGGGTGACTGGGGAGTGGGGGAGGCCTGAGGAATCCCGCTTCAGGGCAGTTCTGTAGAGGGAGGAGTGGGGAGCAGGTGCCTAACTCTCTGGAGTTTCTTTTTACTTTCCAAAGAGCCTTAGATCAAGAGGACAATCAGAGCAAGTGGGATCAGAAGTCAAACAGGGGCCCCCGGACTCACATAGAACATGATCTGGTCATATAGGTTGCTGCCCACAGACATCTTTGGGGTGGCCTTGTTGATGCCCAGGAGCTCCCACTCTCCCTGGGTTCGAATGACGTCACGAGACGTGTCTGTAATCTCCCACACTTCCTTGTCCATGCCCAGCAGCACGCTATCCACTGTTAGGGACACCAGTCGGCTCAGTTCCGAAGGGTTTCCAAGCCTCCTGCCTATAAGATCATAACATGTGACTCCCCCCGCCACCCAATGGAGCTTCTTCACATTTTCCTCTGTCCTTTTAAAGCAGGGCACCCTGGTTTTCTCAGAAGTGGGTTACAGAACCAGCAATTCATATGAATGTGGGCTGCAGCATTGAGTTTTTTTGTTGTCCTTGAAAACAAGAGTGAGTCAAGGTTGTTATGAGAATATTGAATATGACTCAAACGGGAGTCAAGAACATTTGGAGTCAGGCCTATTTTCCTTCTCAATCCACCAGCTACGTGATATTGTTTTAGTGGAATCAGGCTTGAATAGCTCAATATTCTTATAACACATCCATTCCCATTAGGATGATTAATGTATCTAAATCTGCCACATGGCACTTGGTGCCATTCAGTTGCATTCATTTACTGGTTTAAGTGTGTCAGCTATTAATGTTAAAAGATTTGAGGTAAAAATCATAGGCGTGGCAGGGTGCGGTAGCTCACGCCTATAATCCCAGTGCTTTAGGAGGCCGAGGTAAGAGGATTGCCTGAGCCTATGAGTTCGAGACCAGCCTGGACAACTTGATGAGACATCATCTCTACAATAAATCAAGAAATTAGCCAGGCGTAGTGGTGCATGCCTGTAGTTCCAGCTACTTGGAAGGCTAAGGCGGAAGGATCGCCTGAGCCCAGCAGGTCGAGGCTGCGGTGAGCTTGAGCGTGCTACTGCACTCCGTCCTGGGCAATGGAATGAGATTCCAATTAAAAAAAAATTATAGGTGTGCAGCAGTTCAGAGTCAAATTGTTTCATTTGGCAGAAGGGCTATCTGAGATGTCAAGCAGTAGTTCCTACTCCTGTCTGCACATTAGCACCACCTGGGACCATATCAAACTAACGATGCCTGGGCCCTGCCTGGAGCAATTGAATTGGGATCTCTGGGATGACGTGCAGTTATGTTTTAGAAGCTTTGGTGGGCAGTCAGAGTTGAGTGACACTGATCTAAAACCTTCCCTATCAATACCTATACCACTTAAATATCTTCCCCTGAATCTTAAATATGTACCAAAATGCATGACACTTACCCGTGTAGAGGAAAGAACTGAAGGTGAAGGTGCAGTTCTGTTGGTCAAAAGGGAAGTAGAAGATGTCCAGGTTACAGATGCTGGTCACTTTCATTGGCTTATCGTACTTGATTCGACCTTCACTGGTGACATAGGCAGTGAGACCCGAAGGTGTCTGATCCACATCCATGCTGTTTGGGAAACGGAGGGGGAGCTGGGGACTTAATCGGCTTTTGTCTCCCTTCCTTTTAAGGTCTCCCCCTCCTGTGCTCTCCTTTTAGGGTCTTTCTCTGCTGTCTTTTTATTCTGCTCCTTTTCCTCATAGTGTTTTGTGAAAGTCAGTTATTGGAGGATGTGCCCTTATCTGAATGTTTTGGTGGCCCCATGTTCTGCACTGACCCCAGGTTGTTCTTGACAGATGGGGCTTCCCACTGGCTTTCCCCAACCCAGATAACGCACGATTCCAGGATGAAGATGTCTGGGAGCCACAGGTTTTCAGCTGATACTGTGAGTTTTTTTATGCCAACACACTCTTCTGGGTTCCAGCTGATAAAAGGATTGTCCCACACCTGCAGCCAGGGCAGTGAGGGATGAGTGATAAGTGAGCTTGTTCTGTCAGGCTCTCCAGCCCTTCCCACTCTTCCTTAAACTTCGATCCTCCCATTCCTATTTATGACCCTAATGACCACAGCCTATCGCCCCCTCTTTATTTAATAAGATATCATCAGTAAAGTACCCCTTAACAGCCTTTTACCAAGGCAGATCTTAATATGACCTAAAACCACTTGAGGGCAGGTACACACCAATATATTGGCCTGCAATGATTTGACCATTTTGGGGTTGCCATTTCTATCTTCCTAAACTTCCCAGGGAAGGTTTGTGTCCCCAGGGTCAGTCCAGTTCTAGATGGAGTTACTTTGTCCCAGAATAATTTATACTTTGGGTAGAGCTTTGAGCTAGAAAACCTTTCAGTCACTTCTATCTCCTCAAATTTAAAATTGCAAATGGAAGCTGGAAGGGGATAGTTCATCTGCCTTACCAAATCCATCCACATGAATGACGTCAGCAGCTGGAGCTGTGCATCCTGATAAAGAAATCCCCATCCAGGACGATTAGTGCAAAAAAATTTGGCCCACGCCCATCTCACATTCTCACCAATATTTACTAATTTATTGGGTCAGTTCTAGATACTGAACTGTTTTTTTCCATACTTGTTTTCCCTGTGGCTAGGGACAATTCTGATTTTAATGACTATGTGAGTACAGACTACTTCTTTCTAGAGCATTCCAGAAAGGACTGGACTCCAGGACAAATAGCTTCCTGAAAAAAAATCACTGTAGCATTCTTTTCTTGCCTCTCCACTGCATAGGAAGACTGTTTAATTTGTACAGAATTTTTTGAGGGTACCTATTGTTCACCACTGGACTGTGGCAATGTTGGGTTGACAGGGCAAAGGGTCCTTATTCCCTATTGGAAGCCATGGAAAGACTGCAGGGACCAGGTCTCACCACTTCCAGGATGGCAGACAGGGTGAAGGAGAGGTTGACATGAGTGGGGGCACTGAAGTTGACGACTGGACGGAAGGCCTTTCTGTCAAACGCAGCCTGGAAGGCAGCAGGGTCCACCCCATGCTGGTCAAAGCCTGAGCAATTGATGGTGAAAGTGTTTCCTCTTCCTGTAGAAAGCAGATACCCTATGAGAGAGGGCTTCTATTTTCAGGGCTGGAGCCTCTCTGCAGAGAAGGAAAAGAGGGTGCATACTGGGAGGAGCAGGTGAGTCCCTCCTTTCTGGGCCAAGACTTCCCAAGACCAAGATTGGGGAGGATGGACTGTTAGGCAAATGGTGGAAGTCGATGTGGTCAGCTGAGTCAGTACTCTACTCTCATTCCCATTGTTTTGTTCTCATGCAAAATCTTCCCAAATCTGTATGCAAACTTGGCTTTAGTACAAACGCCAGCCACTTCCAGGAGTCTTTCAGTGTACCATCATAAGCCTCTTGGTTCTACCTAGCAGTAGCAGTGCTTAGCACTGCCCTAAAACTTGTAGACCAAGTCACTTAGAAATCTGCTCTAATATATTCCTCTTCCTAACTCTTAGGGCTTTCCATCTACTGAAGGCAAGAACTGATTTGTCAAGAAGGTAAAAGAAGTAAGCAGCTACACTTACTGGAAAGATATGGGAAACATATAGTTGGTATTCTGGATGGGTGCTTACTTTGGTGCCAGGCATTTATCTTGTTCTTCTCAGATTAGTGACCTCAGATATCTTGTGGGTTATTTCCAGCATTAAGATCATTAGGTGATATCACTGAGCACATACTATATTCCCATTCACAAAGTGAGGCCTCTCTTGGCCATGGACAGGGAGCTGAGTAGTACCCAACCAGAATCTTTGCCCCATTGACATCTTTTTATGGTCTTTTTCTCTGTTTCTGTCTTTATATCCTCCATCTCTTTACATAATATTTAAGGTATGTACCCAGAATAGGAACAAATATTACCTCACGGAAGCAAAATATCGACTCCTTTATGCCTCAGATTGATCTCCACACTCCCTCAGCATTTTGTTTAATCCTTCAGGGCATGTTTAAAGTTGGTAGCTACATTTTGGGGATATATAGCAAGAGAAAAAGAGACAAGGAAGGGGAAAGAGGGTTGTGGTGGAAAGGGCATCAGAGGTCAATGAAAAGATGGAATTGGAGAAATGGTGAAATTGGACAGTTTTTAGATCCCTCTGCAGGCAGGAATAGAGAAAGGCTGTGTGTACTCATTGGTGAATGTCTTTCTATCTATCACCGAAAGGAAATCAAGAGACGTACATCATGGAAGAAATATTTAACATGTTAATTCTTGTGTGTGTGTGTGTGTGTGTGTGTGTGTGTGTGTGTGTGTGTGTGTATTTCACCAGTCATAAAACAGCTTCTGATTTAACATGTTAATTCTGAATGCCCAAGAAATATTTAACATGTTAATTCTTGTGTGTGTGTGTGTGTGTGTGTGTGTGTGTGTGTGTGTGTGTATTTCACCAGTCATAAAACAGCTTCTGATTTAACATGTTAATTCTGAATGCCCAAGAAATATTTAACATGTTAATTCTTGTGTGTGTGTGTGTGTGTGTGTGTGTATTTGACCAGTCATAAAATAGCTTCTGATTTCACATGTTAATTCTAAATGCCCAAGTGCTAGAGGTAAGTAATGGATGCCCCTCAGAACCACACTCTGGTCTGTCCCATCTTACCTTGAAGCAGAAGGCTGACAGTAAGACAGAGGAGGACTTCCCCCCTTGCAGGCCAGCGCCAGCGCTCTTTCATTCTCCTGTCTAGACTCGTCTCTGGGGACTCACCAGGATCCCCAAACCTGTGAGCTTAAAGGAGCCTGAACCACACCTCGGTTCCTGGTTTTGAATACTGTGCATGTCAGATGACCTTTCCCTTGGTGAGCGGCTGTGGCCAGAGAGGTCCCAGCAGTATCCTGCTTTGCCCCTGCCAGGTATGCCTTCCGGGCTCCAGGCAGGCAGGAGGTTGGGCCAACACTTAGGGGAGAAGCATTCTATTTGGCAACTTTATACTGAGATCAATAACAAAATAGCTTGCTTTAATGAGAGAGCGTAGGCTGGGAAAATAAGAATTGTGTTTCTCCAAGGCCAGGGAATCTGCAGATGGCCCAGGATGTGGATGGCAATATTCAGTGAATTGATTATGAATACCAAAGTATCTTACAGCTTTTGTTGACATTGGAATTATTCTAAATACCAAATGATAAAGCTTAGTTCATACTTTCATCAGTTAGCATCTATATTTTTTCTCTATATATTTAGTCCCTAATTAGATTTCCTCTTTCCAATCTCTCTGCATTTCTGATTCATTCTCTTCAAACCAATGATCTCCATACATTTTTATGCTATGCATTGATTATAAGATACTAGCAGTCACAAAATTAAAATAACAACGCTTTGTGCTGTCAGTGGTGGCATTATCACAAACTAGTAATCTCAGTTAACATCAATATTATTGGCTTGTGTCAATATGTCTTATATCACAATCCTATTTAAAAAAAAAACAATCAGGGCCGGGTACGGTGGCTTAAGTCTATAATTCTAGCACTTTGCGAGGCCGAGGCGAGAGGATTGCCTGAGTCCGGGGGTTCGAGACCAAGCTGGGCAATTTGGCAAGACCTTGTCACTGCAATAAAAAAAAAAAAAATCACCTGAGCCCAACAGGTCAAGGATGTGGTGACTGTGAGCGTGCCATTGCACTCCAACCTGGGCAACAGAGTGAGACTCCGACTCAAAAAAAAAAAAAAAAATTCAGATCAAATGAATGATTTGAAGCACTTTTATATCAAGTATCTTAGTTTCATTTCCAGAAAGTCTTGGAAATTTTTCCATGCAGAAAGGATGAAAGGTCAGACCTAGGATACAAAAGAAACTTTATTCAGAATGGAAGATCATGACAGCCCTAAATAGAAAGTGCTGAGAAAGGCAGCAGTGACTTCCCAAAGTAAGAAAGCACATGAGAGCAGGCTGCAAGAGATCCCATTTGAAGTTTCCATAGCTGCAGTCCTCAGTCCTACAGGTCTGCAAGTAATTTCTTCCCTCCTTTGGAAACCTGGCCAGCCTGAGCCAGTGGCTGAGGGGAGAAAGAGAAGAAAAAAGGTAGTTAGATGTATGGGGTCAAAGGACCAGAAAGGGAGAAAGAGAAGGGCAAAGAGGAATTGTTAGAAACCAGCTCTAAGCTTAGGGCTCTCTTGTGATTTCACGGAACATATCTGGGAGACAGGCTAGCATATGGTAGCATAAGGTACTGGCTAACACATGAAGGAAATTGTTGGTGTTGGTATGAGGGCTGGGGCAATGAGCCAGGCTACAGATGCCCTCTCACGCTAGGAAGCCAGGTGGCCCTATAGTGCACTTTTTTTTTTTTTTTTGAGTTGGAGTCTCACTCTGTTGCCCAGGCTGGAGTGCCGTGGCACACTCATGGCCACCCTAGGATTGACCTGCTGGGCTCCAGCGATCCTTCCGCCTCAGCCTTCCAAGTAGCCAGTACTACAGGTGTATGCTACCATGGCCGGCTAATTTTTTTTATTTATTGTAGAGACGAGGTCTCGCCAATTTGCCCAGGCTGGTCTCAAACTCATGGGCTCAGGCAATCTACTCAACTCAGCCTCCCACAGATGACAGGCTGAGCCACCAAGCCCAGCCCATAGTGTACCTTTAAAACAAGTCAAACACAGGTGTGATCAGGGATAAATCTGGAAGGTCAGGCATGTGGAAGGCCCAGGAAGTGGACAGAAGCAGAAACAGCAGCAAATAAGATGAACCCAGTACCTTTGGCTTTGGACTAGAATAAAAGGTAGAGATTTGAGGACTGGGATCCCTGGAAAAAGTGGGCTATCATTCAAAGTGATTCTCTGCTTAAAGAAGTGGAGCTGGGCTCGGAGGCTCATCCTGTAATCCCAGCACTTTGGTAGGCTGACGTGAGTGGATTGCCTGAGCCGGCGGGTTCAAGACCTGCCTGGGCAACTTGGAGAGACCTCATCTCTACAATAAATCAAAAAATCAGCCTAGCGTGGTAGCGCGTGCCCGTAATTCCAGCTACTCGGAAGGCTGAGGCGGCAAGATCGCCGAAGCCCAGCAGGTCGAGGCTGCAGTGGCCGGGAGCAGCAACTGCACTCCAGTCTGGGCGACAGAGTGAGACTCTGACTCAAAAAAAAAAAAAGAAAGGGGAGTGGGAGCTGAATATGACTTAACAGTCTGTTAGAAATTGAGCATGAAGTCTGTCATGTGGGACCAAGGGAGTACTGTGTCTGTATCCACATGGACACACCCTCAGGGTGCTGGATTCTTGGACTGGCGAAGAGTGAAGGACTTTTGAGGGAGAAGTGCTGGAGTTCCACTGATAGGTAGGCAGAACTACCAGACCTTGGACCCAGGAAAGGAGGGTTAAATGCAAGCTCTGCCAAAAGACAGCTGAAGACAGTGGATATGTATCTTGTTTTTATCAAGGTTGGCTGAAAAACTAGAGTGAGCCTGGATCTGAAGGTTGGACTCAGAAGTAGATTCAGCTACCAGGAGATGGAGACGGTAGAGGCAGGAGAAATAAGGCAACAAGGCAAGGACTCACAACCTGCTGGGGAGTCAGAGTTTTAACTCTGGGATTTGGAAATCTCAGCTCCTACTGCTGCTGCTGCTGTTACTGTTGCTACTGGTGGTGATAGCTAAAATGTTGAGCACTTTATTGTATGTCACTTAACTGTATGTGACAAGCATCTTACCTACTTAATTTTATTTAATCCTCTCAACAATTCTACAATACAGATATTGGGTAGCAGCATGTTGGAAAAGGAAATAGAACCAACTAAATAGAAAGAAGGCAAGCTGACCATATATTTCCCTACCATATTAAAAAATATAGCAAATTTGAGGAAAATATAAATTTTTCATAACCAAAACAACACCCACAATCAATTGATTATCACAACAACAAAAACAACAAAACATCTAAAATGATGACTTAGAGAATATTTTCGAACAAAGCAGTAAAAATGACAATAGTTAAAATAATCTGATCTGCAGGTTTTACAGTGCTTATGACTTAAAGCAAGCCATAAGAATCCCATAGTTGGTTGTGTGCAGTAGCACAGCCTGTGATCCCAGCACTTTGGGAGGCCGAGGCGAGAGGATTGCCTAAGCTCAGGGGTCTGAGAACAGCCTGGACAACTTGGTGAGACCTCGTCTCAACATAAATAAAAAAAAAATATAAGCCGGGCATGGTATGCACTCCTGTAGTTCCAGCTACATGGAAGGCTGAGGCAGAAGAATCACTTGAGCCCAGCATGTCAAGGCAGCGGTGGATAGGAGGTGCCACTGCACTCCAGCCTGGGCAAACAACAGTGTGAAAAGGCAACCTATAAAATGGGAGAAAATATTTGCAAGCCACATATCTGATTAAAGGTTAACATCCAAAATAAGAAACTCCTACAGCTCAATGGTTAAAAAAAAAATCAGTTAACCAAGTTTAAAAATGAGCAAAAAACTTGAACAGGCATTTCTCCAAAGAAGACATACAAACAGCCAACAGATTCATGAAAAGATGCTCAGCATCACTGATCATCAGGAAAATGAAAATTAAAATTACATTGAGATATTGCCTCACACCTGCTGAGTGGCTATCATTGAAAAACCAAAAGACAACAAGTGTTAATGAGGACATGGAGAAATCAGAACCCTTGTACATTGTTGATGGGAATAGTAAATGATGCAGCCTCCATGGAAAACAATTTGATGATTCCTCAAAAAATTAAAAACAGAATTACCATATGATTCAGCAATTCCTCTTCTGGGTATATATCTAAAAGAATTATAATTATGGTCTTGAATAGATATATGCACTCTCATGTTCATGAAGTATTCTAAATAGCCAAGATACAGAGACAACTAAATTGTTCTTTAGGAGATGAATAGATTTTAAGAATGTGGTATATACATACAATGGACTATCATTCTGCCTTTAAAAAGAAGGAAATCCTACTTCTTTTCACAGGACATCATGCTAAGTGAAATAAGTCAGTCACAGAAGGACAAACACTAGTGACTCCATTTATATGAGATATCTAAATAGTCAAATTCATGGAGTCAGAGAGTAGAATGGCAGTTGCTAGGGGCTGCAGGGAGGGGAAAATTACTTCACAACAGGTATCAAGTTTCGGTTTTGCAAGTTGAATAAGCTCTAGAGATATGCTCTACAACATTGTACTATAGTTACGAATACTGTATTGTGCACTTAAAATTTTGTAAAGAGGGCAGATTCCATGTTAGGTGTTCCACAAGAAAATAAAATTGAGAATAAGAAAAAATCATGAAATTTTTTTTTTTTGGCATGAACGTTAGGTCTCTTTCTACCTTCAGATCCCTGATGGTGTGCAGAGTACTCAAAGCACACACACTACTTTCCATGTTGGTAAGCCCTCCCACTCTGAGAAATAATTAAGCACTTGGAATGCTTGTTGAGGTGGCATACTCTCTTAGACTAGCTCTCATTTGGACTTCATCTGAGGACAGAGTCCCCTATTACACTGTGACTAGGACAATCTCTCCCAGGAGTGCCTGCCTCCTCCTCCCCTTCTTCAGTGGGCTTTCAGAAAGGGAAGTCAGGCTGTGCACGGTGGCTCAAGCCTATAATCCCCCAGCACTTTAGGCCAAGGTGAGAGGATTGCTTGAGCCTAGGGGTTCGAGACCAGCCTGGGCAACTTGGTGAGACCTCACCTCTATAATAAACCAAAAAATTAGCTGGGCATGGTGGCATGTGCCTGTAGTTCCAGCAACTTGGAAGGCTGAGGTGGAAGGATTGCCTGAGCCCAGAAGGTTGAGGCTGCAGTGGCTGTTAGCATGCCACTGCACTCCAGCTTGGGTGACAGAGTGAGACTCTGAATCAAAAAAAAAAGAGAGACCAGCCATATTTAGACAGAGCTCAATACCTGAGTATCATTTTCTAAGTCCTCTACATTCTGTGGGATATCCTGGGGAGTCTCTAGGACACCCATTTTAACTCCAGGCACGTTCTTCTCCTAAGCCAAGCTGTGGGCTTTCATGGCAGTTCAGAAGCTCTTAGCTGATTTGGAAGTCACTGTAGAAAGGTCAGGGACTTCCTCCACATCGTCTTCTTTCTCTGAGCATCCTCTGGAGCCTATGCCTTGAGTGTACATATCTCTAGGAGTCTTGGGAACTCAACCAGGATAATATCTAGAAACAGAGGATGTAAATTTAGGATTTAATTGCCTCCTTGGGCAATTCTGAATCAGTTAGGACTCCTGTGAGCCTCAAGTTACTGAGAATAGTTTCTCAACTCAGCATTGTTGACATTTGGGACGAGATCATTCTTTGGAGGACTGTCATATGTGATGTAGGATGTTTAGCAGCCTCTCTGGCCCACTGGATGCCAGTAACATCCCCCAACCCAAGTTGTAACCATTAATAAGGTCTCCAGAGATTGCCAGAGGTCCCCTTGGGGGTAAAATTGCAGTTGAGAACTCTTGGCAACAGCAACTTGGGATCCTAGGGATATATCACTTTTTTTTTTTTTTTTTTTGAGTAGGAGACTCATTCTGTCACAGAGGCTGGAGTGCAGTGGCATGCTTATGGCCACCGCAGCCTTGATCTGCTGGACTCAGGTGATCCTTCTGCCTCAGCCTCCCAAGTAGCTGGAACCACTGGTGCACACCACCACACCTGGCTAATTTTTTTGACCTAAAAATTGGTTTATTAAAAACTTGGTGAGATTAGGTCTCGGCAAGTTGCCCAGGCTGATCTCGAACCCCTGGGCTCAGGCGATTCTCTCGTCTCTACCTCCCAAAGTGTTGGGATTACAAGCATAAGCTACGGCACCCGGCTGGGATATATCACTTTTTAAAACCCAAGTGATAAGAAGGTGACCATCATGTCCTCTCCTCTCACTCCCTGTTCTAACTGGCAAGACAATTTCTGGCCTCTCTCCATGGAACTGTGAGCAACCCCCTGAGACTTCTCTTCAAGGTTTTTAGTATTGGTATCTGTTGTTTGTGTAACTGTACTTTGAGGGATCAGGGATAGGTAGATTGGACAATAGATTCTCCAAGGCTTCAGGATGCCAAAGTGAAACGTCTTCAGAAGGTCCAGGGGCACAGACACTGGATTTAGCAGCCCAGGTGAACTACAGTGTCTGACCCAGATGCAGAGGTCCAGGCCTCAGGCTATCCAGCAGGTTCTGTGTGAGTATGCTTGAGAGCTTGCTTTCCTATGGAATGAAGGCAAGGGTCATTTTATTTTTTCTTTTGTTTTGAAATTGTGGGGTACAATTAAGGGTTAGGTACACAGATGTTTCTTGTGTAGGTACCCTTATTGATGAGGTGTCTCCTGCCTTCCCCAGGTGAACATCGACTACTGTCAATCCCAGCTCCCCACTCCCCACCCCCACCCCCTCCCGGCAGTTTCCTGTCACTTTCAATTGCAAGGGTCATTTTCTTTTTTTTTTTTTTTTGAGTTGGAGTCTCACTCTGTCGCCCAGACTGGAGTGCAATGGCCGCTCCTGGCCACCACGGCCTGACCTGCTGAGCTCTGGCGATCCTTCCGCCTCAGCCTTCCAAGTAGCTGGAATTACAGGCGTGCGCTACCACGCCCGGCTGATTTTTTGATTTGTTGTAGAGATGAGGTCTCGCTGCCCAGGCGGGTCTCGAACCCATGGGCTCAGGCAATCCACTCACCGCAGCCTCCCAAAGGTGTGGGATTACAGGTTGAGCCACCGAGCCTGGCGCAAGGGTCATTTTCTATCAGTTTTGTAAGCTCTGGGGAGTCATCAGATAATTATTGTCCTGGCCTGGGGCACATAACTGGTTCTAACTGAGGGTTACTCAGGGTGGCTGAACAGTCAAAATCAGGGAATTCCAGGAAGGCTAGAGACTGGAGACAGGTGCATTTGGGCCTCCAGGAGCTAAGGAGAGGCAGAGGTGGCTGTGCTAAGGACACTACTGGGTTGGGTTTACAAGGGCTTCATGCTTGAGGGACAGCCTTATATCTGTTGGAGAACACCATCCAGTCAGGTGTGAGTGTTTCTAAAAACCTCTGCTTTGTTTTTTGATTCCTTATTGCAGCTCTGCAATAGATATCTCTGAGTTGTCTAGAAAACCATTTCCTTCAACCTAGGGCTGTCCATTTTCTTCTTCTTTTTTTTTTTTTTTTTTTTTGAGTTGAATTTTCACTCTGTCACCTAGCGCACCACCATGCCTGGCTAATTTTTTGATTTATTGTAGAGGTAAGGTCTTGCCAAGTTGCCCAGGCTGGTCTTGAACCCGTGGACTCAGGCAATCCTCTTGCCTCCACTAATTTTTTTTTTTTTTTGAGTTGGAGTCTCACTTTGCTGCCCAGGCTGGAGCGCAGTAGTCCACCTGCTGGGCTCAGGAGATCCTTCCACCTCAGTCTTCCAAGTAGCTGGAACTACAGGCACACACCACCACACCCAGCTAGTTTTTGTGATTTATTGTAGAGCGAGTTCTCACCAAGTTGCCAGGCTGGTCTCGAACACCGCCCTGCCCCCCCCCCAGCTCAGGCAATCCTGTGGTCTTGGCCTCCCAAAGTGCTGGGATTACAAGCTGAGTCACTGCACCTGACCTGGTCTTATCTTTAATGTGTATCAGAATTGCCTCATGTGCCCTACCCTCATCCTTCTGGCCCTAAATCAGAATCTTGGCCCCAAATCAGAATTGCACGCAGTAGTGCTCAGGAATTTTCATGTTACCCATGAGTGATTCTAATACAGGAGGCCATGGACCACACATGGAGAGACGTATACTAAACAGCACCCCAATCACACAATATGTGATTTTAGTACTCTGTACTTCTCTCAACCTAAAATCCACCTTCTACCATTGTTCTCTTATCCTATTAAGAAATTCTTAAAGATTCAGCTTAACTCAAGCATCCCCTCTTCAGTGAAGCCTTCTTCTCCCGTGCATACTCTATTAAGGACTCTATTATGACCCCTAAACTGGAAACTATTATGGACTCTATTATGACCCCTAAACTGGAAACATCTTTTTACATGAGCATCTCCCCTGCTACTCAGTAACGTTTTGAAGAGCAGGAAACCCATCTTCTTCTTTGGATCTCAGGTGTATGGCATATAGTAGTAGGTCGTCAATAAATGTTAAATGCCTGGACCGCCGGTTCGCAATGGATGAGGAGAGGGAACACAGCCTCCTTGGGAAGGCATAGAAAAGGCTGTTGGGAAACTCACGGGAGTCCTGAGGCCCACTTAGAGGCAAGCCCTGCGGTGTGCCTGAGGTGTGGGCCTCCATCTTGGGTGCAGTCTGGTGGAGACGGGCGTTGGTAACCGCAGCAGGTGGGATCCAGAGGGCTGGACTGGAACTCAACCTTTTATCTCTAACTGTCTTTCTAATTTTTCAGTAAAGGCTAGGCTCAGGATGACTTACCCAGAGCTCCCAATTATTGAGTTTGTGCCATGTGTCCTATACTGTGTTAGGCACTTTACTTGCAGTATTTATGTCCTCACGACTGCTTTGAGGGCACAGTGCATTAGAGTATTACTCTCATTTTACAGATTAGAAAATTGAGGTGCAGAGAGTTTAAAAAATTTTGCTCAGCGTCCACTCAGTTGGAAGTTGGTAGAATCTAGATTCTAAACCAGATCACTCTGATTCTATTGCTCTTTCCTTGTTCTTTTCATTACTCCGTAGCTGGGGAGTCTTGTGGACTGAATTATTAGGTCTCTAGGTTTCCACCAGTGAAATCCCTAGGCCTGGACAATGCTTGGATCCAAAGGTAAACAGTGGGAGGACAGCAGGTATCGTTTTGTATATCACAAACACTAACATTTGTCTCCTCAGCTTATTCCAAGAGGATCATGCTCTATGGTCCCCTGACAGGCTGGCCCATCCAGGACTCTGGGAAATCAGGTTTGGGATACATAGCTGTCACCTGGCAAGAGCAGAATTAAATGGTGGAAGGAGGAGGGGACAGCAATCACACACAGAGGCCATTGACCAGGGCTAAGAAACCAAGAGGGCAGCAGGCTACTAAAGCACCCCAACAGTGTGTGTCACTAGCTTTGGTCAGGCTGCCATGGTGTCTGGGAGCAGGAGAATGTGAGAAGCCTGGGACTCTTGAGAGGTACCTGGGAAAAGAATCCCATGGGCAAGCCTTCACTTGTGGCTGCCAGCTTCACAGGCCCAGGCTCTTATTCCAGGCTCTGCTGAAGTAGAACAACACCACACTTGTCACTTCATTTCTCTCCACTTCATTTTTCTCATCTAAAAATGAGGGGGTTGAACCAGAAGGTCTGTAATTCTTCATGTCTATTACCTCCCACCTAGAAGTCTATTTTGCACTTCAGATCTCAGCCTGCATGAAAAATGGATGCTCTCTAGTGTTTCGCATTTAGCTTTCTGTTTCTACAAACTCATAATTTTTCAGAAACACTGTTTTAAACATAATTTAATCTGTGCTAGTAGCTCCACTTCACAAATGAACAGATTTAAACTTGTAAGGTTAAGTCACTTGTCCAAGGAGTCAACTAGCAAGGAGTGGTGTCGGATTAGAACCTAGGACTGCTAGATTCCAAAGTCTCCATACCGTACCATTTTCCCCCTACTGTAGAGAAGAACCAGTGCCAGTGAATGATCAAATAAGAGTGGTGATCAAAGGGAGAATCAGACATTGGAGTCGAGAAAAAGGACGGGCTTTTATAAAGTCTGCAGTTTCACATCCTAAAGTGGACCTGAAGGAAGGGGCAGGGAAAGCAAAAGATGGTAAAGAGATGAAATATGCTAGTGTCAGGTTAATACGAAACCCAAGGAAAATGGAGAAATACTGCTTATTATGGTTTAGAGAACAAGAAAGCAAACAAAAATGTGTGCAAGAACCATAGGACAGCACTGCAGATGAAGGTGAGGAGCTACTGTGGAGAAACAGGCCATCAAATGCCAGGTGACACAGTCAGGACCAATGTCTGTCAGTAGGGTTTCCAAAGAGGTCATAAATTACCTTGCAAAGGCTTTCAGAGGTTTGCCAGATCACAAGAGGAAAGCCATTAGCACAAAGTGTACTTGTGTATGATTCTACTATACGTGGAACAGCAAAGTAGCAGCCATACCTGTTAATTTTGTGGGACAGCTTCAGTTTCAAAGGTTCTGTGTGATTCTCAGTGGTGTGGTAAGATCATATGTTCAGATTTTGCTTTTGGAGAAAATAAAAATCACTACAATTATATCATGCCTTCCCTTACTAAAAGGAGATATACGTCGGGCTCGGTGGCTCAGCCTGTAATCCCAGCACTTTGGAAAGCTGAGGCGAATAGATTGCCTGAGCCCACAGGTTCAAGATCAGGCCGGGCAACTTGGCGAGACTTCATCTCTACAATAAATCAAAAATTAGCCAGGCATGGTAGCGCATACCTGTAGTTCTGGTTACTTGGAAGGCTGAGGCAGAAGGATCACTGGAGCCCAGCAGGTCGTCGCTGAGGTGGTCATGAGTATGCCATTGCACCCCAGCCTGAATGACAGAGTGAGACTCCAACTCAAAAAAAAAGATATAGAATCTTAATCCATGTGTCAAAAAAGAGAAACTGCAGACTTTCTATTCAAATGAAACTTACAGCTACATATTGGGGGAAAATGTGAAAAAAAAAGTGGAGAAATATGTACACGAAGACGGGGGAGACAAAATGATGGAGGTTGATCTTAAATAATTTTAGAACCCCTCAAAAGCTGGGCGAGCTGGGCTCGGTGGCTCAGCCTGTAATCCCGCGCCTTTGGGAGGCTGAGGTGAGTGG
Organism: Cephalopachus bancanus; assembly: GCA_027257055.1. NCBI lineage: Eukaryota > Metazoa > Chordata > Mammalia > Primates > Tarsiidae > Cephalopachus > Cephalopachus bancanus. The sequence continues at coordinate 944,994 of JAPVLO010000098.1, read as the reverse complement.
ATTGCCTGAGCCCGCGGGTTTGAGACCCACCTGGGCAGCGAGACCTCGTCTCTACAAGAAATCAAAAAATCAGCCGGACGTGGTAGTGCATGCCTGTAATTCCGGCTACTTGGAAGGCTGAGGCAGAAGGATTGCCGGAGCCCAGCAGGTCGAGGCTGCGGTGGCCGGGAGCGGCCACTGCACTCCAGTCTGGGCGGCAGAGTGAGACTCCAACTCAAAAAAAAAAAAAAAAAAAAATGCTGGGCGAATGAGCTACTCAGCAAAAGTCAAGAACGAGTTTCCGGGTGAAATGACAGTGTCAGGATAGGGTGCAGGAGGGAAAGGTACAAAGTATCTAGCAGTCGACTATGCATACCAGTAGCAGAATCCAGAGGAAGGGAAATACTCTCTCCAGGAAGGAATGCAGGAAGTGTAAGTAGTTGTTACTTATGTTGGGGGTGGTGAGAGCTGGAGGTGGGGGTGGAGGAGGCAGTAAAAGGAAATTCAAAAGAAAGTTTGTCTCTGGGGCCCAGATCAGGGCTTTGCTCTATTTTAATTCTCCCACAGTGTTAGCTGATAAAGACGTGAAGTGGTACTGATGTCTCCCCAAGTAGGGGGCTCTGAGAACCTGTCTGGCTTCTCAATCTGGAAGGTAATATAGCAGAGAGGTTAGAAGGCCACTCTCCAGAATTAGCCTACCAAGTTTCAAACGGCAGCACTGTCCTTTAACTAGCTTTGGAGACTTGAAAGGCCACTAAGGGGCTGTCACTTCACCTTTCTGTGCATTTTCTCCATATATAAAATGAAAGTAAAAGGCTGAGCATGGTAGCTCATGCCTGTAATTCCAGCAATTTGGGTGGCTGAGGTGGGAGGACTGCTTGAGCCTAGGAGTTTGAGACCAACCTGGGCAACATAGAGAGACCTCAACTCTACAAAAAAGTCAAAACATTAGCCAAGCGTGGTGGCACATGCCTGTAGTCTCAGGCACTCAGGAGGATTGCCTGAGCCCAGGAAATCAAGGCTGCAGTGAGCAGTGATTATGCCACTGCACTTCAGCCTGGTCAAAAGAGTGAGACTCCAATTCTAAATAAATAAAGTGGAAGTAATTCAAAACCATAGTTCTAAAATCTAAAGAGCTTAGAAAAACAAATGATGTTTTTATTTTTATTTTCAGTTTTTTTTGTGCAAATTATGTGGTGGCAAAATCTGACTTGAATTGATGCAAGGCTATTCATAATTTTATTTTTGCTATCTAGTGTGAACATTCATAGATGTCACTAGAAATACAATGGGAACCCCCGAAAACCCAGAATTATTGTTGGAGGGCAGGGCTCCTTGTAGTATAGACTTCCCCCGCAAGGTTAGTGTTCTAGGAACCCACTGGCATCAGTGTACCAGCTACCTTGTTGTGAGAGGCTGTGTTCGGCTTCAGTGAAAATTTTTTTAAAAAGGATTTTTTCAATGCATTGGCCCTTTTCATGATGGGTAATTGACACGAACAAGCTGCTCACATCACACTGAGTGTTCAAGCAGTTTTTGACCAAAAACAGTATGACTTCCAACTCACCTGCTCTCACCTCGAATGACTGTTTTGTTTGTTTGTTTCTCTGGATGAAAAAGGTGCTCAAAGGGAAGCATTTTGCCAATATGGAAGAGGTGAAACCAAAAACGGCAGAAGCACCAAAAGGCATCAAAATCGACAAGTTCAAAAACAATTTTGAGCAGTGGAAAAAAAGCATCTCGATAGGAGTATTATATCAGACAGAGAGTACTTTGAAGGTGACTGAAATTTAAGCATGTAAGAATAAATACACAATTTCCTATAAATAAATTCTGGGTTCTTTTGGGTCCCCCCTCGGAGAATAAGTTTGAGAATAAGGTGTGTTTGAGTACAGGGTGCTGTTCCATATTCCTGTTGGGGTGTTAATACTATAGTAGATGCACAATTATTACCTTTTTAAAATCAAAACACATTTGGCGCCAAGAGTCTTGGGATTGACAGCTCCTGCTCCATAGGCTACTATAAGGATTAAATATGTGAATTTGCTTTTCTGTCCCTCTCCTTTCTCGTAGCTAGGTGTGAGTGTCTCTCGGGTAGTGCCTGTTTGCGCTCTCCCCCTGCGAGTCTCATCGTCATGCCTCGGAAAATTAAGGAAGTCAAGGATTTTCTGCTCACAGTTAAATCTAAATGATTTAACTAAATCTGTCAAGATCAAGAAAGACAAGGATAATGTGAAGTTTAATGCTCAATGAAGCAGGCACCTTTATACCTTGGTCATCACAGATAAGGAGAAGGTCGAGAAACTGAAACAGTCCCTGACTCCTTGTCTGGCGGTGAAGGAGCTGAAATGAACCAGATACGCTGATTTGAACTGTGTTAAAATTTTAAAAATTCAAAAGAAAAGTAATTAGTGATTCGTAATTCAACAAATGCTGTATATTATTCAATAAATGCTGGTTATTATTATTATTATTACTGTGTCTCCTCTGAAGGTCCACCTTGAAGAAAGCTGTGAGCTGAAGAATTGTCAAAATAATAACAGATATAGCAATTTATTTAGGTGAATGCAAGGGTTCCCCTCACTGAGTCTAGACTGGGTATATGTGAGGTGGTGGACATTCCTGGAGGACTAGTGACATGGCAGAGTTTTGGAACTGAAGCCAAAGATTTTCCTGGAACATACAAAAAATGCATCCTGAAGAGAGAATAAAGGGACCATGGACCTGAGTGCAAGGAGTGATTCAGAGTATTATAGGGTATTTCTGACTCGATACCCCAGGGATCCCATGTACCTCTCTGGAGTCCCAGCGGAAGGGACCTACAAGGAAAGAGCAAGGAACAGCTGGTCCTGTCGACTCTGCATCCAGCTGGGAGCACTTGCAGCCCCAGGACCCAGCCCTCTGTGGCTTAAGTTCTGAGAGAGCAGATGCTGTTACAGGACCATGGTGGGTAGGACCTCTGGCAGGCACCAGTAGTACCAGCAGCAGGATCTCTAGTGGGCATTGGCAACCTTGCCACTCTTCGGGCACCTACAGTAACCAGAGGGAGCCAGAGGAGTTTGAGAAAGAGCAGTAGAGAGAAGTCAGAGAAATACTGTTTAGTGAACAACTTTGCAACTCTGTTTTTACTCCTAGACAGTTATGACTTGGGAAATACAGACTTCAGGTAGGAGGCAGTAAAAGAAACAAAAGAAAGAAACAAATTATTGTTAAAGCTCAAAGATCATGTGTGAGTTGTAGTTTAGCTGCTCTCAAATAGATGCTTTTCTGTACCAATAAATACCCCCGCTCTCATATGCAATGGCAGAGTGGGGCCTCTGATTGTACAAGGCAGCTAGTGGGAGAGACGGGCCAATAGGCAAAGGCTTAAAAAGTGATAAGGCAAGTAAGTGCTAGGAAAAGGAGTTTTCCAGTTCATATGGGGGGGCATGGGGGTGGGGGTGGGTATTTGTGTTTCTCCCAAGTACAATAGATACCATTTTAAAATGTGCTTCCTTGGCCTAATGTTCTTTTCTTAGCATGATGAAGGGTGGGTCAACTCAAATCGCAACATAGACACTGTTAACAGCAATGCAGGATTATGTTAACACTCTAAGTGCATAATGATGAATGAGTCATATGTCAGGCTGTGACAGAGACACAAGAAGCAAGAGAGGCTAGTTCTGGCACATTATTCATTTCTGAAGCTTAAATCCAGAGTAACTGGATTTAGGAGGTTATTTCCATTTTATTATAATTCCTTCTAATAGATTTTGGCCCCTTCTCTCCCTTCCGCCTACTTCACATGTCATCTGATAGACTTAAAAAACATGCACACACACACATAAGAAAATCCTTCTTACTTTGGCTAATGAGAAGCATCTGCGAGAGGACTCTTAATCCCAAGATATTTGACCACAATATAATTCAGGGAAAAGCCAATACTTTCTGCAAAGGGGTTTATTGGGGTGATTGTCAAGGATGTTCTCCAGGAGGAGACAGGGAGGCAGGACTCATGGGAGGGCTGAGAGGGCTGGTGGCATGCAGGAGCAAAGACCCAACTTTTGGCAAACAAAGGAAACTATTCAGGTCTGGTCTGAAATTGTGGAGAACTGGGTTAAAAATGAGATGGCTGCTAGAACTTAGAGGCTGAAATTTGCACAGGCTTGCGAACCCGGCTGGTTTCTGGAGGCAAGAGAAGCTCCACCCTGGGGTTCACAGATGGGCACCTGCCTAGGTGTTCCAGAGGACGATGACGGTGAGGATGGAGGAGGCCATGAAGAGCAGGTAGAGGCGGAAGAGCAGGGCGTCCATCACGTGGCTGAACTGCACCCACAGCTCTACGGAGGGCTGCTCCCAGGCCTCCTGTTCCTGCTGGGCCCTTGGCCATCCTGAGCTTCCAGTCGGTTCCGCCTCTCCGGGGCCTGGTACCTGCCCCACTAACTCCACTGGCTCCTTCAGGCCTGTGGAGAGGACGGAGACTCAGTCACGACACGGGGAGGGGACAGGATTAGAGAGGAGGCGGACATTGGAGAAATTGGGCCTAGCACGAAGGGAGAGTGTGGGCCGCGCTGGCTTCCCTCACCAGGTAGGTGGGTGGGGGTGAGACCCAGGCCCTTATTTCCCTTCTGGGGCTCAGTGGGGCAGCATTTCCTTGGGCTGGTGTAGTATAGCAGCAGGGCGTGGAGCCACCGAGGCATGGGTGGGGGCTGGGTGGTGGCCAGGTGCAGCAGGTAGGTGATGAAGATGGTCTCCAGCAGGCTGGCCACCATCAGGGACAGGCACAGGGCAAAGTAGACACCTGGAGGGAAAGCGTGTGTGAGGGCCAGAGGCTCCACCTAGGACTTCTTGTTTCCTCTTTCTCAGAGAACCTTTCCCCAGGATCCCTTTGGTTCCGACCTGGTTCCACTGATGCCCTCCCCATCCTACCACCTTCATCCCATCCCATTTTTGTTTTCTTGATGGAGGGAGGGGCATACTGATGAGAGAAGTGCCACGAGCAGGGAGTAAGTCATTCATCATGAGCAGGAAGACATTGTAGCCCAGTAAAAGGGTCATCTTGAATGGGGCACGATTCTCGCTCTCAGCTGGCAGGTAGAAGCTGAAGGCGTCGATGGTCATCAGGAAGCTACTGGGCACCAGCAGGTTTATGATGTAGAGGCTGGGCCTACGCCTGATGGCCACCTGATGGGGAGGAGAGGGAGAGGGCAGTGAGGAGTAGGCTGGACACTGTCAAGCCAGGTAAGAGCAAGAGTCGGAATTCGTCCCAGACCAAATTGTCTAGTAAGGAAACGTTACCTCCTGTCCCTTTCACTGTCCTGTCTCTCTGCTCAAAGGCATCTCACAGCATTTGATTCGGCCATGCTGCTTACCACTGAAATACATCTCATTCCTTCATGGTCCAAAGTGTCAACTTTCTTCACTTAAATTTTTATTCCTACCATTGTGCTCTTAGCAAGACTGTGGGACCAGACACTTAAGTGTATATTTAATTTTTTTAATTTCTGCTTGCTTTTCTTATCAAAGTCTAGTCTCTAGTGACTTTGCAAGTGGACATCTAAGACTAGTGGGAGGGAAAGCAGACAGCGATAGATATTTTGAGGTTGTCAGGATTAGGAATCATAATATCCCTAAGACAGTGTTTCATGACTCTTTCCACCATATCTTTTTAAAAATAAAAATTTCTGCCCTCTAAAAATTCTGACAGTCCTTGGGGAATGGGAATCTCACCCTTACTATGAATCACTGGATTGGGAAGACTTGTTTAATGAATATTTACTGAATTCTAGTACTGGAGGTTTGTCAGTGAAAAAAGTAACAAAAATCCATGTCCCATGGAGGTTATTTCTCCAGTGGGAGAGCTTACATTCTGATAGAGGAAATGAATTTTAGGAGAAGGTCACAACCAGGGCTCTTGAGCTCACATAGAAAATGATTTGGTCGTACTGGTTGGTGTCCACGGTTATCCTTATCGTTCTTTGGTAGATATCCAGAAGTACCCATTCCCCCTTGCTCTGAATGAGGTTTCGTGATGTGTTCGCAAGTTCTTGCACTTCCTTCTCCATGCCCAGGACCATGTTCTCCACTGCAAAGGAGACCCCAAAACTCAGCCTCCCCAGATATTTCCAAGTCCTTTGCCCAGGCTGTTGGCCCATGTAGCTTCCAGACCCCTTTCAGTGAGGTCCCTTCACCATTCCCAGCTGGTATCTTCTTTTCACTCAAAACCCTTTCTCTGCCTCTCAACAGTCTATTTGAATAAGGCTTGCTCACCTGTGTAGGTGAAAGAGCTAAAGGAGAGTGTGCAGTTCTGTTCATCAAAGGGGAAATAGAAGATGTCCAGTTTACAGATGCTGACCACCTGCATTGGCTTATCATATTTGATATGACCTTCACTGCTGACATAAGCCATGAGACCTGCAGGTGTCTGATCCACATTCATGCTGTATGGGAGAAGGACAGGGAAGGAGATATTGAGGTTCCCCATCTGGCTTGGCCTTCCTTCTCTCCCGGGTCACCCCATTCCTAGATCTAGCCCCACTCATATGACTTCCCTCTCCCACTCCTTGCCATATTCCGAGGGGTTGTAAGCTTTTCAATTCAGACACTGCTCTTTTCTTTTCATTTTTTTTTTTTTTTTTTGAGTTAGAGTCTTACTCCTTCGCCCAGGCTGGAGTACAGTGGCATGCACCTCACGGCCACCTCAGCGTCGACCTACTGGGTTCCAGCAATCCTTCCACCTCAGCCTTTTATGTAGCTGGAACTACGGACATGTGCTACCATACCCGGCTATTTATTTTATTTTATTGTAGAGACAAAGTCTCAGCAAGTTGCCCGGGCTGGTCTTGAACCCGCAGGCTCAGGCAATCCACTCGTCTCAGCCTCCCAAAGTGCTGGGATTTACAGACTGAGCCACCGAGTCCAGCCAGATTTTGCTCTTTTCTAAGTTGAGTCTTTGTGTGACTCCATTGGCTACATTGTGATCTTCCCTGTAGATGTGGTTTTCGTCTTACTTTTTCAGCCCTGATACTCACAACTCCTGGATGAATATATCTGGAAGCCACAGTTTCTCAGTTTCCAGGCTGAGCTTCTTGATGCCCCCACATTCATCTGGGTTCCACCTGATGAATGGATTGTGCCAGATCTAGAGAAAACCATGGCATGAGACAAACAGGAGGAGGGAACTGAACTGAGCATAAACTGTGGCTTAGGTTTAAAAAGTCTTTGTCTAGCCAGGTATGGTGGCTCACACCTGTAATCCCAGAACTTTAGGAGGCAAGGCAAGAGGATTGCCTGAGTCCAAGGGTTTGAAACCAGCCTGGGCAATTTGGCAAGACCTCGTCTCCACAATAAATAAATTTAAAAAAACTAGCTGGGTGTGGTGGCACATGCCTGTAGGTCCAGCTACTTGGAAGGCTGAGGCAGAAGGATTGCCTGAGCCCAGCAGGTCGAGGCTGTGGTGACTGTGAGCGTGTCACTGCACTCTAGCCTAGGCGACAGAGTGAGACTCCAATTCAAAAAAAAAAAGGACTTAGCCTTACTCATCACTTGACGTTCCCTTTTCACTCCTTTCTTCATTCTCCCATCTACTCTTTGGTGACAGTGGTCACATTGTCAATAACGAAGTTTTTCTGGCTTCCCCTTCTACCTCAGTGTTCTCAAGGGTGACCCTGAGCTTAGCTCTGGATTCCCTGAGATGGAGCCACTGAAGTACTGGTTTCCATGACTTGGCTTATGCCACCTTCTCCTGCGCCCCATCTCTGCCCTCCTAAACTGGCAGCATAGTCAGAAAGTTTTGTTTTGTTTTCTTTTTAGTTGGAGTCTTACTCCGTCGCCCAGGCTGGAGTGCAGAGGCATGTTCACGACTACCCCAGCATCAACTTGCTGGGCTCAGGCAATCCTTCTGCCTCAGTCTTCCAAGTAGCCAGAACTATAGGTGCGTACTATCATGCCCAGCAGATGTTTTGATTTATTGTAGAGGAGGTCTCGCCAAGTTGCCCGGGCTGGTCTCAAACCTGTGGGCTCAGGCAGTTCTTTCACCTTGGCCTCCCAAAGAGCTGGGATTACAGGCTTGAGCCACCGTGCACGGCCTCTTTTTTTTTTTTTTTTAATTTTGAATATGTGGGATACAATTCAGGGTTTGTTATATAAATGTTCATTATGCAGGTACCCTTGTTGATGGAGTCGTCCACACTTTGTGTTTTCTTTGTTGGTCTGACTGTTTGAACTTTTCTATTTTTTAAAAACAATCATATAGTGCAAAGAAGATTTTAAAAAAATAATTACATAGTACAAAGAGGATGAACTTTTCTAATTTGTGGATATTCTCAGATTTATCCAATATAATCTGCAAAGTTGAATGGAGTGGAAAAACGGAGGTACTGTAGTAAAGAGGAAACTGAATTTGCCATACCATATTTATCCACAGGAACGATGTCATCAGCTGAAGGTGTGCATCCTGGAAAAACAGTTTTTGTCCAGGATCATTAACTCCAGGAAGGTGGGTACAGTGCCACCACCCACTTCTTGCTCTTTTCCAAGGCTGCTCCTTATGACAATAACTATTTTTAAGCATAAACCCCTGGAAAATGTAGGTCAAAACATCCCAGGGTACAGGGAAAATGTAAGTGAAAGCCCAATATGAAGGTCCACTGGGAATCTGTTTCTTGTGGAGTATTCCAGAAGATAACAGATTTTACTTGCAGTGATGTCATTGCAGCATTCCTTATTTTTCTCCACACCATAGACTGTGCCTCTAATTTTTAACACTTCTAAAAATCATTTTTAATATTATTTATTGTGATAAAAACACACATAGCATAAGATTTACTATCTTAATAGCCATTTTAAGTGTACAGTTCAGTGGCATAAACACATTGCTGTGCATCCACCACCACCATCCATTGCCAGAACTTTTTACTCGTTAAACAGTAACTCCCTATTCCTCCTATCATGCTACTTTCTGCATCAGTATAAATAGAATCTTGTAGTATTCGTCTTTTTGTGACTAGCTTGTTTCACTTAGCATAATGTCCTCAAGGTCCATCCGCATTGCAGTCTATATTAGAATTTTCTTCCTTTTCAAGGCTGAATAATAGGCCATTGGATGTATATACCACATTTAATCTAGCCATTCATTTGTCAATAGACACTTGGATTGCTTCCATGTTCAAGTTATTGTGAATAATTCTGCTATGAACATATGTATACAATTATACTTGAGACCCTTTTTTCACTTGTTTTGAGTATATACCCAGAAGTGAAATTGTTGAGCTGTAAGGTAATTCTATTTTTAATTTTTTGAGGAAATGCCATACTGTTTTCCATAGGGGTTGCACCATTTTACATCCCCACCAGCAATGCACAAAGGTTCCAGTTTCTCCACATTATCACCAACACCTGTAATTTTGTTTCTTTTTTTTTTTTTTTTTTTTTTGAGTTGGAGTCTCACTCTGTCGCCCAGACTGGAGTGCAGTGGCCGCTCCCGGCCACCGCAGCCTCGCCTGATGGGCTCCAGCGATCCTTCTGCCTCAGCCTTCCAAGTGGCTAGAACTACAGGCATGCGCTACCACGCCCGGCTGATTTTTTGATTTATTGTAGAGATGAGGTCTTGCTGCCCAGGCGGGTCTCGAACCCGTGGGCTCAGGCAATCCACTCATCTCAGCCTCCCAAAGGCGCGGGATTACAGGCTGAGTGAGCCACCAAGCCCGGCGAGCATGCATCTTTTTATGTGCTTATTGACTATTTGTATATCTTCTTGGGAGAAATGTCTACTCAAGTCCTTTGCCCATTTTTGAATTGCTTTGTTTGTTTGTTTGCTCATTTCGTGAGTCTCTAATTTTATAAAATGCTATCTAAGGACCCACTTCTCACCACTAGACTATTGTAACATTGGTTGAGGACTTACCACTTTTAAGATGGCAGACAGAGTGAAGGAGATGTTGACATGAGTAGGGTCACTGTTGTTGGTGACTGGACGGAAGGGCTTTCTGTCAAATGCTTCTTGGAAGGCTGCAGGATCCACCCCATGCTGGTCAAAGCCTGAGCAATTGATGGTGAAAGTGTCACCTCTACCTGTGGAGAGCAGAGACCCTGTGAGAGGAAGGCCAGGGCTGGCGTAGGGAGAGTTTCTGCGCAGAGAGAAAACAGGGGATGCCCGGACAAGCATGTGCACTCCTCCTTCCTGGTCCAGGGAGGGTGGGCTTGGCTGGTAGGCAAATAGTAGAGGCTCAGAGGTGAGCTGAGTCAGGGATCTGTCCTCAAGTTCATTGTTTCTGTCCCATGCAAAACTTGTCCATGTGCATATGCAAACTCCACCCTGACCACCACTTTACAGTGTCTTGCTTTGTTTTTAACAATTTCATCACAAACCTGTTCACCTTCACTCAATGTCCTTCTATTGCTCACCTCTGTCCTTGGGCCACATCGGTGATGTCAATGACAAATTTTGCAATCACAGTCCTCCTCACTGCATTAATAAGGTCATAAATTAATGACAAGGGAAGTAATTGGGAAGAGAATATGAGATATATGAGACCTTAAGGAAGTGCCTCAGTTTTTCAATTTAATGAGTATTTACTGTCTCTACTTTGCACTATGATTGTCCTCTCCTAAAACTCAGTAGTCTTCATCACTGAGACTATCTTAAAGAAAGTTCCTTGATACTCCTCTCACCTCTTTCATCTCACCCCTTTCTAGTCATACTTTGTGAAGCATAAGTGGATATATGATAATAGCATCTGCTATATTTCATTTTTATCCCTCATTGCTCATTTTTGATAATGTGCAAGAAAGATACTATACACTTGGAAAGTTACACTGACAAGGTTTTCTTCTATCATGAAAGATCTTCTCAGTCACATCCTTCCTCTTAGCATCTTCTCTGGTCCATTTCATCTGGCTTCAGAAGAACTGAGAAATAATTTTCTTTTTAACATCACTTGATACTGAAAAACCACAGGGATAGACCATATGCCTGGAAAAAGAGATATGGGCCAGGAGAAGAGGCCAATAGAAGCTTGGAGAGTAGAAAAGAAGCCAAAGAGAAAAGACAACTTTGTGTTAGGATCCTAGTTAAGGGGCAAAGCATGAATTTTCATTTTTACCCAAATGAATGCCCAGTCATTGACTATCTAGGAACAGCAAAAGTATATTATTTTATAATATTAATTTTATGTTGTCATCTTATTTTTATATTAGTTTTCTATTAACAGCAATCCCGTTTCCCGGGAGTTACATGTCTGCCTTGCTCTTGCTGTATTCGATCTTACCTGGCAGCAGCAGGTGGAGGACGCAGGAGAGGAGGAACTCTTGCCTGTGGAGCCAGCCGCTTCCCATCTTTGTCTCCTTGGCTCTTCTCTGGGTACTTGGTGATGATGTTCACCTTAAAAGACTTCAGGCCACACCTTGAGTGTTACCTTTGAATAATACAGGTGCCAGGTGGCATTAACCACCTATCTAACAAGCATCCCTGAGGACAAGAGAATGTCACAGAGGAATAAACCCCCAATAAACCTCCAACTAGGCCTGAATCTAGTCTCCAAAAGTAGTCTGGTAAATCAGTTTGGAGAGGAGGAGGCAAAAACATTTGGCCACAGAAACAGTGCTTATCACCTACTCCTACTTTAAAGTCACTCTGGCACATAATTCATCACTGAATAGACACATATAACCCTATTGCCTCCAAGTAACACATGCACTCCTTTTAACCCTGCTGCCGTCTTCCAGAAAAAAAAAAAGTGGGGTTGGGGGGGTCTCCTTTTTTATAATCAACTCCAGACACTGAGGTTTTAAGCATGTCTTTAGTACTGGCAAGTCTTAACTTTTGATTTTTGGAGTGTGTCAGAAACGATTTGGATCCAGGTCTACTGAATGGAGAGATTAGTGGGGTGTTAGCACAGGTAATACTCTCTTTAGTAGAATTTGACTTATGACTTTAAAGAAAATGTCTCTCTAGTATCTAAAGAGTGAGAAAAGAAAAAATAAATTAAAAAAGACCAAAAAAATAAAGAAAACACCATGATTTGTCAATCTAAAAGTTTATTTCTTGGCCCTGCTAGTGTTTTTAAGAAATTAGTTGTTCAACACTTACAAATGGGAAGATTTCATGTGAAAGCTGTGTTTCTGGCTCCGTTTGAGAAGTGAGATCTAGCAACACTGGCCTCATGTTTCTGTCTGACAACAGCCTGCCAGAGTGTAGAAGTGGTAAGCCCTTTGGATGAAGCACATTCTCTCTAGATCATCACAGTTTCTTTATCATCCATTATTGCCTTAGACCCAACAGTACTTCTCATTCATGTTACCTTCTTGACCTCTTAGATATCTGACTTTGCCTTTGAGTGTTAAGATTTTTCTTGTGTGATTCTTAAACAGCCTTGGGAAGTCATTTCAAAATACCATTCCACGCTTAGGTGATCATAGGTTTTATCAGATTTTAGGTGAGTAATTGTTTGGTTAGTTAGAAGAAATCAGTCATGATAAGGTTAAGTGGACCAAAGAAACTCTCCAGTGGTTTAACTTGTTTTATTCTGGAGTTATTTCTGGCAGGGAAGGCTTTAGGGAAGGTAATCGGTGGCGTAGAGAACAAAGAGAGAGCTGTTGCTTCAACGAAGACGCTTTGCAGATTGATACAGTAAGAAATGTCTAAGACCAAATCCTTCCTGCAAGGGTCATGTCACGCTCAGTCTCATTTTCCTTATCTCTAAAATTGGGAGGGTAAAACCTATCTTGCAGGGGTCTTGAGTGGGTTTGAAATAATGTATGTATAGTGTCTTGCCCATCTTAAGCAATTTATAAATTGAAGCAGAAATAACAGTAAAAATGGCAGCAATCATTTTTTTGCCCAGCCTAAGATTGCCCAGGTTGCTTCAGCCTAAATGGAATAGTCTGGACTTGAAATATCTGCCTTGATTGCAGCAACCAGTGCCTATGAGCATAAGAGCCCCGTTCTCTGAGCCTCACTCAGCTAGACCCTGATAGGGTTCACCCTTCTGGCCTCCGCAGCACCACTCTTCATCACTGGAGAATTCCTTCCCCCTTGGGAAGCTGTTGTTTTGTTTTGATAGTTCCGTTTTTAAAAAATGACTTTAAGCCGGGAGTGGTGGCTCACGTCTGTAATCAAAGCACTTTGGGAGATGGGGGTGAGAGGATTGCCCGTGCCTATGGGTTTGAGACTAACCTGGGAAACTTGGCAAGATCTCGTCTCTACAATAAATTTGAAAATTAACTGGATGTGGTGGTGCATGCCTGCAGTTCCAGCTACTTGGAAGGCTGAGGCGGAAGGATCGCCTGAACCCAGCAGGCTGAGACTGCAGTGGCTGTAAGTGTGTCACTGCACTCCAGCCTGGGCGACAGAGTGAGACTTCAGCTTCCATGTTGTGGCCAGACAGATGCCCTGTCCACATTTCCCAATAATGTGGATGAATTCTCCATACACATCTAAAAAAAGATTTTAGATCAACATTTGACAAAACATCTTCTGCAGAACATAGTTCAACAGGATATGTTAAATGCTGTTTTTTAAAAAATTATTTTTGTTATTCCATGTTCAAATAAGTCTGAGAAATGTTGAATTACATAAGGACAACCAGGTTTCATTATTGTAGGATTTCTCAGAGTATTTAGCTAAAACATTAATATGACTTTTGAATATCATATTCATAATGACTTTGAAAATTCCTTTTCCTCAGAATATACTGCAGGATTATTTTTGGGAAACACTGCTTTAGGTAAATAGAAATCCAGAAGAAAAAAAAATTAAAAATTTGTCTCAAACTTGCTAAGATAGAATACAGAAAGCAAGTAGCCCATATACATGTGTGTATATCAAGCAATTTAAAAAATAAACTGGATAAGTATTTTAAAACCTAAAGTTTGATTAGAACTGTAAGAAGCTACAAACAAGTAGAAAGTAAAATAGATATAAATTTCAAGCTATCCCTGAATCCTTGATCAATATGAACTTAGAATGACTTAAGACTTAGGAGTCTTTTTTTTCTTTCCCACATGCTGTTCACCAGATCTAATTTTAGGGTGAAAGTTAAGAAAGATGCTTTGATATAGCTACGTCTCAAACACGTCCACACAAGTAACATTAGTAGATGAAAAGCCATGCTGATTTTTCTCATTGTTGATCTCATAATCGATAAAGTATATTATTTATGTTTTAAGAATATATATTTTTTCTTTGTGGGACTTAACACTTGAATTATTTTGATTGAAAAGTAAGTATAGTCTGCATAATTTTAAAATTTTGTTGAACTGATATTCACACTAAAAAGATTGTTATTGCCAATGTAGATCAAAGTTGTTAATCTCTTCTGATCAAAAAGCTTTTGTTAAGCAAGCAAAACACGTGAGCAGTGTTGGGCAATTAGTGGGAGTGACTATTCTCTAAGTCTGCCTAGGCCTGTTTTTTGGAGGAGGCTCCATTTCGGCTGGACTATTGGTTCTTGCTTCTCTGGCTCAGAGGGACCCTACTGCCTTCTATGTTGTGGCCAGACAGACGCCCAGTCCATGTTTCCCAATAATGTGGTAGAATTCTCCATACACATCTTATATATATTTTTTTGAGATGGAGTCTCACTCCGTTGCCCAGGCTGGAGTGCAGTGGTACACTCACGGCCACCCCCGTGTCAACTTGCTGGGCTCTGGCGATCCTTCCACCTTCACCTTCCGAGTAGTGGGAACTACAGGTGCACGCTATCATGCCCAGCTAATTTTTGATTTATTGTAGAGACAAGGTCTCGCCAAGTTGCCTGGACTGGTCTTGAACTCGTGGACTCAGGCAATCCACTCGCCTCGGCCTCCTAAAGTGCTGGGATTACAGGCTGAGCCACTGAGCCCAGCCTACACATCTTATTATTAGAGATGTTAAACATACGGTATCATTTTATTCTATTGAGTAAGTAGTTTCTAACTGTCATTCTGGGAGGATTAAAATCCCAAGGCTTGTCTATGGGCTTATCTGTGTGTGTTATTTTAGCTGAGCAGGTTTAGAAACTTGTCCTAGGTAGAGGGAATATCTAGAGTAAGAATACAAAAATTACAGTGTTGTTGGGACCTCAGATTTGACTAGGAGAGTGACAGAGGATGAAGCTGTGGTATTATGTGGCGCCAGATCACGGAAGGCTTTACACACCAAGTTAAAGATTGGTTTTATTTTACAGCTCAGTGTTTCCCAAACTCGAATAAGGTTCAGACCTCTTTTTAAGGAAACAATCCTCTCAAATCCCTGTTGTTGACTTATTTTTATAATATTACTTAAATATATCAATTCATCAAACTATGTACAAAGTTCTTATGCTTACAGCGCTTATACCATTATAAAGTTAAAATGAATGTACAAGTTATAAACACAAGACTACAAAATCTACACAACACTAATGTGGTGGATAACATTGTTTTGCTAAAATTAGATAGTTGCTGCCATTTTTTGCCCTCTTTTTTAACAAGGAGCTAGTTTTTGAACACCTATCTGCTATTTGTTTGGCCAATCTGATAGTACATCTCAATATAACAGTACTTAAAAAAAATTTTAAAGCAGTTCTTCATTTCTTTTTTTTTTTTTTTTTTTTTTGGAGTTGGCATCTCACTCCGTCGCTCAGGCTGGAATGCAGTGGCAGGCTCACGACCATCCCAGCCTCGACCTGCTGGGCTCAGGCGATCCTTCCACCTCAACCTTCCAAGTAACCGGAACTACAGGTGGGTGCCACCATGCCTGGCTAATTTTTCTTGATTTATTGTAGAGATGGGGTCTCACCAAGTTGCCCAGACTGGTCTCGAACCTGTGGGCTCGGGCAATCCTCTCATTCCAGCCTCCCAAAGTGCTGGGATTATAGGCGTGAGCCATCGCACCCTGCACTGCAATTCTTCATTTTATACTAACTACTGTGCTCCATGCTAATGAACTAAGGTAACAATGAAGCAACAAGGGAAGTTGCTACTGCAAAGGTGGGATGTACGAAATACTTTTCTTCACAACATGAATATGTGTTATGACTGATTATACCATGCCTATTCTACTGTATACTTTGTAGAACACGCTACGAAGTCATTTGACTTTCATTTGGCATTGTCCACAATTTAAATCCTTTCCTTTCTAATTTTCCCAAGACCATTAAAGGGGTGCATTATTCTTTCACACAATATTTCCATGATGTCAAAAAACACTTGATTTATGAACTAACTTAAAAAAAAAATCCTATGGCTGGATGTGGTGGCTCACACCTATAATCCCAGCACTTTGGGAGGCTGAGGTGAGAGGATTGCCTGAGCTCAGTGGTTCGAGGCCAACCTGTGCAACTTGGCGAGACCTCATCTTTACAATAAATCAAAAAATTAGCCAGACGTGTGATGCGTGCCTGTAGTTTCCAGCTACTTGGAAGGCTGAGGCGGAAGGATCGCCTGAGCCCAGCAGGTTGAGGCTGTGGTGGCTGTGAGCATGCCACTGCACTCCAGCCTGGGTGACGAAGTGAGACCCCCAACTCAAAAAAAAACAACAACAAACTTATTCCTAAGAAAACAAAAAACAAAAAAGGTTTTCATTGCAAAATTGATCTGCCAAAATAGCTGTCTTGATAAATGGCAGAAGAATTCAATAGGAATGCCATAGCAAATGTGGGGTGATCGTTACCATTTGACATTAGCTCCTGACAAGATGGGTAGAGGAGGGTGTGGGAGGCTATTGCAGTAGAGAATTTCTCCTGCTGATGAACAGACCACCATCCACCCAGGTCTACAACCAGGAGCCTTGGTGACACCTCTTTTTCATTCCATTGCATCTAATCCATCAACATGTTCTGTTGGACGTGGCTCAGTGGCTCACACCTGTAATCCCAGCACTTTGGGAGGCCAAGGCAGGTGGATTGCTTGAGCCCAGGAGTTCAAGACTAGCTTGGGCAACATAGCAAAACCTTGCTTCTACCAAAAAATAAAAAAATTAGCCAGGCATAGTGGCACGCACCTGTAGTTCCAGTTACTCGGGAAGTTGAGGCAGAAGGATTGCCAGAACCTAGGAGGTCAAGGCTGCCATGAGCCATGATCATCATGATCATGCCACTGCACTCGAGCCTGGACAACAAAGTGACACCCCGACTTACATACGCTCTGTTGATCTTACCTCTTCAATTTCTCTAAAATTTCATCCACTTCTCCCCATCTTTTCCACCACAACCATAGTCTAAGCCACCATTCTCTCTTTCCTGGAGGGAAACAGTCACTCCTAGCTGGCCTCTTCTCTTCCATTCTAGCTGTCTCTAATTCTTTCTCCTGTCTGCCAACGACAGGACAGTTTTCAAAATGTCAAGCTGATTTCTCAACTCCTAACCTATTTGCCCTTTAAAGCCTTCCAATAGTTGTCTTTTGCTCTTACTCTAAAGACCTGTGACATGGTCTACAAGGCCTTTGGAGATGTTCCCTTCCTTTCACTGCCACCTGGCCTTTGTTGCTCCTTCTGCTTTGATTGCTACCTCCCCTGCCCATCTCTGCTGTCTAAATTTCACGGACTCCTAGTATACCTTCAGATGTAACAATATCTCCTTTTTAGGACTTACCACAGTTATATTTAAATTTTGATTAATGTTTATTTGGGAGTCTAAGCCCCATGAGGGCAGGAAACTTGTTTGTTCTGGCTCCATTGTATCGCCATCAAACATTGAATAAATGAATATATTTAGGACATTACACAACATAAATAATATACAAAAATGCATACAATTTTGCATTGCAACGTAAATTCTCTAGGCCCTTGTCTGAGACTTGGGGGATATCAGCTCCCTAAACATTTCACAACACAAGCACATTTTGAGGCATGGGTATTTGGTAATCATGTAAATAAGTATAATTATTTGGCTCAGGCTATCTGTGAACAGACCAAGACAGTACTACAGTGTATCGAGGTATGCCACTGGGGCTGTATAGTGTGTATCCATTCCCTAAAAAACAAAACAAAACACTACAATCAATATGTTTGAAGTTTTTCAGGGAGATTTAGAAGCTTTTTATTTTATTTTACTTTATTTCTTTAGGCATATAAACTATTTCTTAACAAACAAGGCCTACAGATTTTATTTATTCTTGAATACACCCACAGTATGGCCATGGTGCCCAGTGGTCTTGGTGTGCTGACCTCAAGCATGAAGGCCCCAGAAGTGATGCAACCCTTTATGGGCCCAAATCTTCTTCAGTCGCTCCAGGTCTTCACGGAGCTTGTTGTCTGGCCAAGGCCTGCCTATATTTTTCATCCTTTACATCCTTCTGTCTGTTCAAGAACCAGTTTGGGATCTTGTACTGGCATGAATTCTGCATAATGGTGATCGCATGTTCCACCTCATCCTTGGTGAGCTCTCCTGCCCTCTTGGTGAGATCAAAGTCTGCTTTCCTCAATGCCACATGAGCATATCTTCGGCCCACACCCTTAATGGCAGTGATGGCAAAGGCTATTTTCCGCCGCCCATCGATGATGGGGTTGAGTGCCCACAAAATGTGCTGGAACTTCTCAGGCATCGCTAGAGACATGGCAGCGGCACAAACGGAGGCATGTAGGCCTCCTGTAAAAGCTAGAAGCTTTTTATTTTTAATTTTTTGAGTCTCACTCTGTCGCCCAGGTTGGAGTGCAGTGGCACGCTCCCGGCCACCGCAGCCTCAATTTGCTGGGTTCAGGCAATCCTTCTGCCTCAGCCTTCCAAATAACTGGAACTACAGGCACGAGTCACCATGCCCGGCTAATTTTTTGATTTATTGTAGAGACGAGATCTCACCAAGTTGCCCAGGCTGGTCTCGAACCCATGGGCTCAGGCAATTCTTTCACCTCGGCCTCCCAGAGCGCTGGGATGATAGGTGTGACCCACTGCGCCCAGTCTAGGAGCTTTTTATTTTATGTGATGGCATCAGATCTGCAGCTTTTGGGTGCTACGTGCTTAAGGTATAGTTGGAAGTACTAGTATGCTTTGGTGAGGTGCAATCTCACTGCTATTTTAATTTTCATTTCTCTGGTTATTAGTGAGATTGAGTGTCTTCTCGGGTTTCCTTTTCTGTAGGGTTGTCCATTCATATCATTTACTTATTTTGCTATATTTTCCTATTGGCTTATTTGCCATTTCTTATTGAGTTGTAGATATCATATGAATATTTTGTATTTAAAAAT
Source organism: Cephalopachus bancanus (assembly GCA_027257055.1). NCBI lineage: Eukaryota > Metazoa > Chordata > Mammalia > Primates > Tarsiidae > Cephalopachus > Cephalopachus bancanus. The sequence continues at coordinate 925,895 of JAPVLO010000098.1, read as the reverse complement.
GTTGTGAGTTATAACTTGTGCTTTATCTCTTCACTTCATGGCATCTTGTACAGAAGTTTTAGTTTAATTTAATTTTAATTTTTTGGAGACAGAGTCTCACTCTGTTGTCCAGGTTGGAGTGCACCATCATTGCTCACTGCAGCCCTGAACTCCTGGCCTCAAACAATCCTCCCGCCTTAGCCTCTTGAGTACCTGGGACTACAGGAGCATGCCACCGTGCCTGGCTAATTTATCTCATTTTATTTTATTTTAGTAGATACAATGTCTCACTATGTTGCCCAGGCTCAGAAGTTTTTTTATTTTAAAGCAGTAAAAATTATCGATCTTTTCTTTATTATTTGTTTTTGTGTCTTGTTTAAGTTCCTCCCTATTCCCAAGTTCATAAAGATATTTACATTTTTTCTTTCACGTTTAAGCCTTTGATCTACCAGAAACTGATTTTTCTGTTTGGTATGAAGTAGTAATTCCCGATTTTTTTTCACATGGATAATCAATTGGTCTCAGTGCTATTTATTGACTCTTCTTCATTTCCCCACTAATTTGTAAGGTCTTCTCTGTCACAGACCAAGTTACATATATGCAGTAGACTATTTATAGACTCTTTATTCCATTGCACTATCAATCTGTGTGTAAGAACACACGATGTTAACTTTAGCTTTATGATACATTGGTATCTCCACACTAGCTAACTACCTAGTTGTATAAAAATAAAGTTATTCAGGCCGGTGACTCATGCATATAATCCCGGCACTTTGGGAGGCCGAGGTGAAAGGATTGCCTAAGCCCATGGGTTCGAGACCAGCCTGGGCAACTTGACGGGACCTCATCTCTACAATAAATTTTAAAAAATTAGCGGGGTGTAGGGGTGGGGGTGGCTACTTGGAAGGCTGAGGCAGAGGATCACTTGAATCCAAGAGGACGAGGCTGAGGTGGCTGTGAGCATGCCACTACACTCCAGCCTGGGCAACAGAGATACCAACTCAAAAAAAGGGGGGGGTGCTTTAGCATACTATTTCTAAGGTTCTTCTAAAACCATGATCCAGGCATTTTATTATCTAGAAACCAGGCGGCACAACCTTACATGATGGGCAGTAGGGATTAAAGGGAGATAGGCGGTATCTGTGTAGAATGCAGGCTCGAACCATGAACAAGCAATCGCCAAATGTATAGTGCCACAACAGATAAGATTTGGGGCTGCGGCAGGGCTCAGTGGCTCAAACCCGTGATCCCAGCACTTTGGGAGGCCGAGGCAAGAGGATTGCCTGAGCCCAGGGGTTGGAGACCAGCCTGGGCACTTGGAGAGACCTTGCCTCTACAATTAAAAAAAAAAAAAAAAAAAAAGCCGGGTATGGTGGTGCACGCCTGTAGTTCCAGCTACTTGGAAGGCTGAGGCGGAAGGACTGCTTGAGTCCAGCAGGTCGAGGCTGCGGTGGCCGTGAGCGTGCCGCTGCACTCCAGTCTGGGCGACAGAGTGAGACTCCAACTCAAAAAAAAAAAAAAAAAGAGATTTGGGGTTGGCCGGCTGTGATGACGACTCTGGAGCAGAAGCAGGCTGCGATGACCTTCACGATATTTTTCGATGTGATTTCACGATATGAACGGCCACGCACGGTCGGCACGGTCCCGCCCAGGAACACGGCTGTGTACAAACACAGGGCTACTGTGACCGCTCCTTGGCTGCCCACTGGGAACACGATCGCAGAGAAGATTCCAGACAAGCTCGCGGAGGCACGGAGAAGGATGGAGCAGAGCCCGGAGCACGGTGGAAAAAGGGGCAGCCCGCATCGCCTCCGGGGCGTCCGCGGCGCTTCTGGGAAATGTAGTTTTTTGCCGCGCCCCGAGCCTGGGGCTCTGGGAAGGGGAACTACAATTCCCTTCAGTCTTGGGAATGCTTTGTGCAGCGCGCCTGCGCGGTGTGGCGGCCGATGCCGCTATAAAGGCTTGTTTTGCTCGGGGGCTCATGCTCGGGAGCGTAGTTGAGCGGCCTGCGTGGCTGTCCTGGAGCTGGGGCGCAGGTAGGTGGTGGCCACTGCGGCACCCTACCCGCTACTTTGGTTGTCACAGAGATCAACCCTTTGCGCGTCCTCGGGGCGTGGCGGGCTGTGATCCGGGATCCGAGCGGTTCGGGGGAAGCCGCTGACCCGAGAGATGGGGTCTGGCCTCCCTCTGGTCTCCAGCCGCCTCCACACATGACCCTTGGGGACTGGTAGCCAGGTCCTCGCGGGGAAGGACAGGCAGGTAGGGTCGGGATGAGTGGTCAGGGACCTTGGCTGTGTCCCCGGATGCGGCCACCAGGGGGAGCTGCGCTCGCGGCCCACGGGTGTGGGTCGCGATCGCCTCGCCAGGCCGGAGCCCGGTGTGGGAACGCCCTATAGCGCCGGGGCATCCCAGGCGAAGCCGGCCGGAGCCCCGGTCTTGAAGGTGGTGGGCGGGCGGCCTGGAGCACGCAGCTCAAGCCGCAGAATGAGCTGCAGGCGACCTTCGGAATAAGTCGTCCTCTTGGTTTTTGCAAGCTGGTGAATGAGGTACGTGTCATAAACACGCACCGCAAACCCGTGGCTGAGCCGGGAATGGAGCCCAGGTCTCTTGACTGTCATCCAGTGCCCTTTTCACTTCTGCCACAGGGAGCTGCGTGTTGCTTTGTGTTCATCACACAGGGGTCGTTTGGTTTCTGCACAGACGGGGAGGCTGGAGGCAAATGGGCACAGCAGCGATCGGGAAAGTTTCAGAGGGGTTTGAAGAAGAGGATGGCTATGTTCCACCAGGGTCTCTAGCGCGAGTGAAAGGCAGGGAAGCCTGGAGGCGCAACAAGTGGATTTGCCCGGGGTGTGGTAAATGTGTATCCTTTTAAGCTTCACATCTTCCTTATGCAGCTTCAGGGCCCGGAGCGAGGTTCCAAGGTGGGGAAAACTACTGAGAAATGTTGTGAAGGCAATTTGCAAACAACAGTCTGACTAGTTAGCAGTTTTGTAATCCTGTGCAATTCCTCTCCCCACATGCAGTTGACTCTATCATCGTGCAGGGGGAATGTCTACACGTTTGCATCACTGGGAAGGGAATCTTGATTAAAGACTCAACCCTGTTGATTTTGAGTCTGAGCGCTTCTTTGGGGTTCTCGCACTTTGATGATTCTGCTACTGCCGTGTACAGTTCTGGCTTAAATATGAACAAAAATCCCTTCCCTTTCCTCCTTCCTTGGTAACTGAAGCAAGTTAGCATTTGGAAAAGACTCCAGCAACTTTAAGGAAGAACATAAGAAAATAGGGAAATACAAATAGTATCAACAAAAGTCTGGCCTAGTGGTCCTTCCTTCCTTCCTTCCTTCCTTGCTTGCTTCAGATTGGGGCCTTGTTTCTTTACAGACCTGTCAGGCTTCCTAGCTCTTTGCTGGTCTCCATGTAGCAGGCCCTGTCTTATATTCCCGATATACTGAAGATGGCCTCCTCCTTACGTTCAAGGCCACAAGACAGTAACTTTGTGCCTACTTAGAGCCTGCCTTCCCTCATGGTTTTGCGTCTTTTTCCAGGAAATTACAGACATAGGGGTGTTAGAAATAATGGAACACTTTCCCACACCCTTTATACATAGAATAATTTGGGCTCTTGGGATATTGTAGCACTGTCATACCAGTCACAATAGGCACACAACAGCCATTATTTGTATAATATCATAACAGAGAGGTTGTTTTATCCTTGCCTCTCTTGGCTCATCCGTTCCATTGATTCTTCTTTATCCATTGAAATAAAGTGTCTGAAAGGATCTTTGGCTATTACATGTGCTTAGATGATTGGGATGATGTTCATGTTCTTGACATGGCTTTTCATACTGTGAATGAGTTACATTGACTCCCTCCCTTTTAAACTGCTTGCCCGCCAACCCCCACCTTTTTAAAAAGTAGCACTAATCTTTTCCTCTTCTGGATATTCAGCTAGGCTAGGAAAGCCTTGGAGGGGAAGGTTAGACTTCTGTGATCCCCTGTAACAAGAAGGTTACTCTGATCTGCAGCTACGGCTCAACACTGGGGACACTGGCAGATGCCAGGTCTGTTTATAGTTTAGCCTTAATGAGGTCTCAGTGACGTGATTGCTGCGCTCTTGCTTGGTGAGACAGTGTTCTTCATGGTGCAGTTTGTCATTGGACAAGGTGACTTAAAAAAAAAAAGAAAAAGATAAGAAACTTAGCTAAATCAACTTAGGGTACTTAAACCAGAATTCTGAAAGACAAGAAGTCAAGCTTTCTTGGTGCTGGAAATGTGTCTGTGGGGGAGATTTAGTCCTTCTATTTAGAGGATTAGTAAGTATTCTCCTTTTTTCTGATACCTTAAAAAGTGAATTGTAATTGTTAGATTTTTGTGCTGCAGGTGTAATATTTGTAAGTCACAGTGATAGCCAGGGGAGATTTATGGAATCCAAAAGGCAACACAGCCACATGTCTTTTATTGAGGCTAGTATTAAAGGTGTTTTCTTAGCTTGTATCTAGAAGCCGTGAACCACCTTGCAGTGAGGGAAACATTTTAGAGAAGTGTCACATGTGTTTATTTTTTAAAAAGTGACTCGAGTTGATACAGGGTATTGATTGGAGTTAGCAGAGCAAGCAATGTTTTAGAGCAGTTTCAGATAGAAACTAGGTAAGACTTAGTAGTACAGGGTGGGGAATTTGTCTTTGTTATTTTTTTTTAAATAAAAGCTTTATTGAGATGATTTACATACCATAAAATTCATGTTTTTAAAGTGTACACTTTAATGTTTTTTCCAGCGTATTCACAGAATTGTGCAACCATTCCCATTATCTAATTTTTTTTAACATTTTCAGTACCTCAAGAGGAATTTATGCTTGAAGTTAATATAATATTGTTTTGTATTTTAGCTGTGTAACTTCATGGAGCTTTAGGATGACAGCTAACCCTGTCAGATATCTAACCCTGTTAAATAATCAGCTAACCTATTAATTATAAAAATGCAGAGATGGGATGTATCATTGATACGATAAGTGCTTTGTAAGTTTTCATTTAGTAAAATTTAATAGGATAAATGATGTCCACTTTAAAATTGTGAGGTTTGTAATGCCTGGAACAAACTGAAATTATTATTATTATTTTTTAAAAAATGACTGTATGTTCTGTAGTTGAAAAGGGTGAATGTTTCTTTACTAGTGTGTTTAATTTTTCAATTTTTTTTCTGTAGAAGTGAGAGAAGGTAATTTTTCTTGATTCTATTACACTGAATTTTTTTCTTTAAAAAAATGAAAATCTTTGAAAAATATTTGTATAGTTATAATACTAGAAAGCTTTAATACTTTTGCCCCCCCCTGCTTTTTTTTTTTTACAATTTTAAAGCACATCAGTATACAATAAGCATAATTTAGGAAATACCTGTCCTTGATGAATTTTTAATTTCAGAAATTCTGACGTGAAACCAAGAGTCTGTGAGCCCTGGCACCTCAACTCAGAGAAGATGAAGGATATTGACATAGGAAAAGAGTATATTATTCCCAGTCCTGGGTATAGAAATGTGAGGGAGAGAACCAGCGCTTCCGGGCAGCATAGAGACCGTGAAGATTCCAAGTTCAAGAGACCTCGACCGGTCAGTGGTTTTTTTCCTAAGAATCCCTTTTCTTATGGCTTGTTTTACTAGACCACACCTCTTTTTATCTTATGATGCAGTTTAAAATTTTATTTTTCTTTATTGGCTTTAGATCACTGTTAAGTATTTAACGGTAGTTGCTTATGAAAGAGTCCCTGGTTCATAATAAGCACTCAATAAATGGAAGAAAGATTGGCTCTCCGCTTTTCCACCTTAGAATTCTCCTCTTTTTCACTTTTACTCTATTTTGGTGCCTCCTGAAAAGGCTTTGCCTCAGGAGAAGACAATTTATGAGAGAGAATGTGCACCACTAAGCTTTATTCATGCACTTAAAATTGGTTTTCCTTCTGCCTCTGTTTAAAATGTGAATCAGCTGAGTGCAGTGGTTCACACCTGTAATTCCAGCACTTTGGGAGGCTGAGGCGAGAGGATTGCCTGAGTCCAGGAACTTAAGACCAGCTTGGACAGCTTGGCAAGACCTGGTCTCTATAATAAATCAAAAAAATTAACCGGGCATGGTGGCACATGCCTGAAGTCCCAGCTACTTAAAGGCTAATGTGGAAGGATTGCTTGAGTCCAGCAGGCTGAGACTATGGTGGCCACGAGTGGGCCACTACTCTCCAGTCTGGGCAGCAGAGACTCCAATAATAAAAAAAAAGAAAAAAAGTGAATCCTTTGAAGAGACTCACTTGGATTTCAGAGGGTGATCACAACAATTCTCTGTAGTTGTAGGGTAATCTGTTAAGTTTTTCAAGTTACTTCATGACTGAATGTAAAGTTGTCCTTAGAAAATAATCTAATTTCTAATTTCTAATTTCATAATCTAATTGTGGAAACAATGAAGATGCATTTTGACTTGCAGGAAATACTCTTTTTTCCTGAGGGGAAAAACATTATACCTTTTTTTTTTTTTTGAGTTGGAGTCTCACTCTGTTGCCCAGGCTGGAATGCAGTGGCACACTCATGGCCAACACAGCCTCAACCTGCTAGGTTCATGTGATCCTTCCGCCTCAGCTTCCCAAGTAACTGGAATTACAGGCATGAACCACCTCGCCCAGCTAATTTTTTGATTTATTGTAGAGGCAAGGTCTCACCAAGTTGCCCAGGCTGGTCTCGAACCTCTGGGCTCAGGCAACCCTCTTGCCTAGGCCTCCCAAAGTGCTGGGATTACAGGCTTGAGCCACTGCACCCGGCTGTACCTTTTCTTGAATTGCAGAAGTAACTAATAAGGCAGAAGGTTTAGGAAGTTGTGGCTTGTGTTCATGTGATTGTTATGTGGAAACTTGAAAAAGAGAAGGGCTTTGCAGTTGACACTGGTGTTTCATTAGCCTTTTCCTCTTGGGTGTGTTAAAGCTGTTAATGTCTTAATTAACATTTTCTCACAAATGAGTCTTCTCTGTTCCCTACTGTGTATTGTAGAATTCTTTCCCATTCAGGCTTAACTTTGGAGAAACATAGATTCAATGTAACTGTTGTCAAATTCTTCTTTGGTGCCAGTTTTGTAACTTCGTGTCATTTGTAGAGGGCCTTGAAGGGTAATTAGGTGGGGAGGTTTTTTAGGCAATAAAAGTTAGAGACCCAGAGGTATGGAAAAGGTACCTAGTATGTTGGGACTTTGGATAAGCTACTTAAGTCATTTGTGCCTTAGTGATGTATGTATAAAATGGTGTTGATGGTAGTATTTAACTTGTGAGATCATTGAGGAGTGAGATAATTCATATAAAATACTTGGGGTGGTGTCTGGCACATGGCCAGTGCTCAATACTTGTTTAGGTCTTAGAACTAGTTGCGTGGAGTGTAGACTGTATAAAGGGAGTATAGGCCAGGGAAAATTCTGCGTGTCGTGCTAAAAACAGAATCTTTTACTATGGAATCTGGGGAACTGTTGAAGTTAATGAGGATGGTTTTTTGTTTGTTGTTTTAATTTTTTATTTTGAGATAACTACAGATTTGCATGCGGTTGTAAAAAAATAATATAGAGAGATTCCGTGTATACTTCACCCAGCTTTCCCCTGTGGTAATTTCTTACATAACTACTATAAAATCACATCAGGATAATGATGAATACTGATGAATCATTGGCCTAGGCTGGGCTCAGTGGCTCAGCCTGTCATCCTAGCACTTTGTGAGGCCGAGGTGAGTGGACTGCCTGAGCCCGTGGGTTCAAGACCAGCCCAGGCAACTTGGCAAGACCTCGTCCCTACAATAGATAAAAAATTAACCGGGTGTGGTAGCGTGCCTGTAGTTCTGGCTACTTGGAAGGTTGAGGCAGAAGGATCGCTGGAGCCCAGCAGGTCGACACTGGGATGGCTGTGAGCGTGCCATTGCACTCCAGCCTGGGTGACAGAGCGAGACTCCAATTCAAAAAAAAAAAATTCATTGACCTTATTAGGATTTTACCAGTTTTACATGCACTCACTCACATATGTACATTCTGTGCAGTTATTCTGTATGTGTAGATTGGTATGTCCATGACCATAGTCAAAATACAAAAGTCTTATTACCAGGATCTCTCATGTTACCCTTGTATACCCACAGCTACCTCCACCTGCCCTCCACTCTCTGACAGCCACTAATCTTTGCTCCATCTCTGTAATTTTGCCTTTTTTTTTTTGAGTCAGAGTCTCATTCTTTCACCCAGCTGGAGAGCAGGACACACTTATAGCCACCACAGCCTTGACCTGCTGGGCTCAGGCGATCCTTCTGCCTCAGCTTTCCAAATAGCTGGAACCACAGGCATATGCCACCACACCCGGCTAATTTTTTGATTATAGAAACAAAGTCTTGCCAAGTTGCCCAGGCTGGTCTCAGTCTCTGGGCTCAGGCAATCCTCTCACCTCTGCCTCCCAAAGTGCTGGGATTACAGGCATGAACCACCGCACCTGGCACCATTTTGTCATTTTAAGAATGCTATACAAATGGAATCATGGCATATAACCTTTTGAGATTGCTATTTTCACTCAGCCTGATTCCTTAGGTATCCACCTAATTTGCTGTATGCATCAATAGTTCTTTCCCTTTTATTGCTAAGTAATATTCTATGTTATAGATATATCATAGTTTGCTTAATCATTCATTTGTTGAAGGTCATATGGGTTATTTCCAGTTTTATGGCAATTATAAATAAAGGTGCTTTCAGTATTTAGGTACAGGATTTTTTTTTTTGACATCAAGTTTAGTTTATTATTATAGAAATGTGTCAGGCCAGGGAGACAATGACCAAATGAAGCCAAATGGACCTTTATTTTTTATTTTTAACATAAGCTTTTATTTCTCTGGATAAATGCCCAGGACTGCAGTTGCTGGGTCATATTGTAAATGCATATTTAGTTTGGTAAGAAACTGCAATACTCTTTTCCAGAATGGCTGCATTTTGCATTCCTAGCAGCAGTGATCTAGTTTTTCTGCATTCTTGCCAATATCTGGTGTTATCATTATTTTTATTTTAACCATTCCTATAAGTGTGTTTTGTACTCATTGTGGTTTTATTTTTTATAATTTTTTTTAATAGAAATAAGGTCTTGCTATGTTGCCCTGGCTGGTTTTGAACTTTCAGGCTCAAGCAGTCCTCCCGCCTCAGCTTCCCAAAGTGCTGGGATTACAGGTGTGAGCCACCACACCTGGCCTTTTATTGTGGTTTTAATTTGCAGTTCCCTAATGGCTGCTGATGTTGAACTAAAAAGGAATTTTTATTTTATTTTTTATTTTTTGAGTCAGAGTCTCACTCTGTTGCCCAGGCTGGAGTGCAGTGGCACGAGTACAGTGAGTCAGGCAATCCTTCTGCCTCAGCCTTCCAAGTAGCTGGAACTACAGGCGTGCACCACCATGCCTGGTTACTTTTTCTTGGTTTATTGTAGAGATGAGGTCTCACCAAGGTGCCCAGGCTGGTCTCGAACCTGTAGACTCAGGTAATGCTGTTACCTCGGCCTCCTGAAGTGCTGGGATTACAGGCATGAGCCACCTCGCCCAGCCAAAGGAATTTTTCAGACCAGTTTTTTATCTTAGAAAGATTAGTCTTGAAGCAATGCGGAAAAAACCTTTATCGAAGAGAGACACGAAACAGGAAGGTTGCCATGCCAGTCCCGGTGAGAGAGGCCAGGGATCTTTTTTAAAGCATAGCAGTGAGACTAGGAAGGGGGAAAGATTGAGGGCATCTCTGGAAAGGTAGTAAGGCATGGGGGTGTCTTGGATTGGTGGTGAAGATTTAAAACTATTAATAGACATATGAGAAGAGAAGGTTAGCCAGACGCAGTGGCTCACGTCTATAATCCCTGCACTTTGGGAGGCTGAGGCGACAGGATTACCTGAGCCCATGGGTTCAAGATCAGCCTGTGTAAAATGGTGAGACTGTGTCTCTACAATAAATCAAAAAATTAGCCGGACATGGTGGCACATGCCTGTGGTTCTTGGAATTCTGCGGCAAAAGGATTGACTGAGCCCAACAGGTTAAGGCTGCGGTGACCGTGAGCAGTGTGCCATTGTACTGCACCCTGGGTGACAGAGTGAGACTCTGACTCAGAAAAAAATAAAATAAATAAAGGAGAAGATTTGGGATTTATTTGATTTTGAACATGTTGAATTTGAAGTGTACCAGGTGAAATTCTCAGCAGGGAGAGTGTAGATAAGAAGTAGGTAGGAAAAAAAATTTGGAGCCTTTAGTGTGTCCATGTAGTGGAAGCCATGGGACTGAACAGGCTTGGCCCAGGATTGCTTATAATACAGGAAGTGTTGGAGCTGTGGAGCTGGGTACAGCTAAAGGAGGGAGGAAGAGGGGCTAGGGGACACACAACCACATGCTGGGAACCGTGTCCTCTACTGGGGGGAGGGGACTGCTGGAGGCCCAAACCCCGCCCTCATACAATCTGCTTAGTACATTTTCACATGTACTCTCCAGCTCTAACAACAAACAAAAGTACCTGTAAGTAACAAAAGGTAAGGATACATCTGTGGCTCTTGAGTGGAAAACAAGGTTTCATTCACTACTATTAGCCTTTGATAAGTCCAATAGATGCAGAAGCATGAAACTATGTCATACAGAAGTCAGAAGTAAAACACCAAGGAACACATTCTGATTTTAAACAGACAGTGCTTTCCTTCCTCAAACTGTAAGCAAAGATCCAAGGTACACAATTTGTCCATTTCTTAGTATCATGACCAAGTCTTTCTTTTGGAATACTCTTTGGAAAAATTGCTCTAATCAGTTATGTCTTGAAATATTAGTAGCTTCTCTCATTTGTTTAGAGATATTTCGGTCAAAATAATGCATCTGCACACCTACCTCTTCTTCAGGACTATGAAGTTAAATGCGTGTAGTCACACACAATTTGAGACTTAGGAGACAACTTTTAATCCTGAAGTGTGAATACAGTGGTGCCTTCCATTGCTGTTAGTTCTTTAAGCTTGAGTACTAACTTTGACTGGCATTAGACTGGCATTATTTTGCCTAACATGAAGATTTATACCTAGGCTATTCCTTTACACTGTCACTGTGCTTGATGCATGGTTCTTCAGGTATAGTTCTTTTAAAAATAATTTTGATTATATATGTACATGTATTGTGCAACTCCACGAACTTTTGTTTTTTTTTTTTGAGTCAGAGTCTCACTCTATTGTTCCAGGCTGGAGTGCAGTGGCATGCTCATGGCCACCACAGCGTTGACCTGCTGGCTCCAGAGATCCTTCCACCTCAGCCTTCCAAGTAGACGGAACCACAGGCATGCGCTACCACACCTGGCTCATTTTTTACTTATTGTAGAGACGAGGTGTTGCCAAGTTGCTCAGGCTGGTCTCTACCCCGCGGGCTCAGGCAATCCATTCACCTCAGCCTCCCAAAGTGCTGGGATCACAGGCTGATTACCGGAACTTTGGCTGTTTTAAGATGCAGTGTGTGTTCATCTTTTTATTCAAACATTGGTGCACTCTCCAAGATGATTGCACAGCACTGAACTGAGTGGCGCGGTGCAGATATCAATAAGTTGATGCTGGGCCTGCCTACTCTCCAATAGAACCTTAAACTCACAAACGTGCTGAATGTAGATGACTATTATTTACATGCTATGGAAGTTAATAAGGAGAAAGTGCCTCTCTCTCAGGGAAGACTTCAGGAGGAGGTGAAATTTGACTGTAGAACTGAGGAATAGGTAGAATTTAGAGAAATGAAGGACATGGCAGACAGAAAAAAGAGCTGTGCGTGGGGATACCTAGGCCTTGCTGGCTTTAAGCATCAAGTGTAGGAAGTCTTAGCTACACAGGGATAAGTCAGTGAGTTTCGGATGATGTGTGTTCTTGAATAATAAGCCAAGGAGATTGGATTTTAGTTGCTTTAAATTAATATTGAAGCAAAAGCAAGATAGAGCTATCAGATGCTATCATAAGCTTTGTTTTCTTGTGATGATGACTTGCTTTCTCTGTTCTCTTGGGCCAAGGGTGACTTGTTTTTCACTAGCATGTCTAATCTGGGGAAGGAGGAAGAATGGAAAGTAAGCAGAAGTCAGTGACATTCATGTGCCATTATGACTGCATTAGTTTCTTTCCTCTCTCAAAAGTGTACCATTTGGTGGAATTTTCTTCCTACCAAATGAGAACGTTTGGTGTCTAGGAAAGGTAACAAAGCAGGTATTCATAAAATCCAGGGATCTTTACTAAATATTTCCTTACTTCTGTGTTAGCCTGATCCTTTTACCTTTGTTGGAGTTTTCATAATTAGTGATTTGAAGTATTTTGGTGAGCTGCAATTATATCCCAGGGATCAAAGATATGGGCCTAATCTCTTAGCAGAAATGAATCTAAGACATTATTATGAGAGAAAAATGGGCTCATTCTAGAAAACGTGCAAAAAGTATAAGATTATAGAAGAAATAAATCACGCTTAACCCATCTACTGAGACTATTGTTTTCATAAAATAGTTTTGTCCAGTATATTCTACTTTGAGAGCATTTGACCCTGAGAGCTTTTCTTTACAAACGGAAGGTACATGAATTTGCCTGTGCCCTTGTGTCTGCAGAGTCAAGAGTATTACCTGGGAGTCTGCTTGCTATTAGGGAGAATAAGATGATGGAGGACAGTATTTTGCAGCTCCGCGCTATTTTTCCCTTGATTGGTACTCAGTGACTCAGCAGATTTTCTGGACAGTCGGTGTTGAGTAAGAACACCTGCCTTTTGGTTTTTTTTTTTTTTTCCTCCCTGTAGGCATCCATAAAGCTTTTTGAGGCTCAGTAGTCTCTTAGGTATTGCTGGGTGTGACACAGTATCTGGCCTGGTGCCAGGTGTCCTTCTCCAATAGCAGCCCAGAGCTCTCTGGCGGAGATAACAACAGCATTGCTATTGGTGCAGAGCCCAGGTGGCTCTCGGGCCTGGTGACTGCATCGACAGCCTGTTGGGGCTCCTGAGGTTGGGCTGCTGCCCTCATCATGAGCTCGCTTGCGCTGCCGTCTGCTGCAAGGCGGCTGCCGCTTTCCATGGAAGCGCTGCTTAAGGAAAATGGATACAGCCTGTTGGTATGAGTTAAAGAAGCTTTCTGTCAAAGGAGAAGAAAGCACGGGAAGTAGCTTTCTGCTTTTTAAGCAGTTTAAAGTACCTAAGTCTTTGTTTTGTTACCATAATTCGGAAGCTACAAATAGTTAATGAAAACATTTTCAGTGAAATCTTGGTTCCACTGCTAGGTAGCCTTCTGCTAATGCTTTCCTTAATGTCTCACCATTTCCCTCTCTTAGTTAAAAATAAAAAGGTCAGTACCAGGGGCAGGAAGGAGGGCCTCCAGAAGTCTTTGCAATGGTTGAGTCTGTTAGTATTAAACTTATAGACTAATGTGGAGCTAATTTGGTACACTGAAGTCCTCTAATTAGCAGAATTAAATTTGTCTGTCCCTGCCCCCCCTTTTAGGGAGTTAGTCTATTTAGATGTTATGTGTGTTTTAGTTATTTAAGATTATTTTCTGAATTAGCTGTTCAAAGGATCAACTTAATTGTTGTTAGACATCAGATGAAAACTTCTGTTTACTAAAGCCCGCTCACAGAGGCAAAAAGCAAGACTGACTTGTGTGCTTCAAAAGACAACTGGAACCTTCAAGGCCATCCTGTCCAGTTTCCATTTAGATGAGACCCAAGAGAGGTTACTTGGCAGATTGGGCTAGGTTTGGGTGCTCTTCCCAGTGTTGGTCTTTCTGGACTCAGAACATGATGGTTCTGCTATCCTTTCTCTGGCCCAGTGTGTTGGACTGCCAAAAGGGCACAAAACAGCCAGAAGATGCCAACAGTACTGACAGCTGTACCTGACCTTGGAGTTCAGGGTGTGTTTTTGAAAGCGAATCTTGCCAAAAAGGATTCATATGTTGTTTTTATGAAGTCTATTTTATGTCATTGAAATAGACACAGTCAGGCTTTAAGAGGTAAACCATACAGAATGGGATACAATAAATGGTTATAGTTGTTTGGCTTTTTAACAATCCCATGAACTTTATTTACAACCTTCTGTTTACTTCTAATTGGTGTTCTGTAGGTATGGTGTTGCATAGTCACTTCGTTTTCCTAAATGTTGTGTCTTGGAGTAGCAAAATAGCTAAGCTGCCCAACCCCTGACCTCTGTGTTTGTTTCTCACCATGTTTAGCAGTTCTAGCCAGCTCTGCAGTACAGTGGTCACATGGTGGAGCCACTGATGCCGTGTACTAAGCATTTTATGTACATTGTACTAGGCACCGAAGGGCGACTTATTTCCAAATTATATTTTGGCTTTCCCCCCCTTAAACTAAAGCCTGAAACTTGTAGAAGAGATTTTGTCAAATGCAAAAAAGGTCAACACTCACAAATTCCACTATCTAAATCAATGGTTTTCAGGCCAGACTGCATATCAGTCACTTGAAGAATGTTATAAAAAAATATTGATGCTGAGTCCTTATTCCAGATAATTAAATCAGTCTCTGGGGTAGAACCCAGGCATTGGTGATGTTTTAAAACTTCTCTGGTGATTCTAATATGTAGCCAGTGCTGGTAACTTCTGCCCTGGAGCCCATGGAATAAAGTCTAGTGTGTTCCCCCACAATTAGTGGGCTCCAAGTGTTTCCTATAAGTCCTCCACCCCGCCCACCACCACCATGATTCATTTTTAGTTTAATCCTTTGAAACCTTATGGTATTAGCAAAGTTAATCTTAAACCTCCAATGTATTAGGAACTTTGAATAAGTTCCTTGGAATTTAGCTTATGAAACAACTGAAAGCCCTCAAATTACAGCTGATAATGGGGTAATGCTGGATTATGAACTGTGGAAAAATACCTGTTTTACCATGGTCAAGTTATATTTGTGAATTAGGGGCTGGTCATTGACATGGGAGTAACACAGCACAGCTACAGATGAGTAAGTGAAGGCATAGCTTAATTCACTTCTCAGCCTAGCGTGGCTGCTGAATTGTGGAATGAATTTAGCAGGTTCCCCGACTTTGAATAGTAGGCTCTTCTGTATTCTGCTTCTTCCCCATATGGCTTGGGCTCTCTTGACTGAAGTAGCTGCTGTTTGGAAGTTCTTAAGGGAATTGCTTAAGATGGTCAGGGTCATGTTAACAACCCACTGGGGAGTCAGGACATGGGAAAGGAAGTGTGTTTGGTAAGTTTCTTTAATTTGTTGGAGATAGGGTAGGGAAGCCTAAAGTCAGTTGGTCTTGGGAGGATGGCAGCTTTTTAATTTAAAAACAAATTTTAATTTCTTATTTTTAATTTAATGTTTAATGTGGAGTCCCTGAGAACTGTATCTGATAGTAAACAGCTCCCCTTAAAATGTGTGTCTTAGGCTGGGTGCAGTGGCTCACGCCTATAATCCCAGCACTTTGAGAGGCCGAGGTGAGAGAATTGCATGAGCTCATGGGTTCAAGACCAGCCTGGGCAACTTGGTGAGACCTCATCTCTACAATAAATCCAAAAATTAGCCAGGCATGGTGGCATGTGCCTATAGTTCCAGCTATTTGAAGGCTGAGGTGGAAGGATCGCGGTGGTCAGGAGCGTGCCACTGCACTCCAGCCTGGGTGACAGAGTGAGACTCCAACTCAAAAAAAAAAAAAAAAAAAAAAAAAGGGTGTGTCTTCCTAGATGTTTGTCCTAACAGGGCCAAGGCATCTGCAGAAACGCTATTCTTGGTCAGAAGGATTTACGAGAGATTGCCCATTCTGTTTGTTTTAAGATCTTGTGAATGAGGAAGAGGAGAAGAATCCCACTATGGAATGAGGGGCAGTGAGGACCCCACTATGCTGTGGGACCTGAGGCCCATCTAGTCTGGTTGTGTACCAGTAGCCTTTAATCCCCTGGGAAGCTGGGTGGCGCCTCTGTGTTGCCAGTGGATGCCTACAGTCTCTGCATTCAGGAACAACTTGGATAAATCCTCAACCCTGAGGCTTAGGAAGGCTACCCTGCTGTTGTCCTGCTGTCAGGAAGGGATTGGACTGTTTAGCCTAGGGATTGATTTCTGGCCCCTGGTATCCTGTCCTAGGGGCCTTGGTTGTGGGGGGCAGGGAGGGGAGGAAGTCCATGGTTGCCCTGTCAGCAAACATCCCTGTCAGCAGCCTGTTAAATGAGGCAGGGCAGCCAGAGAAGTGGCGGCCGGCTGTGTGGTATGAGAGGTACACTAGTTATCACAGATGTGAGGATGGTGTTAGGGCCCGCGGAGGAGGGAAGTCTCTTATGTCAGTGGCTCTGTTCACTTATGGATTGAATGTTACTTCTTTCTTTTACCAAATGTATATTTGAATATGTGTTTCCCTGACATTTTTTTGAACCTTGACAGAATCTGAATTTCATTGCCACCCCTCCTGCCCCATCCATTGTTTTGGCAGGAAAAATACTGTGTCTCCTAGCCATGTAGTCATAGGGAAAATATAAATGGCAGTAGTATTTCCTTGTTTAATGTTTTTCTCACTTCCTGGGTCAAGCAGTATTTTTCCCTTTGGGATGAATCTGCTGCTGTGGGTACCTTTCTAGTGACTGGGTTTTCTGGCCACAGAGAGCCTTTCAATGTGTCATGCTCCTTAAGAGAAATAAAGCGAAATGGGCGCCATCATCTTGTCTCAGGAGAAATTTTTAAAAAGTTACCTTATAAAAAGGATTGAAAGCCTCCTAACATAAAAAAAAAAATGGCCTCATAAAATCCATTCCCCTAGATCAGCATATATCACGTACCAACAGTGTTAGCTGTCGAGCTATCTGGGGTTATCCTAGTACCACTGACATTTGGGGCCAGACAGCTCTTCATTGTGGGAGCTGTCCTGTGCATTGTAGGATGTTCAGCAGTATTCCTGGGCTCTCCCCACTAAAGCTAGTAGCACCCCTCCAGTAGCGACAACAAAAATGTCTCCAGATATGGCCAAATGACCTCTGGGCAAGCAAAAAAATTACCCTCCCTTGAGAATTACTGGGCTGTACTGTCCAATACAGTAGCCACTAGCCAAATGTGGCTATGGAGCATTTGAACTGTGGCCAGTCAAAACTGAAATGTGCTGTAAGTGTAAGATACATACCTGATTTCAAAGACTTAGTACAAAAAAGAAATGCCTCATTTGTAAAATTTATAATAATTTTATATTGATTATATGCTAAAAAAGATAGCACTTTTAATTGGGTTAAATAGAATATATTAAAATTGATTTTTTTCAAGCTGAGGTTGTTACATAAATGAACGAATGAATTTTACCTTTTACTTTTTAAATGTGGCTACTAGAAAAAAAAATTTTTTTTTTTTGAGTCGGAGTGTCGCTCCATTGCCCAGGCTGGAGGACAGTGGCACATTCACGGCCACCCCAGGATTGACCTGCTGAGCTCCGATGATCCTTCCGCCTCAAGCCTTTCAAGTAGCCAGAACTACAGGCGCGTGCTACCATGCCCGGCTAATTTAAAAAAAAATTTACTTATTGTAGAGACGAGATCTTGCCAAGTTGCCCAGGCTGGTCTCAAATCTGTGGGCCCAGGCAATCCACTCACCTCTGCTTCCCAAAGTGCTGGGATTACAGACTGAGCCACCAAGCCCAGCCTACAGAAATTTAAGTTATATTATGTGGCTGACATTTGTGGCTTGCATTGTAGTTTTGTTGGACAGCACTGAACTAGATTGTTGACTTGCTGTGGTTTAGTCATTAATCTTATTTTAGGCATTTAGATTCCTATAAACCATTGGGTTGAAATGATTTTTTTCTTTGGAAGATTTTCCTTTATATAGTAAAATTATGAAGACACAGAGGATGTAGTGCTACATATTACCAGTTTGGTCTCCTGACCACCTGCTGGTGGCATATTAAATATCGGTTCAGTGTTCAGATAGTTCTGATAGTGTATGTTTGTCTACATTATCCTCCTTTGCATGTTAGGTTTTGTCTGTCTTTATTAAATTAAATTTCTATTTCTTGATTGGTGACCTTGGGTCTGTTTGTGCTCTAGCAACTGGCACATAGTGGACTCTCAATAAGTACTTGTTGAATGAATGGATTAAAAAAAAAATCACTTTTTTTTTTTTTTTTTAGTAAAAGTCCAATGTTTGAAATATATCATTATATTGGTTAGTCACCTCTTCAGATTTATCCCCTTCCCTTAATGCTAATTTCACTATGCAAAAAGTTTTTCTTTTCATATTTAAACCTATCTCTCTTCCCCTTGGTAAGTTTTTGACTTTTGCAGGAGGAATGGAGGCTATCTCCCTTCCATATCTGGGCTAAGTATATTCTTTAATTTTTTCTATTTATCGAATCATTTTGATAGAATTTGGGGGATTAATTCCAGATGAATTAGTGTATGGTGTAAAACCTAGACCCAATTCATCTCCAGCCTGGGATTTATTTGTCTCAACAGTATTCACAGATTCATGATTCCTACCTTGTTATCCTATTTATGCTTTCATACAGTAATCCCCTATAGCTTGAATAGATTAAGTCTTTTTTCTTGGTTCATTTCCATTTTCAATCCATTCAACCTTAGAATGTTGACGACCCACCTTATGAAATATTAACTGTGGTAGGATATATTTGTTCTTATGTTGAAACAGGCACTTTTTTTTTCCCAGCATGCTTGGCCATGTAAGCTTTTTTTTAGGAAGCCTAGAGAAGTTAGACATCCCAGCATATAGTTAATTAAAAGCATGAGATATCCATGCACTTACTGAAGTCTGTAGTGTATCTGTTCTCTGGCATTTGCTCATCTTTGGTTTAAAAACAATTAGGGATGTATGGTTTTGCAACTAAGTACTGTGGTTTATTTGCTGTCTAGTGTTGTAATCGTGTAATTGTGACTGATGTTGCAAACTGCCATTTGCTTATAATGAGGTTAGGTAGAAGACTCAGAATTAGAAAACCATCATTTGTCTTAATCTGGTACTCACCCCAGGGAAGAGAGGAGAGCTGTTTATGAAGGTACATCTGAGACTGTCTTGCACAATTATGATTGATTTGCTTGCTTTGTCTTTGAAAGACACATATAGCATAGTGATTAAGAGCCTCAACCTGAGTCGGGCTACAAATCTCTGCTGCAACCTAACTTCTGTGTGCCTCAGTTATCCTCCCCTGGATAATGTCTACCTCATAGGGTTGTTAAGATGATTACGTGAGTTAATATCTGTGAAGCATTTAAAACAGTGTCTTGCACCTAGTAAGTGTTATGTTGGTTTGCTATAAATTAATTTGTACAAATTTTCTTTTCTTTTCTTTTTTTTTTTTTTTGAATTGGAGTCTCACTGTCGCCCAGACTGGAGTGCAGTGGCCACTCCCGGCCGCTGCAGCCTCGACCTGCTGGGCTCCGACGATCCTTCGGCCTCAGCCTTCCAAGTAGCCGGAACTACAGGCATGCACTACCATGCCCGGCTGATTTTTTGATTTATTGTAGAGATGAGGTCTCGCCTGCCTAGGCGGGTCTCAAACCAGCGGGCTCAGGCACTCCACTCACCTCAGCCTCCCAAAGGCGCGGGATTACAGGCTGAGCCACCGAACCCGGCTTGTACAGATTTTCTTATCACCGTCAAGTAAATGGTTTGCCTTTACAAATATATGCTGGTCATGAGACTTGGCTATAAACAAGGAAGATTGCCCTAGCTTCTTTTATTTCTTGTTAATGTCGAGGCAGCCTCAGGACAACAAAATAGATCTGAAAGTACTAAAACTAATAGCAGTTTTCTTTTGCAGTAATACTAGATCATATATCCTGTGATAAAGTTAATTGGGAACTGGGCACAGTGGCGCATGCCTGTAATCCCAGGACTTTGGGAGGCAGAGGCGAGATGGTTGCCTGAGTCCAGGGGTTTGAGACCAGCCTGGGTAACTTGGTGAGAGACCTCATCTATACAATAAACCAAGAAAAATTAGTTGGGCATGGTGGCACATGCCTGTGGTTCCAGCTACTTGGAAGGCTGAGGCAGAAGGATCACCTGAGCACAGCGGGTTGAGGTTGCAGTGGCCGTGAGTGTGCCACTGCACTCCAGCCTGGGTGACAGAGTGAGACTCGGACTCAAAAAAAAAAAAAAAGTTAATTGGGGGAAGTTGAATAGATGTCTAATTGTAGGAGTTACACTCTTTTTAATTTTTTTTTTTTGAGTTGGAGTCTCACTCCATCACCCAGACTGGAGTGCAGTGGCCACTCCCGGCCACCGCAGCCTCGACCTGCTGGGCTCCGGCAATCCTTCCACCTTAGCTTTCCAAGTAGCTGGAACTACAGGCGCACGCTACCACACCTGGCTAATTTTTTGATTTATTGTAGAGATGAGGTCTCGCCAAGTTGCCCAGTCAGGTCTCAAACCCGCGGGCTCAGGCAATTCACTCACCTCAGCCTCTGAAAGCGTGGGATTACAGGCTGAGCCACCAAGCCTGGCTGGAGTTACACTCTTTAATCCTATAATTCCACTGATAGAATTTATCCTAAATAATCCAGAAAGAAAAAAATAGACTGTAATTGTTATTAAAAATAAGCAAAACAGCTAGAGAATCTAAACAGAAATGGAATGGTTACAGTCTCCTCAGTGTTATACCATGTAGTGTTAAATGATAATAATGCAGACTGTGAGGCAACAGGAAGGCATTTTAGTTGACATTTGACTAACAGGTGCCAAGCTCTCTACTGTGCCAGGGACCAGGGATACAAACAATAGTAAGATAACTTGCCCTCTAGGAGCTCCTACTGGAAGCGTCCTACTGCAGTGGTATAGGTGCAGGGAAGGTATAGAAGTGAGGAAATAAATTTCCTGACTTCTAAAGAGTCGAGATGGGCCCTAAGGTTTGCGAGATAGATCAATTGGGGTAATATAGTTAATATGTATTGCATATTTATTATATGTCCAATACTTGGCTAGACACTTATCACTATCCCATTAATTCCTCTCAACTCTATGTGGTAGGTGTAAAAATAAGTAAACTGAAACTTAAAGTGTTCTGGTAACATGATGAAGGTTGGCAGATGCAGTTTTCAAACATGTATCTGTCTTCTAAAATCACTGTACTTCACTATGACTTCCAAGTTTAGGAGAATTCTGCCAGGGGAGGTATTAATACTTTAAGGCCATAAGAGAAAATAATGTTGTTAGCATAAGAGAATCCTTTTCTCTTGGTGCTTCTTTCCCCTGATTTATTTATTTATTTATTTATTGTAGAGATGAGGTCTCACCAAGTTACCCAGGCTGGTCTTGAACCCCTGAGCTCAGGCAATCCTCTTGCCTTGGCCTCCCAAAGTGCTGGGATTATGGACTTGAGCCGCCGCATCCAGCCACCTTTTTTTTTTTAAATGTGAACATCTAGGAGTTCTTGCCAACAGCTGAGCATCTGTTGCTTATTGTTTTAGAGCCCTTTCTCTGAAGGGACTGGGTGCAGATATGGAGCAGGAGCATGCTTCCTTCAAAAGAGAAGATCCTACATCAGATCTTATTTCTATCAGATATTTCATTTCCCTGACATAGGCAATATGAAAAGATATAACAAGGCCAATGGTTTGGGAAAATGTTTAGGAAAGAACAGCAGAAACGGGGTGTGACTTGGGAAGTGTGTTACTTAGAGTGGCAAGTTTTGAGTCCCTTAAATCAACAACATAGACTTTTTCCTACACTTATTGTGAGAATTCCTATTCCATGTTTGATTCCATGAAAATTCAGAGGATGGGTGTTATTTTAACCACTTTTGTGGGGTTTGTCTTTGTCAGGGTAAAATTGTACTGAGTGCCTTGTTTTAAAATCAAAGGCAGAACAAGAACCCTTGGTCTGTGCCATGTTATAGGCATGGCACAAATGCCATGTTAACTGGCATTTGATAATGCTGCTTGCTCTGGTACTCATGATACACCAGGGGGATGAAGGCTTGCCTGCCAACTCTCATTTGAATCTTTTTATTTATTTACTTATTTTTTATTTTTTTGTGTTGGAGTCTCACTCTGTCGCCCAGATTGGAGTGCAGTGGCCGCTCCCGGCCACCGCAGCCTTGAACTGCTGAGCTCCGGCGATCCTTCTGCCTCAGCCTTCCAGGTAGCTGGAACTACAGGCATGTGCTACCATGCTTGGCTAATTTTTTGATTTATTGTAGATATGAGGGCTTGCCAAGTTGCCCAGGTGAGTCTCGAACCCGCGGGCTCAGGCAATCCACTTACCTCAGCCTCCCAAACCTTTGAATTTGGTATTTTCCAATGCAGGAAATAACCTATTACCTGGAAGGTGATGGAAAATGACTTCATTATATATGGTCAAAGGAAAAAAACTCATGTAATCAGAGGATTTTTAAAAATTATTAAGTCTATTTACTGTTAGTAGGTTTTGGCAAAAACTGCCAATAGGCATTTTAGAGATGAAGAAAATGAAATTAATGTATTATATACACTAATTGGCATATTTTTATTCCCATCATCTGGAATAGTCTTACACATAGGAGGTGCTTGGTAAGTTATTTGTTGAAATAATTAATTTTAAAAGAGATGTTTCCTCTTGGTGTTAATATGTCATTCTCCTGTAAACATACTAATGGATAGCATGCCAAGATTTCCTTTTCTGATGCATATCAAACATCAAAATATGTTTATAAGACTCTTCTAACTGACTGGGTATCATGGCTCATGTCTGTAATCCTAGCACTTTGGGAGGCTGAGGTAGGAGGATCACTTGAGGCCATGAGTTTGAGACCAGCCTGGGCAACGTAGCAAGACCCTGTCTCTACAAAAGTAAAAAAGTAGTTGGCCATGGTGACATGTGCCTGTAGTTCCATCAACTCAGGAGGCTAAGATGGGAGGATTTCTTGAGCCCAGGAATTCAAGGCTTCAGTAAGCTATGATCATGCCACTGCACTCCAGCCTGGGGGACAGAGTGAGACCCTGTCTCAAAAAACAAAACAAAACAAAACAAAAAAACCCAAACTCTTCTAACTCTCACCTGGAAAGGCAAAAGAACTAGAATAGCTAAAACAATTTTGAAAAGGAAAAATAAAGTTGAAGGTATCATACTACCCTATTTTAAGACTTACTTTATAACTATAGTAATCAAGTAAGTCATATCAGTGAAGAGATAGACAGATAGATAAATGGAATTGAGTCCAGAAACAGACTCACACAAGTATGGCCAACTTTCTGATGTAGGTTCAAAGCAATTTAATGGAGAAGTGGTAGTCTTTTAAATAAAATGGTGTTAGAACAATTGGACCTCTATAGGCAAAAAAAGAGACTCTTTCCTAGACATCACACTTTGTGCAAAAAATTAACTCAAAATGAATCATAGATTTAAATATAAAATATAAAACTGTAAAGCTTTTAGAAGAAAATCTTCATGACCTAGGGTTAGATAAAGAATTCTTAGGCACAACACTAAAATCTGTAAAAGAAAAAAAATTGTTAAATTAGACTTCATCAAAATTACAAACTTTTGCTCTGTTAATGTCCTTATGAAAAGGATAAAAACATTTCATAAAATGGGATAAAACTTTGCAAATCACTTCTGACAAAGAACTTGAATCCAGAATATATAAAGAACTTTCTAAACTCCACACTAGGAAAACAATCCACTTAGAAAATGGGCAAAATACTTGAACAGACACTTCCCAAAAAACAATGTAGAGGTGATACATAAGTACAGAGGTTAAGCATCATTCACCATTAGGGTAGTGAAAGTTAAAACCACAGCAAGTTACCATGCTACATCTATTGGAATGGCTAAAATAAAAAATAATGCCAGTACCCAGTGCTGGTGAGGATGTGGAGAAACTAGATCTCTCATACATTGCTAGTGGGAATATAAGATGGTACTGTGGTAAAGTAATTTTGATGACAACTAGTGTTTGAATTATAAATAACGTCAGGCTACCTTTATATACTTGTACTGTCAAAAGTTAATACGAGAAGTGAGATCTCCATTCCAATACAAATTTGTAGGATATATATTTTCTGAACTCAAATTATGGTTTCAGTGGTGTTTTCTAGACTCAGTGAAGTATGAAGGAGATTTTCATATTTCAGGATTCATTCATTTTGGAAATAGGTAGTGGCAGTGGTTGTACAACATTGTGAATGTAATGAATGTTTCTGAATTGTGTGCACTTAAAAATAGTTAAAATGGAAAATTTTAGTTATGTGTATTTTGTCACAGTAAAGACATCCATGTAACTGTGCACCCAACTTTCACTTGGAAATAATTAACAATGTAATGAAACATGGTAAAGGCCAATGTCAAGAGAAAAATCTAATAGAACTCTATAATGCCTTTCAAGAGATAAAATGCTCAATTAAAATAATATAATCATGGATTGATTTCAGTATTTGGCAGGACCTGTCTTTGTGAAGACATTTTCAAAGATGAAATTGTAAAATTTCATTGCACATCAGCATTAGCAGATGAAGATTTACAATCAGTTTTATGAAAAGGAAAACTATTTTAAACCTCAGTTAAGTGAAATGTTATTCCCCATAAAAGAATTCCATTCTTCTCATTAATAGACCTGCATTAGAAAAAATTGTACTTGGTTATTCTTATTATTTGAATTTTGCCAATAAACATTTTGTGGAAATCTATTTTCTCTTCCAGTAGGAGCACCTACACAATGTCCTTGATTTTACCTCTTGGCCCTCAAAGTTTAAAATATTTACTATCTTGCTCTTTACAGAAAATGTCTGTCAACCCCTAGCTTAAAGCATTTATTTTGCAATTTTCTTTTCTTTTTTTTTTTTTTTTTTGAGTCAGAGTCTCACTCTCTCACCCAAACTGGAATGCAGTGGCACGCTCACGGCCGCTGCAGCCTCAACCTGCTTGACTCAGGTGATCCTTCCACCTCAGCCTTCCTTCCAAGTAGCTGGAACTACAGGTGCATGCCCATGCCCAACTAATTTTTTGATTTATTGTAGAGATGAGGTCTCACCAAGTTGCTCAGGCTGGTCTCAAATCTGTAGGCTCAGGCAATCCTTTCACCTCAGCCTCCCAAAATGCTAGGATTATAGGCATGAGCCACCGTGCCCGGCTTCTCTTTTCTTTTCTAGTCTATTATTTTACAGTGATCAAAAATTCACCCTACACTCTGCTTTAGTTGCATCCCAGAGATTTTGATGTATTACAATTTCTTACCATTTAGCTTAAAATATTTTCTAGTTTCCACTTGATGTCTCCTTTAACTTACACTATTTGGAAGTATTTGTGTAACTTCTGAACATTTGGAAAGTTTCTTATTATCTTTGTTACTGATCTCTAATTAAATTGCAAAGTGGTCAGAGTACATACCCTGTGTGATATCAGTGTTTTGAGACTTGTTGAGGCAAAGCATATAGTCCATTTTGGCAGATATGCAACGTGTCCTTGAAGTGGTATTCTTTTGCTCTTTTGTCTTCTTCTGAAGCTCTGGATACCCAAATAAGGTTGGTCTCTGTAACATTTTGTTCCTGTTCTGTACAGGAACAGTTTCTGCTCACTTTAGTAGGTGTGCTTGTATTTTTAGCATATCTTCTTTTTCAACCCAAGAGCTACCCCCCCACTGTGGTTATATGCAACTTAAAGGTAAGAAAAATCTTTGTTATGTACTTGAGTCTCAGCAATCCTCAGTTCATTAAGTGCTGTAGTCCCTAGCCATTAAATAAGTGTTCACCTTATCCATAAGGACTTCACATAAGAGTGAATTCTTTTCTTGATATTGACTCTTTTGTCATGTTGTGCTATTATTCTCCTTGATACCTGGTCTGCCTTGCTTTTGACAAAAGGAAAGAAGTATCCTTTCTTGACACCAAGCAGTTATCTTATCTGAACATACATAACTATGCTGTGAACTGCAGCTATTGTTTGATCTGCCCAGGAGTCCAGGTGACCCCTGTGCACAAATTCTACCCTTTCGGTTCTGTTAATATTTGAGTTGCCTCTGCTCTTTGGGGGGGGGGTGATAGATAAAAATAGACTGCTTTGTGTGAGTAAGGCTTGGTGTGTTAGGTATTGTATCTCTTAACTTTTTCTTGTTCTGGGAAATCTATTCTTTTTCACTATTAATTCCACAATAGTTGCTGGAAATATTTGATAATGAGTTTCACTGCTCAAAAACAAAAGGATGATAAGGAAATTGAGCAAAGTGAATCTTCTACTTCTGCAAAGAAAGCACAAACTTTGAGTTACTTGTAGAGTAAATGGGGACCGACGTGTCTAGAGTCTTAGTCCACCTTCTTCTGCTGCTGTCAGACTTTGAACTGCATGTACTTCCATTAATTTAATTAATTAACATTTATAAACTGTACAGTAAATATGTGTAGTTTTATACTTCATCTTGTGAGATCCTCTGCTATGTGCAGAAGGAAAGTGTGTATTGGAGCTCTTCAGCTATGCAGCCAGGGTGAGAAGCCATGTTCTCCTCTCCCTATTACTGATGAGAGACAGAAGGCGTGTGTGTATCCTGGCTCTTTCTACATGACAGTGCTGTTTTATTGGGGACTGGTAGACATTTTTGTCATAGAAAATGGGCAATAGAATTTTATAGTTAGTGAAGTAATTGACTCAGGCCATATTAAAAATAGAAGATAGGATATTTGGCAATAAAAGTATAAATTTTGGAATGTATAACCAAATAGTGAACCTAATGTAACCTATGGACTTGAGTTGACAAATGAATCAGTGTTGGCTCATCACTTGTGACCGATGTACCATACTTTTGGAAGAATTATAATATGGAAAACAGATGGGGAGAAGATGTGGGGAAATGAGGAGGGATATGGCAAAACTCTGTGCAGTCTACTCAGCTTTTCTATAAACCTAAAGGTGATCCCAAAAAAAAAGTTAGATCAAAAATGTTAAATATCTACCTCAATGTTCCTTCATGGATTCATATCATGTAAAGTTAGTGTTTATTCTCCTGGCCCTTGAGATTTCTCGGTTAGGATGAAGCCAGTTTACAATTCGAGCTGTTATTGTCAGTCAGATGTACCTCTCACCTGTCTGTGCACTGTGCTCTAGCCTCTCTCTCTATCTGTTGGAACAGTTGGAATGTCAAGATGCCTTGGAAACAGCAGCCCGAGCCGAGGGCCTTTCTCTGGATGTGTCTATGCATTCTCAGCTCAGAATCCTGGATGAGGAACACCCCAAGGGAAAGTACCATCATGGCTTGAGCGCTCTAAAGCCCATCCGGACCACTTCCAAGTAAGAGGCCCTATGGTTAATGGTCAGTGAAGTATCAAAAGCACTCTTAAAAATCTGGGCTAAGATTATACCAGTTGGGGAGAGCTGTTTTTAGTCAGGAGCTCTGTTTGCTAAACAACGTATTTTAACAGCTGGCCTCCTGGTGTGTGTTGACAGTTTTGTGGTTACTGTTTTCTCTCCTTAGACACCAGCACCCAGTGGACAATGCTGGGCTCTTCTCCTATATGACTTTTTCGTGGCTTTCTCCTCTGGCCCGGGTGGCCCACAAGAAGGGGGAGCTCTTAATGGAGGATGTGTGGTCCTTATCCAAGTACGAGTCTTCTGATGTGAACTGCAGAAGGTAGGCGTCTCTGGTCTGCCCTTGTCTCCCCCATGCCGGGTGGGTAGGGCCTGAGCTAGAAGTGTGAAGTCCACAGCTCTGTGTCCTTTAAAGAGCGAGTGTGTCCTGTGGAGGGTGGTTGGCCTGGGGGTGCCTTTCTCTTTGCTCTTTTGCTTTATCTCCTATTTCACCTTTGATCCTGTTTTAACCACGGGCTTTCTCTCTCTCTCTCAGCCCCGCTTCTCTTCCTGAGTCTGCAGGGGGATTATGTTGCTGCCTTGTGACAGAATACATTTTTATGGTAGCCGATTGTCATAATTAAAATCTAGTTTACAGCTTTACATTTTGCCACAGGAATGTTCAGAAAGGGTTGGGAACCCTTGAGAAAGGAATTTCTTATTCATAAACAAATTTCATTCAGGGATCATTTTTCTGGGTGGAAAGAAGGGCTTTTGCTCTCATCATTTTCTGTGTTCTGAGAGGCTTCTCCATAGGGTACATATGTAATTCCCCAGGAAGGGTATTTGTTATCCAGAAGGTAAAGACCATGCACATAATTTAAAAGGAAAGACTTGTGTGAGTGGTGGCAAAGCCTGGAGACAAAAAGTGATGGCAAGAGGGAAGCTAGGTGTGCCTTTTCACACGGGCAGATGTGTAACGAGGACATGTGCCCTTGTTAAGACTAGAGAGACTGTGGCAAGAAGAGCTGAATGAAGTTGGGCCAGACGCTGCTTCCCTGCGAAGGGTTGTGTGGATCTTCTGCCGCACCAGGCTCATCCTGTGCATCGTGTGCCTGATGATCACGCAGCTGGCTGGCTTCAGTGGACCAGTAAGTTCTAACCATCCTTTCTGACAGTCTCCAGGGGCCCGGCCATGGCCAGCGCTAACACTCTTGTTCTGTTGCAGGGGTTGTGCTCAGCTTTGGGCTAGGTAGCAGCCTTAGAGACGCCTCTGTGTCTGTGGAACGGGGGTTGATGGGTTGTTGAGTGAATGGTGGCCTGTCAACCGCTGAAGGGATGAGGAGGCAGTGTTGCCAGAGAAGAAATGGAACTGGCTTGCTTTCCTGGGGCGGGGGTGAAACGCCCGATTCCAGTTCTACTCAGGCCTGTGCTTCTCGATTGTGTGTTGACATGAAATGACAGTCTTGGTCCAGGAGGATGTATCTTGCGAAGCTGTGAGTGGGCAAGAGCACAGTGTGTGGCATGGGCCGGGGAGCCAGTACTGGTGACATACCGAGTGCCCGGAGGCAGAGTTATCATGCGTTTGGTGGGTCTGTGGCAAACGAACCCTGAGGAGACGAGAGCACTGTCATTTTTAGAGTCTGACCTGGAGTCCATTTTAGTCTGGTGTCTGGTGTGGACCGTGTGGCAAGTGTTGGGGTGGCAATCATGGCTTTCCCTAGTCTGTACTGAAGCAGAGTAGATAAGGGAGCCTTTGATGTTCACACTGTTTTCTGGGCACCTGTTTCTTACACCCGCTGTGCTGCCTTGCACTTGAGACTTTGATTAAATCTATTCTCTACATATTTGCCTTGAGGCACTGAAGCAGTAGTACTGCTTATACTGTGCATTTTCCATGTGTGGATAAGCTGAAGGTTCATGGTTCTGGTAAGTATGTGCCCAAGTTGCATGGTGATTAGGTAAAACTAATTTGCAGTTTGGTTTTTTTGTTTTGTTTGATGCCTCTTTTCTGAAGCAGAGAACACTGCTTTTCTGGTATTGGGTTTCTGTATCAATTGACCAACTAACATACCTTTTGTGTAAGTTTCTATTAAGAAGGACCATGTCACTGAAATGTTAGGTTATTATTGAGCAAAATGGCAAACATTTTCATAGAGCCCCCAAGAAGAGCTTCTGTCATTGTTTCACTACAGGGCTGGTGGCTGCTCTGATCTGTCATAGAATTCTTTTATCGGGGTAGCACTGTATGCAGGCTTTCTTAATAAAGCGATAATAGGCTTTCTCGATTCCATTTGGCCAATGCAAGAACTCCATTGGCTCCCCTCTAAAAAAAATTTCATGGGTTGTTGGGACTTTAATTTTTCTTTTTTTGTGTGTGGAAAAAAATTACCTATGCATGTTCAGCTTGGTGGCTTTACAGTCACTCCCTTGAGCCTCTGTATATTCCTTAATCTCTCTTTGGTGGTACAGCACACTGGGATACTAATCTCTGGTAAATTCACCTAGAGGCCAGGGAAAGCCGAGAGCCTTCCTTTAACAGGACACAGCAGCATGCTTTTCTTCTCGCTGCCTCTTTGGGGAGAAGCCTCGTAAGGCCAGTGTAATTTCTTGGGATTCTGTCCTAGAATAACTGAGAAAACAACAGACCCATCCGTAGTCTTTTTTACTGATCAAAAGATTTAAAAGTATAAACTGGGCAAACTACTTTTTCAGAAACTCCAATTTGAAAGCATGTCTTTTTAATTGGAAATTGAAGAAGCATGCTCGTTTTGAGATTGGTACCAGCACTGAGCCAACCTCCTGTCGGTGGACTTGAATCCTTTTGAGAAAGATCCATTTCAGATTTTTGCAAATTTTCTAATCTGAGATGATTTTCAAACTAGTTTAATCTGTTCTTATTACAGAAACCTACCTAAGAACAGACTCCCCAAACATGGGCTCCCTAAATATGGCATCATAATTTCTTGTCCCCCCTCAGGTCTCCCTGAACCTTGGTAGCCATACACAGAACAAATGAAACACAATCAAGTTGTTGTGTTTTGTTTTGTTTTCAACTGCTGGCCATCTGATGCTGACATTTATGCATCAAGATGATCCAGGGCTTCGGTGATGCCAGTGAACCAGTGCTGTGTACAGGGAGCCCAGGGGACACGATAATGGTAATGGAGTACCAGAATCTATGATGTGGTCCGGACCCAGGATGAGTAACCAAATTGCTAAATTTACAGAGATGTTTCTTGGATTAAGACAGTTTTAACAAACCAGGCCTGACCTATGATCTGTGTGTAAAGAATTAGCATCCGCCCTGGAGATCTGCAAGAGAAGGCTACCTCCTGCAGGCCATCTCTTGGTGAATGCTAACTTGCTCAAGGGCCTTTTGGGGAAAGGGCAGTGTAAAGCCTTTAGAGAGGTAAGTTTCCCAACCCTTCCAACCTCTCTCCAGCTGCAGCTTGCTTGGTGCTGTCAGGATCTGGATTTGGGGGGAGTCTCTCTGTAGTGGAACCAGTGACAGAAGCTGTTCTTTAGAATTTTCAGGATGGCTGTATTCTGCGGTCAGAATGAGAGAGTCAAGCTGGGCAGAATCTCTCGCCAAGAGTTCAGGTAAGGTAATGTTTATTCACTGGGAATGCCTTCCACAGCCAGACAGCTATGCTGACAGTCTCGAGTTTTCTTCCCGTTTGTTAAGATTTAAATGATAAATTTGTAACTTTTTAAAAACTAAATTTTGGTTGGCTTTTCATAAAAACTTTTTTCTTTCTTCCATACAAAATGGTTTGAAATGTCATTGCTTTTTAAAAACCCTATGTGTTGGAAATTCTTTAATCTGCTGTTTCCTCTTTCTCCCCCCCTTTGAAAGTTTTGCATAGTGTAAACATTCATTATGTCTTTTACCTTCCCTGCTCCTCCCCTCTGGGAGGGGCTGATGCTATTACCCGGTGCTGAAAAATAGCACTCTAAAGGTATGGGAAGAAAGGAACCCAAAACAACAACCTGCTGTCCTTTCAGCCTTCCTTTGGAGACTGCTCCATCAGTGCCGAGGTGTGTGGGAACATGCTTCACTGCACCGCCATCTTACTGAGTTGCTTCACGTGAGGAAAAGGGGGCTTTGACCCTGTGACTCAGTTCTGCATTTTGGATTACATACTGGAAAAGAAGCCAATCTTCTTGCTAGTAAACCAACAACCCAGCTGTATGCAGTGGTGACCCAAGCACTGGATATAAAAATCTGAGGGAGGAGGGGAGAGGTGGAATATGGTAGTTCTTGGAATCTGAAATCTCCTACTGGATCAGGTTATTTACTGGGACTTACATAAATCTGATTGGCGGGGATCTCCTAGGACCTAGTGGACATCTGGTATTCATTTACTGTCAGGAAAAACAAAACTACCAATTAACCAAGAGAGCATCTGGGTTCTGGAATTCAGTGTTAGCTACCTCAGGACGATTGTGTCTGGCCTCCATTTTTGTCTATCATTCAGCTCTGGCTTACAGCTGCGGTAACCTTCCTATGAAGAACCTGGGTAGAGGGACAGATGGGTTCTGAGTTAATTTTTTTTTCTTCCTTTAGGGTGGGGGATTGGTTTGGCTTTCTTTTATTGCGGTTTGTTTTGTTTTGTTTTTGTCAAAAATAGATTTTTAGCTACAAGGACTTGAAAAGACTCAGAAGGATGCCACCAGTTTTTCCTTGAGGCCTAGAATTTTGTATTCTGTCCTGAGCAGAAGTAATTCCTCACAGCTTAGAGCATCAACAGCACGAGCGATTTTGAGCAGAGCACTTCTTTGGGGGAGTTTTCAGTTTTGTTTTGTTTTTTAATTCTCTCTCCTTAGCAGCCAGGTCTTTATTCCTAGAGAATCTACCCCGTTGCAGAATCGTTGCAACTTCAGGAGCCCTAACTGCTTAAGTGCCGTCAGCCT
This sequence comes from Cephalopachus bancanus, assembly GCA_027257055.1. NCBI lineage: Eukaryota > Metazoa > Chordata > Mammalia > Primates > Tarsiidae > Cephalopachus > Cephalopachus bancanus. The sequence continues at coordinate 893,829 of JAPVLO010000098.1, read as the reverse complement.
GGCGTACTACTTCGGACTCTGGAAACAGATATCGATTCTATTCTGTATTTCCACTGTGTGTAGTTTAAAAGACAGGCGGAGGCCAGATGACCTGTTAGATGGCTAGCCCTGTATAACTCGACTCTGTATGTTGCCATTGTATGTTACTGCAATGCTCCTCCTGCTGTACAGTGTTTGTGAGATGCTCTTTGAAGATGGTACTCTTATATTTTTCTCATTTTCAATAAAAGTGCGTTACCTCCCACTTGCTGGTATTTAATACTGTCGCTGAATGTGCCTTGTGTGAGTGTGTGCTCCGGCGTTGCAGGACCTCAGCTGGAGGTGGCACTCGGTGGTTCTTGGGGGCTGGCTGCCTTCCCTCTGCAGGTGGTGTTAGACATATGCTACCTGAGGTAACATGTTTTTGTTTTTGGGAGGGAGTCGGGAGTGGGGTGGGCCTGTGGGAGGGTCTTTGGCTTTTTGATAGTCTGCTCTGTTTGCTCTCTTCTGTACTATTAAACTGCTGATGTTTATTTTCAGGAATGTTTTGCAAATGCCCTTCTCACTCTTCCCCAGTACAACTGTAGGTACACCGTTCCTTTTTATCAAATAAGCACGTTTGAAACGATCCCCCCAAAAGGTCTTAATTTCATTTAAAGAAATATATCCATGTGTGGAGATACTGGAATAAGGTCAAAGCTATACTTTTGAGTGACCACGTGTTTAGAGTTAATTTCAGCTCATGGACAGGTTTATGTTACATTAGAAAGAGTAATGCTATTGATGGTGTCCTAAAGGAAGAAAGTTTCAAATCAGACCTACCTCCTGCAAAATGCCCTGAGTAAGTCACCGCAGGCAGTTTGAATGTTCGGTCCTCCAGGAAGGTTTTCCTTGTTTTGCACACTGATCATTGAACAGTGGAGTTGCCTACTCTTTCTAACTTAACATAAAACTGCGGCATTGTGTGTGGGTGCAGTGGGGGTGTTGACAGTAGTGTGTGTTTCTCCCTGTAGGCCTTCATGGTGAAACAACTCTTGGAGTACACCCAGGCAACAGAGTCTAACCTGCAGTACAGCTTGCTGTTAGTCCTGGGCCTCCTCCTGACAGAAATTGTGCGGTCTTGGTCGCTTGCACTGACTTGGGCATTGAATTACCGAACCGGTGTCCGCTTGCGGGGGGCCATCCTAACCATGGCATTTAAGAAGATCCTTAAGTTAAAGAACATTAAAGAGAAGTCTTTGGGTGAGGTGAGTGAGGGATATCTGCTTCACAGCAGACGGCAACTTCCCAGCTTGAACTTCTTTCCTCTGGGGCCCTACCTTGCTTTCTGTCCTCCTGAGACAAATGGCCCATGTCCTTGCAGGATCCGCTCACTATTCTTTGTGTTTTGTAGCTCATCAACATTTGCTCCAACGACGGGCAGAGGATGTTTGAGGCAGCTGCTGTTGGCAGCTTGTTGGCTGGAGGACCCGTTGTTGCCATCTTAGGCATGATTTATAATGTAATTATTCTGGGACCAACAGGCTTCCTGGGATCAGCTGTTTTTATCCTCTTTTATCCAGCAATGGTAAGTAAGACTCCTTACTGTGCCTTGGCAGCTTCTGCTTAGGAGGTGAATTACTTCCATTGGGTTACAGTGAGATCACTGAGGTGTCACATCTCTGATGGGAAATTTCCTCAAAGCAAATAAAGTTTGGAGCCAGATAGTGCTCAGTCCTTATGAGCAGAATTTTTTGACTTGAGAGGAAGTAAAGTATTACTTACATAAAGGCAATGACTCCTAACAACACTAAAAAAGAGAGAGTCTGAGGGAAGGACACACCAGCAGGTCAACCTGCCCCACGTAACACAGGAGAGTTTGTGTTACTCCATCTGAAATTGGTGCTAACTGATACAGCACTCCTCTTTCTCCTTCAGCAGCTCTCATCTGTGATCTTTATAAGGACAAGTATCTATTTGTCTTCATGGCCTTACAAAGAGATAAGAATTCAGTAATATTTGATCATAATTCAATAGATCACTTTTATTAAAAACAGTACAACTACATGAAATCTGGCCTGTCCCAGCAGACAGGAGTATATGCTCATTTTATTTGAAATGAGGCAGTTCTCAGATTTGAATGAGCTTTGATTTCATGTGGCCTCACTTTTCCTTTCAGATGTTTGCATCACGGCTCACTGCATATTTCAGGAGAAAATGCGTGGCTGCCACAGATGACCGTGTCCAGAAGATGAATGAAGTTCTTACCTACATTAAATTCATTAAAATGTATGCCTGGGTCAAAGCATTTTCCCAAAGTGTTCAAAGTGAGTTTAAAAATTTCATCTGTGATGAAAGGACTTGGGGTTCTTTGGGTCTGAGTATTCACACAATTTGTTTCCTGAGTACATCAGGTACTAGGACTCCCAATGTCACTAGATCATAATATCACAGAATCTTTGTGTTCATAAGGGATCTCAGAGATCTGAACCCATAACCTCATCTCACAGATGAGGAAATAACACAGCTAGTTAGGAATCATTCAGTTTCAAAGCCCCCGTGTATATTCTCAACCCATGATTTTCCCAGCCTGGCCATGAGGCTGTCACAGAAAGCTGTCAAATGGCTGCTGAAAGCTCCACCTTTGCCTCTCCCCTGTGGTTGCAAATATACCTATGGTTGCACATGCAGTTGTGTGACCCTGAGGGGGGAGCTGGGAGCCAGGATGGCTGGACTCTGGTCCTAGCTCTGCCACTCACCGGCTCTTTAAAAAAAAAAAATTATAAAAAATAACTAATAATAAATAAATTAATAGTTAAGAAATAAATATAATTAAATACTTGGTTGAGCCACAAAGTCTCAGCTCCTGGCCCCACCCTGATCTATAAATGTAATGCAGGCATAAGCTGTCAAATATGTGAGTGCTGTAAAGCCAGGAGGAGTAACGAGCACAGATGGGCATTCCAAAAGATCTCAACAAAAGTTGGAAGGATAAGCCTTCAAACAGGTGAAAGTTAAGAAGGGTGTATTTTAAGGCACTTTTGCGTTTAAAAACAAACATGCACACAGGTACTTAATTTAAGTAAATAAGATATGGGCTGTGAATGGACCAGAACCTCATAGGGAGCTGCTGTTAAACAGTTAATGCTGTTCTAGGTGGAACAGAAATGCAGTGTTAGATCGCGGCGGATTTTTTTTTTTTAATTTTTTTTTTTAAATTTTTTTTTTTTTGAGGTGGAGCCTCACTCTTGTCACCCAGGCTGGAGTGTAGCAGCGTGCTCACCACCTCGTAAAGTACTGGGATTATAAACATGAGCCACTGCATCCCACCTGGCAACTGCTTTAGTGTCATTGATTAAACCTTCAGGAACATTGTGTCCAGTTCTGGACTCTGTACTTTACTTATGAAGGCTGTTAAGCAAGCAGCATCTAGAGTAGGGGACTGACCATGCAGAAATGCCCAACAGTGGATCAGGCTGCCTTGTTAAGTAGTGAGTTTGTATCCATTAGAGTGGAGTAAATGGATTCTGAATGGACATTTGCCAGCAGGATGATGGCAGGATGGCTGCTGATGGTCCCCTCTGGCTCTTCGATTCTATAGTTTTATGATCTCCCTTCTGAGATTCCATTCATACTTCTGCTCTTGACTGGTATCTTTATCTTGCTCATTATAGACATGGCTAAGGTATATGATACATGTTAAGGCAGTGAGTTCAGTGTTTTTATGTGACTTACAAACTAGCTCTAAAGATAGTTCACAATGCCTTGGGAAGTGGTAATACCTTTAAGGTCAGTATATAACCTCTCAGAAGAATTACTTTTATATTTAAAAATACCTCACCATAGCCTCGGCAACATAGTGAGACCTTGTCTTTAAGAAAAACGAACCAGGTGTGGTGATGCATGCTTGAAGTCTTAGCTACTTGGGAGACTGAGATGATAGGATCGCCTGAGCCCAGGAATTCGAGGCTGCCATGAGCTATGATCGTACCACTGCAGTCCTGCCTGGGAGACAGAGAGGACCCTGTCTAAATAAAAATAAAATTAAAAACCCTTACCATTTTATTGTTCTACTTCCTACTCCATGGTCTTTAGTACTCTATGGTTGCTATGTTAATAAGGGTGTCAGTTTTACATATATTTAAGAACAATCATTCTGCCTGTAGAAATTATTTCACTCATTATCTTCTAATCATTCTTACTGCTTTTTTGTACGGAAGCTTCTATGCCACTGCCAGCATACAGCAGGCACTCTAGGAAATTTTAATCCCTTTTATATTCTCCAGTGCTATTGTGTAGTCTTTCCAATAATACCTTAGGCAAAATAATCAACAACAACTAGTTAAGCACACAAAACTACCAATTGTAGATAACGATTGATGGTTCATTCCTTCTAAACCTAAGAAACTTACAAGAAGAATCAGAAACAGTCAAAAGATGATCATTGTACTCATATATAGTGACTGCTTTCTGTTAGATTCATTCCTGTGATTCATTTGATCCATTTCAAACTTTACGCTTATGTACCCATTTTTTGTGTGGTTTTTTTTTTGTTTTGTTTTGTTTTGAGTTGAAGTCTCACTCTGTCACCCAGGCTGGAGTACAGTGGCATGCTCATGGCCACCGCAGCATGACCTACTGGGCTCAGGCAATCCTTCCACCTCAGCCTTCAAGTAGCTGGAACTACAGGCATGCGCCACCACATCTGGCTGATTTTTTTGAGTTATTTTAGAGTTGAGGTCTTGCCATGTTGCTCAGGCTGACCTCGAACCTGTGGGCTCAGGCAATCCTCTCGCCTCTGCTTCACAAAGTGCTAGGATTACAGACTTGAGCCACTGCGCCTGGCCAGTCAATCCCTTTCTTACCGTAATATGATAATAGTTCAAGGTTGGTTTAGGAGTGAGAAAACATATATGCACCAGTTTTAATGGTAGATTTGATAGTCACATTGGCCTAGTGTTTGCATTGTAGGTGTTAAAGTGTCATTTTAAGACCTACATGTGGCTGAAGACCTACAAAGTTTGGTGATAGAGGAACATATCTCAAGGCTTCTTTTAACTTGCTTTGAAACTGCCTTGCTTTTTACTCATAGAAATCCGAGAAGAGGAGCGTCGGATATTGGAAAAGGCCGGGTACTTTCAGAGCATCACTGTCGGTGTGGCTCCTATTGTGGTGGTGATAGCCAGTGTGGTGACATTCTCGGTCCACATGACCCTGGGCTTCGATTTGACAGCAGCACAGGTCAGCGAGTCCTCAGGGATGGGGAATCATTTAGAAATACCACGTATGGAGATGCTTTGGTCTTCTTGTTCCTGGACTTGGAGGTTCCTCCAAGATTTAAAAGACATTTTTTCATTCATGTGATTAAGCTGAGAAGTGAAAGAGTGGTGAGCCAGCCCTTGGGCACAAAGAGGAAGCAATGCTAAAGGGAAATGTTGGAGTTGTTTTTGGTCAATATGTTTGGGTTGAATTCTGAAAATACAGATATCCTATGGTTCCAATTTACTGAGAATTTTAATTAAAAGTCTCACAAAAACCTAACTTCTAAAAAAATGGGCCGGGCATGGTAGCACGCACCTCTAATTCCAGCTACTTGGAAGGCTAAGGCGGAAGGATTGCTGGAACCCAGCGGATCGACACTGGGGTGGCCATGAGCGTGCCACTGCACTCCAGCTTAGGTGATGGCGTGAGACTCCAACTCTAAATAAATAAATAAATAAAAATGGAACTGACTTAGTAACATTTGATAGTCATGTTGCAGCCTGCCCAGCACCTGAAAGGAGATTGATGATGTCCTGTTTCATTAGTTGTATAGCTGACTCAGGCTTAGTTTCTTGTCTTCTGTTTTCAGGCATTCACTGTGGTGACTGTCTTCAATTCCATGACTTTTGCTTTGAAAGTAACACCATTCTCAGTAAAGTCCCTCTCAGAAGCCTCAGTGGCTGTCGACAGATTTAAGGTAAGTAGTCCCTTCCCCTTCCCCATTTCAGAATCCATTCTGGCACAACTAACTGCTGCCAAGGGGCCATACAGGCTGGCCGCACTTGGCTTGGGCTTGCCTCTGGCCTTTTGGCAAGTTGGTAAGACGGGGGACAGTGGAGGAAAGTAAATTAAGGAATGAGACTAGTCATCTTTTTAAAAATTAATGTGAATTTTTACCTTTTGTGGATGGCCAGGTTCTGGGCTTCCAGGATTTCAACGTTCCCCTTTAGCACTAGCCCCTTCCTCCTGGGTCTGACATGGACATGTCGGAACTCACTGGGCCTTGAAGTGATTTAAACATAGAAGACCAGCTCTGTCAGGTGACCTTCAGGTTTTCCTCCCCTTGATCTTTGCTGCTGTCATTTGGATTCATTGACATGCTGAGTCCTTTTTGCTACTTTCTTTTGCCTGCCCTGTGTTGCCACTCATGATACAGAGAATGTAGTGACATGGAAAAGTTGTAAAATAGATCATGTTGAGAAGTGCAGTTAAGTATCAGTTGATTGTCTTGCAAGTGGTTAGTTGAGAGTATGTTGGCTGTGTTCTTTGTGCCTTCAGAATAATACAAATACATCATACAAGAGGAAGTATATTTGGGAGGGTGGAGAGATAGATATTTGAAAGTGATTAACACTTTTATTTATTTATTTATTTTTAAAGGAGCACTGTGTGGGGTGGAATTCCTTGATAATGCCGCTGTGTAGATTAGATCCTGGGCTCCAGCTTGACTTTCTTGGCCAGTGAGACCAACATGAAGACAGTACTGGTGATAGGAAGGCATGAAGTTCAGATAGTTGAGGAAGAATATCATTGTCTTAGAGGTTCAGGTGAAAACAAATAGGGTTTTTCACTTAAGAAGAACGGAGAATAGCTTCACAGGATTGATCCATGTTCTACTTGTTTACACTTAACCAAGGTGAATTTTATTTGATCCAGAAAGCTAGTCCTCAAGAATGTATCTTCACCCCAGCCTGGCTGCTAGAAGGCCAAGAGCCAGAGTCATGAAAAGAAATAGTCTAATGGTAATCAGAGTTTTGTTTGCTTAACAACCCAATGTCCAGCAATGGAAGAGACCAAATGTTTGACCATAAATTCTCCCCCGTTTCTCTACCATTGTTAGTGAATGGATTTGGTGGCATTTTCAATGAAGACATAGGGTGTATAGTGTAGGCTTGCCCTGCCTTGTTTTTTGAGGACTCTTACCTTTTCACTCATTAGTAAGGACTTGCATGAGCAGATGGCTTTTCACATCATAGATCCCTCTATCCAGGAAGCTTCAGAGTTAATACTAGAAGCACCATCACCCACAGCTCTGTTCTTTACCTCATGAGACTTCAGTCCCCTTCTATCTTATTTATCCTGACAGTCTTTTTCTTCTTCTTTTTAAAAATTAGATGCTTGGCCCAAGATAACAAGTGTTTATTGCTTAATCCCTCCCCACCTCTAAGCTGCTTCTTCCTTATTATCTTCAGGTGCTGATTAATTAGAGTTACATTGACTTCATTAGGGTTTGGGGGAGCTGTTTTTTAGATGAAAGGCAGCTGTTTATTATTAATGTTTCCGAGTACATTAGAGACAGTCTGCCTCAAACCTGGGAGATTGTTTCAGGTAGCCTTTTAAAAACAAGAACAAACCTATTCCTGAGATTCTGTCTGCCCCAAAAGCAACTGCTCGCTCCTTATTTTCTAGGCCATGGACAAAAGGATAACAAGGATGGGACTTGCCTCTTGGGTTTATTTTTACAGATCTTGAAATTCAGTGAAGACATTGAGGAACCCTGCCTTTTCCCCCATGCCTCTTTGTTTCGCATCATTTCCTTTCTCTTTTTAAATTGGAGTCAGCGATTTGGTAGATATGCAAGTATAGTCTCAATCTGACATATCCTGTTGGGTAGTATGGATGAAGGATAGAAAAAGATATATAGAATTCCTAGAAGGGTAATAACCTGTAAAAGGCAGAGAGAAGCCACAGTGATTGTTACCAGTGTCATGGGGTGGCCAGCTCTAGCACATAAAAACATGGGACACCCAATTAAAATACTGCCTGGGACATACTTATACTGAAGTATACTGTTTTCTAGAATCCAGATTTAACCAGGCATCTTGCATTTTAGCTGGAAGCCCTGTGAGTAGTAGCTTTTTTGCTCAATAGATAGATTCTGGTTTGATTCTTCTGGTGAATGGGTGACTCTTTTGATAGTCAGTGTCCTGTGGTAAAGTTGAGATTTTTGGTGTGTATACCTCTAAGATTCTTTTGTCCTAGCAGATGCAGATTCAAGTAGATATCAATTCATGTGTGATGAGGCCCTCGTCTTCCTCTCAACGTGTCAGGGCAGAGTGACTTGAAGCTGAAATGCTCCTGGGAAAAGGACAGGACTATGGGGAGTAGGAAAGAAATAACAGGGAAGGAACTGTGCAGACCAGTAGGCACCAGCATGCGCCTTAATACTTAACAGTTCATGGAGGCCTAAAAGACCTTCATCTTTGAATAACTCTTTAAGGGGAAAATGGTGAGAATTCTGTCAACCTGTGGTTTTACTCTGTGATGGTGATCAAAATATTTGGCATATTATTTGTAGCTCAGTCTCTCAGAAAGGCTCTGAACAGATGAAACCAACAACTGTTTCAGAAAGCAGGGGCTAAACCTAAGGTTGATCAAGAATGAAGATTATCTAGGAAATTTAGAATCATGATGCATCTGGGAAGACTGGGGATTAGGAATGATTGGAAAAGGAGGGACTTAAGGGAGATCCTCAAAGGGTAAGCTCAGAAGTTTAGGGCCTCAGAGAAAGGGTTTGTTCTTGGGGAAAGGGATTAGATATTGCATTTGATAGCATCTGCAAACTTTAAGATAGTTGATAACCAAGCAAATAATCTGGACCCTTTTGCCTAAGATTTTCTAATGTTTTTTAATTTTTCATTAAAAAAAATTATTATACTGGGAATCCAACTGGTAGGAAGGCATTCTGTAGAGAAGATCACTGGTTCAAGAGGGTTATCAGAAGTGAGTTCAAAGACTTATGGGAAAGTCTTGGGCTGTGATTTTTTTTTTTTTTTTTTTTGAGTTGGGAGTCTCACTCCATCGCCCAGACTGGAGTGCAGTGGCACACTCACGGCCACCGCATCCTCAACCTGCTGGACTCAGGTGATCTTTCTGCCTCAGCTTTCCGTGTAGCCGGAATTACAGGCACACGCCACCACGCCCAGCTAATTTTTGGATTTATTGTAGAGATGAGGTCTCACCAAGTAGTGGGCTGTGATTTATTATGGTCAGTGTTTCACATCTAACTTCAGAAACACGTCCCTCTTCCAGAATTCTGTTTTTCTTCCCTTAACATAATTCAGTGGGACTCTGGGAATAACGGATGAAACAGTGTTGTTCTCTTCCCACGGGATGCTTCTGAAGAAAGTAACCCTTCACTTCCACACAAGTTTGTTCCTTTGGTTGTTTGAATTCTTTCAAGTTCCAAGGCAGGGCTTTGAAGACATGTGAATGATTTTCTGGGCAAGAAGATGTACTCTGTTGTAGATAAAACCTTAGTTACTCTTTTCTAACCCTAGTGACCCTAGTGATTCAGTTCAGCCTCTACCCCCAGATACATGCTGTGTTGGGGTGAGGGAAGTGGATGGGGCTTTGGGATTCTGCAGGAGTGGCCTGGAAGTGAAGCAGGGTAGTGGACATCTCTGTAGGAGGTTGGCATGTCCTTTGGTTTTCCTACTGCTATTCAGCAACTCAGGAGTCAGAACAAGGGGCTGCATGCCTGTTTGTTAAGTGTCCTTCAGTCCACATTAGGCTGGTAGAAAAGGAAAAGGTAGTTTAGCATGTCATTTGTAGTGTAGCATGTTGGGTTGGTTATCTAGGCCTCCGTACCTCCTGAGGTTGTCCACACACTCCCATGACCCCTTGATGGGCCTGAGACTGGGCTACACTAATGAGCTACCTTTTGCCCTTCAGCTTCCTTCCACTGTATAGCCTGATGTGTTTTGCTACGTGAGTGTACGCCCTAGGCTTGTCTCCCTGGTCTTGATCCAGTGTCTCATCTTTGCACCTCTCTCACAACTCCTATCAGAGTTTGTTTCTAATGGAAGAGGTTCACATGATAAAGAACAAACCAGCCAGTCCTCACATCAAGATAGAGATGAAAAATGCCACCTTGGCATGGGACTCATCCCACTCCAGTATCCAGAACTCACCCAAGCTGACCCCCAAAATGAAAAAAGACAAGAGGGCTGCCAGGGGCAAGAAAGAGAAGGTGAGGCAGCTGCAATGCACTGAGCACCAGGCAGTGCTGGCGGAGCAGAAAGGCCACCTCCTCCTGGACAGTGACGAGCGGCCCAGTCCTGAAGAGGAAGAAGGCAAGCACATCCACCTGGGGAACCTCCGCTTGCAGAGGACACTGTACAACGTTGACCTGGAAATCGAAGAGGTAACCCGTCTGCCTCCGTTCTCCCTGCCTGCACCCCTCCTCCCTGTACCCCTACTCTGATCTGGCAAGAATAGATAGCTGGTTAGACGCGGAGTCTCAAACCTGTCATCCCAGCAGTTTGGGAAGCTGAGGCAAGAAGACTGCAGTCTGGGCAACTTGGCGAGACCTCGTCTCTATAATATATCAAAAAATCAGCCGGGCGTGGTAGTGCTCACCTGTAGTTCCAGATACTTGGAAGGCTGAGGTGGAAGGATCGCCTGAGCCCAACAGGTCAAGGCTGTGGTGGCCGTGAGTGTGCCACTGCACTCCAACCTAGGCTAGAGTGAGATACTGACTCAAAAAAAAATAGACAGCTGCGCTTCCTGTTAGCAAAGTGATTTTGAACCAAAGAGCCTAGTGGACCAGCACAAACTCTAAAAGAGCTATTCAAGCATTTAGCAGCTGAAATTAATAACAACTAAACTCATGAGATGCTCATTTTATATGAAAGGAAATGAAGCATTCAGGTGGATTTTCCAGGGTTTTGCCCTAGAGAGGTTTCCGACTACTGTAGTTGTATGTGAGCTATAATAGTTGTTTCTGATTGTTACAACTGTGTGGGCTCTTCATTACCAGGAGGCTGTGCATCACACAGAACCTGGCACGTCATAGATATTCTCAGTGCCACTGTTATCAACATTTATATTGTAATTATTTATTTTTAATATAAGTAAAGGATCATATGGTATGTGTTATCACAGCCCAGGTAGCACAGGATTAGAATCTCAGAGGCATTCCTGTAGAGAGTAGTTGGAATAAAGACTCCAAGTTTAAAGGTTTTTAAAATACAGATTACGACTGGGAACCAGCACCATGTTCAGGGGACCGTGGCACCCAGAGGTTCCCAGATATATATTTTGGGTGCCAAGTCTATGCCAGGCACTCCTGTGGGACTGTGGAGTTCAAGACCAGTGTAGGCAACATAGCAAGACCTCATCTCTATAAAAAAATATTTTAAAAACGACTGGCGCAGTGGCTCACACCTGTCATCCTAGCACTTTGAGAGGCTTAGGTGAGAGGTTTGCCTGAGCCCATGGGTTCGAGACCAGCCTGGGCAACTTAGCGAGACCTCATCCCTACAATAAATAAAAAAATTAGCCAGGCATGGTGGTACGTGCCTGTAGTTCCAGCTGCTTGGGAGGCTGAGGCAGAAGGATTGCCTGAGCCCAGCAGGTTGAGGCTGTGGTGGCCGTGAGCTTGGCCCTGCACTACATCCTGGGTGACAGAGTGAGACTCTGATTCAAAAAAAAAAAAAAGAAAAAAGAAAAGAAAAAAAACCTATCCAGGCATGGTGGTGAATGCCTGTAGTCCCAGTTACTTGGGAGGCTGAGGTGGGAGGATTGCTTGAGCCCAGGAGTTTGAGGTTGTGGTGAGCCTGGGTGACAGAGTAAGACCCTGACTCAAGAAAAAAAAAAGAAATGTTTGTCTACATAATTGGAAGTAGGGGTAGGCAGTTCTAATGCAGTGTCTATCAAAACAACTAACTAGAGGCATAGAAAGCAGATTTGGAGCTAGACTGAGGAGAGAACGAAAAGCTTCTAGCTTTTCCAGGGGAAAAGATTCTTAGTGAGACTACCTGAAACTATAAGTGTCATTGAAGGACACACAAGTCAGTTTTTTACTATAGTTAACTCTAAACACCAGTTTTAAAATTTAATACCTATTATCCTGATAATTGAGATGGCTCTATTACATTGTTAATCAGCTCTATTAGATTTACTCTTCTGCTTTGCATGTTGATCCTTACTCTGCCCTTTAGAGCCTGTAGATGCACAGCAGACTGTTAGCCTTTTTTTGAGTTGAGATCTCACTGTCACCCAGGCTGGAGTGCAGTGCATGGTCATGGCTCACTGCAGCCCCCACCTTCTAGGCTCAGGCAGTCCTTCTGCCTCAGCCTCTCGAGTAGCTGGGACTTCAGGTGCACGCCACAACGCCTGGCTAATTTTTTATTTCTTTGTAGAGACGAGGAAGGCTGTGTTGCCCAAGCTGGCTTAAACTCCTGGGCTCAAGTAATCTTCCCGTCTCAGCCTCCCAGAGTGCAGAGATTATAGGCATAAGTTGCTTTGCCTGGCCCTTTAGCCATTTGAAGAGAGGTGCCACCATTCTCCCTGGGCTTCCTCCTAGGTAGGGGAAGGGAAGGTAATGTTTGTTGAATGTCTTCTGTGTACTAGGCACTTACTTCATTGTTGGTGTCTTGTTTAGTCACCAGTTAGTCATCAGAACAGTGTTTTTGCCTGTGTAAACCTAACTGGCCTGAGCAGAGATTGAACCTGTGACTTGACCTCCTCATTGCCACAAGGTTGTGATTGTTCAAGCACCTGCACCATCTCAAAAACTGTTTGACAGACGTGTATTACCTACCAGATGCTGTACTTGGTTCTGCCAGGGTAGCTCTTTCCCTTAAGGTGCTCAGAGTCCAATGAAGGAGACAGACACAGTATTAAGTTGCAAGATCAGGATCACACAGTTAGCAAGTGTGAGTGCAGTTGGGGTTCACATCAAGCCCTGTCTGCCTCCAGAATCCATGCTCTTCACATTAGCAGCCTCCCTCCTTCCCTCCCTTCCTTTTCTTCCCAGACTTGAGCCAGCACAGGGTTGTAAACAAGTGGCCCATTTAAAGTCATCTATCCTTGAAAACTCTCAAAATTACCCATTAAGAACTCATTATCTTGCCTGAGGATATTCAGTTAACCACAGGCTTGATTTTCCACTTTATGTGGGATTGATGGTATAAATATTCCTCAGATTCTTGGGAAGGTTTTGGAAAAAAACAAAGGAAGTAACAGTGCACTTAATTTTTATTGAAAATAATTTATAGATCCTGGAGAAAAATTACAATAAAATGATTTTCAAGAGTCCTACCCTGTCTTCCAAAAAACAACAAAACAAATAAATACACAAAAAACATGGGTTACCAACAAAGTAGGAAAGGAATTGGGCACGATGGCTCACACCTGTAATCCCAGCACTTTAGGAGGCAGAGACGAGAGGATTGCTAAGCCCAGGGGTTCGAGACTAGCCTAAGCAAAATGGTGAGACCTTGTCTCTACAATAAATAAGAAAATTAGCCAGGCATAGTGGCGCATGTCTGTGGTTCCAGCTACTTGGAAGACTGAGGTGGAAGAATCACCTGAGCCCAGCAGGTCAGGGCTGTGGTAGCCGTGATTGTGCCACTGCACTCCAGCCTGCAAGAGTGAAACTCTGATTTAAAACAAAAAATAGTAGGAAAGGGCCTGGGCCTTTCTAAAAGTGACTGTGGGATACCTCAATGGGTGTGGCACATAAATTTTCTCAAAGGGCTTCTTCCAGTGTGTTCTCACAGAAACTCTATGAAGTAGGCAGCTAAGTGAGCAGAGGTGACTTGTTGAGTCATCAGGATAAGTTTCCATATTGATGCATTATAGTTAAGCATTTTTTCTCAAAGCAATCTCAAGTCCTTAGAAATGAGTAGTCAGTTGTCTCTTAATGACCTTTCTCTCCCATGTGCTTTGTCCAGGGTAAGCTGGTTGGAATCTGTGGCAGTGTGGGAAGTGGAAAGACCTCTCTCATTTCAGCCATTTTAGGCCAGGTAAGATTTTTGTCACTGGCATTGACATTTTTTGCTTCTTTCTCTTGGCCTGCTTAGCAAATGTCTCAGGAAAAATGAGGTAACTTCCTGAAGAGAGTCAGGAAGGGTGGAAACAAAACGAACAGTCTGGCTGCATCATGCCGCCTCCTACTTCCACCCCTGCATAGCATTGTGTCTGGAATGGGGCTCAGTGGTTGCCTGATGAATGGCTGATTGATACCCACCTAGGGTCATTTGTTTCTCATGCCTTCTTTTATTCAGCATGTATTTCCTGTGCACCTCAGGTGTGCCAGCCAACGTGCTGGGAAGTGGCAGAGATAAGAGATGGACAAACACCCCATGCTGTAGCACTGCTGACAGAGATAACCTGCAAAGAAGCAGAGGGGCCAGTCTCAGAGACAGGACTGTCAGGATTTGATCCAGAAGCAAAGCCCCTCCCAGTTTTCAACCTAGACACTGAAAGGGTTATGCCCTCGGGAAGTTCATGGTCCAGTGGGGAGCTAGGCCTTGTGGACACGCAAGCACATCACAAGGCAGTGAGTGAACAGTGTACAGAGGGCCCAGCAGACTACAGTCAGCATGGAAAGGGGTGGGGCAAGGGTCATCCAGATGAGATACATTATCTTGTTTCACCCAAGATGGTTTCACCCAAGGTGGTTTCACCCAAGCTGTCCATGTGCTTTTACACTTAAGTTAGGCCAGGTGTGGTGGCTCACACCTATAATCCCAGTGCTTTGGGTGGCCAAGGTGGGGGAATTGCTTGGGGCCAGGAGTTTGAGACTAGCCTGAGGAATATAGCGAGATCTTGTTGCTAATAAAATTTTAAAAATGTTTAAATAAAATAAGCCTGAATTAAATGAGCTTGCCTTAGATGGTTGATATGAGTATTAACTTGAGATTATCTCTGCCTCCTGATGGATGAGGTCCACTGAATTGAAATGAAAAAATGTGGGCGGGAGTGGGGAAGGGTGTTTTTGTATCCACTGTGTTATGGAATATTTTCTTGTTTGTTGTCAGTGGTCACAACTCCTTGAGAGTAGTGGTGCCCAGTGCATCCTGAGGAAGACTGCACTCAGATGAGGGGTGACAGTCCCTCCCACACCCCCACTTCTCCATTGGTCTTTGTAAAAAGCATAGCACTTCCTAGGTCATTTCTGATAATAAGCCAGATAAAGGACCAGTGATGAGAGACAGAGACCAGGGGTCACAGGGAGAAGGAAGAAAAGATCTATCCCTACATGCTCTTCAGCAGTCTAGCAAGATGCTACTTTTTTGAGGGTTGACTGGGTAGTGGTTAGGTTGAAAACCAAGTCAGGCTTTACTCTTGAATCAAATCCCAACAGCTGTCTCTCTGACTGGAAGGCAGGCAGTGCCGGTGAGCCCTGCTTCTTTAGAGTTTAACTTTTTGTCCACTGTGCTGGAGTGCAGGGTGTCTGTGCAGCAGCAACCAGAAGAGTTGGGTTTCTGAACACTTTGAAGTGAGCATCAAAGCACTTACTTGGTTGTAGGTGGCTAGGAACAGCTGTGTGTTTATACTGTATGCAATGGTGTTTGAGAGGACAAGCTTATATGTGCAAGTACCATACTGGCTGGTTAACGAAACTTTGCTTCAAACCTATAGCATCCCTAACCCAAGGCAAATAGCCACTGTTAGTTTAAAAAGAGACCATGGAAGAGTATAAAATGGATAAATCAACTTACATTGATCATTGCAACTGAAAATGCAATTCCCAGCACATGGCCCATCACTGAAGTGGAAGGGGAAGACCTATCATTCCCTCATGTGGAAGGGGAAGACCTATCATCATTATGTGGACACTGTATAATACCAGTTGATGTCGAACCTGAATTTTTTTCCTTTGGTCCTCATTTTGTGGAAGCAGCTAGCCTAGCCAACATCTGGGATTAATTCTGTAATGAGTTGGCCTGCCCTCATCCCGAGGCAGAGGGACGAGTTGTAAATCCTTGCAGCATCCTCTCCCAGGGAATTCTGGAAGGGCTTCTTCCTTGTGTTTCCCCTAGTTTAAACAGGAAATTAGAAAGGAAGAGTGCAATATAGCAAATGGGCTGCTGGTTGAAGTGTTTCATTCAAGTGATGTGTTATACTGGTCTCCCACCACACATAAGCAAGGAGAACTTTGATTTTCTTTGCTGCTGTAGCTCCTTTTGGAACAAAGATGGGGTCTGGATTTGGGTCCAAAAAACATTCCAGGACATTGCCAAAACTTTAGATTCCATGGTGGAACGTGGGGGGTTCTGTTGACTTAGGGTGATGGTTTTGTGTTATGATGCCATTGGATGGTGTCTGTCTCCCTAGATGACTCTTCTAGAGGGCAGCATTGCAATCAGTGGAACCTTCGCTTATGTGGCCCAGCAGGCCTGGATCCTCAATGCCACTCTGAGAGACAACATCCTCTTTGGGAAGGAATTTGATGAAGAAAGGCAAGGAATGTTTGGTTTCTGTCAGGCTCTTCATCTTGGCCACGTGAGATGCAGGGCAACCCAAGTCAATGGGCTCTGCTCCAACCATGTTCCTGACGCCGTCTCTTTATGTCCTCCAGATACAACTCTGTACTGAACAGCTGCTGTCTGAGGCCCGACCTGGCCATTCTTCCCAACAGCGACCTGACTGAGGTATAGGCTCTCCTCCCCCAATAGGGCAGCGCATTTAGCAGAGAGGTCTCTGGGAGGTCAGTGACAGGCCTGTGCCACAGCTCCTCCTAGAAGTGCATCGTAAACGCCTGAGAGAAGATCCTGTTCGGGGAGTTTTGCTTTCATTAGGCCTTATGTGAGGAAAGCATTTGTTCATTAGGGCAGGGATATTAACACTCCCTTTTCTAAGTATGTAAGTATCTTATAGGTCTTAGATTTTAAACAAAACCCCATTGTTGATTCAGAGTTAATATTTTTACTCCATTCAGATATTTTTAAAACCACAGTCAAGCATATGCACGTTGTACTTCTTTCCTGAACTTCATGCCAACCTCCTTACTCAGATGCAGTCTATAGAAAGCCCTCTTTTATTCAAAAGAAAGAGTTCTAGAACAAATCCATCTTTCTTCTGCTCTCGGCCCTGGAACAGTTTCCAGAGGTGTGTTGTTGGAACTAGTTTGTGCTCTTCAGTGTTAAACCTTGTCTCCCATGAGCTGCCCTGGAGATCTCTGGAACTGGCACTCTTATTCAGCTGCCTTCAGTTAAGTCCCTCAAACCAGATTTGGCAGATGGTTTAATTAGTTCAGAGGCTCTCAAATCGTGGTCCTCAGATCAGCATCATCAGCGTCACCTGGGAACTTGCTAGGAATGCTTGTTCTTAGGCTGTACACCAGACCTACTGAATCAGAATCTCTAGGGGTGCAGCCCAACAATCTGGTTTAACCAGCCCTGCAGGTGATTCTAATTCAATGTCAAGTTTGAAGACCTCCGAATTAATTGAATATTTGACAAGTGATTCATTCATTTGCTCATTTAGTATCATTTACTAGATGGTTGTTAAAGACGAATGATGTGCAGAAACTGCGTGGCACTGAGAATATAAAGCAACAAGGCAGTAATCTGCACCCTCAAGAAGTGTGCAGTTAAGAGGATGAAATAACCAAACAAACAAATAAGTACAAAATAATCTGATGAGAAAGAACCCCCTTTCTTTTGGGTGTCAGTTGAGAAGAGGTTGGGGGAGATTTCACAGAGGAGATGATGCAAGAACTGAGCAGACATGATAGAGGCAAAGTCATGACATGGTTGTGTTTGTTCATATAATATGCACGTAATTTCACATGGCCTAGGTGTGGAACAGGGATTGTGCAGTGGAAGTCCCAAACTGGGAAGCTGAGTGGCAAAGGGTCTGCCTTGTATGCCTTGCTTGGTTTTAGATTCTATCCTTTGGGGCTCTTGAAGAGTTTTAAGCAAGGCCGGGATGTGGTCAGCTTTGCGTTTTGGAAAGATCTTTCTGTTTTATGGCAAATGGATTGGAGGGGGATTCCAGGAGGTGTGGCAAGGCCAGATGTGGAACTGATTGGTTCCCAGATGGTTGTGGGAGAGGAGGAGGCATCTGGGCTGACTCCCCCCAGTTCCTAAAAGGATCAGAGTGGCATTTCATCTGTGGGGAATTTGATTGAAGAAGTCTGTTTGGGTGAGTGAGAGAGAGGTGACTGGGGTGACCCCTACGTGCTGTTCTGGACTCGTGCTTCTTGCTCATTGTAGATTGGAGAGCGAGGCACTAACCTGAGTGGTGGGCAGCGCCAGAGGATCAGTCTTGCCCGGGCCTTGTATAGCGACAGGAGCATCTACATCTTGGATGACCCTCTCAGTGCCTTAGATGCCCATGTGGGCAACCACATCTTCAACAGTGCTATCCGGAAGCACCTCGAGTCCAAGACGGTTCTGTTTGTTACCCATCAGTTACAGGTATGGGACTTTCTTCCCTCTGCTGCCTACCTTGGCTGGGGTCATCAAAAACAGGGAGGTGGGTTTGGTCCAGGTATGTTTGTGGGGCAAGTAGAGATTCCTGGAATTTCTACTTTCATTTCCTTCACAATTGGCTCCCTGGCCCATTGGAGCAATAATGTTCATTGTACCCGTGTAACAGATGGCCGTCTAAATCAGAGAACCTTGGAGTGCATCAGCTTCTGCATATAGATCAGCAAGTAAAAGAGCTGAGAGGACTGGGCCAAAAATGGAGTTGGTTACAAGCAAGTTTGGAGAGCATTGTGTTAACATCTCTATGCAAGTGGGAACCGTGTTGGGAAAACAAGCTCTTCTCCCTCTGTCATTCCATGACAAGCAGCCACTTTTGGAGAGCAACTCAGGGCTGCTGCCATCTGCTTCGCATATGCTGTCAAGTTTGGGGAACTAACCCCCCATTCTGCCACAGAAGTCTGTAATTACATATATGTCTGAGTGCAGTGAAAGGGTGTAAAATTGAGTGCAGGCTCATGTGGCCCCATCAGCAGATTCAGGTCAAAAACTGGAGGAACTGCCCTTTGTACTATATCACGAGGCACAATAAACTAAAGCACTGTTGATACTTGGGCCACATACTTTTTTGTTGTAGGGGGCTGCGCTGTGCATTTTGGCCTCTCTCCACTAGATGCCAGTACAGATGGGCCCTTATGATTTGTTCAGCTTTACAACCATTCCGTTTTTCACTTTCGGCGTAGTATTCAATACATTCCATGAGATAATTAGCACTTCATTATAAAATAAGCTTTGTATTGGATGATTTTGCCCAACCATAGGCTAATGTCAGTGTTCTGAGCACATTTAAGGTAGGCTAGGCTAAGTTATGATGGTATAGTTGGGTTTCCCAGGATATACTCTGATCCTAAGTCAGGAGCATCTAAGGTGCCTTTCCTCCAACTTGTGACAACCCAAAATATCTCCAGATATTGCCAGATGTTCTCCAGGAGGCTAAATTGCCTCCTGTTGAGAACCACTGAGCTAAGGTATGGGTGTTTGCACAAATATCAGCAATGTTGTGTTGTCTCTGCCTTTGTCTCCAGTACCTGGTCGATTGTGATGAAGTGATCTTCATGAAGGAAGGCTGCATTACAGAAAGAGGAACCCATGAGGAGCTGATGAATTTAAATGGAGATTATGCTACCATTTTTAATAACCTATTGCTGGGAGAGACACCACCGGTGGAGGTAAGATTGGCAGCTGTTGGTGTGTTTCCTTCTTTCTGTGCAAGGCTGACATGGCCATAGTGAATGGTGGTGAGATCACAGCTGAATCCAGTCTCTGTCTTATTGGCAGGGCACCCTGTTTTCTGGTGACTGTATTGCTGTGCTTTAGTTCACATGCTGATCCTCCTCCAGAAAAGCAGGATTGAGTGAGCCGAGGTCTTCTGTCACTGAGAACTTATTCATACGGCAGTGACAGGGAGGATATGGGCTTAGGGAGGGTAGAGAAGATGGGTAGTGCTCTTCAGGCATGAGCTTAGTTTCCTAAACTCCATTCACCCCGACGGAAGCATTAGGAAGCTCTTTTTAAAAAAATAAACAAGCGAATAAGGTGCCAGGGGAGGGAAATTAAATATTGCATACATTTGAAAATGCTCCAAGACACCTTGGTTGCTGACTTGGCACTTTCCATTAACTAATACCCACTGTGGCTCAATTATTGGATTAGGTGCTTCATAGATAACATCTTACTTAGTCATTTCAACAGAACTATAAAATGTGATTATCCCCCCACCTTTACAGATGAGGAAAGTGAAGTTCAGAAAGGTTAAACAACTTGCTAATAAGGGTAGTTTGAGTCCAAAGTCTCTCTTTCTCTGTGTGGCCCTGCCTCCTGTGGCAACACCAGATGCTGACAGCTTCCCACATCTCCACCCTGGTCTCCATGTCAGGCACAAAACAAGGGCCTGTTTAGAGCTAGCCCAAGAGGTGGCTGTTCCTTTTTACTATATACTCTCTCTCCTGGGGCCCAGGGGTAGTCTCAGGCTGAGCTAAACACTTCTTTCTTGGCTGTTAGGTCATTTTAGAGGGGTGAAAGCATAACGTTGGGACCTCTTCTGGGAGTTTTATTTCAGTCCTTGCAGTCTGTCCTGTTTGATTTCAGGTACGGTACAACTAACGGTTCATGACTGATACAGTTTAGGCTTTTTGATATAACTTAAACTTTCCAAGTTTCATCAGTAACTTCCATAGAGACATCTGATACAGATTTAGATTTTATTCTCTCTTCTTATGACTCTCAGGGTGCTATGAACTCTTTAGATTATCTTCTTATCCCTGTAGACATGGAGAGGAAAACAAGAGGAAAGAAGCCAAAATATGAAATTCCCAAGGAGCAAAAGAATAATGAGAGTCAGTGAATTGTAGTGGAGAGAGGATACTTAAGTATGTCACTTTTCTGAGCTTCCATTTTCTCATCTTAAAAAAAATGGAGATGGTGTCTGCCTTTTAGGGTTATCTCATTGATTAAATTAAATATGTAATATTGTTGCCCTAGGAAGTGATTAATGAATGGCAATTTTCTCTTTTGATAGTGTATTTATTCATGTACTGCAATAACATAAACTGTTGAGACCTATCTTTTATTATAGTTGTGGCTGTAAATTTTATATTATTTTCTAATTCCTTAACTATATTAGGAGAATTTCCTGTATAAATATAGAAGAGGGGCTTAGAAAGAAGAGCATTAAGTAGTTTCTATTGTCTGAGGTTCAGTTTGATGACTGTTTATTGAGTCCCCATGTACCCTGTTATAGGCAGTTCTCAGCAGCAGGCCTTGTGTAGGTTATAACTGTGCATGAGCCATCTCAGCCCTTGAGGGACTCACAGTGTTCTAGAGAAGACCAACACTTGATGCTCTTGCAGGTAACTGTAACACTAGGTCACCTATATAGCAATGTGCTATAGTAGAGAGACTAACAAAGTGCTGAGGGAGAGCAGGGGAAGGGTGAGCTTTCTAGGGGAGTGTAAGTTGCCCCATGAAGAATGTAAGATTTGATTCCGTCTGAAAGGGGACAGCTGTGACTGAGATTGGGATGAGGGAGGGGCATTCCAAGTGGAGGAACTAGTGTACAGAAATGGGAAGTTGCAGTATGGTGTAGGAAATGCTATGAAACTTAGTGTGGCTAGAGAGGAGGGACTGTGGGAAACAGGGAATGGGAGAGGAGCTTGTAGAATTAGGCTCAAGCCAGAGTACGGGTATCTTGCAAAACCAGGTTTAGAAGTGTGTGTATAGCCAGAGGTAGCAACAGGAAATGATCAGATCTTTGGATTTGATTTAGTGATGTGGGGGCTCAGAGACAGGATGAATGGAAATGATTCCAACCTTAATACTTAGGGCAGTTTGTGTGGATGATAACAGAATAAAGGCTACTGTGTTTGGAGTTATGTATGTGATGAAGTACAAGAAATGAGTGCAGGTGGCCCTTTTAAGAAGTCGAGTGTATTTCTTTTCATTAATGGCTTGATAGATGAATCTCTAATATGTATCTTGTGGACATTCATCTGAATGGCCATAACATGACTGGAGACTTTTTTTTTAAATATTATTAGATTACTTCAAAAAAGGAAACCAGTGGTTCACAGAAGAAGTCACAAGAAAAGGGTCCTAAAACAGGATCTGTAAAGAAAGAAAAAACAGTGAAACCAGAGGAAGGTAATGACCTTTGTGATATTTTATATTTCTCTTAAAGTTATCAGAAATGATGCCATGAGGTAATTCATGTTTGATAGCATTGTATGTTACAGAGTACCTGACTTGTATTCCAAGAATAACAAATTTTTTGTGTAATTTTGACAGACCGTGAGGCACCTTCTGTGTACTTAAACGGTTCATAAAAATGACCTTTAATCCTATTGTCCCTTAGCCTACTCAGGGTGGGGCCAGGTGTCGGTAATTATAGCTGAGTCATCCTGAAACTGAATGGTGGGTAGCGGTACACCCTTCTGTCTTATGATTCACCTCTGCTCATTAAAAGCCAGTCACAACCAAAGTAGAGGTGTTCTGACTCCAAGGATGTCTGTGTCCTCAGAAGCGCCTGTGTTAGAGCAGTAGACTCATCACCTTGTTCTGATAGTATTGCAGCAGGACTGTGGGAAACAGGGAATGGGACGAGGGGGTTTTCCTGCTTGGCTTTTCTGTCCAAAGCCCTTGGTCCTGTTTCTTAAACTCTTTATCTTATTAACTGAAACAAATCTGGGGAGTTAAGAGAAGCTACTTATAATAATGTGGGCATTTTCACTTTTGTATGTTAAGTTGCATGTCAGTTTACTAAAACAAAATGTGTATGTGTGTGTGTGTGTGTTTGTGTGTGTATGTTGACCAAAGATGACAAACTCCATAAAATATTTAAGGTTTATTCTGAGTCAAATGTGAGTGACCTAGGCTTGTGGCACCTTCCTAAGAGGTTCTGAAACATGTGCCTAAGGCAAAATGCAGCTTGGTTGTATACATCTTAGGAAGACAGAAGTTACTAACAAGCATAGATCAATACATGGAAGTTTTACCTTGGTTTGGCCTGGGAAGGTGGGACATCTCCCAGGTCATAGGGAGATTCAAAAATTTCCTTGATTTCCTCATTGGCAAGAGGAAGCAAAACTTAGGCACTATCTAAGGAATTTTGAAATCAGTGAAGGAAATCCTACATTGAGATAAGGGACTGGTTTGAGGAAGTTACGTTTTTTTTAATACATAAATGAAGCATTTTAGGTGGCAGCCCTGACAGAGAATACAGTAAGTCCTCTACATACAAACCTTCAATTTGGAAACTTTCAAAGATGGGAACATGTGTTATCATGCCCAGTCATGTAAGTTAGTTCAGATGTCTGGTGTACATTGTCACACAGAAGAACCTTTGCCCACAGTTTAGGATTTTCATGGATTTGAGAAGGTAGATTAGTCCAAAGAGGTCTTCAGTCTCTCAGTGACCTTCAGTGAGAAGCTGGAGCCAGATCTGCAAGGCGGTAACTTCATCCCTGGGTCCTTGCTATGCAACATGAGGTGCTTACTAATGAAGACCTGATGGAATTGGAGTCCCATAGAAATGACAGGGAGACGAGAGGAAGAAAAAGTAACTGAAGAACCAAAGAAATTCACAACAAAGGAAACAACAAGGAAATTTTCTTTAGTGGAGGAGGCACTGTTAGTCTTTGAGGCACAGGACCCAAATGCAGAATGGTGCACAAAGGTTGCAGCAGCTGTTCAGAATGCAATTCAGTGCTATCATGTCATCTGTGACCAAAAAAACTATCCAGACATCACTGCATCATTTTTTTTAGGAAGGTAGATAGAATTGCATCTAGCAAGGAATCAGCCACCTGTGCCATCAATGTCAGGCATGAGTGACATTGCAGCTTGCCCTCCATCTCCTATTGCTGGTGATCCTTCACCTCTACCATCTCCCACCTCCTCTCCGAACTCCAGTCAGTAACTCTTCTTGCCTGTTCACTCAATACCAGCCCCTGTGTGCCACCTGTTGTACTGTACTGTACTACTGTACTTTTCAGGGTTCTGTACTGTAAGAGTAACAATGTTTTCTTTGTTTTTTTTTGTATTTGTTTCTTTTGTATAATTTGTGTGGAAAGTCTTATGAACCTATTACAGTATAGTACTGTATAGCCAATTGTGTTCGTTGGCTACCTAGACTAACACTGTTGGACTTACACGCGTGCTCTTAGAATGGAACTTGTTCATATGTATGGGACTTACTATAGACAACAAACGTATAGCTCTTCTGTGGATCCCTGGGAAGGGTATTCTATGAGATGTAAATTTCGCCAAGAGATGGCTTCATAGGCTCATAAAATATTTTTTATTTCCTTTTTTCTTTGTTATGGGATATTATGTCAGGATCAGGTTGGAAAGTAAGCCACTTTATATAGCGTTAATAAAAAACCCATCTGGTGAGGTTTTGTAGGGTGTGACTCCCCAGGCTTCTTAGTTAGGAATTTGGCAAGAGAGAAAAAAAGGTCAGAGTTTGGTTCGTGTGTGTGTGTGTGTGTGTGTGTGTGTCGTTCTTTTTTTATTTTTTTGAGACAAGGTGTCACTTTGTCATCCAGACCGGTTTACAGTGGTGTGACCATAGCTCACTGCAGCCTCAAACTCCTGGACTCAGGCAGTCTTCCTGCCTCAGCTCCTGAGTAGCTGGGACTATAGACACACACTACCACTCCTGGCTAATTAAAAAATTTTGTTTTTTTAGAAATTGGGTCTCACACTGTTGCCCAGGCTCAGTCTTGTTTTAAATCTTTCATTTAGCCGGGCTCAGTGGCTCAGCCTGTAATCCCGCGCTTTGGGAGGCTGAGGTGAGTGTATTGCTTGAGCCCGTGGGTTCGAGACCCGCCTGGGCAACTTGGTGAGACCTCATCTCTACAATAAATCAAAAAATGAGCCAGGCGTGGTAGCGTGCGCTTGTAGTTCCAGCTACTTGGCAGGCTGAGCTACTTGGCAGGCTAAGGCGGAAGGATTGCCGGAGCCCAGCAGGTCAAGGCTGCAGTGGCCGGGAGCGTGCCATTGCACTCCAGTCTGGGTGACAGAGTGAGACTCCAACTCAAAAAATAAAAAATATATAAATCTTTCATTTTATTGCTTCACCTCCTCACCTGATTTTTTTTTCTTTTTTTGAGAAGCAATACAGAAACCTGCCTGCTCACCACCCCCCCTCCTCTGGCCAACTAGATCAGGTTCACCTTCTGGGTGTTTCCGTGCTGCCCTGCCTTTAGTTCTGTCATGACATTTGGCACATTTTACTAGTGTCTCTTTATCTGCCTGTCCTACCAGACTGTGGTAGAATCCTCAACCAAGTCCTCAAGGGCAGGGACCTGGACTTTACTATTTTCCTGCTCCTGGCCTACTTATAGTAGGTGCTCAGTAAATGTTAAGTAGACGGATGAATGCTTCTGATAAGAGGAAATCTAATCTAGAGCCCTGTGAAACTCCAGGCTCTTTGATTTTGCTGCTCTGTAGGTGATTGAGTTTCCTGAGAGTAGCCTTTCCCTTCTGAGTTCATGTTTCTTTTTCCTTACCTAGGGCAGCTCGTGCAGCTGGAAGAGAAAGGGCAGGGCTCAGTGCCCTGGTCAGTATATGGTGTCTACATCCAGTCTGCGGGTGGCCCCTTGGCATTCCTGGTCATTATGACCCTTTTCATGCTGAATGTGGGCAGCACAGCCTTCAGCACCTGGTGGTTGAGTTATTGGATCAAGCAAGGAAGTGGGGTAAGGTTACACCTCAGTGGGAAAGTTCCATGTCTAAGAACGTGGCCCAGTCTCTGTACTCCTTGGCTGTTCTTAGAGAAACTGTTCTCATTTTCACTTAAAAGAAGCAATAAAGAAGGATTTTCCAGGATGAAAATATGAGTCCTTAATGTAGACTCAAGACAGGAAAAAACCCTGACCAACCCCCAGGGCAGTAGGGTATGTCAGTAGGACACCCACAGGCTGTCTGTTCTCATCCATCAGAGAAGGAGGTGGGCAAAACCTGCCGTGTTTGCCGTAGCCAGGTCCCAGGGTCATTTGTTACCCTGTACCCGCCCTTGAGCTGAGAATGGCCCAGAGCAGGGGTGCCTGGCAGCCTTCAGGAGACGTGCCTCATAGAGCTTTGCCTCCAAACAGAACACCACTGTGACACGAGGAAACAGGACCTCTGTGAGCGGCAGCATGAAGGACAATCCTCTCATGCAGTACTATGCCAGCATCTATGCGCTCTCTATGGCAGTCATGCTGATCCTGAAAGCCATTCGAGGAGTTGTCTTTGTCAAGGTATGGAGTGGTGGGTGGCCTCTGCTCTGCCTCCCTGGTGACCGTGTGCTCAGGTTTCGGCATGGCATCTCTCAGGTTTATGCTGAGTGGGAGAGAGCCCTTCAGACAGCATGGCCCCAACTAACCTGACTCGTATCCTATTGGACCGCTTGCACTTCCAGGCTTTGGGAGTGGTTGTCCTGGGAGTGGTGACCTGGACGAGTAGGAATTGAGCCCTCCCTGGGTCTCCAAACCCTGATTACTCTGCACTCTTCTCCTCAGGGCACACTGCGAGCCTCCTCCCGGCTCCATGATGAGCTTTTCCGAAGAATCCTTCGAAGCCCTATGAAGTTTTTTGACACTACTCCCACAGGGAGGATTCTCAACAGATTTTCCAAAGACATGGATGAAGGTATTTCTCATGGATCCTTTCTTTTATGCTCTGGAGCATCAACTGGAGCTCACTGTGCTCCTAGCCTTCTAGATGATTCCCCCAGTGTGCAGATCTGTCTATCTTTGGATTCAGAGAGCACAGTGGCTGCTGGTATTTTCACCAGGAACATTGCATCTAAGTTTTCATTCTGTCTCTTTTTTTTTTTTGAATTGGAGTCTCACTCTTGCCCAGACTGTCCACCGCAGCCTCGACCTGCTGGGCTCTGGCGATCCTTCCGCCTCAGCCTTCCGAGTAGCCGGAATTACAGGCATGCACTACCATGCCCAGCTGATTTTTTTTTTATTTATTGTAGAGATGAGGTCTCGCCAAGTTACCCAGGCGGGTCTCGAACCCGTGGGCTCAGGCAATTCATTACCTCAGCTTCCCAAAGCGTGAGATTACAGGCTGAGCCACCGAGCCCGGCTCATTCTGTCTCTTTTGACCTGAAAACAAATTCGGCAGATTGAGTTTAGCAGAGAGCCTTTAGACAGGAGCATCTGAGATTTTAAAACACACATTCAACTGGGCACGGGGCTCACACCTGTAATCCCAGCACTTTGGGAGGCGGTGGCAAGAGGACTATCTGAGTCCAGGAGTTTGAAATCAGCCTAGGCAATTTGGTGAGACATCCTCTCTACAATAAATCAAAAAATTAAATGACTATGGTAGCACACATCTGTGGTTCCAGTTACTTGGAAGACTGAGGTGGAAAGGTCATCTGAACCCAGCAGGTCAAGGCTGTGATGGCCGTGAGCATGCCACTGCACTCCAGGCTGGGCGATAGAGTGAGACTCCAACTCAAACACACACACACACACACACACACACACACACACACACACACACACACACACATACACACACAAACATATACACATTCACTTGGAAGCACTGCATTGGTTTATAGACACTTACAACCTCTGACAGGTTTTCTCGCTGTTGCATGGGGTATGCCTGGGCCAGAACTTAAATACTGTACTCTCCACAAGACAGAGGAACAGTCATGCCCCTGACATTGATAGAGGGCTTATTTGTGTAACAAGCAGCATGCTCAGTGTTTTTGCATGTTATCCTAACCCTCACAGCAACCCTATGAGGTTCTTTTACTCATTGAACACATGAGAAAGCTGACAGCTAGAAAGGTTGAGTACTTTGCCCACTCTGCAACTACTGGGTGACAAAGCTGGAAATTGAGCCCAGATGTTTTTGACCCCAAAGCTAATGTTTTTAACTATTGCACTGTGGCTGCCTCTATAGAAGGAATTTGTTCCAGGCATTGATAGGCAATTATAAAGGCATGGCTGCAGGTAACAAGGAATCAGAACTCTCCCTGACACCAGAACTGCACATAACACGTTCCCATTTCTATTGAACACACGTGCACATACACACAAATAGAAAAGAGAAAGGAAGAAAAAAGTCAGTGCTATCAACAAGTGTGGGTTTTGCATGAAAATATTTTAGCCAAAAGAGAAAAGGGGCTGGGGTAGGAAGACCGCCAAAAAGAGATGAAGAAAAATCGTTAACTGTTGAAGGGGCTATCATCTTCCTTTGACTTTTGTATATGTTTAAACATTTTCATTGGTGAAAAATTTCTTAAATGTCAGTAACAGTATTGGTGAGAATATAGATAATTTTTGTTTTCTTTTGTGCATGTTTATTTTCCAAATATTTTACTACAAGCATATATTACTTTGTAAAGTACAGGAAATGTGTCAAGTGGTTGGACAGGATAGTAAACCAAGAAGGGGTAGAGTAAGATCCCTTATATCTTCTTCGAACAACAAAAAAAACTTAAAGTATCCAGGTTTCTAGGGGGTTTTTTGTCCAAACTTCAGGTAGGGATTTTGTGGAACCTCTTCCTTTTAAATTTTCAGTTCCATTTTTGTGTGTGTGTATGGATCCTAACACTTTTTTGATGCTTGTTCCTTTATGGTTTTCACAGTCGATGTGCGCCTGCCATTCCAGGCTGAGATGTTCATCCAGAATGTTATCCTGGTGTTCTTCTGTGTTGGCATGATCGCAGGCGTTTTCCCGTGGTTCCTTGTGGCAGTGGGGCCCCTGGTCATCCTCTTTTCAGTTCTGCACATCGTCTCCAGGTAAACAGGAAACGTTCATGTATACTAGGGTGGAGGAGAAGCCGAGTCACTAGTCTGCCACAATGATGCAGAGCTCATTCTCTCTCCAGAGTCCTGATTCGGGAACTGAAGCGTCTGGACAATATCACGCAATCACCTTTCCTCTCCCACATCACGTCCAGTATACAGGGCCTTGCCACTATCCACGCCTACAATAAAGGGCAGGAGTTTCTGCACAGGTTAGTGCTGATGGGAACCAGATGCCTCAAAGGGGAGCCAGCATCCCAGTATTTCATAAGCGTCTAAGAGGCCTTTCAAGGCCAGGGCTGAGGATTATGTCTCAAAAACAAAAAAATTTTAAAACCCTCACATATTTGGAGTCTATTGCTTTTGGTCCTGAAAAACTGTATTTTGCTTTTTTTTTTTTTTAATGGTGAAAGAGAGTCATTGACATTAGAGTTGCCTCTTATTTTGCTGTTTTTTGTTTTGAGAGACAAGGTCTATGTTGCCCAGGCTAGTCTTAAACTTCTGCATAAAATTATTCTCCTGCCTCAACCTCTTCCCAAAGTGCTGGGATTACAGGTGTGAGCTACTGCACCTGGCCTAAAGTAGAATTTTATTTAACCATCGAATATTGTTTATTTGTGAACCTTATGTACATAGTCACATTGTGGAGGACTAATCTAAATGTCCTTCAGTAGAGGACTGCTGGTTGAATAAACTCTGGCATACCCATATAGTGAAGTATTATATGGCCCTTAAAAAGAAGGGAGCAGCTCTGTAGGTACTGATATGAAGTGATCTCCAAGATCTATTAGGGAAAGGGCAGGGTACAGATATATGTATGTCATATGCTACCTTTGAGTTTGTGTATGTGTAACATTTAGAATATCTCTGAAAGGATACAAAAGACACTTAGTTGCCACAGGAGGGAGGAACTGAGTAGCTGGAAGATGGGAGGGAAAGGAAAGACCGACTTCTTGGCAAATGTTTTGTGACATTTAAATTTTCTGTGTATATATTGCCTGTTCCAAAAATTAGATAATTATTTTTTAAAAGAAAATTTAGAATGAGAGGTTAGAAAAAAATTATTTTCAAAATATTAAAACAACTCAGAAAAATACTTTCTAACTTTAAGTAAATGAAAGTGCTTTGAAAAAATGCTGGGAGGAAATGCAGAAGAATATTAACACTGGTGTTCACTGGATGATAAGATTATTGGAATTTTACGCTTTCCTCTTTTTAATTGCATTTTCTAAATTTTCTCTAAAGAGTACATATTTTAAAGAGAAAAAGTGATTTGAAAAATAATTAAAACATTCGCCCAGCTAGTTCTAGTTGCACATGGTTCCCTGAGCCTTCAGAGGGGTCTAACCTGCTCTCTGGGACTCCTAGTGACAGCCATACCATACTTTTTCAGTGGCAAAGATTGTCTGAGGCTCCTGCTGGGGTTCAGCTTGCTTCTGGTGATTTTTCTAGCCTTAAGGAACAAATACTGTTCTGCGCTGTGGTAGTGCATCAGCATCCCCAGGGTTTCTATTTCTTTGCCTTTGACCATTTCTGCTGTTTGCATCTGTAACCTGTCTTTCTTTGAGAAAATGTCTCCTGACATTTTTCTAAAGCTTAGCACAAACCTCTTGTTTTGGTCTCCTTTTCCATGCTTTCCCTATGCTGTTAAAGTAGATGTTTCTCCTAACATCTTTTTTTCTTTTCTTTTCTTTTTTTAAGTAAGAGTCTAACTCTGTCTCCCAGGCTGGAGTGCAGTGGCACGCTTATGGCCACCACAGCCTCGGCCTGCTGTTCTTGGGCCTCAGCCTTCCAAGTAGCTGGAACTATAGGCATGCATCACCACACCCGGCTAATTTTTTGATTTATTGTAGAGATGAAGTCTTGCCAAGTTCCCTGGGCTGATTTCAAACCCCTGGACTCAGGCAATCCTCTCGCCTCTGCCTCCCAAAGTGCTGGAATTAACAGGCGTGAGCTGCTGTACCCAGCTCTCCCTAACATCTTTAATATGTTTTTTTTTCCTCAAAAGAGTATCTAAGATTAGAAAACCCCAGTCTTCCTATGTATAAGACCTAGAATATCTCCTGAATTCTAAGAATGCCCTCCTTAAGTTTCTATGTCATTTTCTCAGTTAGAAACAGGAGATGCTTAAATATTTGCCCTCTGTTTTGTGGTGTATTGAAACTTTGACATCCATAGGTTGAGTGGGGTTGTATGGTACTTTCTGGGCTCATTAGGCATTCTGTCTTTCTCACAGGTACCAGGAGCTTCTCGATGACAACCAGGCTCCTTTCTTCTTGTTCACATGCGCGATGCGGTGGCTGGCTGTGCGGCTGGACCTCATCAGCATTGCCCTCATCACCACCACGGGGCTGATGATCGTCCTCATGCATGGGCAGATTCCCCCAGCCTTCGCAGGTCTTGCCATCGCGTATGCTGTCCAGGTTGGTTTCTGGGATGGGGGTGTGCTGGGCGTCATCACCCTAAGTGTCGTTCCACCTCTGGGCCCCTAGAGCTTCTCTTGGTCTGACCCAACAGCAACAGTCTGGATTTAACTGGGACAGATAGGGATAGGAGAGAGGTAGGAGAAGAATCTAGGTATAAAAGAATTGAGCTATTGCATGTGTTTAAGAAATAGGTGCTATTTTTTCATAAAGAAACATGATTTTGAAAAGAGCTTCTTAACTGCAGGTGTCTGTGTTCACCACCCTCTCATCTCTGGCATCTCCCTAGTTGTCTAAGGGATACTATATATTCAATATACTTCTTAGATGCATTTTCTTTTCAGACCCCTGATTTTCCCAATACTGTTATATCTATAAATGCTTCTGGCCCCCATGGATGACCAAAAGTCTTTAGATATCTCAAAGAACAATTGAGGATTTGAGCACTGACTAGATATCTGAAGATATTAAGTAATTATTAATTTTTAAGATGGTATTGAAGTTGTGTTTTTAAAGAGGAGTGGCACAAACTAAAATGCATATTTATTGGTGAAATGATAGACTATCTTGGATTTGCTTCCAAATAATATGGGGATGGAGTGGGAATGATTGGGAATACAGATGAAACAATATTGGCCATAAATTGATATTTTGGGTGGTGGGGAGGTCAGGGTCTCACTCTGTTGCCTAGCTGAAGTGTAGTGGCACAATCACGGCTCACCACAGCCTTGACCTTCTGGGTTCAGGCAGTTCTTCTGCCTCAGCCTTTCCAGTGGCTGGAACTACAGACATGTACTATCACACTTGGCTAATTTTCTGACTTTTTGTAGAGACAAGGTCTTGCTATGTTGCCCAGCCTCCCAAAATACTGAGATTACAGGCATAAGCCACTGCACCCAGCTGGTAATTTTTTTTATTTTTTATTTTTTGTGTTAGAGACTCACTCTGTCACTAAGACTAGAGTGCAGTGGCATGCCCACAGCCACTGCAACCTTGACCTGCTGGGCTCAGGCAATCCTTACACCTCAGCCTTCCAAGTGGCTAATTCTTTGGTTTATTGTAGAGACAAGGTCTCACCATTTTGCCCAGGCTGGTCTTGAACCTGGTATTTTTTAAGGTCGAGTTTTGGTACCTGGGGGTTCATTATACTACTCTTTCTTTTATTATGTATGTTTGACATTTTTTCATGTTGAAAAAAAAATAGCCAAAGGAACCCCAGAGATACGTGTCTTCACAGATACCCAAAGATGTCCACCACATTATGCAAATGGTCTTGTTTGCTTAGGGCAGACAATGCATTCTGTATATTGTGTTTTAGAATCCCCAGTTTTCAGGGGATTCAGCACAGGGGCTCTACATTCACTTATTTCCCAGCCTTCTCTCTCTTATTGGAGTTGTCTGGAAGTATTCTTATGAATAGCTCACAGGTTGATGTCTCCATTTGTTGTGACTGCCACAAACAGTTTCCTATATGAGTAGGAAGTCCAGAAGTTATTCAGCAGCAGATATGTGTTACTGAAAATGTAACAATGGACAGAAAGCCTCTAGGTATAAGAGAGTAGTGCCAGCAGTTCTGCAATGTCACCGGCATTCACTGAGCATTGCAGTTGATGAGGGGCAGCAGGCATTGCCTTCAGTGTTAAGAGAATGACAAGGTCCCTAAAACCAGCCACTGCCTGTGTCCAGTTCTTACCATGTTGTGTCCTCTAGATGAAGGAAGTTGTCTAGAGTTGGTCTGGCACATATTGATAACGAATTCTCTTGAATTTTTGCTTTCTATTATCAGTTAACGGGGCTGTTCCAGTTTACGGTCAGACTGGCCTCTGAGACAGAAGCTCGATTCACCTCGGTGGAGAGGATCAATCACTACATTAAGGTCAGACAGCTGCAGACCTTTTGCCATGAGCTGGCTCTCCCCAGAGTAATTTTACCTTTGCTGCATCGGATGGATGTACAAGGAGAGGGCTTATCTTCTCTGCCTATCATCCCACAAAGAGGACCAGCAATCTCTCTACCGTGCTTAGAGTGGAGAAAAGAATATCATGAGAATTTCTAAGTACATTTGTAAATTATGTCCAACTGAGAACTTAGGTTCATTGTTCTAATTTCTAGAATGTTCAGAATCTTGCCAGTTCAGTTTAGCTGACTAATGTAACATTTTCTTTACCCTGTTTAGAAGCATGCATTGTTTTAATTCTTATTCTAGTCTAGTTGTTTGTAATCAGGGATGGCCATCAGAATCACCTGCTGAGCTTTCAGCAAAGACAACCATGGCCTCATCTCTACAGATTGTCTAATGCAGTCAGTTGGGGTGGGCTTCAGACTTCTGTAGTTTTAAAAGCTCCATAGCTAATTCTAAACTGCAGTCAGAGTTTAGAAACCAGTAAATTTAGTCAATATTGAGAGTAACTCTTCCCACCTTCCCCCAGGAACTCTTTCAGTCTTGCCATGAGGTGGCTTCTTGCTGTGTCCTGACTGGAACTCTTACAGCAGTTTCCTGTAGAAAAAAGCTGCATCCTGAGTGGCTAGGACTCTCATGAGCTCAATTGTCAGGAGTTATCTATCTTGTGAATTGCCCTGAGACATATTAGAATGCTTCTGACTTCTTTTCTTGCCATTTGATATAACATAAAACGCAATGGAAGGACATATTCTTAGTTCCCAATAATTGACTTTGGAACTCAGTTTTGAAAAAATCACTCTTTCAGTTGAGAACTGCAACGCAAACTGCATTTTCTAGGAAAGACATGCTTCACACTGATTTGTTATGACAATGAACCTCATTGGTTGTAGGGTGTTGGTTTTTTTTTTTTTTGAGTTGGGGTCTCACTCTGTCACCCAGGCTGTAGTGCAATAGCATGATCATGGCTTACCACACCCTCAACCTCCTGGGCTCAGGTGATCCTTCTGCTTCAGCCTCTTGAGAAGGTGGGACTGCAGGCACATGCCACCATGCCTGGCTAATTAAAAAATTTTTTGTAGAGATGAGGTCCATAGTGCATGCAGGTGTATAGTGTTTGAGTTAATATGTGTGCATATGGGTGTATAGTGTTTGAGTTAGTATATGTGCATATGAGTGTGTAGTGTTTGAGTTAATGTGTGTGCATATGGTTGTGTAGTGTTTTCATTAAAATTGTTGGTGAGTGCCTCATACTTGAGAGGTCAGGATATGGTCAGTTTACAGAGGACCCTGTTAAAACCAGTTACCTGGGCCAAGTGTGGTAGCTCACACCAGTAATCCCAGCACTTTGAGAGACCAGGGTCTGCTTGAGCACAGGAGTTTGAGGCCAGTCTGGGAAACACAGCAAGATCCCCATCTCTACTTTATATTAAAATAATAAAAATAAATTAATTTAATTTAATTTAAAAAACCAGTCACCTTTCTGAGGACTGCCTTCCTGCTGCCTGTCCCATCATGGAGTCCTTCCTGCCAGGGGTTTTAGACTTCAGGCTCCATTCCCTGGCACTCTGCAGTCTTTGGCCCTTATTGCCCTATGAGTCTGTGTGCTCCACTGTTAGTTGCCAGAGAGTTTTAAAACATTGTGAGGTGTGACTGTTGGTGACCAAAATTACCCAAGCATTTACATCACAGCATTTTAAGCTGGAATGGATTTTCAAGACCATCTAATCCAATCCTCACAATTTACAGATAAGAAACTAAGACTCAGAGAGAACTGGCGACTTGTACAGGTCACACAGGTATTAGTGGCAAAATTGGAATTAGAGTCTGTATCTCCTGGATTTACCAAGAGATGCCAAAATGCCAGGATCCAATTAGATATTCAGTAAACACTGGTTTCCTTCCTTCAGGTTAAGCCAATGATTATCAAATGATGGAATCCTATTTCAAATGGAATATTTTTCAAAGAATTACAATGAAAACTGCTGTGGTTAATGAGGGGTGGAAGGCCTCAAGCCTATCTACTTAGGTCTCCCTCGGCCCCCAAAGCAGTTTGAAAACCACTACCCTCCCCAAGCTGCCACCAGTAGCCATTATGTTCGGTCCTTAGTAGTCCTTATGTTCGGTCCCTGTCTTGGTTAGTGGCGATAAGCATTTACTGCCAAGGGATTCTTTCCTAGCAAGGGGACAGGGTGGCAGCTGCCTCTGTGTGGCTACTATGGCTGCCTTGGTTTTACTTCTCTGTAACAAAGCCTGCAACTCCTCAAGAATCTGTGGCCAGTCTAAACCAGTCACTTCTGTCTCCCCAGACTCTGTCCTTGGAAGCACCTGCCAGAATTAAGAACAAGGCTCCCCCACCTGACTGGCCCCAGGAAGGAGAGGTGACCTTTGAGAATGCAGAGATGAGGTACCGTGAAAACCTCCCTCTGGTCCTGAAGAAAGTGTCCTTCACCATCAAACCTAAGGAGAAGATCGGCATTGTAGGGCGGACAGGATCAGGTAAGGATGTGCCATACCCTCTTGGGAGAAACCTTTGACCCCATGGAAACGGAGCAGTTTACAGACTGTCACTTTCATCTGTTGAAACCTTTTAGACAAGTGATTAGTGTCTCAGGCTACTACCAGCAAAACACTTGTCTAGGTTTATTTTTAACCCTCTTTGATTACATTTGGTGCTTTTTCCAAGCATAAATGTATACATTCTCTATTTTTAAGTTTTTAATCTATTTGTTTAAATTGACATATAATAACTGTACATATTTAGGGGGTACATAATGATGTTTTGATATGTATAATGTATAGTAGCCAGATCTGGATAATTAGTATATCCATTATTTTAAAAATGTATTATTTCTTTGTCTTGGTAACATTCAGTATCCTCCTTCTAGCTTGTTGGAGCTTTTATTGTTAACTAGCAAATATTGTTACCTGTAGTCTTCCTACGGTGGCTTAGAACACTAGAACTTACTCCTTTTATCTATCTATAGTTTTGTATCTTTTGGCAAATCTCTCCCTATCACTCTTCCCCTAGAATCCTCTGTGCTTCTTTTTACTTCTATGTGATCAACTTTTTTTAGCTTCCACATGAGTGATAACAGGTGATTTTTTTTTTTTCTGAGTTGGAGTCTCACTCTGTCTCCCAGGCTAGAGTGCAGTGGCATGCTCATGGCCACCACAGCTTCCACCTGCTGGGCTCAGGAGATCTTCTGCCTCAGCCTTCCAAGTAGCTGGAACCACAGGCACGCATCACCTTGCCTGGCTAATTTTTTTGACTTATTGTAGAGATGAGATCTCGCCATGTTACTCAGGCCGGTTGCGAACCCTGAGCTCAGGTAATCCCCTCGCCTCAGCTTCCCAAAGTGCTGGGATTACAGGCATGAGCCACCATGCCTAGCAACATGTGATGTTTAACTTTCTGTTGCTGACTTATTTCACTTAACATAATGTCTTCCAGTTCCATCCGTATTGCTGTGAATGACAGGATTTCGTTCTTTTTTATGGCTGAATAGTATTCCATTGTATATGTATAAATGCATACGTTCTTAATTCAGAACACTCGAATTAAAGCAAAGAGTGAAAGGAAAAAAGCACCTGGATCTCCACTACCCAGAGATAAGCACTGGTCACGTTTTGTTGACTAGCTTGTAAGGCTTCTTCTGTTAACACATATGTTTACAAAAATATGCTCATTTTACACTGTTTCATGGCCTTCTTTTAAGACTATCTGTATTTTCCCATGTCCATTAACTACGACTATACAGCATTTCACAGCATTCTACTTTATGGATATACTGTAATTCATATTGAACTAATCCTCAATTGGTAGGGAATTGGGGTTGTTGTCAATTTTCACAGTTGCGAGTAGCACTACTGTGCATAGCCCTATGATTACAAAGTCCAAATGTGTGAAGAATTTTAAGGACATTGTGATATAGTGCCAGCAAGTGCCTCGTATTTGCCAGAAGCTATGTTCCTTTGAAGGCACAAATTATTTCTCTATCTGGTGTCAGGTAAAGACACAGCATTAGCTGGGCACAGTGCCTCATACCTATAATCCCAGCACTTTGGGCAGCGGGGGCGAGAGGATTGCTTGAGTCTAGGGGTTCGAGTCTAGCCTGGGCAACTTGGCGAGCCCTCATCTCTACAATAAATTTAAAAATTAGCCGGGTATGGTGGTGTGCATCTGAGACAGTAGAATCACCTGAACCCAGCAGGTTGAGACTGCAGTGGCCGTGAGCATGCCACTGCACTCCAGGCTGGGCAACAGAATGAGACTCCTACGAAAAAAAAAAAAAAGACACAGAATTGGCCTTTGTTTTAGGCATTTCATTTTTATTCTTAGAAATGTGTTACTGTATACCCTTTAGATTTCTAGGATCAAGAATTGAGTAATTAGTTCTTGCCCTCTTTCCTTCCTGAATAATATTTCAAAGATTGAGCCTTGTCACCTCTTACTAACCTGCTCATCCTTGTATACGAGGTGTCTTTGGTTTAGTTGTCATTAGCTTTCTGGTCTCCATGCTCCCTTGGCATCAAAACTCTTCAGCTTTTTCCTGCCATTTAAAGAAAAAAAAAGATTTTTTTTTTTTTTTTTTTTTTTTTGCCAATTAATTTGAGAGGACCTTTAAGGAAGAAAAAAAGCAACTTCCTGCTTTCTGTTTGTGGGACTTATTTCATGTCAAACAATACACTCCCTTTAGGTTTTTCACACTGGAAAGAGATCTTCACCCAAGGAGAGCTGCTGTCCCCAACCTCTTACTTTGCCCTCCTTTGAGCCCCTCTGCCAAATTGATTTCTGCTACACTGTTCTCCTGAAAGCTGACTGATGTCCCTTCCTATGATTTCCCCTTAACACAGGTGAGACAGGCCGAAATATTCACCATGACTTCATTAAATACTAGTTAGTGACAGAAGAGTAATAAACAAGAAGAAAGTAGTCTGACTCAAAAAACCTCAGCTCTAATCCGAACACAGCCTCTTTAAAGTTTCGTAGGCCTAGCTCCGCTATGGCCATCATAAAGGACCCCACCTTGAGGAATTGATTGCCTTTATTACTGGCACATCCCATCCACGCAAAGGTACAAAGGTAGTAGAGAGTCAGAGAACTATAAAGTCTTCCAGTACAGGTGGTCCAAACCTAGGCACCTTTTTTTTTTTTTTTGGAGTTAGAGTCTCGCTCCATGGCCCCGGCTGGAGTGCAGTGGCATGCTCATGACCATACCAGCATCGAACTGCTGGGCTCCAGCAATCCTTCCGCCTCAGCCTTCCAAGTAGCTAGAACTATAGGTGTGCTCTACCACACCTGGCTAATTTTTGATTTATTGTAGAGATGAGGTCTCGCCAAGTTGCCCGGACTATTCTTTAACCCTGGGTTTAGGCAATCCATTTGCCTTGGCCTATCAAAGTGCTGGGATTATAGGCTGAGCCACTGAGCCCAGTCTGTTTTGTTTTTTTGAGTTAGGGTCTCACTCTGTTGCCTAGACTAAAGTGCAGTGGCACGATCATGACTTAATGCAGCCTTGAGCTCTTGAGTTCAAAGGATCCTCCTTCCTTTACCTCCCAAGTCATTGGGACTAGGTGCATCCACCATACCCAACAATTTTTAAATTTTTTTATAGAGACGAGATCTCACTATATTGCCCAGGCTGGTCTCAAACTTCTAGGCTCAAGGAGTCCTCCTGCCTGGGCCTTCTAAATTGCTGGGATTACAGGTGTGAGCTACTATGCCTGGCCTAGTCACTTTTGTTAAAGTGAAACAACTTAACCCATTTATATGAGCCCATTTTTCCTTATCTTTGATCTTAAAGCAAATCATGCCTTGGCCGTTAAGGGATTGTCTCCCATCTCTCCTTATAGCTGTGTAAGGGGGTGACAAACAATTCCTCCAACCCTGAGTAGAGTCATTCATTTCCAGGAGGAGAACTGTTTGGCTCCATGGACCAGGTTTCTCAATCATTT
Organism: Cephalopachus bancanus; assembly: GCA_027257055.1. Lineage (NCBI taxonomy): Eukaryota > Metazoa > Chordata > Mammalia > Primates > Tarsiidae > Cephalopachus > Cephalopachus bancanus. The sequence continues at coordinate 854,846 of JAPVLO010000098.1, read as the reverse complement.
TTTGTAGATGAATCAGGATTGCTGCATTAACGAAATGAGTGTTTTTTGGGGTTCCAATTAGGTTGTTTGACAGGGGTATGCCCAGGGGACAAATCCCAACAGCAGAGTTGTGGCTGCAGGCTATGTGTACCCACAGTGACTACTAAAGAGACAGAGTCAAGGTGATCTCAGTAAGACTCTCACAAAGGACCTTTCAGGACATGGAGGCAGGAAAAGGGTTGGAGGGTCAAGTACCAGGCATCCAGCCAGGGAAAAGTAGTCCAACAGCTAAAACATTGTGGTTCTAAATCTAAACCATGGGGCCACATTGCAGAAATCATCTCAGGTAGCACTGAGATATATGCCAGAGCATTTTTATAACGTGTTTTACATAAACTAAATGTCCAACATTAGAGGGCTGGTTAGGCAAAAGTACATCACATAATAGAAAGCTTCAGTCACTAAAAGTCTATTTGGAAAAGGTTTTTTTTTTTTTTGAGTTGGAGTCTCACTTTGTCACCCAGGCTGGAGTGCAGTAGCATGCCCATGGCCACCGCAGCCTCTACTTGCTGGCTTCAGGTGATCCTTCCCCTTTTGCCTTCCACGTAGCTGGAACTACAGGCATGCGCACCATGCCTGGCTAATTTTTTTTATTTATTGTAGAGATGAGGTCTTGCCAAGTTGCCCAGGCTGGTCTTGAACCCGTGGGCTCAGACAATACTCTCACCTCAGCCTTCCAAAGTGCTGGGATTATAGGTGTCAACCACCGCACCTAGCCTATTTTGAAAAGTTTAAAGGAATGTGATTGCATGCTTGTTGCACAGTGTTAAATGAAGAAAGCAATGACAATATTATATCTCTGGTGTGATCTCAACTCTGAGGAAAGGACTATAAAGAAATATTTCAGAATTACAGTAGTGAGATTATGGGAGATTGATGTCGTCTTCCTGTAGTTCTCTTGCGTTACATGCATAACTTTTCTTTTTTGAGTTGGAGATTCACTTTGTCACCCCATCCTTCCACCTCAGCCTTCCAATTAGCTGGAACCACTCGTGTGCACCACCATATCCAGCTAATATATATTTTTTTACTTATTGTAGAGACGAGGTCTCGTCATGTTGCTCAGGCTGGTCTCAAATCCCTGAGCTCAGGCAATCCTCCACCTCCCGAAATCCTGGGATTATAGCAACCGCTACTTGCATAACTTTTCAAATGAATATTCAGTTAACCTCTTCTGCTGATCACTATCACACTGATCCCCCAAACTTGCCTCTGCCATAGTCTTGTTAGGGTCATCTACAGCCACTCATTTACTCAAAGCAAAACCTCCTTCCCTTGCATGTGTGTTTATTCCTGGAACGTCTTCTGTTCCCCAGTTGCTGCCATGGCAACTGGAGGCCTTGTCTTAAGTCTGTCTCTCAACTATAATAAGAGGACAGAGAGAGAGAGAGAGAAGACATCTTGTCCTGTGGTTTGCTCTCCAGCTGCTTGCTGTAAGATCTCTGTTCTCCTTACTTTGCCTATGAAGTATTAAATCCTGCACACCTGTTCCTAAGATGTCAAGGAGGCGTTTTTCCATTTTACTTTCATGAATGTGGAGTTGTCCCTCCCATTCCTTCTCAGGCTGAAGCTATGTGATTTGAAGGTATCTGCTTGGTGTCTCAGGAAAGTTAATTGCTTTTTTTTCTGTTTCTATCTGTGATTTCTGTTTTTACACATTTTCTCAGTTGAAATAGTGGTTGAATAAAAATAGAAAAATAGATGATTTTGGCCATCTGTGGTGGCTCACACCTGTAATCCCAGCACTTTGGGAAGCCAAAGTGGGAGGATTGCTTGAGCCCAGGAGTTCAACACCAGCCTAGGAACTGCAAGACCTTGTCTCTTCAAAAATAAAAAAATTTGCCAGGTGTGTTAGCACACATTTGTAGTCCCAGCCAAGGTGGGAGGATTGCCTGAACCCACAGAGTAAGGCTATTGAACTGTGATCATGCCAGTGTACTCCAGCCTGGGTGACAAAATGATACCTCAAATCAAAAAAAAAAAAAAAAAGGAAAGAAAAGGAAAATAGATGATTTTGCCGTGAGGATAAACCAAGTAGCTAATAGAGCTACTTGTCTACATGTCTTCTATTCATCAGGGAAGTCTTCTCTGGGGATGGCCCTCTTCCGTCTGGTGGAATTATCTGGAGGCTGCATCAAGATCGATGGAGTGAGAATCAGTGATATCGGTCTTGCCGACCTCCGAAGCAAACTCTCCATCATTCCTCAAGAGCCGGTGCTGTTCAGTGGCACTGTCAGGTGAGGACCCAAGCACCTGCATGCTTCATGCCTCACTTAGAGACTGGCCAGGCATGTGGCGCAATGCTAGCACCTCCATCTGGGACTGGGATCTTGTGGTTTCTGGCCTAGTGCTCTTCCTACTACACCGTGTGCCTCCTGTTGTAGAGGTGAGAGGTAGCGCCATCCGCTGCACACATCACTTCATTAACTTACTTGGGCAGGGGGCCTGCAGCACGATGGTAAAGAGGTCAGAGAGATCTGGGTTTAAAGCTCTGCTCTGTGTCTTCGGACAAGTTGCTTAATCACTCCTAAACCTGTTTCCTCACCCATAAAATGGTGATGCTTTAAAGACCTGTTGTGAAGACTGAATAAACTGATACAAATTATCCAAGCATAGAGCCCAGCATATTGTAACCATTCAATAAATGGTAGCTGCTATCATCGGCCTCATCACCGTCATCCTTTATGTGCCTTCCGCTCTATTTTGTCACCTTCCCCTAGGTATGCTCAAAGGTTCAATTCTAATAATGGTTTTCAGGCACTGTTACTACTCATGTTTTTTCATTTTCTAGTATCTTCCTCCACCTTTGAGACTTACTCTGGAATGATGTGTCTTTTCTGAAATCTTGCCAGCATGCCGAAGATGAAAATCCTCTTCTCCGCCTGTTAAAATAGTGACTAAGAAGGAAATGTTTGCATATTTGACGTTATTACCTCAGTACCCAAAGGGAATAATTTATTATCATCAACTTTCCTATATTCGATCTGACCTTTAGTCTTAAGTTTCTGCCTTCTAAAAACAATGGGTTTCCATAATTTGTCTGTTTCTATTCAAGTTGCCTCTCTTTGGATATAAAAAACAACCTTAACTATATACTGGGCCTATATTGGACTTCTCTTTTTAATCATTCAAAAAGTGGTATTGCTATTTCCTCTTTAGTTTTTAGTGGTTTCCGGAAAAGTTGGTACCAACTAAGTTTCAAATAACCATAGGCAGGATTCAGGCTTGTCTTTAAAACTAGGCTCCATTTTCTTTGGAAATGGCATTTGAACTTCAAGGAAGTTTGCTAGATATCTTAATCTGCTATATATAACAAAATACCATAGAGTGGTTAGCTTAAATAACAGAAACTTATTTCTTACAGTTCTAGAGGCTGGGAACTCCAGAGTGGGTGTCTGGTGAGGGCCTTCTTCCTGGTTTGCAAGTGGCCATCTTGTGACGTCCTCACATTGCCTTTCTTTAGTGCATGTATGCAGGAAGGAGAGCTCTTGTGTCTCTTCTTCTCGACTAGGGCACTAAGATGGGTCATGAGGACCCCACCTTCATGACCTCATCTAAACCTAGTTATCTCCCTAAGGCCTCACCTCCAAATGCCATCAAATTGAAGAGTAAGGTTTCAACAATTGAATTTTGGGGGCACATAAACATTTAGTCCATAGCAGTAAATAAACTGAATTCTCACCTGTTTACATGTAGAGTCAACACTCTAGGGTATGTTTATTTTGGCATTTCGCTCATTGAACTTGGACAGCATGCAGTGGATCTGTTGATGATAATAAATTATTCCCTTTGGGTACTGAGGTAATAAGGTCAAACATGCAACATCAGAAGAGCATTAGAATTTATTGAAGATTAAAGTCTAAAATTAAGAAACTAGAAAGTTGTTGCCATCTGCTCTTCTAGTAAATTGATTTTTAGATATCACAGGAACACCTTTGTAAAAATTGGCCTTATAGTATTTGGCTCTGGTCAAAAGAACCATGTGTTTTTGTTGTTTTTAATCATCATTTGGAAGAAAACTAAGAAATAAGGCATGTTAAACTTTAAACTTCTCTTGAAAATGAGGCCACCAAGAAGCCTCAGTTTTAACTTTAAAATTTTATTTTACTTCATTTGGGTTTATGAATTGGAGACTTCTGGAATTAATGGCTAAGATTTGACCATGAACATGTGCAGCTGGTGTTTGTAGACATCATGGGACTGTAGCTTGAGTGGAATTGGGACCATTTATTACCTTTCGAGAAATGTTGCTGCGTTTTGGACAGCTCAGTAGTTGATGTGCTGCTATCCTGGATTTGTCGTTACTGAGCTTAGAGTGCTGTTTGGGCAGTCAGCTCTGTAAACTGAGAAACTAATTTGGTTTAATTTTCTACCAGCTCTAATATTGGCTTTTTAGTCAGTAGTAGACACCAAGGAAAAAGTAAATCTCAGACCTTCTGCACTTTCTTTAACCTTCAAGGTTTTTGTGGATTCCAAAGAACATTCAGCTTTTGGTATATTTTTTACTTTTCTTGGAAGATAGAAAGTCTACAATGAGTTTCCCAAGGCAAGGGTTGGGTAGGTCAGCTGTTCCTCAACCACCTGCTAGAGAGACTCTGAAGTTAGAAACCATATCTCCACTACCATTAACCAGCATTAGGGGTAGGTACATTTTCTTGAGATCCCAGCAAGCAATTAAAACTTGAACTCTTAAAGCCGGTCAGCTGCTCCTCTTCAGCCTTTCAAGTAGCTGGAACTACAGGCATGCACCACCACACCAAGCTAATTTTTTTATTTATTGTAGAGACAAATTCTCACCATGTTGCCCTGGCTGGTCTCAAACCTGTGAACTCAGGCAGTCCCCTCGCCTCTGCCTCCCAAAGTGCTGAGATTATAGACATGAGCCACCGCACCCAGCATGACACCACTCTTAACCATGACCTTGAGAGGTAGTCCATCTCTCCAAAAACCAGTTAGGCTTGCCTCTTTGGGGGTCTTGACTTTAGTTGCATTCCTTTTCCCAGCATTTTCACAATCTCATCTGCCTCCCTAATCCTGAAAAAACATTGTCACAGTCCCTGCTTACTCTCTCCAGTCTCTTCCATTTACTCTCCTTTCCCCTCTTTTTTTTTTAAAACCTAATCTTACTCTTAAGAACTAAAAGCCAAAATTGGTCTATATTTCTGAATAACTTTTTTGAGCTTTCCTTTAGCTTCCTGATAGAAGAAGATGCATGAGTCCCAAAGCCTCCTGCTCTGAGGACTGAGGCCTCTGAAGAATCTCCTCCCACAGACAGTAGGCACAACGTGGTTTAGTACGGTGCTTTCTCCTATACCAAGTGTGAACTACTATGACGTCTCATACTCTGGGAGATATTCTTGGCTTCATTTTTCAGTGGCCCATAGGCTAGTGTTAACTATTGCTAAAAATAAAAGAATGAAAGATGAAGATGAAAGTGCATTTTTAAAAAGATCAGGACCCCAGGGGATGTGATTATTAAAAATCACTGCCAGGCTGGGCGCAGTGACTCAAGCCTATAATCCCAGCACTTTGGAAGGCTGAGGCGAGAGGATTGCATGAGACTAGTGGTTCAAGACCAGCCTGGGCAACTTGGCCAGACCTTGTCTGTACAATAATTCAAAAAATTAGCCAGGCGTGGTAGCTCATGCCTGTAGTTTCAGCTACTTGGAAGGCTGAGGTAGAAGGATTGCCTGAGCCCAGCAGGTCAAGGCTGCAGTGGCCGTGGGTGTGCCACTGCACTCCAGCCTGGGCAATAGAGTGAGACCAACTAAAAAAAAAAAAAAATCACAAAGTGAGGCTCCAACTAAAAAAAAAAAAAAGAAAGATATTTTGAGAGCGAGAGACTATGCTCGCACAACTTTCATTGCAATATATCGTCATAATTGTTCTAGCTTTTTTTTGTGAGTTGGAGTCTCATTCTGTCGCCCAGGCTGGAGTGCTATGGCATGCTCATAGCCACCTCAGCCTTAACCTGCTGGGCTCAGGCAGTCCTCTCGCCTCGGCCTTCCAAGTAGCTGGAACTATAAGTGTGAGCCATCACACTTGGCTAATTTTCTGATTTATTGTAGAGATGAGGTCTTGCCAATTTACCCGGGCTGGTCTCAAACCCTTGGACTCAGGCAATCCTCTCACCTCAGCCTCCCAGAGTGCTGGGATTATAGGCATGAGCCTTCACACCCAGCAATTGTTCTAGCTTATTATTAAGTATTGTTGTTCATCTGTTACTGTGGTCAGGATTGGTGACTCACCATAGTACCGAGTGTTGCCAGGACTACAAACACTTTGGGAGGCTGAGACGGGAGTTTCATTGAGGCCAGGAGTTTTGAGATCAGCCTGGACAATGAAGTGAGATGCTGTCTCTGCAAAAATTTAAAAAAGTTTGCCAGGTGTGGTGACACATGCCTGTAGTCCTAGCTACTCTGCAGCCTGAGGTAAAAGGTTTGCTTGAGCCCAGGAGTTCGAGGCTATGGTGAGCCATGATTGTGTCACTGCACTCCAACCTGAGTGAAGCAAGACCCTGTCTCTAAAAAGTAAAAATACCATTAAGAAGAGAGTGTTTTCCTAAATTTGTATGTATATATAGAGAGAGATTTATACAGCTATACGTGCACAGAAAATTCTAGAAGAATATATGCCAAATGGTAACAGTGTTTGTTTCTAGAGGTATTCTTAGAGGAAATTATAACATATTCTGGTTTCTGCTTTGTGTTTTGTTTGTCTGTATTTTAAAACATTTCTATAATTATTTACATAATATAACTAATAAAAGTTAAAATAAATCAAGTTTTATAAAGAAGAAAGGGAGGCCCAGTCTGTTCTCAGAGCTTCTAACGATGGCTAGTTGGGGAATGAACCATGTATGACTTTCAGGGCTTTTAATCCTTTTTGCATGCTGTGTGTTAAACTTTCACCACAGACAGCCATTGCAATTTGGACACTTAAATGCTTGACCTCAGAAGTCCCTGTTTCTCCCTAGGTCAAATTTGGACCCCTTCAACCAGTATACTGAAGACCAGATCTGGGATGCCCTAGAAAGAACACACATGAAAGAATGTGTAAGTGAAGCTCAAGGGGCGCTGTACTGGGATTGCAAGGGAGGACACGAAAGGCCTGTTGCTGCTCACAGCCTGCACTGGCTGCACCCCCAGGACACCTGAAGAAGAGGACACAGGGCAGGGCTTCCCGGGCTTTTCTGACACGTTGGAAATATTGATCTCTTCCGGATTTACCTCCCACACCTCCCGTGGTCATATTGGCCTTGCACTGTCCATTGATGGAAAGATATTAATGACAACTACTCAACATTCAGTAATGAATTTAAAATGAATTGCCATTTTATTTTCTGACTCACCAAGAGGGATAAAAAAGAAAGAAAAATCTTTGAAAAAATTTTCTGTTTTGGCCAGGTGTAGTGTCTCACACTTGTAATCCCAGCACTTTGGGAGCTGGAGGTAGGAGAATTATTTGAACCCTGGTGTTTGAGATTGGCTTGGGTAACACAACAAGATCTCATCTTTACAAAAAATTTGAAAAATGTTAGCCGGGCATGGTGGTGTATGCCTGTAGTTCCAGCTACTCAGGATGCTGAGGTGGAAGGATTACTCGGAGCCCAGGAGGTCGAGGCTGTGGTGAGCCATGATTGTGCCACTGTACTTCAGCCTGGGTGACAGAGTGAGACTCCGACTCAAAAAGAAAAATTCTGTTTTATTTTTTATTTTTTTAGAAAGCAGGATTTATTGAGAGGACAGAAAAGCTCCCACAGTGGGAGGGAGCCTGAGGGGATTACCCAATTCTGTTTTATTAATCATAATGGTATAACATACTTTTGAAGCATTCACATACATGCAAAAGATATAATGTGTATTGAGTCTGCAGAAAACATGCAAGATGCATAAAATCACAGACCTCAAGATCACTCAGCAGGTCTTCCCAGCCTCCAGTCTACATACTGATACCACTGGCCTGTAAAAGGGTTCTGGGGCGCCTGGATTGAGTCAGCTCAGGACCGCCTGCCCTATTATACCTAGATGAGCTCTGGTTATATCTTGTTTACATCAGACTTCCTCTAATACATTCATTTGAATAATAGGTCATACAGCTTACAAAAAAGCTGGAAAACCACAGGCCTACAGCTTTGGACTTGAGAGGAATTTTCCTTACTCCATTTTCTAGTGCATGACTATATTTTCAGAACCAAAAATTAGGGCCCAGTATCTGACCAAATTTGGGGGAAATGAAAATATTGAAATTTCTGGAATATTGGTGGCATGAAGGTAATAGAATAGTCTATTTGAAACAAGGACTGTCCTAGAAAGTGAGTACTAGTGCACGTATTCCTCACACCTATACCTTCGTTTGTTTTTTGAGTTGATATCTCACTTGTCATCCAGGCTGGAGTGCAGTGGAATGCTCACAGCCACCTCAGCCTTCCAAGTAGCTGGAGCCACAGGCGTGTACCACCATGCCCAGCTCATTTTTTGATTTATTGTAGAGACGAGGTCTCACCAAATTACCCAGCCTGGGTTCAGGTAATCCTCTTGCCTCCACTTCCCAAAGTGCTGGGATGACAGGAGTGAGCCCCACGCTCGGCTCAGAATAATTTTTCTGCCTCTGGGTTTTTGAAGCATTTCGTTTTTTTACCCTTCTCATCTCACTCTTCTTGTCCCTAGATTGCTCAGCTACCTCTGAAACTTGAATCTGAAGTGATGGAGAATGGGGATAACTTCTCAGTGGGGGAACGGCAGCTCTTGTGCATAGCCAGGGCCTTGCTCCGCCACTGTAAGGTGAGGCGGTGTGCGGGTGGCAGCAAAGGGGCAGGGAGCAGAGAGGAATAGGAACTTTCAAGGGCAGCCTTTCTCTGAGACCCTGGCATCAGGCCTGACTCTGAGCCCCGTGGAGCTTTCTAAAAGCATGTCCAGAGATGTTTCTAAGTTAACCCTGACAGTTTGGATATATGGGTTTTGGGGTGGGCAGGGGGCTGCTTTGCTTTTAACTTCCCTGAGACTTTGGTATCCAAGGACGACTTTTGTTTCTGGCCGTTAAGTAGTTGTAGTACTGGACACCTTAGACTTAGAAGACAAAAAAACTGCAAGAGACTGTCAAGTCATTCAATCCAGCCCCCACCTTTTGCACACGAGAGAAGGAAGAGCCAGAAAGATGATTGTCACCAGTCATATTGGATTAGAGAAGCAAAGATTAAGGTATATGTTCACTGTCACAGAGCAAGCAGGGACAAGTATTTAATTCGATCAGTATTTGACAAATATGCTGTTTATGGAAATCAAGGCAAACATAGGGGCTTGAAGTTATATCACTTCCAAGAAAAAGGTATTTTATGTGTGTGTGCCTATTTAGAAAAAACATTTCTGTTATAAAACTTAAATAATGAAAGACATTTTAGTGGAACCTGGATTAATGCTTAGAGTTTATTGGATCCCCTTCTCCTCTGCTTCTCTGGCAGATTCTGATTTTAGATGAAGCCACAGCTGCCATGGACACAGAGACAGACTTACTGATTCAGGAGACTATCCGAGAAGCGTTTGCAGACTGCACCATGCTGACCATTGCCCATCGCCTGCACACAGTTCTAGGCTCTGATAGGATTATGGTGCTGGCCCAGGGACAGGTAATAAACCCTGAAGGGACCTTGGCTTGGCATGTGGCCTTATTTGGGAGGAAACGTATCCGCTGGCAGGGCTGGGCTGATTGCCATCTTGGCGTGGCTCTGGCCATTCAGGGAAGCACGCACAGCAACTCTGCTCCAGTTACTATTGGGAGGATACAACCCTCCCAATCAAGAGATCAAATCAAGCACGCTCTTATGGGGTTCTCATCTTACCTTTCTACCTGTTCTTTTGTGGCTTATCAGCACTGACACTTTGTCTTTGACCAGAGAACACATGTACCCAGTGATTCATTCACATACACAATTATCGCCCAAGGCACACTGAGACCAGCCACTACATGTTTGCTTTTGCAATCACACAGTGGTGCCAAACCCCTTATCCTGTTGTTCCAGGCTTTCCCACAGTCTGGTCTTAGACTCGCCTTCACTTGCCACCCTCCCTTTCAGGTGACGTTGGCTGTGGACAATCTTGCATCCTCTAAGCTTGTTCACCTTTCTTTACTCAGTGTCATCTACCTAAAATGCCCTTTCTCCTTGTTCCCCACCCCATATCTACCTGCACCCAATCTGCCTGTCCCTGAAGAATGGCGCGGCCCAAATGCCAACGTTTCCATGAAACTCCCTGGCTGCCTTAGCCACCTTAAACTTTATCTTTGCCTCTCCTGTAGTTTTCTTGCCTTATCAGATAGTAATTGTGTGATGTCCTGTCTTTCTAGAGAACTCCCTATAAGCTCTCTAAAAGCAGGGCCAGCCGGGCTCGGTGGCTCGGCCTGTAATCCCAGAACTTTGGGAGGCCGAGGTGAGAGGATTGCCTGAGCCCAGGGGTTCAACACCAGCCTAGGCAACTTGGCGAGACCTTGTCTCTACAATAACTCAAAAAATTAGCCTGCCACGGTAGCGCACGCCTGTAGTTCCAGCTACTTGGAAGGCTGAGGCAGAAGGATCGCCAGAGGCCAGCAGATCGACACTGTAGTGGCCGGGAGCATGCCACTGCACTCCAGCCTGGGTGACAGAATGAGACTCCAACTCAAAAAAAAAAAAAGAATGGAGAAGAAATAAAGCTAAAAAATTTTTTAAATAAATAAAAGCAAGGCTGTGCCTCCTTCATTTTTGGGTCTACTGCACTTAGCACTACAGTCCTCTGCACAAGCAGACGTTAAGTAAATTTATGATGGACAAGTATCTCCTTTGTGTGACCCTGAGATGGAAGTAAATTAACAGTTTGGCAGCAAGAACAAGCCATTTCTAATGGGTAATTTGTCTTACTATTATTCATAGAACAGCTACCGGCCAGATGTGGTGGCTCATGCCTATAATCCCAATACTTTGGGAGGCTGAGCAGGAGGATCAACCGAGGCCAGGAGTTTAAGACTAGCTTGGGCAACATAGTGAGACCCCACCTCTACATTAAAAAAAATAGCCAGAGGCTAGGAGCAGTAGCTCTTGCCTGTAATCCCAACTTTGGGAGATTGAGGCCAGAGGATTGCTTGAGCCCAGGAGTTTAATACCAGCCTAAGCAGCATAGCAAGAATTCATCTCTACAAAAAAAAAAAAATTAACTAAGCATGGTGCCACATGCCTGTATACAGACAGTCCCAGCTACTTGGGAGGCTAGGATGGAAGGATTTCCTGAGCTCAGGAAGTTGAGGCTGCAACGAGACAAGATTGTGCCACTGCCCTCTAGCCTGGACAACAGAGTGAGACCCCAACTCAAAAAAAAAAATTAACCAGGTGTGGTGGCAATAGTCCCAGCTACTTAGGAAGCTGAAGCAGAAGGATTGCTTGAGCCTCGGAGTTTGAGACGGAAACGAGCTGTGATTGCACCACTACACTCCAGCCTGGGCGACAGAGTGAGAGCCTGTCTCTCAAAATAATAGTAATAATAATAACAGCTACCATGACAGCTACTTTTATTGACGGTTTAATACATGTCAGGTACTGTGCTTAGGGCTCTACATACAATCAGTTATCGCAGTGACTGAGGATGGGCGATGAAGTGAGATTCCGACTCATCCTAGGGGCACACAAAGGAGATATTTGTCCAACATGAATTTACTTAACTCTGCTTTCAGAGGTGGTTTCCTGCAGTGCAGCAATGTCAGCTCTGTGTCACGTCCAGCCCGTGTTTCCCTTTCCCTTCCTGGTGCAGGATGTCTGCTCAAGCACCCAGTGTTACTTTCTCACAACCAAGTCCAAGAGAAAGACACTTTCTCCTCCTGTCCTCTCCACTGGGCAGGACATGCTTTCCCAGAAGCACTAAGGAGACGTCCCCTTACATCTCCTTGGCCAAGGTTGTGGCCCCTGCCTTCGCCCTGTGGCAAGGGAGACCGGGAGAGTGAGTACACGCAGCCTCTGTTGCAGGAGGCAGGCTCTACCAGCATTTCATTTCATTTTCTTCTGCAGCATCATTTTCAGGGGCTGCATAGAAGTCCATCACAGGAATGGCCACTTGACTAAGTTGGTCCCTTTTTTTTCCCCTGCCAGCAGGCATCCTGAGCTCTTCTTTTTCCCTCTATAGGGTTATATCAGCTTGCATAACAAAATGACACTTGTCTGATGTGTCCTTGACTTGAACTGCAACTTTCCCCCCTGCAGGTTATAGAACCTTGTTGATTGATTCCTTTGTTCCTAAGGCTGAAACAATTGGGGTTTATATGAAGGAGGACTGGAGGTCTTTTTCTCTGACCTTTCCCTTTGCTTGGTTAAAAAAAAGATGGGTGAAAGAGCAGACAAGGCGGGCACGGCAGGGCTGGTTAAATTGTCCCCGATTCCATCCTCAGGGGACTTTGGGATTTACCTCCCTTCCTGAGCAGTGGCTCCTCTGAACCACCCTGTCCCAGAGTCACATCCTGACGTCATCTCCCTCTCTTACAGGTGGTGGAGTTTGATACCCCCTCGGTCCTCCTGTCCAATGACAGTTCCCGGTTCTATGCCATGTTTGCTGCTGCGGAGAACAAGGTCGCTGTCAAGGGCTAACTCCTCACGTGGATGAAGTCTCTTTTCTTTGGAGCATTGCCATTCCCTGCCTGGGGCAGGCCCCTCATCACGTCCTCCTGCGGAAACCTTGCCTTTCCCGATTTTATCTTTCGCACAGCAGTTCAGGATTGGCTTGTGTGTTTCACTTTTAGGGAGAATCCTATTTTGATTATTGAATTTATTCCATATTCATGTAAACAAAATTTAGTTTTTGTTCTTAATTGCACTCTCAAAGGTTCAGGGAACCGTTATTATAATTGTATCAGAGGCCTATAATGAAGCTTTATACGTGTAGCTATATCTCTATATAATTCTGTACATAGCCTATATTTACAGTGAAAATGTAAGCTGTTTATTTTATATTAAAATAAGCACTGTGCTAAGAACAGTGCATATTTCTTTCTATCATTTTTGTACAGTTTACTGTACTAGAGATCTGGTTTTGCTATTAGACTGTAGGAAGGATAGCATTTTGTGCTTCTCTAGCTGGTGGTTTCACAGTGCCGGGTCTTCCGGGTGTCCAAAGGAAGACACGTGGCAATAGTGGGCTCTCCGGCAGCCCCCTCTGCTGCCTCCCGCCACGGCAGGGGGGCGGGTGGATTGGGGCTGGCCCTCAGGAGGCCATGCAGAGCGCCGTGAGTTCTCAGGGCTCCTGCCTTCTGTCCTGTGGTCACTTACTGTTTCTGTCTGGAGAGCAGCAGGGCAAAGCCCCAGGCCCCTTTTCACTCCCTCAACCAGGAATGAGCATCACAGAAACATTCCTCAGAGCGGGGGAGTTTCTTTCCTGCCTCCCTCTTTTTGCTGTCGTTTCTAAACAAGAATCAGTCTATTCACAGTGTCCCACTGCCTCAGGTTCCTAAGGCTGGCCACTGCACAGAGCTCTCCAGCTCCTAGCCCTGTTGGTTCCAAGCCCTGGAGTCAACTGCTGCTTTTTTAGGTGGCACTTTTTCATTCGCCTGTTCCCACACCTCCACAGTTCAGTGGCAGGGCTCAGGATTTAGTGGGTCTGTTTCCCTTTCTCACTGCAGTGTCGCACAGTCTCTTTCTCTTTCTCTCTCTCCAAAGTCTGCAACTTCAAGCAGCTCTTGCTAATCAGTGTCTCACACTGGCGTAGAAGTTTTTTGTACTGTAAAGAGACCTACCTCAGGTTGCTGATTGCTGTGTGGTTCGGTGTGTTCCCGCAAACCCCCTTTGTGCTGTGGGGCTGGTAGCTCAGGTGGGCGTGGTCACTGCTGTCATCAGTTGAATGGTCAGCATTGCATGTCGTGACCAACTGGACATTCTGTCGCCTTAGCATGTTTGCTGAACACCTTGTGGAAGCAAAAATCTGAAAAAGTGAATAAAATTATTTTGGATTTTGTAAAACTCTTGGTGTATAAAACAGTTCTCGGGGAAGGGAGTGAGATGTCCTAGAATGACTCTGGGATCTGACTGTCCACCCATGGAGTTGCATCTGGGCAGGATCGATAGCAGACCTGGACGGTTGCAAGGGGCATGGGGCCCCAAATGTCTGGAATCATCTCTGAGGGGACCTTACGTTCCTGGGCATGGTCCCCAAGTAAAACCCCTTTGCTGCCCATAAGCGGGTGGTGAGTGGGAAGGGTGAGTGATGGTAGTGAGGTGGATGATTGTGGCAAAATACATTTAAAACGAATAGTTTGTCAAGGATTCTCAGCAGTTCAAACAATGGAATTGCCTTTTCAACCAGATCATTTAGATTCCCCACTGAGAGTTAGCACCCATTCAAAAGGGACTCATTCTAAAGTTTCTGACTATATTGTGTTGAATGCAGCCAAGAAAGGTTTAAAACTGTTTGGAATTGGTTCTGCTGGCCATCATTGGAAATCATATCTTAAACCTAGCCTTTTTGGTAAATTACCTATACTGTCTTGAGAACTCAGGAGCTTGGCTCTAAAGTTAAAAATTCAGCTCCTTGGCTGAACTTTCAAGTGCTCAGTAACCATGTGTGGCCTGTGGCTACTGTGTTGTCCAGTGCAGATGTGGAACACATTCATCCAGACAGTTCTGCTGGACAGTACTGATCGAAACAGTCACCACTTTCACTACTGATCTTCCAAGAAGGTAACAAGGTCGGCAGAAAGAGACCCCTTTTGGTCTTCCTGTCCCAGCACTCTGTTGATGTGACACTGACCTCCTCTCTTCAATTCTCTTCTCTCACATCGCTTGGCTGTCCTCCCATCTCTCCCAGCCTTCTTTGCCCCTTACAAGAAGGCATTTCCCCAACTTCTGCCCACTCCCTGTGTGAATCCTTTTGCTCCCACCGGTACAGTGACAGACCTTCGGCTGTGGGCATGTCCTCTCTCTTAGGACCGGTCTCCAGGTGCCCTTGGAGTGTCTCCACAGGGCATCTTCCAGGCGCCTCAAACACAGCTTTAGTTACGCTGACCTCCCAGTCTTCAGGCTAGAAGCCTTGAGTTCATCTTTAACTCCTCCGCCACATCTCTCCAAATTCAGTCACTTCCAGGTCCTTGCCTTACCACCACCCACCTGCTCCCTCCTGCCCTCTTTAAGGTCAATCTCCCTTCTTTTCATATTGTGGTTAGAGTCTCTTAACCAGTCTCTCAACCTCAATGTCCCTCTCTGAAACTTTGTATATACCACTTCCAAAATATAAACCAAAAATACAAATTGGTCGAAATTCACCCTCCAAAAATCTGCAGGCATGCTGCCTATGGAATGGCACGTATTTCTTATCTTGGCAGTCAAAGGTGTCCATTTTCTGACTCCAACCCTCCTTTCCTACTCAATGTTCCTAAAATTTATAGGTGATCTATTTTCACACCTTTAAGTCTTTGTTATTTTCTCAGCCTAGAATTCCTTGACCATCTCTTGTCAAACAAAGCCATGATTTTTTTTTTTTTTGTAAACTCAATTCAAATAGTATCTCCTCCACAAAGCCTTGCTCTCCAAACCAGATTTCTCTGGGTTCCTACAACACTTTGCTAACACGTCTCTTTTAAGGTCTATTTCCTTTGCTTAGTATATAAGAGTTGATTTTATTTTTACATTTTGATTGTTTTTTTTTTAACATTTCTAAGTATTATGTTTTATACATAAACATGTTTGAATAAGTATCATACTACTCAGCTGACTCAAGTAGGGCCTTCCTTACACATGGATGTTCAGTGAATATTTGGCAGTATAAATCAATGCTGTGGACTTTCTTTTACTGTGGTTATGGCAAAAAGGAATTTAATTGCTTCAAAGAGACAAACTGATTTTAAAGGAAAGAGCCCTTTATATGGAATGACTTTAGAAAGGTGCAATGAGGAAACCAAGAATTGCCTGCCCTAGTGTGGCAGGGTATATTTTTCAATGATGGCTGTAAGAGTATCTCCATCTCGCATGTTCTCCTGCAATGTATCCTTGCCACTGTCCCATCAAGATGTGGAGCCTATTTTTCTACCCCTTTGGATTTGGGTGGCCCTGTGATCACTTTGATGAATAGAATATAGTAGGAGTGATACTGTGCCAATTTTGCACAGAACAAAGCCCTTGTATGACCTAGCAGCTCACAATTCCTGCCTCTTGGAAGCCAGCTGTCATGTAAGCAGTGCAACTATCCCTGACACCGCATACTATGAGAAGTCCAGACCACATCGAAAGCTCCTGAAGGCTGAGACACCATATAGAGATAGAGTAAGGCCAAGGAGTACTGAGGCTTCAGACATGTGAGTGAAGAAACCATTCTGAAAGTGGAACTGGCTGCAGCCCAGCCATCCCAACTGATGCCACTTAGATCAGAGATGAACCACCCAGCCAAGCCCTTCTCAAACTCCTGAGAAAAATAATGTTTTTTTAAAGCCACTACATTTTGAGGTATTTACACACATTTTGGGGTAGTTACAAAGCCCCACTGCAGCATCAGTCACCCAGAAATAGTCAGTTATGTTGCTGTATTTGCTACAGATTTCTATTTGTTATAGATTTCTAAGCATATATGCTTTGCTTTTTTTTATTATTATTTAAAGAGATTGGATTTCACTATATTGCCCAGGCTGGTCTCAAACTCATGGGCTCAAGTGATTCCCCCATCTCAGCCTCCCAGCTGCTTTTTTTAATTATCAAAAACATTATGCAGACTTTTTTGTTAGAAACCCAGTAGTACTTAAATGTAGAGAGTGGAAATGCATCTTAATTGCGCTCTGTAAAGAAGGCAAACTCTGTTAACAATTCAATCTATAATTTTCCAGGCTTTTTTTCTAAACACGTAACAGCACTATTCATAGACCCACTTATACAATTTGTAGTATCTCAACATGTTATGAACATTTTCTCATGTCATTAAGTATTTGTCAGAAGCATTTTAATAATTTAGTAACATTTCCTTGTAGAGATTCATATGTTTGTTTCATTTAACAAGTATTTAAGCAACTAGTATATGGCAGGCATTGTTTTAGGAACTAATAGTATAGTAATGGGTAGAACAAAAACACACCTCTGCCCTCTTGGAGTTAACATTCTATTGGGAGAACAGACAATAAATAATATTCATGGCATACAGTGTTAGATAATGATAACAGCTAAGAAGAAAAGATAAAGCAGGGAAGGGGATATGAAGTGTCAGGACCAGACAGTGAAGTTTTAGAGAGGTTGACTAGGGAAAGTCTCACTGAGAAGGTAGCTTTTGGTATAGCATTTTTTTTTTTTTTTTGAGTTGAAGTCTCACTCTGTCGCCCAGACTGGAGTGCAGTGGCCGCTCCCGGCCACTGCAGCCTCGACCTGCCGGGCTCCGGTGATCCTTCCGCCTCAGTCTTCCAGGTAGCTGGAACTACAGGTGCACGCTACCACGCCCGGCTAATTTTTGATTTATTGTAGAGATGAGGTCTCGCCAAGTTGCCCAGGCGGGTCTCGAACCTGCGGGCTCAGGCAATCCACTCACCTCAACCTCCCAAAGCGTGGGATTACAGGCTGAGCCACCGAGCCCGGCTGGTGTAGCATTTTTATAGCCAGTCCACTTTTAATGGATATCGAGGTTGCGTCAGTTTTTCATTTTTGCATGTTCTCTTTAAGTTCGATTTTTTAAAAGGCAATTTTCATATCACCATTTTGTGCTCTCCCAGCTCATAATCCTGTTTCCAAGTAGAGAGAGTAGGCTAACAGCTGCAAAGAGCACCCTCAGACTTTCCGCAGCTTACCACAGTAACCCCATTCCCTTCATGGAGCAGAGTGGTCCATGAAGGGATGGAGTGAGGGTTCAGACCACTCATGCAGTCATTCACGAACCCAGGCTCCCTTCCTTCAGGTCCCCCTGCCAGTCTCTAGATTTGATGCTCTTGGCTGGATCTGCTGTGCTGCTGATCAAGGAAAAGAGAGCACAGAATGTTGAGCAGAATGTTTTATGGGCCACGCCTGAAGATGGTAAACATTGCTTCCACGCTCATTCCCTTGGCTAGAACTCTGGGACACCTGGGCCAAGCACTGTACTAGGCGCTCTCAACATGCCCTTATTTAATCTTCTCCATCACTTTACGAGGCAGCTACAGTTAAACACATTTTGCTCACGGGGAAAGTTTCATGAAAATTCCATTGACTCAAGCCACATATCCAGTATGTGGTGAATCACACAGGATTCAAAGCCAAACAACATGCTTCCAGAGTTCAATCTGCTCCTCTCTCACCTCGTGTCCTTAGCTTTAGTTTCATTAGGAGTAAATGCATGTGTTAGGCCAGGCAGTCTCTAAGACTTTCCCGGCTCTAACTCCATAAATGAGTCAATACATATGTCCTGAAAAACCTGGATCCTGCTGACCTCGTTTGGAACGTTGCCCCAGAACCGTGCCTACTCCTCCTCGCTCCCACGGGAGAGGTGGTGTGTACTGGGGGGAGGATTTCCTCTTTTCCTGGAATCTCCGTACCCTGTTCCTGCTCAGTATTCTTCCCTGGCTCAGGCAAGCTCTCCCCTCAGGGACTAGCTTAGGAGGAGTAAGGTGGCTGCTTGCCCAAGTGAGAAGTAAGGCAGAGACAGTAACTGGTCTCCCACAGGTCTGGTACAGTCATCTTTCTGGAGGGAGCCTGTTGCCCTGCTGGGCCTGGCCCAGTGCCAGCTGGATGGGACTCTGTACACACAGTTGTCAGACACTGACCTTGCTAGAATTATTGGTTGATGGGGCTAAGGGACAGGGAACATTGCTCTGACCCATTTTTCTTGGCCAAAAACCTAGTGGGCAGCAGTGCTGGGTGAGAAAATGTGCCACCAGGCTCACGGAGAGGACCTTCTCCTGACCTCATCCCATGGGCCTACCGGAGTAGCCTCACCATCAGGAACCACAGCACCCACTTCTTTCCAGACTTACTGATGCAACTGTCTCTTCCCTCACGGCTTCCCAATGCCCGACTCTAGCCCCTCGTGTTCTTTTCCCAGAAAATATTTATTAAACATTCGTTAGGTAGGTGCCAGACACTATGCTGTCTTGGGATACCAGACATAGACATGTGGCACTCACAGTCCAAAGAAGAGGAGAAACTTTAAATAATTTGTTTCGCTGTTTTTGTCACCCTCTTTTTCCATGCTTCTCTATTACTGGGGAGATACTGACCTAGGAGGCCCAGGTGGTGCCTGGACCCGTCCTGCTCTGAGTCATTCAGAGCCACTCTTTTTTTTGTTGTTGATGTTTTGTTTTTTGGTTTTTTTGAGTTGGAGTCTCACTCCGTTGCCCAGACTGGAGTGCAGGGGCCACTGTTGGCCACTGCAGCCTCGACCTGCTGGGCTCTGGCGATCCTTCCGCCTCAGCCTTCCAAGTAGCCGGAATTACAGGTATGCGCTACCACGCCCAGCTGATTTTTTTATTTATTGTATAGATGAGGTCTCGCTGCCCAGGCGGGTCTCGAACCCGCGGGCTCAGGCAATCCACTCACCTCAGCCTCCCAAAGGCACGGGATTACAGGCTGAGCCACCAAGCCCGGTTTAGAGCCACTCTTTTTCTCTTGTCCTTGATATTTTCAACCTTGGGGTCACGCTTTCTTACCTTGGGGGTAAGATCTAAAGGTCCATCATAAGGCTGTGTGCCCAGTGGCTCGTGTCAAAGAAGTTTCTGGACTTCGGGTCTCCTTCAGACCAGCCACAGGAGTCTTCAGGCACCAGACTAGCCCTCCAATCTGCCTCACAGGAGCATAGGCCAAAGCGTTGAAGTAATCAATGGAAAGATATCACCTACAGCAGCCTCTGCATATTTTCTTTGGAAGCTCACCAACTGGTCAAAGATGCAGAGGCTGGGTCCTGGCCACACACCATTTCATTTCACTGGCATTCATATGTAGATAAGCAAAACAGCTCTGAGAAGTGATACCTGTGCTATCCCCCATTCCTGGGTATGAACAGGTTATTATACCTTTAAATCACCCCACCCTGCTGAGCCATGTTGTATTGACAGAAGAACCACCATTCCTTTGGGTTCAGGATTTTGTCCTTTGTCAGTTTTGGAGTCACTCTCAGAAGTGGGCACGTGAGGAAAGTTACTACTTCATTTTCCATAAAATTTCTATTGAAATCGTTCTATAAAAAAGATACTTGCAGCCGGGTGCAGTGGCTAAGCCTGTAATCCCAGCACTTTGGGAGCAGGGACAAGAGGATTGCCTGAACCCAGGGTTTCGAGACCAGCCTGGGCAACTTGGCGGGACCTCATCTCTACAATAAATCACAAAAACTTGCTGGGTGTGGTGGTCTGCATCTGTAGTTCCAGCTACTTGGAAGGCTGAGGCAGAAGGATCACCTGAGCCCAGCAGGTCGAGGCTGCAGTGGTCATGAGCATGCCACTGCACTCCAGCCTGGGTGACAAGAGTGAGACTGCAACTCAAAAAACAAAAAACAAAACAAAACAAAAAAACTTGCACATGCATGTTTACTGCAGCACTATTCACAATAGCAAAAATATGGATTAAAAAAATGTGGTACAGCTGGGCATGGCGGATCACACCTGTAATTCTAGCACTTTGGGAGGCAGAGGTGAGAGGACTGCCTGAGCCTGAGGGTTCAAGACCAACCCGGGCAACTTGGCATGGTGATGCACGCCTTTGGTTCCAGCTACTTGGAAGGCTAGAGGTGAAGGATCACCTGAGCTCAGCAGGTTGAGGCCAACTAAAATAAATAAATAAATAAGGTACATATACCTGATGGACTATTACACAGTCATAAAGAAGGACTTCGCAGCAACTTGAATGGATTTAGTGTCTATCATACTCAATGGTCTATTACAGAAACAAAGATCTGAGTACCACATGTTCTCACTCATAACTGGACCCTGAACACTTATCATAATACTGTTAGAAAGGGTTTCACAGGAGCAAGATGCTGATGGCAGGGGGCATGGGGGGCAGATAACATCAATAAGGATTATCTCGGACCAGGCAAAGTGGGAACCAACCAAAGGGAGGCCCAAATTTTACCTGTACGATGACCACTTAGCTACCTAATCCCGAATTGTACCCCAAATCTTTAAAAAAAAATTCTGTTGACATATCACAGTCCACACAATAAATCCTTTTCAGAATCTGGTACAGAAAATTCTCTACCTTTCAATGAGGATTCTGGAACACAGTTTCTCCCTTCTTACTTTGGCTGATAGGAAGCTCAGGCACTGTAAGTATGTTTAACTCAGTTTATCTCTCTTCTCCATAAGATTTTGTATCTTCCTTTTTTGACTGTCTTGAATATATTTAATATTTTAGATAATAGCTGTCATAATTTTTTTTTGGAGAAGAGGAATACTGAGAATGATAAAGACATCATTTGGTTTGATGAATAATTCTACTGCCCTTGGAGCTCTTTGAAGGCAGAATGCATTGGGCTGGGTGTATTTGAGTGCATGCTGGGGGCAGGAAGGGGGATGTTGGCTGCCCTTTGCCACATACTTCAGATGCTAAGCCTCCCCTGGACCCCTGAGACAATTTTCCTTGGTGCACAGTATGGCACTGAGGTGTCCTGCTGCCCTGGTTCCCTTCTTCAAAGCTGGAGTTGAAAGAAAGCAGCTCTCCATGAGAACGCCACTGGAGCACACAGCAGAAGTCTAGACGCCAAGTTCACTGCAAGCTGTTAGGTGTCATATCATCCTCTCCTCATCTACAAACCCTGGAGCCATTGGTCATAGTGTTCATACAGAGTTGTTAAACTGAGAGTAAAACAAGGGCGCTAGTAATAATAACATACAGCACTGATCCTCGCCCTGGCTGCCTGGATATGGACTCTGAGTCTGTCTCTCCTTCGGTTTGGGAGTCCTTGGTCTCCCAACCCACCTCAGCAGAAATAGCTACTGTCCTTTGGGAATTTCACATAATGTCTAGTGGCAGGCAGGACACCTGCATTTGTTCCCATTCACTCCCATGAGGCACTGGGCATATTGTGAAAATTAAACACAAGCATAAGAAATAAAAATCCCTCTCTTTGTTCAGTATGGGGATAACTTTAGGGATCTCTCCTGCCTCCTGTCTCATTTTTTCCTTCTCTAGTGATCGTTGTATCTCCTTCTTTTATTCTATTTTGAGACAGGGTGTATCTCTGTCTCCCAGACGAGTACAGTAGCACCATCATAATTCACTGCAACCTCAAACTCCTAAGCTCAACCTATCCTCCTGCCTTGGCCCTCCAAAATGGTGGAACTACAGATGGTGAGCCACTGTGCCCTGCCTTTGTATTTATTTTTTATTTTTATTTTTTTGAGTTGGAGTCTCACTCGGTCACCCAGACTGGAGTGCAGTGGCCGCTCCCAGTCACCGCAGCCTCGCCTGCTGGGCTCCGGCGATCCTTCCACCTCAGCCTTCCAAGTAGCCAGAATTACAGGCATGCGCTACCACGCCCGGCTAATTTTTGTTTTATTGTAGAGATGAGGTCTCGCTGCCCAGACGGGTCTCGAACCCGCGGGCTCAGGCAATCCACTCACCTCAGCCTCCCAAAGGCGTGGGATTACAGGCTGAGCCACCGAGCCCAGCATATTTTTTTATTTTTATCGCCTCTCCCCTTCATGGTGGGGGGAGATATGAAGGGTGGGTCTACTTCACTGGAGTGGTAGTAGAATAAGCTCCAGGCACTGAGCGTGGATTGAGCACTGGGTTTGGATAGACCTAGAAAGAGGAAAGGGTACCCTTTTGTCCTAAGATCCTGGTTGGGGTAGTGGCCTTGAGGGATCCTACAATGAGGAGCAGTCTGTTATGGGAAATGGCCCCTGGCTGGGGCACGGGTACCTTAGCTAAAGCTGTTGATACAGCACTCCTTATCCACTTTTTCTCCACAGGCTCTCCCCTAGATGTGCTGCAGACAGAGAAGGGAGGAGAAGAGGAAAGGTCAAGTCCACTCTGAGTTCTTGGTGCCACAGCCTCAGATAAGAGGCAAACAGAAGACTCGAACCCCACAGAGGAGGCTTCTGAGACTGGGTCAGAACCTCTGGGAGCACAGCTAGCTCTGGGTTCCTCAAGTGCATTGTCTCTCAGCCTTTAGTAACCTTCCTTTTGAAACACATGCCTGTCCCAGCTGGGAGGTAGGTGTGGAAAGAGAAAACTCAAAACTCAACTTCGAGACTGAAGACGTGGGTTCGAACTGTAGCCCTCCCGCTTTCTTGAGTAAATTACTTCAGTTTCTGAGTGTTGCTTTCTCCCTCTGTGAGTGGAAGCAGTAACAGCTCTCATGGGTCGTGGGGGGGATTGGTTTAGAAATTTGATGTGAAAATATCTCACACAGGAAAGGTTCTTGGCCAAGACATCTGAGTTGAATTATGCTGCTCTTAGAGGAACAGAAGAGAGGCATCTGAGTGTTGCCCATTCTCAGGCTAGAATTCTAAAAAGGAGCTGGGAGCCCCATGGCCTGATAAGAGCCAGAATCGTAGGGAGACCACCATGAGAGAAGGTGCAACTTGGGGTGAGCTGCCACAGGGCCAGCCCCTCTGTGTGGGGATTCCCCATAAAAGGGACCTTGTGACCCACCTCCACCTTTTCACTGAGGAGGACACACCCTACACTCAGACACTGAGGGACTTGGATAAGCAGGGAAGGGACTGGTCACCCAGGGCCTCCATTCCAGATCTGTCTCCTTGTGACCTGCCACCCTGGAATCGGATCCTACTTTGGCCCAGTGTGCCAGATGTGTCTCTGTTCCAGATGCCATGTCCCACCCTTCAAAGCCAGAACGCTGTGACCCTTGGGTAAGGGAGGGATGGGAGGAAGTTTGTCCAAGTTCAACACACTTGGAAATGTTGAGCAGGTAAGTCTCCCACAGGGGTGATAAGCTTCCAGAAAAGTCTTCAAAAGCTATATCTGATTTTGAGGAGACTCTGAGAAACATTCCAGGTCAGGATAGCCTCAGCTGGGCATGGTGCCTCACTCCTATAATCTCAGCACTTTGGGAGGCCAAGGTGGCAAGATCACTTGAGTCCAGAAGTCGAGATCAGGCCAGGATAACCAGATGCCAGCTGGACCCCGAATGGAATGTGACCAGTGGGTACAAGGCAGATGACAGACCTGTCTTTCTATCCTTCCATCTCCAAAACCACAGGCATCATAGCCTCTGCCCAATCATCTTCATCTGTGCTAAAGCCTCTACTAAAACCCTAGTGTCCACCAGCATCACCCATCATAGGCACTCCCCAAGTTACCCACACCATTTGAAGGCCAGGACAGTGGCTCACACCTGTAACCCCAAAACTAGTTGTGTGGAAATTGCAGCAGTAACACTGTACAAGCATAGTACATTACCCACAGCACCTTCACATGATGTCGCCTCAGCTCATCTCCCATAGCCCTGGGAGGTGAGCATTGGTCTTGTCACATCCGCCGAGGTGACCTTTGAAGACAGAACTTCTAGAGGTGGAGATGCAGGGAAAGGTACTCCAAGCAGAGGGACCTGCATGAGCTCTTCAACAACCCTCTCCGCCCACCTAGGGCTCTGGGTTCCTCTGACCTCTCTGTCCCTTGGCTCTTTAAAAAATTGTGGTAAAGCATGTCTGACATAAAATGCACCATTGAAATCATGTTGAAGTGTACATTTCAGTGTCATTAAGTACATTCACATTTTTGTACCACCGTCACCACCACCTATCTCCAGAACGCCTTTCATCTTGCAAAACTGAAACTCTGTACCCATTAATAATGTCCCTTGACTCAGTAAGCCTCGAGTGGAAATAGGTCACCATCATGGCTAGCATTATGCCTATGGATTCCCTGACCCAGCCCACCCACCTTGGCAAACAGTCTTCTTACTAAGCTATCCTCAATGTACTCAATTGAGATGTGGCCTCTGTCTCCTGTTAGACACCAGTACAGCAGCTCTCTGAGGCAATTGGCTACAATTACCTCTATCTGTGTGGTACAAATGAGAAAACTGAGGCAAGAGAGGCCAAATAACTTGCCCAAGGTCATACAACTATGCTGGGATTTAGACCCCACCAGTCTGGTTCCAAGACAGTTGAAACACAAGAAAAGGCTCCAGAACTTTCCACTGACAAGCATGGGAACCCCGTCCAAGCTGACTAGAAACTGGAGCCAGTGGTGACTGGGAGGCTGGAGAGACCTCGGGAGAGGCTGCGGTGTGCCTGGGCAGAGGGGAGCAGAAGCAAGAGTCCAGTTTTAGGTACGTGGAGATGGAATAGCATATCCTGAGGAGGGCCCTGCCACTGCTGGTGGCTGCCCCCTGAACTGACCCATGCAGTCTGCTGAGGCTGCCTAGGCAGAAGCTGTGAGGAGCCTCACCAGGGATGAGCTCCAAGGCCAGAGGTGAAGCAGATGCTGATGTGGGAGTTTAGGTGTCCTAATCTGTCTCTGGCTGGAACCCTGCTGCGCTGCTGAGCAACATGGTCTGGGTGTGACTGGTGTGACCAAATGGATTTAACCACTGGGGAAAGACTCCTGAGTTTTCCCTCTCCACAAGGCTGCCTTAGTGTATCAACATAAAAGCAAGGTCAGGCAGCGGGGAGGGGGAGAAGAGGGTGGCCAGAGTGTTCTGGAAATCTCAGGACTGGGAGGCAAAGGCAAGGCGAGAAGACACAGAACTGAGAAGATGCTTTCCCTGCTCTGCGGGCTGGCTTTACTGGCTGCCTCCTTCCAGCTCCTGAAACTTGGCACCTTCTTCTGGGAAAGAAGTCACCTTCCTCCTGGTCCATTCCCCTTCCCCATCCTTGGAAACCTGTGGCAACTAAGCTTTCAGCTGCACCCGGAAACACTACTCCAGGTAGGGAACCCATCTCACTAAAGGTGGGGGGACAGATGAACTCTTCTTCTCTCTCAATCCAGAGACAATGGAGATGGCAGGTACTGAGGTGAGCCATGAGTGGGGGTGAATTCTGGTCCTGCTGCTCATGAGCTTGGAGGCCTTGAGCCTCAGTGTCCTCATCTGTCAAATGCAGAGTTAATGGGGGATTGTAAAATGTAGAGTTTGTGCAGAGCCTACCTAAGAAGATTCTAGCATAGCAGAAGTCCACTGGAAATGTAACACAATGCTAAAAACTGCATTTAACAGAACTCTGCTCCAGAAGAGCAGTTTGTGGAAGGGAGTTTTCTGAAAAACCGTTTGACATGGGAGTTGGGGGGAAACGGGACCCCCAAGGGCACACTCAAGTAACATTACTCAAGTAATTATTGCACAAAGTCACTTCCGGGGTAGACAGATCCATCAGCTGGAGGTTGTCTGTTGGATTGAGTGGGCCAGAGTGGAATTGCTGATGAGAACAATGGTGGACAAAACACGCTGCCATCCCCATGGCAATGCTCAGGTCTCCTCAATATTTTACAAATATCTGGTTGAAGATGTCAGGTAGTTATGTCCCTTAGGCTCCTTGTGCAATGGAAACAGAGCTACACAGGGAGTTGGAAGACCCAAATTCAAGGTCCTTGTCTTTTGCATCATTTTTCTCCTCAGTTTTTAAACTCATAAAATGGAGACAAAGATACCTACTCACATACTTACACTGAGGATGGATGCAAGAAACATACATAAAGCCCACACAGGACACCAAGCCCTCAAGAAACTGTGGTCATTATTTAATAGCATCTACAAAATGGGTAGAACATTCCCATCTCCTAGGACTGATAGGGTATAAGTGCTGGGCTCTATTTCTAGCACACAGGGAGCCTGTGTTGCAGGAATGGCGTGGGCTGCTCTAAGAAGGTGCCTCGGAGGTGAGTGCCACCTGGTCTCTCCACAGCTGGCCCAGACTCATGGCAGTGTGTTCACTGTGTGGGTGGGCCCGACACCCGTTGTGGTGCTAAGCGGCTTCCGGGAAGTGAAGGAAGCGCTGATCTCTAACTCGGAGCAGTTTTCTGGTAGGCCTCTCACCCCACTTTTCCGGGACCTGTTTGGAGAAAGAGGTAAGGCTGCCCTTCCTGTTGGGGAGGGAAGGTGGCTGGAGGTCACACACTCAGGGAGTTGGGCTGGTCCAGAGCTGTTAACAGAGAAGGAACTACCAGGAGGACATGGCTCTCTTCACACACCTCTGTGTGAGGGGCAGGGGTGATGTGGAAGGAACCAGCCCGGGGGCTCAAAAGACAGGATACATGCCTCAACTCATACCCTTGGAGTTCTGTGACCTTAGGCAAGTCAGCCTCGATCTCTGCCCCTCAGTCTGCTCTTCTGTTAGATGGGGACAATGACTGCTCTTACATCCTGAGGACGTGGGGGAGATTAAATGGCCGGATACCTAAGAGTGCCCAGGACTGTGCCTGGCTCCGAAAATGCGCCGTTCCCTCCTTTCCTCCCTCCAGGATCCCTCTTCCCTTCCCTTCTTCGTCTCCTCCTCCATTTCTGTGGAGACTCTTAAAAGCACAATCTGGTGAATGAACCAGAGGACAGTATAGCTGAGCCCACCTTGAGGGCACCAAACTCACTGACCATCCCCCCCAAATATCCCTCACTCATTGGTAAGGGTGGTTGGGAAGGTCAGTTTTGGTGTGCCCTCTATGCCTGAGCGAGAGCCAAGTGGTCTTGGCCTGGGAGGTTGGGAGGCTGGTGATTGTCCAACGCACCCCGCTTTGGACCCAGGGATCATCTGCAGTAACGGACACACGTGGCGGCAACAGAGACACTTCTGCCTGGTGACGCCCGGAGGGCTGGGCCTAGGCAAGCTGGCGCTGGAGGTGCAGCTGCAGGAAGAGGCCACACAGCTGGCTGAAGCCTTCCGCTGGGAGCAAGGTAAGGAGCAGGCTGGGGCAGGTCAGACAGGCCTACCCTAAACCCCACCCTATGCATATGCACACCCCCGCAGAGGAGGCTGAGCCTTACTGCACACGTGTGTTTGTGTGTGCACGTGTCCACGGATCCTGGGAATGTTAACAGCAGTTTCAAGCAGCATTGATGGAGTGGGAGCTTCTCCAAGCTGGGTGGACAGAGACCCAGGCCAGGTCACTGGGAAGCCAGAAGCCATCTTCTCTACAGTTGGGGAAGTGTTCTACATCAACACCCAAGACCTTTCAAACCTTCAGCCTTTTGCACTTTGTGCTCCCCCTTCCAGAATGTTCTAGCCCAGACCCCTTCCCACCCTGTGAACAAATACTGCTCCTTCTTTCAGACCTGGCTGAGGTTGCCTGACCTGAGAAGTCCGCGCTGAATCCCAAGCACAGCTCGTCCCCCACCCTTTGCTCACAGCTGTGACATAGCTGCCCTGCATTTTGTTGTTATTTAAATGGCTGTCTCCCAAGCCTCTGCAAATTCAGTACCTGTCACAGAGCCAGGCTCATAGGAAATGCTCAGTAAGCATTAGCTGAGTGCTTGAATGAGGAGTGAGAATGAATGATTAAGTGAGTGAACGACTATATAGAAGATTGGATAGGTGCTCAGGGCAGGGATCCTGGTGCCTCCTCACTCCGAGCACTGCCCCTCTGTTTTCAGGCAGGCCCTTCAACCCTCAGCCGTTCATTGTCAAGTCTACAGCCAGAGTCATTGGGGCCCTTGTGTTTGGCCGTCGCTTCCTCTCAGAGGATCCCACCTTCCAGGAACTGATGCAAGCCATCGACTTTGGCCTGGCCTTTGTCAGCACGGTGTGGCGTCGGGTAATTGTCATTTGGGGAGGCAGGTATGCAGGCCATTGGACAGCAGAGGGCCTGAGGCTGGCAAAGGCCTTAGCCAGGGCCTGGCAGGGAGGGGATGGGGTGGGTTGGAGGGAGGCTGCAGGGTCTGATTATGGGTTCCTTAGGTGGCTTCTGCTCAGTGAGCTGACAAGTTTGCAGCATCAAGCCTCCTTCGATGTGCTTCAGCATGAATGTATGAGCAAGGAGTGAAAGCCAGGTGTTATCTACCCAGAAACTCAGCTTTCTGGGCCTGCATTGTCCTAGCTGAGCCCTAAGCCCGTTTACTGCTACCACTGCTTTTATTTCTGTCTAGATTATTCTGGGGTCTCCGAGGAGAGGCAGCCCTGGATGCCTATGTCAGAGGCTGCAACCCACTTTGGGGACCCCCAACTCAAGGGCTGGCACCTGAGTAGGACCTGTGTGGGCCTCTCTCCCTACAGCTGTACGACATGTTTCCCTGGGCCCTCCACCACCTCCCAGGGCCCCATCAGGAGATATTTAGGTACCAAGAGACTGTGCGGGGCTTCGTCCATCAGGAGATCATCAGGCACAAGCTTAGGGCACCTGAGGACCCCAAGGACTTCATCAGCTGTTATCTGGCCCAGATCACCAAGGTGGGCCTGCAATAGCTGCAGAGGAAAGGAGGGGTCTGTCTTTCCAGGCTGCACCTTGTTTCTAAGCTATGGTCTCTGTTCCTCATCTTTGACTGGATCTACAAGCTTTCAGAGCACCCTGAGACTTGGGATTAAAATAGGGTTTTCCTTCTTATCTTTTTCTAGGCCAGGCTGGCTTCTGCACACAGGGGTGGAGTGGGAAGCAGAGGGCCTGGCTGATGTCAGGGCTGGAACCTCAGGGCACTCCCCAATCAAAAGTCAATGCGGTCCTGGGACTCCCCCCTGCTGAGGAGTTAAACACCCAGGAAGTCCTGGTCTTGCAAGTCTCAGAACAGGTCAGGCCTTAAGGAGACAAGAGGGTTCTGTTAGGAGAGAACTTTAGACCTGGAACTGCTCCCCTGCCTACCCATCCCCCAACCACCAGGCCATGGATGACCCCGTCTCCACATTCAACGAGGAGAACCTGCTCCAGGTGGTGTTCGACCTGTTTCTGGGAGGCACTGACACCACGGCCACCACCCTGCACTGGGCGCTCATCTACATGGTCCAGCATGACGCCGTCCAGGGTGAGGAATCCTCGGTTACAGGCTGCTGACTGTCCCACGCCTGCTACCCCTGCGTGGGACTTCTGGGCTGTGGACACCACCCCAATCACTCTCTTGGCTCTGTGGCACTAGGGGTAGGTCCTGCTCTCACTGTTGTGGTCCAGGAAGTTCTTATGGCTTCAAGTCAGTTCATGGCTTCAGTCCCGCCCTGCTACTTACTGTGATCTTGAGCAAGTCATTCCAGTATAAAATGGGTGACGTGATTTTGCTCATTCAGTACCTTGTAAGTGCCAGGCCCTACGCTATTGTCCACCTCAAGATCACAACTGTGGCCAGGTGCAGTGGCTCCAGTCTGTAATCCCAGCATTTTGGGAGGCTGAGACAAGGGACTGCCTGAGCCTGCAGGTTCAAGACCAGCCCAGGCAACTTGGCGAGACCTCATCTCTACAATAAATCAAAAATTAGCTGACGTGGTAGTGTACGCCCATAATTCTGGCTACTTGGAAGGCTGAGGTGGAAGGATCACCTGAGCCCAGCGGTCGATGCTGGGGTCCGTGAGTGCGCATGCCACTGCACTTCAGCCTGGGTGACAGAGTAAGACTCCAATTAAAAAAAAAAAAAACCACAATTGTGGAGGGAAAAAAGTGACTGGAATTCTCTCAGGGGCAAACTATGACCTTAGTTTAATGACTATATTTGTGTGTGTGTGTGTGTGTGTGTACA
This sequence comes from Cephalopachus bancanus, assembly GCA_027257055.1. Lineage (NCBI taxonomy): Eukaryota > Metazoa > Chordata > Mammalia > Primates > Tarsiidae > Cephalopachus > Cephalopachus bancanus. The sequence goes on along the minus strand of JAPVLO010000098.1, from coordinate 824,322 downwards.
CACACACACACACATATATTTAGTCATTAAACTATATATGGGTGCTCCCATATATTAAATATATGGATGCGCCAATATGGGTCCTTTCCCTTTTTCCTGGAGGAGGAAACCCCTAATTCTTGTTCCTAAGAAGCAAGTTCTGCCTCAGAGAAGGGTCTGCTCCCATGTGACCTGGGGTGGTGATGGGGGTGGGTGACTTAGGGGCCATGAGTCTGTGTAGCAGTTTCTGGGTGGGGATGAAGATGGGATAGGGAGGGGCCAGGACACAGGCCCTTCCCAGACCCACATTGAGCCATCTGCAGAGAGAGTGCAGCAGGAGCTGGACAAAGTGCTAGACACTGCCCGGGCTGTCCACTACGAAGACCGTGAGCGGCTGCCCTACACCCGTGCCGTCCTCCACGAGGTGCAGCGCCTCAGCAGTGTTGTGGCCGTGGGTGCCGTGCGCCAATGTGTGACCTCCACCCGTGTGGGTGGCTATCCGATGCCCAAGGTAGGCAGCCCTACATGGCCCCGTGTCTGCCCCAGTGCCTGCAGAAAGTGCCCTTCCTGTGGACAGAAGGCACAGGAAGGGCACAGTCATCTGCCAACCTGCCAGCTCTCAATCAATCAATCAGCCATGCATCTATCTATCTACTCACCCACCTTATCTATCATCTATTTATTTATCTATCACATTTGGGATAGGAGTTACAATTATAAAAGAATGCAGTTGCTGAGGGATAATTTTTTTTTTTTTTTGAGTTGGAGTCTCACTCTGTCGCCCAGACTGGAATGTAGTGGCCGCTCCCGGCCACCGCAACCTCGACCTGCTGGACTCCAGCGATCCTTTCGCCTCAGCCTTCCGAGTAGCCGGAATTACAGGCATGCGCTACCACGCCCAGCTGATTTTTTGATTTATTGTAGAGATGAGGTCTCACTGCCCAGGTGGGTCTTGAACCTGCAGGCTCAGGCAATCCACTCACCTCAGCCTCCCAAAGGCGCGGGATTACAGGCTGAGCCACCGAGCCCGGCTTGAGGGATAATTTTTAAAGTTCCTTATTGTTTACAGATAACCCTTGCAGACATTATAATGGACCTTTTCCCAATCTTTTTTTTTTTTCCACATGATTTTACACAGTTGCCATTGTGCTGAATACATCACTCTGAATTCTTCATTTCACTTGACATGTTATTCAGATTCTTCTACAGCGGTGGTTCTCAAATCTCCAGGTGCATCAGAATCACCTGGAGGGCTAGTTAAAGCAGACATTGCTGGGCTCCACCCCCAGAGTGTCTGGGGTGGGCCTGAGAACTTACCTTCCTAACAGGTCTCATAGGTAGTGCTGATGCTGTGGGTCCAGGGACCACACTTTGAAAACTACTGCTCTGCGTTGCTCTTAATGGCTGCATAGTGTTCCATCAAATGGATGTTTTGTAATGTTTAACCCCTGTTGGTGAGCATTTAGGCTACAGGCAATTTATGTGCCGTAGGTTTGGTCTGCATTTTGTACTAATTTCCTTAGAACTTGATTGCTGGCAGAAATGCCTTTCTTGTTTCTTTCATTTTATAACAAGATCAAGAGAATAAGTACTAAATAAGGAGAGAGAGGAAACGAGTTTTATAAAAATAACTCAAGTCAACATCAGCTACTATATGTGTACATAAAACTTGAGTTTGAGCTTCCTTGGAGTCAGGGCAAAAATGAGTTATGAGTTATGACTCTTATTACGTAATAAAAAGAATCATGACTGTGTCAGGAAAGCTTTAGCTAACCATACAAGAAATTATGATGAAGATCATTCCTAATATTCTTGGAAGGCCAGTGGGCAATGTATTGGGTAATACCTTAAGTAGGAGGTTTTTTTTTTTAAGGATTTATTGAGAGGACAGAAAAGCTCCCATAGGGTAGGTGACTTGAGGGGGTTACCCAAGTAAGAGTTTTTTTAAAGATACAGGGCTGTTGGGCATGGTGGTTCACACCTATAATCCCAGCACTTCGGGAGGTTGAGGTGAGAGGATTGCCTGAGCCCATGGGTTGGATAACAGCCGAGGAACTTGGCGAGACCTCATCTCTACCATAAATTAAAAAAAAAAAAGAAAGAAAAGAAACAAGCCAGGCTTGGTGGCTCAGCCTGTAATCCCGCTCCTTGGGAGGCTGAGGTGAGTGGATTGACTGAGCCTGTGGGTTCGAGACCCACCTAGACAACTTTGCAAGACCTCATCTCTACAATAAATCAAAAATTAGCCGGGCGTGGTAGCGCGCGCCTGTAGTTCCAGTTACTCGGAAAGCTGAGGCGGAAGGATCGCCGGATCCCAGCAGGTCAAGGCTGCGGTGGCCGGGAGCGGCCACTGCACTCCAGTCTGGGCGACAGAGTGAGACTCTGACTCAAAATAAAACAAAAAACAAAAAACTAGCTGGGTCTGGTAATGCACACCTGTAGTCCCAGCTACTGGGAAAGCTGAGGTGGAAGGATCACCTGAGCCCAGCAGGTCGACACTGGGGTGGCCATGAGCATGCCACTGCACTCCAGTCTGGGCGACAGAGTGACTCCAACTCCAAAAAAAAAAAAAAAAAAAAGAAAAAGAAAAAAAGATACAGGGTTGTATGTGGTGGCTCATGCTGGTAATCCCAGTACTTTAGGAGACCGAGGTGGAAGGATTGCTTGAGCCCAGGAGTTTAAGACCAGCCTGGGCAACATAGTGAGACCCAGTCACTACAAATATATTTTTAAAAATTAGTCAGGCATGGTGGTGGGTGTCTGTAGTCCCAGCTCTTGAGAGGGTGAGGCAGAAGCATCGCCAGAGCCCAGAAGTTGAAGATACAGTGAGCCATGATTGTGCCACTGTACTCCAGCCTGGGTGACATATGAGACCCTGACTAAAAAAAATACACACACACACACACACACACACATATATATATAATATATAAATATTATTCAAAATGGTAGTTGCTTCTTATTCCAACCCTGTTTAAGAGATAAAAGTTGAACTTGAATTCATCCCTACAGGGAGTTGAAGTTTTTTCTCTGGTCATCCAGCTTGAGACAGGTTTCTGACATGAGCCGGACAATAAATGACATACTACTACCTGCTCTCTGCTAAGCCTTACTGCGTGCTGAGGATTTTGTGTCCACTGAGTCATTAGTATGATGGTGCTCTGCATTATCAATTCAGCCATGCAGCTCCTACACAACAGGTGTCATATTACGTATCTATCTTATGTAAGAAATTACTCCCAAATTTAGTAGCTTAGACCAACAGTATTTGTAATTTTGCAGTTTCTGAGTGTTCAGGAAGCTGGGTGCAGCTTAACCGGAGACCTCTCATTCAAGGTCTCTCATGAGGTTCCCATCGAGCTATTGGTGGGGCTGCAGTGTCATCTAAGCCTGTCCTAGGGAGGCTCCACTCCCAGCTCACTCACTTGGATGTCTTCAGGACCCAGTTGTTCATGCATTGTTGGCTGGAGACCACCCTCAGTGCCTTGACACATGGCCTCTGCATAGGGCAGCCCAAAGCATGGCAGTTGATCTCCATCAGAGCAAATAAGAGAACACTCAAAGCAGAAGCAGCAGTCTCTTTGCAACCTCATCTCAGACGTGATACCCCATTGTTTTAGCTATATATTACTTGTTAGATGTGGGTTACTAGATCCAGCCCACCCTCAAAGCAAGGGGGTTACACATGGTGTGAATCCCAGGAGTCGACCGTCACTGGGGGAAACATACCACAGTTGTGTAGGTGGCAAGGTTGGTAGTTCAAAAAAATGAAACAGTCACTAATCTTGGTGCCCTGGTGCAGGGTGACCCCTCTGAGTTTAGAGGTAGTAGCCAGAGTCCCAGGACTTTTCTCAGAAAAGGGCTTTCACTTTGTCCTGATGCTCCAGCCTGTCTCTAGTGGAAGCTGAAGCTGCGATGGTGCAACGCGGCACACTAGGAAAGCGATGGGGAGAGCAGGTGTGGGGCCCAACCTTCTCTATCATGCGAGTCTTTGTTCAGCACTTGACACCATGGCTAGAGGCAGACTTAACTCCAAGAACCCCACCAGGATGCCAGGATTAACTTAACTATTAACTTGATCAGACTTAAGAGTTCCACCCCCACACATTTCTTCTTCCCAGCAACCCTGTCCTTTAGATGCTGCTGTTGTTCCTCTTCTTTTTTTTTTTTTTTTGAGTTGGAGTCTCACTCTGTCGCCCAGACTGGAGTGCAGTGGCTGCTCCCGGCCACCTCAGCCTCGACCTGCTGGGCTCTGGCGATCCTTCCGCCTCAGCCTTCCAAGTAGCCGGAATTACAGGCATGCGCTATCACGCCCAGCTGATTTTTTTATTTATTGTAGAGATGAGGTCTCGCTGCCCAGGCGGTTCTCGAACTCGCGGGCTCGGGCAATCTACTCACCTCAGCCTCCCAAAGGCGCGGGATTACAGGCTGAGCCACCGAGCCCGGCGTTCCTCTTCTTTAACAGGGAAACTTCAGCGTAGAGAGCTCAGGTAACCGCCCAAGCACACAGCTAGTAAGTGACTTGACTAAGCTTCCATTCATGGCCCTCTGTCGCCAAGGTTTTTCCTGTTTATACCATGCTCTCTGCTGATTGTATTGCTCCAAAAGCACCACTTTTAGCCTGTGGACCAACATATTAAATGGAGATGTTTTGCATTGCCCATTGGTTTGCCTGATTGGTTGAGCTTGGGAGTAGTTGGCCAGCAAGTCCATACATAGGTTTGTCAAGTGTCTTCAGGAATGTGAGAATAGCAGCTCTTCTTGCTGCCAGCATGGCAGGAGGGCCTAGGCCCAGGTTGTCCAGAAGCTGTGCCAAATTAGGTTAAGTTAAAAGGGGGGGGTGCATGGGGAGAGACCGAAGTTTAGCTCTATTTTATGCCATTTAGAATTAGAAACTTCATTATGAAGAACCCATTCCTGCCAATTTGATTCCAGGAGTTGTTCTGTAATAAAAGCTCCAGGGACCATTACCAACCTGAAATCAATATCGAGTTTTTACAACTTGGACGAGAAATGTTTGCTGAAGTGGAATCAAAGCTTGACAGTAGATCATTAAGTGTTACCAATATTCCTCAACTGTTGTTAACTATTTCGTCAGTTGTTTGATCATGACAACAGTAATGATCCCTAATACAATGGTTGTCCATCAAGCCTGTCTCTCCCCAGACAGTCTACTTAATCAAGAACTCTAAAGTGGCATTTCCTGGGGAGAGTTGGCAGAGTCCCCAGGAGGCTCCCCACAGACAGATGGCTCTGTAATCTGGAGGAGAGAGAGGGTTGCCCTGTTTGTATAGTATATAGGTACTGTACTAAAACGGTTCCATAAGCTAACATCAGTCAGTCACTTTGCAAGGAGGCCAGAACATCACCCTAAAAGAGCATGCACATCATTCTGGTGAGAAAACGGCGTCTTCCAAGGAGGCACTTCCCCTGAAGGTGATTATTAAGAACTGTTGATGCAAAGGGTTACTTAAACCCGGATGGAGAAAGTGGGGCAATTCCCAAAACTAGAATTGGGAAATGTGTAGCTCATCAGGCAGTGGCAAGAGCATGTGCCTCCCCAGCACCTCTGGTCCAAGCTATAGAATGACCAGGTCTGGGTGCCCTATTGGTACAGACGGCCAAGGTCAGGTGCCTCCCTAAGTTTACAGCAGCAATAGCAACAACTGGTGCTTTCTGGATGAGTCTGCATTGGCTCCATTTTGGCATTCTTTTTTTTTTGAGTTGGAGTCTCACTCTGTCACCCAGACTGGAGTGCAGTGGCCGCTCCCAGCCACCACAGCCTTGACTTGCTGGGCTCTGGCAATCCTTCCGCCTCAGGCTTCCGAGTAGCTGGAATTACAGGTGCGCACCACCACGCCCGGCTAGTTTTTTTTTTTTAATTTATTGTAGAAATGAGGTCTTGCCAAGTTGCCTGGGTGGGTCTCAAACCCGTGGGCTCAGGCAATCCACTCACCTCAGCCTCCCAAAGATGTGATATTACAGGCTGAGCCACCGAGCCCGGCTTCATTTTAGCATTCTTTATTGGCTTCTGTTTGGGATGCAGCTTTCAAACTCTGCTGATTTTTGTTTTGTTTGTTTGTTTGTTTGTTTTTCCTATTTCAAGCTATCTTTGTCAAAACCAAGAATTCTGTCCTCAGCTCTCTGGTCACTCCTGGGTGGCTGCTTTAATCCTATGGTATTTGGTAAATAAGCCACAGAGTATGAGGCCTTCTCCCAAGTCCTGGAGCTGAGTGTCCCAGGTCCCAGGACCATAACCAGCCCATGCATGCTCCACTTTGGCCTCTGTCTGCTGCTTCCGGCCAGCCCAGGGCCCATATGTGAGGAGCAGGGTTTCCTGCTCCCAACTGACCAGTCTACTGCTTCTTCTGACCACTCACTCCTCCAGGATAGCGTGAGGGCCAGGGTTAGGGTGAGGATTAGAATTGGGGGGAGTGGGGAGGGTGGAGTTTGGGTTGGGGTGAGGGTTAGGGATGGGGTTAGAATAAGACCCAGAGTTGGGTTGTGGTTTATGTGTTCTCCTCTCCCGAACTCTAAAGAGTAAAGTTCTCTGTCTCCTTCTCTCTGTATTTACATCCCTCAGACCTTCTTTCTCCTCTTCTTCTCCGTCTCTCTTTCTCTGACACACACACACACACACACACACACACACACACACACACACACACACACAGTGTTTGTTGCCCTGTCCTTACTAGGCCCCTTCCAGACATGCCCGCAGCCGCTGGCTTTCTTTGTAGGAAGCAATGGCCCTGTGTCTCTAGGACAAGGTCTTCAGGACAAAGGTGGATGGAGGATGTTGTGCTCAGCTCCTTCCAGTGTGACCCTGGAGGGAGTGCACCCACAGAGGCTGCCTGCTGAGTCTCCCTAGTCCCTCCCACCCCCCCCCCAAGTTCACTTTGGCCCCATGTCAGGGCTGGGTATAGGGCCATCTGAGGTCCCCTGAGCCCCACCAGCTCCTCTCTGCAGGGTACCATCATTTTGCCCAACCTGGCCTCTGTGCTCTATGACCCCGAGTGCTGGGCGACTCCTCGACAATTCAACCCCGGCCACTTCCTGGACAAGGATGGAAATTTTGTGGTCAATGAGGCCTTCCTGCCATTCTCTGCAGGTAGTAGGCACAGTGCTGGGTCCTGGGTGAGGTTTGGGGGTGTAGTGGGATAGACACAAGGACAGCTGCCACCCTTTGACCTTTCTCTCTTGCTTCCAGGGCATCGGGTGTGCCCAGGGGACCAGCTGGCTCGAATGGAGCTCTTCCTGATGTTTGCCACCCTCCTCAGGACTTTTTGGTTCCAGCTGCCCGAGGGAAGCCCGGGACTCAGGCTGGAGTACATCTTTGGGGGCACCCTGCAGCCCCAGCCCCAGGAGATCTGTGCAGTGCCCCGCCTGGGCAGCCCAATTACTAGGGAGGAGGACCTGTAGCCAGCTGGGGGTCTGGTGGCCTGTCCTCCACGAAGTCCTTCCTCGGTCTCTCTTGGCTCCTGCATCATTAGAAAAGAGGAAGAACAGGGGTTACTGGTTGGCCCATGGATGACATTGGAGAGTAGACTTACAAGGATTCTGCAAAAATAGCTGTTTGGATAGCTCAGCCCTTAGATTAGTTATGCTTTGTCAGGGAAGGACTTCAGGTTAGTTGCGTTTGAGGTTAAATCAGTCCACAAAGTACTTTTTTGTGCGTCAAGCCTCACAAGGGAGCAGCTAAGTAAGTTCAGAGGGAAAGGTAAACTTTCAAGCAAAACTATCCATGTGATGCATGCAAATACCATGAACGCTGGAACGAATAAGCCAGAAAAATGGGAAGCTTATTTTCTGCCTTCTCCTGCCCTCTCCTGACCAGAGAGAAGAAGTGCAGGTCCCTGGAGCCCTAAATCAGGAAAGCTCTCCCCCAGTTTCTAACAGGCAAAGCCAGCAGCCCATGTACCTGTCCCCTGGAAAACCTCCACAAAGGTCCCCCTTCACTTTCCCCACAAGAGTTCCCAAGTTTTGAAACATTGAATCTTCAGACAAGTCTTGTTCATTACTGAAGAATGACTTGCATTAAGGAAATGCTCATTAAAATAAAAATAAGATACCATTACACTCCAATTAGAATTGCCGAAAACAAAAGTCTGACAATCCCAAGTGCTGGAAAAGGTGTGGAGCAGCTGGAACTCTCACACACTGCTCATGGGAATGTAAAATGGTGTCACCACGTTGGAAAACAGTTTGGCAACTTTTTGGTACACTTAAATGTCATACCACACAGCCCAGCCATGTCACTCCTAGGTAATTTTTACCCAAAAGAAATGAAAATACAACTGAATACTATATGATTTCACTTCTGCGATATTCTTGAAAAGGCAAAACTATAAGGACAGAAAAGTGGTTGCCGGGGTCTAGTAGCAGGGTTATGGGTTGACTCTAAAGGGACATAGGGAACTTTCTGAGGTCATGAAAATGTTCTATGTCTTGACTGTGGTGATGGTTACATGACTGTATATGTCAAAATTCAGGCAATTGTACATTTTTAAAAGGTAGATGTTATTGTATACAAATCAAGTCTTAATAAATTTGGACTTTAAGAAGGATTTGTCCTTTCTTCCTTATGGTATTAAAAGATGTAGATATGAATAAACCAGTGTTGCTAAGTAATACGGATAGTAATCATTACCGTGACACTGGGCTGAGAGGATTCCAGACAGAGGTGAGAAAATTTGATGTATTAATTAGCCTCTGGCCTTTCTGCAGGCAAATGCACAAGTTCCTCGAGGCTTTTTGAAATCTTGAAGCTTTCTCATAGATACCCTGTTTTCTGTGTGGAACTGTACCCAGCGCCTAAGGAGTCCAGGAGATCCCGCTGAGAGGTGACAGCTGTTTGTGATCAGGGCAGGCTCAGGGGAAGAGAAAACAGAGTCAGGCTCGAATTCCACTGCTTCTTGCCTCCCTTGACCCTGTTGGTCCCCTCCCTGTTAGAGCCCCTATGTGGAGCTTCAGGCACCCTTCTAACACCCACCCCCCCACCACCTGGCTTCCTGACTGCGATCCTGGCCCTCTGCTTGTTATTTCATTCAAAGGACAACTTCTCCAGGACTTTGGTGTTGGTTGAAACCCCAGTTCTGCTCTCAATAGCCCAACTATGAGCTGCGTGAGTTTCCTTCCTTGTCAAGTGGAGCTCTCCCTTAGGACTGTTCTCAGCACAGAACCTTGCACAGGATAATTGCTCTGTATATACTGGTGGGGCTGTTTCTCCATACTACATCCAAAAGCACTCTTTGTTTATGGTCCTAAAATAAAATAACAACGATGAGAGGCACCCTTCCCCTGTGCACGGGCTTCCCTTTCAGTTTCTAACTATTACCTCTTACTGATGTGATGATAGTTAGAAAGCGTTGAGAGTCAACCATGTGCTAGCAAGTGAAGTGGTTACCTAACATAGTCATTTAATCATCAACTGACAAGATAGATATAATCATCTAAATGTATAGGAATGAGAGTCAGAATCTTGCCCATAAACAAAGAGTTAGAAAGTGTCAGAATATCAATAAGCCTTGATTCCCTCATCTACAAAGTGAAGATAATAAAACTAACTCATTGATTAAGATGAATTAAGTATAATAATGCAGCCAAAAGACCTAGCACAGTCCTGCTGGACACCAAGTGTCCAATAAATGGCCAAATACCAAATGATCCTTACCTGCATCACAGGCAGCACACCCTCAGAGAACCTTCCACTCTGCCTTGGCTGACTGACCTCTGGCTGTCTCCTGAGGACACGGCTTCTCCTGCAGCCTCTGAATGAAGGATGCTTGTTTCTTTTGTGTCCGTTCAGGTTCTGACCGGAAACAGCCCCCCTCACTCAGATTGAGCAGGGAGGAGAGTTTAATAGCAGAGAGCACAGAAACCAATGCAGGTGGCCCAAGGACGAAAAAGTGGGAAGGACGCGTCCTCTAAACTATGTTTCTTCCATGCTCCAGTCTCCTGTTTGTGTCTGTGACTGGCTGAGCCTAGCAGGTAGAAAGGAGCCCGCTGACGTGCTCCATAAAGGTCCCCCTCCAGGGCCCTGCGGCAGCATCCAAGAGTGATCCAGAGGGTGAAGCAGGGGACATTCAGCTTGTCCCAGCACCTCCTCCCTTGGGTTCTGGAGGTGGGCCACATCTTCCTCATGCCCTAAGGATTCTTCCAGATTACTTGTCCTGAGACCACGTTAAGCGTGTATTTCTCCTCTACTGAGACTCTGGCCTGGATCTGCAGCACCTCTTCAAGCATTGCTAATTGCCTTCTGGCCACCTCTTCTCCTTCACAGAAATCTCAGGATTCCATAAGGTCCTTGCCATCACCCTCATGACCCCAAAGTCACATGAGCAGCCAAGTGAATAGCCAGGACTCAGTTTCTGGTCTTCCCATCTTGAGTGATATCCAGCCTCATTCCTCTTCAGACATCAGCTGCTCTATGACCACACTGAGGCTCTTGTCATCACCCATAAAAGCTCACTCTCTGAAACTGTAAATTCACAGATCCTTATCGAGACCTATGAAGGGTCCAATATATTACTAAACTGGAGGACTAACAGGTTAGCCAGGTATAGTTTTTATTTATTTATTTATTTTTGAGTTGGAGTCTCACTCTGTCGCCCAAGCTGGAGGGCAGTAGCACACTCACAGCCACTGCAGCCTCGACCTGCTGGGCTCAGGCAATCCTTCTGCTTCAGCCTTCCAAGTAGCTGGAACCACAGGCATGCGCCATTTTTCTTGATTTATTGTAGAGATGAGGTCTCACCAAGTTGCCCAAGCTAGTTTCTCAAACCTGTAGACTTAGACAATTCTCTCACTTCAGCCTCCCAAAGTGCTGGGATTTACAGGTGTGAGCTACCGTGCCTGGTTAATAAATGAAAAATTTAGAAGGACTTCCCACAGATACTTGGTCTCCAGTTTTTTTATTTTGTTTTGTTTTCCCCATAGAACGAGGCTTTACCTCTCCTGGGAATGTGTGGGTAGGCATTATTTGCCCACACATATTAACCTTTCTTGTCAGGATAGGAGCTTTATAACTTTTGCCCTAGACATTTCAAGGCACTTTAGTCCCAGAATGTGTTAAGGAAAACCTCACTGGTATATTTTCTTCCCCATTCTTGTCTTTCACCTCCAAACCTGCCATTCTAAACTCCACTACAATTTAAAAAAAAATTGCCAGACTCCTTTGCCAGTCAGCTTCCTACTGAGTCCTATCAAAAGAGGAACTAGGAAGGAAGGGAAAAGGGGACTTCATTCTTGTTTCTTTGCTGTTCCTGCCAGTGTTGTCCCAGCAGTGGCACTTGATGCTAGCCTCCACATTCATTAAACTCTTCTAGAAGCAGACTTATTGGGCCATTTCAGAGGTGCCAGCAGCAACTGGGAGATATTTGCTTCTCAAAGGACTGCATACTCATTCTGTAGTGTCCATTATCCCCCATGCCATGAGCTCCTATGTTCTGGTACCCACAATTCTTCCCTTTTGTTTGAGGTTTTTTAAAAGTTAGATTAGAAAATATAGTTTATTAAAAACTAAGAAAGAGAGAGAGAGAGAGAGAGAGGAGATTCACCTCCCTAAGTTAGGGGAGGGGCCAAAGCCAGGAAACATAGTTCGGTCATACGTCAAAGAGCACATGGCCACACCATAGCTTACTAAGGCCCTGAGTTTTGAAGATGGTAGCACTTCCTGCAGTTATCACCTTTGGGTTATCCCAGGGTTCCCTTTTGCTCCAACACCTGTGTGACTAGGTCCCTATAGTGAGTACCTTCTGTCGAAATACTTATTGTGGTCTTTGTTTTCTAAACTAGACCCTGATCAATTGCTCAGTAGAACCTACATTTACCTAGTAGACATGATTGAGTAGGGAGCAGAGCTCTCCTCCTGATCCTGGGTTCAGGAAAGTCCATAGTCAGTCAGTCTAACCTGAAGCAAAAAAGAGACATTCAAACTTTTTATGGGTCTTAAGAGATGGAGAGGAATGATAAACAATGAATAGACTTAATGTATGACCCCCCAACTGAGAGAGAGCCTTCTGAACTGCAGTCTCAGGGACACAGCCGAAGTGTGGAAGCCTGGCACCACAGAAGTCAAGTGGAAGAGAAATGTAAAGACAAGGACCTGGACACCCCGCTCACCCATCCTTCCCCTGTCCCCTTCCTCTCTCTCCCTCTCCTCCCCCATGAACTCAGGGTTCATGATGCATCAAGTCCTGTCAAAACAAGGCAAAATATTCTGGAAAAAGAAAATCAGACTCAAAAATTTAAGTCATAATTGTTTATTTTTATCCGTGCACAGGAAGAAGAAATGGGTAAACATACAGCACTGGCTTGGCTCCCCAGTCTTTTTACTTTTCTTGCATTTCCTGCCAATGAATCTCCAGTCTTTTTAATTCTTTTTTTGTTTTGTTTTGAGTCTGAGTCTCACTCTGTCTCTTAGGCTGGAGTGCAGTGGCATGCCCTTGGCCACCACAGCCTTGACCTGCTGGGCTCAGGCGATCCTTTCACCTCAGTCTTCCAAGTAGCTGGAACCAAAGGTGTGCGCCACTATGCCTGGATAATTTTTCTTGATTTATTGTAGAGATGGGGTCTCGTCAAATTGCCCAGGCTATTCTCACATCCCTGATCTCAGGAAACTCTCTGGCCTCAGCCTCCCAAAGTGCTGGGATTATAGGCATGAGCCACTGTACCTGGCTGAACTGTCACTTATTAAGGAATAATTTTGTCAGGGCCTGTGCCAAGTGCTCTATACAAATTATTTAACTTTTCATAGCTACTCTGATGGTTACATTATGATTTCCATTTCCAATTAAGAAAGTGAGGTAATTTTAGGCCGGGCGCAGTGGCTCATGCTTGTAATCCCAGCAAACTTTGGGAGGGCTGGGCGGGAGGATCTTGAGACCAGGAGTTTGAGATCAGCCTGGGCAATATAGTGAGATCCTGCCTCTATAATAATAATTATTATTAATTTATTTTTTGAGTCGAAGTCTCACTCTGTTGCCCAGGCTGCAGGGCAGTGGCACGCCGTTCACAGCCACCACAGCCTCAACCTGCAGGACTCAGGCAATCCTTCCACATCAGCCTTCCAAGTAGCTGGAACTACAGGCACCCACCACCACTCCCAGCTAATTTTTTGATTTATTGTAGAGATGAGGTCTCGCCAAGTTGCCAGACTGGTCTCGAACCCATGGGCTCAGGTAATCCTTTCACCTCAACCTCCCAAAGTGTTGGGGTTATAGGCGTGAGCCATTGTGCCCGGCCTGATAATTATTTTTTTGAAAGAATTTAAAAAATAAAATAAAGTAAGATCATGAAAACTACGCCCAAGGTCATACAGGTAGAGACCCAGTTAAGGTCATTACATGATCTTGTTTCATCTGAAACTCATGCAAAAGTTACTAGTCCTATAGTTCAGTTTCTTATAGATTAAATGTCTGTGGGCTAACCAAGTCATTTAAAAGCCATTTAAAAGCACTTTAATGACTTTGTTAGCCCACAGACATTTAACCTATAAATGTGGGCCCAGGGACAGATTTGGCCCATAGGGTATGGTCTGCAGACCAGGGCTTTCAGCTGAGATCCTAGGATGTTCAACAGGGCTCTTTTCCATTAGGTCTTGGATTCTAATCTTTTGTCACATCAGCACTATGAACCTCATGACAATTCCTCTCTGCTTTAGCTTTTAGCCTCTGCTCTGTGCAATTTCAAAACTCTGCAATTATCCTGATGGGAAAATCAGTCTCGTGGTTTATGACATCTCCAACGCTGTCACTCCAACAGCAGGAGATGGCCCACAGCTCTGCCAGTTGCTGTTCTTTTTTATTATTTACTTTTTTTTGAGTCAGAGTCTCACTCTGTTGCCCATGCTAGAGTGCAGTGGCATGCCTATGGCCACTGCAGCCTTGACCTGCTGGACTCAGACGGTCCTGCTGCCTCAGCCTTCCAAGTAGCTGGAACTATAGGCATGCACCATCATGCCTGGCTAATTTTTTGATTTATTGTAGAGATAGGGGACTTGCCAAGTTACCCAGGCTGGTCTCGAACCCCTGGGCTCAGACAATCCTCTCACATTGGCCTTCCAAGGTGTCCAGGAGTGTGCCACTGCCCTCCTGCCTGGACAACAGAGTGAGACTCCACTCAAAAAAAAAAAAAAATGTAGGCAGTGCTCAGTGGCTCAGCCTGTAATCCCAGCACTTTGGGATGCTGAGGCGAGTGGATTGCCAGAGCCTGCGGGTTCAAGACCAGCCTGTATTGACTGCAAAGCCTAAAATATTTATTATCGGGTCCTTTAGAGACAAAGTTTGCTGATCCCTAGGTTACATGGGCTTAAGATGGTTAAGAAAGAGTGTTCCACTAACTATAGTGACTTTTTTTAAAGTTGGAAAACTACAGGAATTAGTAATCTATAGCACTAATAAACTAGCAAAGCTAAAAATATCTTCAGCACCAACGTACCTTAGATATGGAGACCTGACTTCTTGTACAACTTCAGGTTGTGATGCTGACCCAAACTGAGATTTAGGTGACAAACACCTTTCCAAAAAAGTGTAAACCAAAGTTTAAATGCTTTGAAAGACAGGTAGTATGTACCCAATATAATTAAATCCAGATTAACTGGTTATATTTAAGATGCCTATTTGCTGCTTGGCTGATTTATCAGAGCGTATTCATCTCCTTGCCACAGGTATTTTGTTTTAGCTCCAGGACAAAACTTAAATGATTGAATATTGATACTTTTGTGAAAAATAGTAGAAAAGGAAGTAAGGGTCAAATCTAAATATTTTTGAATTCTTGAAAAATTTAACAAGGCAGAGAGCATTAAAATAATGAAAGACTGTATATTGTTCCCAAAAGTAATGGAAATGACACTTTAAGCCAGGAGAGAGATAATATGTTAGTTTCTTCTTTATGCTAGAAACCCTGGCTGGGCCAGGCTCGGTGGCTCAGCCTATAATCTCAGCACTTTGGGAGGCTGAGGTGAGTGGATTGCCTGAGCCCGCATGTTCGAGACCCACCTAGGCAACTTGGCGAGACCTCATCTCTACAATAAATCAAAAATTAGCCGGGCGTGGTAGCAGCCGTAGTTCCAGCTACTTGGAAGGCTGAGGTGGAAGGATCAATGGAGCCCAGCAGGTCGAGGCTGAGGTGGCCAGGAGCGGCCACTGCACTCCAGTCTGGGTGACAGAGTGAGACTCCAACTAAAAAAAAAAAAAAAAAAAAAAAAGGGAGAGACCCTGGCTGTTCACTACATTTTAAAAATCTCTACTATTGGGGAAAGTCCATGATTATATTCTGTACCATTTTGGTAAGGAAATTTTATTATATATCCTTTTTATATCTACTATCTCCTCAGAGACATAGACATAGAAATATCAGCATACCAGCATAACAACATATTTCTAAATTTTGAAGAATTCTTAATAGGCTCTTTACCACTGAATATATGAAGTTTTTAATATCACAGAAAATGCTATAAAAATGGGAGTAAAAAGCAGTTTACAAGATGGCAGATACACACACACACACATACAGTAAGACCCCTACAAACAAATGAATTCTGTTCTGAGCACGCGTTTGTAAGTCCAATTCATTCATTATGTCCAACCAAGTTACCCAGGTACCCACCTAACACAACTGGCTATATTGTACCAGCTACACCACTGCTGCTTTTACACAAACTTCTGGACATCCTGGGCTTGAAATAAAGACATTTTCCTACCGTACTCTATAAAGTACACAAAAGCACAACCACTCGTAGAGGATGCGTGCACATGACAGTGTATACCAGATATGTGAACTAACTAAACGTGATTAGACACACAAGAAGTTTCAAATCTTTCAAAGCTTGCAACCTGAAAGTTTGTATGGGCTGGGCGCGATGCTCACCCCTATAATCCCAGCACTTTGGGAGGCTAAGGTAAGAGGATTGCCCGAGCCCACAGGTTCGAGACCAGCCTGGGCAACTTGATGAGACCTCATCTCTAGAATAAATAAAAAAATCAGCCCGGTGTGGTGGCGTGTGCCTATAGTTCCAGCTACTTGGAAGACTGAGGTGGAAGGATCGCCTGAGCCCAGTAGGTTGAGGCATGACACTGCCCTCCAGCCTGGGCGACAGAGTGAGACTCTGATCAAAAAAACAACAAAAAAGAAAGTTTGTATGCAGAGGACTTACTGTATATATACTTTTAGAGACAGGCTCTTATTCTGTTATCCAGGCTGGAGTCCTGTGGTGTGATCACAGATCACTGCTGCCTCAAATTCCCAGACTCATGAGATTCTGCTGCTCAACCTCTAGAGAAGTTGGGACTACAGGCAAGCACCACCATCCCAGGCTAATTAAAAAAAATTTTTTTTTGTAGAGACAGGGTCTTACTACATCGCTCAGGCTGGTCTCAAACTCCTGACCTCAAGGAATCCTCCTGCCTTAGCCTCCTAAAAGTATTGGGATTACAGGTGCGAGTCACCAAACTCAGTCTTGTATATTTTCAAAACTGTAAAATATTCAAACATTCACATAACTGTGCTTAAAAATGGCAGAACTCTCCCAAAATGTTGGTTATTTTCAATCGATGTTAACTTTGGGTAATTTTCTTTTTTTGAATTGGAGTCTCACTCTGTCACCCAGACTGGAGTGCAGTGGCTGCTCCCAGCCACTGCAGCCTCGACCTGCTGGGCTCCAGCGATCCTTCCGCCTCAGCCTTCCAAGTAGCTGGAACTACAGGTGCGCGCTACCATGCCTGGCTAATTTTTGATTTATTGTAGAGATGAGGTCTCGCCAAGTTACCCAGGAGGGTCTCGAACCTGCGGGCTCAGGCAATCCACTCACCTCAGCCTCCCAAAGCGCTGGGATTACAGGCTGAGCCATCGAGCCTGGCCTGCTTTGGGTAATTTTCAAAGAACAGCTAGGTATTTTTATCTTTGTAATCAAAGAAAAAAATGGGGTGGGTATGGTGGTTCATGCCTGTAATCCTAGCAGTTGGGGAGGCCAAGGCAGGAGGACTGCTTGAGGCCAGGATTTTGAGACCAGCCTAGGCAACATAGTGAGATCTTGTCTTTATAAAAAATTTAAATGGCTGGGTGCAGTGGCTCAAGCCTGTAATCCCAGCACTTTGGGAGGCTGAGGAAAGAGGATTGCCTGAACCCAGGGGTTCAGACCAGCCTGGGAAACTTGGTGAGACCTCGTCTCTACAATAGACTTTTAAAAATTAGCTGAGCGTAGTGGCATACACCTGTGGTTCTAGCTACTTGGAAAGCTGAGGCAGAAGGATCACCTGAGTCCAGCAGGTCAACGCTGGGGTGGCCATGAGTGTGCCACTGCACTCCAGCCTGGGTGATAGAATAAGACTCTGACTCAATAAAATAAAATAAAATATTTAAAAATCAAAATTTGGCCAGGTATGGTGGTGCATGCCTGTAGTCCCAGCTACTTGAAAGGCTGAGGCAAAAGAATTGCCTGAGCCCAGGAAGTCAAGGTTGCGGGAAGCTGTGATTGTGCCATTGCACTCCAGCTTGGGTGAAAGTGAGACCCTGACCAAAAAAAAAAAAAAGTCTTATTACAAATAATATGCAAAACTATAAGTTACATTGTATCAGAAGTACCAAGGAGAAGCATAAGTAAAAAGAAAATCTAGACAAAGATCTCATATAAAAAAACAAATGAATATCCCCTTACAGGCAAACAAGAGTATCAAAGTCGACTTAGTAATATCGACCTAACTACTTACTCTTTAAACTTTTGAGAACAAAAACCATCTTTTAAGTTAATAAGAGAAAAACAGAAGTACAGAATAGTCTCATTAATTTTATTTCCCAAGACTGTATAATTCCTTCTGCCAAGTTGCCCAGGCAGGTCTCGAACTCCTGGGCTCAGGCAATCCTCTTGCCTCTGCCTCCCAAAGTGCTGGGATTACAGGCATGAGCCACCGCGCCCAGCTCAATTTACATCCACAGGAGACACTGTATCCATTAAGCAATCACTCCCCATTCCAGGGGTTCGAGACTAACCTGGGCAACTCGGCAAGACCTCATCCCTACAATAAATCAAAAAATTAACTGGGCTTGGTGGCACGCACCTATGGTTCCAGATACTTGGTAGGCTGAGGCAGAAGGATAGCTTGAGTCCAGCAGATCGAGGTTGTGGTGGTCATGAGTGCGCCACCATGCTTAGCTAATTTTTTGATTTATTGTAGAGATGAGGTCTCGCCAAGTTGCCCAGGCTGGTCTCTCAAACCCATGGACTCAGACAATTCTCTTGCTTCGGCCTCCCAAAGTGCTGGGATTATAGGCATGAGCCGCCGCGCCTGACCCTGACATAGTTTTATAGGTGCTGGTAGAAAACACAAGACTTGACCAGGCTCGGTGGCTCAGCCTGTAATCCCAGCATCTTGGGAGGCCAAGGTGAGTGGATTGCCTGAGCCTGTGGGTTCGAGATCAGCCCAGGCAACTTGGCGAGACCTCATCTCTATAATAGACAAAATTTAGCCAGAAGCGGTAGTGCGCGCCTGTAGTTCTGGCTACTTGGGAGGCTGAGGTGGAAGGATTGCTGGAGTCCAGAGGGTCGACACTGGGGTGGCCATGAGTGTGCCACTGCACTCCAGCTGGGGCGACGGAGTGAGACTCCAACTCAAAAAAAGAAAAGAAAATACAAGACTCCTGGATCAAAAATGAAGAGTGATTTATACTCACAACAGTAGCATTAGCCAGATTATCAGAATTTTTGTGTTGGTTCCTTGAGTGCCCACTTCCATGGAGCAAGGTGAAGAGGGCTTGAATGACACTTGCACACTCCATGAGTTGCATTATAGAGAGGAATGCTGAGCTTAGGAGCCATAACCTTTTCTACTGGGCTGTATGCATGCCTGTACTCTGCAGGGCAATACGATCTTTTTTCCAAGGTTATAAACAACCACTGCCCTTAGTTCTGGAGGGAAATATTAGCTCTGCCTTCCAAGATTGCTCACTTGTTTACTCAAAAAACTTACTATAAAACAGTAGATTCCCCAATTCAGTGTTCTTTAGTTGAGATGCAAATCCATTGTATGTTCAGCATTTATCTGGCTCATGGCATTGCTGCCGTGGGACTTGGAGAACAAGGGGAACCCATGCAGATATGATGCTCACGATGCTTGCTGTGCTGTGATAATAAAGCCTTTGTCTCTGACCCAAGAATCTCCTGTCTTTTAGCTTGTAGACAGGGAAAGAATCAAATCCCAGATTTGACACCTATGATATAGTCAAAGTGAATTGATTTTAGTTTCTCAAACAAGTCATGTCCTGGGAGTTACCCCAAATGTTATTCTCTCTGCCTGGAACATTTCAGTACTTCTCTTTTCTTGGTGACCTCCATCAGTTTCTCTGGGATGCCTTCTCCCCAAGCCTCCCCCTCTTCTATCCCCTGATGGGTTCTGCCACCCTCCTTTAAATTCCCACAGAATTTATGCTGCTCCGATCATAGCAGCTATGATTCTCTGTTCATAGCACTTTTCACAGTGTTTTGTTATTGCCTATTTATTTACTTGCTCTTTCTCCTTCAATGTAGTAGAATCTTTGTGAAGTCAGAAACAACGTCTTCTAAATTATATTCCCAGATTTAGCTCATCGCCTGACATACTGTTGGTGTTCAAGTATCTGTGGAATTAATGAGGTGCTATTGTAAAGATATGCAAAAAGCAGTATAAAGAACAAAGGAAGGGCATCTAAGTCAGAGTGCAGGTCTGGGGAAGGCCTCCGAGAAGGCCTGACATCTGAGGTTGATCTGAAGGACAAGTTGGTCAGGTAGGTTAGAAGGAGGAGACAGGAAAGGTGTTTTAGGCAGTGAGAATAGTAACAATAGATGGTGCCTTGGAGAAACCACCAGTTTCTCCAAGGTCAAGGGATGGAGTGAGTGGCAGGAAATAAAGCTGACAGGCAGGCAAGGGCTGAATCTTGAAGAAGTTTGAATTTTATTCAGAAATTCCAATTTTCAGGCTGAGCTTGGTGTCTCATGTCTGTAATACTAGCGCTTTGAGAGGCTGAGGTGGGAGGATTACTTGAGCCCAGGAGTTCGAGACCAGTCTGGACAACATAGCAAGACCTTGTCTACAAACATTTTTTTTTTTTTTTTTGAGTTGGAGTCTCACTCTGTAGCTCAGACCGGAGTGCAGTGGCCGCTCCCGGCCACCGCAGCCTCGCCTGATGGGCTCCAGCGATCCTTCTGCCTCAGCCTTCCGAGTAGCTGGAACTACAGGAGCATGCTACCATGCCCGGCTAATTTTTTGATTTATTGTAGAGATGAGGTCTCGCCAAGTTGCCCAAGTGGGTCTCGAACCCGCGGGCTCAGGCAATCCACTCACCTCAGCCTCCCAAAGGCGTGGGATTACAGGCTGAGCCACTGAGCCCGGCTGTCTACAAACATTTTTTTAAAAAATTAGCTGGGTGTAGTGAGCATGCCTGTAGTCCCAGCTACTATGGAGGCTGAGACAGAAGGATCGCCTGAGCCAAGGAGGTGGAGGCTGTAGTGAACTCAAGCTGATAAGACTCCAACTCAAAAAAAATAAAAAAATTAAAAAAGATAAAGAAATCCTGATTTTCATTTCAGGCTTGCACTTTGTTAAAGGTATGGAGTGCATCCTCTTACATATGTCACGTGGAAGAAAAGAGTAGTAACTTAAGAAAGCTTGGTTTGAGCCAGTCATGGTAGCCAACACCTGTAATCCCTACACCTTGGGAGGCCAAGGCGGGAGGATCGCTTGAGGCCAGGAGTTCGAGACCAACCTGGGTAACAGAGAGAGACCCCCGCCCCCACTCCTACAAAAATAAAAACTAAAAATTGGCCAGGCGAGTTGGCGCAGCTGTAGTCCCAGCTACTCGGGAACTCCTAGATTCACGGCTGCAGTGAGCAATTATTGTGCCACTGCGCTCCAGCCTGGGCGACAGAGCGAGACCCTGTCTCTAAAAAAAAAGAAAAAGAAAAAAACAGAGAAAACCTGGCTTGCAATGTCCGTTGCTCCAGGGCCCAGCTTTCTAACGCTGGGCAAGTCGTGTCACCTGTGAACTGTGAACAGCGATGAAAATATCAGCCTTGCGCAGTGTTCTGTGGGATTAGATGTGATCATAGGTAAAGTGCCTGGCAAATGGCATTAGTAAAAAAAAAAATGTCAGTTTCCCTCTGGGCCTCGTCTTCCTCATCTGCAGGATCAGCGAGGCAAAGCGAAGGGCACGCAGGTAGACCGAAACGGGCCGGCGGGCTCGGCCGCACGCAGCCGCGTGGGGGCGCTCTAGGCTAATCCCCAGCGCTCTATGATTTTTTTTTTTTTTTTTCCTTCGCCCCGGAAGTGGTTCCCCGACGGGTTGATAAGGTCGGGCCATGGTGGGGCAGAGGTTGCGAAGATGGCGTGGCGAGGCTGGGCGCAGAAAGGCTGGGGCTGTGGTCTGGCATGGGCTCCGCTCGGGGGCGGCCGCGGCTGCGAGGAGCTCAGTGCGGCCCTAATCCCGCCGCAGCTGCTCGGACGCAGGTAATGGTCGCCGCTCCGGGCTTCTCGCCTCCCGGTCCCTGGACTCCGGCCGCCCATCCTCGGGGGCGGGGGCCGTCTGGCCTCTTGTGCTGGCTCCAGCTCGCTCCCTTCACCTTCCCTGCCCCTTCCTCGCTCTTCCCGCTCCTCTCTCCCCTCCGTCCAGTCCCCGCTTCTCGTCGCGCCTCCCAGTCCCGGTCCGGCCCTCCGCGAGCCCGAGCTTTCCCGTTTCCCGTCGGAAGGGGAACTAATCTCGGGGAAGGGGTTCGCGGCGTGCCACACCTCAGAGTCCTAGGACACTGCTGAACCCATTTTTTTTTTTTTTTTTTTTGAGTCGGAGTCTCACTCTTGTCACCCAGGCTGGAGTGCAGAGACACGCTCACGGTCCCCGCAGCCTCCACCTGCTGGGCTCCAGCGATCCTTCCGCCTCAGCCTTCCAAGTAGCTGGAACTACAGGCGAGCGCTACCACGCCCGGCTTATGATTTTTAAAATTTATTTTAGAGACGAGGTCTCACCAAGTTGCCCAGGCTGGTCTCCAGGCAGTCCTTTCGCCCTGGCCTCCCAGAGTTACAGACTTGAACCACCACCACACCCGGCCAGAACCTTTTTCTTTTTTTTTTTTTTTTGAGCTGGAGTCTCACTCTTGTCCCCCAGGCAGTAGTGCAGTGGCACGCTTGATCTGCAGGGTTTAGGCAATCCTTCTGCCTCAGCCTTCCAAGTAGCTGTAACTACAGACGCGTGCTGCCGTGTGTGTGTGTGTGTGTGTGTGTGTGTGTGTGTGTGTGTCTTATTGTGGTGACGAGGTCTCACCAAGTTGCACAGGCTGATGGCTGATCTCGAACCCCCGGGCGAAGGCAATCCTCTCGCCTTGGCCTCCCAAATTGCTGTGATTACAGGCTGAGCCACCGCACCTGACCTGAACCCATTTTTCAAGTGAAGCAGTAGTACGACTGGTAGGATGACCGCTGAGGTTCTTATCCTTTCAATCCAATTATAAAGCCTGTGTCCACCAGTTACCTTCTTTAGCGTCTAATGAGCTAAGGCAGGATGAAGGAGGATACCACATTGCTTCTTGGAAAGTCGTAGGAGAGGCTTTTCTGTAAGATTGAGACGGTGGAATATTTTCGGTGATCTGGCACGAAAACTATGCAGCTTTCCCGAGTAGGAGCTGTATCTGTGAGTATTTGCTGGCTTTGCCTTAGAGTAATTTAATTCTAAACTGAGAGAGGAGAGAGAAATCCCTGAAATGTTCAAGAATCTGATGCGTATTTGGCTTTGAAAGCTTTCCTCATCTTTCACTCAAAGTTTGAATGCTCCCAATTTCTGACTTGGTTAGATGGGTGCCTTGAACCCACTTGACTGTTGACAGCAAGGAGCATTAAGTGTTTACCAACACGTGGGCTAGCCAATGGTGAATATTTGAGGCTCTGATATGGGGGATCCATTGCCTAATCTTAAGAATCACCTGGAATGTTTGTAGACTATATTTCCGACGCCACACCCCCCGTGCTCCCAAATCAGTATTGGGAGAGGAGTGGGAAGAGTGAAAGAACCTGTGTTTCTTACAAGCTTTCCAGGTGAGTTTTATCAGGGATTTGTGAGACACTTGCATACTTTGTATCTCAAGACACCATAACAGATCTGTCAGGTACTAATCATAAACTCCTGGGGAGGTGGAGACTCCATTTGAGAGTGTATGGTTTAGGGGGAAAAAAGATTAATACTGTATGTCTATTAAGAAGCAACAGGTGTGTTAAATATTTAAGATTTGTGTACACATCACTATTGGTTTAGTAAAAGAAAACCTAATGAGGGGCCTCCAGTAAAAATTGGGTGTGAAGATCATCTGAAACAACAGTTGAACAAGAAACATGTGATGCGTTAGCATTTGTTTTTTTTTTAAAGCTTGCCAATTATATGGAAAGTTTGAAAATGACATTTTCATAGTTGCCTAGAAAAATATGTATTACATAGTAGTGTGGGTAAGCCTGAAATAGCGCATTCGCCTCCTTGGCTTTGGAAATAAGCACGTATTAGGGAGCATCAGTTACCTTGCATATAGCCTTTATTAGGTTTATGGCTCTGAAATTAATGTGCAGAAGAATGACCCTATCCATGTAATTCTGATGTAAAATAGGCTTGAAGTAGGGACAGGAATTTGCGTTTTACAATCTATGTGGTGATATCAGGGTCTGAAAACTACTGCTGGCCTAAGGCAGCCATGCCAAACATGATTTTCATTTTTAAAGGGTTATAAAACAAAAACAGTAATATGTGACAGAGATTTCTGTAGCTCACAAAGACTTATAGCTTTTATCTGGCCTTTTACAGAAAAAAGGGAAAACATCTCATTTAGGCTCTTCAGAAACTTATTATCAAGAAGTGGCACCACTTCCGTAAAACATGATTTTAGGCTTGAAAGTAGAAACCTGCATAATTTCTAATAATATGAAACTATCCTAGGGAGGAAAATAGTTGATTGTAATACTTAACACACAGTATAAATTTTTTAGTATGAGACAATAATCTGACCCAAGTCTGGGTACTTGCCACTTTAAGCTAAAATCAGGAGATAAGTGTCCGTGGAAGGAAAAACAGGTTTATTCAAGAAAGTAGCTTCCGGGCAACCCCCTCAGGTCCCCTCCCGCTCTGGGAGCTTTTCTGTCCTCTCAATAAATCCTGCTTTCTCACAAAAAAAAAAAAAAAAAAGAAAAAGAAAAAAACCCAGCTTCCCAAGGAGATGACAGGATTTTTAAAGGGAAAAATTGGTGTAGAAACGTGTAGGAAAGGGGTGGTGTGTGGGATTTACATGTCCTTGTTCTGATGGCTGTCTCAAGTAATTGTTGATTGTGGGGTTTGACTGGTGCCAACTTGGCTGCGGCTGGTGGTGGATCAGTTGTCCATGAATCCCTTCGGCTGGAATTTTTTAAGGAAGTGTAGAGTTAGATAAGCATCACAGTGTAAAGGAGTGACTAGAGGGAGAGGGGGAGAAAAAATATGTTAAAAGGGCAATTTTAAAGCTAAACAAGAGTGTATAGAATACATTTTAAGGCTGAAATTCTCAGTTACAAGATGATAGTGATACGGAGACCCATATTGTCTGTCTATATTGCCACAGCCCCTAGAGAAGGACATGGCAAGGGTTAGAATGCTTCATGTACTCACATTTTTGAGAGTTAACAAAAGGTGCACTTCCCCTCGTTTCCTGTGCACTCCTAGTGAGTAACTTCAGAGAATCCTTAACTTCCCTGCAGACTGTACCCAATTAACTGAGAGATGTAAAATCCCATTTACTCTCCTTTCTTAGTAATCACAGGTTTGAATAATGTAGTATCAAGGTAATTGTAAGTCTTGTGACTTATATAACTTGCGTGTGACATGTAGTAATGTTTGATATCTTAGGCTTTGTTAACTCCCTTTACTCTATGGCAAGCTTGATTAACGCTTTCTACCTGATGTTACTGATAGGAAGCTATCAGATACCTCTGGTAACTGGTGCCAGGAAATGTGGACCATAAATGTCACTATTAGCAAAATGTAGCTGACTTAAGTTCTCTACAATGCTCTGCTAGTCCCATAATCAATGTATAGGTACTAACTACCCTGAACTCATAAAAACGGATTGTAAAACTTGAAGTGTGAGCAGAACCATTTTAGAAAGACCAGGAGCCAGGCTCCACTCCCTGGATTCAAATTCAGAAATGAATTTCTATCTACCAGTTTTCTTGCCTCTTGATTTATTGTTGTTGAGGGTAGCAGCCGAGCATAACTCGGACCATAGCAACAGTTTTAAGATATCTTTAGGTAAGATACTTGACAAATTAGTAAATCAGGCATATTAAATTATCTTTTAACTCACCATTTATTCACTTAAGATGTTTTTCAAGAAAATGATTTTGGCATATGAGTGTTTATGTAGAATTCCCTCCCCCATATCTATTTTAAGTGACATTAATCAGCTGTGTATGCTTGGACACATTTTGTCTCCATTGAACATTAGGCCATTTTTACTCAATTTGTTCATACAAATACTTTGTAACATACAGTGTTGAGCTGTACATATATTTAGGTTGCATTGTTTTTTGTTTTTTTTGTTGTTGCGTTGTTTTTTATCCTTATGAGACTATATTATCTTGCTCATCGCTAAGCCAACAAATATATGAATATGACTTTTTCATATGGAATCATGTGAAAAAACTGAGCCACAATTGTTTAGTGATTACTCAAGTACTCAAGAGATCTTCGCACTTTGAGCATTTTAGATTGTTTTCATAAATCACTAGTTATTGGCAGAAGAACCAAAACAGCAGCACTCAAAGACAGGCCTGCCTTCATGAATTGGTATATGCCTCTTTCCCCAACCTGTCCCCATACATTTTATTGTATTGCTTCTCTTTCTGTTTTTCTAACTTGTTCAGGTAATTTGTTTTTCCATCTTATATATCCATTTGGGTGCGTAAAGCTAAATAACTTAAAACTGTGAATAAGATCTTAATCATTTGCAGTTAGAGACATTTATCATGTTTTTCCTGGTTCTGCATTTTAAGAAATTTGAAATGAGCTCCCTATGGACAGAGAATGTACTCTGCCGCAATATGTAATGAATGAATGTATTATTACATCTAGAAGCATCCTTAAGCTAGCAGAAAACTCAACTCTAACCAATCTAAGCAATTAGGGGAATTTACTGCTGTATGCAGTTGAAAACTATGGCGGTAGAACTGGCTTCTAGTGAGACAAGATCCAGTGTATCACATTGTCACTAGACCCCATTTTCTCCATGTCTTGTCTCTGCTTCCTAAAGGTTGACTTTATTCATTAAGCATACTGTCTCCTTGTGGTTATTGTATGGCTGCCGGCAGCTCTTGGGGCAGTGTGTTCTTGGGTTCAAATCTAGCAAAAAAGCTTCTCTTCTTCCATGTCGCAAGCAAAATCTTGAAATTGAATTTCATTGGACCAGATTGGACTAACTTGCTTGGGACAAGTGCCTATCCTTGAATCCTTTGAAGTTGTCAGGAATGGGATGTGTAGGTTGACTTAAGCCAGTCAAGGGCGTATTGTGCCTTGCCAGATCAAATGGCTGGAAATTCAGGGTGTGCTTGGAAAGGAAAGAGAGCATGAATGTTGGAAGTCAGCCCTGGTGAAATATTTATATTGGAATTCCTTGTTTATTACCTAGATAGGATTAATCTATAGACAACAATTCATTCTAATTTAAGTAGAAGTATTGGAATAGTGGAGAATTGGGTCCTAGCTCATTGCTGTTCAAAGTGGTTCGTGAACCAGCAGTTTGGTCATCAGCTAGGTAAAGGGTTTGGCAAATTTGTTTTGTAAAAGTCTGGATAGAACACATGACCACATATGGTCTTTGCATATTCTTTTTCTTTTGAACAACTCTTTAAAAACATAAGAAACATTCTTAGCTGGAGGGCAAAATCTATTCTGCTGGCCATAGTTTGTCTATGGCCCTAGTTTAGGAATTTGCTTAGAAATGTAAAATCCCAGATTTACCTGCCCCAGACCTACTAAATTAGAATCTGAATTTAATGAGATCGTTTGGCAATTTGTATGTAGACTAAAGTTTGTCCCAAACCTGTGGTAGATCTCAATCAACCCTGACTGCACATGAAAATTACCTGAGAAGCTTTTTTTTTTTTTTGAGTCAGAGTCTCACTGTCACCCAGGCTGGAGAGCAGTGGCACAACTTACTGGTCACCGCAGCCTTGACCTGCTGGGCTGAGAGGATTCTTCTACCATAGCCTTCTAAGTAGTTGGAACCACAGGTACTCCACCTTGCCTGGCTAATTTTTTGATTTATTGTAAAGATGGTCTTGCCAGATTGCCCAGGCTTGTCTCGAACCCCCGTGTTGAGGTAATCCTCTCGCCTCTGCCTCCCAGAGTGCTGGGTTTACAGGTGTGAGCCACTGCACCCAGCCTTGGGAAGCTCTTAAAACTACTGAGGCAGGCTGGGCGCAGTGGTTTAAGCTTATAATTCCAGCACTTTGGAAGGCCAAGATGAGAGAATTGTCTGAACCCATGGATTTGAGAACGGCTTGGACAACTTGGTGAGACCTCATCTCTACAGTAAAATTAAAAAAAAAAATTATCCAGGTGTGGTAGTATGTGCTTATAGTTCTGGCTACTTGGAAGGCTGAGGTGGAAGGATCACCTGAGCCCAGCAGGTCGATGCTGGGGTGGCCCTAAGCATGCCTAGGCAGCGGAGTAAGACTCTGACTCAAACTAAAAAAAAATATTGAGGCCTTGGTTCCACTCCTGGAGATTCTTTTTTTTTTTTTTTTTTTGAGTTGGAGTCTCACTCGGTCGCCCAGACTGGAGTGCAGAGGCCGCTCCCAGCCACCGCAGCCTCGAACTGCTGGGCTCCGGCGATCCTTCCGCCTCAGCCTTCCAAGTAGCCGGAATTACAGGCATGCGCTACCACGCCGGGCTGATTTTTTGATTTATTGTGGAGATGAGGTCTCGCTGCCCAGGCGGGTCTCGAACCCGCGGGCTCAGGCAATCCACTCACCTCAGCCTCCCAAAGGCATGGGATTACAGGCTGAGCCACCGAGCCCAGCTGGAGATTCTAATTTAATTGATATGAGGTGGAACCATGCTATATTATTTTCAAGAGCTCACCAGGCAATTCTAATGTACAGTCAGGATTGAGAATTATTACTCTAGACTAAGCTTTCTGAATAACTGCCTCTGTCACAATTAGTGTGGTAGATTAAAAAACATGGCCACAAATAAGATAGATGGGCAACCAACAGACACATGAAAAAGTGGTCAACCTCACTAATCATCAGAGAAATGCAAATCAAAACCACATTGAGATACTACCTAACCCCAGTAAGAATGGCCACTGGCCGGGCGCGGTGGCTTAGTCTATAATCCCAGAACTTTGAGAGGCCGAGGCGAGAGGATTGCCTGAGCACAGGGATTCAAGACCAGCCTGGGCAACTTGGTGAGACTTCGTCTATACAGTAGATCAAAAAGTTAGCCGGGTGTGCTGGTGCACGCCTGTAGTTCCATCTACTTGGAAGGCTGAGGTGGAAGGATTGCCTAAGCCTAGCAAGTCGAGGCTGTGGTTGCCGGAAGTGTGCCACTGCCCTCCAGCCTGAGCAACAGAGTGAGACTCTGACTCAAAAAAAAAAAAAAAAAAAAAAACAATGGCCATCATTAATAAAACAACAACAGATGCTGGTGAGGATGCAGGAAAAAGGAACGCTTCTACAACTGCTGGTGGGAATGCAAACTGGTGCAACCTCTTTGGAAAACAATGTGGCAATTTCTGAAAGAATTAGAAATTGACCTTCCATATGACCCAGAAATCCCCCTACTGGGAATATGCCCCGAGGAACTCAAGTCATTCTACAAAAAGATACCCGCACATGCATGTTTATTGCAGTACTACTCATAATAGCAAAAACATGGGACCAACCATGTGCTGCCCATGGAAGCTGGACTGGATTAAAAAAATGTACATATACACAATGGAATACTATGCAGCCATAAAGAAGGACAGACATACAGACTTCACAGCAACTTGGATGGATTGAGTCTATCATACTCAGTGATCTATCACAGAAACAAAGAACAGAGTACTACGTGTTCTCACTCATAAATGGACCTTGAACAGTTATAAGAAAGGGATTGGCAGTAGTGGGAAACTGCCAGGGGAGGAAGGGGCACACCTCATCAAGGGATACCTGTATAATGAACATTTGTATACCTAACCTTAAATTGTACTCCACATCTTTAAAAAATAAGGGGAAAAAAGGATTTAAAAAAAAAAAAAACATGACCACAATATTTTGTAGCTCCTCTCATCCAAAGTTGGAGTCAATTTCCTCATTCCTTGAAGCTGGGTTGGACTTGTAGTATACTTTGGCTAGTAGCGTGTGGCAGAAGTAATGTGTGGGGTCCAGAGTCTGGGTCTCAAAAGGCCTTACAGTTTTTGCCTTTGCCCTCTTGGAACACTCCCTCTGCCATGGTAGAAGCCCCACTAGACTACTAATTACTAAGAGACCAGACGGAGTGATAGCCAGCTGACAGCTAGCACTAAGGCTCCAGGTATGAGCGAGGCTGTCTTAGACCAGACTTCTCTGATAAGCAGTCAGGTGATTGACTGCATGACTGACCTAGGTGAGAATGGCCATTGGCCGGGTGCGGTGCCCAGCTGAGCTGCCCAGCTGAGAATGAGAAATAATATATCATCGTTTTAAGTCAGTAAGTTTTAGGATGACCCGTTATGTGCTAATAAATGAGACTCCTGGGAAAGCTGCTACCAAATCGGGCTCTGCTAACCAAAGAAAGAGCTATGCTGCTTCCACCATTATTTTCCCTAGGAAAGTTGATACCTCACGTCTTACTAAACTGGGTTCTGAATTCAAGTATTCTGCCAGTGTATCTGATTAGCACACCCTGATCACATCTGAAACAGTAACTACAAGGAAGCCTGGGAAATAGTTTTTGGCTTTCTAATTCCTGCAGCATATGAATGCACCCTAGGTAATAGGTTCGGAGATTCAAGCCATGATATTTAATTCTGTCCAACAAGTAATATGTCCACACGTAATTCCCAATACAGTACCTTGAGGCATACCTCAAAGATATTGTGGGTTCAGTTCCAGACTGGCACAGAAATGTAAATATCACAATAAAGTGAGTCACAAATATTTTTGACTTCCCAGTACGTATAAAAGTTATGGTTGTTTTTGTTTTGGGGGGTTTTTTGGTATGTTTTTGAATCAGAGTTTCACTCTGTTGCCCAGGATGGAGTACAGTGACACGTTCACGGCCACTGCAGCCTTGACCTGCTGGGCTCAGGTGATCCTTCCACCTCAGCCTTCCAAGTAGCTGGAACCACAAGTATGTGCCACCATCCATGCCCAGCTGATTTTTTTTAATTGTAGAGATGAGGTCTCACCATGTTGCCCAGGTTGGTCTCCATTCCCTGGACTCAGGCAATTCTCTTGCCTCTGCTTCCCAAAGTGCTGGGATTACAGGTGTGAGCCACCGCACCTGGCATAAAAGTTATGTTTATTCTGTAGTCTGTTAAGTGTGCAAAAGCATGTCTAAAAAGCAATGTACCTTGATTTTAAAATGCTAACGATTGGCAGGGCTCGGTGGCTCAACCTGTAATCCTACCCCTTTGGGAGACTGAGGTGAGTGGATTGCCTGAGCCCATGGGTTTGAGACCAACCTGGGCAACTTGGCAAGACCTTGTCTCTACAGTAAATAAAAATTAGCCGGGCGTGGCAGTATTTTGTCAATGAGCAGTAATATTTTGAATGAAATCTTTTTTTGAGCAGTAGGTCTCAACATTGGGCTTAAAAATCGTCCATGCCATAAACAGATGTACTGTCATCCAGGCCTTGTTTTTCCATTTATAGGGCACAGATTTTACATAGTTCCTAAGGGCTTGGGGATCTTCAGAATGAACTTAGTCACTAACTGCATTAGCCCCTAATAAGAGAGTAAGCCTGTCCTTTGAAGCTTTGAAGCCAGGCTTTGACTTCTCTCTAGCTGTGAAAATCCTCGATGGCATCTTCTTCCAATAGAAGACTGTTTCATCTGCATTGCAAATCTGCTGTTTAGTGTAGCCACCTTATCAGTTATCTTTGCTAGATCTTCTGGATAACTTGCTGCAGCTTTTACAACAGGATTGGAAGTATCACCTTGTGCTTATGCGTTACAGATACCACTTGTTTCCTTAAACTTCAAGAACCGAACTCTACTGTCTTCAGGCTTTTTTTCTGCTGCTTCCTCATATTTCTCAGCCATCATAGAATTGAATGGATTTAGGGCCTTGCTGTGGATTAGGCTTTGGCTTAAGGGAATGTTGTGGCTGCTTTGATTTTCCATCCAGACCACTAAAACTTTCTCCATATCAGCAACCTAAGGCTGTTTTGCTTTCTTAGCATTCATGTTTGCTGGAGTAGCACTATCAGTTTCCTTCAAGAGCTTTCCCTTTGCATTTACAACTTGGCTAACTGTTTGATACAAGAGGCCTGTTGTGCCTTTTAGCATGCCTACTTCACTAAGCTTAATGATTTCAAGCTTTTGATTCTTTTTTTTTTTTTTTTTTTTTTGAGTTGTAGTCTCACCTTGTCGCCCAGACTGGAGTGCAGTGGCTGCTCCCAGCCACCGTAGCCTCCACCTGCTGGGCTCCGGTGATCCTTCCGCCTCAGCCTTCCAAGTAGCTGGAACTACAGGTGTGCGCTACCACGCCCGGCTGATTTTTTATTTATTGTAGAGATGAAGTCTCCCAAGTTGCCCAGGCGGGTCTCGAACCCGCGGGCTCAGGCAATCCACCCATCTCAGCCTCCCAAGGCACAGGATTACAGGCTGAGCCACCGAGCCCGGCTTCAAGCTTTTGATTTAAAGTGAGAGACATGTGACTTTCTTTTACTTGGACACTTATTGACCACTGTAGGACCAGTATTTAGGTATAAGAATAAAGCTGCCACGACTACAGGCATTTTAAACAGTGCCCCAAATGGAATTGTTCATCTCTCTTCTTCCAGTTTCCCATTTTGAGAACTTTTTTTTTTTTAAGCTTAGTGACTAGTACCACCTTCCTTTCAGCTATTCACAATAAGACTAACAATCATTTTTGACCCTTCTTTATTCTGACATAATTACCTTTTTATTAGGGACTAGACTTGGTAGTAGAGATACCATGAATAGAAAATTGAAATCTAGTGGGATATTGGGCAATAACTGAGGTAAATATTAGAAGAGTGCTTTAGAACTCTAGGACTGTGCAAGAGAGATCTAACCAGCCTGGGGAAGCTAGGGGAGACTTCCTGGAGGAGGAGATATATTAATTGAATTCTGAAGGGCACAATAAAGTTAGCTGAACAAAGGGAAGAATGTGCTGGGATAAGAGAAGCATTATCATGGGTGAGAGTGCTGCAGATCTTGGGAACCACAAGGAAGCCGGTGTAGAGAGGATTGGGGTGGCAGAGGGAGGAAATCATGCACCAGAGAAGAAGGAAATAGAGTTAAGAGATGTCTGCTGAGTTTGATGGGGTGATAAATTATTGTGGGATTTAAGACGGGAACATTACATTTGTGTTCAATACAATGTGAAGGACCAGTTTGGAGAGAGAATATTGGAAGCAAGAAAATCTACTGAGGTAGAATATTCCAGGCCAGAGGGGATGAGCTAAGGAGTCGCATTGGAATTGTTGAGAAGCTCTTGGCCCTCTGAGAGGACATCTGAGGAACTTGTGAATGAGGACGAGTGATGTGAGGAAAGAAGAGCATGCAACATGTCAAGGTGTTTGAAATTCAGTAAACTGTTGCTGTAATCCAGGCACGAGGTAAGGGACTAGACCAGGAGTGAAAACAATATTTTTATTTGACAGTTTGTTTTTAATTGGATAAGAATACAGGAGCGAGAACTCCAAAGCAACTTCTAGATTTTTAACCTCAGTCACTGTGAGAACTATGGTCCCACTGAAAGAATAAGGAAGCCAGAAAGTGAACTTTTGTAGAGGAGAATTGAGTTAGTTTTATTTGAAATATGTTGGCTTTAAAGCAATAGGGAGCATATCCAAGTAGCAATATTCAATATATATTTTGACTAAAGTCATATATTTAAATAAGTGATATATTTAAATCATGCTTAGAAGCCATTTGAAAATTAATTATTTTATTCAGCCAAATGTGAGCATCTTGTTTTGGGGGACTGGATTACAAAGACCTGTCGGATCTCTGCTTTTGAGGAACTCTGAGTCTGTTAGAAGAATAGTATGTTCAGGGTACAATGAGAACATATAGGAAGGGATCTTTACTTTGTTGACCTGAGGAAGTTAGGGCTTTATGAAAGAAAAAGAATGTTTCAAGAATGTATGTGAATTGGGTCTGAATGGAGTCAAGAAACTAGGGTAGAAAAGCAACGGGCAGCTGTTGGGAGTAGGATGAATTTGAAAGGTAGGGAGTGCAGTGTTACTGAAGCTGTTAATAGGAGTGGGCAGCATGATCAGGAGTGTCAGATATTTTGAGGAGGTCAAGGACTCAACAAATAGTTGTTTTTTATGTGTTTAAAATTTTTATTACAAATTAAAAATGTAGTTCTTCAAACTCTCAACTTGACCAGATATGAAACAGTTTAAAAACCTTTAAAAGCGTAATGAGAAAAAACAGCCTTTTTTAAAAAACATGTTATTACCAAAAAGAAGCATTTTTAGGTTAAAAAATAATAAAAACCCCATGCTGTATAAATGATACAAATAGTTCTAGTTATCTTGCCAATGGGCAAAAAACAAGCACTTAAGGTCATCAGCTCGTCTTTTGTTCATTTCTTTCTTTTCTTTTTTTTTTTTTTTTGATATGGAGTCTAACTCTGTTGCCTAGACTAGAGTGCAGTGGCGTGCTCACAGCCATCATATCCTTGACCTGCTGGGTTCAGGGATCTTTCCATCTCAGGCTTCCAAGTAACAGGAACTACAGGCTCATGCCACCATGCCTGACTAATTTTTTGGTTTATTGTAGAGATGAAGTCTCACCAAGTTGCCCAGGCTAGTCTCAAACCTTTGGGCTCAGGCAGTCCTCTCGCCTCTGCCTCCCAAAATATGGGATTATAGGCATGAGACACTGTGCCTGGCCTTGTTCGTTTCTTATTGCTGCAATTTCATGTTTTTCTTGTTGGCTGACTAAACCGTACGATGGTAGAGATGGTAAGGCATCTACTCAGCCCTGCCTCACTCAGCCTGGAGCAAATTGTCAGCTGGAGTAGTGGCTACTTTTGTCTCTTTGCCTGCCATCTTGTGATTTAGGGTTTTCTGAGAATCTGCACTGGTAATGGAAGCTGCTGTGGTACTAACGCTGGGGTGGCTGCCAACCTTGGGTCCTATCTTGATTTTCTTTATCATCTTTGCCATTTTCTCCTGGCTGTATTTCATGAGGAGGACCCCTGCGAAATCAGAGTCTGTGACTCCAATGCCTATTCTGCCTCACTGGTCTGCCTTGTTCTCCTGCACCTGGTTGTCAGCACTCTCCATCACTTCTTGCACAGGAAGTTTGGAATTCTGTGTCTAACGCCTAATGGGCCTCACATGTAGTAAGTAAGGTAGGAACCTTTGCCATCGTCGGGCCTGGTCTTCAGAGCACTCTCCTATCCTTTGTTCTTTTCCCCCACTCTCACTATTCTGGTAATTCTGGTAATTACATGGAAGGCCTCTAGCATGGGTAGCGTCTATAATGGTTATGATCTCTGCATATTTACTGCCTTGAACTGGAACTTCACCAGGGCCTGTAACATCTCCCCCTGCATTCTTTTCTCCTTCAACAACGTCAAACTTTATAGTCTCTCCATCTCCTACACTACGTAGCTACTTCGAGGGTTATTCTTTATGGCAGTACATGATGTACAAATACATCTTCCTTGGTGTCATTCCTGTTGACGAAACCAATCTGTTTCTTACTTTGAACCATTTTACTGTTCCCAAAACCTTCCTTGTGATAATCTTATCCCTGTCCTGCCAATGTGAGGCTGCCAAGGCCACCGCCCTCTGAGCCATTGCTGTTGGTGCCTGGATTGGTGTCCGTGGTGCTGAGAGGTGGTGGGGAACGGCTGCTGGGTCTCAGCCTCACTGCTCATGGTTGCCGTGATGGTAACTAGGCCTGTGGTTGCGGTAGGGCTGCTCCTCTACCAAGCAAACTCCAAAGACAGAACATTTAAATGCTTGTTTTGGAAATCGACCAGACAAAATAACAAAGGCATTCTTCGGTGATGAAAACTAACAACTTGGAGTTTTCCAGCTTTTTATAAAACTGCAGGTTCTTCTGTGTAGAGGATAAATGCAAATTATTTTGTTGATTGATACAAAGTAATAGCCCAGTCAGGTATCCTCTGAAGTTGCTGTAGTTTGTGTCTCATTTTTTCCAGAAAGGTTGAATGTTGTGACTTTTTTTTTTTTTTTTTTTTTGAGTCGGAGTCTCATTCTGTTGCCCAGGCTGGAGGCCAGTGGCACACACATGGCCACTGCAGCCTCGACCTGCTTGGCTCAGGCTTTCACCTCAGCCTTCCAAGTAACTGGAACTATAGGCAAATCCCACCTCGCCCGGCTAACTATATAAGTATAAAGCATTTTATTGTAGATTTATTGTAGAGATGAGGTCTCGCCAGGTTTCCCAGGCTGGTCTAGAACCCGAGGGCTTAGGCAATCCTCTCACCTTGGCCTCCTAAAGTGCTGGGATTATAGGCATGAGCCACCGTGCCTGACCTGTTGTGACTTTGAATTATACCAGGAAGTAGGAGTCCTGGCTCTTTTTGGATTATGAAGTTAAGGGTAGACCGAGATGGTGATGATGCAGGGCAAGTAGAGGCTTTTAGAGGTTGATATTTGCAAGAGGGTGCTGTGTTTCTAATATGTTATTTCCCCAATAGGTTTAACTTATTTATTCAGCAAAAATGTGGATTCAGAAAAGCACCCAGGAAGGTTGAACCTCGAAGATCAGAACCAGAGACATACAAGAGAAGTGCTTTGATTCCTCCTGTGGAAGAAACAGTCTTTTATCCTTCTCCGTATCCTATAAGGACTCTTGTGAAGCCTTTTTTTTTTACCATTGGGGTAAGATTTCACATCTCTAGGAGTTACCTACAAGGTTAGAAGTACAGTGTGAAAGTAAACTAAGTAAATGGAAATGGTACTGTTTGTTCCATTTGGGCTCCCTTAAAGTAAGGACAGCTGGAGGGGCATCAAAAGGATCTGAGTAGCTGGACTCATTAATTCTCACTGTACAATCTGAATTTAATAATTGCTTTTAGAATCTGGCTCAGTTATATAAGCCCTGGAGAAGAAACTTATGGACCTCATGTTGGGTACAGCATTTCAAATGATACTAAGCTGGTATTTTGAATTTTATTTGAGGATTTGTAGTTGGCCCCAGGGTAGTAAAGTTAATAAAATGGGAAAAAAATAAAATGTGTTTTTCATCTGTTAGGTTTCACTGTGGCAGGTGTTTCTCCTGTTAATTTTTTAAAAGCAATGAAAATATTGTCCTTGGAAATATATATAGATCTATTTCCATTTAAAATTTATTTTGTAATATATCTAATTTTATATAGTTTACAGGCTGTGCATTTGGATCAGCTGCTATTTGGCAATATGAGTCACTGAAATCCAGGGTCCAGAGTTATTTTGATGGTATAAAAGCTGATTGGTTGGATAGCATAAGACCTCAAAAAGAAGGAGACATCAGAAAGGAGGTAAAGATAAGCATTGAAACATTGCTTTCTTTGTTTTAGTCAGTCACTGTTTCGTTGTTGTTTTTGTTTGTTTTTTGAGTCAGAGTCTCACTCCCCCCCAGGCTGGAGTGCGGCGGCACAATTAGAACTCACCACACTGTTGACCTCCTAGGCTCCTCAACCTCAGCCTTCTGAGTACCTGGGACTTACAGGTACATGCTGCCATGCCCAGCTAACTTTATTTTTTATAGAGAGGAGGTCTTGCTATGTTACCTAGGCTGATCTCAAACTCCTGGACTCAAGCACTCTTTCTGTCTCACCCTCCCGCATTGCTGGCATGAGCCACTGCACCCAGTCACAGTTTTTAAAAATTGATGTGTAATAGATGTTTATATTTTCAGTGTACATGAGATATTTTGGTACATTCATAGCAATGTATCATGTAACATGTAATAATCAAATCAGAGTAATTAGAATATTCATCACCTTAAACATTTATCTTTATGCCGGGAGCATTCAAATTATTTTTTGTTAGCTATTTTGTAGTTTACTATAGTTACTTTACTGATACCCTAATTTTTGAAGCCTGGTTATTTATTATAAGTGCTTTTAATTAACGGCAACATTAGATTAGTAGATGTCAAGTCAGTGCACTTAGTATTCTTCTTTACAGTCCTTTCATCACAGTAAGTATTAGTTAATGTTTTGCATATCTAATGATACTGTGTTTGACATAATTTTGTCCCTCTACCTATGTGCATCAAGAATTACCACAGATAATTGCACAAATTAATGTTTCTTTGTAGAGGATGTATCTCAGCTCTACTATAAAGTTTAAGGTTCACTGTTTTACTTGTGTCACCTTGCTGGATTACTTTAGAGTTCATATCAGAACTACAGGGAGTTTTAAAAAATATACATGCCTTAGTGGTGGTGCCACCAAGTGGATTTTTTAAAAGCTTCTCAGTGACATAATATTTACATAACTCTGGTAAATACCCACTGTTGAGTGTTTCTAACAGTGCTCAGGGTTTGGGATACAAGAAAAAAGTACAGGTACAGAGCTTTTCATTAACTTTATATGCAAGTTGATGGGCCTCTTTCTTCTTAACTGATTTTAAAAAATGTTTCCTTTTAGATAACATATAAATGTTTTATTTAACTTCCCTGTACTTAGCACTGAGGCCTTAGTTAGTGTGTGGTCCCAGGTCCATTTGGTTTTCAAGCATGTTTGTTTTTTATGACACATTGCTCTGGAGAGTGGGTTGATATCCTCTTTTCCCCTTCCCAGGAATAGTATGATCTTGCCACGTGAGAGCCTGTGAAGGAAACCTTGTGTTTTCTTTTTGCTAATGATAGTTTGAGGTTCCTCTGAGTAGGGAAAAGTATTCGTTGCTCCTTGTTTCCCATAGACAAATTCAAGAAGCATGAGCCCTATCTGTTTTAGAGAGGCTTTATGCCAGAAGAACAGTGGATAATATTTGCAGGTGAAAATGACAATAACTAGCAATAGATTTTTATTTAGTACAATATTGTTTGAGAAGATATTAACACTGGCCTATTCCGTTAGCCTGGATCCCTTAGAAAGCTGCAGGTTTCCAGCACATCTCTGCACTATTAAGTGTTGATACCCAAATGTATGCAAATGGTTTTTGAGAATGGTGAAAAATGACGCAAACAGCATATGTATCCAAAGGTGGATTTGTTTATAAAGGTGGATTTATCCAAAGGTGGATTTGTTTATAAAATGATTAAACAAATGCTAGAGGGTGGGCATGGTGACTCACGCCTGTAAACCCAGCATTTTGGAAGGTCAAGGCAAGAGGATTACTTTAGCCCAGAAGTTCGAGACCAGTCTAAGCAACATAGTGAGACCTCAACTCTACAAAAATCCAAAAACTAGCCTGGCATGGTGGCATGTGCCTGTAGTCCCAGCTACTTGGGAGGCTGAGTTGGAAGGATCACCCAAACTCAGGCAGTTGAGGCTGTAGTGATTATGCCACTGTACCCCAACCTGGGTTACAGAGTGAGACTGATGCGGGAAAAAAAAAGGTGAAAATGCTAGGTTATAATATATAAAATTCATGCCCATTAAAGAAGATTGATAGAAGCAATATATATATATATATAACATGGGAAAATGAAAGTCCTGGAAACCCCTTTTATATTGCTATGTAAGCAGTGAATAAGGTCTGGGAGCTTTTACACAATTTAATTATAATTACAGAAATGAAATCATATACATACTAATCTTAATTTCTTTTTACCTTGGATTTCTTTCTATAACAAAGTCTGGTTCAATTTTATGGTTAGAATATATTTTTTATTTAAAAACTTTGATAATGACAGACTTCAAACAAATACAAAAGGTAATAGTCTGAACCCATTATCATCTTACTTAGTGATTTTCAACATGTGACTAATTTTGTTTTTCATCTAATTCCTTTTCATTCTCCCTTCCCACCACTGTATTATTTATTGTAAAGCAAATCCTAGGCATATTTCCTCCATAAAATTTTCAACATGTATCCCTGAGAAATTCTCTTTTTTTTTGTACTTTAAGACCATTATATCTTTTAAAAAATAGCAATTTAGTAGAAAATAGTCTCAGAATTTTGAAACTACATAGGATTTTGGCAAGAATAATCACTTACTTGGCATCTGTGTATATCTGAGGTGCTAGAAACGTCACATCATTGTTATTCCTTATGACAACACTGCTAGGTATCTATTGTTGTCCCACTTTATAGATCAGGAAACTGAAGTTTAGAAATGATTTGTCTGAGGTCCCAGAGCAAACCAGTGGCTCTGTGTAGAGAATGTAGGGCATCTGACTATAAAACACATGCCCCTTCCTCTCTACCACATATTTATAATGTTTGTGGTCACCAGTGATTTTTGTAGATAAGTAATTCCTCTTTCATGTACAGGGCATTTTCTTTCTGGATTTGCATTTCTCTAGCTTGAAACTTTCCATATACGGTGATAATGCAATTTTCCTTCTGTTTTAGATTAACAAGTGGTGGAATAACCTAAGTGATGGCCAGCGGACTGTGACAGGTTTGTGTTAGCTTACACGTTTTAGCCATTCAAGGGAAGAGAAATCAAACTAAAAGGTACAGTATGTCACAAGCAATAACTTTTTGTACCATGCTCATCATCAGTGGTTTAGAAGATATAGACAGTCTGAACCTATAGGTTAATATAATAGTGTATAAAATCATTAGGCATAAAGGTTTACGTGATGCTCTGGGTCAGTTATTTTCTAATTTTGATCTAGTGTGATAATAATCAAATGATCACTTGTAGAATCCCAGCTTGTGAAGTACCTTATGTAATGATTATTACATCTCTTATTAAAGAGACTAAAGGAAACATTAAGTACTTCGTATATACAGGGTACTTTAATACACATTTTCTCCCTACCTCACAGAGTTGCTTACAGAGTAGCTGTTTCCCTTTTTTCAAATAAGAAAACTGACTTTCAGAAAAGAAACTTTTTTAAGGTCAAATTGCTAGTAAGTAGTGGAGTTGAGGAGTTTCAAAACCCAAATCTGTATCATTCTCTCTTCTCCTCTACTCTATTTATAAAACCCTCTTTAGATGTAAGCATGCCATGCATGTTTCCATGATAATTTTATTTTTTTATTTGTGAATTTTTATGGGAAGGCAGAACTGGCTCTTAAAGGTAACACTTGTGAAATATTTTATGGGCTTAGTTATTTAAGAAACTTGGGAAAATGGATTTGTGACTTCTTTAGTAATCGAGTAGGTAAGAAAAAGTTATTACCGAAGAATTGTAAATATTGCTTTTTCTCAAGTATAATTAGACTTATTGGTTGATACTCTTAATTTCAGTGTTTGGGATAAGGGTGCTTATCTTTCTGCATTCAAATGGATTCTTCTGGAAAACTTAATTTTTCTGATTTTTTTGAACCTTATCAAGTCTTCAGATTATGGTTCAGACATTGCTTCCTTTAGGAAGTGCTTTCTTTTTTCTGAACTCATTGCAGTTTTCATATGCAGCCTGCCTTATATAATTGTCTGTGTAGCATCCTTAGAGCAATGTAAGCTTCTGAGGAAAATCATGAGATTTTAAAAATTTTGTTATATCACCTAGCACACATCATGCACATAGTAAAGGCACTCAGTTAAAATCTGTTAAATGAATGAATGGGATCTTGAACCAAGGGATTGAGGTTTTTCAAAGTATTTTGCAATACCTGAGTCTGTAGAATTGATTAGTCAGTGATTACTTCAAAGGGAGTTTTTTAGTAGCACATCTGTTTTCACTGAGATTAATGTGTTTTGTTTGCTTTTTTGAAAATAACCAAAATTAACATTTCTTTGGGGTAACAAGATTTTTATTTTCTTAACTAATTTTAAAGCATATTGATACCTCATATTCTTTGAAGGTGGTAAAGACTTTATGCCATTTAACATATGAAGAAGCCTGGGATCAGAATTTGAAACTTTTTCTCATGCCAGTAAATAGTTTATTCAAAGAAGCCAGTATTTGGAGGCTTCAGAATTATTTCCCCTAGCATTTTTCTTTTTTTAATCAAGTCAGTCATTTGACATGAAGGGCATAGTAGTAGAGAGAGATACTTGTGCTGTAACTAGCAACTTGAGTGTGACGTGCTTTAAACAACATAAATGTGAATGGTCATAGGGTCATGCTAAAGGTCTGTCTCTCTCTCTCTCTTTTTTTTTTTTGTGACAAGGTCTCACTCTTGCCCAGCCTAGAGTACAATGGCATGATCCTGACTCACTGCAGCCTTGAGGCACGTGCCAGCGTGCCTGGCTAAATTTTTTCTTTTCTGTAGAGATGCGGTTTCACTATGTGGCCTAGGCTTGTTTCGAACGCCTGGGCTCAAGTTATCCTGCTACCTTGACCTCCCAAAGTGCTGGGATTACAGGCATGAGCACTGCGCCTAGCCACTAATCTTTATTTTTAAGCTATCCAGGTGACGTTAAAAAACTGAGGA
Organism: Cephalopachus bancanus; assembly: GCA_027257055.1. NCBI lineage: Eukaryota > Metazoa > Chordata > Mammalia > Primates > Tarsiidae > Cephalopachus > Cephalopachus bancanus. The sequence continues at coordinate 782,679 of JAPVLO010000098.1, read as the reverse complement.
AATGCTCTTTGAACTGTTTTGTGGCACCTCAGACTTCTTTTGTAGGAAATAGTTGTTCTGATAGTAGTGATTCTAGCTTTACAACATCTGTAAGTGATGCTTAATACAGTAATAAGTATTCTCTGAGATTTTCTGAGATTCTCAAGGATATACTGGAACTTTGGTTATGTCTTGTCTTTTTTCAGAGGTGCCAGTTAGTGCAGTTTGCCTTGCTTGGCTCTCCTGATCATAGACTGATCCTAAGTGAGGTCGGCTCAGCTCCTGGTTTTAATTGACGATAGAGCTACAGGGTGACAGGTTCACTCTGTCCCACTTACTTTCTTTGGATTATAGATGTTCTGAGTGTTGGGTTTTTTCTCTTCTTCATTTTGTATTTTGGAAGGACTTGACAAGTTCTGATCTAGAGAGTTTCAAAGCTTTGTGAGACCAATGTGCTTCTCTGCTATGTAGTATTCATACCTAGACAATGACAGCATGAAAGTTCTAATAAGTTAAAGGTTTCTCACTATTACACCTAACATGTCACATGAGTATTTCTTGCTATTGAATCTGCTGGGCTCCTGAGTTTGGATGGCAAGATTTGGGATATAACAAGTTCAAACAAGACAATAAAGTGTTATCTAAATGTATGTGGTTCCTGAGTTTGAGATAGTAAGGGGGTATCTCAAATTTATATCTCATGTGAATATCCATATCATTTCCATAAGAACAGTTCAGATAATGAAAGATACCCTTAATTTATTTTTATTTTTATTTGTTTTTGACTTGGAGTCTCACTCTGTTGCCCAGGCTGGAGGGCAGTGGCACGCTCACGACCACCGCAGCCTCGACCTGCTGGGTCAGGCGATCCTTCTGCCTCAGCCTTTCAAGCAGCTGGAACTACAGGCATGCACCACCCCACCTAGATAATTTCTTAAGTTTATCGTAGAGATGACATCTCACCAAGTTGCCCTGGCTGATCTTGAACCCCTGGACTCAAGCAATCTTCTCGCGTCAGCCTTCCAAAGTGCTGGATTTACAGGCTTGAGCCACCGCACCCGGCCCCCTTAATTTATTTTATTGTTAAGATGGAGTCCAGTGGTGAATTAAAAAACTCCCTTTCTAATACCTCATGCCAAATTTGGAGTCCCTAATTTTTGACTGTTCTAGTAGCTCAACCTGTCCCTGGGAATCCCTTTTTATTTATTTATTTATTTTATTTTGAGGGAAGAGAATCCCAATTAATTAATTAATTTGAGTTGGAGTCTCACTCTCTTGCCCAGGCTGGAGGGCAGTGGCATGCTCACATTCACCGCAGCCTCGACCTGCTGGGCTTAGGCAATCCTTCTGCCTCAGCCTTCCAAGTAGCTGCACTATAGGCAAGCGCTACCATGCCAAGCTTAGGGAATCCCTTTTTAAAGGTGTGTTAGAGAACTGGTTTTAATCCTTTTTTGTTTGTTTGGGGGAATCTTAATTGTTACACAGAAATCTCCCCACGCTTCAGATTACTCTGAAAAAAGAAATCATTTATATAAGCTCACTTGGTGTTTGTGGAATAAGGGTGGGAGCATAAGGTGGCATTCTTTTTTTAAAAAATTCTTTTGAGTTAGATTGTCACTCTGTTACCCACGTTGGAGTACAATGGTGCACTCATGACCACCACAGCCTTGACCTGCTGGGCTCAGGTGATCCTTTTGCCTCAGCCTTCCAAGTAACTGAAACTATAGGCGTATGCCACCATACCAGACTAATTTTTTTTATTTATTTATTGTAGAGACAAGGTCTTGCCAAGTTGCCCAGGCTTGTCTCAAACCTCTCGACTCAGACAATCCTCATCTCCACTTCCCAAAGTGCTAGGATTACAGGTGTGAGCCACCATGCCCCTGGTGCTATCGTGTTTCAGATACTTTTCTGTTCTGTTGCCTTGATCTGCCAGGATTTTAAGCCTCTCCTGGAGGTCTTTAGGCAACCTCTCAAAAGAGTATTTTTCTTACCTTTCTAGTTTTTGGGATGTCTTTGAGGCACTTGTCAGATTTTCCTGTTAGTTCAACAGAATGCTGACTTTAGTATATTGGAATTCAAGTAAAACCAAGAGGGGAAAACCAGCCAAATTACCATTTCTGATCAAAGAGAGGATAGAGAAAAGGATGGGGAAAGAAATCTCAAGAAAACTGAACCCAGTTCCTCTACTAGTCCATATCTTTTGTCAACTCCAGTTTTTTTATTTGCTATTCTGTTGTCCACAGAATAATTTTTTTTAGTTTCAATTTTCTCTCTTCCGTTGTGTCAAAGGTTTTGAGTTCTCCTTCCAGACTAAGGTCTTCCCTATTTCTTACGTTGCTGGTAAGGCAATGTTTTCCTTGCTCTTGTAGCTTATCTTTACCTTTTTCTTTCTTTTTTTTTTTTGAGAAACAGGTTTCGCTCTGCCACTGTGGCTGGAGTGTAGTGCAATCATATATCACACTGCAGCCTCAAACTCCTGGGCTCAAGCAATCTTCCTGCCTCCGCCTCCTGAGTAGCTGGGACTACAGGTGTGTGCCACCGTGTCAGGCTAATTTTAAAAATTTTTTTATAGAGACAGAGTCTCACTATGTTGCCCAGGCTGGCGTCGAACTCCTGGTCTTAAGTGATCCTCCTGCCTTGGCCTCCTAAAGCAAGCATGAGCCAGTGCGTCCAGCCTCGTCTTTATCTGTAGACAAATTATTTCTGGGGAAGGAATAAAAAATTAATGTTTGACTGCCAACTAGACTACAGGTATTCTGCTATGTGGTTTACATGCGTTTATATTATGAGGGGGACACAGAAAAAACTCAGAATTTGTTTATAAAAAATTGTGTATTCGTACGTTTAAACTTCAGTCACTTTTAAAGTACCCTTTGATGCAGTTCACCTATTGAGATGCTTTTTCCACTGCTTAAAACAGTTTTTGAACTCATAAATTTTGATGCCTTTAGTGCTTCTGCCATTTTTTTGTTTCACCTCTTCCACATCAGCAAAACATTTTCCTCTGAGGACTTTTTTCATCTGGGGACACACAAAAAAAGTCGCTCAGGGTGAAATCAGGATAATAGGGCAGATGGAGCATGGGGTCATATCATTTTTGGTCAAAAATTGCTGAACATTCAGCATGGTGTGGGCTCATAAATCACCCATGATGAAATGGGCAAATGCTGAAAGAATCTCCAAAAAAAGGTCACTGAAGCCAAACGCAACCTCTCACAACGCTGGCTGGTACACTGATGCTGATGGGTTTCTAGACCACTTACCTATTGAGGGAAGCCTATACAAGGGGCCTGCCCTCCAAATAATAATTCTGGTGTTTTGGGGACCCCCCTTGTATTGTTATTACTCATCATAAGAACCTTGTTAGTGGTATCCTTGTTTTTCAGGTGGGACAAAGAGAAGTTAAATAACTGAGATCATACAGCCTGAAAAGGGATGGAGATGGGAATCAAACCCACTTTATGGTTCAGTTTATATGCTGTTGATTGTGTGCTTTTGCTATTGTAAACCACCACAAATTATCTTTCTGTCTCCCCCATCCCAAGTATCTGGGTGCTAATTTATAGCCCAAATTGCAGCAAATAGTTCCAAGATAGCAGGCTGGCACACAGGGAGAAAAGGGAACCCTTTTTGACTACCTAGGGTAGATTTTGTCATTGTAAAATGTGCATGGTAACATTAAAATAGGGGTAAAGATTACAGAGCGAAAAATAAGTCTCTCTCACACCCTGAACCTCCAGTTCTGCAGTTTTCTTTCTCATAATTATTGCATTTAGTTGCTTGTGTGTTCTTCCAAATCATCTATTGTGATATAGATCTTTGTATTTATATCTATCTGTGGTTTAAAACAAAAATGGTAACTTGCAGTACATACTCTTTTGTACCTTGGTTTTTTTTCCACTTAATATTTTAAAGATCATTCCATATCAATACAAATAGGTGTATTACTTTTAAAAATATTTTGTTGAAGTATAATATACGTAGAGGAATATGCATATATCAGATGTACAACTCAGCTAATTTTCACAAGCTGAGCACATCCAGCACCCAAATCAGGAAATGGAAATTACCATCACCCCAAGCTTACTCTTTTTTTTTTTTTTGAGTTGGAGTCTCACTCTGTCACCCAGACTGGAGTGCAGTGGAGTGCAGTGTCCGTTCCCGGCCACTGCGGCCTCAACCTGCTGGGGCTCCGGCGATCCTTCTGCCTCAGCCTTCCAAGTAGCTGGAATTACAGGCGCACGCTACCACGCCTGGCTAATTTTTAGATTTATTGTAGAGATGAGGTCTCACCAAGTTGCCCACGCAGGTCTCGAACTTACTCTTTTTTAATGGCATTATAGTACCCCATGCAAATGAATATTATTTAACAAGTCTTTTATGTTTTATTTATTTAGTTTTGAGTTGGAGTCTCAGTCTGTCGCCCAGGCTGGAGTGCAGTGGTATGCTCACAGCCACCCCAGTGTCGACCTGCTGGACTCTGGCGATCCTTCCTCCTCAACCTTCTAAGCTGGAACTACAGGCGTGCGCTACCATGCCCAGCTAATTTTTGATAATATTGTAGAGAAGAGGTCTCGCCACGTTGCCCGGGCTGGTCTCAAACCTGTGGGCTTAGGCAATCCACTCACCTTGGCCTCTCAAAGTGCTGGGATTACAGGCTGAGCCACTGAGCCCGGCCACAAGTCTTTTATTAATAGACATTTAGATTGTTTTTAGTCTTTGGCTTCTACAAATAATACTGTAGGGAATTATCTTATATGCAGATCTTTGCACCTTCAGCAAATATATTCTTAGGATAAGTTACTAATTGCTGGGTTGAAGATGTATACATTTAAAGTTCTGTGTATTGTTGTCTTAAAAGAAGTTGTATACTAATTTAAGTGTCTTCCAACAATGTATAGAGTGTAAATAGGTCAGATTGAGTTAGATATTCTCACCTGTAGGGAGAGTGCAGAGAAATAATCCATTTTTTTGTGGTTAGCAATTACTGTAAGGGACTTTGCTTTCCTTATTTTGAATTTGCCTCATTTTGTTTACCCATATTAGTTTGGAATTTACTGTCTCTGTCCCAGTGGAGAGATGAAAGATGGACAGTCTCTGGGTTTCTTCTTGATTCCAGGCAGCTGTGGACCTGGTCCTTAATTAGTCTGGTAGATACCGCCTAGGAAAAGAAATTGTAGCCACTGTGTGAGGCCAACAGGTTGACTCCTGCATCTGCCTGGTTCCCAGCAACCTGAGGTAGGGTCTGCTTGAGCCTAGTTCTTTGGCTGCTGTGGATGTACATACTTGTCAGTACATCCTGACTGACCAGGTCAGGATGGGTCCTTCAGATAGAGTAACTATGGAAAGGTGAATTGGCCCACTCCAGATATGGGTTCCTGTGAGTAACTACTGGACTCCAAATGGGATAGTAAATCTCTTTTTAGGAAAAGAGAGAAGGGAAGTTGTCCTGCCTTTCTTGGGCTAAGGAAGAAAATACCCTGAGGCCACTGATCCAAATGGTGCTTCCCACATCAGTGCATCCCTCTTTTGTTTTTTTTAAATGTAAAATCCACTATTTAAAAGCATGCAATTCAGTGGTTTTTACTTTATCTACAAGGTTGTACTACTATCATCATCTAATCCCAGAATATTTTCATTATCTCAAAAAGAAACCCCATTCTCGTGAGCAGTCATTTTCCTAACCCCTTTTCCCCTCAACCTTAAGCAACCACGAATTTATTTTTTTCCTCTATGGATTTGCCTAATCTGGACATTTAATATAAATGGAATCACATAATATGTAGCCTTTTGTGTCTATTTCCTTCACTTGTAATGTTCTTAAGGTTCATTCATGCTGTAATGTGTATCTTTACTTTGATTTTTTTATGGTCAAATATTCCATTGTATGGATATATCATACTTTGTTTATCCATTTATCAATTGATGCACATTAGAATTGCTTCCATTTCTCAGCTATTATGAATAATGCTGCTATGAACTTTCATGTGCATGTTTTTATGTGGACACGTGCTTTCATATGCTTAGGGTGGAATTGCTGGGTCATATGGTAACTTCATGTTGAACTTTTTTTCTTAATTGTAGTCAAAAAACCCCAAACAAACCAAAAACCCTAACTTGAAATATACTGTCTTAACCATTTGTAAGTGTGCAGTTCCGTGTATTCACATTTTTGTGAAACATCTCTAGGATTTTTTTATCTTGCAAATCTGAAACGCTACCCTTTAAGTAATAACTCTCCCTTTTCTTCTTCTCCCTAGCCCTTGATAACCAGCATTCTCCTTTCTGTTTCTGTGAATTTGACTACTTTGGATACCTCATATAAGTGGAATCATAAAATATTTGGGTTTTTTAGACTGGCTTGTCTCTTTCAGCATGATGTCCTCAGGGTTCATCCATTTTGTAGCACGTGACAGGATTGCCTTCCTTTTAAAAACTGAATAATATTCCTTTTTGAGTATCACATTTTGTTTATCTAGTTATCTGTTGATGGAAATTTGGGTTGGTTCCAGCTCTTGACTGTTATGAGTAATGCTGCTGTGAGCATGGGCGTACAAGTATCTCTTTGAGACCATACATTCAATTCTTTTGGATATATATCCAGATATGGGATTGCTGGATCATATGGTAGTTGTATTTTTAATGTTTTGAGGAATTTATACCATTTTCCATAATGACTGCATCATTTTACAGTCCCACCAATAGTGCACAAGTGTTGCAATTTCTTCACATCCTTGCCAACATTTGTTTTTCTCTGTTTTTTTTTTTTTTTTTTGACAGTATCCATACTGACAGTTGTGAGATAGTACTTCATTGTGGTTTTGATTAGGATTTCTCTGATGATTAATTGATGTTGAGCATCTTTTCCTATGCTTCTTGGTCATTTGTTTCTCATCTTTGGAAAAGTGTCTATTCAAGTCCTCAGGTGATTTGATTTTTTGTTGTTGAGTTGTAGATGCTCTTCATATTTTCTGAATGTTATTATCAGATATGTTATTTGCAAATATTTACTTCCATTCTGTGATTCATTTCTGCCTTTTACCCTTTTGATTGTCTCCTTTGCACAAAGTTTTTTAGTTTGATATCTGTCTACTTTTTTCTTTTGTTGCTTGTGCTTTTGGTGTCATATTCAAGAAATCATTGCCAAATCAGTGTCATGAAGCTTTTCCTCTGTTTTCTTTTGGGAGTTTTATAGTTTGGGAGTCTGACATTTAGGTCTTTAATCCATTTTGAGTTAATTTTGGTGAAAATAAAGATGCAGCTGCACCCTGTTGCATGTTGACATCCAGTTTTCCCTTTGTGTTCTTTTTGAAGAACTGCCTAATTGTTTTCCAAAGTGGCTACACCATTTTATGTTCCCTCAAGCAGTATATGAGCCTTCCATTTGTTATTGTGTATCTTTTTTCCACCTAATATATCAGCAACTACAATATAATTTTTTTTTAAATCAGAGTCTCACTGTCACGCATGCTGGAATGCAGTGGCACGTTCACGACCACTGTGGCCTCTACCTGCTGGACTCAGGCAATCCTTCTGTCTCAGCCTTCCAAGTAACTGGAATCACAGGTGTGCACCACCACACCCAGCTAAGTGATTTATTGTAGAGACGAGGCCTTGCCAAATTTCCCCCACCCTCCAAGGTGCTGGGATTACAGATGTGAGCCACCATGCCTGGCCTGTATTTTTTTTATTGTGAAAAAAACATGTAGCATAAAATGTACCATTATAGACATTTTTTAGTGTATAATTCACTAGCATTAAAATAGGTTCAGTGTTGTACAATCAGTATCACTATCCATGTTCAAAACTTTTCATAGTCCCAAATAGAAACTCTGTACCTATTAAACAATAGTTCCTCTTTTCCTACTCCCTTCAGAGCAACCATCATTCTGTTCTCTGATTTTGCCAATTCTAGATATCTCATATAAACAGAGTTATAAAATATTTGTTTTGTTGTGTCTGGCTTCTTTTGCTTAGCATGTTTTCATAGTTCACTCATATTGTAGCATATATGAGAATTTCCTTCCTTTTTAAAGCTGAATAATATTCCATTGTATGTATATACTACATTTTGGGTTTGTTTTTGTTTTTTTGCCCAGACTGGTTTTGAACCCCTGAGCTCAGGCAATCCTCTTGTAACATTTTGTTTATCCATCTGTTGATGGACATCTGGGTTATCTCTACCTCTTGGCTATTATGATTAATGCTGTAATGTACAAGGATCCCAATATCTCCACACCTTTACCAATACTTATTTTCCTTTAAAAAAAAAATTGGTAATAGCCATCCTAATGAGTATGGTTTTGATTTGCATTTTCCTAATGACTGGTAATGGTCTGCAACTTTTATGTGCTTCTTGGTTATTTGTGTATCTTTGGGAACTGTCTATTCCGTTCTTTTGCCTGTTTTTAAATTGGTTTGATTGTTGTTGGACTTTGTATGTATTTTGGATATTAATCTCTTATCAGTTATATGACTTGCACATATTTTCTCCCATTCTGTTGTCTTTTTGGTGTGAGGTGGTATCTCATTGCAGCTTCAAACTACTGGGCTCAAGTGATCTCTCACCTCAGCCTCCTGAGTAGCTACACTACATGTCTGGCTAATTTTTTAATTATTTTGTAGAGAGAGCCGGGCTCGGTGGCTCAGACTGTAATCCCGATGCACCTTGGGAGGGTGAGGTGAGTGGATTGCCTGAACCTGCGGGTTTGAGACCTGCCTGGGCAACTTGGCGAGACCTCATCTCTACAATAAATCAAAAAATTAGCCGGGCGTGATAACGTGCGCCTGTAGTTCCAGCTACTTGGAAGGCTGAGGTGGAAGGATCACTGGATCCCAGCACGTCGAGGCTGCGGTGGCTGGGAGCGGCCACTGCACTCCAGTCTGGGCGACTGAGTGAGACTCCAACTCAAAAAAAAAACTATTTTGTAGAAATGAGGTCTTGCTATGTTGCCCAGGCTGGTCTCAAACACCTGACCTTAAGTAGTCTTCCTGCCTGGGCCTCCCAAAGTGCTAGGATTACAGATATGAGCCACCATGCCTGGCCCAATTGTGGTTTTAATTTGCTTTTCCCTGATGACTAATGGACTTTTCATGTGCTTATTGTCCATTGATTATTGTTTGAATAAATACTGTTCTCCAAATCCTTTGCCCAGACTGGAATGCAGTGGCCACTCCCGGCCACCGCAGCCTTGACCTGCTGGGTTCCGGCGATCCTTCTGCCTCAGCCTTCTAAGTAGCTGGAACTACAGGCGTGCACTACCACGCCCAGCTGATTTTTTGATTTATTGTAGAGATGAGGTCTCGCTGCCCAGGCGGGTCTCGAACCTGCGGGTTCAGGCAATCCACTCACCTCAGCCTCCCAAAGGTGCGGGATTACAAGCTGAGCCACCGAGCCCGACTTATTTTATTTTATTTTTATTTTTTTGAGTTGGAGTTTCACTCTGTTGCCCAGGCTGGAGCACAGTGGCATGCTCACGGCCACTGCAGCCTTGACCTGCTGGGCTCAAGCAATCCTCCTGTCTCAGCCTTCCAAGTAGCTGGAACTACAGCATGTACCACCATGCCCAGCTAATTTTTTGATTTATTGTAGAGATGAGGTCTTGTCAAGCTGCCCAGGCTGGTCTCAAACCTGCACCACAGGCTTAGTCAGTCCTCTCACCTCAGCTTCCCAAAGTGCTAGGATTATAGGTGTGAACCACCGCGCCTGGCCTTTTGCCCATTTTTAAATAGAGTTATTTGTCTTTTTGTTGAGTTGTAAAAGTTCTTTACATATTCTGTATACTAGATTCTTACTAGTTATATGGTTTACAAATATTTTTCTCATTCTGTGAGTTGTCTTCTTACTTTCTTAATAGTGGTTTTGAAGCACAAACATTTTAATTTTGCTGAAATCCATTTTATCTACTTTTATTGCTTGTGTTTTAAGTGTCATATCAAGGAATCTGTGTCCTAAGTCAAGGTCACAAAGATTTATGCCTGTGTTTTCTTCTGAGAGCTTTACAGTTTTAGCTCTTATATTTAGGCCTTTGAAACATTTTGAGTTCATGTTTGTATTTGGTGTGAGGTAGAGGTCCCCACTCATTCTTTTGCTTATGGATATCATCATTTACAAAACACCAGTGAAACCATCTGGTTCTGGGCTTTTCTTAGTAGCAAGTTTTTTGTTTACCAGTTCAATCTCTTTGCTTATTCTTGGTCTATTTAGATTTTTTATTTCCTCTTGAGTCAGTTTCAGTAGTCTTTGTCTTTCTAGGAAGTTAAAAATTTCATCTAAGTTTTTCTTATTTGTGGTACATAATTTTTCATCATATTCTGTAATTCTTATTTCTGTAAGCTCAGTAGTAACATTCTGCTTTCATTTCTGATTTTAGTGATTTGGTATTTTTTATTTTTCCTGTATTAATTTTTTTAGCAAGCCTCATAACTAAGACAATTTTTGTAATTTGAGTCTTTATCTTTGCTCTTCATTATTTTATTTTTGCTTGCTTTGAGTTTAGTTTGCTCTTTTTACAGGTGAAAAGTTAGATTATTGATTTGAGATCTTTCTTTTTTTAATGTAGACATTGACACTACTGCTTTTGCTATATCCTGTAAGTTTTGGTGTAGTGTATTTTTCTTTTCATTCATCTCAAAGTTTCCTAACTTCCCTGCAATTTTCTCTTTGACTCATTGGTTTTTTAGGAGTGTTTTAATTTCTATGTGAGTTTTTCAAATTTATTTAAGTTACTGAAGTGTAATTTTGTTCCATCAAAGAAGACTACTTTGTATAATATCAGTGTTTTTAAATTTATTGAAACTTGTTTTGTGGCTGAACATATTCTCGAATATGTTCCATGTGCACTTGAGAAGAAAATGTTTTCTGTTGTTGGGTGGCATGTTCCATAGATGTCTATTAGGTCTAGTTGTTTTAGAGTGTTGTTCAAGTCTTCTACCTTCTTGCTGATTATCTAATTTTTCTCTCCATTATCACAAACAGGGTATTGGGAGTCTCTAGCTATTGATGTTGAGTTGTTTATTTCTCCTTTCAGTTCTGCCCATTTTTCTTAATGTATTTTGAGATTCTGTTGTTAGATGTATGTGTGTTTCTAATTGTTATATCTTCTTGATGAATTGACTTTTTTGGAGTTGGGGTCTCACTCTGTCACCCAGGCTGGAGTGCCCTGGCATGATCACAATAATCATGGTTCATGGCAGCCTTGACCTCTTGGGCTCATGCAATCCTTCTACCTCAGTATCCTGAGTAGCTGAGACTACAGGTGTGTGCCACCTGTCACACAGCTAAGTTTTGTAGAGACAAAATTTTGCTGTGTTACCTAGACTGGTCTTGAACTGCCAGGCTCAAGCAATTTGCCTGCCTCGACCTCCCAAAGTGTTGAGATTACAGGTGTGAACCACTGCGCCCTGCCGGTTTGGCCTTTTAATCGTTATATAATAGACTTCTTTTTCTCTAGTAACAAATTTTGTCTTAAAGTCTGTTTTTTTCTTGTAATGCATGTGGCCTTCTAGATTCCAGAAATATGCTGGAGGTTTTCAAAGCCCCTGTGGAAATCTTACTCCCCTGATTTTCCTCTATGATTTTTGGTTAGTCTTTTATTTGCCCCAAGTGTTATCCACCATTAGGCAGGCTCAGGTTGAAACACCGATCTGTAATTGTTTTTGACAAATGCCCCCTTGGAAAAGGAGTTGTGCACTTGGGCACTCTCAGTCAGGTGAAATACAGATAGCCTTGCAAGTGTGGTCTTCCAGGGAACCAATAGCCAGATCTAATGACAATTTTGGGAATGAGGCTTTGAAAGAGCTCCGGCTCCGTTCTACCAGCTACCTCTGGTGGTTGTCAGGCTGCACTGGGAATATGGGTTATTCTTTTCTTTTTTTTTTGAGTCAGAGTCTCACTCTGTCACCCAGGCTAGAGTGCAGTGACACATTCACAGCCACCATAGCCTCGACCTGCTGGACTCAGGCGATCCTTCCACCTCAGCCTTCCAAGTAACTGGAACTACAGGCATGTACCACCATGCCTGGCTAATTTTTTTTTTTTAATGTAGAGGCGAGGTCACACCAAGTTGCCCAGGCTGGTCTCATACCCCTAGAGTCAGGCAGTCCTCTTGCCTCTGCCTCCCAAAGTGCTGGGATTATAGGCATGAACTACTGCGCCTGGTGGATTATTTTCAAGAGTAGCTTGTAATTGGAGAGCAGAGAATTGGATTAGGGCAAGTTAAAATGCTACCAAGCTAGCTGTTCTGAGATGAAGCTGTTTTTCTTAAATAAACGTTCCTTGGTTTGCTGTAGGCGTTTGATTAGTTTTCAGAGTTCTGAAAAGTTGATTTTTGACAATTTCTGCCAGTTCTTTCATTGCTTTTGTGAAGGAGGTAATTTTCAAAGATCCTTTCTTTGTTATTTTCACTGACATAATGCAGTATATCACACTTGGTAAGGGTAGGCCCTGGGACAGCAGCAGCCTTCCCATGTCAGTAAGGCCAAGTTTGTCCAAGAAGTTACTGAGTCAGGAGAAAGCAGGTAACATCCCTCCTCGGTGGAGTTACAGAGACCTTAAGCTGCTCTATTTCTCAAAGGAGAATGATAGGGAGGAAACCATTATTCCTTGGTCATCTGTGTACTAGGTGCATGTGCTGTATTACTTATGTTTCACTACAGCATTTATGAGGTGGGAAGTATTATCTCCTCACTTTACAAATGAGGAAACTGAAATAAAGGGGATAAAATGCTACAGGCCGCAAAGCTACTATGTGGCATACCTAGGACTCAGGCATGAAAAGGCTATTCTCTTTTCACAGTATTTTCCATTTATTGGTTCATCACTGTGTGACTGCTACATTTAATCATGCTTTCTCATTTCTTCATCACACAGCCCTTTTAGGTAGATTTATTTTCATTTTACAGAAGAGGAAATTGAGACTGAGAGGTTAGGCCTCTTACTCTGGTTGTACCATAAGTAGGATGGAGTCACTTCTGCTGAACTCTTTAACCCATACTTTTAGCCAGTGTGCTGTGCTACCTCAGTAGACGTAGGATTACCACACATCCTCTCCTGCTCACCTGCTTCTGTGGACTACTCTATGCTGTTTACCAGCTAGGAAGGCCCTTGTCCAGTGTTGAGCCCAAGAGTGTCCAAGTTAAAATAAACCCCCATGTCTCAATAGCTAATAGAAAGAACACTAGATTAGGGATTTTGGCATGGCCACTGAATTTGGCTCTCTTACTTGTACCTTTCAGAGCCTTAGTTTCTTTCTCATCTGTAATTGGCCTTCAAAAATAGGGTCTGCGGGGAAGAAAGTACCTGCATTTTACTTTTCTCATTCCTTTTTAGTTTGTTGGTGTGTTTTATAGTGAATTATAGTGACCCGTACATAATTTGTTAAGTATACATTTACTGGGTCTGTCTATTCAGTTGCTTACTGATGGGGTGCCTAATCAAAGATGTTTGCCCACTGATCTATGAAGTGAGGCACTTTGGCTACAGTATGTTCCAGTACCAATACTCTTATCCTTATATAAAGCCTTCTTACATCTGGTTAAAAACCTGGCCAGGCGGGATGGTTCAAGCCTGTAATCCCAGCACTTTGTGAGGCTGAGGTGAGAGGATTGCCTAAGCTCAGGGGTTCGAGACCAGCCTGGGCAACTTGGTCGAGACCTCATCTTTACAATAAATAAAAAAATAAACCGGATGTGATAGTACCCACCTGTAGTTCCAGCAACTTGGAAGGCTGAAGTGGAAGGATTGCCTGAGCCCAGCAGGTCAAGGCCACGGTGGCCATGAGCATGCCATTGCACTCCACCCTGGGTGACAGAGTGAAACTCCTACTCAAACAAACAAACAAAAACCTGACAGTGTTAACTCTTTGTCTACTGTTAACCTTGATGCCCTTCGTTATCTTTTTCTTTTCTCAAGTTTTTCCCTTGTTGTAATCACTTTAGCCAGAGTTGCATCCTACTTCTTTACAATGCTGTAGTGCCTGTAGTTTCCAGAATTTGTATGCGCTGTATGTCACTGGTTAGAGGAAGCAGCTTATGAAACTGACAGTAGGCAAAATAGTTGTTGCCTTTTTTCTTTTCTTTTTTTTTTGCCTAGTAGGCAGGATCAGGGACCCCATCTTGCTTTCTTTGTACTGAACCACAACTATAGTAAACATCAAAGCCCTGACTTCTTTTTTTTGAGTTGGAGTCTCTCTCCATCACCCAGGCTGGAGTGCAGTGGCACACTCACAGCCACACCAACCTGCTGGGCTCAGGAGATCCTTCTGCCTTAGTCTTCCAGATAGCCGAAACTAGAGGTGCACGCTACCATGCCCAGCTAATTTTTTTTATTTCTTGTAGAGACAACGTCTCGCCATGCTGCCCAGGCTGTTCTCAAACCCGTGAGCTCAGGCAGTCCCCTCACCTCGACCTCCCAAAGTGTTGGAATTACAGGCTTGAGCCACTGCACTGGCCTTGGCTTCTTATCTTGATGATCATGGCCAAACTATTCACAGCTTATCTTTACCCTAGGATATCTAATCACTGTGTACAACAGCCTAGACCTAAGGGGATGCATCTAGTAAAGATGTTTAGGTCTCCCAAAGGAAACTAAAGAACCCTAGGCAACACTGCTCTCTTGAGGTTCTGTTCCATTTGAGAAGACTTGGCTTTCCTCTGTCTGCCTTCCCTTCCTAGAGTTTCAGGCTCCTCACTGGAATGTACACACATTGCTCTTAAATGACGCTTATGATCCTTTTTTTCCCCCATCCTTTTATAAACACTGTCCTTTTTATCATCTTTGAAAGAATTCTAGGTTTTTGTTTTGTTTTGAGTTGGAGTCTCACTCTGTCGCCCAAACTGGAGTGCAGTGGCTGCTCCCAGCCACCTTGACCTGCTGGGCTCTGGCGAAGAATTCTAGGTATTAATAATTTATTTAGAAAGATGTTAAAACAGCTATCGTAGTCCCCACTAATGAGACATCTGATACAACTGATGAAATCAACTTATTAAAATGCAATGAAAGTCCATTTAATGTACTATGGAGAAAGAAAAAAATGCTATCAATTAGGCTATGACAAACCACTAAGTATAAGATGCATCCTAATTTCAGATATTAAAATGGGAAAAACGACCGGGCTCGGTGGCTCAGCCTGTAATCCCGCGCCTTTGGGAGGCTGAGGTGAGTGGATTGCCTGAGCCCGCGGGTTTGAGACCCGCCTGGGCAGCGAGACCTCATCTCTACAATAAATCAAAAAAATCAGCCGGGCGTGGTAGCGCATGCCTGTAATTCTGGCTACTCGGAAGGCTGAGGCGGAAGGATCGCCGGAGCCCAGCAGGTCGAGGCTGCGGTGGCCACTGCACTCCAGTCTGGGCGACAGAGTGAGACTCCAACTCAAAAAAAAAGGAAAAACATCTTAGAATCTATGGAAAAGGGTAGCTTCCTTTTCTGTCTAACTCTCAAGTGGGAGAGCAAAAACTGGACAGACTAGAAATGCCAGGACGTTCCTATGGACAGACTAGATAGCCAAGAGCCTTGCAGAATGAGCAGATATGAAAACCAAGGGTAGCTCTAAGATATAGCAGCTGGCAGGACTATATAAAGAGTATCTTCTAAAATAAATCTTTTTACCAGAATGCTGGTGGAATAAGTTCTTTACTGTCATTGAAGAAGTTGAAAGTTCTACTTGCCCATTTCCTAAAGAGAGGAATATATAAATGTTTAAATTCCTTTAATTAATTCAACAAGTAAGAGTGCCTGCTATGTGCAGGAGTGGTGGCAGTTCATAAACTTAATGTATTTTTTGTAGTTTTCAAAAATAACTTAATTTCTTCCCTAAAATGTGACTAAATAGTTAATTCTATTATCAAATAAGCCTATTCAGTATATTAATAGTACAAGCAGCGTCAACACTTACAGAAAAATGTCATCCAAGTCCCACATGTAGACAATCTTTAAAAGCAGTTGCAAAATCCTTCCAAATTATTTCTTAATTCTTATGAAATACATATTTTTTTCAAACATGTTGACCCTCACCTACATAGATGATCCATAGATGTTTCCATAAGCTTACAATAAGTTTAAGTATCATACCTTTCCCTGAAGAGAAAGAAGTGATGTTAGCTTTTCTACTCTTAGCCAAAGAACCTAATTCTATGTATTACTTCTGCCTTTGGCTTGGCCATTATCAAACAGTAGTTATAGATATTACTACTGAGAAGAGTAAACTAGCCTGAAGAAGTAAAATATGAATTTGGGTGAAGGAAGTTAGCTCCTAGAGCATTTGCAATTTTCCAGGAATGCTGTGACTTTACCAAATTGTGTCAATTTCGATACTTTTTTTTTTTTAGTTGGAGTCTCAGTAGGTCGCTCAGGCTGGAGTGCTATGGCATGCTCATGGCCACCCCAGCATCGACCTGCTGGGCTTAGGCCATCCACCTCAGCCTTCCAAGTTACTGGAACTACAGACGCACACCACTACACCTGGCTAATTTTTGTGTTTTATTGTAGAGACGAGGTCTCACCAATAAACACAGGTCTCACCAACAAACACAGGCTGGTTTCAAAGCCCCGGGCTCAGGCAGTCCTCTTGCCTCAGCCTTCCAAAGTGCTTGGATTACAGACTGAGCCACTGTGCACAGCCAATTTTTATTGATACTTTAAAAGCATTGATATAATTTGCTTTTCTTAGCTCTTTCTCTAACTCTCAGGTATACAGTATTCTTATATAATTCTGGTAGAAAATCTTATTCAGGTGGACTTTAGATCATACTTTATTTGCTTTTATTTTTAACCTCCCTAAATTATAAATATTTATTTTGTAGGTATCATAGCAGCAAATGTTCTTGTTTTCTGTTTATGGAGGGTACCTTCTCTACAGCGAACAATGATCAGATATTTCACATCCAACCCAGCCTCAAGTAAGTCTAACTTGTGTGATTTTATTTTGAAGTAGAGATAATATGAAAGAAATATGCTTTATGTTAGTTAAAATGCTATATATAAAAAAAGTTACTTGTCAACTGCAAGTAAAATCCAGAGGATAGGCTGTAAGCTCCTTGAAGACCGGGACTTGGTCTTTCTTCATGAATCAAGACTTGTGATCGCTGTAAGTTTATTCTTTGAGGAGAATATTTATAACTTTATATCTATAATTGAAATAATTTACTCATTCTTTTTTCTAACTAACTATTGCCATAAGACAGGTTGCTTTCATTGAACCGGAAATTTTTATTGGTATTTACTAAGATAGGTTTTTTTTCTGAGTTGGAGTCTCACTCTGTCACCCAGGCTGAAGTGCAGTAGCACACTCATGGCCACTGCAGCCTCAACCTGCTGGGCTCAGGTGATCCTTCCGCCTCAGCCTTCCAAGTAGCTGGAACTACAAGCATGTGCCAGCATGCCCAGCTAATTTTTGATTTATTGTAGAGATGAGGTCTCGCTAAGTTGCCCAGGCTGGTCTCAAACCCTTGAGCTCAGGCAGTCCTCTCACCTCGGTTTCCCAAAGTGCTGGGATTGTAGGTGTGAGCCACCACACTTGGCCACCACACGGAGCTTTTTCATGCTGTCTTAAGTAAACCATCTTACTTAAGCTTTTAACTAGCTCTGTTTTTGCTTCCCATGTTTCATTTGTTTCACAATAATAACATGGAAAAGTTAGCATACATAATTTGTATTGGCTGTGTGTTCTGTGATTATCAGACCATGTTTATCTTTCTCTTGCAGGGGTCCTTTGTTCTCCAATGTTACTGTCAACATTCAGTCATTTCTCCTTATTTCACATGGCAGCAAATATGTATGTTTTGTGGAGCTTCTCCTCCAGCATAGTGAACATTCTGGGTCGAGAGCAGTTCGTGGCAGTGTATCTATCAGCAGGTAATAGGCTTTAATCTCAGGGCTTTTGAGAGTATAAGCACTCACACCTGTCTGCAGAAGGGACAAAGGGAATGGTTACTGCCATATTTTGCACACACTGAATTCTTAGGACATATTTGTTTCTCAGATTGTATGTAGAGAAGGGTGCCGCAGACTAGTGGAGCTATTGCCTTTCCGGCGTCTCATTTTGCTGATTTTCTCTTACATGAATTATTTGAATGTGCTTACTTATAAATTAGTCAGAATAAACCAGGGTTAAGCATGTCATTTTTATGTCACTGGGCCTTGATTTCTTTAGCTCAGACCCACTATTTTGCAAATAGTGATTCTCAGACTTTCTAGCTGTCTCAGTCATCTGGGTCTTTGTTAAATAACCTACAGCCAGCTCATTTCTCCCAGCATGTTCAGTTTACAGAAAGCTTCACATCAGAGCTATCCAAAATGATTGTCAAGAATGAGTTTGTTCTGTTTTTTGTAAGAAGATATATTGGCATGGAATCACTTCCTAGTTGTAGTCTTGAAGATGGCATCATTTTCTTATTTCAATTAGGAAATGATAATGTACATTCCTAGGTTTCTAGATGCTGCTACGTTGACAGTTGGTCTAATTTTACTTACCTCTCTGTAAAATTTAATTTAAACAATAAAATTTAAACATTTATTTCTAAAATCTTTACATTTAAAAATAGTATATCTGGCAATTGTATTGTGCTGTGGTGAAAAAAACACTGAGCTTGAAGATAGAAGACCTAGGTTCAGATTCTATTTCTGCTACTGACTATGTGATGTTGCAAAAATGGCTAAACCTCTTTGGGGATAATGATGCTTCTTATCCTCTCATGACAAGGGATTTTAGAAAGGATTAAATAAAAGTGTCTACTACAGGGCTGGGGTGGGTGTTAATTGAATACTCACATGTATCTAGTCCCTCAAAAGTAGAAGCTGAGCAGAATCTTTGGCCTGTAAGATAAGCATATTCTTTCCCCAAGCACTAGTTGTGTTGTGGTAGGTACAGAGGGACTCTTTCAGGTGTCATGAATTCCTACTCCATAGGAAGTTGTCTTTTAAATGAGTCACAGTGACTCAAATGACATTGAAGCCAAGGAGACCTAAAGGATCATCTAGTCTATTGTTCCATCCCAGAGAGTCTGATTTAGTGTGTCAAGACTACAGCCCAGAGAATTCTGAGATAGCTGGTGAGTGTGGGAACTGTCTTCTTTCTTCATGTTATAGTTGAGGAAAATGATAACAGAAGTAAAATGAATGACCTCATGTCACTCAGAAGGTCATACAGTAAATCAGACTTTTATTTTCCTATAAAATAGCTGAAACGATAGGCAGGATAAGTATTCTTGCCTGCACCCTAGTCTAATAGAAGCCTGTTAATCTGTGCAGAGTGGAGATCAAAAATGGAAACCTTTTTTGTATCTCACTTAAATTATTGAAATATGACTTATTTCTTAGGTGTTATTTCGAATTTTGTCAGCTATGTGTGTAAAGTTGCCACAGGAAGATATGGACCTTCACTGGGAGCAGTAAGTATTTCTTTTTATTTTATATTTATTTATACTTAATTTAATTAATTTATTTATTTGAGACTGAGTCTTGCTCTGTTGCCCAGGCTGGAGTGAAGTGACATGATCATAGCTCACTCACTGCAGTCTCAAACTCCTAGGCTCTAGTAGTTTTCCCACCTCAGCCTCCCAAGTAGCTGGTACTACAGGCACGTGCTACTACATCCGATTAATATTTTTATTTTTTGTAGAGACAAGGTCTTGCTAGGTTGCCCAAGCTGGTCTCAAACTCCTAGCTTCCAGCAATCCTCCTGCTTTGGCCTTCCAAAGTGCTGGGATAATAGGCGTGAGCCATTGTGCTGGCCTGTATTTCTATTTTTTTTTTTTTTAATTTTAAATTCATCTTGAAATAATTTTAGACTTAGAAAGCTGCAATATTAATATAAAGAGTTCGCATATATCCTTCACCTTACTGTTAACTAACATTTCAGAACCACAATACCATTATCAAATTCAAGAAATTAACATTGAAACAATACTGTTGACCTCAATAATATTCTACATCTCATCTAAAATGTATACATATAATCTCCATCTAATTTAGAATTTATACATATGTAAAGCTTTGTAAATTTCAGGCTTTAGCTTTTAACTGTTGGTCATTTATATACACTTACTGAAGAGGAATAAGTCAGAACAGTGAGTATCCTGTCGTCATCAAGCAGAGAGCCTAATCTAGCACTGGAAAATTCTAACTAATTGAAGATTTGAATCTGGTACTATATACTCTTATTTGAGTGTCTACTGGGTAGACTGAATTGATAGGCACTGTGCTAGAGCCTGGGGAGATAATCTGCCAGTGAGCAAGATGATCACGAGTCTTGCCCTCAGGAGCTTACATTCCGGATGCTTTAAGAAATGTTCAAAAAATGTGTTTTCTTTTTAATGGCAGATTTCTAGGCACATGGAAATTTTAGTAATAGTTCTTTAAGCCGGGCTCGGTGGCTCAGCCTATAATCCCGCACTTTGGGAGGCTGAGGTGAGTGGATTGCCTGAGCCCGCAGGTTCGAGACCCACCTGGGCAACTTGGCAAGACCTCATCTCTACAGTAAATCAAAAAAATTCGCCGGGCGTGGTAGTGCGCGCCTGTAGTTCCAGCTACTTGGAAGGCTGAGGCGGAAGGATCGCCGGAGCCCAGCAAGTCGAGGCTGTGGTGGCCGGGAGTGGCCACTGCACTCCAGTCTGGGTGACAGAGTGGGACTCCAACTCAAAAAAAAAAAAAAAATAGTCCTTTAAAAGACTACACATTTAATTTGTATATATTTAAATACTAATGCACTTGAATGCATTCAAATAGGGGATTTCCTATTTAAAGGAACTCTATAAGGTTTAACTTTGGGAAAAAATTCTTACATAAAATAATCATTCTTAATTTGTGTATTCCTCAGATTTGTTTACACTTAATTTTTCTAATGAGCCTTTATTTTGTCCTATGACCTATGACCTACATGCTTTCTTAAGCCCTCTTCTTTTCATTAATGGAATTTTTGGTTTTTTTAAAATGTAAAATTTGGTTCTGTTATAGTTTATGAATTTCGAATCATATTCTTTGCCCTATTCAACAACTAGGCATCTATTATATGAAGGCAATAAAGACCACTAGGGTGAATCAGAAGTAGACTCAGACTTCAAGTTTAATTGTGGAGAAAATATACACACATCTAATTCACACTGGGCAAAATAATCCTCTAAAGGACTTTGGGAGTCCTGAGAGTGGGGAGACTCTTCTCATTAGCTGAAAGGATCTGGGAGGACATTTTGATGTTATTTTCATTTTATGGATAATTGAAATCTAAAATTAACAGAGGATGGCAGCATGATATTTTGAATTAGAGTGGGATTAAATTCCAGTTTTGCTATTTACCTGTGATTTCCAGGACATATTACTGAACTTCTTTGAATCTGTTTCCTCATATAAAATGGGGATAGCGCCATCTAATTCTAATTTGCAATGCAAGTATGTTTAGAGTGCTTACACTGAAAGGAGTACAGAGTAAGAAATGTGGAAGTGGTAGTTCCCATTCAGTCATCAAAATCTTATAGAGTCATGGGAGGATAAAGTTATTATCCCCAAATACTTGAATTCTTCCTTGGCTAAAATTAAACTTAAGTTGCTAGGTATAATGGCATTTTTAATGAGAAATCTGGGGAAAAAAATACTGTTGACAAAATTGTTACAAAATATGAAATATTGGTTTTATTGGCTTAGTCAATAAGATAAGACGGAGACTATTAAAATATATTTGTCATTTACTATGGCACTAGGGATTAATAATACTGACTAGTTTTGGTAAGAGTTTTGTTTAATTAGAGCTATACATATTCTGAATCTCATCAAATTACTAGTTATTAGAAGGAAGCTTTTTTCTAAACAGTCTGCTTTTTTTTTTTTTTTTTTTTTTTTCACTCTGTCACCCAGGCTGGAGTGCAGTGGCACGTTGCTCAGAGCCACTGCAGACTTGACCTGCTGGGTTCAGCTGAAACTACTGGCATGTGCCACCACACCTGGCTAATATTTTGATTTATTGTAGAGATGAGGTCTTGCCCTGTAGCCCAGGCTGGTCTCAAACCTGAAGGCTCAGGCAGTCTTCTCACCTCTGCCTCCCAAAGTGCTGGGATTACATACATGAGCCATGACGCTCAGCTTTGTCTGCTTTTTAAACGTTTTTTTTCTATGAAATGTAACCCTTAATCTCAAAATAGCATTTGTTAAGTGTTTGTTAGAGAAAATGTTTTTCACTTGAAGTCGTTTCTTACAGGCTGAACTTGCTCATCAGCATTATGATGACCTGTTCACTATGACTTCATTGATGTATGATTGACCTAACCTGTACCTAAACTGAATCCTCTTTTTAAGTTAGGAAAGTATCTTTAGTCTCTTCCTTACGAGGTTATTTTTGTGGAGATGGGGGGGGGGTCTCTCTATGTTGCCCAGGCCGGTCTTGAACTATCCTCAAGAGATCCACCGTGCCTGGCTGGCATTGTTCTTGATATCTTATGCTATATTTTTACTTGTTTCAAACATGTTCGCAATTGTTCATTGAAGCATCTTTATGATAGCTGCTTTAAAATCCTCGTCAGATAATTCTAACATTTATGTCATTTTGCGTGTTGGTATTTATTGATTATCTTTTCTCATTCAAGTTGAGATGTTTTCCAGTTCTTGTTATAATTGATTTTCAGTTGAAACCTGAACATTTTGAATATTGTGAGACATTGGATCTTATTTAAACTACTCTTTTAGCAGGCCTCCTCTGACATTGTTCTTACGAAGGAAGGGAGTATGCTAACTCATGACTGCCAGATGGGGCAGAAGCCCAGCTTCCTCACTCAACATAGTGGTTCTTTTAGGGCAAGATTGGGAGTCCTGGGAGTATAGGTTCCCTAGTGGACCTCGGCTGATATGGGTGTGGCTAGGAGGAGCAAGGGTTCCTTGTTACTGTTCCTTTCTACTGATGCCACCCTGTTAGGTGTATTGGGCGCTTTGTTACTGCCTGGCAAGGGTAGAAGTCCAGGGTCCTCACTTAGTCTTTGCTGACGGGAGTTGGGTCTCGGTTGTTTCAAAATTGTTATTGTCTAAAAAGTTCTCTTTTGCTAGGCTACCCTTTCTTGGTCCTTAGCTAGAGGGAAGATTTGAACTATATGAGCCAAAAGAAAGTCCAGGAATACAGTGAAAAACTATTACTATGATAGATTTGAAGATTAGATAGCTATAGAAAATTGCTTAAGCGATAAGTAAAAGGCTAGCTGTGCTTGTCGATTAAAAGTATGTAATCAGTGTTTGTAAACATTATTGATGGAGAGCAAAAGATCTTCACCTCTAACTATGGATCCAGACCTCTTGGGTTTACTTGGATTAGGGTTCATGACTCCCTAAAATTGTATTTAAAATATGTATGAATGTGAATTTTTCCTGAGGAGAGAAGGAACTATTTTCATTAATTAGATTCTTAAAAGCTGACTAGAAAAAGTGAAAAATCTCTACATGGGAGTAAGCCCAAACGTTGGTCAAAAAACAAGTTGTGATTTTTTAAGAACATATAAATATGTTTAAATTTGTATAAAAGTCACATTGAGAAAGTTCTAGAAGGATAATGGAACTACCTTTTAAAAATAAGTACAGTAAGTTATAGTCACAAAGACTGGCTTTACATATAATTGCACAGATAATGGTAATTTTGTTTAATAGATGGGGAATAATTGTCATCTGTGGAAAAGTAGGGGAACTCCACAGAATTTTAATGGTCTTTCATGTCAGCTAACAAATTATATTTGCTTCATTTTGGGAGAAAGTAAATTTTTTTTTTCCTTCCAGAAAATAAGGTTTCAGCTTGATTTCTTCTGAAATTTGAGTTGGGTTTTTTAGGGTTTCTTTAAAAATAAACTTAGGATATTAAAGTTACACATATGCTTTGAAGCCTAGCGGGTGATAGGCTGCTGTTCAGGCTTACTTTCAAATTCTCAGTGACATTGACATCTACTCTGCTTAATGCAGTGCTTGCTGGATTTGAGGGCAGATATTGAAATAACAACTAGAACAAATCTTTCAGAGTAAATACAAATATGGCCAGTGTAACATGTTATACCCCAGGGGAATCATGACCTAGCAAGTATTGTGGGGAAATAAGCCACCGCCTTTTCAGATGGTTCTGATGTCCTGTTGCTGTGACTCACCTAGGACGGGGAGTGGGAACAGGGAAAGGTGAACAAATCATGGAAGCTATATGTTGGTGTATGTGTATTTCCACACAAGCAGTGATTGCCCTATTAAGGGAAGTCAGGATTTCAGAAGAACTGCATGTGTTAAAATTACAGACTTTTGCACAGAAGCCAACTTGGCCAGTATACAATAGCAGTTGATATTAAGTATAGAATATAGAATTCTGATTCCTGCCCCCCACTCCCAGTTGGCACGCACCACCACATCCAGTCTGTTGCTGTAATGTCGCTGTGGTGATTGTTCTTTCACCTTTTCAGCCTGGGCACTGGGTTGTCTCTGTCCATTTACCTTGATTCAGGTCTTGGGATCCCCTTTAGAGGGATGTCTGTGCTGTCCTCTGTCTTGCAGTCACTCTGACTTGCTCCTAGGAATGCAACTTGAGCTGGTTTCCCTGTTTATACCAGTTGGCAGTTAAATAGTTAGGGACTGGAGACGTGGGATCTCTGGGACACTTTATAATTTCTTTCAAGTAGTAGTAATTCCTAAAACATAAGACAATGGTATATATTCTGAAGCAACCCTTCAAACAGAATACACTAAGTAAACAGTTGGTGATTAGGAGAGGTAGGTGCTTTTTTTCAGAAATCACCTTTTTAATGTGAAAAGGTAGGAGTTTTTCCTACCTTTTAACTATAAGGGCTTCTTTTAACATTGCATCTGTAAAACTTGCAGAAAATAATACAAAGGACTCCCATGTAGTCTTTTTTATTCTTTATTTTTTTTTTTAAATTTTGAATCAGGGTCTCACTCTGTCATCCAGGCTGGAATGCAGTGGCACAGTCACGACCTACTTCAGCCTAGACCTCCTAGGATCAGGTGATCCTTCCTCCTTATCCTCCCCAGTAGCTGGGACTATAGGCCTGCACCTCTGCATACAGCTAACTTATGTAGAGATGTGGTCTGAGCTATGTTGCCTAGGCTAGTGTCGAATTCCTGAGCTCAAGCAATCCTTCTGCCTCAGCCTCCCAAATTGTTGGGATTACAGGAGTGAGCTATCACACCTGGCCAAGTCTTTTTTTAAAAAGCAAGTAACTCGGGTTTACTAATTAACATACAAAAAACTGCATATATCTAAAGTTTATAATTTGGTAAGCCTTGACTTGTAGACACTATGAAACTGTCACCACGTTCAACATCATACTCATCATGGTTTCTTGGCTGCCCCTTGTAGTCATTCCTTACTGTCCCTCCCCAGTCCCTAGGCAACAATTTACCTACTTTCTGTAAAGATAAATTAGTTTGAGCTGGGCGCAGTGGCTCATGCCTGTAATCCTAGCACTTAGGGAGGTGGAGGCAAGAGAACTGCCTGAGCCCACGGGTTCAAGACCAGCCTGGGCAACTGGGCGAGACCTGTCTCTACAATAAACAAAAAAATTAGCTGGGTGTGGGGGTGCTTGCCAGTAGTTCCAGCTACTTGGAAGTCTGAAGCAGAAAGATTACCTGAACCCAGCAGGCTGAGGCTGTGATGGCCGTGAGTGTGCCACCACAAAATGATAAGTTAGTTTTCAGATGGAATCATACAGCATATAGACTTTTTTGCTGTTGTTGCCATGCCTTCATTTACTCTATATAATTACCTCGAGATTCCTCCATGTTGTGTATATCAGTAATATTCTTTTATATTGAGGAATATTTCATTGTATGAGTGTACCATGTTGTGTTTTCCTTTCACTTTATGAACATTTGGGTAGTTTCTAGTTTTTGGCTTTTACGAAAAAAAAAAAACTGTGAACATTTGTATACAACTCTTCGTATGGACATATGCTTTCATTTCTCTTGGGTAAACACCTAGGAGTGGAACAGCTACACCATATGGTAGATACATGTTTAACTTTTAAGGAACTGCCAAACTGTTTTCCAGAGTGGTTATAGTATTTTATAATACTTTCCCACCAGTAGTGTGTGAGTACCAGTTTCTTTGTATCTTCACCAGTACTTGGTATGGTCGGTCTTTTAAAAATTTCTAATAGGTATATAATGATATCTTAGTGGGATTTTAATTTTCATTTTCCTAATGACTAATGAAAAATTGTTTTCTTATTGTTTGTGACATTCTTTATATGTTTTTGACATACATCCTTTATCAGATGTATGACATGCAAATATTTTCTCTCTGCCTGTGTGTTGCCTTTTTTTCTCTGTGTAATGTCTTTCAAAGAGTATAAGTTTTTTATTTGTATTGAATCCAATTTCTTAATTTATTCTTTTATGGATCATGCTTATGGTGTCATAGTTAGGAAATTTTTATTTAATCCAAGGTCGCAAAGATTTTCCTCCTATGTTTTCTTTTTTTTTTTTTTTTTTTTGAGTTGGAGTCTCACTCTGTCGCCCAGACTGGAGTGCAGTGGCTGCTCCCGGCCACCGCAGCCTCGACCTCGTGGGCTCCAGCGATCCTTCCGCCTCAGCCTTCCGAGTAGCCGGAATTACAGGCGCGCACTACCACGCGCGGCTAATTTTTTGATTTTATTGTAGAGATGAGGTCTTGTCTGCCCAGGCGGGTCTTGAACCTGCAGGCTCAGGCAATCCACTCACCTCAGCCTCCCAAAGGCACAGGATTACAGGCTGAGCCACCGAGCCCGGCCCTCCTATGTTTTCTTCCAGAAGGTTTTTATTTTAGGTTTTACATTGAGGCCTGTGTTTCAGTTTAAAAGACCTCTATGACCTTATGACCTTATGACCCAGTTCTTCAAATATGATGCCGTTTAGAGGAATTGGAACATGTTTAACGTGAAGAGGGTTAAATTAGCAGAATTTATCCAAGATA
This sequence comes from Cephalopachus bancanus, assembly GCA_027257055.1. Classification (NCBI taxonomy): domain Eukaryota; kingdom Metazoa; phylum Chordata; class Mammalia; order Primates; family Tarsiidae; genus Cephalopachus; species Cephalopachus bancanus. The sequence goes on along the minus strand of JAPVLO010000098.1, from coordinate 755,788 downwards.
AATTTGATATCCATTATAAATTTAAATTATGAAGATTATATAGGAACCAGGAAAAACACATATTAAAAAAAACTAAAAGTTTACACAGTGGTTATAACTGTTCAACTCTAAGAAGAATCGTTGATATGCAGATCCTAAGGTTGTGGGCTTGGGTTCCAGGTTTTTGTTCTGTAGTAAGAGGTTGTTGGGGGAGGTGTTCCTCTGGCAGATGGATACATGTGTGTCCCTGGGCCATGCTGGGGGTGGGATACGACTCAGGCAGAGCCACCAGGTAAACACAGCACACTTTCCTGGAGCATAGCCTTTGCTCAGCGGTTTCAAGGAAAATAAATTTTTAAGATGAAACATACTTGGAAGAAATTTCACGCACATGGGTTTCTTTGGCCAAATTCATGCTCACTTTCTCTGGCTAGGAGCTTTGTTGGAGAAGTTTAAGAAGTTTCTTCTTAGGTGAGATGGTGCATGTGACACATGTAGCACTGTCCCTGCAGTTCGTGAAGCAGTCACAGGCTGCTCGTTCCACATCTTACTGCCCTGTATTGGTGGTCAGTCTTCCTAAGTGATTATTGTGTGAAGGACCTGGAGCTCCTGTGCCTGATACCGTGTAACGTTAGTAACTGAAAGCCTTTGAGTCACATTTGTGCTCCCCTAGAAATGTGCAGTATATAAACTTTTTGGGAAAAGTGCAGCTTCTTTAGATGCTGTAACCACACTGCGTTTTCTGTTTTCCCCACTGTGTTACTTTGCAGTCTGGTGCAATCATGACCATCCTCGCAGCTGTCTGCACTAAGATCCCAGAAGGGAGGCTTGCCATTATCTTCCTTCCGATGTTCACGTTCACAGCAGGGAATGTAAGTATTTTTATGAAGCGAAGTTCTGGTGATGTTTTTTCATTGACTAAATTCTTCCCCTTAAGTTAGAAATGTCAGTACTGGAGGAATTCACGTTTTACTACTTCTGTTCTCTCTTGCTGGCTTTCAGGCCCTAAAAGCCATTATTGCCATGGATACAGCGGGAATGATCCTGGGATGGAAATTTTTTGATCATGCAGCACATCTTGGGGGAGCTCTCTTTGGAATGTAAGTTTAACAGATGCTAACCTGCTTCCTCAGGTCATGCACTCCCCCACCCTCCCCTGTCCTCCCCCGTCCTGCCCTTTTCCTCCCCCATTTCTCTCCCCCTTCCCTCTCGCCTTCCCAAGGCAGAGTGAGACATTTAGTTACATGGTAGAAGCAGAAAAAGGTGGGGCTGGGAGGGTGAGGAAACCTCAACCAAATGAGGGGGCCATGAGGATGTCAACCCTGTCCCTGCCTTGCTCATTCATAGAAACAGTCTGTGCCTTTACCCTACCTTAGCCTTAAAGTTACCCCAACTCCTTACCTGTCGTCATTCCCAGCCCCTCTTAAAGACTGCTGCCTGGCCCCCAATCTGTGCTGTCATCTCCTTTTCCTGCTCTCAGGCTTTCTTGCCCTCCTCTCCCTTCCTGCTCTCAGGCTTTCTTGCCCTCCTCTCCCTGCCTGGTATCCCACCTGCCACCACTGACCTCTGTCTCACCAGTGCAATGCAGACGCTCTGAGCTGGCAGAGCCATTTCTCTGCCTGCACTGAGTGTGGAAGGGAGTGCTCCATGACTAGGGTAGAGACCGGGAACCATAACCAACATGGACCACTCCCTGAGCATAGATAGCTCTTATGTGCAGCACCAGGCTAGTTACTTTTTGTCTACTATTATGATTCCCATTTTACTGACGGGAAACTCAGGCTCAAAAGTGATCTTTCTCAGGCCAGATAGCTGATAAATAGCAGAGCAAAAATTTAAACCCAGATCCATAGCCACACTGTCATACCATTTTGAAGACAAACAGCATGGTGGTTACAAGAGCTTCCATGCTCAGACAATGGGATTTTGCCAAAAACATAGTTTAGTAGCGAATCCGTCTTGGAAACAGCCTCAGGACTCTTGGAGCCCAGCTGACCCTAGAGACCTTTCAGCAGAGGTCTTGACTCTGATGACTGGATCCCCTGGCAGCCTTTTATTGACTAAACGTTGCCTTTTGCCCTTACTTGGTTTTTATTTTGTTTCAAAAACTTAAGTTTTGTAATTTAAAAGAGTAGAAATATCTATTCTAAGGGAAGCAGTTTTGCCCAGTAGGCGGCAGAACTAAATGCCATTATGCCATTTATAATCTTCAGTGGTGATTAAAGAGTACATATGCAAGTTCTAGTTCTAACAACAGCACGTTATAAATAGTAGAAACTGACCTGATGCTACAGTATGAGAGACACAAAGACTTAGGAAAGGGGTTCTGTTTTATGAGCTCGGCATTGATCTAGATTTTTCCATATATATACTTTAAGGGTTTTCTCGCCAGCAAAGTTTTATTCTCCTGAACCATAATTAGATGGCCTTTTTCCATTCTGAAAATAATTGAATCAAATGCATTTAAGTCCAGGATCCAAGTGGTGGAGAAATCCTTTTCCTTTGTGGTTTCTAATTTCAGCTCCTTTTCATTTGCTAGATCTCAGTCACACCCCAAATTCATCTTTTCTAACATTCTTTACTCTAGATTTAGAAATCTAATATCTTTTATTTTTATTTTTTAAGTGCCGTGATGTTAATTACAATGATTCCATTAGCATCCACTTGTACATTTCCCTGATTTAATATCTCTGATCAGATCTTACAGCTGCACATTTACTTTTGCAGTAATGGTAGCTGATGTGTATTGAATATATGGGGACTTCAATTCTCATAGAATTCTATGAAGGAAGGGCTAATTTAATATTCTTAAAATCCTGTGAGATGGCCAGATACAGTGACTCACGCCTATAATCTTAGCACTTTGGAAGGCCGAGATGAGAGGATTGCCTGGGCCCACAGTTTGAGACCAGCCTGGGCAACTTGATGAGCCCTCATCTCTACAATAAATTAAAAAAACAAAATCAGGCAGGCATGGCATGTGCCTGTGGTTCCAGCTACTTGGAAGGCTGAGGTGGAAGGATCACCTAAGCCCAACAGGTAGAGGCTGTGGTGGCCAGGAACATGCCACTGCCCTCCAGCCTGGGTGACAGAGTGAGACTCCAACTCAAAAAAAAAAAAAAAAAAATTCTGTGAGGTATTTTATTTTACAGATAAAGAAGCTACTTTTAAAAAGTAATATGTCAGCCGGGCGTGGTAGTGCACGCCTGTAGTTCCAGCTACTTGGAAGGCTGAGGCGGAAGGATCGCCAGAGCCCAGTGGGTCGAGGCTGCGGTGGCCTGGAGCGGCCACTGCGCTCCAGTCTGGGCGACAGAGTGAGACTTCAACTCAAAAAAAAAAAAAAAGTAATTTGTCCAAGATCACACAGCTAATAACTGCCAAGCTGGAGTTTCTGGATGAGCACTGGATATTGGGTTGCTGCTATAAGAAAGGGCACCTCAGAAATCAGTCACTCTGAAGTATTTTCCTAACTTTAGTTTAGCCAAATGACCAGTTTCATTCAGATTTGTGAATATAATCAGAACTGTGTACCTGCAAGATTAAAATATTTGACTTTTTGCTTGAAATAAGTAGGCTAAAATGATTTGGGAAAACATTAATGGAGCCTTCTTAACAAGTAATTCATTTCTTCTGAAAATTTTTATAATTGCATTTGAATCTTAGGGTGTTCCTTTTTCTCTTGCTCTGAATTCACCGGATTCAATCCAGCAACCACATGTTGAAAAAAAAAAAAAAAGTAAATAAATTGACCTATTTTACTTTAAGCACAATTTGTTACATGCCTATTAATTTCTTCTTTTATTTTATTTTATTTTTTTTTTGAGTTGGAGTCTCACTCTGTTGCCCAGACTGGAGTGCAGTGGCCACTCCTGGCCACCGCAGCCTCGACCTGCTGAGCTCCAGTGATCCTTCCGCCTCAGCCTTCCAAGTAGCTGGAACTAGAGGCGTGTGCTACCATGCCCAGCTGATTTTTTGATTTATTGTAGAGATGAGGTCTTGCCAAGTTGCCCAGATAGGTCTCGAACCCACGGGCTCAAGCAATCCGCTCACCTCAGCCTCCCAAAGGCACGGGATTACAGGCTGAGCCACTGAGCCTGGCTGATAACTATTTTTATAATCAGATTTTAACTATATTTAGTGAATATTAAGCTTCAGGTACAAATCAAGCCCTTTAATTTAAAAATTACACATTCAGAACATTTTTTAAAATGTTAAACTATTAACTGCTATTCTGATCTAATTTAAGTCAAACGGCATTTTTTTTTCAGTCAGGTGCCTGGGAGATGCAAAATCAATAAAATCTGGTCTCTGTCTCAGAAAACATGAAATCTGTTTAAATAAAGGCTTCAGTAACAGAAGCTTTCCTTCACTGCCATTCCCAGAAGCCTTGCCGGCCTTCCCCTCCCAGCCAGTTACACTTGCAGCCTGTGCTGCCCAGGGCTAGGGCGCTGGGAGCTTCTCCATGGCAGGCTCTGTGTCCCTCAGCTCAGAGGAGATGCTGCTGCGGGATAGCACAGTAGTTAGGGCCCAGGCTGCAGTGTCACATTTGGGTTCTGACCTCAGTCTGGTGATTCCTAGTTGTGGAGCCTGAACAAGTGAAGTCAGGAATCCTCCCAGTACTCCCACCTCCTGGGCTCATGGCTTCACTGCCTCGGGACAGCCTTTTTTTTTTTTTTTTTTGAGTTGGAGTCTCACTCCATCACCCAGGCTGGAGTACAGTGGCACGCTCACAACCATCACAACCTCGACCTGCTGGGCTCAGACGATCCTGCCTCAACTTCCATGTAGCTGGAACCACAGGCACATGCCACCATACCTGGCTAATTTTTTATTTTATTTTGGAGACGTGATCTCTTCATGTTGCTCAGGCTGGTCTCAAACCCCTAAGCTCAGGCAGTCCTCTCATCTTGGTCTCTCAGAGTGCTGGGATTACAGGCTTGAGCCACCGCGCTCGGCCTTTGGGGCAGCTTTTAACGGGAGAATGAGGATGGCAACTACTATACCTTAAAGGATAGACAGAACTTGGATGAGCGACTCACCCTTTGCATAGCTTGTTAGGAAGGTGGCAAAGGCATGTAAGCTGTTACAGTCATGGTTAGTAATGCTGATACTGACACTTTAGAGCGTTGATTCAGGCTGACCTGCAGCCTGGCCTGCAGAGAGTCCTTAAGCAACCACTTAGAAGCTATTAGCACCTTACTTTCTTTCAGACTCAGTTCCCTCTTGCTGTAATAGAAAAAATGTGACATCACTTGTAGGCATGAAAGCAGGAGTAATGCCTGTGACTGACTTCCACATTGTAGAATGTTCACCCATAGCCTGTCTTACTCAACCTTTGTATACACTGTGTATGGTGTATGTGTAAGAGAGATAGCATCTCACTCTTTTGTCCATGCTGAAGTGCAGTGGCTTGGTCATAGCTCACTGCAGCTTTGAACTTTTGGGCTCAAGGGATCTTCCTACCTCAGCCTCCTGAGTACCTGGGACTACAGGTACTTACCACCACACCCACCTTGGTTTTTTAAAAAAATATTTTGTAGAGACGAGGTCTTACTATGTTGCCTGGGCTGGTTTCAAACTCTTGGGCTCACGTGCTTCCCCCCCCTCAGACTCCCAAAGTTCTAGGTTTACAGACGTGAGCCACTGTGCCTGGGCTACTCTGTATATTAAAGCTAAGCCATTTGTCTCTATTAAATTAATCAGTTGTTTTAATACGCTGCATGGTAAACGGCAGTGGCATTCGATTTTAAAAATGTCAACTTGATAGCATCATGGTACTTAGCATTTATATGTCACACTGTTTGAATGTCGGACCCATTGTGTTTTTCTTTTCTCCAGATGGTATATTACGTATGGTCATGAACTGATTTGGAAGAACAGGGAGCCTCTAGTGAAAATCTGGCATGAAATGAGGACTAATGGCCCCAAAAAAGGAGGTGGCTCTAAGTAAAACTGGGACTGGACAGTACCGATGCATCTGGCCTGTGCTGCCTGAGAGCCCGGGAACAGTCGGCCTGGAGTGACCACACCTGCGCTCCTATCTGGAAGATGCCGGCATCTGGCCTCCAGTGTTTTCAGCAGTGTCTCCTGGTCCGTGTCTTTTTAGAAAGTGAATTATGGCAAAGTTGCGAAATAAAGGTTTATATCTCCAGTTTGTAAGCAGAGGGTCTGGCCTGGCTCTTGCTTCGGGTGGCTGCATGACATCGTTTGAGCCGAGACCTGGGGAAAGAGCACCTTGAAAAGCTGGTCCCCACATGAAGGCGCTGGTCCGCTGGCCTCCCAGCACCTGCGTCTGGTGTTCTCTCTTCCTTCCCTGCCCCTTCCCTGGTTTACTGACAGTTAAAAGTCAAGAGTGCCTTCTCTCTGGCTTAATTTGAAATGATAGCTGCAGTGTTTTCTAAATTTTCTTAAGAAAGGTAATGTTAGTTGGGCTTGGTGGCTCAGCCTGTAACCCCCGCTTTGGGAGGCTGAAGTGAGAGGACTGCCTGAGCCCGCGGGTTCGAGACCCGTCTGGGTAACTTGGCGAGACCTCATCTCTGCAATAAATCAAAAAATCAGCCGGGTGTGGTAGCGCGTGCCTGTAGTTCCAGCTACTTGGAAGGCTGAGCAGAAGGATCGGCCAGGAGTGGCCACTGCACTCCAGTCTGGGCGACAGTCTGAGACTCCAACTCAAAAAAAAAAAAAAAAGGTAATGTTTTCTGGCAATGAGTGGCATGTACAAAAACCTATTTTTAGGTTTTGCTTTCTAGGTTAAAATTGTAGATAAATTAAGAGGCAGAAGGAAGTGACTTGCATAAATTCAGACTTGACTCTGAGCCGAATCGCCTGTTCTGTTTGAGAGCACACGTTCTAATTGAAGTGTCAAACTGAAATAGATGGTGGTCAGCATCGTAGCGCCACTGTCGTGAATTCATGCTGCCCTTGTGATTGAGAATTCCGTCGAGGAAATGCAGTTTGCGAGTTTGTTTTTCTTGAACAGATTTATAGGAGAGTCTGTAGTCTTTTGGTTGCCTCACATCTGCACCTTGCACTGGGAGAAGGAAGGCCCAGACGTCAGCCTTGCCTGGCTAACTGCCCCAGGTTGCGCACCACTGAGTCATCATGGGCTTTTTGGAAAGAAGTAGGAACCAGGTGGCTGAGAACAGAATGGCAGCACGTGCCCGGCACATAGGAATTATTCAGTGTCTGACACATCTTCATAGCATTTTTCCACCAAGCTGGACTTGTCTGTACTATGAAATACCAGTTACTCTTACCAGGCAGAGGACAGTATTCTAAATCAGTGTCACTTCTAAGAGAGAATTTTCTTAACCCAGCCCTCAATTTCCCAGCAAGGAAACAGGATGGACGTGGGGTGGAGGTCACTGTCCAAGGTCAGACTGCTTTGCTCTGACATTTCTGAACCTTATGCTAACAGTCCTGTGACATGGAGATGAGGCGAGATGGGACAGAAAGCTGAGTTCATACAGGCATTCCCTGTAGAGGCCAAAATCAAGTAGGTTCATGTCTTGCTTTGGGCAGACCAGGAAAAGAGGCAGTGTCTCTTCTGTCCCTGCTTTGGGACAGGGAAGGAGTGTCAGGAGTCCCCAGAGCACCTCTGTCTATAAAATCCATTAATGCTGGAGCCTCTGTCCCCTGCGCGTGGCCCAGAGAGATCAGGCCCTAGCTCTGGCCGCACAGCCGTACTGTCCACAACACTGACAGCTGGCCGCTCCTCGTTGCCCACTAGGGTGTCGCTTTCTCATCTGGGCACTCTGCTGACTCAAACACTGCCGCCAAGACCATGCTCACCCTGGCCCGTGAGCCTCTTGGGCCGTGCTGCCTCCCCCACCCGTGTCTTGGGGTGGGGCTGGGTCCAGGAGTACATCTTGGCTGTCTCGCCTTAGTCCACACACACATCCTGTGTGCACCCAGTTATCTGTTCGGAAGCTTCTGAGCTCCAGACCCACCACGTATCTCCGTACTCTTAGTAAGTACGCTGCAATGCATGTAAGGTTCCAAGTGCTGGAACGTACTGCATAGGCACCTCCTGTCGCTGAAACTGGAAACTTGGGAGCCATTCTAGGTTTCTCTTTTTAAGAGATGGAGGTCCCTTGGCAGGCTGAGGCGGAAGGCTCGCCGGAGCCCGGCAGGTCGACGCTGGGGTGGCCGTGAGTGTGCCACTGCACTCCAGTCTGGGCGGCGAAGTGAGACTCCAACTCAAAAAAAAAAGATGGAGGTCTTGCTATGTTGCCTGGACTGGTCTTGAACTCCTGGGCTCAAGTAATCTTCCACCTCAGCCTCCCAAAGTGCTGGGGTTTTAGATGTGAGCTGTATGGCACCCGGCCTGATTTTCCTCTCTTGCCTCTTATTTCTAGAGTCCAGCCCTACCTGCCCCCTCCCAGTGCCTGTGCCCTCATGTAATTCCTCGTCTCTCCAGTCCCTGTACTGTTCTCCCAGCTGGTCTCTAAAATGTCCTTGCACTTCTCCATGTGGCTGCCAGAGCACTGCAAGCATTCCAGTCATTCCCTTGTCACCTCCAAAAAACTATTAGTATGGCCACTAAGGCCCTCCATGGTCTGATCTCTGCTACCTCAGCTGAATCCACATCCCCTGTGCCCGCCTGCCCACCTGGCCCAACCACCCTCCTCACGAGAGGCGGGGAGTCAGTTCCTTGTGCCTTGTCCCTCCTTACCCAGTCCTGGCTTTGTCCATTCTACCACACTTACGTCCACATCTGTCACCATCTCACTAAACCTCCCGAAAGGTGCCCAGTGTCATTTCCAGCACATAGTAAGTGCTCTTTCACTGTTTGATGAATGCAGCAGTAAAAAGAGATGTTCTTTTTTTTCCTGCAAGACAGAGTTAGTCACTAAGCATCATCTGCCAGGCTGGCTAAGCCGGGACCCTGGCCACAGTTCACTAAGGCAGCTTGCTCATCTTCCTGTTCTTCCCTGTACACGTGGCTGCTCGCCTGCTGCCTGCTGGGCCTTGGCCTGGCCTGCTCAACCGACCTGCTGCCACTCAGGCAGCTGGCGTGTCCCTTTGCTATGGCTTCACGCTAAGGCAGGCCATGTTTCAGGCGATGAGTCTGTTTTCTGACTGGCCAGGGCAGTTCTGCAGTCGTCTTCAGAGGTGCCGACTGGATACCTTCCAAGCACGGCCTGGAGATGGAGCTCTGGGTAATCAATGCTGTTTGAACGGTGTTAGCAGTAGTTGGGCTGCAGTGTATGCTGCGGGCATGTGTTCTATTCAGGAAGCCTTTCAGAGTGGCCAGGGAGTCGTTTCTGCTACCCTGTCCTGCGCTAAAGAGACCTTTTAGCCTGGAGGTTTATTCAAACCGAGCTCTGCCTCACAGCGACAACGCATGCACAGGAGGGAATATAACTTCATAGCACAGAGGCCAGAGTTTTGTAGCCGCTGTATAAAACGAAGGTGTCTGTGGCCATGCTTCATAATCAGGGGTTTCCGAACCCAAGGGAAGGTCAGTGGCTAATGCCAACTCTGAGTGAAAATTGGATGGGCTGTCACAAACGTAGACCAGCACCCTGAAGGCAGATAGGCGGTGGCTTAGGCTGACCCAAGCACGTGTTCTCCGCTCCGGAAGCGTGGCCCCAAATCTTCCTGGAAGACCCTGGCCGCTGCCCTGCCCCGCGCCCGCTGAGTCCCCGCGGTGCCGCCGCGCACGGATGCAGCGGCCGCGGGGCGTCCCCGGGCCCGAGCCAGCGCCCTCCGCCGGCGACGGCGCCCGGCTGCCGCGGCCGAGGGCGGTCGGCCTCCGCCGAGCCAGGGCGACTCGCCAGGGCGCGCTCCGGGAACTCCGGCTTGGGTGATGAGACGCCCTCCGGGTCGGACACTTGCGGATGACTGCAGGCGCTTTCGGGGGCCCCGGGGGCTGCGCCGCCTCCCCGGGCCCCGCGCTCTGCCGGCGGGCGCCGCGCGCCCGGCCCGCGGGGCCGCCGCCGGGTCCCCCCCTCCCGCGACGGCCACCCCCCGGCCGGGGGGCGGCGCTGCGGCGGCGCGGGGACGCCGGGCGGGGGCGGCGCGGCCGGCGGCGGGGAGCGCAGCGGCGGGCGCCGGGCGGCATGGCGTGGCCCTGCATCAGCCGCCTGTGCTGCCTGGCGCGGCGCTGGAACCAGCTGGACCGCTCCGACGTGGCGGTGCCGCTGACCCTGCACGGCTACTCGGACCTCGAGGGCGACGAGCCGGGCGCGGGCGGCGCCGCCCCGCGCAGGGGCCGGTCCCCCGCGGGCGCCCGGGCCCCCGGCCGGGACGTGCCGCTCACCCAGTACCAGCGGGACTTCGGCGTGTGGACGGCGCCCGCGGCGCCCAGGGATGCGCCGCGGGGGCGCGGGCCGGGGGCGGGCGGGCGCAGGGGCAAGCCGTCCGCGCCGCCCGGGGCCCCCGCGCCCCCCGCGCCCCGCGCCCGCGGGGTCTACGTGCTGCCCATCGGCGACGCGGACGCGGCCGCGGCGACCACGTCGTACAGGTAGGGCTGGGGTGGGGAGCGCATCGTGCCCAGACGCCGTGGTGGGAGGACGCGGAGGCCCGGAGCCGGGAAGGTGGGGGCGAGGGGAGGGGGAGGCGCCCGGAGCCACAGGCCCCGAGAGCTGCGGGCAGCCTCAGCGGTCACCCCGGGGCCCCAGGCTCTGCAGGCGGCCCGTTCGCTGCTCCTTGCCAGACGCGGAGTGGTGAGCACCTCCGCTGACGGGGAGCTCACTTCTTCACTCACAGCCCACTCTGCTCTCGGGCGGCCTGGACACGATGGCCTGTCTTCAACAGAGTTGAAGCCTGCTTCCCCTTAACTTCCGCCAGCGGGCCTCGCCACGGGAGGGATGCGCACGGGTCACCCCCAGCTCCCTCTGCTCACTGACCTCTCTGGGGGCGACGGTGGTGAGGCCGGAGCTTAGGGTCCCGAGTCGAGTGGGCCCCTCAGGAGCGCACTGAGTGAGGGCTGTCACTCGGTGTCACGGAGGTCGGGTCTGCGGGTCCTCCCGCCCAGCTCCCCCAGCCCTGCTCCCGGACAACTAAGAGCTTTCTCCCTTTTTACTCTTATTACAAAAGTAATTCATACTCACTGTAGAAAAGCAGGAAATTACAACAACAAAAACCCCTTTATCCCTCCCCGCAGCCGGGCAGTTCTTTCTAATCCTTAACGAGCATTTGAATGCCTCTGCATTTGTATGTTGTTACCTGGTTAGATTCTTACAGTACACATTTTTCTCACCTAGTGTGGATGTCTGTCCGTGGGACTGGATGTTCTTCTACAGCATGCATTTTAATAAACGCAGTGTTTCATCTCCTAGTATGCATCTCTATCTCCAAATACTTATCACCTCCCAATCAACGACTATTCAGGGTGTTTTTGTTTTGTTTTGTTTGAGTTGGAGTCTTGCTCTGTCACCCAGGCTGGAGTGCAGTGGCACGTTCCCGGCCACCGCAGCCTCGACCTGCTGGGCTCAGGCAATCCTTCTGCCTCAACCGTCCAAGTAGCCGGAACTACAGGTGTGTGCTACCACGCCTTGCTGATTTTTTGATTTATTTATTGTAGAGACGAGGTCTCGCCGAGTTGCCCAGACTGGTCTTGAACCTGCGGGCTCAGGCAATCCACTCACCTTGGTCTCCCAAAGAGCTAGGATTACAGGCTGGGCCACTGAGCCTGGCCTCGGGGCGTTTTAATTACAATGCTGCTGTTGCTTGGATGCAGCTGTTTCACTTCTAGGAATTTCTCCTACAGGTATCCTCGAAGGTAGGTGGGAGTATCAAGACGTTGTACAGCAACTGGGTTGTGCTAAGTGGGGGACGGGCTCATGATGGCACTGCCATGGATGGGACACTGGAGCCCGGCGGGCACTGGTAACAGACATTACGAAAGCAAGGTGCAGAGCAGCTTGGATGCAGGCTACTCTTTGTGTTTTAAAGGGGCTTGAACGCACACGCTCACATCAGCATGGCTAAGATAGCTCTGATGGGGTACGAGATGGCACCTTCGTGGTGAGGAACTTGGGGAGCAAAGGGGGCTGCCAGGGGTGCAAGGGGACTTTTCACTCTACTCTTTTGAACAAGTGCTTTTTTTCTTCAACATGTACATGTATTTTACCTATTTTTATTTTTTGAGTTGGAGTCCCACTCTCGCCCACACTGGAGTGCAGTGGCCACTCCCGGCCACTGCAGCCTCGACCTGCTGGGCTCTGGCAATCCTTCCACTCAGCCTTCCAAGTAGCTGGAACTACAGGCGTGAGCTACCATGCCCGGCTAATTTTTTGATTTATTGTAGAGATGAGGTCTCGCTGCCCAGGCGGGTCTCGAACCCGCGGGCTCAGGCAATCCACTCACCTCAGCCTCCCAAAGCGCGGGATTACAGGCTGAGCCACTGAGCCTGGTTTACCTATTTTTTTAAAGAAAAGAATAACTTGCTGTGATAAACATCCTTGTAGCTAAATCTTTGTTCATATCAATTTTGGGGGGATAAATTCCTACCTGTAGAATTAAAGAGCCAAAAGGTATAAACCACTCCCCTTAATTTTATTCTCTTAAAAAACCAGCTGTATCAAGGCATGATGTCCATACCATAAACTCATACATCATCAGTGTACAGCTGGATGACTTTCAACAAATGTCCCCACTTGGGCATCACCATCACTGTCAAGACTCACAGGACATTTCATCTTCCTAGAAAGTTCCTCCATAGACATGTGCTTTTGAAGGCGTGTTGCAGGGTGTCTTAGAAGCTGAGCTGCTAAACTCGGGTGGCACTGTCAGTGGCATCAGGTCTGACTGCTGCTGATCGCGACCTGAACCAGCTGGCGGGCCTAAACGGGGAGAGGACTGCAAGGCCAGCAGCCCTGTGTGCAGCAGGCGCCTTCTAATGGCTGATGTTCTAGGTGCCAGACAAGCCAAGGGGTGGAGTTTGTGGGGAGATGGCTTCAGCTCCAGGAAGGAAGTGTTGCTGTTCATGAGAACTGTCCAACTGAGCTGTCTCGTGTGGTGCTGGGCTCCCCCTCCCGGGGATGTTATAAAGGCTGAACTGTTAGAAGCAGTCAAGACCCCTCACCCATGAACATCTGGTGGGTTTGACTGTCCTGCCGGGTCCTCCCCGCTCTGGAGATAGTCAGGGTGCTGCTTGGCAAGTTCTCTGCTCAAGCCACACAGGGTACCAGGCTCGGCACTTCCTGGGGAAGAGCTCCTGGAGGCCCCGCGGTGATCACTGCCCCCACTCTACAGGTGGGGAAGCAGAGGGTATGGCACAGCTCGGAATGGCAGAGAAGGGAGTGGAACGCAAGCTTGTCTTATTCCAGACACCAGATTTGTAGCCCCCACAGGTTAGCACCCTCTAAGAGCTGCCTTCTCAGAGTCACTAAGTCACTCTCTTGAACTGTGTCCTGAAGCCTGCGGTGAAAAGGCAGACAGACAGGAGTCAGACCCACTGGAGCTCCCGCTTCCTGTGTGTAAACTCGGAGGGGTCACTCGGCCTCTCTGACCCTTTCCTCATCTGCAAAGCTGGAGTAGCAAGCGTTTGCCTGCCTTCTCAGACCCCTGGCCCCCAAACTCAGGCAGAAACACAGGCTCACTGTTGAACTTGGCTCCTGCAACGCCTCACTGCTGGCCTCTGGGCCCTCTGCCTTCAAGCTCTAGGACTCGGCATGAGCAACTCTGTCCTGCCTTTTCTTGAAAATGCACATCAAACTTGAACGAAATTCAGAAAGCACATAAACAGATCCAGGGACCCCAGAGATATCAGAGTACATGTGTGGCCGCGCCTGACCCAAGCCCTTGAGTGAGCGCCCAAGACCCGTTGTCTCAACCTCTCCACCCCGGCAGGTCCCGCCTCCACCGGCTTCTGGGCTCCACGTCAGAGGTGGCCTGCCTTGCTTGGTTGTCCAGATGGGTACTGCGGGTCCTGCCCACAGCCAGGCTGGTTCCCTCCACCTGATGAGCTCCTCCCAGAGCCGTCCAGAATTCTCTCTGGGCTGTTCGATGCCTTTGGCCCAGGGTCTAGTCCCACCCACTTCCGGGGACAAGCCCCTCGCTCCTGGGTCACGTCCCCCCTTCCCTGGTGGGAAGTTAAGGGGTTAACTCTTACATACAGTTCCGCAAGGCTGGACGCCCACTCCCCCAAGTGCCGGTGCAGAGACTTAGAGTAACCCCATGCACTTGGATCAGCAGCCCCATTTTTCCGCAGGAGAAACTGAGGCTCAGAGAAGTCGGAATTTGTCTAAAGCCTCGTTGGCTGAGTGCCCAGGCCTCCTGCTCCTCTGTCCAGGGCTCTCCGTGCTGCCCCGGGAGCCCTGGCCCTCAGCGGGAGGACCGTAGCCCTCAGGGTCCAGCCGAGGTCCGCAGGCGTGAACGACGCTGGAACATGCTCGCAACACTAAGGAAGTCACACATGAATGGCCTGATCTGTCTTCCCCCTCTCCCGGGCAGGCACCAGGTCCTGCTGATTCCATCCTTGATGCTCCTTGTCTGTCCCCACTGCAGCCCCCTCCGACCTGGGTTCTGGCACCAGCCCTGGCTCCTCCAACGGCAGCCACGGGGATTTGCCCTGGCCCACGGCTGTGGTCACTTCCTGCTCTGGGACCACCTCAGGGCAGCAGGCTCAGGCTGCCAGACCAAGGTTCAGTGCAGGCACGCGAGGTGGTTTGGGGACAGAAGGGCATGCCCGGGGGAGGACCTGCTTCCCCCGGAGAAACCGAGCAGCAGATGGCTTGGGCAGCTGGTCTTCAGAAGCTTGAAGCTTCGGAAGCAAAAATTACCTGATGAGGTCCCTGGCCCAGCTCTCCTCCTGGCACCCGAGTGCTGACCACAGGCAGACACAGCCACTCCCTGCCCACGCGGCCTGCCCAGTGGTTCCCCAGCTGTGCAGCTGCCAAGGAGAAAAGGCGCTTTGTTGACCTCAGGGCCTGAAGCCCAGCTGGGCAGCATCCAGCCCACGCAAGAGCAACCCAGCGCACTCGCGGGTGCTGGCCCTGCTGGCTGGCCACTTTCCACGGAACAGCATCTCAGCCACGTGCTCCTGGACACAGGGGACCTCTGCCTTCCTGAGCTCACCCTCTCGCAAAGGAGTTGGCGGAATCAAGAGGTCTCTCGTTGAGAGCAGTGGAGGAAGCTGGTCTTTCCGTCCAGAGAAAGCGACTCCAGGACACGTTATTAGGCGCTGCCAGCCTTGTCCTCCCTCCATGGGGCCGGCTCCCCCCGCCAGCCACCTCCCTCCTGCGTGCTTGTGACAGCCCAGGGATCCGCTCCACCCACACGCACAGAACCAGGCAAGGGCAACCACCTTGCAGTCTCCTGCGATGGTCACTACCAGTCACTCCCTCTTTTGCGTGAGTTAGTAAGACCAAGTCTGAAAACTAATCAGAACACTAAGCCTTACTCCTCAGTCACAGCCAGCCATGGAGGGCCGTGGCCGTGTGGGTGCTGTCCAGGCTGACATCTCTGGACAAAAGTGGCCACCAGTGACCTGGCTGGATGCAGTGGACCGTGCCTAGTTCTGGGCCTCTGGGGTCCTCCTTGTGGCCTGGCTTCTGGACAGACAGCTGCGGGAATTTTTTGGGGGGGGCCGGAGAAACATAGAGGGGTTGGGGATTGTCTGACTCGAAGGCCCAGCACGTGCCAGGTGCTGGCATTTGGGATGAGTGAGACCCAGGTGCTGAGCTCTGTCCTGAGCCTGTACTCGTCTGCAGTGAGAATATGCTTTGTCTCTAACTCAAGGGATAGGGTGAGCCAAGTTTCCCTGGAAAACGCAGTGGTGACGGCCAGGGCAACTCCAACCCTCCTCTTGCTGGGTCTTTCTGGGGGATGCATTTGCTTGGTCAGTTCTTTGTAAGGGGGTAAAGGACCATCTGGAGCTGAAATAGGACCTTGACAGTGGTCAGGGCGTGCACTCCCAGAAGCACAGGGCAGAGCCCTGGCTCCTGCCGGGGTCAGGGGAAGGGACGGCTGACCCCATGCAAGGTTGTGATCATGTTCTCTGTTCCAGACAGGAATTCCAGGCATGGACTGGAGTGAAGCCCTCAAGGTCCTCGAAGGCAAAACCAGCCAGAGTTATCACAACCCACACCTCCACGTGGGACGGCAGTCCCGGGGCCAGCTTCCAGGTCAGTCTGAGGCGGGTGCTGCAGGGGGTGTGGACAGAGGCTTTTGTCCCAGGGTAGGGATTAGGATCCAGATTCTGATGGTGTCAAGTGGCATTATGGCCAGAGACAGCTGTGCCCAACCAGTTGTCCCTAACGGCAAACCCAAGTTTCTTTGTCATTAACCAGGCGGGAACCCCTCCGGTGTTGGCCTCTCTGGTGAGGAGGGTGTCCCCTCGCCTCCTAAATCCTCATCTGACCCTTGACCATGGAGTGCTAGTGACTGGCCCTCCCAAACACCTGAGCATTTGTTTAAGAGGGAAGAGAAGTTGGAAGGGAGGTGGGGACTGTTCTGCCTCCCAACTGCCCCCAGAGGTGGCTTCGGGAGTAGAATGAAAGCCTGTGTGCCACTGACCCACCCACTGTGGGTTACTTCCCCAACCGGCCCTTCTGTTTCGTCTCAACTCTGGGATGAAGAGGAAGATGGAAGGAAGGTAGATTTTCCTGCAGCTGGGCGGAGGCGAGTTAAGGAAAAGACCCACTGATACGTGACCACGTTTCGTTTTCCAGGTCCCCGAGGTGAGGAAGTTCACGCCTAATCCCTCAGCCATCTTTCAGGCCTCAGCTCCCCAGATTCCCAACGTGTGACTGACCAAGCTGTGGACACCATGACCGTGGAGAGGAGAGGGCCGAGGAGCGGGCCCAGGACCCACAGCCACCTGGGCTGGGCCGAGAACATGGCACAGTCTCTGCCAGGGGACACAACCCCCTCAAAACTGTCGCCAGGGCTGCAGCACAGATGGACTTGGCCCCACCCGGCTCAGCTCAGCCTAAAGCACCCTCTTCTTCTAGAAGTGTGTGGAAGGCTCACATCTGTTTTTAACTGCCATTTGGGCAGCCTTCGGTTTTTAAATGAGGAACTTGAGGATCAATTCCACCATGAGCCAAATTGGTCCGTGGGGGCTGGGGAACGTGGACTATCAGGTCCTTGAGAGAACAGTCATGTCCACTTCTGGTGGCTCTCCCAGGATGCGTGATCACTGTATTACGTTTATAACCTATGGTAATCTAAGGTGGTATCTTTGGATCTTCCTACAAATGGCCCCATGTCCAAGTTGTAGAAGAAAGCTTAGGTTATCACCTGCACGTGACTCACGGTGACACGGAGCATCTAAGATGGCATTTCTAAAAGAAGCAGACCGCCAATCAGGGCTTCCTTCTTTACGACCAAGATGATCCTCATGCTTTAACAAACGTTTCTTGGGATTGCATGGAAGGACACTTACCTTGTTGCTAAAGCCTGGATCCCGCATTTTGTATCACTGATGTGTTTCCCCTCCTCACACACGGAGGGCTGGAAGGTCCCTCCCATACACACTAAGGACTGGGAGCATTTTGGGAAGACGGCATTTGCCTTATTCTCTGAAAGACCTCGGCAAGTCATCTGCACCAAGCCTTCCCTACCCGCCTGCCCTGCTCGCACTCACAGGGCCTGGCAGCTCACCGCCTGCGGAGGCAGCTCATGTGTCCCTGAACGTTCTCTCCTTTCTCCACACATCCCAGCCAGCGCGGCTGCGTGGGACACACCCGGTCCCTTCTTGGCACAGCAGCCCTGCAAACCCCTGAAAGGCTTACGTCCCTTTCCTAAAAGTTCAAGGCACAAGCCCAGGAGTTTTTGGTCGAGAAACTTAAGGAGCTCCCCTTGGGCTGCTCTTCCTCTCCAGCCCACGCAGGGATCTAGTCAGATGAGCATTTGATCTGCGGGTGGGACACTCGGGTTTCAGAGCCACCCAGCCTTGGAGGCAGAGCCGGTGCCCCGCTCCCGCCGCGTGGGCAGCATCCCCGCAAGAGGTGCTAGTCTTGGGCACAGTCCTGCCCCTCATGCCCGCCAGCAAGCACTCTGATCAGTCTCATGTAAAAGGGGAAACCAAAGCCACAGGCTTACAAAAAGGGGTCTGTGACTTCAGACTTCACTGGCTTGCGTGCTGGATGACTCTGAGAGGAGACGCCTGCTGGGCATTCTGTGGGAATTGAACAGATGAACTGTACAGTCTTGGATTTTACTAAAATGCAAAAATGTACTGTTTCAATTTCTCCATTTCTTACAATGATAAACGAGAGCATCCTCACGTCCTCTGGGTGATGAAGACTCCACTGTAGCATGTGTCCATCTGAGCCCATCTCTCTGCAGGCTGCAAGTGTGTTGGTGCTGGCTGAAGTCTCCACAGCACCACTGGCTTCCCACCCACCCCTCTCCCGGACCCTCTTCTAGAGCCTAAGGTCAATAAACTCTCAAGCCAGTCTCAAGTTCACCTCCTGGATCGCCACGCACCAGTTAAGTGAGCTGCAAAAGCGAGGATGCAGCCTCCTACACCCTGCTGAGTTGCCAAGAGCACCTGTGTTTATGTGCAGGTGCTTAGTAAACAGCCAACAAAGCACAGGTGTTAGAAGTATTCTTTCCTTGCCAGGCATGGAGGCTTATGCCTGTAATCCCAGCACTTTGGGAGGTGAGGGGAGAGGACTGCCTGAGACCAGGGATTTAAGACCAACCTGGGCAACTTGGCAAGCACCTTGCCTCTACAATAAATCAAAAAATGAGCCGGGTGTGGTGGCGTGTGCCTGTGGTTCCAGCTACTTGGGAAACTGAGTTGGAAGAATCGCCTGAGCCCAGCAGGTCGAGGTTGTAGCGGCCATGAGTGTGCCACTGCCCTCAGCCTGGGTGACAGTGAGACTCCGACTTGAAAAAAAAAGTCTTCTTTCCTACCCTAGCATTCCCTTCCTTCCTACTTCCTCATGGAGGCAGCTTTGCTCCCACCTGCAGCCTCAAACATTCTTGAACTCGTCGCCCTGTGCTACGGCTCCTCACCACCCTCTGCCCGCTGCCACACCATGCAGCACCCGGGATGCCCCTCCGTTCTTCTGCCATAACGATGGGTCTGCTGGACTTCAGCGGGGACTAGGCCTGCCTCTTCCTGGCAGTGCTGGTGGGGCAGCAGCAGCAGAGGCTTCGGGCACCAGACAAGCCTGGCCTGTGCAAGGCAGATGCAGGCCCAAGACCCTCTCGGCCATGACTGCAGCAGAGCTTTCCACAAACACAACTCAACAGTCTTCTCTGTGAGGCTTCATTATTTATTAGGAGACCTGGGTTCTAAAGAAACACCTTGTCACTCAGGTCTGAGTAAGGCCTGCCACCATGCTCAGTGAGTGACCCAAGAAACAACTCAGGCAAGTCAACTATGTGGTCCAACCCACATTTATCTTTTTTGAGTCAGAGTCTCACTCCGTCGCCCAGGCTTGAGTGCAGTGGCACACTCACGGCTTCCCCAGCGTCGACCAGCTGGGCTCCGGTGATCCTTCCGTACCAGCCTTCCAAGTAGCCGGAGCTACAGGCGTGCTACCATGCCAGGCTAATTTTTTTTTTTTTAATTTATTGTAGAGATGAGGTCTAGCCAAGTTGCCTGGGCTGGTCTCGAACCTGCAGGCTCAGGTAATCCACTTGCCTCGGCCTCCCAAAGTGCTGGGATTACAGGCTGAGCCACCGAGTCTGGCCCCCACAACTCTCATATATAATACACACAAAGAGAAGTGCATTGGAATACTAACAGTGGTGATCTTTTGAGAGGGAAATTATGGGTAGACTTTTTAAAATTGTATTATACTTGGCTAAAGTTTCTATAAAATAAGCATTTTTGTATTAATTGTGTAAATATTTTAAAAATAAAAAGCGATTCAATGTTAGCTCATTCCAGCCAACAGAAAGAGTTCAACATTAATTATTCCATCACTAAAGTCACCACTGCAGTAGTTGCCCCAGTCAGCCGTGGGTGCGCCACGAGGTCCAACAAGTCGAAAGCCCTAAAAGGTTCTTTCGTAAGTCTCAGTCATTTAGACCAAGGTCCCACCTCTGTTCCATTACAGAATGCCAGGACTTTAGGCCAAACTGGAAAAAGCAGCTTTTGAGTAAAGCTAGGCCCTGCTAGATGGGGCCCTGCAGTGCACCCCAGGCTGATGGGAGAACATCCCCTTTGAACAAGGCTGGCAAGAGGCCCAAAAGCTGACTCCGGGTCCTGTTCTCATAGGGTTCTTTCAATCAGTGGGGAGCCCTCATTGAAGGCATTGCTGTGACATTGGTCTGCCTGCTGGGTCAAAACCCTGGCTGAGACCATCAAACATTCAGGAAGGCAAGCCCAAACATGCCCCTATCCTGCTTACTCTGGACGATTCAACTCTCTGTTCTGACCCTAAGCAAAGCCAGATGCCCAAAAAGCAACATACTTGGAGTGTACTGCAACACCTGCTTGCTGAAATTCTTGCCTTTAAAAAACCAAAACCTAGGCTGGGCATGGTGGTTCATGCCTATAATCCCAGCACTTTGGGAGACTGAAGTGAGAGGACTGCCATGGGTTCAAGACCAGCCTGGGCAACTTGGCAAGACCTCATCTCTACAGTAAATCAAAAAATTAGCCGGGCCTGATGGCAAGTACCTGTGGTTCCAGCTACTTTGAAGGCTGGGGTAGAAGGATCACCTGAGTCCAGCAGGTTGACACTGGGGTAGTTGTGAGCATGCCACTGCAGCCTGGGCAACGGAGTGAGACTCCAACTCAAAAAAACAAAACACCAAAGATTTCAAAGTCTTTTAGCTCTTCTGTTTCTGCATTTTTGGTTACTTTTTAGCCCTGTGATAGCAGATGGTCACAGCACAAGGACTGTGTCACAGGAGTAACTTCTTTCAGATCTCAGCAAAGGCTAACTTCACCTTGCAGATAAACCAGTATGTTTGTTAGGAACCTCTTGGCTCTGAGGAAACTCTAGCTCATTTATGCAGTTCTCTTTTGCCCCAAGCTGCCAGGAATAATTATGTCTACGATCAACACATATTTTCTGATTTTTTTTTCAGGCTTTTATGTAACTGGAATCCTTTATCTTGCATGGTTGTAATTTTTTTTGGGGGGGGGAAGCACAAGACTGAAAAAAGTACAAGACTGAAACACAAACAAAAATCTCTACCCTACCTTGTCCTGATGGTTTCTGACCTTGGGCAAGAAGAACCTGACCACATACAGCGCTTCAAACTCAGAAAAACTCATCACAAATACTAAAAGATTTATTGTAGACATTTTTCTTACACCATTATGTTACACATCGTGGTAGTACAAATACATCTGAAACATTAGCACACACAGAGACAAATCATTTAATTTTTTTTCAAAAAGATAATTTCTTTCAACTTTCATACTTGTAATAAATGAGTCAGTTCTCATTTGGATTAAATCCCCTGTCCTGCAGATCTGTCAGTCCACTTTCTGAAGGAATCCACATACTTGCCTGTCTGCAGCAGTACATAGATATAAAACATCTGGGCTTTACTGCTGAACTATTTATTATGAAGCCAGTGAATGCCCTGTGCCCTGCTGAAAATATTCCTTCTGCATCTGCAGCCCTCAGATGCTCAAAGTAAAATGCAGATTTTATCCAGTCACTTTCTTGCTTTATTTTCCTGACTCAAACATCTATGGGGCCCATGAAAACAGGAACTATGTTGCTTGGATAAGTTTCTTTGACTCTGACTCACAAGTTTCACATTTTCTTGGAGCAGAGTAAGAGCAGCCTTCTGAGACTAAGTTCTTTCTTTTACCTTCCACACAGACCGTTGTCAGGGTTGGGGCAGAGTCCCTGCAGTGGCGCTGCTCACCTTCCTTCTCTTGTCTGCTGCTTCCTCCCACTGAGGGGTCCTGTTGATAGACAATCTGTTCTCCCTGCTTCTGAGCATGGGCAGCCCCGTCTCTGCGGGACAGCTACTTCTCCAACGTTAAGGCACTCACAGGTGTTTCTTTTGAACACTTTTCTTCTTGGGAAATACTCCTTGACAGAAAACAGGATGCCAAATCCATGGCCAGGATAACTGATCACAGCAGAGACACCTGGGGACTGCCCCCACTTGCCACACAGCCAGCAGCAGATGCTTCTGCAGACCACGCAAATGGCATGGACCCAGCCACCTGCTCCACACGCACATCCAGAGCTAGCATGATCTTGTCACATGTCTGGGCCTGTGGGCGCTGCCTACTACTAACATTAAGAGTTGGGTTACGTCGAACCTTTGCCTGGCCTACGTGGGACTGAGTGCTCCATCCCTTCCCACCACTTGGATACTAGTTGTGATGCTCCTGTGCTCCTGACAGCATGACTGCTCTGTGTGCAACCTCGCAGGCCTTGTGGTTCTTTGCATGGCATTACCTCTTCCTCAGCTGACTCACTTGGGCTGAGAGTGGAAACCCTCCACACCAAGGCCAGGCGGGAGCAGAGAACCACTCACCGAGTGCCGAGTCCAGTCCTTCTTCAGGGTAACTGCTAGAGCTCCTGTAATCCTAGCCACAGGATGGGTGGATTGTCTAGCCTGCCACTCATTTTCTACCTCCTGGGGCGTCAAATCCAGAGTGCCCCTTGAGTACACCCAGAGGAGAAAGACCTGCTACACACGGCTTGGCCCAGCTCTGAGCCCCGTCATGGAATACACACAGACAGCGGAGAAATGTAGCTGAAAAAGCAGTATCCATTCACAGCGACACTCCAGAATCAGGAAACAAACTCCTGTTCGAGAAAGTTCTCACCTGGACAGGACACTCCGGTGTTACACTGAATCAGGCAGAGGCAGTGGTTTGGTAGCCAAGATGCTCCCAGGCACACAGAAAACCTCCGCCCCAAGCAGAAGAGTCCTCACAGCTCATTGCTTCGGATACGCCTTCACATCCTGCCTTTCTAGGGGCATCTCTGTTCCATTCACTGATCCTCATTCAGTACTCCCATGTGTTTGTTTGTGAGGAAGTCCAGAAAGGGAACACTGCAAATAGCTTGGTGGACATTGCTCACTGTGATTTCCTTGGGAGCCCTGGTTCAAAAACAAACAGTGGGATCAGGTGTAATTCTCTCACACATTTACGCTATAAATTACCAGAGGGCCCGTTCCTGCAGAGGTCTTATGGAAGGAACTAATGAGTGACATGGTTTGGTCTCTCTTCCCCTATTAATTGCTTTGAACTTTGATGAAAGATCTGGCTTCCCCTCAATCACAGTTCTAGTCAGGGCTCAAATGTGACATCCCTGTCACAGCTATGAAAAGGATTTCAGGAAGCTGGCTGAATGATTAGGAAAAAACATTCTGAGGACTGCGAATAGAGAAAGAAAATCGAGTGGATAGTGGAACAGAATGACATGTTTACAATTCAGCCTCGAGAGATGAAAGCTGAGTCAAAGCACCACAGATTTCTGGACCACATTTCCTGTCTCTTGGAAAGATGGGAGCTGGAGCCATGCCAGGCTACGTGTGATGTTCAATGTTCTCAATGAAAGCACCCAAGTCGCTCTTCCCCTCCAGAATCAGGACCATGGAGGTGAGCAGGGGCCATGAGAGGCAACTGGGCTTACTCAAGGGTTTCAAGTGGGAAAATGAGCAGCATGACTGGAACTCTGTGTCCCCCTTCCATTTTTCTAAAGATGTCCATGCTCTCTGACACACTGTATTCCTGTGAACGTCTGGCTTAAGAGTCCTCTGATTTAGGCTTCTTTGTGTCCTCAGGCACTTTGCTACACTTACAAACTTGACAGCTTTTTACATAATGGAATAAAATTGTATTTGTTTCCTCTGAAAGAAAAGCAGAATATGGCCTAACTACCATTCTTTCAGGGCCTCAGAAAGCGAAACTCAATGTCCCAAAGACCATTAGAGAGACAGTGAAGAATAGTGGTGAGTCTGTGGGCTTTAGTCAGTAAGACCTGAGTCTGCATCTAGGAACTACTATATACACATGCCAGGGAAGTCTGGCAAGATTACCTTTCAAAGCCAGTTTCCTGACTTTTAAAAAGGGAGTAATAGTTCTTACTGCAATGAAAAATAAATTAGGTAATAAATATAGTGCTTGGCCCTAACATGTAATGGATCTATCTTTAACTTCCAAGAGCTGATATTAATTCAACCCTGTCACAAAATAGGGTCCTAGGTGTCTATGAAGTAATGATGAGGAGGATAGAGACCTCTGGGCAAAGCTGAGCTTTCACAACCAAGAGGTTCTCCCCAAATGACAGAGCAGACCCTTGAGTCAGCCTGGCTCTCAGACTGTCCCAAGCACTCACTCCACCTCCTACTGGATTTGGCTTACGTAGAAAACACCTCCACAGACAAACCATTAGGAAATAGGTGTAAGCCTCATACCACTGATTGCAGAAAAGATAGTACCTGTTGTGAGAAGTTGTCTGGTATCCAACTGCCAAAGCCTGTCTCAGAATATCACTCACCAGCTGCTCCGTAGCCTACAATGGAAGACATTATTCTCAAAAAAAGCCACTTGCTTGCTGGCAAGAAGGGGTGCATCTGACCCTAACCTTTATCTCCACCATTTGACACATCTGCAACTAAGGATTCAAAAATCCTTAACGAGGGCAGGTGTGTTGGCTCATACCTGTAATCCCAGCACTTTGGGAGGCCGAGGTGGGAGGACTGCTTGAGCCTAGGAGTTCAAGACCAGCCTGGGCAATAAAGTGAGACCTCATCTCTACAAAAAATAAACAAATTATCTGGGTGTGGTGGTATGCACCTGTAGTCCGAGTTACTCGGGAGGCTGAGGTGGGAGGATTGCTTAAGCCCAGGAGTTTGAGACCAGACCTGGAAACACAGCAAGACCTCATCTCTACAAAAAAAAAAAAAAAGTCCTTAAGGAAAAATTAAAGGCCCAAATAATAAATCAATAATGATAAAGGCCCTGATTCTGAGAAATTATTTATCAGGCTAATTTTCATTACTCAAACACGGTTTTTTTTTTTGAGTTGGAGTCTCACTCTGTCGCCCAGACTGGAGTGCAGTGGCCGCTCCCGGCCACTGCAGCCTCGACCTGCCGGGCTCCGGCGATCCTTCCGCCTCAGCCTTCTGAGGAGCTGGAACTACAGGCGTGCGCTACCACGCCCGGCTAATTTTAGATTTATCGTAGAGACAAGGTCTCACCAAGTTGCCCAGGCGGGTCTCGAACCCGCGGGCTCAGGCGATCCACTCATCTCAGCCTCCCAAGGTGCTGGGATTACAGGCTGAGCCACCGAGCCCGGCTCCAACACAGTTTTTAAGGAAACCTGAGCTGCTTCTGAGCTCTCCCAACCCTTGAGGGATCCACCAGGACATGACCTCTGAGCTGGGTGATGAAGTCTGTTTTCTCATCCCCTTGCTGTCTGTTACTGTGATATGTGGAAAAACCTAAGGTTTTGTCTCTATCACCTCTTAAAGCAATGACAGCACTGACTCTCACCCCAAAATACACCTTAAAAAGCACTTGGAACTGCATGAGAAAGTATCTTCAGCTGGGTGCAGTGGCTCATGTCTGTAATCCCAGCACTTTGGGATGCAGAAGCGAGAGGACTGCCTGAGCCCAGGGGTTTGAGACCAGCCTGGGCAACTTGGCGAGACCTCGTTTCTACAAAAAATCAGTTGGGTATGGTGGCTACTTGGACGGCTGAGGTGGAAGGATCACTTAAGTCCAGCAGGTGGAGGCTGCGCCACCGCACTCCAGCCTGGGCGACAAAGGGAGACTCAACTCAAAAAAAAGGATCTTCAGAGTAACATTAGCCTAAGAACTTGTGTAGAAGCTTCAATATTCAGAGGAAACATAGTATCTATTTAAAAACCAGAAGAAAAAAGAAGAAACCCCCAAGCCTGAGTAAGACGAGAAATTTAAAAGCTTATTCAACTCCCTTCCTTTTCTGTCCTTGTCCCTTACCCAACACTGCCTGGATGCGACCATCCTGCCTGGCCGCCCCTCAGGGCAGCAGCCTCTGGCCTCCTGGAGCCAGCAGAAACCCACCTTCAGGATCATGTCCTCCACCACAGATGCGTACACGTTCCTCTGGAGCGCCACGGGCTGCAGGGTGATCCCGATCTGAAAAAGCAGAAGAAAGCCATCTGTTTTTATGTCCACATTAACAACAGTTCTTTCCAAACAAGCAGACCTCTCTGACACCCAGAGAGGGTGGAAGAAGGACGCCATACACACACTGGATAAAACTCACTGGAAAGTACAAAATAGGCATATTACAGTTGGAAGGTGGTATCTGCTTTTTCCATGTTTCTGACAGATTTTCTAAAATGCTATTGGAGACCTGTTTTACTCCCAAATCTCCTTCACAGGAGAACATGGTCAAAATGGGTCATGGATTCTGATGGTAGGATCAACACTTTGGAGGGTCTGGTATCAGACTCAAAGGCCCTGCTGGCAAGAGGTGAAGAAGGTGCACTTGGAAACTGCGTCCTCCCCACTCTTCATTCCATTCTGCAGGTGAAACAGACACAGTCTTTCACTTTGGGTCCCGAGCAGCTGGTAGGTGGCAGCTAATACGGAACTGCTACGCTTCACTGGGGTGGACACATACTCTCTCCTCACAGGCAGTGAGCATCTCACCTGCACCAAAGGCAGGGCCCTCAGAGCTATGGCAATGTCAGGGAGAGATGACTCACTGAAGCACCACTTAGGAATATCATGACATGCCCAAGAAGGGTGTTTCTCCTGGGGCAGATAAGAAAAAAGAAGATGAAAAGTAATGCCCTATGCCCAGCCAGCTCTGCTTCAAGTCCATGTTCAACAAGTGACCTTTCCATAGGCATCAGTGTTCTTGCCCAAGGCTCTGCTGTGGCAAGGTAGGGCCCTGAAAGCATACCTGGGTTTACCAGGCAGAAGAGAATTCACAGCCCCCTACCTTCTGGGTGACATCACCAATAAATTCCGACCCTGGGGTTGGTGGCAGGTAGAATTTCACTTCTTCTTGTTTCTCTTCCTGCTCTTTTTTGATGTTTATCTTTAACGGCTCTGCGAGGCTGAGGATGTCCACCTCCTCCTCATTCTCGGGCTCTCTTTTCTGAAACTGCTGCAGGTCCTCCAGTTTCCGGCACAGGCTGTCAGCAGAGGAGAATGATGATGGGCACTCTAAATGAGAGGGAATCAGGCTTATGACAACTGTGGTGACAGCAGAAAAGGACTTTCAACCTCCA
Organism: Cephalopachus bancanus; assembly: GCA_027257055.1. Lineage (NCBI taxonomy): Eukaryota > Metazoa > Chordata > Mammalia > Primates > Tarsiidae > Cephalopachus > Cephalopachus bancanus. The sequence goes on along the minus strand of JAPVLO010000098.1, from coordinate 728,734 downwards.
CAAGACCATCAGTCTGAGGAAGGGAGACAAGTATCAAGGGAGCTGACCTTCTTTCCAGTTCTACAACCCTACATAGATCTATAATGATGAGAACCAGTAATTCACGAGGTTTTCAAAGCACAGAGACAGGCATCTTGTCTCTCATATTGTATGTGATTTATGTGAAGTAACTGCCATTTAAGACTTCTATCATCAAGAACCAGGTTACGCCCCACCCCCTGAGTATTAACAACTCAAATGATTTTTCTTCACCTTTTAAATCTGGAAAATGCAGAAATGTCGAGGGAAGAAAATACAAATCACCCATATTCTCACTGCTCAGAGAGCAGGACTGTTAACATTTCGATGTACACTGGCATCCAGTCTTCAATAAGGTGATTCATACAAAGTGGCACAAAGGGTATTGGGACTTGGGTGCCAAGTCTAGTCCACCCATTCACATTGTTGATGAGCCTGTGAGGTTCAGACTAGATGTAAGAAGGGCTGAAAAGCACCAGTAAGACGGTGGCAGAACATCCAGCTCCAGGACTTTTGTTTAAACAACTGGGCCCTAACAAATCACAGATGCGCCTCAATTTACGATGGGGATATGTCTCAGTAAACCCACCCTAAGCTGAAAATGTTGTTAAGATGAAGTACATTTTTTATTTATGATGTTATCCCATGATGGGCTCATCTGGACACAAGCCAATCGTAAGTCAAGGAGCATACTGAGTGCCTATCACTTTCGTGCCATCATAAAGTCAAAAATTCGTAAATCGAACCACCCTAAGTTAGAGAACATGTATAATCAGTCATGTTAACAACAAGCCTATATACACATACAGAGAGAATCCCGGGAGCACAGAGGTGATCAGTATGGTCTCTGCTCTCCAAAGAAGTCAAGCAAACCCTCACGGTACTTTTACCTAGGTGCTACAGGACATCAGAGAGAGGTCATCTGCATCAGGCTCTCAGGAAGCCTCATGGAGAAAACGAGACTTGCACTAAGTTTTATTTGAATCAGAGACTCACTCTGTCACCCAGGCAGGAATGCAGTGGCACTATCATAGTTACCACAGCCTCGACCTGCTGAGCTCAGGCGATCCTTCTACCGCAGCCTTCCAAGTAGCTGGAACTATAGGCATGCACCACCATGCCTGGCTAATTTTTGTTGTTATTCATTGTAGAGACAAGGTCTTGCCACGTTGCCCAGGTTGCTGCCCTGAATTTTAAAAGGACCCCTTCCTCTGTGCTCCAGGGTCCCTCAGGGAGGGGAGCTTATTTTTCTACCTAAATGAGTTGGGGCAAGAAAGCACCCCTTCTTATCCTATAATGTGAAACTCAAATGCTTTTTCTCCCCACAAACCTTTTATGCCCTGCCCGCTAGCCTCTGGCCACACAGCAGCTGTCTGCTTCTTCACCATAAAGCCCAATTCATTTTCACCTGCAACACTGTGAGTTGTCACCTGCGTTGCAAACACTGGATGGCGGCTACTCTCCTAACTAGGTTTGAAGATGGTACAGATGAGCACAGGCCCATCTTCATGGAAATGACACAGACTTGTCTACGAGGGAGAGGTGGTCCCTAAAGTCACAATGGAAGAAGTCATTTCTGTCTGGAGGAAAGGAGGTGGATTAAACGTCTGGAAAGAAGAAATGATGCTGAGGAGGGGACTCCCAAACAGACAGTGTGCACCTGCTGGTTGGCATGGGTCAGAACATTCCCGGCTGGGGCACAACACTCGAACTACTTGGTACAAACAGTTCTAGGGACTACCTAATCCTGGGGGCCATAGCAAGAAGCAGGCAAAGGCTCGTGTTCTCCACAGCAGCTCTTCCAAGTGCTCAGGCGGGCACAGAGCAGCAGAGGTGAAGAGAGCCACGTGCTCCGTGGCAGACACACACCAGGCTGCCAGGGGTGCTTGGGTGGCTCTGCCCAAGGCTCACCTGGCTCACTGTCGATCTGGGTCAGCACGTCCTCAATGGAGTCCCCGTCACTCCGCAGGCTCTCTGGATCCGGTGGGGTGTAGCCATGACAGCGACACCAGTGTGCAATGTGCTTGGTTTTGAGGGGAGTCAGGTGGTGAAATCTTGAGTTCTTCTCCAGAATTTCTTGTAAGACTTTTCGCATGGTCATTGCTCTTTGCCACTTAAAAAAATATTATTTTGAACCATAACCCAATCCTTCAATAGCTACATACTACTATGCAACTGTAAGTCACTATGCCAACATGTCAGACTCTGATCTTCCACTCTTCTTCCTCAACTTTCCCCAACCCAACCAGGACTCTGCATTGCTTCCTAAATAGGCATCTACACATGCTGTATCCCCCACCCCCCTTTTTTTTAGTATGAGTCTCACTCTGCCGCCCATGGCCAGCACAGTCTCTGCCTACTGGGCTCAGGCAATCCTTCCACCTCAGCCTCCCTAGTAGCTGGAACTACAGGCATGTGCCCATCATGCCTGGCTAATTTTTTAAATTTATTGTAGAGATGAGGTCTTGCCAAGTTACCAAGGCTTGAAACCCTGGGCTCAGGCAATCCTCTCACCTCAGCCTCCCAAAGTGCTGGGATTACAGGCATGAGCCACCATACACAGCTGTTTCCCCTTTTTAAAGCCCCACTACACCTGGCAGAGCAGCTGCCACACTGCGGAGAGTGGGTAAGTAGTTGAACTCATTAGAATATTGTGAAATTCGTGAAAAGCTTTTAGAAAATGTGAGGAATGTTTCTACTGATGCAGGAAAATAAAAAGTAGGCCTTTCAAAGGATAGATTGCAGGTCTTTGAAAAGTAAGATTTTTAACTGAGGAAAATATTCTACCATCAAATATTCTAACAAAATATGCTACAGATGTGATCATTGTTCCAATGACAAGGTTTATAGAGGCAGCTAGAATACACTGGCATTTCTGTTCTTCTTCCACAGGCTCATGGGGTAGCCCGAGAGCCAGATACGTGGACGTGATATTACCTCAGAGGCTCGTCTTTTTCCAATGTTCCAGCCATAATACTGCTCAACAGACTTTGCAGAAAAGCAGCTGGCATCTTCACCTAGAATGCACATATCCAGCAAACTCTGAATAAAGCCGTTATGATTCAAATCACATCCTATTTGCCAGAGGCACATCCAAAATTCTTCAGACCTCTTTTCTCACTGGGCAAGCTCAGATGCAGAGTAACACAGGAGGGCTTCTCCTTAAAAGAGAAGGCATCTCATTTGCGGGGACTCAAGACATCACCCCTCCTTGGGAACTCGCTTCTTTGATACAGAACAGTACCTATTGTCATAAAGCTATTAAAACTAGGAGCCCTGGCTTTGCCATTAACTCACTAAGTGGCCTTGGGCAACCCATAGCACCTCTCTGGGCTTTAGTTTTCTTATCTATAAAATAAGAAAGTTGGGAAAGATGTTTCTGAACTGCCTATTCTGTATTTTTATTTTTATTTATATCTACATTTTTATTTTATTGATTGATTGATCGATCGATTGATTGAGTTAAAGTCTCACTCTGTCACCCAGATTGGAGTGTAGTGGTTGCTCCTGGCCACCGCCGCCTCAACCTGCTGGGCTCTGGCGATCCTTCCACCTCAGCCTTCCAAGTAGCTGGAACTACAGGCATGTGCTACCACACCCGGCTAATTTTTGATTTATTGTAGAGATGAGGTCTTGCCAAGTTGTCCAGGCGGGTCTGTAACCCACGGGCTCAGGCAATCCACTCACCTCAGCCTCCCAAAGTGGGATTACAGGCTGAGCCACCAAGCCCGGCTGTATCTACATTTTTAAAAAGAGATGGATTTTTGAATCTTTTTTTGGTTGGGTGGGGAAATTGCCACTGAAAGTTTACTTTGAGCTATCTCAAAATGATCCCCGAACTTTGAGAAAAAAAGAGATAGTTTCTTTTCTATTATAGTTGCAAAAAATAAGACGGGTGTCTGGATCTGGCCTACTGTTTTCATATCCCTACGAACGCAAGTGATACACACAAATGCCTTCTGCCTTCTCTCTAAATGTTCATGTGATTGTGCCTGTGAGCATACCCCTGCATGTCCACAGGCTGTCAGCCCCTCAATAATGGCTATCAATTCTGTCAGAACAATGGGGGCTAAGAAGCAAATGATTCAGTCTTTCTAACAATGGGCGGTAACACAGCAGACCACTTTTGGAGGTCTTAAAAATCATGCATTTCTACAAAGTGAGTAACACTGAGTTTTCAAGGAAAGATTAATGGTCTTAAAGGTGAATAAAACTGGGTTGGTATCCTGCATCACCACCATAGCTCTATGAGCTTAAGCAAGTTACTTAACCTCATCTGTAAAACAGTGATGACACCACCCACCACACAAGAGACTGTGATTAAATAAGACAGTAAAGAGAAGGAGCCTGCAGAGGGGCTGGTATGCTGCAGGAAAAGGCAAACTCACTTCCTTACTAATACACAATAAACACGAATGCAAAGCCTAAATTAACATACACAATGATTTATGATTTACATATAAAAAATGCAAAATATTTCGTCTACAGATCACACACAGTGAAGAGCAAAGGACTACCTGGATGTGAATCCTGAAACCCCTGCAAATGAGCAGTATCTCTCATTAAAACCTCCTAAGATAATTGTCACATCAGTATTAATTTACAATCCCAAGTGATTTAAATTGATTCAACATGCTAAGTTCATAGCTTTAAAAAATATACCCATATATTCAGTACAATTGTCTTACTTTTTGCAGTGATTAATGGAATCTTCTTTACTATTGCTGTTAAGAGTTGTTGGATAGTCTCCAAGTGGTCTATCCTGAGGATAAAAAATAAGGCAATAAATTAAATACATGTAGCAATTTTTAGTCACATACATACATATACATTTTATATATACATTCCCCCCTTTTTAAGGGAATTATAATTTAAAACCATTATATTGGTATGTCTTTCATTCCAAAGATAGTCTTTTTTTTTTTTTTAATAAAGAGTGTTCTATGCTTAAAAAGAAAATGTCAAGACTAAGTAGACAGACAAGACTCCATGTTCACTGCACATGGATATTTTGTCTGTATTTTAAAATTAAAAAGCAACATAATCTTTTTGCAATGTGACCGCTACTAGAGCAGAAAAATTCTATCATAAAAATGCCCATGGAAGGGTTACTATAGTTCATATCTCCATCTATAATGTCAAAGTGGCCCAAGTTGTCCCCAGCAGTTTGAAATACTTCAAAGTACGTGATCAAAGGTGGGTTCCTGATTTGGAAATTAGAACCTTAGAAAGCATTTTTAGAAGAAGAGTGTATATGGCCCATGGAGAGGCAGCTGAATAAGATTAAGCAGGTATGAAATGTGTCACACCTGAGTGATTACACCATGAAAAATTTCATCCCCAGGGATTCTGCAGAGACAGCACAAACTGGTGAATTCAATTAAAGGGAGGTTTGTGATGCCACCCCCAAGTCACAAGCACGCTCATGACCACTGCAGCTTCAACCTGTTGGGTGATCCTTTCATCTCAGCCTTCCAAGTAGCTGGAACCACAGGCATGTGCCACCATACCTCGCTAATTTTTTGACTTATTGTAGAGACAAGGTTTCACCTAGTTGGCCGGGCTGGTCTCAAACCCCTGAACTCATGCAATCCTCTCACCTCTGCCTCCCAAATTGCTGGGATTACAGGCGTGAGCCACTGTACCTGGTTGATTTTATTAACTTATTAAAAAAAAATTTTGCCGGACTTGATGGCTCAGCCTGTAATCCTAGCGGGAGGCTGAGGTGAGTGGATTGCCTGAGCCTGCGGGTTTCAGACCCACCCGGGCAACTTGGCGAGACCTCATCTCTACAATAAATCAAAAATTAGCCGAGCATGGTAGCGCGCACCTGTAGTTCTGGCTACTTGGAAGGCTGAGGCGGAAGGATCGCCGGAGCCCAGCAGGTCGAGGCTGCGGTGGCCGGGAGCGGCCACTGCACTCCAGTCTGGGCTACGGAGTGAGACTCCAAGAGACAGGGTCTTGCTCCAAGCTGGAGTACCGTGGCTCAATCATGGCTCACTGCAGCCTCAATCTACCGGGCTCAAGAATCCTCCTGCCTCAGCCTCCCACATAGCTGGGATCATAGGTATGTGCCACCATGTCTGGCTAATTTTTAAATTTTTTCTGTAGAGATGGGGGTCCTGCTATGTTGCCCGGGCTGGTCTCAAACTCCTGGCCTCAAGTGATACTCCTGCCTTAGTCAGCATGATTTTTAAAGTGCCATACAAACACCCAAAGCAGAATTCCTTTAGAAAAGACAGAAATAATTACTTAATAACATAGTTTCCCAGCTCAGAACTTTCTTCTGTTTTCACTGCTGTCTGGCCCTCCTGAGAGATGCAGCTCGGCCCAGGTGTTTCTGGTTCAGTCTTCACTACATGGAAAGAGAACAAAGAGACGGCTGTCAGGTTTCTGCAGTGGAAGGACACATGCAGGCGCAAACAAAGCTCTTCCATGGAAGCTCAGTGAGGAAACTGCCACTCCAGCTGTTGTAGGGACACAGCCAGGAGACTGAGATGGCTCCTGTCATCACAGGGTCAGCAGACAAAGGAAGAACTGTTAGCCTGGGTCAGGGGGTGGGGAAAGCAACTCCAGACTCATGACAAGGCAGAGGCAATAAAATGGCTTTTTAGATATTTCTTAAAAAGGCCCCCACACTGCTACGTGAGCCTCCCTCCCAGAACTGAACAATGCTACATTAAAATACAATGCTGGCTTGTTCTAAGTTCTAATATTATGACCTTTTTGATATCTTTCCAGCTAGTTTATCAACTTTCAACATTATCTTAGTGCTCTGAGATGCAAGCAAAAATTAGAACTACTGTGTCTGGAAATTTCCAAGTTAATCACACCAGGCTTTTATTACTAAGTCTACTGATGGAAGACAGCTATGTCTCGGGTGCACATGCTGTCCTTCCATGGACAGTCGTCTTCCTTCAGAACGCCATGACCACATTCTTGTTGCTTTGGCACGAGCTTCCCTGCGTCCACTCTCACCCTGACAAACTACCTTGCACATAAGCACCAAATAATTTTCCCTAAGCATCTGTGTAGTGTCATTTCCCTACTCAATGTTCTCCAATAGTTCCCTACATAACAGGGGTCTACAAATGAGACACATGAGTACATTTCCCCCCCTCTTGTCATTGATGCATAACTTGTATTAAGTGCGCAGATATCAAGTTCAATACATGTTACCTACGCATGCTCACATAGCCCCCACTCAAACCAAGATGCTGCCTGCCGGTCTCACGCTGGGTCCCTGTGCTTCTGGCAGCTCCTCCCTGACAAAGCAATCCACCTTTGGCCCATTTTGGATTTTGAATTTCATATAACTGGTCACACTGTGCACACTCTTGTGTGAGCATCAGTATAGCCATTATGAATAACAACGCAATGAGCACTCTTGTGTCTTCTGGTAGATGTATGCACTCACTTCCTAGAAGCGCATTTGCTGGAACAGAGGGCAGATGTTGCTTAACTTCATTGGAAACCATTGAACTGGCTTCCAAAGTGATTATATCAATTTATAGTCCCACCAGCAGTGTATGTAAGTTCCTGATACTCCACATCCTTGCCAACACTTGGAATTAGGCCTTTCAATCTGGGGGTTCTGGTGGATCACTATGGTTTTAATTTGCATTTCCTTTATGGTTAGAGTTTGATTAGGGGTTGGCAAACCTTTTCAATAAAGGGCTAATCAGTAAACAGGACTTGTGGTTGACTGGATCTCTGTAGAACTCTGTGGTTGTACATGAAGGCATTGGGAGACTGTGTGGATGAATGGGCATGGCTGTGTGCCAATAAAGCTGTACCCACAAAAACAGGTAGTGGACAGTAGCTGGCTATACGCTGCTTTAGGTGGTCATTTAGTAAGTTACAAATCCACCTCTTTCCAAGACTATGATGAGATCCTGGCACACCTGAAAACCAGCCTGCCATGGGAATGAAAAGACATATTTCAAATTCTAATTTTGGGATGTACATACTTAATATCATAACTGGGCTGTGCTAAAATACCGAATAAGAATGATATATATAAAGCAGCTAGCATGGCAATCTGTAGGCTCTTCCTTTTTTTTTTTTTTGAGTAGGAGTCTCACTCTTTTACCCAGGCTGGAGGGCACTGGCACACTCCTGGCCACTGTAGCCTCGACATGCTGGGTTCAGGTGATCCTTCTGCCTCAGCCTTCCAAGTAGCTGGAACCACAGTCATGCGCCACCATACCTGGCTAATTTTTTTGATTTACTGTAGACATGATGTCTTGCCAGGTTGCCCAGGCTGGTCTCGAACTCTTAGACTCAGGCAATCCTCTCACCCCTGCCTCCCAAAGTGTTGGGATTACAGGCGTCAATTACTGTACCTGGTCATTATCATCATTTGGAGATGTTACAGCTTTCAAATGTGTTGCTCTAATCCAGGGTCCTCTATCTCCAGGCTGTGGACAGTACTGATCTGTGGCCTGTTAGGAACTGGGCCGCCCAACAGGAGGTGGGCAGCGGGTGAGCAGAGCTCTACCTCCTGTTAGATCAGTAGCAGTTACAGATAGATTCTCATAGGGGCGTGAACTCTGTGAACTGTGCATGTGAGGGGGTCTAGGTCGTGTGCTCCTTATGAAAATCTAATGCCCGATGATTCCCCCCACACTGTCTCTGGAGAAACTCTTCCATGAAACCAGTCCCCGACGCCAAAAAGGTTGGGGATCACTGGTATAATCCATGCACTATCTTGACCTACTCTTGTGGTTAGGAATATCCCCCACTGCCAGTTTGCTGAAGCCTGGCACCTAAAACTCCACTGTACCACTGTACTCCCCAGGTAAGTCCCTCTAATTGGCCTAGTGCCCCCAAACAAGCCCTTGCGAGTCTCTGTCTCTACTGATCTAACTCCCTTGACATCTTTCCAGCTAAAAAAGCTCTACTCTTTAAAGTGCAGGCTATAATTCAGACCCCACACAAAACTCTGCCCACCTCCACACTTTGCCAACCGTGATCAGATTCCAGGCTGCAGAACCTCAGCAATCATTTTCAAGACCACTTGTGCTTATCAATCACTGTTTGCTGTCTACAGGCAGCTCTCTTTAACCTGATTATAAATTACCAGAGGCAGAAGTGATGCTGTATGCGCCTCTGGAATTCCCTCAATGTCATGTCTACTAGATAAGCATTCAGTACATATTTGCCAAATGACTGATTCACAGATGCTGACAATTCAAAGGCCTCAGATTACAGCAATGCTCTGCAAAAAAATTCTGGACAAAAATACTGTGAGATCCTACATACCTTTTGCAACAGCTGCTGGAGCAGAGCTGGAGACAACTGGAGTTGGGGTGGCTATAGGCAGAATGGTAGGTGGCTTGCTGGCAGAAAATGACTGAACCACTAAAGGGCAAAAGAGGAGGGAGAACAGAACACATACAGAAATTATTTTTAATGAGGATGATCTAACTCCCAGTTGACAGTCCCATATTAAACTAACAGCATTAAGACAACATCAGGACAAAAAGAATGGTAAGAACGTTTTTAAATACAGTGATCTGACAAGGTGGGCTGTTTATTTTTAGGTATAAGGGTAACTGAGTTATATCTTCAACTGTGGAAATGGGTGCTTACCACTAAACTAAGAAAATAAATGTTCAACAGTCTTAAATTCTCATAATGTTTAAAATGTACCCCCTCAACTTGACTTTAGATATGAGCAGCTATTTAGCAGTCAGTCAATGGATCACCTGAGTTTTACTTTCAGTCCAAACACTGGTGCCCTAGAGTTCAGGGTGCCAGCAAGTACTGTGACTACAGAACAGGCTGTCCAAGGGAAGCAGTCACCAATTGGTAGAATAGTGACACACTTGCAGACAGCCACAGTATGGTGTGCTCGTTGGTGACGGGCACTTACCTTTGTTCACAGGCATCAATATGGTCTGCACACCTCCAGAGGTATTTACACTGAGTGGTTTGAGCTGGCTGGGAATTGTCAGGACTGCCTGCTGGGGATTGGACTGACTGGAGTGAATCTTCAATAATCCTAAAAGAAATGCAAACATAAGGTTTACCTACAAAATTTACAGTCCCAATTCTTACAAAAGGTATCTATCCCCCATGGTGCAAGCTGAAGATCAGATGCTTATGTAAAGTTCCTCACCCTCTTTGCCACTCATATTTTCTCAGAGAGGAAGTTTCTAGGACATTTGCCTTTCCAGTAAATAAAGTGTGAGAAGCACGAGGCAACAGATTCTGCACACTTTGCAATAAAATATAAAATAATGGTTTATTTTTAAAGTGTTCTTACCCCTCAACCATAAATACAGAATTTTTTTTTGCAAAAGTAGGACTAATAGAAAGGAGGAAAAAAAAATCACCTACAGAAGTCCTACTGTAAGAGATAATCAGTACTAACATTTTGATATAGTTCTTTTCCACGTTTGTTTTCTGTGACAATTTATTTGCTTTGCACATAGCTGTGACATGTACAAACTGAATGTAAAACTTTGTTATTTTAATGTGGAAAGGTATGACTATCCGACTTAAAAACCTATCTTGGCTCTTTTGACTGCCTAAAAAACATTTCCAAAATTAGCTTCAAAGCATCCAGGGTCCATTTTAATCTGGTCCCAGTTTGTCTGCCTCTCCTTCACACTGTCCCTACATATCCAATACTTCCATCTGTCTACATACCACATCTTGTCATTTTTTATCTCTACACAGCCCTTATTTTTCAAACATCAGATGTTCTCTATCATTTTAGAAAGGGTCACCTTCTCTCATTTATTTCAAAGGCAATTTCCACCCTTCCATTTTTATTACAAAACTATTATTCTAGTTACATAGATGGGCAGTAAAAGCAAGACTCAAAGGGCCTTTACTATGAAAGAGCACACAAGACACAAACAATACAAGTATATGTTGTAACAACTACTTAAAAACAGCACCAGCAGCTAAAGATATTTTAAGAAACTGCAAAGCAGTTGGCTTGAATTAAGGAAGGAATCATCTTAAATATTTTCTAGAACAAGGCCTTAAATAAACAGGAAAATCTTTCTTTGGAATAGAGGAATGTTAAATCAGTCAAGCAATAAGTACTTAACGAGACATGACCTAGGGAATACAATAATGACCTGGTGTTTTCATATTTTTATGAAAATATTATATGTTGATCCACTGAAAAACAAAAAGTCCTAAAAAGCTTATAACTAATCACAGCTACCCCTTGCTCCACCTCCCAGTCCTCATCTAGTTCCCCAAAAGCATCCACTTCTAACTCTTCCAGTTCTCCCTTTTAATATTTACCTCAGTATTTTAAAAACATGTCTATTACAGGTCTTGGTTTATCAATTTTTCATGTTACCTATGACTTCCTATTAGGATAGACAAGCTTTTTGAGGCATTTATACTCTGTACGGATGCTCCCTTACGATTTTCTAATGGGGTGAAAGTGACATACATTCAGTTGAAACCATGACTTCTCTTGTGATGCCGGGCAGTGGCCATGAGCCACAGCTCCCAGTCAGCCATGCTCTTTAAAATAAGCAAGCATTTTCAACGGGTTTACTGGGATGTAACCCCACTGTAAACTGAGGAGCACCTGTACTCCAATGTTGTTCTCTGTTGATCCAAAAAAATATACCATGATACTCTGGTTACATCTTACTTTCTGAAGTTAACAATTTCCTCCTCTTTCATTTGCTTAGTTTTCTTTCAACATCTAAGTCTTCCCATTTCCTTTAGGAACTCTGTAAGCCACTCCTTAGTACAACTCTCCACACAGTCAAATCTTCTACATAAATTACAGTCCCATTTCTTACAAGAGCCCCCCTGGTGCACTCTGATCTGCTTGTCTAGCCTGCTGCTGTCTAGGCCTGCCACAAAACTCTCATTTTGGGAACACCTCTTCCCTGTCATCCCGAAAAGTTTCTCTGCTTTCCTTCTAGGTTAGATCTTCTATTTTCTTTCTCTTTCTTGGTTAACACCTCAGGAAGCCTTCTGATAAAACACATATTTTAGCAATGTCTGAACAAAGTACATAGGAAACACATTTGAAACTTTGCCTGTCAGAAATATTTCTACCCTCATTCAGTAATGGTCTCGCTAACTAGAGAATTCTAGACGGAAAGTAATTTTTTCCTAGAATCCTATTAAGGTAAGGCAGACCATGTTCCTCTCTAGCTGAAAATCCTTCAGTGGCTTGCCCTGGAGTCAAAAAGTCCTTACAATGCTTCACACAGGCCTTGCATGTTCTGACCACATCCCCGTGTGCTCTCTCCCTCATTCACAGTTGCTTCTGGCCCAGTAGGACCTTGTCTGACAATTCACAATGCACATGAAAAACTTAATTTAAAAATTGCTGGTTGTCAGCAGGAAACAGTTTGATCCTTTTGTGAAAATGTTATACAGAAAGTTTTACCAGCAGTACCTTAGGAAACTAGAACTTACAACAGGGAGACTTCATTCCTGAACCAAAAAAGGAAGATAGGAAACCATTCACCGCTTGTAAGAATTTCTTCCATTTTTACAACTTCTACTCTAGCACCCAACACAGGGCCTCGAATAAAACGAATCAGTCAGTAGAGTCCCTACACTGGAACCTGGTCAATTTTATTTTTTTTTGAGTCAGAATCTCACCCTGTCACCCAGGTTAGAGTGCAGTGGCACACTTACAGCCAACGCAGCCTCAATCTGCTAGGCTCAAGCGATCCTTCTGCCTCAGCCTTCCAAGTAGCTGGAACTACAGGCGTGTGCCACCATGCCCAGCTAATTTTTTGATTTATTGTAGAAACAATGTCTCGTCAAGTTTCCCAGGCTGGTCTTGAACCCTGAGCTCAGACAATGCCCTCTCCTCCACCTCCCAAAGCACTGAGATTACAGGCTGAGCCACCACGCTCAGTTAAACCTGGTCAATTTTAACTGGGAGGTAAGAATCACAGGAAAAACACCATCAGTCTTAACCTTATGTTTTCTATCCAAACAATAAACAAGACACAGGGGCTTGCTTCGGTGCTATGTGATAAAGTAATAACAATAATGACAACAATATCCATAGTCTCTTATCCAAAGGTAGTGAGGGGTGTATATGTGTGTATCTCAGTGATGCAGCTTATTCTGTAGACCAGTGCCAGCTGGTAAACTGGTTGTTATCAATCAGCAACAAGACTACATAGAAATTAATAGTGTTTAGAAAATTTTCTAACAGTCTGGCATTGCTGCAACATTTTTATTGTGTTTTTCAGAAGTAGATGTCTATATCATATTATAGAAAAACAAAAACAAAACAGATCTTTTAAGTTTGGATAGCAAAGCTGTATATTTTATCAGCTCCCTGGACTCTGAGACAGCATCATGTAATCAAACACAATAATTCTGTGGAAAAACACATGAATATTCACAGCAATTAGTATAAACAGGCTGTCGACAGAGGTCAAATTGTGCCCTACGATATGTTTTAAAAAGTAAGGTCTTTGGTTTTCACAGCTTTTTGGATTTTAAAATGCAGTTAAGGGATTATGGGCTAACAACAAAAATGATGACACATGATGATAACAGCAATGATTTATATGAGTATAACAGCTACTATACACCAGACAGTATTCTACGCATTTACATATTAACTCATTTAATACTATCAACCTCATTTTACAGCTGAGAAACTGAAGCAAATTATTTCAGCTAAGGCAATGTGGCCTCAGGATTTGTGCTGTTACTCAAAGAAGTAAAATGAATACTTTTCTGTAGCCATTTAGAGAAAGCACAAAGATATCAAGCTCCTACCAGACCTCAATCACACACTCTTAACACTACCCAATATAATAACTAATGTTAAAAATTATGACTAGAAGTCATTGAAGTTAATGCGTATCTTATATATTTCATTTAAAAGAAAGCAAAGAAAGGTATATGTTTTATAATGAGTTTCATTCAAAATTAATCATTTAAAAAAAAAAGTCAGGTATGGTGGCTCATGCCTGTAATCCCAGCACTTTGAGAAGCCAAGGCAGAGAATCACTTGAGGCCAAGAGTTCCAGACTTGCCTGGGCAACATAGTGAAACCTTGTCTTAAAAAAAACCATAACTTTGCTGGGCATGGTAGTGGTGTGACTGCAATCCTAGCTACTTGGTAGGCTGGAGCAGAAGGGATGGAAGGATCCCTTGAGCTTAGGAGTTCGAGGCTACAGTGAGCTATGATTATGCTACTGTACTCTAGTTTAGGTGACAGAGTGAAATCATGACTCAAAAAAAAAAAAGAACTGGTACTTCAAGGAGAGCCAACTCACGGTTCTCTATAACATTACATTATAAAAACAGCTATAACACCCAATAGGGTTCTGAGTGGCTAAGGCTTTATTATCATTTATGAATTCAAATATTAATCTTTAAGTGATAAAGTCTCAGACAAAAATATATAGATTTTAAATAAGAATAACTTTATAAATATTTAAAAATGTATATTTAATATAAACTTTATAACATAAACTTTATAAATATGTTATAATATAAACTTTATAAATATTTAAAAATATATAGATTTTAAATAAGAATAACATTTCTAAAATGCAGCAATATGAAAAATACTAGCCAGGCTTGGTGGCTCAGCCTGTAATCCCACGCTTTGGGAGGCCGAGGTGAGTGAATTGCTTGAGCCCGCGGGTTCGAGACCTGCCTGGGCAACTTGGTGAGATCTCATCTCTACAATAAATCAAAAAATTAGCCAGGTGTGGTAGCACGCGCCTGTAGTTCCAGCTACTTGGAAGGATGAGGTGGAAGGATCACTGGAGCCCAGCAGGTTGAGGCTGCGGTGGCCGGGAGCGGCCACTGCACTCCAGTCTGGGTGACAGAGTGAGACTCCAACTCAAGAAGAAAAATACTGCTGGGTCAATTATTATTTTTATATATTTTGTATAGAGATGGGGCCTCACTATGTTGCCAAGGCTGGTTTTGAAATCCTGGCTTTAAGAAACCCTCCTGCTTCAACCTCCCAAAGTGCCAGGATTATAGACCTGAGCCACTATTCCCAGCCAGGTTAATTATTTTTAACACTTTATTATACAAAGTATTTCTTAAAAATATTGTAGCCCATCTGGCAGGGCACGATGGCTCACACCTGTAATCCCCGCACTTTGGGAGGTGGAGGCAAGAGGACTGCCCGAGCCCAGGGGTTCGAGACTTGACTGGGCAACCTGATGAGACCTTATCTCTACAATAAATTAAAAAATTAGCTGGGTGTGGTGGCATGCACTTATAGTTCCAGCTACTTGGAAGGCTGAGGCAGAAGGATCGTCTGAGCCCAACAGGTCAAGGCTGCGGTGACTGTAAGAGTGCCACTGCACTCCAGTCTGGGCGACAGAGTGAGATTCCAATTCAAAAAAATAATAAAATAAAAATAAATTTAAAAAGTCTGTAGCCCAAAGAGAGAAATGAGAGAGACATGGTATTATGATACAACTCACCTGATACTGTGGCTTTCCCAGAGATGGGGTTTGGTGCAGACACCAGGGACGTGGCACTGACGACAGTGGGGGTGGCCGCTTTGCAGGTTCCCATGGTGGCCTGGCCCATACACACTTGCTGCTGCCCAGAAGTTTTCATTACAGAACTGACAGTAGTTGATGAACTGGGAGCTGTTCCTTCGGACTGCTCACCCACAGGGCCAGGAATAAAGAAATTAGAAAGCTGTGGAACTTAAGACAATGATTGCCATACAGCTTAGCACACTCAAGAAATATTATCTTTTAGGTGTTATATACTACCTATTAAATGTCACGCCATTTTAAGAAGATTGCTTTTCTAGTTCAGTGACTCCTATACTTTTAGGTTTCATGGACCAAGAAAATTAAAAAATTTAAAACAGAGTATCACAGGGTTATCATATTTAAAAAAAAATTCACCACCTGTTGTATCACTAGGCTATTTCAACATAAAAAAGGTAGAAAGACATATTTTTAGAATATCAAAATGGAATACAATGAGCTTTTTAGTAAGAGCTTACTACAATGTTTTTTGTGGGTGTGTGTGGTTTTTTGTTTTTGTTTTTTTGAGTTGGAGTCTCACTCATCACCCAGGTTGGAGTGCAGCGGCACGCTCACAGTGACCGCAACCTTCACCTGCTGGGCTCAGGCAATCTTTCCATCGTCTCAGCCTTCCAAGTAGCTGGAACTACAGGCACATGCCACCACGCCTAGCTAGTTTTTGTAATTTATTGTAGAGATGAGGTGTTATCAAATTGCCCACGCTGGTCTCAAACCCCCGGGCTCAGGCAAACCTCTCGCCTCGGCCTCCCAAAGTGCTGAAATTACAGGCTGAGCCACCACGCCCGGCCTCACTACAATGTTTTAAAATCAGTCACTTCATTCAACAAACATCTACTACATGGCAGGCACAGTAGTAAATGCTAGGGCTCAGAGATAAAAGTCACCAAGGAAATGGTAGCCAAGGTGTGAACAATGCTATAGCAGGCATAGGTAAATGCCACCAGTACAAGTGAGAGAAAGTTACGGTTTCTGCCTAGGGACAGAAAAGGGAGGGTACTAGAAAAAGCTTCAGGCAAAACATAGGATACTTTAGGAGAATCTTTAAGATTCGAGACAGAGAAATAGAAGAAAGAGTGTTTCTTGTCAGAAGAGAGTATACAGAAAGTTAAAGAGCGTGAATGAACATACTATGTCCAAGCAACTGCAAAGCTGAGTGGTCTGACCTGTGAACAGGCATGTGAGGGGAAGCCATGGGAGATGAAGCTTGAGAAGCCAAGTCAGATCATAGAAGTCTATGGGGTTCCAAGGCAATTCAGAGAAAAAATAGTCTTTCAACAAATGTTGCTGGGGCAACTGGATATTTACATACAAAAGAATGAAGCTTGGCTCCTCCCTCATACCATATACAAAAATTAACTCGAAATAGATTTGAAATCTAAAATAATAAAACTGAAACTGAAACTTAAAAACCTAAAATTTTAACTCTTGGAAGAAAACACAGGCTTAAATTTTGTGATCTAGGATTAGGCAATGGATATGATATCAAAAGAATAAGCAATAAAAGAAAAATAGGTAAACTGGGATTTTTTTTTTTTTGGAGCTGGAGTCTCACTCTGTCGCCCAGACTGGAGTGCAGTGGCCGCTCCCGGCCACCGCAGCCTCGACCTGCTGGGCTCCGGTGATCCTTCCGCCTCAGCCTTCCGAGTAGCCGGAATTACAGGCGCGCGCTACCATGCCCAGCTGATTTTTTTTTATTTATTGTAGAGATGAGGTCTCGCTGCCCAGGCGGGTCTCGAACCCGCGGGCTCAGGCAATCCACTCACCTCAGCCTCCCAAAGGCGCGGGATTACAGGCTGAGCCACCGAGCCCGGCTCGTAAACTGGGATTTTATCAAAATTAAAAACCTGTGGTCCAAAGGATACCACCAAGGCCATTCACAGAGGCTCACACCAGTAATCCCAGCACTTTGGGAGGCTGAGGCGAGTGGATTGCTTGGGCCTAGGAGTTCAAGATCAGCCTGTGCAACATAGCAAAACCTTGTCTCTACTTAAAAAAAAAAAATTAGCCAGGTGTGGTAGTACACACCTGTAGTTCCAGCTATTCAGAATACTGATGTGGAAGGCTTGCCTGAGCCCAGGAGGTCGAGGTTGCTGTGAATTGTGATCATCATAATCATGCCACTGTACTGCAGCCGGGCAACAGTACTCAAAAAAAAAAAAAAGATACCATTAAGAAGGTGAAAAGACAGCTCAGAGTGGGAGAAAACTTTTGCAAATCTGATGAGACTTTTATCTAGAATATATAGAGTACTCATACAACTCAATAATAAAAAGCCAAACAAATGGCCAATAGGAAATTGCAAATCAAAACCACAATGAGATACTACTTCATACCCACTAAGGTGGCTATAATTTTTTAAAAAATGGACAAGAATAAGTGTTGGTGAGGACATGGAAAAATTAGAACACGCATATTGTTGTTTGTGGGAATGTAAAATGGCACAGCCACTTGGGAAAACTGTTTGGCAGTTCCTCAAAATGCTAAACATACAGTTATCATATGATCCAACAATTCCATTCTTAGGTATATAGCCAAGAGAAACAAAAATCATGTTTATACAAAAACTTGTACACAAATGTTCATAGCATTATTCATAATCATCATAAAGTAGAAAACAACCCAAGTGTCCGTCAATTAATGAATGGATAAACAAAATGTGGTATATCCCTAAAACTGGGTTTTATTCAGCCATAAGGAATACAGTATTAATGCATGCTGTAACTCTGATGAACCTTGAAAAGTCAGGCCAAGCAAAAGAAGCAGACGCAAAAGGCCATACGTTAAATGACTACATTTATACGAAATGTCTAGAATAGGCAAATCCACAGAGAAAGCAGATTAGTGGTTGCCTAGAGCTGCAGGAAGGAGGGAATGAGGAGTGACCACTAATGGTTATAGGGTAATAAAAATGTTTTGGGATTAGATGACAATGATAGATGTACAACTCTGTGACTATGACAAAAACCAGAAATTGTACACTACAAAATGATGAATTTTATGGTATGTGAATTATATTTCAATTTTTTTTTAAAAAGCAATTATTTCAATTTTTTGAAAAGGTTCACCAGTATGCCTGCTGAAGATCTTTTTTTATGTTTGCCCTACTTTCGGATTTCATTATGATTTTCTACTGACAAGCAAATTCTCACCTGTTGTGCAGGACCATTTGTTGAGAGGGCCACAGCTTGGGAAGTGGCAGTTGTGATAACCCCTCCTGCTACTCTCAGCATTGTGGTTCCAGGCTTTGAGAGTTGTGAGGTGCCTGGCACAGACTTCAAGGTGCTATCGGATATTTTCATTAGAGATGCCTGTCCTCCATGGGCTGCCTAAAGAAATAAAATGGGCAGAATGACACTGCCCTGGTTAACAGGCATAATTTATTCGACATGCCCTAAGAATTAAAGCATACCCAAGAAAGTCTTACCAATCAAACCTGGAGGTATTTACACACTTTTCTTTCAAGCTCTAATGTTATGACCTCTTAACAAATGCTCCTTTACCCTTAATGTAGAAAAAACAGACAAACGTATTTGCAAGTTACTATTTGGCAGTAGTGTCTTCAAAGACACTAGGCCATTTGTTTCCAAAATAACTGATTCCAAAGTGTTCTTAAATGTACATATAACCTTTAAACATGAAAATCAAACCTAGACAGGACCAGATTTAAACAGGTATGTTAACGGTGGTATGCTAGACTAGACACAGGCTTAGCATTTCAATATAGGAGAAACATTTAACAAATTATAATTTATAGTCTCAGTGGTCTAAATCAAGGCTCAACAAGTTTTCTTTTTCTTTTTGTAAATGGCGTAAGCATTTTTTGCTTTGCAGACCATGGGATCTCTGTTGCAAATCCTTAGCTCCACCATTACAGAATGAAATGGGAGTGGCTATGTTCCAGAAAAATGCAATTTATAAAACCAGGAAGCCCTGGGCATAGCTTGCTGAGCCCTGGTCTAAATGACTGCTTACTGCCCAAAATTAATGTACCCCACAAGCAGATACCAGTTATCAGTTTCTGAGATCTTACTATGTGCCAGGAATCACAGAATGTATCTGTACATATCTTTTATCATTCATAAGTCATTCTTTTCATTAACTTTATAGGATAAATGTTAGTCCTGTCTTGGAGATGAGGCAACTAAACTTAGTGACTTTACCTAGGTCACACAGCTAGTAGTAACCACAGAAGTCATGATTAGAATCCAGAAGTAACAGCCATGGCATAATTTGCATTAGAGTTTTATGCAAATTAAAACCACAATGATATATCACTTTATATGCACAAAAACAGCGAACACTAAAAAGAATGATGACCCTTCTCCATGTTGGTGAGGACACATCTCTCATGTTACTTATGGGAGTATCAAATGGTACAACCACTTTACCAAACCATTTGTCAGTTTCTCTTTTTTTTGAATTGGAGTTTCACTCTTGTTGCCCAGGCTGGAGTGCAGTGGCACGCTCACAGTCACCGCAGCCTTGACCTGCTGGGCACAAGTGGATCCTTCCACCTCAACCTTCCAAGTAGTGGGAACCACAAGCGCATGCCACCACACCCAGCTAAGTATTAAATTTATTGTAGAGACAAGGTCTCGCCAAGATGCCCAGGCTGGTCTTGAACCCCTGTGCTCAGGCAATCCTCTTGCTTCCACCTCTCAAAGTGCTGGGATCACAGGTGTGAGTCACTGTGCCCGGATCATTTGTCAGTTTCTTACAAACATATATCTACCCTATAATCAGGCTATTCTTTTGCCCAAAAAGATCTGTATAAGAGAGTTTACAACACTTTTATTCGTAACAGTAAAACACCGGAAATAATTTAAATGGCCATCTATAGGAGAGTGGAGTTATGCAAGAAAAACAGAAAAACTCAAGAATAAAAAAGAATGAACTACGAATACACGTATGGATAAATCTCAAAAACATTTAAACAACAGAAGCTAGACATAAAACAGCACATACTGGCCAGGCGTGGTGGCTCAAGCCTGTAATCCCAGCACTTTCTGGGAGGCTGAGGCAAGAGGATTGCCTAAGCTCAGGGATTTGAGATGCCTGGGCAACTTGGTGAGACCTCGTCTCTACAATACTTCTAAAAATTAGTTGGGCATGGTAGCACATGCCTGCAGTTTCAGCTACTTAGAAGGCTGAGGCGGAAGGATCAGCTGAGCCTAGCAGGTTGATGCTGGGGTGGCCATGAGTGAGCCACTGCACTCTAGCCTGGATGACAGAGTGAGACTGACTCAAGCTGTAAAAAGGGGAATGTCTTAGAGTGACAGAAGTTTCTACATTGTGATTGGGAGAGTGGTTCCATGTCAAACTCATTGAACAATAAACTTAGGATCTGTGCATTATTTTATGCAAATCATACCACAATAAGAAGATATGAGACTAAAAGGAAAAAGCATTTCAAGCTTTAAATTTTCCTGAGCATGGTTTGGGCTGCTTCCACAGGTTTTAATATGAAGCATGGTTGCGATGGTTACTTTTAGTCAACTTGAGTGGGTTAAGGGATGCCCAGATACCTGGTAAAGTATTATTTCTGGGACAGATTAGCACTTCAACCAGTAGACAGAGTAAAGAAGATCCGCCCTCGCAAACGTGGGCAGGCAGCATCCAATCTGTTGAGGACCTGAATAGAACGAAAAGGCGGATGAAGGGTGAATTCTTTCTCTCTCTCTTCTTGAGCTGGGACATCGCTCTTTTCCTGCCCTTAGACATTAGAGCTCCTGGTTCTTGGGCCTTCTTCCAGACTCTAAGACTTAACACCAGTGCCACCCCTTCCTCCCACCTCTGACAGTTCTTAGACCTCTGGACTCAGACTGAATCACACCACACGTTTTCCAGGGTCTCCAGCTTGCAGACAGCATATTGTAGGACTTCTCAGTCTCCATAATCACATGAGCCAATTCCCATAATAAACTTCCTCATATGTATATCCTATTGGTTCTGTTTCTCTGAAGAACCCTAATAGAATTGTCATCTGTGTTAAGATCGGAATAATCTATGATTTATTTTTACTTCTTTTGACCCAAGAATTTAGAAAAACATTTTCATTTTAAATATTTCTAGCTATTGTCATTGATTTGAGATTTTTATTAGGTAAGAGAATGAGGCACATTGAATGCTACCTTTGGAATTCGCTGAGATTCTCGTTGTGGCCAAGTGTATAATCAGTTTGTTAATGTTCCATAGGCATAAAAGCAAAATGTATATTCTATGTTAGAAATACATATAATTAAGCCTGTTATTAGTGTTATTCTAATTAAAATCCTTTATAATAGAAGTTATCCATATTCTCAGTTAAATTCTGAGCAATATTTAAAAATATTCTCCGTGACTGTTATTCTATTCATTCTGAATAATGTTTGAATTTTATGTATTTTGCTGCCATATAGTTCAATGTATAAAGATTTATGCCATTTTATCTTCATTGTGGACCTTGACTTTGATCACTAAAAAATATTTCTCTGTTGGGAATGGTGGACTAAACAGAAACAGCAATACTCTCTCAGCCCTGAATCCGTAAAATGATAGAAAAGACACAAATATGAGGGGAATCCCAAAAAATCTGGAATGTATAAGAAAATTGTGTATTTATTCTTATATATTTACACATCAGTCACTTTCAAAGTACTCACGCTATACACCTACTGAGACAATTTTTCCACTGCTCAAAACACTTTCTATTTTTTAATTTTTCTGAGTCAGAGTCTCACTCTATCACCCAGGCTGGAGTGCAGCGGCACGCTTATGGCCACCGCAGCCTCACCCTGCTGGGCTCAGGCGATCCTCTCATCTCTGCCTCCCAAAGTGCTGAGATTAAGGGGTGAGCCACAGCACCCGGTTCAAAACACTTTTTAAATTCATCAATTTTGATAACTTTTAGTGCTTTTGTCATTTTTTGTTTCATCTCTTCCATGTTAGCAAAATGTTTCCCTTTGGGGACTTTTTTTCATCTGAGAAAACAACAACAAAAAGTTGCTCTGGGCAAGACTGGGTGAATAGGGAGGGTGGGGCATGAGGGTCATGTTGGTTTGGGCCCAAAACTGCTGAACACTCAATGTGTTTGTGGGCATGTTGTTCATGTAAATCAGCCGTCATGAAATGGGCAAATGCATTGAAAGAATCTCCACAAAAATAAAAAATTCACTGAAGTCAAATGCAGTCTCTCACAACAATGCTAGCTGGTACACTGATGCTGATGGGTTCCTGGAACACTTATCTAGTGGGGAAGCCTGTATTACAAGGGTAATGTATTACTACCATCCAAAAGATAATTCTGGCTTTTTGGGGGTACCCTCGCATAAATAAATGTATTCTGTTGCTTGAGTTCAAAGACTAGCTAAAGAACCCAATAGTGGACAAGCAACTATGAAAAACAAGAGGCTGAAGTCCTCAACAAAGATAAAAGCCCTATGTAGGACACACAGGGAGCATTTGCCACAGAAATGTGGAAACAATGCTAAATGTGCTCTACATACGGAGATGGCAGAAACTTCAGGCAACCAACAGGGTGATGAGTTGGGTACCATGGCAAGAGCAGCCAGTTCTATGTAGTTTCCAGTGCTTCCCATGTCCTGAGTCCCTCTCTTCCTTCTTCCTTTTGTGCTGTGTTGGCTTGAATTAAGAAAATTCAATATACACACATATGTAAGTTGGAAAAGGGAAGAGCACTTCAACAGCTCTTTCAAATACTGTTGTTATTCTTCTTTGCTGATACACCAAAGCTCATCAAGTTTAATTGTATTATGTAATCTGAAACCACAGCGACTACATTTTCTCTGTTATGTGAAAATGCACTGGTCAGGGACTTCTGCTTCCAGAGGACACAGAAAGCTGTAAAGCATGTTACTCCTATCCTAATAATAAAAGGCTGGATAAACAATAGTTCTATTTTTTTAGAACATACTGGAGTGGAGGGCCACAAATCTCCAGGTAACCAAGTAACCTGAAGTCTACAAACAACCAGTTCCTGCAAGGAGGGAAGGGCAATAGTAATTGTCTCATCCACGGCAGAAGTGGGTAAACTGTACCCAGTATATATCCTGTTGGACTTTTGCTTATTTCATTTGCTAAGTTTTGGAGATCTAGCTATTGGATCCTCCTAGAAATGATGATGATATCCCTTACTCAGTCAGAATTCCCTGTCATTATTCTTTGGCTTACACTAAAAATGCTGTAGAAACGTGTACCAAACCACTACAGTACTTACTATATGGATACTGTAGCTGAAATCACCTATTACACCATTCAGAGTCTTCTACATGCAGCACAAGCAGGTATGAAATCCACTAAGATTTAAAGATCTGCCTACAGTGAAGTGTGGGACCTCCTATCTGCTTGAAATGGCTAAGGACATCTGACAGGGAAATCACTACTAAAGGAACCAAACATTGGTAATTTGAAAAGATCAATAAAATGGATAAACCTCTTGCTAGACTAATTAATAAAAAGAGAAGACACAGAATTACCAAACCAAGAATGAAAAAAGGCACATCACTATAGAGGTTACAGACATTAAAAGGATGAGGAGGGATGATTATGATCAACTTTATACCTTAGTTGAATGAAAAGTTTTCTTTGAAGTCACAAACTACCTTATCTCCCTCTGAACAGTCCAATATCTATTAAAATAAACTGAAATTGCCATTAAAAAACTTTTCAATTAGAAAAACTAGGCCAATATGGCTTTACCGGTGTATGCAACTAAAGAGTTAAGAAAGAAATAGTACCTGTTCTACATAAACTCCCAAAAAAGAGAAAAATTTCCAATTCAGTTTATGAGGTCAGCATTACCCTGATTCCAAACCAGACAGAAATTACAAGAAAACTACTGACAAGTATCCTTTGCAAAAATTCTAGACAAAATTTTATCAAATTAAAGCCAATAATATATCAACAAAGGAACAAAGGATAATATATGACAACCATGTGGGGTTTATACCAGAAATGCAGAGTTGGTTTAACATTTGAACAAAATCTATGAATTTAATTCACCATATTAACAAACTAAAAAAAAAAAAAAAAAAACCAAAAAACAAAACAATGTGATCATCTCAATAAACAGAAAAAGCATGACAAAAATCTAATATTCATTTCATGTTTTGATCTACATACAGTCATAAAAATGCATAATTTTTGGATGAATGATACCATGTTGTATATATCCTGTTGGACTTTTGCTTATTTCATTTGCTAAGTTTTGGAGATTTAGCTATAGGATCCTCCTACAAATGACGATGATATCCCTTACTCAGTCAGAATTCCCTGTCATTATTCTTTGGCTTACACTAAAAATGCTGTAGAAACGTGTACCAAACCACTGCAGCACTTACTATATAGATACTGTAGCTGAAATCACCTATTATGCCATTCAGAGTCTTCTACATGAAGCTGCTTTAGATAAATTTTTTTTTTTTTTTTTTTTTTTTTTTTGAGTTGGAGTCTCACTCTGTTGCCCAGACTGGAGTGCAGTGGCCGCTCCCGGCCACCGCAGCCTCGACCTGCTGGCTCCGGTGATCCTTCCGCCTCAGCCTTCCAAGTAGCCGGAATTACAGGCATGCGCTACCACGCCCGGCTGATTTTTTGATTTATTGTAGAGATGAGGTCTCACTGCCCAGGCGGGTCTCGAACCCGCGGGCTCAGGCAATCCACTCACCTCAGCCTCCCAAAGGCACGGGATTACAGGCTGAGACGCCGAGCCCGGCTTAGATAAATTTTACAATGACGTGTCAAGAAAGGCTTTGTTGCTACTAAAGAAATATTATGTGTTATTTTTCCCTCTCACAAATAGTGTGATTTTATAACTAATCTTGCTTTTCATTTTGCTTTTACTATCAAATTTATACCTTATTTTATTAACTGTACAGGATTGTACAGTATATACCTGTGTATCTGAATAAACCCTATTTTCTCATTCTACTTCTATTTTCCAAACCTGAAGATTTATTATTTTTCTATACTATTTTATTGTTCATATTCTTATGTAACCTTAATTTCTTTGTGAAAAGTTGTAAATTTGTAAATAACCGCCACACACTTGGGGTTACCTGTGTAAACAAAGTGGTTTTCTGTCCAGAGATGACTTTCAGCGTCTGTTGCCCCTGTGCAGAAGCTGTGCTGACTCCCAGTGTTCCCTGGACCACCGACCCAGCAGTCAGCTGTTTTCCAGAAGTCTGGGGTGATGGCTGGCCAACTAAAAATGTGCCCTAAGTTAGAAAAAAATATGAAGAACTAACCGGTAATTTGCAAAATTTAAATGAATTGCTCTGAATCTGTAAAACACAAGGTCCCATGTTACAAGTCACAATGATCTCCTGTCAATTTTGCAACGTGGGTAAAATAATTGAAAGGAAAAGTTCTGCTCTAAGTGCCACTTCCAAGTTATTCCTGCTTCTCAAACTTTGCACCATAATTACACAGCAGGCTACGGGAAACCGAAGTTTTGCAAACTAGTGCTCAAAGCTAGATTGAATCATTCATACTGCAACTACCCATCTTCCTCAAAAAGAACATCTGGAACCAAGATTCCATCACTTTCCTTAGAGGGGAGTCAAGCCTTCAGTGACAAGGGGAAAGATGGTGAAACCCAATCCTAATCCAATCTAATCTAACTCCAAATGCCACAACTTCATACTATCTCTTTGGTTACTCCTTTCTATGACAAATTTTCAACTGTACATAATACAGTGTATTATCTCATGGATTTGAGAGGCAATTAGCATAGTGGAAATCTTTCTTTGAGGCAGAAAGATCTGGGTTTAAACCCAAACTCTACCATTAGCTTAGCAGGCATATCTTGGATAAGTTACTTAAGTCTTCCTGAATCTCTCTTTCCCCCTCTCAACATGAGGCAAGCACAAGATGATACAGATTTATAGCATGACTGAAATGTTAGTACTGACCCCTGATCCCAGAGCTGTAAAAGTTAATCAACTACAATTAAAGGCAGCTATCACACAGCTAATGGATTTAAAAAATCAGTCACAAGTAACCAGACCTGGGGAGTTTGCTTAAGGATGTAAGATGTGTAAGTCAGGTGCTGGGATAGCCCGGCCTGGCCGGTGGTGTTTTGGCTTCCTCCTCCAGTTGTTCCTCCACCTCCTGGTGTTCCTCCTCCACCACCACTGCCACTACCTCCAGTTCCCCCTCCTCCTGCACTGCTACTGCCGCCAGCAGCTGAGCCAGACTGGAGACCTAAAAATACACCAAAGACAGCAACATCATAAAAAGTATCAAGCCAAGTTTTAACAGAAAACACAGATAAAGCAGAGGGACGTTCCCCCTTATAGTGCCCTTCCTTTTCCCTGCCTATTCTTCTTCTTTTCTGTAATCTGTCTGTTCTGTGACGAAAGAAAAAAAGAGTATCCTAGAGTTAGAAAATCGAAGCCGGGCTCGGTGGCTCAGCCTGTAATCCCGCACTTTGGGAGGCTGAGGTGAGTGAATTGTCTGAGCCCGCGGGTTCGAGACCCGTCTGGGCAACTTGGCGAGACCTCATCTCTACAATAAGTCAAAAAATTAGCCGGGCGTGGTAGCGCACACCTGTAGTTCCAGCTACTTGGGAGGCTGAGACGGGAGGATCACCTGAGCCTAGCAGGTCGAGGCTGCAGTGGCCGCTCCAGTCTGGGTGACAGAGTGAGACTCCAACTCAAAAAGAAAAAGAAAATCTAAATCTATTCACTTGCAATTGAATGGTAGCCGACCATGTTTCAGCTTTGAGAACAATTAAGAACTTATCTTTGACAAGTGTCTTGACTTGGCTGGACAATCAAGAGAGCCTGCTACTGACATTTTCTAGTCAAGTGTTTTCATCAACAGTTAAATTTGCTCAGATAGGTGCGGGAACGTTTGGGCATTTAATTCAATTTCAGTGTAATTGCTGAAATTTAGTGTAATTTTGCAGTGCTCTCTTTTGTTTTTGTTTTTTTTTGAGTTGGATTCTCACTCTTGTTGCCCAGGCTGGAGTGCAGTGGCACATTCACAGCCACCACAGCCTCGACCTGCTAGGCTTAGGTGATCCTTCCGCCTCAGCCTTCAAAGTAGCTGGAACTACAGACACATACCACCATGCCTGGCTAGTTTTTTTCTGTGACTTACTGTACAGATAAGGTCTCACCAACTTGCCTAGGCTGGTCTCAAACCCCTGGGTTCAGGCAATCCTCTCGCCTCGGCCTCCCAAAGTGCTAGGATTATAGGCTGAGGCACCACTCCTAGCCTATAATGCTCTATTTTCTGTCTCTCTGGCTTTGGAAAAAATCAAGACTTCCCTTATATATATAAGGATTCCAGGGTCCCATTCTTTTTTGTTTTTATAATCCTACTTCAAAGACTTTTTTAACTTTCCATTTGGTAAGATAATGTATGTGAACTTCCTGGACCATAAATACTCCCAGAACAAATATTAGCATTCAACTCCTTAATTCTACCTTAATTCCAGTGATTATTACTGAAACAGATTCCTTCTCAATGGTTTATTTTGACCCTGAAGGTATCACAAGAATCTAAATAGCTCCCTGGATAAAACTGTAAATACAGTCTCTTTCTTACATACCTTTTTGACATACCACTGCTTAGGTATGAGGAAAAAAATACCAGGGCAAAAGAGCATCATAGTCAACGAACACAATGGCAATTAGTTTACACGCTGCATTTAGGAAAGAGTGGTTGATTTCTAATGAACCTGAACACTGTACCATTTTACTTCTGATTCAGAGGGAAATAATTTCTTCTTACCCATTCCTTTTCAACACCACCCAGACGGTTTTTCTCTCTACATCAATGCAAAAGTTTATGTAACTCTAGAGAAACTGCCTAATTTCCTTGAGGCTTTAAGACACACACTCTGAGATAAAACCTGTATTTCTCTTTCCATCTCCAAACCTAGCACATGTAAGACACACATCCAAACAATGGCACAGAGATACTTGATTCCAATCCTATTCCTACCCCCGTTTGAATGAAAATAGGTTTCCAGCTACAAGAAGTGAACAGATCTTCCCTAAGGTATCATCAGACAATTTTCAGATGCCACTGAAAGAACTCTTCACTGGCAGGTCATGCAGACAGCTTTCTCCCACCCAGCCTCAACTGTCTTCCCTCTCCAGTGTGGTTCATTCCTGAAACCAAATTCTGAATAGTAAACCCATTTCTAGTTCAATTATGTGCATGTTTTAAATCCATCTGGGCAAATGCTACCATTACACCACCAAAATGAGTTACAGAAATAAGAACTACCCCTCAGGGGACAAGATGAACCTACTCAGAGACCCAAGACCAAATGATATAACTAACTAGCATTGTTGGTAGCTCGCAGGATGGCTCCTTGAGGGATGAGCAGCAGCTTTCCTTTTCCAGAAGGGTTCTTGCTGTTCGTGGTAAGGTAGAGTTTAGTACCAGGAGGCAAATTTGCTAAGTTGGCCAAATTAGTGGCTGGCAGCTGCAAGGTTGCCATGACTAAAATGGAAAAAGGGAAAAAAAGGACAAAGTGTAAGATAAATTGGAACTACGAGTAAGACTCTAAAATACAGGACAATACAATCTTATTTAAAAACACTAACAAACAGTAAATTTACAGTTTGTTTCCTAGATGCACAATGCTTTAAAGGCTAGCATTTTAAAACATCTTGTTAACAAAAAATAATGTACAGACTAAAAGAGCCTTCCATAAACTAATTTATATCTGTATATAAATAGGGTGATCATATGTCCTAGCTTTGCAGAGAACAGTTCTAGGTTACACCTATGCTTCATTGTAATTAACAGTGACTCCTTTTACTCTCAAAAGTACTGTAGTTTAGACAATTAATGAAGCAATCACCCCATCTATGCATGAACACACATTTCCCCTTATTTGCTTAAAGTCAAGTTAGGGCAAGATTTGCTACTTTATTGGCAAGTATATCAGCCCTACGTAGCTGTGGGTTTCACATTCATGGATTTAGCCAACCACAGATAAAAAAAATTCAAGTATCTGACCGAAAGAAAAAACGGTTGCATCAATATTGAACATGTACAGACATTTTTGTCATTATTCCCCAAACAATACAGTATAACAACTATTATACAGCACATACATGTACTAGGTATTATAAATAATCTAGAAATGATTTGAAGTATAAGGGAGAATGTATGTACATTATATGCAAATACTATGTCATAATACACAAGGGACTTGAGCATTTGCAGATTTTTCTATCTGTAGTAGGGAGTTCCGGAACCAATCCCCCACAGAGGGATGAGTGTGTGTGTGTGTATGTGAACTTAAAGCAAACTATTCACAGATTTCTGTGTAAAATGTTTCATGAAAAAAAAATTTTTTTATACACATTTTCTAGCATCAACCTAAACTACGCTTTCCTAAACAGAGCCAAATACCAAATAAAATCACTAGCAAAGGAAATTTTGGACAGAGCTGCTGCTGAAAGGGCCCCCGATTATTATCTGTTACCTGAACCCTGGGATCCACTCTTCTGAGGACCAGCAGCGGTGACCTGGGCCTTGGTTAAGGCCTGCACTGGCTGAGCAACAATGGTTCCTCCACCTCCACTCACAATTGCTTTGGCAACTCCTTGAGTCACAACTTGTTTTGGACCAACTGCTTTCGTGACAGAGGAGCTGGCCTTGGCTACCAGGATCTGGCCACCGCTGATTGCCACAGCCTGCTTCACTGCTGAAGGTAGTGCAGACCCAACGGGCACCCCGACAACCTGTCCAAAACAGAGGAGAGTCCAACAGTGCTTCTCATTGCCCCTTTAAGAGCTCTTAGAGCAGTAGTCACTCTGCTCTGGCAAGGAACAAAGCAAAGGTCTAGACAGAATGCACGAGTCAAACCCAGTCATTTAGGAATACTACCTAGACAGATGGGAAACAACAACTGTATTTCTTATATTTGGGATATTATAAGGAAAACAGTTAAAGTCTGTTGTATTACCTTAGCTATTTTTTATGACTTACTTTGATTATAAAAATTTTTTAATAGAAAATCTGGGAAATTCTGAGCTATAAAGAAAAAGGTTCTATGCATCCAGAAATAATCTCTTAACATTTTAATGTACTTACTTCCAATTCTTTCTAATGTACGTTAAATCAGCATTGGGATCACACTGTAGATATAGTTTTATAGCTTTTTAAATATCATATTACAAGCATTTTCTAACATTATTTTTCAAAAAATTTTAAATGACCAAATAATAATATATTTGAATAGGTTTACCAAAACCCGTATAAACATTTTACTATCATTGGTTAAGTAATTTTAAACTTCACATTATGAAAAACTGCAATAAACAATCTCATAAAGAACTCTCAATGCCACTAGACACTTTAAAATATCACCTCTTACATATTATCTCCACCTGAAGTGGTTATTTCTTTATTCATCTCTATAACTCCTAACAGCTCCTATCATTTATATCAGTATATCATATATATCAGTATATCAGTATACCATGTGATGTTTCTTCCAACTGATTTTTTTTTTTTTTTTTTTGTTAGAGTCTCACTCTGTTGCCCAGGCTGGAGTACAGTGGCACACTCACAGCTACCGCAGCCTCAACCTGCTAGACTCAGGTGATCCTTCCACCTCAGTCTTCCAAGTAGTTGGAACTACAGGCACGCACAACCACGCCTGGCGTGGTTATAGGCGTGAGCCACAGCTCCCTGCCACCTTTCAACTGATTTTTAAGAAAAGTTATCTTTCTCTGTATCTCTTCCTCAACTTTTCTCTTCTTGAAAGTAGACATCTGGTTAAAAAGGAAAAAGTTTAAACAAGAGTACTATTTAATTAGATTTAAAAATCAAATACTTCAGTGTCCAAATAATAAAAGCCAGAAATACTTGGTTCTGGAAGTAAAGTGATCTCTTTCAAGTAAGAAAATATTCTGGAACTGTTGTTATAACAAAAAGTAAACAGTAGGATATTAAATTAAAAGAAACATTTAATTAATGGCAAATTAGGTCAATGTCTCCCACTCCCCGGCTCTTTATTTCATAAAAAGAACTTCTCACCAGAAACCAGATGAAAAGACTTTCATAAGGTTATAAGAAATACAAATAACCTGCCTTCTTAAGACAAAAAAGAGAAAATAGGAAGTGCTTTTCGCCCATCAGATTGACCAAAAAAAACAAGAAAAGAAAACGTTTAGTCTGATAATACCAAGAACTGGCTACAGGCTATGAGGAAACAGAAACTTTTGTTCACAGCTGGCAGAAAGGTAAATTTGTACAGTCATTCCAGAGAGGCAATGACATTTCTGCTAAAATTGAAAATTCACATACCTCATACAGAAGGAATTCTACTTTAAGAAATATATCCTAGAAAAATTTTAGAAATGTGCTCAAGGAAACATACACAAAAATATCCAGTGTAGCATTATTTGTAATGCTGTTACATTTCACAAAAAACTGTTAGCAACTTAATGTCTATAGCATGTAGCAACATTTTCCATGTCTGCAGAAAGAGGAATAGATAAAATGTAGTACAGATAAAATGTGTAAGACACACAATGAAATACCACAGATCAATAAAAATGAATGAACTAGAACTATGCATTAGCATAAAGACTGAAAGAATGCATATTGAGTAAAAAGGGAATTGCAGAAAAATGTAAACAGAAAGATCTTTTATGCATATCTTCAAAACACAAACAATCTTACATGTTTTCTATAGCTAAGTATTTGTGTAATGAAAGTACAGACTGGTGGGCCACACATCAAAGTCAGAAGAATGTTACTTTTGGGAAGAACAAAGTGGACATCTACTTTATAAGTCATGTTTTATTTGGAGGAAAAAAAGAACTGAAGTAAATAGGAATGTACTAATTTGGGATGGAGAATATGTAGACATTGATTATATTATTCTCTGTATTTTACTGAAATTTTAGAACACTTCTAAACTTAGAACAGGATTACTCAGGAGATGAAATGATAAACCATAGGCAACTGATGAATGGGATGTTTTAAATAAATATTAAATCATACATGGTTTCTGTTCAAAGACTGAGTAAAACACATTTGCCATGTGCTTGGATGATACGACTGATGTGAAGAAATAGGCTCCTCATCAACTACTATAAAGCACCGTGTAACAAAGAAGAAAGAGTGCATGTTTTTTGTCAGCAGACGGACCTGGTTTCCCAGGTCAGCTGCAGTTAGTTACACTCGATAAATTAATTAACCTTCCTGAGTTTTAGCACTAGCGTCCTCATCTATTAAATATGGATAATACCTCAGAAAACCATGAAGCAAAATGAAGATGAGTTCATGAAATGCCTAGCTAACATGACAATGGTTGCTGCCAACCAGGACATTTGCTGTGAGCTGAATAACGGCACCCATGAGGCTGAAAGCAGACTAGGAAAGAAAGGCCACAGGACAGACACCTGCTGTCTTCAGCAGTTAGACATGGCAGAAACCTTCATCGTAAACCCCAGATTCAGTTAGTCAAACAGAAATTAATCTTGAGTGAAATTATATAGCATCTGGGGTCTGCTTAAAATATTCCAGAATGAGGAATCAAATTAGCAAGGTGCTGATGACTGTTGAAACTGGGTAATGGGCACTTGGCTTTCATTATACTATTCTTTCTACTTTAATGTATGTTTAAGGAAGGAGGGAAGGAAAGAAGAAACAAAAGAATAAAAGAACCAATGAAAACAAATAAGTTCACCTAGAATGGAGATGAGCACCCCCCCAGCTCTCTTGGCTTGGTTGAAACACATTACCTATACCTACATCTTTATTCTAACTCTAAGAGCTTCAGTCTGTAGAAGACCTGGAGAGTTTCTGTGGCCACAGTGCCAGGCAAGGTCATCCCCCTACAGATGTGGAGATACGGAAACCTTTTGTACTAATCAAGAACTTTTCTGTACATTTATGAAAACAAAATTTTTTTCTTTTGTTTTCTTTTTTTTTTGAGTTGGAGTCTCACTCTGTTATCCGGGCTGGGGTGCAGTGGCAAGCTCACAGTCACCCCAGCGTTGACCTGCTGGCCTTCAGCGATACTTCTGCCTCAGCCTTCCAAGTAGTTGAAACTACAGGTGCGTACTACCACGCCCAGCTATTTCTGTTTTTTTCTAAACTGTAGAAATAAGGTCTCGCCAAGTTGCTGGGCTGATCTTGAATCTGCAGGCTCAGATAATCCACTCACCTTGGCCTCCCAAAGTAGTGGGATTACAGGCTGAGTCACCGAGTCTGGCCGCCTTTTTTTAATTTTTAGAGAAAGGGTCTTGTTCTGCTGCCCACGATGGAATGTAGTCGTGTGGTCACAGCTCACTGCAGTCTAAAATTCCTGGGCTCAAGCCTAGCTCAGCTTTCTGAATAGTTGGGACTATAGGTGCATACCACCATGCCTGGTTTTCTTTTTTAAGAGACAGGGTCTTACTATGTTACCAGGTGGCTTTGAACTCCTGGTCTCAATCAGTCCTCTTGCCTTCAGCCTCCTAAAGTGCTGAAAATATGGACATGAGCCACTATGCCCAACCCCTTCACCCTCCCAAAAATTCTTAATGTAGAAAAACATTGTTAAAGTATGGCAGAAACTGCTACTTTAACCCCAATATCCATGCCTTCTTTCTTCTTTTGTAATCCCACCCCCTAGCCTTCAGCTAGGGCATGGCCACCACAGAATCATGACTATGTTTCCCAGCCTCCCTGATCCTAGGTGTGGCTGTCTGATTTCTGACTAAAGGGATGTGAGCAAAAGTGACGAGTGCAACTTTTGGGCTGTGCCCGGCCTCAGCCTTCCCCTTGTTCCCTCCCCAGTGGTGACTAGTGTGAACATGGAGGCATGAGATGAAGCATGTATCTTAGCCCACAAGTTGAAAAACACATTTTGAGAACACTTTTGCAGAGCAAAAAGGCAGGAGTCTAGATTCTTGATGACTGTGGAACCACAAAGCGAAATGCCTACTGGTCTAGGAGGGAGACAAATAAACTTATTTAAGCCTCTGGTGTTTGGATTTATCTGATGTAGTACTTGAACTTTCTTCCTAATATAGGAATCTTCATATCTAAACATATCAAACATAAAAGTCTATCCCATAAGTTAAATTACAATCTATTTTCATGTTCCTAAACTAATAAAGAATGCAAAGATTTTAAATAAAACAATACTCACTTATTAAACCTATTTAAATTTCTTTCCCAAAATTCCATGCCTCTGACTTGCTTTTTCCTTCTTGTACCAATTGCTTCAAGGTTTCCAAGACATGAACATTTCTCCAAAAGCCTGATAAAACATGGTGTTTCTAGTTGGCCACTGGAGGGCAGTCTTTCTCAGCAGAGTTGATCCTCTATGTGCAAACTCATGGAAAGAATCTCCCCTCTGGCGGCCCCCTCAAACTTTGTGTGTGTGTGTGGTGGGGAGAGAATAGCGAACAATGAACAGGACCACAGGAGAATGAGGAAGTCTGCATTCTATTAGGAAAAGCTCTGTGCAGCTGATTATGGAAACCACAATGGATATGAGCTCTTAAATAGGACGTCAACATCCCAAGTTAGTTTTTAATAGCACAACATTTTTGCCTAGAACCTGAACTCCACTACTCTTATCCTCTTCCCATTCTACAACATTTCTCTCTCTGCTGCTAATTTCCTTCTAGCTTGACAAAGCAGACACCCTTTGTTCTATATTTGTTATAAATACCTCACTTTGACTCATTGTTTCTATTTCTGCCCTCTCTATGCCCTATGCATACACCTTTGGCAAGTCAGAATTTACTTCAGCAACCTGAAGATTCTATATATGTGATTTTTCCTCCAGATACTCCAAAAAACAGCCATTTGCAAGTGCTCAATGATAACTACTACCATGGTAATTGGGCATGTGTACACTTGATATTCACATTTGCTGAGCACCTGCTCTGGGCCAGGTTCTTTACATACAATGATCTCGAATTCTCCTACAACCCCGAAAGACAGAAGGCATTACTTCCTTTTTTCTAGATGATAAAACTAGGACTCAGAGAGATGAAGTAACCTGCCCAGGTCACAGAATAATGAGCGGCTGAGACCTGAGATTTACAACAAGCTTGAATTGTAAAGCCTGGGCTCCTTTTACAGTAACTCACAGCTTCCTTCCCATATGTGCCCACCGATTCCTCAGCTGCTCTTTTTCATGTCAAGGGCAGCACCTCTCCCCAGTTTCAGGAAACAGATAAGCTGTGTTTCCATTGTGCCAATGCTGTATGAACAGTAAAACACAACCACTTTTTCGATCCTTCTGTTTTCTGGCATAGTTTCTAAGAATGTACCTCTGCGATAACCTGAAGTCTGTACTTGCAGACACTGCCTTCTCTGGAGTGCTTAGCCTGCACTGAAGTCCCAGTATGAACAGCAATGTCTTTTCTCATGCTCTGCTGCTTCTGTGCAATTCTTTGCAGGTCTTCACACTCTGCTGTGGTTCTTTTTCAGGTGTTCTTAAACCATATTCAGGGCATTCTAGAATGCACAAACTCGCCTACTTTCTCTTAGTCCTATATTACCATTAAGTAGGTGGTGATGTGCCAAGACAGCACAGTTGTTCAGCAGCACTTGAGGAGTGGGCGGCCAAGATGAAAAGTGGCAAAAAGTGGAAATTTATCCCAAAGCATAAATAGCAATGCTAAATTGATTAACAACCTAAATCAGTAAATTCATATATCTCAATGTAAAGCGGAACAGATTTTGAGGAACATAGAAGGCTGAATAAAAATTTCAAATGATGGTAACAGACTCACTGAAGGATTTTGACAGAACGCTTACACCCAAGGCCAAAACAACAGAGGGGTCTGAGGCAGCAGTGGGGATGCCTGTCTTAGCAATTCTGGCATTTAAGCCTCGATGTCTAACTTGATGCTATAGCTCTATAGTTCATAAATCTGCCAAAGCAAATGAAACACCAGGGAAGTTTATTAAAAATCCAGGTTCCCAGGGCTCCCAAGGCAACTCTGATTCAATAAGTTTGAGACAGGGCCTAGGTATCTGTATTTTTTTAATCAGAGGATGATTTTTATAACTATGTTAAGTTTGGGAAAGTAGATAATACATTGTTACAGATTTCAGAACAACCTATAACACTATTAATTTTTATCTTGATTCTCATCTAGCAAAGATCTATATCTTTTTCCTTCATTTTACAGAATTTCTATCAAAACAATTCAATCCCCCTGAATAGGCTAGCTTTCAAGTTGAAAAACAAACACCTACATAATATTCTTAATTGTTTTAAAGTACAACTGCCAATAAATGAAGATAATTTAACCCTGGGTGTTCTAAAAGCAAGCTTAGGTTAGAGACAACGGCTCATGAATTTTCTGGAATGGGGAGTTTCGAATTACCAGGCCTGGGCTCCAACCCTCAGTCACTTACTGGCTCTTGAGGAAGCTGCTTTCAGAGCCACAGTTTTCTCATTTGTAAGATGAAGGTTAAAATATTCACCTTGCAGGGTTGTAAGAGTATTGTAATAACGAATAAATATGAGCAAAGCACACAAAAGTACTCAAGAGACACTACAGCCACATACCATATAACAACAGGCTACACACATGAAAGTGGTCCTATGAGATTTTTATGTCATATTTTACAGTACCTTTTCTATGATTAGATGTTTAGATCCATAAACATTTACCACTGTGTTACAACTGCCTACAGTATTCAGTACAGTAGTAACATGCTGTACAGGTCTACAGCATAGGAGCAAGAGGCTCTGTACCATATAGTCTAGGTGTGTAGTAGGCTACACCATTTAGGTTTGTGTAAGTGTACTTATGATGTCTGCACAACAATGAAATCGCCTAATGATACATTTCTCAGAACATACCCATTACTAAGTGATACACGACCAGCTTTCTAATTGATTCAGAAAAACATGGATCTATGAGATATCCTACAGTTCTCCTAATACATTAATTCCCCCACACCTCAAAATTGTAAGGAAAATAACCTCTACAGAGAGCCAAGAATCAGTGGTGTAAACAAACTAACAAGTATAACAGCAGGCTCATTTTAGATTTGAGTCAAGTGGAAAGTTGTGTCCATGAAGTCAGTAGCCTTCACTGCCAGAGACAACACAAGGTTCCTTTGCCTCTTGGACCATTCCTGGACTCTCTATAATACATACTCCTGTTCTTATCAATGATTACCATAGGAGCAGAAGGGTTTAACACAAACCAAGGTGCTTTTCCAACTGGGCTTTCATGTACAGTTTTTTATGGGATCAACAACCTTGACATCCTAAATCTTTTCAGCATTTGTCAATTACTTAAGCAAACAACATTCATTTACATGCCACCCTTTCCATCCCTATTCAACACTAACCTTGGAAGGCTGAATCTTTGGTGACTGGGTAGTTCCTTCTCCAGCAGTTATGACCTGTTTTTGAGGGGACACGGCTATCATGTGACCCCCTTTCACAGTCAAGTACTGTGGGAGTGGTGACTGGCTGGCAGCTCCTGTTGTGGGCACATGAGGGGCTTCACCAGGCTCCTGTTTGATGATCACCTTGCAACAAATACGACAATGAATAAACATCCACAAACATCTCATTAAAAGGAGCTACTAACTTCTGAATCTATTCTGTTTTCAGGGATGAGTAAGTTAATAACACCTGATCTGTTAAAAAAAAAAAACAACTCCATCAGAAGGGCAATCAACATGCCACAAAAAGGATGAGCAAACCAGACAAACAAGACCACCTTGACTTGTGGGAGCATGCCCTAATCAATACTCACTTTTGTGAAAGCTCCAAGTCCTCCAGTTATAGGTTTGGGGCTTTGAACTTTAGGGTGACTCCCAATTGGGCAAAGAGGTGGCATAGATGCAAACAAAGAATCCTCCTGCTGTGTGTGTGCAAAAACATATATTTTACAATCAGGATAAATGAGTGATTTCCGGTATTCTAGTCACTTATGTTTAATACAAACCTGTCAGATTCTCTAGCAACATAACCACCAAAAGATAAAACAAATCAAAAAGCCCCAAACTCTTTGAGGTCTTCCAAGCCTCTACACCTGCATTTTAATATTGTTTTAGAAACCAAATGCAAAGAAAATATGCAATTTAGCAAGAACCTATTCATCTGTGTCCTGCCGTATACTGTAAAAACTTCTTTTTTTTTTAGTCAGTCTCACTCTGTCACCCAGGCTGCAGTGCAGTGGCACGTTCATGGTCACCATAGCCTCGACCTGCTGGGCTCAGGTGATCTTCCCAATCTCAGCCTTCCAAGAAACTGGAACCACAGGTGTGTGCCACCACACCCGGCTAATTTTATGATATTTTATAGAGATAAGGTCTCTCCATGTTGCTCAGGCTGGTCTCAAACCCCTGAGCTCAGACAATCCTTTTGCCTCCGCCTCCCAAAGTATTGGGATTACAGGCGTGGGCCACTGCACCTGGCTTGTAAAGACTTCTATCTTAGTACCTTTGATATTTGGTTGCTTTCTTGGTTTGACCCTGCCACATGATAAACCATTAAAGGACAGGGACTGTATTTTGTTTCTTTTCTATCCCTAGAGTCTAGGCACTAAATAAATAAATACAGTAAGTCCCCTACATACAAACCTTCAAGTTGTGAACTTTCAAAGATGTAAATGTGTATTTGCATGTCTAATCATGTAAGTTAGTTAATGTATCTGGCATACATTGTCACATGTTTGCATCCTCTACAAGTGGCTGTGCTTTCATGCTTTACTGAACAGTACTGTGTAGAGTACAGTAGTATAGTATCTTTATTTTAAGCCCAGAATAAATGGAAGCAAGCATAAAAGCAGCGGCAATATAGCTGATACCATATAACCGACTGAATTAGTTGGGTACTTAGGCTAACTCTGTTGGATTTATGAACAAATTGGATTTAAAAACGCACTCTCAGAACAGAACTCATTCATATATACAGGACTTATTAAAAAAACAGACAGTTGAAATATTTCAATATATACTCTCTTTTAATAGTACTCAACTTGATTTGTAAAATTTACTCAATAAATACCCAAAATGCAAGGGAAAACTTTTCAATAATAATTAAGAACCTGAATAAAAATCAGCATATGCAAAGACAACAAAGGACAACACTAAAAACAATTGCAGTTTGTTTCCAATTCTCAAACACGAAAGGCAAATCTCAGAGGCAATTTGTCATAATTACCTAATAGGAGCAAGAAACAAAATTAAGAATACTTCTTGACTGTGTTATGAAAGATCATCAACAAACATTAAAAAAATAAACCAGCAGAGTTAAGACCTTCTAAGTAACTACTACAGTTCAGACATTCATATAACACAGTGCTCACAGACTATACAGAATTTAGAAAAAAATCTTGCTTTGGACCAGGAAACCATTCAATATTGTCTAAATATAAGAAATCTGTGTCAGACACTTGTCATGAAAGAGTCTTTGCAGTCTCGGGGGTTCTCAGACAAGAGTTCATACCTCAAAGGCTTTAGACTTAGGCAGCCATGACAAGTAAGCTGAATAATTAACCAAACAGTGAGCAGGTATTTAGCACTTTGATCTCAACAAGTTAGATCATATTTGGAGTTCCAAATTCCAAAGGACTGAGTACCCTAAAGAAGGGGGGGAGACTTTGTGAAGAAAAGTTATTTTTAAATAACTGAAAGGCTTATTACACATAGAAAAGGAAATACAAGTGCTTCTCTACTGAGGGTATGTCCAGGTAAGCCCATCCATAACTCCATCATAAGTTGGGAAGTATACTGACTGTCTATTGCTCTTGTACCAGGGTAAAGCCGAAAAACTAAGTTGGGAACTGGTTGTGTTATTTACTTCTTGGTGGTTCCAATACAGAAAATGTCCAAAATATAGAAAAATGTGCTGTCAAATGAGTATTTTTATAAAGAAATATTTTTAACAAAGCTGTCCAAGTAAATAAGGCCAACTCCTCATCATAGTGTGTTTTCAAATAGTATTGAGTGATCATTTGATAGAAGTGCTGAGAAGTATGTTCTACGCTAGGAAAAGGTCCAAGGTAGATAGTAGAGTCTAGAGCAGATGATCTTCAAGATACTTATCAACTTCAAGAGTCTACTTGGTGAAATTTACATCATCAACTGAAACATTCCTGCTGAGGCAGAACATACTATCTTCAGAAACCAGCAAAGTACAATAATGAAATAAGAGTGTTACCTTGACAGTAGATGTTACAAAACTACTTCCATGAATTTTAGGAATGGGGGAACCTGTTCCTTGAGAGACCTGAGAAGCCGTAGAGATCTTGTTTGTAGGACTTCCTGATAAGCAAGGCACAATGTAATACAAAATGTAATTTTAAAGCATTTTCTACCACCCTCCCCTCTTTCCCACTATTTCTTTTCCATTTTTAAGGTTTGAAAACTCACAACCCTGAAACTCTCCTGGAAAAAAACACTTAAGGACTCATTCCTAACAGGCTGCTCACAGGCTCAATCTCAAGAGGAATCAAAGGTTAGTAAGGATGTGTAGAAGTGAGTGAGTACACATTATATATTCTACTCTTATATAACAAGGGATATAACATGATTACGTTTGTTGCTTATCAGATATGCCAGAATGTATGCATTCACATGAGTGTCAGCTCCTTCAATGTAGTTTCACTGGAAGTTTCTACCCATTCCAAAACAGTGCCAACATTAAACATCTTAAAGGCCCTCTGTACAACTGCTTTTTAGGGTCTGAAAAAAATAAGTCACGTTATCTATAGTCAACAATAAGTGAAGACGCAAAATAGTATTTAATCACCTACGCCACTTACCAAACTTGCCTACAAAGACTTTTAACTGATTCCTAAAACTGAACATCCTCAAAGGACACTTACTTGACATCCCTAAGTATGTCCAAAAGGAGGTTAGGTAAGCCCTGAACCCTGTATTTTTTGTTTGTTTGTTTTTTGGAGTCAAAGTCTTAGTCCGCCGCTCAGACTGGAGTGCAGTAACACACTCACGGCCACCCCAGCGTTGACCTGCAAGGCTCCAATGATTCTTCTACCTCAGCCTTCCGAGTAGCTCAAACTACAGACACGTGCTACTGTGCCCAGCTAATTTTTTATTTCATCGTTGAGACGAGGTCTTGCCAAGTTGCCCAGGCTGGTTTCGAACCCACAGGCTCAGGCAATCCAATTGCCTCGGCCTCCCAAAGTGCTGGGATTATAGGCTGAGCCACTGCGCCCAGCCAACACTGTATTTTTTTAAAGGAGCGCCACAATTACATTCACTGTTAAAGTGTTCAGCTTTTCCGGACAAAAAAAAAAAGAAAGAAAAAACTACTCAGAAAAGCCCAACATACATTCATGGCTGTTAAATAATCCAATATTTTTAAAAAATCAATCCATCAACCTCATTACCTTACAGTCATCCCTTTTATGTCATTTTTCTTCTGTTTCCCTTAATTAGAAGTGAAAGCAGGAAGTTTATACTTAGGAGTATGTATTTAAATAAGGTTAAATGAAGGGAATAATCATGTTAGTGAAGGCACTTCAAAAAACCCTAAAAAGCACAATGTAGGGTATTATGAAGACAAACACAGTGAATCTAATAACTTCTTCTTCCTATTAGAGCTCTATTTGTAACTGCTGGTTCCAATTTCCCTCCCACAAGCAAAATGCATCTTGTCAAAAAGTAAATATTACTTTTGTATGTGACTGGAGAGAAATGCCTATGACCCATAAAGCTGCTTGGAAAAGCAGGCTTGCAGGCCCCAAAAGAGTAAGTCTTCCAAATGAAAATAAAGCCAACTGTTATTTTTTAGAAAATGAAGGTCCACCTTTAATTTTTAGAAATTAAAAAAAAAAAACTTAACTAAATTCCTAAAAATGCAACTTTTACCAAGAATGAATCTTCCCTCAGAGAAATAATATTGGGGTTACTTTTACATTAATTTCCTCTTCTTGGTTATGGATGGAGATGTCATTCTCCCAAACATAACCACTAAATCATACCAGGATTATGTTGGAATAAAGACTCAATCTTTCGAACTGTGTACCAATACTGATCAATGACACACCTGTACTGGGAGTGGTGGCTCCAATAACCTGCCCAGGCTTGTCCATGATAACATAAGGATTATTAATAACGGCGCTGGCAGTGCCTTGCTTCACATGGACTGGAGTGGAAGTTGGGGTTCGAGGCAATGGTGATGGGCTTGGAGTTGATATTGGGGAACCTTATTAATTAAAAGAGAGAAGGGAAACAAATCACATATATTCAACTCATCTAAGATGTCAAGGACCAAGATGGAGAACAGCGCCACCAAGACAAAGGTGACAGATTGGGAAAAGAGAATGGGACAGTATGCTGTAGGTACCCAGCAGCAGCAGAGTCCAGAGGGTAATACATTTCACTGTCTGCATCCTTATATCCTGTATCGACTTCACTGAGGAAACTTGTCAGAAACTCATTTTAAGGTCCCACCCCAGACCTACTGAATATAAATCTACATTTTAATGAGATCCTCTGGTATGCACATCAAAGTTCAAAAAGCAGTATAAGGGTGGAACTGCTGAATCTTGACATGATAAATCCATTAACATCATGGACAGGGAGATTATTAGGAAGAAAATTAGTAAGTGAACAATTAGATTTAGGAACCTCGTGTATTGAGACCTGCAATTAATTTTGAACAGGAAAATGTAATAGTCACCTACTCAAGACAAAAGTCTCTGTCAATACCATGTCACGTCACAATCTAGAAAGATCTGTGTTACCATAAAATACAAGGTTTCCAATGGACAGGTTAACATTCTCAACTGTCTTTACTGATCAAATCTCTCATCTATTAATTTCTCTAAATCTCAAACCTATTTATATGTTCAACCTATTCCACCTCTGAAGCAGCAAGCTTCAAAATGTTTCTGATAGTGAAATTATACATTCTTCACCTCATATCAGTTTCAAAAATTTGG
Organism: Cephalopachus bancanus; assembly: GCA_027257055.1. Taxonomy (NCBI): domain Eukaryota; kingdom Metazoa; phylum Chordata; class Mammalia; order Primates; family Tarsiidae; genus Cephalopachus; species Cephalopachus bancanus. The sequence continues at coordinate 685,347 of JAPVLO010000098.1, read as the reverse complement.
ATTCTATTTCAGCTTTGCTGTCTACTTTTAGCACCCAGCATTCCTTTCCCTCTTTTCTTCTAAGTATATAGAGAAGCCCTTGGGATGCCGACTGGATATTTTCAGTTGCCCTCTTCCATGTCTTTTCTGAGGTGGTAAAGCCAAAACTATAAAGTATATTCTTACTAAAAGTTTACTTAACATAAATGTCAAACTGTCACAAGGCAAAGGACAATCCAATCTCAGCAGAAAAAGTCTCAGAATTACCTAATTTTCTACTGTGATTAGAGAGAGAATAAAAGATATTTCAATTCCAAACCAATTCCAGCCCTTAAGGCTTAACTCCAAGTCAGAAGGCCTCTAAATTTTTTTCTACTACTAGTTACTTTGGTTTCCATATATAATCCTAACCACAACTCCTACCTTAGTTTCTGCCATATATTCTAGCAAACATTTTACCTGTGACTAGGAGAAAAAATTTGACCATTTTGAGTTTCATTTCTTTCCTCATTCAAAAACTAGTTTCAAATGAATGTGTTTTGATTTTGCTTTGTGACTTTTCCCATCAGCAGTGATTAACTCTTTTGTTAAACAAATACTACTTAGAAGAATGTAAGGGGGGAAGAGCCATAGTTTTGTAATTCCAACAATTCTGACATCCAATCAACTCCATGCCCATCATCTTCCTTCAACGCATCTTCTGCATACCTGACACAATCTTGCAACTCATTGTGATGGGCTGGAAGGATTTTCCAGGTGACTCAGGATTGGGAATCTGACTTTGTGGCACAATTTTGCAGCTTGATGCTATTGGCTGGAAAGCTGAATTGCCATGAGAACAAAAGGTAACCTTCTGGGATGTTGTCATTTTGGTGGGTGTTCTTTCCAATGAAGATGGCAAAGAATAAAATGTGGTGTGTCTCTCAGCTTCAGTGTTAGCTGGAAATCCTGCTTGAATGAAGAGGCAAACGGTAAGTCATCCATCACTTTGAAATAACAAAACCTTACCATATTGTAGGAAAAGAACAAAATGACTTATTATTTCAATACCCACTTAAACTATTTCCTGGTAGTAAAATAAATATAATTGACTATCCTTTTATACTTTTTTTGGTGAGAAGTAAATACGCAAAAAGTCATATTTAGTTAAATGCTTCTTTCAATAAAGTAGAAAACATTAACATAAACCAAATATAACGTAAAAAGAATACATCCATTATGTTCCTCCATTTTAAAATATATAAATTAAAAAACTGTTTTAAAGAACAGGAAAAGCTCAAAAAGAAAGCATTAACTTAATCAAATGATGTCCTATCTTATTAAATGTCCATAAAGATGCAACTGAAATATAAAGGGGGCTGGGCTCGGTGGCTCAGTCTGTGATCCCAGCACTTTGGGAAGCCAAGGTGAGTGAACTGCCTGAGCCTGCAGGTTTGAGACCAGTCTGGGCAACTTGGCAAGACCTCGTCTCTACAATAAATCAAAAAATTAGCCGGGCATGGTAGCATGCGCCTGTAGTTCTGGCTACTTGGAGAGCTGAGGCAGAAGGATCGCTGAGCCCAGGAGACTGACACTGGGGTGGGCATGAGTGTGCCACTGCACTCCACCCTGGGCAACGAAGTGAGACTCCAACTCAAAAAAAAAAAAGAAAGAAAGAAAAAACAGGAAATATAAAGGGGAATAAAGTTCAGATTTTATAAGATGACAAAAATATTAATATCCAAAACATTAAAATATAGGCCTGTGGTAAAACACTATTTAAAATCAATTTTAGGCCGGGCTCGGTGGCTCAGTCTGTAATCCCACGACTTTGGGAGGCTGAGGTGAGTGGATTGCCTGAGCCCGCAGGTCGAGGCTGCGGTGGCTGGGAGCGGCCACTGCACTCCAGTCTGGGCGACAGTGAGACTCCAACTCAAAAAAATAAATAAATAAAATAAAATAAAATAAAATAAATTTTAGGCCAGGCTTGGTGGCTCAGTCTGTAATTGCAGCACTTTGGGAAGCCGAGGCTAGGGGACTGCCTGAGCCTGCGGGTTCAAGACCAGCCCAGGCAACTTGATGAGACCTCATCTCTACAATAAAATACAAAAAAAGCCGGGCGTGGTAGTGTGCATCTGTAGTTCTGGTTACTCGGAAGGCTGAGGCAGAAGGATTGCTGGAATCCAGAAGATTGATACTGGGGTGGCCGTGAGCACGTGTGTCCCTGCACTCCAGCCTGGGTGAAGGAGTGAGACACCAACTCAAAAACAAAACAAAACAAAACAAAACAAAAAACACCAAAAAATGAAAAAAAATAAAATAAAATAAAATAAAATCGATTTTATATCTATATATGTGAACACTTAAATATTTTTATGCTGACTTATAAATACTTAAGTATGTATTTATATACTTATTTGTAAATACTTAAACATGTATTTATATATTTACTGAATGAAAAAATGCCATGGTCAGTATATATTTGTTAATGAATCTTATTTTAAATAAGATTGGATATTTAATATTCAAGTTTCTTGTTCACATAATCAGAGGCTGAACCAGAAAGTCTTTTTGTAATACATTAGAGCGAACCATTACAATAATCAAATAACAATCTAATGCTTTTTAGTTACTTTTACTTTTTATAAAATGTCAGCAAATAACTTTTTCTTTTTTTGAGTCAATTTCACTCTGTCGCCGAGGCTGAAGTGCAGGGGCATGATCATGGCTACAATAGCTTCAGCCTGCTGGGCTCAGGTGATCCCCTTCTGCCTTAGCCTTTCAAGCAGCTGGGACTATAGACACATGCCACTACAATGGACTAGTTTTTTAAATTTTATTGTAGAGATGAAGTCTCACCATGTTGCCCAGGCTGGTCTCTAATTCCTGGGCTCAGGCAATCTTCTTGCCTTGGCCTCCCAAAGTGCTGGGATTACAGGCATGAGCCACCACACCTGGCCATTAGAACTTTAAAGAAGACAGGTGTGGTGGCCCAGACCTGTAATCCCAGGACTTTAGGAGGCAGAGGCAAGAGAACTGCCTGAGCCCAGGGATTTGAGACTAGCCTGAGCAACTTGGCAAGACCCTGTCTCTACTACAAACCAAAAAAAATTAGCCAGGCATGGTTACACATGCCTGTGGTTCCAGCTACTTGGGAAGCTGAGGCAGAAGGATCGCCTGAGCCCAGCAGGTCAAGGCTGCAGTGGCCATGAGCATGCCACTGCACTCCAGTTTGGGAGTCAGAATGAGACTTGGACTCAAAAAAAAAACAAAAACAACAACTTTATAAAACAACGTTTGCACTGGGCTCGGTGGCTCAGCCTGTAATCCCGTGCCTTTGGGAGGCTGAGGTGAGTGGATTGCCTGAGCCCGCGGGTTCGAGACCTGCCTGGGCAGCGAGACCTCATCCCTACAATAAATCAAAAAATCAGCCGGGTGTGGTAGCACATGCCTGTAATTCCGGCTATTTGGAAGGCTGAGGCGGAAGGATCGCCGGAGCCCAGCAGGTAGAGGCTGCAGTGGCCGGGAACAGCCACTGCACCCTAGTCTGGGCGACAGAGTGAGACTCCAACTCAAAAATAAATAAATAAATAAAACAACGTTTTCTGAAAAGAGTAGAGATTTGGCTATTTTCATAATAGAACCTACGTAGTAGAGAAAGCATGTCTGTTTATAGAAAATGTATTTTTTCACACACTATAGGTCTCTGAAGGTAGCAAATGAGAAAAGAAAGTCCCGAGTGACTTGACACAAGGAAAAATACTGTAGTACCTTTTTCCACAGAGGCATCAGGTACTGGCTCATGTGACTGCTTTATTGGTGAAGAAGCTTTCACTGGAGCTGGAATGGTCAAAGGCAAAGATGGAGGGGCATCAGAGATGTCTGACTCGGAGGACTGAGGATAAATGTAGTCTTCTCCAAGAGAATGGCGATGGAGTTCAACATCCACTACCTATACAATTGGGAAATAATTGGGCTCATAAATCTACCATCAATATCACAGAAAGCTTAAGTTCTGTCCCAGAGTGTGGTATAAAAGATGTGACAAATGATTTCTAGTTATACTTCAAAGGCAATTTCAATCTGAAAAACTAAAGAATTTTTCCTAGAAAATAATCTAGGATACATGGCTTAGCAGATATATATTTCAGTGAAATGAATCACAAAATTGGGGTCTTTCCACTTGCTATTTCTACTCCTTAGAAAACCATTCCTCCAGATCTCTGCATTTCCATCTTTCTTACCAGTAGTTCTCAAACAAATGCCAAGTTCTAAGAGAGAACCCTAAGCATCCAAGCTTAAGAAACTCCCTGTGCCCCCAGCTATTCTCATCTTCATGGCACTTATTTAGAACTGAAATTATCTTTTCTTGCTTTTGTGTTCACGTTTACCCTCCCCATTCTCAACACCAAGAATCTAACTCCTTAAGGAAAGATGCTATCTTGTTTATTTCTGTATTCCCAGCACCTAGATCATGCCTAGCATATTGTAGGTGCTCAATAAATATCTTCTGATATAACACAGCTCATTTCTGTAGGCAGAGTAAGATATGACTAGCTAACTAATGACTACTGCTGATATTATATCATAAATATAAAAAAAGGGGGGAGAGGGTGGAGAACAAAGTTGGTGGCCTTATACTTCCTAATTTCAAAATTTATAACAAAGCTACAGTAATCAGAAACAGTAAGGTACTGGAGTAAAGGAAGACATACAGAGTAATGGAATAGAATAAAACCTCACATATCCAGTCAAATGATCATCATCAAGGGTGCCAAGATCATTCAATGAGAGAAAGGACAGTATTTTCAACAAATGGTGCTAGTAAAACTGAATATCCACATGTAAAGAATGCAGCTGGATCCCTACCTTATACTATATATCAAAGTTAATTAAAAATGGATTAAAAACATAAACAAGAGCTTAAACAACATTTTTTGTCTACTTATGTAGAGAAAAAGCTTATGTACAGAAAAGGCTTGATTTGGTAATGATTTCTGGTATATGACACCAAAAGCACAGGCAACAAAAGAAAAAAAAGAGAAAAATGGGACACCAAACTTTTGCTAATCAAAAAACAATCAACAAAATGAAAATGCAGAAATAAATCACAGAATGGGAATAAATATTTAGAAATCATATACCTTGACCAGGGTTGATATTAAAGATAAATGAAGAACTCCTACAACTTAGAAACAACAAAAAAACTAACAACCTGATTAAAAGTAGGCAAAAGAACAGATATTTCTCCAAAGAAGATATACATATAAATGTAAATTAAAACCACAAGATACCACTTCACAATCATTAGCATAACTATTATAAATTTAAAAAAAACAAACAGAAAATAACATAGTAAGGATGTGAACTGTGTACTGTTGGTGGGAATGTAAAATGGTGTTGCTTCCAGGAAAACTATAGTGGTAGTTCCTAAAAAAATTAAAAATAGAATTACCATATGACCCAGCAATTCCACCTCTGGATACATACACGAAAGAACTGAAATCAGGGATTCAATGTATACCATGCACATGGGGCCATGTACACCATGACCACAGCAACATTATTAAAAATAGCCAAAAGGGGAAAGCAACTCATGTCCATTGATAGATGAATGGACAAACAAAATATGGTACAGACATACAACACAGTACTAGTCAGCCTTAAAAAGAAAAAATTCTGACACATGCTACAACATGGATGAAATCTGAGGACATTATGCTCAAATGTCCTCAAAATAAGGCAAACCACAAGACAAATACTATGATTCCATTTATTTGAGGTACCCTAGAGTAGCAGTGAAATTCATAATGACAGAGAGTACAATGGTGGCCGCTGGGGCTGAGGGGAGGGAGTAGTGAACAGTAGGGGAGAGAGGAGTGGATACTATTGTTTAACAAGTACAGAGTTTCAGTTTTGCAAGATGAAAAGAGTTCTAGAGATGGACTGTGATGATGGTTGCAAAATAACATGAATGTACTTAATATCACTGAACTGTACACAGAAAAATGGATAAGATGGTAAATCTTATGTTTTTTAACCACAATTTAAAAGAAAGAAAGAAAAACAAAAAAGGGGTTGGGGGAGATCAACTTTAAAATTTCCTTTTTTCCCAAATTAAAAATGAAGATCAATTTTCATTCTACTTGTTCCCAAATAATACTGTAGGAGAAAACCTACCGTTTCAGCTCCCAGAGTCTGCAAGCCAGTATAAGTTCTATCCAGCTATGAAAAAGACAAAAGGGAGAGTGTTAAATTTCACTGCGCTTATTTATCCTAGGATACAATCTTATCTAAAACCTTTTTTAACCACAAGTGTTCACACCATAGGATCTACTTTTTCATAATTCTTTTTTTTTTTTGAGTTGGAGTCTCACTTAGTCGCCCAGACTGGAGTGCAGTGGCCGCTCCCGGCCACCGCAGTCTCGACCTGCTGGGCTCCGGTGATCCTTCCGCCTCAGCCTTCCAAGTAGCTGGAACTACAGGCGCACGCTACCATGCACGGCTAATTTTTGATTTATTGTAGAGATGAGGTCTTGCCAAGTTGCCCAGGTGGGTCTTGAACCTGCGGGTTCAGGCAATAATTCTTAATGTATAGTATCAATTCACCACTTCAGTTAAAAATCTTTAATGTTCTGGGACAAGATAACCCTTTTAATTAACTAATTAATTAATTAGTCCTTTTGAATTGTACTAGTTGCTCTGGATACATTTTCCCTGATAACAGACTTCCTCTTTACTTAGTACAGCTTTCTGATTTTCATCATTCTTTACAATTTTTTTCTTTTTCTTTTTTTTTAAAGTTGGAGTCTCATTCTATTGCCCAGGGTGTAGTGCAGTGGCACACTCACGGCCACCCCAGCGTTGACCTGCTGGGCTCCGGCTCTGGCAATACTTCCTTCCATCTCAGCCTTCCAAGAAGCTGAACTACAGGCTCACACTACCACGCCTGGTTAATTTTTTTTTTTTTTTAGTGAGAAAGCAGGATTTATTCAGAAGACAAAAAAGCTCCCACAGCAGGAGGGGACCCAAAGGGGTTGCCCCCTAGCTAATTTTTGATTACAGAGCCGAGGTCTTGCCAAGGTGCCCAGGCTGGTCTTGGACCTATAGGCTCAGGCAATCCACTCTCCTTGGCCTCCCAAAGTGCTGGGATTACAGGCTCCGTTACTGAGCCCGGCCCCATCATTCTTTACAAAGAGAACTCTACTTCTGTTTAATTTTTTCCTTTTTCCACATTATTGTCTTCTGATTAGAATTGCTCATTATTTTTATCTCAAGTTGTAGTTGAAATTTCTAGGAGTTGGAACTTCAGAGGAAAAGATGGTTATAGCAAAATGAATCCCCAAGGAAAATAAATCAGGGTTCTGCAGGTGTCAGACCACCACTGATCCAAGATCAAGTTTTCTCTGGTATAAAATAAAGGCAATGTCAAGAACTATGAGAGGCAACAAGATATCACAATTAGAGGTAAGGACTGTGGAGCCAGTCAGCCAGGTTTGAATTCTAGCTCAATTTTTTTTTTTTTTTTTTGAGTCAGGGCTTTTCACTCTATCACCCAGGCATGATCACAGCTCACGATAGCATCAAACTCCTGGGGCTCAAACAATCCTCCCATTTCAACCTCCCAAGTACTTGGGACTACATGTGCACTATTTACACCTGGCTAATTTTTTGATCTTTTTTTTTTTTGAGTTGGAGTCTCACTCTGTCACCTAGGCTGGAGTGCAGTGGCATGCTCATGGCCTCCCCGGCGGTGACCTGCCGGGCTCAGGTGATCCTTCCGCCTCAGCTTTCCAAGTAGCTGGAATTACAGGCACGTGCCACCATGCCTGGCTAATTTTTTAAAAAAATTTATTGTAGAGATGAGGTCTCGCCAAGTTGCCCAGGCTGTTCTTGAACCCATGGGCTCAGGCAATCCCCTCACCCCGACCTCCCAAAGTACTGAGATTACAGGTTTGAGCTACCACGCCTGGACAATTTTTTGACTTTTTGTAGAGGCAATGTCTTGCTATGCCACCCAGGCTGGTCTCAAACTTCTGGGCTCAAGCAATTCTCCCACTTCTTCCTCCTAAAGTGCTGGGATTATAGGCATCAGTCACTGCAGGCAGCCTCTACACTATAATTTTAATTATACACTTCTAAAAACCTATTCTAAGAACAATCTAAAAATGGAGGAAGTTTTACACAAAAGATGTTTACATAGCATTATTTGTAACCACAAACTAAAAACAATACAAATATCCAGTAACAGAGGATTAAAAAAAACCATGGACCATCAATTTGTGAAATATTATACAGCCATGTAGATGAGGTTCACAAAGACTGTGTAAAAACATTTTAAATTGGCTGTAAATAATTTTAAACACACACTGCACGTGTATCATACACACAGTGAAAAGACACATTATATAGTAAGTACTTTGAAAAAAAGAATGAAAATTCAGAGAGCAGAGGCAATGTTAATGACTTCAAATGTATTGACATTATGATTATTTTTGAGAAGAGTACAAATATTAATATAACCAAAAGAGCTTATAATTGTGCAGAAAAATGCTAAGTTAATATTTTGTTTTAAAATTTATATTCCATAATGCTTATATTGTTAAGTGACAGTGTCAAGAAGACTGACAAGGAGAAAATGAGTACACTGGGAAAAGAAAGACAGAGGGAAAGAAGATGAAGTCAGGGATAGGTTAGTAAATACAAGATTTAAAAGGTTTGTAAGAGGTAGAGGTCAAGTCTAGATGAATTCCTCAGCAGCCAACACAGAGAGGACAACTCAGTTAGACATGAGATTTAGCATTTATAAGATCAAAAAGCAATACAGGGTGGATTAACACTTCATAGGGTCAGGCACAGTGGCTCAAATTTGTAGTCCCGGCACTTTGGATTGCCTGAGCCCACAGGTTCGAGAACAGCCTGGGGAACTTGGCGAGACCTCATCTCTACAATAAATAAAAAAATTGGGCATAGCAGTACACAACTGTAGTTCTGGTTACTTGGAAAGCTAAGACGAAAAGGATCACCTGAGCCCAGCAGGTCAAAGCTGGGGTGGCCGTGAGCCTGCCACTGCACTCCAGCTTGGGTGATGAAGTGACTCCAACTCAAAAAAAAAAAAAAAGGTTCATGGAAGAGATCTAGAGTTTTCATTATTTAAACCTTAGCCAACAGTGTGATTGCTAAAAAGATATAGGCAATTATATGTTACATCTATTCACATATCCTCCAGAGAATAAAATTAATAGTCTCTCTGGAATCTGCACTGACACGTTTCATTGCTGGGATCAAATGTTAAGAACAACACTGATAAAACAGAACTGTTATCAAAACACTAGGAGAAACTGGAAAATGTAGCATACAAGAAATGTTACAGAAATCGATTTTGCCTGGAGAATAAATAATTTAAAGAGAGACATAAAAAGCTATCTATTCTCAAACATTTTTAGGGTTTTTATAAAACCAAGTCTTATTCTGAATTCTTTTGGAAATCAAAATAGGACAAATGGGTCAGGTTTTTTGTTTTTGTTTTTTTTAAGCGGTTTTAGGTAAATTTATGAAAGAAAGTTTACTTACTAAATGGCTCACGTACTATCTTTGGAAGAGTTGTGTTCCAAAGTAAAGGTTTGGGGAGAGATTAATGTCTACTTGCCAGAAATGTAGGATATGGGAATTTCACACATTCTAGGAACTTTGAAATTTACATAACTCTAACACCTAGAGCATTTAATATTTAATGTAGTATTTACAGTATCAAATATACATTTTTATTTACTATAGAATTTCAGAATACAGAATCATTGTGACTTAAATAGCCAGGAAGAGTTACACACGAACTTGAAGAATGGAAAAAATCCAGACAAGTATTAAAGGAGAGGAAGAGCATGAAAAAACACAGGAAGAAGGCCACAGGCATCTCCAGGACATGAACAGACTGACGTGGCTGGAACAGAATCTGATACAGAGGACTGGTGCATATACTTTAGGGGGAAGATGTTGAGTCAAAATGTGGAGAGTCCTGGAAGGCATGCAGGGGACTCTGAACCTGAACAGGAATTCAATCAACTGTTCTGAAAGAGGAATAGCATAACGATTCTGCTGTTTTAAACCAACTCATCAGATGGTGCATGTCGAATGGACAGGGGGGAAAGAAGGTAGAATAAAGAGCCAAGCAGGAAGCAATAGAAAAACAGCCTAGCAACAGTGAGAAGGGCAGAGGGCAGAATGGAAAAGAGATTATGAAGAAAGAATAACAGTCTGCGAGTGACTGAATAAATATTTAGAAAAAGGAAGAATCAAAGATAGTTCTGATAGTTAACACGGAAATGGTAAGAAAACTGATACTGCAGTACAAAACAGAATCACATGGCCACAATACAGGTGCTTAAGGTCTGAAGGCCAATACACAACGAAATAATAAAACCAAGGAGAGAGGGTCTTCCTCTGAATTAAGCTTTGGCTTGAAGGAATGTTGTGGCTGGTTTGATCTTCTATCCAGACCACTAAAACTTTCTCCCTACAAGCAAGACTGCTTTGCATTCTTATCATCTGTGTGTTCACCGGAGCAGCATACTTAATTCCCTTCAAGATCTTTTTCTTTTCACTCATAACTTGGCTGTTTGGCACAATAATCCAGCTGTCAGTCTATCTTAGCTTTTGACATGCCTTGCCTTTCTCACTAAGTTTAACTGTCTCCAGCTTTCGATTTAAAGTGAGAGATGTGCAACTATCCCTTTCACTTGAAACTTAGAGGTCAGTGTAAGGTAATTATTTGGTATAATTTTAATATTGCTGTGTCTCAGGAAATAAGGAGGCCTGAGAAGAAAGAAAGAGACAAAGAATGGCTGGTCAGAGAAGCAGTAAGAACACACACATTGATTGATTAAATTCATCATCTTATATGGGCATGGTCTGTGGCACTCCACAATAATTACAATAGTAACATCAAAGATCACCAATCACACATCACCAAAACATTTACAATAATGAAAAAGTTTGAGAATATTTTGAGAATTACCAAAATGTGACAGACATATAAAGTGAGCACAGTTGATGGAAAAATGGTGCCAAAAGATTTGCTTGACACAGGGCTGCCACAAACCTTCAATTTATACAAAACACAGTTATTTGTTAAGCACAATAAAACAAGGTATGCCTGCACTCTGCTTTGTACCTACTTTAGTGATTGTTTTCTTCCATATATAGCAAATGCTCCATAAAATATAATTTATAATGGCTGCATAATAAACCACATGGACATAGCTGTCATTGAAGGATTTCTTACAATACAATAGTTAATCTCATAACTTCTGCTTGGTTTTTTTTTTCTTTTGAGTTAGTCTTACTCCGTCACCCAAGCTGGAGTGCAGTGGCATGCTCACCACCACCCCAGCGTCAACTTGCTGAGCTCCAGTGATCCTTCCGCCTCAGCCTTCCAAGTAGCCAAAACTACCACGCCCGGCTAATTTTTTTTTTTTAAATTGTAGCGACGAGGTCTCGCCAAGTTGCCCAGGCTGGTCTCAAACCCACAGGCTCAGGCAATCCACTCGCCTGGGCCTTCCAAAGTGCTGGGATTACAGGCTGAGCCACTGAGGCCAGCTGACTTCATTATTTCTGAAACATGTCCACCTGTATCTTTACCCACATAAAATAAACATATCTTTTAACTTATGAAATAAACAGACAAGATTATTTGTCCCATTTTATAGAAAAGTAAATAGATTTTAAAAAAAACAAGTCTTCTGACTGCCTGACCACTGAAGTCTATCTTTTAAAAGAATATATGTTGTGCCATAAAGTGACCCCCCTGCCCCACTGTTCAGAGAACAAAGAAGTGTTGTAGCAGTATGCATAACACACTCAAAAACATGACTGCTATACTACTCTCCTTGGCCACTGCTCTCAGAACACCTAACACTGCCACTTTAAATTGAACAATACAGATCTGAACTGCATGGGTCTACTTTTACACAGTTTTTCTTCCATTTCTCCCACCTGAAAATGCAAACCCAACACCTCCACTTCCTCCTCAGTCTACTCAACATGAAGAAAATGAGGATGAAGACCTTTACAATGATCCACTTTCACTTAATGAACAGCAAATATATTTTATCTTCTTTATTATTTTATTTTGAGACAGGGTCTTGCTCTGTCATCCAGGTTGATGTGCAGTGGCTTAATCACAGCTCACTGCAGCTTTAATCTCCTGAGCTCAAGCAATCCTCCCACCTCAGCCTCCCCAGTAACTAGGACTACAGGCACACGCCACTACACCCAGCTCCTTAAGATTCTCTTAATAGCATTTCTTTTCTCTAGCTTACTTTACTATAAGGATATAGTATAAACTAGATATACAAAAGATGTGTTAATCAATGTTTATGTCATCAGTAAGGCTGCTAGTCAATAGTAGGTTATTAGTAGGTAAGTTTTTGGGGAGTCAGAATTTATATGCTAATTTAGCAGGGGTCAGTATCCCTAAACCCAGTGTTGTTTAAGAGTCAAATGTAGCTGATGAAAAAAGACTTCATTTCTGGGGAGCAATGTTTTATTACAATACCTTCAGATTATGTATGATATCTATCCGCTTGTTCTGGCTGTCCTTAAAGTGAACTTGAACTCTGACAGGAAACTCACCCCAGCCTCTTCTGGTCAGATGAAAAGGAGGCTCTCTAAGGAAAAGCAGATATTAACACATTCATCCATGTTCATCTTCCCATGCTAGACAGTATAAGTTTTCTCATAATGGATAAATTAGAAATTCATATCCTTCTAAGAATGATTTAGGTTTCTCCATTTGAAGCTAAATCAATATGCTATCATTTGCCAAAATACTAAATTATAAGAGAAAAATTTAACTCAACCTATATTAAACTTTCAGCCAGGTGCAACTGCTCATATCTGTAATCCCAGCTCCTTGGGAGGCAGAGGTGAGAGGATTACTGAGCAAATGTGTTCGAGAACAGTCTGGGCAACTTGGCAAGACCTCATCTTTGCAAGAAATCAAAAAATTAGCCAGGCATGGTGGTATATGCCTATAGTTCCAGCTACTTGGAAGGCTGAGGTGGAAGGATTGCTTGAGCCCAGTAGGTCAAGGTTGCGGTAGCCATAAGCATGCCGCTGGCACTCCAACCTGGGTAACAGAGTGAGACTCTGACTCAAAAAGTAAATAATGAACTTTCAATTACTAAATGCCAAGAGTTAAGAGCATACTTAGACCACATAATCCAAAGTCATTTTCACAGACAAAGGAACTAAGGTAATCTACTAAATATCACACAACAGAGAGCAGGGATCCTTAACTGGCAATTGACGGACACAGGCTGTGAGGTATATGTTCCTTATCCCAAACCCTCACGTGTTCCTCCACTGAGGTAAAACAAAATAAATCAAGAAAATGTTCAATCTGAAAGTGATAAATTACTTAAAATTGTCTGCTAAGAGGACTTAAAAGAAAAATCCTATGTTCACAATATAATCTGCTCTAAATAGCAACTATGATTTTAGTGGGGAGAGGGAAATATGTGTGAATGCTAACTGGACTGGAGAATTCTCATCACAATGTAATTTGCAAAGGGGAAAAAAAAAAGGAAATTGATGGAACAAGAACACCAAACTGTTACTAAATGGTGATGAGTACATGAGCATTCATTATACTCTTTACTTCTGCATATTTGAAATTTCCCATAATAAAAAAATCACGAATTTAATTGAGAGGCTTTTAAGTACTCAAAACAATATTGTTTAAATTAAAGGGAAAGAAAGAGAATGACTTTAAAATGAAAACGTTTGCTATGAATCCCTAGCTTGGAAGTGTTGCAATGAGAGATTTCAAAATTACAGAGAAAGAAAATGACAACGAGATGTGCTTTTGGAAAATTAAGAAGAGACATGAATAAGGGCAGAGTCCAAGAACATGACCTGAGAGGAGTCTAACAGATGTGAATTAACAAGCAACGAGCCAGGAGCTAACAGAAGAGTTCAAGATGGAAAAAATCCCTGAAGTATGAGAAAGCAGAAATTTAAGAAATATATAATAAACCAGAGAAAAAAGATAACAAAGAAAACTAGAATGCCCTGGATGGAAAAAACCAGTCAAATACCAGCTGAGGTAAAAGAAGTAGTCAAGATATTGGTATAGAACAGGCTCTGGGTCAAATAACAAGGTAGACTTGAGATAGTAGTAGAACAGGAATCCAAAGCCAGAGAAAAAGTGGGGCCTAGATGCATGATGGGCTTATTAAACAGAGTACTTAGGCCAGGCGTGGTGGCTCATGTCTATAATCCCAGCACTTTGGGAGGCTGAGGCAGGCAGACTGCTTGAGTCCAGGAGTTCAAGGCCAGCCTGGGCAACATAGCAAATCCTCACCTCTACAAAAAAATTTAAAAATTAGCCTGGTGTGGTGGCGTGTGCCTGTAGTCCCAGTTTCTCAGGATGCTGAGGTGGAAGGATCACTTAAGCCCAGGAGGTCAAGGCTGCCATGAGTTGTGATCGTCATGATCATGCCAGTGTACTCCAGCATGGATGACAGAGTGAGACCCAGACTTAGAAAAAAAAAAGAGTACTTAATAAAAATTATCTTAATGTTAAGTTTGGTCATTTAAATTCCAGTAAAGCTAAGTGGTAAGTCTAAACCAATTTTGTAATATTCTTCAATCAGACCATATGCTGAATTTCTCTCACAGTGGATATAATAAATTAGGTATGTTTCTTAATTTACGTTCAACTGTCCTCTAGACACACAATAGTATGAGTAGATAATGTCAGACTGATGCAGGGCACAGCAAGTCTACTTGATTTCTAATAAAGCAGCCTATAAAACTGCATCACCAAGCTAAGTAATTTGTTTTTACTTTTTGATTCTTACTTTTCTAATGGAGCTACTAGAAAATTTAGTAAATAGTCAAGAAAGACTTGCCAGGAAAGACAGAAAAAGAACCTAAAGTCAGGAAAAAGGAACAATGCTTTTTAACAGGAAATTCCTCCATAATATATTTTGGAGCAAAAATCTAAGACCAACCGACAGACATTATCTATGAAAATGTTATACTTCAAAAGATACGCTACTTCACACACAAGAAGACTGCTTCCTCTGAATAAACTTTCAATATTTCTAGATTCCTCACAGAAGGTACAATATATCAGTGGCCAAGAAGGAAAAATGATAAAACAATAGAGCTTTAAAGAAAACTTTATTAGAAACATAAAATGGAGTACAACTCCTTGCTCAACTAAATAATTTAAATGGCCAACTAGCCTTTCAGGATCACTCCTAGTGACCCAGATCTTACTACTTAATAAGATTCTCTATTACATTTCTAAATGGCTCTGTTATAAAAATATGTCCTCTACCTCCTCCATGTTAGTTCTAGATATGCCATTTGTAATCACAAAGAGTAAATTCTTCCTCCATATAAGAGACCTTCAAAAGAACTAAAACACTCCCTAAATCTTTTCTTTTCTGGAGGAATAACTCTGTTCCTCACAAGAGCAGTAGCAGCAAATGCTTAAGAGTGTTTCCTATGACCCAACCACTGTTTTAAGCCCTTTCTAGCTACTAACTTATCTAATCTTTACAACCACACTATGAAATATTCCCTCTGAGACACAGCGAGGCTGAATAACTAACCTGCGTGAACCAGGATTCAAACTCAAGCAATAGGCTCCATAGGCCACGCTTAACCACTGTGCTAGTTCATGTCCCCATGGTGGCAAACCGAGCCACCACCCAGACCACTGCCCTCCAAATGCACAATAGTATAACTAGATGTCGTCAGACTGGTGCAGAGCATGGCAAGTCTACTTGACTTCTAATAAAGCAGCCTAAAGAATTGCATTACCATGCTAAGTAATTTTTTACTTTTCTAATGCGGCTACTGGAAAAATTTAAATTACATATGTGGCTCACAACATATTTCTACTGGACAGCACTGCTCCACAGAGCTCCTACATCCATGCTGAATGAAACAGATGCAAACATTTTGGAACGGTTCACTATGATTTCCTCTGAGAGCCCAATCCACCCTAGTCTCGCATGCACCAAGGGCAGGAATGCTCCACTGAACCTCTTAAAGGCAGGGACCACGTGTTCTTCACCTTTGTGACCCCTGTATCAATCAAGCCCTAAGCCTAGCACAAATTTAGTGACCGTCTTGTACCTAAAAGCAAAGTTTACAATCCTGGCTTTTAGGAAATTGGCAAAAAACTGTCACAACAACTGAACCAAAAGATGCTTCTATGGGAACAGAATCTACCACCCATGCTCCTAGTCAGGTAATGTGCTGTGATGAAGAGATTGAGGATACATGAGAAACACATTTGTGCACTGATCCACAGGTAACATTGACCACAAGTTTCAAGGCAGCTGCAAAAGAATACTTTCAATACCTAGCACAACAAACATCTTAATAAGAGTCCTGTAAAGAACATGAGTTATAATTAAGCCTAGGATACATGTTAATAGTTCTATCCTAATTTATATTGGCTACACCACATCTGGAGTTTTAGGTTCAGTTCTAAAAATTCTGTATTAGGAGGGAATAGAGATAAAGTGAAGTGTGTCAAATAATATAACCTGAATAGCAAAGGAACATAAAACACAGTCAGTCACATGAGTGACAACTGAAACAAATGTGAATGAGACCCAACAGCTGCTTTCAAATACAGTATGTGAACAAGCACTCCATGGAAAAGGGATTTTGATAATTCTGTGTGGTATCACAAGACGTATGAATGTTTACTGTTTAAAAGTTAGAGGAAGTTCAATCTCTGCTCATATAATTAAAAACTTCCAAACAAACACAGCCACCTACAAATGGAATGACTCATCTTATGAATTCAATAATTCACCCAGCATCCAACGTGAAAAGAACATTTACTACATGCTAGAAACTATGCTATACCCTGGTAATATTAAGACAAGGAAGACAAAGCCCCAAACATCAAGAAGCTCTAAGTTTAGTAAAGGAGGCATATATGTAAATTAAGTGTAGTAATAGACTTATTTACTTTGTTATAAAAAAACCACAGAGCTGTGGCTGATCACAGCAAATGATTTCTCCAGTAGTTTTAAACACCAAAAGCATATAAGCAATAATCTCTTAAAAAATACTATTTGAAAATAACATAGGCTGGGTGAGGTGGCTCATATCTATAATCCTAGTATTTTGGGAGGCTGAAGCAAGAGGATCACTTGAGTCCACAAATTTAAGATCAACATGGGCGACATAGAGAAACCTGTCTCTACATAGAGAGGCCTGTCTCTACAAAAAATAAAACTGAAAAAAAAAAAAAAAAAGTACTGTGGCTGGGCACAGTGACTCACACATATTATCCCAGCACTTTAGGAGGTCCAGGCAGGAGGATCACTTGAGTCCAGGAGTTCAAGACCAGCCTAGGCAACGTAGCGATAACTCATCTTTACAAAAATCAAACAATTAGCTGGGTGTGTACCTATAGTCCCACTACTTGGGAGGCTGAGGCTGAAAGGCTGAGGCTGTAGTGAGCTATAATTATGCCACTGCACTCCAGCCTGAGCAACAAAGTGAGACTCCACCTCCACCAAAAAATTAGCTGGGCCAGCAGGGGGAAGGCTGACAGGGAGGATCACTTGGGCCCAGGAGTTCAAAACTGCAGTGAGCTGTGGTCGCACCTCTGCACTCCAACCAGAGACAGAGAAAGACCCCATCCCTTAAAAAAAAAAATCACAACACTGTTGTTGACTTATTATTGGGAAGGGTATGTGGTAATGGTGTGTGTCAACAGGCTGTGAACAGTTAACTACTCAATTAAGCCATAGTCGCCAATCTATGCAATACTATCAGAGTGGCACATATCAGACTGAAAACAACTGTTATAGGTTATTTCAATGATGTAAAGCCTCATAAATTTCATGAAACAAGGTCCATTTACTATAAGCAGAAAATACTCCAGATGTACATAAGAGAACTTTGAAAACCAGTTGGAGCATGATTTCCTCAGACTGCTAGACACATCCTGATAAGTGATTTGCCTCATCTTTACTTGCAGATTAATAAAGATTTCTTAGTAAATACAATCTCATATATTATTGCATAATTTTTTTTTTTTTTGCAATTTAAAGAAAATCATTGTGTTTTGTAAATTCTTGGTGTGAGAACAGAGAAATAACACATGCCAGGCACGGTGGCTCAAGCCTGTAATTCCAGCACTTTGGGAGGCGAAGGCGAGAGGATTGCCTGAACCCATGGGTTTGAGACCACCTGCAATAAATCAAAAAAATTAGCTGGGTGTGGTGGTGCACACTTGCAGTTCCAGCTACTTGGAAGGCTGAAGTGGGAGGAGAGTTTTTAATCCTATTTTTTAGTAAATCAGGTATCATCAATAAAAATATGATAAATATATTTTAACTGATTCATATTATTTAGAGTAGTTAAAAGTTTTTCTAAGATAATTCATTTTTAATGTTTACCATATAAGGAAATTTCTTGCTGATCTGGATATAGAAAAACAATTCTTTTGTTATATCTTATTAATTTATGTCTTGAAGGATAAAGAGCAGAACTTCATAAGATGGCCACATATGTGCATATGTGCACATTTATGTGTCGTGTGTATGAAGACAGACAACAGGAAGATCATATTCCAGTTTTAAAAAAAAGAGTCAAAATTACTAGTGGCTTTCTAGGAGAGACTGCACGCTGAGCTTAAGCTGTACAGGACATTTCTGAAAGGAGCCAAGCATCAGGTATACACCTGAACCAAATCATAGGCAAGATATTTTCTTTTTTTTTTTGAGTTGGAGTCTCACTCTGTTGCCCAGACAGAAGTGCAGTGGCCGCTCCCGGCCACCGCAACCTCGACCTGCTAGGCTCCAGCGATCCTTCCACCTCAGCCTTCCAAGTAGCCAGAATTACAAGCATGCGCTACCACACCCGGCTAATTTTTGATTTATTGTGGAGATGAGGTCCCGCCAAGTTGCCCAGGAGGGTCTCAAACCCGCCGGCTCAGGCAATTCACTCACCTCAGCCTCCCAAAGTGTGGGATTACAGGCTGAGCCACCAAGCCCGGCTAAGGTATTTTCAACACTAATATTGAAGAGCCTAAGAATAAAATTGCTCCTTTGTCAATTAAACTCTAATGTTGAAATAAAATAGGGTATTAACACTTTTTTTCTGGGGCTCTATCCAGTGAAATATGTCAAGAAAATGAAAAAAGTTTTATATAATAAAAGTAAAAAAATTTATTTGCATTGAAAAACGACTACACTGATTGATTATCTTGGGTAGACAGGGGATAGAAAGAGCCAGTCTCATTTAAAAAGTACAACTTCATTAAAAGTTAATCATTAATTCAATACAATTACAATCTGTAACTTGACAATTTGACTCAAAAGTAATCTGGAAAAACATATATACTGAAGAATGGTAAAAAAAATCAGAATAATGAAAGAAATATACTCTAACAGATATCAGAATGTTATAAAGCAAAACACTTAAAATAATAAAATGCTGTTGTAGAAATAATTTTTTTTTTTTTTTTTTTGGAGCTGGAGTCTCATTTTGTCACCCAGGCTACTGCAGCCTCGACCTGCTGGGTTTAGGCGATCCTTCCACCTCAGCCTTCCAAGTAACTGGAACTGTAGGTGTGCTACCACACCCTGCTTGTTTTTTGATTTACTATAGAGATGAGGTCTCACCAAGTTGCCTATGCTAGTCTTGAACTTCTGGGCTCAGGGCAATCCTCTTACCTCAGCCTCCCAAAGTGCTGGGACTACAGGCTGAGCCACCGCACCCAGCCAAGAATAAATATTTTCAACAACTTAGAATAGGATCCATGTTTACATGAAATACAGCATATATCAGAGGTAGAAAAAGGACAGATAAACTGATAACTATTACCTATATGAAGAAAATAACCATACTGTACCACCTATGAAAATCTTATTTCTAAGCATTCTTTCTGACCACTAATCCCTACCTTTCCAGCTCTACTCCTAATCCAACTATTCTTTGACCTCACTGGGACCTCCATTTCTTTGTTGTTTTTTTTCCATGTAAATGAGTAATGTTCCAACTTTCTAACAAGGTTTGAGGGAGATGCATCTTGCATCTCACATACGATTGTGAAATTCCAAACATCACACCTATGAACTGGAAAGGATCAGCTTCTACTTTTTGTCCACAAAAATTTTCACTGTCCATCACTGCTCTTATATAGCTTATATAATTCACTTCTCTTCTTACTCAGATTCTATGGTAATCACATTAACATAATCATTACAGTGAAGAAATCAATGAACCAAGAGAGCAGGGTTTTGAATCAACTGTCTATATGTATACAAAGTCCTTAAGAATGAAGGCACAAGCACCGGTAGGGAGGAAATGAATAAACCAGGTACTCAAACCATTGCTGAAAGAGGGGAGTAACCTGTGAAATTAGATTACTGCAATAAAGGAGGAGCAGCAGATCATATGGAGTTGAGGTTTTTTTTGTTTTTTGTTTTTTTTAAGGGGAAGGTGGTCTGAAAGCTACAAATATGATCAAGAAAGACACCCATCCCACTCCCAGACCCAATGGTGCGTGGGAGAAAAAAAACACCCACCACTTGAAAGGGCTACAGAAGAAGCAGAGTTCTCAGAAGACAGTTTTGTTTAAGAGTCAGGCAGGAGTAAAGTAAATGTTCTGAACAAAGCAGAAGACAGGAGATTCCACTGATGATAATCCACAACCACTTCCACAGTACATTTATACAAAGAATACATACATGTGTAACACATAAAGATACAAAGAACACATCTAAAGGATACAAGCAAATTTCACAAGAGTATAAATATTATTCCATCTTTATGAAATAACAACAGAAAACAATTACAGGCTAAAATATGTACAGGAAAAATATCCCTAGCAGATTACTTATGAGAGGGTGAGATAACCTATGGGAATTTTTAACATTAAATATTTCTGTAATATTAGAATCCTAAATTTGATTGTTATATTTTGAGATCTATTTTTAAAAAAATTATGATCTGTATCTATATAAACAAGTGGAGCTGTTTCCAGATGGGAGCAAAATCAGCTAATTACTGTGACAACAATATGACAGGAGGGAACACTGCCTGTTCAGTGAGACAGTCATCTGCAAGAGGGAAACACAGCTAAAATAAAATTGTGACTAAAAGTCAAAGCTTAGTATATTACCAATATAAAAATTTCCAGGGACTCTTCTGAGGTTAAACCACCTTTTCCCACTTCAATAAATCTGTATTTCTTAGGTTAAATAACTCAAGTGTGCTTACCTAACTTCCACAAGGTCATTTGGTTTATAGCTGGGATGAAGAAAGAACCAAACTTTCTTAACAAAATGATTAATGCTGGGTTCTCTACGAGACCCTCGGACATATACCATCCACTTATGAGTTGACTGGTCATTTTCTTCTCTTTTATCAGGAGGTATATACCTAGAGAAGAAAAACAAAGAAATTTGGATTCTTTTTCCCTTCATAAAACCTAATAAAACAACCCCAACTTAAAAAATAAGATTAAAATTCCAGCAATATTTAACAGCTATATCAGCTAACTAAACAAACATAGTCTTGGCAGTTAATCATTTTATTTTTCTTTCTTTTTAAAACACGTATTTGGTTTAAGAGGCATTACATTAAAGTTTGTTTTGTTTTCTGATTATCAATGCACTATTTAAAAAAAAAACAAAACTTGTTTCTCTTGCCAAGTGGGTATACAAGGTGGCAATAAACTGGCATATTTTTATTCCTGGGTTAGGGAAACTCTAGTCTTTGGGTTGGTTTCCTTCAGGTTTTAGGGTGCTAGAACTTTGGGCCCATCTGGTGCCTCTCATTGCTACCAAGAAGGTTGCACTTGGTTTCCTGCCTTTTGAAAGCCAAAACAAGCCAGTCCTTTAAGTCCTGACCATGGTAAAACTAGCATCTCCAGCCCTTCCGTTTATGGGGCCTGTCTTTATTTTAGTATAAGCCCCCTTCTCAAATTCTAATGGAAAACATGGTCATGTCTTTCTACATGTTTATTTATACCTATGGTTGATCCTTTGTAATATAAGGACCAAGTCACCTAACCTAGCTTTTCAGGAGTGTTCTCGTCCTTGGCTCTTTACTCTTGCATATATAAGAACCAGCCTGTGAATTTCATGAACCCTGTTGAGATTTTAATTGGAATACCTACACATGAATCTGGGGGAGAAAAGACATCTTTAAAACATAGTACATCCAGCCCAGAAAAGGCCAAGCCTGGAAATTCAGGTAAACCTACCAGGCCACAAGGAGACTGTAGATAATAATTTCATCTACATTTTCAAATGTGTTGGCATAAAGATATTAATAGTTTCTTATCACTTTAACAGCTTACCATCTGTAGTTTTCTTTTTTCATTTCTAATATTATTTGTGCTTTTTCTTTTTCCTTTGATTAACTTTTTAAACCAATTTCACCAGGTTTACATAAACTATGTTCATTTTTTCCTCTCTTAAGTGTATTGATTTATTCATCAATCACATATTTACTAAACAAGTACTGTGAGGTACAAGACCAGACAAGACAAAGTTTCTACCCTAAAAATATTCCAATCTAATTTGGGAAAAATGTATGGAAATAGAAAATGACCATATCATATGATTAAAATAACAAGAATAGAGCACAGAATATTCCTAATGAGGACAGGGATCAGCAAATAAAACTTCATGAGGAAATTAGCTAATTTAATCCCTTCCATATATTTACATCTGGACCAAATATTTATACAGTATAACATTCTTATGCTATGAGAAGATATTTAATGTCTTTATTCAGCCCTAGACACTTGACAGAAATGATGAGACTCCCACAAGACAGGAAGAGGTCATACTGTTAAAAGACAGGAAGAGGTCATATTGTTAAAGACATAATTCTTTAGCTTGAAGGAATTCTGTCTTTAAGATATATTCAGCAACCTTTTGTTACAAATTAAAAACACTTCAGTTTGGGTAACGAAATCAACATTTTTAGGAATTAGCTAAGAACTATAAGGATAGAACTAGTTCAGAAATAATCAAAAGTTCTTCCAAATTTACACACATTGACATGCTGATAAGATACATTTATGTAAGAGTTCATGCCTTAGAAATTTTTACCAACGCTATTTCATTCTAAGTCAAAGACTGGCAAACACATGAAGGCAGAGACTCAAGTCTCTGAACCTTGGTTTACTTTTGAAACAACTAAGAGCTTAAAAAAATTCCATGTGGTCTCTTCCTACCGTTAATACTTGGACAATAAGAATATTCCTGCAAAAATATTAACATGAATGGATGATTGAAAATGAGACTTTGGCCAGGCACGATGGTTCACATCTATAATCCCAACATTCTGGGAGGCAGAGGTAGGAAGACTGCTTGAGGCCAGGAGTTCAAGACCAGCCTGGGCAGCATAGTGAGAACTCATCTCTAAAAAAAATTAAAAATTAACTGGGAGTGGTGGTGTGCACCTGTAGTCCCAGCAACTCGGAGGCTAAAGCAGAAGGATCACCTGAGCCCAGGAAGCCAAAGCTGTGGTGAGCCATGATTGTGCCACTGCACTCTACCCTGGGCAACAGTGAGACTCTGAATTTAAAAAAAAATGAGACTTTATCTACTTTATCTCATATTCCCATTACGTGTTAGATGCAAACCTCTTTGGCTTGCCTTATAGAGTTGCTAAAAAGGATTTAAGTAAAGGTTTTGAAGAAGGAAAAGAAAATCAAAGAAACCCATCACACTTCATTTCAAAAACAAAGAACAGTAAATGAGTTTCCAAGAAGAAGAATCTGATTTCAGCTTTAGAAGTGCCAATCACAAATAAATGGCAAGTGCAAGAAGGTAAATGTGTAGAAAAAAATTGAAGATTTGAAAGTTAGAGTTGAGGACATTGAATAACAATTATCATCTTTTACAAACTATATGTGAAAGTGTAGAGATTACATTGCTTCTTCTCTAATGACATTCTAGAGCAAACATCTTCCTCTTTTTTGTCATTTGTGGACGTTTACAGATATTGTGCAAAACAAGGCCAAATGATACTGCAAAGAGAGGCAGTACAGAGGAAATGATATCCAAATGAAAAATAGGAGACCAAAATTCAAATTCTGACTCTACTTCCTAAAGAACAAGATTACCCAAGAAAAGTCTCTGCACTGTGGTTTACTTTTGAAACAACTAAGAGCTTGGGAAAAGAATCCCTGAGTTTCTTCCCGTTGTAACATTATAACAAGTGTACTAATGCCAAAGTATTACTATAAATGGATGATGAAAATTAAATCCAATTGGATACTTACTTGGAAACATTGCCCACTACTATTGTTTTCTTTACAAAAAGTCGTGAAGTCTCATCTCCTGTGAGATCAGCAGTACGCTGCTCTGTTTTATGGGAGCCAGTTACACCAGAAGTATCCTGAAAAAAAAAAAAAAAAATCAACATTCATTTTCAACAATTTTCAATAGGGCAGACATCACAAAATCATAAAAAGAATGAAAGAACTAAGATTTTTTTTATTACAAAATTATCTGGCTTCGTGGCACCTCTCAAAGTATTAAAAATATTTACTATAAACACATTAATTTATACAAAAGTTTATAAACTATAATTCTGTGTTTCTAATAGGTACACACATCTATAAATTTTTTTATTACAAAATTATCTGGCTTTGTGGCACCTCTCAAAGCATTAAAAAATTTATTATAAATGCTACACTAATTTATAAAAAAGTTCACAAACTGTAATTCTTTTTGTGTTTCTAATAATTACACATATCTATACTGAATATGCAAATAGGATGTGGAAGGATACACAAGAAACTATTACAATGGTTACTTCTGGGAAATGGGAATGGAAATGGAGAAAAGGGTCAATGGAATTTACTTTCTTTTATAACTTTTTGTACTACTCAAAAACTTTCACTGAGAATATACAGTGACAAGCTAAAAGTTTGACTACAGAGGCAGATTGCCAGGGTACAAATCCTGGCTCTTCTATTTACTAATGAGTAATCTTAGGTAAAATCTTAGACTCTCTGTCTCAATTTCCTCATTTATAAAATAAGCACGATAATAGCACCTGCCTCATATAACTGCTTTGGACAGTTCTTTGAAAAGTGCCTGGTACATTTTAAGTGCTAAATGTGTGTTATAAAATATATACACAAGTGACCATGTATTGTATAAAATGTTAAGTTTCTAAATCCTATAACTAGCATGCCCTACTTTTTTTTTTTTTTTTTTGAGTTGGTGTCTCACTCTGTCACCCAGACTGGAGTGCAGTGGCACGCTCCTGGTCACCACAGCCTCGACCTGCTGGGCTCCAGCGATCCTTCAGCCTCAGCCTTCAAAGTAGCTGGAACTACAGGTGTGTGCTACCATGCCTGGCTAATTTTTTGATTTACTGTAGAGGTGAGGTCTTGCCAAGTTGCCCAGGCAGGTCTCGAGCCTGCATGCCTCAGCCTCCCAAAGGCGCAGGATTGCAGGCTGAGCCACTGAGCCCGGCTCCACTCTTTAAAAAAGAAAAATGTGCAGTATTCATACAGAAATAAAACTGGAAAGGTACAAGTAAATCCAAACATTAATTAAGAGTTCTGATTTTGGGGTGCAAGTCTTATGAATAAAGTTTTCTGAATTTTACATTATAGCAATGAACACATATGAATTTAGAATCTTTTATTTTTATCAAAAATAAATACATTTCTTGATGTTCAAGTATGTGGAAAGCAACATGCAAACTTCCTCTATCACAGAACACTTGGCTAAGAGAAATCACTGATCTAATCCAATAATGACTCGACAGCCAAGTATTACATCTAGAAGTTCATAGTGTGAGATGGGAACTCAAAAAAATCAAACTGGCAGAACCAAAGAGCAATACATGGTTTTTATTTGTATTTATTATTTGTCAAATTTCCTCCAGTTACTAAAGCATCTAGGATACAAAGTCTCATAGAGCAAATGGCTGAAGAGCCATTGCTCTTAGGAGAATAAATATGAAAGAGCGGAAAGACCAAGATCACAGCCAATTCCTGAAGGTTCCTTTCACATTCACATGAATGGCATGCAGGAGCTGTGCTGTGAACAGGAGCCCTGGGCTCTAAAGTTAGAAACGCCCAGGTTTAACTCTCAGTTCTGACACTTTTGAGCAAATTTAATTTTAACCTCATTA
Organism: Cephalopachus bancanus; assembly: GCA_027257055.1. Lineage (NCBI taxonomy): Eukaryota > Metazoa > Chordata > Mammalia > Primates > Tarsiidae > Cephalopachus > Cephalopachus bancanus. Next base: position 659,226 of record JAPVLO010000098.1, on the reverse strand, counting down.
AGATTCCATTTCAGTTGGGCAATCCCAGCATTTTGGGAGGCCAAGGCGAGAGGACTGATGATCCTGGGGGTTTGAGACCAGGCTGGGCAACTTGGTGAGACCTTTTCTCCACAATAAATCACACAAAAAAACTAGCCAGGCGTGGTGGTGTGCGTCTGTAGTTCCAACTACTTGGAAGGTTGAGGTGGAAGCAACATCTGAGCCAAGCAGGTCAAGGCTGCAGTGGCCATCAGCATGCCAATGCACTCCAGCCTGGGTGACAAAAGTGAAACTCCAACTAAAAAAAGATTCCATTTCCCCATTCTAAAAGGACAGCAACCTATTTCCCAGGGTTCCTGTGGAAGCGAAATGAGATAATATGCATACTTGATAAATACTAGTTCCTTTCTCCTCTGGCTCCCTCCCGTCCATCCAACTATACCCTTGTGGTATTTCGGCTTGGTCTCTGCTCCATGTTGTTTGAGAGTCTTTCCTCTATATCCATATTGCTGTTATTATCTTTGTCAGATAAGAAGTCATTATGCTGAGATAAAGAATCACTTTCTGAATGATTGGCTGATGGTGTTTCTGATCTTTGATTGGCAGGTGATGAGGACCTGGATGGTGATTCCAAAAATTTCTTGATAGCAGGATGATTAAAAACCATTGTATCACATGTCTTTGATCCCTACAAAAAACGAAAGCAAGAAAGCAAATTTTTAATCAAATCCATCAAAAGCAGGCAAAAATTTCATTTCTCTAAAACTCTTATCTGTTACAGGACCATGCTTAAAATCCTTCAAAATCTCCCCTCACCCATAAAATGAAATCCAAACTTCTTAACATGGTCTGAAAACAAAAGCTAGAGTCATAAATACTTACATAAAGGTTCTAACACTAAGAACTAGACATGAGGGTCTTCTGGAGATCAATGAGAAATAATGATAAATATATGGTAACACAGAAAACAAGATTTGACTGTAAAAAAATAAGTCTCACATTACTTTACACAAACACATCAACGGCTCTAAATAAAGCATCCTTGATGGCCGGGCACAGTGGCTCATACCTGCAATCCCAGCACTTTGGGAGGCTGAGGCAGGAGGATTTCTTAAGCCCAGGAGTTCAAGACCAGCCTAGGCAACATAGTAAGTGAGACCTCATCTCTACAAAACATCAAAAAGTTAGCATGGTGACGCATGCCTTTGTAAGCACAGCTACTCAGGAGGCAGAGGTGGAAGGAGCACCTGAGCCCAGGCATTAAAGGCTGCAGTGAGCCATGATCATGCCACTGTACTCCAGCCTGGGCAAAAGAGTGAGACCTCTGACTCAAAAAAAAAGTAATTGAAATAAACATAAAAATGAAAAAACTGTAAATATAAAATGGTCCCCATACAGGAGTAAAATGTAATACAAAATGCTTTAGAATGACTAATACTGATGTATAAAGTTTGCCCCCAGGTCAGTGCAGACGCCTAGGTTATTTTTCTGTATCTTAGTTACTTGCATACAAAATACAGTGAGTTCTGTTATACACTGCAGGTATGTTCCTGGGAAGCCTGGTTTTTAAAAACTGTGTTGTTAAAGTAATTGTTTTAATGAGAAAAAAGGAGGCAGAAAGTAGTGTTTTAGAATCAAAGCAACAAAAGTTGCTCAATTTCAATAATTTCAGAGTTATAAATGCATCCTGTTACTGCAAACAAAATAATGAAATGGCTGATCATTAATAGACAAAATCATATCTAAATATCCTTGAATAAATCCTAATCAGAACAGGATAAAATCAATGCATTTCTAGATCATGATAGGGCACAGATCAGAATTACCAACAGTAAAAAAAGGAACAAAACATTAAATGAATAAACAACTCTTCAAACACAGTAGCTACCTACGTCAGTCCTACATCATGCAGGAACTAGCTTGCGATGTCCATCTTGCTGAATCCAATAGTGAGCCATAAAACAGATGACATGAGACTTTGTCCTGGGTTAAATGGTGTCCCCCCCAAAATTCACATCCACCCAGATTCTATGATTGTGACTTTACTCAGAAACAGGGTCATTGAAGACATAATTGTTAAGATGAAGTCACACTGGATAAGGGTAGGCCATAATCCAATGACTAGTATCCTTATATAAGAAGAGAGAAACTTGGACTGAGGGAAAATGTTCATGTGAAGACAGAATCAGTGATGTAGCTGCAGGCCAAGGATTGCCGGCAACCAGCAGAAGCTAGGAAGGGGCAAGAAAAGATTATTTCCCAGAGCCTTCAAAGGGAGCATCGCCCTGCCAGCACCTAGATTTTAGACTTCTAGTCCCCAAAACAGTGAGAAAATAAATCCCTGTTGTTTTAAACCACCAAGCTTGTGGTAATTTGCTATGGTAGCCCTAGAAAACTAATACAGATGGCTAATATTTTATAGCAACCCCTGAAGTAAAAGAAAAACCTAACTACCATCTAAAATCAAACTCAAATAATGCTATAGTTTCTGTAAGACAACATTAAGGATAAAACAATACCAGTACCATGAAGTTCCTCAGGACAACATGAAAGTCTAAACAAAAGTACTCTTACTGTCACCTTCTGGCCCTTCCCCAATTCCTACTGAGTCAGTACTGTCCAAGAGGAAATTCAGCTGAAAATAATTCTAACTGAAAACACTCAGGAAAAAGAAATTAAAAAGAGAAAAACCAAGCAAAAGTTATGCTAAAATTATCAAAATATCAAACAGGAAGAAATATTTCTATTTCAGTTCAGGCCTATCCCCTACGCCTGAATTTGGACAGATTACTAGGATAAAAAAAAGTCAGACATTTATTTTCCATTTGCTTGTCAAAAACAAAATTAGGAAAAAAAATCTTCCTTCATAATTGGAATGATCTAGTGGAAATCACATTAACCAAGTGGTCAAACTTAATTCACTATCAGACGACATGATATTATGTGGCTGCTGATGTGATGTAACATCAAGCACACAACACCATCTATGAAATTTTCTTGCCAGAATTATTTAACCTGAATTTAAATATATTACTTAGGATTACTGACAATGCAGAGAGGTATGACCAAAGGACTAAGGTTGAACACACTGACTGATAAATCTGTATACTCTCAGGAAGGTAGACTAGGCTTGAATTCTGAAGGTCAATATAAAAAATGTTTCAGAGGCAGGAATTCCACATTGACCCAGAGTGGCTGGAAAATGACTGAAGATGAGGAATACTTACCTCAGAAACTTTTAGAAGACCCGCAGAAGCATAGTAGTTTGCTACGATGCAGGCACGAAGTTTATCCATCATCCTTCTTGCTTCAATTAGTCGCTAAAAACAAATGTTAACTAGTTATTTTTTTAAATGACAATTATAAAAAAGATCCATAAACAATTTGCAAAATAAAAAATGCAAATAACAAAAAAAGCTCTACTTCTCTAATAATCAAAAGAAAAACAAAAGTAATATTTTCCAGCACGATTTAAAAGAACAACAAAAAATAGTATTGCAAGGGTTAAGATATAGTGTACGTATATTTATCATTATTGTAATACTAGTATAAGATACTCAACAAAAAAGCAAAGGGGGATTTAACTTTTTAGAATTTCAGGTAATTTTTTAATCTTTTCTGCAATTTCACCTTTTTTTAAAGTAGCATTTTTATCCTCCCCAAAACAAGAAAGCTGTATTTTTCCCCCAATAACTTTGGTGTTTTTTCAATTTAGCATCATTATACCTGGTCAATGACTTCAATTTCATGTTCCTTATTCTTCATTTCAAGAGCAAATTGTTCCTTGATAATAGTCTCAATCTTCTGCACAGCAGCATCTCGAGCTGCACAAAGAACATAAAACACATTTAAGACCTAATTATTCAGTGGCCATCTTGACTTAAGTCAGGAAGCGACTAAAAGAAATCCAAAAAATAGTAACTCCGAAGTGGAGAAACCTAGTGGATATCACCTTGACCAAGTGATGAAAAATTAAAATCACTAATATTGGCATAAACTGACCTCACATACTTTCTGATTTGAGGAACTAAAAAGACCAAAACATCATTTTGTAGTATTTCTGCCAAAAATGCTGTCGTGTTTCACAAAGAAACATCAGACAAAACCAAACTGAAGGACATTCTATAAAATAACTGGCCTGCATTATTTAAATATTAAAGTCAAGAAAGACACGGAAAGGTTGAAGAGACTAAAATGCTCTGTGTGATGCAACCCCCTTGGGTCCCCTCCAACTGTGGGGACTTTTCTGTCATCTCAATAAATTCTGCTTTCTCTCAAAAAAAAAAAAAAAAAAAAAAGCCCTGTGTGACTAGGACTAGATCCTGAAGGGGGAGGAGGGAGTATAGCTATAAAATACAATACTAGGACAACTGATAAAACCTGAATATAAACCACAGATTAGGTAATGTAATGTAACAATGTTAAAATTCCCTGTTTCCGATCATTGTACTGTGGTTATATAAGAAAATGTCCTTAGAAAATACACAGAAGAGAGCAACCCCTTCGGGTCCCCTCCCAAGGTGGGAGATTTTCTGTCCCCTCAATAAATTCTGCTTTCTAAAAAAAAGAAAAAAAGAAAACACACAGAAGCAAGGCCAGGCGTGGCGGCTCAAGCCTATAATCCTAGCACTTTGGGAGGCCGAGGAAAGAGGATTGCCTGAGTTCGGGGGTTCGAGACCAGCCTGGGTAACCTGGCGAGATCTCATCTCTACAATAAATCAAAAAAATTAGCTGGGCATGGTAGCGCATGCCTAGCTAATTGGAAGGTTGAGGAAGAGGATCCCCTGAGCTCAGCAGGTCGAGGCTATGGTGGCTGTAAGCATGCCACTGCACTCCAGCCTGGGCAACAGAGTGAGATGAGACTCCAACTCAAAAAAAATTATGCAGAAGTGTTTACAGGTGTCCAATTTATTCTCCAATGGTTAAGAAAAAAAACACTGTGTACCTATCTGCAGGTATGCATACACACATGTGCGCTTACGTGTGGGGACACAGAGAAGAATGACAAACCAAAAGAGGCAAAATGTAAGCAAATAGCGAAATAATCTGGATGGGACACGCTCCTTTGTAATTTTTCTGCTCAAAATTATATCGAAATACAATTACCAAAAAAGGAAGAACGAAAAAAGAAAAAGAAACCCATGAAGATTCTGAAAGAAATATCTGGCGACTGATGAAAACCCACAGCCCCCAAAGAACAAAAGTCAAGAGTAGCCGGGCTCGGTGGCTCAGCCTGTAATCCCGCGCCTTTGGGAGGCTGAGGTGAGTGGACTGCCTGAACCTGTGGGTTCGAGACCCGCCTGAGCAGCGAGACCTCATCTCTGCAATAAATCAAAAAATCAGCCGGGCATGGTAGTGCATGCCTGTAATTCCGGCTACTTGGAAGGCTGAGGCGGAAGGATCGCCAGAGCCCAGCAGGTTGAGGCTGCGGTGGCCGGGAGCGGCCACTGCACTCCAGTCTGGGCGACAGAGTGAGACTCCAACTCAAAAAAAAAAAAAAAGCCAAGAGTTAGCTGGAGGGGAGGTAGTGTGTGACACTAGAGCCGTTCATAAAAAGGCAGAGGTTTCCTTTTGTAGACAAGGCTCTAGGTAGAAATTCCACAGTTTCTGATCAAACTACCTGAAGGAATGAGCAAAGAGAATTCAAAAGGAAAAAAAAATGCCTCTGAAGGCAACAATATTTAGACAATGACTACTCAAAGCAACATACAACTCAAAAAGTTAAAAACATCAGAATACAAAATGTGGCCTGACACAAGAGAACAAAAGAAGAGTCAAATGACTACTTGAAAAACAAACATGGGATTTTGCATAAAAATCAGCATCCATGCTTTGGAGTATATGAAAAACTAAGGGGAATATTTTGATCCTTGACGACACCTGTGTCATTTTCTCCCCATAAAATATGCCAATAGGTTAGCAATTTTAAATTTGTAATGGTAGCCGGGCTCGGTGGCTCAGCCTGTAATCCCGCGCCTTTGGGAGGCTGAGGTGAGTGGATTGCCTGAGCCCGCGGGTTCGAGACCCACCTGGGCAGCGAGACCTCATCTCTACAATAAATCAAAAAATCAGCTGGGTGTGGTAGCGCATGCCTATAATTCTGGCTACTTGGAAGGCTGAGGTGGAAGGATCGCCAGAGCCCAGCAGGTTTAGGCTGCAGTGGCCGGGAGCAGCCACTGCACTAGTCTGGGTGACAGAGTGAAACTCCAACTAAAAAAAAAAAAAAAATTTCCAACTCAAAAAAAAAAAATGGTATTAGCATTCTTATGGATATGTCTGCACAGAGGGCAACTGACTGACATGTATCTCATATATGAGGAAAAAAATTTTTCCTAGAAGTACTAGGTTACATATATACATACATATAAACATCTGAATGAAAGGTTTAGATATACCTCATATATGTAAGCCAGCAGATACCTTTGTTTTATTTTAGCAGGAATTATTGAGAGGACAGAAAAGCTACCACAGTGGGAAGGGACCTGAAGGGGTTGCCCCAGCAGATACTTTTAGTTGATGCTGAGAATCAGACATTATGATCACTGAGGATTGTTTTATTCTAAACTCCTCAGAAAAAACACTTCTAAGTCTCTTTCACAGAATAAGTAAAAACAAAAACAAGACATAAAACAAAGTAACATAAACAAAGGGAAGCATTCCACCAAATCTTCTTTGAGAAAAATTTTGTAATTAAAAAAAAGGTTAGAGCCGGGCTCGGTGGCTCAGCCTGTAATCCTGTGCTTTGGGAGGCTGAGGTGAGTGGATTGCCTGAGCCCACGGGTTTGAGACCCACCTGGGCAACTTGGTGAGACCTCATCTCTACAATAAATCAAAAAAAAAAAAAATTAGCCGGGCATGGTAGCGCACGCCTGTAGTTCCAGCTACTTGAAAAGCTGAGGCGGAAGGATCGCCGGAGCCCAGCAGGTCGAGGCTGCGGTGGCCGGGAGCGGCCACTGCACTCCAGTCTGGGCGACATAGTGAGACTCCAACTCAAAACAAAAACAAAAACAAAACAAAACAAAAAAAGGTTAAAATTAGGTAGAGTACGGATACAAACCTGAAAAGCATACTGCCATTCAATAAAAAACAACATTGTTCCTGCATGAATGGGGGGGATTCAGGGACTAACATTCCAATTAAACTGTCATTATTGTTACTAAAACAACTTTTCCCTGTTCTTGTCTTTATTTTTTAAAAAGTTATGCCCTGTGAAGTTTTTGAGTAACTGATTTAAGTTACTTGATACTTTCATACTTGTTTGGCTTGTTATTGAAAGAAAATGATATTTCCTCACAAATAAATTACAATGGAATAGAAAAAGTTGCAGTGACATGTTTTCATTATTTGGGATTAAATGTGACCATTTTCCCCATCCCCCACATGGGCTTTCTGGAATATGTATGACTTGATTGCACTTAACAGAGATAGGAATTTTCTTCACTGCTTACACTCTAAGAATTTTAATTTTGCAAAACTGCAATACCTTAGCTAAGACTTTGACATCTTCTTTACCCTGCTAAAAGTATTAACTTATGTAGATTATATATGTAGACATAAATGAAATTCAGCAATAACTCAGCAACATAAATTTACCAATTTTTTTGGATAGCTTAAGACTTTCTGAGAACCTACAGATATATAGTTGATGACTTACTCTTCAACTAACTATATGATGTTGGGCAAGTAATTTAACCTGCTAGGTTCACTAGCAGCTAAGTGCAGGAGTTGAACTAGACAGATGTTTTGCAAATTTGCAACACTTACATATCACCTTCAAGAGACCTACCACATCTAAGAACCATGCAAAATATTTAATTAACACAGTTAAATATATTTTAAAATAATTTTAGCTTTATCCTAAGCAATAGTAGTCATGAAACTGCAAGTTTGATGACATCATTTTCTTTTTCATACACTTTAAAATAATATGCAGTTATTAAAATAAAAACCTTTAATTCATGTATTATCTATAATCATCTCAAATGATTATACCACACTACAGTACACATATCACAGACTTTATGATTCTACCTAATAAGGATAGCTAAAACTCATAGCCTGTCTCATTACCGATGCTTTCACCATCTACCTGATCATGTTCCTGCCAGATCATCCTCTGCCTTTTAGGTCACATGTGATGTATCACTATTCAACAGAGCATTTAGTTAATGCCTCTCAAACTCCTGCAAATTATATACAACAGTGCAAATTCATTTCATTTCAGTTCCTATAAATCTTATAGTGGAGGCTTATGTCAATAAAGAAATAGTTTCTTAAGATAGGCCAATTTCTACCTGAATTCTCAATTGCTTTATGCCGCTTATTTGGAAGGGCCACAGATACATCCTCGTAATCAGGATCGGTTTCTTTGACTGTTCGTTTGATTCCAGACATGATGACATTCAGTTCTTCACTGCAAAGCAACAATTAATTAATTAATTAATTAAACTGCATGATACTAGAATGTAGAAGGGAGACCCTCTCCCAAAAAAACCCTGGATTTATTTTTGTAAAAATTTGTGCATTTATTCTTACATTTAAACTTTAGTCACCTTTAAAGTCTCTCCATTTGATGCAATACACCTATAAAGATGCTTTTTCCACTGCTCAAAATAGTTTTTGAACTCATCAATTTGGATGCTTTTCAGTGCTTCCACCATTTTTTGTTTCACCTCTTCCACATTGGCAAAATGTTTCCCTTTAAAGACTTTTTAAAAATCACTTGGAGCAAGATCAAGGGAATAGGGAGGTGGGGCGCAGGGGTCATACTATATTGGGTCAAAAACTGCTGAACACTCAGCGCAGTGTGGGTAGGTATACTTGTAAATCACTCATCATGAAATGGGGAAACATGTTGAAAGAATGTCCAAAAAAAACTTCACTGAAGCTGAACATAGTCTCTCAGAATAACACAAGCTGGAATGCTGGGTTCCTAGAACATTTACCTAGCAAGGGAAGCCTGTACTACCGGGGGCCCACCCTCCAAGAGATAATTCTGGGTTTTTTGGGGTCTCCTCATATATGCCTTTTAAAGCCAAAAGCTTAGGTTCTTATCTTGTTGCTAAAAATAAATAAATACATTATACATACACACACACAAACACACACACACACACACACACACACACACATTTTTTTAAAAGTCAGTCAGTTTATTAGGAGACAGGAAAGCTCTTGGCAGCGAGAGGGGACCCGTAAGTGGGTTGCACAATATGTATATATTTTAAAGCCAAAAGCTTAAGTTTAACTTCAAAAGTTTCCAAAAAATCTTCACCATCATAGTCATCTGTTAAAAAGCATGGATTTCCTTTTCAAGAGAAAACCCTTTAACAAAGTGGCACATTGTTCAAACTTTTCAAAAGGAGCCTGGCTCTTACAAAGGGCCTTCATAAGGAAAGGAAAGAAAGCAGACTTCGAGAAAACATGGTAAGCCCACATAGTGTCTTGGAATCCACAAAGCATTAAGCATATTACAAAATATAAGCAATAGTTAAGTGTTCAGAAAATAATATATCATGCAAGTCCTGTTTCTCGTACTTACACAACATCTGTGACATAACAGGTCCTCAATAAACGGCATCATTGTTACTGATCATTTATTATTACTCATAATCAAACTATGTAGTCTTATGTTAAAATAGTTAGTAAGTCTGCAATATGGTAAACAAGTCCTGATACACAAGTCTTTGAATAAAACAACCCCATAAATCCTCTAGATTGGCACTGCCCCCGTACATCAGTCACGAACCATAAATTGCTACTTAAATGTAAAGCTAAATGAATTAAATAAAATGTAAAATTCAGTTCCTTTTCCCCACATTTCAATTTTTCACATTTCATAACTAGTCACATTTTAAGTGCTCAACAGCCACCAGTGGCAAATAGTGACTCTACTGGACAGTGTAGATGTGGAACATTTATATCACTGCAAAATATCTCCTGAATAGTACTCCTCTTCCAAAATGAGTTTCTTTGAGCACTTATAAATATTTCGTGAGTCCCTTTAGGAAATACTACCCAGACCAGCACTATCCAGTAAAAATATAGAAGAAACATACGAAATTTTAAATTTTCTAGCAGTCACATTTTAAAAAGAGAAATAAGTGAAATAAAATTTAATATTATTTAACCTAATCAATACATCCAAGATATTATCATCCCAACAATATAATTAATGTAAATAAATAAATCAGCAATGAGATTTTACATGCTTATATTTTTACTAAGTCTTTAAAACCTGGTGTATCTTACACTGACAGCACATCTTAATTTGTATTAGCACAATTCAAAGGGTCAATAATCACTTGTGGCTGGCGGCCCTCTTATTGAGCAGCGTGGACCTACTGCTTTACAGATAAGAAAACGGGTCCAAGTCGGGCTCGGTGGCTCAGCCTGTAATCCCGTGCCTTTGGGAGGCTGAGGTGAGTGGATTGCCTGAGCCAGCGGGTTCGAGACTCGCCTGGGCAACTTGGCGAGACCTCATCTCCAAAATAAATCAAAAAACTAGGCGGGTGTGGTAGCGCGCGCCTGTAGTTACAGCTACTTGGAAGGCTGAGGCGGAAGGATCGCCAGAGTCCAGCAGGTCGAGGCTGCGGTGGCCAGGAGTGGCCACTGCACTCCAGTCTGGGTGACCGAGTGAGACTCCAACTCAAAAAAAAAAAAAAAAAAAAAAGAAAAGAAAACGGGTCCAGCTGGGTGCAGCGGCTCATGCCTGTAATCCCAGCACTATGGGAGGCAGAGGCGAGACGACTGCCTGAGCCCAAGGGTTTGAGACCAAGCTCATCTCTATAATAAATTAAAAATTTAGCCAGGCATACTGGTGCACACCTGTAGTTCCAGCTACTTGGAAGGCTGAGGCAGAAGGATTGCCTGAACCCAAGAAGTCAAGAATGTGGTGGCTATAATCATGCCACTGCACTCCAGCCTAGGTAACAGAATAAGACTTCCACTTGGAAAAAAGGGAGAGAGGGAGAGAGGGGGAAGGGAGGGAGGGAATAGGTCCAAGATAGAGAAGTTATCCCTAATAGCATTAATCTGATACAGGAGGGACTAGAAGTGTTTCCCGATTCCCAAACCTCTGCTCTCCTACTAAAGGAGATTACCTAAACAAAGGTAGAAGTATATAATGTGTATTTATTGAGATCATAAAATGTTTTAAAACAAAATTAATAAAAATAAAACATTAACTCAAAATGTTTTTTTATTATTAATTCAAAGTTAAAACAAAAACAATTTAAAAGTTTCTCAGCTCTTAGTGCAGCTTTTACCCATCTCAGAAACAGACTCGACTCAGTTGGAAGACTTATTACATATTATATAATGATACATATGCAAATCCTGTATCTGAGAACATCTTCCTGTAACTCTTACCTTGTTAATATTGTGTATTACTGCACATTATTATATCTCCAGCATTTATAAACATCCTAAACCAAGCCATTTAATGTCTGTTCACAATCATTACTTACCTGCTGTAATTCAGAATACAAATGAGTATTTTTAGACAGGCTGGAACCCAACTATTATCTTCTGTTTTTAAAGTGTATAAAAAGAGAATAGGGTGTTTCTTCAGCCTGTTCTACTGGTCTGCAATTAATTATTATTATTATTATTATTTTAGTTGGAGTCTCACTCTACTGCCCAGGCTGGAGTGCAGTGGCACACTCACGGCCACGCCAGCGTCGACCTGCTGGGCTCCAATAATCCTTCCGCCTCAACCAAGTAGCCAGAACTACAGGTGCGAGCTACCACATCCGGCTACTTTTTGATTTACTGTAGAGACAAGGTCTTGCCAAGTTGCCCTGGCTGGTCTTGAATCCGCGGGCTCAGGCAATCCACTTGCCTTGGCCTCTCAAAGTGCTGGGATTACAGGCTGAGCCACTAAGCCCCGCTGGTCTGCAATTAATTTTAGACTACCTGAAAAAATCTTGGGCAGTTATATAAAGCACACATTTTAAAAAATCAGTAATTCTCATTTCTTCTTCCTTAATGAAGATAAGAATTTTGAAAATGTCTCTTACTTGCAGACAAACCTAGAATCAGAGGTAGAACATCCAGCAGATATCCAAACTGTTCCTGCGCCATACCACTTCCTCAGTGGGCACTGTCTTCTACAGTATGCCAAGAGTATTATGAGATTATATAAAAAGGTGAGTCCAAATCCAGCATCATCTCCACTTATCCACTCTATGGGCTTCATAATATGCATATTTCTCCTCCCACCTCCTAAGTTATCTCAAGAATAACAGCAGAGCCTCCTGAAAAATGATGGGGGCCCATGAAGAAAACAGTATTTTGTTTTATCCCCACTTAAGGAATAGAGCAAAACTCTTTAGACTTTTGCTTTAAAGCTGGGGGACCAGACAGTGAAAAAAAATTGGGGTAAGGGGGCAGAAAGGAAAAAAAACCAATGAGTTAACCTGTGCTGCCGAGGTAATTCATTTTTCATGCAGCCCTTAGAATAAAGCTTTTCCTTTCAACTTGGGGAATACAGTTGAACTTCTGATAAACGGTTTAAGATTTAGCTCTGTACTTAGTATTTTGTTTTGTTTCTTTGAGTCAGGTTCTCACTCTGTCACCCACCAGACTGGAGTGCAGTGGCTCGATCATGGCTCACTATAGCCTCGACCTCCTGGGTTCAGGTCCTCAGCCTCCCAAGTAGCTAGAACTACAGGTGCATGCCACCACGCCTGGCTAATGTTTTTATTTTTTAGTGGAGATGAGGTCTCCCTATGTTTCCTAAGCTGGTCTCTAACTCCTGAGCTCAAGAGATCCTCTCGCCTTGGCCTCCCAAAGAGCTGGGATTCCAGGCATGAGCCACTATGCCCAGTCTGTACTGAGTGTTTTCTAATGTATCAGGTCTGCTGCTGTCTAGCATGAACAATATTCAAGTATACACATTCCACATTCAAGTAAATGCTAGCTAAGGCTAGGCACATCTGCTGAAGTATGCTCTCACTGTGATGTAATAAATAAGTAAATGGAATGTGCAACATTCCATTGATAATATCAAGTTTTGGATGTTTCTTGTCTGACATGAGATTTATGAAAAGGAAATGTGAGCAGCTGTAGGATTTTGTCAATTCAACCTTGAAACAAAATGTCTTTAGGTTTTGAATCAATTGAAACAGAAAATACTGAGATGGTAATGTGAACTGTTAAAGAAAATCTGTTACCATTTATAACTTGACTGTGAGAAAAGATTTTTCTCCATACTATGGGACAAAAACCAAAACACAGAAATAAATGTAATGCTGGGGCTAAAACAGGTCTACTATCATCCATGTCGCTAATTTAACATTTTTATCTCATCAAACAGCCTCTTCATAAATAGAAAATAAATGCAGTCACTTAAATATAAGATATAAATGATTTTTTTCTATTAAGTAACACAAGAAAACAAAACTTTATAGAAGCAAATGTTACCAACTGAAACTTATCATACCCACTCAAATAACATAAGCAAGTGTGAGTTTTTGACAAAGTGTTAGAGACCAAAAACAAAACAAAACAGAACATTCTGATGTTTTATGTTTTGAAATAAATCCCAAGAAAAATAATTTTAGAAATAAAATTGTAGCTGGGCGCAATAGCTCACGCCTGTAATCCCAGTACACTGGGAGGCAGAGGTGAGAGTACTGCCTGAGCCCAAGTGTCGGCAAGACTTTGTCTCTACAATAAATCAAAAAATTATCTGGGCGCAGTGGCACACATCTGTGATTCCAGTTACTTGGAAAGCTGAGGCAAAAGGATCACCTGAGCCCAGCAGGTTGAGGCTGGGCACTCCAGGCTGGGCAACAGTGAGACTCTGACTAAAAAAAAAAGAAAACTTGTGTAAGTTAAAAGCATTAAAATCATGTAATGTATTGTTACTGGAAATTCTTACTTAAAGGTCTTAGTTATCGTGCCAAGGAAGATCTAGAAACCTAGAACTCAGTCCTAGAACCCTATCATTCTATGTTTTACAAATACCACATCATACAAGATGTGGCCAATTCTTGAGGGGGAAGAAATAAAATGTGAGAAATAAGACACCCAAAAGATTTGCCATATTCCCAATTCTACATTCCTCACAGCATTTGGGTCTCAGTACCACTGAACTTGGTGCTCTCACGTAAGACTTTTCCCATCTGGTTCAACAGTGTGGAGGGAGAACGGGACAATCTTCCATCTGTTTCCTACAGACAGACATTCCTAAAATACTGGTAAAGATTTTATAGTTCTTGGCCCTGTCCTTTATTCTTCACTTCAAACAAAATATTTTCTCCTTTGTAAACAAGACAACTAATGCTCCTTTATTAAATATCTGAATGAGAAAATTTACAATCCATTCCCTTCTATAAGCCAAGAAACATTTCAAAAATGTCTACAAAAACCAAAATAGAACAAATTGTGGTATACTCCTGACCCAAGTAACAAGAGAAATGAATCTTAAAATCATTATGGTAAGCAAAACAAGCCAAACACAACAGTACAAACTAAATGATTCAATCTAAAACAGACAAATTAATCTATGGTGAAAGAAATGAGAATCACAGTTGGGGGGATTGATTGGGAGGGAGAATTAATGATCTTCCTGGGATAGAAATATTTTACACAAGCTGAGTATCCCTTATCCAAAATGCTTGGGACCAGAAGTGTTTTGGATTTTAGACTTTTTTAGATTTTGGAATATTTGTATATTCATAATAAAATATCTTGGGGATGGGATCCAAAGTCTAAATATGAAACTCATTTATACTTTATAAACACCTTATACACATACCTGAAAGTAATTTTATACAATATTTTACTTTTAAAATTTTTTAAAATTTTACTTTACAATTTTTTGAGTTGTGGTCTTAGTCTGTTGCCCAGGCTGGAGTACAGTGACATGCTCGCAGCTCAATGCAGCCTCAAGCTCCAGGGCTCAGATCATCCTTCCACCTCAGTTTCCCAATTAGCTGGGACCACAGGCATGCGCCACACCAAACCTGGCTAATTTGTTCTTCATTTTTGGGTTTTTTGGGTAGAGATAAGGTCTGGCTCTGTTGCCCAGGCTGGTCTCAAACTCCTGGCCTAAAGCAATCCTTCCACCTCGGCCTACTAAAGGACTGGGATTACAGGCATGAACCACTGTGTTCAGCCTATACAATATCTTAAATAATTTGATGCATAACACAAATAATTTGATGCATAACACAAAGTTTTTTGTTTTGTTTTGAGTTGGAGTCTCACTCTTGTCGCCCAGGCTGGAGTGCAATGGCACACTCACGGTCACTGCAGCCTCGACCTGCTGGGCATAGGCAATTCTTCCACCTCTGCCTTCCAAGTAGCTGGAACTACATACGCACACCACCATGTCCGACTAGTTTTTGTGATTTACTGTAGAGACGAGGTCTCACCAAGTTGCCCAGGTTGGTCTCGAACCCCGGGCTCAGGCAATCCTCTTGCCTCGGCCTCCCAAAGTGCTGGGATTACAGGTTGAGCCACAGCACCCAGCCAACACAGTTTTGACTGCGTTTTAACCATGACCTGTTACAGGATCAGGTATGAAGTTTTCTACTGGCTTCATGTCAGTGCTCAAAAAGTTTCAGATTTTGGGATATTTCAAATTTCAGATATTTGGATTAGGGAGGTTCAACTTGTACTTTTTTTTTTTTTTTTTGAGTCAGGGTCTCACTCTGTTTTATGTAGGGGACCTGTAAAGAGCTAAGCAATAAGGAAAAGCCAGACAGCTGAACTCAAAAAAGTGTTTCATTCTTTAAGTATTCTATGTTTCCAGGTCAAAAACACTTACTTTCCTATTTACCGACTATATAATTGCTAATAAAGTGAGCCCCAGGGTCCACTCAGGCCAATACTGTCTCCAACCTGTCGAAGAGTTTAGGATAAAGCAGCCATCCTAAATTATCCATGGCACTCTTTCTATCCAATAATGCAACAACTGGAGAGCTGACTTTAGGTAAGCTTTATCATTCCTTCACCCCACTAGTTCAACGTGCTTTTTTGGGAAGAGTAGGCCTTATGGGATGTTTAAGAGTTTTGAGATATTAAGGTAAGTTCTTCTTAAGTTGACATAAGGGAGGCTACATAAGTTTCTAGTGACTTCCTTGGAGCCACTTTCAGAAAAGGGCATTGGCTTTGTTTGAAATGACATTTCTGATTCATATGGCAATTCTGTTGCTTCAGTGGAGAAACCATAAAATTCTTCTTTCCAGAAGTAAAAAGGAAACAAAATTTGTCTACAATTCCAAGCTTTAGAAAAAAAAGAAAAGGAGCTGGGCTAGATCAAGATTGTCAAAGTCCTTCTGAACACAATCACCGTGAATACACAAGCGGAGCCAAAGCTTGCACACTTCACTAAATAGGGAGTTTTCACTGGAGCTTTCAAACTGACAATAAAACCTATGGAGATAAGTTCCATGCCTTCCTAACTGAAGCTGAGATTCTAGAAAGGAAACAACCACCTTAATTCATGAAATGTTTCTTAGGAAATAGCTTTTTCTTTAGGCCTAATCTAGAAAATCCATTTTCAACATACTGATGAAAATTTTCTACACATGATAATTGTTGCACAACTTTATAAATATACAGTTTTTAAAATCCACTGAATTTTACACTGCAAAAGGGTAAATTTACATTATATGACTCAGATCTCAATAAAGCTGCTATTAAAAAAAAACAAAAAACCAAGACTGGCCAGGTCTGGTGGCTCATGCCTATAACCCCGGCACTTTGGGAAGACTACTAGAAACTAGAAGTTTGAGACCAGCCTGGGCAACATTGCAAAAACCCGTCCCTTCAACAAAAACTGTTTTTTTTAAATTACAGGTGTGATGGCATGCCCTGTAGTTCTAGCTACTCTGTCTCTTAAAAAAAATTAAGAGATAAACCCAATATAAATTAATCTTAAACAGAAATCTACCTACTTACAAATTATTCTTCCCCCCAAGTAGTGTGTGCACGCTATGTGTACACTTGCAGAAAGGCAGGGCAGTTAGCTGGGGAATCAACATTAGGAAGACCAGCTGGGGGTAGAGGAGTGTTAATACTTTTTAAATTTTACCATAAAATATTCCAGGTATACAAAAAAGTATAAAAAGATCAGTTAGAAGAACTTAGGGAAGTTCAAAGGTATTCATAATTTCTTTTCTGATTTATTTTTAGAAATAGGGTCTCACTCTGTTGCCCAGGGTGGAGTGCAGTGCATAATCATAGTTCACTGTAATCTCGACTTCCTAGGCTCAAGAGATTCTCCTGCCTTGACCGCCCAAGAGATCCTCCTGCCTTGGCCTGCCAAGTACTAGGACTACAGGCGTGTGCCATCATGCTCACTCAATTTAAAAAAATTTAGAGACAGGATCTCACTATGATGACCAGGCTGTCTTAAACACCTGGTCTCAAGTGATTCTCCCTGCTCAGCCTCCCAAGTAGCTAGGATTACAGGCATGAGCCACTCACCCAGCTAGTATTCATAATTTCCTATTTCTAAAGCTGGATGGTAGTTAAAAGCAGGTATTTGTTGCTGTATTATTATTCTTTAGGACATACTTATTTTATGTGTCCTTTAATATATATAATGTATTTTGCAGTTAAAGAAAACGTAGAAAATTTAAAAATACAGAAGTTATGGTACATTCATACTATGGACCAAAGCAGTTCTGCTATAATGCAATGTACACACTCCAAAAAAATCACTATACTATGTGAAATTGCATAAGAAAAACCACAGGGTTTATGGAAAAAATAGGGTGAGGCATAACACTCAAAAACATCAGTGACACATAAAAGGGGAATCCAATAAAAACAGTAGCACAGTTTTACACGTTAGACTGTCAGGAAATAATAAATGCTACAATAAATATAACACCTTATCTTGAAAAAAGATCTCAAGTTTTCTTGTAGAAGCGGGCACTGAAAAGTTGAGCTACTGTGAAGTAGTGGACGGATACTTACTGAAATCCACAGAAAGTTGGAACACCAGATGTGGAAGAGTGTGGCTCATAGAAAAGCAGTAAGCAGAGATGGCTGGAAGATGTGTGAGATGTCTCTACCTAAGTGGCTTGTTATTCCTTCCATGGCTCACTGCAGCAGGGTGTAGTTTTCTGCATTCACCTAGGGTTTCTTGCAGATGAAATCACACATAAGCAAACGTGAAATTCACATTATGTTCAGACAGTGCCCCAAAATCTATCAACTGCATTGGAACAAATGTCTTCCTTTAGGAAAATTGACTATACTACCTTAAGACTGCAATGCAGCCATTAAAAAGAATGTGCTAAAATGGAACTCTCTCTAAAACAAATTGTAAAGTGAAAAACACCATGGTGCAGAAAAGTGTGTATATTTTTATTCATTCTGTGTAAACTAGGGAGAGAGAAGACTCCCCCCCCCGCCCCAAAAAAGTGCTGGTATATGCTTATGTACGTTTTTTGGAAGGAAAGATAACAAAATTAGTAGTTGCCTCTGTGTAGTGGACTTACTTTCCATTTTATTCCTGACTACCATGTCTGAATATATAACCATATATACGTGTTATTTGGGGGAGAAAAATGTCAAAAGGAATAATCTGGAAAATGGATTAAAGGTCCCTATATGTCTCTCTTTTCCTCTGATTTCTCTGTATATGAAAAACACACACAACTCAGAGACTGTGAAATAACTGAAACTCTTATCATTCATTGCTGGTGGGAATGTAAAATGGTACAACCACTTTGGAAAACAGATTGGTAATTTCTTAAAGAGTTAAACATACCTCTACCATATGCCGGCTATTCCACTACTAAGTATTTATCCAACAGAAATAAAAGATTACATTTATACAAAGATGTGTACACAAATGTTCATAGCAGCTTTATTTGTAACAGTCAAAATCTGGAGGTCAGATGTAATCCCATACTTTTAGAGGCCAGAAGTTCAAAACCAGTCTGGGCAGCATAGGCCCAGTCTCTGCAAAAGAAAAAAAAAACTGGAAACAACCCAAAAGTTCACTAATAGGTAAGTGGATAAACAAATTAAGATATATCCATACAACAGAGTAGTATTCATCAATATAAAATAATAAACAACTGATATATGCAGCAACATTCTCAAAATAATGAGGCTAAATGAAAGAAGTCAGCTTTTCAAAAAAGTATTATGTTATATGACTCCATGTATATAAAATGCAAACTAGTCTACAGTGATAGAAAGCTGAGCAGTGGTTACCCCAGAAGAAGGGGTGGGGTTAGGGAGAAGGAAGAGTTTTCAAAAGACTATCAGGCAACTTTTGGGAATGATGGAAATACTTACTCTCTTGATGGTGGTGATGGTTTCACAGACATATAAATATGTCAAAACTTATCAAATTGTACACTCTGCATATATGCAGTCTATGGTATGTCAACTATACCTCAATGAAGTTGTTTAAAAACACACACACAAGGCTGGGTACAGTAGCTCATAAACTATAATCCCAGTACTTTGGGAGAGCAAGGCAGAACAACTATTGCTTGAGGCCAGGAATTTAAGACCAGCATGAGCAACATAACAAGACCTCCTCTCTACCAAAAACAAAAACAAAAACTAACAAATTAGCTGGGCACAGTGGTGTGCACCTGTAGTCCCAGCTACTTGGGAGACTGAGGCTGAAGGATCACCTGAGCCCAGGAGGTTCAGGATGCTATGAGCTGTGATCTCCAGCCTTGGAAACAGAGTGAGAGAGACCTCAACCAGAAAATAAATAAATAAGGACTCACTTTCCCAGAATAAGAGTTCTTTAAAAACACACACAAAACACTATTAAATATAGTCTGCCAAAAAAATAACGTAAAGATACAATGAGAAGCCTCACATATTGCTAGTAAGAATGTTAAATGCTGCAGTTGCTATGGAAAACAGTTGGGGGGTTCTCAAAAAAGTAAACATGGAATTACCACATAACCTAGGAATTCTAATCCTAGGTATATATCCAAATGTATTGAAAACATATGTCCATGCCGAAACCTTGTATGTACGTATTCATAACAGCATTGTCTATAATAACAAAATAGTGAAAACAACCCTAAAGTCCATCTATTAATGAATGGACAAATAAAATGTGCTTTCTGCAGTGGAACATTATTAAGAAATAAAAAGGAATGAAGTACTGATACATTCTACAACACAGAGTCACTTTGAAAACATTGTGCCAAGTGAAAGAAGCCAGATACAAAAAGCCACATGTTGCGCCATTTATTTATATGAAATGTCTACAAACAGGCAAATCCATAGACACAGAAAGTAGTTGCCAGAGGGTGAAGGGGGGTGGGGGATTGAGATTGACTGCTAACAGGGAGTTTCTTTCTGGTGACAGAAACATGGAATTAGACAGTGGTGACTGTTATAAAAACCACAGAATTACACTCTTTAAAACAGTGAATTTTGAGTTGTGTGAATTTTATCTCAATTTTAAAAGTATACCCACACTCCTGAATAACTTAAATTTAAAAAACAAAATACATAACAATCACCAATGCATCCACAACTCTGGGAATAAAACCATTACAAGTTACCATCACAAAGCAGGTTCCCTTCCCAGCTCACTCTTCAGATACGCAGAATAAACAATCCTGCCTAAGAGAACTAGTTCTTCTGCCTCTCCAAGGCTGCACTCAAAAGTTCACATACTTGAACATCTACCTTCCAATGGGCTCATATTTCACCTTTACCTCTCCACATACTGAAATGCTCTTTGTCCTTCATGAATCAAATTAAATTCCAACTCATCCATGAAGTCAACTCCAGTCTTTGAAAAACTTATTTTTCTAACTCCTACAGAACAGATGCTATGGAAACAATCTGCTTCGTAAGTCTTGTTTTCTGAAGGAAAAGTGCACCAACCCCCACCCTCCACTGGGCAGCAATGCAGAAAACTGGGCGATTGGGACCAATTTAAGAAAGTGGCATGAAGATTCAAATAAAAATCCATGCTTGAAAGAGAAGAGGGAAGAACCAAGTATTTCTGAGAATCTATCCTGAAGAAATACTCTCTGGGCAGGGTAATGTATACCATATGTGGGCTGCATTCACAGATCTACAACTTAAATGTTAGTTCTACTCTTCCTACAGTTTAGAAGAAAAAATAGTCCACAGCAAACTACAGTGCATCCACTGAATGAATATGAAGACATTTAAAACTGCATAAAAAACATATGAGGAAAATTCTGTGAGCTATATGTCAAACTATTTTTAATCTCTACAGAACTTTGACAATCAACTAGGAAACAAACAAAAAGATGAGGCAGCGTGGGTGGCTCATGCCTATAATCACTGCAGGTAGGAAGGCCAAAGTAGGAGGGAGAATTGCTTGAGGCCACAAGTTCCAGACCAGCCTGGGCAGTGTAAAGAGACCTCCTGTCTCTACAAGAAAAAAAAAGGATGCACAGGACAGGAAACAGGAACAAACAGTCACAAACGGCCAATAAATGTGGGAAAAAAAGTGTTCAAACTGACTAGCAATCAAAGATGAAAAAAAGTCACCAAAGTTTTAGGGCAGATGAAAAGAAAGGGCACTTTTTAAAAAATGTATACTCACTGTCTTCACTTCTTCACAGACCATTCAGCTATTCTAATCCGGTTTCCACCTTCCAATTCCAGAACTAGAGGTATAAACATCAATGGCCAAATCCAATTGACAACGTCACTATACATCTCAGAAGCACTGATATAAAGACCCCCCCCCAAAAAAAGACCAACTTCCATCTTCCAGAAACACTGTTGGCTTTCAGGATACCAGTCCCCTGCTTCTTCTCCCATCACACTGGCTGCTGCTTCTGCTCTTTGCCTAATTTTCTTCCTCTAGGAGTATTTATTTGAGTACCTGAGCCCTTTTCACTTCACTATATACACTCTTTCCCCAAGTGATTCCAGTCCCACGCCTCTGAATATCATCTATATACCCATCATCACTCCTCAGTTTGTTTGGGTTTTTTTTTGAGTCTGAGTCTCACTTGGTTGTCCAGGCTGGAGCCCGCAGCCTCAAACTGCTGGGGCTTAGGTGATCCTTCTGCCTCAGCCTTCCAAGAAGTTGGAACTACAGGGCACAAACCACCACGCCCGGCTAATTTGTGTGATTTATTGTAGAGATGAGGTCTTACCAAGTTGCCCAGGTTGGTCTCAAACCCCTGAGCTCAGGCAATCCTGGTGTCTTGGCCTCCCAAAGTGCTGGGATTAGAAGGTTGGGTCACTGCGCCCAGCCTCATTCCCTAATTTTTATCTCTAGGTCTAGCCTCTCTCTTCCTGAGTTCCAGACCTGTACATCCAACTGCCTCTTCAACAAAAGAACTTCATAACTAATATGCATCCCAAATTTAAAGCATACAAAATAGAATTCATGATTTTCCCCTCCTCAAATGTCTCTCTTCCATTCTTCATCTCAGTAAAAGGCACTGCCATCTACTCAGTTGCTCAAAACAAAAATCACATAAGCAAAGACTCCTCCCCATCCTTCACCAATCTATTTCCAAATCCTGTTCATTTCACTTCCAAAATATTTTAAAACCTTTTTACACTTCCTCCATCTCCCTGCCATGGGCCAGGTCCAAGCTACTGCAAACAGCATAGTAACTGATCTCCCAGACTCCACTCCAGTCCTTCTCCTCCCCATAGCAGTCAGATCCTCTTCCTAGCTGACTTAAAGTCTTGAAAGGCTTCCCATAAAAAACGAAACTCCTAATCAAGGCATCATCTTCCCCATCTTTGGAAGAGTATACACAACCAAAGATCTGCACCCAAACGTAGTATCCCTAGACAGTAAAACTACGGGTATTTTTTTTCTCGTTTTGCTTGTCTGCACTTTTAAATTTTTCTACGATGAAAACTCACGACTGATTAAGAAAGGGGAAACGATATGGCTGAAAGCTATATAATACTACATCGCCTTTTTTACACGATAGCGATAAAAGGGAATGGGAACTGTGGGCCAATTCTGCAACAAGGAATATGCTTACATGAAAATACAAGCAAACCTCTACCAAAACTCTAAGGAAGATGTGTCAGGGCTGTAGAATTATTGGTAATATTTTTTCTTCTCTACTTTCTTGTTAACAATTACCTTCATCATAAGGAAAATAAAAAACCTCATTGTCTTTTGAGCCCTCACTTTCCGAAGCTTCCCCTCCAATGCCACACTGTCTCACACCTCCGGTGTTTGGACTCCAGCATCATCCCTGCAATACCCTCCAACCCTTCCAAATCCTTCCCATCCTTCCCGGGGGAGGCAGGGATGGCGACAGGTTGGAGGGGCATTCCAGGATTCTTTGGCTAAGTCCACAACTTGCTGGTCCTGGGGCCAAAGCCTGTGTCCAATGCCACCGGCAGGCCACCGAGCTTATCTCCCCCGGCCGCGGTGGCTCCAGGGAACCCCCGCCCCAGTCGCCTCCCTTCGGAAAGCGCAGTGCCCCGCCGAAGAGGAAGCCCCTCCGCTCCCATTCGAATTCGAGGCTCCCGCTTCGGAGGCTCCCCGACACTCACCTCGGGATCCCCTCCGCTCCGCAGGCACCAGACCTCCTCCTCGTCCTCCTCCCCCCTCCCCCGCGCCTTCCGCTCGGGGACTCGCCGGGTCCCGCCAGGGCGCCGCCGGCGGGGTGGGGGAGGGGCGCGCACGTGCCCGCGCCGCCCCCGCCCAGACAATGCCCCGGAGAGCGCCGGGCGCGCGCCCGGCCGGTCCCATCCCGCTCCCGCCGACACTCACCCTTCCTCCGGGTCTCCGGCTGCAGTGCGGCCCCGGCGGGCGCCGCGACAGGCCGCGAGGAGGCGAGGGGGCGGAAGAAGCCCCGCGGAGCCGGCCACCACGAGGCCCCAGCGACCCCGCAGCCCGCGGAAGCACACAGGCTCGGCAGATCCCGCGCCGCCCGTCCCACCCCGCACGTCAGCAGCTGGGGCGGGTCGGGGCGCGCGCGACGGCGGCGGTGGCGGCGGCAGAGGCGCGCGCACGCGCGCGCGCTGGCGGCCCCGGGGCGGAGCTCGCCAGGATGGGGGTGGGACGGGGCGGGGCGAGCCTTGGAAGGGGCGGGGCTGACCCCGCCTCAGACGGGACCTGTTGCGGCCTGCCCTTCCTTGGGCACTGTGGGCGTCGGTTCTGGCAAAGGCAGCTAGCTGTGTCCGTCATTTTCCTGCCTAAAAAAAGATGGCGAGTTCCAACCCCAAGTTGGACAAAATAGTCATTCTACCAGCAGTTATGAGCTTTCACAGTAAATCACAACAGTAAATATGGTTTTGTGTGTACCAACCTCTGCTAGGTGCTGGGAACACAAATAACAATAGTTGCTACTGACCCATTTTGCAGATGCAGGAACTGAGGCTTGAGAAGCTTGGGACTTATCTAGGTCACAAACTAGTGAGTGACAATGCGTCAAGTTCAGTGTTCCCCCTAAATATCTCTTGAGGCCAACCATCTCTTTTCTTCTCCTTCTACCACCTTACTCAAGATCTTGTCATCTCTCTTCCCACGAAGGCAGTAGCGTCCCAGCTAGTCTCCAGGGATCTTTTTCTGCTCCTCTCCTTCAAGCCATTCTTCTCAGTGTGTAAAGATTTACCACAGGAGCTGGGTGGTAAATTTAGGAGGTTCACTTTATTATTTTTTATATTTTGCATACATGTTACCATTTTAATATATTTAATTTTTAATTGATGCATAATAGATGTGCATAGTGTATTTAATGCTTAATAAACATGTTTTAAAGGATTTACTCCCTTCTGTATTCCCAATAGCAAGCCCAGTGAATCGCACACAGTATGCACTCAAAAGCATTTGTTGAATGTATGAATAGCAGAGTTGGAAACTAACTCCAAAACCCTGCAAGAAGAGGAAAAAAAGGAATTTACAATAAGTCTCCCCTGGCTCCCAGACCTTAAGGTCTATTAGTGGTTAAAACAGATTAAAAATATTTGTTCAACAAATTTGGATTGCATTTCTGTTCTGTGTTCTGGCACTGTGGTAGGCACTGATACAGAAGCAAAAATAGCATGGTTCTGCCTTGAGGATAAGGTAAAATAAATAAATAAATTTTTAAAAAGTGAACAAAGCAGACTTCCTGCCCTTGTGAAATTAATTATCATTAGTTCTCACTTGACAACTTATGAAGCAAATTATCATTTGACAAGGAAATTTAATCTAATGTGAGAGGACAAGAAAGGGTTCCTTGAGCCTTAAGCAAACACTCAAGAGAAAATATGAACTGGGGAGATAAAAATGAATTTCATGGAGAAAAAGTAAGGTTTGAGGTCTGCATGAATGTGTCCATGTTCTCCATTCTTTGGGCCTAGCCCTGAAGTAGGCACATAGAAATATCCATCTAAGTGTCAATGAAGCTAGATGTCCACTTCCCCTGGTCTAACCTGGAAGCCTGTCCAATTTGGGGAGAATTCATACACTGAGCCAGGCTCAAGAGCAGACCATGGCATTGGGGAAGGGGGAGAGGAGTCAGATAATGCTGCTGCTGGGTTTACACAGCTTGCAGATGGTGTGTGAGAAATCCAGACTTCTATGTATCTTCCCTGCCCAGCATGCAGAAAGTAGCATGGTTAAG
This sequence comes from Cephalopachus bancanus, assembly GCA_027257055.1. Taxonomy (NCBI): domain Eukaryota; kingdom Metazoa; phylum Chordata; class Mammalia; order Primates; family Tarsiidae; genus Cephalopachus; species Cephalopachus bancanus. Next base: position 633,718 of record JAPVLO010000098.1, on the reverse strand, counting down.
AGCCACGCACAAGCCAATGGACACTGTGCCAGGAGTCAGGTTATCCTAAAGCAGAGACCTTGTGGTGGACAGGGAAAGGTCCTTGGATAGGAAAAGCCTGGAGAATGTAGCTAAGACCCCAGCAGAACTGAGGCACTCCCAAGTCAGCTGGGGAGAGAAGCAGGGATGGAGGAGTGGGGCTGAAAGATGAGCCATCAGGCTCTGAAGGAGCCGAAACCACAGGTCATGGGCATGCCGGCCAACCACCTCAGTGGCTGATGCTAGCAGGGCAGTGGTGACCAGGAGTGACCTGGTGACCAGGGACGTAGCAGCAGAGGCCAGTGAAGACCCAGGCTCCAGCTCATACCTCTGCGCAGGTATCCAAGATCACTCCCACCTTGAGGCTAACCCTATATCCCATAGACCATCTTGGGAAGCCAAGGGGGACAGGGAGGGGAAGTTCTCATTTTTGGTAAACATTAGGGTAAACAGTTTAAAGTTGCAGTCCTAGCCCGGCACAGTGGTTCACACCTGTAATCCCAAGCGGAAGCGAGAGGATTACTTGAGCTCAGGATTCAAGACCAGCCTGAGCAATACGGCGAGACCTCGTCTCTACAATAAATCAAAAAATCAGTTGGGCATGGTGGCACATGCCTGTGGTTCCAGCTACTTGGAAGGCTGAGGTGGAAGGATCACCTGAGCCCAGCAGGTCGAGGCTGCCGTGGCTGTGAACGTGCCACCGCACTCCAGACTGGTTGAAAGAGACTCCAACTCAAAAACAGATTACAAATAAATAAATAAGTTGCAGACCAGAAGACTAGCTTTCACTGACAAGTTGAAATTTAGCCTGCACCCCCTTAGGAAAGAAAACCCTTGAGAAAGCTTGCATCTCTTAAAGAAAAATAACCTAGTTACAAATTTGTACACATATACAAGCAGTGTGGACATTTCAATAAGGGAGATAAGCTCTGCGAAGGAAATGAGCACTAAGAAAGCACAATCCAGGAGGACCAAATTTATTGTGGGCTAGAAAAGGCCTCTTTGAAAAATACTAAGAGAAACGTAAAGAAATAGGAGCCCTTGGAGAGAGCAAAGCCAGGGACAAGGTGAGAAGGAAGCCCAGGGCTCCTGCAAGAGCAGAGTGACTCAGGATGGGGCCGAGTGTTAGGCTGGAGCGAGATCACATGGGGAGGTAGTGGTAAGATTTCGATCTTTACCATAAGAGCAACAGGAAGTCATCAAAGGGTTTTAAGGAAGTGATGTACATGCAGTATTTGATTTGCCCTCTGAAATAGATCTTTTGGCCAGGCACGGTGGCTCCCGCCTGTAATCCCAGCACTTTGGGAGGCAGAGGCGAGAGGATTGCCTGAGTCCAGAGGTTCAAGACCAGGCTGGGCAACTTGGCAAGACTTCATTTCTATAAAAAATCAAAAAATTAGCCTGGCTTCAGTGGCTCATGCCTGTAATCCTAGCACTTTGGGAGGCCAAGGCAGGAGGACTGCTTGAACCCAGGAGCTCAAGACCATCCTAGGCAACAGTGAGACCTTGTCTCTGTAAAAAAAAAATCAAAAAATTAGCCAGGCATGGTGGCACGTGCCTATAGTCCCAGCTACCCAGGAGACAGGAGGATTGTCTAAATCCAGGGCGTTGCAGTGAGCCATGATTGTGCCACTGTACTCCAGCCTGGGCGACAGAGTAAGATCCCAACTCAGTAGCCGGAATTACAGGCATGCGCTACCATGCCCGGCTGATTTTTTTGATTTATTGTAGAGATGAGGTCTCGCTGCCCAGGCGGGTCTCGAACCCGCGGGCTCAGGCAACCCACTCACCTCAGCCTCCCAAAGGCGCGGGATTAGAAGGCTGAGGCGGAAGGATCACCGGAGCTCAGTAGGTCAAGGTTGCGGTGGCTGGGAGTGGCCACTGCACTCCAGTCTGGGTGACAGAGTGAGACTCCAACTCAAAAAAAAAAAAAAAGACCCCAACTCCAAAAAAAGAAAAAGAAAAAGTTGACTGGGTGCAGTGGCTCATGCCTGTAATCCCAGCACTTTGGAAGATGGAGGCAAAAGGATTGCCTGAGTCCAGGGGTTCGAGACTCTGAGGATTCCCTGAGCCCCTGAGAAACTTGGTAAGACCTCTTCTCTACAGTAAATTTTAAAATTAACCAGGCGTGGTGGTACATGCCTGCGGTTCCAGCTACTTGGAAGGCTGAGGCAAAAGGATTGCCTGAGCCCAGCAGGTCAAGGCCTCAGTGACTGTGAGTGTGTCACTAAACTCCAACTGGGCGAAAGAGTGAAACTCCGGCTCAAAAAGAAAAAGAAGAAGAAGAAAGACAAAGCTGCCTCTTCCTCCAGGCAAATTCAGCCCTGCTCTGAGACTTGGAGAGTGGTCAGAGGCTGGTTTCAGGCCCCTGGTTACCAGGACTCCTTAGGTAGCACTGGCCTGCCCAGCCCCTGCAGGTGGACCTGGAGGAGAGAATTGGGAGGGAGGAGAACTGGGGGTAGCTCCCAGGTTTCTGGCTTTGGCAAATAGTGAATTTACTGAGAGAAGACTTTTTATATGTTGGGAGTGGAGAAGTCAAGAATTCCCTTTGGGCCATTTTCAGCTTGAGGCATCCACCTGAAGATATTATGGTCTCAGCTATATATCTGTATACACGGCTCTGAGGCTTAGGGGAGATTTGATGGGTGGCACTGTCAACTCCTGAGAGCTGGTAAGGCTGCCACGAAAGAGAACACAGTTCAGAGAGGCTGCACAGTCATAGCCTACAGATGTCATATTTTGCTTTAAACAAGCCAACATTTCAAACAATGAAATTCACATAGTAACCTGGACTTCTGCTTCTATGAGAAATCATAAACTGATAGTCTGGCCCCACATTGTTACAACTAGAAATTAGTTAACACTACTTAGACGGGTTTCCAAGCACTGCACAGATTTAATCTTTGTTACAACATTTTATTGTCATATCAATACTTTAAGGAAGAGAAAACTGAAATCCAGTAAGGTTGGATAACTTAGCTGTGTCAGACAGCTCAGAATGATGGGTCTGGGTTTTAGATCCAGACAGTTTGGCTTCACGGCCTGAAAGCTCAGCTGTCACATCCTGGAAGCAGCTGGAAACCTGCAATCCTGTTTGGGGAAGCCCCATGTCTTTGGAGGAAGGTCCCACCAAGCCCTAGTGTTTTCCTTCTTCCCATCCCAGTCTGGCATGAGTTGCCATTTATTGTTTTACTTCCATTGCTGGTTTCTCATATTATAAAATTATTTCTCTATACTCACATCAGGTAGAAAATTTTAAATATTAAATTAAGGGATGTCTAACTTCAGCTGGGCACAGTAGCATACACCTATAGTCCCAGCCACTCAAGAGGCTGAGCCACAGAGGATCCCTTCAACCTAGGAGTTTAAGGTCAGCCTGGGCAATATAGCAAGATCCCATCTCTAAAAAAAGAAAAGGAAAAAGAAGTATAATGTCTATGGGTGATAATTTTGTCTTTTTAATTTTTATTTTATTTTATTTTGAGTTGGACTCTCACTCTGTCACCCAGGCTGGAGTGCAGTGGCATGTCACAGCCACTGCAACCTCGACCCGCTGGGTCTAGATGATCCTTCTGCCTCAGTCTTCCAATAGCTAGAACTACAGATGCACGCCACCACGCCTGGCCAATTTTTTGTGATTTTTACTAGAGACGAGGTCTCACCAAGTTGTCCAGGTTGGTTTCGAACCCCAGGGCTCAGGCAATCCTCTCGCCTTAGCCTTCCAAAGTGCTGGGATTACAGGCTGAGCCACCACGCCTGGTCTGAGTGAGAATTTTATTTTATTTTTTGGGTTGAAGTCTCACTCTCTTGCCCAGACTGGAGAGCAGTGGCCTGCCCCCAGTCACCGTAGCCTCAACCTGCTGGGCTCAGGCAATCCTTCCAACTCAGCCTTGCAAGTAGCTGGAACTACAGGCACATGCCACCACACCCGGCTTTTCTTTTTTTTTTTTTAATTGTAGTGATGAGGTCTCTCCAAGTTGCCCAGGCTGGTCTCGAACCCATGGGCTCAGGCAATCCTCTGAGCTCGCATTCCAAAGTGCTGGGATTATAGGCATGTGCCACTGTGCCCAGCCTGAGAATTGTAAAATAACTTATTTGTGAAACATCTGCTTGTGTATTACCTGGATTTAAATTGGTAAAAACAGATTAATAAATTTGAGAAACTCTTAAGTATAATTCCATGCTTCTGGTATTACCTCATACTTCTGAGTTGATCTGTTATTCCCAAGAATAACAGGAATAACAAGAAAATGACCCAGAGACAAGGCAACTAAAATGTTAAATAAGTAACTTTTAAATTTCAGGTAGCTTTATTTAAATACGAACAATCTTCTTAGACTGAGATGGGAAGATTTTGGCAATATATTTGAACTTGGTTTCAAGCCCTTGTGGATCTTGCTTTATATACTGTTTTGGTTTGTTTTAAGAGATGAGGTCTTGCTCTCCTGGCCTCAAGGGATCTTCTTGCCTCAGCATCCTGAGTAGCTGGGACTATAGGCACACAACACCATGCCAATTTTCTTTTGAAATCTTAACTGGGAAAGGAGAATGAGGTGATTTGGATAGCTCACCAGTCTGTTAGTAAATGTGTGGGAGTGGGGTATATGGGGCTGGATGTTAAATGTAAACTATGAGAGAGAGGAAAGCAACTATTATTATTTTTGTTGTTGTCATTGTTGTTTTTTGAGTTGGAGTCTCACTCTGTCATTCAGACTGGAGTGCAGTGACCACTTCCAGCCACTGAAGCCTCAACCTTCTGGGTTCTGGTGATCCTTCCACTTCAGCCTTCCAAGTAGCTGGAACTATAGGCGTGTGCTACCAAGCCCGGCTAATTTTTTATTTATTGTAGAGATAAGGTCTCGCCAAGTTGCCCAGGTAGGTCTTGATCCCGCGGGCTCAGGCAATCCACTCACCTCAGCCTCCCAATGCACTGGGATTACAGGCTGAGCCACCCATCCCAGCCAGCAACTATTATTAAAGTTAGTCAAGAAGTTCCAGGAATGCTGACACTGACCTTGAAAGGATGGACAGAGAGTGGGAAGCCATTTTTTATCTTGTTCTTAAACCCTGACATAGTGATGAGCAATTAGAAGCTATGTCCCAGAAAAATCCATTTTTTTCTTGTTCCTAAACCCTAACACAATGATGAGAAAATAGAGGCTATGTCCTGGAGAAATGCATACTCTAGAAAGTGAGATTTCTCAAGCATAACCAGTATCAGCCCATTGTACACTTGGTGCCTGGTGACCAGGAACCCCCCCCCTCAGGGTCTCAAGACATCCACAAGTGGTCAACAAGGAAGTCACAGCAGTCATGTCTACCTGATTGAAACATCTCCAGGGGAAAGGATTTAAGATGGGGCTGAGGGGGCTACAGTGCCACACTTATCTAGAGTGTGGGCTGTCTTTCTGTCTGTGGGAAGTGCTCTCTTTCTTAAATAAAGCTTTTCTTCTTTCACCTCTCTGTGTTGCGAATCTTTGCATTACTCAGATCTCTGGTTGCGCTGGCTCCAGTGGTGCTGTGTCACCCCATCCATCCATCCACCCTCACCCTCCATACCCTAACAGACCTGGGAAAAGGAATCAGGTGGTTGGGGAACCTCATACTGGGAGCTGCTGGTCAACAGCCAGAGGGCTCAAGCCTTGGGTGGAGGAGCAAGCTGAAAGTAGCAATCAGAGAAACAAGGAAAATGTGAGAAGGATGGCGAATCAGAAAATTCTGCTTGGCAGTCGGAGGGGGAAGTTGGCTTAGATGAAAAATTGTTGCTAATCTATGACCCAGAGATACCTGGGCCCAAGATATCCTGGCCTTCTTCCTGGGAAGACCAGCCACCCTTTCTAAGATTGAACCCCCTGGAATGCTTAAGGTGACAAAGTACCCCTTCCTGAATGCGGATTAACAGGAGTGGGACCCCAGCATGCCTAAGGTGATTGGGTTCCTCTACTTGAATGCAGGTAGTAATTAGACTTGTAAAATGAGAACCCTACATCTTAGCAGCCCCCAGAAAACGATCAAAGTAGTTAGTACCTGGGAATTACATTCAGGCAGAAAAAATGAACGATGTCTCTAACCAGGTGCAAACAAGAAACCAAATGTCTGATTAGCCTATTGCAATTTTGGCAAAACTATATCCCACCCTTGTAGATTTTACTGGATCCTATCATAACCCAAAAGAACCCATGCCACATGCTTCTTCTGTGCTATATACATACTGAATGTTTGTGATCCCCCAAAATATATGTTGAAACCTGATCCCCAATGTGACAATATTTGGAGGTGGGGCCTTGGGGAGATGATTAGGTCATCAGGGTGGAGTCCTCATGAATAGAATTAGTGCCCTTATTAAAGTAGTCCCAGAGTGCTCTCTTACCCCTTCTGCCATGTGAGGACATAGCAAGAAGATAACTCTGTGAATTAGGAAAAGGACATTCACCAGACACTGAATCTGCCAGTGCCTTAATATTAGACTTCCCAGCCTCTGAAACTATGAGAAATTTGTAAGCCACCCAGTCTAGAGCATTCTGCCGTAGCAGCCCAAACAGACTAAGATGTCCTCTCTGTGAATTGTGTAGGCACCCCAGAATACAAACATTGGGGGTGGGGGAGGTGAGGCAAGACATTTTCATTCATGAAAAAAATGAATATTTGTCCCATAATGAAACTATTTTTCATAGCTAGAACTGGTTGGTTTCTCTATGTTTGTCTTACATAAAAACCAAGCTTCTGGTTGTGGAGACTCTCCTCATTCACTTCTGGTGGGAGTATAAAAGGGCGCAGCTGCTTTGGCAAACAGCTTGATAGTTCCTCAAAATGTGGAACATAGGGTTACCATGTGACCCAGAAGTTCCACTCCTAGGTAAATACCCAAGAGAAATGAAAGTATGTGTTCACACAAAATTTGTACACAACTACTCATAACAAAAATTTGTATCTCAATGGAATTGTTAAAAAAAGAAACCTCTAGACATAGATTCAAAATGTATAAAAATTACTTCTAAAGGTAAGGTAAAATAAATGTAAAATTTCAGCTGTCATGCAAGTTTCTGTTACAAGTTGATTCTGGTGGAATATGAACAATGTAAAAAGAGGAATGTGACCGGGTACAGCGGCTCACACCTGTAATCCCAACACTTTGGGAGGCCAAGGCGGGACAATTGCTTGAGCCCAGAAGTTTAGACCAACATGGACAATACAGGGAGACCTCATCTGTACCAAAAAAAAAAAAAAAAATCACAAAAATTAGCCAGCTGTGGTGGTGTGTGACTGTAGGCCTAGCTACTGGGGAAGCTAAGGAGAAGGATCGCCTGAGTCCAGGAGGTCAAGACTGCGGTGAGACATGATTGTGCCCCTGTACTCCAGCCTAGGTGACAGAGACCACGAGGAGAATGCACAAAAATGGTTTTACTTGAACTTTTGGGCCAACTTTTTAAAGACTAAAGATTTTTTATTTTAATTTGGTTATATTTTCTTACATCTTTAATCAGCTTTTAAGTGTCCAGTTAATACAATGCTGAGATGTATTCATTTATTGTTTTTAAATTGGACTTCCACATACAGCTCTCCGTTTTGAAAGATATAATAATGGCCAGGCTCAGTGGCTCAGTCTGTAATCTTAGCACCTTGGGAGGCCAAGGTGAGTGGATTGCCTGAGCCCACAAGTTTAAAACTAGCCCAGGCAACTTGGCGAGACCTCGCCTCTATATAAATGAAAAAATTAGCCAGGCGTGGCAGCCTGCACCTGTAGTTCCGGCTACCTGGAAGGCTGAAGCAGAAGGATCACTGGAGCCCAGCAGGTCGACAATGGGGTGGCTGTGAGCGTGCCACTGCCCTCCAGCCTGGGCGATGGAGTGAGACTCCAATTCAAAAAAACAGAAGAAAGATAAAATGACCCAAGTGCTGATCTTATTTGTGAGATGATAGAATTTTTAGTATCCTTGATGGCTTTTACTTGTGTTATCCTATGCTAGCTTTGATAATCTTTTCCTAGTTTCCTATTTTGTGCCCTATCTGTTCTAGAAATGCCCCAGTCAAGAGGTATAGTCCTGACAATAAATAGTCCTCATTCCCAAATATAATATGAAGTCACCGGAGGCCTAGACTGAGCATGTCCAAAACAAATAATATTGCATATATCAGGTTTCAAGAATTGATTGTGCCCAGAGCGGTGTCCTACTGATAGTTGCTAAAAGTTTTATTCTTTCTTCACAATGGGTTACCCAATGGCGGATCTGTAGGACATTGCCCTGTAATCAGAGCTCCGATTCCTCCAATGCAAGGGAACAGGTGATTTGGGTTGGGAAGAGCACTGTAACTTAACCTTGGCAGAGAGATACACCACATGTATGATCACTTTGATTTCTCCAAACATCTCTAAAATCTTTATTTGCGTGAACCTTTTGTTTCTTCTCCTTTATTCACCAGTGTTCCCCAGATGAGCAGCAGGTAATGTCAGCACAGTCATTGCTGGGGCTCGAAACTGATACCCAAATAAGGTGCTTTGCTGTACTGAAGAAGCCTCAAGTTCTCTCTGATCTTCCCTGCTCCTTCTGCTCTCAACCTTTTGTCTCTCTCAAAGCACCAATGAAATTGTCCTCTGAAGTTTCCTTACTGCCTAAAGTCCAGACTTGCCAAAGATGAAAGCAATTACCTCTGGTCCCTTCCCCTGAGTTTCTCTCTCTCTCTCTCTCTCTCTTTCTTTCTGAGTTAAGTTGGAGTCTCACTTTGTCGCCCAGGCTGGAGTACAGTGGAACTCTCACCGGCACCCCAGTGCAGACCTGCTGGGCTCAGGCGATCCTTCCACCTCAGCCTCCTAAGTTGCCGGATCTACAGACTCGTGCTCCCATACCTGACTAATTTTTGATTTATTGTAGAGATGAGGTCATGCCAAGTTGTGGGGCTGGTCTCGAACCTGCGGGTTCAGGCAATTCTTTCTCCTCGACCTCCTAAAGTGCTGGGATGACAGGCTGAGCCACTGAGCTGGACCTTCCCTGAATTTTCTTTAAGTGCATTAAGTGAATTCATATCCCAGGAAAAAAGACTGACGTCTGTTAATGCACCTTATCGTAAACCTTAGTCTGTTCTGCAGGCCCAACAGACTTTTGTCCCAAGCCATTGTATGTTTTCTCCAAGTCAAATGAATTCCCTAAAACTCCTTTGCCACCTCCCTGAAATCACTCCCGTTTCTCTTTTCCCTAAGAGGGGTACATAACATCTGTACCCCATTGCGTGGTGGTATCACCCCTGATTCTCCCCCCTGCACATTAGTAAATGTGCATGCCTTTTCTCCTGTTAATCTGCTTTTTGTTTTCCCTTGGTCCCTACATCATAAATGTGTCTAAAGAAGAGCTGTTCTTATTATAAAAGAAACAAAAGAAGAAACTGTCAGGGAATTTTCCTTACTGCTTAGATTCTATTTGCTATAGATAAAACCAACTAGAGAATTCAAGTAATCAGAGTTTGTGTATAGAATGAGTCTGGGTTCTCATGGCCCAAAATGCAGGCAGTCTGTTTTGAAGGAAAAATTATAATATTAATAGATATGATAAACTGATGGCTGGAAAAGCTCCTGTGAGTTTTTCTGACCCTTAATTGTATATTCCTTATATAGTGTTGACATTTATCTTCTGTATAAAAGATTTATGCAACCACATAGGGATAAGAAATTGTGCTTTCCCCTTTCCCCCTTAATTACCCACATTCCTTCCTTTTGAAACATTTCTTTAAATGTGGCATACACAGGAGCTTGGTAGATTTATCACGTATTCCCAACCCTTTCTCTCTCACCTTCTTCTACAGAAGCTGGAAAGTTAAACAGTTTCCTGTCCACCTTTGCAACCAGGAGTGACCATCTGGCCATGTGACTAATACTTGGTTCTTTCATCAATTCTGTGAGCCTCTGCTACCTTCCAATACATTCTCTATTCAGATAAAGTTGGTTTCAATTTCAAGTCAACGAGGAACTTTATTGTAGGCAAGGCACTTAGGAGACTCTTCTACAAAAGAGATGATGGTTGGCTGGGCTTGGTGGCTTAACCTGTAATCCCAGCACTTTGGGAGGCCAAGACGAGTGGATTGCCTGAGCCCGTGGGTTTGAGACCAGTCTGGTCAACTTGACAATAAATCAACTTATAGATTTATTGTCTCTAGAATAAATAAAAAATTAGCCAGGTGTGGTAGCACACGCCTATAGCTCCAGCTACTTGGAAGGCTGAGGTGGAAGGATTGCCTGAGCCCATCAGGTTGACGCTGGGGTGGCCGTGAGCATGCCACTGCACTCCAGCCTGGGCGATGGAGTGAGAATCCAACCAAAAAATTAAATAAATAAATAAATAGCTAGAAAAGCGATGATGGTCTTAACTAAGGCATTGATAGGGAGGGCGGAAAGATAGGTAGGTAGATAGAAAGATTGATTTAGATATCAAAGAGGAAGAGTTACACAAAGTAGGTACTAAATAAATATTTGAATGCATGTTTAAATAACAGAAAAATTACTTCTATATTTCTGGTTTTGATAAGCAGTCAATATTGTTCCTATTAACTAGAAGAGCAAATACAGGATAAATTGGTATTTTTGGGGAAAGAAGTTTTGGAGTTTCAGGTGCTAGTAGTCACATATTAAGGTCTCAGATAAAAATCTGTAGAAGACATTTTCCGCCGGGCTCAGTAGCTCAGCCTGTAATCCCGTGCTTTGGGAGGCTGACGTGAGTGAAATGCCTGAGCCCGCGGGTTTGAGACCCACCTGGGCAACTTGGCAAGACCTCATCTCTACAATAAATCAAAAATTAGCCGGGTATGGTAGTGCACGCCTGTAGTTTCAGCTACTTGGAAGGCTGAGGCGGAAGACTTGCTGGAGCTCAGCAGGTCGAGGTTGCGGTGGCCGGGAGCGGCCACTGCACTCCGGTCTGGGTGACAGAATGAGACTCCAACTCAAAAAAAAAAAAAAAAAAATTTTTTTTTCATATATAGATCTGGACTGAGCATTTAGATTTAGGAGTCATCCAGTGCCATCATAACTTAGAAACTTAGAAGCAGATAATATTTCCCTGGGCCATTACAAGCAGGGTAAAAAAGGAAGCCTGAGGATTGAGGACCTAGAGCAGAGGCTGAGGAAGAGCCCGCGAAAAAGAAGTAAAAGAAGTGAGAAAAGGTTTCATGTCGGTAACCAAGACAGAAAAAAATGTAATCAATAGCATCAAAGTTATGGGAAAGTTAAACAGGGACTTCAGATTTATCGACAAAGATGTGATTGGTAACCTGGCAAGTGCAATTTCAATAGGGTTGTAAGTATTTCAGCCAGATTATAATGTATTAAGAAACTGGCACTTGTCTTTCTTGAGGACAGGGAACGTCACATTCACTTTTGCAAGACTAACAGGAAACATTTTGTGTGTTGTATTAAGGACTCCATGTGATTGGGTACAGTGGCTCATGCCTGTAATCCCAGCACTTTGGAAGGACAAGGCGTGAGGATTACTTGAGCCCAGGAGGTCCAGACCAGACTGGGCAATTTAGTGAGTTGTCTCTACAAAAAGTAAAAATAAAAAGTAGGTAAGCTGGCTGTGATGGTGTGTGCCTCTAGTTCTAACTATTTGGAAGGTTGAGGCAGGAGGATTGCTTGGGGACAGAAGTTTGAGGTTGCAGTGAGTTCCCGAGTGTGCCACTGCACTCCAACATGGATGAGAAAGGAAGACTCCATCTCTCTTAAAAAAAAAAAAAACCCCAAACCCAAAAAACTCAACTCCATATTTGTCAAATAAAAATGAATACATTAATGAATGAGCCTTCTAAGATGTTTATAACTACAATTCCTAAGCACCATTGCCGAGCACTGTGTTAAGTGCTTTTACATTCTATCTAACTTAACCCTCACAACAAACCTACGTACGAATAAAGAAAATGGAGGCTCAGAAAGGTTAAACATCATGCCCCCAAACACACAGATCGTAAGTTCTAAAGCTGGCGTTTGAACATAGTTCTGACTTCAATACCCATTTTTACATTTTGTTCCCACTAAGCCTAATCTAAGTGTAACAACTAGAAATGTTAGAAAACCAGCTTCCATCAATGGCTACACTGTGCTCACATTATGATGAGGGCAATGATTCCCAAAAGATCTTTTCTTGGGGGGATCGCCACATGTGCTAGTCTTCCGTGAGCAGCAGATGCCATGATGGGATTAATAAAAATGTGCAAGGATATACCCTATGTGGCGAAAACATGGAGGAAGAGTTCCAGAGAAGGCTGAAGAGCCATTAGATCCCAAAAGCAAGTGACAAAGGAAAAGAAGATTGGCCAGAAGCATCCTTTACTGTCATGTAGTCTAATGAAAACTGGGCAAAGCAGAGGGGAGTCCTGGAGCCAAAATCCACACTCAGAAGAGACCTGTGTCTCCCAGGAACAGGTGTGGCTTAGTATCCCTGCCACAAGTCATTGGCAGGAAGCAGCCAGTGGAGTGGAAGGTGTGGTCTTAGCACAAATGCAAAATGAATTTCAAAACCAGCAGCTGAGACATCATTTGATCATACTCTCTGCGGTTGGAGGTCAGCCAGGCCCATTGCCATGGCTACCACATCATACTAGAAAGCTTCTTAGAGAGGGCTGCTGTTTTGTTTTGCCTTCTGTTTACCCATCTGCTGACACAGAATTCCTGTAAAGGCTTACTATCATTGGGATCATCTTACCAAATCTCAGTAGAATGTAGTGGGTGTTAACAGTTAAATATCTTTTAAAATCTTCTGCCCTCCTTCTATTTGGAAACTTATCACACTTATCAAAATAAAGATATGAATGCTCAAAACCTTGTCTTTTTGAACTAATTCCTCTTTAGCACTTTTGTTATAACACATAAGGATAGATTATTATGTATATCAAACTATGACTCAGAAGCCCCATTTTAAGGTCTATTTTTTTTTTTTGAGTTGGAATCTCACTCTGTCACTCAGGCTGGAGTGCAGTGGCAAGCTCATAGCCACTGCAACATCGACCTGCTGGGTTTAGGTGATCCTTCCACCTCAGCCTTCCAAGTAGCTGGAACTACAGGCACGCACTACCATGCCTGGCTAATTTTTTAATATATATTGCAGACAAGGTCTCACCAAGTTGCCTAGGCTGGTCTCGAACCTCTGGGCTCAGGCAATCTTCTTGCCTCGGTCTCCCAAAGTGCTGGGATTACAAACTTGAACCACTGTGCCTGGCCTTAAGGTCTATTTTTAGCAGGTTCTGGTATAGCCATAAAAAGCAGAATTGGTATTTTTATTTACTAAAATATTAGGTCCCTCTGTGCTGGGCATGGTACTAGAATACAAAAGTGAACAAGTGATTTGTGCCTGAATCTTAATTTATAAAGGTCACAGGGTGACAACATGGAGCGGTCAATGCCATGGTAAGAAAGTTGTGTTAGCCGGGCTCGGTGGCTCAGCCTGTAATCCCGCGCCTTTGGGAGGCTGAGGTGAGTGGATTGCCTGAGCCGGCGGGTTCGAGACCCGCCTGGGCAGCGAGACCTCAGCTCTACAATAAATCAAAAAATCAGCCGGGCGGTAGCGAACGCCTGTAGTTCCGGCTACTCAGAAGGCGGAGGCGGAAGGATCCCCGGAGCCCAGCAGGTCGAGGCTGCGGTGGCCGGGAGCAGCCACTGCACTCCAGTCTGGGCGACAGAGTGAGACTCCAACTCAAAAAAAAAAAAAAAAAAAGTTTAGTGTTGTTCACAGTTCTCCTACAAATGACGCTCATGGCCATGCAGAGTCATAGGGAAAGAACCAGTGTTGGCCAGGAAGCAGAAAGGAGCCAGGGGAAAGCATAGGCCACAGCCTTTATTGGAGTTTCCTAGGGAAAGACAAGGCAGGGCAGGGTTAACAGTTGATTGGCTTGCTTGGATTAATTCTGGCAGACTTTGAGACATACGGGTTGCCCCAGTACCTGGCCCTGGTTGAATTAGGGCAGTTGGTATGTGAGAGTTAGAGGAAGTGAAGATAAGGACTCAGGATTTGTTGGTTTGTATGTGAAGGGCAGGCTCATTGACAAGTTGTTTACTGCTATTTCTGGGAATCAGCCAGCTCTGAGAGGGAGAGGGACAGTCTCTCATCAGACACCAAGGCCACCCAAAGATGTCAAAGTATCATATAATGTAGAAAATAAAAAATATGACTAATATAAGACTTAGTTCTCATCTGCAAAAAGACTACAACATAATTAGGAGGAAACTATCCTCGTCTCCATTACCACCTAATAAATAGAGAAGCACAAGGCGGGTATAGTCCATTTTCCCCTTCATTCCATTAAGAAAGCAGGCGATGTTTTCTATGCAGAAAATTCGAAGTATGAGAGCCTCCTAGTCATCCATTGTCCATGGTTTTTCAAATATAGACCAATGAATACTTTTCTTTCTCTGCCTTTGTACACTATACTTTTGTCCAGAACCAGCTGCATGGAGAAGTTATGTGATGTTCTCCTATCCTAGAACTGTGTTCATCCTTAAACGCACATTATACAATCTCATATCCTTACAAGAAGCCCGTAAGGTATAACGTTGCACTTCCTAGAATTAAAAAAAAAAAAAAACTCAGAAAGGCAAATGGCTCCATGGCAGGACACTGGTTGGAATCAGGTCTGATGAAGCCATCAACAGAGGAATTAAGTCACATGAAAACACTTTTAACATTTACTACAACTTGCCATTTTATTTTGATGGCACAACTCTAAGCATAAAAAGCTAAGTATATTATGTGCTTCTTAGCATATTTCCTTTTTTTCTTGGTAATAGCATTCATTTTTAATAATTTATCTGTATGTTTTAATATCTTTTCAAATATTTGCAAATTCAGACATCGCCTCTCCAGTAAATAATAACCGTGTGCTTTCTATTCTCTTTTTTTTGAGTTGGAGTCTCACTCTGTCGCCCAGACTGGAGTGCAGTGGCTGCTCCCGGCCACCGCAGCCTCGACCTGCTGGGCTCCGGCGATCCTTCCGCCTCAGCCTTCCGAGTAGCCGGAATTACAGGCATGCACTACCACGCCCGGCTGATTTTTTTGATTTTTTGTAGAGATGAGGTCTCGCTGCCCAGGCGGGTCTCGAACCCGCCGGCTCAGGCAATCCACTCACCTCAGTCTCCCAAAGGCGCGGGATGATTTTTTAAAAAACAATTTATTGTAGAGATGAGGTCTAGCCAAGTTGCCCGGGCAGGTCTCGAACCCACGGGCTCAGGCAATCCACTCACCTCGGACTTCTCTTCAAATTTATTTGAAATACATTTTCTTAATCCTTTACCCTCGAAGTTGCTATAGGGATACTTTCAAGAACCAAATCATCAAAAGAACACTAGAGTGTAAATGTCATGGATTACCTTCTGGTAATTAAAACATTTTAGAAAATAAGAAATATTTTCATGTAGTTCAGACTAAAACATTGATTTTTTGCATTTATATATAATTACAAATAATTTCATATATATATGAAGTCAAGTTTCCTTTTACCAGTCCTTCAGCCACCATTTCTGTTCCTCGCACACAACTAATATGTTAGTTTCTTGTTTATCCTTCCAGTTGTTTTATGGACACATTAGTAAATACACACATAGTATATACAGTATTTCCCCCATCCTTTTTTTTGAACAACAACTTGGATATGTTTAAAATAAAACAGAACAACAAATTTTTGGTAAACAAAATTTAATACAACCATATAGTCAAGTAATAACGGTTAAAAGACATTTTATTAGATACAACTTTAAAAAAATTTATCTATGCAAGAAGTATATTTAAACAAAACATTTAAGTATTCATGTGCTACAACTGAATTGAGAACAATGATATACAAAGCATTTTTTTTTTTCCACTAGGAAAACTATGGAGCCTCTAATTGAAAGCAAATGACCTTTGGCTGCCACAGGTCTACACTAGTTGCAAAGCAGATTATACCTTTGTTCAACTCTAAAACTGTGCTGTCTTGGATAGCTCCAGCAATCCTTAACAGAAATTTAAATAAAGAAACTGTGGGAGGGGTGTTGTGGAAGGGGAGAGTAAATGCTTTTTTACGAAAGTTAAATTAAGAAGCCTGTAAAGGAAAAAAAAAAGTACATAAGAATGAAACAAAAATAGGTAGATATACTTTCTTGACATTAGATGTAGATATTGCAAATGACATTTACAAGGGTTTAATCAATGTAAGATTGATGTTGTCTGAATATCTTATAAAGCACCTAGGTATCAAAAAATAAACACAAAAAATATAATAAAACTCCAAACACCCAACAATCTCCATTAATGTTTCCATTCTGCCAAGCAATCACACAGTAGGTGCTCAGTAAGAATTTTAAGAAGGACACGTTTATTTACTCTATAGGAAACAAATATAAGCTTTATCTAAAGTAAGTGTTATTTAGAATGAAAAAAAGAATGAAATAGCACTAGAGAGCTTAAGGCACATAAACAAATTCAGGTGCAGTTATTCTGAAAACATTAAAACAAATTATTTTCTTTGGAACAATATATAAAATAAGTTATGACTTGTTTTTTGAACTTATTTATGATGATCATCTTTAGCACTAGGTAAATTTACTACCTAAGGCAATCACACAAATGTAAAACATTCATATAAAACACTAAAAAATGTTTAAAGTATGTTGAAACTGTCTCTGGAATTAGCAGTTCACACTCCTGGCTCAAATGGTTTCTGGTGCCTAGCATTAGATGTGACAATAAGTATAGCTAGCTAGTCAAACCTACTGCCTTAAAGGTCAACCAAATTGCCCATTCTGATTACTTGGTATGATCAGTTTATTTATGTAACTACAAAGAATAATGGAGTGAGGTGATGTAAACCTGGCTTTCAATATGATACACAACAAATTCTAAGAAGGCCAAAACTATGTTGAGGTTAACTGGTGTTTTAAGTTTACTAAAATCAAGGCAGTCCATAGGAAGCCTTTAAGAGACATTCTTACCACTTGGCACCACATAAACAGCAACCTCTGCTCTTTGAAAATACAGTTTGAAGTAGATGTCATCTTTTCCACACACAAATCTCCAGACATAAAAGGCACACAAACAATTTAACCCCTCTCTTTTCATGTATGGATTCTCACAGCAATTAAAAAAAAATCTATTGCCATATTCAGACAACAGGAAAAAAAAAAAACAAAACCTGGTTTGTAACAGTGACAAAAGTAGTATAATTGAACCTTTGTCTTTCCTGAGTTTCAAAAAGGGTATTTGACAGTAGAGATACATGAACAATTCATATTCATGGAGAGAAAATGTATCAGTTCCAAAACATTTTCATCTTCCTAAATGTAAAAGAATGAATGTTCAGCCACCGCCATGTGTGAAGCCCCTTTACCAAATCAAATGTACTCTAGAATCATGAATTGAAGGTTGCTTAGTTATGGCACTTTAAACACCCCCAACAGGCAAAAGTAACAAGTTAATACCCTCCCTGAGTATTTACATCGTCTTTTCTTAACACCTGGTTTAAATGGAGTAAATACCGATATTTCAGTCACCTAGAAAAGAAAGGTTACTGAAGATCCAATAAGCTACCATTTCATACCTGTGCAGTAAAGTCATTGGGAAGATTAGAGTGGAAAAGGAGAAATTTCTTCTGTGTAAAAATTAGACCACTTTGTAGCTCACTCACATAGAGGAAAACACGGAAAATGATTAAAGTTCATTTAAAAAAAAAACCTCCAAAAACAAAAACCAATTGTACTTTTCTGCTGTTCCACAAAGCATACCTTTGAATCCCCTTTCTAACTGATGTATCACAGCTGGTTTTAGCAAACTCATCTCTTTTGACCTTGTAAAAACTGAATGTATTATGTAATTCTGTCTGTATACAAGTCATCATTACTAATACTCATCATGCACTTTCAAATGTAAAAAAGTTCTAGAAATGCCCAAATTAAAAAAATCTTCTGGAACGGAATTTAATATGGTCAATTAATTTGTACTTTATGTGCTTTTTTCTGATCATCAAAGACTGCTAAAATTCTTGGTGTGTGTATATATGTGTGTACATAACCATCCTACCTATCTACATAAATATACATACATTCTAACCCAAAGGCTCATATGAATACCTATCAAAAGAAAAAGGTGTCAATTATATGATGATAGAATGAACCAAACTGGCTGATATATCCCTTTTGATATACTATTTATATGCCAAAATTCTTTATTTTAGCTAGGCTAACACCATTATTTATTAAAAATTAGTAAACGAAGATAAATAATTTAAAAAAATTAAAGTATCAGTTGGGTAATTTAAAAAACAGTTAAATTTTCTAAGATTCAAGCTAAGTTCCTGGTGGATTTGAACATAAATTGCAATTACTTAATTTATGTAGTTTTCATTTATGTAGAGAAAAAAATTAAACAATATTGGAATGAGGTCTGTATTTAGCCAAATATTGCTTTTTAGAATTTCATTTCAAATCTACTACAATAAACACATTGCTATTAAAATAAATGTATAGCAAAATGAAAGTAAATAGTTGATACTTTTACAATAGACACAAATACTAGAATACAAAGTTATCTTGAGAAAGTCTTTTTTTTATGTGAAGTTTCTGTATTTGTGAGTGGGCATGATCTTACAAGTACACATGAAAATAACAACTATTATTTGTATAATCCTGAGCATTTACAAAACACTTTTTCATACATCATTTCATTTACCGTAAAGAATTTCTGAACTAAGTTCTATTAGCTACAAAAGTATAACACAGAAGATCTCTACTTTAAACTGAAAGTACACATATCTCAACTGTCTTTCAACTAAAATGATAGAAGATTGTTTTCTGAACTGCTCTGATAGTTATCACAAAAAGATATATATTATTTCAAAATTCAGCTTTGAAAAATAAAAATCCCCCCAAATTTGTAACTTTTAAAGAGTTTTCCTCAGAATTTAGATTCTAATTAAGAATTAAAACATTAACATTTAAAAAGTATCTATCTGAAATCTCTGTATCATTCTAAGATGAGAAAAAGTTGTTTTTTTTTAACCAATGTTAGGTTTCTGATTACAAAAATTTTAGTTTTAACAGAAATCTAGTAACACCACCACCACATATTTGCATCATCCCACCTATGATAAGGAATATATAATTCTAATGTGAAAGACAATAGTGACCAGGAAGTCAGAGCAAGCTATTTAGAACATTCATCAAATGCTGTGAATTTTATCTGTCCACCCAGAATCATAAATAATCATTTTTGCTGTAGTTCCTGCCATACCCATCTATTTGCCTTTGAAAAAATTTTACATTCCTCTCTGAAAACTGGTAAGCTTTATTTATTTATTTGAGTTGGAGTCTCACTCTGTCGCCCAGACTGGAGTGCAGTGGCCGCTCCCGGCCACCGCAGTCTCGACCTGCTGGGCTCAGGTGATCCTTCCGCCTCAGCCTTCCAAGTAGCCAGAACTACAGGCATGCGCTACCACGCCCGGCTGATTTTTTGATTTATTGTAGAGATGAGGTCTCGCTGCCCAGGCGGGTCTCGAACACGTGGGCTCAGGCAATCCACTCACCTCAGCCTCCCAAAGGCATGGGATTACAGGCTGAGCCACGGAGCCTGGCTAAACTGGTAAGCTTTATAAATGAGAGTTCAGAAATCTAGACAAAAGTAGTTTGTTGTACAGAAGTTTGAAAATGTTGATCAATATTAAACACAATGGGTACCAACTGAAAGACTTATCTTAGAAATGGGAACTACTGCTAAGGTGTCTCAGACAGCTAATTTTAAAAGAAAAATGGACCCGCTGAGATAGATGGTCCCTGCTTTATTCGGTTAAAGGTGCCTTAACAGTAGAGACTCTCAGGATTTTTAGCTGTTCACAAGAAAGCAGGATAACCAAGGAAGAGGTTCTCACCCAAAACACCACATTAATGAGGCCAAACCCCACTGGGCTGGGGAGAAAACCTGTTCTTGTTTTTCACAGGACAATATTGCAAAATCAATTTAACTCCTTTGTCAGGTTCAAGAAAAGGAACTTCTTTGGAGGATTTAGAGATAATGCATAAAAACTTTGAAAGCTACAGTGGGTCATTTTTCTCATTAGTTATGTAATTTTTTTCTAGGAATTAACATGTAATTTTAATCCCCCTTGTAGGGGCACTTACTTTTGTATATCCCATCTAACCTCCCCCTAAAACATACTTAATGTAGGACAGCAATTCTAAGAATGAAATCATGATAGTTCAGTATTTTATGATTCTTGAATTGTTGTCATTATATTTTTATTAATTACAGAAAAAAAATCCTTCAATAAAATTAATCAATTTGGATATACTTTGTCAGTGACAAAATTTTTAAAAATTGATTATTTTTCTTAGAATGCATTCTAAGTATTCTAAGCATTAAGTATTCAACCTAAATGAAGCCTCAAGTCATACAATTTTCTCTACATATATATATATATGACAAAATGAGGAATATACAGTCTTACAGGTAAACATACAGGAAGAAGAGATCATTCACAAGTAACTAAAAGGTACTGCAGACAGATATTATTTTCTACTCCACGTAGGCTTCTTACAAATACTTACAAAAGGTACACTCTCATAGACCAAGCAACAACCAACATTATCTTTAATCCAAAAAAAATTTTTTTTCAATTACGGGAAAGGCTTCATTATAGTTTGAAAGATTAATATTTTCAAGAGAAAGGCACCAAATCATTATTTTCAGTTTTTTTTTTTTTTTTTGCATATGGCACAAAGAAAATCTGTCAAGTTCCCACTCTGGAGTTTTTACAACCTCTCATCTTGGATCTGTGTGGCTTCTTGGGTGAGGTATCCTGGCTTCAGAGTTTAAAGCATTTCTCATTGTATCTATGAATAGTCACACAGCCATGATAGGACACTGGCCGGGGCATTGCAGCTACCCCTGTGATGATACTTGTTGCAGGATCGTAACAGAGAATAGTGTCTGTGGCTTCTCCATTTTCCCGTCTTCCACCCAGGATATATATTTTACCATTACACACAGACATACCACAGTTTTCCTGTTTAACAAAATACATTAAAAAAAAAGAATTAACTATAGAAAATAAGGAATTTTGGTAACAAACAGCAAAGGAAAACTTTAACACAGCCAAAAAAAAGAGACATGACATAAGCTTATCTCCCTTTTGCTCAACTCCTGTGTGTTAGTGCTGGATAATTCTGCATGGATGAAGTGAGTGTTAAGATAGATTATATATTAGTAACTGGGGCCAAGGTGAGGAAGGAAGGAAGCAGTGTGGTAGACTGGTAGAAGGGTTTTAATGTAACAGTAGTTAAACAAAAACACCTTTGAAGAGCATGGTTTGCTTCTCCTATTAAAGGAAGGTTCTTTTTTTTTCTTTTTTCTTTTTGAGTTGGAATCTTATTCTGTTGCCCAGGCTGGAGGGCAGTGGCACACTCACGGCTACCCCAGCGTCAACCTGCTGAGCGCCGGCAATCCTTCCACCTCAGCCTTCCAAGTAGTTGGAACTATAGACATGTGCTACCATGCCCAGCTAATTTTTTACAATTTTATTTTATTGTAGAGACAAGGTCTCGCCAAATTGCCCAGGCTGGTTTTGAACCTGCGGGCTCAGGCAATCCACTCGCTTTGGCCTCCCCCTAAGTGCTGGGATTATAGGCTGAGCCACTGAGCCCGGCCAAGTTTCTTTATTGTAGAAAGTAGCTATTCCATGACCAAGGAGCAGCAACATTATTCATTATATGAGATTACCCACAAGTTGAATGAATGGATGAGAGAAAGATTTATAACCAAATTAACAAAACACTGTTATTAGAGGCTTTGGCTGAGGCACAAAAATGACCCAAATAACATTTACAGTTAACTTCCCATACAGTGGGATTCTTAGTTAAATTTTAATCTCTGTCAATAATATAATTACTACATAAAACAAATATTCTTGCAAGGATGAGAGTGATTCTTGAAAAACGAGTTTGGACTACAGGAGAGAATCTTTGATAGAGATAAACACCTGTAAGTCATCAGCACAGAGTGGCAGATGAGATCACTCAGGAATAGAGTATAAACTGAGAAGCAGAAGGGGAAGAGACTCAAGGAACACCCATATTTAAGGACTGGGTGGAAAAAACAAGAGAGTAAGAATGGGAGTGAGGAGTTTATTAGTAGTGGTTAATGAGAGCACAACATCTGTATAGCAGTATGAGTAGAGCTAGATTTCCAGCACCAGAACCATCAAGCATTTTGATGGTGGAAGGAAATGGAGGGAGTCATGAATGAAAAAGCTGAGGAAAGGCTTTTTGGGGGGCAGCAGTGGGGGTGGAAAGTAGGGCTGGGCTCCTGATGGAATGTGGGGTTAAAAGAGGCCTGAGTACAACCATTTCCTTTACAACAGAAATAAATCACCTAGCCTTTAACCAGAGAAGCAACCAGTTTGGAAACATTTCTTCTCTTCTGAAATATGAAAGAGAAGGAAGATATGGACTGGAGTAGGATTCTGAAAAATGTCAAGGGAAAAAGTCAACAGGCCAAGTGCAACAGATAGTTCACCATGGTATAGTAAAAAGGAAGTTATTTCAATAAAACAATTCCTTGGAAGGAATTCAAAACAGGTATACCATATGCTTTATGTGGAGTTTTTGCTTTAGTTTTTAATTAGTTGGAGTCTCACTCTGTTGCCCAGGCTGGAGTGTAGTGGCATGATCAGGTCTCACTTGCAAGACTTAACCTCCTGAGCTCAGGTAATCTGCCTCAGCCTATAGGCACACGTCACCACGTGCTGCTAATTTTTTTTTTTTTTTTTTTTTTTGTAGAGACGAGGTCTCTCTATATTGCTCAGGCTGGTCTCAAACTCTTGGTCTCAAACTCAAGCAATCCTTTGGCCTTGGACTCCCGGAGTCTGGGATTACAGGTGTGAGCCACTGCACCCGGCCACTTTTTTTAAAACTAAAAAACAAATTGAAGCATACACAAAATATTTTAAAAATGAAATTCTAGTGTATTAATGATCTTGTGCTTAGTCTCTCTTTTGGACGGCTTTATGTTATTACCTGTCGGCTGAATGTATTCTGTACATGCATCCAGTAATCTTCAACTGGATCATAGCAATATATTGCCTTGGTCAGTCCACCAGCAACGTAAATCAGGTTGTTTAGGGATACAGCTGTTATACACCTCTTGGCAATTGGGATAGCTGCACGAAGTAGCCAAGAATTGGTTTCTGGATCATAAGATTGAACCTAATAATATAAAGAAATATTTAATTAAAATTTCTAAACAAAAATGTTGATTTACTTAATAAAAAGATTATGTATATACAAACATGATTCAAAGGCAAATATCATTAATTCAGAGAATTAAGGAAGGTTAGCCGGATACTAAAATGTTTGAATTATGAAAATTCTTAAAAGAAATGCAAATTTATTACTATCTAGTGGAACAGAGGAACAAATAAATACATACAGATTGCTTCTAGGAATAAACAGGTTTGCTTTAGTTTTTTCCGTTAAAATTAACAGTCTAAATTTTTTAACAATTGTGTTATGTAGGATAACTATGTCTCAAATGTAAACAATTTCTTTATACTTTTAGGGAGTGCTTTCTTCAAAAAAACACAAGTCAACTTCAATTCAGTCAGCATACTTTGAATTATTACAAATTCTGAATTAATAAATTCTAAATAAGTAACATTTGACCACAATATGTCTAAATGTAATTTAGAAAAAGAATTAATTGATTGACAAAATTCAGTGAACATTGCTAAACTAATTAGGCATTAGATATCTCTTTTCCAGAATAAACATGGTATTTCCTGAGATGTCAGGATGGCACATGTTCTTTTGTCCCAGGAATTTAATGAACCACAGCAACTTTGATTTGTCCTCTATTTATGCTACAGAGGTTTCCTTTCCCCTCTTTGTCCTAAAAAATACTTTAAATGTATGCAAAAAATGACCCAATTGGAAGAAGCATATTTAGTTACTGTGTCTCACTGTTTGCTAATTCACCTCCCAACTGTGTTTTGTGCTAATAATTTTTAGATTCTGTAGGTGACAGCAGTAAAAGGCTCAGAACAATTTTAGTACAGAATTTCATTCAACACTGAGATTTGTCTCATTTCAAAAAGATTGGATCGCATTTGTTAGAACAAATTGTTAGATATATTAGGAGTCTCACTTTAGCAACTCAGTATTCAATGTTTTTCTCTAAAAGTGTAAGGTGCCAGACAATTTTTAAAAGACCCCTCACATTAAGCAACCTAAGCTACCTACTTGATAAACCTGTATTTCCCTTCTTGAATATATCATAGGTAATTTCTTCAGAGAACAAGGCTTACCTTGTCAGAACAAGTATTATCATCCGGTCCTCCACCAATCACAAACAATTTGCCTACACAGCTAGTCACTGCAGGAGAACTCACTGCTTCCTTAAGGGGAGCAACTTCCGTCCATCGATTTGAAAAGGAATCATAACATTCTACGCTGCTAAGTCTGTTTTGCCCATCATAGCCTCCAACAACATATACCTATATGTAAAATACATGGAAAATTCATTATCAAAAGTCTGAATTTTGAAATAGTTGATTAAAGAATTAAGGGATCTTTCCCCTTTAAAAACTCCTTGAAAACTATAATTGCAATATATTTTGCTCAGTTTCTGAGCCTTTTAAAAATCATCACCTCCCTACCACCACCACCACCACCACCACCACCACCATGGAGCCTTTTTAGACATACTTTTAAAATTGCTCTTCCCTCAATAAAATTTTAATACTACAGATAAATTGTGTATCTGTTTACTTTACTGCATGTATATCTGTGCTTCATATGAAAAAGTGTGATTTTTTTCCCCCACCCTCTAAGAACCAATCTTCATTATCCCCTTGGGGGTAATACTGCTCACACTGAGAATCGCATGATTTAGCTTAATTATTCATACTTATGAATAATATTTTTAATTATTATAAAGTAATAAAGCTATGAAGTGAAAATATTAGGTAAAGATTACTAGACTATGAGAGCTTTGAAGGCAGACCTATGTTTTAGCACTTACAGTACCTAAAAAGTATCCAACATAATGAATTACATATTCTATATTTCAAGGAGCTTTCACTATATTTCTTATCTTTTTTATTTTTATTTTTTTTGAGTTGGAGACTCACTCTGTTACCCAGGCTGGAGTGCAATGGCACGTTCATGGCTACTGCAGCCTTGACCTGCTGGGCTTAGGCAATCCTTCTACCTCAGTCTTCCAAGTAGCTGGAACTACAGGCGTGTTCTACTATGGCTGGCTTATTTTTCGATTTGTTGTAGTGATGAGGTCTCACCAAGTTGCCCAGGTTGGTCTTGAACTCCTGAGCTCAGGTAATCCTCTCATCTCGGCCTCCCAAAGTGCTGGGATTACAGGCTTGAGCCACTATGCCTGGCCTACATTTTATTTTCACAAATATGAGAAAGGTGGGGGCAAATTAATATCTTTATATGACAGGTGAATCAGCCAATAAGATCTTTGTTAAATGGTTCCTGTAAGAACAATCCATTAAGCATCATGGTATATATAACAAACTTCCAAGCTAACAAAGCTCTCCAGCTTAACATCTATATTTCTCTCAATGGACGTCGTTGTCAACTCTTCTCTTCATAACTTGTTAACTATTAATTCCTACTGAGCCTTTGCCACAGCATCTTTTGCATCCATCCCTTCTTTTTGTTTCCTGCTGCCACCACCCTACTTCAGGGCCCACATTATTCATCCCTTTCAAATATCTTCCTGGTCTTCACTCTAATGCTCTCTAAGCCACAGATTAATCTTCCTGAACACTTCATCAATTCCTTTTAATAGTTCAACAATAAATGCCTAAGGGTCAAGGCCAAACTTCATACCTTGTCATTGAAATCTATCTACAATTTTTCTTTCTGTGCTCCTTCAGATTTCCACAGTAGCCAATGCTACTTCTATCATGTATTTCTCACCCTATGTCAAAATAAATGTTGGTGGGTTTGTCCCCCTAACACTAAGTAGCTTGGATAGGTAAAGTAACTTACAAAAGGCCACGTAGCTATAAGGGGTATGCCCCTATGGTGCAATGTAGCAATTAGGGGCATAGGCTTTGAAGCCAGAACAGCTGGGTTCATATTTAGCTCTGCCACCCAACGTAAGGACAATTTATCTATCCTCTTGGAGACTTGGGTTTTTTTTTGAGTTGGAGTCTCACTCTGTTGCCCAGGCTCGAGTACAGTGGCATGCTCATGACACCCCAGCGTTGACCTGCTGGGTTCCGGTCCTCCTTCTGCCTCAGCCTTCCAAGTAGCTGAAACTACACGTGTGCGCTACCATGCCCGGCTAGTTTTTTTTTTTCTTGATTTATTGTAGAGATGATGTCTCACCAAGTTGCCAGGGCTGGTCTTGAACCCGCAGGCTCAGACAATCCACTTGCCTTGGCCTCCCAAAGTGCTGGGATTACAAGCTAAGCCACCGAGGCCAGCCAAGACTCGGGGTTTTTCTTTTTTCTTTTTTTTAGTTAGGGTCTCACTCTGCCACCCAGGTTGGAGTATAGTAATCACAGCTCACCACAGCCTCAACCTCCTGGACTCAGGTGATCCTTCCACCTCAGCCTTCCAAGTAGCTGGGACATCAGATGCATGTCACCATGCCTGGCTAATATTTTGATTTCTTTTTGTAGATATGAGATCTTGCTATGCTGCCCAGGCTGGTCTTGAATTCCTGTCCTTTAAGCAGTTCTCCTGCCCTCCAAGCAGTCCTCCTGCCTTGGCCTCCCAAAATGCTTGGATTACAGGTATAAGTCACCACACCCAGTCTGACTGGTATTTAGTTCCTCAATTTTAACATGTAGATAATATTAGTATTTATCATATAATAGAATTTTGAGGATTACATTTTAATACATACCCCTACATGTATAAATTACAAATATAAGTTATGAGGTCAGGTCCTCATTATTTCATCAGCTTTGTCAATAGCAGCAGCCTAGTAGATCAAGGTTCTTAGAAATTACCAACAGCTTTTAAACTGTGTTTTGAGAAGCTCTAGTATCCTACAGTACAGAGATTTTAAGAAACTTCTGTGAGGAAATAGAAGAACTGATGGGAACCTGAGTGGGAAGGGTTCCAAGCCACTATCTCTGTTTCAATAGAGAAGTTCTGTTTTTTTTTTATTGGTGACTCCTAAATGCCTCCCAGGAGGGTCTAAGAGGCAGAAACCTTTTTAGAAAGGGATGCTAAAAGACCAAATATCTATGTGCAAGAATGCTGCCTTTACTTAGATTGTTCATTAATTTGAGATGGCTTTGGAGAAGCTGATAGAGATAGAGGCAGGAAAAGGCTAAAAACTCTGAGTTACTTCTTGGTACAGCTGCTGTATTTTTATCTATTCTATATAATGGATTTTTATATTAGAGTTAACTTTTAAAAAGAGGGCACACAGGTTGAACATCTCAAATCTGAAAATCCAAAATCCAAAATGCTCCAAAATTTGAAACTTTTTGAGTGACAACATGATGCTCAAAGAAAATACTTATTCCATGGAGGATTTGGATTTCGAATTTTTGTATTTGGGTTGTTTAACCAGTACAATGAAGATAATAACAAATCTGAGGGAAAAAGAATCTGAAACACTTGTGGTCCCAAGTTTTCGGTTAAGGGATACTTCACCTGTAATTGCTTTTAAAAAGTTTGGAAGCCATTACTCCATCGATGATTCTTAGGTTCCTAAGGACCGTAGATGGTTCAGAACCCAAATCATGTATTTTTTATAATATTCAGTAGCTATAGCCAAGAATATGTTTTCTTTAACACATGTTGGTAAGTTTATCTTAATATTTATTTTAAATTTGTTTTGTCCCTACTTATACAAATGAAAAAGATAAAATAACATCATTTTAGATAATACATATCTCTGCTTGACTGCCAAAGTCAGTAGAAAGAAAAAAATTGCTTGGATTAGATGTTGATGGGTCTTTGTATTTGATGTAACTCCTTTATTTTCCAAAGCTTTTTAGGCATTTGGACTCCAATGGTGCATGAGAAAAGAAATGCGCTGCACTGCCATGAATTCCAAATTAGGAGAACAAAATATCCATTCAAGAGTACAGTGTCATATTGTTTATATCTTCAGTTTATCTATTGAGGTTAGAAATGGAAGGAAATACAATTTGAATCCAAAATACCCAGAGGGAGAGTAAAACGAAGGATTCAGTTGTGGCATTTATTTTGGAAATGTACCAGCAATAGTAATAAAAAGTGGTTTCTCTTACTTTACCAAGGAGGACAGCCATTTTGTGACGCCATCTGCCTTTATTTAAGAGGCAACTCTGATCCAAATATTCAACTGTGAGTTATAAATCCAGACATCACGGCTATTGATTCTTCCACCTTTAAGTGTAAAGCAATGCAGATAAAATAATATATCACTGTATATCTATCATCAAAGGATCTATGCCATCAAGTCATAGATGGGTAAATATGAGATTTGTTCACTCAATTCAAGAATTTGAGAATTCAGATCAATAAATGAAACAAGAAGCTCTTAAACTTGAATGAAAATAGTTCTATGGAATAGATTTAAACTTTGTCACTTGTTATCACGAGACATAATAATTATAGGTCCAAAATAATAAAATATAGAATGTGAACTTTACAAATGTTAAAGATTTTTTTTGTTGGGTCTCACTCTGTCACCCAGGCTGGAGTGCAGTGGCATGATCATGAACTCCTCGACTCAAACAATCCTCCTACCTCAGTCTAAAGTGTTGGGATTACAGGTGTGAGCCACCAGGCCTAGCCTACCGTCTGATTTTAAAGGTAACGTAAATATCATTAAGAAGTTCAAATAAAGAATTTTAAGAAAAATCCTACTTCATAAACTTTGGAGAGAATTTCAGAAAATAGGGGTGAATTAGAGATGGTTAATTCTAGGACTACTTTTGACTTTGCAAAAGCAAAGAGGCAAAAGTTTAAAAATTATATCATATTCTACAAGCATTTGAGAACACTTAAAATATGATATGATTAAAACCATTTTTCTGATGATCTTTTGTAAATCATTCTGGATCATCTTGTACCTGTTTTTATGAGCAAAAAATCATTCTCAGTTTTATTCATTGTATATACGTATCTGCATAGAGTAGGAGTATTCTCATTTCACTATTTTCTTTTAAAGACACTGTTATTGTTTAAAATAGCCAAGATATGTCTAAATTAAAAATAGCTACTGTAATAATTCTATATTTACCTGAAACAAGAATGTCATTCCTCAGAGCACAGACTGCATACTCTGATTTGGTAAATTCCGGAAGCTTAGCCAAAGACTTCCATTCTCCTGTTACAGGATCATAGCACTCAGTGTACGGAAGATTAAATCCTCCAACTCGTTCACATCCTCCAACAACGACTATTACCTCAGAATAGCCAGTGGACCTAAAGTAATTATTATTAGGATGCACAAATAATATTAAATTAAAATATACTCAAGTTTAAAAAAAAAACTCTTAAAACAAACTACACACTATTATAAACGGTTACGTGCCAAATAGTACAGGTTGGTAATTACATTGAGAACATTTACAGGGGAGTTACTGACATTATTATTCCACAAAAAATTTCTGTGAGTATTTTTTTCTATTGATTTTGACTTAAAAGTTGTAAAGCAGTTCAAAGATCCTACCTAACCCAATTGGAACCATGGTGATATTATGGATGACTTCCAACCGCAGTTTTGCTGTAATTCAGTAATGCATAAACCACACAAGGTAAGATAATGCACTTTTTCTAACTGTAGGAAAATGATGCTTTCTATTACATTACTAGTTCTAAAAAACGGATTCATAGTATAATCCAAACACCCTTTTATTTATTTTTTTTACTTTTTTGAGTTGGAGTCTCACTCTGTCGCCCACACTGGAGTGCAGTGGCCGCTCCTGGCCACTGCAGCCTCGACCTGCTGGGCTCCGGTGATCCTTCGGCCTCAGTCTTCCAAGTAGCTGGAATTACAGGCACATGCTACCACGCCCGGCTGATTTTTTTTATTTATTGTAGAGATGAGGTCTGCCAAGTTGCCCAGGCGGGTCGGAACCCGCGAGCTCAGGCAATCCACTCACCTCTGCCTCCCAAAGCGTGGGATTACAGACTGAGCCACCGAGCCCGGCTCCAAGCACCCTTTTAAAGGAGTACACATATGTATTTGTTTGGAAATTAATGTTTTAAATACAAAATCAAGTAAATTAAGATAATCCAACTCAAAACGTCGGGCAGTCTCTAAAAATGTTAACAGAGTTTATAACAAAGAATGTTAAAGGAAAAAAGCAAGATGAAAAACTGTACATAAGGTATGTTCAATACTAAGTAAAAAATGTGTCTGGAAAGAATTATCAAAACGTTAATGATGGTTGTCTCTGAACTGTATGACTCCTCCTTTTCGGGCATTACAAATTTTCAAACCAATAATGAACTGGGGCTATTTTTAGAATGGAAAAAACAACCTCTAAGACTGCTAAGAGATCCTGCTTATGTTAGTCATTGGCTTCTCTTATTTTGTAGTTTAAATTTAAGATAGAGACAGGAAAAACCAAAAGTTTATCCAAGAGTTTTTTTCATAAGGCTCAATATATAGTTAGTTCTGGAATTTTAAAATATTTGGCTTTTATATTTTTTCACAAAGATAATCTAAATGAAAATGTCTTGTAATTACATTTTGTGGCTGTTCCAAGTTAAGTCTCATAAAGAAAAATGCCAACAACCCCTCTTCTCTTACTTAAATGTAGCGGGGGAAAAGAAGACATCAGAACACTGATTTGTAGTTTTAAACTAGAAACTACACTAGAAAAAAATTACACTAAACAACAACCACAACAACAATAACAACAACAAAATAAACACTAGTTGGTAGGTCTCCTTTTTACAGAGCTGTTCTGGCTACACTTACAAAGAGCTAGTTCAACTGAATCATTCAACTATTCTATGTCAGGCATACTTGTTCCATTACAAAAGCAGAAATACAAATGATAGAAAAGGATTTTGTTTATATATGCAACAAAATTTAGTTTTAGGAAATCCAGCAAACTATGTAATTAACCTAGTATATAATAAAATATTAACAGGTTAATTCACATCTTATCAGTAATATTTGCTATTTTCCAAGTAATTCCAAAATGAAAACATTGAAAATAGAGAGAGCATAGCACCAGATACTTTAATGTATAACTACTGACTCACTTAACATTCTTTCCATAGAAGTATCATTTCCTAAAATCACACTTAAAATCTGAGACATATCCACGTGATACGCCTCAAAATCTTATTTATTAATTAGTCAAAACAAAAATTGCTAAGTAGTCACTGTGGTTAAATCACCTCCAATTGTTTAAATATAAAATTCAGATTAATTATTATAGATTACATTTTATTTTATACTTCCCTTACAGCATTTTACTTGTTTTATACTTTCCCTTTGCTTGAAATTACTTGTCTTTTTCAAGACTTCTTGGCCCAGTAAACATATATTATGTGCTTTTGTTCCTTGTAACAGGAAGAGATAAAAGCATGAAAAACTAATTGCTAAAGCATTTAGTCCTACTAAATAAAGGATAACTTCAGTGTCTATTGGAACGTGTATTTATCTGAAAGGATTAGCAAGCTGGTAGTTTTGCCGGTTTGAAGGTCCTACTGCAACCAAATGGCTTTTAAAGTAATTAGGTAAAAGTCTGGTGTTCTCATTAGAGACTGTAAACTAAATGAAAGAGTTATTTCTTGAGCTTGGAAAAATAGAGAGTTGATTGCCTTAAAAGAAATAGATTACTTCAACTGATGATAATGGCAAGTAGAAGAAAAAGGCAGGCAAGACAATGGTATAGTACAAATAGAATTCTGAACACCCACATAATATACTTTTAGAGTGAATGTCACACTATTTCATTAATTCTTTAAAGTTAAAAATCTGATTTTCTGCTATGATGAAATAACAACTATTTTTTGCTTTAATATCAAGTCTCATCATTTGTTCCTAGGAAAGTATGATGACCAAAAATCCTTTTTAAAATGGTAATACATTTTTAAAAATAAATTTTTACCATACATTTGAGAAAAGACCAAATTAAAAAATCATTCTTTGATTTATTTGAAAGATAAAATAGTTATAAATACATATTCTAAACCAAGTCAATAAGACATGTAATAATTATCAGATTCAGTTAAAAATCTCAAAAGGTGAAAAACAAAAATTGCTGGCTAAAACAACAGAGCTACTTAATACTAAATATGCTAGATATACATGAACTGCCAAACTTTCATCAACAAAAAGGATTGAAAAGCGATCCTGGCTAATAAGAATAACTGAATATATTTTTAAAAACACACAATAGGAAAAAAATGTGTGTTTCCATGCAGTGGAAAGTTGGAAAGGAGAAGAAGGGAGAGATGTGAGTGACATAGTCTATTCACTATTCTAAAACTCAAAAGTATCTGAAAATCAAACCATCAAACCAAAATAATGGACTAAAATAGATATCCTAGCACTTTGAGAGGCTGGGCTGGAGGACTGCTTGAGCTCAGGAGTTCAAGATCAGCTCAAGCAACAAAGTGAAACCTCATCTCTACAAAAAATTAAAAAATAAGGTGGGAGTGATGGTGTGTGTCTGCAACTCTCAGCTATTTGGGAGACTGAGTAGCAAGAATTGTTTGAGCCCAGGAGGTTGAAGCTGCAGTGAGCTGTGATTGTGCCATTTGTACTCCAAAGTCTAGGAGACAGAGTGAGACCCCCGACTCAAAAAAAACCAAAAAAAAAAAACCAAAAACAGTCTGCTTGACAGTTTCATTTCTTATTGCATGTAGACTAGATTAATAAGTTAATCAGAAGTTAATCAGTTTCTCATAATGTGTATATTAAATCTGTCCCTAATAGTCTGATCTATTCTTACTGCAAAAAAAAAAGTTTCTGAACCTCAAGGAATCATTGATTATGGTTAATTCACCAATATAAATGACCCCTTAAGACATGTATATCAGCCATAAGCCTCAGAGCTTTCAAACTTGGTGAGGACACAGTATCAACTTGCATGGCAAGGCTTTCCAGATGAGCTTCTATAAGAAAATGTATTGATCAAAAGACTCAAAATGTTTACTTTCAAAATCAGAAATTATCATCAGGAACTATTCATAGACTGCTCAAATACTTAGCCACAAAGATAGTCATCTTACTTAATGGTAAAAAAAATCAGAAACAAATATTGGGGAAGGAATAGTTCAGTATATTGTAGTAGAGAATTCATGTTGTATAAATACATTGATCACATATTAAGTAACAAAAAGATTCTAAAAGAGATTACAACTCTGTAAATGAAATAATAAACTCATGGAGGAAAAAAGAGATGTCAAATGTGTAGTGTTGCCTCTTAGAGGTGAGAATGTGGGTGATATTTTTTGCTTATCTCATTCTCTGAATTTTCTCCAGCTAACATATAAATTATTCGACTTCCACTATCCCAAAGTTAAGAAAGAATAAAAGAAAAAAAAATTACACACTACTAATGGACACTACGGTTTCTGCTCAACCTAGCATGGGAAGGGGTTTTCAGTCATCGGATTTCTGCTACATGATGCTGCTCCCATGGGCACAGGTAAATGCCCAGAGAATGCTGTCTGACTGAATCAGAGATTATGTTTCCCAAGAGAAGGAGAAACTCATTCTCTCTGAGTTACTGAACTTGTAATATGTAAACACCAAACCCACGAGTGGCCATATTCAGCCAGTCCAATGAGAAAAAAATGATGCAGAAAAGCAGAGGCAGGAAGTAGAGCAAAGGCACAGTTTGGTTTCTGTTGGCTTTTCGGTAGCCTGTTCCAGTCTTCGTTGAGGTCCTATCAAAGTTTTGTTGTTAGGTTTTACAAGACACTGACTTCTGTATCTTTTCAATACATTTCCCTTTATGTTTGAGTAGGTGAGCTGGTTTCTATTTGCAATCAGAATTTGGACACATTGGAGTTCAATGGATTGCAGAAATAAATCAACAGCCTGCAAATGGCTTTCAAACTCAGAAAAGATGCTCAATCCTCCTCATTAAAAAAAGAAATGTAAATTAAAATTACGAGATACCATTTTTCACTTTCTAGAGTAGCAAAGTTTTAAAAAAACTAATGCAAACAAATTGTGTTGGCAAATTGTGTAACTCACTTTCATATTTTTGATGGGGGTACAAATTGTAAGGCAATTTTTACAATACCTATAACAATTAAAAATGCATATATCTTATGATTGAGAAATTCCACTTCTAGTAACTCATATTATAAATTAACAATATATATGAAAAGATATATGTACAAGAATATTCACTGATAATTGTTTTGCAATGGCAAAAAAAATTAGAAACAAACTAAATATCCATTACTAAGAGGCAGATTAAATAAATTATGGTACATCCATAAATTGGATATTATACAGTTCTTTAAAAAGAATAAATTTGCTCTGGGAGCCAGGCTTAGTGGCTCGGCCTGTAATCCCGCGCCTTTGGGAGGCTGAGGTGAGTGGATTGCCTGAGCCCGCGGGTTCGAGACCCGCCTGGGCAGCGAGACCTCATCTCTACAGTAAATCAAAAAATCAGCCGGGCGTGGTAGCGCATGCCTGTAATTCCGGCTACTTGGAAGGCTGAGGTGGAAGGATTGCCGGAGCCCAGCAGGTCGAGGCTGCAGTGGCCGGAGTGGCCACTGCACTCCAGTTTGGGCGACGGAGTGAGACTCCAACTCAAAAAAAAAAAAAAAAAAATTTGCTTTGGGAAGTTGAGGCAAGAGGATCACTTGAGCCCAGGAGTTTGAGACCAGACTGGGCAATATAGCGAGACCCTGTCTCTACAAAAAAAATAAAAGATAAGTCAGGAGTGGTGGCACGTGCCTGTAGCCCTAGCTACTTGGGAAGCTGAAGCGGGAGAATCACTCAAGCCCATAAGTTCAAAGCTGCAGTGAGCTATGATGGCCACTGCACTCCAGCCGGAGCAACAGAGCAAGATATTTCTCCAGAAAGGAAAAAAAAGAGGGAATGCATTTGACATTTTTTATAAGAATAACAATTAAGAAAGACCTATATGTGTTGACAGAGAACAATTTCCAAGATACTTTTAAGTGGTGAAAGCAAGGTACAGAACTGTGAGTGTAGTGCCCTACGATTTGTATAAAAAAAGTAGGGAAGTATGTGTATACACACATATCTATGCAGAAAATATTCTAAAGGAGGTTCAAAACACTGGTAAAAGGAGGGTCAGGTAGAGGAAGACTTCCAATGTATGTTCTTTATATAAAAATGTTTAATTCAAAATAATGATAAATTAACATATATAAAAATGGTAAGCTACAAATATAGTAAAATGCCATTCCTTTTTTTTTTTTTTTTTTTTTTTTGAGTTGGCGTCTCACTCTGTCACTCAGGCTAGAGTACAATGGCACGCTTACAGCAATTGCAGCCTTGTCCTGCTGGGCCCAGGCCATCCTTCCACCTCAGCCTTCCAAGTAGCTGGAACCACAGGCATGTGCCACCACGCCTGGCTAATTTTTTCTTGATTTATTGTAGAGATAAGGTCTCGCCATGGTGCCCAGGCTGGTCTTGAACCCATGGGCTTAGGCAATCTTCTCATCTCGGCCTCCCAAAGTGCTGGAATTATAGACATGAGCTGCTGTGCCCGGCTAAAATGCCGTTCTTAAGTGGGACTGGAATAGGAATTCAGAACACTTGCTTATAGCCCTGGCCCTGTTACTAACTAGCTTTGTGAGCAAGCCAAAGTTGCTGTGCCTCAGTTTCATCACCTACAAAGTAAAGAATGAAGGGATTTATTAAATAATCATAAAACACTATTTCTTAAGAAAAAAAATACATTTACAATGCCCTGGGTCTTCTCATAGGTTTCCAGGAGCAACTACAGCCTTGTCCTCACTATGGCAATTAGATTCCTATATTCATTGCAGTGACTGCCTATTAGATAAGAGGCAATGGAAAATATTAGAAGAGACAAGAGCTTAATTATTTATCTGCTGATTCCAGTGTCAAAATGATGAACTCTTTCAATTTTAGCTATCTCAAATGCTCAATGGAGTGTGATAAAGGTCATCAACTTTTGTCATAGATATGAACAATTTGCAATGTATGGTCAATATATTGAAGACCTTTTAAAAGTGAAATGCCATCCATGTTTCTACTTGGGAACCTCATTTTGTAGGCTGTCCAGTCCTATTATGGTGGAAAATTAACATCTTCTCAGGGAAATGACTCGTTCCAGGGAATTGTTATGGTAGGGACAATCTGGGTCAGGATATGATGCAAAATCAGTAATATCAGAACCACACTACCAAGCAACCGTGAGTTTAAATGTCTGGTATTCAGGCTGGTATGGGAAATATGGCAATTAGTATTTGGGGTAAAGCAGGGGCAAGAACTGGCAATTAGGTGTACAGGAGATCAGAATTAGATTGTTAAACAATGGTTAGGCATGTGAAACTTCAGAGTAAATGCTACAATTAAAATTCATGAGTTGGGAAGAGGTTGGACAGAGAGGCCCATCACAGAGAAGTGACTTTTCTCCAGATGAAGAAAAGGTCTGAAGTCAAGGATTAGCATATAGGGATGGCACATGGAGACAACCCAAATATTTATTAGACAAGACTTTTGTTCAAGTTGGGTACCATATAATTCTCTGTAGAGTTCAATAGTATTCATGAGTCCCAGCATGTATATAAGTGTTAATATGAACTCTTTCTACCTCAAATGTTTTCCACACTGCTATATTTTCAACCTGGAAACAAGTTTCCAAACTGTGTTGGGGACTCAGAAAGAGGGCCAAAGGGAAGGAGTAGGAAAGACGAAACTAGGAGTGCTGAGGACACTGAATAAAAGCAGAATATTTCTGTGCAGCCCTATGTAATATCATTATTTTTGTGGAATGTCTCTTTTATTTTATGTATTTTTTTGAGCTGGGGTCTAACTCTGTTGCTCAGGCTGGGGAGTGCAGTGGCACAATCACAGCTCACCATAGCCTTGACCTCCTGGGCTCAGGTGATCCCTCTGCCTCAGCCTCCCAAGTAGCTGGGACCATAGGCACGCGCCATCATCCCTGGGACCATAGGCACGCACCATCATCCCTAATTTCTTTTTATCTTTTTGTAGAGACGAGATCTCATTATATTGCCCAGGCAGGTCTCAAATTCCTAGACTGAAGCAATCCTCCCACCTTGGCCTCCCAGGATGCTGAGATTACAGGCATGAGCCACCATGCCCAGCTGAATATCTCTTTTAAATATTAATATCCAGAAGATACTAAACTGGTTAGAAGTACAAACTCTGGAGCCAAAACACCTAGGTTTTAAATCCTTGCTCTGCCACCTACTAAACTGTCACTTTGAACAAGTTACTTCTCTGAGACTTAGTTTGCTCATCTGTAAAGTGAGCATAATAATAATACTAACTCATAGTGCTATCTGAGCACTAAACTAGTTAACAGATCTGACAATACACTGAACAGTTCCTGGGACACAAGTGCTTGCTATTATTACCATGGAATGATAGTTTGGAAGATAATATCTTTATGTAACAAAGAAAGTTCTTAAATTAGGATAATTATAAAACAAGCTCTGAAAAAACCAACAGAATAGATGCATAGCTTACTATTAACTTTTAAAAACGTATGGTTAAAATAAGCCATCTGATAGCAAGCATTTGTATCTCTCAAAACATAATTCCTAGTCTGTAAAAGTGCAACATAAATTTAAAAAGTGTTGTGATTATTTTCTTCATGAAATCAGCAACATTATTAAATTTTTTGAGTCAAATATGAGGATGTACCTTTTTCGTATGGTATTTCCAATCCTCATAACAATCTTCAAGGTAAGTGATATTATTCTAACTTTACAGTTGAGGAAACCAAAGAAGTTAAAGTACCTTGTCCAAGGTCACAGGATTATGTATAGTCAGATTCTAAAGCTTGTCTGATAGTGATTTAGATCAAGTACTCTAACACATTCTGATGCTTGCACTAAGTGTTATTAAAAATAATATTATATATCAATACAAGATTTACAGTTACATAAAATATATTAATAGAAAGTCAAACATTGTTTCTAAACTCTACTCCTGTGATTATCTCCACTGTTCTTCTCCATGTACTAAAAGGTTTACCATTTTTACCATTAGCAGGGCAGATTATCAAAGTTTTTGTGCTCTTAGATCGGGCCTATATCCTCTTTCTAGGGAACTACTATCACACTCTGTTCTTAATATAATGGGTTTTGGGATTTACTCTGTCATCTAAGAGATACATAGGTACGTAAGTAGAATATCCAGTATGAATTGAGCTCTGGAAAATACTTGGCACAGGATAAACACTAAAGAAACATTGGCTGAGGTGGAAAGTACAGTGAAGGGATCAGACAGTCATAACTCTAATCCAGAATTAATATTTGCATCACCAATGGTGTAATAACCAGATCTACTGTGTTTCCTGATGTGATGCAATATAACGTACACATTACATAGGATGAAATCTAGCCAAATATTCATCAAGCTGAAGCTTTTAGAGCCAACTTCTAGCTCCCAGGAAAAACAGCTAAATGCAGCTAAATGACACCATAAGGAAGCAACCAGACTAATCCAGAAGGTGGAATATTTTTCTGAACAACTTTCCCATCAACAAGTCAGAATCATGAAAAAAATTGATTTGAAATAAAAGATATTTCATGGAAATAACTAGATGATCCTAGACTGGTTCCAGGCTCATTAAAAGATACTATGAAAGAATGGGGAAATTTGAATATGAATTGGGTCTTAGATAATATGAATTATCATTGTTAACTTTATGTGTAATCATGTTATATAGCCTATATAATTTTTTTTTTGAGTTGGCATTTCACTCTGTCACCCAGGCTGGAGTGCAGCGGCACACTCACCACCACCCCAGTGTCAATCCGTGGTGGGCTCCAGCGATCCTTCCGCCTCAGCCTTTCAAGTAGCCGGAACTATAGGTGCACGCTACCACGCCTGGCTTATTTTTTATTCATTGTAGAGAAAAAGTCTCACCAAGTTGCCCAGGCTGGTCTTGAACCCGTGGGTTCAGGCAATCCCAAAGTACTGGGATTACAGGCTGAGCCACCGAGTCTGGCCCATATTTTATTTTTAAAACATGCACAATCAAGTAAAAAAATATATATAAATTTTAAAAGAAATATATTAATAAAATAAAATTTAAAAATATATAAAATAAAATAAAACAAATATGAATAAACAAATGAAAGAGAAAGGTCTGGGTCGAGATACAGATTTAGTAGTCAATAGCATGCATCGTAATTAATACCATGAGAATAGATGAGATAAGCTCACCTAGGAGAGTACATAAGGCAAGACAAAGTGATATGAACCAAACAGACAGATAATCAGCATTCACAGACTAGATATAGGAGTAAGAACCATCAGATTAAAAAAGAACAGCTGAAGAAATAGGATGACCATGAAGAAAATGGTATTCCAGAGCCAATGGAGGAGTTTCAAGACAGATAAGGCAATTAATTCACATGGCAGTTCCCATCCTCATAACAATCTTCAAGGTAGGTGATATTATTCTTAAATATATGGTATTATATTTATAATAGTCTGAAAATTCAGTATAACTATAGTTTGGTTTTTTCTACTTATCTCCTAAAGAAAGGTTATATATAGATATGTTTCACTGTAGAAAATAGATTGGTTCCTTTCAAAATTAGATGTAGCCAGGGTCAGTGGCTCAGCCTGTAATCCCGCGCCTTTGGGAGGCTGAGGTAAGTGGACTGCCTGAACCCGCAGGTTCTAGACCCGCCTGGGCAACTTGACAAGACCTCATCTCCACAATAAATCAAAAAATGAGCCGGGCGTGGTAGCACGCGCCTGTAGTTCCAGCTACTTGGAAGGCTGAGGCAGAAGGATCGCCGGAGCCCAGCAGGTCGAGGCTGTGGTGGCCGGGAGCGGCCACTGCACTCCAGTCTGGGCGACAGAGTGAGACTCCAATTTAAAAAAAAAAAAAAAATTAGATGTAAAATACATTTTGGGAAATCAAATAATTAAGTGAATTAGAGAAAGTATTTCTTTGAATGAGTGATGGGACACTTAGGCTGCAATCTGATTCAGGTCATGTCTTTATAAATAATATTAATAATAAATTACTTATTTTGATTTTATAACATATAACCCTTGGTTCCTACTGTAATCCTATGAGATATGTAGGATGAGTATTATTAGCCCCACCTGACTCCAGATCCTTCTGCTTGAAAAAAGGAGTGATTTTCCCTTTGGAGGGACACTGTGTGTTCAGAAAAGTTCTGGGAGAGCCGATAATCACACAGCTCCAAAGCTGTTTAGCTTTCTTAATACATTAAGGAAGCTTGGTCTTTCTGCATTCTTTTTTTTTGAGTCAGAGTCTCACTCGCTCACCCAGACTGGAGTGCAGTGGCCGCTCCCGGCCACCTCAGCCTCGCCTGCTGGGCTCCGGCGATCCTTCTGCCTCAGCCTTCCAAGTAGCTGGAATTACAGGCATGCGCTACCATGCCCGGCTAATTTTTTGATTTTATTATAGAGATGAGGTCTTGCTGCCCAGGTGGGTCTCGAACCCGCGGGCTCAGGCAATCCACTCACCTCAGCCTCCCAAAGGCGTGGGATTACAGGCTGAGCCACCGAGCCGGGCTGGTCTTTCTGCATTTTTAAGCTCAGACCAAGTGTCTTAACAGTCCTTAAAAAAAAGAGGATGTAAATCATCAGTATAGTCATAGAATAAAACTGTATGTTTTTTGTTTTTTGCTAAAAGACTAGGAATAAAATGTTTTGCGTATTTCTTTCTTTTAAAACTATTATTTTTAACTAAGGTCAACTAAGTTTGAAGAAAAAAATGTACTCTTACCCCAATACAAATAAATATTGTTAGCCGGGCTCGGTGGCTCAGACTGTAATCCCGCGCTTTGGGAGGCTGAGGTGAGTGGATTGCCTGAGACTGCGAGTTCGAGACCCACCTGGGCAACTTGGTGAGACCTCATCTCTACAATAAATCAAAAAAAAATTAGCTGGGTGTGGTAGTGCATGCCTGTAGTTCCAGCTACTTGGTAGGCTGAGGTGGAAGGATTGCCAGAGCTCAGCAGGTCGACAGAGTCTGAACGACAGAGTGAGACTCCAATTAAAAAAAAAAAAAAAAAATTGTTAATTTTTTGTAATAATATTTACCTAATATTTTATCTAATTTATAAAAAGTTCAGGCTTTCAAATACTGAAGTTTTCTTAAAGTGGATCAGGCCTATATTATACTATACAAATAATAATAGTTAATAATTATTAAGCACTTTTTTTTTTTTGAGTTGGAGTGCCAGGCTGGAGTGCAGTGGCACACTCACCACGACTCCTGCTTCGACCTGCTGGGCGCAGGCGATCCTTCCGCCTTAGTCTTCCAAGCAGCCAGAACTACAGGTGTGCGCTACCATGCCAGGCTAAGTTTTTATTTATCGTAGAGACGAGGTCTCACCAAGTTGCCCAGGCTGATCTCAAACCCGTGGGTTCAGGCAATCCACCCACCTCCCAAAGTGCTGGGATTACAGGCTGAGACATTAAGCCTGGCCATTATGACGTAAGAATTATTGCATTTAATAATTTCAATGGCAAAACCTATGTTGTAAACACTATTTATCATCATTCTCACTTTACATATGAGAAAACATTAACTCTTGCTGTATCAAAACTAGTGTGGATTTCAAAAACAGGCTATTACACAATATGCTAAATTTTAATCACATTCCAAAACAATGAAATTCAAGGTCAAAGCTAAAAATGTGGTTTGTGAGCTATGTTGCAGTAAGTTGAAAAAAACGGAGACAGTATAGGGAAATAAAAACAAACATTAGTTTAACAACAATGTGAATATACTTAACACTACAACACTGTACAATTTAAAACAGTTATGATGGTACATTTTATGTTATGTGTCTTTTACCATAATAAAAAAAATCCAACATTAGTTTTTTAGGAAAATATTAAAAGAATTCTTTACTGTAATATTTCTCACAAAAGTTATTTCTTTCTTATTCACAATAAACAATGTTTAATAGTATTCCTTCCATTATAAAGGTATGCAGATTATTTTTCTATAGCTTATAGAAAAATAAGATTAAAATCTACAGGTGCTTTACAGAAATAACCTATTAGAAGGTACAAATATGGTATAATATTAATTGCATTCTACTCACAAGCATACATTTTCCAAATTCTCTATAATGATTATGTAGTTTTCATAATCAGAAAAAGGAGAATGACATTAAATATAGTAACTGTGGGAATTCAAAAAGATTTGAGGCCTGGATTTTACATCTGAGAATTTACTCAAATACAGAAGTGAAGTAAGTAAGCTACTGTTTACTTACTTCATCTCTATATTTCATGTTCTCTGTTACAAAAGGGACAATCTGTAAGTGTGCAAATTGTTTTTTATAAGTAGAAGCAGTCCAAGAGAATCTACTAAAATCTTTAGCTACTCTGTATCCAATGACTCCCTGGAAGGAAAAGTGAAATGGTTGTGGTCTACAAAGGTTAAGAGAAATTAGTAGAGATATGTTGAGACATGCACAGTTGCAAAGACCCTTTGTAACATCCTCTGATAGCTTAGAACAACAATAACAAAAAATGTTATTGTTGAATCTCGTCTTCACTGGGAAAGACATTCTAATGACTTATGCAATCTAAAAATAAAATCTAAAATTATATAAAGCCACATGTAGATCATGCATATAAATGAATACCCTATAACTGCATTCAGGAGATTTAAAGATATTTTAAAAACAAAAACTTTGTTAACTATACTTGGAAACAGTCTTCTCACCTGCGTGGCCTAGTTCTTGGGGACATCATTTCATTCCCAAGTATGTGGTACCGTCTTGCTTCATGCAACAACTGATAACACTCAGGAGAATTCTGGATCAATTGGTCCACTTCAACTGTTTGAACAAAGTAGTTGGGATGCAACAGAGGGAGTCTCACATGTGTCAGGAGCTCATGCAACAGTGGTCTTCTCAGATCAACCGCACGATAGACCCACCGCATGACAGCTTCAAAAACCATCTCCTCTTTACCAATAACAAGTTCATCACTACAAATATAGTCAATAAGTTCATCCTTGTCAAGCTCAAGAAACTCTTCATGCTGGGACACATCCTCAAAAGTCTGCAATGCAAAAGTTTTGCATTTTGTGAAGAGTGTTTTGAGTGAATGGGTATCAGCAAAGCGCTGGATTCCTAAGCAGTTGCAAGGATCAAGTTGCTCCTCCAAGAACTTGGCACATGCATCACGGAGAACACTAATCTGAAAGAGGCTTGATGTTTCAAAGAGATACTGTACATTCTCTGTAGTGATCTTCACCTTTCCAGTATAAACATACTGCAAAAAACATTCCATAGCTTCAGCTAAAATACCATTGATCTCAACCAACATTTCTCGGCTTTCCCGGTGGTCATTACAAAACATAGCTCTGAAGTAGCTGCTACAGGCTGAGAGAACAGCTCTATGGCATGGAAATTCTTTTCCTTCCACACAAATGATAACATCTGTGAATAAGCGGCTATCTCGGAATTCATTAAATATTTGGAGTATGTTTTCAGCATGGGATGAGCCTGAAGAGAAGTCAAAAAACTCATGACCTGTCAGAGATTTAGGG
This sequence comes from Cephalopachus bancanus, assembly GCA_027257055.1. Lineage (NCBI taxonomy): Eukaryota > Metazoa > Chordata > Mammalia > Primates > Tarsiidae > Cephalopachus > Cephalopachus bancanus. The sequence continues at coordinate 590,050 of JAPVLO010000098.1, read as the reverse complement.
TCCATTTCAAAAACTTTACGCTTAGTTGCTGGGGAATCACGCACCCCGAGATCCTCTCTGTTTAGTCTGCGTCCCAATATTAGTACCATTGTTACATCAGTTGACTATATAATTGCTGAGAAATGACTGTTGGGGATCTTCTTTATGTTGCTAAAAGTAAAAAAAAAAGGAAAACATTTCAATATGTAAAAAATCCAGTATTCAAATTACATAGTTTCATTTTGATGTAAACACTGGAACAAAATCACATCATTAGTCTATTTTATATAGGTTATACAGCATTATCTCATTTCAATAAAACTTGATAAACAAAACTGTGTATTTCATAATTAGGAAATTAGGGATAATTTGCAATAGTACTTCTTAAGCTCCCCAGCTGAAAGGATATTACGTACTTTGTGAATTACTAATAACCTTCCATCTTCCCTTTTACAGAACTGGGTTTCATACTACTGACTGTAGAGTTATGTCAGAATGGCTTAAGACACAGATTTTGATTACAGTTAGAATCCTATATAGTTATTATTATTATGCATGAGCAGGATAAGTTTTTTCTCTTTTTAAAATATTTTATTTTAAAGATGTGGTACAAGTCAGGATTAGGAACATGAGTGGTCCACGTACAGGTGAAGTTTGGGCCTCCCACTAGTCTTCCCTTTGCCTGGTTTAGGATCAGGTACCCTTACTGATGTGATGTGCATCTCCCTAATTATTATCTTAATATAGAAGTGCAAGAGAGGAATTTAGCTATATCTACCAGTAACCTTACAAAATACGTATATTATTTGATCAGGAAGTCCCTTTCTAGCAATCTCTCACAAGAAAATAATCAGGAATATATGGAAAGATTTATTTGCAAAGATACCCAACGCTGTACTAATAGAAAATACTTAAAACAACCTAAGTGTCTACAATAGAGGATTGGTACATTTCACAGTACATTTTCTCGATGGAACACAGTCTATGCAGCCATTAAAAATTATATAGACTAATGACACAGGGAAGTAGTAGCAGACAGTAAGTGAAAAAGCAGATCACAAAACATATGCTAGTAGAAAAATTCTATATTAGTGCATCTAAGGATAGAAAAAAGGAATTACACATGCCAAAATGTTAAGGATTTATTTACCTTTTCTACTTTCCATCAAAATTTCCATTATAAACATGTAATACTGTAAGGGAATTCTTCTACCCCTACTTTCTTTCCACGTCTCCAAAAGTTGACAGGATCCAAAATGTATTAGCAATAGGTTTAAGAGCACTCAGAGTAACGCTAATGTATTCCTATATCCTCAGAATCTCATACACAATCCTTTCTAATGGTCCCAATTTCTTCCTTAAATATTTCAGTTGTTGCCGGGCTCAGTGGCTCAGCCTGTAATCCTGCGCCTTTGGGAGGCTGAGGTGAGTGGAGTGCCTGAGCCCGCGGGTTCGAGACCCGCCTGGGCAGCGAGACCTCATCTCTATAATAAATAAAAAAATCAGCTGGGCGTGGTAGCGCATGCCTGTAATTCCGGCTACTTGGAAGGCTGAGGCGGAAGGATCGCCGGAGCCCAGCAGGTAGAGGCTGCAGTGGCCGGGAGCGGCCACTGCACTCCAGTCTGAGCGACAGAGACTCCAACTCAAAATATATATATATTTCAGTAGTTAAATATTCAGGCCTAAGTCTGACAGCAAAAAGGAGGTGGCCAACGGATATCAGAGACAATCCAAAAAATGAGACGCCAGCCTACTTTCACAAATCACAGAGAAAACATTCACATATCACAGAGAAAACAGAGTTAACAATCTAAAGACTGCATTTTGTATTTCCTGTCACATATTAAATCATATTCCATTTTTAAGTACTTAAGCGACACAAAGGGAAAGGGAAATAAAATATGTAATATCAAAATCAAGAAGCAACTCATTCTATTATACACAGTATTCTACTCTTTCTCATGTTACCATTGATCATCTCTGTCCTCTTTTCTCAATCATTCTAATGTCCCAGATATCCTAATTCCCATATTCACTAGATACTTCTTTCATGAAATCCTTCACTGAAGTAACTTAATTTGTTGTTTCATGTCCATCACCATGAGCATCCACAAATATTTATTACATGCCCAATATTGTCAAAATACTGGGCTAGGTCTAGGGTTTACAGGGATGTGAGATATTGCTGCTGGAATTCTTTTTTTTTTAAATTCAGAGTCTCACTCTGACACCCAGGCTAGAGTACAGTGGCACACTTAAGGTCACTGCAGTTTTGACCTGCTGGGTTCAGCAGTCCTTCCATCTCAGCCTTCCAAGTAGCTGGAACTCATAAGCCTGCACCACCATGCCCAGCTAATTTTTTGATTTATTGTAGAGATGAGGTCTTGCCAAGTAGCCCAGGATAAAAAGCAATATAACATAGCACAGAAAGTATGTCACACTGGTACAAGTATCATAGTCCCTCCTTAAACATCTATTAATTTTTTTAAAAAACTCTTCATATCAATTAGCACTTGAACTTCCTGAAGTCTAGGTGATAAGATTTTCCCTGGGTAGATGTACACCAGGCTATTCTGATCACTCAGGGAAAAGCATCTGGCCAAAACAATGTCTGATGGACCCATAAATGCTTGCATCCCACACAGAATTGTTTATCTACCAGTCCTTGGAATATCCCCCAGTTGTGCAGGTAAAGTCAGAAAAAAGTCAAGCAATTTTATGAGGCAAATGGAATAAAGACTAAAATGAAATAAATATTATTTTCATCTGAGATCACGAGGTGGGGATTCTAAAATACCTAAAGAAGGGTATAACGCTTTTTGGTTCTCTTTAAGAATCCTGACAAAAACTGAGGAAGTTCTTGGAAATCTACCTAACAAGGCTTTAGGAACCACTAGAAGCAAGATCTGTGTACTAATTGTGTATCAACTAGTTGGATAAAACCATGGAGGCTGTATTTCCTAAATGCATTAAAAAGAAAACAACAAAACTAACTCTTTTCTTTTGGACTGTATGCCATGTGCCTGTCACTTTTTAAACTCTTCATATAAACTAGCTAATTTAATCCTCATAACAATTCAATGAGGTTGATACTACAATTAACAAAAAAGTTGGTTGACAGTCTTAAGGACTTCATATACAGGATTAAGATAAATTTTTCTTTTCCTTTTTTTTTTTTAATTGGGGTCTCACTATGTCTTCCAGGCTGGAGTGCAGTTGTGTGATCAAAGCTTACTGCAGTCTTGACCTTCTGGGCTCAAATGATCCTTCTGCCTCAGCCTCCCGAGTACCTGGGACTACAGGTACATGCCACCACGCCTAGCTTATTCTTTTTTATTTTTGTAGAGAGGAAGTCCTGCTATGCTGTCTAGGCTGGTCTCAGATTCCTGGGCTCAAGCAATCTTCCTGTCTTAGCCTCCCAAAGTGCTGGGATTACAGGCATTAGCCACTGTAACTGGTCAAGACAGATTTTTCTAAACAGACAGAAACTATTTACAAAGTAAGGGAAAGACTGACAAACTTTACCCTCATTTCTAAGTTAAAACAGAAAATGACAAGAATACAAATATACATGTTGTAATAATACAATTTGCAATGTAATAAAACAGTTATGTCAATGGAAACTCATACAGGTATATTTAAATGAACACACACAAAAGTAAAAATAAACACAAGAGAATATTTACTATTGGCTAGTTTTTGGAGTAAATGTCAACAAAGTAACTCCCGCAAATTTAATTAATGAAATTAGTTTTTCTTAAATTTGAGGGAATATATAAATATACATATATATATTTTTGATTTGGAGTCTCACTCTGTCGCCCAGACTGGAGTGAAGTGGCTGCTCCCAGCCACCGCAGCCTCGACCTGCTGGGCTCTGGCGATCCTTCCGCCTCAGCCTTCCGAGTAGCCGGAACTACAGGCATGCGCTACCACGTCCGGCTGATTTTTTGATTTATTGTAGAGATGAGGTCTCGCTGCCCAGGCGGGTCTCGAACCTGCAGGCTCAGGCAATCCTCTCACCTCAGCCTCCCAAAGGCACAGGATTACAGGCTGAGCCACCGAGCCCGGCTCGAGGGAATATTTTTGTCTACATATTCGTTATGGTCCTAGCAACCTAGATTTTGAACTTTAATTACACCTTGAGAAGTTTACGTAACAGCTTTGTCTGAGGACAAATAAAAGCACCATTTCACTTTGTTACTTTTATTACCTATATGAATAAAAATATACCTGAGTTTAAGATATTTTATTAACTTAAAAATGTATTATCATTAATTTAAAAAGGGGGTTTGTTCCATCTCTGAAAATTTTTCTAATGACTAAGGAGTTCATGTTTGCCTCTTTACAGGTCATCCAATTTCTTGGTAATATTATGGTTGTCCATGTATATATGTACATGCCTACATGCATGTGCACACACAAGGATTAACTTATTTTTTTTGAGTCAGAGTCTCACTCTGTTTCCCAGACTGGAGGGCAGTGGCACACTTACGGCCACTGTAACCTTGACTTGCTGCTCTCGGGTGGTCCATCCACCTCTGCCTCCCACAGTGCTGGAATTACAGGTGTGAGCCACTGTGCCTGGCCAACATCTAAAAATCTGTTTATATTCCCAGTAGAGAGATTTCGGGGTCATATGGAAGGTCGATTTTTAGATCTTTTAGGAATCGCCAAACTGTTTTCCACAGAGACTGTACTAGTTTACACTCCTACCAACAGTGTAGAAGTGTTCCCTTTTCCCTGCATCCTTTCCAGCATCTGTTGTTTTGATAATGACCATCCTGACTGGAGTTAGGTGGTATCTCAGTGTGGTTTTAATTTGCATTTCTTTGATGACTAATGAGGCTGAGCACTTTTTCATGTATCTGTTGGCTGCTCATATGTCTTCTTTTGAGAAGTGTCTGTTCATGGGTTTTGATCAGGAATTGATTGCCAGTTCGACCCCACAATCCCCCTTCTGGGAAAATACCAGGAGGAACTCAAATCACTCTATGAAAAAGATATCTGCACATGCAATAGCAAAAACATAGAACCAACCACGCATCGAAAGAGGACTGGATTTAAAAAATGTGGTACATATACACTATAGATTTTTTTTTAATTTTTATTTTTTGAGTTGGAGTCTCACTCTGTCACCCAGGCTGAAGTGCAGTGGCATGCTCATGGCCACTGCAGCCTCGACCTGCTGGGCTCAGGTGATCCTTCTGCCTCAGTCTTCCATGTAGCTGGAACTACAGGAGTGAGCCACCACACCTGGTTAATTTTTTGATTTATTGTAGAGACAAGGTCTCACCAAGTTGCCCTGGCTGGCCTCGAACCCCTGATCTCAAGGCAATCCTCTTGCCTCGGCCTCCCAAAGTACTGGAATTACAGGCTTGAGCCACTGTGCCCGGTCACGATGGATTATTATGCAGCCCTAAAGAAAGACAAAATAATGAACTTGGTAGAAATTTGGACGGACTTAGAATCTATAATACTGAGTGATCTATCACAGAAACAAAGAACTGAGTATCACATGTTCTCACTCATAAGCGAACCTTGAACAATTATCGTGATACTGTAAGAAAGGGACTGGTAGTGGTGAGAAACTGCCAGGGGAGTGGGGGAACACACCTCGTCAACAAGGGTGCCTGCATAATGAAAATTTGTACACCTAACCCTGCATTGTTTCCCACATCTTTAAAATAAAAAAATCATTTCCAAACTCTGAGCTCCCATTTAGGGCAGTAGCACATATATCAAATATGCTTTAATTTGAAGTTATCTCAATATAAGTTCTATAAGCAGAAATCAATCTCCCATAGCAAGACAGATCACTTACTGTACCTGAAAACATCAATTTTGTGTTGCTGAAACCTCAAAAAGTTCAAAGTATATAATATCATACGTTACTAAAAAAAGAAAATATTTCAATTATGATAAACATAAATCGTGGTGACATGGAATATAACTCATATTTTAATCTTAATGTTTTACAAATCTAGATTCAAGTTATGGCAGAATTAGCTTCAAGTCAGCTTCCCAAACCAAGAACTTATTCTTCATATCAGTTTATCTCATTTAAATCCTTATTGCATTTCAGGTTCGAAAAATTCATGCAAGCTATTGTGATTCTGACTGGTGATATAATTACTGGTATTAACAACAACAAAAATCTTGAGCCTTCTTCATACAGTTTCATTTTCTCACTGTTAAAATAAAAATGTATTCAGCCGGGCAAGGTGGCTCAAACCTGTAATCCCAGCACTTTGGGAGGCTGAGGCAAGAGGACTGCCTCAGTCCAGGAGTTTGAGACTAGTCAGGGCAACTTGGTAAGACCTTGTCTCTACCATAAATAAAAAAAAACTAGCCGGGCATGGTGGCACCCACCTGTAATTCCAGCTACTAGGAAGGTTAAGGTAGAAGAATCTCCTGAGCTCAGCAGGTAGAGGCCATAAGTGTGCCAGGGCCTGACTCTGACTCAAAAAAAAAAGTATTTAGAATGTAAAACAAAATAGCATATTGTAAGAACTAAGAATTTCCATTTAGCTAAAATGGACAAGTAGAAAAAAACATATGAAAGGATACTCTGCTTTTTGTATCTGCTGATCTTACTGTATCTATTTGTTAGAGAAATTTGGGGATAGCATATTGAGTGAATTAAGTATTAACATAAGGCTGATTAAACTATATGAGTTAAGATCTGGCTTTTTTTCCCCCTATTTTTTGCCCCCTTGCTTATAGTTGGTGCCTTGATTTGTTGAAGGACAAAAGAAGTCTTCCTCTCCATCTCCACTACTTTTACCCGGTAAAAGCCTGAAAATCCTAGGTTAGAACAGCTATAAAAATCCCCTTGTATTACATAGTCTTAAACAGCAACAAGATACTTGTTTACTGCTTCTTAAGTAAGAGACACTATCTCACAGATCCTTCCAAGCAGCTATGGCCTGCTGCCTTCTGACTTTTGGACATCTTGACTTTCTCGGGACTTTCTGAGAACTCTCTCATTACCAGTCTCCACAACAGTCCCAAATATAAACTTTTCCTATTTATGACAGGGTAAATGATTTGCACAAGGATATCTTAGAAATGTGAGATACATTTCAAAGTGTATCTTCCAGATGTAATTTATTAGCTTTTGCCTTCTCCAGTTTATACAAATAAAGTATTTTATTTTAATCAGTGATAGCTAGAAAAGTAAAAAAAAATTTAAACATATCTTAAAGTACAGTATCTAATATATGTTCAAGATTAATCATACATGAACTCATTCATAATCAGGCAAATACAACATAAGATTACATAATAAATCCTTTAAAAATTTTTGCAAATATCAAAGCATAATTATTCCTATCAGGAAAAAGTAAACAACTAAGTAGGCACTTCTGGACAAAACAAAAAGGAAAATGTTAATTCCCCCAAAACATAACGACTGAAAGTTTTATCTAGATGAGTTAGTAGATACAAGTATGATCAGACTGTCGTGTCAATGACTGGCTGCCAAAGTTACATGATTTGTCTGGAAAAGCTAGTATCCCCGTCTTTCCCTCATTTCTTCAGCCTAGAGCTATACTCTCACTAGAAAGATTAACAGATTAACAGAAAGACTCTTCTGACTGGGGGTGCTCTAGGGTTTGTTTCTAACTGCACAACTCATAAACGTGGGCAGACCTAGTTTCTGATTGCTAAGTAGATTTAAATATACATGTTTTTGACCTGTGTCCCCCAAAATGAGTGGAGATACCTATTTTGGTAACTTGAATACTGAAGAAAAAATACAGAAGAGAAACTGAGATTCTCAGAAAGGAGTAGAAAGGAGTGGATAAATATTGTGTCACTGTCATCTTTTATAATCTTAAGGGGAGAGTTATTCCTTGTTATTCTCATTGGCTAAAGTGACCCCTGTTTAAAAAAAGAAGAATCATTTAAATTCTCTATTAACACTGTTTAGATAGTTTATAAATATTATAAATATACCTTTTAAGCATTTGCTTGATCAAAGCCTCAATCAAAATATTTGTTATTTTAATTTCCACACCTAAAACAAATGGAGAATAGCAACATATAAATCAGATAATCATTCACATACAATTAGCATTATTTACTAATATGTTGAACCAAGTTTTTAGTAGTCCAATTTCTGACTTGAAGTTCACTTTTATATAAAACATCATTAATAAATAACATCATCTTAAAGCAAACTAATATTAATGCTATTTTACACACAAACTTGTTTTCTTATTTATCAACTTCCTTACTTGACAATTTTATCCTGCAGTAAGATTTCTTGAGTGAAAAATGAGTAAACAAATATTCAAGTCCACAGCAAGCTAATGGTGACACTGAGATGATAAAACATATGCCCTGTGATAATTTTGCATTGAATATTTGAAGAGTGTTTGGAAACTGATGTTTCATCCAAGTTTGGGGTCATTAAGTAATTCTAAGGATTGATCAATGTTACCAAAAGTAAACAGTTTAGTCAATATGTATTAAATAACTATGGAAGCAATTCTCAAGAATTCTGAGTAACTCAGAAAAAAAATCCCTAGTTATCTAGATTTTCTCCATAAAATCTCATGCTTATCAAATAATTATTTTAATCCCCTCCCCCTTTTTTTTGAGTTGGAGTCTCACTCTGTCGCCCAGACTGGTGTGCAGTGGCCGCTTCTAGCCACTGCAGCCTCGACTTGCTGGGCTCCAGCGATCCTTCCGCCTCAGCCTTCAGAGCAGCTGGAACTGCAGGCATGCAATACCACGCCCAGCTGATTTTTTGATTAATGTAGAGATGAGGTCTCGCCAAGTTGCCCAGGCGGGTCTCGAACCCGCGGGCTCAGGCAATTCACTCACCTCAGCTTCCCAAAGTGTGGTATTACAGGCTGAGCCACCAAGACCGGCTTATTTTAATCCTTTAGTAAATAAATAAATGTATTTTTCTGCTTTGTTGAAGCTTACAGACTTAATTCCTATAGAAATCAACTAATTCAGCACAATTTATTTATTTATTTGGTGGAAAGGGAGAAGAATGCTTAAAAGAAAATACCAGAACCTTGAGCTGTGCACAGAATAGCAATAGTATTTAAACACAAATGGTTCTGGTTTATGGCCCAGATATCTTTAAATAGAACTTGTAAATTCTTAATAAGTTTAGACAAATTCAAAAGTTGATTCCAAAACTAAATATAAACTACCTACCGATTTTTTACATATATACACACACACACACATAAACACATCTCTATACCCAGATTATGCTATAATTACCAGGTGCATGTTACCTTGTGTTCCTTACTTTCAGAAATCAGTCTAACTTGCATGTACCCTTGGTAAAAAAAAATATTGCAACTAGGTCAAATTAGGGAATTATTAGTCCTAGCTAAGTAAGTGTCCCTTTCCAATGGATAATAAGATCCTGAGTCAATGTAGGGATTCAGGTGAATTCAAGAATCATTTACAGAGAACCTAGCCTGTGTCTGTCATTGGGATGGCAAATATTGGACTCGGATTCAATTTTAGACTCTGTGGGGTTGACTAAGATTAGAACCAAATAGGAACTCCAAGATTGGTACTAAAATAGATTCAAATTCTCAGCATTTCTCTAGCAGAAAACGCAGGTGCAAATTGGAACAGAGCCTCTCATGGCTGATCTAGTCTAGAATTGCATCTTATGGAGTAGAAAGAGTAAAGCAACTCACTGAGGCATTTTCTACAGGATTTTTAGATAATACCAAAAATAGGTGAGGGCAAGGAATGAAGCAGATGTAAAATATCAGAATTAATCTACAGTGTAACTATACCAAAACAAACTATTTTTCCTTTAGAATGCAGGAATCCTATACAAAGAAGTTGCTATCAGCCTAAAAGATAGACTGGATTAATGAGGGGCTTCTAAAAACTAGTCAATACCAGAAAACAAAGGAAGCCAACAACATGCTAACTAGTATGGCCCCTACAGCTTATAGTAGTGAATTGCTGCATGCTACGTTTTATATTACTCCATTTTCTCAAATTTTTTTTTTTTTTTTTGAGTTGGAGTCTCACTCTGTCACCCAGACTGGAGTGCAGTGGCCGCTCCTGGCCACCGCAGCCTCGACCTGCTGGGCTCCGGCGATCCATCCGCCACAGCCTTCCGAGTAGCTGGAACTACAGGCGCGTGCTACCACGCCCAGCTAATTTTTTGATTTTATTGTAGAGATGAGGTCTCGCCTGCCCAGGCGGGTCTCGAACCCGCGGGCTCAGGCAATCCACTCACCTCAGCCTCCCAAAGGTGCGGGATTACAGGCTGAGCCACCAAGCCCGGCCATTTTCTCAAATTTAACCTTGAATGAAGAACCCAGTAGAGACAAGAAAGGTTAACCAAGAGGTTTATTTTTTCTTTTTAAAGATATATAGTGACTCAAAAGAAGGAAAGTCAGAAAATAATTGCAATATAATAAATCTTCTATTGCTAAAATAACCAGAAAATTATATTTAACAAGTTATTATGCAAAATGAAGCAATTTTTATACATTTCAGATATTTTTTACCCTATTGTCTCAAAAGCTCATTAATTTACTTGATGACCGTTTTTTAAAATTATAAATCTGCACTGTCAGCTTTTCAATTTAAAGCATTACTCTGCAGCGGTGGTTCCTGAACAATGTTTTACAAATGTAATATTTAAAGTACAGTCTTCAAGCTATTTCCAACATTTCCAATGTCTTAATGGAACCACCGAGACCATTTTTATCCATTATAAGATAATAGAAACCAACTAAAACCTCAAGTTTCTTTTGCTAGAATTGTAGCAACTAGTGATTGTCCCATGTTTACTAAACCCTCAGTGGGCCATACACTATATGACTACTACTTGATGAAAGAGAACTAAGAAGTAGTTAGTGATGACAAATTTAGGAGAGCTTAAGTAATGTGTCAGACTAAAAGATAATGTTCTATAACTAAAAGAGAATACTATAGTTTCTTAAATCACAGAAAAAAAAAATCAAATTTCTTTACAGTGTTTCTCTTCCTTGCCTTACGGCTATTGATATTCCCCAACCCCTAAAGGAAGCAAAAAAAATAAATAAATTGTTAATCACAACTGCTATATCAAACTGCCCTACTGGTTCTACTCATGCTTCTCACCAGACCTGACATGTAAACTTAATGTTATTTGGATTTATCCTGCTAATGTGCAGTTTATTTTAGATATTAAATGCATTGTTTTATTTTAAAACTGAAAGACCTATTAGATAAATTATATATATATATATATATGTTTTCTGTTAGCAAAAAATTTTTTTTTTTAATCAGTATTTTTTTTATTATCGTTTTGTGGGGTACAGTTAAGGGTTAGGTGTACAATTACGTTTCATTCAGGCACCCTGTTGATAAGAGGTGTTTTCCCAGTCCCAGATAGATATTAGCTACTGTTAATCCCATCCCTCTCCCCCCCATAATTTCCCAGTACCATCAGTCATTTTCTTATAGCATTACATTGGATGTTCAAGGTCCATTATATGAGTGAGAACATGTGATATTCTGATCTTTGTTTCTGTGAGAGGTCACTCAGTATTATAGACTCTAGTTCCATCCAGGTTTGTTAGCAAAATTTTAAAAATATATATACTTAGTTAAATCTGCAAGGTGCTCTGACATTTGAATAAGTTTGAGATCCAGAATTCTAAATGACTTCTCTATGTATGAAAGCACATAGTGTTTTTATTTGCCTTAGCAGTGACACAAATTATCTACAGCATAACTTTTAGAGAGTATGACTTAATCACGTTTAAAACATCAATTTTAGTAGTCTTTAAGATGTGCTGAAAAAGCTCGGTGGCTCAGCCTGTAATCCCGCGCTTTGGGAGGCTGAGGTGAGTGGATTGCCTGAGCCCGCGGGTTCGAGACCCGCCTGGGCAATTTGGCGAGCCCTCATCTCTACAATAAATTAAAAAAAAAAAAAAAATTAGCAGGGCGTGGTAGCGCGCGCCTGTAGTTCCAGCAACTCGCAAGGCTGAGGCGGAAGGATCGCTGGAGCCCACGAGGCTGCGGCGGCCGGGAGCGGCCATTGCACTGCAGTCTGGGTGACAGAGTGAGACTCCAACTCAAAAAAAAAAAAAAAAGTAGCTGGGCTCGGTGGCTCAGCCTGTAATCCCGCGCCTTTGGGAGGCTGAGGTGAGTGGATTGCCTGAGCCCGCGAGTTCGAGACCCGCCTGCGCAGTGAGACCTCACCTCTACAATAAATCAAAAAATCAGCCGGGCGTGGTAGCGCATGCCTGTAATTCCGGCTCCTCGGAAGGCTGAGGCGGAAGGATTGCGGGAGCCCAGCAGGTCGAGGCTGCGGTGGCCGGGAGCGGCCACTGCACTCCAGTCTGGGCGACAGAGTGAGACTCCAACCCAACAAAAAGAAGAAGAAGAAAAAAAAGATATGCTGAATGTTGAAAAGTTATAGCTCTTAGGTGATGAATTTAAGCAGAGCGACAAACTCTTCAATTTAAAAAAGTTAGTGATTTTTTCTTTTTTTTGAGAGAGGTGCTTTCCTAAATTGCCCAGGCTGGTCTTGAACTCCAGGGTTCGAGTGGTCCTCCCATCTCAGCCTTTTCAGTAACTGGGATTACAGGCGCACATTTTTTTTTTTTTTTTTTTTGAGTTGGAGTTTCTTTTTTTTTTTTTGAGTCGGAGTCTCTGTCGCCCAGACTGGAGTGCAGAGGTCGCTCCCGGCCACCGCAGCCTCCCCTCCTGGGCTCCGGCGATCCTTCCGCCTCAGCCTTCCGAGTAGCCGGAATTACAGGCATGCGCTACCACGCCCAGCTGATTTTTTGATTTATTGTAGAGATGAGTTCTCGCTGCCCAGGCGGGTCTCGAACCCGTGGGCTCAGGCAATCCTCTCACCTCAGCCTCCCAAAGGCGCGGGATTACAGGCTGAGCCACCGAGCCTGGCTCATATTTTGTTTTTAATAAGAGAAAGAATAAAGATTTTAAAATGTCAAACAGGTGTCAAGTGGCTACATATTCTTTAGCTGTTTCAGTTACAACAGAAATAAAATTACACAAAAATGTATTTTTCATATGCATACTAGTGAGGCTATTTTATTTAAGTTTTTCATTATACAGTCCATACCTAAGTATATATTTTAAAAAGATATCCCAAGTTTCTAGGTAAAAGTATATGCAAAATAAATGCAGTAAATTATTTGATAAATAGTATTTATTTTTCACAAGTTTGACCTTTGGGTTTTACTGGAATGGCAGAAAAACAAGGAAGTTAAACAAGTTTGTTAAAGAGCATATAGGTTTTAACAACTTGGACAAAAGCCAGGAAAGTTTAAGTTAAAGCTGATAGCCCTAACTCAGACTATTGTGTCTTCTTCCTGTTTAAAGACTAAATCGCCAGCTTTGTTTGACTAAGCAGGCTTTACATCTTGTACTTACTTAGATACACTAAATGCCCTGAATGCACAGGTGTGGGGCAGTTCTGATCACAGAAGCTGCTCATTCTGGTGTGGCCATCTCCACTTCAAAATATATTAAAAATGCATAACCACTAAGAATTGTTGATATTCAATTCCTGCTTCACCCAGGGGAGCTCACTCTTCCTTCTACAAAAATTTATTAAGTCTCTGATGAATTCCTACAGATGAATCTCCTATATTTACAGGAAAAGAAAATCTGTTAAAACCCAGAGATTAGGAAAATCATCCATCTTCAACACACTGTGATTAAAACGATCGGTCTTACAGATTTTATCACTGTCACCTTAATTTAGTTTTAAAACAACAAACACAAGTGTATGAGCTCGGATCGTTCAAACAAGAAAAGCAATCCATCTGAGCTGGACAATGGAAAATGCTCTTGGGGACTATCTTCAAACTATCCTTTTTCAAATAGTAGAAATTGACTTTTAAATCTTAGTCGACAGTGGACAGATTTGAAATCTATTTTACGAACCCTATAAAACTCAACCGCCTAGCTGGTGGACCTAAAGAGTCTTGTAGCAGCAAATACGAAGACGCAATTTTTAAAACGCTGCTCGGAAGAGCAACTGATTAGTCATTACTGTCCGCTAGGATCAACTGTGAATAGTCACGGCCTCCGGGAGGGCCATGAGGCCCCCTGAAACGTGGCGCTAAGGTCTATATTTAGCTATCCAAACCCTGTTTACACAACCGGCAAGACAAATGCGCAGCACTTCCTTCGCACACCCGGCAGATGACGCGACACCAGCTCCCGGGTGCAAGTTCTCCGGCCACGGAGGGCGGGCCGCGGCGGCCAACCCCGCGCGCCCGGAACCGCCCGCCCGTCCTCACTCTCGGGCAGTAGCCGGCGGCCCGGGCGGGAGCGCGCGCCGTTCGGCGCCCCTCGGGCCGCAGCTGCACGGGCGGCGGGGGCGCGCTCCCGCGCGTCCTCCAGATCACCTTCAAGGGGGCGGGAACAACTGCCGGGGGCAGGTCCGCCTAACGACAAGACACCCGCCAATCAAAACGCGGAACTCGCCCGTCGGGTTCCGCCCAGCGTCGCCGCAGGCGCCCAATCCCGGCTGCGTTAACAGTCTTCGCCCCGGGTGTCCAAATCACGGGGGCGGGCCCATTAGGACCTAAATTAAGAAACCGAGTCCTGGAGTGGTGGGGAGGTGCAGAGGTGAGGCGGGGTCTACGCCGGCAGCACGCCCGCTCCCCCGCCCGTCGCGGCTCCCCGGGGACAGCCGCCGCGGGCCGGGTGTCGCGATCGCGGTAAACAAAGGCTCGCGGGGAGGCGGGGGCGGGGGTGACGGTCAGGTGACAGCGCCGAGCGCATTTCGCAATCTCTTTAACGGGGCGACTCTGGCCCGTAGCCCTGGGGACCCCACCTTGACCCCGTTGGTCCTCCGGACCGGGCCAACGGTCGCCCCGTCCAACTGGAAGTCTGGGCTGGCGGCCGTCGCACTCCTCGCGCTTCCTGAGACAAAAAGCGGCGTCCCGTCGGAAACCCACCGGCGACAAGCAGGACCCGCCTCCCCTGCCCCGTCTCCCAGCGACCCCTGGCCCCGAGCGGCGAGGTGACCGCACCTGCCGCCACCCCGGCCCCACGGTCACCCTCCCTCCCCGCCCCCGGCAGGCCGCGGTTCCGGGGCGGCCGTGCCAGACCGCGGAGGTGCCTCCCTCAGGACCGTGGCTGCCGAGCCGGGGACGGAGACCCCCAGGTGAGCCCCGGCGGGCCCTGCAGCCCCAGCCGCAGGCTCCCCCGCACCCCCCACCCCTGTCGCTCCGAGAGGCCGGCGGCGCTGGCCCCCTCCCGCGGACACCCCAGCGCCCGGGACCCCGCCGCCCCTCCGCCCCCGAGGCCTCGGGCGCTGGCCGGCTTCTCGCCCGGCGGCCAGTGCCGGAGCTGTCACCCCCGGGTACCTCTCGGCGAAGGCTGGGAGCAGCCAGCAGCCACGGGCCCCGCGGTCCCTCAGCGGCCAGGGCGCAGCGCTCTCGCAGCGCCGGCGTCTCCTCCAGCCACCAGCCTCTGCCGCTGCTCACAACAAAGGAAACATGTGACCGTCCGGGCCAAAACACTGAGCGTCACCGACCCCAGGCCAATCCCGGTGGGCGCCCGCCGCCCCGGGGCACCCTGGGAGATGTAGTTACCCCTCGCCGGGTGGCCTCCGGGCCGCCTGGGGTTCCCGCTGTCGGGCGGTCTCAAAACACTTTTAGATGGAGGCAGGCTGAGGAAGGGCGTCTTGGGCTCGGAGCCTAGTGAGAAGGCGGAGTCGTGTGGTTACGACCCTCAAAGACCCCCTGCCACGTCCCAAGACTTTTTCCGTGGCCAGGAATTTGCAGAACCTTAGAGCTCGGGTCAAAGCTTGGAGGTATTTTTGTTTGACCCTTTGATATGCAATCGGGAAATCGGAGGGCCTGAAGGGCGGGAGGGACTAGAACCCTCGTCGCTAGGAGGAGCAAGGAAAACCAGCTCTTTTTGTAAATCTGTCCATGTCACTGGTATCAAATCCTAGGTTATCTTCTAATTTTAAATGCACATGAAGATCAATCAAGGATGTCTTTGTTTTTCAAGGCAGCTAGATTCCCTAAAGCAGCAGTCTCCAACCTTTTTGGCATGGGAGGGGGTGGTTTGGGGATGATTCAGGTGCATTACATTTATTGTGCACTTTATGTCCATTATCACATTGTAATAGATAATGAAATATATAGCATCATCACCTCAGATCATCAGGCATTCGATTCTTATAAGGAGCAAGCAACCTAGATCCCTCTCATGAGCTCCTGTGAAAATCTAATGCCGCTGCTGAGCTGAAGCTGTAGCTCAGGCAGTAATGCTAGCAGTGGAGGGCAGCTGTAGATACAGATGAAGCTTTGCTTCCTTGCCTCATCTCCTGCTTTGTGACAGGTTCCTAACAGGACATGGACCTGAGGTCTGGAATCCCTGCCTTTAAAGGACATTCTTTTGTCTTTTTGCTACTGCAAATATTTTTTTTTCAAGGATGAGTATACTTCTTGATTTCACAACCATTTAACTAGTTTTTTGTTTCTGATATCAAAGTTATGAGGTCTTTCTCTTCTACACTTCATATATGCAGTCATGCCTCTATTAAATAAGGAGATGGGTTCCAATGACCAGAGGTGGGAATAATATGGAAGGCCTGTCCCTAGGCCTTTTAAACATGATTTTTAGGCCTCTTTTCCATTTCTTATTACAAATGAAAATGCTTGCCATTAATTGAGTACCTACTAATCTCCATGCTCAGTAATAGGCACTTTACATATAATAATCCTCATAATAACCAGCAAGATAGGTGTTATCGCATTTTGCAGGAGAAGGAACTAAGTCGCAGAGAGGATAAAGAGTTGCTTCTGGTCACTCAATTATTAAGTGGTAAATCTATAGTTCACTCATAGATTTTTTTTTTTTTGAGTTGGGAGTCTCACTCTGTCGTCCAGGCTGGAGTGCAGTGGCACACCCATGGCCACCCCAGTGTCAACCTGCTGGGCTCCAGTGATCCCTCTGCCTCAGCCTTTCAAGTAGCCAGAACTATAGGCGCATGCTACCATGCCTGGCTAATTTTTTTATTTATCGTAGAAACAATGTCTTACCAAATTGCCCGGGTTGGTCTCGAACCCGCGGTCTCAGGCAATCCACTCATCTCAGCCTTCCAAAGTGCTGGGATTACAGGCTGAGCCACCAGCCCAGCCACTCATAGATTTTTTTAAAGGTTAATTTATTTACATTAAAATAATATAGGTACACAATAATCTTTTTAAAATTAGTATCACAAGGCTTATAGCATTTTTAACTATTTGAGCTATTTCTTCTGGTTTTTACATCAATATTTCCAAATAATGTATGACTATTTCCTATTAAGGAAACTGCCCTTCCAATATTATAATCTGGTTAAATCATTATGTAATGTTTATGCTAGTGAGACTGTGTTTTAGTTATTCATTGTTGAGTCATATAGTATGCAGTTTATTTTTTTGTATGTTTTTTGTTTTCCTTGGAATTAATAATTGTCCTCTTTGCTTACTTTATTATGTATCTATTACAATTTACTCCCAGTTTCTTAAAGAATGATAAAATGCTTTCAATACAATTTTCACACAGTCAAGCCCATTAGATAACCCATCATATATATGTAAATATGTGTTTATATATAAATCTACACATCAGTATCTGTAGATGTGGATATATACATTTTTTCTTCTTAGAGTCATTTGTCCCAGTTCCTTTTTGGGAAGCTTCCCTGTTTTGAGACTTCCTTTTTCCAGCATCCTAGGATTTTCTTATGCGATTTCTAGTGTGGCCTCATATTTTGGTGAAGCAAATTATTCTTTTTTTTTTTTTTTTGAGTTGGAGTTTCACTCCGTCGCCCAGACTGGAGTGCAGTGGCCGTTCCCAGTCACCGCAGCCTCGACCCACTGGGCTCTGGTGATCCTTCCACCTCAGCCTTCCGAGTCGCCGGAATTACAGGCATGCACTACCACGCCCGGCTGATTTTTTGATTTATTGAGAGATGAGGTCTCGCTGCCCTGGCGGGTCTCGAACCCGCGGGCTCAGGCAATCCACTGACCTCAGCCTCCCAAAGGCGCGGGATTACAGGCTGAGCCACCGAGCCCAGCTTGCAAATTATTCTTAAGTAGTTTCCTAAGAAAATAAAAGGTCATGGGAAGTAATTCTTTTTGAACTTTTCATATCTAAAAATGTCATCATTCTATTTTTTTTTTTTTGAGTTGGAGTCTCACTCAGCCTCCCAGGCTGGAGTGTAATGGCATACTGCTCCCAGCTACTGCAGCCTCGACCTGCTGGGCTCAGGCAATCCTTCCGCCCCAGCCCTCCAAGTAGCTAGAACTACAGGCATGCGCTACCACGCCCGGTTAATTTTTGATTTATTGTAGAGACGAGATCTCACCAAGCTGCCCAGGCTGGTCTTGAACCCGTGGGCTCAGGCAATCCACTCACCTCGGCCTCCCAAAGTATTAGGATTACAGACTGAGCCACCAAGCCTGGTTATCATTCTATTTTTTACCTTTGAATGATAATGTTGGCTAGGTATATAATTCCATATTATAAATTATTCTTATTCAGGATTTTGAAGATATTGCCTTCTTAACACCTAGATTCTGTTATTGCTGTTGAGAAGAACAATGCCATTTTTACACTGACCTTCTGTATTTGTTGATATGTGTGAGCCTACTTAATAATTTCCACTCCTTGGAGGCAATTGCCTCATGGGTCAATGTGATCTTCTCTTAACAGCACCTTTGCTTAGCAGCACCCCTAGCTCATTGGTTCGCATTCTTCAGTTTTGCTATTCCTTGTGGCTCAATTAAAACAGAACTTCTGGACTTTGGAACTTGACCCTTCCAGTTTTGAATAGTCACAACTGACCCGGATGTTTTCACGCTTTAACTTGTTCTCCACCTGATTACATTTATGCATATGTTCCTTCTATATGGTGTAGCCCAGAATGTCATAAGTCCTGAGTGGGACTTTGATCTTGACCTAACACCTCAGGGT
Source organism: Cephalopachus bancanus (assembly GCA_027257055.1). Taxonomy (NCBI): domain Eukaryota; kingdom Metazoa; phylum Chordata; class Mammalia; order Primates; family Tarsiidae; genus Cephalopachus; species Cephalopachus bancanus. The sequence continues at coordinate 571,120 of JAPVLO010000098.1, read as the reverse complement.
TCTTTGCATATTTATACTAGGAAAGTCCAGTGATGTAAGAGACAGAATAAGGGTGTGCTTGGGGTTCAAGCCAGAATGGGGCGTGCCATTGTGACTTGCATTTTGCGGTGACTCAGGGAGGAGTGTCTGGGGATATGCAGAGGAATATAGCGCTCAGCTGAGCCAGTGCCCTGAGATTAGATGCAGGCAACCAAGCACCCAGTGAGTCGTCTCTGCCTTTGTAAAGTCCCAGCTCCCTGGCAGTGCATGCAGGGTTCCTCTTGATGCACCCTGGGGCCTACTTCTGCAGCCTGAATACAGCCTCAATGAACCACCCACGGCTGCCCAAATGACTCTTGCTGTCTCTGTCTTTAGGCCATTCCCATCCATAGCCTGCTCCCTTTGCCTCTTATGCCCCCTCCTTCCCATTACCCCATTCACTGGGACTGCTCCTGTTCTTCCTTCCTGGAGGCAGCTTGTGAGTTCTGTCTCCTGGGCAACTCTCCTTTCCCCTCATTGCCCTCTGGGCTAGCTGTTAACTGATGGAACGATCTCTAATTCTTGAAGTAAGGGAACCCGAGAGAGAAAAAAGTGCTGACAGACTCCCTGAGACCTACTTGGAGTTCACTTACACGATAAGGTCCTCAGTCTGTCTTGGGGGAGATAGGGACAGGCTGATCAATCACAACTCCGAGAGAAGAAGGGAGGGAGGGGACGCGCAAGCAGGCAACCTTGGAAACAGGCAGCGCAGGCACATAGGCAGAGGCCTACTGAGGGGTGTGGGGTTTCTCAGGCCACCAGAATATGAGTGGTTTTGGCATTGGTGAGGGCCTTGGGAGTTAAACCTACTCCACAAGTCAGTAAGTGGGTCCGGGAAGCAGCCTTTTCCTCAGCTGTCAAGTCTTGGAGTCAAGGAAGCCAGAAGGCCTTCAGACCTATTTCTCTCCCTTTTAGGAAGACAATGTATAGTGCCATGTTGTGCCTCTTCCCATTTCTTTTTTTATAATTTCATTTGAAATTAATATAATTTGAAAATCCCGCACAGTGGTCCTTATTTTGCTCACCATAGCATCCATGACAGTCGTTAAGACTTAAATGTGTCCAAGCACCCATAGTTCCACCAGACACTCGCTTTTCCCCCTCTAGGTTGCTCCTCTTCCCACACAGACTACACCCTAGACATACCAAAGATGTTCAGACCTCCCTGGTTCCCCTCTTGGCCTCCAGCCCTTGAAGTCTCCCTGTCCCCAGTTGTAGTAGAAACTCTGTTCATCCTTTATGGTGCATCTCTGGTGCCACCTCTTCTGTGGGGACTTCTCTGATTCTCTCCTACCTCCCACACCTGCTAGAAAGCTGTGCACACCTTCCAGTCGTTTATGTTTTTGTTTTTTTTTTTTTGAGTTGGAGTCTCACTCTGTTGCCCAGACTGGAGTGCAGTGGCCGCTCCCGGCCACCGCAACCTCGACCTGCTGGGCTCCGGCGATCCTTCCGCCTCAGCCTCGGCTAATTCCAAGTAGCCGGAATTACAGGCATGCGCTACCACTGATTTTTTGATTTATTGTAGAGATGAGGTCTTGCTGCCCAGGCGGGTCTCGAACCTGCGGGCTCAGGCAATCCACTCACCTCAGCCTCCCAAAGGCGCGGGATTACAGGCTGAGCCACCGAGCCTGGCTTGTTTATGTTTTTTAATTTTTTTAAATTTTTTTGTTGGAGTCTGTCACCCAGTCTGAAGTTCAGTGGCACGGTCACAGCTACCACAGTCTTGACCTCTTGGACTCAGGTGATCCTTCCACCTCAGCCTTCCAAGTAGCTAGAACTATAGGCATGTGCCACATTGCCCAGCTTTTTTTTGGATTTATTGTAGATACAAGGTCTCGTCATGTTGCTCAGGCTGGTCTCGAACCCCTGAGCTCAGGCAATCCTCTTACCTCCGCCTCGCAAAGTGCTGAGATTACAGGCGTGAGCCACTGCGCCTGGCTCCAGTCCTTCAGAATGTGACACTCGTACTGTTTACACCCAGCCCCTGAATGCAGCTGGGTCCTTTCACGAGCTACAGGCTCAGCACTCTGAGTTCCTTTCTCACAGAAAATCCTAGTTGAAAAGCATTGATAGGTGGAGATTTTACTGAAGGCTTCATGAAGAGAGGATTATATGGCATCTCACATTGCAAAACTCCATAGCAATCCCCTTTCAACACCTCTGCTCCCTTATCACTGCTGTTCCTTTTTTCCCCACCAGCCACCCTCTCCCTGGGCCTCTCTCTAGCCACATTCTCGGGCTTTCTCCCTTTCTGTGATCTCTGCCACCTTCCTCCCAAGCACACTCCCTCTTCCCAAACACATTTCTCTTTTTATAATTTCAATTTCACACTCATCACCTTGGAAACAAGAGTTCCAGTCTTCTGAAGATGATATCATAAATAACAAATTATCCATGCCTACCCCCCCAACATCCCCCTCCACAGACTGTTTAACATTTCAGCAAGTCTGCTACACAATACCCCCTCAGAGCATTGAAGGAAGAGTAAACACAATACACTATTTGCTCATGGCACCTGAGCCTCTCTAGTCTTGGGGCCACCCCTCCCTCTATTCTCTGGTGAGATCAGGCGTGACTTAGCTCTGAAGCCCTATTGGATGCAGGAGTCTGGCTCTTCTTGGTTATTTAGACACCAGCAAAGATTTGAATTGCCCCTTTGGGGCCCCACTCCTACTCCAGTCCAGCCAGTCATGCCCCATGAGGCCAGGCGAAGCTTGGGATCAGACATACTAGCATTAGAAAAATACAGCTGGGAATTTTTCTGTTTTGATATCTGGGAAAAGAGAGAAGTTTGCCACTTGGAAGGTGAGCTCCCCCTACTCTGTCACTGAACTTTGCTCCTCGTAGGTGCAGTTAGCCACGAGGTATCCTTCCTCACAACTGAAGCAAGAAGTGGGCCTTTCCATCTCATGGGGAGGTGTGTGGCAATCCTTGGTTTGTTATGAAACTGTCCTTCACCAGTTGAAGTTGATGAGGTGCCAGGTGATTGGTACCTTAGTGGCTTCAGGATCTTGTTTGTGACCAAACCTGCCAACACTAGATGCAAATAAGGGCAGCTAGTTATCACCATGAGCCCTTGGATCTGACTTCAGAGATCTAAGGAATACCTGCACCCTTCCTCCATCTTGACGCCAGGCCCAGCTGCATTCTTTATTCTTCCGCTGCAAGAACATCTGATTTCTCCATATGGAAGTCCTGCTTCCAGACCCACAGGCTTTGACTTTATTTCCAGTTTCCTGCCTCCAAGACTTGCCCTCCCCGCTGCTCCCCACAGAACACTTAGAGACATGTACTACCTCTAACATGATTTTTCTCTGAGGTGCCTGGCACTACTCTCCTTCTAAATGCTTGCAATTTCTGTGAGTGTGTCTTGTCTACCTGTGGTCTCCTTGGTTGCTTGATGGGCACCTTCCCAGGAATCCTGCAGCAGGCATGAAGGATATCTTAGCCAAGGATATCTGCAGCAGACCTCTTCTGTTCTTGAGAGACCTCATCCAGTTTCTTTAGATATTGTGTCTGTTAAGGCACGAGAATTCTCAATTTTATAATCTCACTTCATGCTGTATTCATTGGCTGCTCTGTCTGAAGCACTCATTCCTAACAATGCAGACCTTAGAACAGTTTCCAATCACTGATAGCTCAGGGACCACCCAAATTTTTGCTGTGTCATCTTCCCACTCTCTTACATAAGCTCGGCATTGTTAGAGTCATATCCTCTGTCTCCCTATGAAGACTTGAAATCTCAGTGTTCCCACTGGGACTTTAAAGTTGAAGAGTCTAGGTTCAAATTTTAGCTTTGCTTCTTAGTAGCTATATATTCTTTAGTAAATTACTTAATCGTTTTCAGCCTCAGTTTTCTCATATATAAAAATGGGATAAAAACACCTACCCCATAGAATTGTTATGAGGATTAAATGAGAAAAAAATACATAGTGCCTAGGATATAATAAGTGCTTAATAACAACCCCAAATTTGTTTTTGTTGTTGTTATTATCCTCTCTCCCACCAATTATAACTGTGTCCTCTATGCTTTGTCCTTTGCTTTAAGGACAGGAGGAGTAAAGAAGGAAAGAAATGAGGAGTAAAAGAATGTATAACCTCTGCTATATAAATTTGAAAAACAAGCCTGAAGAAATGAAGTGATTTAGAAACTAGAAAACAAAGCCAGTTTTTTGTTGTTGTTGTTGTTTGTTTTTTGAACACTCAAAGAGAGAGATTACCAACCAGGTATAGGAAATCAGTTTGCCTCTGCTCTTAAAATACCTACACTCGAAGGCCACATGACTGAGCTTAAGCCATGGTTACCTCTGGGTTGCAGACCAAGGGATGAGGAGTCAGGGATTGAGGAGACCTATGTTTCTTTCAGTAACCTTTTGACATTAAAAAACAAAACTATGAACATAAATGCACTATTCAAATATTTTTTTAAAATATTTTTAAAAATCCTGACCTGACTCGTGATCAAAATAAGCACCTGTGTCAGTATTGCACAATGACCTTTGCTTCCAAACCCCAGATCGCTCTGAGACTGGCCTAGAATACAGGGAGGCCTCCCAGGTCACCAGCACACAGGAACAGAGCCTCTTGACCCTGCTTGTGACAGCATTGCAAGCACATGCCTGGCATACTTTGGAAAGTCTGCCTGGTTCTATTACTGGTACATGAAAGTTTTGCTCCAGCAGCAAATCTCTAAATTTAGATGCTTTTCAGGATGAACTCTGGGTGATCTTTGTCCTGAAGACTAGTAAGAAATTGGAGGGCACCTTGTTTTTATGTATTAATTCAAATGCTAGACTTGATATTTTATAATGTAAAACTTGTGAAGATTATCGTATTACTGAAATACAAAACAGAGTGTATCTAAGATTTCTTCTTTATAGTTCTCATAAATATTTACCCTAGGTTTGTTTTTATTTCACTTGAGTTTGCAAAGCATTGCCATATTATAATAATACATTAATGCCTTATAATAATACATTGCAAACTCAAATCCAGGATAAAAATTATTTTCCTGGTAAGTCTGTTGGGGTGTCATGTCTAGAATTGATAAAATTTAAGAATTTAGTTATTTGGGTTTTTTTTTCTTTTCTTTTTTTGGTTAAAGTCAGGGTCTCACTCTGTCTTTCAGGGTAGAGTTCAGTGGCTATTCACAGTGTAATATTGACTCACTACAGACTCAAATTTGGGCTTAAACAGTCCTTTTGCCTCAGGCTTCCAAATAGCTGGGACCACAGGTACATACCACCACACATGATTAAGTTTTTTTTTGTAGAAACAGGGTCTCGCTATGATGCCCAGGCTGGTCTCAAACTCCTAGGCTCAAATGATTCTCCTGCTTCAGTAGTTCTGATATAATGTCTTGATGCTTAAATGTTGCCATTTTAATAGAAGAAAAGATAATTTCACAGCAAATTAAAGAAAGAAACCTTACAGATGCTGGATTTACTTTAGTGAAGGAATAGCTCCTGGCAACACTAGTATATCTTTATGGAGAGTCAAGAATATAAGTCAAGATTGACTGGGTTTATATCCTGGCTCTGGTACCACTAACAGAGTGATGTTGAGTGGTTTATTTAACTGTTTAATGATGCTTGGCTTCTTTTTCTGAAAATATAATCAGGTAATACCTTCTTATTATGAGAATTAAATTACATCTTATAAAAAGAGCCCTCAATAAATGGCTGGATTTTATTCAGTCAAGACATAATGGTGGGTGTTATTCTGTCAAGATGTAGTAATAAGTACCCTTATGACAGGACATAACATTGCATTGACATATCCTAGCAGAGGAAGAGTCTTTAACAGAGAATATCATGGGGCAATGGAAAAATAACCAGGAAAAAAAGGGGTCATGGAGAGAGCCCTGTAGTAACTTATTCAGCTACCCTGGACAAAAGACTTAATTCCCCTGGGTCCCAGTTTTTTCACTGATAAAGGGAGCACTGTGCCTTGCACCCACGAGAGTATTTGGCTAAAGTATTTCCAAAGGCCTGTCTCGTTTTGAAAGTACTGGATAATTTTGATTGAAAGGACTTCAGTGGAAGAATACTTTGGATCAAGAAGCACCCAAATAAGGACATACCTGAGAGCACATAGAATTCTTTGGGAAGAAATTGTGTGAACATCAGAGTCTACAAATAACCAGAAATCAGTTTCCAGTTCTGGGAGTGAAAAACCAGCCTTATAGGCTTATGAGGCTTGGGGAGGACACGGCTGCTTACTTTGAGATCAGATTGAACCCAGTTCCTACCCGGAACCTTTTTTATTTTTTATTTTTTTTGAGTTGGAGTCTCACTCTGTTGTCCAGACTGGAGTGCAGTGGCCGCTCCTGGCCACCGCAGCCTCGATCTGCTGGGCTCCAGCGATCCTTCCGCGTCAGCCTTCCAAGTAGCTGGAACTACAGGCGCGCGTTACCATGCCCGGCTAATTTTTGATTTGTTATAGAGATGAGGTCTCACCAAGTTGCCCAGGTGGGTCTCGAACCCGCGGGCTCAGGCAATCCACTCACCTCAGCCTCCCAAAGGCGCGGGATTATAGGCTGAGCCACCGAGCCCGGCTATACGGAACCTTTACAACAACTCTCCCACTCCTTATGTAACACCATCCCCAAAGACCTTCCAAGCTGGCTGCCTGGGTGAGCACCTCTTCACCCATGGAGCCCCTGCTCCTCAGGGGGTGCCCTGGGTCAAACTTCCCTCCCTCCAGGCCATCCCATTCCTGTGTTTACTGAAGTGTGGCCCTCTCACAGCCCTTTGGTGGGACACTTTGCCTCCCCAAATTCTGCTTCTAGCTCTATTTTTAGCTTCCAGCTCAGGGACTTTTTAGAGTAAACAATCACATGCACTGGGTCATTTATGACATTGCTGGCTTGTGTATGCTTTCTGTTATCATCTCATTAATTAGCCCTTCCTTTGAAAAGAAGAAATTAATAGTTTTGGAAGTTCCTTTCCCCCTAATTTAAGTGTATTATATATCACTTGTAGAAAAACTTCAAAAGAGTAAAGAGATTGGATATCATCTGTAATTTTACAACCCAAAGATATCTATTGCTTAGCAATATCTTTCTGATCCTTTATTCCTTTATATCAATATTTATAGAATAGCTATATCTATTTATACATACTTTTGCATATTTGAATTAATACTATACACACAAAATAAACTCATATGTCAGTATTTAATGTGTGGCTTTCTATTCCCTTCTCTCTGATCTGTCTTGATCTGCTGACTTTTCCCAGTCCCAATGGCATTGGTCTGCTGCTCAGAACTAGCTTCTATCAGCATGTTACTACCAAATATTGAGATAGGTTAGAGTTTTATATGCTAAACAAATTTTTTTTTCTCCAAATTGGAAATAATTTAGGCTTATCAACTCTGCAGTCATGAATCCTACAGCAAATTTATTTTTGATGTTTTTCTAATTTCTTAGAATTACAACTAATTATTTCTGGTCTTTCTCTTATATTTTTGATTTTATTTTTATATCCCCCTTCCCTTTTATATTAATGAGAAATTTTCAATAGAGTAACATAAACATTTCATTAAATATTATTCATAAGATATTTTGCTATCCATTCAACTATTTAAACTTTCATATATCTTTTTTATAGCATCAGAATGTGAATGTGTTTATATACTATTTTGTATATATATATTTCACTTAAGAACATACTAGGAACACTTCCCATATTTTATTAGGTCCACCGAGTTAACCTTTTTCCTTACTTCACATTGATAGTGAGGACAGTGAAGGCCAACATTTACTGAGCACTATTCTAGGTGCTTGATAAGTGCTTTATCTGCATTATATATTTAATCTCCACACAACCCTATAAGGTAGTGACTACTGTGAGGTTCCCCCATTTTACAATGGGAAATCTGAGACTCAGAATTATTAACTAGTTTGCCCAAGGAGTTGAAGTTAGGAAGTCGGACTCCAGGGTCAATGCTCTAATCCAATATGCACTTCTGTTTGCTTCCTAATGTCCCTTAGTAGGTATACTATACTTCGTTCAACTAGTTCATTGGTTTGAAATACGTTGCATCTAGTTTTTTTTTAATCTCTATTTTGATAACTCTGCAAGTGTCATCTTTCTGCATCTAGTTTCTTCTATTGCATGACTTTTTCATGGTTAGCTTCCAGAAATGGAAAGGGAGAATCAGCCAGGCTCGGTGGTTCAGCCTGTAATTCCAGCACTTTGGGAGGCCAAGGCAAGTGGATAGTCTGAGCCCGCAGGTTCGAGACCAGCCCGGGAAACTTGGAGAGCTCTCATTTCCACAAAAAGAAAAAAAAAATTAGCAGGGTGTGGTAGCACACACCTGTAGTTCCAGCTACTTGGAAGGCTGAGGCAGAAGGATCGCTGGAGCCCAGCAGGTCGAGGCTGCGGTGGCCGGGAGTGGCCACTGCACTCCAGTCTGGGTGACAGCGTGAGACTCCAACTCAAAAAAAAAAAAAAAAAAAAGAAAAGAAAGAAAGAAAAGAAAAGAAAAGGAAAGGGAGAATCATGAATCATTTGGTTCAAAGGTTTTATTCCAAAGGACTTTATTAGGTAAACTGTTGAGAAAAGACCAGGAGAATTCAGCTCTATTAAGACAGGCTCGGTTCCTGAGGCTCACGCTATGGAGTTATGAAGGGAGTGGGGATGACACTGAGGAATCTGATCCCTTTTGGGCTATTTGGTGCCTCTCCTGTTTTGGAACAATCCCGGCTTGCTACTATCATAACACTTACCACAGCGGTCCCCAACCTTTTTGGGATCAGGGTCTGGTTTCATGGAAGACAATTTTTCCATGGATGGGGGTGACAAGGAAGGTGCAGTCAAACCTCATTGCTAATGCTAATCTGTATTTGCAGCCACCCCCCAGCACTAGCATCACTGCCTCAGCTCCACCTCAGATTCTCATAAGGAGTGTGCAAACTAGATACCTTGCATGTGGAGTTCACAATAGGGTTTGCGCTCCTAAGAGAATCCAGTGCCGCTGCTGATCTGACAGGAGACAGAGCTCCAGTTGCTGAATGCTCACTGCTGTGCGGCACAGTTCCTAACAGGCCACAGGACCAGACCTGTACTGGTCTGCAGACCAGGGGTTGTGGACTCCTGGCATAGGCGTTATAGCTTGTTTCATTATGTCACCTCCACTTAAATAAAAGGACTATTTTTCTTCTTTGTACACCAGGGCTTAACATAGTGTCCAGCACATAATAGATGATTAATAAATGCTTGTGAAATGAATAAATGAAGGGTAGAGAGCATGCCTTTTATATGTAAACCAACCAATCAGAAAACCATACCTCAACTACCTCCCATAGGAGGCTCTCACAGGGCTCTTGCCCTCTCTAAGGATCCCAAGGCTAGGTAACAGGTAACTAGGGGCAGCTCCTATGCTCCAGAGCCCACTGAAATTATTCAAACCATCCAGTCCTACACCCAGTCACCCTGCTTGACCATTTCTTCCTGTGAAAACCACAATGCAGCACAGTATAGGCTCTTGCTCCCGTTTTCCCCTTGCTCTGACTCTTGACCAACCCTGGTGCCACCCTGCATGGCACGGTGGTGCCTCTTCTCTTGGGAACTGAGAAGAACAAACTGTCCTTTTAGAGGCAATCATCTCGTCATCTGTTGACCTCACCATACCTGAATACTAAAAAAAGAGCCTGCATTTTAAAGCAGAATGCTAAAGTTGACAATGACAGATGGCAGTGGGGGAAACATTGTGGCAATGTAAGGGAATAGTAGGGCTGCAAGAAATGACAGTAGTAGTGGCATTAACTAACAGGGTACACTGGTTAACAGCCTGGGAGAGAGCATGAAAATGATTTTAATTAACAGCAATAATAATCTCATAAGCATAATTTTTACAGCTTCACAGAGCACTTATACACAAATTATCTAATTTGTTTCTCACAAGACACACCTTTAGATAATGTTATTATTCCGTCTGATTATAGAATAAGCTAGGTCTTCTAGTGAGTTCATAAAACCAGAAATAAAATTGGAGATCACTGGGTCTAATCTGCTAATTGTACAATTAAGGAAACTGAGGCCCAGTGAGGGGAAGGGAGTCTAGCTTTGACCCCATCCCTTCGGACTGTATTCACAGATGTTACTCTCTGCTGACTAAGCCCAGCCTGACTTAGGGGACATCTCAGAGTCTGGCAGGAGGTCAGGTAGAGCCATAGCAGCTGGTGGGCTTGAGATTTGCCTCTTGGGCTTCCCTCCCCCTGAAGTCTGACTGATAGCCCTAAGTTACTGCCCAAGGTTCTCCCTCTCTGGCTTGGGGAGAACTGTACTGATCACAACACTTTACAACAACAGCATTTCTCACTGTCCCTATGACAGTGATTGAGAGGGTCCTGGCCCTCTTGCAGGGTAACTGCCTTCATGTCCCTGGGTTATCAGGCTGGCCTGGCACTGGGGACCCAGGCAGGGGATCAAGGTCACATGGGTTTTCAAGGTAAGAACTTGTTTACAAGCCAATTTCATTCTACTAGCTGGTTCGGACGGAAACTGACTACAAAACTAGGGATACAGAAGGCTGAATTACTGGTCCAGGTACTTCTGCTCAGGAATGAAACTTGCTCTAGAGCCTAAGGGGAGGCTGAACTTGCAGCCTAGAGGTTGGGGTAGAAGTTTAAAGCCCTCTAGGGGGAGGAGCTGGGCAGTACTGCTGGAGACATTTCCCTCTGCTTATTTCACAAGCGTATAAGCTTTATGAAAGAACCAATGGGGGCTGGGGAATTTAAGGTACAGGTGATGGATCTGAATCTGTTTAGAATCAGAGAGCTTCCATTTGAGACATTTAGTGTTAACAGCAAAGCTCAGTGGGAAAAGAGAAGTAAGTACAGTCAAAGAGATAGAAACAGCAAAAAAATAGAAAGCACTTGAATTGTCTGAACTTATATCCGTGCTTTTAACTATAGTCTCGACCGACTCAAACTGCTGTTGATGCTACCACCAGAATCAAAATCTGACCACCTTCTCTGGATCTCCACTTTCACCAACAAAATACTAGTATGCTGTACGTGTGCTGAGGACAGGGCCAAAAGCTAGTGCAAGGGTGCTGGCTGGTTGGGAGTTTCAGTCTGAGAGATGGTGGAGGGCAGCTGGCAGGGCCAGTGACCAGGGAATCAGAGCATGATGGAATCCAACAGCTGGGTTGCCAATGGGCTCAGACTGGATATGGGTGAATTGTGGGTATAAAGAGGTATCAGATAACAATCAGAAGGAAGCCAGGTTCTCTGGTTTACAAAGAAATCCTAAACAGAGAAGTGGTTAAGGCAAAAATGGAGGTCGGAGATCTAGGACAGCATCAGGAAAGTTCCAGATTTCCCTGAGAGGAGGTCATAGTCCTGTGTCCTTGGATCTAGATTGGCTCAGGTTTTTAAAATTAACTTAAACTAAATTAAATTAGATCAAGACAGATTGTATAGCTAGTTGCACCCATAGCATGGTCTTTCTTTTTTTCTTTGAGTTGGAATCTTACTCTGTCTCCCAAGCTGTAGTGCTGTGGCACGCTCATGGCCACCACAGCCTTGACCTGCTGGACTCAGGCGATTCTTTCATCTCAGCCTTTCAAATAGCTAGAACTATAGGCATGTGCCACCACACCCAGCTAATTTTTTGATTTATTGTAGAGATGAGGTCTTGCCAAGTTGCCCAGTCTGGTCTTGAACCCCTGGGCTCAGGCAATCCTCTGGCCTCCACCTCCCAAAGTGCTGGGATTACAGGCATGAGCCACCGTGCCTGGCCTACATGGTTTTTCTAGGCCAGGCCCCTCAGGAAAGCCCAATGCCTACCTCAATCCACAGTTCCCCAGAGATCCTATGTCCATGACAGAGCTCAGTGCTGTGCCCTTGGGCGGAGGATTATTTGAGCCTCAAGGACCTTCTTTGAACTTTTCCTTCAGGAAAAATTCTGCCTGCCTACCACTTCCTGGATGAGAAACAAGGGTGGGATTATAGAAAAATATAAAGCAGTATGAAGAATTGAAATAAACTACCCACAGTTCCACTTTTCAGAGGCAATTATTCTGCTTCTTCATCTGTGGAATGGGCATAATTATTATAAGAGGATTATTGTATTATTTATTCATTTTTGGAGTTGGGGTCTCCCTCTGTCACCCAGGCTAGAGTGCAGTGGCACAATCTTGGCTCAATGCAGCCCCAGACTTGTGGGCCCAAGTGATTCCTCTGTCTCAGTCTCCCAAATAGCTGAGACTACAGGGATGTGCCACCATGCTCGGCTAATGTTTTGCTTTTCTGTAGAGAGGAAGTCTCGCTATGTTGCCTAGCCTGGTCTCAAACTCCTGGGCTCAAGTGATCCTCCAGCCTCGGCCTTCCAAAGTGCTGGGAATACAGGTGTGAACCACCATGCCCAGCTGGGTTATTGTATTAGATGAGGGAGAAGGTATCCCAACATTTTGGTATATTTCCTTCTTTTTATTAAGCATTTTAAACATGATTGGAATCATGATGTGTCATTTTTTCCCCATGTATAATGTGTCATTTTCCCCCCAATTTTTCTTTCTTAATAATATATCATTACTCTTCTTGTAGTCACAAAAATACTGTGTGTGTGTGTGTGTGTGTGTGTGTGTGTGTGTGTGTGTGTGTGTGTGTGTTCCAATGAAACCTTACTGACAAAAAATATGATGGGCTGGCTTTGGCCTGTGGGTGGGAGCTCACAGATCTTAGATGTAGAGTCCCTTGCCTTACCTTATCCTGGTGCAGAACAAGGGCAGCCACTGATAAAATCATGATTGACAACAGGTCAAACAATGCGATCCTCCTCTGGGATACCGAGGTAAGCTGGTTGTATCTCTGGCTACCAGAAACTCACCATGCAGGACATGCCAGTCCTACTGCTGGAGAAAGCAGGCAGAAGGTAAGATTTAGACAGAACTGCTTCCTGTTTAAATCTGTTTAAGCCCCCATTTAACCTGGAGTTCCCTGTCTTAACAGTTAATCCTCCACACAGTGGGGTAAATTCTCTGAGAGAAGAAAGCTAGGACTTTAATTATAACTGAGATTTTCTAGAAAGCCCCAGTAGAGGTGGCTACTTTTTGCCTTTTGAGCTTCCTAACAAGATGGACGGATCAAGACCTGAGCCAATCTGATTGACGTGAACGACAAACACTATTGCTTCACAAAGGTGGCAAAGTTCTCCATCCAATTGCCTTGAGACAGTTTCTGGAGTATTTTCTTGAGGACTGGAGACCAAAGCAGCTATATAAAACTATAATGCACCTGTTAGGTACCATCTAAGGAGGATAAACAGGAGAAGTTAAACCTTTTAAATATTAATCTGACATTGTATACAGCAGTCAGGTTCTCACTGGGTTCTCATTTACATGGGCAAAACACTTTAAATTATTTTAGCAACTTTCCTATGGAAGAAAAAATGACTTTGATGGTTAATGGCTAAATGTTAAACAAACTTTCTTCATAGCTTCTAGGTTAAGAAATAATGCAGTTTTTGCCTTTGTGTTCCCTTCTTGGATTTAGTTGTCCACTGATTAAACTGATGGGCAGGGATACTGAAGTTGGACTAGAAAGGTCATCTGTATAGTAGGTGTATCTCTGTGGCTGGGGTTGAAGGATTGGTTATCCAAAATTTTTCCTTTCATTCTGAGTGGGGGGGGTAGGGGAGGAGCATGAGAAAGCAGGATGGGGGGGGGAGAATGAAGAGAGGGAGGAGGAACACCAAGAGTTCCAGAAACTTATTCACTCCCATGTTCTGCAGTGCATGATCGGAAGTAGATGGGCATGCTGTCTGTAGATATCAGCGTTCTATGTATATGCTTGTATTTCCTGGACACTTTTATTCCATATAAATAACCTGTAGTAGCCAGGCTTGGTGGCTCAGCCTGTAATCCCACGCCTTTGGGAGGCTGAGGTGAGCGGATTGCCTGAGCCCGAGGGTTCGAGACCCGCCTGGGCAGTGAGACCTCATCTCTACAATAAATCAAAAAATCAGCCGGGCGTGGTAGCGCATGCCTGTAATTCCGGCTACTCGGAAGGCTGAGGCGGAAGGATCGCCAGAGCCCAGCAGGTCGAGGCTGCGGTGGCCGGGAGCGGCCACTGCACTCCAGTCTGGGCGACAGAGTGAGACTCCAACTCAAAAAAATAAAAAATAATAACTTGTAGTTATTGGGAAAGTAAAGCTTCATTCTGTCCTTGGGAGAATATTCTCTTTCTGTAACAATATTCAGAATGTTGTCAGATTGGGACTTTCTACTTCTGTGGATATAGTGATGAGACCTGAATCCTCTCTTCAAAACAGTAGATCTGAGTTCTTACACTCTTTAGAGACTGCTTGACTTTGATGTTGTTGTAGTTTCCATTGCATTGTCTGAGTACTGGCAGATGTACTAGTTTCTCCTCAGGCATGATTTTTTTCAGGACACAACTCTGAACTTAGACTCTTTAAGGACTCTGCACTGTTGTGCAGCATGGAAGAGTCCAATATTCCCATGTTGCTTATTTTCTCATAATCTTCTGTCTCCGTTTCCTCAGAGTTTGCCAAGACTATAATGATGAACTTGGCTTGCTTCCTCCATCCACTAAAGCCACCATGATACTGGACAAAGTCGAGGAGTCCATAAACTACTAAACCATTGCTCTGATTTCAAGTCTGACAAACACCCCAGGGAATCTTCATACTCCTGTGTGTGATCATGATTACATCCTGAAGCCCTGTGGTCCAGGCTGTCTACTGCTTGCCGTAGACAGTAGATAGTAGGTGGTTGCCATAGCAGAATCAGGTAGTCCATCATATGACTATGCCCAATATGTAGCAGATTGGTATTTTTACTTGCAAGCCTCTGGTTGTTTTGCTTTAACTTGGTCTTATTTTTATCCATGTTACCAGATATCCAATGCTGATTGGCTCAAATATCCATCTCATGGGGCTGCTGAAGAGTCTTTTATCACCAAATTTGAGGAGGAGCTGGGCTATATGACCTGCATGCTCAGCACCTTCTTCAGAGTCTTCTGAGGCTCCACACTACTCTGCCTTTCAAAATTCATTGACAGGTCCAGGCGCGGTGGCTCATGCCTATAATCCCAGCACTTTGGGAGGCTGAGGTCAGAGGATTGCCTGAGTCCATGAGTTCGAGACCAGTCTGGGCAACTGGGCGAGACATCATCTCTACAATAAATAAAAAAAATTAGCCAGGTGTGGTGGAACGTGCCTGTAGTTCCAACTACTTGGAAGGCTGAGGTGGAAGGATCGCCTGAGCCCAGCAGGTCGAGGTTGGGGTGGCCATGAGTGTGCCACTACACTCCAGCCTGGGTGACAGAGTGAGACTCCAACTCAAAAAAAGAAAAAAAACCCCAAAATTCATTGACAAAACTTGCTTCTTGCCTGGAGAGACTCAGATCATCCAACTTCCGAGAAAGGGTGTTGTTAGCATCACCTGAAAGGCCAGGAAACTGGTAGTTCAGAGGAGGGGACAAGAGGAATGACTGTCTACACTAACCTGCTGACCAACTGCTTTTGTCCACTTAGATACTTCTGGTTCTCTTGATCAAGCTGACTGAGGTGCAGTGTCGGAAGAATTAGGGACATGAATGTCTTTACTGAGGCTGCATGTTTTTGAGCTTGTTAGGGAAGGAAAGGACATTTCTACCTAAAGGATTTACATGAGGTAAAAGAAAAGCATGCCTCTGTAGCACACCAGTGCTGCCCATCATAGTTCATCCGCATATGGTCAACACCAATATGTTCCCACAGGTTTCACAGCACTCTGCATAGACAGACTCATTCTTCTGATACATCTTGTCCTCTTGGGGCCATTTCACGCTCAAGGCAGCAGAAGTGTTTCATGTGCCAATGGTGACTCTCAGCTTCTGTGCACGCATCAACAAAATTATCTCAGCACATGCTGAGCACCAGGGTTTGAGCAATTCAGCATGGGGCCTGCCACAGTGAATTTTTTCATCCTGATAAAAATAGATGAGGTTGACCAGCAGCTCTTTACACGTGAAACAGACAAAACAGAACCGGAGCCAGCACACTCCAGGGCCTGCTCGAGAGACAAATACTGCAATTTTACCTTTGTTGATCATCAACCCACACTGCTCACTGTGTGTACAGTGTGCATTACAGCTCTAGACAAAATTTGAATCATTCCTTTTCCAAGTTTCTTTCTGCTGCAAGCCCTGAACATTTGGAATTCTTTTTTCTCCTCTTTATTCAAAGACAGACAATATCACACCGCATTGTCATGTGGTGACAATTGGTACAAAAGCCCTTTAATCTGATGTTTCTCTTTAGGGCTGTTGCTATAAGGAAATTTTCCTCTAGTGAGCAGGCAAAATAGATCCACCTTGGTCTAAGGCCCAGGGGGACCTAGCAGTACTCCTCCAGTACACAGCCAGAATCATGATCTGATATGGAACTTCTCTGACAGCCAAAGGCAAATTTGCTCATTTTGGGCTCCATCTCCAAAGGCATAATAATAAAGTTAAAAATCCAGTCTTTCAGTCACAGGACATCAAACAGTGACTGCTTTCTGTTTGCTCCATTCCTAGGAATCTTAGTGAGACAAGCTGCTGAGATCCCCTAACCTCTTAATTTTAAACTCATTTTCCTAGAGCAGTGGGCTAGCATAGAAAACCCTGGGCAACTTGGCAAGAAACAGACAAGTGCCTAGTGAACGGGTTCTGGGGTCAGAGAGAGCTGGGTTCAAATCCTGGTTCTAGTACTTACTAGCTGAGTGAGAGTGGGCAAGTTCTGTAACTTCTCAGAACCTCAGTTTCTGTGTCTGTGAAATGGGTATGATAACTAGGATGTAGTGAGGACTAGATGAGAGAAACAATGTGAAACATAGGACCCGGTGTATACTATGTATTTAACAAATGATAGTTTTCTCTTATTCTATTTTTCCATCATGCAGGCACTGAACATGGCCGAGTGTTGCCATCTCTGACAGGCAGTAGGATCACCACTCTCAAATTTGGAGTATGACCTGGGGGAGAAAGACACTACATTCTCTCTAAGCCTCTGTACATGTTGTTCCTCAGCCTAGAGTAGTGAATCTCAAACTTTACCATTCATTAGATCCATCTGTTGAATTTGTTAAAACAAACATTGCTGGGGCCCACACCTAGAATTTCTGACTTTGTATGTCTGGAGAGGGGTCTGAGAATTTGCATTTCTAACAAGTTCTCAGTTGATGCTGATGCTGATGCTGCTGGTCTGGAACCACATTTTGAGAACCACTGGCCTAGAACATTTTACTACTCTTCCTATCTGGCTAACTCCTACTCCTATCCTTCAGGTCTCAGCTTTGATTTTATTTCCTCCACAGTGTTTCTTAAATCTGAAGTCCATTTATCCTCTGTGCAGTTTTTTTTTTTTTTTTTGAGTTAGAGTCTTACTCTGTTGCCCAGGCTGCAGTGGCACACTCATGGCCACCCCAGTGTCGACCTGCTGGGCTCAGGCGATCCTTCCGCCTCAACCTTCCAAGTAGCTGGAACTACAGGCGTGTGGTACCACGGCTGGCTTATTTTTTGATTTATTGTAGAGATGAGGTCTTGCCAAGTTGCCCAGGCTGTTCTCGAATTCGTGAACTCAGGCAATCCTCTCACCTCGGCCTCTCAAAGTGCTGGGATTACAAGCTTGAGCCACTACGTATGGCCTCCTCTGTGCTTTCAAAGCTCCCTGGACTTGCTCACTCATAGGACTTACCACAGTGCTCTGTCATTGTCTTGCTACTTGTCTGTTTCTCCCACTAGGCACCATCCACTTTGGAAAAGGGACCATGTCTGCCCAATTCATGGCTATATCTCTAGCACCTTGCTCAGTGCCTGGCACATTTGGGGTGCTCAATAAATGCTTGTTGAATGAGTGACTGAGCCAGTCCCTGGGTAGCAGGAGCCAGAGCCTAGGGACTCATGAAGGTGGTGCAAGTAAAGGGAGTAAGTTCTATCAGTGACCACTGGCCAGGAAAGTCTAGGGATTAGTGCCAGGGACTTTAGCAGAAAATACCAGGAACTGTAGGTGCATGGACTGGATCTCAGAAGCTGAGTCCAGCTTCTTGAAGGACTTGGGTTATGGAGAGCAGGGCAGAGACCAATGTCAAAGAAACTGAGCAAGGACTTGAGACTCAGTATCTGATTAAGATACTTGATCCAAACATCTCCAAACTCCTGCCTCCCCCTGAATTTAAAACATTAGTGGTCCTATTCTTCTTTGATAGAAGAACATGGTCTATCTTGTGACCATTTCATGTATACCTGAAAAGTGTCTTCAGTTGTTGAGTGATATATTCCATAAATGTCAACTAGGTACAAGTTGGTCAATAGTGTTGTTAAAATCTTTGATATCCTTACTGATTTTTTGTCTACTTATTCTGTCAATTATTGAGTGATAAATGTTTGTATCTTCAAATATAATTATGGATTTACATTTCTCCTTTTAGTCCAATCAGTTTTGTTTCATATATTTTGAAATTACATTATTCCATGAGGACATATCAAGGATTGTTACATATTTTTGATGAATTGATCACTTTATTGTTATGAAATGTTTTTCTTTAACCTTTTGTAAGGTTCTGAAGTCCACTTTGTTTGATATTAATGTAGCCACTTTAGCTTTCTTTTTAAAAAGAAAACAACTTTATTTAGACATAGTTTACATGCCATACAATTAATCCATTTAAAATGTACAATTTCATTTAGATTGCACTGCAATCTAATTTGATAATATTTCATTGTCCAATTTTTTTCTGTTGATTAGTATTTGTATGGCATAATGTTTTTATCATTTTACTTAAAAACTGCTTTCTTGAGATAAATCCTTCTATTTATGATATCTTTCTATAGCTTTTTATTTAAAATGAGTATGCAGCATACAATTGAGTCTTGCTTTTTTAAAAAAATCAAATCTGATCATCTCTGTCCTGTGTTAGATCATTTATATTTAATGTAATTTTTGATATGGTTGTGTTTTGATCTACCAATATTCCATGAGTTTCCCATTTGTCCCATTTGCTTTGCTCATTTTACTCCTCAATTCCTGACTTCTTTTTGTACTAAGTACTTTATCTTCACATGTGGCTTATTATTTTCTCTCTCTCTTTTTTTGTAGAGGTTACTCCAAGATTTGCAATATCCATATTTAATTGATCATATCCTATTTTCAAATAATGTACTCCATTTCTAATGTAAGAAACTTATGACAGTATACTTTTCATTTCTCCCTTTTTGTCATTTATGCAGTTATTGTCATATATTTTACTCCTATGTTTGTTACCCTGCCAGGCCTACCTTGTTATTATTTTTACTTTAAATAGTTAACTAATTTTTATAGAAATTAAAATATAAGAGAAAAATTATATCTACCCACATTTTTTCCATTTTTGGCTCTCTTCATTATTTTTTAAATGTCATTCTAAGTTTCCTTCCAATATAATTTTTCTTTTGCCTAAAGAACATATTTTTCTTTAACATGTATTATATGGCAGGTCTATTGGTGACAAATTCTCTCAGCTTTTATTTATCTAAAAAAGTCTT
This sequence comes from Cephalopachus bancanus, assembly GCA_027257055.1. Lineage (NCBI taxonomy): Eukaryota > Metazoa > Chordata > Mammalia > Primates > Tarsiidae > Cephalopachus > Cephalopachus bancanus. Next base: position 551,583 of record JAPVLO010000098.1, on the reverse strand, counting down.
ACCTTGTGTTTGAAGGACACTTTCACTGGACACAGAATTCTAGGATGACAATTTTTGTTTCTGTTTTGTTTTACTTGGTAGCACTTTAAAGATGGCTTGCATAGTTTTTGAGAAGTCAGTAGTCATTCTATATTTTTCCCTCTGTATATAGTTTCTATCTTTCTGCTTTTAATATTTTCTTCTTATCACGTTTCTCCCAGCAATTTGATTAAGGTATGCTGGGGGGGGATGTGTTGTTGGGTTCTTGGATCTATGGGTTTACAGTTTTTATTAAATTTGAAAAATTTCAGAAATTTTTGTTTAATATCTTTTCTGCCACACGCCCATTTCTTTCTCTTATAATTCAGTATATGTTTGACCATTTTATATTGCCTTACAGGTCACTGAAACACTGTTCAGTTTTTTTCAGTCTTTTTTCTCTCTGATCTTTAGTTTGGATATTTTCTGTTACTATATCTCTAAATTTGCTGACCTTTTCTTCTGCACTGCCTAATTTGTTGTTAATTTCTTTCAAGAATTAAAAAAATTTCATACATTATATTTTTCATCTCTAGAATTTTCATTTGGTTCTTATCTATATCTTCCATTTCTCTTTGCCTTATGTTCATTTTTTTTTTTTTATTGGAATCTCACTCCATCGCCCAGACTCAAGTGCTGTGGCACACTCATGGCCACCCCAGCATCAACCTGCTGGGCTCAGGCGATCCTTCTGCCTCAGCCTTCCAAGTAGCCCGAACTACAGGCGCACGCTACCGCGCCCGGCTAATTTTTTCTTACTGTATAGACGAGGTCTTGCCAAGTTGCCTGGGCTGGTCTCAAATCCGTGGGCTCAGGTAATCCACTCGCCTTGGCCTCCCAAAGTGCTGGGATTACAGGCTGAGCCACTAAGCCCAGCAATGTTCATTTTTATTTGAGAACTTGAACATAGCTATTATAACTCTGTTGTTGTTGTTGTTGTTTGCTAATTTCATCACCTCTGGCATTTCTGAGTTTTTTGTTGTTGTTTTGATTTGGGGCTTTTTTTCAAGTCAGAGTCTCACTCTGTCGCCCAGACTGGAGTGCAGTGGCATGCTCACGGCCACCCCAGTGTTGACCTACTGGGTTCAGGTTATCCTTCTACCTCAGCCTTCCAAGTAGCCAGAACTACAGGCATGTGCTACCACGCCTGGCTAATTTTTTGATATTTTGTAGAGACGAGGTCTCACCAAGTTGCCCAGGCGGGTCTCGAACCCCCAGGCTCAGGCAATCATCTCGCCTTGGCCCCCCAAAGTGCTGGAATTATGGGCTTGAGCCACTGTGTTCGGCTGAGTTTGTTTTTAGTTGACTTATTTTTTTCCTGGTCATGGTTCACTTTTTAAAAAGAAAAAAATTCTAGGTCTTATAATTTAAAAAAATTTTTATTTTAGAGATGGGGTCTTGCTATGTTGTCTAGGCTAGATTCAAACTCTCAGCTCAAGTGTATTTTTTCACCTCAGCATCCCAAATAACTGGGACTACAGGGACACACTACCACACTCAGCTTACCTTGTAATTTTTTTTGTTTTAGTCGGAGTCTTACTCTGTTACCCAGGCTGGAGGGCAGTGGCATGCTCACAGCCACTGAAGCCTTGACCTGCCGGGCTAGGGTGATCCTTCTGCCTCAGCCTTCCAAATAGTTGGACTACAGGCATGCACCACCATGCCCAGCTGATTTTTCGTAATTTATTGTGGAGATGAAGTCTCGCCAAGTTGTCCAGACTGGTCTCGAACCCGTGGGCTCAGGCAATCCTCTCACCTCGGTCTCCCAAAGTGCTGGGATTATAGGCTTGAGCCACCACGCCTGACCACCTTGTAATTTTTGATTGGATGCTGAACACTTTGATATTTATTGAGTGCTGAATTTTGCTTTCTTCCTTTAAAGTATATTAAACTTTGTTCTGGCAGACAGTTGCTTTATTAGAATATAAGTCTGATCTTTCTAAAGTTTGTTTTTAAGTTTTGTTATTGTAGATCTAGAGTATCCTTTACTCTAGGACTAGGGAATCCTTACAAGTACATGGGACTCTTCTGGGTTACTTACTGAATGCCCCAGGTATTTAATTCGGTTTCTGTCTTCTGGCTGATGAAAACTCAAATGTTTCCCTCAAATGTCTGGGTAAGCTCTGGGAATTTTTCAGTTTGCAACCACTGATAAGAACTTCCCAGGATTTTTGTGGGTTATAAATTAAATAATGCATATAAAGAATATTGCAGGGGTTGTGATTAGAAAGGGCCTCTGGAGTGCTGGCAATATATGCTTTGATCTGGGTGGTGGTTACGTGTGTTTACTTTATAACTATGTGTTAAACTGAATAAATTCTGTATGTATGCTAAATTTTAAATTAATATACATATAAAATAAAATATGTAAAATTTAAAAGGAAAGAAAGAATATACCATAGTGCTGGCATATTGTAGATGTTCAATAACTGGTAGTTAGCCTGATCAAATGAGATAAGATTTGTAAAATGCCTGACACAGAGTCCAACACATGAGGAGGCCGAGTCTTGGGTAATATTTTGTAAGTAGTTTTTTATGGAAGTATAATCTACATAAACAGAAATAAACAAAGCATAAGCACATAGCTCCATATATTTTCTCCAAAGTGAACACACCCATATTTATTACATTTCAAATACAAACTATATTAAACCTATTATTAAAAAATCCCCCTGGTCATGCTTGATGGGGCTGGCCCCTTGGACTTCAGTCTCCTCTGGGGAAGGGAGGCTATAGTCCCAGTGGTGGTTGGAGGTACTGGATCTACATGTTTCAGTTATCTTTCTGCCCAGTCCAGCTTTCAGGAGTAAGGCACTAGGATCACTTGTTGAATCAGTTTTGAATTCTCTTCCCCAACTCTGGAGAGATGGCTCTGCCCTGGGTCTTACTCAGTCCCTTTTGCAGAGTTCTGCCCCTTTAGAGGGGAGGAATGGGTGATGGGTAGAAGAGATGGAGGAGTCAGGGACCTGGCAGGTACTGACAGGACTAGAGGGAAGGTTTGTAACAAAGGTGTCAAGAGGCAGAGAAGGTGTAGACAGATGGCTTGAAGAGAGAGCCAAGAAGGGTGAATAGAGCTTTTAATTGAAAATAGTATTCCATCAACAAAAATACTGATACTTGAGTACTTAAAAAATAGTACAGTGTTGAAATCTGTATTGCAATCACAATTATAAATCTCCTGGGAAGATCTCTATAGGTGGCTGGTAATAGAAATTTTTTTTTTTTTTTTTTTGAGTTGGAGTCTCACTCTGTCGCCCAGACTGGAGTGCAGTGGCCGCTCCTGGCCACTGCAACCTCAACCTGCTGGGCTCCGGCGATCCTTCCGCCTCAGCCTTCCGAGTAGCCGGAACTACAGGCATGAGAATTTTATATTGATTACTGTAGTCTTTGGTCTCAAAAGTTTATGTCTTCAGACTTTTTCTCTAAACTTTGGTGTTTTCTCTATTAGATATTGCAACTCCATGATAAAGTGGAGAGTTTTTGAAGGTTTTATAGTCAGACAGACCTGAGTTTTGTGTCTGCTATTATTAATTGCAACCTTGGGTTCATTACATCACTCTTGGAGCCTTAATTTTTTTCATCTGTAAATATTTATCTGAAATAGAGACTATTAAGCAATTGAATACAAATACAAAATAGAATATTTAAAACACCCAGCCTAACAAATCACCTAAGGGAGCTGAAAAGACAAGGCCAACAAAACCCTAACTTAAGCAGAAGAATTTAGATCACCAAAGTAAAAGCCCAAATACATGACACAGAAGACAAAAATATCACAGGAAAAAATCTATGAAACAAAAAGCTGGTTCTTTGAAAGGATAAACAAGATTGATGGACCCCTAGCCAGATTGACCATGAAAAAGAGAGAAAAAGCCCAAATAAACAGAATAAAAAATGCAAAAGATCAAATCACAATAGACCCTGAAGAAATAGAAAAAATTATTGGAGATTACTATGCACACCTGTATGGAAACAAACTCGAAAACCTAAATGAAATTGAGGACTTTCTGACACCACACAACCTCCCAAGGTTGAAACAAGAAGAAATTGAGACATTAAGTAAACCAATAACAACCCAGGAAGTCAACTCCATCATAAGAAAACTACCTACAAAAAAAAGTCCTGGAACAGATGACTTTCCAGCAGAGTTCTACAAAATATACAAGGAGGTGCTGATACCAATCGTACTGAAAGTATTCCAGGCAATTGGGAAAGACGGAACTCTCCCCAAATCATTTTAAGAAGCTAATATCACACTGATACCCAAACCAGGTAAAGATCCAACAAAGAGAACTACCTGATGAACATAGATGCAAAAATACTCGACGAGATTCTAGCAAATCGGGTCTAATGACACATCTCAAAAATCATCCACTATGACCAAGTAGGCTTCATCCCTGAAATGCAAGGCTGGTTCAACATCCACAAGACCATAAATGTAATTAAATATATCAAAAGTTGTCAAAATAGCAATCACATGATTATATCATTAGACATAGAAAAAGCTTTCAATAAAATCCAGCATCTCTTCTTGATAAAAACTCTTGAACAGTTAGGCATACAGGCAATATACCTCAAAATAGTAAGAGCCATCTATGATAAACCCACAGCCAACATATTGCTAAATGGTCAGAAATTGAAAGCATTTCCGACTGGGCTCGGTGGCTCAGCCTGTAATCCCAGCACTTTGGTAGCCCGGTGAGTGGATTGCCTGAGCCCGCGAGTTCAAGACCAGTCCTGGCAACTTGGTGAGACCTCGTCTGTACAATAAAAAATAAAACACAGCCAGGCGTGGTAGTGCACATCTGTAGTTCTGGCTATCTGGAATGCTGAGGCAGAAGGATCGCTGGAGCCCAGAAGTTCCATGCTGGGGTGGCCATGAGCATGCGTGGCACTGCACTCCAGTCTGGATGAAGGAGTGAGATTCCAACTCAAAAAAAAAAAAAAAAAAAGGCATTTCCCCTGAAAACCAGAACAAGACAAGGCTATTCATTTTCACCCCTCCTATTCACCATAGTGTTGGAAGTCCTAGCTAGAGCAATCAGACAAGAGAAGGAAATCAGGGGTATATACATAGGAAAAGAAGAAGTCATCTCTCTTTCTTTGCTGACGATATGATTCTATACCTTGAAAAGCCAAGAGAATCTGTTTTTGCACTGATAAAGAACTTTGGCAAAGTCTCAGGGTACAAAATCAATGTGGAAAAGATGTCACATTCTCACACACCAACAACAAACATGCAGAGAACCAAATGCAAAGCATAATCCCATTCACAATACACACACACACACACACACACACACACACACACACACACACGAAATACCTCGGCATCTTCCTAACCAGAGAAGTGAAAGACCTTCACCTAGTTGGGCACAGTGGCATGTGTCTGTAGTTCCGCTTCAGGAAGGCGGAAGCAGAAAGATCTCCTGAGCCCAGCAGGTCGAGGCTGCAGTGGCCGTGAGCATGCCACTGCACTCTAGCCTTGGTGACAAGACTGAGACTCCACACCTCCCCAAAGAAAAACCTTTACAATGAGAACTACAAAACACTGCTCAAAGAAATCACAGATGACACAAATAAATGGAAAAATGTCCATGTTCATGGATTGGAAAAAAATCAACATTGTTAAGATGTCCATCCTATCCAAGGCAATCTACAGATTTAATGCAATACCCATTAAATTACTAACATCATTCTTCTCAGACCTGGAAATGACAATACAGAAATCCATATGGAAGCATAAATGAATAACCAAAACAATCCTCAGCAAAAGAAACAAAGTAGGAGATATCACACTTTCAGACTTTAAACTTTACTATAAGGCTACAATAATCAAAACAGCCTGGTATTGGTACAAGAACAGGCATATAGTCCGATGGAACAGGATAGAGATTCCGGGAGCAAAACCTCAACTTTTCAATCAACTCATCTTCGACAAAGCCTCCACTAACAACCACTGGGGAGAGGAAAACATATTCAGTAAATGGTGATGTGAAAACTGGCTGACCACATGCAGAAGATTAAAACAAGACCCCTACCTACCGTCATACACAAAAATCAACTCTAAATGGATCAAAGACCTAAATGTAAAACCTCAAACTATAAGAACTTTAGAAAATGCAGAAGACACCCTTATGGAAATTGGAACTGGCAAACAATTCCTGATCAAAACCCCAAATGCCCATGCCATAAGAGATAAGATAGACAAGTGGGACCTCATCAAATTGAAAAGCTTCTGCAAAACAAAAGAAACCATCAAGAGAGCTGGGAGACAGCTCACAGAATGGGAAAAAATATTTGCCAACTGTATATCTGACAAAGGTCTAACATCTAGGATCCACAAGGAACTCAAAAGCGCCGAAAAGAAAAAAACAAACAGCCCTATTAAAAAGTGGGCAAAAGATGTAAATAGACACTTCTCCAAAGAAGACATATTAGCAGTCAACAGATACATGAAAAAATGCTCAATCTCACTAATCATTAAAGAAATGCAAGTGAAAATCACATTGAGATACCACTTAATTCCAATTGGGATGGCTGTCATCAATAACTCAAAAAACAACAGATGCTGGAGAGGATGTGGGGAAAAAAGGAATACTTCTACACCGTTGGTGGGAGTGTAAACTAGTACAACTTCTGTGTAAAACAGTGTAGAGATTCCTAAAGGATATACAAATTGACCTTCCATACAACATAGCAATCCCCCTTCTGGGAATATACCTGGAGGAACTCAAATCATTCTACAAAAAAAGATACCTGCACATGCAGGTTTATTGCAGCACTATTAACAATAGCAAAAACATGGAACTAACCGTGCTGCCCATTGAAAGTAGACTGGATTTTTAAAAATGTGGTACATATACACAATGGAATATTACGCAGCCATAAAGAAGGACAAAATTATGAATTTTGCAGCAATTCGGGTGGATTTAGACTCTATAATACTCGGTGATCTATCACAGAAACAAAGAACTGAGTATCACATGTTCTCACTCATAAGTGGACCCTGAACAATTATCATAATACTTTAAGAAAGGGATTGGCAGTAGTGGGACACTGCCGGTGGGGAGGAGGATCTACTTCATCAATAAGGTTACCTGATCTCAAACCAGGTGAAGTGGGAAAGTCAAGCCCAAACTTTACCTGTACAATGATCATCTGTATATGTAATCCTGAATTGGACCCCACATCTTAAAAAAAAACAAAACCCAATATAGTGTCTGCCACATAACAAGTGCTTAATAAACGGTTAAATTTATTAATATTGTTGTATAAAATATTCCATTATTTGAAAATATCTTAGTTTGGTTAATGATTTTCTGTTGTGGAGTTTTTGGTGTTTTTAAAGTTTTGTTTGTTTGTCTAAACTATTCAAAACAGTCCTACTGTAGCAACTTTTGCCTAGAATGAAAATTTTCTTAGTATTCTATTCCTAGAAGTGAAAACACTAGGTCAAGAGTGTAAATAGTTTGTAGCCTGCGAGTCGGTGTTGAGAAAAACCTGACCAATTTGAAATACAAGTGCAATGTATAGGTGTATTTATTTCCAAAGTCTGATCAATAGTGAAATCTTTAAAAATATTTCTATATCGGCTGGGCTTGGTGGCTCAGCCTATAATCCCAGTACCTTAGGAGGCCGAACTTGCCTGAGCCTGCGGGTTTGAGACCAGCCCGACTGACTTGGCGAGACCTTATCTCTATAAAAAAAAAAAAAAAGAAATTAGCCAGGCGTGGTAGCACGTGCTTGTAGTTCTGGCTACTTGGAAGGCTGAGGTGGAAGGATCGCTGGAACACAGCAGTTCAATGCTGGGGTGGCCGTGAGTGTGGCACTGCACTCCAGGCTGGGTGATGGAGCGAGACTCCAACTCAAAAAAAAAAAAAAAAAAAAATATATATATATATATATCTATCTTTGATTGCTAGTAAGGCAAAGTATTATTCCATAAGATAACTTGTCAATCATTTTTCCTAATGAAAGACTTTTGGCCTTTTCTACATATCACTTACCCAGAGCGTGGTGAGGGCTGTTCTTTTATTTAAGATTCAAATCTTCATACTTTTTTTCTGAGTTGGAGTCTCACTCTGTCGCCCAGGCTGGAGTGCAGTGGCACACACAGCCACCCTAGTGTCGACCTGCTGGGCTCCAGGGATCCTTTCGCCTCAGCCTTCCAAGTAGCCGGAACTACAGGCGCATGCTACCACACCTGGCTAAATTTTTTTTATTTATTGTAGAGATGAGGTCTTGCCAAGTTGCCCAGGCTGGTCTCGAATTCGTGGGCTAGGTAATCCACCCGCCTTGACCTCCCAAAGTGGTGGGGTTACAGGCTGAGTCATGGAGCCCAGCCCTAAATCATGATACTTTTTATGAACTTTATCAGCCACATTTGTCTTATATTTTTTCCCCCAGTCTGCTTTATTTGTGGTAGGGTTCTATTACATTTCATTGTACTGATGTTTTTAGATATATTAAAATGTATCTATTTCATAATGAAAAATGCATTTTATTCTTATTTAATAGTCACAAATTTATCTATTATACATGGAAATAAATTATAAAATATTTACTTATTTAACATATCTGTAACTGAGAACAGTAAATAGATATCAAAGACTTGATAATTCATTTGACAAGAAGACTTATTAAATAATGTTTCATATGCTCAGGGTATGTTATTTGTTTTGTATGGTAGGTGCTTGTGGCCTGGTACTTTGAAACTATTTCAGGAATCTTGATTCTATTTCACTTGTCATTTTTTCCTGATTTTTGCCCCATATTAAACTGATTTCATAATTATAATTAGTATTTTTTTACATACTATGTTTATGTAACAAATGTATTCTTGATGGCCTATTCTTTTTATATATATTTTATTTTTATTTTTAAAAATTTTCTTTTACTATAGAGACGTAGGGGTACAAGTGAAGATTAATTGCATAGATAGGCTGCGTGCAGGTGAAATTTGGGCTTCCAACTGGTCCTCATTCCCCTGGTGGTGGACCTGGTACCTTTTGTGTTGTCATGTGTCCCCCCCCCTTTTCTCTCCCCTAGTAGTGCCCAGCGACTGCCGATCTCTCTCTTGTGTTCATATGATTATTGTTCAGGGCCCACTCATGAGAGAGAACATGTGATATCCAGTTCTTTGTTTCTGTGATAGATCACTTAGTATAATGATCTTCAACTCCATCCAATTTGCTGTGAAGACTATGATTTTGTCCTTCTTTATGGTTGTGTAGTACTCCATCGGGTATATGTACCATATTTTCTTTATCCAGTCTACTTTTGATGGGCAGTAGGGTTGGTTCCAGGTTTTAACCATTATGAATAGTGTGGCAATAAACGTGCTTGTGCAAGTGTCTTTTTTTATAGAATGATCTATGTTCCTCCAGGTATATGCCCAGGAGAGGGATTGCTGGATTGTAAGGAAGGCCAATTTTTAGTTCTTTTAGGAATCACTACGCTGCTTTCCATATAGGTTGAACTGGTTTGCACTCCCACCAACAGTGTAGAAGCATTCCCTTTTCATCGCACCGGAGCTAGTATCTGTTGTTTTTGACTTATTAATGATAGCCGTCCTTACCAGAGTTAGGTGGTATCTCATTTTAGTTTTCATTTGCATTTCTTTGCCTTGTGGAGCTGAGAATTTTCTCATGTGTCTGTTGGCTGCTTGTATGTCTTCTTTTGAGAAATGTCTCTTCATGTTTGATGGCCTATTCTTTTGTTAAAATTCACCCTAGAGTTTTTGTTTTCTGAAATATGTTACAGTATTTTAATTGTTATCTCTTGTAATCTCTATCTATACTTTAGGTGAATGTTAATCTTATTTTTGTTTATCTGTATGTCTTAATTTTCTTCTGAAACAATATGCTGTAAAAAATAAGAAAAACATGATAGGAAGGATCTGTAATGGAAATGAAATGTAAGAGAGCAACATGATTGCAACTTCATCACTAAGGGTTGGTTAAAATTTATGGAGAGGTGTGGGTCATTATCTCACTGGTTTCTGTACTTGGATTTCCAAGTTCTCCTGTTTATTGAAACTGGAACATTTTATTCTTGTTATCCATGACTCCGAAAGACCCGCGTCAAGACTAGCATAACCATGAATAGACTTGGCACAATACAGGTAGTTGGTTTAGGTTTGCTAAGTGCATATTTGTGTCATCTTCATTTTTTCATTTTATTCTATTTCTTGACTAATAACAACTGACATAATTGTTAGTGGTATTTTAAATAAAAGGGGCAATTGGAGGGAGTTTTTGTCCAATTTCTGTTACTAATTGAAGTGAGTTGATTTTGCTTTTGGATGTGATAGAGTAATAGGGACTGGATTTATCCTCTAGCCTTAACAACTAGAACTCTGGACAATATATACAATAACAATTTTTGGAATCTGGGTGGGAGGCAGTGTGGACAGTGAAGCCTGAAGAAGAGAAACAAATGAGATGAGTTCTACAATTCACCCTGTGTATTTACCTGAATAGAAACTCCAGGACTCAGTACTTCCAGGAAGAAGGAATACAAACAGGGCCCAGCAATCTCTCTGAGTTAGAAACATAAATCAGAGCTCAGGGAGGTCAATGCAGCTAGAACTTCTGGAGTGAGCATACTGAACAGGAGGGAAGTGCACAGAAAGCCCTGGATATTTATAGCGAGACCTCCATAAGTCTTTGGTTGGGTGGTATGCACATGTGTAGTAAGAAACTACTGAGGCCATGGATCGCCACAAAGCAATGTGCTGAACAATTCCTGAAGCTCACAGAAACCTAGAAAAGTTCATGTTCCACCAGCCAGAACAGAAAGATCTTATCATTTCCAAGGTATTGGGTGGAGTTTCAGAGAGTAACCCCTCAGTAATAAGGGATAAAGGATCCCAACACTAAAGGTTGTTCTGATTTCAAAGGAAGCTTTACAAGGAACACACTGGATCTAAGTAATTTAACTGCATACCAGAACAAAATACAACATTAATTTATGGAATTCAACAAAATCCAGCACCCAACAATGTAAAGGTAACAATGTCAGGTATCCAATAAAAAATTACCATATATGCAAAGAACATGGAAAATATGATCCATAGCCAAGAGAAAAATCAATAAAAAGAAACAGACCTAGAAATGAAAGAGAAGATGGAATTAGAAGACAAAGATATCAAAACAGCTTTTATAAATATGCTCCATATAGTCAGGAATATAGAGGAAAATATGAGAGAGAAATGGAATATATAAAATGGACCCCAATAGAATTTCTGGAGATGAAAATAAAATATGTAAAATGAAGAATATAGTGGATGCAATTAATGGCAGATTGGACACTGCAGAAGAAAAACCCAGTGAACTGAAGTTATAATGATATAAATTATTTTAAATGAAGCACAGAGAGAAATAATACTGAAAATAAATGAACAGAGTATTATGGCCTGTGGTACACTATGAACAGCCATTGTAATTGGAGTTCTTGAAGGAGAAGAGAACAGTAATGAAGGAAGAGAACAGGAAAGAATATTTGAAGAAATAATGAATACGTTTTTTCTAAATTTGATGAAAGCTATAAACTCATGCACAATGAGCCCCAAAGAGAACAAACATAAAGAAAACCTTACTGTGGTGCATTATAATAAAATTGCTGAAAGCCAGTATATAAGAGAAAAATTTTAAAGCAGCCAGAGGAAAAAAGAACACACTTTGTACAGATAAACAAAATTAAGATTGAGAATAAACTCAGAAACAATGCAAACTAATGTCTGTGTAATAACTTAGCAATTTCCTATTGATCTTACAGCTTAATAGAATATAAGTAATAGTTCATACCAAATTAAAAAAAGGTCATTGTTTTTCTTTTGTGTCTGTTTTAAAAAATAAAATTCAGCTAATTTATGAACTTTGTTAATGACTTATAAAATTAAAATTTGATTTTTATAGTTTTAAATTATTTTATTTGATTGTTATTTTGTTTTTTAATTTTAATTCTAAAAAAAGTTATAAACTGTTTAATAATTTCGAATTTCTTGTCTTTTTTTCCTGAAGTCAATATAAGCATTCATGGTCTTTTTTTCTTGTACTGCATTCATTTATTCATGTAATTATGTCAGCAAACATTTGTTGGGCACCTACTACCTAGGTCAGGTACTGTGACAGGTACTCTTGTTTCAGTTACATATTCATGTATACCAATATATCAACTGAATCATGATACAAACTATAATTAAAGAGCTTTCAAAGGAAGCTTTAAAGAAGCTTTGTGGTCAGAAATATTTTTAAAGCATTATTCCATCCATAACAGGTACTTTACACATCAGGGAAAAAAAAAGAGTAAACCCAGTAACTCAGTAAGCACAGGTTGTGGAAATTTAGTATTGTTGCTGCTGGTTGTCCTTCATGTTTTGTTTTGGTTTTTTTGAGTTGGAGTCTCACCCCATTGCCCAGGCTGGAGGGCAGTGGCACGCTCACAGCCACCCCAGCGTGGACCTGCTGGGCTCCGGCGATCCTTCCACCTCAGCCTTCCAAGTAGCTGGAACTACAGGTACGTGTTACCACCCCCGGCTAATTTTTAAATTTTATTGTAGAGACGAGGTCTCACCATGTTGCCCAGGCTGGTCTTGAACCCGTGGGCTCAGTCATCCTCTCGACTCGGCCTTCCCAAGTGCTGGGATTACAGGCTTGAGCCACCGCACCCGGCCATCCTTCATGTTTTAACAAGCCCTGAGGGCCTCAATGTCATGCCTGGAAAGATTTTATTCCAAGTTTCAGAAATTCACTCATACTTGCCTAAGAGACACAAGTTTACAAGGGTGTTTCCCAGAACCCAGGGGCTAGAAAGAGCCTCACGAAGTCCTAGAAATGTCCTGGAAATCCACCAGAAACCAAGCGATCTCTCCTTTTTTTACCTCTCGTTGGGAGGCTCCATGGCCTCGTATTTCTATTCCGAGACTGCGCATCATTTTCTTCCTTGTGCCTTTTTGTCTTCTCAGCCTCCCATAGGTCCTTTTAAGTACTCATAAAGCTTAGCTCCAACGGCTGTGTCCAATACTGAATTTCCACAAGAGACAATCTGATTGGCCCAGCTTGGCGGGTGTCTATCCTGGGACCAATCAAATGTGGCCAAGAGAGTGAAGTAAAAAAAGAACGTCTGCAGAAAAGCCCTCATGGAAAAAGGCAGTTCTAAAGAGAACCTCAAAAGGCACTTACAATCACATATTGTTGATTTTCATTATGGGTACTCCTATGAACAGAAAGATCATCACAAAATTAATTAATTCATACCTGTCTGACTCTTTAAGAATTTGAAGCAGCTAAATATTAAAGTATGACGTATACTCACAGACAGATTTTATATACTGTGCCTGGAAGATAAATAAATTTAGTATTAAAATACATTACTAGAACTGGCATAGTGGCTCACTCCTGTAATCCCAGCATTTTGAAAGGTTGAGGCAGGAGGATTGCTTGAGCCTAGGAGTTCAAGACCAGCATGGGCAATATAGTGAGACCTCTCTCTTAAAAAAAAAAAAAAAAAAAGAAAAGAAAATTAGCCAGGCTTGGTACATACCTGTAGTCCCAGCTACTCGGGAGGCTGAGGTGGGAAAATTGTTTGGGCCCAGGAAGTTGAGGCTGTGAGCCATGATCCTGCCACCGTATTCCAACCTGGGCATCAGAGAGAGACCCTGATGAAAAAAAAAAAAAAGGCGTTAATAGCTCGGGTGTGGTGGCACATGCCTGTAATTCCAGTTACTCTGGAGGCTGAGTCAGAAAGATCCCTTGAGTCCAGGAGTTCAAGACTGCAGTGCGCCATGACAGCCACAACACTCCAGCTTGGGTGACAGAGCAAGATCCTGTCTCTAAAAAATTAAAATAAAAAATACAAAATTATTAAAATTTTCAAGCATGATTCATTAGTTTGAATTATTGTCTTAAGAGAAAAATCTCATTCTCAATGTTTTTAGTTAAGTGTGGAGATTTCAAAAAGTGACCATTTGACTGGTTTGTTTTATTTTTACTTACAGTCTATTTCAGCCAAAACTACATTAGTAAGGAAATATGGTAAAACAAGAAGTAGTAGATCAATTTGAATTTAACCAACAGAGGGAGCCAGTTTTAAACTGTTAAAATATTTTGGTCAATGTAGTGTTTTGGTTCACGAATTGTTGAAATCGCAGAAGGAAGTGAAACTCAGTTGTCTAGCTTTTACCAGGTGTTTCTATATGACTATAGATAATTGTACCTCATAACATGGGTGATAAACGTTTAAGGCTAAATGTCTTCTTGTTTTATTGCTAAATGAGGAGGGGAAGTGAAATGAGGAACAAATCATTACCCTGGACAGGAAGCAATAGAGAGGCAAATCAATGTTGCTCTTGACTTGGTCCCTTGCATTGTTATATTTTTACTGGAAATGCTGTACAGCAATGCCCTTGTGGGTCACTATTTAGTTGTTCAGTGATTATGTTGTCTGATATAGCTCAAGGGGCAGCTGGGACTGAATCGCTCTGTTCCTCAGGGGAGAGTCCCTGCACCTTGTGTTAATTTGCATGTTAATTCAAGTGGTTGGGAAAGGAAGACAGAAGCTGACTCGGAGACTAGGCTTCCCAACCTGGGGGAGAGGTGTTGATATTTATTCCAAGAGACAACACAGGCTTATGTTCTTTTGTGCAATTATAATCGGGAAGTAGAATGTTAAGGGGAGGGTTAAGTAACAAGAAATTTCATTAGGTTGAGCCAGGCTGCAGCCCTGGTGAAAAGCGGGGCTCAGAGGGAGGTGTGACTTGGAGAATAAACCCAAAGCTGAAAGCTTAGGTAATGTGTGTTTCTTTGCGAGGGGAAGTAACAATTTGTAAGATTAGGGTCTTCTTGGAATGAACATGAAGAGAATGAAAACCTGGGCTCCTGTCAATCTCTCTTGAGTAGAGCTTGTCTTAGAGATGTAGACCAGCCCTGCAGGAATCAGCTATGGCCTCTTCTCCAGACAAAGAAAGGGCACAGAGATGACTGGAGAAAGGCCACCAACAGGTGACTAGTGGAGGAAGCATGCAAGCAGATGTAGTCAGACAATGGAAACTGTAGTGTGAGAGCTGGCAGCTCTTCCTGTAAGGGCTTACCTGGGGAAGACTCCAGGAAAGGTTTTGCACTTCAAGGAAGGTGGCACGGGGGTACTTGTTCCTGCAGCTATGTCGACTCCTATTCTACTGGATCATTTCATCATTTAAAAAAAATCCTTCACTAACTCCTTCATCTCCCTCCAGCTGACAGACCATTTCTCTAGGCCTTTTTCCAGAAAAACAAGAGTCACCTACAGAGTTACACTCTGCCTCCAATTCTTTACCTTTCTTCAGTCTACTTTTTATCTTTAGGATGCTTTTGCCAATGAATAATGAAGAGCTCTGAATCAACTACGTAAAATATTAATAAAATGGGGGAATTTATTGGCTCAACTGACAAGAACTCCACAGGTAGAGCAGATTCCAGACAGGGATTTATTTGATTTATTGCAGAGACGAGGTCTCTCCTAGTTGTCAGGGCTGGTCATGAACCCGCAGGCTCTGGAGGCTTTTAAAACATCCTATTTTGTCCTGAATTTTGTCTTCTCAACATAATTGGAGCAAATGATTCCCACAAAATGAGATTGTGACAGCTCTCTTGGCTCTGCCTTCCTCTTTGGGGTTGGCTTATCTTCAGTCTGGTGCCAAGTTGGTTTCCCCAGAACCGGGTGTCACATGCATAACTGAAAATAGCCAATGGAAGAAGAGGAGCTGTCTTCTCGCATCTCTCTCTTTTTTTTTTTTTTTTTTTTTGAGTTGGAGTCACTCTGTCACCCAGACTAGAGTGCAGTGGCCGCTCCTGGCTACTGCAGCCTCGACCTGCTGGGCTCCGGCGATCCTTCCACCTCAGTCTTCCAAGTTGCTGGAACTACAGGTGTGCGCTACCACACCCTGCTAGTTTTTGATTTATTGTAGAGATGAGGTCTCGCCAAGTTGCCCAAGCGGGTCTCGAACTCGCGGGCTCAGGCAATCCACTCACCTCGGCCTCCCAAAGTGCTGGGATTACAGGCTGAGCCACCGAGCCCGGCCTCGCATCTCTTAAGACAAAAGGAAGCCTCTATAGAAATCCTTCAACAGACTTCTCACAGCTTGTTGGCAAGTATTGTATCACATGCCCATTCCTGAACAAATCACTGCCAAAGGAAAGTGGATCATAGTGTTTGGTTTGGACCAATCAGGATTTATACTGGAGCTGGTGGGGGGGGGGTTCTGTTTTTGAGAAGGAAGGGGAGAACAAATTCTGGAAAGTATTTTGCATTGCGGTGTAACTTTTCTTCCCAATACTACACTCACATGGAGCTGTAGGAGGCATCAAATCCACTGAGCATCTCCTTGTCTTCATTGTGGTCCTCCTTTAAGCAACATTTGACATAGTTAAGAACCCCTTAACTTCCAGTACATCGTACTTTCCTGGCTGTACTTTTCCCTTGGTTGTTCTTTTTCAGTTGTCTGAGTTAGGTACACAGGACTTTTTTTTCTTTTCTTTTTTTTTTTGAGTTGGAGTCTCACCCTGTTGCCCAGGCTGGAGTGCAGTGGCACACTCACGGCCACCTCAGCATCAACCTGCTGGGCTCCAGAGATCCTTCCACCTCAGCCTGCCAAGTAGCTGGAACTACAGGTGCACGGTACCATGCCTGCTTGATTTTTTTATTTATTGTAGAGATGAGGTCTCGCCAAGTTGCCAGGGCTGGTCACGAACCCGCAGACTCAGGAGGATTTTAAAACATCCTATTTTGTCCTGAATTTTGTCTTCTCAACATAATTGGAGCAAATGATTCCCACAAAGAGGACTGAGACAATTCACCAGGACTTGCAAAGTGGTCAAGAATGGATTTTATGTCCCTTAGTTGATTCAACTCCTTCAGTTTATAGAAAAGATGAAAGAGACCAAGATGCATAAGAAACTGAAGAGAAAATTTCTTTAGAGAGATTCGCAATATAAATTTTTCCCCATAGTAGGGAATTAGTGGGGGGTGCTTGTTCCTTCCTACCAGCTTAAGGAAGAGGGCTTTACTGGGGAGCAGTCAGAGAGGGGAACACAGTGGACTGGAGTCTGACTGGTTGACTAGCTGCTCTGAGGCAGGATGAAGAGGTAATGCTATGTTGGGTGCTCTCCCAGAGTTTTGGGCAAAACTGCTATGCCTGGGTGCTTCCCATGGGCCTGTGGTAGCACACACACAGAACGTAAGCAGGCCTGGGGTTTTCTTAGAGCCTGCCCAAGAGAGCTGCTTGGAGAAAAAAACCAAACCACAAACATGTTGGAAATATACCATTAGAGCCGTAGGTAGTAAAGGAGAAATTTTAAGAGACCAGCCCTAGGAGATGCATTTACTTACAGCAAGGGAATTGCCGTTGCAAGATTTCCTGATAGCAGAGTCTCTACAAAGACCTTAATATTGTCCTATGAAAGAAAAAATAATCTCTAGTTACCTGCCAAGCCCTAGTAGTTCTGAGTAGTTAAGATCTTAGCCAAGTAAGGCCTTATCTATCCAGTGCCTTTTCTCTCTTCTGATTCTGCTTCAATCCCAGAAAAACTAGAGGCTACTGCATGAGCTGGGAAAGAGGATCTCACATTTCAGGTGAAACTGGGGAGAGTCAACTCCCACTTGAGGCAGTTGGGCTGAAGCATACCAAGTAGGAGGGAGAGCCTCAATTCTTCATCACTTTGGAGGTTTGTATTATTGCCTTGGACCATTCATAACACTTATTGAAATGAGCCTCTCTATCTCCCTCTCTGTTTCTCTGTCTCTTTCTGTGACCAGCAGTGCGTGAATGGCTTTTTATTACTTAGGAATGTCTGGAAGAGGCTAGCATGCAATCCCAGCACTGTGGGAGGCTGAGGCGGGAGGGTCACTTCAATCTAGGAGTTCGAGACCACCTTAGGCAACATAGCAAGACCTCGCCTCTACAAAAAATAAAAAAATCAGCCAGGCATGGTGGCGCATGCCTGAAGTCCCAGCTGCTCAGGAGACAGGCAAAAGGATTGTCTGAGCCCAGGAGGTCAAGGCTGCAATGAGCCGTGATCGTGCCACTGCATGACACAGTGAGACCCTGGCCAAAATATTAATTAATTAAAAAAAAAATGTCCAGAGGAATCACACAATTGTCTTCAGTTTGATTTTTTGAGCAGAGAACAACTAGTTCTAGCAAGGGGGTAGTTTGAACAGCTAGTGGAGGAAAGGAATAAAGTGGTTTTCTGATTTTGCCACATGCTCAGTGTATCGTTAAGACTAGCTTTTTCTTCTACCCAGTTTAGTGTAAATGAAGCTGGGTCCCAAGTCCTGTCCTGAGTCTTCTCCAGTCTTGGCCTATTTTATGGCTTTGACCTCCCCTTCCACTGATGACTTCCAAATGTGTAACTTTAGCCCAAATATTTTCTGAGTCCCAGAATAATGAATCCAATTGCTGTTGGTGGCCTCATTTGGACACCTAATAGGTGTCTTAACATGCCCCACCTTCAAGGTCTGTTTTTCTCCAATTCTTTCCTATAATAATAAAGAGTATCACCTTCTAACTGGTTGTTTGATGCCAAAACTGAAAATTCATTTTGGATTTCTCCCTTTTCCTCATTCCCTGCTTCCAACTCATGACCAAGTGTTGCCCATTCTACCTAAAAAATATAGCCCAAAGTTATCCTCTTCTTTCTGTCTCTACTGTCACCCGCTAGTCCAAGGCACCATCGATCTTTACCTGAACTACTGCCAAACCTTCCTGTCTCCTTTCTTCCATGCCTGCCCTATTTAGTCTGTTTTCTACGTTACCAGAGTGAATTTTTAGACATTTAAATCTAATCACATCACTGCCCTTTTAAAATCCTCTATTATTTTTCTCTTTTTTTCAGCATAAAAGAACTGCTTATTCTCATCTTCATATGATACCAAATAATTTTAAACAGTGACAGGGTAGACTTGCTAAAACTTAGTGCTTGAAACATTCATCTTCCCAAATATTTCAGCACTGCAGTCCTAGGTACAAACCTGTCCACATAAATGCATCGGGTAAAGTGGAAACTCAAATAGAAAAGATTTCTAAACTTGTTAAATGGTTACAGTTCTTCCTTTCAGCTCCTTCTCTTTACCACCAGCTCTATTTTGTCATACGTTGGCAAACTCTCTAATATCTTTGTGTTCATGCATCCAGCAATCAGGGCCTGCTTATGCATGAGAACATAGGCAGTATTCAGTTTTTTGTTCCTGTGATAGTTCACTCAGAATGATGGTCTCCAGCTGCATCCATGTTGCTGCAAAAGACATGATTTTGTTCTTCTTTATGTATGCAGTATTCCATAATGTATGTGTACCACATTTTCTTTATCCACTCCACTTTCAATGGATATCTGGGTTGGTTCCGTGTTTTTGCTATGGTGAATAGTGCTGCAAGGAACATACGTGTGCTGGTGCCTTTTTGGCAAAGCGACTTATGTTCCTCTGGGTACATTCCCAGAGGAGGGATTGCTGGATTGTATGGAAGCTCAATTTTTAGATCTTTAAGAAATTGCCACACTGCTGTCCACAAAGACAGAACTAGCTTGCTTTCCTGTCAACGGTGTAAAAGCATTTCGTTTTCTCTGCAGCCTTGCCAACACTTGCTGTTTTTTGACTTTTTAATAATAGCCATTCTCATCGGTGTTAGGTGGTATCTCATTGCAGCTTTGTAAATCTTCTATTATTTTCTATTTCACATCAAATGAAATTCAAACTCCTAACCACGGCCTACAAAAGCCTTCATGACCTAGTCCCTGCCTTCCTCTTTCGTTCATATCCACCACTCTCTCTCTTATTTATTAAGCTGCAGCCACTCTTCCTTGAATGTCACAGTCTCTTGCCTTCCTCAGGAACTTTGCACTTTCTGTTCCCACTGCCTAGAATGCTCTTTTGCTGACTCTTGTAAGGCAGGATTCTTCTCACCCTTCAGATCTCTGTTCAAATATCACCTTCTTGGGAAGAGTTTTCTTGAGTGCCCTAAAGCTATTCTTTCTGCTTCTTCCATCACTCTGTATCCAAGTACTGTATTTCTCTTATCCATAGCACTAGACACACATTTAAAGAATCTTATTACTTGTTTACTTATTTTATTTTTATTTCTTCTATCACAATATACATTTTATTGCGATAGAGACCTTTCCTTCTTATTCACACCAGTATTCTTGGCACCTAGAGTCGTATCTGGCAGATAGTAGGTACTCAATAAATATCTGGTGAAAGAAAGGAATGAATGGGGCAACATCTAACATTGAGCAGATGTCCTCTGCAGGAACCAGGTAGACTGAATCAGAAGAGCCCAGAATGAAATCCCAGGGCCTTAAAGCTTGTCAGAGGGGAAGATGATGCCTCAAGAAAGGTGTTTCTTCCAATTGAGTGGGCCACTGTCCTACTCCACCATGTTGCCTAAGAAGAGAAGGATAGAATCTCCAGGGTCAGGGTAAGCTAGATGTTAACAGTGGTTAGTTTTGTTTTCTCTGCAGTCAGAAGATGAAAGAGAATAAAATTTCTCAAGTCTTGGACAGTTTCACCCCAAGAAAATCCTGCCATAAGCATTCTACCCTTTGATGGCCACACTGAGTGCCAATCCCTTCAGAGCAGAGGGCCCAGGTGGAGACCTCCCTCCTCATGGTCAAAGCACATGCCTACACTGGAGTCCTCAAGACCTACTAAGGCTGAAAATGTCTTGTGTATGCCCAACTAATAGAAAATCCAAGGTGACCTGAATGAGGTGCCATGAGTCACAGAGCAATGAGAAATTCTGGGATACCATCCTATGTTCTAACCACTATTCTCTCCTCCACAACCAGATTCAAACTACAAACAATAATAAATGCAATGACTATGGTGGGAAACACATAGGCTTCAGGGGTATCAGACACCTGGGTTCAAATTCCATCTTTATTACTTACCAGCTTAATGATCTTGGTCAAGTTGTTTAACCTCTCTGAACCTTAATCCACATCTATGAAGTAATTACATTTGCAAAGTTGTTTGGGTTTAAGGGCTTTTTGTTTGTTTTGGAGTTAGGGTCTTGCTCTGTCACCCAGGCTGGAGTACAGTGACGCAAGCATGGCTCACTCATTACAGCATTGACTTCCTAGGCTCCAGCAATTCTCCTACCTCAGCTTCCCGAATAGCTGGGGCCACAGTTGGGCGCCACCACTCCTGGCTAATTTTTTAAATTTTTTGTACAGATGGAGGTCTCACTTTGTTGCCTAGGCTGGTCTCAAACTCCTGGGCTCAAGTAATCCACCTGCCTTAGCCTCCCAAAGTTCTAGGATTACAGGCATGAGCCACTGTGCCTGGCCCAGGTTCAAGGGTTCGATACATGGAAGAAGCCCAACAAATGGTGATATGATCATTATGATGATAGACTAATATCTCAGCATGCTGAAAACCTTCGTAGGCATAATAAATACAAAGCCTACCTTACCCTTCTCCTCCCATCTCCATAAACCCCAGAGGATGAGTCTTTCAGAGACGGTGAATGCTTTAAAGCAAGAAATTTACTCTAAGTTCATTTGGGTCAAGGTTGATAGCCAACATGTCAATTGGAGTTGGGTTTTGTTACTCAGAACAGCAAGAATCCTAATAAACACCCAACCCAGCACTTGGTATGTAGCAGCAGCTCTCCGACAAGTAATTGCTATTATTATAACTGTTGCCCTTGGTACCAGCCCATGAAGATCATACCCATTCTCACTGGAGCATTCCTGAAACTCAATTGTCAGTATGGTTCTCAGAGACAGCTTGATTTATCAAACTGTCCTTAAACTAACATCTTTGTTGTTGGTGCTATCTGTAGAATACACCTGTTTATTCTGCCCTATCTCAATCGTTAGTTTATTCATTCCTCATTCCACAAACTAGGAAAGAGAGTTTCTTGTTAGCCAAATCATCTGATAGCAAGAGTAGAAGCCATTTGGGAGTGAGAGAGTGGATCAGGTGGAGGTGCTCTGTGCAGGGATACTTGCTATATGCCATCAGTTAGTCTTTTCACCTTTGGACTGTGTGTTCAGAAGGTTCCTGTCTGTTGATAGCTAATGGGTATTTTACAGGACTGAGCTGAACCTGGCCTCCTCTGTACTTTGCCTGGTTTTACCCTCCAACAGCTGCTGTCTCCTTCTCTGGTACAGCCTGGCTTCCAGCTGGCTTCTTGAGAGCAGATATTCAGAGGGCCAAAAGATCATTTCTCTGTGTCTTTGCAGAGGAGGGGTTTTCCCTGATAACAGTACCTCTTTGAGTTGCAGTCACTTTTCTGAAATCTTTGCCATTAGTGGAAGAGTTTTCTGCTATTTGAGCTCATCATTGCCAGACAGCAAGAAGAGCAGTACTTATCACATAAGGAATGTGTCCTTGGATGGGGATCACTTTCATCAGATAGAAAACCAAAAACACCTCATTCTGCTTCTCCTGAGAATCATGAAATCACAAACTGTATGAAGAAACTAAGCAGCTGCATTCATATGCCAGAAAAATGCCCCAGCAAAGGCTTCAGGGCAGGGAGTGACCGGGGTCAGCGTCATGGGATCGGTCAGCTCTCAGTCTGTCCGTCTGAGGCCTCTGCTCCTAGGGCTCTGTCAGCAGCCTTGGGGTGCAGTAATGTTGGGCATGGTTCCATGGTTTTAAGGGGGTTGAATGAGGGAATGAGGGAGGAGTGAGTGCTCCTGGGCCTGGAACTTTGGGTTCCCAGTGACCTGATGCCATTCTCAGGACTGGAGATAGTTCTACTTGCAGGAGTGGAGCCAGGATACAAGGATCACAGTCAGGTCAGATGGGGGAGGGCTGTTTGCTTGAAGCAGTCTGAGCCCAAGCGGCCAGGGTGGAGCCTAAATCATCCCCAAAACAAGCAGCATAAGCAGAATGGAATAATGTATGAGGAATGGGCTGAGGAGATTGGTTCAAAATGAAGGCTGTGAACAGCAAATTTGTGAGGGAGTTTCCTTCCCTGTGGAGCTTCTGTGACCCTGGGGGGTGGGTGTGAGGGCTTAAAGTTGCTGCACAGGGTCCACATCTGGAAGGCCAAGCCTGAAACCTGGTGGAAGGGGACTGCCTCAAGTTCCTGGGGCTGTAGAAGTATGGATTGATTGGATTCCTGACCGAGTCAGCTGCCCTGGTTTTAAAACTTTTAAATGGATCCGTGGAATTTTTTTTCATTTTCATTATCTGTGATAATGAAATGTGGACTATTCTCACTTGAAATGTACCTATGAGTGCAGGCTTGGTGACTCAGCCTGTAATCCTAGTGCTTTGGGAGGCTGAGGCGAGTGGATTGCCTCTCCCTGTGGGTTTGAGACCAGCCTGGGCAACTTGGCGAGACCTCATCTTTATGATAAATAAAAAATTAGCTGAACGTGGTAGCGCATGCCTGTAGTTCCGGCTACTTGGAAGGCTGAGGCGGAAGGATCCCTGAAGCCCAGTAGGTCGACGCTGGGGTGGCCATGAATGAGACTCCAACTCAAAAAAAAAAAAAAGAGAAATGTGTCTATGCAATTTGCAAACCTATAAACAAACAAACTCCCCTACTTTTAAGGTGTTTTTCCTCTTTTCCAAGACAGAGGCTTTGATGTCTTGCTCATGCTGAGTTTTGCGCGCCCCAAGATATAGCCTTGTTAGACTGTAGGCCATCTCGGTCCTCTCTATCAACATCAGCTGTGGCCTCTGCCATCTCCTGATCCACAAGTGAGGTGGCAATTGTTTGGTTAAATGTCTTCCATCTTTTCTTCACAGCTGCTCCATGATGCCTTTCTCAAGTTATTTTTTATTTTTTTATTTTTGATGTGCCATCTAATCATTTTGTCCTCTACCAGCAGAAACAAACTTTAAATGTTTTTTAAGTTTGACACTTTTTATTTTATTTTCAATAAAGTTAAGAATCTATCTATCTATTTATTTATTTATTTTAAAGATGTGGGTTGCAATTCAGGATTAGGTACATAAGTGGTCATCGTACAGATGAAGTTTGTGTCTCTCATTGATCCTTACGTTGCCTAGTTTGGGATCAGGTACCCTTGTTGATGTGCCCTCACCCCTACATGGAAAGGATGTGCCCTCACCCCTACATGAAAAGGATTGGCAGTGTCCTGCTCCTGCCAATCCCTTTCTTGTAGAATTGTGATAAATGTTCAGAGTCCACTTATGAGTCAGAATGTGTGGTACTCAATTCTTTGTTTCTGTGATAGATCACTGAGTATGATAGACTCTAAATTCATCCAAGTTGCTGTGAAGTTCATAATTTTGTCTTTCTTTATGGCTGTGATGCTTTTTATTTTAAAGAGAAGAACTTGTAGAGAGTTGTGATAAACTTGAGAAAGACAATGAATTTTTGAGGAATTGGCTAATAATAACCATTGACTAATTCTGAGCAATAATGCAATGGAAATACACACACACACACACACACACACACACACACACACACACACACACTCACACACTCACTCACTCACTCACATATGAGATGAGAGAATTCCTTTTAGTTTTTTCAGAGACTGTAGAACATGACAATCCACCCCATTTTGGCAATTGATGTGTGAGCAGGGAGGACAGAGAAGGATCCAAGGAAACAGCAAAATGACTGTCCAGCTAAAGAGGCCACAAGGGTAGACAAGGCCGGCCCTTTGCCTTGTGTATGCCATCCCACGTCCAGGCGGCAGTACTCCTGAGACAGGCTGTCTAACACAGAGCTTTTCAATCAGATGGAGCCTGTCAGACCTTGGGCTGTGGCCTGACCAAGATTTTAAACTAAAACCCTTTCTGTTTTTAAAACTAAGTAGCTAGCAGTATAAACCAGGAGGGCCAAGCCACCTGCCAGTTCGTAATTTCGGAACTTTATTCTAAGCTTGGAAAAACTGAGTGTCCTTACCCAGGCCAGGCACCTGCAGTGAAAAGGCGGGTGTGGGGGCCGGGGGGTTTCCACTGTTTATTCAAGCCGAAGAAGGAGGTTCTTGTGCCTGATTTTCATTGCATCATTCATCAGAAAAGCAAAGAGAAAATGGCTCTTTGCAACAGCAGCTGTCTTCAAGGAGGGTGAATGCTGTTAAAGAAAAACAGCTATGAAGTCAAGTCCCCTGTCGAAAGAGTAAATGACCCATTTGTTCAGCCAAGTTCCTTGAAGGATTTACTTGAAGGCCGGCCTGGGTGACTTGGGAAGGAGGGGCTGGATGGCTCATCTCAAGTCATGAAGAGAATGTGGCCTCGGGGGTGGATGGTGACTGGAAAGAAGGGAAGGGAGAAAAAGCGAGAGGCATAAGCAAGGCCTGGGTGTCCCGGCCAGATGTGGGTGGTGAGATATGCCCAGTTCTGGGTGTTTTTTGCAAAGGGACTTTTGAGACTGGGTTGCATGCATGAGTGTCAGCAGCCTTCCCTCAGCAGCTTTTCCACAGCAGCTTCATTGCTTCCAGCAGGCAGCAAGTGAAAGGGCTGGTCCCACTTGAATAACACCAGGGCCAAGATCAAGGAACAACTCCAGGCAGCAAAATGGAGAGCACCCATGCAGGGGAGGCTGGGAGTTAGAGCCAAAGGAATTGTGGGCACAGTCCTTCCTGCCCCCCCCAATTGAAAGAAATCTCAGGGAGAGCCTTGTACTTTCCACAGGACCCAGAATTGCAATTGGAACCTGTCTTATCTAGAACCTGAAGGAGCAGGGCTGCCCCAGCTGATGTTAGGGCCACATTTCAAGTTAGGTTTATTGAATCATGTGACGAAGGAAATGATTACAATTACACACTTTCCTTATGTATGTGCTCTGAACCATTACCAGTTTATGAACACTTGGGAATGGTTGAACTCAAGTGAGTGGAGAGTGGCTTGTTTTGATACAGTAAGTGGCTAGAGTGATGGAATTTGTTGACCTGTTTCTTGAGAAAAGTGACTTACCGGGAACTTCAGCTCCAAGAGACTTAAAGGCCGCCAGACTGCATCTCCTTAGTGCTATGGCTTGGGCAGGATGTCAGAACACTGACCTTGATACTTACCCAGGGAGGCTCAGGGTTTCAGTCCCAAGCCGCACAACTGGCGACTGTGCTCATTTTCCATTTCTGAATTGCTCAGACCTTGGTGAAGTCACAGATTTTGAAGAATTACAGAGTTATTTGGCAGAAATAAGTTGTAATCTTGGAAGAAGGTTGTTGAGTTTTAATCATGCTTTGTTTCTGTGGTTGCTGCTGGAATTTTAGGAAATGATCTCCATATGGTTCAGTAATTTCCCAGAAAAACTGGTTTCCTTAATTATAACTATTAATTTAAAACATCTGACACATTTTGCACCCAGTGACTGGACCAGGGAGTGGGTAGCTGGGACTCAGCATGGGACGAGGCTGAGGGAGAACATTGGGATTAAAATCTGCTCACCAACCTATGTAGGCTTAAGTGGGGCTGTGTCTGCTGGGGAGGAAGTAAGGGATGCCTATTTCTAATGCACCTGCCCAGAGGCACCTTTCCCAAATTCACACAAGGGTGTTATCTAAGCAGGCACTTGAAAGACACCTTACAGGGAGACACTCTTCTGGACATTAGAACTGGCAACCAATTCCTGATCAAAACCCCAAGTGCCCATGCCCTAAGAGACAAGATAGACAAGTGGGACCTCATCAAACTGAAAAGCTTCTGCAAAGCAAGAGAAACCATCAAGAGAGCAGGGAGACAACCCACAGAATGGGAAAAGATATTTGCCAACCGTATATCTGACAAAGGCCTCACATCCAAAATCTACAAGGAACTCAAATGTGCCAAAAGGAAAAAACAAACAGCTCTGTTAAAAAGTGGGCAAAAGACATGACTAGACACTTCTCAAAAGAAGATATACAGGCAGCCAACAGACACATGAAAAAATGCTCAGCCTTACTAATCATCAGAGAAATGCAAATCAAAGCCACATTGAGATACCACCTAACCCCAGTAAGAGTGACCATCATTAATAAAACAAACAACAGATACTGGCGAGGATGTGGAGAAAAAGGAACACTTCTACACTGCTGGTAGGAATGCAAACTAGTGCAACCTCTTTGGAAAACAGTGTGGTGATTTCAAAAAGAACTAGAAATTGACCTTCCATATGACCCAGCAATCCCCCTACTGGGAATACGCCCAGAGGAACTCAATTCTACAAAAAAGATACCTGCACACGCATGTTTATTGCAGCACTATTCACAATAGCAAAAACATAGACTCAACCGTGCTGCCCTTCGAAGCTGGACTGGATTAAAAACATGCGGTACATATACACAGTGGAATATTATGTAGCAATAAAGAAGGATAAACATATGGACTTCACAGCAACCTGGATGGATTTAGAGTCTGTCATACTCAGTGATCTATCACAGAAACAAAGAACAGAGTACCACATGTTCTTACTCATAAATGGACCCTGAATAATTACCATAATACTTTAAGAAAGGGATTGGCAGTAGCGGGATACTACCAGGGTAGAGGTGACAAGGAGGGACCCAACATCAATAAGGGTAACTGATCTCAAACCAGGCAAAATGGGGACCAAGGGAGGCCCAAATTTTACCTGTATGAAATCCACTTGTATATCTAATCCTGAATTGTACCCCACATCTTAAAAAAAAGAGACATCTTGACAATGAGGCATCATTATCTCTCTTTGGCTCTTCTGACATGGTGGTGAGGGAGGGAAACACCAACTCAGGTACCCACATAGAGGCCGGGGAAAACTTGAAGGTATCTTTGTATGGATTCCTTTGGATTGATCAGTTCTCAGTGGCCCTGGGAAAATTGAGATACCTTAGTAAACTTGTTATGTATTAATAACTTTAGAGGACAAATTTTAAGATGTTTCCGAATTAGCATACGCTTGCCTTGTCAATGTATTACATCTTCAAAGATAAAAATGTATTATGACATGAGGCAGTCTCAGGGTCTCTGGGGTTTTAGAGGTGAGGAGGTGCCAGGGGACATTAGACTATAAGCTCCATGAGGACATGGGCCTGAGTCTATCATGTTAAATGCTGTATATCTTGCCTTTAGCACAGCACATACCAAGAGCATGCACTCAATACATACCTTTGAATTGAAAAGGCAAATCGCATATAGTAGCTGACCAGAGAGAAAACCACATTTATTTGAGGCCCATATAAAACTCCTTCTGCAAAATGACTTTTCAAGGGTTGAGTCATGTATAAAGGAGCTAAAAATCAATAAGATGTTATAAAATTACATGTTTATATTTAGAGAACTGTAAGTGTCCGGGTGGCTTTATTGATGATAGAGTTGCTTGAGAAACATGTGTCAAGGGCATTTGTTATTTATCAGATTTTATTGAGCATCTACTATATGCCAGATACTGTGCCCGACACTGTGGAGACACACCAAGACACAGCTTTTGCCCTCACGTTGTACATAAGTGTAGTGGGGGAAAGGTCACTCAAACTGATATGTCCAATAGAGTGTCAAGTGCTATGACAGAGAAGCTCAGGTATCCATGGGAGTAATCAGCAGGAACGCCTAACCCAGTTTGAAACAAGCCTCCTGGAGGAAGTGGCCTTTTTGAGTCTATCTCAATAGATAACAGTTCCTTTGTGTTGGGTGGGCTGTGGCTTTCCCATTCTCTCAAAGGTGCGGCCCCACTCAAAGTTCTGTCCAGGGCGCCAACATCCTGACTTCATGGCAAGCAACTTCCACCTGGGAAAATCCTACATCTGAAAAAACATTATCACCTCCTCCCCTGAAGCTGCTACTTGACCTACTGCAGAGGAGACCAGAATTTCACTTACATCTCTACCCTCTGCCACCCTGGCCCCCCCCCTAAAATTCCTTCAAAAGAGTCCTGTGCATAAGATCTGAATTTTTATTTTTATTCTCTATTTACTTATTTATTTATTTTTTGAGTTGGAGTCTCACTCTTTGTCACCCAGGCTGGAGTGCAGTGGCACGCTCATGGCCACCCCAGCGTCGACCTGCTGGGCTCAGGCAATCCTTCTGCCTCAGTCTTCCAAGTAACTGGAACTACAGGCATGTGCTACCATGCCCGGCTTATTTTTTAATTTATTGTAGAGACAAGGACTCACCAAGTTGCTCAGGCTGGTCTCGAACCCCTGGGCTCAGGCAATCCTCTCATCTCGGCCTCTGAAAATGCTGGGATTACAGGCTTGAGCCATTGTGCCTGGTGGGATCTGAATTTTTTAATAAAACCACTTAGCACAGTGCTCTAGCTATAATGTTTTCTGATTCTAAATCTGCTATATTTTCAAATTAGGAAATCTGATTTCATGTCATGGAGCTTCAAATTATTCTTGGAAGAATAAAAATTCCAACAACTTGCGTTCTATTCCTTAGTGTTCAATTTTGTGAAGAGAAATAAGACTGGAAGATGCTACCAAAAATAAAAACAAAAAAAACCCCAAAACGAAGTATCTCTCCTGGTTGGTGGTTGAAAAATCAAGAACAAAAATTTAGTTAATAATAATGGTCTCATTAAAAAAAAAGTTAAACTAGAAAACCTACAATCCTCTCTTTTAAATAGAACTGAGAGGACATATGTAATGATCTGTTAGGTGTATCCACATCCTGTTCTTGCTTAGGATGAATTTTAAATGGGAGTGAGCGTGTTTAAATGTATTGGTTATTAAAATGAGAGGTTAATAGTCTAGATAGTAGATGGTACTTATGGCACTTACTGGTAGGTTCACAGAGAGCTCAGCAGCTTGGAGAGGTAGGGCTGTGGTCATCAGTGGAAGTGGGAAAGTGACACATGTGATGAATTGCAGAGACTCCATCAAGGTGACCCTTGTACAATCAGACTCAACCTGTCTAAACTTAAACCCACCATCTCCGTCCTCAGACCTGCTCTGCCTCCTGCTCCCATATTCCAGTAAAGAACATCACTACCTCTCTAGTTGCCCAAACTAGAAACTTGGCGTTTTCCTTGATTCCCCTCTCTTCTTCTTTCTGCCTTACCCTCTCCCTCCATTTCATTTCTTATCTATTTATTTATTGTGACTGAAATGATTAGATATTTTATTCAGGGGAGAACTGTCCTTTTAAAAAAACTTTTAATTTTTTATTTTAAAGATGTGGGTACAATTCAGGGTTAGGTATACATATATTCATTATGCAGGTGCCCTGTTCCCTTGTTGATGGGGTGTGCCCCCCACAGCAGATTCCCACTACAGCCAATCCTGCCTCCCCTCCCTGCCACATCCCCTCCATCCTGCCCCGGCTGTTTGCTACTACTGCCAACTCCCTCCATTTCAAATCACTTACCAAATCCTGTTGGCTCTACTTTTTAAATATTAATTTTTCTGTTTCTGTTTTTAGGGGCAGGGTCTTGTTCTACTGCCCAGAGTGGAGTGCAGTGGTATGATTACAGCTCACTGCAGCCTCCAACTCCTAGGCTCAAGTGATCCTCTCACTTCAGCCTCCAAAGTAACTGGGACTATAGGCACATGCAACCATGCTGGTTAATTTCTTTAAAAAAATGGTTTTTGTAGTGATGGGGGTTCCAGGCTGGTCTCAATCTGCCCATCTTTGCCTCCCAAGGCTCTGGAACTATAGGCTTGAGCCACTATGCCTGACCTTAAATTTTGCTTGAATCCACTCAAGTCTTCTTCATCGTCTTGGCTACTTCCCTATTTCAGACTTCTATCATCTCTCACCTGGCAGGTTTTCTGATTTCTGATTTCTCCACTTCTCATCTTACCTCACTCTAAGCCACCTTCAGTGTGGCATTTAGGGCTGATCTTACTGCACACATATGACTGTCACTGGCTTTCTTAAAAGCCAGTGGTCTTACACTACTAATCTCCAGGGTCCTGTGGCTTGTACCTCCCCTTCAAGAACAGGCTCAGGGGACCTCTCTCTCCTTATCTGTTGGCCACCCCAACTTTCATGTCACAGTCATCTTCCTTCAGTTTTTTGAGTGCTCCTTGCTCCCTCTTGCCTCTTGGCCTTTTTTTTTTTTTTTTTATGTTGCTGGTCCCTTTGTTTAGCATGCATGCCATTCTCTTTCTCATCTTTCAGTTTTCAATTTATTTTTTATTTTATTTTATTTATATTAATTAAGTGAACTCAAAATTGACCTTCCATATGATCCAACAATCCCTCTCCTGGGAATATGCCTGGAAGAACAGAAATTGTTCTACCAAAAAGACACCTGCACACACATATTTTTTATTGTTGCACTGTTGACAATCAGCTTTCAATTTAGATGTGACTTCTCCATGGAGGCCTTTTCTGGCCTCCTTAAGTCTATAAAAGATTACCCTGTCAGAGGCTTCCAAAACACCCTGTATGCCCTCTATCGTAGCCTTTATTCTGTGTTGCCGTTGCTACCTATGTCTTTAAGGTGATGATGAGATGCTTGAAGGTGGGATTGTACCTGTCTCAGTGTTATGCCTCCAGAAACTACCAAGTGGCTGGTGCTTAACAAATATGTGTCCATAATTGACAGTTCAAAAATTAATAATTACCCTTAGAAAGATTTGGTAGCAAGTATGTTATGATAAAAATAATTTTTTTTTGAGTTGGAATCTCAATCTTTGTCACCCAGGCTGGAGTGCAGTGGCATGCTCACAGTCACCCCAGTGTCGACTTGCTAGGCTCAGGCAATCCTTCTGCCGCAGCCATCCAAGTAGCCAGAACTACAGAAGCACGCTACCATGCCCGGCTAATTTTTTGTGATTTATTGTAGAGACGAGGTCTCACCAAGTTGCCCAGGCTGGTCTCAAACTCCTGGGCTCAGGCATTCCTCTCACCTCGGCCTCCCAAAGTGCTGGGATTACAGGCTGAGGCACCGCCCCCGACCAAAAATAATTAAAAAAAAAAAACTTTCCCTCAACCTCATCTCATCTCTTTTGCAGTTCTATGCTCCAAATGTTTTGACCATGAGCACATGCATGGGACGGCTTGGTGTGATAGAAACAGCTCCAGGCTTGGAATGTTAATGATGACTAAAATTTGTTGAGCTCTTATATGCCAGGCTGTGTCCTAAGCACATTGCCTATATTGACTCATTTAATCCTCATGACAGTTCTATGAGGAAATAGAGGCATAGAGAATCCGCCTCAGCCAAATCGCTGCTCTGTCACTTATTGGCTGCATGAC
The DNA here is from genome assembly GCA_027257055.1 of Cephalopachus bancanus. Classification (NCBI taxonomy): domain Eukaryota; kingdom Metazoa; phylum Chordata; class Mammalia; order Primates; family Tarsiidae; genus Cephalopachus; species Cephalopachus bancanus. Next base: position 519,483 of record JAPVLO010000098.1, on the reverse strand, counting down.
TTGGGCAAGCAATTCTTCTTTTGAATTTCCATTTCCTGAGCTATAAAATGAAGATACCGCTTGCCAAATCCTTGACTCCTAAGCTTTGAGTTTTCTTACATCCCATACATATTACGCATTGACCTTCTGTAGGTCAATATTGAAGGCCACTGATATGCTGCTGTATATCAGAGGACAAATTAATGTTACTGTGGCATGGGGACGTTCCAGACTGCCAGTCATCAAGACAGCTTTGGCAGTATAGTCCGTATGTTTGTTCAATTAGCTAAATATTTGACTGCATCTTGCCCTCATTGTATTAAAAATGCGTGAAAATGAAAATAAAAGTTCTATTATGAGTGACTAATCAGAGTAACTAACCATTATTGAGAACTGTGCCAGTTCTAAACTATTGTCTTTCAACTTCAAACCCATGCTTCTCTACATTCGGTTGTGTGATGCAGGAGCTAAGACTCTGCAAACTACATTTTTCCTTTGTCATCTTTCTGTTAGGCTCTATTTTTTTTTTTTTTTTTTTTTAGTTGGAGTCGACCGGACATTAGAGGGAGACTGCAGAGCTGCATGAGAAAGAAGGGACTTACTCTTTCCTGTTGGCTTCCGGTTTATTTCTGGTTGACTTCCTGTGCCTGTCATCATCATCCAGCAATGCCTCTGCTTTACTCTCATTCCAGAAGCAGTTCCATTCAATTTGCAGTTTTACCAACTTGCAAAGCCAGCCTCATTGCATCAGTGAAGAGATACCCACAAAGTCAGCTGCTGGTACCTCCTCCTCAGAAATCTACATCCCAATCTTTACTCCAAGCTTTTAAGTTTTAATAGTCCCACCCTCTTTCCTTTCTTCTCCCCAACCCTACATGATACTTCCTGCAGTTGTTACTTCTGTGGCGACGTAGTATTCTCTCTTGTTTTTCAGTTACTTAGCTAATAATTCTTTATTACCTACACATTCTCTATATTAAATCCTCACTGTTAAAATAATTGATCTGGTTTCCATCTCCTAATTGGACCCTGACTGACACAGTACTTATTCAATTCACTTAATTCTAACAATAACCCTAAGAATCTAACAATATTCTTAAGAGGTAGCTTATATCTCTATATGTATTAAACCTTTAAAAAGCTATTATTATTGTTTGTTTACAGATAGGAAATTAGGAGATGGAGAGGTTAAGCAACTTGCTCAAGTTTACACAGCTAGAATGTGACTGAACTTGGATTTGAACCCCAGCAGGCTAGTTCCAGAGCCTTTGATTTTAAACATTAGGCCAGCGGTTCTCAAACTTTAGTGATCATCAGAATCATCTGAATGAATGGTCTGTTGAAACCTGAGTTTTGGGGCTTTATCCCCAGAATTTCTCACTCAGTGGGGCTGGGCTGGGGTCTAAGAATTTGCATTTCTAACAAGTTCTCAGGTGATGCTTGTTTCAGGACCACAGTTTGAGTACTGTTACACTGGGCTATAACTGTCAGAAGCTTAATGTAAATAAGACAAATATGGAAACAATTAAGGAGGCTTGAGGTTGTAACTACCCTATCCTCAATGCAAGTCCATTGGACTTAAATCTGTCAAGTGTATATTATAAAGAAAAAGAACTAAACATATGCTGGAAATATTTCATTGAAGTGTCTGTTGACTCTATGTGGTAGGTACTATTGCCATCCAGCCTATTTTACAAATGAGAAACTGAGACACATGAAGGTTAAATAGCATGTCCACGGTCGTACAACTAGTAATGAATAAAGATGAGATGCAAACTCAGGCAACCTGACTCTTAACCATGCTCTTAGCCCTCTCTTAATCATTGCACTTTTCAGAGGAGTGAGAAATAACAGTGTGTTTCTGGGGAAAATATAACAGAACTTATAATATTAGGATTGTGCTGGGAAAAGTTGCTGCTTCCCTCTATGGACCAGTTTCACCAGCAGAAGGTTGGTCAGTGCATCCTCCACTGGGAACCTTCAAGGCAGCCCAACCCAATAGCCCTCTGCAAATTGTGTCTGCATCTGTGAGTGCAATCCAGTCATTTGGCAGACAGATTAGGCTTGGGTGTTGCACAGAGATTGTTTCTGGCAGAGCCTCCTCCAGGCAGAATTAGTCACCTCTCCTCTGATGCTAGTGACAAGAACCATAACACTCATATATTTAACACAACTGAGACAAAGTGGTAACTTTTTTTTTTTTGAGTTGGAGTCTCATTCCATCACTCAGGCTGGAGAGCAGTGGCACACTCACGGCCAACCCAGAGTTGACCTGCTGGGCTCCGAAGATCCTTCTGCCTCAGCCTTCCAAGTAGCCAGAACTACAGGTCTGTGATACCACACCTGGCTAAATTTTTAAAATTTATTGTAGAGACAAAGTCTTGTCAAGTTGCCCGGGCTGGCCTCGAACTCGTGGGCTCAGGCAATCCACTTGCCTCAACCTCCCAAAGGGCTGGGATGACAGGCTGAGGCTGGTCCAAAGTGGTCACTTTTAAGCAAGCTAAGAGTGAGTGGTGGATTTTTTCCCCTCATCTGATTGTACATGAGACTTAAACCCATATTTGCTGAGTGCTCTATTGTTAAAAGAACTAAACTGAAGAATAGTATAAGATATTGAACATACATGATTAAAGATTGAGTCAAGAAGGCGCCATACAGTTTAGGATGCTTTATTTTCTCATAGTAGTCTGCATGTTTCACATTCTGTTTAGCATTTTTCTGTTCATGTGTTGGTCTCACTAGGCAGGCAGTTCCTTGAGGGTGGGGCTTGGGGAGATATTTATTCACTTCTGTATCCCCTGGTGTCCAGTGCCATGTGGTACATGCTTGCCATTTAATAATTATTGGCTAAACTTAAGTTCTGGAAAGGCACCTGTTTGAAGATCCTTTTTAGACAGTATCCCTTTGGACACAGCAATGACTCAGAATGGAGCCCACAGAGAAAGGGGCAGCCTGGTGCAGGGGGGTACTCTGTCCAATTTAGACACAGAAATGATTTTCCGTTAAAGTGGGTTATTTTGAGAGGGTTAGAAATGATTTACATGTTAGTCAGTCAGCAGCCAAAATGGTCCTCTTATGTCTGGAAGGAAGTTATGTCTCTGCTCTACTTTGTCTAGGTTTGAAACTTTCGTTGTTTAATAATAGTTGCTATTTATTTAGCACTACAGTATGCCAGGTGTGGTGCTAAGAACTTTCTGCAATGATCTCTCATTTAATAGCCACAAGAATGCTATGAGGTGAGTAGTTCGTTTTATAAATGAAGAAACTGATTCAAAAAATTAAGCAAATCACCCAAGACCATGCTCTGGTAAATGCAGTAACTAGGTTCAAGTTCAGATCTGTCTGACTCTAGAGTTTGTGCCCTTGGCAACCGTCTTCTGCTTTCCTGCTTCCTCAAGTGGGGACTCCATACCCCTAAAATGGGGTGGCGGATCTTTTGTATTCTCTCTCCACAGTAGGATTCTTACCCCAGGCACAAGCACTCAAAAGCCCAATGATCCCTGTGAGAACATGACGGCTGAATTTTCCAGTCCCCATTTTGAATCTGATCACATACATCCACCTTCCCACACGCTGGAGGAACAACTTACCAAGTGGTAGCGGATCATTCAGAAGTGAGCAGGAAGCTTTCCTTTCAGGTTCTCCACCCTTAGCTTCTCTTGCCAAATTTGTACCTGGAAGAGTTAATGTGATGATTAATTGTATTGTGGATAAACTACATTGGCTACTTAGGGCATCTTTTAATGATACTTTTACTTTTCATTTATGCACAGCCACAATGTTGACCAGCAGTGCTGTTAACTCACACCGGGACTTGTGTAAAAGTCCTTCTTGGCCAGGCTTTGTGGCTCAACCTATAATCCCAGCACTTTGGGAGTAGCCGGGGTGAGTGGATTGCCTGAGCCTGTGGGTTTGAGACCAGCTCAGGCAACCTGACGTGACCTCGTCTCTGCAATAAATTTAAAAAAATTAGCTGGGTCTGGTAGCATGCACCTGTAGTTCCAGTTACTTGGAAGGCTGAGATGAAAAGATTGCTGAAGCCCAGCAGGTCAATGCTGGGGTATCCATGAGTATGCCACTGCACTCCAGCCTGGGCAACAGAGTGATACTCCAACTAAAAAAAAAAAAGTTCTTCTTAAATGGCTTTGGAATGTGTTAAAATGTTTCTGTATATTTTTTAGGAATTATAAAGGATCAGAGCTACTGTGTTATATTTATTGTGTCAGGTTTCCAAGATATTAAGTCTAGAAGAATTTCGATGAATTTACAGATCTCTGAACACTGTGGATGATACTCTCATGGGCATACATATGTGAAAACTTCCCTTGAAGTGGGAAAAAGACTATAGAAAAAGCAGATTTTATTAACTTATTATTTTCTTTGGTTTTCACTTCTCATCTAAAGATGTATTGAACTTCCATAGCTTGAGATTCCACACAAATTTGATCAGATTTCTTTACCCTGGATGACATGTTTTAAGGATGAAAAGGTCACCTGGCTGCTTCAGACTGAGATTGATTGGAAGTCCTCATCCCCTAACCTCCCTGCCCTGTGTTATGCCTCAGTCTTGTTCTTATCTGATAAGGTTCACTACATTAATTCTAACAGTACACTGGAGGCGACCATCTGTAGGTCGCCTCAGGTGGCCATCTCTGGGTCATATTCACCTGGTTGGCATTTGTTGTAAGATTATTTTCTTAGGGAAGCAACAGCAGTGGATGTATGGGCAGCAGTGGCAACCAGAGCCCTGTACCAGCAGTGTCAATTGTGCAAACTGCAGCAGCTAATACTTGGGGGTAATGATAGCTGTTGGGAGCCAACATCTATAGCTACATGGCTGAGGCCTGTAAAGGCCCATCTGGAAGATCGCCTCTGACATAGGATATCAGTTATGCCTATAATATTGGCGTGTGATTGATGACCAGTGTGCATACATGGCAGTAAAACTTATAAGAAAAATCTCTATACGTCTGATGAAAGGTTATACAGCAGAATGACCTTATTGTCCCATTACAGGTATACATTTCCTTGCCTTTGTGCTGTTAAATACCGAAAACTGTCTACACCCCAAAGCCATTAACTTGGCGACTATGCCTTAGAGCTAAGATTAGAGACTAAATTACCATCATAGTCTTATTGCCCTGTTCCTGGCCAGGCAGAAAGGATTGCTATTGTCCCATTACAGGTATACATTTCCTTGCCTTTGTGCTGTTAAATACCGAAAACTGTCTACACCCCAAAGCCATTAACTTGGCGACTATGCCTTTGTTTCATACCGACTATGCCTTTGTTTCGTACCAAAACTCTGTCTGCCTCTGTTTACCTCAGCCTGAGGCCATGTGGCCATCCATTTCCTTACTCAGGAGTGTGAAAGCTACTATATGATTTCTAGAGTAGACTTGTTAGGATAAAATATAATTTATACACTTATAGTTACGTTTTAGAGTATATTTGAGTGGACTTGTGCTTGCTGTTTTGTTTCTTTTGGTTGCATTGTTTAGATATGGTGGTTGCTATGCGATTTGTAAAAGAATTAAGGATATAGCATAGTATTTAAAGGTCAATCATTACAAAAATTAAAGTTTAGACATAGGAAATTCATTTAAGTCATGGTAAGGTTTTATAATTTAAGAATAAGTTTTAATTGTTGTAGAATTGCAGGACACTACATTCCATAATAGATTAATAGAATAACTGAGTCATTTAAGTAAACTTATAGATTATAGTATAGTGTTAAATTGATACTATTAATCATTAAAAATATTAGGAGTCAGTAAACAGATTTAACTTAGAAAAGTTTTTGTATTAATCAGGGTCTGGAACAGAGAGTATAATGTGAATGATTTATTGAACATTGTGGAGAACACTTTGAACAATCTGTATAAAAATTGTATACCTGTGAATTTAATGTAAGTTTTGTGAAACACGTCATGTATCATGGAATTGTAATTGTTTGCTGGAAACTTGCAAGTCTCGTGATACGTAATTTGCATAAAGTTTGTACGCCCCCAAAGTGATTGACACACTGATGGAGGGTATGGAAAAAGGTATATAAGTTGGAAGGAGTCAAAATAAAATTTGGCTTCAGTCCTGATCAGACTGTTCCCAGAAGAAATCGCCTCTGAGTGGTCTCTTCTAGCGCCATCTGGATTCTCCGTTGCGGTCCTAACCCTTCCCTCCATCGGGGCTGGTCCCCGACAGATAGCGCTGTCTTCACTAGGCCAACCCTTCAGAGTGACTTTGAGCCTTATTCTTGACTGTATCTTGCAGGTCTAGCTTGCTTCCACACTGGAGGTTTTGTGTGATCACCATACATTTTAAATTTAAAATACGAAAGAATAGTATAACGAGCTCCCATACAGTCTTTGCTTTATTGCTCTTTCTATATACAATATTTTCTTTGGCTGAACCATTTGAAAGTAAATGCAGGTATCGTGATGCTTCACCCTGAAAAAAGTGGGCATCTCCTAAGAACAAGGACTTTCTCCTATATAACCATAACACCATTATCACATGCGAGATATATAACCTTGATATATTACTGAGTATAGTTTATATTCAAATTTTCCTTATTTCCCCAAAACATCCTGTATAGCTACTTTTGGGGGATGATGCCATCATATCTTTAATATCACTTTTGTGCTAGATTAATTAATATATAAATTGAAAATGTCTTAGATGGTTTCAAATATCTCAGGGCTCTTCCATTAATATTCTATTGCAAATCCAAATCCAAATTTAATACTATTTCATCTAAGGATATATATGTATATATATATTTTGAGTTGGAGTTTCACTCTGTCACCCAGACTGGAGTGCAGTGGCTGCTGCCGGCCACCGCAGCCTCGACCTGCTGGGCTCCGGCGATCCTTCTGCCTCAGCCTTCCAAGTAGCTGGAACTACAGGTGCGCGCTACCACGCCCAGTTAATTTTTGATTTATTGTGGAGATGAGGTCTCGCCAAGTTGCCCCGGCGAGTCTTGAACCCACGGGCTCAGGCAATTCACTCACCTCAGCCTCCCAAAGCGCGGGATTACAGGCTGAGCCACCAAGCCCGGCTAAGGATATTTTGAAATACACAACATGTGGTGTTAATACTTTTGGAACCCGGCATGTCCTGTGCCCAATATTCCCAATATGTTAAACCTAGAAGGAAAACTCTCTCTTTTTTTAAGCTTTTTTTGTTGTTGTTGCTGTTGTTTTTTTTAAAGTAACATTTTAAAGTGTACAGTTTAGTAGTGTTTAGTATAATCACATTATTGTGCAACCAATCTTTAAAACATCTTTCATCTTGCAAAACTGAAACTCTGTACCCATTAAACAATAATTTCTCCCTTGTCCCCTTCCCTGGCAGCTGCCTTTCTACTTTTTCTATGAATCTGATGACTCTAGGCACCTCATGTAGGTGGAATCATGCAGCATTTGTCCTTGTGTGACTTATTTTACTTAGCATAATGTCCTTAAGTGTCTGCCACATTGTAGTATGCATTAGAATTTCCTTCCTTTTTAAGGAGAAATAATATTCCATTCTCTCTCTATATACACCACATTTTGTTTATCTATTCATCTGTTGATGGACACTTGAATTGCTTCCAGCTTTCAGCTATTGTGAATAATGCTGACATAAACATGGATGTTGTTTTTTTTTTAATTCAACATCTAAAAAAGAATTACACACTCAATATTTTGTTAATAAATTCAATTTCTGCAAAAAATCATCGTATTAGTTTGTTACTCATCACCAGGGACTTAGACTACCCAAACATCCATGGGCAGCAAAGTACCTTGTATGTGGTAGAGCTTGATTAACAGACCTGATGCTAAACACATCAACTCACAGTGGGTGTTGACGAGCCCATGTGGTGTTTCCTGGTGTTATCCTTACACTTCTGGCCTCTCTCCATCCTCACACCCCTCCTTCATTCTTCCTCAAGGAAAATGGTGAGTTAGAAAAATAGAAACTGTGAGCGTATGCCTCTCCTCTCTACCTTTGGGAGCTTGCTACTCTAAAGTGCTTTCTGCTTTGCAATTCCAGGGGTGAGGCCAGTTAGCCCTGGTTCAGTGCCGCCAAAAGTGTTTGGATAATTGGTTGATTATACAGTTTGGCTTTCCAACTTAGCTGGTACTAAAGCATTTTTTCCTCATCTCCTAACTCTTTATTTCCCAATTGATTCATTTCCAGGATGAGGGGAAAAGGTTGCTGTTTACTAAACACTTTAAAACACCTCAATTATCAAGGAGACACCTGAATCCCAAGGTTGACCATCCATCTACAGAGTGGGTCCCCTCCAGTTGCATAAGTCGGCTCAGGACACCAAATTACCATCTGGAAGATGGCTAGGTCTGTGTAGATTTATGTAAAAGAAATATGGCGTTGCCAAAGAGATATTAGCTCCAAACTAATTTGGCTTTACTTGCTCTAGGGTCATTCCTGTTGAGATCACTATCTCTAGCTATGAGAAGTAGAGTACTCCCCTCTTGCTACAGGCACAAGGAAAACTTTTCTCTCTATTTTTAATTTTTATTTTATTTTTTTGGTTCAGAGTCTCACTCTGTCACCCAGGCTGGAAGGCAGTGGCACACTCACGGCCATCCAGTGTTGACCTGTGGGCTCAGGCATTCCTCCACCTCAGCCTTCCAAGTAGACAACTACAGACATGTGCTACTATGCCAGGCTAATTTTTTTATATATTGTAGAGAAGAGGTCTCATCAGGTTGCCCAGGCTGGTCTCGAAGCCCTGGGCTCAAGCAATCCTCTTGCCTCGGCCTCCCAAAGTGCTGAGATTACAGGCTTGAACCACCATGCCAGGCCTTCTCTCTCTCTTTTTTTTTTTGAGCTGGAGTCTCACTCTGTCGCCCAGACTGGAGTGCAGTGGCCGCTCCCAGCCACCGCAGCCTTGACCTGCTGGGCTCCGGTGATCCTTCCACCTCAGCCTTCCAAGTAGCCGGAATTACAGGTGCGCACTACCACGCCCGGCTAATTTTTTGATTTACTGTAGAGATGAGGTCTTGCTGCCCAGGCGGGTCTTGAACCCGTGGGCTCAGGCAATCCACTCACCTCAGCCTCCCAAAGACGCGAGATTACAGGCTGAGCCACTGAGCCCAGCTCTCTCTCTTTTTAAAGACTTCATTAAAAAATATTTTTTTCATTACTGGAAACTTGGGAAAAACTGAAAAACAAAGAATAAAAGACCTACAAAAGCTCACCACCCAGAAATAACCACCAAAAATGGTTTGATACATCAATTTATATTGCCAACTCAAGTTTTTTTCAGCACCAGACTTGTGTATTAAACATCCTACCTGATAGCACATCTTGAATGTCTCAGACTCCTTAGACTAAGTATAACTAAGCATAAGCCCATTCTCTTCACTCGCAAACCAGTTCCCTTTCCAGTGTTCTCTATTTCGGGGTGTTGGTACCTCTGGATATCCAGCTGTTCACACTAGAAACCTAATCCATTCTTGAAAATTCCTTTTCCTCTACATCCCACATCCAACCCATCACCAAATCCTATTCATTTTAATTTTAATGTGTCCTCAAATTTGTCGACCTGTCTCTGTCCCCAGTATTACTTTCCAGTTCATGCTGCCATCATATGTCACTGGATTACTGTGATAGATTCTAGACTGGCTCCCTTTCATCTCATACATGCTGCTCCTTTGTAATTTGTTCTCCATGCTGAGATAGATATTTTTGAAGTGCAAATCTGATTATATCATTTTTACCCCACTGCCACCTGCTCTCCTAATTCCTCAGTGGTTTTCCATTGCTTGTAGGATGAAGACAAAGCTCCTTAACTTGGCTGATAAGGCCCTGGATGACCTAGCCCTGCCTGCCTCTCCAGCCCTATTCCACACTGTTCCCTGCCCAGCTTTCTTTACCCCCAGCCACATGACTTTCTTTCCGTTCCTTATACCTGCTGTAGTCTCTCCTGTCAATGGGGCTTTGCCCATGCTATAACCTCTTCCTGGACAACTCTCCTCCCTGCTCTTCACATGGGTCATGTTCACTCATCTGACACAGCTTGGTCATCAGATAAGCCTTCACTGACCTCCCTGATCAGGTCCAATTGCCCCTGATGAAAGTTCTTCACCAAGTGCATTTCCCTCACAGCATTCAGAATGATTGCTGCGTGTGTGTGTGTGTGTGTGTGTGTGTGTGTGTGTGTGTGTTTCTTTCTAATGTTGGTGTCCCTCACCAGAATGTAAGTGCCTTGAGGATAGGAACTGTGTCCCTTTTTGCTCACTAGTGTATCCCAAGCACAGGATTTTGCACACTATTGTATCATTATATGTTTGATGGAGAGAATGCCTTTCCTTCTGCTCTTTCATCTATTTTAAATATATACTCATGTTTGCAAAAAATGGAAACATATTGTACATACCATTTTATCGCTTTCCTCCCACTTAACAGTAAGCGAACATTGAAGGGTTGTTCTTATTGACAACACCCACTCTTGGGAACTTTTTGTTGTTTTCAATTTATTCCTTGATTCTTCACTGGAAAGACCCCTTTAGGGTTGGATATGGGTGGCAGACCTGAATTAGCACTGGCTGCAGTTGTGATATCTGATCCTTTTCTAGGGCCCATCTCTGCAGCCAGAGACATCGCAGGTCTGTGGAGGAAGGGTATTACAGTGGTTAGAATGCGCAGTTCAAGGGATGAGCTTTACACACATCTCTGCTTCTTTTTCAGAGAGGCCCATTTGGGTGAAAGGAACAGAGTCTCATTCAAGCCACTTTAAGAAAAGTGGGATCTAGGCAGAAACCTCTCTAAAATCCAAGAGCAGAGCCCTAGGTGGAGTAGGAGGATGGGTCCAGATTCACAGTAGCTGAAGGGTACAGGAAACAGCCAGAGGGGCGGCTCCCAAAATGGAGCCGAACATGGTAAAGCCACACTCGACAACAAAGGCCCTAGGTTCCAGTTTCTTCATGCACTATTCCCTTCGCACGCAAAGCTCAAACCTGCAAGCCTCCAATCATTTCCCATGACGTAGCTAGCTTTGTTATACCCACCCTGCTCCCATGCCACTCCTCCAATAAGAACCTGGCACAGCCCCTTCCGGTCGCTGTCAGGCTAATAAATACAGCCCTCTTCCTGCAGTCTCTCTCTCTCTTGCTCTTCCTTGGTTACAGTCCCTTCCTGTAACTGCCCCTTTTAATAAATCTCTTGGTTCCGGCTGGGTGTGGAGTCATTACTGGCGCCGAAGTCCTTTCATTGGTGCCGTGACTCAGATCGGGTGCTCTCCTGCCCTTGTGCGGGTCTATCCCCGTAGGCGGAATCCCCAACCCTGCGCCGGTGGCCACTCCAGCCCTCCCGGACCTTCCCTACTGTTTTGAACGTGTGAGCTGCATCCACCAGTGGTTCGTTGGATAAGTGAGTTCCCCAGACACGGAAGCCTAAACTTGCCCGGGACCCCTGGAGGGAACTGACAGTTGATCGTCCGGCAGCCCCTCCAGCCCCCGGGCAAGGGGGAACACACCCCACCTCGGCCTTCACGGCCACAGCAGACCCTAAAGGCTTCCTCTTCTCTTTCATCTCTCTCAAACCTTAAAAACTCCCATGGCTGTTGGGCTGCAGCGGGCCCCAGGGGTCCCACGTCTGCTAACCCACAGCGGTTTCCGTAAGACTCTCTTTCTGTCCGTCTCTCTTTCTCTTTCTCTCCCCCCCCTTAAGGACTCCTATGGCTGTCGGGCTGCAGTGGACCCTGAAAGAAGTTCAGCACCAGTAATGACTCCACACCCGGCCAGGACCAAGAGATTTATTAAAAGCGGCTGTTACAGAGGGGATCTGTAACGGGAAAAAAGGAAAAGAGAGAGAGAAAGAGAGAGTAAGGAAGTGGGAGAGAGGCGGGGAGAGAGCTGCAGAGAGGGAGAGAGCGACAGAGAGAGAGAAAGAGAGACGGAGAGAGAATGAGTTGCGGGGAGAGGGCTGTATTTATCAGCCTGACAGGGGTGGAAGGGGCTGTGCTATGCTCCTATTGGAGGAGCTGCATGGGAGCAGGGTGGGGCCGACGCCGTGTTACAGTCCTATTGGACACATAACAAAGCTGGCTATGGATTGGAGGCTTGCAGGTTTGAAATTTGCGAGCGGGAAGGTTTGAGATTCGCGCACGCGGGGAATTGTGCTCACAGAAGCCGGACCGAGGGCCTTTGTTGTCTGGTGGGTCAGCACCATTTTGGGAGCCGCCCCTCTAGTCACTTCCTGCACCCTTCAGACCCCAGGGGTCCCACGTCTGCTAGCCCACAGTGGATTCCGGAGGGCTCCCCACGTCTGTTGGGCAATAGCGGACCTCGGAGGTCCCCAGTCTATTGCCCCACAGTAAACTCTGTTCGACCAGCAGGAATCTCCAACACCCCCTCACCGGCTGCTCCGTCAAGTGCTCTCTGTCTGTTTCGAAAATTCCTAGCACTAGGTGCCTTGACCCTCTTGGTTCTCCAGGAGAACCCTGGTTGTGCCAAACCTCTGTGACGACAGACTTTGCCACAGCCACACTTCTTGGACAGCTGACTCTTTGGAGGATGCCCTGTTTAGTCCACCTGTCCCACCATGGGAGGCTCGTCATCCCTGCTGACTGAATCCCCCCTTAAATGCTCACTCACCCCCGATATCAAGCCCAAATGCCTAATTCGCCTCTGCACACAGGACTAGCCAACATATCCCTTAGACAACCAAAATCAGTGTCCCCATCAAGGGTCCCTCAATCCCGATATTATCCGGGACCTATATAATTTCTGTAAGCACTCAAAACGGTGGGTAGAGATTCCCCACGTTCAGTCCTTTTCTCTCCTCCATAAACACTCCCTCTACAGCTTCTCTCCCTCCCACTGTCCTACATACATCTGTGCTTCCTCCTCCAAACCCCCCCTTCCTCCACTGCAAACACTGTAAGTCTCCTTCCTCCTCTCCTGTCTCAGATTTCAATCTTGCGGAGAAGCCTCCTCCTTATAGACAGCTCAAGGCTCCCCTGCCCCACCCACTTCTCCAGCAATCCAACCTCTGTGCCCTCCCCTTTCAATCACTCCCCAGTATAGCCCTCCGGTAACCCGATCCAAGGCCGCACTGGTCGTCCTCACTCCCTTCCACAAAGTAGTGGGCGCAAAGGATATTGTTCAGGTACACGTCCCCTTCTCTATCTCAGACCTCTCACAAATAAAAAGAATGCCTTAGATCATACACAACTAATCCTGCCACCTCCCTCCTCTATTTCTAACTTCAACCCAGCAGATAAACCTCCTATAGTCTGCTTTTGCTATTCCACTGTCCATCAGTTTCTCCTCCTTCTCACTCTCCACCTTTACCTGGGAAGGAAGGGCTGGCGTCTCCGGCTGGGTCGCCTGACTCTGGCCTCCAGCCTTTCTCTTTTGTTTTTGGAGGAGGTGCCTGACCCCAGCCTCCACCCTTCTCACCCCCCCTCCCCTACTTGAAAAACCCATTCAACTTTACACATGGCTTAATAGGTCTCTTCTCAAGGGGGTGGCTGGGACAAAAGGATGTTAAAAAAATTCTTCTTTGTTGTTTTCTTATGATAAATTTCTCTCAAGTTATATCTAAACTGGGACTGTATCAACCTTCCCAGACAAAAATAAAGAGATCATGTAAATAAATCCCGTTAGCTAACTATAAAAGGTGTTAATAAACAGGCTAACTAGGACAGAATAAAAGAGGTTTTCCAAAGACCAGATGGAAATCCAGCAATGTTTCTAAGTCACTTCTCTGAGACATTGCAGCAATTTACTAATATTGATTTAAACTCTGTAGAGGGACAAACTCTTTTGGCTATGTATTTTATCTCCCAGTCAACACTGGATATTAGGCGCAAACTTCAAAAATTAAAAAAGGGCCCACAAACCCCTCAATTAGAGCTATTAGACACGGCCTTTAAAATCTTTAACAACCAAGAGGAGGAAAGAATACAGGACCACCAACATAAGTGGGAAGCACTTCAGCTTTTATCTACCACTTTAGCAGAAAAAGCCACCACTGATAATCTTCTATCCCAGATGGTCAGTAGCAGAAGGGGTACACAGCCCCCTTCCCAGGTTTGTTTCTGATGTCATCAAAATGGGTATATGGCCAAAGACTGTCAAGCCCTGCCCACCAGCAAAACCCTGTCCCAAATGCAAACAGCATGGACATTGGGCTCATGATTGCCTCATTCACCCAGAAGGAGGAGAGCACATGACTCAGAGGCTTGCTGCAGTTAAGGGACACCAGGCATCTTACACGATCTCAAAAGGGAATCTCTTGGGCTTGTTCCAGTCAGATTGACTCACCCCTAACTTGGTAACCCCAATGTCTTCGGAACAAACTATTAAACCAACCGAGCCTAGGGTGGAAATATCAGTAGCTGGCCAGGTTATATCATTTGTTATTAATACGGGGGCTACATGCTCAGCTCTACTTAAATTCCTGGTCCACTTTTTCCTTCACCCCTTTTGGTTGTGGAGATACAGGGCATTATATCCAGGCCCCTCACTATGCCATTACTTCCATGTGTTCTGGGAAATAAAATATTTCAACACTCTTTCCTTGTTATGCCAACATGTCCAGTTCCATTATTGGAAAGGGACATTATGACAAAAATTAAAACTCATATTATTCTTTACCCTGAGCCATCACCACTGTGCTTTTGGGTGCCTTTGTATAACTTTGAATTCCCCTAATAGTTCTTCCACTGCATATAAACTTATTGCTTTGGTTAGAGCTCTAAGGTTAGAAAAAATATAAAAAAGTTGTTGGTATAAGATATGTTTTTAGTAAAAAAGATAAAGAAAAGATAATTCATTGTACAAAAAAATCTTGTATGGTACATTTTTGTTCTATAATAAAATGGCTGGTTAAAGAAAGTATAGAACAAAAATAAAAGATTTAAACATGTCAAAAAATGGTATAAGTTTATCAAACATGATAGGTAAAAGTTTGTAAAAACAAGTAAAAAAAAATTCTATAAACACTCAGGCTTCAAAAAGCTTCCATAAATTTACCATTAATATCAATTACACTAATGCTAGGCCTACATGCTACTCAAAGACCAGAATATGAGCTTCTTAATTAACAATCTCCAAAAAAAAATTTTTTTTCTCCTTTAAACAACATTAGCCCTCCTCCCACTGTCTTTGTTACAAAAGAGTGAGTTTTTTTTCTTTTCAAAATCGTTGGACTATCATTTTGGCTAAATAAGTAACTTTTACAATATATGCTGTGATTTTGTGTTGTAACATGCTTTTAAAAACTTTGGTACTTAAACTCTTCAAGTTCTTAATTCAGTCTCTAGGGTGAGATAAGCAGTAAGCTCCAGGAACCACACCTACCCCACCCCCTTCTAAATTGCCTAAAGGCCAGGTAAATTAATTTCACTAACAACACTGCAAATTGCTAACAAACTTTAAAATCTCCTTCCAGGCACAAGGATTACTATCCAACTAGGATGAGTGGCAAAATAACCTGGGCTTCACTCTCTGACATATCAATTGTTATAAAAATATATCAGACATATTATAAAAACAAAGGAAACTGTTTTCTCTTGCCAATGTTTACCTGTTTTAAATTCTCAATTTAAGCTATAACCTAACTGTATGTCTCTAATGTTTTCAATCTTTCTTCAGATTTTATATCAAAGTGGCTATATTTCCTTGTTAAAATACAACTATAGATAATTTACAAAAAAAATTTCAACTTATGTTAATGAATATATACAATTTATGGAACTTTCACTTTTCCAACATTGTTTTTTGGGACAATAACTCTTTTCATCATCGTTTACTTAATAATCTTTGCTTATGCTCTCACTTGATGTTTTATTAGATCCAAATAACATTTGCTTAAGGTTCTGCCATTTCCTGTTCATGCCCTTAAAAGTAAATAGGTAAAGACATCGCTACGACCCCATCTCAGCAAAAAGTAGATACAAAGAAATAATCTTCGCCCCATTTCCCAGAATTATAAAAATATTTCCAAGAGCAAGAGTAAAAAATAAAAGATACCTATAAAAACCTAAAAAAAACTTAGCTTATTCTTAGTCTTTTGGCCTCAGTGTAGCGATTAACAAACATTCAGACATTCTACCGAAAGACAAACAGCAGTCTATCCCATCCACCCCAGGCAAATCTTCAGATTCAAAATCAGGCACTCATTCCTTTTTGATACTGCCTCAATGTCCCATACCTCTTATGGGCAGGGACATTCTAGCCAAATTCCAGGCATCCATCACCTTTAACCCAAGTACAGCCCTTAACAACCCATCTCCCACAACCCCATTTTTGGTCCTCCTAAATACTAATGATTCCCCAAATGACTCACTTCCTCCTTTAGCCCCTTCTATAATAAATCCTCAGGTATGGGACATAAACTCCCCCTCCTTCTTGTCCCGACTCACCACCCATCCAAATCCAAATCCAAACAAACATCCTGGATTCAGCGTAGGAAACCTGTAACCCTTGGCCCCTTTCCTTTCTTGGCTTAATAGCCATCCTCCTTACTATATTACTTACTTGGTCAACACCTACAAATTGGTCATCCACAGCCAAAGCTTTGTTGGCTATTACATAACTCCTCATCATAACTAGCTTCATTCTTATTGTCTTTTATAAAAATTCACCCCTTACAACACTATATTCATCAGCCTAACCCTCCTTCCCCTATTAATTTTAACCTACCTCAATGGTGAAACAACTCCACCTGTCCCACCATTTCACTGAAGATTCTTTGTAGAGGAGTCCTGGACTTCTAAAAGCCACTCACATACCCAACGTCTGGCCACAGCAGACTGCCAGCCATATGGCTGCAGTCTCGAGTTTCTATCCCCCCTCTCTCTCTTCCATGCGCTCACTTTCTTTAACATAGCACAAAGTACCTCTATTCTGCTTTCTTTTTGACCAAACCCGAGATTACTGTAAACAAAACCCTGAAATGTCCAAAAGTCTCTTGCATGCTCCACTCCATAAACATAGAAAGGTTTGACGGTGATAGAGACATTTTTCTTTTCACTTCACAAGGCGGAGACCAATTCTGCTTAAATGTCAAACATCCCTGGGATGACATGTGGGCAAAAGGAGTGGTAGGCAAAGAATACAACGAAATCCTTGACTCCACCCCAGCAGGAACCATCAAGTTACCACACGTATGTCCAAATTCAGCCAAATATCCCAAACCTAGCCCCTGAAATAACAAAACAAGAGACAATATTACAAACCTCCATACAACAGACAGCCAAAGTCACCCCATTTTCCTGGCTCTCAGTAGTCCAACAGGGAGGTACTTGCCTCTTTCTAATTTGCGTTTTTGTTTAATAGCCCCATGTATCTTTAAATTTCTCCAACAATGCTTAGCTAAACTCTCAAATCAAAACCTCAACCTCCTATTACTCAATAGTTATCAAACTGTCCCAGTAGAAGAGTCAACACCTCGTCCCTAAACATCACTTAACTCTTCTTTTAGATATGTTCTCTTCCAGGTTCTCTATTTACCTCCACAGTCTACTCCAAGATAACTGGTTACTACCACCCTCGTGCCCACTGGAGGACTGGCTGGAACAGGACGCCATTCTACATTTACTTTCCTGAAACTCTCACCTTCAAAAATTTTCACCTTCAAAGCCTATCTCTGGACCCTGTTCTGGCTGATTCTGTACCCTTCCACCACCATTCCCCACAATGCCCCCGGCCAGCAGGAAGCAGCCAGAAAGAATAACGACATCCCTCCCCCAAAGAAACAGAAAAGGTGGGAATGAAGGGTACAGGAAACAGCCAGAGGGGCAGCTCCCAAAATGGCATCGAACATGGTAAAGCCACACTAGACAACAAAGGCCTTAGGTTCCGGTTTCTTCATGCACAATTCCCCTCGTGCGCGAAGTTCAAATCTGCAAGCCTCCAATCATTTCCCATGACGTAGCTAGCTTTGTTATACCCACCCTGCTCCCATGCCGCTCGTCCAATAAGAACCTAGCACAGCCCCTTCCGGCCGCTGTCAGGCTAATAAATACAGCCCTCTCCCTGCAGTCTCTCTCTCTCTCTCTTGCTCTTCCTCAGTTATAGTCCCTTCCTGTAACTGCCCCTTTTAATAAATCTCTTGGTTCCGGCCGGGTGTGGAGTTGTTACTGGCGCCAAAGTCCTTTCAGTAGCCTTAGGATGTCGGCAACAGGAACCCATGGTCTTCCTCCCAGTCTCAGAGTGGCCTATCTCAGCTACTCTCTCCATGTTGGCTTATGCCTTCTGGGTACCTCTGCTTCCTTACAGTTTTTCTTTTCAGAAGTTTGGCTTGCATATGGTTTTAGCTTGCCATAGTTTTGATTTTATCTCATGACATCTCTCTCTCTCTCTCTCTCTCTCTCTCTCTTTGAATCAGAGTCTCACTCTGTCATTCAGACTGGAGTGCAGTGGCACACTCATGACCACTGCAGCCTTGACCTGCTGGGCTCAGGTGATCCTTCTGTCTCAGCCTTCCAAGTAGCTGGAACTACAGGCACGTGCCACCATGCCCATCTAATTTTTTTATTTATTGTAGAGATGAGGTCCAGGCTGGTCTAGAACCCCTGTGCTCAGGCAGTTCTCTTGCCTTTACCTCCCAAAGTGCTGGGATTACTGGTATGAACCACTGTGTCCAGTCATGGCATCTCTTGATGCATCTTTTTGCCTCCTATTTCTGTTGCCAAATGGCAAATTCTTTCTAGTGTTCCTTATTTTAAATTCTGGAGTGGGGGAGGGAAGGAGAAGGGAGATAGAGAGGAGGGAAAGGGGAAAGAGAGGGCCCAGACAAGCAAGCAAGCAAGCAAGCAAGAGACTCCAATGGTCCCATCTGATATATATATATTTTTTTGAGTTGGAGTCTCACTCGGTCGCCCAGACTGGAGAGCAGTGGCTGCTCCCGGCCACCGCAGCCTCGACCTGTTGGGCTCTGGTGATCCTTCCGCCTCAGCCTTCCGAGTAGCTAGAATTACAGGCATGTGCTACCACACCCGGCTGATTTTTTTATTTACTGTAGAGATGAGGTCTCGCTGCCCAGGTGGGTCTCGAACTCGCGGGCTCAGGCAATCCACTCACCTCAGCCTCCCAAAGGCGTGGGATTATAGGCTGAGCCACTGAGCCCGGCTCCATCTGATATTTTTAAGCCAGCTATATGCGTCCTTAAACCAATCTCTATAGTTGGCTGTCTTGTGGGGCAGTGGGGAGGGCACCCACTCTAGTCCAATTAATGAGGGGAAATAGTAGAGTCAGGTGATACCAAAAATGGCTTTCTGAGCAACAGAAGATATGGGCTGGCATGGGTAAGTCAAGTTCTATAATTGACATACCTAATACAGCCTGTGTGACCTGGGACAAAGGATTCAGCTTCAGTTTTGCGTCTTGGTTTCCTCAGTTGTAGAAAGAGGAAAGTAATCAATTTTATCAAGTTACCAGGATAAAAGGAAATGAAATAAGGTGATGCACACAGAGCATTAGTGCAGTGACCACTCAACAAATGGTGTTCTTCATAGTAATAGCATCATCTATAACATACCATTTTAAAAAATGCCTCTCTAATCAAGGTTGCATCAAGGAAGATTTTTCCCAGATGAATACATTCTTCTATGAATTGTTATGGCTCTGGTGAGAATGATATTTCTGATGCACAGGATGGGATGATGGGAATGTTTATTTCCCTGGGGAGGTGGTGGTCTATGGACCCCTCTAGACTATGTGGAAATGATCCAAGATGACACAGGGAAAATAGACGACCTGTAGATACTAACAGAAACCATTGGACTGAAGAAGTTTTTGGTCTGAAGCCAGGAGTCAGAGGAAGAATAAATTATACAATTTTTCTTCCAAAGAAAGTTTTGAGTAGTAAAATAGCTAATGCTAGTGCAACAGTGCTTAATAGATGCCAGGC
The DNA here is from genome assembly GCA_027257055.1 of Cephalopachus bancanus. Taxonomy (NCBI): domain Eukaryota; kingdom Metazoa; phylum Chordata; class Mammalia; order Primates; family Tarsiidae; genus Cephalopachus; species Cephalopachus bancanus. Next base: position 499,632 of record JAPVLO010000098.1, on the reverse strand, counting down.
ATTGTTGTAAACTCTTCACGTGTATTAACTCATTTCTTCCATCTCACAAACACACTGAGGTGGACACTATTATTACCTCCAATTTACAGGTGAAGAAACTGAGGCATAGACCTAATTAAAAAACCCTTTCAATAAACTGTCATCAGCTGACCTTGCTTTGACCTCATGCTCATTTCTACTTTTTTTTTTTTTTTTTTTTTTTGAGTTGGAGTCTCACTCTGTCGCCCAGACTTGAGTGCAGTGGCTGCTCCCGGCCACTGCAGCCTCGACCTGCTGGGCTCCGGCGATCCTTCCGCCTCAGCCTTCCGAGTAACTGGAACTACAGGCGCGCGCTACCACGCCCGGCTGATTTTTTTTTATTTATTGTAGAGATGAGGTCTCACTGCCCAGGCGGGTCTCGGACCTGCGGGCTCAGGCAATCCACTCACCTCAGCCTCCCAAGGCACAGGATTACAGGCTGAGCCACCGAGCCTGGCGATGTTTATCATTTTATATGCAGTCTCATTTTGTTTTGAGCCTATCCTTATACTGTTCATTTTAATTGAACCTAAACTTGACCGGTGTGGTGGCTCATGCCTGTAATCCCAATGCTTTGGGAACCAAGGCAAGAGGATCACTTGAAGCCAAGAGCTTGAGACAGCCTGGACAGCATAGAGAGACTTCTGTCTCTATAAAAAAAATTAGCAGTGTGGTGGTGCATGCCGGCAGTCCTAGCTACTTAGGAGGCTAAGGCAGCAGGATCGCTTGATCCCAGACATTCGAGCCTGCAGTGAGCCATGATTGCACTATTACACTCCAACCTTAGTGACAGAGTGAGATTTTAACTCTAAAAAAGTTAAATAAAATAAAATAAGGCAAAACAAACAAATACATAAATTCAATCTAAACTCTATATTTTCTTTTAAGTTTTATTAGAGTGAAATAAACCTCTAAATTCATCTGAACATTTTAAAAATAATATTTAGTCCTTCTATACAGGAACTTGGTATATTTATTCATGTTTTCTTTTAAATCTCTTAGTAAAGTTTGTTAGATTTTTCCATACTTCTTGTTAAGATCATTCCTAGGCATCTATATGTTTTATTACCATGTGAATGGCGCTATTTTTCCACCACATTTTCTAGTTGACAATTGTTGGTATTCTGGGAAACACTTAACTTTTATATTTTTATATTATATGCATCCACTTTATGAAATTATTTGATAAATCCTGCAGAAGTGTTATCTTGCTGCTCCCTCACTTACAGATTGTGAATCAGGAAGGAGAGGTGTCTGTGAAGGGGACTGGATGGTTTGTCCTTGTTCCTGTGTGGATTGGTGGTAGCCCCAGACAGGGTGTTAACTCCACATGTTTACTCCCATGAGAGTATGGGAAAGCAGCAGCTCAAAGAGTCTGAGAAGCTGGATATAAAGGATGGTGAGATGAACCCTTTTGATCTTTCTACTAACCTCAAAAATGAAAAAGGGACTCCTTTCTGGGAGAGAGCAGAAGGACAATGGCTTTTTCTCTCTAGCTGACTTAAAAGACTCATTTTTATCACTATAACTTGTGTTAAAGAACTCCTGACTGTAGCCAGAAGGTGCAACCTGTGTCCTTGGGATAGAGATTTTTTCCTTGAGTGAAGCTACCCACTTCTATGTAACAGTCTATTTCTTACAGGCATCATAAAGTCAACTAGCTTAACGAGATATAACTAGATACAATTCTTGACAGTTTATGCACTTCGTTACCTGGTAGGGAACAGAAAGCTTCCACAAAACAGAATTATTTTGTTTGTACCTATACAGAATATTTACCAGTTCATGCTGAATCTCAGAGCATGTTCATGTTGACACAGATGCCAAACTGATTGTGTTATTTCACCTTTGCATTAAACTCTAGTCATAGATATTATCAAATCTAGGGCATAACTCTGTGTGTGCCTGCCTACTAGGAAAATGGAGGGTGGGGAGAGGTAACATGTATCTGCTCATGTTGGGGGATGGGTTGGTGGGTTTGGGAGGTATATGAGAAATAATAAGGGAATATGTTATTACTTTTCTAGTTCCTTGAGCTGCATCATTAGATTGTTTATTTGAAATCTTTCTACTTTTTTAAAATGTAGGTGCTTATTGTTATCAATTTCCCTCTTAGCACTGCTTTTGTTATATCTCATAGAATTTGGTATGGTGTGTTTTCATTTTCTTTTGTTTTAAGAAACTTTTAAGTTTCCTTCTTAATTTATTCACTTATCCAGCAGTAGTTCAGGAGCATTCTGGTTAATTCCCATGTATTTGTACAATTTCCAAAGTTCTTCTTGTTATCAGTTTCTAGTTTTATTTCATTGTGATCTGAGAAGATACTTGATATGATTTTGATATTTAAAAATTTGTTGAGACTGATTTTGTGATCCAATGTATGATGAGATATCCTAGAGAATGTTCCATGTGCTGAGGAGGAGAACGTGCATTCTGCAGATGCTGGATGACATATTCTGTAAATATTTGCTAGGTCCATTTGACCTATACTACAGATTAAGTCCAATGCTTCTTGGTTGATTTTTTTGTCTAGATGGTCTTCCAATGCTGAAGTGGGTGGTGAAGTCCCCAACTATTATTATATTGTATTGTATCTCTCCTTTTAACTCTGATAATATTTGCTTTATGTATCTGGATGCTCTGGTGTTGGGTGCATATATATATTTACAATTATTTACAATTGCAGTATCTTCTTGCTGATTGATCCCTTTATGTAAAAACCTTCTTTGTCTTTTTAAAATGTTTTTGACTTAGAGACTATTTTGTCTGATATAAGTATAGCTACTCCTGCACTCCCTTTGTTTCTATTTATGTGGACCATATTTTTCCATCTCTTCATTTTCAACCTGTGAATATCTTTACAGGTGAAGTGAGTTTCTAGTAGGCAGCATATAAATTGGTCTTGTTTTTTATCCATTCAGTCAGTCTATAACTTAACCGGGAAATTTTAACTATTTACATTCAAGGCTGTTAGTGACAGATGAGGACTAACTTCTGTTGTTTTGTTTTGTACATTTAAAAAATTTTGTGTATATTTTTGTATATACACATTATTTTGTATATTTTTTGTTCCTTTCTTACTCTTTTAAAATATTTTTTTATTTTTTTGAGTTGGAGTCTCACTCCATTGCCTGGGCTGGAGTGCAGTGGCATGCTCATGGCCACCCCAGTGTTGACATGCTGGGCTCAGGTGATCCTTCTGCCTCAGCCTTCCAAGTAGCTGGAACTACAGATATGCGCCACTACGCCTGGCTAATTTTTCTTGATTTTTTTTTTTTTTTTTGAGTTGGAGTCTCACTCTTTTGCCCAGACTGGAGTGCAGTGGCTGCTCCCGGCCACCGCAGCCTCGACCTGCTGGTCTCCGGCGATCCTTCTGCCTCAGCCTTCCGAGTAGCCGGAATTACAGACATGTGCTACCACGCCCGGCTGATTTTTTGCTTTATTGTATAGATGAGGTTTCACCAAGTTGCCCAGGCTGGTCTCGAACCCATGGGCTCAGGCAATCCCCTCACCTCGGCCTCCCAAAGTGCTGGGATTACAGGCCTGAGCCACCATGACTGGCCTTCTTTTATTGTTTACCTTTATGATTTTGTAGAATTCTGTAGTGATAACTTTGATTCCTTTCTCTTTCTCATTTGTGTCTGCTATACCAGTGAGTTTTATATTTTCATGTGTTTTCACAAGGGTACATATTGCCCTTTTGCTTCCCAATGTAGAGCTTCCTTAAGTATTTCTTGTAGGGCCAGTCTAGTGGTGATAAATTCCCTCAGTTTTGGCTTTCCTGGAAAAGACTTTATTTTGTCTTCATTTCTGAAGGATAGCTTTTGCTGGGTATAGTCTTGTTGGAAGTTATTTTCTTTCAGCACTTTGTATATATCACTTCATTCTCTCCTAGCCTGTGAGGTTTCTGCTGAGAAATTTGCTGTTATTCTTTTTAAAAATTATTTATTTATTTGTTAAGAAATTTGCATTATTCTGATGGAGATTCTCATATATGCTATTTTACACTGTTCTCTTGCTGACTTTAGAATTCTCTCTTTGTCTTTGACTTTTGACAGTTTGGCTATAATGTGCCTTGGAGAAGACCTTTTTGAGCTGAATCTACTTGTAGGTTGAATCTATTTCTGAGCTTCCTGTATCTGGATGTCTATACCTCTCACAAGACTTGGGAATTTTTCAGTTACTATTTGATTAAATAGGTTTTCTATGCCTTTTTCCATTTCTTCTCCTTCTGGAACTCCTAAAATTTGGTGCTTTGGCTTTGATTCTGAGTGAGTACATTAGTGTAGTCTCTGTATGATTTTTTTTAGCTGTAATCAATGTCAGTAGTATCTGCAAGTCCCTCAGTGGTTTAGGCTATGTTTGTTAGTGGAGATGTGGCAAAGCTTTGCGGGAGTGAGGATGCAAGTTGGGATGGTGCTCAGGCCCTTAGGTGGTACACATGGGCACTGGTGGTGGCTGTAGTGGAGTAAGTATGTCAGTCCTTGAGCCCCTGAGTGGTGTACATGGGCACCAGTGTTGGCAGTGAAGATCTTGGTGGGCTAGTCCTTGGGTCCCCAAGCAGCATGTTTGGGTGCCAGTGGTGGCAGTGGCAGGCCAGGCCCCCAGGTGGCATGCATGGGTGGGTACCAGAAGTGACAGCAGGCTGGGTATCCTGGTCCCAAGGTCTCTTAAAAGTATTTGATGGGGTGGATTGATCCTCAGGCTTCTGGACAGTATGGAGAGGCACCAGTGGAGGCAGACCAGATGGGCCATTGTTTAGGCCTCCAGATGACATACATGTGTGCTGGTGGCAGTGGGCAGGGTGAGTTGATCCTCTGGCCCCTAGATGGCTGTACAGAAGCAAGTGGCAGCAATGGCAGCAGATAGGGTTGGTCTATTGTCAAGGCCCAGGATGATGCATGGGCATGCCAGTTCCCAGGCTCCCTGAAGGCAGTGCACGTTAGTGGTGGCCCTGCCACTGGAAGGGAAAGGGTTGCTGTTGGTGGTAGCAATCCCAGGAAGCCACTTCCCAGACTCTAGGGACTGCATGCTTCATTTCCTTTTTTCCCAAGGGCAGCCCTTCTGGTGCAGTGGACTGCTTGCCTCCCCAGGGTGTGGGGCATTGTGTGGGCTAGAGTGCTGGGGACCTGGCCATACTGTTTGGTCCAGCTGGCATCATGGTGTTGTAGTTCTCTGGGTGGATGCGGAGGGATGTCAACCGGACTCCATAGAAGTGGAGATGCAGGGGCTGCTGGGCCCTAGGGTAGAATGTACTCTAGCGGGGACTGAGCTCTCCAAATGACACTGTGTTGCAGTTGCTTGGGTCTTAGGGGGTGATTGGGGCCCAGAACAAACTCCTCTCTGGAACAATGCAGTCACATGAACTCCAGGTGGTTCACTATACAGGCTCAGGGCCTGTAAGGGCTGAGGGGCTCTCCTGTGGCTAGGATTGCAGGTGGGAATGTGAACTTCTGGAATCTCCCATTTACCTTTTCTCTACAATGGGAAGTTCCTCTTGATTCCAAGTCAGTATCAGCTGGCCAGGCGAGCTGCTTTGGTCCTCTCCTTCCTTGCCTCAAGTGGATCCCTGTCACTTTCCTGGTGAATTCCAGTGTCTTCTCTTGGACAGTATATTTGATGTGTGCTAATATACTTGCCGTTTTCGTCCTTCTTTGTGGAGAAGGTGAGTGCTGGGTACCTCTAGGCATCTATCTCAATGATTTGTCCTCCTCTGGCTTCTTGTAATGTGAGACTCCTAATGTTGAAATCAGGTTCCATGGGATATCCTGTTATTGAATCCAAACACATCTTAGCAGATGAGGTCTGGATAATGAACAAGTTGGGGGGAGATATCAAAGACCTTGATTTTAGGAACAGTCATCCATGGTGAAGAGAAAAAGAGCCGAGCAGTACCGGAACTCCTGGAGAGGGCTTCAATTGCACTGACCAGGACAGAAGAAAGGATTGGGACTCTGCTGGTCAGAATTACTGACAGTCTTCCAACTGCTAAAAGGTGAATGAGGCTAGTACCATTTCCCCCAACTTGATCTGCAATGCCAGCATTGAGTGCCATATGTCAGGTATCTTTCGATGCTCCATTATAATCTTATGGGGCCACTGTTGTATATGTAGTCTGTCAATGACTGAGACATCATTATGCTGGGCGTGACTGTACTTGTGATGGTTAATTTTAGGCCTCAACTTTACTGGATTAAGAAATACCTAGCAAGTCGGTCTCGGTGGCTCAGCCTGTAATCCCGCACCTTTGGGAGGCTGAGGTGAGTGGATTGCCTGAGACTACGGGTTCGAGACCCACCTGAGCAACTTGGCGAGACCTCATCTCTACAATAAATCAAAATGAGTCGGGTGTGGTAGCGCGCTGCTGTAGTTCCAGCTACTCGGAAGGCTGAGGTAGAAGGATCGCCGGAGCCCAGCTGGTCGAGGCTGCGGTGGCTGGGAGCAGCCACTGCACTCCAGTCTGGGTGACAGAGTGAGACTCCAACTAAAAAAAAAAAAAAAGAAAGAAATACCTAGCAATTTGGCAAGCATATTGTTGGGTGTGTCTGTGTGGTTGTTTCCAGAAGATATTATTGTGTGAGTCGGAGTGGACTAGGTGGGGAAGATTTTCCCTCAGTGTGGGTGGGCACCATCTCCACTGTCCCCAATCAGCCAAGGGCCCGAAGAAAACAAAACAGAGAAAAGGCAAATGTGTCTACCTACCTCTGGAAGCTGCGACACGTTCATCTCCTGCCTTGGGCAACGGAACTCCAGAATCTGAAGGCTTTGGATTCTAGGACTTAAACCAGCACCCTCTTGTCCCCAGGTTCTTAGGACTTTGGCTTTGGACTGAGAGTTATACCATATTCCTTGGTTCTGAGGCCTTTAAACTTGCACTGAGCTTGCGGTTGGACTGTCATGGTACTTCTCAGCCTCCATAGTCACATGAGCTAATTCTCCTAATAAATTCCCTCTGATACATCGATATCTATATAGCCTATTGGTTCTATCTCTCTGGAGAACCCTAACTAAATGACACCTATACATTACCTAGCATATGGTGGGATTTTAATAATGACCATTATTATTTCTTAACTGAGACCTACAGAGTTAAGGAAAAGTACTTCATGACATCATTAGATACATGGTCAGTAGATATTGGGTAAGAGACCTGTTAGGACAATTGGGTGTTGACTACCTTGACTGGTCTTCTAAGAGATAAGATCCTGTGATGGAGTTTCAGAAACCATTTATTCTCTGTTCCCAGAGGCATTTCTGAAACCATAGACCTTCTTTTGGAGGGGGACATCTCTGAAACAATAGACCTTCTTTTAGAGGGTGACATCAGTGTTTGCCATGACCTTGCTTTCCCCTGAGCAAGGAGAAAGATGAAGACAGAAGATGTGCAGTATCAGCAGAAATGAGAATGTCAGGGATAAGAGGAATTTCCAAGGTTTCCATTGGATGGGGTGGGGAATCATCACAGGGTCTCAGACTCCTGAGAGGAGGAAGTGGAAGGACTATAGAATGTCCCCTGCCCATCTCTTCATTGACAACTTGGGTTATTGAAGCACTAGGAGTACAAATGTGATAACCAGAACCAGAGGCTTTCCTGCTCACGGATAGGAGGTGGGAGATAGACCAAAATAACCACATAGCACTCACAGTAGACACCGAGAAGCCGCTCCTTCTCTACTAGAGCGCCCTCCTACACACCTATTCTAAGTAATTTCTAACCCTGTGATTATTCACAGAAAGAAGAAGAATAGACGTTACTGGCATTTGTAGTAACAGGATGAGAAAGTGCAAGACTTCCTGTTGTGTGTGTGTGACAGCTGGTGATAAGTGGAGGGCCCGGCACAGGAAATCCGCTCAGCTTCTGCAATGTGGCCTGCCTGAAACTTGGGCACTCCTTCAGTGTGGGTGTTGATGGCAGGACAGAGGAGCATCTGGACCATGGGTGACGTGGTAGAGAAGAGTTTGGAAGGGCCCCTGGCACCCTCTACAGATGAGTCCTCCCCAAAAAAGGGAGATCTTGTGGAAATCTTAAATGGGGATAAGGTCAAATTTGACGACGCGGGACTCTCCTTAATTCTTCAGAATGGCCTGGAGACGCTCCGAGTGGAAAATGCTCTGACAGATGTCGTCTTGTGTGTGGACATTCAGGAATTCTCCTGTCACCGCGTGGTGCTTGCCGCGGCCAGCAACTATTTCAGGTCAGCATGCCTAGGATCAGAGTCGAATTGGGGGCGAGTTGCAAGGAAAATCCGTGTTGATGGGAGAGCCCAATCTAACTAGTTGTCTGCTATGCTTATGGTCCATATAGCTGTTAAGGTGTGTGTGTCTACTTAGAACACCAGAAAACAAGCTATCAAACCTTAGATTTTAGGCTTAGGTCACAATAAAGAGAGATTGGTATCATTTAGAAGTCATGTTTATATATTATGGTAAAACTTCTGTGTATATGGTTTGTCCCAAAGGTTGGAAAATTCCTGAAGTCACAGGGATTTTCTTCCCCCTTGCTCTGACTAATGTGTTGGAAACATAATGTTGTCTTTGTTCATCAACAGAGGTAGAGAAAAAGGATGTGACTTCTCTCTCAGAGTTATCAAATGTCTTGCTAAAAATGAGGGGCTTCTGTGTATGTGCAGGTGGCATGAGGGAAGGGAATGCAGTTACAAAGGTGCTTTGGCTGCGAGAGGCCCCTAGTTACTTTAAATTCATAGTCTCACAGTGGGAAGACCAGCGCTCAGGAGCCCTGGGTTGCATCTCACTTTGCCCCCCATCCTTTTTTGAGTTGAGATTTCACTCTGTTGTCCAGGCTGGAGTGCAGTGCCATCATCACAGCTCCTCACAGCCTCAACCTTCTGGTCTCAGCCTCCCAAATAGCTGGGACTAAAGGTGCATGCCACCACACCTGGCTAATTGTTTGATTTTTTGTAGAGATGAGGTCTTGCTATGTTGCCTAGGCTGGTCTCACAATGGGCTTAAGTGGTCCTCCAACCTTGGCCTTCCAAAGTGCTGGAATTACAGGCGTGAACCACTGTGCTCAACTGCACTTTGCCCTTCTTGAGACTTTAGGCAAGTTACTTAGTGCTCTGAATTTCTGTTTTGTGATCTGTAAAATAGGGGCAATGATGATTACCTTTCAAAGTTGTTGTGATAATCAAATGTGAAGGTGAAAAGGGTCTCACACAGTGTCTGATGCTATGTTGAAATTCTCTACCTGATTCTGCTCGGTTTGACTCAGAATGATTTATTAAGTGTTTACCATGAGCAAATCCATGGGGTAGGTATTTTAGAGAATCAGGAACCCTGTGAATAGGACTGGATCCAGCGTTCTCCATTTCAGTGTGGACTTATGGGGAAACCAGTCCACAAGGGCAAGGTGGATGAAGAAGGTATTTTGGGAACTTGAAAAGAAATACCCTTATAATTCTCCTTAACAAAAGTCTTCTTAACTCTTGGTTCTGGCTGAGGAAATTAAAAACAAGTAACCTATGAAAGTATCATGGAAGGTGTTTTAGTTTTCATTTTTTTGAGGTGCTTAGGGGAAAACCTTTCTTTGGAATTGAAAGAGCGGGGTCAGCGGGTTGTTGTGGGACTGATTCTGTCCTGTATGTTGACAAGGCAAGAGGATATCTGGGTTTGAGGGAAGTTGTGCAGTGCCTGCTAAGGGCCAGACAGACATAGTTTGTATTTTATTTTTGCAACATGTATTTTATATTTGCAGTGATGAAGGTGGCTAATATTCCCTTTTGCAGATGAGGAAATGAAAACCCAGCATTTCATCTCTGGTCATTGCTGTAGCAGGGATTGGGCACATTCTAGAAATCTTTGTTACTGCAATGCAAGCTTCCACTAAGTTTGGGGCATCTTTCCACAAGAAGTGCATAAAAGGGAAAGCATAGATGCAGCCATCAAAATGAGTTGACATAGATAAACATGTTACCTGCTCCACCAATATTGACCACATGCTTTTACGTTGATCACAGCCCCTCTCAGGAGTGAGTGAAAGTCGACTTAGCTGAATATCCTGGGTACTTTTAGGTTTATCCTTTCTGTTTTTAATCATTAGAAAATTGCTATCATAAAATGTGCATCTGGCCAGACATTTCATTCGCGCGTTGGCCTGGCTACCAATAGGGCTGTTGGCTGTTTTTCCTTGAGTACAGCTCTGTTCAATTCTGGTCCTCAGGTTTCTCATTCTAAACAGAAGGCATTTGGGTTCAGGTCCTCCCAGTCGTGCTGATCTAGGACGCTTAGGGAAAGTCTCTCCTCAGGAAGCTGTGGCAGTGAGAAATTGGAAGCACATGAGGGTATACGTGTCTGTCTGTGTATGTAGAGTCTCTTCCAAAACTGCCTGGTCATGGGAGGAAATTCTTTCAATTCTTTTCTTCAAAGAAGTGACTTTTGATTCATATCTTGGGATTTCCAACGTGACTTTCCTCTACAGTAAATACAGTTCTGGAGACAGGATTCTTTTTTTCCTGTGCTACTATTAATAACTTCTGTTTGTTGTGTGCCGCACCCTGTGCCACTCAGAGCACACACACTAGCCCATTTAATCCTTGAAACAACCCTGTAAGGTAGGACATTTTAGTTCCTTCTTACAGAAGAGGAGCCAAAGGCCAGAGTGGCACAGTTAATAAAAAAAATAGCCAAGTTGGAATTGGAACCTCGGACTGACATGAAGTCTGGCATTGCTTTACTGCCTCACTTGGTTTGAATCTAAGGTTTTGAAAAGGGTTAGGAGCCAGACTTAGGAAGGCCAGAGAGTCTGTTCTATGTGGGAGACTTTAGACACAGCCCTCTGTGCTTTGGAACGCCTGGAAGCTGGTTGTAAAGTTGTGTAGGATTTTTTTCCTTTATTCATTGAGAAAATACATGTTTTCCACTAAGTAACTGATCATAGTTTATTTAGCCAGTCCCCTAACGATAACCAGTTTATTTAACCAGTCTTCTCTTTTTTTCTTTTTCCTTTGGATGGTTTCTAATCTATATTTTACTCCTATAGACAATGTTGTAATGAATAACCTTATGCACATGGCATTTCATAGGCATGCACGGGTACCCGGGGATGCATTTTGAGGAGGGGATTTGCTGAATCAAATGCATCTTGCAGTCTTAGAGGTTATTGCCAACTTCTCCTTGGTAGGGGTTGAATCATTTTGCATTCCCCAAGGCCTTTCCAAAAGAGGGTGTCATCAAACCATTGAATTTTTACCAAACTGACAGATAAGAAAGAATGTCTCAAATTTAGCTTTAATTTGCATTTCTCTTATTTTTAACAAGGCCAAGCATCTTTTCATATGTCTGAGGGTCATGTGTTGTACCTTTTCTGTGAGCAATCTTTTCATATCCTTTCAAATTTTCATGTACATTGTTTAAGATGAAAATTTGTTTTTTTTAAATCAAAACACAACATACAAACCGTTAATAGAGTCAAATAGTACTTAAAATCTTATAATGAAAAACAAAAATTCCTCTTTACTTCCTCTACCCTTCAGTCTCACTCGCCAAGGGCTACCATTTTCAACTTCTAGCTGTTTCTTCCAACACTAGCACTACATTTCTACAAAATATTCTTATACTGCTCTTTCTTGACCTCTCAATGTTAGACATCATTTATGGATTTCAGCTAAGGATTTAGCACTTCTACCTAACTCCCTTACCATACACTTTCCTTCCCTATAATCTCTCAACAGAATGTTATCACAACTTTTTGCTTAATCTGCACTATGCATTTACATTATTATGTTCATAAAAATATTGTTCTGCATTGAACCAAATTGCATGATAACTTTTTCTTTCTTGTAAGCCTTTTTGTCTTCCCCGAAGTTATTAATTCACTCCTTTGGGATGTCTTTTGCTCACAGACTTCTAAAAATCTTTTACGTGGTCTACCGCATCAAAGAATCTACCAGTTCCATTTTCCTCAGAATCTTCCTCCCTTCCATCTTCGTAAAAATGCTCTCTGGATGTGAACAGCTAGTATCCAGCTGTTTCCCCACAGTTCCAGAAATTCCCTTCGACTCTCTTCTATGTGGAATGAAAGCTTCTCCTATCTTCTTCTTACTTTGATGAGCACATCCTCCAATAACTTCCTTAGAAAGAGTGCCTACGAAGCAAAATTTCAAGACCTTGCATGCTTGAAAATGTTCACTGGGAATAGAAGCTGAAGAATGGTCCCTCAAAGTCCTGATTGTCTTAGTCCGTGGAACCTGTGAATGTTACTTCACATGGTCAAAGTACTTTGCAAATGCGACTAAGTTATGAATCTTAGGTTGAAAAGACCATTCTAGACTGTCTGTCTGTGTCCAATGTAATCATGAGTCCTGATTAGCGGGAGGTAAGAGGGTCAGAGCAAGAAAGAAGAGATATGCTAATAGGAGCAGAGGCTGGAATAATTCTCCTCTAGAACTTCTAAGGGGAGCATAGCTTTGCCAACCCCTGATTTTGACCCAGTGAAACCTGAGTTTTTTGAGTAGAGGCTTCCCTCTGTTGCCCAGGTTGCAGTGCACTGGCACCATCACTGCTCACTGCAACCTTGATCTTCTAGGCTCAGGTGATCCTTCTGCCTCAGCCTTTGGAGTAGCTGGGACTACAGGCGTGTGCCACCAAGTCCAGCTAATTTCTTGACTTTTTGTAGAGACGAGTTCTTGCTATGTTGCCTAGGTCTCAAACTGCTGAGCTCAAGCAATCCTCCCTGCGTGGCCTCCCAAAGTGCTGGGATTACAGTACGAGCCACCATGCCTTCCCTGTCTTTGGCACTGTTGACACATATTTTTGTTCTTTTAGGCCACAAAGTTTGTGGCAATTTGTCATGGCAATATGAAATGAACACACTTAGGTATAATTTTTAAAATTATTTTGTTTTTATTTTTGTAGAGACAGGGTCTCACTATGTTGGCAAGTAATTCCTGGGTTCAAGCGATCCTCCTACCTTGGCCTCTCAAAGTACTGGGATTAGAGGCATAAGCCACTATGCCTAGTGAGCTGCAAAATTCTTGAAAATAATTTTTCCTCAGGAATTTGAAATCATTGCATATTTTCTTCTAGATCCTTATGTTGCAAGTAAGAAGTCTAATGTCGTTATGGTTTCTAATCTTGTGCTTGTGTCCTGCTTTTTTTTTCTAGAAATTTTTAGGATTTTTTTTAGCATTTTGATATTTTATGATGCTGTGCCTTAGAGGTGTGTGTATGTTTTACTCCAATCATTATGCTATGCATTTGATGAACTCTTTTTTTTTTCTATTTTTCTTCTTCTTCTTCTTATTTTAAAAACAGAGACAGGGTATACTATGCTGCTCAGGCTGGTCTCAAACTCCTGTGCTCAAATGATACTCCCACCTCAGCTTCCCAAAGTGCTGGGATTTCAGACATGAGCCACCATGCCTGGCTAAACCCTTTTAATATGGAGACTTACATTCTTTAATTCTGAGAAATGTTCTCACATTATTTCTCTGGTGATACATGTTCCCTGTTTTCTCTGTTTTCTATTCCGGATCCCCTGTTAAATGACTGTGGACTCTAGAACAGCCCTCTAGCTTTCCTGTCTTCTCTCCTGTTGCCCATCATCTTATCTTATCTTTGGCTTTCCTTTCTGGAAGATTTTTCTCAATTTTATCGTCTAACCTGCTGGGATATCAGTTTTTATTTTCAAAAACTTTTCCTTATTTTATTAGTTAAAAAAAAAAAAGATAACATCCTGACTGGGCGCCGTGGCTCATGTCTGCGATCCCAGCCAGCACTTAGGGAGGCAAAGGGAAGAGGATTGCTTGAGCCCAGGAGCTCAAGATGAGCCTGAGCAACATAGACCTCGTCTCTACAAAACATAAATTAGCCAGGCATGGTGGAACATGCCTGTAGTCCCAGCTACAGGTGGGAGGGTTGTCTGAGCCTGGGTGGCTGAGGCTGTGGTAAGCTGTGATCGTGCCATCACACTCCAGCCTGGGCAACAGAGTGAAACTCTGACTCATGGGAGAAAAAAAAAGTTAAAAAAAAAAAAAGCATCCAGTTCTTGTTTTATGTAGATCATATTTTCTCTTAATCTCTTTGAGATTTATATATTTTTTTAAAAAGTCTTCTTTTGTTGTGCTGTTTTTGTTTCCTCTGTTTCTTTTTCTCTTTGTTTTAGTCTCTTTTATTTTAGAAGCTATACTATCTCGTAACCTTCAGATATCTATTCATATTTAAGAGTAAAGCACAAAAGTGTCAAATGGATGCGGGGATAGCGTGGGGTGAGGGCTTTGCTAAGAGGACACAGAATAGTCAACGCATTTTTTGGTTGGGAATTCCCAGAGGCACATATTTCAAGTCTTTGCTGTGGTGTCTTTCAGTTTAAAAAAAAATAGATTCATTCATTTTCTTTATTTCAATGGCTTTAGGGGGTACAGTTTTTGGTTACATAAATGCATTGTATTGAGGCGAGGAAGTCTGGGCTTTAAGTGCCCTCACCCACCGTGCCCGTTGTACCCTATAGGTGATTTTTCATCCCTCACCTCTCCCCACCCTTTCTCCTTGTTTTAGTTTTTTAAAGAAGAATTTTCCATTTTCCTGCCTGGGAGGATATAAGCCTAGCTGCTTGTGTTCTGGGAAAGGAAGAAGCTGAGCTGTATCACTCTCAGGTTTTTAGATTTATATTTAATTTTCCTTTTTCTGGTTCCCCTCCCTCCACTGTGCCTGGCATCCATGAACTGATTGAATTTCTCCAGAAAGCAAACCTCATGTTTCCTGTAAGTGCTTGAGGCGTTGTTGCTTTGACAGGCAGGGTGGGGCTGAGACCTGAATGTGGGGGGATGTTACTGTCTTTCATACAAGCTCTCAACTAATCCTCTAGCTTTGGTTCCAAGTTGCTCCCTTACCTCTCCCCACCTCCATTTTCTAAGGTGTCATCAACTCCTGAGTCTTTCTGGGGTTCTCTGGGGGAGAAACAGCTCAGGATCTGTCTTAGCTGGCTAAGCTAGGGGTTTCAGCTTTCTCCACGTGGACCTTCCCTATATTTGAAACTTCCCAATCCATACGAGGAATTCTGTGATGCCAAGAAGGAGAATTCACCCAGGCTTAGGATCTGTGTAAGATCTGTGACTGTCTCAGACCTGATCAGAGAGTAGGGGAGGTGCTGATAAAACCAGCTGCCATTCTTTTTCTTCCCCCAGGGCTCTTTTTGGTGCCAGGCCCTGAACTCAAGTGCTTCACATGCATTATCTCCCTTAATCCTCACAATACTTACATTAAAGTGTTATTACACTTTACAGCAGCAGAAGCTGAGATTCTGAGCATTAAGCAACTTGCCTGAGGTCATAAAACTAGTGGAGGCAGAATATTTCCTTGGGTCCTATTTTCTTCTTGCTCTCTTACATGTGGTAACTCCTGATTTTTACAAAGACCTACTCCCCATAAAGATCTAGGCAAAGTTCAGAGGAAGTCTATGGCCACAACTGTTATTACCCAATGACTATTCAGATTTCTGTTAGCTAGAGAGACAATGCAGCCAATGCTATGTGCCACTTTTTACATGAGGGAGAAAATCTGCCTGACCATTGTTTATTCCATTGTCTCCACCACAGATTGTCCCCAAATCCCAACCACACACAGAAAAGCAGTTTCGAGAATTTTTTTTTTTTAAGTTGGGTTCTCTCTCTGCCACAGGCTGGAGTGCAGTGGCATGATCACGACGATCATGACTCATAGAAGCCTCGACCTCCTGGGTTCAGGTGATCCTTTCATCTCGGCATCCTGCGTATCAGGGACTACAGGTGCACGCCACCATGCCTGGCTAAATTTTTTGACCTTTTTGTAGAGATGGGGTTTCGCTATGTTGCCCAGGCTGGTCTCAAACTCCTGGGCTCAAGCAATCTGCCTGCCTCGGCCTCCCAAAATGCTGGGATTACAAGCGTAAGCCTCTGTGCCCGGCCAGTTCCAATAACTTATTTGTGGTGCCAGAGGACTGATGGGGTGGGAATGTGTCAGCCTAGAAATGTAACCATAGTGGCTGTAAACAGGGATTATATTAGTAACTCAGAAAATGTATTTCCCTTTCAGGGCCAATTCAAAAGTCTTGGGTGGAATGAGAAAGTTGGGGGAAAAGTGTATATTTGAGGCTGAGAAAAGGGTGAAGGAGAAGAAAGCTTAAAAAAGTAGTCTGTAGTATATTTAATAGTCAATCAGCCAAATATCACAATATTCAAATATTCTCATGGCAGAAAAATCAGGGGTACATAGATTTAACATCCAAAATAATTTTTAGAAATTGTTTACTGTCTCCTTGAGGAGCATTTAATAAAATCTATAAGACTACTAATGTCTTTTATAAGTCCACTAATAAAGCTGCCGTTTGTGTTATGCCTTTGGACAAGTCTCCAAATAAAAGTCATTGTAAGGGGTTGTGCATACTGCACACTGAACCCTACCTCCCCAAAAGTCTCCATCTACATCAGTGGTTCTAAATACTGGGGGAACCCAACTCACTGCAAAATATGTCACACTCTGTAAGTGACAGTGACATGTGAGGGCAACCATGCTGTGATTCCTTGGGTTAGCAGAAGGAGGAGGAATCAGGGTGATGTGGGGAGGGTTATCAGGTTTTCTCTGCCCTACCAGATGGACGACTGGCCCTTCCTACATACATATAGAAGACTCCAGGCTGAGGCTGAGTCAGCAGCAAGCTGTTGCCTGAAATCCTTGCCTGGAGTCTGACCCCTGCCTTGAATCCCTGTCTCTGGGTCTGCTTCTCTGCAGCTATGGTGAAGGGACTTTCCCATCCAGCTACAAAAATCCAATCATGAAGCTAGGAATGAGAATGGTATTGTGGGCACAAACTATGTACTTCTCAATCCTCGCTACATATTAACTCATTACCAGATGCCAGCAAGTGGGTCAAGAGACCACTTGTTCGATATTGCAGTCCTTAGGTTTTTTTTTTTTTCCATAGTGATGTAAGATGTCTAGAAAGGAGTCAGCAGGTCCAGGTGATAGAATGAGTGCCAAGGAGAACAAGAATGAGTTAAGCCCTTGAAGCGCTGTATTAAAAATCTGGTTAATAGCAAAAGCATTGAGGATTGCTGCCACGGTGGACAGGTACACTTGATGAACTCAGGTGAAGCTGATGATTGTACCACCAGTGTCAGATTCTGTATTTTCCACTTTTAATATTTTCCAATATTGTGGACCAGAACCAATATGGTGGTTAATATTTCAGTACCATATGTCTATAATCCCTTGTCTGCAGTTCCAAAATTCTCAAAATGCTGACGAATGAAAAGCTTTTCATAACTTATTTCATGGCCAAATCCAGCTTGAACTGCACTTGTCTGAGGAACACCTGTCCTGAACTGAGGTGAGGCTCTTTACAGTGTCTCTATTTATTCTACTTTAGGGCAACTATTCATATATTCACTACTAAAGTACAAATGTATTGGATGAAAGAGTATTGGGAGTGCCATGTGATTCATTTAACTTATGCTAATATCCAAAGAATCCTGAATGCCGAATCACACATGGCTACCAGATTTTTGGGTGAGGGATACCAGACTTTTGGGTAAGGGATTATGGGACTTTCTGATAATGTTAACAGTTTTCACTTGGATGTCGTATGCATATTTTTTTCATACTTGTAAACACAATTTACATACAATGTTGTATCTTACTTCCCTCTCTTTTTCTTATAATCTTTTTCTTTTGGTCCCCATACTTTTCACAATTATGATTTATTTATTTTGCTATCAGTTTTCACAGAGGCATAATATGAAAATGATTCTCACACTGTGAACATTTAGGTTGCTTCCAATATTTTGTTTTCATAAATGATATGGTATCTTTGTATAAGTGTTTTTCACAGTCTGGAATGTGACTGGCCAACATTTTTTCAGGCACTTTGCTGGAAACTTTTTCATTTCATTTAATCCTTACAACATCAGTGTTCAGAAAATAAGTAGATAATATCACCTCTATTTTACACTCAAGGAAACTCACTTTGATGCTAAAAATGGTTCCCTCTGGGATCCAAAATGAAGAAACAGAGATTTTTTTCACAGAGGGCAGAAACGTGGCTTTTAACAGTCATTTTCTGGGATCATCAAGTACCCCAGGTCCCCAAGCACTGGAGTGGACTACATAAGTAGAACATGAAAAGGAAATGTAAAAACCATTGCCTCGAAGTGCATGTCCACACATGCACAGGCAGGATACTGTTGGGACATTCATCCCAATTTGCGTTGGGGGCTTGGTCAAAGGGTTAAATAAGAAGTAGGGAGGCAGCTCAGGGTGTGCAGGTGAAGAGACAGTGTGCTATAGAAGTAGAGGACTTTGAGAGCTTGCAGGACACCCCTGGGGTTGGGACCAGAACCTGCTTGGTATAGTGGAAAGAACTTAGGGCATTGGGATTAGAGTCCAGACCCTTCCACTTTCTGGCTGTATAAATCTCGGAGGAATTGCTTGGCCTGCCTGAGGCCCAGTGTCTACAACAGTGAGGCTAATGATTTATGTTGACCAATCCCAGTGAGTCTTGAAATGCAAATAATAAAATGAATTCATTTATGAATGTATTTGCCTAAGCACTTTATGCATGGCATGAAGTCAGATTTCTTAGTTCCAAGGAACAGAAATTGACTGGCTGATTTGAGAAGAGGAATTTACGTAAATAATAGGAGATACTTGCTAAATTCCCCCAAATTTTGGAGAACCAAACTGAGAAGGCAGACAGGTGCAAGGGAGGCCAGACAGGGGTCAGGACCGCAGTCCAAAGCCACCCAGAAACCGTGAGGGGAGGACTCCTGCACCGCTGTGGAGGCCTGGGGGAGTAACAGCTGCACAGCTGCAGCCATTGTCACAATCACCAGAACTGTCTCTGGACGCTGGAGGCTACTGCTGCTTCTGCTGCCTCCACCCACACAGGGTGTCCTCTGTCTAGGTTTCTTTGCATCACTAGCTGCCAATTCAAAGCCTGGGGTTGGTTTATCTGATGGGTAAAGACTGAGTCACACTGTCAATGCCTCAGCTGTGACAGAAGCTGGGAGAGTCAGTGTCTGGCCTCTGCAGTTTCTGGAGTGGGAAGCGGCTTCTGCCACTCGCTGTGTCTCGTGGAGGGGAGTTTGCCACATTTAGGGAGGGGTTCAGATGCTGGGCAGCCAAAAAACCATGAGTGTCTATTAATGCACCTACTAGGTGCCGGGCCTTCATTCGGTGGTATAGCATCATTAAAAGTATGCCAGTAGAGAGGAGTCATTCAGCAACTCTTGTCACATAGGCATCAGAGACATGGATCCCGAGATCCTAGCAGGCAAGAAAACAATTATGAACATGTGCACGCCTCCTCTCCCCTTAAAACTGGGAGTCGCCCTGAGTTGTTGGGGTATGTGGCACAGTCATCACTCATCATGGCAGGACTACAAACAGGTTAGAAATGTGAGCTACGTGAAGGCAGTAACTGCCTTATTCATCTCTTTGTACTTGGCCCCATTGCAAAGGCCGACATTCAGCAGACACCTTGTAAACGTTTGAAGTGACTAAAAACCTTGATATTCCTCCTGCATGTTCAGTCACTAATTAAGCAGCATGCTGGCCAGAGCAGGAAGTCCTCACAGAGTTGGGTGGGAAGCTATTGTGCAACTTTAGAAAAGGAAAGGATGATTAAATGTGGACATCACAGGAAAAATTGGAAGGAACTCTTACAGAATCCAAGAGGCTTCAGAATGTTGTGGATTCAACAGGTCACTCACGTGACCATCAGCACATAGATGTGCTACTCCTGTGTAGTGACTCTTGTGGTCCATTTTAGCACTGAGAGTGAGGAGGGCGGTTCTGACCCAGGGCAGAAGTGCAGTCAGGTTCTTTGATTTTTCAATAAAATGTCATCTCTGTCACTCTCACCCCTGATGTGCAGGGCACCCGGATCTTCTTTCAGTAAAGAACAGAAAATCTCTTCTTTAGTTTTTAATACTCTTCTGTGTAGCTTCCAACTAAACACAGGAGAGAAATACTTTCATCATTCTCATCTCAAGTTGTGAACTTTATCCCTGCATCAAACCCATGGATATGAAACTGTATCTCCTTGAAAATGTTTTTACAGGACTAGGTTCTCCTATGGCCAACACCAAACAGTCCATAAGAAGAGCTGATCACATGCAGAGCATCTGTGTCTTTGGCAAAACTGCCATGAGCTCAATGTCCATCACATTGCGCCATGTTCCTTTATTGATCAGCATTCTTTTGGTCACAAGCAATAAGAATACAAGTCAAATCACCTTAGGCAAAGAGAAAGGTATTTTGGTCATACTTCCAAATCATAGGAAGGGCTGGAATGCAGCAGAGCGCAGGGAGAACAGAAACCACAGCTTTGGATGCAGTTAGCATGCTCTCTTTCCACCCCTCACTTGCCTTCTCTCTTAGGCTGGATTTCTCAGACTGACTTCTGCCACATGGTTGGGAGTCTGCCTGTTGACTGCTGGAGACTTGCTTCTCCCAGCTTTGGTTCCCGAGGGAAACTGCAGGACTTTCTCCACCTTTGAAAACTCCTTGGGAAAGGCTGGGCTCGGTGGCTCAGCCGGTAATCCTGTGCTTTGGGAGGCTGAGGTGAGTGGATTGCCTGAGCCTGCGGGTTTGAGACCCACCTGGGCAACTTGGCTAGACCTCATCTCTACAGTAAATCAAAAAATTAGCCGGGCGTGGTAGTGCGCATCTATATTTCCAGCTACTTGGAAGGCTGAGACGGAAGGATCGCCCGAGTCCAGCAGGTCGAGGCTGCAGTGGCTGGAAGTGGCCACTGCACTCCAGTATGGGTGACAGAGTGAGACTTCAACTCAAAAAAAAAAAAAAAAGATTCTGATTGACCCAGCTCCATTAGATTCCCAGTTCTAGACTAATCACGGTGTCAGGGAGGAGGGGCAAAACGATCACCCCAGCCTAGTTTAGGAGTTCATTCACTTGACCAAGAGTGTCTCTCTCTCTCTCCCTCTCCCCCCCCCGCCCACAAAAACAGACACACACCCACAGAAAGTGAGACAGAGACATCTGTAAAAGGTGAGAACTGTTGCCTGAACCACATAATTTGAGTGGAGCCTGGATGGGGAGCAGAGCTTTTCCCAGAAGTGACAGATGCTAGACAAAAGGAAAAATAAGTCCATTAAAGAAGGATAACAAATCTCGGTCTCCCTCCCTCCCTCCTATTGGAGTCTCACTCTGTTGCCCAGACTGCAGTGCAGTGGCATGATCACATCTCACCAGAGCCTCTACTTCCTGAGCTCAGGCAATCTATCACCTCAGACTCCTGAGTAGCTGGGACTACGTCCAGCTAATTTTTTGAGTTTTTGTAGAGATGAGGTCTTGCTATGTTGCTCAGGCTAGTCCTGAACTCCTGGGCTCAAGTGATCCTCCCGCCTCAGCTTCCTAACGTGCTGGGATTACAGGCATGAGCCACCAGCAGGTCCTGATTTGTTTTCTCATTAGCCGACTTACCGTACTTCTGCCTTTGCTTTGTGGTGGAAAGCTCAAGGCATGAATGTTCCTCAGTCTTGGTTTCAGTGATATATTCTCTTCCTGCTTTAATGACTTAATTCTTATCTTCTTATTTCTGTGACTACTGATTTGTATTTTATAATGTATCTGCTTCTTTAGTATAAACCATCTTAAATTCTTTGGCAAGACAATCTCTGTATAAAGATAAGTCATCTTTGCTTTGAAAGAATATCATTTCAACAGCCTACATGTCCTCTGCCAGCTGTTAGGATGAACATTCTTTTATTGTATTTAATGTTCATGGTAAGCTTTAAGGCCACAATAAATAATTACAGAAGTGCTGATACTGCTATGAGTTTAAAACACACTCAAACAAAACAGGTTGCATCTTAGCTCTTTCTAAGGAGATACTGAGGGATCTACCCAAAAGAAAAGAAAGCCCAACACTCAGCAGGTTTGCATATAATGATCAGGTCCAGGGTCAAGTAAGAACTTATTGGATTAAAAAGATCCTGTGTCATGTAGAGTAAGCTCAGGCTTATGGAGGGCTGAATATCAAAGAAACATGAGCTATGGTTCCTGCATGACCTGAAGTCATGATCTAGGGGAGAGACGAGTAAATCCCTGTTTAGAGTACAAGGTGATAAGTGCTATGATGGACGTCTGCACTGAAGGCTTTGGCGCTTACAGAAGGGCATTAAATCAGAACAGAGAAGAAGCAGTCTGAGTCTCCCTGGAAGAGGTGATATCTGAGTAGAGGCTTTTTTTTTTTAGTCTGTCTTACTCTGTCACCTAGGCTGGAGTGCAGTGGCATGTTCATGGCCACTGCAATCTGGACCTGCTGGGCTCAGATGATCCTTTCGCCTCAGCCTTCCAAGTAGCTGGAATCACAAGCACGTGCCACCACACCCAACTGATTTTTTTCTTTTTTTAATTGTAGAGACGAGGTCTTACCAAGTTGCTAAGGCTGGTCTTGAACCCCTGGACTCAGGCAATCCTCTTACTTCTGCCTCCCGAGCTGGGATTACAGGTGTGAGTCATCATGCCCAGCTTGAGCAGAGTCTTAAAGGATAAGTGGGCACTGGTCAGAAGGGGCCAAGTGGAGGAAAGAAGGGGAAGGAAGAGAGCGTTTCAGGCAAAAGGAAACTGTGTGGGAAGGAGTCATCCAGTGCAAGCATGGGGCCTGCGGGGAGAAGAGTAGTGGTGAAGTAAGGTGTCAGCATGGGTCAATCAGAGGTGACCAGGATAGGCCATGAAAGGTTTTGTTGGGCAAGGCTAAGGAGTTAAGGAGTTGGAAGTGTATCTTACAGGCCGTGGGAAGCCATGGAAGAAAATTTAAGCAGGAATGTGACAGGATCTGAGATCTCTGTTAAAACAGTCCTTTGGACTGTGGATATGGGGCCCATCCATCTAGGGAGACCCTCAGGTAGTTGCAAGAAATTACAGTGAGAGGAGATGAGGGTTAGATTTAAGGTGAAGGCAGTGGAGACGGGAGGTGGGCTCAAGGGACAGTTAGAGTCCTCTGACCACAGAGGGCCTAGGGAGAGGCAGCCCTACCTAGTGAGAAGGGTGCAAGGGAGTAAGGCTGGGAGGGCTGGAAGACAAGCTGAACTGACTCCACGCTTTGCCGAGGGCCAGCCCTGAGCCTCAGGACTGGAAAGAGGAAGAGAGGGGTAGTGTAACTTACCGACCCTTCATTCCTGTCCATGCCATCCCATTTTAGAACAAAGCCCAGAAGCAAAGCAAGTAATTTCAAAATAGACCAAGTTCTAAACTTACAACTTTTGAACACCCTGAAGGAGATACACACCATAGCTATTATTAAAATCCGTTTCCTTCTCTTACCCACATCGCTGATTGCGACCACTGCTGGATTTTAGGGTGCCTGCCTTTGGATTACTTGTTTTTTTTTTTAATGTGTGTGTGTGTTTAGAGAAGGGGTCTCACTATGTTGCCCAGGTTGAACTCAAACTCCTAGGCTCAAATTATCCTCCTGCCTCAGCCTCCTGAATAGTTGGGACTATAGCCATGTGCCACTGTGCCCAACTTCTTCCTCTGAATTTTCAGAAGTTCTCTGGGAAGGCCAATTAAAGATATGAACCCCTTTTTGGGGGGACGGTCACAATCCACTTTAGGGCACAGGCTTGCCAAGTGTCGTTGCAGCTGGATTTTAGCCCTACTCAAGCCCAGTCTGGGTACCCCTGTGTATAGTCCAACTGTGGCAGCTTATTCTTTGTCCCTAGATTCATAACTGCTCCCCAACCCCAGCTGGAGGAGCTCCTGTCCCCTCCCCTTTCCTCTATATTCTGTATCACAAAAGCCTGAGGAACAGGCCTGGCAATCCAGATTCCTTTGTGGCAGCTGGCAGAGGGAACTATCTGGAACACACATATGATCACGTTTACCTGTCACAATAGGAATGATTTTTATGCCTCAACATTTGAATACCTTGGGATGAAGATTGGGATCTGTGCCAGTTTGCTAGTTTCTAGGTGTTCAGAATCAGGGAATGCTCAGATCAATCTCTAAGCAGAGGCTGATTTTTTATTTCTGGATAAGGACATGGCAGTCCTGAGAGATCCATGGAGTCCTGGGGGTTCGCTTGAAAGATTTGGAAAGACAGAGTGATGTGGAACCTCCTGAGCCATAACCTGGTCAGGATGTGGCAGCAAACAGTCAGCACAAATCCAAACTGTGCTCCCATCCCAATGGGGAAGTGAGAATCTGAGAAGACCTCCTAGAAGAGGGTGGTGAGAGAAGTGGTGTCTTGTTAGGGGAAGCCAGGTTTCATCTTCAGCAAGGAGGTAGAAAGTATGCAAAATCAAAAACAAAGAAAAGAAAAGAAAAATGGCCATCCTTGTAATATAAATCTCAGTTAAGAGGGCTTAGGATGAACAGCAATGGGGCTGGGTGGTGCCCATCTTTAGTGCCAGCTGTGTGGAAGGGCTGAGGTAGAAGAATTACTTGAGCCGAGGAGTTCAAGGACAACACAGCAAGACCCCATCTCTAAAGGTCAATAGATCTGGGGTTCTAACTCAGAGACTTGCTAGATAAAACAATTTTCCATTCATATGTCTTGCTCAAGGTCACCCAGGAGCTCTTCGTTATTTATTATCCTGGCAGGTAGAGGGTAGAGGAGAAATGTAGGTTTGGAGCATGTGACGTAGAATGGCCAAACCCGCCTGGCCTACTTGAAGGAGTGGACTGCACTGCATGGGTAAGTCTCTTTCCATTCATCCATCCAACAATAATTAATTGTCTACTGGTGGGCCAGTAAGTAAGAATTGAGAGAGAAATAAATCCAACCCCTTCTCTTCAGATCTTTACAAGTCTAATAGAAAAGACACATTAAAAATAGGCCCAATAGAGAGTATATGAAGAGGCCTGTCTGGAGCCCAAGTATGTTGAATAGTCATGTGCTATCATTGGGTGAAGCTGCATCACAGGATGGGGAAAGGGGATGCACAGACCCGACTGTGGAAGACCTTGAATACCAATGTGGAGAGAACTTAAGATTCTCTTTTTCTGATACTTTTACTATAATCTTCTTTGTCATTTGGACCCCATTGCTGTTCAGGGTTTCTCTTGTCCAATGTATCAGTCAGGACTCTGTATTGCAAATTACAGATAATCAGCTCAAAATGACTCAAACATAAAGAAAAAATTATTTCTCATGTGATTTTAAAAAGTCGAGTTTTAGTTTCAGGTATGGTTGGATCCTTGTGCTCAAATCATTGTCATCATAACTCAGTTTCTCTTTCTCTACCTCTTGGTTCTGATTTCCTCTGTGTTGGTTTCTCTCTAGGGAGGATCTTCACACATGGAGACAAGAAGGTAGCCAGCATCCCCAAACTTTCATTCCTACCAGCTCAGAAATCCCAGGGACAAGAGAGCTTCTCTTTCTTAGTAATTCCAAAGGAAGTTCTGAAACTGACTCTGATTGTCTCTGAGCCAATCACTGTGGCTTGGAGGATTGTAATATGTGTCTTGAGCTATGTTCATTCCTGGTCTAAGAGGTAGAGCTAGCTTCTTCCACACCTCTTAGACTGATACTGGAGGAAGGTTAGTTCCCATTAGAAAACCTAGCTACCCGGGCAACCTCCTGGGTTCCCTTCCCATTCTGGCGGCTTTTCTTTCTTCTCAATAAATCCTGCTTTCCAAAACAAAACAACAACAACAAAAACAAAGAAAAGAAAAAGAAAACAAAATCTAGCTACCCCTACCAAAAAGGGTAGGAGTGAGTTGGGCAGGCAAAACAAAAACTGTCCATTCTATCTTTGTGACTGAATCATCACTGAAGCCTGATCACAAGCATTTGTTGTGATTGATGTTCTATCTTGTCTGATCTTGCAGAACAAAACCTTCTTTCTGTCATAAATTTGGATAGGCTGAGTATCATGGCATGCTAAGGCATCAGTAATGTTCTAGTTGGGCTCGGAGAAATTCTGGTTCCATAAGAACACGGCCAGAGTTTTGCACTCCACAAAGGCCATTTGCAGCATCCTTGAGGAGTGGTAAGTTTGGGTAAGGGGCCTGGCAGAAGGCAGTTCTTTTGAGGCCTGATGATGCTTAGAGTCAGATGGAGACAGCTCTAGAGTTCCAGTTTTTCTGTCAGTTTAGGGCACAGACTCAGCCTGTGACTGGGAGTTCAAGAAGCTGAATCCAGACCACAGAGAGAGAAAGATAGAGATTTGTTAGTCATATCTCTGGTGTGGAGAGAGAGATGACTGTGAACTCCCAAATGCTTCTCTGAAACTGTCTCTTTAGTTGTGTGAGATTTACATGTGCAGGGCAGAAAAGAACAGAGTTTCATGTTTATTACTAACAGGGCTTTGGTGCCAAGTCTCACAGCTCCTAGCTCTAATGAGCTGTGCTACTTGGATATAAGTTGCAGGGCCCTTTTTGTGCATCTAAGCTAGAGAAAGACCTGAGAGGCCAGGAAAAGGCTTGCTTTCATCTAAGTCTTCCAAGCCGGGAAGTGGAGTGAGGATACTACCCCCTCCCCATTTGGGAGGTAGCCCTGGGCCTCATGGAATTCTAGGAAAGCTGGATCTCAGAAGACGAAAGGGAGAATTCACAGCAAGGGAGGACTTTCCATAGACATGTCTGCTCCAACACCATGGCCAATATGTCTGTGACATTGATCTTTGTTCAGTCTCATTCTAAGAGGTGGACTGAGAGGACCTTTTTTGGGGAATGAGGATGACCTCTTTCTAGGGCAGTGGTTATTAAACTTTGGTTTGCAAAGGTATTACTGATGGGAGGCAGGAGCACCTATAGAATGCCTATCCCCAACCCCACTGCCAAAGATTTTGCTTCAGTAGGTCTAAGGTGGGTGGGATGAAGGATTCTGTGTTTTTTGTTTTTTTTTTTTTTTGAGTTGGAATCTCACTCTGTTGCCCAGGCTAGAGTGCAGTGACACACTCACAGCCACTGCAGCCTTGATCTACTGGACTCAGGTGACCCATCTCATCTTTCCAAGTAATTGGAATTACAGCCACGTGCCACCATGCCCAGCTAGCTTTTTGATTTATTGTAGAGAAGAGGTCTCGCTAAGTTTCCCAGGCTGGTCTCGAACCCATGGGCTCAGGCATTTCTCTCACCTCGGCCTCCCAAAGTGCTGGGATGATAGGCATGAGCCACCATGCCTGGCCTAGATTCTGTGTTCTTAACAAGCACCCAAAGGATTCTTTTGCAGCCGGTTTGGGGAATACTTTGAGATCCACCTCTTGGGGTGAAGTATCAAGGTCAAGGATGTAAGCAGGACGCCAGTGTTGGGTTGGCGTCTATGTGATAGAACTTAGGGGACAGTTTGAGATTAGAAACAGGGTTGAGCTGCTTGTTTATATGCTTCCCTTGGTTAGGACTGGCCCAGAAAATAGCAGATGGAAGGTTTTGGTGCCTTGAGCTAAGAAGTGCTGGGGGACTGTAGAGAGTGATGTCGTGTCATGCTAGGTCACACTTGCATCTGCTGACTCCCTGCTTTCTTTACAACGGAAACCCCTTTGATTGGCTACATTGTGTTTATATCCAGTAATCCTTTCTTAACAATACTGTAATTGTGCAGCACATGCTGACGAGTTTTAAAAAATTTTAAACTGATTGTATACATATGGACACTTGTATTCTTAAGTAGAATTTAACTCACTTTGCAACTAATGTTATTGCCACTGCAACACAGAATATCTCAACGAAGCAGAGGAGATAGTTCCTGGTGTAAATGGGGATGATGAAGGGATCAGAGGAAGGCAGATCAAGGGGCAGGCAGGGGTGGAGCTGGTGTAGGAAGACGATAGTAGGGGGGGCGATGGGGCGGGTATTTGTTTATAGGGCTATGATTTGTGTTAGGGATGTAGGAGACAGACAGTTCAGAGGTGTGGAGGTCTGGGGAGGGGATGAACCACAGGGGAGTTGGACTGGTGAAAAATTCTGAGTTGGTAAAGTTTAGGAACTACAGGAACATGTAGAGCTCATCAAAGGAGTGCAGGTAAGTGGAACGTCTGAGTATGGATGTGCTCTCTTCAAGCTCCAGGCCCTGGACTCAGGTGTGTGGGAGGAGATCCCTTGGGGAGTAGAGGGCACATGGGGCAGGCCTCCTCAGCCTCATCTTTTAGGGGATGTCTGATCATTTTGGGGAGCGTAGATTCCTGTCAAAAGTAAAAGCAGACCAGGCGCAGTGACTCATGCTTGTAATCCCAGCATTTTGGGAGGCTGAGAAGAGAGGACTGTCTGAGCCCAGGGATTTGAGACCAGCCCAGGCAACTTGGTGAGATCTTATCTCTATAATAAATTAAAAAAATTAGCTGGGCATGGTGGCGTGCACCTGTAGTCTCAGCTATTTGGAAGGCTGAGGTGGAAGGATCGCCTGAGCCCAGCAGGTCAAGGCTCTGGTGGCCATGAGCGTGCCACTGCACTCCAACATGGGTGACAGAGTGAGACTCTGACTCAAAAAAGAAATAAAGAAAAAGGCAAAGGAACTAGGAAGGACAAGTTGGTTGGTTCATTCATTCATTCATTCACTTATTTTCTCTAGGGATTGAGTCCCTTCCTGGGTCTGAGCATGCTCTAGCCTCTGGGATACAGTGCTGAGCGTGGCACAACCTCACTTAGTTCACATTCTAGTGGGCAGAACAATTGCTCAACTAGCTGGCAAATAGATATGTAATATAATTTCAGGTTGTCACAGAGCTATGAAGAAGAAAAAAGGGAGTGAAGATGTTAGGGAGAGAGGATTTTTACCCTGGGGGGATCTCTCTGAAGAGGTGATGTTTGAGCAGAGAGCTGCAGTGAGGAAGAAGCCCAGTGGAGCTTGGAGGGGAGTGTAGGCCAGGTAGAGTGTTTGGTGCCATGGCTCCACTTCATCCCAGGAGGCTCCTAGACCTGTGGATATTTTTGTGGCTCCTGTGGGAGGAGAGCTCGCCGGCCCAGGCTCTATTTTGGGGTTAGCACTGACTCACTGCTCAAGTATTAGGCAACTTGCTCTCTGCTGTAAGACTTTCTATAGTAAAATGAGGATCCTCAAGGCTACCTCTGTTTTGCAAGAACTTCATGAGAATTGGCCAGTGTCTTTCTAGAAAATATTTTTATTATGCTATATCTCATGTGTATACTAAGGGGTAAATGTTAGCAACTAACCCAATTGTGTTCTCAGGGAGTAAAACTTGTGCCAGTGTGCTTAGGGCTGACACTGAGTTGACCCCCAAAGATGACCTTGAACTCCAGCTGATTCTCTTGGTTTTCGTGTACTGTTGAGTTCCAGACTCAGTGCCCAAAGCCCTAGGTTCTGGTCCTCATTCTATTGCTGACAACTTTTGGGGACAAAGTTTGCCCACATGTTTCCATGGATCTCCTGCAGGGAATGGGGCAGGAGGTGGGGGGCAGGGGGGAGACACTGGGAGGCCTAAGAGTTTAGTTTATCAACAATAGGCAGGCTTCGCCTTGGTTTCACCTTATCTGTGCTCAGCAAGGTGCCTATGGCCAGGAGAGTGGCAGGAAATTAGGGGAAAAAAATCTCAGAGGAGAGCAGAGAAATGCTGGGACTTAGGGAGCCAAAGTTGGCAAAAAGAGTTCCG
Source organism: Cephalopachus bancanus (assembly GCA_027257055.1). NCBI lineage: Eukaryota > Metazoa > Chordata > Mammalia > Primates > Tarsiidae > Cephalopachus > Cephalopachus bancanus. The sequence goes on along the minus strand of JAPVLO010000098.1, from coordinate 470,107 downwards.
GAGAGGACACTGTCTTGGGGGCACTTCCTTTCTCTCTCTCCCAAGGACAATTAACTGAGCAAATGTCTTTAGGCCAGTTTGTGTGCAGCTCTAGCCCTACTCTTGCTGGATGGACAATTGACAGCAATGCATCAAGTCCAACACTTACTACCTGTTACACACTAGGCCAGTGCTGGCAAATCAAGGGTTGTGAGCCAGATTTGCACACAGCCCACCTGCCCTTAAATGTTGCCCACCAGCTTGCCAAGATTCTTCTGGTCTGGTCCAGAATGACTTCCTTTATTCAGTGCCAGCTGCATGCCGGGTACTGTGCTAACCACCTGGTGTCTCGGTGTACACTATCTTACTTACTCAGTTATTCTTCTGAATAGCTCACTGAAATAGGGATGATTATTAAACCATATTCCAGTTGGGGAAACCATATTACACAGCAAGTGAGCTTCAGAGTCCAAACTAAACTGCAGCTCCTCTTCTTCTCTGGCCACCCCCTCCTCCCCAATCCCCAGGAAGCCCCTATGCTTGGGCACATGCAAACTCACACATACAGAAGGCCAGATGTACCTGAGGATTCACCCGCTCCTTGGGTGACCCAATACTAAAGACTGTTAGTGGGGCCAGAGCAAGACAACCCTGAAGTGTGTTCTCCAGAGGTCCCTGCAGGGTCAGGCTGAAGTGAATCTCTGCACAACTTCTGTCTTGCTAGACTTTCTCCTCTCTATCCTACTCCCCTGCTCCTGTAACCCGTCACTGGCACAGGAAGGTCTGCTTCTGGGGAATCCAGATGACCATCAGGTATGGACTAAGCTGGCGCAGGTTGTTATCCAGTGACTGTGATTTCAAGAGAGAAGTCAGAAGCTGTCTAACAGTGGCATCCTGATTAAGAGTCTGGATGACCCCAGAAAGCCCAATAATGTGTCACATGGGAAATACATTGACGGCATTTAAGAACTCCTTGGTGTGCAGAGCACTGAATCAGACCATTTACAAATATTATCTCATCGAACATTAGATCATCTCTCTATTAGACCTTTACAGTTTTCATCTGAATGCTCAGGATTATACAGATTCAACAAAATTCACTTTTCACTCACCTTCAAATCACAGTCTAGGTGAAATAAGATCTCTAAATTTCATGTTGTTGGGTCTCCAGGAATATGTGGGCTCAGTTATGAAGCTTCTTTTGACCCCATGATCACTGTCCACCCCCTCCTGCTGAATGTCCCGTGTTCCATATATTTATGCATATGACATTCATGTGGGTGACAGTCACTCTGCCTCCTGAGCTTACTGAAGATCTGGGTGACCCCAACATCTGAGTTCAGGATCAATGCTTGGAGCTGCACCATCTAATATGGTAGCCACTAACCCCATGTGACTGTTGAGCATGTGGATTGCGGCTGGTCTCAACTGAGATGGGCTTTAAGTATACACTATACACGAGGGCTTTTGAAGACTCAGTATGAAAAAGAAATGTAAATTGTCCCATTTGCCATTTAAAAATATGTCTCGCATGTTGAAATGATAATATTTTAGGTGTCTATTGGGTTAAATAAAATATATAATTCAAGTTGATTTTTATCTTTATCTTTTTACTTTTAAAAAATGTGGTGTAGACCAGGCGTGGTGGCTCAAGTCTGTAATTCCAGCACTTTGGGAGGCTGAGGCGAGTGGATTGCCTGAGCCTGTGGGTTCGAGACCAGCCTAGGCAACTTGGCAAGACCTCATCTCTACAATAAATAAAAAAACTAGCTGGGTATGGTAGCGCGCACCTGTAGTTCTGGCTATTTGAAAGGCTGAAGTGAAAGGCTCACCAGAGTCCAGGAGGTCGACGCTGGGGTAGCCGTGAGCATGCCACTGCACTCCAGCTGGGCGACAGAGTAAGACTCCAACTCAAAAAAAAAAAATGTGATGTAGGCCAGGTGCTGTGTCTCAAGCCTGTCATCCCAGCACACTTTGGGAGACTGAGGTGAGAGGATTACCTGAGACCAGAGGTTTGAGACCAGCCTGGGCAAATTGGCAAGGTCTCATTTCTACAGTTAAAAAAAAATTAGCCAGGTGTGGTGGTGTGGGCCTGTAATTCCGGCTACTTGGAAGGCTGAGATGGAAGGATCCCCTGAGCCCAGCTGGTCAAGTCTGCAGTAGCCATGAGCATACCACTGCACTCAAGCCTGGGCAATAGAGCGAGACTTCATCTAAAAAAAAAAAAAAAAAAGATCCTCTTTGAAAAAATATGGTGGTTAGAAATGTTAAAATGCCATATGCGACTCACATTCCATTCTGTGGGGCAGTGTTGCTCTAAAGACTCCAACGAAGGGAGGCTCAGGGTTAGGGCTTGTCCCGCTACTTGGAGAAACGTACACTGAGCTGGAAAGAAGTCGTATGGTTGCTGTGATAGCAGATTCTTCAGGAAATCAGGAGGCAGCGGGATGGGCCCTTCACGATGTCACCTTTTTGTGCATGTGAGCATTTTAAATTTTAATTTTAGAGTTGTGAGGATTTGCTACATAGATAATTTGCAGGCAGGTGAGGTCTGGGCTTCTAGCAAGCCCTTTCTCTCCTGGCAGTGGATATGGTTCCCAGTGAGTGGGGGAAGGGAGAACAAGGGGCACACAACGTGATGTCAATTTTAAAGGCTCGTGATTGTGGTTCTGCAGACAGTTCTGTGCTGCAGACCAAGAGGATTTATGGCTGAAGAGAGTGACTTGTAAATTGGTCACCTATCCAGATGACATCATTGCTCATCTGGTTCCAGGGTGGGATTTATTAACTTTGCAGGCCCTGGAATTCATGTCTGCTCTTACTTTCATGCTGTCGTATTCTTATGAGGAGAAAGAGGCCAGTTGAGGGAAGAAAAGAGAAAGGTGGAGGATTATCATCAACTGAAACAATAAGTACAGGAGGAAGATCTCACTGGCTTAAGCAAAAGATCCCAGAAATCAGCAAGTCAAGTGTCAAGTGATTCTCTCTCTCTCTCTCTCTTTCTGGGAAGCCACAAGCAGTTACTTTTATGTTACCAAGTATGAAAAGGAGGAAAGAAACTGATGAGTGATTTTTCCAGAGCTAAATAGGAGGTGTGGGAAAGGGAGAAGGAGCTAGGGCTTCCCTTTGTGTTGTGATGGAAGTCCTCATTTTGGGAATTACATTCTATCACCAGGAATGTACCCTGGGACCTTCCCATTTTAGTAACTTGGCTGGGCGCTGATGGCTCTGTAAGATACCTGTCCATGTGCCTGCCGCTTAGAAAGTCCAATGACAAGTGGTTGAAGACGTTTCCTAGTGGTGTGGCTACTGCTCAGTTAGCGCGTTTTCTGAGGAAAGGCCCTGGCACATGCCTCCCAGCTCTGTTTGGTAGCAGTTAATTCTTAACTCCAGTTTCTTAACCCACAAATTAAAGGGAAAACGTGCCTGTTAAAAATGTTCTCTGCTGTGTGCGGTGGCTCAAGCCTGTAATCCCAGCACTTTGGAAGACTGAGGTAGAAGGATTGCCGGAGTCCAGCGGTTGATACTGGGGTGGCTGTGAGCGTGCCACTGCACTCCAGCCTGGGCAATGGAGTGAGACTCTAACTCAAAAAAAAAAAAAAAGAAAGAAAGAAAGAAAAAGTTCTATTTGGGCTGGGTGCAGTGGCTCATACCTGTAATCCCAGCACTTTGAGAGGCAGAGGTAAGAGGACTGCTTGAGCCCAGGGATTCAAGACCAGCCTAGACAACTTGGTGAGACTTCATCTCTACAATAAATCAAAAAAATTAGCTGAGCGTGGTGGCACATGCCTGTAGTTCCAGCTACTTGGAAGGCTGAAGTGGAAGGATCCTCTGAGCCTAGTAGGTCGAGGCTACAGTGGCTGTGATCATGCCACTGCTCTAGTCAGCACAGCAGAATGAGACTCTGACTCTCAATAAAAAGAAAAGAAAAGAAAAAGTTCTTTTTGAGTCCTGCTTCTGCTCATCGTTCAGTGTTCATGGAATAAAAACCTAACTCCCTAGCCTACCTCTAATGCCCTTCATGATCAGGGCCCTGGTTATCTTTCCAACTGCTTTCCCATGGGGCTCCAGCTAAGTCAAATATCTGCTAGTTTCTCTACTTTCCCACCCTCATGCATCTTTATGTCTGTACTCACTATGCTTATTCCTAGAAATCCTATCTACAGTCTTCACATATCAGAATATGCCTTCTCCATGGACAGCCATTCCTGGCCTCCACAGCACTTTGTGGATCTTTCATGGCCCTTGTAGGCATGAAAGACTTCGATTTGTGCATTGAAGTTCCTGCTAGGTTGTGAACTACTGGAGTTTGGGATAGGTAGAGACTGCCAGTATTAGTCAGCTTGGACTGCCATAACAAAAATACCACAGACTAGGTGGCTTAAACAACAGAAATTTATCTTCTCACAGTTCTGAAGTCTAGAAGTCCAGAATCAAGTTGCCAGCATGGTTTGGTTTCAGGCAAGGGCTCTCTTCCAGGCCTGTAGGTGACCAATTGTCTTTTCTCAGTGCATGAGCATGGACAAAGACAGAGAAGATCTTCTCATAAGGGTATAGATTCTATCAGATTGGGACCTCATTTAACTTTAATAACCTAAAAATCCTGTCTCCAAATACCATCACAATATGGTTTGGGGCTTCAACATATGAATTTGAGGTGGACACACAGTTCAGCTCATGGTAATTCACTTAGCCCCCAAATCTGTGTCCTCCCTTACAAAATGCATTCCTTACAGGCCAACAGCCCCCAAAGCCTCAATTTATTCCAGCATCAACTCTAAAGTCTAAAGTCCAAGCCAGATGTGGTGGTGCATGCTTACAGTCCAAGCTACTCAAGAGGCTGGGATGGGAGGATTGCTTGAGCCCAGGAATTCAAGGCTGCAGTAAGATATGATAGTGCCACTGCACTTGAGCTTGGGCAACAGAGCAAGACTTTGTGTCAAAAAAAGAAAAAGAAAGAAAGAAAGAAAGAAAGAAAGGAAGAAAGAAAGAAAAAAAGAAAGAGTAAAAAGTCTCATCTAAATTGTGTCTAAATTAAATATGGGAGAATGAGACTTAAAGTACAGTCCATCTTAAAGCAAAATTGCTCTCCAGCTATGAACCTGTGAAACCATGAAAACTATATGCTTCCAAAATACAGTGGTGGGACAGGCATCAGATAGCCCCAAAAAGGAGAAGTAGGAAAGAAGGAAGAGGTACAGGTCCTCACAAAGTTCAAAATCTAGCAAGGTAAATTCCATCAGATGTTAAGACTTGAGAATAATCCCTGATAGTTTGATGCTCTGCCCTGCAAGCCCACTGAGGTGGCAGGATCACCTCCAAGGCTGGAGGTGGGAGTCCTGCCCCCAAGGCTTCTGGTGGAGGGTGTCAGACTGGCTCTTAAATCAAGGCAGTGGCCCTGAGTATTTCTGAATTACGCTCTGGCTAATTTTTCCCTCTTCTTGAAGATAGGGCCTGCATGCAGCTGCGTACCTGAGTGCCATTATTGTTCTGCACCTTCAAATCCAAGAAGTCCAGCAGCCTTCTTTCATTTGTCTTGTCACCTAAACTTAAGTTCAGATTTCAGTTTCTGCTCATGTAATCCCATAAGCATCTTATTTTATTGGTATTCTCTTCAGAACATGCTTTCTCATTTTTTGCAATATGAGTAGGCTGAGAATTTTCCAAGTCTTTAATATCTGGTAACTTTTTACTCAGACATTCCTTCTTCAATTCTTTTCCCTTACATTTTACTATAAGCAGTTGGGAGGAACTAAGATGCTCCTTCAATACTTTGCTCAGAAATATCCTCAGTTAAATATACAATTTTATTGTTTGCAAGTTTTACTTTTCGTAAAACACTAGAACACAGTTCAGTCAAATTTTTTACCACTTTAATAAAGCAAGGATCAGAGGATATTTTCTCTGGTTTCTAATAACATGTTCCTTATTTCCATCTGAGACTTCACTAGATGAACTTTAATGTACATTTTTCTACTAACATTCTATTCATGGCAATCTAGATTTTTTTTTTCTAGCATTTGCCTCAAAACTTCTCCAGCCTCTACCCCTTACCCAGTTCCAAAACTGCTTCCACATTTTTAGGTATTTGTTGCAGCAACACTTCACTTCTCAGTACCAAATCTGTCTTAAGCAGTTCTGCTGCTATAACAAAATAATATAGACTGGGTATATAAACCAACAGAAATTTATTTTCTCACAGTTCTAGAAGCTGCAATTCTGAGATTAAGGATCTAGCATGATTCTGTTCTGGTGAATTGTTCTCACATGGCGGGGGGGAGAATGGGAGAGAAAATTCTGATCTCTCTTCCTCTCTTCTTCTTATAAGGACTTCAATCCTATCAGGTCAGATCATGACTTATTTTACCTTAATTACCCCCTAAAAAATCCTATCTCCAAATATTTGGGGGGGAAAACAATTCAGTGCAGAACACTGTCTAATATTTAAATCTCTGCCAGCACTAGCCCAGAATCCTACACAGAGTGGATGCTCCTTAAATGCTTGGTGAGTTGAAAGAAATTGAATTCCAGAGCCTTCAAGGAGTTGTTTTTATAAGCTGTGCTGTCCGAGTCTGTGGAATTGCTGGGGTCTCACAGTTACTGGGAGGGCAAGCAAGAAGGAACAGGCTTTCTGTGGCAATGGGACTAAAGGAATTTTTTCAGCTACCAGCTACCACAATTGAGGACTAGCTTCATAGAATAAGAATGTTATGAGGTTGTTGTATATATGCAAGAGAAACTCCATCTGGTTTTTAATGCTAAGAACAACAACAATACTTCTGAGCATTTGAATTTGTTAACTATATATAAGGAGGATCCCCCAAAAGTGAAATTATCTTTTGAAGGGCAGGTCCCTTGTAGTACAGGCTTCCCCCATTAGGTAAATGTTCTAGAAACTCACTGACATCAGTGTACCTGTTAGTGCTGTTGTGAGAAGCTGCATTCGGCTTCAATGAAATTTTTTTTTTTGAGATTCAGTGCATTTGCCCATTTCATGATGGGTGATTTATGAGTGCACCTGCCCACACTGTGTTGAGTGTTCAGCAATTTTGGACCACAAATGACATGACCCCCAAGCCTCACCCTCCCTATTCAGATCTTACCCTGAGAGACTTTAGCTTTTTTGTTTGCTTGTTTCCCTGGATAAAAAAAGTCCTAAAAGGGAAATGTTTGCTGATGTGGAAGAGGTGAAACCGAAAACGACAGAAATACTAAAAGATATAAAAATGAACAAATCCAAAAGCTGTTTTGAGCAGTGGGAAAAGCATCTCAATAGGTGTATTGTATCACATGGAGAGTATTTGAAGGTGACTGAAGTTTAAACATGCAAGAGCAAATATGATTTTTTTAAAAAATTTCATATTTTGGTCACCACTCGTATATCCTGAGAACTGTGAACTGCGTAACTGACCAGATTGCTTCTCTTGTGCATAGGCCAAACCACCTGTAATGATAGTGCAGCAGCCCTTGTGGTGGACATTTCAAGCCTCATTCATAGATTATCTTCATGTTCCCACTCATGTTTTCTAGACATCTTTCCTTCTACTTTTAATTTATGTGATCTTGCCATATTTGGGCTACTGTTTAAGTTTCCAGAATTCCATCAACCTTTTCAGAGGCATTAAAAAGCTTAAATACATTTCAAAAGTAAATAAAATTGCTCACACATTCCCTGAGAAGTACCAATAGTTCAAATGTCAAAAATCAAGAAGTATGATACATTTACAAATAAGCCTGATATGGGGTTAAAAAAATCCCTATATCTCTACTTTTTAATTAGTTATAGAGCTAGTCCTTACAAAAAATTTTAAAAATACCTACTAAAATTCTCATTACAGATGAGAAAACTGAAGTTCGTGGAGATTAAGTAACATGTCCAACTTCCGAGATGGTAGAGCTGGTGTTCAAATCCTGGTCCATCTGCTGCTAAAACCAATGTCCTTTCCACCCTGTTCCCTTGTTTCCAAGATAGAGGCTAAATATCCAAAAGGCCAGTCCTGGGGAGGGAGCAGAAAATGCATAACCCAGAAGTGAGACAGAGTAAAATCCTGGTGAGTTCTGTCCTGGGATGAGGGGATTCAAGACTCCCAGCTGCAACTGGGAACCCAGAGACAAGGGGCAGCTGCAGGAGCCACTTGCACTGCTGGAGGGTATCAGGGACCCAACCAGCTAGGCCAGGATGTGGAGCCAGGCTCCATGCCAGAGGAAAGTTGGTGTGAGAACTGAGAAGAGTCAGAAACCCTGTTTGGGTGCTGAGAGAAAAAAACAAGCCAAAACTAAACAGATAAGACTTGGGTATTCCACCAGGCCCCCGGTAAGTCCCCCACATTTGGAGACAATAAAAGTCAACAAAAATAGATCTGAGACTCACTTTGGGGACCACAGATGGGCATGGAAAGCAGGACAGTTCAGTTCTGCTCAGTAAGTATGGATTGAATGTCAATATGCAGGGGAAGGGTGCTGTTCCGTGAGGGGAGATTAGTCTGAAAGGGACACTTGCTGGGCCTGGAACCAAGGATCCCGGTAGGATTCACATTCACACGTCTCTCTTCCAGGGCCATGTTCTGCAATGATTTAAAGGAAAAATATGAGAAGAGGATCATTATTAAAGGGGTTGATGCTGAGACCATGCACACTCTCCTGGACTACACGTACACCAGCAAGGCACTGATCACCAAGCAGAATGTCCAACGGGTCCTGGAAGCTGCTAACCTCTTCCAGGTGTGTGATCAAACAGTCTTGATGCTCTTGTCTAAAGCAGGTGAAAGCGGCGATTTCCGAGACCTGCCTGGAGTGGCTCCCAGGTCTATACTGGGGACACACACACTCAACTGGTCCCGTGCTTATTCCAAAGTCAGAAGATGCTTATTTGAATTTTCTGAGAGGTGGTGAAGTGGGGCTTTGGCTCCTTAATATGACAAAGCCAGGGGATCATGGTGCCTAGAACCTGCACTTGATTTCTGACTCCAGGATCAATGACTACAACTTGCAGAAGTGTAATTGGAGCCAGGGGCTACAGCTGGCACTTCAGTATATAACTTCTAATCCATAGCACAAAACCCTAGGGAGGTTATTACTTTCCCCATTTTAGGAGTGATAGGAAAATAAAACACACAGAGAATAGCTGACAAGGTCGTGATCTGAACCCTGGGTTTTCTGAGTCTGGAGTCCACATACTTGCCACCTCACCATGCAGTCTCTTGGGCAGCAGCATCTAGGTTCTGGAGGAAGCAGGACCTTGTGTGGTCAGCACTTTGTGGTGCTGTGAAAGAAGGGCATGGAGAAGTAAGGGGTGTTCTAGAAGATGAGACTGAGAACTCTCAGCATTGTTTTATTTTAAAATAACATTTATTGTTTCCATTCAATCATGTTTGCTTCAATCTGATCATAATGATTATATTTAGCTTCATAAAACAGTCAGATACATTATGTCAGTTGCACCCACAATTGTCACAAGAGTTGCATCTCAGTTTACCATCTTTGCCTAGTTCTAAAATTACAACACTGAACTTGATTCCATGGGGTTAAAGCAGAGAATGTCTCATTGCCTGAATGTTGACTCTTATGAGAAACAGAGTCCAGGTCATTCTCAGAGACCAGGGACAAGATTCAGATCATGATCATAGTTTGTGGTTTTGGGAAGTGATGTCCACTTGGGTCATCTGTGTTTAGCTGTCTAGGGGAGCAGAATGCCAGTCTGGAAAGATGAGGAAGTGGGGGCCTAGGGTCCAAGACTGCTGTTGTAATATTTGTAAAATGTTTATACCAGTGACATTTATAATAGTTGAATGGAATTCAATAATGCAGCAACTTAGTGAATCAATTCCTATAACTGAAAGTTTAGGTTGTTTTCATTTGTTTGGTTATTTAAAACATTATAGTCATAAAACCTTTTACTTTTATCTTATATAAATGAGATAAATGTCCTACTAGAAATAGAATGAACTAAGAACACAAACAGGCAATTTACAAAAGAGGAAGACCAAATAGTTAAATAAATTTTTAAATACCAAACCTCACTAGTAATCCAAAGGCAAATTAATTAAGCAATAACATAACATTTGCATACTATTCTGGCCAAAAGTATATACAATATAATATTTAGTGTTTGCAAAAGTGAGGGAAAATAGACACTTTCATTTGTTGCTGGTGGAAGTATATATATGGCAACTTCTTTCTGGAAGTCATTTTGGAAAGAAACATTAAAGTCCTTTAAAATGTACAGATGTTCAAAGTAATTCATATAAATAGCTTTGTAGTGGGTTTTTGTTTTGTTCTGTTTTTGGTTTTTGAGTCAGTCTCACTCTGTCACCCGGGCTGGAGAGCACAATTACAGCTACCACAGCCTTGACCCACTGGGCTCAGGCGATCTTTCTACCTTAGCCTTCCGAGTAGCTGGATTACAGGCACGCATCACCATGCCTGCTAATTTTTGATTTATTGGACAGATGAGGTCTCACCACGTTGCCCAGGCAGGTCTCGAACTCCAGCACTCAGGCAATCCTCTTGCCTTGACCTCCCAAAGTGTTGGGATTATAGGTGTGAGCTGCTGTGCCCAGACTGTAGTGGTTTTAATTGAGTCCCTGAGAAAGATATAGCTGAATCCTAGCCCCTGATACCTGTGAATGTGACTTTGTTTGGAAATAGGATCTTTGCAGATGTAACTAAGTTAAGGGCCTCGAGATAAGCTTATGTCGGCTTTAAAGTGAATCCTAAATCCAATGACAGGTGTTGTTATAAAAGAAAGGAGGACAGTTTTGATACAGAGACACAGAAAAGGTCATGTAAAGATGTCAGTAGTGATTAGAGTTATGCAGCCCAAACCAAGGAACATCAAGGGTTGGTGGCAGCCACCAGGAAGATAGGAGCGAGGCATGGATCCAATTCTCCCTCGCAGTCTCCAGAAGGAACCAACCTTGATTTTGGACCTCTGATCTTCAGAATTCTGAGAAAATTAATTTCTGATTTTTTAAAATGCCAGGTTTGTGTTAATTTGTCATGACAGTCCTAGAACACTCATGTAAACTTAAGAGGTCAGCTAAAGCTGAAAAATCTACAACACAACACTCTCTTGTTCCCACTCTCTCGGTTCACTCTTCTGGAACGTGCTTGATGATGACAGACTTTATTGACCACTCATTATGTGCCTTGAGTGACAAAGTTGGGACTGGTAACCAGGTCTCTTATTTTAAATAATTCTTGTGCACTTGTTTTAAATATTTCTTCTTCTTTTTTTTTTTTTTTTTGAGTTGGAGTCTCACTCTGTCGCCCAGACTGGAGTGCAGTGGCCGCTCCCGGCCACTGCAACCTCGACCTGCTGGGATCCCGCGATCCTTCCACCTCAGCCTTCTGAGTAGCCAGAACTACAGGCGCGTGCTACCACACCCTGCTGATTTTTTGATTTATTGTAGAGATGAGGTCTCGCTGCCCAGGCGGGTCTCGAACCCGCGGGCTCAGGCAATCCACTCACCTCAGCCTCCCAAAGGCACGGGGTTACAGGCTGAGCCACCGAGCCCAGCTAAATATTTCTTCTTTTACTGATTTCTACAGCTCTAACTGATGTGTGTGCACTGCTATCTCTTGATGCATCAGTCTTAGATCACTGTTTTTCCCTCTGTCCTGCTCTACTCTGAGCTGGCTGCTCTTTAGGTCATTTTCTCAGCTCTTACCCTGAGTCTTCCTTTTGCTGTTATCCTGTTTGTTCCTTTTGCCTCTTTTCTTTGTGAATTTTCCATTCCTAGATCCCTTGGGCAATGAACTGAATCTTTGCATCCCCCTAAAACTCATACATTGGAATCCTAACTATCAATGTGATGGTATGAGATGGTGGAGCTTTTGATGGGTGATTAGATCATGAGCATGGAACCCTCAACCATGGGGTTAATGTCTTAGTGTCCTTATAAAAGAGACTCTAGAGAGCTCTCTTGCTGTCTTTCTGCCATATGAGAATACAACAAAAAGTTAGCAATCTGAAACCTGGAAGACCACACCAGAACCTGACTGTGCTGGCACCCTGATCTCAGACTTCCGGCATCTAGAACTGTGAGAAATAAATTTCTGTTGTTTATAAGCCACAGAGGATATGGTTATTTGTTATAGCAGCCTGAACTAAGTCACTATGTCTTCTTTCTTGTCGCCTTCATTTTAATGGATCACAACATTTACTAGCTTACTATGAAAGGATATACAGGAGATAACTTTTGGGAGACGTAAATGTCTAAAAATGTTTTTGTTCTACTTTCATATTTGATTGATAGTTTGGGTATAAAACTGCAGGTTGAAATAATTTTGTTTTGGCATTTTGAAGGTATTGCTCCATATTATTACCTACTGCATATTTTATGAGAATGGGTTCCTATTGGACACATGGTTTTTAAACTGTTTATTTCACCTGTATTATATTATAATCTTTTAAAACATCAGTGGATGCATTTCTGCAACAGCACTTAAAGTATGTGCAGATCTTTTTCCATTCATTTGTTAGACACAATATGTTCTTTTAATTTGGAGACTCATGTCTTTCAATTTGGGGAAATTTTCTTGTATTATCTCTTTGATTCCTTCTTTTAACTCTTTTATCTATTCTCTACTCTTAAGCTATTATTAGTTAGGTGTTGGACCTACCAGGCTTATTTTTAGTTTTTCTTACCTTCACTCTCTTATAATCATTTCTAGCTTTTATGTTCTCCTTTCTAGGTGATTTTCTCAACTTTATCTCTCAGTGCTTCTGTAAATTTTTCATATCTGCCTCCATAGCCTTAGTTTCCAAGAGTCTTTGTTATTTATTTTAGTAGATTTCTACTCTTGTTTCTTATTTCTTTGAGAATCTTATATTTGAAGTTTTTGTCTGCTCTCTCTCTCTTTCCTTTGAGTTTCTTTACTCTGCTCATTTGCTTAGGTCTCCAAATTTTATCTTAGAGTGTATATCAGTTTCCTAAGCCTGGAATAACAAATGACCAAAAACGGAATGACTTAAAAGAGAAATTTATTGTTTAAGAGTTCTAAGCCGGGCTTGGTGGCTCAACCTGTAATCCCGCGCTTTGGGAGGCTGAGGTGAGTGGATTGCCTGAGCCCGCGGGTTTGAGACCTGCCTGGGCAACTTGGTGAGACCTCATCTCTACAATAAACCAAAAATTAGTCGGGCGTGGTAGCGCGCGCCTGTAGTTCCAGCTACTTGGAAGGCTGAGGCGGAAGGATCGCTGGAGCCCAGCAGGTCGAGGTTGCAGTGGCCGGGAACAGCTCACTGCACTCCAGTCTGGGCGATGGAGTGAGACTCCAACTCAAAAAAAAAAAAAAAAGAGTTCTGGAAGCCAGAAGTCTAAAATCAAATTGTGAGCAGGGATGCACTCCCTCTGGAGGCCCTGGAATATCTTTTCTTTGCCTCTTCTGGTTTCTGGTGCCTGCTGGCATTCCTTCACTTGTAACCACATCACTCTGATCTCTGTATTCATGGTCACATTGCCTCCTTCTTGTCTGTGTGTCTTCTCCTCTGTGTGTGTATTTTATAAAGGTATATGGGATCACATTTAGGGTACACCCATATAAACCTGGATAAGCTCCTCAAGTTCCTTACCTTAATCACTTCTTGTGCCGTATAAAGTAATATTTACTCTTTTGACATGTAAGGTAATATCCACAGGTTCTGAGGATAAGGACATTGACATATCTTTCTGGGGCCACCATTCATCTGACTACAGAGAGTTTCTTCAAATACCTTTTTTATTATTTGACCCTTGGCTGTCCAGTCATATTTAAGATGGAGACCTTTGTATACTAGTTTGAAGCTCTGTGCACATGGACTAGGATGGGAAACTATGGGACTGGAGAGTTTTAGCAGGGCTGTCAGGTGAATTGCCAGTTGTATTTTATTTTTATTTGGGGATTCCCAAATGTCAGTGTCTGTTGAACTTTTCTACAAGGATTCTGGACAGGGTGTGTGAGTGTGAGAGCAAATCTTTACAAAACCCCTTATTTTTAGTATGATGTCACATGTGTCTTCCTTAGTTTCTGGTGCCCCTTAGTTCAGAACCTCTCTGGTCTGGTTTTTCCAGAGAATAGATCTTCTCCTGTGGGACTGTGAGTTGTTGGACTGCAAGAGGTGGGAGACGGACTGGAGGCTTAACTTCTTCTTAGCCTGACTCCCTGTTATCAGGCCCACCTACCCCTGTCTTTCTGGTTCCTTGAGACTTTAATATTCCTGCTTTCTTAGGTTCTGAGAGACAAACTTGTTCCTCTTTTGGTCTGACCTTCCTCCTCTCAGCAAAGTCACTCACCAGCCTCCACAGTCTGTGGTTTGGGGTTACTCATGTCTCCTGGTTTCTTTGAGGATGGCGTTTGTGTTTCTGTTTCTCATTCTCCTTTCAGTTTTGGGTGATTTTTCAAGAAAGCTATACTTTTAAAATATTACAGACTGTAATCTTTTGTATGCATGTTTCAATTATTTTTCTATTGGTCATTTGACATAATTTTTAATTATGACTTTTCTAATGTCCAAAAGTTTAAAACTAGCATTTAAGCCAAGCACGGTAGCTCATGCCTATCATCCCAGGATTTTGGAAGGCTGAAGTGGGAAGATTGATTGAGCCCAGGAGTTCAAGACCAGACTAGGCAACATAGTGAGGCCTTGTCGCTACAAAAAAATTTTAAAAATTAGCCAGATGTGGTGGCATGCGCCTGTGGTGTTAGCTACTCAGGATCACCTGAGACCAAGAGATAGAGGCTGTGCTGATCTGTGATTGTGCCATTGCACTTCAGCCTGGGCAACAAAGTGAAAGCCAGACTCAAAAAATAAAATAAAATATAACTAATATTAGTCAAATCTGTTGATTATTTCTTTGATGATTTTTGCTTTTGCTGTACATTTTTAGAGAGGCCTTCCCTATTGCTTGATGATGTATTTATTCATTTATAATTTCGTGTAGTCTTATTATGTTTACAATTTTGATATTTAAATCATTAATATAACTGAAATTGGTTGGGCTCGGTGGCTCAGCCTGTAATCCCAGCACTTTGGGAGGCTGAAGCAAGTGGATTGCCTGAGTCCGCGGGTTTGAGACCAGCCCAAGCAACTTGGTGAGACCTCGTCTTTACAATAAATAAAAAATTAGCCAGACATCGTAGTGCACACCTGTAGTTCCAGTTACTTGGAAGGCTGAGGTGGAAGGACCACCTGAGCCCAGTAGATCAATGCTGGGGTGACTGTGAGTGTGCCACGGCACTCCAGTCTGGGCGACAGAGTGAGACTCCAACTGAATATATACATATATTGTGGAGATACAGGTCACTACATGCAGAGCGATCTTGTACTTTTCAATGGCTGTATGATATTGTCAGGGTCATGTTGGATGCAAAGCATGTCCAGTTATTGGTAAAGTTCTCTTATAAGGCAGAATGGTAGAGTGAAAAGAACTTGAGTGGCAGGTCTGAGTTTAAACCCTGGTTCAGTCATGTGTTTACTGTGTGGCTATGGACAAGTCATATATATATCTGAAATTATTTTGGAATTAAGCATTTTTCTTCCTTCTCCCTTTATTCTTCCTTTGTTTTTTCCCCAAAGGATGAGCTTCAATGGAGAGGTTGGTTTTAATGAGAGAGGTGGGAGAGAGCAGACACAACATAGAGACAGAGCAAGCCCTATTCGTTGTTTATTCCTCTATTCTGGTAATCCCTCACCTCAGAATTTTCCAAATCTCTTTCACTTGCTAGGCAAAAGTTGGTAAGTTTCACCCTGAGACTGTTTTACTCAGTTCTCCTACAAGTGTCAATTTTTATAAAAATAAGCAAAGATGCCAATGAGCTTCTATCTATTTAACTTGCTAATGTCTATGACCTCTGGGCTACTTGCTATGAAGTCTCAGATATAGAAATCTGGATCTATTTTCGTACTTGATGCCACCATAAGGAACAGAAGTTTCTAGGTTGTTGAAATCACTGTGAGGCTTAAAAAAATTATTTATTTTTTTGAATGGGTAAAACATACTCCCATTCCAAATTTGGAATTATAGACGGGAAGGCAATGACATTGGCCAGCTTGACTGTAAGCAGTATCCTGCTGTTCTTCATTGTTTATGCACATAACAGTCTGTATGTACATATGTGGCTCCTACTCATTGCCTCCATTTTAAAAACACAAGGGTAGGCACCCTATACACCCCATTATGCATCTTACTTTTTTTTTTTGCTTCATAATATATTTTGGAGACAGGTCACTACATGCAGAGTGGTCTTATTCTTTTCAATGGCCATATGACATTGTCAGGGTCATGTTGGATGCAAAACATGTCCAGTTATTGGTAATTGTCTCTTATAAGGCAGAATGGTAGAGTGAAAAGAGCTTGAGTGGCAGGCCTGGGTTTAAATCCTGGTTCAGTCAGGATTTGCTGTGTGACAAGTCATTAAAATTTCCTGAGACTCAGCCTTCTCATTTGTAAAATTAGGATGATAATACATTCCACCTTTCAAGGAGAGTTATCTTGAGGATTAAATGAGATTATTTTTAATAGAGTTCCTTGCATATAATAGATACTGAATGAAGTTCATTTGTGTTTTATGCTTTTACTTTTTGGACAGTTTGTGCCTTGGATAAACTGGGCTAACATTGAACTATGAAAAATTTTCTAAGGCATCCTTAAATCTTTGCCCCACCCTGCCCCGGCCACCTGGATTAGGATTGTAAGAGACCATGCTTATTTATTTCATTATTTGTATAAATGTATGGAGGAATAAGTGCAATCTTGTTATATGCAGAGATTGCATAATGTTGAATTCCGGGCTGTTAGGGTATCCATCACTCATAACATCCATTGTACCCATTAAGTAGTTTCTCATCATTCATCCCATCACTCGAGACTATGTTTAAAAGATTTTTTTAAAGAATATGTTCATATGATACATGATTAGAACAATGAAGTGGATAGATTTATAGCTTTATTTTAATTAACTCAGTTATAGGTAGAGAAAAGTGTATCAGAGCTGCCATTTTATATTGTCATTTGAGACCATCCACAGAAGCCAATATCACATTTGTAGGACTGAAATGAACAGGAACCAGAGTGTCTCCACACTTCCCACCCAGTAATAAAGATTTCTTAATCTTCACACTATTGGTGTGACTCAACTGCCCTCTTATTTTCTGGGTCCTTATTTATGTCTTCTCTTAGTCACTTCCTGTCACCCACCAACTGAGTCTTTCCCAGAATTTCCTGGTCCAGAAAGAGACAATTCGATGACCATGCCAATCACCACTATAGCTGTTTGGGAAGAGCTTTTCAAGCTAGGCAACTTCACGCATTGCTGACCAGTTTATACAGACTGACTGCCCTTGGGTTTATGGACCAATCAGCTATGGCATGAAATGGGGCAGTTTCTTTCAGGAGGAAATTTTAGGTATGGTACAAGCACTGATTGATCTACCCACCAGAGGAATTTTGCAATAACCTGGCCATAATTTACTGGCCAGTTATGGGAAGAAACAAATTTTCTCCAAGTAGTTTCTGGAAAGGTGTAGGTAAGATAAACATCTAAGAAGGAAGGCCCATGGGACCTGTTCTCATACAAGGTGGGGTCTTTGAAATGAATGTCACCCAGAAGGGGCTCCTGAGAGCCAAGGGCTCTCCCATGCCTTAACTGGACCTTCAGGCTTCCAGGTGCTAGCTAAGCAAGCCAGCTCCAAACTATAGACCAGGGACAATGCATGTATGAACTTGGTAAAATTTCTCCATCTTAGAGCACTGCCGTGTTTGTTTAGAGAACTTTGCCCTGCTTCTTACTTTCATTATTATTATAAAATGAAACTCATGAAAGAATAAGGGGTGGGAGCTTATCTACAGGGAATCAAGAAGATGTGAGATCAGGGAAGCCATACTCATGCTGCACTTTGTCTTGGAACAGGAGATCCCTAGGATATAAACCAGTCAGTTAGAAGCAGCATCTCAGAAGAAAAAGAAGCCCAGGCTGGGTCTCTGCAGCCAACCCAAGAAAAGAAAGGGAGGTGTGGGAGTGGAAGCCTGGTCATCTGACTTGGGCCTGAGAAGAGCCCCTGTGGTGCCATTGCAGTACCATCTGGGGCAGTGACATAACTTTTGTCATGGCAGTAGTTTGAAGAGACTTTGGTGGAGGTCCCAGTGTTGCTTATTTTCCTATAATTTATTTGTTTTTATTTTTATGTATTTATTTTTTCTTAAGAGATGAGTTCTCACTCTGGAGGGCAGTGGTATGATCATAGCTCACTGCAGCCTTGGACTTTTGGGCTCAAGGGATCCTCCCACTTCAGCCTCCTGAGGAGATGGGACTACAGGCACGTGCCACAACGCCTGACTAATTTTTAAATTTGTTTGTAGAAATGAGGTCTCCCTATGTTGCCCAGGTTTGTCTTGAACTCCTAGTTTCAAGCAATCCTCCTGCCTTAGCCTCCTGCTATTATTTCTTGTGTTAATGATAGGATGAATGCTCGTGAGACCTATGTGGACAAGACAGTCATGCAGCCAGTGGTCAACTTAATGGCCTGGGTTGGATTCTTGGTTTACCCAAATCTGAAACACAGTGGTCACTCTACAAATATTGGTTGGATAAACAAATGTGTGAATACATGCAAGAATGAATTTGTTGCTCTAGTTCATTACTAGCTGAATAGGAGAACTTCTCAGAAACTGCTCAAGATCCCAAGAAAAATTACGTGTCCTTCAAGAGTCCTGACTCCTGGAAATGTGGGCTAATAGAGGAGGAAGTTTTCCACAGGCTCATAATGATAATTTACCATTTTAAAGCATCTACTAAGTGCCAGGCACCTCTCATATGGTCCCATGATTATAATACACACATGAATTTGGGTTGTCATTGACAGAGGCCGAATGATTATATCGATTCAATACCATAGTAGCCTGTCTGTTAAGCAAGAAAATCAGCTCAGTTATTTCTTTGCTGTCTTCTAAACAAAATCAACCTGTTGACTGTCGGATGCATTCTCTCTGCACATGCAATTTGTCAACCAATGCTGCTGTACAGTAGTATTAAGAAATCAGGGTTAATCTACTGGCTCACATGACAATAACAGTTGCCCTGTTCAGAACATTCACTGTGTGACAACTGTTTTGCCTGTTCTGCACCACTTAAAATGAGGTGGGTATTATTATCCTCATTCATAGATAAGGAACATAAGATTCAGCCATATTAAGTAAATGCCCAGGTCTTTACAGCTAGTCAGAGGGGAGCCTGACTTTGACTACTGTCTGCCTCTGTGTAGCCTGTGCATTCTCCACTACACATGCTGTGTCCATCCCTCAGAGCCAGGCCTAAAACAAGCTGTGATCCTGCAGGCAGCTGGGGCTTCTAGGGTGCATCCTCATGCAGGATTGTCCAGTGGAATGTTTGGGGAACCAGCGATCCTTTGTGAGAGTGTGCCAGAGGGCAAGATTGGCCCAGCTGCCAGTCCTCTGGCCCAACACCCTCTGGGAATCTTGGACACTTAGGGACACCAGGTGTCCCCACAGTGAGCCTGCTCCTGCCCACAAAGCGTCTCTTTTGTCTCTACATTTCTCAGGATTTTATCTCAATTGTTTACTTTTTTTAATGTTTAGGTATAACTTACATTCAATGAAGTGCACGCATTTTACAGGTACAGCTTAATGATTTTTTAAAACATGTGTATTCAACCCCCATGGAAACACCACCCGGATCAAGATTTAGAACATTCCTGGTATCGCAGACTCTACCCTGTACGATTCCTAGGTAGTTTCTCCCAGGGTAACTACTACTTTGGCTTCTGTCACCGTGGCTTAGTTTTGCCTATTATGGACTTCATATTGTTCTTTTTGATGTCTAACTAGTATAGAGGATCTCAATCTTAGGCTATAAACTCAAGCTTACAAAAAATGTGATTTAATCTATTTTTTTTCTATCATTGAACTTAATCTCTTTCCTGAACTTCCTATTCTATCAGGGGCAAATATCATGGTCAAATTAATGACACAGGAAAGCTTAATCAATTCAAGATTTGGGTAGCTCCTATAGTTCTAGGGGATGTTTATGCAGTGCCAGAGCACTGCGGAAAGAAGCACCTGGCCAAGGCTCGCCATAGTCACTTGTGTTATTGGTCCACGCCAATGCCTATTCCAGTATCTGTGTTCCCACCAGTCTCTCTCTGGTTTTCAATCCCTTCCCCACTGGCATCAACTGAAGTCCCCAGTTCACCTGGTTTGGTTATCAGTCCTTGCAGGTCTCTTTGCATTCTCTTTGTCCTGTTTGCAAGGCCTCTTCAGGTCTGCCAGTCCTCTTAGCTTCCTCTGTGCCCATCAAGGCACAAAACACTTTCCTTTGCTCTCCTGTGCCAATACAGAACTTGGGGTAACTGCCTCGGGCCTTTTTGTATAGAAACATAACACACAGGTTTCTCATCCAACACTGAGTCAGGTGTCTGGCTGCAGCCTTTTGCTCACGTGTCCCCCAACACAGGAAGCTGGCTGGCTGTTGCCATTATCCGTTATCTCTCAGCTCTAACAAACAAGTTCATGTGTCATTGGGACAGTTTGAGGCAGAAAGTCTTATCCTGAAGTCTTGAATAATTTATCCTGAAGTCTTGAATAATTTTGACTATGAAGAAGCAAAAAACAAAAAGTGTAACATATTCCTGGTTCCCATGACTGCCCTGCACATTAGCAGTTTCCCAGGCTTGGATCTCGTCACGTGGTTGGGATCACATGACATTGCCCTAAATCCCTCACACTTAAAAAGTGCTTATTGAAACATATTTTGGGGGAGCTTAGGCAACTTGGAAACCTTCACCCACCCTTGTTTTCTTTTCTTTTCCTTTCTTTTTTTTGAGTTGGAGTCTCACTCCGTCGCCCAGGCTAGAGTGCAGTGACACGCTCAGGGCCAACCCAGCGTCCACCTGCTGGGCTCTGGCAATTCTTCTGCCTCAGCTCTCCAAGTAGCCAGAATCACAGGTGCATGCTTCCACGCCTGGCTAATTTTTTTTTTTTTTGAGTTATTGTAGAGACGAGGTCTCACCATGTTGCTCAGGCTGGACTCAAACCCGTGGGCTCAGGCAATCCCCTCACCTCGGCCTCCCGAGGTGCTGGGATTACTGGCTTGAACCATCACGCCCAGCCCCACCCTTATTTTCATAAGGCCTCTTCACAAGTTATAAAAGGTAGGCTGAGGTGACCTTAAGTATCATTTACTAGCTATGTGACCTTGGACAACTCTTTGAATTCTCTATTTGCTCCTTTATTCAAATGGTAACACTATCACCTTCCCTTTTTTAATCTGTTAAATAAAATATATCTGTTATAAAAGTAAACTTCTGCTGAACTCAGCCACTTAGCCTGTAATCCCAGCACTTTGGGGGGCCAAGGCAAGTGGATTTCCTGTGCCCGTGGGTTCGAGACCAGCCAGGGAAACTTGGCGAGACCTCGCCTCTACAATAAATCAAATTAGCCTGGCGTGGTAGCACATGCCTGTAGTTCAGGCTACTTGGAAGGCTGAGGCAGAAGGATCGCCAGAGCCCAGCAGGTTGACGCTGGGGTGACTGTGAGCATGCCACTGCACTCCAGCCTGGGTGACAGAGTGAGACTCCAACTCAAAATAAATAGATAAATAAATAAACTTCATCTGTTAAGTGAAATAACAGGAAAGTATCTTGCAAAGATCTCGGTACGTACTATATATCTGATAAATATTCCCTTCCTCTGTCTCTCTGTCCCTTCTTTCTCTCTTTTGCCAGACTTTGTGATAGATGTTTCTCGAAATAAAGACACAAACATGACCTAGAACTTGCCCTTGAGATGCTTGTCTCAACTGACCAGAATTTAAGGCAGAAATGTTCCTTGCGGGGCTCCATAAAAAGGGCAAGTGAGTTGCCCAGGGTGGCCCAGAGGAGGGAGGAAGGGTTCCATGTTGGGGAACTGGAGAAGTTCTCAAGGAAGAAGTCACTTTTGAGAAAGAACTTTATGGATAGGTAAGATTTCTTTTCTTCTTTTCCATTCCCCCCCTTTCTTCAAAACAATTGTTGACCCAGAATTTTAAATGTCCGTAGTTGGGGAAGGTTTCTAATACAATCTAATGAGGACAGTAGCTCCATTCCTCTCGGATTCTCTTGACTTGGCTCTTCTTTTTGTGTTGGATTTGTGCTCTGGTGTATGGATACCAGGGAGTAAGTCACCTGTCCCCTGCAAACTCAATTCCCTGAAAAATGCCACATGTGCAAACACGTGTTTGCACTTGTTCACAGACTCTCTGGAACCTAACCATTGGTCTCAGGTTTAAGAACTCTGAATGAAGAAGACGGCTCTATGAAGTGAAAGGAATGGCCATGATATTCACTTCTTCCTCCTTCTTCAGGTAAACTTCAAAGGGGCCTTCTCAGTTGAAAACAGGGTGAGCCTTCCTGAATTCTTCTTTAAAAAGCTGGGCTCTGGAGTCAGACTTGTCCAGGTGAGGGGTGTTGAATTTTAACAGATGATGAGGGAGAAAGGCAATCCAGGTCAAAGAATGGCATGAGCAGAGAAAGGTACTAGAACAGGGCAGCTTCAGGACTGCTTAGAGAAGGTAAGGAGATAGGTCTGATTGTGGCTGGGGTTCTACCAGGAAGTGTCCTGGTGATGGCTGAGAGCCAGATGAGGACAGTTGGAGGGTGGGAGTAAGACTCTCCTTGGTTTCAGGCAGTTGAATGCCTGAGCTTCAGGATATCACATTTATCACCACTATAATTTTGCACTCTGTGGGACTGGTGAGTGTCTGCCTCTCCCACTGGCCTGTTGGCTCCAGTGAGCGCAGGCACTTTGTCTCCTCTTGTTCTGTATGCTCAGCACTAGTTGAGAGCCTCCAACATAACAGGTGTCCAGGACATATTTGGGACATGCACGAGTAGAGGAATGAATGAATTGATGGTTTCTGCACAAAAATGACAACCTTGGATCAATGTTTCTAACAAATGAGAGTGTCGGCACTTAATTTTATTCTCCTCCATGGCATCCTTCTTTACTCATCAGTAGTCAAGCTGAGGTAGGAATTGACACCTTGTTGGCCGATCCTTCCTGTGTCTGGGCAGATCAGACCATCCGAGCTATCCTGCAAAGTGTGCAAATAGCTCTTGGCATCTGCCCAGACCTTTTCCCCCCACACACATTTTTTTTTTTTACTTGAAACAGCTTGAAATGTAAAAAACATGCATTTTTGGAAGAAGAGAAGACTGATTCAAACTTCAGCTCTATCTCTTGTTAGTTATAAGTCTCTGAGGAAATTAATTCTCTGAATCTGGCTTTCTCATCTATAAAACAGGATGATGAGAAGTATCTACTTCATTGTGTTGTGGTGATGATTGAATACGCTTATAGTTAGTATACAGAGTCTGGCACATAGTAGGTGCTCTTTTATTTTTTACATTTTATTTCATTTTCTCATTGTGTATTTTAAAATCACAAGATAGTATTTATTTTACATATTTTTCCTGATTTAAAAATGTTCGTGCTCAGGATAGAAAACTTGGCCTAAACAGCAATGTCTAAAAAAAAAAAAGTTAGTAATTATAACCAATATTAACATTTTATATCTTACCTTGTAGTATTTTCTCTATAAATGAGAAACTTAATCTATTTTAAATAGGCATTTCTACACACAATTGGAGAAGGTACAAAAGAATAATCAGTAAAAAGTAATTCTCCCTTTTTAGCCTGACCCCAGCCATCAGTTCCCCTTCCCAGAGCAACCACTGTTGTGAGATTTTAAGCGGCCCCCCGAGAGATAGTCTGATTTTCTAGAAACATCTTTCTGATTTTCCTCTCATCTTCCCCTCATGCAAGCACTAGCATGGTGGATGTGGTGTTTTGCACTGGAGGCTACCATTCATGTGAGTTTCCTTTCAGTTCTCATAGATGTCTCTGTGGGCAGGGCCAGATAGGGCTCTAACGTCAGGTTCTGAGAGCTTGACAGGCTTGGTCTCTGTGGTATATTTTTACTCTTTGAACTGAAAATCTGCAAACAACTAAACAGGTGTTAGAATTCTCAGTCTCAACCGTTTCCTCGGTTGCTCATGCGAGGAACAGAGCTGCAGGTGGTTGGGACCAGCAGACAGGGGGGGTCTGTCAGGGGGGACAGGCAGAATTTAGACTTTCTCAAGTGTGGCATGGACCCTCAAGGCAATGTTTTCTAAACTGACTATTGGAATGTGTGGTCTGGCACAGAAAGCTCATAGTTTGCGATTGGGATTGATCCAAAAAGTCAGAGATCTGTGCCCCCTAGAATGCTCTGGAATGCAGGCCAGAGCCCAAGTCAACTTGATCCACTCTAAGACCAGTCCTGCCCCCACTCTCAACTCTCAAGCCCCACAGCTCTGCTCCCCTGGCTCCTGTTACCTCTCCCTGATCAGTTCTGTCCCATCCATTCTCTCACCAGGACTTGCCTTCAGACTGGCCTTCCCCACCAGGCCCTGGCCCTCAGCCTTCCTTTTCCTCTCCTTTCATTCATTGATCAACAATTAAGCACACCGAGGACTTGACCCCTAAGGAGCCCAGTAGATAAGGAGGGGAGATAGAAGATTGGATTTTTTTTCAAAGTCAGGCTGCAAAGCACAACATATAAGAATGAACTGATACATCTGAGATACCTAATCTGTAAAATGGGTATTAAATAATAGAATGGATATGGCAGTGTTTTGTAATCTGTGAAGTGCCATATAAGCATAAGGCACTGGTATTCTTATGAGAATGATGATAACTTAAAAGGGAAGCATGAGAACAATTTGATAACTGTACAGATTAATATTTAATTACAAAAGTGATACTTATTCATTTAAGACAAAAATACATATGTATATTTTGAATAAAATATGTAAATAAACAAAAATGGAAAAAAATGCTATAGTGTTATTAGAGATTGTAATACTTTATATTATTTTTGCCTTTTTTTTTTTGATTCAGAGTATCACTCTGTTGCCCAGGCTGGAGTGCAGTGGCATATTCATGGCAACCACACCCTTGACCTGCTAGGCTCAGACAATCTTTCTGCCTCAGCCTTCCTAGTAACTGGGACTACGGGTGTATGTCACCATGCCTGGCTAATTTTAAAATGTTCATGTATTTATTTGTAGATACGAGGTCTTATTATGTTGCCTAGACTTGCCTCAAATCCCTGGGCTCAGGCAATTCTCTCGCCTCCGCCTCCCAAAGTGCTGGGATTACAGGTGTGAATCACTGTACTTGGCCTTATATTATCCATATAGTATATTCTCTATTCCTCCTGTGAAACCTGTTTCTGTCAGACAGCAATGTTTCCTTGGGAATAAATTTTGCCACGTGACTTACTCTGGCTGGAGTGTGTCTGAGCAGAAGCCTTAAGAGCCTCTTTGTGGTTCTGGCATCTTTTTTCCCCTTTCTGTTATGATATGAGAAGATCTCAGGTAAGGGTTTTTCCATCTTCCTGGATCATGGAATGTAGAGCCCCATGAAGGACATGTAATGTGTGTGAGAGATTGACATTTACCATTGTGAGCCCCGAGGATTGGGGGCTGTTACTCCTGTAGCATAATTTGCCCTGAGTGCTGGATACATGGAGAGATAACAACTGTTAATATTTTGAGCTATGTTCTTTAGTCTTTTTTCCTATGCCAATATTCCATATTTTTTTCTTTATAAAAATAGGATTATAATGTACATATGGTTTTGTGAAGTGCTTTTCTCATTTCATCTGCAAATATTTCAGTGTACATCTCGAAAAGATAAGAATTCTTCTTAAACACAACCACAATGCCATTATCACATCTAAAATGAATAATAATTATTTCATATCACTAAATATTAGTCATTGCAAACATTTCTCCAACTTTTTTTTTTTTTTGAGTTGTAGTCTCACTCTGTTGCCCAGACTGGAGTGCAGTGGCATGCCCCCGGTCACCGCAGCCTCGACCTACTGGGCTCTGGCGATCCTTCTGCCTCAGCCTTCCAAGTAGCGGGAACTACAGGTGCGCACTATCACACCCAGTTAATTTTTTATTTATTGTAGAGACGAGGTCTCGCCAAGTTCCCCGGGTGAGTCCTGTACCTGTGGGCTCAGGCAATCCGCTCGCCTAGGCCACCAAGCCGGCCACATTTCTCCAACTTTAAACAATGTTTGGTTTAAGTCAGGGGTCCAAATAAGGTTGATACTTTGCAATAAGTTGGTAAGTCTTAAATTTCTTTTCTTTTTTTTGGTGGAGTCCAGGGGATTTCATTGATGGTACATGACAAGGTGGGGCTCCCTAGGTTCCCCCACCCCCGATTCTTCAGGGGGTCTGGCATGGACACTGTGAAGCGGGGAGATTCTCACTAGGGTTGGGGATTCAGTGGGCAGGGACTCCCCAGCTGAGAGCTTCTCTCTTCCCCTGATGCTCTCTCTTGGGCTGGTGGTCTGGGAGCTCTTACTACTTGGAGGCTATGTGGACCATGAGGTCCACCACCCTGTTGCTATAGCCAAATTCATTGTCATACCAAGAGATGAGCTTGACAAAGTGGTCATTGAGGGCAATTCCAGCCCCAGCATCAAAGGTGGAAGAGTGGGCATCACTGTTAAAGTAGGAGGACACATCCTAGTGCTGTGTAACCCAGGATGCCCTTGAGGGGGCCCTCGGATGCCTACTTCACCATCTTCTTGATGTAATCCTATTTGGCGGGTATCTCCAGATGGCAGAACAGGTCTACAATGGACACATTGGTGGTGGGGATATGGAAGGCCATGCCCCTGAGCTTCCTGTTCAGCTTGGGGATGACCTTGCCCATGGCCTTGATAGTGCCAGTAGATGCAGGGATGATGTTCTGGAGAGCCCCATGGCCATTGCATCACAGCTTCCCAGAGGGGCCATATACGATCTTCTGGGTGGCAGTGATGGCATAGATAATGGTCATGAGCCCCTCCACGATGCCAAAGTTGTTGTGGATGACCTTGGCTGGGGGCTAAGCAGTTGGTGGTGCAGGAGGTATTGCTGACTATAGTGAGATTGTTTTGGTACTTCTTGTGGTTCACACCCACCACAAACATGGGGCCGTCAGTGGAGGGGATGAAGATGATGACCCTTTTGGCTACCCCTGGTAAGTGAGCCCCAGCCTTCTCCATTGTAGTGAAGACACCTGTGGACTCTACTACATAATCAGTGCCGGGATCACTCCATTCGATTTTGGTGGGATCTTGCTTCTGGAAGATGGGATGACAAGCTTCCCATTCTCGGCCTTGATGGTGCTATGGAAATTGCCATGGGTGGAGTCGTACTAGAACATGTAAACCATGTGGCTTAGGTCAATAAAGGGGTTATTAATGGTGACAATATCCACTTTGCCAGAGTTAAAAGCAGCCCTGGTGACCTGGTGCCCAATATGGCCAAATCCGTTCACTCTGGCCTTCACCTTTGCCATAATGTCTCAGGGGCACATCTGGTGCTGCGTGAGAGATGTGGGTGTCTGCCAAATGGTAGGAACAGAGAGCCTTAAATTTCTTCAGGTTCTCTCTCCTCTCTCTTGTCCCTTTGTAATATATTTGTTGAAGAAACTGAATAATTTGTTTGTGGAGTTTTCCATAGTCTGGATTTTGCTGATTGCATTCCGTGGTGTCATTTAACACATTCCTTTTTCTCTTCTATTTCCTGTAAATTGCTGATTAAATCTACAGGCTAGATCAGATTCAGCAAACAGATTTTTCAACTCAATACATGAAGAACATTTTCCATGTCCTTTAATATCCTTATATAATATTGAAAAATAACTGTAGAGTTGTCTGCTGAATGTATTATCATGTATTTAGCTAGTCCTCTAGTGTTGAGCACTTACGTTGTTTGTAGTGTTTTGCTTCTCCACACAACTCACTGGTGAGTATCCTCATGGACTAATCATCTTCTGGCCTGCTGGCCCCCCTTCTATTCTGTCAGTTCCTGCGGATGGTGGATGCCTGTGCCAGCTTCCTCACTGAAGCCTTGAACCCAGAAAACTGCATTGGAATCCTGAGGCTGGCAGACACACACTCCCTGGACAGTCTAAAGAAGCAGGTTCAAAGTTACATCATTCAAAATTTCATGCAGATTCTGAACTCTGAGGAATTCCTTGAACTTCCTGTGGACACTCTGTACCACATCTTGAAGAGTGACGACCTTTACGTGACTGAGGAGGCGCAAGTGTTTGAGACTGTGATGAGCTGGGTCCGGCACAAACAGTCAGAACGACTCTGCTTGCTCCCCTACGTCCTTGAGAATGTGCGCTTACCGCTTCTGGACCCGTGGTACTTTGTGGAGACGGTGGAAGCAGATCCTCTCATCAGGCAGTGCCCAGAGGTCTTTCCGCTGCTCCAGGAAGCCAGGATGTACCACCTTTCTGGCAATGAGGTGAGTCGAAGACAAGATGTGCTGTGTTTGACCAGCAAAGTAAGGAGTTAGTCAGGGATGCACAGAGATTCAGGGGAAGCTGAGTTACGAATCCTAACATGCTACACTTGTTCATTGTTTGAGTCAGGCAGTTCCAGCAGCCCTGGATTCGTGCTCTGTAAAATGAGGATGATACTACATGTTCAGACAGCTATTGCGAGGATTACTGAGATATGGAAATCACTCAGCACCATGCCTGGCACATTCTTCCTTTTCCCAGCTGTGTAAGGGCAGGAGGTTGCGGTAGGGGGGCAGTGCCCTGTCAGTCACCATTCCACGGGGTTGCTGCTCTTCACTCTGGTGAAACTTTACATCTCTTGCATCTAGTCTGGCCATATCTTGGTGTAGACTCTCATCATCTCCTTCCTGAATTTCTAGAAATTCCTCAAAACTCATCTCCCTGTCTCCAGTCTGGCCTCCCTCCAATTTATTCACTGACCGAGTAATCTAAACTGAAGTCTGGTCATCTTGCTCCTGGGGTTACCTTCTTCAATGGCTCCCCATCACTTTCGGGATAAAGCCCAAATTTCCTGCCGCAGCTCCCAGAGCCTGGCCTCACATAGCTCACCTCCTGCCCACTTGTTCAGCACTTCTCCAACCTCCCTCTTCTTCTGTAGTCCTAATGCACTGCTTGTGACTCCCCAAATTGGATGTGCTTTTTCAGCCTCAGGTCAATGCAAGCGTTGTTCAAATGCTTTTCTCCTCTTCTTTGTCTAGCTAACTTCTACTCCTACTTCAAAAATCGGTTCAAGCATCACCTTCTCCAAGGCCTTTCTGTGTTCTCATAGCATTTGGTGCATTGTTCTATCATAACACCAACTTCTTAAGGTAACCATTGAATTTGTCATCTATAACCATCTCTAGACTAGTTTATTATATAGCAGGAAATAAGTTTTGTTGGACTTCTAATCTCCAGATCTTAGGAGAGAGTCCCTAATATAGTGAGTGAGTTATTGGTGTTTGTTGAGTGACTAAATGGGTACCAGAATGATGCATAAACATATAATTTAGATCCACCTGGTTCTCCCTAACAATTCCTCAATACTTTATTATTCAGAACTTTATAAAGGTAAGAACAAGTTTAGTGGAGAGGAAGTAATGATACAGGGATGGTTTGTGAACAGTTTGTACACATGAACACCCCACACACACCACTATGCAATGGTTCTGAGATTAGCTATCAAGCCTTCTTCATTAGGCCATTGGTAGAAACATTAGCTAAAAGTGGCTCAGGAATTGTCTGTCTAAGCGTCCTTTGGAGGCTCTTCCTTTTTATGTATGTTATTTTCTAGTTATTTTTGTTGTCCTTAGATCTACTGCTCATTCTTTCACTGTGAAAATATATCCTTACATTTTTGGGGGTAGAATTTACCAGAGCCTGGTGTTTTCTTTGTGCAGAGATTTTTAACTACAACTTGTGTTTCCTTAATAGACATAGGACTATTCATGTTATCTATTTCTTCTAGAATGAACTTTAATAGTTTTTTAAAATAATTTTTTCATTTCCTAAAAGTTGCTAAGTTTATTGACATAAAGTTGTTCACAGTATTTCCTTATCATCCTTTAATACCTGTAGAATCTGTAGTGATGTCACATCTTTCATTCCAGATATCAGTAATTTGTGTCTCTTTTTTCCCTCCATCAGTCTGGCTAGAAGCTTATCAATTTTATTTATTTTCTCAAATAACTGGCTTCTGGTTGGATTTGATACTCTTTGTTTTTTTTATTGTTTTATGTTTCTATTTCATTTATTTTCACTCTGCCCTTGATGATTTTCTTTCTTCTGTTTACTTTGGGCTTAATATGTTCTTCTTTCTCCAGTTTCTTAAAGTAGTTTCTAATATTGGCTTTAGTGTTATAAACTTCCCCCAAAGAACTACTTTAACAGCATCCTGTATATTTGAATATGTTATACTTTCTTTTTTGGAAATAAATCCTGATATCAACTTGATGCCAGGTATGTCACTATGTACTACAAAAACAGTCTCTGCCTTACTAAACTTTTGATCTGTCAGAGAAGAAGGGGCATTAGCAAAATGAAGAGTTATGAGTAAATTGATGAGGAAAGCCCAGGTAACCACATGGATCCTGTCCCATGCTGGATATGTGGGTTCCTGGCAGACAGCTCAGCACTGGATACCAGAGCCTGCATACAACTGCAGACAGGTCTCAGTCTCTGCAGCTGCTCTCAATTCAGCATTTAAACTACAGAGTCTTGATCAACTATACTTTCAATATTTTTGCTGTTTGTTTTTCTGCTTTATATGTCTAAGTCCCTGAAATGCAGGCAATAAAGGGTTTCCTCTGATATAAAAGTTCCCTACCCTGTCTTCTGCACAACTGCTGCAATAAGATAGCTTCACTGCCTTTTATATTTGCAAGGGGCTGGTGGTGGGGAGGGGCATTATAAACTTTGGATTTAGGAGGAGAGAAAAATCTGTTATCTGAAAAATTCTCTGGTAGTGGGAACCTGAGTTTGAAGTCAGGCAGATCTGGGTTTTAGTCTTTTTTCAACAGTTTATTGTCAGTGTAAACTTGAGCAAGTTACTTAGCTACTCTAAGGCTCAGTCCTGATTTGTAACATGAGGATAATAATACCTGCAAACGGATAGGACTCTTTTGATAATTAAATAAGATAATGAGTAGAATGTGCTCAGTATAGTGTCTACTAGGTGGAAAGTGCAACACAAATGGAAGGTGTCATTATTCTCACTCAGTTCCTTGTGGTTGTTCTGTTACTCACAATCAAGCATTTTCTTTCTGTGGGGTTAAAATATCTCTTTTCTCTGTGTCCCAGGTTTTTGTGGCCCCATTTTTCCAAATCCTGCTCAAGGCACTTTCTCGTTCCCATTTTATTGTCTGGCCAACTGAATCAAACAGCCGCCATGATCTCCAAGTTGGGGTCTCATTGCCAGTTGATTCCCTGAAAGTCCAGTCTGCTCCCTGCTGGAATGATCTTGGGTTTAGTAGCATGAACCTGGAGACTACTCTGTGAACACACTTCTCCCCTCAGCCTTCATTTTCCAAACTTTAACCCTCTTGTCCTATCATCATCTCTCCCTTTTAGCCTTGTCCATCCTCTAAACCAGTGATGACAGTGGGGATTTTTAGAACCCTAAAAGCAAATGTCAGTCCTCATTTAATTTAGGAGTGGTAGCTGGAACCATCATTGTAAGAGGTCTCTGGGGGCAGAGGAAAGAGCCCCTTCATTTTATTACCTCCTAAGCTTCTAGGGACCAACTTGGTTTATATCAAAAGTTGCTCTGACACGTGATGTGGGGAGAGTGAAGGCAGAGGCCCTATCCCTGAGAACAGCTTTGCTGAAGCAATATGGTAACTTCTGTCCCCTAGTGTAGGCTCTGTGGACAACATGCTGTCAGTAGGGTACATCCTTCTGCTCTGATTTTTTTTTTTTTTGAGTTGGAGTCTCACTCTGTCACCCAGACTGGAGTGCAGTGGCCGCTCCTGGCCACCACAGCCTCAACCTGCTGGGCTCCGACGATCCTTCCGCCTCAGCCTTCCAAGGAGCTGGAACTACAGGTGCGCGCTACCATGCCTGGCTAATTTTTTTTTTTTTTTGATTTATTGTAGAGATGAGGTCTCACCAAGTTGCCCAGGCGGGTCATGAACCTGTGGGCTCAGGCAATCCACTCACCTCAGCCTCCCAAAGGCGCGGGATTACAGGCTGAGCCACAGAGCCCGGCCTGCTCTGATTTTAACTATATGAAAATAAAATGATTAGGCCTGATTGTTGTGTGCAATTAGTTGGCAAACACGTTTGTATGTCTGTAATAAATTTGCACATGTTGGGCTTCAAATTGGCATTTGTTATGACTTTGGGGTTAATAGTTTGCCAAAGGTAGTTGAACTTACAATTTGGGAATGGTGCCACCAATCAGCAGTTCTGTAGTGCCAAGTTACAAGGCAGGTCTCAATCCTATCAGTTAGATAATTGTGTTAGTTATCAATTGCCATGTTACAAGTTATCCCCAGACTAAAATGACAATTATTTATTATCTCACAGGTACTGAGTGTCAGGAATCTAGGAGAGGTTTAGCTGGATGGTTCTTGCTGAGGGTCTCTTGTGAGGTTGTAGTCAAGTTGTTGTCCGGGGCTGCAGAATCTCCACATTCAAATGGGGCTGAAGAATCCTCTTCCAAACTCACTCACATAGGCTGATGTTGGCAGGCATCATTTCCTTCCTGGCTGTTGACTGGAGGCCCCAGTTTCTTGCCATGTGGGCATCTCCATAGCAGCTGAGCAAATAATCAAAGAAAGACTGAGAGAGCAATCAAGATGGGAGATATGGTGACTTTTATAGCCTACTTTCAGAAGAGATATATTATCACTTCTGCTGTCAACTATTGGACATAGAGACCAATTCTGGAATGATGTGGAGGGAACCACAGAAGGTGTAAATACTAGGAAGCAGGGATCGCTGGGGCCGTTGTGGAGGCTGGCCCAGTGATTTAGACTGGGAAAAAAAATATGTCAGGGTCCTGGATTACCTGGCTTGGCCATTCACTTTTTAATTCATTCACTCATCTAACCAATGTTTGCAGAAGCCCACGAGCTCCAGATACTGTTCTTGGTGCTGAGGATCCCTTGGAGTGAACGGCTGTTTCTGCCATCAGGGACTTTACAGTAAATTGTAAAGTGTGTGAAAAGTGCTGTGATGGGGGAATTCAGGGCTTTGGGAACCTGTGCAAAGTCAGGAATGGCTTTCTGGAGAAAGAGACATAATGTAATGGCAAATAGCTCATAATACCCTCGGGAGGTGGCATGGGAAATCAAGAACAGGACCAAAGAACAAGATGTCAACCAGGAGTCAGGAGGTAAGATCATGTCTAGTCCAGTCCTCCTATGTTGTTTTTGTTGTTTTGTTTTGTTTTTGAGTTGGAATCTCACTCTGTTGCCCAGGCTGGGGTATAGTGGCACGATTATGGCTCACACATCCTCGCCTTCTGGGCTCAGGCGATCCTTCTGCCTCAGCCTCCCAAGTAGCTGGGACTACAGGCAGGTGCCAGTATGCCTGGTTAATATTTTGATTTTTTTTTTTGGTAGCTACGAGGTCTCGCTTTGTTACCTAGGCTGATCTCAAACTCCTGGGCTAAAGCAATTCTCTTGACTTGGCCTCCCAAAGTGTTAGGACACCTTACCCAGCCCAATCCTCCCTTTACCTATTACCCAGCAGGCTATTGAGGCAGGAGAGTAGGCATTGCAAATGAGGTGGGGGCTTCTGAGTGGAGGCTGAAGCCTGGTTCTCAGAGCTTAAGTAAGGGTCAGCAGGGACTAATTCTGGAAGACTAGTGCTGTTTTCCAAGTGTTGCCCTACGACACCTAAATCTCCTCTGAAAGAGGGCTAGATTGGTGCTGGAGGCTGTGCCTCGGCTGTGGGGAAGGGAGGCTTGATAGCTGGAGAGAAAGTTGCAGAGTGGTCAAGTTGGCCTTTGGTGCCAACTCATTGCTCAGATGCTGTCCTGTGAGCGTGGTGCTCTCACCACACCTCCAAGTTCCCCAGACCACCTTTTCCATCCTTACACCAGTTGCCCATCTACTGTCAACACCTCAGCCTCAGCCCATTGACCAGGCTTTGTCTGGCCATACCCATCCCCACTCCTGTCCCCTAACCCACAAGGGACAGCCCTGCTACTAACTTTTTGGCCGTGGTTTAGCCTCAAGAATTGAGGATGCAAAATTTACTGTATTGGACTCTTTGGCATGGAAAAACAAATAAACACTCTTATGGGGCAATAGAGGTTGGGTGCTGGCTGGTCTGAATACTTGTGGACACTGTTTGGATTCTTCACTTGAGGGCTCAGTGTGGGCAAAATCAAAGTTCCACAGTCTGTTTTAGATCAGCCCAACCTGGTAGGAAAAAGTGAATGTTTGGCTGTCTGGGAAATGGATGTGGCCTCTCTGTCTCCCATCAGCGTGCTTATAGAACCTCCCCCATTGAGCCCAGGGATCAATGAAACCAGGAGGAAGGCAGCTCTTCCTTTCCTAGGAATATCCACATGACATATACTGCTGCTTCTACAGACATGTCAATTCTGCAGATCTGTCGAGGGCTGTGTATGTGCTGGGCGCTCTGCTCATCCCTTTACTTCATGACCTCATGAATGCCCACTGACCTGACAGTACAGAACTAATTACAACTGTTTTACAGAGGTTGTATTGCTTCTCCAAGGTCACATGGTCGTAGGTGATGGAACCCTGGTAGATTTGACTTCCAAACTTTTGCTGGGCTCAAATACCCATGGGGTGGATTTCTTCACCTGTTGAAGGCTCTAAGGTGTCATATACTTGATGTTAGGACCAGTCCCCTAATGTCCCTGGCCATACCCTGATTCCTTCTGGTTCTCTTTTTCCTGAGTCTCCAAATACTCTTATGTGGTCACTGTCTAGGACTTCTCTTCTAGAAGGTTGATGGCGAATGTCTGAGATATCATCAAGAAACTGAAACCAAGGGGGAATGGACAGTAGCCCAACATGATATTGAGGGATTTAAGGTTTCACACCAGGCAGGAGGGGAAAGGCAGGCAGTGTATCTGATGGTAAATAGATCCTGACTTTTTGAAGTAGCAACAACAGGAAACATTTGTTGACGACCTATTACTGGGTCAAACACACAACACGTATTATCCCATTTAATCCTCACAACAAACCTGTGAAGTAGATACCACTGAGATTCCCATTATACAGCTGATGAAACAGAGGCTCAGGAGGTGAAGTCACATGGCTGGGCAGTGACAACTATTGGGGAATTGGGTTCTGCTCAGTCTGCCTCCATAGCCTGAATGTTGAGCTGTGCTTTCCTCCTTCACATACTCCTGTTGATTTCCAGATCATTTCGGAGCGCACCAAGCCCAGGATGCATGAGTTCCAGTCTGAGGTGTTCATGATCATTGGTGGCTGCACGAAGGATGAGCGGTTCGTAGCAGAGGTCACCTGCCTGGACCCCCTGAGGCGCAGTCGCCTAGAGGTGGCTAAGCTCCCACTAACGGAGCATGAGCTGGACATCGAGAACAAGAAGTGGGTGGAGTTTGCGTGCGTGACATTGAAAAATGAGGTCTACATCTCAGGTAAGCAGGAGCCACGGGAAGCCAAAGCAAGCCCCCGGTAGCACTGTTACATGCTCCAGAAGGGGCGACAGACAACTGTCTTGGAAAAATGACTGTGAATGGGCAACGATCTGGACTCTGATTGGGTCAGGATATGGAATCAGGAGCTCAGGTGGTCTTACCTTGGAGAGCACATTGTTATTTAATAAACAATAGGCTGGCCGGGCACGGTGACTCAAGCCTGTAATCCTAGCACTTTGGGAGCCAGAGGCAAGAGGACTGCCTGAGCCTGTGGGTTCGAGACCAGCCTGGGCAACATGGTGAGAACTCATCTCAACAATAAACTTAAAAATTAGCTAGGTATGGTAGTGTACACCTGTAGTTCTGGCTACGTGGAAGGCCGAGGCAGAAGGATTGCCAGAGCCCAGAAGGGCGACACCGGGGTGGCCATGAGTGTGCCACTGCACTCCAGCCTGGGTGACAGAGTGAGACTCCAACTCAGAAAAAAAAATAGTATGGGAGCATGGGAGGGAGGGGATGGTTCTGCCCCTCTCAGGCATTCAGGGATCCTAGCTCCTGCCACCTTGTGATGTGGCCACTTTCCATTCATGGCCTTCATTTAAGGAAGAAAAAGAAACTGAGCGAGTTGAGAAGGCACACCTGCTCCTAGAAGCCTCAGCCAGGAAGCACCACTATTCTGATGATGTGACCTCCCTTCCACACCCCTCAACCCCTCCAGGTGCAGTTGGGCTGGGAAATGTCATTTAGCTATGTGCGCCCAGAAGGGAAAAACAGCTTGGTAATCACAGTCTTTGCCACATACACTACATGTGTTTGTCTACAACTTGTCCTTCTCCTTAAATTTGTTGTTTGTTTTTTAATGGTGCACAAAAGCATGCATATTCTACACAATTAAGTCGACAGGAGCTGACACTTCAATGAACAATATCATCTGGATAATATTACATGTTGGCAGGATGGATACACGTACTAAGTGATATACTGCATGCAAAGTACAGCATCATGCCAAGCTCATAGTTAGAGCTTCATTATGTCAGCTGTCACTACCACTATTGTTATGCAGTCTATTGAATAAATAAAACATAAGCTTTTTCAGCTTTCTTTTTTAAATAGGCATTCTTATACACATATGCTTTATGTGTACATGTACTACTATTGAAAAGTTTCCCAGAAATGATCATAAGATACATAAATTGAGAATTTTTGAATATATTACTAAGTTGTCCTCCAGAAAGTTTGTACCAATTTACAGTTCAACCAATGACGAATGACAGCGCCCATTTTCTATATCCTTGCTAACAATTTTTATGTCATTTAAATTCTTTTTTATTTTTATTTTTGAGTGGGAGTCTCACTTTGTTGCCCTGGCTGGAGTGCAGCGGCATGCTCACGGCTGCTGAAGCCTCAACCTGCTGGGCTCAGGAGATACTTCTGCCTCAGCCTTCCAAGTAGCTGGAACCACAGAAGCGTGCCACCAGGCCTAGTCAATTTTTTTGATTTATTGTGGAGATGAGGCCTCGCCAAGTTGCCCAGGCTGTTCTCAAACCCCTGGGTACAGGCAAGAGCCACTGTACCCGGCTGTCATTTAAATTCTTAACAGACTAGACTAGAATGTTTAAATATGTACTTCTAGATCATTAGTGAGGTTGAGCATATTTTTGTATATTTATTATGTAATTATATTTTTTAAAAGCATTTTCTGTTCATATTTTTTGACTGTTTTTCTTTCGATTGTCTTTTTTTTTTTGAGTTGGAGTTTCACTCTGTCGCTCAGACTAGAGTGCAGTGGCATGCTCCCAGCCACTGCAGCCTCAACCTGCTGGGCTCAGCGATCCTTCCACCTCAGCCTTCCAGGTAGCTGGAACTACAGGCGCGCGCTACCACACCTGGCTAGTTTTTGACTTATTGTAGAGACGAGATCTAGCCAAGTTGCCTAGGTGGGTCTCGAACCCGCAGGCTCAGGCAATCCACTCGCCTCGGCCTCCCAAAGTGTTAGGATTTCAGGCTAAGCCACCGAGCCCGGTCTTCGATTGTCTTTTTCTTACTAATTTTTTTCAAGCTCTTATTAAATAGAGCTATTTGTGTTGCAAATGTTTTCTCCTAGACTGTGGTTGTCTTTTAACTTTGATTTACATGTATATAGTCGCTTTTTTCCCCTATATAATTCTGAGTTTCATGTCATGCTTAGAAACTCTCTCCCCACCCCCAAGTTCTTTATTGCTGTTTCCTATATTGTCTCCAGTTACTTTTACAGAAGTTACATTTGAATTTTATTTTAATTTTTCTCTAAATGAATAGCCAGTTGTTCTAATAACATTTATTTAGTGATCTCTATATATTTTAGTCTGTTTTGAACTCTTAATCATTTTATTTGACCATTTATCCCATTTATCTATTCTTAAGTTAGTACCACACCATTTTTATTATAATAGCATTTTAGTGTATTTTAACATTAGATAGGGGAACCCTCCTTCTTCATTCTTCTTTTTCAAAAGTTCCTTAGAAAATTTTCCAAACTTACTCCTCCTGGTGAAATTTAGAATTGTCAAGTTCTCTTTTAAAAAAAAAAGTTCTAAAGGCAATGAATATATAGATTAACCTGGGAGAGTTGACATCTTTGCAATAATGTGCCTTTTTATCTATGCACACAATATGCTTTCCTAGTTAATCAGGTCTCTTTTTATGTGCTGAAATAAAATTATAAAGTTTTTTCCTCTATTTTATAAAGGTTGCATACATTTCTTTGAAAGTTTGTAATTTTTTTTGTTACTAGTTAAATGCAATCAACATCTACAGTGTTTTCAATAAATAGAGATCACTATAAGGTACACAACCCAAAGAAAATGGTCAAACTATACGAACAAAAAGTTCACAAAAGAGGAAGCTTAGCCTCCCTTGTAGTTGGGGAAAACCAAACTGACATCATTTGCCTCTGCCAGACTGTAAAAAAACAAAAACAGAAACAAAAACAAAAAAGCCTTTCCCAATACCTTCTGTGCAGGGGGTATGAGTAAAGCCAACCAGCACCTATAAAAAATATTTGGTAGTACCTATAAAAACGTTCTGGGTACGCTTACCTTTGACCTAGACATCCCACTTCTGGTTCCCACCTAGAGAAATACGCTGCCACAGAATATGAGTGGTAATGTTCATTGCCCCATTACTGCACATATATGAGTATGGAAAAGTAAATCATTTGGTGGTGCTCTATGCTGATGGGAAAGGGGGAGCACAAAGCTGTCCAAATATTTGATTACAGTCACCAAAAAGTGCTCCTTTGTCTTTATCTCTCTCCCTAGCTGCTGAATTATGTACTTTTTGTTTATTAAGAGGTTTGTCTTCAGAAAAATATTTACTATTCACTCTCAAATGATCTATTGTAAGCATCTCATACTTTTATAATAAAAGGCAATTTAAAATAGGTCCAGCCTCACATGTTCATATAGATCAGAGGTATAAACCAAGAGAATGTTGTAAGATCTCTTGGGGATTTTTCCAGGTTTGTACCTTCGCTTTTTTGTTTAAATAAATAAGCAAATGTAGAACTTAAGCTGCCTTCTAATTTGCCTGCTGGACAAGGTCCTACTGTCTCCGCCACCTTATTTCCTACTCCTGGTGACTACAAACACTGAATCCAGGTGCCTTCTGGCCCCCATTCACCCAGGCTGACTTGGGTCCTGCCTCCTTGAAGCCTTCTCTGGACCTTCTTCCTGTGCTCACTCAGCCACCTCTTCTCCGAACTCTGAGTGCTTTCAGGTGGCGTATGCCACAGTCTGGCACCCCAGCCTTGCACTGCCTCTTCCTGTTGCCCTGTGTTTGCCTTGTCTCCCCCCACCAGACCACACACGCCTGCACGATTTCGTTTGTCTCCCCTTAGAGTCAGGTTGGTTTGGGGTCTCAGCAATTCTGGACACATGGGAAATTATGGGAGACACACTATTTCTAATATAGCTGGTGGTTTCTTACATGTTTTGTATCTCTTGTAGGTGGCAAAGAAACACAGCATGATGTTTGGAAGTATAATTCCTCCATCAACAAATGGATTCAGATTGAGTATTTAAACATAGGCCGCTGGAGGCATAAGATGGTGGTGCTGGGAGGCAGGGTCTATGTGATCGGTGGCTTTGATGGCTTACAGAGGATCAACAATGTGGAGACCTACGACCCCTTCCATAACTGCTGGTCAGAGGTATTAGAGATGATCTCTATGAGTAACTCTGTATTATGACTTCAGAGTTGTTCTTTTTTAAAAGAAAGAAAGAAAGAAAGAAAGAAAGAAAAAGAAAGAAAGAAAGAAAGAAAGAAAAAGAAAGAAAGGGAAAGAAAGAAAGAAAGAGAAAAATGGTACATGCCTGCAGTAGTAGCTGGCTTTCTGATCACTTATTTTTGGTGGCTCTGAGCTTCCCTCCTCCTAGGAGCCACAGCTTCAATATTGCTGATCAAGTCAGAGAAACAATGTCCTTCCAAGTGGTGAAGCTCTGTGTGGGCACCTGTCCTATCCCAGTCGGAAGTCCAGACGTGGAGGGGAGGCTCACTCTGCTCTTAGATGGTGGATGCTGGTCCACATGCCTTGGCCCAGAGTCTTGTCTCCTAAGATGCCCTCTGTCCTGTCCTCCTCCACGCTGGACACACAGGGTTCCCTTTACTACACTGTCTGTGAACCCAGAGTTATTTGTTCATGTTTAGAAATCAGCCTTTATTTATTTTCCCATTAATGATGAACCATTTACATGCCTGCCTGCAAGACCTTAGCAATGCAACTTCAGATATATATCATACCCAGGAAAATAAAAGCTACCTCAGCTCTTGCATTTCCAGGTTATTCTCAATTTCAAAATTTCTTTCTCCTTATCAGATCACATGTCAGGGCATGTTCCAGCTTGTGGAGTGTAAAACACGGTCATTGGAGGCACAAGCAAGGGTAGCCAGTTCACCACAACATCTAGCCAAGCCCTGGCAACCTAAAATGTGTCATATAGAGGGCCTTTAACATTTATGAGGATGTGCCCAAGTTCTTCGGAAATCCTCAAGTCCCGTCACAGAGTCGCTCTATGACCTTAAAGGGTTATGTGAACAGGCAAGAGGCTCTTGGAAATCCCCTTTGGTATCCTGGGGTTCACAGTGCAGAAACACAAGTCTGGCTTAATCTAAAAAGTCTACAATGTTGCACCAAAATGGGAGTGTCTGCTTCCTTGTGGTCACCTTAAACCCTTATACCAGCTTTTCTTTTTAGATATAAGTACTAAAGGCAATCAATGCTGGGACGTAGAAGGCACTCAGTAAATTTTTTAAAAAATAAATGAGCAAATGAATGATTATGAATATGCATGCTTGAAAAATCATTTTCCTCCACCACTCATTGTGGAAACACCTATTCTTGCCTATACACCTCCTTCCCTGAGAGCCAGACTCTGGGAGAGGCTGGGACACCCCAGCACACAGCCCCAGTCTGCCTGGAGCCTGGAGGGATGGTGGGAATTGCGTGCTTTGATTCCGTGTCTTAAGGGACGTCAAGCCCACGGGCCTTGTGACTTCAGGCACAGGATGCCCAGATCTGTGTCCCACGGCTCTGGCCTGGGTCCCGGGAGTCACTCCAGCAGTCTGGGCAGCGTGACTGACAGCTTCTTCTTGTGCTCATGCCTCCGCAGGCTGCGCCTCTCCTTGTCCATGTCAGTTCCTTCGCAGCCACCAGCCACAAGAAGAAGCTCTATGTGATCGGGGGAGGGCCCAATGGGAAACTGGCCACGGACAAGACCCAGTGCTATGATCCTTCAACCAATAAGTGGAGTTTAAAGTCGGCCATGCCGGTGGAGGCCAAGTGCATCAATGCAGTGAGTTTCCGGGACCTCATCTATGTGGTTGGTGAGTGATGGCTTCTTATCCCTTTGAGTATCTTAGACCCTGATGAGCTGCAGGATTTAGGGGGCGCTGCGAAGTGTCATCAGCACTGGCAAGTGGCTACCTCCCCCTCCCCGCCTCGGGGGCATCCACTCTGGCTTTCTGGAGGGCACCAATCTGTTTCTCTTGGCAAGATGGCGGACCTGACCTAACCAGAAGTCGAATTTGGGTGGTTCGCGGGGAAGAAGCCAGAAAACGGCGGGGCCCCACCCTGTTCCTCTTCCTCTCCAGGTGGGGCCATGAGAGCGCTGTATGCCTACAGCCCCCTGGAAGACGGCTGGTGCCTGGTGACCCAGCTCAGCCACGAGCGGGCCAGCTGCGGCATCGCGCCCTGCAACAACCGGCTCTACATCACCGGCGGCCGCGACGAGAAGAACGAGGTCATCGCCACGGTGCTGTGCTGGGACCCCGAGGCCCAGAAGCTGACGGAGGAGTGCGTCCTGCCCCGCGGGGTGTCCCACCACGGCAGCGTCACCATCAGGAAGTCTTACACCCACATCCGGAGGATCGTGCCCGGCGCGGTGTCTGTCTGACTGTGGGAGGGGAGGCTGGGGACACACCCGGGTGGCCCCTGGCTCTCCCTCGGCACCTCCCCCCCTCGGCCCGGCCCCCTTCGGACAGCAGGCTCGGCTTGAGTTTGAGGCCACACACGTCAGGGGCTCTTGGCGGCTCACCTTGGGGACGCGCCTTGGCAGTCGCAGCTTTGGGACGCTTGAGACCAGCCGGGAATGCTTGCGTGACCTACCTCCAGAGGGAAGGCGGAGGAGGAGAACTGTTTGACTTCGAGGACGCGCCTACCCTCCGCCTGGCTCTATGCCAGGCACTTTGGTATATCAAGGCTTTTCACCCCCATAATGACCTGGCGATGGGATGTTATCACTCTTGTTTTACAGGTGAAAAAAAAAATCGAGTTTTAGAGAGGCAAAGTGGCTGGCCCTAGCTCGCTCAGAGAGTGAGAAGCGAAGCCACTAAACCGGGAGGTCCAAAATCCAGGTCTCTCAGCTGCAGAGTCAATGCGCTTTCCACCAGGACGCCCATCTCCAAGCAGGAAAAACAAAAACAAAACCCAGCTCATTACTTGCTCCAGCAAGGCGGCTAAGAGATTCACTCAGCAAGGCAGGAAAATAAAGGTGTTCCCGTTTTCTTTTCTTTGCCTTCTATAGTCAAGGAGCCTCTTGGTCTCATCAGGAGCATCTCCTGGGGACTTGCCCTTGACAGGTGTGGGAAATGGGTTTGGAAAGGCCTGTTGGCTTTGAAAGGGATGAAAGACTTGTGTTCTGTCCTCCTCCCAGGGAAAGCCTCTATTTTTTGTGATCACAAGACGGCCCATTTTAGACTAGAACGGTCACCGCCAGACAGAATTGTATCTTCAGCACAGGCTGGTGCCCTAGCCTCTTAGTGTGTCCAGTGGTCGTAATGCAATGTAGAAGAGAGGTTTCTAGAGACTCAGACCACGGTTTTGTTTTTACGATGTAAACGTCTGAACACTGCTGGCCACTGCAGGAATGAGAGACTTCTTGGCAGGTATACCTTCTAGTTTTTAGACAGTGATTTGAATCCATGTTCTAGAGACCCCATCCTCCTGAAACCTTCATTTTCTAGATTTTTAAAAAACCCTCCTACTTGATTTTTTCGATCGGTATGGCTCAATTGTGAATCAAAGAACAGAGTCTGTCCTTTACTCTAAGAATAGAGCTTTCAAATGAGCTCACTGGAAATTCATTCTAATCCCCAAGTTGGAGAAATAGGTTAAGAGATCCTATTTCACATGCTGTATTTAAAAAGCAACAATGAAAGCTACATAGTAACTGCATTACCCAGTGTCATTTATTTTCATCATATGATTTCAATTCTCTTTATAGAGTTAGTTTTATTTCATGTCTGATGTATCATATTTTTGCCTTCTCAGCAGTTTGAGAAGTCAGAGGTACCAAAGTTGATAGTGAATTTAATTTTCATTAAAAAGTCATGGTTAGAAGAAGCTAATGTTCAAAACAGATTTTAAAACATGGGAAATTATAAACGAGATTTCTGTTTATGCCTAGATTGTTGAGGATAAATATAAATGTGTATTAGGTGTGTGAAAGGCTCTGTACCTTAGAGTCAGTCATGACAGTTCAGCTCTCTGCTATGAAAAGTTAGTCAGTATAGTGCTGCAATAAGCATGCATGTGCAGGTATCTTTTTCATAATAGCCAAAATATGGACCCAACCATGCTGCCCATTGAAACTGGACTGGATAAAAAAAAATGAGGTACATATACATGATGGCATATTACACAGCCATAAAGAAGGACAAACATATAGACTGCACAACAACTTGTATGGATTTAGAGTCTATAATACTCAGTGATCTATCACAAAAACAAAGAACATAGTACCATATATTCTCACTCATAAGCGGACCTTGAACATTTACCATAATAATTATAAGAAAGAGATCGGTAATAGTGGGATACTGCCGGGAAGGAGGTTGGGGCACAACATCCATAAGGGTACCTGATCTCAAACCACTTATATACCTAATCCTGAATTGTACCCCATATCTTTAAAATAAAATATAAAAGAAAAAGAAAAGTTAGTCGGGGCAATACAGCATATCTGTGGACATTTAGAACACACTATCCTTTACTCACAAACACTAATCACCTTCACAAAGCTCTATACTAGAACAATTTGGTCTACTTCAAGTCAGCAAACATTCCTGGATTTTTTTCATTTGTCAAGCCTTAAAGACAGCAAGGAATGACAAATTTCCATACTAGAGACACTCAATATGGGAAAATAGGCCACCAATCAATATTCTCATTTTTCTTTCCTTCAAGTTAGCTAAAAACGAGATGCATATGAAGTTATAAGTCTGTATCCAAGTCTTGATTGCCTTTCAAGGGGTTCAGTCAGTTGTGCAGTTAGGTCAACTAGTGGCCGTTGCTTACATGTTTGTCTCTTTGAGATTATTATGAGAACCATTTGTGAGCCACAGGAAAAGTCAACCTTATTCCAAAGTCTATTTCAGGGAGGAACTTCCAAAGAGGAAATTCAGTGACGACATGATTGGCATACACAGAGAGCCTCCCCTCCAAAAGGGAGTGTCAGGGAGTGGATGACAGTCCTTTGATAAGAACAGTCAGCAAACTTTGAGCCCATTAGCAGGCCAACCCTATGATGGGAAGGTAAGAATGTAGGCTCTTTGTGATGTGAACCTGATTCTAAATGCAGAAGCCAAGTGTCAGAACTAGTTCGGAATCCTAGATGAATACAAGGGGAGGACTTTTTATGATTTTTACAACACCAGATATACAGGTGAATTGTGGTAAAAGTTCAGGTAGCTGGCACTAAAGATATAGGAATTCCTAAGAATGGCATGGGATAGGGAACAGATATAGCTATTAAGAAGATTTAGGGGCTGAGCTTTGTGGCTCATGCTTATAATGCCAGCACTTTGGGAGGCTGAAGTGGGAGGATCACTTGAGGCCAGGAGTTTGAGATCAGTCTGGGCAACATAGTGAGACCCCATCTCTGTAGAAAATTTTTAAAATTTTGAAGCTATGGGGTACAATTCAGGGTTAGATACATAAGTG
Organism: Cephalopachus bancanus; assembly: GCA_027257055.1. Classification (NCBI taxonomy): domain Eukaryota; kingdom Metazoa; phylum Chordata; class Mammalia; order Primates; family Tarsiidae; genus Cephalopachus; species Cephalopachus bancanus. The sequence goes on along the minus strand of JAPVLO010000098.1, from coordinate 425,193 downwards.
GTCATCGCACAGGTGAAGTTTGGGTCTCCCATTGGCCCATACTTCACCTGGTTTGGGATCAGATACTCTTGTTACTATTATGTGGCTTCCCTCCACCCCCAGCAGTGACCCACCAATGCCAATTCCTTTCACATAGAATTACAATAAGTGTTCAAGGTCCACTTATAGCTAGTGCACACCTATAGTCATACCTACATGGGAGGCTGAAGCAGGAGGATTCCTCGAGCCAAAAGGTTGAGGCTGCAGTCAGCCATGATCATGCCACTACACTCCAGCCGAGGTGATGGAGGGAGAACCTGTCTCTAAAAACAAAACAAAACAAAAAAAAGAAAGAAAAATCTAAGGTTCTGCACTTGAAACTTTTTTGGGGAAAAAAATGTTCAAGTCATTTTAAGGAAACTTTATAAATATAATCATTAGGGTTTTCGCTTCTAGGTACTAGCCAGGGACGGAAGCTCTTACAAATCTAATTTCCATTCCAAGATAATAAAACAACAAACAAAACAAATTTGCGGCAAGTTAATTCTTATAATTCACACCACCAGTAGGGGGAAAGCCAAGCTGAGAATTTCCCAGAGACAGACAACTCTGAGACAGAGTTGAACAGGGTAGAATAGGGTGGAATGTTCTAGCATAGCAGACTAAATATTGAGGGGGGTCCTGAGAGTGGATACAGCACACCTGGTTGGGAAGAAGAGGATGGGGTAGGAGGAAGTCAGGTTCCAAGGATGCATCGAGAAAAGATACCAGGGGGCTGGGCTGTGGAGTTTGTGAGCCTGATACTAGTCTCAAGGGTAAAGGAGAATAAGGAACAGGGAAGGAGAGGAAACAGGAATCTACTTCCTGGAGCAGAGGCACGAGCTGGGACAGGTCTAGCAGCTGGGCCAACTCACTGTGAGCCTCTGAGCTGCTTGGCTGGGCCTCCCATCCTAGAGAGAATGAGGCCCAGAGTCTTTGGTAGAGTAGGACCTGTTGACGAGGTTCCGCTCAGCTGAGGGACCCCAGTGGCCAAGCCTGGCCTAAAAAGGGCGGAGAGCTAAGCTCACCAAAGCACCAACAGATAAACGTTCCCTTCTTAGCTTTCATCCATTCTGGTGTCAATGGCTTCAGGGAACACACATGCACACACAGTTCGCTTGCGCTCAAAGCCAAATATGCTCTCAGAGGAAATGCAAACCTCATTTTCTTATAGCTGTAAAAGGATAGTTAGTGTTTTATAAAAGTCTCTGAAGTACTGTTGTTAGCTATTTACTTATCCTGCTTTATTTTAAAAATGAAAATACTCAATAGAATTTTAAAAGTGGATAAATACCACAGAAAATTTAAAAATATTATAAGTCCTAATTTAGGGTTGCCAAATCATTTTCCCCCTTAACATCTGGGTATCATGTTAGATCTCATAATTTGAAGAGTCAGCTTTCATAGAAATTCACGTCTCAACTATGGCAACTGCAAAACCAGTTTTGGCAGGGCAGATTTTCATATTTATAAGTATAAATAGTTAACACTCGGTAAAACAAATTCTTTAAGCATTTTGGTTACATAAGGTTGCATTTTTAAAAAGTGATCAAACTAAGGGTATTGTTTATGGGTAAAACCAACAACACGCAAAGTTTTTATTTATTAAATAAAATATGTATAAAGTGCATAAGAATATGTTGTATGCAATCACTAGGTGATTTTTTGGGGGGTTGGCTGGTTTTGGTTGCTATAAGTAAGTGGTGACCAAACAAAAGTTAATGTAGCAGGTGGAAATTTAAAACTTTCAGTTGGTTCAAGGGGGTTTAGGTAAATTCGCAGGTTAAAATTCACCAGGTTTGGTTTATAGAATGGCAAACAGTAGACAGCTGTTCCCTTCCTAAAGCTGATTGCCTCTCTGAGCAAGCTTTTAACAAACCATTTACAAACTGTGTGACTGTCAGCCTGCCTGGCCTCACCTCTTCTTACAAGAGGCCCCTCCTCGGGTTTTTTATTCTCGTCTAGCCTCTTAGCCCTGCCTTCATCAATATTCCCTGAGTTGTCTCTGAATCCCTCACTGACCTGTGCTGCTCAAATTGGGGCACATGTAACTTGAGAGATGAGATACAGTGCTGACCACTGGAAAACTTGTCACTACTTTATTTTTAATTTTTATTTTATTGAAACGGCGTCTTGCTGTGTTGCCTAGGCTGGTCTCAAACTCCGGGGCTCAAGCAATCTTCCCACCTCGGCCTCCCAAAGTGCTGGGATGCCTAGGACTTGTCATCAATTTAGTTTGTGTCGGTTACAGTGCCACGGTAACCAAACACAATGTATTTGAAAATGAAACTTTAAAGAAATCTCGGGTTCCATGAATAGCTTCAGACATTTCCTCCTGGGTCTCCCTGGAGGCAGATGCCCTGCCTTAGGGATCCTTAGTGGAAAATCTTGAGAAGCACAGCCTCAGCTCCCTCACAGGTGGAGAGTGGTTCTGGAGTTGATCTTGGGACATCGGTCTGACAGCCAGTACACCAGCTGTGAGTCAAATGGAGTTTTGACCTTGACTTTGCTGCTGAGCCTCCAATTTCCCTGCTGGGTCTAAGTGATAATCTCATGTCTGGGCAGCTTGGCCAGGGCCAGGCATCTGCCCAGCTTTCCTCTGCTCCTCCCCCCTGCTCCTGCTACCAATATATGGCATCTCCTGGCCCAGCCTCCTTTTCTCTGGAGATGCAGCCTTTATCTAGGATCTTAGTGCCCTCCCAGTCCCCATGGGCCCATGGTTCATTTTCTGTTTATTTGGCCACCATTCAAGGCTGTCAGTGCTGGGTCCCATCAGGGTCTGGCCCAAGGTGCCCAGCATCAGCCTGCCCCCTCACCAATCACTCTGCTTCTCCTCTTCCGTGTTAATTCTGGCGCCTTTTTTTCTGGCGGATTTTCCTTTTCTTCTTGCTTGCTCTGGTGTCTGCTCTATTGTTGATTTCCACATGCCAAGCTACCTTAAGACCCATGGCAGCCATCTGGTCATCTGCCTGGGGCCCTAGCCTGCTGCCTCCCCTGGGATGTCCAGACATGGAAATCTCAATACCCTTCTTGTCTTAACCACTAGTACCCCGCCACCAGAATGTCTCTAAGTTCTAATTACTGAGGTTTGGAGAGACAGCAACAGAGAAAGTGGGACATCCTGGCTATAGATTCTTTAGGAAGGTGAAAGCCTGGTGGAGGGAGGTCATCCCAGGGATGAGGTCTTTGGCTCCCGAAAGCTGTGCTAACATTTGGTTAGGTCTCTCAGTGTGGGGTTTGAATGGAGTGTTGGTGCTGAGCATTTCCGTGCCCCAGGTATACGCGCCTTAAGAAACAGATACAGGTAAAAATCAAGTGTACTCTCTGTTTGCCCAGCTCTCGGTGGTATTTAAAAGAGAACTGACCATTTTCTTTTTCTTTTTTTAAACATATTTTTTATTTTAAAATTGTGGGGAACAGTTAAGGGTTAGGTATACAAATATGCATCGTTCAGGCACCCTTGTTGATAAGGGGTGTCCCCCGGTCTCCAGACAGATATTGACGACCGTTAATCCCATCACCCTTGTCCTCACTGTCCCCTCCCCCATAAATTCCCACCACTGTCGATCCTTTACTTATAGTATTACGATAGATGAGAACTGACCATTTTCTACAACCCAACACAGGCCTGCTTGGGCCAGGAGGTCCAAAAACCCCTCCTAGATTCTACCGAAGATGACTAAAGAATTAAGCTTCGGATAAAAAAATAGTACTAAAGCTTCTTTGAACTCACACAGGCTGGAGCAGTACTTTCAAACTTTCTTAACTGTGCATCACAATAAGAAACACATTTTCAGTATTTCCTGTTCTATTTTTTCTTAAAATGCTCTTCACAATCCACTAAATTAATTTCATCACCCACCAATGGGCTACAGGCCACAACCCACATCTGAAAGGCACAGGGCTGGAGGCCGCTGGCCTGGATGAAGACAGGGCAGGGGTAAGGAGGTTGACCCAGCCTTGGCTCACCACTTACAGCAGCGCTGCATAAATGAGTAATAATATGGATAGATAGTATGCAACCAAAGAGAAGTTTGTTACAGTATTCAATTCATGCTGCATATGCTACATAATTATTTTATTCACAGTAAAATATGCTAAGGAAAGAAACGATATGGGATTTTAATGTTCACATTTAATAAATATTCAATAAAATATTAAAGATTAAAAATAAAAGAAGCCAGAGGGAGGAGCCTGACTGCACAGAGAAATCTACGAGTCTGACCTTAGACTATCATGATTTTTGTGGGTGAAATTCTGTTCTTTCTTTATAAAAATGTAGTTATAGGAGTTTCTATTGAGTAATTTCCCAGAAACATGAACTCATGTCAGAAATAGTAAAAAAGATTAAGAGCAGCAAAACTAGGTGGAAATGCTGAGGTTTTTAATTGTCAAAGTGCATCCTGGTAGAATGTTGCATTCCCAGTAAAGGTCACTGTAAGAACCTGGAGGAAAGATGATATATTCGACTTTGTTCTAAGTCCTAAGTGGACATTAGTGAAGGAATAGGGTGAATCTTTGTGAAACAATGCAACAAATATTCATTGAGTTCTAACTACGAGGAGGTCGGACAATTAGGTTCATGAACCATCCTTGCAAAAGGGGAGTACTTTGAAGATGACCATAGTGATAGTCAGCAATGAGATGTGTAGCACTTTTTCTAGGATGAGTTCATGAACTTAATTGTTAGGCCACGTATGTGCCAGGCTGGATATTTGTCCACCAGTGAATGAAACAAAGTCCCTGCCTTCATGAGCTAACATTCTAGTAGAGAGAGACCCCCAACAACCGAACAAGTACATAATATAATGTCAAGTAGTAATAAATGCTAGAAGAGAAGTACAACAGGGCAAGGGGTGTGCGTGCTTCTCTAGACAGGAGGAGCAGCTTCCAGCATTTTGGGAAGCTGAGACGGGAGGATTGCTTGAGTTCAGGAGTTCAAACCCAGCCTAGGCAACATAGTGAGACCTCATCTCTAAAAAAAAAAAAATTAGCTGGGTGTGGTGGATTACTTTTCTGACAGTCACTTGAAATGAGACTTCAGCGAAGAGAAATGCCTGAGAATGTCTGGGGGGAGCTTGTCTCAGGTAGAGGGAATAGCCATGGTCTTAGGCGGGAGGCTCAGTGTATTTCAGGACCAGTCAAAAGGTCTGTGTAGCTGGAGTGAATTCAGAGCCGTGTTAGGGAGTCTCACAGGCCACTGCAAGCACTTTGGGTGTCATCAGAGTAAGATAATAGCTCTCAAGACAAGCTCCGAAATGCTGAAGACTCACAAGTGTTGCACACCCAAGCCTGTGGCTTGCAGATCCAAGTTGGCTAGATTCGTAGGACGTGGTTAAATAGCAAGGAATGGTTGTCTTGGACCCAAGGATTCTGTGGGTCCAGCAAACACTGAGCTTGTTCTCTGAATTCTTGGTCTTTCTGGGCACTCACATCATGGTGGGCTGAGGCTGGCTCTCCAAACTGCCTAGTCATAACATCTGGAAGGAGTTGAGGGAAAGCCTCTCCAATAACTAGATTCCACTGCTCATTCCTTGTGCAAGTGGCAATGGCAGCACCCTGGTCATAAGGGCCAGCTCACCATTCAGCCTCCTGGTGGTAAAGGGAACATCAGTCTTGGTGTTGGTGGGGGCTGGGCAAATAGGATGTCAGTCAGGATTTTTAAAGTTAATGAGCTCCAAGAAACCTATTTCTTTCTTTTCCTTTCTTTCTTTCTTTCTTTCTTTCTTTCTTTCTTTCTTTCTTTCTTTCTTTCTTTCTTTCTTTCTTTTCTTTTCTTCTTCTTTTTCCCTCCCTCCCTTCCTTCCTTCTTTCTCTTTCTTTCGAGTCAGGATCTCACTCTGTTATCCAGACGAAGTGCAGTGGCACACTCACCACTCACCACGGCCTCAACCTCCTGGGCTCAGGCAATCCTTCCTTCTACCTCAGCCACCAGAGTAGCTGGGACTATAGGGGTGTGCCTCCACCCAGCTAATTTTTTTTGTAGAGATGATGTCTTAGTTTGTTACCTAGGCTGGTCTGGAACTCCTGGACTCAAGCAATCCTCCCGTTCCAGCCTCCCAAAGTGCTGGAATAATAAGTGTGAGTCACTGCACCAACTTCAGTTTTGAAAACATCTTATTGACAACCCAAAATAAAGTGAACTGGGATTCAGCTCATTATAAAACAAAGAAATAAAAATTTTGGTGGCTAAGTGCAAACCTGTGAAAAAAAAAAAAGGTGTGAGAATTCAAACACAAACTAGACATTAGGTGCTCACAATGTTATGCCAAGTGATTTTAGAGAATGCGTCTTCCTGGGAGGTGGTTGGTAATCCTGAATGGGAGCCAGGGCTGGAGTCCTGAGGGCTGGAGTCCTGTGACTCTTACCTCCCTTACACTAAGTGGCCTCATCCTGATAGTAGGGTAATAACAGACTATACCGCACAGAGTTTTGGTGAGGATTGGATGAGACCATCCTGTGGAATACACTCGAGCTGCTATGATCGTCCTGATGCCATCGAACATCTTCAGCTGCCAGGCGCATTGACTCAAGCCTGTAATCCCAGCACTTTGGGAGACCGAGGCGAGAGGATTGCCTGAGCCCAGAGGTTCAAGACCAGCCTGGGCAACTTGGTGAGACCTTGTCTCTACAATATATCAAAAAAATAGCCAGGCATGATAGCACATACCTATAGTTCTGGTTACTTGGAAGGATGAAGCGGAAGGATTGCCTGAGCCCAGCAGGTCAATGCTGGGGTGGCCATGAGTGTGCCACTGCATTCCAGCCTGGAAGATGGAGTAAGACTCTGACAAAAAAAAGAAAGAAAGCCTGCAGCTTTTGATCAAGTAAGCATCTAGCACGGAGCTGGGCACACAGCAAACAAGCACGGTTGCTACACCAACACTTATCAGGAGTAATGTATTGGGGGTGGGGAGCGGGTCCTGGGAAGCTGCCACTCCAGTAATTGCCACTTCTGTTATCAATCATTTCTTGGATGCAACACATATCAGAGGCTGAATAACACAAACCATAGATATCTTTTTTAGATTGCAATATTTAAAAAAATTGACAACCCAGGGTCACATTCCTGCTTAACTGGTCAATAAGGAACAGGGAATCTTCTCTTTAGAAAAAACTTATTGGTCTGGTTTGCCAGTGTCCACTGACCTGCCTGGCCTGAAGGCACTTAAGTTTGCAGCCTCTGATATACATCATCTTGTTTGATCCTTGCATGGACTCTGTGAAGTAAGTTGATGCTTTATGGAAGAGAAAACTAGTGACTTCCCAGAGGCAAGGCTGAACACAGCTCCGGGGGTCTCTAAAGCTGGTGATGCGACTGTTGTGCCCTTTGCTCCTCGAGGGGTGTTATGAGTCTCATTTAAGTCCACGGTTCTGATTCAAAGATTTTAGCTCATACAAGTCACAATGTTAAGGACACTCTGCAAAAATCTAGAAATATATATTATTGACTCACTGTGTGAGTGGTGCAAGGCCACACACCTGTGCCAAAAAAACCAAAAAAACTCAAGGTGTTGAAAATGACCTCTAAGTTTACTTCGGCCTTAACAGTTTCTCGAGGAGGAAGGACTGCACTCTAAAAAGTGTCCACGAGGGGGCAAAAGATGACCACATGCTTCTTAGTTACAGCCTAGTGATGGGGCGGAGCCAGGAACAGCTCAGAGTAATTTTCCCAAAAGGAAAGAAGCTCTGTATTAACTGCCAGCCCTAGAGGTCTGTTCTGTCCTCACAGTTTCCTGCCAGGCCTCTCCTCCCAGAGCGAGCTCTTAGTGACTGTGGCCTGTTCTGTCCTGGGATTGTTGGGTGTAAGATACCATCGATTGTAAGATACATCTTTATTTTAGTCGGGAAACTGTCCGATGCCTCATTGATAGACTTGCACAATGCATGAGTCAGTCACAACTACTTTGCTTTGCTTAGAAATTTCTATTCTGTCTTGGGGGATTTGCCAAGCCCTTTACCCGCATCGTTTAACATAGCATGGGCAGTCCTTTTGCACATTTTCTCAGTAGCAAAGTATAATGGCATCATTTACTTAAGTGTCCTGCAGCCCTTGCTTGTTGCTTTGCAAGAAAATATGAGGCTTTCATGGGAGCAGATCCTCCAGCCCTCAAGCCTTCGGAGAACTGGCCCTGGCTGACAGCTCTGCTAGACTCTTAGGAAAGACCCTGAGCTAGAACCACCAAACTAAGTTGCCCCTCAGAAACTAGGAGATAGCGGATGTGCATTGCTTTAGGTTACTAAGGTTTGAGAAGTTTATTACATAGCTGTAGATTAATATATGGAGAATGGGTGAGCTCTGCAAGACACTCTGAGGTCTTTAGGGCAGTCATCTGACCCTGGGGTCTCTTATGCCAGGAACAAACAGTGAGAACAGGGCCAGGGTTATGACCATATTGCTGAAAGGGGGGAGTGATGGAATGGAGGGAGCTGAGTCCTTGACAACCCTCTAAGTAAACGGAAAGGGCTGTGTCTCCAGGGTCCTTGGTCTTTGGGCCTCAGACAATGTTTGGGCTGCCAAAGACCGCAGAGCCACCCACTGTGGTGGTGGCCTGGCTCTCAGACTTTCGTCAGCCACAGAATACCCAAAGCCTGGGGTATGCATGGCTGGGAGGCGACTCAGGAACTGACAAACCTGATAAATTTCAGCTACTCCACAGGGTGAATGGCACCTGGGTGAGATGCTGATGATTTCCTGGTCCCTGCAGGGAGGCTTAGGAAGGGGAGTGGGCACAGGGCTAGGGCCGGGCACAGAAGGGTTATCAGACTCTTGATTGAATTATTTCAGGGGTCATCTAGGCCATTGCCTGCCTCCAGGCAAGGATTTGCCAGAGCCTGACCCTCCAAGAGCTGTCAAGACCCAGATCCCACCTCCCAATGTGGGGACGGTGAGCCCAGCCTCCAATAAAGGGGGGAAAGACAAGGGCCCGTCTTGGAGGATAAAAGCCGGCACTGAGGCCTCCTCTTCTGGTGCCACAGGTGAGGGTGGGGATGCCCAGGGCACCATGACACCCCTAGTTTAGTCTAGAACCAGGTTTTTTGTTTTCACAGTAGGCAGAGAAATCTTATTTCTGGTTTCTTCTGGCATGGCACCAGTTAGTTGAACCAGGTTTTCCATGTTCCTTAGAATGCAACCTCAGGGAGATGCAAATTTTACACACCAAACAGCATGCACACACACATACAGTCATAAAATTAAAACAGATGTTTATGGGACGATAATTACCCGTACAGTGTGTGATGTCCCCATCTATCCTGTTCCGTCCTATCCCATCTCATCCCATCCTAGCCCATGGTGCTCCCTTCTATTCTAGGAGACGAAGCAGGAGAGGAACTGCGGGGTGGAGCCGTCACACCAAGGCCCTTGTGGGGCATGTCTCTTCTGAGACCAACTGTGGCTGCTCTGAGTGTGCCCTCCTGTGTCTGCCCCGGGGGCTCTGAGCAGCAGAGACAATATCCCATTCACTTGGCATTCCACATGGCTCCTGGAAGAAACCCAGAATTCTCAGAACCAGCAAACCTTAGGGAACATCCTAGGGGCAAAGCCCCTGGCACTGTGGGAGGAAAGGCCAGCTCACGGGCACCAGCCAGGGGTGGTTGTTAACCGCCAGGCTGTGGGCACAGTGGGGACTGGCTCAAGGCCCCATGGGAGCCAAGGCAGGGCCAGGACAGGACGCCTAGACTGTGATCCCTTCTTCCCCCAGGCCCTTCCAGGCCCAGCTCCCTGGGGTGCCTTTTGCTTTGTCTTAAGTCATCAGTACATTTAATCCTTGCTGGATTCACTGTCCATGGACCCTGTGGTCCTAAGAGTCTTGGGTCCTAAGGATCTGGGAGCACTGAGGGTGCTCCAGAATTTCAGACTCAGCGTTTGACCAGTCACAGGCATGTGAGTGAACAGATGAGCAGCCCATTGCCCGGTGGTGGGAGAAGGGGCTTTATAGTCCATCAGTCCTGAGTGCAATTCTAGGTATGTGATCTTGGGTAAGTCACTTAGCTTCTCTGAGCAACAGTTTATCACTAAAATGGGGCTATTAATTATTTTGTAGGCCAAGTGCGGTGGCTCAAGACTGTAATCCCAGCACTTTGGGAGGCCGAGGTGAGGGGACTGCCTGAGCCCACGGGTTCAACAGCCTGGGCAACTTGGTGAGACCTCATCTCTACAATTAAAATTAAAAAAAAAAATTAGCCGACAGGGAAGCAAGCGCCTGTAGTTCCAGTTACTTGGAAGGTTGAGGTGGAAGGATTGCCTGAGCCCAGCAGGTCGACACTGGGGTGGCCGTGAGCATGTGTGCCACTGCACTCCAGCCTGTGCGAGACTCCAACTCAAAATATGTTATTATTATTATTATTATTTTGTAGCGTTGGTGTGAGGACTAGCAAAAGTGTATATAATGTACAGTGCATGACATCACAGGAACTCAGAAATAGTACATGCTATAGTCATTGTTGATAATGATTACAATAATACTAACTGAAGGGTCTCAAAACAGCTCTGGATACTTCAGGTTGCTATTACTTAGTTTTAGAGGAGATTGGGCTACCATAGTGTTCATCCTAGACCAAAATAAATTTTCATAAACCCATAGAGGAGAAAGCAGAGTATGTTAGCCATGAGCAGCCTGTAGTCCCATCCTTGGAAGGCCAAGGCAAGAGGATTGGTTGAACTCAGGAGTTTGAGACCAGCCCGAGCAACATAGTGAGACCCTGTCTGTACAAAAAAAAAAAAAAAAAAATTAGCCGGGCATAGTGGCACAGGGCTGTAGTCCCAGCTTCTCAGGAGGCTGAGGGAGAAAGATCACCTGAGCCCAGGAGTTGGACACTGCTGTGAGTATGAGCGTCCCACCACACTCCTGCTTGGGTGACAAAGTAAGACTCTGATTCAAAAGAGAGAGAGAAGAGAAGAGAAGAGGACACATACATTGGCATTGGCCAAATGAAGGACCAGGCTGAGAGAGTGACTCTAGGGAAGCTGGAATCAGTAAGAGACACCCTTTGGGTGCCCAAGTTTCCATTCCTAGTAGTGAGATCTAAAGTGAACGCAGTCATACACTTCTTGCACAGAGAGGAAGGAAACATCTGGTTAAGTCAATCAACACAAAGCCCAGTCCAGAAATGAAAAGCAAATCTGTGGGAGCCCATGATTACAGTAGCCAGAAGAAAAGGGGCTCCTTCCTTTCCAGCCTGAACAGGTCCTCACATAACTCAGTGCTAAGACCATTTATTCGCATCTACTGGGTGCCAGGCACAGTGCTTGGTGCCTTACCTCTCATTGAATCCTCATTTACCCCGACAGCCACCCTTTGACGCAGGTGTCGTGAGGGTGGGAAGATGGGCAAGGCAATTGCATTGAGTCACTAGGCTTATTCAGTTGCCTTTCTGCAGTCAACATTCTGCTGAGGGAAGTGGAGACCAACACAGAAATAGTAAGCCATAGTCCTAGCCTCTACAGAACTTACTATAAAAATACTTCCATTGCTGAATTATACAAACTGGTTTCAGAAAATAAAAATAGGTTTTCAGCATGAGATTCAAACTCTGGAGCTCGTTCTTGACCAATAAGGATGGAAATGGAATCCAAATGTGTTCCCATCATGGATTGGAGTCAACAGAGAAGGTTTCTGACACATGGTGGGAGCCAATTTCATTGTGGTTGAGATCCATAAAGACAGTCTGAAAGTGTCACCTCACTCCCCTCCTCCCACTCTGGGATTTAGCTAAGCCATGAACTAACTGGGCACACACAACTGGGAGAAAACTAAGTATGAGAAGAGGATCCCCCCCACCAGGTATTCCATTTATGAATTCAAGTCCAACAACTTCCTATTAAAAACCAGGTGAAATTTAAACTTCATGATTCTTAAAAACCTAAGTCAGATCATGTCATTTCTCGGCTAAAAATCCTCTAATGACGCATCGTTTCACAACAGCATAAGTTCTCAGAAAGGCCTACAGAGCCCTACGCGGTCTAGTTTTCCTTTACTTAACTCTTTAACTTCATCTGGTTTCTTCCTTCTGTTTTTCTTTTTGCTTTCTTTCTTCCTTTCTTTTTTTAACACATCATTTCCACAACTGAGAATATATATATATATATATATATATATATATATATATACACACACACATATATATATATATATTAGGTTAGAAAATATAGTTCATGGCTGGGCATGGTGACTCAAGCCTGTAATTCCAGCACTTTGGGAGGCCGAAGCAAGAGGATTGCCTGAGCCCAGGAGTTTGAGACCAGCCTGGGCAACTTGGTGAGACCTCGTCTCTACTATATATATATATGTATACTTAGTTATATATATAAAGAAAAAGTAATCAGGCATGGTAGTGCACGTCTGTAGTTCCAGCTACTTGGAAGGCTGAGGCAGAAGGATCCCCTGAACCCAGCAGGACGAGGCTGTGGTGGTCATGAGTGTGCCACTGCACTCCAGCCTGGGCGATGGAGTGAGACTTCAACTCAAAAAAAAAAAAAAAAGAAAGAAAGAAAAGAGAATATAGTTCATTATAGTTCATTTAGAAAGTAAATTAGAGAGAGAGAGAAAGACGAGAGTCACCTCCCAAGATAGGGGAAGGTGCCAAAGTGAGACAGGAGATAGCTAGAGAAAAGCTAAGCAGACAGACAGGTCCTCTGGTAACAACGTAGCAAACTCCCCGCAGGCCTCTCAGGCTCAGCCTTGGTGAACAAGCTCTCTGTGAGCTTCTCAAGCTAGAGCTTAGATACTCACAGCTGGGATCGAAAAGCAACCAATCAGCTCACCATTAGGCTCCTACCTCCTGCCAATTGGTCCTAATACTGACCAATCAGAACAGCTACAGCTCACAGCTAGTGCGAACCAATCGGCTAGGACTTAGGGCTATATAAGCACCAGGTTTCGGTCCCAGCCAGGCAACTCCTTTGGGTCCGCTGCGTCTGTGGGAGCTTCTCTGTCCTCTCAATAAATCCTGCTTTCTCACTTTCCGACTGTCCTGTCCGTGTCCCTCATTCTTCCTGGGCATGAGACAAGAACCTCGACCCTGAAGAGCTGCAACCTGTAAGAGCTGCAGAAGATTGTGGGAGCCGAAGAGCCATGAACCTCAGAGACTGGCTTGCCAGCTAACAGAGCCAGCTGAACTGGGAGAGCTGCTGGAAAAAGGTGAGACTCCAAAGCTGAGAAACTCTGAGGGCTAGGCTTGCCAGCCCACCGAATCGCAACACTCTCAGGGCTTGGCTTGCCAGCCCATTAGAGCTGACACTTCTGGAGCTAGGCTTACCAGCCCTTCGATGACCCTCTCTGGGGCTTGACTGGCCGACCCATTGAGCTGACACTCTCAAAGCCCAAGCCTACCTGAAAAATCCATGTCAAAAGCTTAAGAAACATGGCCTGGTAATAGCTCAAAGAGCACATGGCCACATCGTTGCTTAGCTAGGCAATGGCTGCAATGGCCAAGATTGTTCTTTGCAGTACCCCAAATCACCCTACCCCCCCACACTTTCTGTTTTCTACATCAGGGGTCAGCAAATACAGCCTGTGGACCAAAGGGCTGTTTTGTGTGGTTCATAACTAGGAATGGTATTTACATTTTTTAAAGGTTGGAAAAAAATCAAGAAAAATACTATTTCCCTGACACATGAAATTTAAATTTCAGCTTCTATAAATAAAGTTTTATTGGAACATAGCCATGCCCACATGGCTCCTTATTGTCTATGGCTGCTTTTGTGCTACAAGAGCAGAATTGAGTAAATGTGATGAGCTCCTGCTACCCCAAAAAGCCTAAAGCAGTTACTATCTGGCCCTTTGCAGAATAAATTTTCCGACCTCTAAGTTAGGCCAGAGTTATATCATTGTTTTCCACTTATCTCAAGTTGCAACCACCATTGAATGTTCAGTTCCAATCCTCCCCTTCCATAAAGCTGCCTCTTTAACACATTCAGCCAAAATCAGTACCACAGCCTTGATCTTGTTTCCCAATCTAAAATAATAAAATTCGTATGTTGAATGTTTATTAACTTTCTGCCATGAGCCAAGCATAGTAATATGTACTTGGGATGACAAAATAACCGGATGTAATCCCAGCCTTTAGTAAGTTCATATCCTATGAGATGAGATAAGAAAAAATATTATAATACAGAGTGATAAGGTCATAGTAGTACTTACCCAGAATTTTACCTAAACTGGAGGGATATCTAATTTAGCCCAGGGTAAGAGAAGGATGCTGGTAATATCTAGTGAGTGAAGTCTGGGCAGAGATTTGAAAAGAGCAAGTGAGGGGAGAAGAAGGGGGCGGTGTGTCCCAGGCTGAGGGAGACTGTGCGAGAGGGAGCAGAGGTGAGAGAAGTATGCTGTACCCCGGACTTGAGACTTCATTGCTGTGGCTAGCAGGTTCATCAAATGCTACAGGCAGATATAATCTCGAGGGACATGCAGTTCATCCCCTCATTTTGCAGATGGAAAAACAGAGACTCAGAGCCATAAGATGATTTGCTGCAGGTCTAGGTTTGGGAAAACAAGAATGGAAGCTGAGATGTCCTGACTCTCACTGTCTTTGGGGTTCTTTCCCCTACACTAAGAAGTTTGGGCCCTGTATCTGATTTGATGACTATTAAATAAAACACAAAATGAATCTAGCATGGTACTTTACAAATATTGGGTTTCAGGAAACTGGTGTTCCAATCCTATTTCTTCTGGCACACAGGGTGAGTCACTTCCTTTCTTGGGGGGAGAGGTCTCAGTTTCTTTGTGTGTTCTAGGGCAAGATTAGATCATTTTGACTTTCCTCCTGGCTCTCATAGATCATTCCATAAATATGTTATCATTTCTTTTTTTTTTTTGAGTTGGAGTCTCACTCTGTCACCCAGACTAGAGTGCAGTGGCCACTCCCGGCCACCGCAGCCTCGACCTGCTGGACTCCGGCGATCCTTCCACCTCAGCCTTCCAAGTAGCTGGAACTACAGGCGCGCGCTACCATGCCCGACTGATTATGTTATTATTTCTAATAAAATACATGATGTGATCTTTGGTCTAATGGCCCTTGCTTTTCATTTCTCACAAGAAATGAAACAAAGTTCACAAGACTTTCTACTTATTTGTAACCTTGATTAACTAATAGTTAATGTGTAACTGAGTGCTGACTAGGGACGGCAGGAGAAGAGGTTGGATGTGAACTGGAGAGGCCCTGGGGAAGGTGAAGGCTGACCTGTTTTCTGGAAGGGGTGTGGGGCTTGGCCAGGAAGATAGGAGTGGGGCTTCCTGGCCAAGGAAGAGGAAACCCCAGCGGGGCCCATGCATGGAGCCTTGCGGGATCCAGGCTGTAGAGTAGGGTTTGGATGGGGACATGGGAAGCAGGGGAGCTGATTAAGGAGATGGTTGTCACACAGAGTGAGAAACCAAGGAGGGTGTAGTAGGTTGATTGGGCCATGGCAGGCTGGGCAGATACTATCCAGCAAGCTATTTCATTAAACAGAATAAGGGCTTGGACTTAGGGAGACATGTTCTTAGTTTTACATCTTTCTTCTGTTTTGATTAGGTGTTCCCTAATTACATAATAAATTCCTAGAACTGTAAATGGTAGCAACACAAGCACTAAAGATCCATACAATGATCATGTTGAAACCAATGGTATTTTAAGCAATAGTAAAATATTTTGTGATGAATATGAACACTTCCCTGGTTGCTAGGAGGTTCCAGCTGAGAGTTTTATTCAGTGGCTGAGCTGCTTTCTGTTCCTTCTTCTCTCCTTTTGTATCTTATTTCTGTTTTTGTGGTCATTGGATTTGATCTTATTACTTTGATTTTTTTTTTTTGAGTCAGAGTCTCAGTCTGTCACCCAGGCTGGAGTGTAGTGGCACACTGCTCATGACCACCATGACCTGATGCACTCAGGTGATTCTCCTGGCTCAGCCTTCGAAGTAGCTGGAACTAAAGGCACGTGCTACCACGCCAGGCTTATTTTTTGATTTATTGTAGAGACGAGGTCTCACCAAATTGCCCAGGCTAGTCTCAGACCCCTGAGCTCAGGCAATCTTCTCACCTCGGCCTCCCAAAGTGCTGGGATTACAGGCTTGAGCCATCGTGCTCGGCTTACTCTGATTTTTTTTTTTAACATAACAAACTATTTCAAATGCTTTTTTGGAAGTGGGTAGGATATAAAGAAATGATCTAAGTTTCTCTCCATAGGTGTTATCCAAAATCACATTATGCTACCTAATGACAAAGTATCTCTTTACACATGAAGCCCTTTTGGACAGAGGACCTAATGTCATTTGTCCACCCAGTCTTATTACTCCTAGTGAAAGTTAAGATTCTTTGCATATGTATAGCATTTTAAGAATTAAATAATTCTTTTGGTTAATGTCCATCGTATTATTTGCACCACAAAACCCCTAACAATTCTCTCGTCCCCAGCATCCAGCACAGCGACTTTGACCTAGAGAGATTCTCAGTAAATGTTTACTCAAAGAATGGAGTGTTCGGATTAAGTAAGAAGCAACAATTCTGTGGGCAAAAATATTTATTAATCACTCTTCTCATTTCACTGAATAGGAGGCAGTGGTGTTTTGGAGTCACAGGACATGCTCAGGAGAGCTGATAGCACACATTTCTTCCACTTCATGTTCTTTAAGTGACTTCATGTTGGCAGTTTGAAACTGGCTATGGAGGGAATGTTTACACCATGGAAATCAGCAAATATTACAAATTAGCACCCCAGTAGCCCTATACCTCAAAAACCAGTTTTTAACCATAGCCAGCTGCTATGGTTTGAATGTGTTCCCCAAAGTTCCACACGTTGGAAGCTAAGTCCCCAGTGCAACAATGTTAAAAGGGAGGGCCAGATAAGAGGTGATTATTAGGTCAGAAAGACTCTGCCCTCATAAATGAATTAATGTTATTATCACAGGAGTGGGCTTGTTATCACAGTGGGTTTGGTATCTTCTTGTTCTTGCTCTCTTGTGCTCTCTTCCATGTCCACTTTCTGGCCGGGGATGACGTGGCATGAAGGCCCTGGCCAGATGCCAGTGCCCTGCTCTTGGACTTCCTGCCTTCAAAACCGTGAGCCAGTTGTCTTTACGATATGTGTGAATCAGACAGCATTCAAGACTGCCCTTACACAAATGTCATTCCTTCACTCAATCTGTATGTGTCCTCCTGAGGAGGAGAGAAAGAGCTGAGTTAGAGACAGTCCCTTGGAACCTGCACAGGACACTGCATGCCCCCGGGAGTGTGGAGTGTGTGTTTGATCTGCCCAGTAGGAAGAGGGGAAGAATTGCTGAGAGACCCACTGCCAGGGTTAGCGTCATTGCCACAGGGCTGTCTGTGTGTGTGCAGGTTTCTAGGGAAACCTGTGTGCACCCAGTCCACAGCACAGCTCTACTGCACCAAGGAGGGTCCCAGCAACCAGGCCTGCCCCTCCAAGACTGTCCCTGTTCATGTGCCACCCACCCTGCCAGTCCTGAATGTTGTTTTTTGTTTTTTTGAGTTGGAGTCTCACTCTGTCGCCCAGGCTGGCATGGCATGCAGCGGCATGATCACAGCTCACCACAGCCTCGTCCTCCTGGGATCAGGCAATTCTGTTGTCTCAGCCTCCCAAGTAGCTGGGATCACACCACCATGCCCAGTTTTTTTTTTTTTTTTGAACTTTTGGTAGACCGTGGTCTTACTATGTTGCCCACACTGGTCTTGAACTCCTGGGTTCAAGCAGTCTCTCCATGTCAGTCTCCCAAAGTGCTGGGATTACAGGCAAGAGCCACCCGGCCCTGAGGGTTAAATGGCACATAAGGGATGCCCATATGTGCTGACCTGAAGAAGATGATCACTTACAGGAGGCCCTTCCCGATGCAGGGGGGAAGAGAATGGAACAAACTGGGTCCCCAGAACGGCCTGCGGGCGAGTGCCTCCTTGTCCTCCGTCTTCCAGTTCTGAGGGTACCTAGTATGGTTTCCTCAAACTGCCGAGGTCCTGGAACTGAGAGAGGTTGCTGAAAGGAGCCAAACCACAGGAGCAGCCCAGGAGCAGCAGGAAAGGGGGCGAGCGCCCTCCAGCATCGGCTTTTGGGCCTTGGTGGCTCCAGGGAGGCGATAACAGGGCCCGTGTGCGATGGATGGGGCTTCTCAGAACAAAAGTTTAAGCAATCGACAAGTGTGGAAATGCTCTGAAAAAAATTCAATCCAACCCGCCGGCGATGACATCTGACACTGTGCTAGGCATTGTTGGGGGAACGGGGTCTTTGAGGAAATCAAGAGGAGCGGGATGTGTTCTCCACCCTCAAGAGGTCTGAAGATCTCCAAAGTGCTGGGAAAACAGATGCACAATTTATTCAGCGACAAAATGCTACTGGTTGTTATTGACACGTAACACTCTGAGCTGGGTCACTGCTGAAAAGAAACAGGATTCTGGTCTTTGGAGTGTTCCAGACCTGTCCATTCACTGTTTTCCAAGCAGTTGTTTAGATGCTCCATTTTATGTATGTATGTATATATGTATGTATGTATGTATGGAGACACAGTCTCCCTCCATCACCCAGAGACATCACCCTCTGTCACTGTGAGTGCAATGGCACAATCACGTCTCATCACGGCCTCAACTTCCTGGACTCAGGCAGGCCTTCCATCTCAGCCTCTCAGACAGCTGGGATGTGCCACCAAGCCCAACTAACTTTTTGATTTTTTTTGTATATTGCCCAGGCTGGTCTTGAACTATTGAGCTCAAGCAATCCTCCGGCCTCAGCCTCCCAAAGTGCTGAGATTACAGATGTGAGCCACCACGCCGGTCTACGTGCATTTTAGACATGCTAAGTTGAAGATTGATGTGACACAGTTAAGTGAAGACATTTAAGATTGGGGCTTGATATCTGGGCTCGAAACATACATCAGAGTGAAAGATCATGGTACAATCACCAAGGAGCAGGTGTGGAGAGAAAAGAACAGGAGGAAGGATGTGAGTGGGTGGGAGGTGACTGGGGGCAGTGAGAGAGGAAGAGAAGCCATGGGGATGACCATGCATGGTCTTTTTTTTTTTTTTTTTTGAGTTGGAGTCTCGCTCCATTGCCCAGGCTGGAGGGCAGTGGCATGCTCCTGGCCATCGCAGCCTCAACCTGCTGGGCTCTGGCAATCCTTCCGCCTCAACCTTCCAAGTAGCTGGAACTACAGGTGTGCACTACCACACCCAGCTAATTTTTGATTTATTGTAGAGACGAGGTCTCACCAAGTTCCCAGGGCGGGTCTTGAACCCACGGGCTCAGGCAATCCACTTGCCTCGGCCTCCCAAAGTACCGGGATTACAGGCTGAGTCACTGAGCCCTGCCTCCATGTATGGTCTTAAGGGTGAGGCTGTATCAACAGAAAGGAAGTGCCCAGAGATGTGACCTACAGCAGATCCCTTTACAGCAATGGCAGGGCACAGCATGAGCCCACCTCTGCACGTCTCCAGGCAAGAGGAGCTCTCTGCAGCCTGCGGTGGGTAGAAGATGCTGCCCCTTTGTCCACCTATCAGGATGGCCCAGACTCGGCACTCAGCATCCACAGCCCCTGTGGTTGCTCACCAGTGCAGGCTGGTGTTACTGTGAGGTACAGAGAGGCTGGGTCACTTGCAAGAGGTCCCGGCTAAGAAGCCAGGTTTGATTGCAACCGGTGTCTCACTAATAGCCAGGCCTTGTACAAAGCCTGGCCGCCTTCAGAATACACGGCCCGGGGTGCTTCCAAATTCACAGGACAGGGCCTGTCCAGGGCCTGTGAGGAAACCTCCTGATCTAACAGAATCCAGAAAGAGCCAAGTAAGCTGAACCGGTCAGGCCTGACACTGCACTGGTATGCTTCAGTTGTGTTAAGCCAGTCAGTTATCAAACCTGCTTCACGAATACTC
Source organism: Cephalopachus bancanus (assembly GCA_027257055.1). Lineage (NCBI taxonomy): Eukaryota > Metazoa > Chordata > Mammalia > Primates > Tarsiidae > Cephalopachus > Cephalopachus bancanus. Next base: position 405,331 of record JAPVLO010000098.1, on the reverse strand, counting down.
CTGTGTTCTCTTGCTTTTGGGTTTGGTCATCTCGTTTCATGGTTGATAACACTTAATCTCCTCACTGACATTTCCCCCGAGTCTGTCTCTTCTTGTTCTTCTCTATCCTCCTAACTCTGACATGCAAATGGCAACTACTCTTATTTTTCAAGCCCACCATCTTGATGTTAAGGTTTCTTTTTTCTAATAGTTTCTGTGGCTGTCTTTTGCTCTGAAAATCAAATTCCCACCTTTCTTCCTTATAAGTAGCTAGTGTCTTGTCCCCACTCTTCGTTGTGGTCAAGTTACTGTCTTCACTGTTCTCTGTGTTTATTTCCACCTCATTTCAAAATCTACCTGCACTTTCTCCCAATGAAAGACATAGTACTTTTTCTGAACCCTAAAACCTACTACTCTTTTCAATCTTCAAAGGCTTCCCAGGGGAACCAGCTCCTCCAGGAAATTCTCCCGGGTGGGCAAAGGGGCCTCCCAGACGACTGCCCCCTTCCTATGTGGCGTGGGTGGAGGGCACCAGAGTGAGCATTCTAGGCCACTTTGCCTGTCCCCAACTCTCATCCAGACCTTCTTTCTCCCCCTTCTCACCCCAAGCCCCACATTCCCTCCCCAATATCCCGACTTATTCAGAGGTTTTCTTATGTGGTGTGTTTATCTATGTGTGAGATTGTGTGAAGTTTTGATTTTGTTTGTTTGTGTGAATATTAGTCTACAGGTTATGGGAGGGTGGTCCTATATGTCCTTGCAAGTGGATGTCTGACATGAGGACGTAGGTGGGTTTGACTTGAAAGCAATTTAAACTTGTGTGGATGTTTGTGTATATACACAGTAACCAATTTAATGCCTGCTTCTGCTCAGGTTTCATAGCTGGAGTGGAAAAAGCAAAGAACAATGTGATATGTTCTCTACTGACAATGAATTTACGTATTTATGAATTAATGGCAATGATCTTGTGACAGATTGCAGAATATAAATTAGTCCCCATTGTGGTTACATGGGCGGCAAATAACATTTTAAACTTTGAGGCAATAAACTCTATTTTTCACTGAAGTCAAATAATACTGAGTACTGAGCTGTGATCCTGTACAGGATCCACAGCGAGAATGGGAGGGTTGGAACACTATGATGTGCTTCAAGAAAGCAGTCGCACCAGGTGTGGTAGCTCACGCCTGTAATCCCAGCAATTTGGGAGACTGAGGCAAGAGGATTGTTTGAGCCCCGGGGTTCGAGACCAGTCTGGGCAACTTGGTGAGACATCGTCTCACTAAGTTAATAAAAAAATTAGCCAGGCGTGGTGGCATATGCCTGTACTTCCAGCTACTTGGAAGGCTGAGGTGGAAGGCTTGCCTGAGCCTAGTAGGTCAAGGCTGCGGTGGCTGTGAGCGTGCCACTGCACTCCAGTCTGGGCAACAGAGTGAGACTCTAACTCAAAAAAGGAAGAAAGAAAAGAAAGAAAGGAAGAAAGAAAAAGAAAGAAAGAAAGAAAGAAAGAGAAAGAAAGCAATTGCAGCTTTCAAAACAGTCTTCATTTTGCTTCTAATAACTGAAGAACAACTGCTGCAGGGGTCGAGAGAATGTGTCAACACATGTTTATCTAGAAACATTTCCCCTTAACATGTACTCTGATAGACTCTGATTATTCATCCTCATCTCTCTTCTCCTCTCCCTGGTCTCTCTCCTTCTCTTCTTAACTCCTGTCATGCCTGATGGCCACTAACTGTCGCTCCAGATCCCTTCCCCTGGTCCTCCAAGTTTCTGTCTGGAGGAGATTCTGCAGGCACACAAAAGAGGGCGGTATGTTCCTCCTTTTCTAAACAGCACGGTGAAGCCGTGCTGTTTAGAAAGGGCAAGATGGAGAGGTAAGAAGTGTGTGTTAATAAAGAAAATGAGAACAAACACTAGCAATATGTAGCTGGTAGCAAAACATAAAGGACTCCAAACTTCAGACAGTGAAGCAAATCTTCTTCCTTCCCAGGAGCACAGAGGGCTGGGAGTGGTCAGCTGCTCTGAGCTGCCCTGGGGTCTGGAAGTTACGTGGTTAACTGGGTATTTCTGTGCCTCAGTTTCTCCTTCTGCAAATGAGGGGACCATTTCTCCCTCATGGGTTGTTGTGAAGCTTACAGAGCTGCTATATATGTCCAGCATGCAGAACAGTCCCTGGAGTAAACACATGGAAATAAGTAACCTGAAAAAGGAAAGCTTTGTTTCCTAAGCTGGGGGCGGGGGAGATGACAAGGATTTTCTTTGGAAAGGCTAGCAGCCCTGCCTGCAAAACAACTGTGTCTCAACAATACTCAGAGCCAATTGAGAAGAGTAGACATTTGACCTCTCTGAGATCTACTTTATATTTCAGCTTTTTTATTTGCTTCAAATTCTGGATAGTCAGGCTTGTTACTAGGAATTTTAATGACTTTTAGCATAACTCCTTTAAAATACACTATAATTCATATACTACCTATTTGCTTAGTGAAGGCTCAGGGCTTATCTTTGCCTGTTTGTTCATTTGGCATTTCCATGACTTTATTTTCTTCTTGCTGATATGATATCCATGTTTAACTTGTGAGGGAAGATAGAACTTGGTTTATGTACTTGCTGAATTCACACAGTAGATCTGAGGTTGCCAACAGTGAGAGATGATAACAAAACCCAAATTTCCCCTCTGCCCTGTATCACGCAAAGTTGGAATTTAAAGTCTTTGGAATAATGCTAAATCAAGAACTAATTCTATAGAAACATATGTTTTTGCTACTTTTTTTGTGGAGGAAGAACAACTCCAAATGGTCTTAATCTTTGCCCATGGCTTGAGCTAAAGTTTCATGGCTAAAGCCACAGCCACAAAATACCCAAAGACAGTTATTGTGTAGAATTTTCTCTTTCCTAGCGGAATCTAACAAATTGGAAACCCTCAACTTGAATTAATAAATGATGTAACAACTAAGTGAACACATAATTTTCCATACTTAAAATGTGGATTAAATTCAAGCTGCAGGCTATTCCCTTCTTACTCAGGTGGATAGGATAAGTCATTACCACTAACTAGTAAACATTCATGCTTCTCAGCACCAGGTAGTGCAGTGGATTTGCTGAGAACAATCTGTGAAGTTGCAACTGCAAGGTTTCCAGTAAATTCTGGGTGATTTGTGTTTTTTTTTTTTAAGTGCCAGTTTGGCTCTTGGACTGGTTTTAGCAGGGGGAAATCTGTTTAACAGGGAACAGATCACCACAACAAGCATGGGGAAAAAAAAACTGAGAATGTAGCAACTAATATAACATAAATAATTTACAGGTAATTAAATTTTCTTTGTCATCTCTGTGCAAGAGCTAAGAATTGTCTTGTCATGAAATTTGAAAGAATAAAAGGTGCAAAAAAGTGAGATTGATTTTTCCTGTGGCTTCCTAAAGGATTTGCATCAGTCTATGTTCATAACTTTTAAGGCTCTCTGTGTCATCTTTCATACTAATACAATTTCTGGGGTATTTTGAATATCAAATTGAGTTTTTATTTAGGACACCAGTACTATTTCCTAATTCATATGAAGCTATTCAGACAAAATAAGAGACCTAAAATTTGAGTGTATTTCCATAAAGAAGACAGTGACTCATTCAAAGAAGTGCATTTTGTTATAGTACTTTATTTTCCCAACAAGAAGAGAACTAGAGTCAGAATAGAATGATTAAATGACCTAGTTTTTTTCCCCTGACAGTCATATAATAGCTCCTAATTATAGTCCCCTAGTTTTCCTTTTGGATAATGTTACCTACTTATATGGAACTTTGGGGTTTATTTTTGTTTAGGCCGTGATCAAGAGTTATGATCGCTTTGTAGGAAGATAGAACTTTGAGTCCCTCTACTGCTGATTTCTTCAAATTGCAGGGCTCTACTAATTAGTGGTTCATGAAAGTAAGTTAGTTGCCACCATAATTGAAGAAAAGAAAGGAAATATGTATTGCATATAATAAGGGTAAAATTGTTTGGTGAAACTTTGTTTCAGTTATGTACCTATGAACACAATCAGGAACACCTTCCAAGTCAGAAACATTCCACACCCAGGAAGGTGCTGCAAACAGTGTGGGGATTACATTGAGCCCAGTGAGGCAGGGCTCTGGCCTCCCAGGCCGCCCCTTCTTAGTATATGAAGTCTCGGTTTTAAGCATTGAATGTGGAAAGTTGGTTTAAAAAAAAGTATAAATTCATATGGTGGCTCCCCTCCAATAGGACTGAAATCAACACTGTTTTTAGTGATGAATAGACACAGCATAGATTAACTACCTTCCAGAGTTGCTATGTTGCGATTGCCTTTTTCTTTTTAATCTCCTGGTTACTGATCTGGCAATTATGATTTAGGAGTCATGCATTTATGCATCACTCTAGGTGATTCCACTTAAACACATGACCTAAGTGCGTTATAACTGTGAATGTTAATAGCCAGTCCTCAATTTAGCCTGTGAGTTGCCTATTGTGTTTTGCATTCAGATAATGGTAGTTTAATTTTAACACTGTGAATGTTGTGACTATATTTTCTAAGCATTCAGATAATGAACATGGGAATGATAACAATACCAAAGTTATGTAGACATCACCCCCCAAAGAAGGTTTAAAGACTGTGTTACTTTAATAACACATGTAAGGATACATACAATTGAATTAGGAAAAATTGTGCATTCAGCACAATGGACAGAAATGAATGTGGAACTGGGTGTGGCAGAGAAGGGGATGTAAAAGTATGTATGGCGACAATCTCACAAGTCCAAGTTCAGACAGCTAAGTCCTTCTGAATCAATCAGAAGTGTTATCACCTCATTATTTGAAATTGACACATTATTTGAAAATAGTGGCTGTTAAATTAACCTGAACAGAACACGTACTGAACAAGCATTATTTCTTTGATTGCTTTGGGTGGCTGAATGATGTAACTTTTCTTGATCCAGCTTCCAACTAAAATGTATGGAGGCCAAACAAAAGGGAAAATGTTGATAACAGACGTGCTGGCCCATGACAGTGTAGAACTTCTTCTGTCAGATGTGATTACAGACCTTTCTGTGCTAGATCAAGTACTACGTCAAACTGTAGCAGTGACAACAAAATGTTCCCTCTATTTTGTGGGTATTTTGATTTGAAAAATGGAGTTTGGCCAGGTACAGTGGCTCAGCCTGTAATCCCGCACTTTGGGAGGCTGAGGTGAGTGGATTGCCTGAGCCCGTGGGTTCGAGACCCACCTGGGCAACTTGGCGAGACCTCATCTCTACAATAAATCAAAAAATTAGCCGGGCATGGTAGCGTGCGCCTGTAGTTCCAGCTACTTGGAAGGCTGAGACGGAAGGATCGCCGGAGCCCAGCAAGTCGAGGCTGCAGTGGCCGGGAGTGGCCACTGCACTCCAGTCTGGGTGATAAAGTGAGACTCCAACTCAAAAAAAAAAAAGAAAAAGAAAAAGAAAAATGGAGTTTGAAATCTTCTTTTGGATTTCAATGAAGACTTTAATAAAATTTCAGAAAACACAAGATTGTTGATAATTTGTTCAAATATGAGGGGAGACCCCCAAAACCTGGAGTTTATTTATGAAAATTGTGTATTTATTCTTACATGTTTAACTTTCAGTCACCTTCAAAGTGGTCTCTGTTTGATGCAATAAACTTATTGAGATGCTATTTCCACTGCTCAAAACAGTTTTGATACCTTTCAGTGCTTCTGCTGTTTTTGTTTCACCTCTTCCACATCTGCAAAACACGTCCCTTTGAGGACTTTTTTTCATCCAGGGAAACAAAGAGTCATTTGGGGTGAATAGGGTGGGCACTGGGGTTATGCCTTTTTTGGTCAAAAAACTGCTGAACACTCATGGCAGTATGGGCAGGTGCGCTCATAAGTCCCATCATGAAATGGACAAATGCATTGAAAAAAATCTAAAAAAAAAAAATTTTTTTTTACTGAAGACAAACACAGCTGCTCATAACAATACTAGTTGGTACACTGATGCCAATGAATTCCTAGAACACTTACCCAGTGGGGAAAGTCTGTATTACAAAGGGCCCACCCTCCAAAAGATAATTCCAGTTTTTTGGGGTCCCTCCTTGTAAATTCACACTGGGTTTTGCCCATGTATGTGCATATTTGGCAGATGGTGCATATAATTCTGGCAAACTCTAGTCTGTTTAAAAACTTCTTAAAAGAATGAGAAGATCTTATCTGCTAAATATTTCGCGTACCATGTACATTACACTGTTTAAAAAGAGAGAGAGAGAGGATATAATTTGTTTACTGTGATATTGAGGCTTTTCATAATGAAAATGTGGTCACTTTCAGTGTTCTTAAAATGCACAGACTTAATGAAATGTCAACACTAAAGAAATAGAGGGAGATGGCCTTCTTAGATGTGTGTCTACGAGATGTCTACCATTGTTGCCAGCCATGTGTTAATAGAAGCAAAGGACCCAATTGACAAACAGCTGGTCTACCTAAACAAGCCTGCAGGTACAAAGTGGATGGGAGAGCTGGAAGCTAATTCCCACAAGTCTAAAAACTGCTCTTGCTACTGGGTAAAACCCCAAGCATTCCATGTTCACACATATTCACTGAGAGGATACTTAGCTTGATGTCATCACATTGGACTGGTGTTATGAACCAGTATAATGGGCTGGATGAGAGCAGAGCTGCAAGTCAGAGTGAATTTTGACATTTGAATTCACTCCTGCTGCTACATAAAGCAAGGAGGATGCAGTTCAGAGACTATTGGAAAAGGAAACCGAAAGAGTAAAAAGTATCCTACAGTATCATGAGATAAAAGATCCTTCTTTTTTTTTTTTTTTGAGTTAGAGTCTCACTCCATCTCCTAGACTAGAGTGCGGTGGCCGCTCCCGGCCCCCGCAGCCTCGACCTGCTGGGCTCCGGCAATCCTTCCACCTCAGTCTTCCAAGTAGCTGGAACTACAGGCATGCGCTACCACGCCCGGCTAATTTTTGATTTATTGTAGAGATGATGTCTCGCCTGCCCAGGCGGGTCTCGAACCCGCGGGCTCAGGCAATCCACTCACCTCAGCCTCCCAAAGGTGTGGGATTACAGGCTGAGCCACCAAGCCCGGCTGACCCTTCTTATTTTTAATTAAATATAGGTAATAATTTGTTTAACTAGTCCAATTTATGTTCTATTTTTAAAAAATGTTTATCTTAAGAATACACAATAATAGTCTGTAACATTTAAATATCCAATAGAGTTAAAATAAGTTACTACATCAGAGACTGAAAACACAAAAATATTGTTATATTTTTCACATACATATTATTTAATTAGTCCTACTATTTACTACTACTGAATGTCACTGTTTATCCCATTGTTCTTTTGCTTAAATAATAGCATTTATGTAACAGAAAAGTACATAGTACAGAATAATATGTAATTTCAGTAAACATCTAATGTTCATATTTTTATGCTAAAGGGATAACATGCAAATATATATTGGGTTGATGCATGAGTTTGTAGTGTTTTTCACTTGCCCGTGGACTGCAAATGTCACAAGATGGTTGACTGGTCACAGTTCATCACATTTTCCAATTCTCAGGTTCCAATTCTTGGATTGTCATGGGTTAAAGCATTTAAACGGTCTTCATCAAAGCCCAGTGGTCTTCCTCAATGTGGAGAATCACTCAGGTCGAAGTGACCCTCTTTAAAAGGACAAAACCATTAAAAAACTTTTTTTGTAATTTAAAAGATGTGGGGGTACAATTCAGGATTAGGTACATAAGTTTGGGTCCCCACTTTACCTGGTTTGAGATCATGTACCCTAATTGATGTTGTGTGCCCCCCCCGGCACCCCACCCCCCCTGGTTTCCCACCAATCCCTTTCTTATAGTATTTTTTTTTTTTTTTGAGTTGGAGTCTCACTCGGTCGCCCAAACTGGAGTGCAGTGGCCGCTTCCGGCCACCGCGCCTCGACCTGCTGGGCTCCGGTGATCCTTCTGCCTCAGCCTTCCAAGTAGCTGGAATTACAGGTATGTGCTACCACTCCCGGCTGATTTTTTGTAGAGATGAGGTCTTCGCTGCCCAGGCGGGTCTCGAACCCGCGGGGTCAGGCAATCCACTCACCTCAGCCTCCCAAAGGCGTGGGATTACAGGCTGAGCCACCGAGCCCGGCTCCTTTCTTATAGTATTATGATAAATGTTCACGGTCCATTGACAACACTATTTTCATGCCGTGCTTTCCCTGATGGCATTCTTCCTGTTCGTGGCACAAATGTTTTGAGCCACCTCCGCTTCCTTTACTCCTCTGTTAAACTCAAACATAAGAACATGTCAGAAGTGCTTGTTTTTTTCCGCTTGACACTCCATCTTCTTTAGCCCACAGATAACACTGACTTTCTTGAAATCTGCAAAATGCAAGGCATATTCACAAATACAACATTGTCACTCCAAATGACAAACGATAAACAAACTCTCAACACTGCAATGCTGCCATGCCAAAACAAACGCTACAAACTTATGCATCAACCCAATATCTTGATCATATGCTATGTTATTATGTGTTCTTTTTGTCTGGTATGGCTGTGCTCCAAGTTGGCTCATGCCTGTAATCCTGGCAATTTGGGAGGCCGAGGTGAGAGGACTGCCTGAGCCTGGGAATTTTGAGTCCAGCCTGGGCAACATGACAAGACCTCACCTCTACTGGAAAAAAAAAAAAAATTAAAAATTAACTAGGTGTGGCCACAACCCTGTATTCCCAGCTACTTGGAGAATTAAGGCAGAAGGATTGCCTGACCACAGCAGGTCGAGGCTGCAGTGGCTATGATGGTGCCACTACACTATAGCCTGACAGAGTGAGACTCCTGTACCAAAACAAACAAACAAACAAATAAGGAAGCAGTTTTGAAACTGGGTAAGGGTAGTGGCTTGAATAAACAGCTGATATTGATGTGGCAAAGCAATGTTACAGGTAGAATAATGGTTGGCCTACACTGGTGGAATTGTACTGATGAAGATGGAAAGAGCCATTGGGTGTTTGAGTCCTGAAAGGCATTCCCTCAAAAGAATAAAACTATTTCAAAGCTAAGTCAAGAATATTTTGCTTGGGACTTATTGCCTGTCCAGTGCTGTGGGCAACATTTGCCCAAGTGCTTTCTTCCCTTTAGAGTGAAATGGTTGGTGATTGTCATCACTATGTGGTGCTATAAGGTGCCAACCTATCTGGCTACATCAGGCATCAAGTGGGCAGCAGAAATAATTTAACCGGTAAGGCTACATCTTATCTTGGAAAGCAGTTTATAAGACAAAACACTGGAGATGATCAGACGTCCTGAGAAAGAAAGCTTATATGCTCTAAGATTCTTGACTCTGGACATTTTAGATCTCAGTACAAGCTGCAAAGAGGAGTGTTGGATTTGTTTTTCCACTGAAAATTTTTATTTAAAGAAAATACTACATTTGCAATTTTTTTCTAGTTGTTGGGTCTTGAAAGCATGATGAAACATTTGTTAAAATGTGTTTTATGGTGTGCATATGTGTACACATAGTTGTGAAATATCCACATATCCCAAATGAATGAAAGTGTTTGTGTTTATATACATATGTGGTGGAGACACTGGCATTTTTATCTATAGAACACAAATTGTTGGTTTATCCTAAAGCTCTATGTGTTTTCATGTTGCTTATGTACATCATTTTCGGAAGAAAGTTTTTTTTTTTCTTAAGAGTGAGCAATTTGGTTTACATAAGTTAGAAATAATTGTTAATTTTACAACTTAATATGTAGTTCATGGTGAAATTTCTCATACTAGACATATGCAAGCAAATAAAAAAACAAATTCAGTGGTGTTAACAAGTTTCTAAAATTTTGTTTTTATTTATAACAAGACATTTAATTAACAAAAAAGTCATTTACTTAAGGCCCAATTAATATAAACAGAATCTTCATAGTTTATATTTGAGGGGAATTTAGAGATTTCTCTTCTATTTATTTTAAGGTCAGGATAGCCCAATTTTACTTTGAAACTTCTTGGAAGGTCTTTAGTGTTTCTTGAAGTGGTCTAATAAAATCTATCTTTTTCCACTGAAGGAGTATTATTCTTATGTCATGGTGAAAATAACCATATAAATACTTGACCTAATGTCTAAAAGGTGTTTTATTTAAAATTTTTTTTTACTGTAGTGGGGATATTGTAAATCATGCATTTGTATTAATGACTTTTTAGAAACAAAGCAATGTATGTAACTTCAAACTAAACGAATCTACAAACTATTGTAGGCATCTTCAAATTGTGTTCTAGGTACTGTAAACTCTGTTGCAGTGTTTTAATCAACTGATTATTTTGTGAATGTATTTGTGTATTGCTTAAAAATTTTAAGATGTTTTGTTTGATTAAGTGTCTTTACTGTAGTGATAGCTTTGAAGGTACATAACTTCATATTTATATAAAACTCTATTGTTTACAAAGGAAGAAGAAGAGGAGGAGGAAGAGGAGGAGGAGGAAGAAAAGAAAAAGCAAATACTGCCATGGAGAGAAAGCTAAAGGTGATTCTGGTGAGAGCTCAAAAAGAAAAGAAGGGAGCTGGGGAGGAAGCCTCCATCTCCTCACTGAATTTCTAAGTAATCATGAACAGATTGTTGGTGGAAATATGGACAGCAAGGGCCATTCTGGCAAAGTTGCAAATGGAAATGAGAAACATGTTTTTGAAAAGTGGAGAAAAGGCAGTCCTTACTATCAAGTGACAAAGAACTGGGCTGAGTTTTGTTCATGCTCTAGTGTGCTGTGGAAGGTAGAAATTGAGAAATGAAATTGGACATTTGGCTAAGGAAATCTCTAAGCAAAATGTCAAAGAACTCCTCCTGACTGCTAATTAGTAAAATGCCAGAAGAGAAAAATACTTAAAGGCAGAATTGTAAAGCAAACAGCAAGTAAAACCCAAGACTTGAGACATTCTCAGCCTATCCATATTGGGGGAAAAAAAAGAAGAGAGAACGTTAAGGGTGTTGCCAAGGAACCATTTGATAGAGAGATTAGCATAGATATGAAGCATGGATTTAATCAGTCAGCCTCAGCGAAAAACTGACAGTTGAACTGAAGGGAAAGAAGAAATGAAGGAATGAAGGAAGGCTATCAGACTTCTTGGATTTTACAGGATAGGACCGTAGAGCTATTTAGCTAAGAATGTGTGCTATTCTTTAAGGCAAAGGAAGAATGGTCCCAAAGGCAATTCAGAGGCCATCAGGGCTGCCTTCTTGGTTTCAAAAGAGGGGACCAAATGGCCTCTGCTTTTCACAGGCAAAATGACCTCTGTCCAGAACTGCGGGGGCCAGCTAGGGCCTGGGGGGAGGAGCACAATCCCTGCCAGGTAGAGCTGTGAGGTCAGGACCAACATCCCAGTGAGACTGGAAGGCAAGACCTCCTCCCCAGTGGTCCTGGAGGGCAGAGCATCAAGCCAAAGAGAATTATTCTTGAACCTTAATATCTCGTAGAGTTTGTCTTGTAGTTTGGACTTCCTTGGGACCTCTTACCCTTTTACTCTTTCCTATTTCCTTCTTTTGGAATGGAAATGTCCACCCTATGCCTGTCCTACCATTGTATTTTGGAAACACATAACTTGTTTGGTTCCACAGTTTCACAGTTGGAAAGCAGTTTGTCTCAGGATGATTTGTATGGAGAGTCTCTCTCATATCTGATTTAGATGATATTGATATAAGACTATAGAACTGGTTTTATGATAAAGTGGCAAGCATCAATATTAGGACAGAAAAGACAGGGGGGTGCTCTCACCAGAAATTCATTAACATATTATTTTGCATGTTAGACTTTAGAGTTGATGCTGAAATAAGATTCTGGGGGATGTTGGGATACAATAATGTATTCTGCATGTGAGAAGGACATAAATGGGGGAAGTTAGGATAGAATACTACAGACTGAATGTTTATGTCCTCCTAAAATTCATGTTGAAAGCTTAACCCCTAGTGTGAGGGCATTAGGAGGTGGGACTTTTGGAAAGTGTTAGGTCATAAGGGGTCCACCCTCATGAATGTGATTAGTGCCCTTAGAAAAATACCCTGGAGAACATTCTTGTCCCTTTTGCCATGTGAGGACACAGCAAGAAGATAGCCATCAATGAACCAGGGAGTGGGCCCTCACCAGACACCAAATCTGCTTTTGAGAAATCTCACCAAATCTCCAGAACAGTGAGAATAAATGTCTGTTACCTGTAAGCCAACCTGGTCTCTAGTATTGTTATAGCAGCCCAAACAGGCTGAGACACAGGGCTACCTACAAAGGCTACCTAGTAAAGTCTGAAGTTACACCTTTTCCTAATACAACAGTTATGGTTTTTTTCCCCTCTCATCTTTATGCAGCCCTTTCCACCTGCCTTCTAATCTTTGTAGGGAATGGACATCAGGGTAGATGCCATCTCCTGCATCATACTTACTAGAATCACCTTTTGCACATTTTCTTATGAAGGCAGTGATGACTTTTAGTTCATACGATACTTCCAAGAATTCTAGCATTGACCTTGTCTTAGCCGTAGTTTCACAATAAAGTGGCAAGCATCAGTACTAGGACAGAAAGGACAGGGTGTTGCTCTCACCAGATATTCATGAACATATTATTTTCTGGGTGGTATTAATAGAAACAAACGGTGGAACACTCATTGCATGTCAGAGAGGTTCTTTGGACAAGCTACAAGCTGTGATCAAGATAAAGCTTGGTAAATAATTTGTGAGTAGGAAAAAATAAGAATCTTCAGAACATGATACCACCAAATACTGGTGAGGATGTGGAACAACAGGAACTCCCATTCATTGCTGGGGGGCATATAACATAGTACAGCCACTTTGGAAGACAGTTTGGTAGTTTCTTACAAAACTAAGTGTACTCTTACCAGATGATCTAGCAATCACTAAAAGGAGTTGAAAACATATGTCCATACAAAAACCTGTTAACAGATATAGGAATTTTTTCTGGGATTTAACTCCAGGACATGATTGTGCACAGATGTTTATATTTATAGCAGCTTTATTCATAATTGCTAAAACTTGGAAACAACGAGATGTCTTTCAGGAGATGAATGGATAAACAAACTATGGAAAATCCAAAGTATAATGTTATTCAGTATTAAAAAGAAATGAGCTATGGAGTTCTGAAAAGACATGAAGGAAACAAATGCATATTATAAATGAAAGAAGTCAATCAAAAAGGCCACAAACTATATGATTTCAACTCTACAATATTCTGGAAAAAGATATTCCATAGAGACAGTAAAAATAGCAGTGGTTGCCAGGGCTGGGGGTAGGGAGGAATAAGTGAGCACAGAGGATTCTTAAGACAATAAAGACACTCTGTATGAAACTATAATGGTGGGCATAGGTCATCATATATTTGTCTAAATTCATAGAATGTATAATGCCAAGAATGAGCCCTAATGTAAATATGACTTTGGGTGATGATGATATGTCAGTTGTAGGTTGATGATTATAACAAATGTACTACTACTCTGGTGTGTGACATTGATATTGGAGGAGGCTGCGCATGTGAGAACAGGGAGTATATGGGAATTCTTTGTACTTTCTGCTCAGTTTTTCTGTAAGCCTAAAACTGCTCTAAATAACAACATCTATTTTTTAAAAAGGATCACCCTCAATGTCAATTTTTCTGTTATAGGACCTATTTATAGCAACTCTATTTATTTTTATGAAAAAAGAACTCTATAGATTTTTTTTTTTGAGGAAGTCTTGCTCTGTTGCTCAGGCTAGAGTCCAGTGGTATGATCCTAGGCTCGAGAGAGCCTCCCGTGTAGCTGGTACTACAGGAGTTTGCCACCATGCTTGACTATTTTATTTTTATTTTTGTAGAGATGGGCCTTACTATGTTGCCCAGGCTGGTCTTGAACTCCTGGCCTCAAGCCATTCTCCCACTTCAGTGTCCCAAAGTGCTAGGATTACAGGTGTGAAATCATGCCTGTACTTTAATAATTAATACTAGTCTATTAACATAAAAAACCTTGCTGTTAAGTAACTACTTTACATGTACCAGAAAATGTTTGCCACACAAGAGGAGGGAGAAATCTTACATTCAAATGCTTTTTTTCTGATAAGTAGTAGCTAATTCTTGGCAGATGGTATTGATAATGTCTACATTGGTCAGTCTTTGTACTACTGCCAAGCAGCAGCTAACTGAAAACTACTAAACCTTTTAATAAAAAGCCATATTTGTGTGAAATTTTGTAACTGGAATAAAATATTTACTGCAAAGTACTATTTCACCTTCTTCCTTTGAAAACATGGAATTACAGAAAAAGAACAATTATTTAAGAAATAGGGACTAAACTATTTTAAAGAAAAATATACTTTATTGTAATTTATTGAATATTTAATATACCATATAGCCGTTTTTCTGGGATGTAACCCTTGGATATGATTGTGCTGGTGTTTAGCAGAAGGCTCTAGGTCACACCTAGTGCTAATAAAATGCTTTTCTGAATAAAAATATGATACCAAACAAAAAAAATTCAAATTTTAAAAAATTATGGAAAAGTATGTTCTATACAGACTAATGACTAACATAATAAACAGAGATATATTAGTTTAACATTATTGCCTGATTTTATACAGCACATAGCTTTAAGTTCACTTAAAGTAATATAGCAAGTATATTATTACTCAATATATCCATTTTTACAGAATTAGGAAATACATTTCTAATAAAGATTTTTACAGACACCACCTTTCATATCCAACCATAAGGATCTAACGCTGAAGAGGATAAAGCCAATGACCTTCCTCACAAAAGTTCATAACTAAAATTGTTTGGCTATCAAAATCTGTATTTCTGCTCTGTTTTGAGCATTCAGACGAGATTCAAATATTCCCCCCAGGAAAGCAGCACAATGCACACTGGGATTGCCTATTCAGCATCCATGAGCACTGCACTCAAAACAATCTCATCCCAGGAATTAAGTAAGGCCAGCCAAGTACACTGGCATTTCTTCTACTGTAGTATCGCAGAAAGTCTCATGTCACAAAGGATCCTTTTGTCTTCTTTAACATTTATGGTCACAGCTTTTCTCCCAAGTTGGCCTCCACTGCCAGTTCTGAACAGAAGAAAAATTATTAATCAGAAAATTATTTATCAAGTGCTAGATGAACTTCTGAACAATATGAGCTACTTGCTAACCATCAGTGGATGTTTATTTGATAACATTACACATAAAGTGCTTCTAATTGGAACACTAGTGTGAAAGGATTCAAGCCTCATCTGTCTGCAAAATAAGATTTTATAAGGCATCTTGAACATTATTATTTATACAGCAGATGACAGTGTTGGGCTTTATTTAGTATTGGTAAAACTAAAGCCCATACCAAAGTGGGCCAGCCAAGAGTGGGTATCAGCCTAGGACAGATATAAACACCAGGGACAAGATAAAAGGTACAGTTACACAATCCATTTTGACTCAGTTTTGGAACTGTTAACCATAAATGTAAGCCCTGAAATGTTAACTATTGCTTAGGACTATGCGGTCCAATATAATAGTCACTAGCCACATGTGGCTATTTAAATTTAAAATTACAATGAAATAAAATAGAAAATTCAGTTTCTCAGTTGCATTAAGCATACTTCAATATCCACATGTTATCTGTCACTGCTGTATTGGATAGCACAGACACAGACCATTTCCATCATCGCAGAAAATTCTATGGGACAGCCTTGGTCCAGGACTTGAAATTCCTTCCAGTAGGGGAAAATCTCTAAAAATGCATTTTGGTAGCATGTATTTATCACAGCATTCTGCCCAGTTCATCTCACAAACTGTAACACAAATGACTAAAAAACCTTTGCCACCATAGTTCTCTACTAAAACAGGTAACACCAACAACCAAAAAGGTTCTTACTGTAGCAAATTAAAATATCAAATAACCAAGACAAGAGAAAAATAAATGTGGAAACACTCTTTATCCAAACAACCTGCTGTTTCCCTTATAAATCTATGTCCTAAATCAGGCCCATGCCATTTCACCACTTTGTCATCCACTTGATCAACTATTACATTTTAAAAAGCAAAGTCATTTTTACATTAGTAGCAAGGTACAATTCAATTTATTTAGTGATAAAGCCAATATAATTAAGCTAGGGTCAATATAAACTGCTACCAAGAAATACTGAGAAAATTCCAATTATAGAGGAATTATCAAGAAAGCACAAGATGTGAGAAACATGACTTAAAAAGGACTCACATTTAAGCTAAAGACAACCAGATATAACAGCATTATTGATTTTTCCTTTAAACATCAACAATATAAAGTCTAAAATCTGAGCTACATTTTACATTTGCTTTCACACTGTGTTCTGACCAACCAAAAATCCTCCCAAGTACAATTTAAATATCATGTTACAAGGTGATAAAATTATTTTTCTGATTCGTTTCCCTGATTTTCAAAGTTGTCTGGTTGACAAAAATCACCTTGAAAAACAGTATGTTAATACATAAAAAAGTACATTAAAATCCATTATCACACTTTACACAGAAATATATCTAGATGTACTGCAAGTGCAAATAGAAATAATGTTTGAACATTCCATTTGTAGAAAATATATGGCACAGGCAATGATTCCTTAAGCAAGGTGCAAAAGACGCTAAACCTAAAACTAACTAAGAGAAGAAAAAAGATACAGTCTTCTATGTTTACCAAGATAGTAAAATTTACTATAGAAATATTAGAAAATGTTCTTCATTCCTTCTTCTAACTATGAGTTTCTCTGTGATGTCATGTTCCCTTCATATGGAAGAGCTTATTTAGCATTTCTTTTAGTGATGGGATAGTGGCAGGAATTCTTTCTTATTTGTCTGAAAATGTCTTTATTTCACTGTAATAAGCAGAATAAGGCAGAATAATGGCCCCAAAGATGTCCACCTCTTAATTTCTATGAATGTTATTTACATGGCAAAAGGGATTTTGTAAATCTAATTAAGAATTCTAAAATGAGTAAATTATTCTGAATTAAAAAAAAAAGAAAAACAGTATGTTCATGTGCTGGATAATGACATTTCAGTCAACTATGAATGGCATATACAGTGATGGTCCCACAAGATTATAACAGAGCTGAAAAATTATTGGTGACTTCATAGTCATCAGCAAGTCATAGCACAGTTACTTTATTTTTAAAATAAATTTAGTGTCATCTAAGTGTACAGTGTTTATAACATCTACAGTAGTGAACAGTAGCATCCTAGGCCTTCACATTCACTCACCACTCACTCACGGTCTCACCCAGAGCAACCTCAGTCTTGCAAGCTCCATTCAATGCTAAGTGCCCTATGAAGGTGTACCATATTTTATCTTTTGTACTGTATTTTTACTGTACCTTTTACATCTTTATATATACAAATACCACTGTGTTGCGACTGCCTACAGTATTTAGTACAGTAAAATGCTGCACAGGTCTGTAGCCTAGGAGCAACAGGTCGTACCAGATAGCCTAGGTGAGCAGTAGGCTATACCATTTAGGTCTGTGTAAGTGCACCCTGTGATCTCTCAGAACATATCTCTGTCATGAAGCGACATATGACTTTACACAAATTTATTTCACCAGAATAAAAACATGGAATTCAAAGGAGTTGACTAATACTCAAATGAGAACATAGTTTTTTTTTTTTTTGAGTTGGGGGTCTCACTCTGTCACCCAGGCTGCAGTGGCCACCACAGCCTCCATCTGCTGGGCTCAGGCGATCATTCCAACTCAGCCTTCCAAGTAGCTGGAACTACTGGTACAGGCATGTCTTGCCAAGTTGTATAGGCTGGTCTTGAACCCATGGGCTCGGGCAATCCTCTCACCTCAGTCTCCCAAAGTGCTGGGATTATAGGTGTGAGCCACCACGGCCCTGGCCCAAGAACATAGTTTTCATAAGTAATGGGCAGACCACAGTTTATGATCATCATAGACACTTCTTGAAAATAAAAATCAAGAACATGATATATGACAGTATATATTCAAATTCTAGTTCAAAAGCAATTGCTGCACCCTTTTAAACCACAAAAGAACAATGGACTACATACAATTGTATATAGTTCACTGTAAAGTGCGGTCTTTATTCTTCCCCAATTTGACCTGACAAAAACTACTATAAACCTTCCCGTAAATAAACATTGCAGTTAAATAAGGAATTGAAATACTTACCATTAAGTTGGCAGCAATTAAAATATGGTTTGTCCCTTATCTGCATTCCCTCTTGACAATGTTTTTCTTCCTTCGGTTACTATCTGCAAATATTAACAACTCCAATTCTCAAAAGTCATTTGTCAAGTCAATGCTTAAATTGGTAAACGTGTATGAAACCAAACATCCCTGTTGCTAGAGCACCGTGGCAGACAGGGCTTGAAAGGCAACAGTTTTATTTCAAGCAGGGGACAAAGACAATGAAGCACTTCACAGCTACACTGTAACCAGATCCTGCCTCAGTTTATTAAGAAAATGCAGATGACCCTTGAACACAGTGAGTCTGAACAGAGCAGGTTCATTTATAAGTGGATTCTCTTCTGCCTCTGCCACCTCCAAGACGGCAAGACCAACCCCTACCTCCTCCTCCTCCTCAGTTAATAAAAATGAAGACCTTTATGATGACCCATTTCCACTTCATGAATAGTAAATATATTTTCTCCTCCTTGTGATTTTCTTAATAACATTTTCTTTTCTTTAGTTTACTTTATTGTAAGAATACAGTATTAATACATATAGCATACAAAATGTGTTAATATAATATAATATAACAGTTTATAATAATATAAACTGTTTGCTATCTGTGAGACTTCTGGCCAATAGAACGATTAGTAGTTAGGTTTTGGGGAAGTCAAAAGTTATAGATGAATTTTTGACTGCACGGGGGTCAGTGCTCCTAACCATGCAGTTCAAGACTCAACTATAATCAGATACGAACAGCATCTTAGGTGACAATACTAGGGAAGAGCAGCTCTTATCACACCAGAAACTGAAACTCCTGGCATGCATTTTCTCCAAAGCCAGTATACCCTTTGCTTTGTACCCTACAAAGAACAGTCCGACTGGCCAATCTCTCATATGTCCTAAAGAGCATACAATCTCCTTCCTTACAGTATTTCAGAGAGAACAGTGTAATTCATATCGGTTTGAATAAAAAGCCATTTGACTTCTACCATATCTTTGGAGGAAACCAGTTATTCATTCTATTAATTCTGCCTAAATATAGATATTATTGTACCAAATCTTGAAACAAAGTATCCTGGCCTTCAGAAGAAGTTCAGATCAGTTTTTCTTCTATCTGATACAGAGGTTTGGGTTGTTTTATTTTCTTGGGTTTTCTCTGTTAGCTTTATTACAAATACTGAGATATAATGCTGGTTTCTGCAATTTAAGTACAGAGCTTAAACAAGGTAAAATTAAAAAGCCCTGGCTATAGTTTTTATGTGTACCAATTAGAAAAACATTACCCTCTTTCAAAATTATTGTGAAACATTGGTCCTTTCACAGGTCAATGCTTTCTCCCTCACCAGAATTTGAAATTGATCTGGGCTGGGCATGGTGTCCTATACTTGTAATCCAGCACTTTGGGAAGCTGAGACAAGATAACTGCTCGAGCCCAGGAGTTCAAGACTGGCCAAGGCAACATAGTGAGACACTGTCTCTTCAAAAAAAAAAAAAAAAAATAGCCAGGTGAGTTGGTGTGTACCTGTAGTCCCAGCTACTCAGGAGGCTGAGGAAGAAGGATTTTCTGGTACAGGAGGTCAAGGTTGCGGTGAGCTGTGATCATGCCACTGCACTCCAGCCTGGTTGACAGAGTGAGATCCTATTCAAAAAAAAGGAAAAAAAAGAAATAGGTCTGTCATGAACTTCTTAATGACTTTCAACATATTCACTAATACTGAGGCAGAAAACAACACAATTTTAAAAAGAGAGACAATGATTAAATCATGTTGACAAATCATAACAATACTTACAGAAATAATGTTTGAGACCAAGCGTCCCTGTCTTACTATAGAATTGAGCTAGACAGAGATTGTGGGAAACAATTACTTTCAGCAGGGGAAAAGGACAATATAGCACTTCACAGCTATATCGTAGCAATCCAACCTGCCAGCTGGAGAAAAATCATGTGCACACCTGAGTACTTGTGTGCAGTTTCTAGTAAATCTTATGGATTGATCCTTAATCCTTTGGATCAACATTTTTATCTGCTTCATCCAAAACAAATGATACATTTTGGAAAGTTAAAAAATATGTTTTACTTAAGTGTGTTCTGGGCATGGTGACTTTCTTCAAGATAATAATAGTATGGAGCAAGGCTAAAAGAGTACTTTCCAGCAGAGAGACCTGACAAATATTACCTCAACCAAGTAATTAAGGTCAACATTAATGGTCATAACTCTCAATATGATGCAATTAGAATGACACTTTACATCTGTGGTCTTCCCCACAAAGCCCCAAATCCCAGTCTAATATTAAGAAAAATAAAACAGAGGGCATCCTACAAAATACTTGACGAGTACTCCTCGAAACTGTCAAGTTATCAAAACCAAGAAAATTCTGAAAAACTGTCACAGCCAAGAGGAGTTTAAAGAGACATGATATTTAAATCTAATGTACCATTTTGGATAAGATCCTGGAACAGAAAACGTGCATTAGGTAAACACTAAATAAATCAAATTTTGAACTTTAGTTCATAATAATGCATCAATGTCGGTTCATTAATTGTATCTAACCATAATATAATTGCACCATAAATTTACTATACTAACACAAAATGTTAATAGGGAAATGGGTGCAAGGTACATGGGAACGCTTTGTATTATCTTCTCTCTCTCTCTCTCTCTTTCTCTTTCTTTTTTGGCTATAAACCTAAAACTGGGCCGGGCTTGGTAGCTCAGCTTGTAATCCCAGAACTTTGGGAGGCTGAGGTGAGTGGATTGACTGAGCTCGCACGTTCAAGACCAGCCTGGGCAACTTGGCGAGAACTTGTCGAGGTGAGGTGCAACTTGGCAAGACCTGAGGTGAGGTGAGGTGAGGTGAGGTGAGGTGAGGTGAGGTGAGGTGAGGTGAGGTGAGATAAAATAAAATAAATTAGCCGGGCAAACTGCATGTCTGTAGTTCCGGCTACTTGGAAGGCTGAGGTGGAATAATGGTTGGAGCCCAGCAGGTGGACACTAGGGTGGCCTGAGTATGCCACTGCACCCTAGCCTGGGCGACAGAGTGAGACCCCAATTCCAAAAAAAACCACCAAAAAACAAAAAAACCCTAAAACTGTTCTAAAAATAAAGTCTGTCTTTTAAGTCTTAGTATCACCCCTAGAGATTCATGTAAAGCAACTTGCAAGAATAGGCTCATTATTCACCCCCCACCCCAGCCCCAAGTATCACTGTCTAAAAAATGTCCTAGGAAAAATCAAAATAAACATTTTCTACATGATTTTTCTATGTGTATGACATACAAATAGTGAATAAGCTCTGCATTTACATCTCCAAGGCAAACTCTTCTGATATGTATTCATTGGTTATCATTCATTTTACAAATGAATCTCTTTCCAATAGGAAACTCTAACATACAGCCCTGATCTTAATGAAGCTCACAACTTTGTTAAAGTGAGCTTTACTTCATAGCTAATATAGCAGTGAGCTTTGAAGACAGCATGTATACATAACAAACAGCATACATGACAAATGATAAAGATTCCCAATTAATAAAACATCCCTGCAGTTTTCATGCTGCACAATGCATTTAAACTTAGTAACACAACACAAAGAGCATGAATCCCAGTCTACCCAGAAGGCAAGAAAGCTTCAGAGTGTCAATCTGAGGTACAGCCCTGTAAACTATACCAGTAATGTCAGTTTCTGCCTATTTGAAACAAAAACTCCATGTGTGCATATACAATAATTAAAAAGAAGGTTCTGAATGGATCACTTTATACTAAGCCTTAAGCTTTATTTTTATAAAACCTTAAGCATCTGGGAAGTTCAGCCTGCTGAGGGTAGCCTTTCACCAAGTGACTGAGGGTGGAGAAATACATACACCAGCTTGCTGGTTCTCTGGTAAGGACAACCCCCAGGATCGACTACACACAGACTTTAGAGCTCTGTGGCATGAGCTATCTCCAGAGGAATAGCTTAAGAGAGCAGCTTGCTCAGTGGCTACCTGCCTTCTTTTGCTTTCCAAGCCCATTCCCTGCTCCCCTCCTACATTTCCTGGAAACTTGCACATGAATCCCTGTCTCAAGGTTTACTCCTGAGGTCCTAGGACACATGATATAGTATGTATTCTAAAAGGCAACTTAGGCTTTGCAGATGCCGCTGCCTTGAGCCTTTTCCCATCAGCCACGGTCAACCCCACCGTGTTGTTCAGACATCGCTGTCAACGGCGAGCCCTTGGGTCACGTCTCCTTCAAGCTGTTTGCAGACAAAGTTCCAAAGACAGCAGAAAACTTTCATGCTCTGAGCACTGAAAAGAAAGGATTCAGTTATAAGGGCTCCTGCTTTCACAGAATTATGCCAGGGTGGTGACTTTACACGCCATAATGGCACTGGCGGCAAGTCCATCTATGGAGAGAAATTTGATGACAAGAACTTGATCTTGAAGCATACAGGTCCTGGTATCTTGTCCATGGCAAATGCTGGACCTAATGCAAATGGTTTCCAATTTTTCATCTGCACTACTAAGACTGAATGGTTGGATGATAAGCATGTGGTTTTTGGCAAGGTGAAAAAGGGCATGAATGTTGTGCAGGCCATGGAGGGTTTTGGGTCCAAGAATGGCAAGACCAGCAAGAAGATCACCACTGCTGACTGTGGACAACTCTAATAAATTTGACCTGTTTTATCTTAAACTACCAGATCGTTCCTTCTGTAGTTCAGGAGAGCATCCCCTCCATCCCATTTGCTTGCAGTATTCCTATAATCTTTGTGCTCTTGCTACAATTCTTTGGGTTCCATATTTTCCTTATTCCCTTCCACGTCTAGTTGGATTGCAGAGAAATAAAAACTAAATAACCAAAAATAAATAAATAAATGAAATGAAAGGCAATGTAGTTTACTGATTTTTTTTTACAGATGACTTTTTTTTTAATTTAAAAGATAAAGTCACTTTGCCATTGCTGAATATTAATGGAGAAAAATGGCCCGGCAAAATTTTAACATTTAAGTTTCAATATTAAAGATATTAATCCTTTTCCTGTAATGCATGTAACATATATTTTCTCCAAGTCTGGCCTGTCAGTTGTCTTCTGACTTTGTTTATGTTACATTTGCCATGCAATTTGTTTTATGTAGCCAAAGTTACTCAGTTTTGCTTTTGTCGCTTGTGGATGTTGAGCCACAGTTAGAAAGCCTTTTTCTTTTAGTACTTGCATGGTTTCATTTTTCACATTTAAATCACTGATCCACTTAGACTTTATTTTCTTATATGCTATGAGGTATAGCTCTAATTTGATATTTTTCCAAATGGCCAACTGGTTCGCCTAGCTCCATTTACTACAAAGGCCAACTTTGTCCCAATGATGTGCAACACTACCTTTAACTTCCATTGTGCACTTGGGACTATTTCTAGATTCTAGTCTACTTGTCTTTTTGTCTGTTTCACACACTAGTTTCAGACTTTAATTATAGATATTTTGTAGCTTCTATAGCCATAAAACTTCTATGACCATATTTATAACAATATGGTTTTAATTTAAAAAGCTAAAGGCAAAAAAACTTGTAAACCTTCAACCAGAGAAAGCTGGCTGGACAAAAAAAAAGAAAAAAAAAACCCCATAAACCAATATTGAACTCTGGTTAGTTGGTTTATTTTTCACGTGGCATGGGCTAGCAGTTTTGAAACAACTTTTATGTATATTATAGAATTGAGCAAATAAGTGAATATACTATAGATAACAAGACCCAGCATTCTCACTCTCAGAAAAGGCAATTACAATGACCGGAAGGGCAGACCTAACTGACCCCTGAGATGCTGCATTGGAACTGAGATAACGGTATAAATTCAAGTTGTTTAAAAAAAAAATTCATGCAGACAAATAGAGATAAAGCAGATAGAGGAATTCCTGGATGTATGAGTGTGTGTATGCATGTGTGTGTGTGTATATATATATATGTGTGTGTGTGTATGTGCATCTATATGCTTGTGTGTGTGTGTGTGTATACACACACACACACATATACACACATATATATGTAAAATATCCTAGCACTGTCTGGTGAGAGAGCCTATAAGCAACAGCATCCTAGTAGCAACTCACATACCCTACAATCCAGAGACTGGCTTTTAAATACCATACTCGATTTTATTTGGAAGAATGTCTGCTTCCAAGGCAGGAGCAGAAAAGTACAAGATGAGCTTGGAACATCTTGTGCTAGAAAATAGAGAATGAAGAAGACACGTGAAAAGGATACAGGAACCAGCTTTAAAAGACTCCCACTGGCAAAAACCGGGACAATTCAGCGACAAATAATTACTGATGGAATAAAACCATAATCTATGAATCCATAGACAAGTAAGTAAACGCAAGAATAAACGGAGAAGGGAAATCTCTCGTAGCAGAAAAACAGGACATAGAAAAGCATTGTGTAGCCTGTGTCATCCGGGATAGGAGGACGCTCTCTGGAAAGGGGGATGGAAGCAGAATCCCCAGACGAGCTGATTCTGCCCCGTCCTTCTCCCCCTCGACCCTCGTCCTCTCGGCACCTGTCACCGCCCCGCGCCCTGATCCCCGCCCTCCACCCACCATTACCTCGGCGACACCAGCGGGCTCAGGACGCCGCCGCCGCTTCCTCTCCGCCGCCACCAGCAGCACTGACGCTGCAAAGGCCGCCGCCATGTCCCCGAAGCCCGGACGCTTGATACGTCGCGCCGCGTCGCCGTGGTCGCCCGCATCACCGTCCATCGACAGGGAAGCCGCTTGTCCTCCTCTGGCCACCGTCCAGGTCAGGCAAGAAACGAACCAATCCAAGCGATGCATTTGGGCTGGGGGCGGGGCCGTCACCGCTAACAACCACTTGACGACCAGCGGCCACCAGGGCCTCCGCGGGGCGGAGTCTGCGCCTGCGCCTGGAGGGACCTGCGCGTCCTCCGCCTCTCGCGGGCCCCAGGGTGGGAATCCCTGCTCTTTTTGTGTGTGTGTGTGTTGGAGTCTCACTCTGTCACCCAGACTGGAGTGCAGTGGCCGCTCCCGGCCACCGCAGCCTCGACCTGCTGGACTCCGGCGATCCTTCCGCCTCAGCCTTCCGAGTAGCCGGAACTGCAGGCGCGCACTACCACGCCCGGCTCATTTTGATTTATTGTAGAGATGAGGTTTCGCCAAGGTGCCCAGGCGAGTCTCGAACCCGCGGGCTCAGGCAATCCACTCACCTCAGCCTCCCAAGGCGCGGGATTACAGGCTGAGCCACCGAGCCCGGCAATCCCTGCTCTTGATGTTCAATCTTCAGAGCATCTGAGACGAAGAAGCGGGACGAGAGACCATCGTGGAAGGGTGGAGTAAAACAATACAAAATTGTATAGTATTTTTTTTTAATGTAAAAAAACAAAAAAAGCATTAAAAATCCTCCTCGTAGCCGGGCTCGGTGGCTCAGCCTGTAATCCCGCGCCTTTGGGAGGCTGAGGTGAGTGGATTGCCCGAGCCCGCGGGTTCGAGACCCGCCTGGGCAACTTGGCGAGACCCCCCATCTTTACAATAAATCAAAAATTAGCCGGGCGTGGTAGTGCACGCCTGTAGTTCCAGCTACTTGGAAGGCTGAGGCGGAAGGATCGCCGGAGCCCAGCAGGTCGAGGCTGCGGTGGCCGGCAGCGGCCACTGCACTCCAGTCTGGGCTATCGAGTGAGACTCCAACTCAAAAAAAAAAAAAAAAAATCCTCCTCTTAAGCAATTCAAACTCAGATTACTGAATGTCTTACAACTGAAAAAAATAAGGCAAAGCACTGCATATTAGTACCTGTGGAATATACCATGCAGTGCTCAAAAGAAAACAAAATAGAAGCAAATTGTGTTACGTTTAAAGATTTTTTAGACTGGAAAGTATAGTTCATTTAGAAAGTAAATTAGAGGCCGGGCTCGATGGCTCAACCTGTAATCCCGCGCCTTGGGAGGCTGAAGTGAGTGGATTGCCTGAGCCCGCGGGTTCAAGACCCGCCTGGGCAATTTGGCGAGACCTCATCTCTACAATAAATCAAAAAATCAAGCTGGGCTCGGTAGCTCAGCCTGTAATCTCGCACTTTGGGAGGCTGAGGTGAGTGGATTGCCTGAGCTCGCGGGTTCGAGACCTGCCTGGGCAACTTGGCGAGACCTCATCTCTACAATAAATCAAAAATGAGCTGGGCGGTAGTGTGAGCCTGTGGTTCCAGCTACTAGGAAGGCTGAGGCGGAAGGCTCGCCGGAGCCCAGCGGGTCGAGGCTGCGGTGGCCGGGAGTGGCCACTGTCCTCCAGTCTGGGAGACAGAGTGAGACTCCAACTCAAAAAAAACCCAAAAAACTTTTAAAATTCAGAAAATGGTGTTAACACAACTGGATAGCCATCTGGATAAAGCAAAGTCGAATCCCAACCCACAACTCATATATTACATCAGAATGAATCCCAGATAGATTAAAGAGTAAATGGAAAAAAATAAACTATAAGTGCACTTGATTAAATCCTGATACATCCCATAGCACAGGGAACTTTTTTTTTTAAGTATAAAGCAAGACCCAGAAGTCATAAAAGAGAAAATTAATAGATTCAACTGCATAGAAATCTAAAAAGTAATAAAAGTGCATAAACCAAAAATGGCAAACAGCAATCTAGGGGATAATTGCAACTCAGATCACAGACAAAGGACTAATTTCTGTAATGCATGAGAGAGTACCTACAAATCAACAAGAATATAAGCAACCCATTATAAAATGGACAATGGATATCAACAGTTCACAGAAAAGGAAAGACAAATGCATAATAAAAGGGTCAACTTTACTAGAAATTAGAAAAAAATAAGACACTACAATAGCATTTTTGCCTATCTTTTAAAGAAAATATTAAGCAGTTTCTAAAAACAAATTTTAATTGGAGAGAAAGCAGGAAAACTGGGATTATTTTTGTTATTGAAAGTGGAAATTGACAAAACCCCTGTGAAGAACAATATGGCAATAGCTATCAAAATTACAAATTAACAAATCTTTGACTTACCAATTCTGTTTCTAGGAACTTATCTTACAGATAAATTCCTACATGTTGAAATGATAGGTGATTAAGGAAATTCACTGCAACAGTCTTTCTAATATCAAAGATAAAGAACTTGAATGCCCATCATTACAAAACTGATGAAATTAATTATAGTATAACTATACATACAAAGGATTACCGTACCATCATAAGAAGAATCAAAATTCTGGAGTTGCTGTTCTATATATACTGATAGGGAATTATCTCTAAAATACACTGAAGGATGAAAAAAGAAAGATAGAATCCAGGCACACCACACCCCCTAGCACCTCCATGTATTCACCAATCTGGAAGCTCCCAGAACCCCACTGTTAAGGGATATTTTTGGAGGCTTTACAACATAGGCATGATTGATTAAATCATTAACTCAATCTCCAGTGCCTTTCTCCTCCCTGGAGGTTGGGGCATAAGGCTGAAAGTTCCAAGCTTTGACCAAAGACTTGGTCTTCCTAGTGACCAGCTGCCATCCTGAAGCTACCTAGGGGTCTTTTGAGAGTCTCCTCTAGAACAAAAAATACTCGTAACACCCCATCATTCAGTAAATTCCAAGGGTTTTCAGAGCTGTGTGTCAGGAACTGGCTACAACGACCAAACATCTTTCCATGATAGCACAATCCTATTGTGGTTTGCAATCTAAGAAGTTTGAAGAACTCTGGTCTAGGCCAGTGGTGCTCAAAGTGTACTCCCATGACTGGGAGCTTCAATATTCCTGGGGATTTGTTAGAAATGCAAATTCTCAGGTCCCAGACTTCTAAATCAGAATCTCTTGGGGGGGCAGGATCTGTATTTTAGTAAAATTACCTCTATTCCTAGGTGATTCTGTTAAAGTTTGAGAACCATTGATTGAGACTAAACTGGGGGCCCCCATGGAGCCCAGGTATCCTCACCTTCACCTGTAGCACCAGGAGCTAAGGAGATCACAGTGCCAGCTACTTAATTCCAATGTGAGGTGTTCGTCTTTGTCAGAGGTTGACAGTGCTAGGAGGATAGTTTCTTTTTCTAAGCTTGGGCATATCCTTAATGGAAGGCAGAAAATGATCTGAATTTTTACTACACGATTTGGTCCTTGACAGTGGCATCTGTAAAATGAGACTAAAACCCTTACAGGGTTATTGTGAGGTCTAAATTGTGTTGGTAAAATGCCTGACATCATACCAGATACAGCAGTCACTTGTTATACAGTGGTGGTAATTGGTGTACCTGACACTGCCTGCCTGTTACAACCATAATAGATGTTCAATAGATGTGACAGCTTGTTAGTTGTTTCGCTAGAGAGGGAGGCAAACTATTCTAGATTGTTCCTCTAATTGTGCCAGCCGGGGTGTCTTAGTCTTTTTTGCCCAGCATAATAGAAAATTACAGGCTGGGTAATTTATAATAAGCAGAAATGTATTTGGCTTTCGGTTCTGGAGGCTGGGAAGTCCAAGACTGAGGGACCGTATCTGGCGATGGCCTTCCTGCAGCATCATAACATGGTGGAAGGCATGACATGGGAGAGAGGAAGAAAGAACGGAACCAAACTCATCATTTTATCAGGAACTCACTCCTGAGATAACAGCATTAATTAATTCATGAGGGTAGGGCACTCATGACCTAATCACTTCTTTTTTTTTTTTTGAGTTGGAGTCTCATTCTTGTCACCCAGGCTGGAGTGCAGTGGCATGCTCACTGCCATCACAGCCTTGACCTGCTGGGCTTAGGCGATCCTTCCGCCTCAGACTTCCAAGTAGCTGGAATTAAAGACGCATGCCACCACACCCTGCTACCTAATCACCTCTTAAAGCTCCTCCCTCTCAACACCATTGCATCAGGGATTTCTAACACATGAACTTTGGGGGGCACATTCAAACCACAGCACAAAGAGTCAGAAGAGAGATTATAATTAGGGAGGAGAAAAGAAAGCATGAAAAGGGGGAGGTGGGAAGAAAGGAGAGAAGGCAGAAGGGATGTCAATATTCACAAGAGCAATGGAGGCAGTGGCCATTTTCTTAGAACAGGGAGATATGGACTGTTGAACACTATGTGGTCATTTCTTCTTAATTCCAGTTATAGAATTCAGAGCTGGAAAAGGGAACTTGGAGATCACAGACCCACCTCCTCACTGCCCTGGGAAGCAGTCAAGGCCCTGAGAAAGAAAGTGTTGGAGATGGGGGGCAGAATTAGTTTCTGAGGACAGGCACTGCCTGCTACATCTTACCATAAATTGAGTTCATTTATCTCCATGGAAACCTTTGAAGACGTGAAAGTGCCAAAGATGTGGGAAGGGACAACAGTGCTCCTGGTGGGATTTATTTTCTTTCCATCTTTTCTTTCTCATTCTTATTCACAGGCGTCTCCTCCCTCCTTTTTCTCTTCCCCACCCCACCCCCCTCCTTTTCATCGCTCTCACCCATGAGGACCTAGTCTAAGAGAGGAGGCTAAGGTCACTGGATCTTCAAAGTGGATCTAGACCCTTTCAGCCCAGTGTGTCCCTACATTACCTGTCTCACAATTGGCTCTGACTGGGCACCAGGGTTTTGACTACCACCGACAGGAAACCTCTCATTGGCTCCCTCAAAAATACTTGTAACCCTTGAATAGCCAGAACCCACTCTGGACACACAATCTCAAGCTGCTCACCTTTGGATCTTTAACTCTTAAAAAAAATCTCTTGCAAGAGAGATGCTGTGAAAAAGATGGCTGTGAAAAAAATAGTTGCTCTACAAGTGCAGGCGGATGCAAAGTGCCCATACCTCACGGAGGAGAGGAACTGCTCTACACACTCACCACACAGGTGGACCAACATCATTTCTTAACCACAGCCCACAACTGTTGTTATAGAAAGCATTAAAAAATGCCCCCAGCCCCTGGGATGAGTGACTACTACTAGAAGTTGGATTAGGGCATCTGGGGGTTGGCATTTTAATATGGAAGAAAGAGAGATGGCTGAGAACATATGTGGGTGGTCCTTCTAATCCTGCAGCTGGATGTTCAAGGTCCCCCCCCCCCCGTGGAAAGGATTTGGGGACAATCTGACCAAATTCCTGTTTACTCAGGTGGTTTCCCGCGGAGCTCTCTGTTGAACTGGGTTAGTCTTCTGCTGCCTGTCAGGTAGTACCTGGACCAACGTAAGGATGCCACTGATGGGGCGGAGGACCGGCATGGAGGCTGTACGACAGCCTTTCCAGAAGGGAGGGAGAACTGACGTGCCTGGCCGGTGACAGACAGAACAGTAACCCCCTGGAGCAGTTGCACAAAGGAAAAGGCCCAGGTGGTGGGGCCCTGGTCGGGGTACAGCCCGCTCTCGGCGTCTCCGCGCAGGTGTGCGGGGTGGAGGCTGACAACTGCGTGGGACAACCCTCCCGGGGGAAGCACGCTCTCCACCGCCCAGCCCGGAGCCAGGAGATGGAGGCAGGCAGCGGGGTCTCACCCGACCTCCTCTCCAGTCCTGGATGGCTGCCCCTCTTCCAATCAACCCCCTTCTTTCCTCCGCTTCTCCGCAGACTCCAGGCCAAGATCGAAGGGGCGCGAGTCTGGTGATCGGAAGCCCCGGGCTGGCGGGAGCCCCTAAATCGATGTCTCCCCTCCCCCAGGATTCCGAGGACAGCCCATGAGTCGCCCCACTCTGGGGGCTACAGGCAGGCTCCCGGCAGGGGAAGGGGCGCAGCATTCCCGAACCGAAAACAGGCGGCGCTTGGGCGCGTGCGCGCCTCCCCAAGATCCACCGGCGCCACCCGCGGGCGGGAAGAGGTGGGGGCGCCTGGCGGCGGCAGCTGCTGGTGGGCTGCGGGGCGCGGAGTGGGCGGCGCAGAGGTGCCAGCGCCGCTAGCCGCCCTCCCGCTTCCGCCTCCTCTCCCGCCTCCCGGCGCGCAGGCTCCGCGCCTCCTCCGCTCGGGGAGAGCATCCTGCATCCCCGCGGTCCTGGAGGCGGCGCCGGAGCCCCGACGGCAGGGACCACAAACCCAGGAGCCCCGGCGCCCCATCGCCAGAGAAGCCCGGGCGCTGTCGCGGCGAGACCGGGGCGACGTGCTTTTTCTCACCTCCAGAGCTGCCACTTCCCTCGCTCTAAATGCCAGCTGTGGCGTTTGTAAAGCCGCCAGACTTGATCTTAAAAATACGCCCCTGCAAGGCGTGGCTGGCAGGCTCCAGCCCAGCCGCTCCGGAGAGTTGCCTTGGCTGCGAGTGGCCCTCGTTTTGTGCCTGAAGAGGGTCAGGGCAGAGCATCCTCGGGAAGAGATGCCTCTTACAAGTGATCCACAGCGGCAGTAGGCACAGTTTGGTTTGGTTTTATTTATGCTGAGTGGCTTTTCATCGAAATGCTATTTTGGTTAAAAGAAGAAATGGCCCCCCAGGAGCTCACCCGGCGACTGGCCACAGTGATCACTCATGTCGGTAAATGAAGCTTTTTAAAAAATCTTGCGTTTTATTAATGGAGGGTGGGGGCGTAGTCTCTGGGCCTCGTCCCGCCCCTGCCCTACCTGCAGCCCCAGGGTTGCGCGTGCCTGGCGTCTCGGCCTCGCTGTCTCAGGTGCTGCGTTCCTGCGGCGACCTGTGACAGGCGCTCCTGGGGTCCTGCACGGCTGGCGGGCCACAGGGAAGGCCGCGAGGCAGTGCTCTCACCGGGCGGTTGTCAAGTCTGCTGAGCCCTGAGCCGGGGGCTACTGGACTGTTAGGATCGGATTCGCTACCCGCTTTTGAGGGGGAGTTGGGGTGGGTGGGGAGTTATGTGGTGGTTTACCGGGTAATGGGAAGGGAGGGGGCGTCAGAGGAACGAAAGCCGGTGCTTTTCGACAGAAACTACTGCCACGCCACTGAAGGCTTGTTCCTGAGGAAGTGTATGGAGATGCTGGCTACCATAAAGGGTTCCTAGGCAATCTGGCTCCCAGGCCCACTATGGCACTGCCTGGGGGCGCCCGCACAAAAACGGCTGCAAGCCCAAGGAGACTGAGCAATTTTAATTCTCTTCCCTGAGTTGAAAAGGGGAGCAAAACATGCATTCCTTGCTTCTGAAATAAGGGTTGTGATGGAACAACAGGTCCTGTGGAAAGAGGACATTGAGACAGTTGCCCGTTAATTTTTTCTTAGCACTTTCTTCCCCCACCCGTTTCCTGGGCCTCCCCAATGAACTCATCCAGGTTCAGAAGCTTTGGATAGACAACTGGAACTGCTGGAATAATTTCCTCTGTTGCTTACTTTGAGACCTTCCCATGAATGCAAATCGGTTTTTATTGATAAAGCCAGGAACTGTTTGTCTCAGTTTTCTGCACATATGTTAAAGCTGCTTTCTTGGTGCTTACATGTTAAATATGGCTTCAATGAGTTCAGGTTAGTGTAATCATGAGGCATATCTCCAATGATACACTTGTGGGTGTTAGGGTCCGGACAGACCGGTGAGGCTGGAGAGTGGAGAGGCGCGCAGCACTGCCGGAGCTGGCAAGCCATAGGTGCGCGCCGGGAACCCAGAGATCCGAGTAAATTGCAAAGAGTTGCGACACACAGAGGTGAGAAAAGAAGATTTATTTAAGAAAAGTTCACCCCCCACAGACAGGGAGTGGGCCTACACTCTAGGTGAGTGTGGCGGCATAGCCCCCCAAAGTCCTGGCTTAAATTCTTTTGTTGGAGATGCTGCACGTGACTGCCATGACTTTTTTATCCACCACCTGTGGATGTCTTGGAGATCCTGTGACACAGAGAGCCATTAATGTTCACCCACATTATCATAGCCCCTAGAGATGGGCGTGACAAGGATTCTAATTCTCCTGCACCTTCCCAAACGACATTCCTTAGAGCTAGTGGAGGGTGCACCTCCCCTTATCTCCTAGGCATTCCCAGTGGGTAGCTTTGTGGGATCCTTGGCTTCCCTGTAGATAGTGCCCAATTTACTGGAAGATCGAATCCCCACCTGCTCTCCCTCTGAGTGGTCATAACTTTTGTAATTACAAGTTTCATGACTTTTACAGTCCTTGCCCAGTGCATGATGTCTTAGGCCTTGTAAATTCCCTTTACTTTAGGTAAGCTTGATTGCCACTATGAGATAGCTCTGATACCCGGAAATTTGTTTCTGAAAAGACAAAGTCGGTAAAGTTAATGATACCTAAATTGTGCATTTCTCCAAAAGCATAGCTTCTATTTTCTTATCATTGTGTCAGGGTTTAAGAACAAGATGAAAAATGGCTTCCCAAGCCGGGCTCAGTGACTCAGCCTGTAATCCCACGCCTTGGGAGGATGAGGTGAGTGAATTGCCTGAGCCAGTGGGTTCGAGACCCGCCTGGACAACTTGGCGAGACCTTATCTCTACAGTAAATAAAAAAATCAGCCAGGCGTGGTAGTGCATGCCTGTAATTCCGGCTACTTGGAAGGCTGAGGTGGAAGGATCGCCGGAGCCCAGCAGGTTGAGGCTGCGGTGGCCAGGAGCGGCCACTGCACTCCAGTCTGGGCGACTGAGTGAGACTCCAACTCAAAAAAAAATAAAAAGAAAAATAGCTTCCCACTCTCGGTCTGTCCTTTCAGTGGGAATATGCTTTGTAAAGATGATTTGTATGGAAAGGCCCAGTTTTGATAACTCTACTGCTGGGCTCTGGCAATCCCTCCATCTCAGCCTTCCAAGTAGCCGGAACTACAGGTGCGCGCTACCATGCCAGGCTAATTTTTTGATTTATTGTAGAGACAAGGTCTCGCCAAGTTGCCCAGGCTTATCTCAAACCTGCGGGCTCAGGCAATCCACTCGTCTCGGTCTCCCAAAGTTCTGGGATTACAGGCTGAGCCATCGAGCCTAGACCGGCACTGAACTTTTAGTACAAAAGGTCAATAGAGTCCTACCAGGGAAGGCAGAATGTGAAATACTGCTGAAGGCGGGGTGAAATAAGAAGAAAAAGAACTTCTAATAAAGCAGAATTTGGAATTTTGAAATATACTGATCGCTGAAATGAATTTGCCAAAAGCCAGCAGGGGCATGGAATTGCGGAATGGGACAAGAGCAGTAGAGTAGGGGTGTGACCGTATGAATTTGAATGCTTCACTGGACAAGTCTTTCAACCTCAGGTTGAAAAATAGGAATTTTAATAATGCTTCCCACCTTCTTTTGAAGATAAGTAAAATAATGTGGGTAAAAACACTGTGTGAACTGGTTGTACAGATGGTCCAGTTATTGGTCATATCCCTGGTCCCTCTGCTACTAAAGATCTCAGGTAGGTCACTGGGCCTATCTCAGGGTGAGATGGGCCTCCCATCTGTTAAATGAGGTTGACCTGGATGATTATTAAGGTCCCTCCTGTTTCTCGGCATGTCAGATATTCTTGAAGATCTGGTAGGTGATTTTCCTTGACTAACACCAAGCTGCCTTTGGGCCTCATCTTGCCTTCCTTTCTTTCTTCCTCCTTCCATAGACAGCTTCATGCAGGATTCAGACATTATTTTGCTGTAGTTTCTGCTCTCAAAGAACATTTGTTTGTTTTGAGTCAGAGTCTCACTTTCTTGCCCAGGCTAGAGTGCAGTGGCATGATCATGGCTCATTGCAGCCTTGACCTCCTGGGTGTCTGTTTTTCCCTCCATCTGGAATGCCTCCTTAGTATATTTGTCTCCACATTAGTGGTATACACTGTTGAAGCCCAATTCAATGCCACCTCCTTCGTTATGCTGTCGTAGGGTAATTGAAGACCCGTTGGTGGTGACTAGATTCTTAGTGCCACGAACACAGAATTGGACAAGACAGACAGAGAAAGTAAAAGCAAAGAGTAGTTTATTTAACAAAAGCAAAAAGTGTACACTCTGAAGCGAGGAGAAGAGAGGAGCAGGCTGAGCTGAGAGGCACACAAGAGCAGTGAGTTAAACAAAGCTGGGACCTTTTATACTCTTCTTGGTGGGAAAGTGGGCTCTATTTTGCAAAGCATGCAAAAAGGTAACATTTTGACAAACAGTTTCTGGGGTTAAATGCCCTTCCTGGAGGAAGGGTAACATCTCAGGTTATTGCGCATGTCTCTACCCACCATCCCATAATTTTAACGATATGGATGAGATGCAGTCTGTATGCGTTAGCTTTAACTAGCTCTTTTGCATGGATAGGTTATGGAGAGTTCAAGGAAGTTCCTTTTGCACATGTGCCGCACCTGAGGTATAAGTATTATGGCCTTTTTATCTTGTCTCTGGAAGGAATGCCACTTATGTTGTCCCTGGAGGTTGATTAACATTTCAGTTTCAGGAGGGAAAGTTACTGATGTCCTGTCCTTGGAGGTTGATTGACATTGCAGTTTTATGGGTTTTCTTTTCCCATGGAGTCTTGTCTGTTGAGACTCCTCTTTCAGACTCTACCCTATCTCCTGCCTCAGTGCCATTTCTGATATTCTCAGTGCCAGTGGGATATAATTACTCCTGTCTCAAGTTCCAAAGTAAGCTTAGTACTGCTCACACGGTGCCGGCCATTCTCTCCCTTGTATATGGTTATGTGTGTGCTTGTTTAACCTCTGCTCTAGACTTTTCATTACTTATCTGTTTGTCTTAGATAGCTGCTCAACACAGGCCTCATTCTAAGGAGATGCACAGTATGTGTTTGCTGAATAGATGAATGATTGGTGTACCTTGGAGTAGAGCTGGAGTATTGAGTGCCAGGCAACTTTTACACTTTTAAGGACAGCACTAAAGGATTTGTAGATAGCTATTTTGTCTCTGAAAGTCCATTTTTCAAGTAAAAACATGAAGCCCTTCAAATGTTTTTTATGTGATGTGCTTCCTAGTGAAGGACCTCCTTTGGGTTTTGTCAGTTTGTCAGTTTGTCGGGGACCCTCATAAAATATGAAGTTTATACGTGAACACAGTATCCAGATATGTTTTTACCCCTGCGGGACACACAAAGGACCATCATCTTCCCTTTACTCTGGAAAAGAGTTGTTTCATTTTCCTTCCCCATCCCTTTCAGTTCTTGAACTCTCTGCCACTTTTGCAGTACTCTTATTTATTTATTTATTTATTGAGTCGGAGTCTCACTCTGTCGCTCAGACTGGAGTGCAGTGGCCGTTTCTGGCCACCGCAGCTTCGACCTACTGGGCTCCGGCGATCCTTCTGCCTCAGCCTTCCAAGTAGCTGGAACTACAGGCGTGCGCTACCACGCCCAGCTAATTTTTTGATTTATTGCAGAGATGAGGTCTCGCCAAGTTGCCCAGGCAGGTCTCGAACCCACGGGCTCAGGCAGTCCACTCACCTCAGCCTCCCAAGGCGCGGGGATTACAGGCTGAGCCACCTAGCCCGGCTAGTACTGCTATTTATATGTGCAGGTGCTGTTAGGTAAACATGAACTTTCTCCTGATGCATATCAGATTGCTGTAGGACTTTGACAGACAGGGCACATATGGCTCACATGGGGTTTCCAGTCAGTAGAGAGTTGGTCCTGCAGGTTTCCCATTTCCTCTTATTGTAGAAGTAATTGTTTTACATTTTGATCTTTATCATTGTTCTAAAATGGTTTCATATGTTTTGCTATATCCGTTTAAACTGTGAAGCAGAAAAAAATATCCCTTTAGACATTCCTTGCATAACCGGAGATTGGATTGGTGGCTGTTTTGGAGACAAAGGCTTTAGGATACTGATCCCTAATTCAGGCCGCTAATTTTGGGACACAGTGAGCATTGATAATATGCAGCCAGAAGAATACTAAACTGAGAAATTCAGGCCAAAGCTTAATATTATACAATAGAGTAGTGACTGAAATGTCTAGGGTTCGTGTCTCAGCTGTTAGCTCTGAAGGTAGGGTCCAATTATATTAGAGTATTGGCTGCTCAGATGAGAACGTGCCCAGTGGGATGACTGGACATGTCACCCCATTGTATAAAATCTGGGAGTGGAAATGTTACAGTCTCCCAGGTTTTTATGTCTACTGCTCAGAAAGGTCAAGACCAAGACAGCAACTTGTTGCAGTAGAGAAAGAGCTTAATAGTTGCAAAGCAGTTGAGTGAGGAGAACAGGAGATATTTCTTGAATCTGCCGCCTCAAGAATTCAGAGACCATGGTTTTTTGTTGTTATTGTTTATTTGTTCCTTTGTTTTTTGTTTTTGAATTGGGGATTCATCTGTCACCCAGACTGGAGTGCAATGACGCAAACATGGCTCATTGCAGCCTCATCCTCCTGGACTCAGGCAATCCTTCTGCTTCAGCCTTCCAAGTAGCTGGGACTATAGGCATAGGCTACCATGCCTGACTGATTTTTAAATTTTTTTGTAGAGATGAGGTCTCACTATGTTGCCCAGGCTGGTCTTGATCTCCCGGGCTCAAGTAATCCTCCTGCCTTAGTCTCCAGAAGTGCTGGGATTACAGATATAAACCACCACACCTGGCCTAGAGGCTAGGGTTTTTAACAGTAATTTGGCAGGCAGGTGGCTAGGGAATTGGGACTGCTGATTGGTTATGGATGAAATCATACAGGTCAAGGTTGTCTTCAAGCACCTAGGACAGATTCTGGGTGGGGACCATGAGTCATTGGTCTATTCAGTGTCAGATAGTCTGCCATAATGCAGAGTCTCAAATACCAGTCTTAGACTTGTGTTACTTATAGGAGCAATTGAGGAAGTTGTAAAACTTGTGAACAATGGATATGAGAGAGGGAATCCCTGGTGTTCAAAACTGCTTTATGTCCTTCGGCCAATTAGACTTCTGGATACCATCAAAGAGGTCAGCATGACCTACAGCTCATTGTTCCTCAATGGCAAAAAAAAGTTAATTAATCCTGCAGGTAACCCTGGGGTGGGTCCAAGGTAGGATATGCATGGAGGGAAAAAAGTTAAAGAGAAGAAAATATGTATAACAAACATCTTATGATTCAACTATGTCTATATCTCAACAAAATTTGGGCACCCCATTACAGTTCTAACCTCGTGGCTCTTTGTTACTTTTTTTTTTTTGAGCTGGAGTCTTACTCTGTCACCCAGGCTGGAGTGCAGTGGCACACTTACGGCCACCCCAACGTCAACCTTCTGGGCTCAGGTGATCCTTCCACCTCAGCCTTCCAAGTAGCTGGAACTACAGGTGCACACTACCACACCCACCTAATTTTTATTTATTTATTTGTTTGTTTGTTTTTATTTTTAATTTTTTTGAGTTGGAGTCTCACTCAGTCGCCCAGACTGGAGTGCAGTGGCTGCTCCCGGCCACCACAGCCTCGACCTGCTGGGCTCCGGCGATCCTTCCACCTCAGCCTTCCAAGAAGCTGGAACTACAGGCGTGCGCTACCACGGCCGGCTAATTTTTTTTTGGATTTATTGTAGAGTTGAGGTCTTGCCAAGTTGCCCAGGCGGGTCTTGAACCCGCGGGCTCAGGCAATCCACTCACCTCGGCCTCCCAGGGCGCAGGATTACAGGCTGAGCCACCGAGCCCGGCCAATTTTTTGATTTATTGTAGAGACGAGGTCTCATCAAGTTGCCCAGGCTGGTCTCGAACCCCTGGGCTCAGGCAATCCTCCTGCCTTGGCCTCTCAAAGTACTGGGATTACAGGATTGAGCCACTGTGCCTGGCCCTTTTTGTTACTTTAATAAAGGTAGTTTCAGTGACTTCATCTACTCCCAAAGTAAATTAGCCACTTCGGAGTCATTTTTCTTTCAGGCTATGTAGACACTGTGCCTGGTGCTTATAGACTCATCAAAGGCTACTAAAAATGTTTGAATCCTTAAAAAAATTGATTGACAACTAAATTGAAATATATATATTTTTAGATTGGAAAATATAGTTTGTTTAGAAAGTAAGTTGGAGAGAGAGAGAGAGTGGATTTACCTCCCCAAGTCAGGGGAGGGGGCCAAAACTTAGGAAACATGGCGGTGACCATAGCTCAGACAACACATACGGCCTGGCTAGTGCTTAATAAAACAATAACCGCAAAATAAAGTTTAAGAAATATTTATGTTAGGTCTCTAAAAATGTTAGGTCTGGGAGGATTTTTAGGTAGTGGGCCAGTGTGCTGAACTGGTGGAACAGGTAAGATGCAAAGAATTGCACAGAAATTAGATTGGAGAATATGGTTTATTTAGAAAGTAGATTATGATGTCGGGTGGAGTGTGGCACAAAACTCGTGGATTCTTTGATTCATTTCTAAAATGAATTTTAGAGTGGCCAGCAAAATTTTCAAAGTTTATTAGAGAAAAAAAGGAGAAAAGAAAGGGCTGGCATTGGCAAAAGAAACTTCACCTTTTGCTCTTTACAATAGACCTGCTATACCTTCACAATGATTGATATGCTAAAGACGGTGGAGCACAAGTAACCTCCACTCTGTAGCTTGACATCTCTGAACTCTTGATGGGAGAAGAGAAGGAGAGGGGTTGTCTTTTGTAGGAGACCTGCCAGATGTTTCCAGTTCACAAGTTCCTGAGTTAAAAGGTGGTCTTATTATCATTTCTATGGCTTTGGTCAGTTAAGGGGCTGGTTTTCTGCCTTCTGCCTTCAACAGGGAACCTGTAATATTTCTTACTGATTATTATGCTAAACCATGAATTGAAATTTTGGTCTGTCCTAGTCTTACATCTGATGGAGTTTTCTTTTTGATTTGCTGAGGGGCTGGGGTAGGCTGCAGCTTTGCCTGCAGTACAACGTAGTTTTTTAAATGTCCGAACACTTCCTAAAACCTGCTTACGGGAAATTTATCTATGTCTAACCTGTGCTAGCTACCCTGCTTCAACCAAAGAGAGAGAGAGAGAAAAGAGGGATCTACCTCGCTCAGATAGGGAGGGGCCAGAGCTTATAGAGAAGCATGGTCCCTGCTGCTTGAGGTTAAATGCTTCTTAAACCTTTCCTTTGGTGGGGGCAGGTCATTAAGGTGATTGGGTGGTGGTTTATTTTACATCATTACAGAGGGACAGACAAGCACAGGTACTGTGGACGGCAGGCAGATGGGTGGCCTAGTCATATGACTATGCCATTGTAATAGGGTCTGTGTTACATAGGTCATGAAGGGCTGCTTTATGTGAGAGGTCTGTTTGTGCTATGTAGGTCATCCTGGTTCTTTATGGCTAAAATACAAACTTGGAGTAGAAAAATAAACAGTACAGAGCAGTCTTGGGAAGGGGATTGTAAATTATCAATAGCTATCTCTGGGAAAATGGTTCTGTCTGTGACTAATGACTAGAGGGTAAATGAAAGTGAACTGCTAGGAAAACATGACAAAGTTAAGTAATGTGAAGGTGGCTGCACTTTAGTAAAGATTATTTCATTAGATCATTCCATTTTGGCATTTACCCTTTCAGTTTAAATGTCTACAAAATATCTATTGCTCATAGTATTTCATTACATTAAAAAACACTGTGGAGTTGGCGTTCTACCTCCAGAAATGCCAGCAGGAGTACCATGGACCAGTTTCCCACTGAAGCAACCAGAGCTGTTGAAAATTATTTTTAAAATCCTTTTAAAGTCTCTGGAAGTTGTACTAAGGGAATACAGAAAATGAAGAAACATTTATTCATGAAAATCTACTAAATCCTGGTAATAACGAAATCCTGGTGAGTCTGTGGCACTACAAACCATGACCTGCCCTCCATCCCTCCAAGATCCCCTGTCTTCAGCTCCCTATCAAGGGATACAGTCTTTGCTAGGAAGGACAGGACTCTAGCACTTCTTATCTAACTCCAAGCTGCAGAGGCTAAGCTCCTGGAAAGCCTCCAGCTGAGATATCAGGGTCTACTTTTCTTCACCTAGCCCCACTCTTAGGACAGAAGCTTTATTCCAAGTGTAGCAGGCTTATACTAACCCTGATTACGTTTGCCCCAGATCCCTCATAAAATGGAGGTTCAATATCAAGAGAAAGGCAAGCCAGGAATACCAGAGTCTTTGCCCTTAGCTCAGAGGTTTTGCTTAGGAGAAGCAGTCTAGAAGAACATAGAGTCCAAAGCTGTCTGCCAAAAAGCTGACTTTACAGAGTGTGGGGAAGTTGAAGTCTAAGGTGCTCTTGAAAAAAATGGAGACTTTGAGGGCAAGCGATTAAGAGGAGCTTGGTGACTCTATGAGAGCAACCAGCTAAATCATAGGACAGTTTGTTTATCAGAGAGAATCAGGAAAAGAGGCAGCTAAAAAGAACTTACTGAGATCAGAACAAAGATTAGCAAAAAGTACCCTCAACTACATTTAATTGGATAAGACTGTGGAGCAATTTATACCGTAGGGCATTGTTGAAAATAATACAACAATCAGTAGGCAAGTAGAGCCCCACTGCTGGGTGTGATATCAACAAAGGCAGACAATAGAGAGATCAAAAAAAGAAATAGGGAGTGAGAGATCTGTTAAACTCACTCATCCCAGAGTGACTGTGGGCACAACCAAAGTGTCATTGTCTGAGGAGTGATATCAGAGGCTTTACACTTCAAGAGAAATATACTGTACTAAAATAGTCTGGCTCTGTCGCTAAACAAACAAGCAAGCACCAACAAACAAGCCCTAGAGATAGGGAGGAGAGGAATCAGTATCCAAAGTTGCTACCATATACTACCTAAAATGTCCAATTGTCAAAAAAAAAAATTATGAGACCTGCAAATAAACAGGAAAATGTGACCCTTAAAAAACAAAAAGAGCCGGGCTCGGTGGCTCAGCCTGTAATCCCGCGCCTTTGGGAGGCTGAGGTGAGTGGATTGCCTGAGCCCGCGAGTTCGAGATCCGCCTGGGCAGCGAGACCTCATCTCTACAATAAATCAAAAAATCAGTCGGGCATGGTAG
Source organism: Cephalopachus bancanus (assembly GCA_027257055.1). Taxonomy (NCBI): domain Eukaryota; kingdom Metazoa; phylum Chordata; class Mammalia; order Primates; family Tarsiidae; genus Cephalopachus; species Cephalopachus bancanus. The sequence goes on along the minus strand of JAPVLO010000098.1, from coordinate 363,517 downwards.
TACATGCCTGTAATTCCGGCTACTTGGAAGGCTGAGGCAGAAGGATCGCCGGAGCCCAGCAGGTTGAGGCTGCGGTGGCCGGGAGCGGCCACTGCACTCCAGTCTGGGCGACAGAGTGAGATTCCAACTCAAAAAACAAACAAACAAACAAACAAAACAAAAAGAAAGCATCAGAAACTGCCTGTGAGAAGGCCCATATGTCAGATTTAGCAAAGATATCAATACAGCCACAATAAAATATGTTCAAAGAACTAAAGGAAACCATTATTAAAGAAGTATAGGAAGCTATGTTAACAAGGTCTCACCAAATATCAGATATCATTAAAAAGGTAGAAATTATAAAAAGGACTAAATAGAAATTTTAGAGTTGAAGAATAAAATAACTGAAATGAGAAATTTACTAGAGGGGCTTAACAGTGAATTTGAACTGGCAGAAGAAAGAATCAGGGAACCCAAAGAAAGATTGATAGAGATGGTACAATCTGAAGAACAGAAAGAAAAATGAAAAGGAAACATGAACAGAACCTTAGAAAAATTTAGGACACTAACACTTTGGGATGCAGAAGCAAGATGAATTCACTGAGCTCAGGGGTTTGAGATCAGCCTGGGCAACTTAGATCTTGTCTCTACAATAAATTTAAAAAATTAACTGAGTGTAGTGGCACATGTCTGTGGTCCCAGCTACTTGGTAGGGTGAGCCCTGTGGGTTTAGGCTACAGTGGCCATGAGCATGCCCCTGTACTCCAGCCTAGGTTACAGTGTGAGACTCCAACCAAAAAATAAAAACAAACAAACAAACAAACAAACAAACAGAAAACACAGATGCTGGCTTGGGTGTGGAGAAAAGAGAACATTTCTACACAGTTGGTGGGAATGAAAGCTAGTTCCCTCTCTATGGAAAGTAGTATGGTGATTCCCAAAAGAACTAAAAGTTGACTTCCATGTGATCTAGCAATCCCTCTTCTGAGAATATACCCAGAGGAACATAAATCATTCCACAAAAAAACACCTGCACATGCATGATTATTACCATACTATTCACAATAGCAAAAACACGGAACTATCCTTACTGCCTACTGAAAGTGGTCTGGATAAAGTGGTCTGGTACACATACACAATGGAGTATTACACAGTAATAGAGAAGAACAAAATCATGGACTTAGTAAATTGGATGGAGACGGAGACCACCATACTTAGTGATCTATCACAGAAACAAAAAACTAAATACTACATATTCTCATAAGTGAGATCTGAACATTAATCACATTAGTCCAAGGGAGGGATCAACAGTCGCTGGGCATTGCTAGGGGAGGGAGGAAGGGAAGGGGGTACATGATAACACAAAGGGCACTTGGTACTATACCAGGGGGAATGAGGGCCAATTGGAGCCCCAAACTTTACCTGCACGCAGCCTATTTCTGTAGTTAATCCATACTTGTACCCCACATCTTTATAATAAATAAAATAAAATTTAATTTTGAAATGGCAAAAAAGAGAGAAAAATGTGGAACACTATTAAGTACACCAATATACATGGAATGAAAATACCAGAGAGAGAGAGAGAGAGAGAGAGAGAGAGAGAGAGAGAGAGAGAGAGAGAAAGAAGTATTGGAAGAAAGAATTATTTAAAATTTTCCCAAGTTGATGAAAAATATTAATTTATACATTGAAGAAGCTCAATGAAGTCCAAGTAAGACGAAGATAAAGAGATTCACATCCAAACACATCATAGAAAACTGCTGAAAGGGAAAGACAAGGAGAAAATGTTAAGATAAGAGAAAAATGACTGACTAAACTTTAATAAGATTAGTCACTGACTCTAATCAGAAACAGTGGATTCCAGAAAGCAGTGGGTTGACATAGTCAAAGTGCTGAAAGAAGAAAATTGTCAACCAAGAATCTTTTTTTCTGTGTGTATTTTTTGTTTGTTTGTTTGTTTGTTTGAGTCCAAGTCTCACTCTGTTGCCCAGGCTGGAGTGCAATTGCATGCTCACAGCCACTGTAGGCTTGACCTGCTGGCCTCAGGCGATCCTCAGTCTTCCAAGTAGCTGGAACTACAGGCATGTGCCACCACACCCAGCTAATTTTTTGATTTATTCTACAGATGAGGTCTGCCCAAGTTGCCCAGGCTGGCCTTAAACCCCTGGGCTTAGGAAATCCTGTTGCCTCTGCCTCTGAAAGTGCTGAGATTACAGGTGTGAGCCATCACATTCAGCCAAGGATTTTATATCTAGCAAAACTATCTTTTAAAAAGCAAAGCAAAATAAAGACATTCCTAGAGAAACAAAAACAGAATTCATTGCTAACAGACCTACCTTTTAAGAATTACTAAAGGGACTGGGCACGGTGGCTTACGCCTAGAATCCCAGCACTTTGGGAGGCCAAGGTGAGAGGATTGCCTGAGCTCACAGTTCCAGACCAGCCTGGACAACTTGCCAAGACCTCATCTCTACAATGTGTCAAAAAATTAGCCAGGTGTGGTGGTGCATGCCTATAGTTCCTTGGAAGGCTGAGGTGGAAGGTTCACCTGAACCCAGCTGGTCGAGGCTGCAGTGGCCATGAGCATGCCACTACACTCCAGTCTGGGTGACAGAGTGAGACTCCAACTCAATAAAAAAAAAAAAAAGAAAGAAATACTAAAGGAAGTTTCTCAGACTGAAAGCAAGTGACCTCAGATAATAATTCATATCCACATGAAGAATAAAAAGCACCAGTAAATGTAATTATGTGATTATAAAAGGTCCTATAAATGCATATTTCTTCTTTCTTACTTGACTTAAAAAGCAATCATATAAAACAAAAGTACAGATGGTCCCCAACTTATAATGGTTCAACATATTTTATATTTTGACTTTACAATGAGTTTATCAGGCTGTAACCTCATCACAGAATAAGGACTTTCTTATGACTTATGACAGGCTTATAGTTTCTAGTGAGTGTATGTAGTCATCCATTGGTATCCAAGAGGGATTGGTTCCAGGATCCTCCACAGATACCAAAATCCAAGGATGCTAAATCTCATATAAAATGATGCAGTATTTGCATATATATACTTCCTCTTGTATACTTTAAGTCATCTCTACTTATAATACCTAGTATATATGTATGTAAATAGTTACACTAAATTTTTAAAAATTGTATTAGTTTTGCTGTATTGTTATTTTTAGAATATTTTCTATCTGTGGTAGGTTGAATACACAGATGCAGAATCTGCAGATACAGAGGACTGACTCTATCACTTTCACCCCATCATAAAGTTGAAAAATCGTAAGTCAAACCATTGTAAGTCAGAGACTGTCTATGTTACCAGCATTAACTTTTAATTTTTTTTATTTTAAAATCGTGGGGTACAATTCAGGGTTATGTATACAAATATTCATTGTGCAGTTACCCTTGTTGATGAGGTGTGCCCCACCTTCCCCAGGGAGACTTTGAATACTGTCAATCCCACCTCCCGCCCCCTCTCCCGCCTGCCCCCCACAGTTTCCCTCTACTGTCAATCATTTTCTTGTTGTATTATGGTAGTTGTTCAAGATCCACTTATGAATGAGAACATGGGATATGCAGTTCTTTGTTTCTGTGAAAGATCACTCAGTAATATAGACTCTAATTCCATCCAGGTTGCTATGAAGTTCATGGTTTTGTTCTTTTTTATGGCTGCATAATATTCCATTGTGTATATGTACCACATTCTTTTTTATCCAGTCCTCTTTTGATGGGCAGCATGGTTGGTTCCATGTTCTTGCTATTTGAACAATGCTGCAATAAACCTACACATGCAGGTATCTTTTTTATAGAGTGATTTGAGTTCTTCCGGGTATATTCCCAGTGGGGGGATTGCAGGGTCATACGGAAGGTCGATTTTTAGAACTTTTAGGAATCACCACACTGATTTCCACAGAGGCTGTACTAGTTTACACTCCCACCAATAGTGTAGAAGTGCTCTCTTTTTGCCACATCCTCTCCAGCATCTGTTATTTTTTGAATTATTGATGATGGCCATTCTGACTAGAGTTAGGTGGTATCTCAGTGTAGTTTTAATTTGCATCTCCTTGATGACTAGTGAGGCTGAACGTTTTTCCATGTATCTGTTGGCTGCTCGTATGTCTTCTGAGAACTGTCTATTCATATCCTTTGCTCACTTTGTAATGAGGCCGTTTGGTTTTTTCTCTTCAGCACATTTGAGTTCCTTGTAGATCCTAGTTGTTAGGACTTTGTCAGACATGGAGTTGGCAAATATTTTTCCCAGTCTGTGGGCTGTCTGCTTGCTCTCTTGATGGTTTCTTTGGCTTTGCAGAAGCTTGTGAGTTTGATGAGGTCCCACTTGTCTATGTTATCTCTTATGGCCTGGGCACTTTGATCAGGAATTGGTTGCCAGTTCCAACTTTCATAAGGGTGTCTCCTGCATTTTCTAAGGTTCTTATAGTTTGAGGTTTTACATTTAGGTCTCTGATCCATTTAGAGTTAATTTTTGTATATGGGGATAGGTAAGGCTCCTGTTTGAATCTTCTGCATGTGGTCAGCCAGTTTTCCCAGCACCATTTACTGAATAGGTTCTCGTCTCCCCAGTGGTTGGTGATGGAGGCTTTGTCGAAGATGAGTTGGTTGAGAAATTGGAGTTTTGCTTCTGGAATCTCAATTCTATTCCATTAGTCTATGTACTTGTTCTTGTACCAGTACCAAGCTGTTTTGATTATTGTAGCTTTATAATAAAGTTTAAAGTCTGTGAGTGTGACACCTCCCACCTTGGCTTTTTTTTTTTTTTTTTTTGCTGAGGATAGTTTTGGCTATTCATGGTTGTTTGTGTTTCCATATGAATTCCTGTATTGTTGTTTCTAGGTCTGAGAATAATGTTGCTGGTAATTTGATGGGTATTGCGTTAAATCTGTAGATTGCCTTAGGTAGAATGGACATCTTAACAATTTTGATTCTCCCAATCCATGAGTTTGGAATATTTTTTCACTTGTTTGTGTCATCTTTGATTTCTTTGAGCCATGTTTTATAGTTTTCGTTGTAAAGATATTTCACTTCTCTGGTTAGGAAGATGCCAAGGTATTTCTTTTTGTGTGTGTGTGGCTATTGTGAATGAAACTGTGCTTTTTATTTGGGTTTCTGTTTGTTTATTATTGGTGTATAGAAATGTGATTGTCTTTTGCACATTTGTTTTATATTCTGAGACTTTGCCAAGTCCTTTATCAGTGTAAAGAGGTTTTTGACAGATTTTCTTGGGTTTTCAAGGCATAGAATCATGTTGTCTGCAAAGAGAGATAATTTGACTTCCTCTTTTCCTTTTTAGATACCCCTGATAACCTTCTCTTCTCTGATTGCTTTAGCTAGGACTTCCAAAACTATGTTGAACAGGAGGGGTGAGAGTGGGCATCCTTGTCTTGTTCCAATTTTCAGGGGAAATGGTTCCAATTTCTGTCTGTTTAGCAGGATGCTGGCTGTGTGTTTCTTGTAGATGGCTCTTACTATTTTGAGGTAAGTTCCATGTATGCCTAGATGCTCGAGGGCTTTTATCAGGAAGTGGTGCTGGATTTTATCAAAAGCTTTTTCTGCATCTAATGATATAATCATGTGGTTTTTGTTTTTACACCTGTTGATGTATTTAATTATGTTTATGGTCTTACAAATGTTGAACCAGCCTTGCATCCCAGGGATGCAGCCTACTTGGTTGTAGTGGATGATCTTTGAGATGTGTTATTGAATCAGGTTTGCTAGGATCTTGTTGAGAAATTTAGCATCTATGTTCATCAAGGATATTGGCCTGTAGTTCTCTTTCTTTGTTGGGTCTTTACCTGGCTTGAGTATCAATGTGATGTAAGTTTTATAAAATGATTTAGGGAGAGTTCCATCTTCCTAAATTGCCTGGAATATTTTCAATAGGATTGGTATCAGTTCCTCCTTGTATGTTTTGTAGAATTCTGCTGGAAAGCCATCTGGTCCAGGACTTTTATATGTAGGTAGTTTTCTTATGACATAGTCAATTTCCTAGATTGTTACTGGTCTATTTAGGGTCTTGATTTCTTCTTGTTTCAAACTAGGGAGGTCGTGTGATGTCAGAAAGTCCTCCATTTCCTTTAGGTTTTCAAGTTTGTTTCCATACAAGTGTACATAGTAGTCACTGATAATATTTTGTATTTCTTCAGGGTCAGATGTGACTTCATCTTTTGTGTTTCTGATTGTGTTTACTTGGGTTTTTTCTCTCTTTTTCTTGGTCAGTCTAGCTAGGGACCATCAATCTTGTTTATCCTTTCAAAGAACCAACTTTTGGTTTCATTGATTTTTTTGTATTAGCTTTTTGTCTTCTATGTCCCAGATTTGGACTTTTACTTTGGTAATCTGGATTCTTCTACTGAAGTTAGGATTTTGATAGTTCTGCTTTTCCTGCTTCCTTGGGTGGCTTGTTAGTCTGTTAACTTGTGATCTTTCCATTTTTTTCATGTGCGTTTGTAGAGATATGAATTCACCTCTTACTACTGCTTTCATAGTAAGATGTTTCTTCATTTTCATTTGTTTCCTGGTATCTTTTAATTTCTGTTTTGATTTCCATGTTGACCCAGGAGTTGCTTAGCAGCATGCTGGTTAGTGTCCGTGTCTTTGTGGATTTGGGGAGAACTTTGTTGGTGTTGATATTTATTTCTATTCCACTGTCTGAGAAGGTGCATGGCAACATTTCAATCTTATGAAATTTGTTTATGCTTGATTTATGACCAAAGATGTGGTCTATCTTTGAGTATGTTCCATGTGGTGATGAGTAGAATGTATATTCTATGGTCACTGGGTGGAGTGTTCTGTAGTTATCAGTTAAGCCCATTTGGTCAAGAGTCACATTGAGGTTCCAGATCTCCTTGCTGATTTTTTGTCCTGATAATCTGTCTAGGGTTGTGAGTGGGGTATTAAAGTCTCCAACTATGATAGTGTTAGAGTCAATATCTTTTCAAAGTTTGCTTAGAAGCTTCTTTTTGAAAGTTGGTGCTTCTATGTTGGGTGCATATATGTTTAGGATGGATATTTCTTGTTGATGGATTGAAACTTTTATCATTATGTAGTGACCTTCTGTATCTTTTTAAATTTTTAATAACTCAAAGGGTATTTTATCTGAAATGAAGATTGCTACTCCTGCCTTCTTTTGTGTTCCATTCACCTGAAAATTTGCTTCCCATCCTCTTACTTTGAGTCTGTGAGTGTCTTTTCTGGTGAGATGAGTCTCTTGGAGACAATATATCGTTGCCTTATGATATTTTATCCATTTTGCCATTCTATGTCTTTTCAGTGGTGCATTTAGTCCATTCACATTAAGGCTAATTATTGCAATGTGAGTTTATCCCTGTCATGAAGTTCTTATAGAGTTGTTGTTGTTCCAGTTTGTTGTCTTTCTTTTGATTTTTGGGTTGATTCATGTGTTTTCAATCTTTTTCCTGTATTCTTGTGAAGAATGTTGTTCTTTTTTCCTTTTCTTCTGTGTTTAATAGTTTCTTAAGTGTTTCTTGTAGAGGTGGTCTAGATGCAGCATAAGTCTTAGGGATTGGATGTCTGGGAAAGATTTTAATTTTCCCTCACTGATGAACCATAGCTTAGCTGGATAGGTTATTATTGGTTGAAATTGTTTATCTTTGGGAACTTTGAAGATTGTGCTCCAAGCTCTCCTAGACTGAAGTGTTTCTGTAGATAAATCTGCTGCTATTCTAATTGGTCTTCCCCAGAAGGTAGCCTGACCTTTATCTCTTGCTGCCCTTAGGAGTTTTTCTTTTATACCTACTTTGTTTAGGCAAATTATTATGCATCTGGGAGTTGGTCTTCTGATTTGTTGTCTTGCAGGGGTTCTCTGAATCTCTTGTGTTTGAATTTTCACATCACAGATGAGATGAGGGAAGTTTTCTTGAATAATTTCATGGAATGTTTGTTCCAGGGTGGTCTCTGTCTCTCTTTCTGTCTCAGGAAGTCCAATTACTCTTAGGTTCAGCCTCTTGAAATAATCGTTCATCTCTTGAAGGTTTTGTTCTGTCTTTTTAAGCTTCTTTTCTATGTTTTTGACAGTTTGGGTTAGTTGTATATTTTGGTCCTCAAACTCTGAGATTCTTTCTTCTGCTTGACTAATTCTGCTTTCCATGCTTATTAGTTTGTTATTTATTTCAATCACAGTATTCTTTACGGCTTTATCTCAGTTATCAACTCCTTTCTATTTTCCTCTTGTATCTCCTCAATTCTTTTTATTCTCTCTATTAATGTCTTGATGTCTGGGTTTGCAGTATGTGACCAGTCATTCTGGGGGCTCTTCATTGTTTATGTTCTGAAGTCTGTTTTCTCAGTGTCTGACCTCCCAGGGGTCTGCATGAGACCTTGTTTTGGTTTTTCTTTATTTGTGTGGATTTTCCTCCCCACTTTTCCCTTTTTTTTTCTTCTTCCCCACCCCCCCCCTTTTATTCTGTTGTTGAGGGATGGTGGGGTTGCTTTTACTTCTGTTTGCTCAAGCTCCTATTCTTCCTTATGTGAATCCTCTAGCTTTGTTCAACTCTGAATCTGGATTATGGGTTGGGGGCTGTACTTTTTTGCAGTTTAGAGATTTAATTGAGGGAGGAGCTGTGATTCAAAGTCGATCTGCAGATCCCAGTATACACCGATAGGTGTATGGGTACCCTGGTATCCACTTCCCACTGCCTTGCAATCTGTCCATGCAGTGGGGGTATATGTTGCCTCCTGAAATCAAAATGAGGTAAGAAAAAGGAAAATAATGGAAAAGAGAAGGAAAGGGGGAAGAGGAAGGTGGAGAGAGAAAAGAGTAAGAGGGAAAACAGACAAACGTACTGACTAACAAATGAAATGAAACACAGAGACAGAAAAGAATTTTTAAAAAAGCTAAAACAGACAATCTTACAAACACACAAGCCAACCAACCTTCATAATGATGTACTATTCTCCTACACAAATAGGAAGTCTAAAGAAAAAAAAAATCAGTAAAATAACAGAAACAGGCCAGGCTTAGTGGCTTAGCCTGTATTCCCAGCATTTTGGGAGGCCGAGGTGAGTGGATTGCCTGTACCTGCAGGTTCGAGACCAGCCTGGGCAACCTGGCGAGACCTTGGCTCTATAATAACATAAAAAATAGCCGGGCATGGTAGCATGTGTCTGTAGTTTCAGCTACTCAGAAGGCTGAGGGGGAAAAATTGCTGGAGCCCAGAAGGTCAATGCTGGGGTGGCCATGTGCATGCGTGCCACTGTACTCCAGCCTGGGTGAAGGAGTGAGACTCCAACTCAAAAAAAAAAAAAAACAGCAAATATGAAAGTGTTATAATAGCAGTAAGAAGGGAGAGAAAAAGAGAAAAAAAAGATGAGTGAAACAAACAGGCAGAGAATAAAAATAAAAATAAAAACAAGAGCCGGGCTCGGTGGCTCAGCCTGTAATCCTGCGCCTTTGGGAGGCTGAGGTGAGTGGATTGCCTGAGCCCGCGGGTTCGAGACCCGCCTGGGCAGCGAGACCTCATCTCTACAATAAATCAAAAAATCAGCCGGGCATGGTAGCGCATGCCTGTAATTCCAGCTACTCGGAAGGCTGAGGCGGAAGGATTGCCGGAGCCCAGCAGGTGAGTTTGTGGTGGCCGGGAGCGGCCACTGCACTCCAGTCTGGGTGACAGAGTGAGACTCCACCTCAAAAAAATAAAATAAAATAAAATAAAAACAAGAAACCAGGTTTGCTCTGTGATTGTTCCTGCAAGTCCAATGTCTTTTCAGCTCTGATCTCTAGCTCTCATCACAGGCTGGTAGGGTTGCTCACAGCTAGGGTCAGATGCCCCAGGCCTGCTGCAGAAGGAGGGTGGATCAGATCTGGATTTAGTTGGCTTGCTGCCTATCAAGTCTTCCACTCAGATCTGACCTGTCTGTGTCCTGTTACCAGCATTAAATGCATTTTCAACTTCTTATGATGTGTTTATTTTGATGTAACCCCATTGTAAGTTGCAACAATAGCACAAAGGAAGTAGGAGAAAAGCTGCATTTGGAATAAATAACTCCAGAGGGTAGTTCAAATCAATAGGAACAAATGAAGAGATCCAGAAATAGTAAATAAGGCTAACATAACAGACTCTATAAATATATACTTGTTCTCCTTTCTTTTCTTAGATTATTTCATAGATGTAAAAGTATACAGTCATAATTATAACAATATATTGTTGGGTTTGTAACATATATACATATACTATGTATAGCAATGATACTACCAATGTGAGAAGAGGGATTAGCACTATGTAAGAATTGCATTTCTGTAACTCAATTATATTGTGATAAATTGAGTTAGTGTAAATCTGAAGCAACTTCTGATAAGATGTAAATGATAAGCTAAAGAATAACCACTAAGAACATAACTTATATAGTGGAAAATGCCAGTAATGGAATTAAGATGTTAAACTTGAAATTTTTGCTTAATATAAAAGAAAATGGTAAATGAACAAAAAAGATATGAGATATAGAAAAGACAAATAGTAAAATAGCAGACATAAATCAAACTATATTAATAATATCAATTGTGAATGCAAAATGATCCAATCAAAAGTTAGAGATTGTCAAACTGGGTCATAAAAAAATAAAAGCCAACTATATGGCATCTCTTGCAGACACATTTTATATTCAAAGGTATAACTAGTATATTCAAAGATACAAAAGAGTAAAACAAGGGGAAAAGATGTATCATACAAACAATAACTACACAAAAACTGGAGTGATGACACTAATATCAGATAAAGTAGACTTTAAAACAAAAAGAATGTTACTCGGAGTAAAGAACATTTTATAGCAATAAAAGTGTTTATCCATCAGCAACATATAATAAATATAAACACCTAAAAAACGGAGCACCAAAATACATGAAACAAAAACTGGCAGAATTAAAAGGAGACACAGAAAACTCAAATATAATACTTGGAAACTTCAAAACTCCACTTTCAATACTGTGCAGAACAAATAGAAAATCAACAAAGAAATGAAAAACTTGTATAACACTAAATCATCCAGACCCAACCCCACCCAACAACAGCTGAATATGCATTGTTTTCAAGTGCACATGGACCATCCTCCAGACAGACCATATTCTAGACCACAAAACAAGCCTCAGTTCCCCGAGCAGCATGGCCGCCGGTGCGCGCGCTTGTGGGCAGGTGTTGTCCCCGTCTGCCGGGACTGGCGGTGGAGCGCCGCGGGGCCGGAGCGCGCCTTAGGGGTCGTCGTGTGGCCTCCTGAGTCAGTTGTCACGGTCGGGGTCCCCCCCCGGAGGCGGCAGTCCCCGAGCGAGCAGCAGGCGAGCGCGGGGGTGGGGGTGGGGAGCTTGGGGGGTGGAGATCGGTTTCGGGCTGGGTGAATGCAGCCGCGGAGATCCAGCCAGCTGGCAACCATGAGTGAATGAAGAAAGGCCCCTTAGAATGGCAAGATTACGTTTACAAAGAGGTCAGGGTGACCCCCAGTGAGAAGCACGAGTATCAAGGCTGGGTTTTAACTGCAGACCCAGTCTCTGCCAATATCGTCCTTGTGAACTTCCTTGAAGATGGCAGCCTGTCCATGACTGGAATTATATGGGTCATGCTGTGCAGACTGTTGAAACTGTGAATGAGCGGGACCATAGAGTGAAGGAGAGACTGGTGCATTTGTTCACGTCTGGAGACTGCGAAGCATACAGCCCCGAGGATTTGGAAGAAAGAAAGGCCAACCAGAAGCAGTGGCTGGAGAAGAACCATATCCCGGTCATGGAGCAGGGAGAGGCGCGGAGGATGCTCTGTGTGGCTGGGGTCCTGACCACAGACCCACCTTATGACCCAGAGAACTGCAGCAGCTCCAATGAGATCATTCTGTCCCATGTTCAGGATCTTATTCAAGGACATCTCGCAGCTTCCCAGTGAGAGACCAAGAACTGCAGACTCGCTGATTGAAATTGACTTCTTTTGTCTTCATAAAATGTTTTTCCTGTTACAGGACTTTAAAGGCATATGAGAGCGTGTGTGCTTTCTTTGTTGTTTTGGTAAAATCAAAGGAGTGAATTTTTTTTTTTTTTTTAGGAGCGGCAGTCGGAGTCTCATTCTGTCGCCCTGGCTGGAGTGCATTGGCACACTCAGGATACCACAGTCTCTACTTGATGGGCTCAGGTGATCCTTCCGCCTAAGCCTTCCAAGTAGCTGGATCTACTGGTGTGTGCCGCCACGCCCAGCTAATTTATTGATTTATTGTAGAGTTGAGGTCTTGCCAAGTTGTCCAGGCTGGTCTCCAAGCCCTGGGCTGAGGCAATCCTCCCGCCTCTACCTCCCAAAGTGCTGGGATTACAGGTGTGAGCCACCACGTCCAGCAGGAGTGGCTTATGAGTGAAATTAACAAACTGGGTCAAGGATAGCATCCCATGCAACAAAATTAACACAGGAATCTCAGGGCTGTAGTGTCTTTTCTTGATACATCCCTATTTTTGTTAGGTAAGAAAAGTATTTGGGGGAAAAATGTCAGATTCAATATAAAATGTTAAGGTAAAAACAACATTTTGTTAAGTCCCCTGTACTAACTATATGTGTCTGTTTTTAAGATGTCTGTCTTTTATTTTGTTGTAGTGATGAATTATTTGAGTCAGAGTATATATCCTCTTTTGGTTGAAACTTTTGACTGTTAGTAAAATCTTAACACATAAAAAAAAAGCCTCAATCAATTTAAAATGATTGTCACCATACAAAATTGATTTTTATTCTAAAAGAAATAAAATTAAAAATCAACAACAGAAGAAAATATTCACAAAAGTGAAAATTAAATAACACACTTCTAAATAACCAAAGGAAAAAAACCATAAGGGAAATTAGAAAATAATTTAAGATAAATAAGAATCAAGAAACACATATCAAAACTTATCGGATGCAGTGAGAACAGTGCTGGGAGGAAATTTTATAACTGCAAGTGCTTACAGTAAGAAAGAAGAGGCTGGGCTCAGTGGCTCAGCCTGTCATCCCAGCACTTTGGGAGGCTGAGGCAAGTGGATTGCCCGAGCCCGCAGGTTCAAGACCAGCCCGGGCAACTTGGCAAGATCTGATCTCTACAGTAAATAATACATTTTCTGAGCATGGTAGTGTGTGCATGTAGTTTCAGCTACTTGGAAGGCTGAGGTGGAAGGATTGCCAGAGCCCGGCAAGTTGACACTGGGGTGGTGGTGGGTGTGCCACTGCTCTCCAGGCTGGGCAACAGAGTGAGACTCCAACTCAAAAAAAAAAAAGAAAGATCTCAAATTAGTTACCCAACTTTCTATATGAAGACACTGAGAAAAAAAAAGAAAGAAAGAAGAAAAGAACAATCTAAATCTAAAGCAAAGGAAGAAAATAATACAGATGAGAGGAAATTAATGAAATATAGAGTAGAAAAACAATATATATTGAAAAACAGTTCACATAGAAAAAAAAAAGCTGGCCAACATGGAATACTGTGCATCCATAAAAAAAGATCTTGTCCTTTGCAGCGATATGGATGCAGTAGCTAGAGACCATTACCCTGAGTGAATTATCACAGAAACAGAAAATTGAATACCTATTCTCCCTAAAAAGTGAGAGTTAAACACTGTATACACATGGGCACAAGGATGGTAACAACAGACATTGGGATACTCCTAAAGGGGAGGGAGACTGAATTAGTAATTTAAATAAACTTCCCACAGAAAACAGCTCAGGACCAGATGACTTCACTGGTGAATTTTACCAAACTTTTTTTTTTTTTTGAGTCTAAGTCTCACTCTCGCCCAGACTGGAGTGCAGTGGCCACTCCCGGCCACCGCAGCCTCTACCTGCTGGGCTCCGGCGATCCTTCTGCCTCTGCCTTCCAAGTAGCTGGAACTACAGGCGTACGCTACCACGCCCGGCTAATTTTTGATTTATTGTAGAGATGAGGTCTCGCCAAGTTGCCCAGGCGGGTCTTGAACCCGCGGGCTCAGGCAATGCACACACCTCAGCCTCCCAAAGTGCGGGATTACAGGCCGAGCCACCAAGCCCGGCTTTTATCAAACATTTAAAGAAGAATTAATACCAGTTCTTCACAAAGTCTTTCAATAGATTGGGAATACATCCCAACTCATTTTATGAAGTCAGTATTACCCTAATACCAAAACTAGAAAAAGACACAAAAGCAAACTACAGACCAGTATCTTTTTGTTTTTGAGTCAGAGTCTCACTCTGTCGCTCAGGTTGGAGTGCAGTAGCATGCTAATGGTCACGCCAGTGTTGACCCTCTGGGCTCAGGTGATCCTTTGCCTCAGGCTTCCAAGTAGCTGGAACTACAGGTGTGCACTACCATGCTGGTCTAATTTTTTGATATTTTATAGAGACAAGGTCTCATCAAGTTGCCCAAGCTGGTCTCGAACCCTTGGGCTCAGGCAGTCTCTCTCCTTGGCCTCCCAAAGTGCTGGGATTACAGGCTTGAGCCACTGCGCCTGGCTCGTATATCTCTTATGAATATACAGTTGACCCTTGAACGACACAGGTTTGAACTGCATGGGTTCAATCATATGCAGAATTTTTTTCTACCTCTGCAACTCCTGAAACAGCAAGACCAATCTCTGCTCTTCCTCCTCAGCCTCCTCAATGTGAAGATGAAGATGACAAGAATGAGGAAGATCTTACGATGATCCACTTTCACTAACTGAATAGTAACTATATATTCTCTTCCTTATGATTTTCTTTCTTTCTTTTTTTTTTTTCTTTCTTTAGTCAGGGTCTCACTCTGTCACCCAGGCAGGAGTACATTGACATAATCACGGCTCACTGCAGCCTTGATCTTCTAGGCTCAGGGGATCCATGTACTTCAGCTTCCTGAACAGCTGGGACTAAAGGCATGCACCACCACTCTCGGCTAATTTTTGGTAGAGATGAAGTCTTGCTATGTTGCCCAGTCTAGTCTTGAACTCCTGGGCTCAAGCAGACCCTCTCCTCAGCCTCCCAAAGTGCTAGGATTACAGGCATGAGCCACTACACCTGGCTCCTTATGTTATTCTTAATAACATTTTCTTTTCTCTAGCTTCCTGTATTGTAAGAATACAGGATATAATACATATGGCATATTAATATATGTTAATCAACTATTTATGTTATTAGTAAGGCTTCCAGACAACAGTAGGCAATTAATAGTTAAGTTTTGGGGGAGTCAGAAGTTATACGTGGATTTTCAACAGGGTGAGGGGGTTGACACACCAATCCTCACATTGTTCAAGGGTCAACCATAGACATAAAAGGCTTAAAAAAATTCTAGCACCAAATCCAGCAACATATAAAAAGAATTATACACCATGATCAAGTGCAAGAGTGGTTAAAATCCAGAAATCAATCAATAAAATATATCATATCAGTAGAATAAAAGACAAAGCCACATCATCATCTCAGTAGAGGTAGAAAAGTCATTTGACAAAATTCAGTACCCTTTCATGATAGAAAAACAAAGCAAAACAAAACAAAACACATGGCAAACTAGAAGTAGAAAGAAGTGTCCTCAATTTGATAAAGGGTGTTAATGAAAAACTCACAGCTAGCATCACAGTTAATCCTGGATGACTGGATGCTTTCCCCTTAGAATCAGGAACAAGACAAGGTTGTCCACCTTCACCACTGTTTTTTTCTTTTTCTTTATTTTATTGTAAAGATGTGGGGTACAAATCAGGATTAGGTACATAAGTAGTCTACATGCAGGTGAAGTTTGGGAATCTAACTGTTCTCATTTCTCCTAGTTTAGGGTCAGGTACCCTTAGTACTGTTATGCCCCACCCCCTCCAGCAGTGTCCCACTAATGCCAATCCCTCTCTTGTAGTATCATGATGAATGATTAGGACCCACTTATGAGTGAGAACATGGCATTCAGTTCTCTGTTTCTGTGATAGATCATTGAGTATGATGGACTCTAAATACATCCAAGTTGCTGTGAAGTCCATAATTTTGTCCTTCATTGTGGCTGCATAATACTCCATTGTGTATATGTACCACATTTTCTTTATCCAGTCTACTTTCAGTGAGTAGCAGAGTTGGTTCCATGTTTTTGCTGTTGACCTTCACCACTTTTACTCAACATTACACTGAAGGTTCCAGCTAGGGCAATTAGGCAAGAAAATGAAATGAAAGGCATCCAGATTGGAAAGGAAGAAGTAAAACAATCTGCATTTGTAGATGACATGATCTTGTATATAGAAAATCCTAAAGAATCCAGTAAAAATACTATTGGAGAAGAACCGGCAAGTGGTTGTGAACTCCCCTTGCATCCTGTTAGTTCTGGCTGGCTTCCAGACCTTGAAATGATCACATTTGGTTTAATTTTCCATGGCAGAATGGTATACAAATCATTAAATGATAGAAGTATTATTAGTGAGTTTTGAAAATCTTTGGGGAAAAAACCTAATAGACGATGAAAGCATTAATCCCTGACTGTAAGTATTTTATGAGACACTTGAAATGTTGACTTACTAATAGTCACTTTCTTCCAGAGAAAAACTATCAGTTAAAACTAGAGGACTTTCTAGTCTCTAACCATACAGAAGTATAATAAATATGAATCTTAGCTAGGAATAAGCCTTTTCAAGAAGAAATTTTTAGGAGTATTGTCAAATTGCACTTCCTTTGTTAAGCACTAGGATGCTAAATAAACAAAAAGTCTAATAAAGTTACAACCTCTCATTATAATGGCAAGGTGGCAGCACCACTATACACTTGTATTAGTGTAGAAGAATCCTTATATTTAGCAGACTTTACTATGAGGAGGAACCAAATACAAAGTATATACATGTGGACAAACCCTAAGTGCCCAACATGTTTGAGCACATTGGCTTAGAAGAGTGACCTCTGGATTTCAGACCCTGTCTAGCCCAGGTTTGGGTTTAATGTGTCAATTTTTTTTCTACCTATTGCCAGATCAGTTTATATTCATTTTGGCCTTCTCTTTCTGTACCCTGGGAAGCTAAATTAATTCAATTGCTGAGGGGAAAGAGGTCCTTCTGCCGGTTTCTCCTCAGTTAATCCCCTGTTTAAGTCTAAGCACAGGCTGGGCTCAGCCTGTAATCCCGCGCTTTGGGAGGCCGAGGTGAGTGGATTGCCTGAGCCCATGGGTTCGAGACCCGCCTGGACAACTTGGCGAGACCTCATTTCTACAATAAATCAAAAAATTAGCCGAGCGTGGTAGCGCGCGCCTGTAGTTCCAGCTGTTTGGAAGGCTGAGGCGGAAGGATCACTGGAGCCCAGCAGGCCGAGGCTGCGGTGGCCGGGAGCAGCTACTGCACTCCACTCTGTCGCTACTGGGTGACAGAGTGAGACTCCAACTCAAAAAAAAAAAAAAGACTAAGCACATTTACTGAGGGCCTTCAGGAGCTGGACATAGGGCCAGGTCTGGGGTTGGGGTATGAAGGATCAGCATGACCCCTGCCCGTGGCCACAGGTTCCCTGAGGGCTGGAACCAGGCCACCACCCCCACTGCTACAGCCCCAGCGCCCTGTGTGGTTCCTGATATATAATGGGGGCCTGGAGGAATGAGTGAATGTCCTCCTGGAGCTTACAGTCTAACGAGAGAGGCAGTTGTTAAGCAAACATGAGACAAGTTTAGGCAAGGTCAGCCATCATTCCCAGTTCCTCACCTGAGGAGTCCCAAGCCTCCTCAGGGCTCTCCCTTATCGTTGGACTGATCTTCTTGTGGTCTCCCACCCTCTCTTCACTAGACTCTGGTTTTTGCAGTTTCTGACTTTCTTTTGCACCTGATTGGTTCTGTTGTGAAACCTAGCTCTTTCCCCAGTATCTCAAAAATCATGTACATAGATGATTGGGGATTGGAAGGTAGTTTTCTGAAGATGGGCGAGGAGACATTTATGGTCTAACAACACATAATCTTTGAAATGTTACTGGAGGCATCTCTGTTCTGAAAGTGTCCTCTGGCCACCCCAGCTCCTCAGAGTTTCACAGGTCCTTGCTTTTGCCAGGTTACTGGCACCTTTCCTCTCCTAAGTCTCCTTTCTCTTTCCTGTCCTCTGTTTTCTTCCACACTGGTATGCTGTAGGACCTAAACTGGAAGGTTGGGCCTCACAAACTCTTGCATTCACATCCTTCTACTCTTCATTCCATTTCATTTCCACTGCAGTATTTATCTCTCTAGCAACCAAGGGGAGCTTTTTTTGCAAAGGAGGAATAAGCCCTCAGGTTGTGAAACGGAATTTTAGAGCTTGACATATGGTGCAGAAACAAGAAGGAAAATTCCATGACACAAACCTGGTTTGCCCTTCACATGTGGGGTAAGCATTTTCTCCCTCAGTGCCTTGGGAAGGCTGACCCAGATTTTAAAGAGAAGATCATACTTCCTGGTCATTTTCTGTGACTTTGCAGTATAATTTTAAAAAGAAGCAGAAGAAATAGGGAGGAGAATGAACATTATGTGGTATTTCATAAATAAATAAACTAAGGTTTGGAAGATCTGATATTAAGAAGTCAGTTACTCCCAAACTGATCTATAAACACAGCTCCAATCAAAAGTCTATCAAGCATTTTTTAGAAATTTAGAATCAGCTAAAAGATACTATAATAGCCCGTGTTTTTATTGAGAAAACAAACAAACAAACTTGGAGGACTCACCCTGCCTAATTTCAAGACTTACTATAAAGCAAAGTAATAAAGACAGTGTGGTGTTGGCAAAAAGATAGACCTATAAATTAATGGACTAGAATCCAGAAATAGTCCCATACAAATATGGCCGATTGGTCTTTGACAAAGAAGCAAAGCAGTTCAGTGGAGAAAGGTGTAAAGGCCATTTCAACAAACAGTGCTGGAGCAACTTGACATGTGTGTGCAGAAAAATGAATCTTTACCGCTACCTCATCCCATATACAGAAATTAACTCAAAGCAAATCATGGATCTATATGCAAAATCTCATTAGAAATCTGTTAGGAAGCTGGGCACAGTGACTCACGCCCATAATCCCAGCACCTTGTGACATGGAGGTGAGAGGATTGCCTGAGCCTATGGGTTCGAGACCAACCTGGGTAACCTGGTGAGATGTCGTCTCTACAGTAAATCAAAAAAATTAGCTGAGCGTCTGTGGTTCCAGCTACTTGGAAGGCTGAGGTGGAAGCAGGTACCTGAGCCCAGCAGGTAGAGGCTGCTGTGGCCATGAGCATGCCACTGCACTCCCGCCTGGGTGACAGAGTGAGACTCTGATTCAAAAAAAGAAAAGAATAAAAAAATAAAGAAAAGAAATCTATTAGAAAACCTAAGAGAAAATTTTCATGACTTTTGTTGTCCATCACCAAAAGTATGATTCATAAAAGAAAAATTTGATATGTTGGACTTCACCAAAATTTTAAATTTTTTCCCTGCAAAAGATACTTCTGAGAGAATGAAAAGACAACATACTGACTAAAGAAGTATATTTGTGAATAACATAACTGAGAAAGAACTGGTATCCAGAATGTATGAAGAACTCTCAAATTCAACAATTAAAAAGCACCAAATGACTCAATTAAAAATTAAACAAAAAAGTGAGCAAATACTTTATCAGAGAAGATATACAGATGGAAAATATGCTCAACATCAGTAGTCATCAGGGAAATTGCATAACTATTAAAGTGGCTAAAAAAGTGACAATAGAGGCACATCTCATCAGTAAGGGCATTTGCACAATGAACATTTGTATACCTAACCCTGAATTGTACCCCACAATTTCAAAATGAAAATTTGAAAAGTAAAAAAAAAAAGTGACAATACTAAGTCATGGTGAGGACAACGATGGCTTGGATGTCTCACACACTGTTGTTGGGAATGAAAAATAGTGCAGTCATGTTGGGAAACAGTTGACAGTTTCTTACAGAGTTAAACCTTTATTATATGATTCAGTAATCTTACCCTTAAGGAAAATGAAAACTCAACAGTCACTCAAAAATCTGTATATCAGGCCAGGCATAGCGGATTATGCCTGTAGTCCCAGCACTTTGGGAGGCTGAGGCAGTTAGATTACTTAAGCCCAGGAGTTTGAGACTGGCCTGGGCAGCATAGTGAAACCTTGTCTTTACAAAACAAACAAACAAATAAATAAACACTTTAAAAAAATAAGCTATCTGGGCATAGTGGTGCACGCCTATAGTCCCAGCTACTCGGGGGATGCTGATATGAAAACATCACCTGAGCCCAAGAGATTGAGGCTGCTGTGAGCCATGATCATCATGATCGTGCCACTACACTCCAGCCTGGGTGACAGAGTGAAATCCCAATCCTCCAAAAAAAAACCAACAAAAACCACCTGTAATCAGTGTTTATAGCAGCTTTATCCTTAATCACTAAAAACTAGAAACAACCTAGATGTTCCTCACCTGGCGAATGGATAAGCAAACCATGGTATATTGGACTATTTAACAATAAGAAAGGCATTATTAATACCTCTGACAACATGAATGACTCTGAAATGCATTACGCTCAGGTAAAAATACCAGATTCAGAGTACACACTAAATGATTTTGTTTCTATGACACTGGGAAAAGGTAAAACTATAGGAATGGAATGGTTGCCAGGGGTTAAGGTTAGGTGGGTGGATGGTTTGACTGCGAGGGGATGATCAACTATCCTGGATCCTGATTGTGGTGATGCTTAAACAACTCCATGCATTTGTTAAAACTCATAGAACTGAGCGGGGCTCGGTGGCTCAGCCTGTAATCCCGCGCCTTTGGGAGGCTGAGGTGAGTGGATTGCCTGAGCCCGCGGGTTCGAGACCCGCCTGGGCAGCAAGACGTCATCTCTACAATAAATCAAAACATCAGCCGGGCATGGTTGCGCATGCCTGTAATTCCAGCTACTTGGAAGGCTGAGGCGGAAGGATCGCCGGAGCCCAGCAGGTCGAGGCTGCAGTGGCCGATAGCGGCCACTGCACTCCAGTCTGGGCGACAGAGTGAGACTCCAACTCAAAAAAAAAAAAAAAAAAAAACTCATAGAACTGTACACCAAAGAATGAATCATGTTGCATAGCAGTTTAAAATATATAAAAACGATTAGCAAATAAAAACAATACAAAACAAATAGTACATGCTCATTGTGCAATATTTGGAAAATACATGTACAGAAAAGTACAAAGAAGAAAGCTGCCATCTCCTAACAATAATCATTTGCAATAATGAGTTATATTCTGAGCATATGTCAGTCTAATTTTTTTCCTTTGGTATTTTTTACATAGATAAAATGACATTATCCAACTCTCTTTAGATATAAGGTCCAACAATTAAGTTTGTGAGCTCATCCTAGAAAAAGTGCTACATACCTCATTGCCGAACATCACTATGGTCACCTTTGAAGTACTCCCCTTGGGAACCTTGCACTGATGCCAGCACCTTGTCCACCTGTCAGATCAATTTTAGAACTCTTTTTCTGGTATGGCCGTCAGAGCTGTTGTTGCTATTTGTTGAGGTCTAAAAATTAAGTCTGCGAACTTGCCACTGTGCGCTTGCTTACGTTAGTAGCGCTGTACAAATAACTGTATTGAAATACTCTCTCTAGTCACCTGATCTGGCCCCCAATGACTTTTTTCTTTACCTGAAGATAAAGGAAATATTGAAAGGAAGGTATTTGATGACATTCAGAGCATCAAGGATAATACAACAATGGCTCTGATGTCCATTCCAGAAAAAGAGATCCAAAATTGCTTTGATGGGCGGACTAGGTGCTGGTGTCAGTGCATAGCTTCCTAAGGGGAGTACTTCAAAGGTAACAGTAGTGATATTCAGCAATGAGGTATGTGGAGCTTCTTCTAGGATTTCGTGAACTTAATTGTCACACTTTGTATATCTATATATTACATCTATAATCATGTAAATTATATTTTGCTTTTTATTTTTATTTTTTTGAGTCAGAGTCTCACTCTGTCACCCAGGCTAGAGTGCAGTGGTACACTCATGGCCACTGCAGGCTCCACCTGCTGGATTTGGGCGATCCTTCTGCTTCAGCCTTCCAAGTAGTTGGAACCACAGGCATGCGCCACCACACCCAGCTAGTTTTTTGATTTATTGTAGAGACAAGGTCTTACCATATTTCCCAGGCTGATCTTGAACCCATGAGCCCAGGCAATCCTCTCGCCTCCGTCTCTCAAAGTGCTGGGATTGCAGGTGTGATATTTTTATTTTTTTGAGACAGTCTCGGTGTCGTTCAGGCTGGAATGCAGTATCACAATCACAGCTGACTGTAGCCTTGACCTCCTGGATTCAAATGAACCTCTCACCTTTGCCTCCTAAGTAGCTACTTTTAAAATTTTTTGTAGAGATAAGTTCTCATTATGTTGCCCAGGCTGATCTCAAACTCCTAGGCTCAAGCGATTCTCCCTCTTTGGCCTCCCAAAATACTGGGATTACAGGTGTGATATTCTGCTTTTTAAAACTATGCTGTACATTGTATTAATTATAAGTAATTCCATACATTATAAGACATCTCCATTCATAGTAATTTAATGGCTTTGTAATTTTTCACTACATGGTTATACCATAATTTACTTAACTATTGCCAAGTTGTTCATATAGGTTGTTCGTAGTCTCTCAATTTAAATGCAAGGAGCAATTTTATGCAGAAATATTTGCACACATTTCGGATTGTTTTTTAAGGGTAGAGTTATATTAAATGTAAAAGAGTATGAGTATTACTTTTTTTTTTTAAGTTGGTTTCTTACTCTGTCGCCCAGGCTGGAGGGCAGTGGCACGCTCATGGTCACCGCAGCCTCGACCTGGGCTCAGGCGATCCTTCCACCTCAGCCTCCCAAGTAGCTGGAACTATAGGCATGTGCCACCATGCCCAGATAATTTTTCTTGATTTATTGTAGAGCTGAGGTCTCACCAAGTTGCTCAGGCTGGTCTTGAACCCATGACTCAGGCAATCCTCTCACCTCAGCCTCCCAAAGTGCTGGGATTATAGGCGTGAGCCACCACGCCCAGCTGAGTATTAAGTTTTTAAATATGTTTTGGTCAAATTGTCTTCTAGGAAACTTATACCATTTTAGTGACCTATCAAAAGGTTGTGGGGGTGGGTCTTGTTTTCACCTTTTCTTATTATCAGCATTTGTGATGTTGTTTCCTCATATGTCAAGTGGGGTAATAACAGAATTTGTAGGGTTATTTTGAAATAATGTATATTGAGTGTGTGGCACAGTACCTGTCTTTGGCTCTCTGGTGATGCCTATTTTTATTGTTGAATTTTTCCTTGTTTGGTAGATAACAGTGTTATAGTATTAATTTTGCTTGGAGCTTTAATATTACTAGTGGAATATAATGCTTTTTAATACTAGCTGTTTCAATTTTTGCTCTGTTACTTGTTATTCTTTGGTTTGGGACTAAGATATTTTTCTATGTTAAAGCTTTAAAACCTTTGTTAAATTTGTAAAAGCTTTTTTTTCTACCAGTTTGCTATTTACTTTATAATTTTGTTTTTTATGCCTTTTAATATATAAAGATGTAAAATTTTATATAGTCAAATCTATAGATCTTTTGTGATTTCTTCTATTGCTTTTATATCCTCCCTCAAATAAAGAGTAAATAACCATCAGTTTTATTCTGGTGTCTTTTAGTAGTTTTACTTATTTTACATTTAACTTCTAAATTTCTGGTGTGTGTTTTTGTTTATGAGCTAAGACTCAATTTTCTCAGTAACATTTATTAAATATTTCTTCATTGATTGGTGATGCCTCATTCTTTATGTATTAGGTTATTTTGGAATTAATACTCTGTCTTGTTTCTTTCTTCTGCTTATTTTTGTATCAGTTCCACATACTTTGGATTGTTATTGCTAAAATAGGAAAAATTTTCTTTCTCAATCTTCTTTTTTTTTAAACATACCCTTTAAAATTAAACTTTTGGACAGGTACGGTGGCTCAAACCTGTAATCCCAGCACTTTGGGAGGCCGAGATGAGGGGATTGCCTGAGCCCGTGGGTTCGGGACCAGGCCAGGAAACTTGGCGAGACCTCGTCTCTACAATAAATCAAAAATTAGCCTGGCATGGTAGCGCACACCTGTAGTTCTGGCTACTTGGAAGGCAAAGGCGGAAGGATTGCCAGAGCACAGCAGGTCAATGCTGGGGTGGCTATGAGTGATGGAGTGAGACTAGGTTAAACTAAACTAAACTAAACTAAACCAAACTAAACTAAACTAAACTAAATAAAAGCTCTATTCTTTTTATTTCAATAACTTTAGGGAGTACAAATAGTTTTGGGGTACATGGATGCATTGTATAGTGGCAAAAAGTCTGAACTTTAAGTGTATGCACCACCCTTACCTGTTTACATTGTACTCAGTAGGTGATATTTCATCCCTTCACTCCTTCCCACCTTCCCCTTCTGGGTCTTCAATGTCCATTATACCATTCGTATGCCTTTGCATATCCTTAGGTTAACTGCCACTTGTAAGTAAGAACATGTGGTGTTTGGTTTTCTATGCCTGTGCTTAGTTCCCTTAGGGTGATGGTCTCCAATTCCATTCAAGTTACTGCAGAAGACATTATTTCATTCATTTTATGGCTAAATAATATTCAATGGTGTGTGTGTGTATGTGTGTGTGTCTGTGTATGTGTACATTTGTATATGTGTACGTATATATATATATAAACCCTGACCCTGACCGTAATCCTAACCCATCATCCACTGATCAGTTGATGGGCATTTAGGTTGATTCCACATCTTTGCAACTGTGAACTGTGCTGCAATGAGCATCCATGTGCAGGTATCTTTGCTGTATAATGACTTTTGTTCCTCTGAGTAGATACCTAGTAGTGTGATCACTGGATCGAATGGTATTTCTACTTTTAGTTTTTTGGGAAATCTCCATGTCAATTTCCATAGAGACTGTACTAATTTGTCCTCCCACCAACAGTGTATAAGCCTTCCCTCTACACTACATCAGCACCAGCAGCTATTGCTTTTTGATTTTTAAAAAAATCATGGCCATTTTGCCTGGCATAAGGTGGTATCTCATTGTAGTTTTAATTTACATTTCCCTGATGGCTACTGATATTGAACATTTTTTCATATGTTTGTTGGCCATTTGTATATCTTCTTTTGAGAGATATCTGGTCATGTCTTTTGCCACTTTTTAATGGGGTTATTTTATTTATTCATTTTTGCTGATTTGAGTTCTTGATGGATTCTGGATGTTAATCCTTTGTCAGATGTATAGTTTGCGAATATCTATTTATTTATTTTTATTTTTGTTGCATTTGCTTTTGGGATTTTAACCATAAACTCTTTGCTTAGGCCAATGTTCAGAAGAATTTTTTTTTTTTAGGCTTTCTTCTAGGATTTTTATGGTTTCAGGTCTGACATTTAAGTCTCTAATCTATCTTGAGTTAATTTTTGTTTATGGCAAAAAATAGGGATCAGGTGTCATTTTTTTCCACATGTATCTATCCAATTTTTCCAGTGCCATTTGTTGAATAGGGTGTTCTTTCCCCAGTGTATGGTTTTGTCTGCTTTGTCAAAGATCAGTTGATTGTAGGTATTTGGGTTTATTTCTGGATTATGGATTCTTTTTCATTGGTCTATGTGTCTGCTCTTGTACCAGTACCATGCTGTTTCGGTTACTATGGCCTTGTGGTATAATTTGAAGCCAGGTAATGTGATGCCTCCAGTTTTGTTTTTTTGGTTTAGGATGTTTTGGCTAGTCTGGCTCTTTTTTGGTTCCATTTGAATTTTAGGATTGTTTTTTTCGAATTCTATGAAAAATGACATTGGTAGTACAATAGAGATTACATTGACTCTGTAGATTACATTGGATAATTTGGTCATTTTAACAATGTCGATTCTCTTAATCCATGAGCATGTGATGTTTTTCTGTTTGTTTGTGTCTTGTACAATTTTTTCATCAGTGTTTTGTAGTTCACCTTGTAGAGGTCTTTCACCTTCTTGGTTAAATATTCCTAGGTATTTTAGATTTTTGGCTGCTATTATAAATGGAATTAAATTCTTAATTTGATTATCAACTTTTGGTATACAGCAGTGCTACTCATTCATGTGTTTTGGTTTTGTATCCTGAAACTTTATTGAAATAATATATCAAGTCTAGAAGTCTTTTGGAGGAATCTTTAGAATCCTCTAGGTATAAGATCATATTGTTGGCATACAGAGATAGTTTGATTTCTTTTTTTTTTTTTTTTTTTGAGTTGGAATCTCACTCTGTCGCCCAGACTGGAGTGCAGTGGCCGCTCCTGGCCACCACAACCTCCACCTGCTGGGCTCTGGCGATCCTTCCGCCTCAGCCTTCCGAGTAGCCGGAATTACAGGCGCGTGCTACCACGCCAGCTAATTTTTGGATTTTATTGTAGAGGAGGTCTCACCTGCCCAGGCGGATCACGAACCCGCGGCTCAGGCAATCCACTCACCTCAGCCTCCCAAAGGCACAGGATTACAGGCTGAGCCACCGATCTTGGCTGATTTCTTTTCTAATTTAGATACCCTTTCTTTCTCTTGCCTGATTTCTCTGACCAGGAAAAAACATATTCTTAACTCTTCTAGCCTTTTAAATCATTTCAATAAAACTTTATAATCATTTCGTTAACCTCCTGATCACTACAAACATTATGTAATTTTGAATAAAATTATATTAACACTATAACTTAATTTGGGAAGAATTGACTTCTTAACCTAAAATTTTTTTTCTTGTATAGCTATATTTCATTCAAATAATTTGTATTTTTCAATGAAATTTTTTATTCTTTTCATATAAGTCTCATGCATTTCTTGTAAAGATTATTCTTAGGTAGCTTGTGGTTTTTGTTTCTATTGCTAATATAATATTTTTTCTTACTGGTTATTGCTGGAGTATCAGATACTGATTTAGAGGTATTTTGTAACCTGCTATTTTATAGAAATATTATTAAATGTAATGATTTTCTAGTTGATTTTCTTGGTTTTCTTTTAACACATAAGTACCCAACACATATCTGTTAAACAATGATTGACAACATGTCATCTACAAGAATGATAATTCTCCCTCATCCTTTGTTTCCTATAGTTATACCTTTTATTTCCACTTCTTGTTTTGTGTTAATCAGAAGATCCAAAATAATGCCAAATATATAAGACATATTATTAAGAATAATTAATTGTTTAGCTTTGGGTTCATATTATGAAGGGTTTTATATTTATTTTTGCTCAAGTCTTCTGTTTTAAAAAATGCATTTTAATATCTTTTTTTTTTTTTTTTTCTGAGTCAGAGTCTCGCTCTGTCACCCAGGCTGGAGTGCAGTAGCCGCTCCCGGCCACCGCAGCCTCGACCTGCTGGGCTCAGGCCATCCTTCTGATTCAGCCTTCCAAGTAGCTGGAACTACAGGCATGTGTCACCACACCCAGCTAATTTTTTGATTTATTGCAGAGACGAGGTCTGGCCAAGTTGCCCAGGCTGGTCTTGAACCCTTGGGCTCAGGTAATCGTCTTATCTCCACCACCCAAAGTGCTGGGATTATAGGCATGAGTCACTGTGCCTGGCCTTAATATCAATTTTAATATCAGCTAAACAGAAATAATTAAAAAACTATATTAGAATATCCAAATTATTTTGCACTGTTTAGGGATTCTATTCCACATGTGCATCTTGGTTGCTCTGAAAACAGTCTTATCTCATTTGTGTGTTTTATTCAGTTAACACTAAACTTTGGGGGTATTTATAGTATGTATATCAATTTTTAATGTAATAGTTGTACAGATACCTTTTTATTTTGGGGTTATGCAATTTAGCTTTTAATGATGAAAAATTTAGCGCATCAAAAAAGATCGTCTACACTGGGCGTGGTGGCTCATGCATATAATCCCAGCACTTTGGGTGGCCGAGGTGAGAGGATTGCCTAAGCCCAGGGGTTTGAGGCTAGCCTGGGCAACTTGGCAAGACGTCATCTCTACAATATATCAAAAAATTATCTGGGCATGGTGGTGTATGCCTATAGTTCCAGCTACTTGGAAGGCTGAGGTGGAAGGATCGCTGGAGCCCAGCAGATCAAGGCTGCGGTGGCCAAGAGCATGGCACTGCACTCTAGCCTGGGCAACAGAGTGAGACTCCAATTTGAAAAAAAAAAAAATCTTATTAGTACATTTGTAGTTTACTAATGAAAGCAATCCATGTTGTTTGTATAAATTGCAAATAGTACAGAAGGATATGAAGTTAAAAGTCAAAGTGCCCCTGTTCCCCCATGAACTCTAGTCCTACTCTCCATTGGGAACCAAATATACATTTGGCATGTTTTCTCCAGGGGTTCCTCTACGTGTGTGTAATTGGGTGTGTCAAGGACCCTCCTCCCTGGCCCAGAGGGAATGCAGTGTCTTTGCTACCCTGTGAGAGGTGAAAATCAGGAAGGTGAGTGGTCAACTGGTAGGAGTGTGGTGTCCCTCATGGCTCTGCCTCTAACAGAGTCCTGCTTGGTGCTCCCGAATCCTTTACTCCCTTTATCCCAGGCCAACTCTGGGGAAAAATTGGTTTAGTCTCTCCAGCAAATACACCTGGCCATGCAAGTGTTGATTGTTTTTCAAAAGAAAACAAAGTGTAGTCTATATAAGAAAAAAAATCATCCTTTTTTTTTTTTTTGAGTTGAAGTCTCACTTTGTCACCCAGACCGGAGTGCAGTGGCCGCTCCCGGCCACCGCAGCCTTGACCTGCTGGGCTCCAGCGATCCTTCCCTCAGCCTTCCAAGTAGCTGGAACTACAGGCATGCGCTACCACATCCGGCTAATTTTTTGATTTATTGTAGAGATGAGGTCTCGCCAAATTGCCCAGGTGGGTCTCGAACCTGCGGGCTCAGGCAATCCACTCACCTCGGCCTCCCAAAGCATGGGATTACAGGCTGAGCCACCGAGCCCGGCCAAAATCACTTCCTTTAATATGACTTTTTTTTTTTTTTAAAGAGTCAGCGTCTCACTCTGTCACCCAGGTTGGGGTGCAGTGGCACACTCACAGCCACCGCAGCCTTGACCTGCTGGACTCAGGCAATCCTTCCACCTCAGCCTTCCAAGTAGTTGGAACTACAGGTGCGAGCTACCGCGCCCGGCTAATTTTTTGTATTTATTGTAGAGATGAGGTCTCACCAAGTTGCCCAGGCTGATCTTGAACCGGTGAGCTTAGGCAATCCTCTCACCTCGGCCTCCCAAAGTGCTGGGATTATAGGTGTGAGCCACTGCGCCCAGCCTTTAATATGACTTTGATCCTACATCTTGTAAAAGAATAATCCTAACACTCTTGCACTATGGATAATTTAATTCCTCCTTGAGCTTGTTGATTGTTTTTCATTCTCCATTTTCACCCTGAGAGGTAGAGCACATGGATTGCCTCAGTGCATTTCAACACACAAGTATAAAACACGCTGAGCTTTTTAAAAAAAACTAGGGGTGAATCTAAAAGTGCTCAGAATGCCTCCCCACCTACCTTTATTACATCTATAATGGTCGTTTCCTGAGGGGGAAAATGCCATTGCTTTTTTGAGTTGGAGTCTCATTCTGTTACCATGCTGGAGTGCAGTGGCATGCTCTCGGCCACTGCAGCCTCGACCTGCTGGGCTCAGGTGACCCTTCTGCCTCAGCCTTCCAAGGAGGTGGAATTACAGGTGTGCCCTTCCACGCCCGGCTAACTTTTTTATTTATTGTAGAAACGAGATCTCACCAAGTTGTCCAGGCTGGTCTCAAACTCCTGGGCTCAGGCAATCCTCTCACCTCAGCCTCCCAAAGTTCTGGAATTACAGGCTTGAGCCACACCACCCGGCCCAATAATCAGCTCTTTTCTAAGGAGAGTTACCAGTACCCAGCTGTTCCAGAATCGATTGTTAAACATAAATAAAATGCAGTCCTTTACTGGATACTTGTCTAGATCAAATGATAAAGGTCAATCAATGGAATATAGGATTTTTAAGAACTGTACAGCTTATTCATATAATAGATTAAAATGTAATCTAATAAGTAATGTTTCTAAAATGTTTCCTGGAGTTCTGTAAGTTGCAAAAAGTCATAATTATGGTCATTTGCTGGGTGTGTATAGTTGTGTTCATAACTGCCATTGTTTGTCTTCATGATTAGTAAAGTTAGTACTTATGTTGAAAAGGGCTGTGATGCCAGCCAAGCATTCATGGTGATTCACTTCTGAATGAAAAGGTAAAGAAGTTAATGTTTAGTAAGAAAAGAGCCTTCTTGTGGGGAATCTGGTACTTTAATACAATGCAGGTGGGAATACAAACTAGTACAACTGTTTTGGAGGGAAATTTGCAGTATCTAACAAATTGTTCTTTGAAAACTGTTTTATTTGCTACACTGTATCAGAAGTCCTTCAGACTTTGCATTTAGTCTGGGTCAGCATATTCACAATACCTAATGGCAGAGCAAAAGGTAGCTTTCATAAATTTTAGTCTCAAATTATATTACATTTCGTCCTTTTAATTTGGTTATTTTCTTAAAGTACTTACATGCAGTTAACACCAACAAAAAAACTAGCTCTGAGGATTATTTAACAGGTAGCCTCTGCTCTTAAAAGGCTTCCTGGTACAACTATACTTTGGGAAAAGGTCTGGCAGTTTCTATACACCTACCCTTTGGCTCAGCAACACCACTTCTAGATACTTACCCAAAGAAACAAAAACATTTCCACACAGAGCCTTGACATGAATGTTCATAGCAACTTTATAACCACTCAAATTGGGAAAAAAACCTGAATTCCATCAGCAGGAGAATGAGCAAACTGTAGCTGTTCATACGAATAGCATAAAAGTCAGCAAAGAAAATGAATGAACTACTGATACACACAACATGAGTGAATCTCAAAAGCATTATCCTGAGGGAAAGATGCCAGACACAAAAGAATAAATATTGTATTATTACATCATATGAAGCTTTTGAACAGGCAAAACTAGTATCTGTTGGAAAAAAGCCACAACAGTGGTTGCCTGGGGGTTAGGAATCAGGGTTGACTGGGGAGGGACATGAAGGTACTTTCAGGGTTATGGAAATATTCTATGTCTTGAAAGGGGTATGGGTTACATGGATGTATTCTTCTGTCAAAACTCACTGAAATTTGTACTTCATATATTAACATACCAGTATATGTAAATTTTATCCCCTTCCCCAAATAAAGTTAAAAATCATTTTAAATAAAAAAGTGTCTCCCAGTTTCTTCTTGGCCAATGACGTTTTACTATGAAATTTTATCTTGAATGACACAAATAAAGGTTAGAAGCTTATATACAAAGCATTTACTACTTGCTATTAGTTATTTTCTGTTGTGCCCTTTCTTTGAATTTCGGAGCTCATCACTGATAAACAATGACATTAAAGCCGGGCTCGGTGGCTCAGCCTATAATCCCGCGCCTTTGGGAGGCTGAGGTGAGTGGATTGCCTGAGCCCGCGGGTTCGAGACCCGCCTGGGGCAGCGAGACCTCATCTCTACAATAAATCAAAAAATCAGCGTGGTAGCGCATGCCTGTAATTCCGGGCGATGGTAGCACATGCCTGTAATTCCGGCTACTCGGAAGGCTGAGGCCGAAGGATCGCCGGAGCCCAGCAGGTCGAGGCTGCAGTGGCCAGGAGCGGCCACTGCACTCCAGTCTGGGTGACAGAGTGAGACTCCAACTCAAAAAAAAAAAAAAAAAAACCAAAAAAACAATGACATTAAACATGAAAAAACCAAATAAAATGCATTAGGTAAAAGAAACCTCTCTCTGTGTATCTTGTCCTCTCTGCACAGCACAGTTTTGGAGGTGAACTCACTTTTCCCCAAGTGGCAGTAAGTGGGCTCTTGGTCACATCATGACAGGAAAAGAACATCATTTATTTGAAAATCCTGATATTGTACTTAACCCAATCTTTAGGAGTAGTTTGAGAGATACTCTACATCCTTCTCAAGATTTGAACCTTTGCTGTTTGCTGTGTCAATCCATGTTGCCTGCCTGGATAGTGCTTTCTATTGGCTGCAGTGTTAAGTCTCTGGATTTTATTGCTCAGCAGCCTAGCGAGGTTGGAAGAGAAGGAGGGCAACATTGTGGGTTAGAGTAAATTCTTTTCTAAGAGCCTCCTTTAAAAATTTTGTCCCTTGCCGGGCTCGGTGGCTCAGCCTGTAATCCCGCGCCTTTGGGAGGCTGAGGTGAGTGGATTGCCTGAGCCTGCGGGTTCGAGACCCGCCTGGGCAGCGAGACCTCATCTTTACAATAAATCAAAAAATCAGCCGGGCGTGGTAGCGCATGCCTGTAATTCTGGCTACTCAGAAGGCTGAGGCGGAAGGATAGCCGGAGCCCAGCAGGTCGAGGCTGTGGTGGCCCGGAGCGGCCACTGCACTCCAGTATGAGCGACGGAGTGAGACTCCAACCTCAAAAAAAAAAAAAAAATTTTGTCCCTGTTATTTTATTTTAAATAGCCAGTGGCATCATGTGTATCTCCTGACATGATACCTCTAAAAAAAAAATTCTGATTCTCATTGACGCTAGAATTGCCCTCTTTTCCACAACACCCTCATCCCCCAGTTTTCCTTTTGTTTCCAAATGAGCAAGTCTGGCAATCTATCGACTGTAATCCTGTGAGCACTCACCAACCTAAAGGATCAGCTCTCAGCAACGACACGACCTTGAGTGAACTTCAGAGAGATTAGCATAAGAAAGGATTAAACATTTATGTGAGTGCAGTGCCTAGAGAGCAATGGAGAGCCAGGGAGGTGGCATCGCTTCCTGGAATCCAGTGACCGCCTGGTGCACGAAGTGTGAGCAGCAAGACCCTAGGTTCTCACCTTACACCTTGGTGCGGATAACAGAGGCAGAGATGAGGGCATATCACCATTTTGTAGGAAGTTGCATCAGGCTAGAATATATGGCAAAAAAAGGTAATGTGAGAGCAATGATGCACTTTTTAAATGCATGTTTTGTCATTCTCATTCTTAGCATAATAATTGATTTAACTAAGAAATTTTGCATTAAAATTTTTTAATTTGCAACACTGCCTAAAGTTTTTTGATAGTTTAAAAAGGACTTTAAAAAAGAAGCATGAATCAGCTATTACAATATTATAGACAGTCATTTATTGAGAAAAGTAGATTCGTAACAAAAAGATGATCAAATATTTGGAAAAAATCAGGTTGCAAGATAAGATGTGTATATACTTATTTTAAAAGCGAATATATCTGTGTATACATTTCTGCATATTGAATATTATACACCAATGAGATAACCTGTTAATTTTGGGTAAAGGAATGATGTTTTACTTTTCTTATTTTGTTTAGTTGTACTTCCTATTTTTAAAAAATAACCAACATATCTTGCTTTTGTAAAATGAAAATAAGAGTGCGGATTTTGAAATTCATGTTCCTAAAGAAAAATATGTCTAAAAGGCTTCATGTCAGGTGTATGTGCTGATAATAGACTGACAGTCTACAAGTAGAAAAAGAACATTTCCTTTCGGTGGGCTGATGAGAAGGAACATTATTCTAAGGAAGCCCTCTATGTACACAGAAGCCAGCAAGACAG
Source organism: Cephalopachus bancanus (assembly GCA_027257055.1). Lineage (NCBI taxonomy): Eukaryota > Metazoa > Chordata > Mammalia > Primates > Tarsiidae > Cephalopachus > Cephalopachus bancanus. The sequence continues at coordinate 330,074 of JAPVLO010000098.1, read as the reverse complement.
ATGCTCTAAGAGCTGAAGCAACTGCTTGTTTCTAAGACTGTTTTTTTAATGGATGTACTTATTGGTAGGCTCCCATTTTTTTTGTCTTGAAAATATTTGTAATACATTAATTCCTCTTGGATCACAGTCTAGAAAAGGTAATTTAAAGCAAATGTCTTAGTCTCTCCCATTGTATTTATACTTGGAAACTGTATCTTCAAAAGAAGGGAACTATTAAATGAAATGTGTTTTTAAAATTAATTCATCATTGTTGCAATATACTTTCTGATTGAGAGTTATCATACTTATACTATATTCTGTATCATCTATTTATATAGTCTATAATGCATATATCATATGCTCAAAGGCAAGGGCTACTATTTATTTGTCACTTAGGGAGGGACAACTTGTTAATCAAATTTTGCTTTCCCTACTTAAAACACACATGTGGTTGCCTGTGCACCACATAAATCCTTATAGGACTTGATTCAGGTGTAAATTATTGCCCTAATTTTACAATTAAATTATAATAAGAGCTTTACAACTTTGTTAATGGGAAGTGAGGAAGTAGTGTGAAAGAAGAATAAGAAGAGTTTCTGAATCCTAAACTCACAGCATCACATATCCTATTGTGGCTTGTTCTCCCCCACTGAAGGTTATGAAATGCTCACCTGTAAGCTTGGGCTGTCAGTTATTTTGTTCTGTGACTCAAGACAACTATGAAAGGTTGAGGATCTTAATGTACATTTTATGAGATTCCACATGGCCTTTCTGACATGACTGCAATGTTACATTCGTGGGATGCTATCAGTTGACTACTTGGACTAGAAAAGATACAGTGTGCTCCTTTTTGGACTTCTGCCATGTGAGGATACAGCAAGAACTCATCATCTAGGAAGCAGAAAGCAGCGCTTACCGGACACTGAATCTGCCAGTACCTTGATCTTAGACTTTCCAGTCCCCAGAACTATGCAAAAGAAATTTCTATTATTTATAAATTACCCAGTCTGAGGTATTTTTTTAATAGCAGCCAGAATAGACTAAGACATGATGTTAAACATGTTTTAGATATAAATTCATTGGCTGTATTTCTTCCACAAATTGTTTTTTGTCTATGCCTGTTATATTCATTTCTTGTGTCTGCTATAACAAATGGGCACCGTGCTTAATGGCTTACAACAACATAAATTTATTTTCTCACAGTTTTAGCGCCAGAAGTCCCAAATCATGGTTCTGGTAGGGCCACTTTCCAGAGGCTCTAGGGCTGATTCTGTTTTTCGTCTCTTCTAGCTGCTGGTGGTGCTAGGCATTTCTTGGCTTGTGGCTACATCATTTTAATATATCTCCGTCTGCACATAGTCTTCTCTGTGTTTCTGTCTTTCTCTGTTTCTCAGTCTAATCTCCCTTCTAATCTTATCTATTATACTATATTGTTTTGTCAATGACACTGCTTCCAGCCAATAGACTTGACAGTTGATGGGCAAATGGTATGTAAATGAGTAACAGATATATACATAATCCATAAGTGATTACTTAGTCCATGAAATCCATTATTTTCTTGCCACGTGTCAGCAAAAATCACCATGTTACTATAATTGAGATTTTCATATAATTTTAACTGTTGAGAGCAGTGATCTAAGGTAAATGTGATCCAAGCAAAATGTAATTGTATTTAATGAATTCAAATTTTGAGTATATTTGCATTGTGAATTACAAGAAAAAGAAAAATAAGAGCGTGATGCTTGGGCTAGATAATGTTATCTTGGACTAGATACATTATTATCTTATTACTGAAGATTCTACAGCATTGATGCCATGTGAGAGGAAGGATTTGACAAGTTAATTAATTTTTCTTTTCTCTTACCTAAGCACTTCCACAGTTCAAATCTTCCCTGCACTCAGAAGCAGTGTGTGTCTCTGATGTCAGCAATGGCACAGCTCACAAGCCACCATAACATTTGGATGCAGTCGCCTTTTCTTTTGAGAACATAGACCAAGAGCCATGGAATATTTCCCTGGGCCTGAAAAGCATTGCATTAAGAAAGTAGATGCCAGCACGGAGCACTGGGTCATGAGTGACTGAGACACCCAGTTCTTTAAGGCATATGTTCATGGGCGAAAGTGTAAGATGTGGAGCTCTCCACAGTGAGGCCTGGGGCAGGCAGGGATCACAAGGAAACTTTCTGGGGGTGGGTGTGTGAAATGTTCCATATCTTGATCTGTTGATGGTTATCTAAGTGTATATTTTTGTCAAAAATCCTCAAACTGTTTACTTAAGATTTGTGTATTCTGCTGCATGTAAATTATGCTTCCATAAAGTACTATTAGCATGAAAAATAAAGGCTACCAGAGCATATCTTTCTGTATGTAAACTAGAGGGGGTAATTGCATATGATTCTGTTCCTTGAACCAACTGTTTCATATATTCTTTTCTCATTTGCCCATACATGTGCATAAACATACCACATGTTTTATTTCTTCTTTCTTTAACTGGGTTGTAATCTCACCATACATCTGATTTTTGTGTTCTTGACATTATGTCTTAAATATGTTTCTATGGATGTGGTCTTCATAATTGTATAATGATTGCTTCCATTTTTTCACTCTTGTAAATAATATTACAGTCTATAATGTCATATATAAAATTTTTATTTTAGTATGTTCTTGCAATACCTTTTCAAATATAGTATGAATGGGTACAAGATTATGAAGATTTTAATGACTGTGTACTGAAATTGTATTATAATGGGTAAGATGTTGAGATTTGGGGTTCAGAGTAAGCTGAATTCAAGTTCTGGCTCTGCATGATCTTGGACAAACTACTTCAAAACTAGTTCAATATTGTCCACAGAGCTCTCTTGAGGATTAAATGAGGTAATATATAAAGTGCTTGGTATGCAATCTATGACTTAAGTGCTCAAGGGATTCAAGACCAGACTGGGTAACTTGGCAAGACCTCATCTTTACAATAAATCAAAAAATTAGCCAGGCATGATGGCTCATGCCTGTGGTTCCAGCTATGTGGAAGGTTGAGGTGGAAGTGTTGCCTGAGCCCAGCAGGTTGAGGCTGTGGTGGTTGAGAGCGTACCACTGCACTCCAGCCTGGGCGACAGAGTGAGACTCCAACTCAAAAAAAAAAAAAAAAAAGCCTTTAACCCATCATTAGTTTATGGATAAGACTATGATGATAAAGTCATTGTTAGGCGGCAGCTTACACATCGCTATAGGACAGGACCAAATGTGTTTGTACCATTTCTGACCTGGCCAATAAGATGAAGTGAAAAACAGTGTGTCCCTATGGGCTGGCTTTGGGTACCAGCCCAGTGACTGGTGTCTCTGAGCCTCTGGTCTGGTCAAGTCTGTTGTAGTTGTGGACAAGGGGGTGGGCAGGGCAGGCTGGAGGGATTCATTTGAGTGCTAGGGACCATCCTTTTTCTGCCATTGTGTAACTAAACTGGTTAATTTGTCAGGTATATTGTTAGTGCCCAGTTCACAGCTGGTGTTCTATTAGTGTTATTAACTAGAAAGGCATGTTATGTCTTACCTAAAAGTGGAGTGCTTTCTGGTCCATGACTTGTCAGCTGTTGTAAGTACAGTTGTTGAGAAACAGTTTGGTTAACTGGCAGACGTTTCCCTGTTTTTTTTTGGTTGGGGTCTCACTCTATTGCCCAGGTTGAAGTGGAGTGACAATCACAGCTCATGGTGGCCTTGATCTCCTGGACTTAGGCGATCCTTCCACCTCAGCCTCCTTAGTAGCTGGGACTTTAAGCATGTACCACCGCTCCCGGCTAAGTGTGTGTGTGTGTGTGTGTGTGTGTGTGTGTGTGTGTGTGTGTGTGTGTGTGTAAAGATGAGGCTTTGCTATGTTGCCCAGACTGATCTCGAACTTCTGGGCTCAAGCAATTCTCTTACTTCAGCCTTCCAAAGTGCTGGGATTCCAGGCATGAGCCACCACACCCGGCCCCCTTCCATTCTTTCTGTCTACCTGATTCTCTGGGCAAAGTAGTGATGTCACAATGTCTGCCAAACTTGGTGCTGTTGTTCCTCTCTGCTCCAGACCATACTTGAATTTTTTAAATCACAAAGTGACAAAAATTTCAGAATGGCAGCAGTGGGAGGCTAAAGGTTTCACTGGCCTTTTCCCCTTACCAGTTGCAACATTCAGGCGGCACCTAGACATCATCACACTGTTTCCTGCCTTCTGCTGTAAGGGTCGGCTTCACTTACTAGTAAAGGTCCTGCCCCAGAGCCCATTGCAGTCCTCTCAGATTGGGAAGTGGGTAACACAGGGACATTACTAGCTGCCTACAGCTGATTTCCCATGGGACATCACCTAGGAGGCTGGAGGCTCTGTAGCCTTTGATAGCTTCTGCATTTCTTAGAATTGTGGGTGAAGGGTAAAACGCAGTCAGACTTCTGTGCACTTATCAAGGATAGAAAAGAGACAAGTTGTTCTCTGGTGTATCTGTTACTTCGCCCAGGATAGAAACTGGGTTTTGAGTTAACACTTCCCTTTGCCTTATGTGAGTTACAAAGAGACAAGTTTCTCCCTAACGCACACACACCCTAAAAAGCAGAGTAAGCAGGAAGCCTCCACACAGGACAGTGAGGTGGGTCATTGGTTATGCTCAGCTGAGCGTGGGAGAAGGAAAAATTGTTTTACAGGTGAGAACACAGAAGCAGAGTGTACTTGCCCTGATCATCCAACTAGAAGGTGGCAGAAGGGGCCCTTGCATGCAAGGCTGTTTGGATCTGAGGCAGGTCCTTTTCCCCTGCAGCAGGAGGTGTTCCTTTAGGACCAAAGCGCTCCAGCCCTTCCTTCCCTTCCCCATCTGTGTGGGAGTAGGTAGCAGGGCCTGCCAGCGGCAGGGCAGCCTTTGTGTCTCATTGCCCAGAGCATAAATGTGCCCTGTTTGGGGGCATAACTGAACATGCTCCCATTCCAGCAGGCCCACAAATGTCAGGCATCGCTAAAAACTGGGTGCATCTGCAAGTCATCTCCATACTCTGAGTCAGATGCTGAGTCTGAAAGTTTGTGATCTGTTGCAGCTGGCCAGGTTGGGTCATGTGGCTCTTTTGCTAAAAGACTTCAAGGTTAACCCCTGGCTAGGGGCCAAACACTCTCAGTAAAAATTGGGCTAAAGGCAAGTCAGCTTGCTTCTATTCTTAGAAAAACAAATCATGAATTTTAGTTCTGTTCATTTGGTAACCCCACGAGGCTGGTGAGAAAGGTCTTTGTTAAAGGGCTCGGCAAACTCAGCCTGATGAGAGACACTAGTTAGCCTCTCAGGGATGGTAGAAGCCATGGTAGAAGCCTCTGTAATTCAAGGCCAAGAGTCTAAGAACTCCATCAATCCCTCTTAGAATCAGGTGATCCAGGGCTGATCCAGGCTCTATACTTAATTTGTTGTATAATCACAGGCAAGTTCAAAATCTCTCTGGGTCTTCATTTTGTAATTTAAAGTGATATGAGGTGGGGGATGGTTGGCTTAGCTCATAGTTATTGTCCCTTTCAGATCTTACATCTTTAACTTAAAATGTGTAATTTAATTTAAAGCACACATCAAGCCGGGCTCGGTGGCTCAGCCTGTAATCCCGTGCCTTTGGGAGGCTGAGGTGAGTGGATTGCCTGAGCCCACGGGTTCGAGACCTACCTGGGCAGCGAGACCTCATCTCTACAATAAATCAAAAAATCAGCCGGGCATGGTAGCGCGCGCCTGTAATTCCGGCTACTCAGAAGGCTGAGACGGAAGGATCGCCAGAGCCCAGCAGGTGAGGCTGCGGTGGCCGGGAGCGGCCACTGCACTCCAATCTGGGTGACCCAGTGAGACTCCAACTCACAAAAAAAAAAAAAGAAAAGCACACACCAAATATTGAGTTATAAGAACAATAAATTATGCCTTATGAGTTTTGTTTTCCTCTGGGTTCATTTTCTCTTGAATATCCTCCCTCAGGTATGAAACGCAATCACTGGGCTGGGCATGGTGGCTCCCAAAACTTGGAGTGGCCTAGGTGGGAGGATTGCTTAAGACCAGGAGTTTGAGACCAGCTTTAACAACATAATGAGACCTCATCTCTACCAAAAAAAAAAAAAAAATTAGCTTGGTGTAGTGGCCCACACCTGTAGTTCCAGCTGCTAGGGAGGCTGAGGTGGAAGGATCACCTGAGCCCAGGAAGTTGAGGCTGCAGTGAGCCATGATTGAGCCACTGTACACCAGCCTGGGTGACAGAATGAGACTCTGAAAAAAAAAGCATCTATGAAGTTCTATTTTTGAGTATGTCACTTTCCTAGACCATGGGGAGATTGTGTTCTGAAAAACTCTTCAATTACATAACTTCTGTTTCTACTCAAATTCTTTGTGTTGTCCATTTGTATTTTGCATTGTATTATGGAAAATTTGAAACATAGGAAAAGCATTATATTATGAACCCCCATGAACCTATCAACCGCTTCAACAATTATCCACATTTTGTCAATCATGTTTCATCTGCCCCTACCCCATGAAATCTTTTGGTGGAGAGGAGTTCTGGAGTTTTGTTTTGTTTTTTTTTAATTGGAGTCTTACTCTGTTGCCCAGGCTGGAGTGCAGTGGCATGCTCACGGCCACTGCAGCCTTGACCTGCTGGGCTCAGGTGATCCTTCTGTCTCAGCCTTCCAAGTAGCTGGTACTACAGGAGCATGCCACCACACCCAGCTATTGGAGTACTTTTAAAGCAGATCTCAGATTTCATATTATCTTACTATTAAATGCTTCAATTTGCATTTCTAACAGAGATCTTTCTTATCTTTATAACTAAAGTAACATTATTACACCCACCCAAATGAACGGTGATGCAGGAATTCTTTGAATCTTTAGTGGTTTTGGGGTAAAAGGATATTGGGATGAAGGTGCTCTCGTCTGGATTTACCCCCTTTCCTCCAGAAACAATGAGAGAATTCCTTGAGGAGGATCTTGGGGCTTAAGCTGACCCCCTCAAGATTTTCAGAAAGCAAATATCAAATATGGGAAAGGCCTATATGTTCATAGCAATGGATATAACTAGCATTTACTGAGTACCTAGTGTGTACATCTCCATAGACATCATCTTTAACCTCCACACCAAAGCTGAGAATAGAAACCAAGCCTCTGGGAGGAGCTTCCTGAATATTACCTTCCGATTGGTTAGCATTAGAATATCATAATGTTACTATGACCCCACACTGAATCGATAGAAAATTCCCATTTAGTGTCAGAACACAGGCCATCTGGGTTTTGCCTTAATCTGACTAGATGTTTAGCTCCTGTAGAAACAATAACCAGTTCATTCCTTAAGATACCCTGGGAAACAGTTAAATGACGATAGTATCTTCGGCAGAGAGAGAGCATGAAGATGCCTTCCTCTCCCCAGTTAAGAGATTCCACTCAGTCCTCCCTTCTTTCTCTCATTCTTTTCCCAAATGGATAGAAAGGCAAATCACAGGGCTTATTAGTCACTTGTTAGTGTTAGAGGCCCTTGTAGGTTTGTGCTTGAAAGACTTGAATTTTTGCCTTGGAAACCTATAAACTTTTATCAGGAAGGAGGATCTTCAAATAGCAAAATGGAGAAGTGCTTCTTAAATATCTTTATCAGTGGGAAGAGGTTCCTTAAATGATTCTGGAAGGGGGGAAGTGATAGAGATAAGGAGGAAAGCAAAAAGCAAGTGAGGGAGGAAGGAGGAAATAAAAATCAAAGAACTCTCACAATTCTCAGATTGATTTTATGACCCATCTTGAGAGGAGCTCTGGTAACTTAGGTGGTTTGTGTTTAAAATGTCTTTCTGCAGACCCAAAAAAGTAGGCAAATGCCTGCCTTGGTAATGAGACCATCCAGTGGGTTTACCTAAAGTTAAAACTCTAGAAATATGTTCCCATGCTCATAGGTATAAGTCTCAAAACCCAGAAATGGCCCCAATTTCATCTAAGGAATTGAGTTCTCCAGGGAATAATGTGCCCAGAACCATATCTTGCTCAATTTCAGATTGCCCTGGTAGTGAACTTGCCTTTTTTTTTTTTTCTTTTTAATTTTGTTTTACAACTTGCAAGTATTTAACCTAATTTGTATTTCATTTGTGCAGATGAAATTATGCAGCAGGAAGTCAGGCCTTTGGTGGCAGTGGATATAATAGAACAACTTCACAGACAATTTGCCATTCTTTCAGGTAAGGGGCAAATTCATTTGCATTTTCGGATTTTGATGGAGAGTTCTGCTGGGAGGGCCCTGCCTCTTGAATTTTGAGGACGACTATACTCAAGTCTCGCTTACCCTTATGCCTCCTACAGGACTAGAACAGACTGAGGACTATCTTGCCAGAGGAGGGTGGGATTTCGTATATGTTATTCCTTTTGCTGTTTGATGCAGTCTGATCTTTCCCAAGGGAGGACGTTTCTTTGAGGTTGTAAAGAATAGAGCTGAAAATATTTCTGAGGAAGGAAAAAGAAATAACTGCTGAAATCAGCTGCCACCATGACGTTCTTCCAATGTTCTTGTTGGATGTTCTTTCAAGATTTAACCTTAAGGGAGTCTTGGTTATAAAGGTTCACTAGTGTTACTGAGGTTATTTATTCTCTGAGAGAATTGACTTTAATTCTTAGCTCTTCTAAGAAGATATCCATTAAGCATTTGGTTAGGAATAAAGACAGGCTGTTATTATAAAAGGCTAGAAATTTTTTGAACCTATGCACAACCCTGAAAACTGTTGTGACTTGAATACTCTTCTTACTTATTCACTTAGCCAAGGGAGACGTGACTTCAATTACTAAAACTGGAAGTACATATCAATCCCTAAACTGTTGCTGGACCAAACTTGGAAGAATGGAATACCAACATTAGACGTCCTTAGTATATATCACAGAGAAATAAGGTGGCAAGTCAATCTCTTCAGCTTTTACATCAGTTTTGAAAAAAAACCCCAAATGACAAAGTCATATTAGTTACATTGATGTCGGGTGGGGTGTGGTGTGTTGCTCCATGTTTTCTTTGACTCCAACACAGAGAAAAATTTGGTCTGAAAGTCCAATGTATAGTTTAAGATAGAATTTATTAGAAAGAAAGATGCATGCTCAAAGGAGAATATGGGTCCCTTAAGAGAGGGCATGTGCTTGCCTTTGGCAAGAAGCTTTACATACTTTTACAACGATGATTAAGCAACCATGAACTAAGAGCGGAGGGCTGCAGGTATCTGGTCAAAAGTTTCGCTGACCATCTCTCAACTTTTAAGGTCACAAAGACCTTCTAAGTAATGAAAGCTAATGTCTAACTAGATTCGGGCTTTTCTTAGAACATCATGTCTGTGTTTTGGGTAATTCCCTGTTGTTTTCGTGATTTACTGCACTGGTGGTTCCACATTCTGACCTGCAAGGTGGTCAGGTCTGATGTGCCTGGCCAGTTAGGCGAACGTTGTATAAGGATAAAAAAGAGGTCAGAATACTTACTCTCTTCTATCTTAGAACTGCCTAAGAAAACCTGCCTAACTACTTCTAAACTGTGCTAATTATGCCTGCTTCAACATCACAGAGAGAATATGTAGTTGGTATGGATTTTATTCTACAACATGGGATGTTAAAAAAAAAGTCAAATTCTTTTCTTTTTCTAAATCATGTTTAATCTGCTCCAAGCTCTTCATCCCACTTATTTTATTTTATTTTTTTTTTGAGTTGGAGTTTCACTCTGTCACCCAGACTGGAGTGCAGTGGCCCCTCCCGGCCACTGCAGCCTCTATCTGCTGGGCTCCGACGATCCTTCTGCCTCAGCCTTCCAAGTAGCCGGAATTACAGGCGCGCGCTACCACGCCTGGCTGATTTTTGATTTATTGTAGAGATGAGGTCTCGCTGCCCAGGCGGGTCTCGAACCCGCGGGCTCAGGCAATCCACTCACCTCAGCCTCCCAAAGGCGCGGGATTACAGGCTGAGCCACCGAGCCCGGCTATCCCACTTATTTGAGGGAAATGAATCTCAATTGTTGGGATACCTCTGCCCATCCCAGCATTGTATCCTGGGTGGACACATCTTATACAATCCAGAACATTCTGAGGGAATTCTCTGGTCTTTCCTCCATGTTAGTCACTGCTCATATAGTCACTGAGAGCTCCATGAATATGGAGTCCTCATTTTTCTTGTTTCTGTCTGTATTGCCAGTGCTTAGAGCAGAGACTGGAACATAAAAGCTGCCTGGTACAAAATTATCCAAGTCCTCTAGACCTGTCCTGTGAAACCAGTGGATTTGCTGTCTCTCACATGCCCAGTTAGGCACCACATTCTTGGCCTTGGGGAGAGCACTAACTGACCTCCTGAAGGTGTAGTCTCATAGCTTCCTATGGTGAGTCTAGGCTGTGCAAGACAAAAAACTGGATGGGGTCTGTCCTCTGGATTCCTGGGAACTGTTGTGTCAGGGTCTGAAATGGTGGGGTAGGGTCGGGTGAACTCTTGTAGCCTTAGACCAAAACTCTAAGGCCTCAATACATGATTCTGGCATATATAATTATACAATGGCTCATCTCAGGAATTAGTCTGGTGGCTGATTAATTATATGCGGGGGACCCCCAAAAGCCTGGAATTTATTTATTAAAAAATTGTGTATATATTCTTACATGTTTAAACTTTAGTCAGCTTCAAAGTACTCTCCATTTGATGCAATAAACCTATAAGACTCTTTTCCACTGCTCAAAATAGTTTTTGAACTTGTAAAATGTGCCCAGTACACATCAACTTTAATGCCTTTTAGTGCTTCTGCTGTTTTTTGTTTCACCTCTTCCACGTTGGCAAAATCTTTCCCTTTGAGGACTTTTTTCATCTGGGGAAACAAAAAAACAACAACAAAAATCACTTGGGGCAAGATCAGGTGAATACGGAAGATAGGTCACAGAGGTCATACTGCTATTGGTTAAAAATTGCTGAACATTCAGCGCAGTGTGGGCAGGTATACTTGTAAATCACCCATCATGAAATGGGCAAATTGTTGAAAGAACCTCTAAAAAAGAAATTAACTGAAGCTGAACACAGCCTCTCACAAAGCTAGCTAGTACATTGATGCTGATGGGTTTCTAGAATGCTACCTCGTGGGAGAAACCTGTACTACAAGAGGTCCACCTCCAAAAAAAAAGATAATTCTGGTTGTTTTGGGGTCTCTCTTGTATAATTTAATGATCAAAATTGATCTCTTTTGAGTATTATTGCGACATTTCTATTTTTAGGACTTAGCAGCAACATAAGAAAAACTGGTCCAGACAGCTCTAGATGACTTTGGGTTCTGTACTTACTAGTAACACCTTGGGTAAATTCTCTAAGCCTCAGTTTCTCCATTTGTATAATGGGTCATTGTAATTTTGAGGATTAAATGGTAAAATTAACAAAAAATGCATAGTAATGCATCTGCTAAATAAATGTTTGTCTTTTTTCCTGATATATATATATACATATATATATATATATATTTTTTTTTTTTTTGAGTTGGAGTCTCACTGGGTTGCCCAGACTGGAGTGCAGTGGCCGCTCCCGGCCACCACAGCCTCGCCTGCTGGGCTCTGGTGATCCTTCCATCTCAGCCTTCCAAGTAGCCAGAATTACAGGCGTGCGCTACCACGCCTGGCTGATTTTTTGATTTATTGTAGAGATGAGGTCTCGTTGCCCAGGCGGGTCTCGAACCCGCGGGCTCAGGCAATCCGCTCACCTCAGCCTCCCAAAGGCGCAGGATTACAGGCTGAGCCACCGAGCCCGGCTTCCTGATGTATTTTAAAGTTCCATAAAAATGCTTATTTTAGGGTTCTCTTACAAAAATTAGTTTTCAGTATGATACAGGCTTGAAAGGAACCAAAGCCGTGCTCACAGTGATTATGGCATACAATGCCATTGTTGAATCAGGAATAGAGTTACTCCTTAACACAGAACGTGGAACTGTGAAACTCACACTGAGCCAAGAGGACACTTTTGCTTAGGAAGGGCACTTTGGCTGTGGTGAAGATAAAGGCATTGTCCTTTTATATTTCTTTTAATGATTACTTCCCGCTTGGAATCATTGTGGCTGAATTTTTTTTTCTGTCTCCTTTCTCTCTCAAATTCTTTTCAAAGTAACTGATGAAGGTATAAAGTACTCAGTGTGCTTAGGCTTATGGAGTCCCGAGTATCTCCCTCCACATACATCACCAGAGTCCACAGTTGGTGGGAGGTGGAGACTCCCACCTGGAACAATGGAGAATGTCAAACTAGGGAAGAGATCAGAGACAAAGTCCCACCTAACTTAGATATGGAGCTGGTGATGTGGAACCTGGGAAGTGAGACCCAATGCAAAACACCTAGAGTAGGGCTGTTTAATAGAAATACAGTTTGACCCACGTATGCACTTGTGAATTTTGTAGTAACCATATTAGGAGGGTAAAAAGAGACATGAAATTAATTTTAATAATATATTTTATTTACCCATATCTAAAATAGTATTTCAACATGTAATCAATAGTCATAATTAATGAGATTTTATATTTTTGTCCCGAGTCTTTCAAATTCAGTTCACATTTTATCTTACAGCATGGCTCAATTTGGATTGGTCATGCTTCAAGTGCTCAATGGCCATGTGTCTAGTGGCTATTGTATTGAGTAACACAGGCGAGAGAAAACATTCTCAAACATGTTGGACTGAATATCTCCTTTTTATAGCATGATTTGTATTGTCCTCTGCCATCCTGAAAAGAAATTTGCAGATACTATAACCTATATCAGTGAGAGTGGGCTAGACAACTACAAGTAGGAGCTAATGTGTACAGTGGCTCAAACAAACACAATAGAAATTTAGTTCTTACTCTTGTAATGGTTCAGCATGTGTGTTCCTGATCAGCAGACAACTTTTCTCCATGTGGAGGTTCAGGAGTGAGGGTTCCTTTCACTCTGTGGCTCTTATTACTGTCATCCATTTTGCGAACTTCTTACTGTCTGCATCCAGAGAACAGATGCTAAGAGAATATGGAAGAAACATGGTGCTTCTTAAAATTCTCAATTCAGAGATGACATACACCACATTCCATTTTCTTGAGTTGGTGCAGTCATATGGTTACATTAATTGCAAGGGAAGCTGGAAAATGTAGTGTAGCTATGTGTCCAGGATAAAGAGAAAACTTAGGTGAATAGCCACCCCATCTAGGTATATATATTTAAAAAGAAACTATATGAAACTGTATGTAAAGGAGAGGTCAAAGGAAACTAATTATAGTAAAGCAAAATATATTTAAATATGCATTTGTAGCTACATAAGAATAAATAATGAAATAGTTGGGGACTTAGAGTCACCAACAGGTGCAAATGCTGAGGTGTGGAGGGGTGAGCAGACATCTGAGTGGCCCTACTGTAGTGATCTTCTGAAATAGTAAACAATTGTTGATAAAATTGTGAACAAATAAAGTATTATCTTAACTTATACTGTAGTTGCATTCCTGGAAAATTCCATATATATTAAAACTTTAAAATTCTTTATATGTAAAACAGAGTCAGAGTCTAGATTCAGAGCACTGTAAATTGATTTTTCATTTATATTAAGTCTCTAGTAAGACATTTAGAAATTATGTAGGATGTGGGGCAATTATTTGTTTTGTTCTGTAGAATTGGTCACTTAATATCTCAGGCCCTGAGATTTTCAAAATACCTTCCAGGAAATGGTTCTTTGATTCCCCCCAGCTAGAACTAGTTCTTCTGGGGAGAAAAAAGGGAAAATATTAATAGGTACTAGAAGGCAAACAGCAGTAGCTGCCTGCACTTTGCTCTATCGTGGGTCTTCACCACCTTCCTGGAGAATTTCTCAGCATTCTAAATGTTCTTGTATATGAAGTCTTCATGCCGGTTAGCACCAGGACCCTTGAGGGAATCACCTTATACACCCACGCACTTATTAGTGTTTCTTGCAGTAAAGCTAGTTTCTTTCTATTTAATGTAAAGGTAATAAGTCATACCAAGAGGAACAAATTTTATTTTACTTAAGTTTTCATTTTACTTAGTATGAAATAATTTTTTTTTTTTTTTGGTCTTCCTTGAATGGGACTTGGAATATTCTTTCTCCCTCTTGCAATACTATATTTCTTCACAAGGTGGCACTAAATGTCTTGTTGTGGTTGTCAATAATTGTATGTAATTGTATTGGTAGTAATCGAATATTGGTGATAATAAAGATAGAAGAAAGTTTCACCTATCTTTCTCCATTTAGGTGGGGACAGCTTTAATTTAGTCAATGATCAAAGGTAAAAGTAAATGGCATAATTACATAACAAATAATATTTTAAAGGTATTTCAGTTCCTTGAAATGTTTTCATCGTTCCAAAGCAAATGTTGGTTATATCATTAGTACAGTGTTATAATGCATCTAAATTTAGCCTTCCTAGAAATGTACGTTCTCTCTCTCTCTCTCTCTCTCTCTCTCTTTTTTTTGAGTTGGAGTCTCACTTTGTCACCCAGGCTGGAGTGGCATGTTCCTGGCCACCGCAGCCTCCACCTGCCGGGCTCCGGCGATCCTTCCGCCTCAGCCTTCCAAGTAGCTGGAACTACAGGCATGCGCTACCATGCCCGGCTGATTTTTGATTTATTGAAGAAATGAGGTCTTGCCAAGTTGCCCAGGTGGGTCTCAAACCCGCGGGCTCAGGCAATTCACTCACCTTAGCCTCCCAAGGTGCGGGATTACAGGCTGAGCCACTGAGCCTGGCTGTACGTTCTCTTAATTCACATTTCTCTGAAACTAACTATAGTTGTGAAACTGCAAAGCGGCATCATATTAGGTGAAAACTGATATCCTCATCAGTCACCATAACAAAGTGGCTCAATATTCTTGTCAAAATTTGACAAACATCTAATCTGCAGGGCTTTTTAAAAACAATTAAAAATAAACATGCAGGATTGATAAAGAGGCACTTCCTGGAGAAGGATGACTGACCAGCCAGACAAATCTCACAGTTTCATTTTACAGTGATTGGTCTCTAAGAGCCTGAGACTCACACTGACAGTACTCACAAGAGACTCGTGTGGAAAAACTGCAATGTAACTGATCTTTTCATGATACAAGAACTCATGCTTGCTCAGTATCACATTCTTTCTCTTGAAACAAATTTACATGGAAAGTCAGACTATATACATAAGATGCTTATCAGGCATGGTGTCAGCACAGGCAAGTTGGCTGGATGATCTTGGTGGTGTCATCAGATAGATGGTGACATGGATTCGATTCTCAGGTGGGCCAGGAATCTCTCTCCTTAGGACAGCACTGCCTGCATTTGCCTGCATTTGCTTCTCTGAGTCTGTCTTTTCTGTAGTTTCTTAGCTGATTACACATCCTTATTAATCACACAGTCCTCATTAAACTACATCTCACACTGATACTTCTTTCTTAGATATCTTGAATACATGGAGTCATTTGTATTTGACCTTGACTTGGGAGCCGTTATTCCTCTTAAAGTAGTTTCCCTCCAAGGGCATAACCTGGCAGGTGCATGTAGATTCAGTTCCCATCCCCTTGGTTAGGGCGGAGGTCCCCAAATTTTTTCAGTTCTTAGTGCCTTAGTATCTGTCTTTTTTTCATGGCACCCCTAGGCCAAAAGCAATAACTAACAGTTTAAACAACATAGTAAGTATAAATGTCCCAACAACTTAGTAGATGTTTGAAAATATAGGCCGGGCTCGGTGGCATAGCCTGTAATCCCAGCACTTTGGAAGGCCTAGGCGAGTGGATTGCCTGAGCCTGTGGGTTCGAGACGTACCCGGGCAACTTGGTGAGACCTCGTCTCTACAATAAATTTAAAAAAAAAATTAACTAGGTGTGGTAGTTCTGGCTACTTGGAAGGATCGCTGGAGCCCAGCAGGTCGAGGTTGCGGTGACTGGGAGTGTGCCACTGCACTCCAGTCTGGGTGACAGAGTGAGACTCCAACTCAAAAAAAAAAAGGAATACATGTAAATTAAAATATTACTTTTTTCATTTTCATTATTAAATAACCACAATTATCTCAAGCCTTGGAATCAGCCTAGATATCACAGCCCTCATTTCTTGTTCCACATTGATTTTCATACTATTTGCTTTCTATTCCAGCACGTCCAAACTCCAGCTTTATAAAGTTGCAAAGCCATCTAAAAGAGTATAGTGCAATTTAATGTTGAAATTGTGAACTACCTCAAGCCAGTAGCTTGCATGTCAGTTATCACTGTTTCCCTAGAAATTTTTAAATATTCATGGTGCTCCTGTGAGTTCATTGTGGTTCATTGGGTACCTGCCACACAGTTTGAGTACTGTGAGGCTAGAACTTAGTCATATGGTGACATGTGGCTGCAAGTAGCCTGGGAGGTTATAAGTTGTTTAATTTAATCTGGTGGCCTCTGCTCTAGTGAATTAAATGTTAACCTTAATATTTTTATTCTCATAGGGATATTTTATATCCCTATTTATAAGTTCTTGAAGGGAGCTAGGCACAATTATGGGCGGCTCATACCCATAATTCCAGCACTTTGGGAGGCCAAGGTGAGAGGATTGCCTGAGCCAGGGGTTCGAGTCTAGTCTGGGCAACTTGATGAGACCTCGTCTCTACAATAAATAAAAAAATTAGGCGGGTGTGCCACTGTACTCCAGCCTGGGTGACAGAGTGATTACCTCCTTGGTCACTCATAAATGGTGATCATTATTATATAATCTTTCCTAATTAAAATGCTATAATAGTAGTCATCATTTATTGAGCAGTTATATGTAACAAGCACTCTGCCAAGGTACTTTTCATTTGTGTACTCAATCCTCATAATACTTTTTAAGGTAAGAACAAGTTTTATTCTTATTTCTTATATTTATAGTATATGCAGGAAATACATATATATGCATATATATATATATATATATATATATATATATATATAAACTCCCACTTAGGTTAAGTGTCTTTCCACAAATCATATAGCAATTGAAAGGTAAACAGAACCAAGCTGTCTGATTTTAGAGTTAATTCTTTTAACCACCATGTGGTATTACCTTTGATATTTACTGGCTACAAAAATGAACAGCAATATTACCTATTTGCATTACTTACTATTATACCTATGCTAAATAATCAATATTGCCTTTTATATAGTAACTATCTTCAAAGGTTTCAAAAACTGAGTTCTTACAATGCCGCTGAGCAAGCATGAAGGAGAAGAGAAAGATTTGTTCAAAACACTTCCACGTTAACCTTTCACAAATTCTAGTCCAAGGTAACATAGAAAAAGAGGAGGCTAATATTCCACCTCCCGACTTGCTCTTAGTCAAAGCCCCTTCCCTGCAGAGGCGTGACGTGACAAAATTTAGCCAACGTCTTGACTACCTGTTTGTGTTGCAGGAGGTCGCAGTGAGGACGGCGCCCCCATCATCACTTTCCCAGAGTTTGCAGGATTCAAACACATCCCAGAGGAGGACTTTCTGAATGTCATGACCTATCTGACCAGCATCCCCAGGTGAGCTGAGCACAGCATGTTGCTGTCTTCTTACTCACTGGCTTTATTCCACATTTCCCATGTGGCAGGGCTGGGTTGAGATGGAATCTTCCATGAGCACAGTTTACCCTGGTATGTAACTCGGCTGGTTTCTCTTATCCCTCAGTCACGAATGAGAGATGCGAACAGAGACTAGAAAACGATGATAAACAAGTATCAGTTTTTACTATAGTGAACAGGTACTTGGAGGTATTGATAAACATTGTTGAGAGGGTGGTAAACTGATTGAAAGCTGATGCTGCCTTTGTTCCCTCAGGGTCATTGCTTTAACTTGAAGTTATTCTATACAGAATAACTTCAAGTTAAAGCAATGACCCTGAGGGAACAAAGGCAGCATCAGTCGTGCTGTATGGGACACATGACCGTTGTTTGAGGAGCTCATACTGTGTTGGGAGTTTTTGATCTATCTTTCCTAAATAGGGAAATTAGTGGCAGATTGTATCATTGTCATTGCAAGCTGGAGAAACTAAGGCGTGGGGCAAAGAAACTACAAGGCCAGGAATAAAACTGTGCTCGTAGCCAAGCCCATGACAGAAATGCTTCCTGGCATCTGCTACTTCCATCCACTGGGCCTCATATCTTTATGCCACTCAAGTCAACACATACCCAAGTCTCCAAGGGATGAAGTGTGGGACAGAGTCCACACTGGCCACCACCTTATAGGCAGAGTCAGAGCCATGAAGGGTGTCCCCACCTTGTTGTTAGTGCTGTGTCCACTTTCCAGCAGAGCAGACTTGGCCAGGCAGGGCCTCCCCTCCACAGGTTTGCACTGCTTATGGCATCATCCTTTCCTTGAATATGGTGTGGTTTAGAATTTATACAACAGCCAGATATGTGTTCTTTTGCTTGCTTTTCATCTGCCTCAAACGATTTGGAGGTAAACACCAGCTTTATGACTGAGAGGCCACCTGGAGTCTGATCCCTCCTGTAGAGATGAGGAAGTTGATTCCTTTAACCAGAGCCATTCAAAAGGTTACTTTAATTTTGTTGTTTCTTCTGCCTGTCTCATCTCTTCAGAGAAGGCTATGGATTCATTTTTAATGCATGTCTTCCAAGTTCAGCACTTAAAGTATATTTCACCAATGCCCTGCTCTTTCCCCCCCCCCCACCAATAGGATTTGCATTAATACAGACATGTGAGGATTTGGAGGAATCCTTTGTTGTTTTGAGGGAAATACGCTGCACCTGTCTCTGGGCTTTCTGTGGGATTCTGAGGATCACCTCTCCCTCCCTTCTGGCCTGACTCCTGCATGTTGATCAGCCCTCAGCTCTGAGTTCATCTCTTTGAGGGAACCTTCCCTAACCCTAGTTCTGCTCTCACAGAACTTTTCTTTGTTTCCACGGAACCCTGAGTTTCCCCTTGTGTAACCTCATGGCATATAGAAATTACTTCTGCTTCTCTTACTAGACTGTAAACTTCTCAAGAGTAGGGGCCAGTGCTTTTTTTCTTTCTTTCTTTTTTCTTTTTTAATCTCCAGCCCTAGCACAGCGTTCAGCACGTGGTCGATTCTTTTCTGGGTCGGAGTCTCACTCCGTTGCCCAGGCTGGAGTGCAGTGGCACTCATGGCCACCCCAGCGTCGACCCGCTGGACTCCGGCGATCCTACTGCCTCAGCCTTCCAAGGATCTGGAGCCACAGGCACGCACTACCACGCCCGGCTAATTGTTTGATTTATTGTAGAGGTGAGGTCTTGCCAAGTTACCCAGGCCATTCTTGAACCCGTGGGCTCAGGCAATCCCCTCACCTTGGCCTCCCAAAGTGCTGGGATGACAGGCTTGAGCCATGTGGTCGGTCCTTAAAAGCATTGTTGGTAAAGTTTCCAGTTTTGATAATAATTCATTTCAAACAAACGGTGTTTGTTGTAGGGTGATGAAGGGGTTAAAATATGCTCTTCAGGCATATTGACTATTTAAGTGAAAGGCACTTGAAAGACAGCAGGTGCAAGATCACTTTGTCCTTTGCACTGTTTCATAAGAGCAGAAGACAAAATTCCCGTGTGAAAAATACTCTCTCTGTAAGAAGGAAAGGCAAGGCAACATCCTTATCTTCAACGAGAAGTTGAAATTGAAAGAAGACTATACAGAGTTCGTTGAATAATGCTTATCTTTACGACTTCCTACATAACGTTGTCAAGTTTTCACTGTTTCATGCTTTCATTCTTTGTTCTATCTGGTATATAAGTAACTGACTCTGCTTCTTTGGGTCCTCGTTTCTTTACAAGGGCTCCTGTGCCATGTGAAAGATTTGTAAATAAGTTTGCATGCTTTTCTCCTGTTGATGTGTGTTTTGTCAGTTTAATTAGTGGACGCAGCTGGGACCTAAGAGAATGGAGGTAATTTTTCCACACCTACAGTGAGAAGAGGTGAACCCCCAACTCCTCACTGCTGTCTTTACCTTCCGGGGTTTTAGGAAGTTGACCTTGGACTCCCTTTTGGACCCGATTGCATTTCAGAACAATGATGCATCAGTTTGGCAATGTGTTCTTCCATGAGAGCAGTCAGGAAGACGGTGAGCAGGGAGGTAGACAAGAGGTGGAAATTCCTCCCCCGTTCTCCTTATACTTGTCTAAAACTCACTGTCTAATTTTACTTAATCCTCAGAGATGCCGGCAAATGCTAAATTAAATGGGTGGTTTCTATCCTGTAGCTGTAGCCTCTTCTGAATCTCACTGGGAACAGCCCATTGAGTGCCTCTGAGCCAATGTAGAGAGAAGCAGGGAGGGCGAGAACTGGTATCTCCTGGATGCAGAAGAGAAGATAAAACGGGGAACCACCGTTTGGCCTGCTGTCTTTGTCTTGCTTTATGTTCCTTGTACATTTTCTCATAAATGAGGAAATAGTTTTGCTTCCTAGAATGCTGTTGGTCTCTTGAGAAAGAATAGCTGTCTGACCAGCTGCCCCCCTTTCCTCTTCCTGGCTTTTGCTCACACCTATTTACTGCCCTCCCCTCTTTTCTTTCCACGTAAAGTGGAGACAAAGGGCAAGAAGGCCTGAAAGGGGAACTTGACCTGAACCTTGATTTCCAATTTCCATTTTAGGGTCCGAAGAATGAAACCACCCTTGTTTGTTTTATGATTCCTGCGTATCACGATTTGCATCTTCCTGAATGCTGTGTGGTTATCAGGTACCACAGCCCGTCCCAGGTTGCAAAATGTTTTATAGGCAGTTGGCAGAGGGCTCGTGGCAGCAAACAAGAAAGTGATACAGTAGGGAAATGGTAGGATCCCCAGTAGAGGGAGAGGACATCTCTGTGCCTAAAATTCATAAGGGTCTCCTGTTGTGGCTGGGTGAGTACAGAAAGGCTCCCCCCAGCAACTCATTCTTCGCCAGACCTCTGCTGAGAGCCCACGGTGGGGGGTGCTGTGTAGGGTGCTAGCAAGGACTGGAAAGGCCATAAGACAATGACTCAGACCTCAGAAAACTCATATGACTCTTGTCATGATGTTTTTTGTGAAAGGTGTAAATAAACTGCTATAGGAACTCAAAGGACAGAAAAGTCACTTCAGACAGGAAAAACATGCTTCCTGTACAATGACCACAGGTTGATAGGGAAGGAGGCTTTCCAGAAAGAGAACAGGATGGTGTTTAAGAGCTTTGGACACAGCCCAACCCTGCACTGAAATCCAGATCCTACAGTTCACTAGCTGTGAGCTCTAGGGCAAATGACTTGGCTTCTATTTCTATCTAACTCACAGTTTGGTTTTAACAGAGCATCCAGGTCTACTGAACAGAGTGAGGCGCCTTTTCAGCCAGTGAGAGGTGAGGCGAGCGAGAAAGACGTTTCTCAGTGAGAGACGAGAGCAGGAAGACAGTTGGGAACAGATTGGGCAAGGCTTTTACCACCGTGTTCAGGAGTTTTGGCACAGAGAGCAACAAGAGGCCAGTGGAGGTTTCGAGGAGGACGGTGATGAGCAGATTAATCTGGTGGTGGTGTGCAGGATGGATTGGAAGCAGGAAAAGGAGGCAGGGAGATCAGTTAGGGCCTTCTACACTAGGACAGGTGCCAAAGTGAAGCGGGATGATAGCACGAGGACTAGATAGAAAGGGATGGACAGGAAGACAGGCACTGTGGGTTGGTGGAGGTGGGGAAGGAGAGGGGGAAAAATAATGAGGATACTTGGCTTTTAGGAATCTCATTCACAATGGCAACCTATCACTCTTACATGTCTGGTTGTGTGGAATTCATACCTCATTTTGGTTTTGATGGTCTCAGTTTGTTTTACTTGACTACTTTTTCTGACTCTCCTTTATTAAAATTATTTTAAGACAATGGTTCTCAACCTTAGCTGCATATTGGGATTTACCTGAAGAGTTTTTATTTTATTTATTTATTTATTTTTTTGAGTTGGAGTCTCACTCTGTCGCCCAGGCTGGAGTGCAGTGGCACGCTCACGTCCCCTGCAGCCTCTACCTGCTGAGCTCAGGCAATCCTTTTACCTCAGCCTTCCAAGTTGCTGGAACTACAAGTGCACATGACCACTCCCAGCTAATTTTTCTTGATTTATTGTAGAGATGAGGTCTCACCAAGTTGCCCAGGCTGTTCTCGAACCCCTGAACTCAGGCAATCCTCTCACCTTGGCCTCCCAAAGTGCTGGAATTATAGGTGTGAACCACTGCACCCAGCCTACCTGAGGAGTTTTTAAAACTCCCTAACTCCAGTCCTGGTGTGGTGGCTCACGCCTATACTCCCAACACTTTGGGAGACTGAGGTGGTAGGATTGCTGAGCCCAGGTGTTTGAGACCAGCATAGGCAACATAATGAGACCTTGTCTCTACAAATAAAGGGAAGGAGGCCAGTCTCAGTGGCTCAGCCTCTAATCCCAGCACTTTGGGAGACTGAGGTGAGTAGATTGCCCGAGTTCACAGGTTCGAGACCAGCCTGGGCAACTTGGTGAGACCTTATCTCTATAATAAATAAAAAAACTATCTGGGCGTGGTAGTGCACGCCTGTAGTTTCGGCTGCTTGGAAGGCTGAGGTGGATCACTGGAGCCCAGCAGGTCGACGCTGGGGTGGCCATTAGTGTGCCACTGCACTCCAGCCTGGGCAACAGAGTGAGACTCTGACTCAAAAAAAAGAAGGAAGGAAAGAAGGAAGGGAGGGAGGGGAGGCAGACAATTAGCCAGGGATGATAGCACATGCCTGTAGTTTCGGCTACTCAGGAGATTGAGGAGGAAGGGTCGCCTTAGTCCTGGAGTTCGAGGATGTGCAGAGCCATGATTGTGGCACTGCACTCCAGCCTGGATGATAGAGTGAGACCTTGACTCAAAAAACAAAACAAAACAAAACTCCCTGAGTCCAGACCATAATTCACATCAATTACATCAGGATTTCTGGGGGATAGCCTGGGCGTCAGTGTTATGTAAAACTCCCCCATGTGATTCCCACGTGCAGCCAAGGGTGAGAACTTCTGGGCTGGGACAGAAAGGGAAAGATGTGGTGAAACAGAACAGGCATTCGAGAGATGTGAGGGAGAAAATCTGGAACCAGACTCCAGTTTTAGATAAAGTGAGGTGGTGGGGAATGTGGGAAAGCTGAAGGACGGAGGGAGGGCTGTCCCCAA
Source organism: Cephalopachus bancanus (assembly GCA_027257055.1). Classification (NCBI taxonomy): domain Eukaryota; kingdom Metazoa; phylum Chordata; class Mammalia; order Primates; family Tarsiidae; genus Cephalopachus; species Cephalopachus bancanus. The sequence goes on along the minus strand of JAPVLO010000098.1, from coordinate 307,045 downwards.
ATCTTTTACTTTTGTCCTCACGATTCTGTATTTTTCTTTAAATTCAATGTATACAAAAATTTCAATTTCTTGAGCTTCCTTGACCATGGGATTTCCGTGTGAATTATGTGTAGTACTCTACATAAGGGACTGTTGAATTATAAACCTTTCCGCATGGATCTCATGGTATTAAATGAATATTACACACACACCCACACACACATATCATGGCCACATCACCATTTTGTTTCTAATACCAACTGAGGACCGATTTTAACCTTTCATCTGCCATCTGCTATATCCATTATGCTGCTAATAATTTTCATAGTCCAGGTTATAGCAATAGCAGAATAAATCCTAAGGGTCAGTTTCTCAGATATATTACTTATGCAAAATATTATCATTTAAAACATGTTACCTGTGGCAACTGATGGTCACCAGGTGGTTTGAAAAGATGTTAGTAAAATATTCTGAGCCAAGAGAGGGTTAATAATTTTTACATCACAGTTGTTTTGTCCTACAATCAATATTTGCATAGCCGAGCGCGGACTTTTATTGCTCTATTCCTCTATTTAGTTTCCTTGTTTTAATTCACAGTTCTGGGTTCTTTATTATAAATGGATTGGAGAAAGCACTTTTATTAGGTGGCTCAAGGGTCCTGTTTCATAAGAGTGGTTAATTCTGTGATTGCTAGAGGGCTTCCTGTAACAAACCTGTTGAGGGACCTATTAAAGCTAGAAGAATTTTTCCACATCAGCTTTCCTCATGTAAAGTATGATGAGCAGTCTTTGGACTTAGTATGATGAGCAGTCTTTGGACTTAGCTGTATCCTCTTTTATGACAAGTGGCCAAAATGCCTCCTGATATTTGTTCTTTAGGATGGTGTAGAAGAGCAGTGTTATTATTTGGCCTGTTAATTATGAGACTTGCTCCTTTGTATTGAAAGACTGGGTGGGATTATAACAACTTCTCAGCTTTTAGAAACCACCTACTCCAGAGAAGCGAGTTCAATCTGGCCTCTTACTATTAAGAAGGCAATGGAAAAACCCATTTTTTTTTTTGAGTCAAAGTTTCACTCTGTCACCCAGGCTGGAGTGCAGTGGCACGCTCATGGCTGCCGCAGCCTTGACCTGCTGGGCTCAGGCGATCCTTCCACTTCAGCCTTCCAAGTAGATGGAACTACAGACACACACTACCATGTCCAGTTAATTTTTTGATTTATTGTATCAGGTCTCGCCAAGTTGCCCAGGCTGGTCTTGAACTGGTGGGCTCAGACAATCCTCACCTCGGCCTCCCAAAGTGCTGGGATTATAGATGTGAGCCACTGCAGGAAAAGCCCATTTCTGAGTGGCTTTGAATGGCATTAATGGGCAAAAGTGCTGCTTTGATTGAGCAGCTAGGGTGAGGTATGCTTTTTTTCCCTGGATTGGCAGTGGAACTGTACCCCAAGAAGTTGGGGAGATGGATTCATTCATCTGACTACCAAGGATAAGGGTTCAGAGTGGGCAGTTGTGTTGGGCTGCTACATTGCCCAAGGCAAGTAGGTTTACTTCAGAGCTTTCAGGAAGGATGCCTGAGAGGCCAGAACTCAGGCACCCAACTGAGGCTTGAAATTAGAGAGCACCCCATGGGTTTATTATGAATAAATGATACACTGGCAAGTCAGTCTTATGTGTCAAGAGAACTTGAATACCCTGAGCAAAAGGGCAAACAAATACTGTATGGCAGACTAATGTACTTCTCTGTTTAAGAAATAGGGGTCTGTTATTACTTCTTCCCAGTAGAATGATCTCATATGTATATCATGGCTTTTCTTGGTTTGTTTGCTTAGGTGATTGTTTTAGAATACTTATGCTACATCCTGTCTTTGTGTCATCTATTCTGTTCAGATAGAAACCCACTCTTCCTTTTCTGACATGTTCAATTTAGGTTTATTTAGAAATGCAAAGCACAACCTTTTTCTTGAATTCATCGGTGCTAATGATTATGCATATCTGGAATTTGATCTTATTCAGTGATATTATCAGTTATGAAAATAACAGCCACATCTCAGAACAAGCAGTGATGTGGGTTGTTATGGTGAGGGGTAGTTTGAGAAATTGAGGTGAAGTTGAAGATATTGGCTGAGAATTTTGTGAAATTTTGCCTTTTTAAAATCAAAGTTTGGATGAAGATCAGGCAACTCTCTGCATGTCTTCTACCAGTCATCATGTACTCAATAAAGTTTCCTAAGACTCTATAATCCAGAGAGGACTTGACTTTTTACTATGTGTTTGCTATTTATTAAGTGGCTTTTGCTTCACTGTTCTATGGGATCCTGAAAATGAAAAGGAAGCAGGATTCTAGTATTGCTGCCAGAATTAGTCCACACAATTATTAAGGGATTCTAGGGATTAGCATAAATACCTCTCTGATTGAATCATCTTTATAAGTATCACTGGAATAATATACATTGAATTACATTTAGTAATGATGTGCATTCAGTATTATCAGTCAGAATAGTCCAGGTCAAAGGTTAGCAAACTTTTTCTGTAAAGAACCAGACAGAAAATATTTTAGGCTTTTTGAGCCATCTGGACTCTGCCTTAACTACTGAACTCCACTGATGTAGCTCAAAAGCAACCATAGACAATATATAAACAAGTGACCGTGTACCAATAAAACTTTATTTACAAAGATAAGAGTGGGGTAGATTTGGCAGATGGATGGTGTTGTTGGCCCCTGGTCTAGATTAGTGGTTCTCAGACATTAGCACACATCAGAATCACTTAGAGGACTTTGAAAAACACAGGTTACTGGTCCCACCCCAGGGTTCTCATATCTAGATGTGGATACCATGACCAGGGAGAGGAAAGGACTTGTGTAAATTCACAAGCTGGTGATTCAGCCACTTTAAATAATATGTGTTGATTTTCTATTATGTATTTTCATTTTTCTTTATGCTCATCCTTCAGATTCTTTTATCTATATAATGCTTCCTTTTCATTGCTAAGATCTATAAGTGTATTTTTTCTTTGTTGATTCTAAATAATTGAAATATTTAAAATACATTTATATGCATTATGTGATATACATTATGTATAAATAATATAGATTGGGCCTGTAGAGTGAGAGATGTAATGCTATGTCATTAAACTTGTGTCACTAAGAGGATTCTACCAATGTTAAGGTAAGATAAGTTCTCTTTTCTTATACTCTGTCAGTTGTTCAAAATCATGCCATAATTTAATTGGCTTAAGATTCAGACAGTGATTTTTTATATGCATTTTCACCTGGTATTTCTTTTTTAATTTTTATTTTTTAAATTTATTTTTAGAGACAGAGTCACCCTCTGCAACCAGACTGTAGTGGTGTGATCATAGCTCACTGTAACCCTGAACTCCTGGGTTCAAGTGATCCTCCCACCTCAGCCTCTCCAGCAGGTGGGACTACAGGCATGCACCACCATGCCTGGCTAAGTTTTATGTTTTTTGTAGAGACAGTGTCTCACTATGTTGCCCAGGCTGGTTCTGAACTCCTCAAGTGATTCTCCCACTTTGGCCTTCACCAGGCATTTCTAATTGTCTTTTCCCCCCTTATTTACAGAGGGTATATATCTTTATTGCATTTTTAATATTATATCTTTCAGATTCCTTATTATAGAATTTGTGTAATGCACACACTTTCTTCCTGAAGACATTCTTATGAGGCCCTCTGTCTACTCATAATTCAGGGTGGTCGCTATCTAGTCCTACTGCAAACTGTCAACCTGGGATCACTTTTTATTGTATCTCTGGGAAGGTTCCTTCTTTTTTTTTAATTTTTAATTTTGAAGATGTGGGGTGCAATTCAGGGTTAGGTATACAAATGTTCATTATGCAGGTACCCTTGCTGATGAGATGTGCCCCTCCCTCCCCCAGCAGTTTCCCACTACTGCCAATCCCTTTTTTATAGTATTATGATAATTATTCAAGGTCTGTTATGAGTGGGAACATGTGGTACTCAGTTCTTTGTTCTGTGATAGATCACTCGGTATTATAGACCATCCAAGTTGCTGCAAAGTTCATAATTTTGTCCCTCTTTATGATTGTGTAATATTTCATCATGTACATGTACCACGTTTTTTTTTTTTATCCAGTCCTCTTTTGATGGGAAGCACAGTTGGTTTCATGTTTTTGCTATTGTAAATAATACTGCAATAAACATATGTGTGCAGGTATCTTTTTCATAGAGTGATTTGAGTTCTTCTGGGTGTATTCCCAGAAAGGGGATTGCAGGGTCACATAGAAGGTTGATTTTTAGATCTTTTAGGAATCACCACACTGTTTTCCACAGAGGTTGTACTAGTTTTTACACTCGTGCCAACAGTATAGAAGTGTTCCCTTTTCCCAACATCCTCTCCAGCATCTGTTGTTTTTTGTTATTGATGATGGTCATCCTGAGTTAGGTGGAGTTAAGAGATATCCCACTGGAGTTAGGTGGTATCGCAATGTAGTTTTAATTTGCATTTCTTTTTTTTTGAGTTGGAGTCTCACTCTGTCGCCCAGACTGGAGTGCAGTGGCCGCTCCCGGCCACCGCAGCCTCGACCTGCTGGGCTCCGGCGATCCTTCTGCCTCAGCCTTCCAAGTAGCCAGAATTACAGGCATGCGCTACCACGCCCGGCTGATTTTTTGATATATTGTAGAGATGAGGTCTCGCTGCCCAGGCGGGTCTCGAACCCGCGGGCGCAGGCAATCCACTCACCTCAGCCTCCCAAAGGCGCGGAATTACAGGTTGAGCCACCGAGCCCAGCTTAATTTGCATTTCTTTGATGACTAGTGAGGCTGAGCATTTTTTCATGTATCTGTTGGCTGCTCCTATGTCTTCTTTTGAGAAGTATCTATTCATTTCTTTTGCCCACTTTGTAATGGGGCTGTTTGTTTTTTTCTTTTTGGCACGTTTGAATTCCTTGTAGATCCTAGATGTTAGGGTTTTGTCAAGTACACAGTTGGCAAATATTTTTTCCCAGTCTATGGGCTGTCTCCCCGCTCTCTTGATGGTTTATTTGGCTTTGTAGAAGCTATTCAGTTTGATGAGGTCCCACTTATCTGCCTTTTCTCTTATTGCATGGGCACTTGGGTTTTGATCAGGAATTGGTTGCCAGTGCCAATTTCCATAAGGGTGTCTCCTGCATTTTCTAAGGTTCTTATAGTTTGAGGTTTTACGTTTAGGTCTTTGATCCATTTAGAGCTGATTTTTGTGTATGGTGATAGGTAGGGGGTCTTGTTTTAATCTTCTGCATGTGGTCTACCAATTTTCCCAGCACCATTTACTGAATAGGTTCTCCTCTCCCCAGTGGTTTATGGTGGAGGCCTTGTCGAAGGTGAGTTGGCTGAGAAATTTATGTTTTGTTTCCAGAATCTCCATCCTGTTCCATTGGTTCATGTGCCTGTTCTTGTACCAGTACCAGGCTGTTTTGATTATTGGAGACTTATAATAAAGTTTAAAGTCTGGGAGTGTGATACCTCCCTCTTTGTTTTTTGCTTTGTTTTTGCTAAAAATTGTTTTGGCTTTTTGTGGTCATTTATGTTTCCATATGAATTCCTGTATTGTGGTTTTCATTCCGAAAAGAATGATGCTGGTAATTTAATGGATATCACATTAAATTTGTAGATTGCCTTGGGTAGGATGGGCATCTTTATGATGTTGATTCTTCCAATCCATGAGCATGGAATAATTTTCCATTTGTTTGTGTCATCTTTGATTTTTTTGAGCAGTGTTTTGTAGTTTTTATTGTAAGGGTCTTTGACTTCTCTATTAAGGAAGATGCCCAGGTATTTCATTTTTTTGTGGCTATTGTGAATGGGATTGTGCTTTTTATTTGGGTTTATGTTTGTTTATTATTGGTGTATAGGAATGGGACTGTCTTTTGCACATTTATTTTCTACCCTGAGACTTTGCCAAAGTTCTTTGTCAGTGTAAGGAGGTTTATGACAAATTCTCTTGGGTTTTCGAGATATAGAATCATGTTGTCTGCAAAGAGGGATAACTTAACTTCCTCTTTTCTTATTTGGATACCTCTGATTTCCTTTTCTTGTCTGATTGTGCTAGCTAGGACTTCTAATACTATGTTGAACAGAAGGGGTGAGTGGTCTTCCTTATCTTGGTTCAGTTTTCAGGGGAAATCTGTTTAGCAGTATGTTGGCTGTGGGTTTCTCATAGATGACTCTTATTATTTTGAGGTATGTTCCACCTACACCTAGATGTTCAATGGTTTTTATCAAGAAGGGATGCTGGATTTTATTGAAATCTTGGGTTTCTTTGCCTAATGATATAATTGTGTAGTTCTTGTTTTTACATCTGTTGATGTATTTAATTATGTTTATGGACTTATGGATGTTGACCCAGCCCTGAATCTCGGGGTTGAAGCCTACTTGGTCACGGTGGATGTTTTTTGAGATGTGTTGTTGGATCTGGTTTGCTAGGATCTTGTTGAGAATTTTAGCATCTATTTTCATCAAGAATATTCGTCTGTAGTTCTCTTTCTTAGTTGGATCTTTACTTGGTTTTGGTATCAATGTGATGTTAGTGTCATAAAATAATTTGGGGAGAATTCCATCTTTCTCAATTGCCTGGAATACTTTCAGTAGGATTTGTGTTAGCTCCTCCTTGTATGTTTTGTAGAATTCTTCTGGAAAGCTATCTGGTCCAGGGCTTTTTTTTGTAGGTAGTTTTCTTATGACATAGTCGATTTCCTGGGTTGCTATTGGTCTATTTAAAGTCTTGGTTTCTTCTTGTTTCAAACTGGGGAGGTTGTGTGATGTTAGAAAGTCCTCAATTTCCTTTAGATTTTCAAGTTTTTTCCCATACAAGTGTACATAGTAATCTTTGATAATCTTTTGTATTTCTTCGGGGTCAGTTGTGATTTGATCTTTTGCATTTCTGATTGTGTTTGTTTGGGCTTTTTCTTTCTTTTTCTTGGTAAGTCTAGCTAGAGATTCATCAATCTTGTTTATCCTTTCAAAGAACTAACTTTTTGTTTGTTGGTTTTTTTGTATTTTATTTTTGTCTTCTATGTCCCAAATAATTTGGACTTTTATTTTGGTGATCTGGATTCTTCTACTGAAGTTAGGGTTTTGGTGGTCTAGCTTTTCCAGCTTCCTAAGGTGATTTTTTTAAGCTGTTAACTTGTGATCTTTCCATTTTCTTTTTCTTTCTTTTTTTTGAGAAAGCAGAATTTATTGAGAGGAGAGAAAAGCTCCCACAGTGGGAGGGAACCCAAAGGGGTTGCCCTGATCTTTCCATTTTCTACATGTGTGTTTGTAGAGATATGAATTCCCCTCTTAGTACTGCTTTCATGGCATCCCAGAGATTTTGGTAAGACGTTTCTTTGTTTTCATTTGATCCAGGAATCTTTTAACTTCTGTTTTGATTTCTGTGTTGACCCAGAAGTTGTTCAGCATCATGCTGTTTAATTCCCATGTGGGTATTGGGGGAACTTTGTTGGTGTTTGTATTTATTTTTATTCCACTGTGGTCTGCGAGGTACGTGGCAGTATTTCAATCTTATGAAATTTATTTATGCTTGATTTATGACCAATGATGTTTCGATCTTAGAGCACATTCCGTGTGGGGATGAGTAGAATGCCTACTCTGTGGTTGTTGGGTGGCGTGTTCTGTAGGTATCTAATTAGTCCACGTTTGGTCAAGTGTTCTGTTGAGGTTCTGGATATTCTTGTTTACTTTTTGTCTTGATGATCTGTTTAGAGTTGTTAGTGGGGTAGTTAAATCACCAGCTATGATAGTGTTAGAGTCAATATCTTTTTTTAGTTTACCTAGAAGCTGCTTTGTGAAAGTTGGTGCTCCCCTGTTGGGTGCATATATGTTTAGGATGGATATTTCTTGTTGATGGATTGAACCTTGTATCATTATGTAGTGACTTTCCATATCTTTTTTAATTTTTGATAACTTAAAGGGTATTTTGTCTGATATTAAGATCACAATTCCTGCTTTCTTTCTTTTGTGTTCAGTTTGCCTGAAAATTTGTTTTCCATCCTCTTACTTTGAGTCTGTGAGTGTCCTTTCTGGTGAGATGAGTCTCCTGGAAACAGCACATTGTTGCCTCGTGATATTTCATCCAATTTGCCATTCTGTGTCTTTTCAGTGGTGCATTTAATTTAGTCCATTCACATTCAGGCTAATTATTGAGATGTAAGAGTTTATCCCTGTGATGAGGTTCTTATAGAGTTTGTTGTTGTTGCTGCTATTTTTTGGATTTTTGAGTTGATTTACATGTATTTTCAATCTCTTTCCTGCTTTCTTAGGAAGGACATGGTCATTCTTTTTTTTTTCCTCTGTTTTTAATACTTTCTTAAGTATTTATTGTAGAGCTGGTCTGTAGGCGGTATAAACTCTTAGGGATTGAATGTCTGAGAAAGATTTTAATTCTCCTTCACTGATGAAATTTAACTTAGCTGAGTAGGTAATTCTTGGTTCAAGCTGTTAATCTTTGAGAACTTTGAAGATTGGGCTCCAGTCTCTCCTAGCCCGAAGTGTTTCTGTAGACAAGTTTGCTGCTATTCTAACTGGTCTTCCCCAGTAGTTAGTCTGGCCTTTCTTTCTTGCTGCCTTTAGAATTTTTTCTCTTATACTTACTTGTGTAAGTGAATTACTATGTGTCTAGGAGTTGATCTAGCAGGGGTTCTCTGAATCTCTTGTGTTTGAATGGTCACATCTCTGATGAGATGAGGAAAGTTTTCTTGGATAATTTCTTGGAATGTTTGTTCTAGGGTGATCTCTGTCTCTCTATCTGCCTCAGGGATTCCAATTAATCTTAAGTTCAGCCTCTTGATATGATTGCTTATCTCTTAGAGGCTATGTTCAATCTTTTTAAGCTTCATTTCTATGTTTTTAGCAGTTTGGGTTAGTTTCATATTTTGGTCTTCAAGTTCTGAGATTCTTTCTTCTGCTTGGTTAAATTCTGCTTTCCATGCTTATCTGTTTGTTGTTTATTTCATTCACTGTATTCTTTACTGCTGTTACCTCAGTTATCAACTCCTTCATTTTTTCCTCTTGTCTCTCCTAATTTCTATTTATTCTCTCTATTAATATCTTGATATCTGGGTTTGTGGTTTGAGACCAGTCATTCTGGGGGTTCTTCATTGTTTGAGTTCCAAAGTCTATATTCTCAGTTGTTGTCTTCTTAGAGGTCTGTATGAGACCCATAGTCTTCCTTTGTTTTTTCATTTCTCTCCCCCCCCCCTTTTTTTAACCTCGTCTTTAATTCTCTTGTTCAGTGGTAGGGAGGATGGCTTTTACTTTTATTTGCACAGTATACTATTCTTCCTTATGTAGATCCTCTGGTTTTGTTCAATTTTGAAGCTGGACTAAGGGTGGGGGGCTGTGCTTTTTGCAGTTTTAAGATTTGATTAAGGGGGGAGCTGTGATTCTGAAGCTCTCTGCAGATCCTAGTATCCACTGACAGGTGTGTGGGCCTCCTGGAATCTGCTTCCCACTGCCTTACAATCTGTCCATGCAGTGGGGCTGTATGTTTGCAAAATGAGATATTAAAAAATAAAAGAATGGAAAAAGGAAGGAGGAAGATGAAAGGAAGGTGAAGAAAGAGAAGAAGAAGACGGAAAACAGGCAGGTGTGCCAATTAATGAATAAACAGAGAAGCAAACAAACAAACAAAAAAAAGCCCCCCCCAAAACATACAGATAATCATACAAACAAAAACCTCTGTTGATGTACTCCCCTTCAAAATACCCATACACTACCAGAAAAATCTAAAAAAACATTAAAATAACAGAAACAAAACAAGTACAAAAATGTAAACAAAAACAGAAAGAGAAAAAAACAAAAGCAAGAAACAAACAGCAGCAACAACAAAAAACTCACTCTCTGGCTGTTTCTGTAACACCAGGTTCCTGTCCCAAACAATGCTGCTGCTTTTGGCTGCTGCTGCATTAGGGAGCAGCTCTGGTCTCCAGCCCATTCCCTCTGTTCTCAGCACAGGCTGATACAGTTTCTCTCAGTGCGGGTCAGATGCTCCACAGACTACTGTGGGTGGAGGATGCATCAGATCCAGACTCACTTGAATCATCTGCTGCTGCTGCTGTCAAATCTCCCACTCAGATCAGACGTGTCTGTGCCTGGTCTAGCTTGGGGTAGGGGTGTCTGTCTCTCCAAGTCCAATGGTCATCCCAGAGAGGTGTGGGGATATCCTCTGGGCCTCATGTTGGAGGATGGACAGAGCTGGGTAAGACAAAGCAGGTCTCTGCCCAGACCTGGGAGAGAGAAAATGACCCTGGTTGGCGTCTTCTCACTGGCATTGGGACACCATTCCAGATTTACAGGACCTTCCTTCTCCACATTTCCTGCTGTTAGTGCTCGGCCTGCTGCCACAGGTGATGGTGTGGGCCAGGTGCCAGGTGGTGAGGAGCAGCAGTTCTCTGCTGTCTCCTTTCAAGAGAGCCTTGAGAATGGCAGATGATCCTGGGTGCTCCAATCTCAGGGCGGTGGTGGGTTGCAGTCACCTTCAGAAGAGAGCCCTGGGTGCTGAACCCAAGTCTCCCTTCAGTAGATCTTTCATTCACCCACTGGCACACACCCACTCACACAGAGAGTCTTTATGGACACTTCCTTTTGCGGAGACTCTCACACTCTGACCAGTTCCATTGCCATCTTGCCTCTCTCTCCAAAGTCCCTTCTATGTGGGATTTCATGTTCACTAAAAAACTTTCAAGTTTTTTTTTCTCCCCAAAGGGTGTGAGGTAAGTGAATCTAAACAGGATTTGTCCTTACACTTGCTTAGCAGTTGGGTTGGGTATACTTCTCACAAAGATCCAAGTCTCATTTCTTTGTAGTTAAGCTGTTTATTTCTCCCCATAGAAAGCTTTTAGGTATTTTTCTTTATGTGTTTTAGGTTTGAAATTCCAGTTTTTTCCTACTTCCTCCTGGGCCTTCAAACCCAAAATTCTAGTCTCTCTTTAGCTTAGATTTTTAAAAAATCTTATTTCTTTGATTATTTCTTCCTTCTAACTCTGTTTTCTGCTTCTGGAACTCTGTGTCTTTTACTTTTTTCTCATATTTTTCATCTCTTTATCATTTTATATTTTACTTGTATAGATATAGTGAATTGTCTGCTCATGTTCTTGTCCTTTTTTCTACTGAGTTTTGATTTTTATATTTCTCTCAATTTTTAAGAATCCTTAATGTATCAGGGACACTGGCCCTTTACATGTATGTTGCATCTATTTTTCTCTCATTTTTTTACTTGTCCTTTGACTTTGCTTAGGACGTTTTTGGTCATGCAGAATTTTTTATGTTATCAAATGTATCAATTTTTATTTTATAGCATCTGAATTCTGAGTCATTGTTAGAAAACATTTCTAAACCTAGGCTATAGGGTAATCCGTCCATGTTTTCTTATAGCATAGTATGCTTTCTTTTCTTATATTTAGCTCTGATAAGGTTAGTACTTATTTTGTGGTTGGTATGAAGTATAGATCTAAGTCTGTCTTTTCCCAAATGACTATCCAGGTATCTGAACATCATAATTTTAAAAGTCCTTCTTTGTCTCAGTGATTTGAGAGTTAATTGGTCTATCCACTCACAAGTGAGTAACAAACTTTAAATTATAGAAGATTTAGGTATGTTTAATATATGGTAGGATTATTCCTTGCCCTGCCTTTTAAGCTTTACTTCCTTTTTCATTGTTTTCATAACTTGTTTCTTTTTTTCAGTGTATGTGTCTAGCTCCATTAAAAAACAAAACAAAACACCCTCTCCATCCCAGGGATGGGCTCAGGTGCCCCACACCCTCCTTAGCAAAGTCCTTCGGTGCAGTGGTCCCACCTCCCAACCCTGCCACCAGCACCACCCCATATTAACTATAATTTTGTAAGAAGAGTGACTTGTTGGTTTAATAAATCTCGAGTTATTGTAATAATTTATAATTTATTGACTGTCATAATGTATTTATTAGTCAACTACTGTTAATAAAAAGTGCCAGCTTAAAAAAAAAAAAGCCAGGCACAGTGGCTCAAGCCTATAATCCCAACACTTTGGGAGGCAGAAACGAGAGGATTGCCTGAGCTCAGGGATTCAAGACCAGCCAGAGCAACATGGTGAGACTGCATCTCTACAATAAATCAAAAATTAGCTGGGCATGGTGGTGCATGTCTGTGATTCCAGCTACTTGGAAGGCTGAGGCGGAAGGATCGCCTGAGCTCAGCAGGTCTAGGGTGCAGTAGCCGTGAGTGGAGCCACTGCACTCCAACCTGGGCAACAGAGACTCCAACTAAAAAAAAAAAAAATGTTGATCCTGTCATTGGCACTCTGTTAAATATATAAATTAAGTCAGAGAAAAGTGATATTCTTCTAGTGTTAAAATTATTCTATCAAGAAGAAATATCTTTTCATTTGTTCAAACCTACTTTTATGCCTTTCAAGAGTGTTTAAAATTTTACCTGGTGTAGTTTTATACATTTTTTGTTTAGTTTATTCCCATGTATTTCATCTTTTGTTGCTATTGTAAATGAGATCTCTCCACCATCATATCCTTTAACTAATAATTTTATTTTTTGGACTGTTTTTTATTAGGTTTAGATATCAATATTATACTTGCTTTATAAATAGCATTTTAAAATTTCCTTTCATTTTTTAAAGCTCTGAAACGATTTTTTTTGGCTTTGGGCTATATACATGGTCATTGATGATTTGGTAGAAATTCTGATGAAACCATCTAGGCTTTTATAACTTTCTCTTTACTACAAATATGTCCTGTGTAATCTTTATATTTCTGATGAGGTCAGTCTTGGTAAAACCTGTATCTTCCTGGGAAATATTGAGTTATGTCTAGGCTCTCAAATGTATTTGCATAGAGGTTGACAAGTAGTTGCTCTGGAATTTTTAATTTTTGTGTGTTTCAGTTCCCTTTGCCCTTTCTTATTTTGTGTACCTATGTTTTGCCCTCCTCTGCCCCCTTTGCTTCTTATTCAGTCAGCTTGTGGCTTATTTTTATTAATTTTAAAAATGAGGCTTTGATTTGCTAATTAGAGCCATTGCCTTCTTTCATTCTCTACCTTATTCATTTCTGCCTTTATGTTTAATATTATCTTCCTTATTCTTCCTTTTGGGTTGCTTCATTTTTCCCCCTCATTTTTTTGGTTAAGATTTTATTTTCATTCCTTTATTTTGTTGATATAGATGTCTATTTTTAAATTTTCTTTACTCACGGCTTTAAATATATTTAAATATATAAATATAGATTCTGAAAAGTAGTATTTTCATTTTCGTTATATTTTAGAAATCTGTAATTTTACTTTTATTTTTCTCTTACTGAAGAGTTATTAGTAGTAGGTCTGTTTTAATCAACACTTATTTTATTTCTTCCTTTTTTATATATTAAAAAGTTCCTTTCTGGCTGGGCAAGGTGGCTCACACCTGTAATCTCAGAACGCTGAGAAGCCAAGGTGAAAAGATCACATGATCTTCAAACTAGGAGTTCGAGGTCAGCTTAGGCAGCATAGCACGACCCTGTCTCTACAAAAAAAAATCTAAAAATTAGCCAAGCATGGTGGCACACACGTGTAGTCTTAACTACCCCAGACGCTGAAGTAGTAGTAGAACTCCTTTGAGCCTAGGAGTTTGAGGCCTCAGTGAGCTATGATTGTACCACTGTACTCCAGCCTGGGTGACAGAGTGAGACTCCATCTCCATTAAAAAAAAAAAGTTTATTTCTGTTCTTGTTTTTTGAGTTTCTTATTCAAATGTTTGTTTGAGAACATGTAATTCAGTTTGGAAAGCTATGTTATTGTTTTCTGTTTAAAGACTCATTTTTTGAAGCAATTTTTATTATCTAAAAAGTTTTTTTAATTAAAGATGGGTTTTATTTTTTAGCGTGGTTTTCAGCAAAATCGAGTGGAAAGTACAGAGTGTTTCCATATACTTTGCGCCCACTCATAGGCACAACCTCTGTCATCATCAACACCCCCTTCTATAGGGTATATTTGTTATAGTTGATGAACCTACATTGACACATCATTGTTACCCAAAGTCCATCATTTACATAAGGTTCACCCTTGCTATTGTACGTTCTGTTGGCTTTGACAAATGTATAATAACGTGTGTCCACCGTTATAGTATCTTACAGAAAAGTTTCACTGCCCTAAAAATCCTCTGTGCTCTGCCTATTCATCCCCTTCTTTGTCCCCTAGCAACCACTGATCCTTTTACTGTCTTCATAGTTTTATCTTTTTCAGAATGTCATATAGTTGGAGCTATACAGTATGAAGACTTCTCAGATTGGCTTCTTTCATTTAGTAATATGTATTTAAGTCTCTTCCATGTCTTTTTATGGTTTGAAGGCTCATTTCTTTTTAGTATGGAGTAATTTCCCAGTGTCTGAATGTACCACAATTTATTTATTTATTCACCAGTTGAGGGATATCATGGTTCCTTTCAGGTTTTGGCAATTATGATTGCAGCTTCTATAAACATCTGTGTGCAAGTTTTTGCATAGACATAACGTTTTTAGCTCATTCGGGTAAATACCAGGAGCACAACTGATGAACCCTATGGTAAGCTTATGTATAATATTGTAAGCAACTGTCTTCCAAAGTGGCTGTACCATTTTGCACCAGCAATGTACCACCAGCAATGAATGAGAGTTCCTCTTGTTCTTTGTCAGTATTTGGTATTGTCAATGCTTAGGGTTTTGACCATTCTTATGAATACTGAGAGTGTCAAAAAATGTGTACACATTTTAAGAAAGGAAAAAATCAGCCGGGCTCGTTGGCTCAGCCTGTAATCCCGCGCCTTTGGGAGGCTGAGGTGAGTGGATTGCCTGAGCCCGCGGGTTCGAGATCCGCCTGGGCAGCGAGACCTCATCTCTACAATAAATCAAAAAATCAGTCGGGCGTGGTAGCGCGCGCCTGTAGTTCCAGCTACTTGGAAGGCTGAGGCGGAAGGATCGCCGGAGTCCAGCAGGTCGAGGCTGCGGTGGCTGGGAGCGGCCACTGCACTCCAGTCTGGGCGACAGAGTGAGACTCCAACTCAGAGAAAAAAAAAAAAAGAAAGGAAAAAAATCTATTAAAATTGTAATACTGAATAAGATGAATACAAATCACATTTGACTTCTGTAATTACAAGATGGGCTCAATGTCCAGACATTTCTGGTTACGGCGAGCATCTCTTATTTATTTATTTTTTAAGTTGGAGTCTCATTCTGTTGCCCAGGCTGGAGTACAGTGGCACACACGACAGTGTCGACCTGCTGGGCTTAGGCAATCCTTCCGGCTCAGCCTTCCAAGTAGCTGGAACTACAGACACACGCCACCACATCCGACTAAATGGCAAACATCTCTTAAAATGTGTATGCTTTTTTTGGCACCCTGGTATATAGTGGTATCCCATTGTTGTTTTAATTTGCAAATCCCTAATGACATATGATGTTTAACATCTTTCTTTTCTTGTTTCTTTCTCTCTCCCCTCCCCCATTCTTTCTTTCTCTTCCTTCCTTTCCTTCATTCTTTCCCTCTTTCTTTCTTTCCTTCTTTCCATCTTTCTTTCCTTCCTTCTTTTTTTCTATTTCTTTCCTCCCTCCCTCCCTCCCTCCCTTCCTTCCCTTCTTCCTTCCTTCCTCCTCTCCCCTCTCCCCCTTCCCTCTTCCTCTGTCTCTCTCTTTTCCTTCCTTCCTTCCTTCCTTCCTTCCTTCCTTCCTTCCTTCCTTCCTTCCTTCCTTCCTTCCTTTCTCTCTCTCTCTCTCTCTCTCTCTCTCTCTCTCTCTCCTCTCTCTCTCTCTCTCTCTTTCTTTCTTTCTTTCTTCTCACTCTATCACCCAGGCTGGAGTTCAGTGTTATAATCATGGCTCACCATAGCCTCAACTTCCTGGGTTTAGGAGATCCTCCTGCCTCAGCCTCCCAAGTAGCTGGGATCACAGGCATACCATCATGCTCAGCTAATTTTTTTGATTTTTTGTAGAAACGAGGTCTCACTGTTGCCCAGGCTGTTCTCAAAATCCTGGGCTCAAGCAATCTTTTCATCTGGGCCTCCCAAGGTGCTAGGATTACAGGCATGAGCCACTGAGTCTGGCCTGAATATCTTTTCATGTGTTTATTTTTCACATATGTATCTTTGGTGTGGTGTCTGTTCAGGTCTTCTGACCATTTTTTAATAGGGTTTTTTTTTTTTATTAATCAGTATTTTTTATTATGGTTTGTTTGCTGCATTTTAAGAGTTCTTTGTACATATATATTTGGATAACATTTTTTGTGAGATATAAAGAAATTGATTTGTCTTTTCATTCTCTTGAAGCCAAACATTCTTATTCTTATTTTTTTTGGTCCCCCCCTTATAGTAGCTTTGTATAGATGAATACTACTTGTGTTTTCCATTTAGTGGAAAGGGTTGGTGGATTGGAGTGGTTTGCAAGATTCTTAACTCAAGAATACCATCTCCTATTAGTGTATCCAAATATAGTTTCATTGATGGATGGACTTTAAAAACGTTTTTTTGGAGCATAAGGTTAAAGGATTTTTATCCTTGTCTTTTTTTTTTAATATTGTAAGATGCTAAATTTCATCTCTTGCTTCTTTTTACCTTTGCCACCATGGTCACCATTTCTCCTTTCCTGTCCTTTTCTCTCTCAGAAACTATGACTCTCCAGGACTACCTCTTTTTTTTTTTTTTTTGAGTTGATGTCTTACTCTGTCACCAAGGCTGGAGTGAAGTGGCATGCTCACTGCCACCACAGCCTCAATATGCTGAGTTCAGGCAATCCTTCCACCTCGGTCTTCCAAGTAGCTGGAACTACAGGTGTGCGCCCAGCTAATTTTTTTATCTGTAGAGATAGGGTCTCGCTATATTGCCTAGGCTGCTCTTGAACTCCTGTGCTCAAGCAATCCTCTCGCCTCGGCCTCCCAAAGTGCTGGGATTATAGTGTGAGCCACTATGCCTGGCCCAAAAGACATGTTTTTTTAATATTTACATTTAATTGATCTAAGGATACCTTGGTGATATAGTTTGGATGTTTGTCTCCACTAAATCTCATGCTGAAATGTGTTTGCCAGTGTTGGAGGTGGGATCTAGTGGGAGATATTTGGGTCATGGGGGCAGATCCCTCTTGAAGGCTAGGTGCTGTCCTCATGGTAATGAGGGAGTTCTCACTCTATTAATTCATGCAAGAGCTGGTTTTCTGAAAGAGCATGGCACCTCCTTTCTCTCTCTTGCTTTCTCTCTTATAATATGACATGCCAGCTCTCCTTCTCCTGCCATGATCATAAGCTTCCTGAGGCCTCATCAGAAGCAGATGACAGCACTATGCTTTTTGTACAGTCTATAAAACTATAAGCCAAATAAACCTCTTTTTAAAAAATAAATTACCCAGCCTCAGGTATTCCTTTATAGCAAGGCAAAACAGACTAACACACCTGGTCACATGGCTGAATTAACAAAATCACATTTGGGGGAAAGTACATGGCATAAACATTATTTTTTATGGAAATTTCAGCTGGAGGGTGAGAGGAACAGTTGTTATGGAATAACAAAATCTTGTAGCCATCGTTCAGTCCAGCTTCCCTAAAGTGCACATAAGTGAGTGATACAAAAGTTTTGTGAAACCAATCAAAAAAGATGTCCTTGGTGATCTATGACTTTTTCTTAGCATAGTAATGGACTAGTATGAAATTAACTACCTGAAAACAATGAGGACACAAGCTTTTGCCTTTCACAAGTTGTTTGGGATTGTTTTGTTTGTTTTTTTGAGTTCGGGGTCTCACTTTGTCGCCCCGACTGGAGTGCAATGGCATGATCACGACAATTATGGCTTCATGGCAGCCTTGACCTCCTGGGCCCAGGAGATCCTTCCACTTCAGCATCCCAGGTAGCTGGCATTACAGGTGCACGTTACCACACCTGGTTAATTTAACAATTTTTTTTTTTTTGTAGAGACGAGGTTTCACCATGTTGCTCAGGCTGATCTTGAACTCCTAGGCTCGAGCAATCCACCTGCCTCAGCTTTCCAAAGTGCTGGGATTATAGGCATGAGCCACCACATCTGGCCCTATCACAAGTTTATGCTTATGTGTGCCTGCTGCATTAGTACATCCCAGCATGTTGCTCTGTTCTTGGCATTCTTAATTCCTGTAGGGCTGTCTTATCACTGTAGTCAGTGTCTTAATGGAGGGATGATGCAAAACAGTGATGTTTCATCAGCATCAGCATCATACACTTGTTCTGGTGGCAGATTTTCATCAGTGAAGACCCTGGCAAACTTGTCAATGAATTTCTCCACTGCTTTGTGATCAGTAGATGCTTTATTACCACAAATCTTTTTTTCTTTTTCTTTTTCTTTTTTTTTGTTTTGTTTTGAGTCAGAGTCTCACTCTGTTGCCCAGGCTGGAGTGCAGTGGCATGCTCATGGTCACCACAGTGTTGACCTCCTGGGCTCAGGCGATCCTTCCACCTCAGACTTCCAAGTAGTTGGAACTACGTGCATGCATTACCACACCTGGCTAATTGTTGTTTTTTTTTTTTTCCATATATTGTAGAGACGAGTTCTCACCAAGTTACCCAAGCTGGTCTCGAACCCCTGGGATCAGGCAATCTTCTCACCTCGGCCTCCCAGAGTTCTGGGATTACAGGCTTGAGCCACTGTGCCCAGCTCCCTTCAATTTTCAGTTCATTGTTATAGACCTTTATTTGTCTCATGATCAGAATAACATTAAGAGGCATGTGTTTGTTTGCTGTGACACAAACAAATCCTCTCTTTCCATATACAGTCAAGATCTTCATTTTTAGCTTTTTGCAGTGTTTTTCTACTCTGCATTAACTTTTGTTCATCACTTTCAGCATAGAACTTCAATAGTTTATCCTTCTGTTTCTTCAGGTTTCTTCTTAGGTGGTTATTCTGACACCACACTCTTCTGTAACATGCTTCACGCTTACACTGATTAGTTTCTTCAACACCTTGACTTTCTGCACTATAGATAAACATAATGCTTCCTCTTTTTCTTTTTTTTAATTTACAAGATGTGGGTTGTAATTCTTCTTTTTCTTGTAACAGTTACCGATAGGGGTATCTACAGACCTTTTTGACATTTTTGACAGTCTCTTTACGTCACCAAGAAGAGAATAAGCAAAAATAACACAATGAGTAATTCATGTAGGTTTTGGCCCCATTTGAGACATCATGGGGAACCTGCCGTTGGCACGTCCAGCCTGTACATATGTCATTTTATTATCCTTTGTGGGTGAGTTTGTATGAGAGAATATCACTGTACCGAAAAGGTATATTGCAACTGAACACGGCTGGAAGGGTCTTTATTCCCTTGAGAACACTGAATAAACTGTGTGTTGTGTGCCTGCATTTTGATGGCAGCCCATCACATGAGATAAGGTGTGGAATTTCCCACTTGTGGCATCACATTGGTGCTCCAGAATTTTCAGATTTTGGAACATTTTGGATTACGGATGCTTACTCTGAACCTTTGCATTTAGGGTGGACTCTTTTTTGCTTTTTTGTTTGTTTCCCCTGTGAGTAGTTTTACCTCTTCTCTTGGCACTTTCTAGCTCTCTGCAAAAGCTAGTAGCAGGGGCTTGAGAAATTGTTCTGTTGCAAATTAGTGTCTTGCTTGTTTGCTTTTAAAATCTACTTATGTGGCAGGGCGCGGTGGCCCAGCCTGTAATTCTAGCACTTTGAGAGACTGAGATGAGAGGATCGCCTGAGCCTGGGGGTTTGAGACCATCCTGGGCAATTTGGTGAGACCTCATCTCTACAACAAATCAAAAAATAAGCCAGGCATGGTAGCACATGCCTGTAGTTCCAGCTACTTGGAAGGCTGAGGCGGAAAGATTGCCGGAGCCCAGCAGGTTGAGGCTGCGGTAGCCGTGAGCATGCCACTGCACTACAGCCTGGGTGACAGAGTGAGACTCCAACTCAAAAATAATATCTACTTATAAGTAAGTTGAAGTTTGTAGTGCTATCTTCTAGTTGTGCTCAAGGCATAGCATTTGTGTGGCCCTATTTGTTCATTTTATTGATCTGTATAGTTCTGAGAGGATGTGTGATGATTCCAATTTTGTGTATGTCTGACAAAGGCCCTACATCTAGGATCTATAAGGAACTCAAATGTGTCGAAAAGGAAAAAAACAAACAACCCCATTACAAAGTGGGCAAAAAGTATGAATAGACACTTCTCAAAAGAAGACATATGAGCAGTCAACAGATACATGAAAAAATGTTCAGCCTCGTTAGTCATCAAAGAAATGCAAATTAAAACTACACTGAGATACCAACTAACTCCAGTCAGGATGACCATCATCAACAACTCAAAAAACAACAGATGCTGGAGAGGATGCGGTAAAAAGGAAACACTTCTACACTGTTGGTGGGAGTGTAAATTAGTACAACCTCTGTGGAAAACAGTGTGGTGATTCCTAAAAGATCTAAAAATTGACCTTCCATATGACCCCACAATCCCCCTAGTGGGAATATACCTGGAGTAACTCCAATCACTCTATGAAAAAGATACCTGCACACATATGTTTATTGCAGCATTGTTCACAATAGCAAGAACATGGAACAAACCATGCTGCCCATCAAAAGAGGACTGGATTAAAAAAATTCCATGTACATGATGGAATATTACACAGCCATAAAGGACAAAATCGTGAAATTCACAGCAATGTGGATGGACTTAGAGTCTATAATACTGAGCGATCTATCATAGAAACAAAGAACTGAGTATCACATGTTCTCTCTCATAAGCAGAACTTGAATGATTATCATACTATAAGAAAAGGATTAGCAGTAGCAGGAAACTGCCTTGGGGGCAGGGGAGGTGGGATTGGCAATAGTAGGAATCCGCCAGGGGAGGGGGAAGCACACCTCATCAACCAAAATACCTGCATAATGAACATTTGTATACCCAACCCTGAATTGTACACCACATCTTTAAAATTAAAAAAAGTTTTAAAAAGATTCAAATTTTGCTTAGCCACTCAGAAGTACCCTCTTTATTGTTTTTGATAAACTTCAAATCACTGATTTAGATCACTAATGATTTCACCATTAATTAGATGACTAATTAGTGATTTCAGGTCACTGATTTTGCCATCATCCACATGTGTTCTGAAAAAGAACTTTAACTCTTCTATTAATGTTTAGGTTGTGGCATCATATATTTAATCTCTCCCAACTATTTCTTATTCTCCCATTGCTCCCTTTTCATAACAATGTCTTTGTATTATGCATGCTATATCCTTTCAAGTGCCTGAGACTACGAATAAGAAAAAAATTAAAAGTTTTTTTTTTTATTGTTTCCTTGTTTTTAGGTTGGTTGTTCTATTTATTCAACTCAATCTTTGTCTTTGATGGTTTGGGTCTATTCATTTTAGAAGATCTTTGGTTGCCTTTTCATATTTATGAAGAATTTTATTGTTAATAAAATTATCTGGCTTGAGTTTCCTTTGCAATTGGGTAGATCTGTTTAACCAAAGTCTTTGAACTTAGATGGGAAGAGATTCAGGCCAGTAGACTCTATAACAGTGGGTGGGTCCTATAAATAGATTTCCCATTAAGAGCACTTGACTAGGGAGTAGGCAGGACTTTTGTTTATCATTATAAAGAATACTTTGTTCTGGAGGCAGTTTTTTAGTCAAGTTCATTTCTAGAAATACCTGCTTTTCAAATTCTTCTTCTGAGTCTTTTGTGCTTGTGCTCTGGAATTTCTTCAAGCTCTGTTCTTCCTTCTCCCTAGCTTTAGCTCTCATATTCTAGGCTCTGCCCTGGCAAGTCTGCTTTGTAAAGGAAGTTCTCAAGGCTACAGAAGAGGCAAATGCAACAGTCAGTTGCTCTCTATTAACAAGGGGTGGGGTAGAAAGCAGGAACCAACTGCCCTGGCAGCGCCAAGCTTGGCCCATAGAATGGACGTCACCTGGAAGCTTGCCAGAAATGCAGAATCTGGGGCCTCACTCCAGACTTCTTGAATCAGAATTGGTATGTTTAACTGGACTCTCAGGTAGTTGATGTGGACTTTTAAATTTGAAAAGCTTTGTTGTATACGGTTGCTAAGCAACCGATTGCTCTTTCTGCTCTCTGGCCTCAACTACTTGAAAAGTAAAACTGTCTCAGAATACCACTAAGAATTGCCTTCAAGCATTCTAGTTTAATAAACACCCAAGTTTCTCCATTTTCTAAGGTCAGGATCCTTAGAAGAATTCATTCATATTCATGATTCCAGCAAGAGCTGATCATTTTCCAGTGTCATTACCTATCTCTTGCTTCTCCCACAAAATCCCCAAGTTTTTTCATTTCCTTTTTTTTTTTGAGTTGGAGTCTCACTCTGTCACCCAGGATGGAGGGTGGTGGCACACTCCCGGCTACCGCAGCCTCGACCTGCTGGGCTCAGGTGATTCTTCCACCTCAGCCTTCCAAGTAGCTGGAACTACAGGCATGTGCCACCATGCCCAGCTAATTTTTTGATTTATTGTAGAGATGAGGTCTTGCCAAGTTACCCAGGCTGGTCTTGAACCCGCTGGCTCAGGTAATCGTCTCACCTTGGCCTCCCAAAGTGCTGGGATTATAGGCATGAGCCACCACGCCTCAGCCCTTTTTTCACTTTCAAATATTTAATGTAAATTCTAGAAACCAGTATCATTTAAAGAAAGTTGTGGTGGAGTGTTTGTGTGGAGGGGGTGGGAAGCACAGAATTATCTAGAAGCATTTAATGCCAATGTTTTAAATAACTATTTTATATCACTATACATAGTAGACCTGGAAATATGCTTTAATTCTTATATTTGTTCCTGTATTTATTCATTCATGATGGGTTATTTTCATTGCATCTTGCAAAGACTTTATCATTGCTCAGTAACATACCTACTCTCTTTCCATTAAAAAAAGGAGTGAAGCTGGGCTTGGTGGCTCAGCCTGTAATCCCAGCACTTTGGGAGGCTGAGGTGAGTGGATTGCCTGAGCCCGTGGGTTCAAGACCCACCTGGGCAACTTGGCGAGACCTCATCTCTACAATTAAAAAAAAAAAAAAATTTAGCTGGGCGTGGTAGCATGCGCCTGTAGTTTCAGCTACTTGGAAGGTTGAGGCGGAAGAATCGCCGGAGCCCAGCAGGTCGAGGCTGCGGTGGCTGGGAGCGGCCAATGCACTCCAGTCTGGGCGACAGAGTGAGACTCCAACTCAAAAAAAAAAAAAAAAAAGGAGTGATAGGAGGATGGAATTTGAAATATGGAAGCTATATAGGAAGGAATTATTTGACTGAATATGGGGAAAAGGGCACCTTAGTCTCTGAGCAGCTGGGCAGAGAATTAGTTGGCTTGGAGGCAGTGGACACCCTGTTACTGGATGGGTCTGGTAGACACCCTGTTACTGGATGGGCGTCTTGCAGGGATGTGGAAGGGGATTATTCCTTCATTGTTAAAGAACTGAACTAAGTCATTGACCATGTTCCTTTTTCCTGTAAAGAGGAAGTATCCTCTAAGTATGGTTTATTCTATTCATGAGTGTAGCTGGTTTCTAAAGCTTTAGTTTTCTATAACCCTAGGTTTTTAAAAAATTCAAGGCCAGGCTCGGTGGCTCAGTCTGTAATCCCAGTACTTTGGGAGCCTGAGGTGAGAGGATTACCTGAGCCCACGGGTTCGAGACCAACCCAGGCAGCTTGGCGAGCCCTCACCTCTACAATAAATAAATTTTAAAAATTAGCCATGCATGGTAGCGTGTGCCTGTACTTCTGGCTACTTGGAAGGCTGAGGCGGAAGGATCACCGGAGCCTAGCAAGTCGGGGCTGAGCAGCACTCCAGCCTGGGCAACAGAGTGAGACTCCAACTCAAAAAAAAAAAAAAAAAATTCAAAAATAGCCTAAGAACTTTGGGGTTTGCTTTTTTTTTTTTTTTTGAGTTGGAGTCTCACTCTGGTGCCCAGGCTGGAGTGCAGTGACATGCTCACAGCCCCTACAGCCTCGACCTGCTGGACTCAGGCAATCCTTTCACTTCAGCCTTCTAAGTAGCTGGAACTACGGGCACGCACCACCGTGCCAGGCTAATTTTTTGATTTATTGTAGAGATGAGATCTTGCCAAGTTTCCCAGGCTGGTCTTGAACCCCTGGACTCAGGCCATTCTCTTGCTTCTGCCTCCCAAAGTACTGGGATTACAGGCTTGGGCCACCATGCCCAGCTTTGAAATGTTTTAATTGAATTTAAAGAAAAATTTAAACATACGCAGAAGTCAAAAGGCTTCTTTAATAAACACCCAAGTTTCTGTCATCTAGCTTCAACAATTATCCACTCATGGGCCATCGTGTTTCATCTATATCTTCATCCATATTCCCTCTCATCATTATCTTGAAGTAAATAACATATCATTTTGCCTGTAAATATTTCACCAGTATTTCTACAAGAGAGGGAGTCTTTTTAAAACATAATGATAGTATGTTTTATCATCATAACACGAAATATACTTTAATGTGACCCAATAATCCAGTCTGCTTTCATATTTCTTCATTTATCCTTAGCTTTATTTGAATCAGGATCCAGACAAGAAGTGAGGAAAAGAGGGCATACATTGCCATTGCTTGCCCTGTGGATTCTCTCTCCTCTTTCTCAAGAGCTTTTGCTGTCTCTCAAAGCACTATTCTTTCTGGCTTTCCTGTGAAACAGGAGCACATCTAATTCTCTTTATTGATTTGGGCAGGGAATTGTTGTTATCATCAAGGAGAACATGAGAGTTACAGCCTTTAGTTTGCTCTAAAATGAAGACATCAGTTCTTCTACAGATAAAATAGGAAGTGACTTTCCACTCAGGATGAGGCATTGAGGAATACAGCAAAAATGTGAGGTGAGATTTCAGGTTTGAGGAGAGAAGGAAGATATGATGAAGATTTTGAGATATTCAAGAAGTTAAACAAAAATTGTCCCTCGTGTCTTCCATTTTTAAGTTGGGCGTGTCTCATAATTTCTTCCAACCCCTGTGAAAATGATCAACCAAATTGTAGAAATATATCCATGGTTCTTAGGGCCTTGAAGTCACTGTTTCGAGTCAGTGAGTTATAGAATGTTAAAGTCAGAGGAGTGTTTGACATGAGTTTGTGCCAGCTTGTCATTTTGCAGATAAACATTCCAAGAGAATGCCCTAATGAATTATTTGTGAGTACTTTATTTCTGAATTAGAATAATACATTTTTCAAAATCATAGGCTAATCATTTTAACTTGTATATCAGGAACAACACTGAGCACTGCCATTCAAACATGAATGTCTAAGTCTACCTGAGATCACAGAGTGGCTGTCAACAAACATAAACGGTCCTAAAGAGCAGTTTGATTTCCTCCAATGAGTAGCCCCATATGCAGTATACTACTGCTGTCAAATAAGTGCTTGGAATTAGGTGTTGAATTGGGGTTACTAATCGTCCTGGTTTTCCTGAGACTATTGGTTTTAGCACTAAAAATAATGTGACCTAGGGAACTTCTCAGTCCCAGACAAGCAAGATGATTTGTCACCCTACATTTGACTCAATTCTTATAGCAATGCAATAAAATTTCAATTAACCAAAATATTTTCTATATCTAGCTTATAGAAAAAGGCAAATTATACAGATATAGATAATAGATATATTAATATCAGAACTTAATTAAGAAAATAAATACCACACCCATCACAAAACTCTAGTATTTTGGAGTCAGAACACATTTACCTCAACCTCTTATATTCAATATTTATATTTAGTGTTTTTCAAAATATCAGGTTTGACTTATCAAAAGTTCAACTATACTTGTTACAGAGCAGTTACTAAGACTGGAAAATGCAGGAATAGGATGTTAAACTATTTCCCATCATAGGACAGCATTGAATTTTGGGGCATGAACATTGGTCTTGAAGTCTTAAGACTTCCATTAAATCTTAACGCTGCATATAGGGTGTGGCTTTGGCAAGTTATTTATTTGTTTGTTTTTGAGTTGGAATTTCACTCTGTGGCCCAGGCTGGAGTGCAGTGGCACACTCACGGCCACTCCAGCATCAACCCGCTGGGCTCTGGCGATACTTCCGCCTCAGCCTTCCAAGCAGCCGGAACTACAGGGGCGTGCTACCACGCCCAGCTCATTTTTTGATTTATTGTAGAGACAAGGTCTTGCCAAGTTGCCCGGGCTGGTCTCGAATCCGCCAGCTCAGGCAATCCACTCGCCTCGGCCTCCCAAAGTGCTGGGATTACAGGCTGAGCCACCGAGCCTGGCCGGTAAGTTATTTTTTAAAACATCCCTGAGGATTAGTTTTCTCCTCTGTAAAATAGAAATGTTATCACCAACTTCATAGAGCAGTTATGAGAATCATATCAAGTAGTATTTGTGCAGGTATCTAGCACATCATGGGAACTTAGTATTAAAAAGAACAATGGGGGTTAAAATGATCAAGTGTTAACTAAAGAAATATGTTGGTCAGAAATCCCAATTCCTATGCATTGGATTTAGTTTAAGTATTGATATCTTTACTGAACAAGAGAGGGTGAACAATAAAACCCACCACAGTAGTTATTGCTGAGTGTCATTTAGCATGAACACCTGTGGGAAGATTATTGAACGTCACTGTCATGATTCATTTCTTTTTTTTCTGAACTGTGACCTATAAACAATCAAGTCAGGAGACAAAGCCCTTTATATTCACAGATATTCTCCCAGCAGATCCCATGCTCTGTTTATCCAGATACTGTGGTTGGGTCTTAGACTGTGTGGAGCTAAGGGGAGCCTTGTTGTGAGGGATGCTTGCCCTCAGTTTGGCTGGGGCAGCCATATCTGCCAGCAGCTGCTGATTTCATTGATCAAAGAACAGCTTGTGTTTATGAACTATATTATATTTGCTGAGCCTCTCCCAACTCCACTTTGTTTAATAACCTTGGTGACTCCCTTAGAACATTCTTCAATGATTGCATGGTTTAAATAGGAAAAAAAACTAGTAACAGAAAAACATACAAGATAAAACTGCCACTAGGTACAAGCAGATTTGCTGTGGGGGAAAAAAAATGGAAGGGAAGCAATGGGATAGGGTGAAGAGCATTAGTGTTAGAAAGATCTGAGTCCGAAAGTCAGGCTCACTAATGTGATCTCAGGCAAGTTATTTTATTTCTATCAGCCTTGTTTCTTCATCTGTAAAATGGAAATGGCATCTATTTCAAAAGGTTAAGTGAGATAAAATATAAGTATGTCTGACAAACAAGAGGAGATCAATAAATAGTAGCTATTACGACCTAAAATTTTTGTTGTTATATTTGATGTCGATGTGTTTTTGCTAGTACTACAGAACTGTTTTGCTTGTTCTTGTGTCCCCTATGATCGGTGCCCAGTAACACCTAGAAGCTTAGCAACTACTTTTAAATAATCTATGAGTCAAAGAAGAAATCACTCAGGATGTAAGAAAACATTTAAAACTGAATAACAAAAAATAATATGTCAGGATTTTTGTGATGTAATTAAAGTACTGCTCATGAGGATATTATAACTTGAAATATTTATACTGGAAAAGAAGAAAGCCATAAAGTCCATGCTCTAACCTTCTGCCTTGAGACGTTAGAAAAGAGAACAGCAATTCAACAACAACAAAAAAAAAAAAAAAAAAAGAGAAGAAAGGGAATTGTAGAAGGGGAAAAAGCAAAACATAGATAACTGAAATAGAAAAGAGAAGAATAATAGATCTCCAGTTTAATTCCATGGTTATCAGAAGTGCATCTTCTATGATTATAGTCATTTAAAATTCGTCAATACTTGCTTTATGGCCCAGATAATGGTCTATTTTGATAAATGTCCTATGAGCTTTTGGAAAGAATATGTGTTCTGTAGTTGTTGAAAGTGAGTTCTTCAAAATCAGGTCTGTATCCTTACTGATTTTTTTGGCTGCTTGTTCTATCAGTTACTGAGAAAGAAGTACTGAAATCTCAGACTTTGTGGATTTATCTATTATTCTTTTAGTTCTCTTAATTTTTGGTTAGTGTATTTTAAAGCAATGTTATTGCATACATAGACGTTTAGGATTGTTCTGTCTTGCTGATGAATTGGCCCTTTATCTTTATGAATCATTTATCTCTGCTAATACGCTAATACACCTTGTTGTGAACACTGCTTTTTCTAATATTAATATAGCTACACTGATTTTCTTATAATTAGTGACTGCATGGTACTTCTGTTACTATCCTCTTCCTTCCATCTATCTCTGTCTTCATGTTTAAAGTGTATCTCTTGTAAGCAGTATATTCACTCGGCCACTATTTGCCTTTTAAATGGAGTGGTACAGGACATTTCCAGTTAATATGATTATTAAGATGGTTGGGTTTTAATCCATATCTTGCTATTTGTACCATCTGTGACTTGTTCTTTTGTTTTTACTGTCCTGCTTTCTTTTGAATTATTTCAATATTTTGTTTATCTCCTATATTGAGTTTTTAGTGGTGTCGGTAAGTAATCTTGTTATGGTCTGAATAACGCTCGGCTGCTTCCCTTGATACCAATAAATCAAAGGTGCAGGGAACTGGTAGAAAGAAGTTTATTTTTGAGTTCGAATCCAGAAAGCAGAGACAGAC
Organism: Cephalopachus bancanus; assembly: GCA_027257055.1. Taxonomy (NCBI): domain Eukaryota; kingdom Metazoa; phylum Chordata; class Mammalia; order Primates; family Tarsiidae; genus Cephalopachus; species Cephalopachus bancanus. The sequence goes on along the minus strand of JAPVLO010000098.1, from coordinate 278,529 downwards.
TCGAGGTCTTTCTATAATGGATCTGCTCCTCCTCCAGGCTTTTACTTTCATAAGTTCAGAGTTGTCAGTACCTACATATTAGCCACGTGTCCAGCAGAGCATTGTATAGAACTTGTGTTTCGGCTGATAGTGACATTTTTGGTCCAGACTTCCTGGTGCCAGGTTTCAGAGGTATCTCATAGCTTCTTATAGGGCCCTGCAGAAGTGTTAACCAAGCTTGCCATAGAGTAAAGGGAGTTTGCAAGGCCTAAGACATCATGCATTACACAAAAGTTATACACATCACAAAACTTATGATTACATTGATGCAAAAGTTATACAAATCACAAAGCTCACAACTACATTGATACTATATTGTTCAAACTTATGACCACTCAGAAAAAGGGAGTAAAAGGAGATTTGCATCTTTCAGTTGATTGGGTATAGACTGCAGGGAAGTCAAGGATCCCCTGAAGGTATTACTGGGAGTGCATAGGAGATAAAGGGAAGCACACTTTTTATTAGCTTTTGGGAATATTGTTCAGGAATATACAGGAGCGCTTGCGCCCTTTCCATGTCCTTCTCTAGGGGCTGGGACAATATGGACAGACATTAGCGAGTCTCCGTATCATTCTTAAAGTAGCACAATCTACCTCACGTTAATTTCATACCACTTTACGTAAAATATGAATGGTATGGTTTAACTCATTCTGTGTGAGTTTCAGTAGTATAATTTCACATGCTACTGAAGTAGTATAATTCCTTAATGCCATTGTTGTGATATATTTTATTTACCTATACAATGTATTTGATAATACTTTGTTGTTATTTTTGCTTTTATTAGTCAGTAGTCTTTGGTGAATTAAAAAAACATAGTTGATAATATTTATCCACATAGTTAATGTGTACAGTGATCTTCATTCTGGCAGCTTCAGGTTAGCATGTGGGATTATTTCCCTTCAATTTCATTCATCCTCCTGTCTAGTCCCAAAAGAGGCAGCCACCACTTCATGTGAAAGTCTCCCCTAGTATTTGCTCACTATAAAAGGTCTTAGTTAATACTTATATAGTATTACTAATATTCTCTGGAATTTGTCCACTTATATTTCTTTGTCTTCAGAATGCTCATATATTTAAGAAAAAATAGAAGTTTTTAACTTCATCAGTGTTTTGTTTGTTTTCGACAGCAGTAAAAGTCTTCCTAATCAGTAGCTGGATCTCATTACCCATTTATTTATTCTTTTCAAGCTGCTTATTTTTCTTGCATCTCCATGCTGTCAACTTCACCCAGTCTGGTGACTATCCTTTTAACATTTTTGGAAGTATATGTCTACTGACAATAAGTTCTCTAAGCTATAATTGTCTGAAAATATCCTTATTTCACTTTCATTTTTTAAATGAATTTTCAATGGATATAGAATTCTAAATGGAGGTTTTTTTTCAGATCACTACAGTACTCTAAAGGTATTCCATTGGATTGTAGCTTCCACAGTTTCTGTTGAAAGTTTGATTATTTTATAACATTCTTCTGAAGATAGTGCATTTGTTTTTACCAGCTGCTTTTAAGACTTTCTCCCTATCGTTCATTTTCAGCCGTTTGGTTCTAATATGCTTGGTGAAATTTTCTTTGTTTTGTCCTATTTTCTTTGTTTGTAGTGGAAGAACTGCTAGAATCTGTGAGTTGATGTATTTTCTCAGATTCGGAAGATTTGAGCCATATTTAAAGATAGTATTTCTGTTACATTCTCTCTCCTCTTCTTCTGGGACTTTTGTTCATATTCCATATCTCTCTTACATTGTATTCTTTCCACTTTTCTCTCTTTTTTGTGCTTCAGTTAGAATATTTTCAGTTCTACCTATCCTGTCTTCTGCTATGTTCAGTCAGCTGTTATACAAATCCAATAAATTCTTAATTTCAGATATTTGTATTTTGCAATTCTAGAAGACTAATTCGGTTCATTATTATAGATTATAATTCTCTGCTGAAATAATGAATCTTTTAATCCAGTTTGTCTTCCTTTCCCTCTGTTTTCTTTAACATATTGATGACAATTATTTTGGAGTTTTTGACTGCCAACAGTGGGGGACATTTCTAAGTCTATATCTAATAGCTATTTTATCTCTTTATTATTGGTTATTTTTTCCCTGCTTCTTTGCATTTGTATTTTTAGAAAATTTTATCCCTGTCTCCCAGGGAAGGACATTGTGAATGATATGTCGTAGAGGCTTATATGCATATAAAAATTTTGATCTTGTAGGCAGTTAAATTACTGGTGGATCACTCTGATCTTTTTGAAGGTTGGTTTTAGGCTTTCTTAGGGCGTATCCATTTCTGTTATGTCCTTATTCCTAGAGTGTAGCCTTATTCTGATGATAACTCCTACGGTGTTGCCTTTATTCCTAGAGGATGACTTTTCTGGAGATTCACCTAAATGCCAGGTATTTTTTCTCCAAGTCTGTCTGTTTACTCTTGCTGATCCCACACCAGTTGTCTCCTTCAGAACTATGCAAGCTTTGTCATTTATCATCACTTCTCAGACAATAGTTGCTGATCTCTGCCTGTCTCTATGAGTCTCATCTGATTTTGTGGGGCACAGGAGTTGGCCAAGCACAGAAGAATGTCCATGAAGACTTCTGAAGTTCCCTCTCTGGAGGTTCCCTCCTTGGCAGCTACCCCCCACAAATCCTGGTCACTTTTACATCCACGATCTCCAATCTCTTCCTCTTTCAAATAGTGAGATCACTCCTCTTTATATTGTGTCCTGGTAAATTTCTCCAGCAAGATAACCTAGGTCAATATGGGGCTGTGAGAATGGATTGACTCAATGATGCTTAATTCAGATTAGCTATGTATGTTTTTCTTGCAGGTTTTTCTTAGATCTTCTGCCTTCTTCTCACAAAGGCACTTTTTAGGGCAAATCCCACCTTTTACTCAATACTAGAGACTTACTGAAAATTTACTATGCACCCACTACTTTTCATGTGCTATAAATTTTTTAATCTCCATGACAAGAACATAAGAAATAATAATACGAGTGGAGAAGAAAGAAAGAATAATAGTTAATACTTATATAGTATTACCAAATTCCAGGCATTGTGCTGAGCATTTTATGTCTATACATATCCAAACTCATTTAATCATCACATTAACCTTATAAATAGGTACTATTTTCTTATTTCTACTTTACAGATGAAGAGTCTGAGTGTTTACACAGTGAATCTGGAGTACTATGGAGGCCATAGGGTGCGTTCTGCTGTAGGCGTCATACTGAACCCATGGGTCTCACCTAATCTCTGACACTGACCACCTTTCTTTGCAGTGTGGAGGCTGCCAGCATCGGATTCATCGTTGTTATCGACAGACGAAGGGACAAGTGGAGCTCCGTAAAGGCATCCTTGACACGAATAGCTGTAAATATTTATTTTTATACTGTTATCATGAAAGTCATTTACATTGTCTGCTCAGCTATTTCATATCAAAGTCCCGGGGAAAAGACAATTATTTTATGTCAAATTTTGGGAAGGTCTTTGTAACAGATGCCATGTGTCACTTCCATATCCCCCCTGCCACCTGAAGGTCACCTGCAGACAATTCCTGAGCATGTCAAATACTTCCTGAATCTCTCTACCTTACTGACTTCTCTGGTCACTGAAGAGGGGTAGGCAGGGAGTGCTGGGAAGTTAATGCCCCAGGAATAACCTGCAACTATTGAGTTATGGAGGTAGGTAGGTAAATACCCCAGCTTCCACACCTCTCAGTGGGACAGTTCTGAGGTATGCTCCAAACAATATCTCAGAGGATCTCGGCCCCTTTTGCCTACAGCAGTAAACCCCGTGTGGAGACATTGACTCTACTCATTTTTGTCTTCCTCCTCACTCCCTCATTTGTCCTTCCTGGAATCAACAAACTACTTTTACCCAAATCTTTGATTTGCTCTGGGGATCATTCAGTTTAAGACAGTTTTTAGTTTAGCATTCAAATTATTTTACACATATTGTGAAGATACTGGCAAAACCAGACAACATGATATTTAAGTAGCTTGGATGGAGGTATGCTTGCATTTGGCATTAAATTGTGCAACCTTGGATGGGATTCCTTTTCCTCATTAGTCTGATTTTGATCAGTGTAGGGACCTTAGACCTTGAACTCTGTCACATGGTCAAGCAGAGACACCTTAGGGCCAACCACATCAGCATTTTTACCTGAGCACAGGTGTTCTGGGGCCGTTGGGACCGGCTAAAGAGGATGGTATGTGGTAGGGTGGTCAAGTGTGTGCAGGAGTTAGGACAGGAGAGGGATGTTTGAAGGCTCCCTTACACCCACTTACAGAATCAGTCACACATACAAACAGGCACAGTCCCCCTCAGATCGCTTTAGAACTTCTTCCAGATTTCCAAATTGTGTCTCATCTAATTTATCCTATCATGACACAGCAAAACACAAAGTTCTTCTGTGTAAGAGCTTGCATTTCAAAGACGGGGAAAGGAAGCATTTCCTTCTGTGTCTACATGGATCATTTTGTCTCTTTAGTCTAGTTTTAGCTACAGGATAAATTATCTTTGGGATAATCGTATCCATGGTTGATGCCTGTGACTATTCCAGAGGTCTGTCATCTAGAGAGTCTGGTTTCCCAGAGTCTATAGACAATATGTGCGTAATGTTTGAGCCTAATCTATGTGTAAAAGATATTGTAGTTCAGGCATCCCAAAATTTGGCTATTAGATCTCTTCAAATGCTTGTTGAAAATACAGATACCTAGACTTCATCCCAGTCCTAATGAATCAGAATAGTCTGGAGGAAAGACTAGATTTTTTAAAGAAAGCACTTTAGGAAGTTGCTTTCCCCAAAGCTCAACCTCAAAGCTCAAAACCTTCTCCAAAGCTCTCACTGGAAGAATAGAAAGCCATGGCAGTTCCCATGGTAATTTGGGTTCCTAACTGTGCCACTAAGTAGTTATATGAATCTAGGCTTTCTCATTGCTCAGGACCTCACTTCAAGGTGAGGACGATACTTTCTGAAAGGAACTTAGCAATAATATGCATCAAGAATGCTTAAAATACTAATTCTTTGATTCAATAATTCTTCTAGGAATCTATTTCAAGAAAATATTCCAAGGATAAGGTTTTTCATTTCAGTGTTATTTGTAATTGTAAAAATACTGAAAACCTAACTAGCATTAAGGGAGAGTTTAAGTAAATTGTATACCCATAAAAAATAATGTTTCCAAAGAATTCATTAATAGCAGGAATAAAAGCCCATGGCGTAACATTAAGTGAAAAGGCATGTTATAAAATATTTCTACAGTTCAAGTTTAATCATGATGAAGATATTTAAACAGAGAAAACAGCCTATAAGTAAATAGATTAAAATATTAAATATAGCCAAGAAAGATCATGGATGGATTTTCTTTTTGTAATATATACTTTTATTCATTTCTCAATTCTTCTATAAAGAATATGAATCATTTTTATAATTAGAAAAAAGTTTTGTTTGTTTGGTTTGGTTTTTCAGGAGGAGTTTGGATTATCTGACTGCTAAAGTCTCTCTTAGCTCTGAAATTCCATGAAATCTTCATTCATGGTGTCCACTTAAACTTTCCTTCTGTGATCTTGGGCAAGAGGAAAACAGAATAGATGCTGGTCATGGATGTGACATCTTCCCTCTCCCCCTAACACTGTTCATGATCCTTCTAGGTGGCATTTCCAGGAAACTTACAGCTCATCTTCATCCTTCGTCCATCTCACTTTATCCAGAGGACATTCACTGACATTGGCATTAAATACTATCGAGAGGAATTTAAAATGAAAGTGCCGGTAAGCAAGACCTTTATTCCTGTGTCCATTTGGTTAGGGCAACTGGGAGGATGGCATTTCAGCAGGGTTTCTAAGAAAGGTAAGATTCAACAGGTAGAGAGGGACAGGAAAGCATTCTGGGCTGAAGGAATAGCCTGTGTAAAGGCATAGAACCAAGAAGCACGTGCTTTACACGAGGTCCACGAGAAGCCCCATTTTTGTTGGAGTACACAGAGGGCAATCTTTTGGGAAAAAAAGTACTAAACATAGCATAGGTTTTCAATGTGAAGATACAGAGTCTGGATTTTATTCAGTAGGCAATGGGGATCCGGGAATGGTTTCTTTGGTGAAGAGTGACATGTAAAGTGAGACTGGACTTCTGTTGATCTGAGGGTATATCATGTAATCATATTAAGTAATAAAAAGGAGTGAACACTGATACATGCAACAACATGGATACATCTCAAAAATATTCTCTTGAGAGAAAGGAGAGAGACATCAGAGTATACTCTATATCCTTTTATAAAAGTTTCTAGAGTAGGCAAAACTAAGCTGTGGTGATAGAAAATCCAAACAGTGGCTGCTGTTAGGGTTGAGGGGTGGTGGAAACTACTTGTAAAGATGCAAAAGAAACTTTGTGGGGAAATGTTCTATAACTTGGTTGGGTGGTATTATATGTCTGCATACATTTATCAAAATTAATTGCCATTAAAATCTAGACATTTAGTGATATAGATTGTCTCAATTGAAAAATGAAAACTAGACAAGATAGATCTATAGTGAGACAATATTACAGTTTCTATATACAAGGAGGGACCCCCAAAACTTGGAATTATTTTCTTAGAGAGTGGGCCGCTTGTGGTATGTTTGGAATTTGTTCCTCTGAATCAAAATTTTTATCTGGAAGTTTTGAGAAGGTTGCACCACGATTTGCAGAGGAAACATCCTGCGTTGTGGCTGGTTCTTCCATCATGACAACGTGCCTACCCACACCATGCTGAGTGTTCAACAGTTTTTGACAAAAAAATGGCATGGCCCCTGTGCCTGTTTACCTATTCCCTCCCTATTCTCCTGATCTAACTTGCCCTGAGTGACTTTGTTTCCCTGGATGAAAGAGGCCCTCAAAGGGAAATGCTTTGCTGATATGGAAGAGGTGAAACAAAAAACGGCAGAAGCACTAAAAGGCATCGAGATTGACAAGTTCAAAAACTGTTTTGAGCAGTGGCAAAAGCGTCTCTATAGGTGTATTGTATCAAACGAAGAGTACTTCGAAGGTGACTGAAGTTTAAACATGTAAAAATAAATTCACAATTTTGTATAAATAAATTCCATTTTGGGGTCCCATGTGTGTGTGTGTGTGTATTTTTTAATGTTTAGTTGAAAATAATTTCAAACTCACAGAGAAGTTGCAAGAAGAAGAACAATACATCACATGCCCTTTATCCAGATTCACTCACCATTAACATTTTATCCTCATTTGATTTATTATTTGCATCTCTCTGTATATATATTCATATACTATATATACCCACATAAAATGTTTTGTATTTATATATAGTTAGAATAATTATTTTGTATTTATATATTATATATGTATTATCTTAGTCCATTTGTGCTGCTATAATAAAATACTGCAGACTGGATAATTTATAAATCAAAATTTGTTTCTCACAGTTCTAGAAGCTGGGAAGCCCAAGATCACTGTGCCAGAACACTTGGTATCTGTCCTGATCGCTCCTTCCAAGATGGACCTGATTGCTGAGTCCTCTGGAGGTGATGGACACTGTGTCCTCAAAGGGCAGAAGAATGGAAAAGCAAAAGAGGCAGATCCACTCTCTCAAGCCCTTTTACAGGGTGTTAATCCTATCCTTGAGGAAGGAGCCATCATGACCTAATCACCTCCCAGAGGTCCCACCTTACATTACCATCACCTTGGAGGGTCTTGTACATTTCAAACCATTGCGTGCATTGTAATATATATGCATATTTAGGATAATGTTTGTGTATTTATATGTATTGCTTTTATATGTATATCATAATGTATATGTATTTGTATATTTAGAATATACATATAAAGAGACATGCATATTAAAATATGTATTATACATATACATATAGATACATATGTATATATACAGGATGTATGTACAAGATCCATTCTAGGATTGGGCACTGGACTTAGTTGTCATGTCTGTTTAGTATCCTTTACTCTAAAACATTTCCATAGCCTTTCTTTTCTTTTATTACATTAACATATTTGAAGAATACAGTCTCTTAAAAAAATCATAATGTCACTTGGGGCTCATGTGAGGTTTTCTAATGATTTGATTCAGATTATGCATTCCCAAGTGGAATACTACTTAAGGAATACCATGTCCTTCTCAGGATATCATCTGGAGACCCACAGTGTTCATCTATCTCTCACTGGTGATATTAATTTTGATCCCCTAGTCAAAGCGTTATACACTTTCTCAAATATATTGTTTCCCTCACAACTAATAATCAATGTTCAGAGAGACATTTTAAGACCATGCAAATATCCTTCTCCTTAAAAAGTTCTCTGCTCTTTGATATACACTGAAGATTCTTGCCCAACAAAACCTTTGTTATATTGGTTGCAAAATAATGATTTTCCAACTCCAGCACTCTCTCAAATTTACTAATTTCCAACTCCAGCACGCTCTCAAATTTACTAATTTAAATTGGTATTTACTGTGAGCTAGAACATTCCCTTCTCCCCTATTTGTGTCTCTTAATTTTTTATGGATTATTATATTTTCAATGGTTTATAATTCATTACTGTTCTAGATTATTGTGGTGCTCAAACTGTCCCAGATTAGGCCAGTGGAAACCCTTTCAAGCTGGCTTCTGTGTCCCGGTGACATGCTTCTAACATGTTTTTAGTACTTCCTAACTTTCTGGTTAATATGGTGATCTAGACTTGCCTCATACATACCCTGACCCAGCCCTATTACTAGCCATTTTTCTCAGGAACCTTGGTTCTTTTTGGTGTTGAATGGTATTAGAAACCAAGATCTGGATGCAAGGTATGCCATTACTACTTGGATATTTTTGCTTTTAGGCCCTTTCAGCAGACAAAAACTGTAAATATATGCATGCATGTATATATACATATACATGCACATATTTTTAATTGTATACACACATTATGTATGCATGTACACCTATATGTGTATATATGTACACATGCAAAATATGTATGCATTCTAGAAATCACAAGTTTACATTGATACATTATATTTCAGCCCTTTTTTTTTTTTTGAGTTGGAGTCTCACTGCGTCGCCCAGACTGGAGTGCAGTGGCTGCTCCCGGCCACCACAGCCTCGACCTGCTGGGCTCCAGCGGTCCTTCCGCCTCAGCCTTCCAAGTAGCTGGAACTACAGGAGCGTGCTACCACATCCGGCTGATTTTTTGATTTATTGTAGAGATGAGGTCTCGCTGCCCAGGCGGGTCTCGAACCCGCGGGCTCAGGCAATCCACTCACCTCAGCCTCCCAAAGGCGCAGGATTACAGGCTGAGCCACTGAGCCCGGCATATTTCAGCCCATTTAAGATGTACTTTTAAGTGAGGATAAAAACATTGGGAGAACAGTATGAACAGTATGTTCCCATTTGGATAAAATAGGAGGGGTATATATATGATTGCTTGTGTCTGGATTACTTTAGGAAGGATATTCAAGATATCCGAGAAACTGGTTAAAGTGGTTGCCTCCTGGATATAGAACTGGAAGCCTGGGGATGGGGGATTCTATTTAGATAGACTTTTTCTGCTTGAATTTATTACCATCTACGTATGTTATCTGTTCAAAACAAAAAATGCTTTAATTAAAATTTCTCTGAAAGAATATTTAACCCACCTCAGTGAAGCCTAGGCATCTCAGATAAGAGATTTTTCTTTCTCATTTTCTAATCTGATTTTTCTTGTTTTGGCTCCATTTTATATTAATAACCAAATTTCTGAAAACACTTTCTCCCTATACTTCGGGCATTAACCAACTCAAAATGAATTTCCCATTCTATTTTAAATACTCATTTAAAAATACTTAAGTGTTCAAGGGAAATGTGACCATGATTTTCTTACTCAGTGTTTCTGACTTGAGGAACAGTGGCTGTTTGGGAATGATGGCGACTTGCAAGAAGCCAGGGACTTATCATCCTCGTGCGCTTTCGTCCCCTTCAGAAAGGAAGACTAAAAATTGCTTCTTGCCACTCAAAAAGGCTTGGAGTTGGAACTGAGCATTTGACCAAGTGTCATACATATTTCCCTGTTTACACGTAAAACACACCTGTTTGAGTGATGTTATGTCTACAGATACATGTGTGATCATGCCTTCCCTTCCATGAGGTGCAGCTACATTGAAGAGGGACTGATCTACTTTATCTTGATATTCTGTCTTTAGCTACTTTTATGTGTGGTAGGTAGTGTAGATTGATTCCCTATCCAGCATACTTTTAATTTTAAACTTAAAATCAACTTTTTGAAAAGCTCTCAGTCACTCAAGCCATGTCACATTTGGTAGGGCATTTTTTAGTGCAAGCTTCCCTGTAGGTTGCCATTTCGCCTTACAAGATTGCCCTCCCTCGTAGCTCTGATACTCCCTGAAACTCACAGTCTGAAGTTACCAAACTTGATGAAATCTACCTTCAAAATGTATTTCATTTTTTTTTAAATGATAGCTTAAACAGTTGAGTTTGTCTTCTCTACTTTATTTTTAAAACATGGTTGTGGGCCAGACATGGTGGCTCATGGCTCACACTAATCTCAGCACTTTAGGAGGCTGAGGCAGGCGGATTGCTGAGCCCAGGAGTTAAAGACAGCCTGGGCAACATAGCAAAACCTCACCTCTACGGGAAAAAAAAAAAATTAGCCAGGCATGGACGTGCACACTTGAAGTCCCAACTACTAAGGATGCTGAGGTGGAAGGATCACCAGAGCTCAGGAAGTTGAGGCTGCTGCGAGCCATAATCATTGTTATTGTGTCACTGAATTCAACCTGGGCGATAATCATTGTTATTGTGTCACTGAATTCAACCTGGGCGATGGATTGAGACCTTGACATAGGCAGGTAGGTAGGTAGATAGATAGATAGATAGATTTGTAGTTCCCTAGCCTCTCTTATTTCTAGTTCCATAATAATTATATTTTCACAGGTTGAGGGGAAATGGAGCTTATTTTGCGTGACTGCTATAAGGATCAGGTGGGCCAAGGATGTAATTTTAGTCAAGTGACTTAGCATTCTTTTACCTTTACTCCTGGAGGTAGTAAATGATTTCTAAGTGCCTGTTGCTGACCAGGCGTTTCCCTATTCTGGAACAACAGTCTTCATAGCGACCTCACAAAACTCATAGGTAGAATTGCTAAGGCAGTCTTGCAAAACTCCTGAAGAGGCTACGATCGTGCAATGGTTTCTTAAAATGGAGTTTGTGACAGAATATTAGAAATGCTCCTTTTGCAATGAAAAGACCGTGTATTTCCTTGAAAGATCAGGTGAATAGGGAGGGTAGGGCATGGGGATCATGCTGTTTTGGTCAAAAACTGCTGAACAGGGTCGCCTCCCCTTGGGTACCCCCCCCCGTGGGAGTTTTTCTGTCTTCTCAATAAATCCTGCAAAAGAAAACCTCCCCAAAAAACACTGTGAACATTCAGTGCAGGGTGGACAGGTTGTTCGTTTAAATCACCCATCACAAAATGGGCAAACCATATTGAAAGGATCTCCAAAATACAAAATACACTTGTTTTAAGCAACTGTAGATAGAAACATAAATGTATACAGAAAAGGAAAAAAAAAAAGACATTTCTAATCTTTAGCAACTGTTCCAAGAATGTGCGTGAATGATCAAGTTGGTGTGGTTACAGGAGAAAACAAGGCTTAAAAGAAAGTTCATTGTATTCACATGTCCCAGAGGCAGGGGTCACCTCACAGGACACAGGAGAAGTTTTGGTTAGGAGGCAGACACAGGAGCAAGGGGAGAGTCTAGGCAGGACCTTTATTGGGGTTTCTGAGGGGAAAGGGAAGGCAGGGCAGGAAAAGCAGTTTAGAATTGGCTAGTTTGAATAATTCCTGCAAGCTTTGGGGCTTAGGGATGGTCTCTGGTTACCTGGTATCTAGCCCTGAGATGACTTTGGGCAAGGGAAATACTGGCTTGGTGTTCGAGACTTTAATAAAGGAGGTGGTGGGGATTTGGACTTGAGGTTGTTTTGCATATGGACGGCATGCTCCCAAAGGGCATATGAGCCCTTTGCAATCTCTAAGGCGTGGTTAGTTCTGGGAAGGGCCGTCCCCCCCAGTTGTGGAGGGCACACCTGCCAGAGTATCAAGAATTCAGAACATAAGAAAATGTAGTTCATATAATCCACCCTGTGATGGAAGGATGCCAGATAGACAATACAGAATCTAAGAAAACACAGAACAACAACTCTCTTAAGACTACTTTAAAAATGTGTCCTGTGGTTTTGACAAGCAGAATTATTCTGCTTTTTTCCCTTTCCTATGTAGAATGTAAAAAAAAATTTTTTTAAAATTTCTATCTTGTAAAAAAAGATGGAAAAATTTGTTTATGGTAAAACTGCTTAATCTTTAAATTTTTTTTCACTTACATGTGGCAAAATTCACTCTTTTTGGTGTATAGTTCTATGAGATTTTTTGTTTTTGTTTTGATTCAGGGTCTCACTCTGTCACCCAGGCTGGAGTGCAGTGGTACAATCTTGGCTCACTGCAACCTTGAACTCAGGCTCAAGCCATCCTTCTGCCTCAGCCTCCTGAATAACTGGGACTACAGGCACACACTACCACACCCAGCTTTTTTTTTTTTTTTAAATAGAGACAAGATCTCACTACATTGCCTAGGCTGGCCTCGAACTCCTGAACTCAAGCAGTCCTCCTGCTTCAGCATCCCAGCGTGATGATATTATAGGCTTGAGTTTCCCTGTAGTGCTATGAGTTTTGACAAATACATGGAGTTACTTAATCACCATGGTCCAGATACAGAACAGTTCCATCATCCCCCAAACTTCCTCATGCTGACCTTTGCAGTCCCCCTCTTCCCAGCCCTAACCCTGGCTCCTCATCTCTATAGTTTTGCCTTTTTCTTTTTTTTTGAGTTGGAGTCTCACTCTGTCGCCCAGACTGGAGTGCAGTGGCTGCTCCCGGCCACCGCAGCCTCAACTTGCTGGGCTCCGGCGATCCTCCCGCCTCAGCCTTCCGAGTAGCCGGAACTACAGGCATGCGCTACCATGCCCGGCTGATTTTTTGATTTATTGTAGAGATGAGGTCTCGCTGCCCAGGCGGGTCTCGAACCCACGGGCTCAGGCAATCCACTCACCTCAGCCTCCCAAAGGCGCGGGATTTCAGGCTGAGCCACCGAGCCCGGCTAGTTTTGCCTTTTTCATAGTCATATACATAGAATTACAGTCATGTGCATTAAACATAGTGATGTTTTGGTCAACAACAGACCACATTTACAATAGTGGTCCCATAATATTATAATCTTAAGTATTTTTACTGAATCTTTCCTACATTTAGATGTGTTTCGATACACAAAAGCTTACCACTGTGTTACAACTGTCTACAGTGTTCAGTACAGCAACATCCTGGATAGGCTTGTGGTCTAGGAACAATCGGCTCTACCACATAGCTTAGGTGTGCTGTGGGCTATACCGTCAAGGGGAGTGTAAGCACACTGTGATCACACAGGGATGAAACTGCCTTCCCGTGAATTCCTCAGAACTTATCTCTGTCATTGAGACACATGATTGTATGTACTAAGTAGCCTTTGAGCATAAAACATGTGGGGTTCATCCATGTTGGGTGTGTCCATAGTTTTTTCCTTTTATTCCTGGATATTATTTCATGTTATAAAGGTACCACTTTATCCATTCATCAGGGAAAAAACATTTAAATTTTTAGTTTTTAGCAATTCAAGATAATGCTGCTATTAACATTTATCCACAGGTTTTACTGGGCCATCTAGTAGGTATGCAAGGGGCCCTCCCCAAAACCTGGAATTTATTTATTAAAAAATATGCATTTATGATTATATGTTTAAACTTCAATCACCTTCGACATACTCTCCATTTGATGCAATAAACTTATTGAGATGCTTTTTCCACTGCTCAAAACAGTTTTTGAACTCGTCAATTTTGATGCCTTTTAGTGCTTCTGCTATTTTTTTGTTTCACCTCTTCCACATCGGCAAACATTTCCCTTTGAGGACTTTTTCATCTAAGGAAGCAAACAAACAAAAAATAGCTTGGAGTGAGATTGGGTGAATAAGGAGAGTGGGGCAGGGATCACGCAGTTTTTGGTTAAAAACTAAACGCTCAACACAGTGTGGGCAGGTGCACTTGTAAATCACCCATCATGAAATGGGCAAAGCAATGGAAGAATCTCCAAAACATAAATCCATTGAAAGCCAAACACAGTCTCTCACAACACTAGATGGTATACACTGATGCTGATGGGTTTCTAGAACACTTACCTAGCAGGGGAAGCCTGTACTACAAGGGGCCCACCCTCCAAAAAATAACTCCATGTTTTGGGGGTTCCCCCTCGTATGTTTTTAAGAAACTGCCAGCCCGTTTTACGAAGTGGCTCTACCCTTTTGCATTCCTACCAGCAATGTGTGAGAATTCCAGCTACTCCATATTTCTGCCACTTGTTCAAAACAAGGTCTGTTTTTGTTTCTAATTTTAGCCATTCTAGTAAGTGTGTTGTGGTGTCTCACTGTGGTGTTTCTTTGCAGTTCCCCAAGGACTACTGATAGTGAGCCTCTTTCCCTGTATTTATTTTCCATCCCTATATCTTTTGTGGCGAAGCTTTTGTTCAAATCTTTTGTTCATTTTTAGTTGGGTTGTTTTCTTATTGTTGAATTTTCCGAGTTCTCTATATATTCTAGACATAAGTCATCGATCAGATTTATGACTTGTAAATGTTTTCTCCAGTTTGTGGGTGGTATTTTTCTTCTCTTAACAGTGTCTTTAGTGGAGCAAATGTTTTTAATTGGGGTGAATCCCAGTTTATCGGTTTTTCTTTTAAGCATTATGCTTTTGGTGTCAAATCTCAGAACTCCTTGCCAAATCTAAAGATTTCTCCTAAAAACACTTTCTCTAGCCACACAATACTTCTGACACCTAATGTGCGGGATTTTGTCACATCAAGCAATTCTCCAACTCTCTGGACACAAATCGTGTTCTACAGTTCAATTCAGATACTGAAGTTGGCATCAGATCCCACAAATTTAGGGCTCAGTCCCTCAAAACTGCCCCTACTTCACATGAGTTTTAAGTCTGGGCCTTCTGTACTTCTGACCTACCGGCTACAAACTGGAGGTGCCCACAGCTCCCTTCTTGTGTTCTACAGTTTGCTAGAATATCTTACAGAACTTAGGGAAACGCTTTACTTATGTTTACTGGTTTATTGTAAAGGATACAACTCAGGAATAGCCAGATGAAAGAGATACAACGGACAGGGAGTGTGTGGGGGCATGGTTTCCATCCTTTCCCTGGGAGCACTACCCTCCCAGGACCTTGGCGTGTTCACCAATCTGGGAACTCCTTGAATCTCCTTGTTCTAGAAGTTTTTACAGAGCCTGATATCCAGCTTCCCAGAGGTCGGTGGGTGGGTCTGAAAATTCCATCCAATAATCACTTGGTCTTTCCGGAACCAGCCCCATCCTGAGGCTCATTAAGCATAAACTCAGGTGTGACCAAAATGGGCTCATTATGGACAACAAAAGATACTCCTATTTCTCAGGAAATTATAAGGGTTTTAGGAGCCCTGTGCCAGGAATAGAATAGAAGACAAAGACCGAATAAATTTATTATACCACATTTTTTTCTCAGTTTTCTTTCAAGTTTTTTGTTTTACATTTAGATCTGTGATCCATTTTGAGTTAATTTCTGTATAAGATGTGAGGTAGGTCAACCTAAATAGCAAACCTGTTAGGTAAAAAATATCCCATTGGGGCCTCCAAAATGTTAGGTCAGGCCCAATGAGGGATGTCTGGTCTGCGATCTGGTGCCACGTGAAAGATGCAAAGAACACACAGAAGTTAGATTGGAAAATAGAGTTTATTTAGAAAGTAAATTAGAGGAGAGAGAAGATTCACCTCCCCAAGGTAGGGGAGGGGTGGTCAAAGCTAGGAAACATGGCGGCAGTCATAGCTCAAGGAGCCATATGACTAGACCATAGCTTAGCAAAGTAATGGCAAATGGGGAGAAGTGGGGGGGAGAGAAGGAGGAGGAGGAGGGAGAGAGACAGAGAGAGTGAGACATGAGAGAGAGAGAGAGAGAGAGAGAGGGAAGGAGGCAGGGAGGGAGGGAGGGAGAGAGAAAGAGAAGAGATTCACCTCCCCAAGGTAGGGGAGAGGGCCAAAGCTTAGGAAACATGGTGATGGCCATCAAAGCAATGACGATGGCTGCTCGAGGTGCAATCCTTTTAAACTTTCCCTTTGATGGGGGAAGATCATTAAGATGACTGGGTGGTGGTCTGTTCCACATCATCATGAAGGGCAGGTAAGCACAGGTACTGACATCAGGTGATGGACTGAAGGCCGACAGATGGGTCAGTCACATGACTGCTGCCATGGTGATGGGGTTTGTGTCATGAAGGTCAAGAAGGGCTGATTAGGTTAATGTGTTTATAAAACAAGCTGAGGAGGGGACTGTAAAATAATTATCAAAAGCTACCGTTGAAAAACCAGTTTTGTCTTTGGCTAGTGATTAGAGGGTAAAGTGAACTGCTAGAAAAATATGGCAGATAGGCAATGTTTTTTTTGGGGGGGGGGTTTGAGTTGGAGTCTCACTCTGTCGCCCAGACTGGAGTGCAGTAGCCGCTCCTTGCCACCGCAGCCTCGACCTGCTGGGCTCCGGCGATCCTTGCGCCTCAGCCTTCCGAGTAGCTGGAATTACAGGCGTGCGCTACCACACCTGGCTGATTTTTGATTTATTGTAGAGATGAGGTCTCACCAAGTTGCCCAAACGGGTCTCGAACCCGTGGGCTCAGGCAATCCACTCACCTCAGCTTCCCAAAGCGCGGGATTACAGGCTGAGCCACCGAGGCCAGCTGGCAGTATTTTAAAATGGCTGCTCATTGGGTATATTGACTCCATGTTATGTCCTTTCAAAACCCAAGAGAGATGGCCTCTAAAAGAAAAGAATATCTATTCAGGAATAAAGTGTTGCAATGGAAATACACATGCTATAGTAAACTATGTGTGTATTCAGGAAGCTAAAGGGAGACAGATTTTTAAAGGAAAAATGAGGAGAATTACATAATTGTTTAGAGGCAATCATTATTGACCATAAAGATCATAATAAGGATGATGCCAGTCTGAGGTTGGACAGGCAGATGTTCTTGGAGAAGTATTTTTTGTGTAAGTTTCGATGGCTTTTGTGCAGGGTTGTGGTTTTGTAGTCTTTCATGATAGTTCTGTTATCAGGCATGCAAGTGTGAAAATCCTGTCTTCACAGTCTTCCCTGGCTCTGTCAGGGATTTTTGCTTGAGTGTTTGTTTGAACACTAGAGACTTCATTTTAATCCTGACAGCCTTCATAGGTATGGGTCCAGTTTCCTTTTTTTGCATGCCCAACTGTTGAAAATATAATTATTTCTCCATTGAATTGCCTTTGCAGTTTTGTCAAAAATCAGATTAGCATTTGCCAGAGCTAAAGGATGGGGATGGGGATGGGTGTGACTGAAAGGGGTCCACAAAGGAGATCTTATGGTTCTGCAACTTGCTTGTACTGGTAGTTACATGAACTGACGCTTGTGAGAAAATGACAACACAGGTTGTAAGCATATCCGATTCCTGGTCTTGATTGTGTACTATGATTTTGTAAGGTGTAACTGTTGAGGGGGAGCTAGGTGAAAGGTACACATGACCTCTCTGTACTATCTTGGCAACTTCTTGTGAATTTATAATTACTTCAAAATAACAAGTTGAAAAAAATCAACTGACCATATGGTCACTTCCATTGTTCCACTGATCTATTTGTCCTGTGCCATTACTACCCTCTTGATTACTGTGGTTTTATAATAACTCTTGAAATCAGGTAGTATAAATTATCCAGCTTTGTCCTACTTTAAAAAAATTGTTGTGCCTATTCTATGTCTTTCCTATTTCTATGTGAATTGTAGAACCAGCTTGTTAATTTCTACAAAAAGTCTGCTGGGATTTTGATTATGGGATTGGTTTGACTCTGCAGATCAATACTGAACAGTACTGAATCTTTTAATATCTTTTTTTTTTTGAGTTGTCTCACTCTGTCACCCAGGTTGGAGTGCAGTGGAAAGCTCACGGCCACCCTAGCATCAACCTGCTGGGCTCTGGCGATCCTTCCGCCTCAGCCTTCCAACTAGCCAGAACTATAGTCACGTGCTACCACGTCTGGCTAATTTTTTATTTACTGTAGAGACGAGGTCTTGCCAGGTTGCCCAGGCTAATCTCAAACCCGTGGGCTCAGGCAATCCACTCCCCTCGGCCTCCCAAAGTGCTGGGATTACAGGCTGAGCCACCGAGTCCAGCTCTTTCTTTTCTTTTTAATTTTCACTTTTAGCACTCATTATAAAACACTAAAGCTTTTTTGGTTCTCTAAAGCTTAAGATGAGAAAGCAGAGTTCTGGCAAGTGTGAGAAATCACTCTTCCCTCTCCTGTTTAATTAAATGGAACAGAAATTATACAGCCTGGAAGGACAGGTTTCTGAAACTCCAGGCCTTGGGACAAAGTTACTTCTGCCCAATATATTGTTGCACATAGGTGTTATTTTTAATTTCAAGTGTTCCCATAGCAACTAATTTCCCAAAAAGCAAGATACATTTTTAACTTGATAATTTTATTACTTGTCTTAAGATTTCTAATATTGGAAAAACTAAAGACCTTTTTGAAACTCCCAATAGTGGTCTAAAATTTTTAGGTGGGAAAGGCACAGATGGATTCAGGAATTTTTTTCTCCCTCTCATGATATAAAAATAAGGTTTTACATTTCCAAACTGTTTTCAGACATGAATGAGCAAAGCATGGGACCTGTCAAGGTTAAGGTGGTGACAGATAGTAACCAAATCCCACGGAACCCAAGTTCCTCAAAGGCAGGGTCTGTCTAGCTTATTATTTATTTATCCCTCAGTGTCTGGTATTTATTAACGGCTCAGTACATACCTGTTAAAAGAATAAATCAGTTTTGTCATATAATTTTGTTTTTACCTGTAGTCTCTGGGCCCTAATTTATATTCTTCTCATTCCAAAGTTGATTGATTCATTGAGTAATACAGTATCATAGTGGGAGAAAGAACATATTCTTAAGTTCTCTGATCAAGAATTAATTTTCAAAATAATCAACAGACAGTGAAGAGGAGTAAGAAGTCCTTGTCCCTGGTCAGGAATGAATGGAGGATGTGGTGTGGTCCCTGGATCACAGAGCCAGAACCACGCCCAGGCCAGGACGACTGCAGAGGATAGAAAGGGGCCATTTGGGATGTATTCGTTTCCTCTAGGTGCATAGGTGTTGGTTCACCAGCAGGATTGTTCATTTATAAAAACTCACTCCCTGTTATCTCCAGATCTCCTCTGTGCAAGTGAACTTGGGAGCACATAAACATTTTCATGGTGGGGGGGTGCATCAGTGTGGTGAATCTTTTCGATGCATACTCTGTATGTCTCCCCGAATTCTGATTTCATTTTGATATTCACTATCCCACCGTTTATTGAGCTTCTCACTGCAGAGTTTTAGTTCTCAGCACAGCACTTGATTTTGGCAACTGAAGAGTATACCTTGGCTTGGTAACTTTGAACTAAAAATTCACACAAAGGGAGACCTGAGTTCTACGTAGCCTGGAACTGTGCTCCCTGATCCAAGTAAACATTGTGTCACAGACTGGGTATTTCTTTTTCAATAGGAAAAAAATGGAAAGAGACTTCAAAATATTTATCTACTGGATACAGTAACCATTTTAAAATATAAATGTCTCATAAGACAAAGTTAAAAAATTAAAGTATTGTTTAAATAATAATAGACTCTAAATGAGCTACTAGTTAATGATCAGTGATTTAGTGATCATATACATTTTTTCTTTCTTTCCCCTTACAGATCATCATGTTAAACTCTGTCTCTGACCTCCATGGCTACATTGACAAAAGCCAACTGACGCGGGAGTTAGGGGGGACTTTGGAATATCGTCATGGTCAGTGGATAAATCATCGCACTGTGAGTACTAGCTTATGTGCACTTTTCACTGTTTTTCCTTGTTTTCCAGAAGACAGGTAAGGTTAAAGATCAACTTCTGGGAGATCGCCCCATGACTTTCTGACCTTGGGAAGGCTGGGATTTCTCTGCACAGACTAGGGAATAGGGAGTGTGGAAAGGTAAAGGCTGGGGTTTCACCTGCTGACTATCTTACCCCACTGGATCTTCTGGTATAGGGTTTTGGGACACTTAGAGTGCGCCTGGGGAATTTTCAAAAACACCAATGTCCTGCTATACCTCAGAGAAGTTAAGCTGCTTGATCTGGAACGTGTCTCAGATATTAGTGTTTCACAAAACTCCTTGGAAGATTTTTAATTGACAGACAGATTGACACAACGGAGTCAGAAGAAGTTGCATTTAAATGTTGTCACCATGACTTATTGTCTGATCTTGGGTGAGTACTAAGCCTCTCTGAGCTTGTTTTTTCCTCTGTTAAAACAAGACTAACACAGCAGTTCTCTACTGGGGACAATTTTGCACATCAGAGGACATTTATCAATATCTTTAGACATTTTTTGGTTATAACTTGGGGGTGGGTAGAGGCCAAGGACTGTTAAACATCTTACAATGCCCAAGACAGCCCCCCACAATAAAGAATTATCTGACCCAAAATGTGAATGGTGCCAGTGCTGAGGAACTCTGGACTGACAAAAGCTACCTGAAAATTTCAAGTGAGAAATGAGGGATATATTGTCTATGAAATTACCCGATATATAGTATCCTATTGTTTCCTACTTAATAATTTTGGTGCCTATTATGCTAAACTAGAAGTTTCAGTAATATTGAGGAAAAAGTAGATTGAAACTCATGGCTATGGTCTGAATGTTGCTATCCCCCAAAATTCACATGTCGGAACCCAATGTGATAGCATTAAGAGGTGGGCCTTTTGGAATTTGATGAAGTCATGAAGACTCTGCCGTAAGTAGATTTAGGGCCGTTGTAAAAAAGGTTGAAGGAAGCAGCCATGCCCTTTCTGTCATGTGAGGACATGGAAAAGGCACCCTTTATGAAGAAAAGACCTTCACCAGACACTGAATCTGCCAGTGACTTGATCTTGGATTTCCCAGCCTCTGAACTGTGAGAAATAAATTCTTGTTGTTTACAAATTACCCAGTCGAAGGCAATCATAGGCTGTCCCACCAGGCCTAGTTTGTAGCCGTAGTTTGTGGCTGTGCATGATTAAACACAATATAGTGAACTTTAGCAATACAACTAGTATTGAAAGATCAGAGATAGTCTTTATGTTACCTTTACATATTTTATATACATGCACATGTAGCCATAACTCATTGTATTATGCTTCACTTTATTGCACTTTGCAGATACTGTGTTTTTCACATATTGAAATTTTGTGACAACTTTGTAGCAACCTCAGCATCACTTTTCCAACAGCATGTGCTCACTTCTTGTCTCGGTGTCAAATTTTGGCAATTCTTGCAATATTTTAAAAGTTTTTCACTGTTATCACATTTGTGATAGTGATCTACGATGTTACTATTGTAGTTGTTTTGGGGTGTCAAGAACCTCACCCATCTAAGACTGAGAACTTAGTAAGTGTTGTGTATGTTCTGACTGCTCTACCAACAGGCCATTCCTCAACTCTCTCCTTCACCTTAGGCCAGAACAATAATGAGATTTGGCCAATAAAGCGAGAAATGGTGGCTCACACCTGTAATCCCAGCCCCGGGAGCCCAAGACAAAAAGATTTCTTGAGCCTAGGAGTTCGAGACCAGCCTAGGCAACATAGAGAGAACTCATCTGTATAAAAATAAAAATTAAAAATTAGTCAGGTGTAGTGGAAGGCACTTGTAGTCCCAGCTACTTGGGAGGCTGAGGCGGAAGGATCACCTGAGTCCTGAAGGTAGAGGCTGCAGTGATCATGCCACCACACTGCAGCCTAGGTGACAGAGCAAGACCCCAACTCAAAAAAAAAAAAAAAAGGAAGAATTGTACATCTTTCACTGTAAATCCAAAGCTGGAAATGATTAAGCTTAGTAAGGAAAACATGTCAAAAGTCAAGACAGAGCCTGGGTGCAGTGGCTCATGCCTATAATCCCAGCACTTTGGGAGGCCAAGGTGAGAGAATTGCCTGAGCTCACGGATTCGAGATCAACCTGGGCAACTTGGTGAGATCCCGATCTCTACAATAAATCAAAAAGTTAGCCGGGCATGGTGGCATAAGCCTATAGTTTCAGCAACTTGGAAGGCTGAGGTGGAAGGATTGCCTGAGCCCAGCAGGTCGAGGTTGCAGTGGCCAGGAATGTGCCACTGCCCTCCAGCCTGGGTGATAGAGTGAGACTCCTACTCAAAAAAAACCAACAAAAAAAATTGTCAAGACAGGCCAAAAGTTAGACATCTCATGCCAAATAGTGCTACTCAGTGAACACAGAAATGATAGATGAGAAGGCAAAATAGCCTTATTTCTGGTATGGAGACAGTTTGAGTGGTCTGGAGAGGAGACCAAAGCAGCCACAACATTCTCTTAAGCCAAAGCCTAATCCACAGCAAGGCTCTGATTCTTTTCCATTCTATGAAGGTTGAGAGGTGAGGAAGCTGCAGAAGAAAAGTTGGAAGCTAACAGAGGTTGGTTTGCTAGGTTTAAGGAAAGAAGCCTCAAGGTGAAGCAGCAAGTGCTGATGGAGAAGCAGCAACTTGTGATCCAGAAGATCTAGCTAAGAGCATTGATGGAGGCTACATTAAACAACAGATTATCAGGAGATAAAACCACCTTCTACCAGAAGGAGATGCTATCTAGGACTTTCATAGCTAGAGAGGAGAAGTCAATGTCTGGCTTCAAAATTTCAAAGGACTGACTCTCTAGTTAGGGGTGAATGCAGCTGGCGACTTTTAGTGGAAACCAGGGCTCATTTAAAATCCTAGGGCCCTTAAGAATGATGCTAAGTCTACTTTGCTTATGCTCTATAAATGGAACAACAAAGCACATCTGTTTATAGCATGGTTTACTGAATATTTTAAGTCCACTGTTAAGACCTATTGCTCAGAAAAACTAAGATTTCTTTTAAAATATTACTGCTTCTTGAGACCTAGTCACCCAAAAGCTTTGATGGATATATACAAAGAGATTAATGTTCCTTCCTTCTTTTTTTTTCTTTTCTTTTTTTTTTTTTTTTTGAGATAGAGTCTCACTCTTGTCCCCAGGCTAGGGTCCAGTGGCACACTCTTAGCTCAGCCTCACTGCAGTCTCAGCCTCCCGGGCTCAAGAAATTCCTCTGCATGCCTCAGCCTATTGAGTAGCTAGATTACAGGCACATGTCACCATGTCTGGCTAAGTTTTTGTTTTTATCTTTTGTAGAAGTGAAGTCTCTCTATGTTGCCCAGACTGGTCTTGAACTTGCTTCAAGCAATCCTCCCACCTAAGTCTCCCAAAGTGCTGGAATTTCAGGTGTGAGTCACTACTAATATGCCTGCTAATATAACATGCATTCTGCTTCCCATGGATCAAGGAATAATTTTGACTTTCAAGTCTTATTTAAGAAAAACATTTTGTAAAGATATAGTTGTCATAGATAGTGATTTCCTTGATGGACATGGGCAAAGCAAATTGCAAACCTTGGAAAAAAATTCACCACTCTAGATGTTATCAGGAACATTTGTGATTCATGGGAGGAGGTCAAAATATTAACATTAACAGGAGTTTGAGAGAAGTTGATTCCAACCCTCATGGATGACTTTGAGAGGTTCAAGACTTCAACAGAGGAAGTAACTACAACGTGATGGAAATACAAGAAATTTAGAAGTGGATCCTGAAGGTGTGACTGAACTGCTACAATCTCATGATAAAACTTGAATGGATGAGGAGCTGCTTCTCATGGATGAGCAAAGAGAGTGGTTTGTCATCATCCTAGTGAAGATACTGTGAATATCATTAAAATTAAAACAAATAATTTAGAATATTCCATAAACTTATTTGATAAAGTAGTGGCAGGGTTTTAGAGGCTTGACTTTCCAGTTTTGAAAGATGTTCTACTGTGGGTAAAATGCTATGAAACAGTCTCGCCTGCTACATACAGATGAATATTTTATGAAAGGAAGAGTCCATCGATTCGGCAAAGTTTTCTGTTGATATATTTTAAAAAGTTGCCACAGCTACCCCAACTTTCAGCAACTACCAACCTGATCAGTCAGCAGCCATCACTATCAAGGCAAGACCCTCCACCAGCAAAACCATTATGTGTCACTGAAGGCTCAGAAGAGTGTTAGCATTTTCTAGCAATAAAATGTATTTTTAAATTAAGATATTTACTTTTTTTAGACATATTCCTATTGCACACTTACTACAGTATAACATAAACATAACTTCTATACACACTGGGAAATCAGAATATTTTTGTGACTCACCTTATTGAGACATTTACTCTGTTGTAGTGGTCTGGAACCAAACCCATAATAAGGTATATATAATTATATATAATCATATAATTATATATACCTGTGTATAGTTAGGAATAATATAACCACACATATACAGTACACATTGTTATACATCTATGAGTGAGATATATAGATCCTTTTTTGTGTGTGAAAGTGCATTTTCTGGATGTCAGATCTTTGAATGAGAGACTCATAGAAGGTCAGAACTCAAAATAACTTTGAAGATCATGTACTTCAACCACTTTATTTTATAGGTGAGTAAACTGACCTTCAGTGACTTATTGAATGCCATATGGTCAAGTAATGGCAGAGCCAAGACTAAGTTCTTTTTTCATTTCCATTTTTTTCTAATCCGAATTTTCAGATAGCAAGGCCAAGCTCTTTTTAATCACCCTATCAGGATCATGTCCTCTGTATCATTTCTGTATCAAGCTAATTTGTTAATAGGGAACTTCACGGGAAGGCTCTGGTTTCCCTCTATTTCCAGGTGACATTTGCAGGTCTCACACCTGACACTGAGTCATTACTGTTATTACTACTACACCTGTAAGGTGCTCTACTGCCCCCAAGATCCTTTCATTTGCTGTTCCTTTTGGTTTTGCTGTTCCTCAAAAGACCCCTGCAAAATCAGCAAGCATTATCCCTGTTTTTCATTGAGGACACTGGAACTCGACAGCGTTACACAGTATACCCAAGATCATATAGTCCAAGAAGATCAGGATCTGGACTTTAATTCATGCCTTAAATTCTTAAGTTCAAAATCTTTTGCTGATCTAATTTTTTTTTTTTTTTTTTGAGTTGGAGTCTCACTCTGTCACCCAGACTGGAGTGCAGTGGCTGCTCCTGGCCACCGCACCCTTGACCTGCTGGGCTCCGGAGTTCCTTCCACCTCAGCCTTCCAAGTAGCTGGAACTACAGGTGTGCGCTACCACACCCGACTAATTTTTTGATTTATTGTAGAGATGAGGTCTCACCAAGTTGCCCAGGCGGGGTTCGAACCCTCAGGCTCAGGCAATCCACTCAGCTCAGCCTCCCAAGGTGCGGGATTACAGGCTGAACCACCAAGCCTGACTGATCTAGTTTTAAATCTAGTTTTACTAAATATGGTTTTGACTACAAAGAAGTGGCATTGCCTAGTGTTCAAGAGTGCAGCCCAGGAGCCAGATTACCTTGCTTCGATTCCAATTCTGTTGTTTATTTTTTTGTATAACTTTGGGGTAATTACTTCAATTTGCCTCAGTTTCCTTATATATCGAATGTGGGGTGATGATAATAACACCTAATTGAGAAGAGAGAATGCATATAAAGCAAAATACATATGATCTTATGTGTTCTAATTATTCTACTGGTTAGTTTGACTTTCCTTATGTGTTATTTATTATAGGGTGTTAGTAAATGCATTTAAAAGAGAGGATGCGGGGAAAAGGGAACAATTCTACACTGTTGGTGGGAGTGTGTAAACTAGTACAACCTCTGTGGAAAGCAGTGTGGCAATTCCTAAAAGGTCTAAAAATCAACCCTCCATATGACCCTGCAATTCACCTACTGGGAATATACCGGGAGGAACTCAGATCACGCTACGAAAAGATACCAGCACATGCACGTTTATTGCAGCACTGTTCATAATAGCAAAACATGGAACTAACTGTGCCTCCCATCAAAAGAAGCCTGGATTAAAACAAAAGTGATGGCAGGGCTTGGTGGCTCAGCCTGCAATCCCAGCACTTTGGGAGGCCGAGGTGAGTGAATTGCTTGAACCCACGGGTTCGAGACCCGCCCAGGCAACTTGGTGAGACCTTATCTCTACAATAAATCAAACTTTAGCCGGGCGTGGTAGTGCGCACCTGTAATTTCAGCTACTTGGAAGGCTGAGGTGGAAGGATTGCTGGAACCCAGCAGGTCGAGGCTGCGGTGGCCGGGAGCGGCCACTGCACTCCAGTCTGGGCAACAGAGTGAGACTCCAACTCAAAAATAAATAAATAAATAAATAAATAAATAAATAAATAAATAAATAAAACAAAAGTGGTACATATCACGATGGAATATTACACAACCATAAATAAGGACAAAATTATGAACTTCACAGCAACTTGGATGGATTTAGAGTCTATAATACTGAGTGAACTATCACAGAAACAAAGAACTGAGTATCACATGTTTTCACTCATAAGTGGAGCTTGAACAATTATTGTAATACTATAAGAAAAGGATTGTCAGTAGTGGGAAATTGTTAGGGCGGGGATGGGGGTGGTGGGATTGGCAACAGTGGGATTCTGCCGAGGGAGGGGGGAACACCTCATCAACAAGGGCACCTGCATAATGAACATTTGTTTACTTAACCCTGACTTGCATCCCACATCTTTAAAATAAAAAAATTTAAAAAATAAAAGTAGAGTGTCTTATACAGATGTTAGATTATGTCAGCATCATACAACTTCAATGTAATTGAAAGATTTTCTTTTTTTTAATGTAAGATCCAGCCTGGTGATATTTTATTTGTTTTGCAAATCTTCCTCATTTATAACTTCAATAAAATGTGAGATACTCAAGGGTCTGAACTCTGTCTTGGCTTGACAAACATATGTTGGGCAACTACTATCTGCCTGACACTGTGCTTAGGAACATGGGATAAGAATATCAGTATGGATTAGGGTCACTGTGGGAGTCTTATAGTTGAGCAGGACAGGCAAACACACGAGCTCCCAGGAATTACAATGCAATATGACAGGTGCTAGGGGAGGCACCGGGAGGAAGCACCATGCGTGCCCAGCTTCCTGAGGAAGGTTTCCCTATAGGCAGTGGTGTCTGACATCAGTCTTAAGTAGTAAGAAGGGTACTCTGAGCCTCAGAGGAGGGGTCAAGATGGTAGCATCCCTAGTGGGTGGGGGAAAAGTGCTCACATGTGTGGAGTGTGGGAAAGCATGATGTGTTTTGGGATCACTCTGGCTGGAGTGTGAGAGCGTCTGTGTGGTTTTGAGGTGAGGGATGGGGCGGGGCAGGAGACGAGGTTAAAGGGTTATAAAAGGTCAAGAACACTGTGATGAAGAGACTGGACTCTATTGTTTGGGTAACAGGTAGCCACTGGAAATTTTTGAGCGGTTGTGTGGTCAGATGTGGGTTCTAGAAAGATCACTCTGGGCACAGCATGGAGGCTGGATTGGAACAAGAGAGAACTTGAAGGCATCGAGGCTCATCACAGGTCCTGCATGGACCAACTTCCACCTGACTCATCTACATAGGAGCCAGTGAGAACCTGGTGAGAGAAAGATCTCTCTTGGCCCCCTGGGCTTCTGCACCCAAAGGAATAACGTGGCCTCCTCTTTGGGGTGGTGCTGGAGCTACAGGGATCAGCTGACAGCTGCTTCGATGTCACGACATTCACTTCCCCTCCAGCTTGCACGTGGAGTTGTGGGTCTCCTTTGTGGGTGAAGGATCTCGCCCAGAGGCCGGACAGCGAGCCGCGGGGCCCAGCTGGAGGGAGTGGGAAGAGCCCTGCTCCTCGCTGCGCCCCAATGTCCTGCAGCAGGGCGTGCGGGGGCACTGAAAGATTTTCATGAAAGTTTGTCTGACTTTCTGGGCTGAAAGGACTATGATGTTCAGAGTTGTGACTATAGAAGTACTTATGCTAATAGGGAGATTCCATTGACAGTAATGCCTCGAGCATGAAAATGGATGAAGACTTCGGGTTCAAAGAGTAAGGGGAGGAGTGCAATGTTCCCGAAGCCTCTTCATGTCAGGCTCGCCCCTCAGCCTATGGTGCAGAGAAGGGCCACCAGATCTGGCACATTCTTTGTGATGTGGGCTTGAATTTCCAGAAATGTTCTCTGATGATGTAGGAACAGAGGCCATTTCTTCCCAAATGAGAATTCAACTGTGCCTCTTAGCTTCTTCCATTCAACCATCAAGCAGCTGTTTAAGGGCCACCTACCATGTCACAGGCACAGTATCATGCCCTGGGGTGCAAAGATGAATGTGACATGGCCTTCAAGGGCAAAATTATCTCAAGAGCAGAGAGTAGGCATGGCAGTGCCCATCTGGCTATGGAATGATTTGTGAAACTCTGAAAAGCTACCCATCTGCAACTAACTCCTCGGATGGGCAATGCCACTTTTTCTGGGGTAGGCCATGTGTCTCCTAAAGTACTCTACTAAAGAAAGACACCTCAACTGGGGTATTAGCAGTGAAGCCACTAACCTGTTAGCATGTATTTATTTAATGGCAGAGTAGGGACACAGGACAAATGTTTATGAAGGAGGTTTTAGAGGAAGAGGTCCCCAACTCCTCCCCACATCTGATGGAAATAACTTCCTGGAGTGTCACTAGTGACCTAATCTCTATATTAATCTGTCTCCTCAACTGGCATATCCTCACAGCTGTGTTTGACAAGCTTCTCAGAAGGACTGGGCAGCTGAGGGTGTGTGTGAGGGCAAAGGGAGGGTGGAGGGCAATGGAGGCTAGAAGGGAAGAAAAAGTTTATTAGAGGGAAAGTTGGGTGGTTCTGCCCTTTTCAGCATTTTACCTAGTGTAAATCCCGAGTCCGACTTAATTTTAGATGTTCTTAGGGTAATGAAGAGAGCCCTGACCTTGAAACAGCTGGCCTTGGTTAAATCCATTCCTTCCTTCCCCCTTCCTCCCTCTCTTCTTTTCTCCCTCCCTCCCTCCCTTTCTTCCTCCCTTCCTTCCTTCTTTCCTTCCTTCCTGGCCAAGTGATACAATTTCAGGGAATTCATTCAACCTGTTGGAGCTTCAGGTCTTTCCTCCATAAGATGAAGATAAAATATCCCCCCCTAGATTCTTGAGATGGTGAACAAATGTAGAGTGTGTGGCCCTTCACAGGCACTCAGAAATTGATAGCTAATTCTATTGTCTTTCCAGCATATTGATGAATGTTAATCTCCTCACGTGGTTATAATCTGACCTTTCAGGCCATTGAAAACTTTGCCTTGACCTTGAAGGCCACTGCCCAGATGCTGCAGACATTTGGGGCCTCCCTGGCTACGACAAAGCTGCCCAGAGGTGTGCCATCCACAGAAGACCTTCTCATGTCTCAAACAAGGCAGCAGGACAAACTGCAGGTGAGTGGTTAGTGGTCTCTCAGAGGCCAGTCTCTGTGCTGGCAGGTGGGTCTGCCTCTTGGAGGGAGCCAGGAGCAGAATTAAAAGTTAAGCCCTCTTTTTCCTTCTTTTGCAGTGACTTGACAGCCACTGACCATCTTAAAGCTTCTAGATAGGAACTTTGTAAAAAGTCTCTAGAGACTGGATGGTGAATGAAGCCCTGTGGGGATCAGCCCAGGGAAGGGCAATTTCTTCCAGCTGTGTGCTGGCAAGCTGAGGCATGTGAGCACCCTTTCAAGGGCTGCACACATGATCCAGGCTCAGGACAGAGCAAGTCAGGTGCTGAAATTGCAGGGGGCATGGGCTGGCTTTTGAAGTATAGGTTTTCCATAGGTGATTGTAAAGTTTTGGGGCAGACTAATAAGCTGACGCATTGCTTCACTTTCTCAGGGATGTGTCTTTTTATTTGGGGACTAATTGGGGAAAAAGGACTGTGGAAAGTGCTCTGAACTAGGCTTAAGGAGAGGCTCCTATTAAATGATTCACAATAGCATGACTGAATCTGCTGGGAAGGGAGCTTGGCAGGTTCTTTGTCACACAGTGAGGGGAAGTCATCCTGGGGCTTCCCACTGAGGAGTGTCAGCACCTTCCAGCCGGCCTTGAGAAGCACAAATGGACGACGGAATTCATTCTTTCACCAAAGACTAGTTTTCAATAAGGCAGCAAACCATCCTTGCTGCATGGAACTTGGGAAGAGCCGAACTATTTTATCTGTGACCCCAAATGTGCAAAAATGCTTTGTTAGATGGTTGGTTTGTTTATTGACTCAACAGACCTACCACTACGTGCCAGAAAAACCAAAAGTGCAACCTCAAGGAGCACATAGTCTAGTCAAGAGAGTTTCAGAGTCTAGAGTTGAGGCAAATTAATTTTTCCATCTACCAGGGAACATTGTTAAATTCTGTCTTCAAGGAGGTTGTTATCCTAAAAGATTTCAAAATATAGTCCCAAGATTATTCTGAGTACTCAAAAGATCTGGATTGAAATTTTGAAATCCTGACAGTATTCTGGACATTTTCCCTGAAAATGCCTGTGAAAAGCTTGCTCTTTTCTTTTCTATACTGCCCGAACTCACCTCATATGATTCCTAAGAGGCATGAGTTGCAGAAAGCAGGGTCTGGGTGCCTCTGTGAGGTCTGCTAGGAAGCAGTGTGAGGTTGTTAACCAAAGGGAGTCTGCAGAGCAGTCTGTTGGTACAAGGGAGTGTGATGTAAGGATGACCAGTGTGGCAGGAACTGTGAAACTGAGCTCCATGCCTGGGGCTCATGAGCACAGCGCAGTCAGTCGAAGAGATCTCTCTCCAAGGCTTTGGAGAGATGGTGTAGCAGAAGCACCGAGATGACAACATGGTCAGTTAGGAAGGTTTCTGGGGAAAGGCTAAAGATTTGGGAATTTAGACAAGACATACATCTGGGGAGTGAACACCAGCCAATCGGGTCCTGCTGTACGTGCAGAGGGGGTGTCCCAGAGAAGGCAGATGAATGTTCTATAATTTAGACGTAGGCAAAGAGTTCTACAGAGATAAAGGGGCAGGAAAGAACCAGTCTCCAAGATGGAGTAAGAGCATTTTCTAATGCATGCTATCCAGCTGTTCTCAGAATTAAAACAGGTGACTCTGGGCAGAAGAGGCTGAAACCTCTCTCAGATTATGGAGTGGAGGAACTTTGTTGCTCCGCATAATTTGAAGCATTATTTGACATTTATAATAAATGATTTTATACTCTAATTATTATATTAATTTCATTAAACACCTCTGTAAGACAAGTAAAAGGAATTTAGGAGGTTTTATTTAATTTGCCTTTTAGTAAGAAAATAAATGCTTGCATTTTGATTCCATGCTGCCTTAATATCATGAAGACCTATAATTATTTTAAGATGAAATTCTCAAAACAATTTAATTTGCCAAGTATTTGCCTTGATTAAGAGTGTTAAGTAAATTAGAATTAAAAATATTATTCTGTATTCTACCAAGTAATATTTGCATCCTTTTAATGACAATACAGAGAGTTTCTTGAGACCTTATTGTGATTACTGATTATTGGCCTGATACAAATTTGATTTTTTTCTTATCTTGTAGCTTAGAAGCAAGAATACCAAAGTCATTAAAACTAGAGATTTGCCCTCTTTCTCATCCAAACATGCCTTAAAGAAAGAAATGGTTTATATTAGGAAAAAAAATACCGTTTAAATTTGTATTAATAATTTAGTAACTTTTTGTGGTTATTTATAAATATTTTATTTTACTGTTATCAGTGTTTTACCTACCTTTTAATCAAAGATTCTCTATGTCATTGGATAATTTGATCTTCATTTGGAAATTACCTTTTTAAAGTGAAAACCCAAGATATGATTTATTCTTCAGAACAGTGAACTTTCACATCTATTTAAATATCTATAAAAGTTACAACATGCGATTTACTATTTTCTCTTAGCCTGGAGAGCTTTTTTTCAAAATTGCTAGTCAGCATTAAGAAATTTGACTTGATGTCTTCATTTCCTGTCTCCTAGGATCTTTGAGATCCCTTATCTTACTTGCCTCTACAGCCAGTCAACATAGTAGAGCTGTGGAATTGGATAGTTTTTATAGCCTTATTTGCTAATTCTCTGTGGAGTTGTTACTACTTTGTTCAAAATAATCTTCCAGTAGATTCTCTTTTCTAGTATATCAAACAAATCTCTTCACACAGAAAAAATCATCGAACAATCTTATCAAACTTATTTTTTTCTTCTCTTTTTAAAAAATTTTAAAATGTTTTTCTTTATTTTAAAGATGTGGGGTACAATTCGGGGTTAGGTATACAAATGTTCATTATGCAGGTACCCTTGTTGATGAGGTGTCCCCCTCCCTCCCCTGGCAGTTTCCCTCAACTGCCAATCCCACCCCCTCTCTCCTGGCAATTTCCCACTATTACCAATCCCTTTCTTGTAGTTCAAGGTTCACTTGTGAGTGAAAAAGTCTGGTACTCTGTTCTTTGTTTCTGTGATAGATCACTGAGTATCATAGACTCCGAATCCATCCAAGTTGTTGCGAAGTCCATATGTTTGTCCTTCTTTATGACTGCATAATATTCCATTGTGTCCATGTTCCACATTTTTTTTTTCCAGCCCAGCTTCAATGGGTAGCATGGTTGGCTCCATGTTTTCGCTGTTGTGAATAGAGCTGTTACAAACATGCATGTGCAGGTATCTTTTTGGTAGAATGACTTGAGTTCCTACAGGTGTATTCCCAATGGGGGATTGCTGGGTCATATGGAAGGTCAATTTCTAGTTCTTTCAGAAATTGTCACACTGTCTTCCAAAGAGGTTGCACTAGTTTGCATTCCCACCAGTAGCGTAGAGGCATTTCTTTTTCTCTGTCCTCTCGACAGCATCTGTTGTTTGTTTTATTAATGATGGCCATTCTTACTGAGGTTAGGTATTATCTCAGTGTGGTTTTGATTTGCATTTCTCTGAATCTTACCAAGCTTTTAAGCAAACTGATGGCTTTAAAGAAGACTGTACTCTAGACATAAATTCCTTCCCCCCAAGCTGAGCCACAGTGTGAGCTTTAATATATTCTTATAGTCAAAGACTGCTCCCAACTTCAGTAGGTGTTATTTTCTGTTTAATCAGACTGTGGGCACTTGGGATTTGAAATTTGAAACTGTATTTTCTCTGTGATTTCACCATTTTATCTGAGGGACAAAAAGGAAGGGTGAGTCCTGTGTATGCAACCAGCTCTAGCCTTTCCTGGGAGAGGTTAACTATGATGAATGAGACCAGCAGATCTGACGCCCACAGCCATCCCTCCAGCTGTGTGCTGTTCCACCATTGAGGAGAGTGAGAGCAAGCATTCAGAGCATGTGCACCTTGACCTCATTTACAAATTGGATCCTTTTCCAAGGGGGGTGGGGGCTCCCGTATTCTGAGAAAAGGCAACTTTGGCAGGTGATGAGCTATCTCTCAGTTCACGAGCGGTCCTCACCCTGCCACCGCCAGGACCCTGGCTGCCCAAAGAAATGCATATGTATATGTACATAGCCAGAATCCTGCTGGAAGCTCAGCCTATAATCCCAGCACTTTGGGAAGCCAAGGCGAGTGGATTGCCTGAGCTCGCGGGTTCGAGACCAGCCCTAGCAAATTGGCGAGACCTCATCTCTACACACACACACACACACACAACACACACACACACACACACACACACACACACTAGCCAGGCGTGGTAGCGTGCCCTTTAGTTCTGGCTACTTGAAAGGCTGAGGCACACACACACACACACACTAGCCAGGCGTGGTAGCGTGCCCTTTAGTTCTGGCTACTTGAAAGGCTGAGGCGGAAGGATCGCCAGATCCCAGCAGGTCGACGCTGGGGTGGCCATGAATGTGCCACTGCATTCCAGCCTGGGCGGCAGAGTGAGATTCCAACTCAAAAAAAAAAAAAAAATGAAGCTGAGTGGGAAAAGCCAGGACCCTTTAGTGGGTGGGAAGAGGGAAAGGATAAGAACACAGACTCAGGAGTTCATTTTTTCCATCATATCTTGTCTTTATTCATCTGTGACCTGATTTCTTTTAGACTATTATTAATTTATCCAACCTGCAAATATTTAATGAGTATTGATAAGAAGAAATGAAGGCTGACACATGAGAATGGAAAAGAAATGTTCAATGCCCAGGCAGAGTGCAGCCAAGTGGCCGACTTGAGACATTAGCTGGAGTGGACAGAGGCAGCAGGAGTGTCCAAAGAAGGGCAGTCTCAGAGATGTCACATCAACTAACCAGACGCAGGGACAGTTGGAAGCTGGGTCTGGACAACGTAACCGTTCCAGGGGAAATTCTAAAGTGGGATGGAAGACAATGAACAAAGAAGGGAAGTTGAGAGGACCTAGGACTTCTGTGTGAGCACAGTGGGGACATGACTAACTTCCCACAGAGAACAAGCTCTAGTGTGAAGGCTGCAGAGGTGGCTGGGCTTAGAGAAAGAGATTCAGTGTTCATGTGCACAGAAGTGACCTTTGGGTTTGAGTTTTAGAACTACTTGCCTATTCTAACACTCAAGGGCATACCAAACCAGCCTCCTGTGACTCAGGAACCAAACCCAGAATTCCCGAGAGCAAAATTCTAGGCTAGGCTTTGCCCCTTTTGGTTTGCAGCCTGCCCCTCATGGCTAAGGCTCAGGGTATTGAGAGATGACTTGCACTGTCCAAGGAGAGCACTAGAGCTGTTGGATTTGGAAAGAAATAGCCTTCCCCAGTTGCAGAATTAAGCCCTCATATTAAAAGAGCAGAATAGAGTTGTCTTGGAAGTACAACTCTTTCTGTGTCAAGTTAAAACTGCTGCCTCTCTCTGCCACACTTCATTAATTAAACAAGGCCACAGTTGGCTGGCAAGGTAGGAGAGGAAGGTGCCTATTGATGAGTGCAGTTGAAGTATTTTCGTGATCCACCAGCAAATTTTTTTTATTTTTGTTTTTTGAGTCTGTGTCCAACTCTGTCACCCAGGCTAGAGTGCAGTGGCACAATCACAGATATCACAGTCTCGATCTGCTGGGCTCAGGTGATCCTTCCACCTCAGCCTTCCAAGTAACTGAAATTAAAGGCGTGTGTCACCATGCCTAGCTAATTTTTAAATTTGTTGTAGATACAAGGTCTTGCCAAGTTACTCAGGCTAATCCTCTTGCTTTGGCCTCCCAAAGTGCTGGGATTACAGGCGTGAGCCACTGTGACTGGCCTCAACCAGCAATTATTATTGCATTGTTTTTGCTTGGCAGTTTCTAGCATTCAGCATTCAATATCTGTCATTTTCTTGTTTCTGGTCACTATCTTGGATTTGGTTTTATTAACTAGTTTTGCCTTTAATTTACAATAACAGTTTGATATATACACAAGAAC
Source organism: Cephalopachus bancanus (assembly GCA_027257055.1). NCBI lineage: Eukaryota > Metazoa > Chordata > Mammalia > Primates > Tarsiidae > Cephalopachus > Cephalopachus bancanus. The sequence continues at coordinate 243,122 of JAPVLO010000098.1, read as the reverse complement.
AGATGTTGCCTGTGGAGAGGAAAAGTGTACAGACTGGGGACAAAAATTTACTTTCCAGTATATATCCTTTGGCATATTTTGAATTTGTATCATGTGTATTACCCGATAAGGATAAGTTCATTGGTTTTTAAAAGCTGCGTCTTGACTTTGTCGGCATTTAGTTTTTTCTAATGAAAAACATACGGCTCTACTAGTCTCCTCACCTCAAATCTAACAAGAATTTGTTTTTGCTAATTTCTTCTCAGAGAGACTTTATTTTTCTTTTCCTAGGATGAGCTGCAATCACTTGGAAAGCAGGGGGCCACACTGCTGTCATGCATCCAAGAACCAGCAACCCAAAATCCCACCAACAAACTCAATCCCAATGAACTTGAGAATGTAGCTACCATGAAAAGGTGGGTGAGTGAGGTGGAATCTGCTTTTTTCAGGAGAGAATCTGGAGACCTAGATGTTCTGCAACAACCGAGAACAGATTGGAACGGTGTTAATGCAGTAACCCCAAATCTGAGAGGGCTTGCACGTAAGGCTTACCTCTTCCAAAGAAGTCACCCAGAGGTCCAACAGGGAAAGACATTGGTTTATTAGAACTTACAGGAGGCACTGATTGATGGTGGCAGTTTTATAATCAAACCAATCAAGCTAATAATTCAAATTGCTGCATGGTGTGTACATTTACATTGATTAAGAGGGACTACATTGTTTTCAGCTTTGTTTGGTCACCTACATCCCATGCCTCATTATTGGGACTATACATACCCTTCAGAGACCAGCCTTGGCCAGAGGCTGCTACCTAAGGGAGGGGCAGAAAGAAGCCAGGCAGAGGGGGAAACCATCTATGTCTGGATAACACCTCACACTCCACTCCTGCATTGACTTTCTTCCACCCTCACGATCTCTGCATAATGTTGATCTTCTGCAAGTTCCCTGAGGTACTGGGGTGGGCAGCAACAGGTTATACCCACTTCCCCAGCTTGGTCGCAACAATGATTCTTGTGTCTGGTTTTGAATCCTCAGAGGTACACAGGTCAAACATTGCATCCGTATCCCACATATGCAATTAAGAACACAGGATCTGAACGGCAAAATTGCTACAGTGATTATAACACCTATGGTCACCTTTTGCCAAAAAGAGCTTAGTGATACAAACCACTTGGAAAAGGAGTCTTCAACAATTTGGGAAACAGCACTGATTTCAGTATTCAGGGTCACAAAGGCCATAGATACATTATGACCGTTGTCAGGAGTGTATACACAGCATTCAAACTTAAGTTTGTCACAGATGCCCAGGGGTCCAGCCTACTTCCCAGGCAGTTTCATTAGTGGAACAAGCAATGGTAAATCCTGATTATCAGGTAACATACAAGCAACGTTTCTGTCCTGTGACAGCACTGTGACACTTTGTGGAGGCCTCCCCAGCCTGGAGTACCATGCCCTATCATGTCTGGGAGCCCTCTTGTCCATGACATGAAAGGACAGTGGGGGTGTCCTGAATTGCCACATAGAAACAGAAATGATAATAGTCCCCCTTTTGAGTATTTGACACCTGGGATTATTACACTTAACAGTATTTGTCCATTGTCTCATAATCATAGGATGAAAATCTAAATTATGTTTGATTCCCTCTCCCCAGGGGGCAAGCAGGGAGCACCAATGGGGTTCAGATTGAACTTTCCAGGGTCAATGAAAGTATTCTCTCCAGGTACTGGGGTGGGCAGCAAGAGATTATACCCACTTTCCCAGCTTGGTCGCAATAGTGATTCTTGTGTCCAGATTTGTATCCTCAGTGGCATCACCCATGGTTTGTCAGCATGTCTTCTTAGAGGTGCTGGATGGCCCGCACGGGGTCTCTCGTTGAGAGTGTGGATTGCTCCATGTGATCAGGTTGTCCACCCCTGCAGTGAGTGCTGATCTGTCTTTAAAGCATCCTTTAGCATGCCATTGTATCTTTCTATTAGACCGGGCCCATGGGATTGTAGGGTAGGTGAAATTACCAGTCAATATGCAGCCACTCAGCCCATTGTTGCACTTGATGTCCAGCAAAATAGGTTCCTTGGTCACTTTCAGTGACTTCAGGAGTGCTGTATGCTGCTAGGAGCTGTGACAGTCTTCTGATGGACTCTGATGAGTGCTGTCACTTGTCTGCTAGGGAATACCTGCAGTAATCCTGTAGCAGTGATAACACAAGTGAGGGCAAATCGAGTCCCTTCTGACATGAAGAAGGGGCCAATACATTCTACTTGCCAGAGGGTCAAGGACTCTTGGCCCCATTTGATATGTCCACCTTCTGCTGGCAGTCTCTGTGGGTGCCTCTTGGCACATACGGAGCAATCATTGCAGGCAGTCACTATGTCAGAGTATTTAATAGGGAGCCTTCAAGTCTTTGCAACTTCCCACAGTATTTTCTGTCCAGCATATTTCATTTTACGATGTAACCAGTAGACTTCGGCTCCTTTCAAGGTCTGCAACCAAAAGCCAATGGGAAGTCGAGCTTTTCCCTGTCGCTGCCAAAGCAACAAGCATGTCCCTCCTGGGTAACATTTACATCCAGTTGACAGGGAAGGGATTGGTTTAGTATGCCCAATGCCTGGACAATGCCCACAGTGCTTTTGGTAGCACTGAATGCCCACTTGTCGGGGGCCAGCCCCGACGGAGGGAAGGGTTAGGACCGCAACGGATGTTCCAGATGTCGTAAGAAGAGACCACTCAGAGGCAATTTCTTCTGGGAACAGTCTGGCCAAGACTGAAGCCAACTTTATTCAAACTCTTTCCAACTTATATACCATTTTTCATACCCTCCAGCAGTGTAACAATCACTAGCTGGGGGCATACACCTCCTCACAAGATTGTCACAAGACTTTCAAATTTCATGCACACAATTACAATTCCATGATGCATGACGTGCTGCCCACAATGTAACAGGTACACAAATTAATCAATAGTTTCACAAGATGGTTCCCATAACTCATTCATGTTATGCTTTATGTTCTAAACTTCTTGATTAATTCTAAATTCTAATCAATCCAATGAGCTAAACTCTGATTAACATTAAATCCAAAATTAATAACTTCTAATGATTCTTAACAATTAAAACTATCAACTTATTATTACCTTAACTTTATACTAATCTTTTATCCTTACTCAAATTATATTTATCCTATTAACTTACGCCTATATTCTTATTATTGTAACTTTCTAAGTTATAATCAAACACCACATTAAGTATTACTTAACCTTACACCATATCTATGAACTTATTTTTATTATTCTTATAACCTATTGATTTATAATATGCAATGTCCTAAAATTTTATACTAATTACTTAAAAACTTATCCTTAAACTAAAATCTTAACACTATTTCTATGAATTTTTCGTGTCTAAACTTTACTTCCTTATATACTTCATTACTTAACTTTTAACACTATGTATTATTCTAATTGAACTCTTATAAACCTTATCATTAGCCTTAATTAATATCCAAACTATAAACTTACTTCTATATTTTATAAAACTTAATAAATCTGTAATTCTACTTAAAAATCTAAATCTTATTTCCTGTTATGTGAAAGCTACCTGCGTCTGGGAACCTGTCACACTACTTTGGGACAATGAGCTGCACCGTTGCCATGACGATAACCGGGGGGCTGAAAGTTTCAGCACGTGCAGAAACCAAGAACGTTCTGCTTGACCTAAGGCAACATAACAAAACTATTATCACAATTATAATGTTTAATTTTAACCTAAAGGAAAACTTTTTAGCAAGAACAAAGGCTGACTAACCAGTTTACCAGGAAATAACAGCTAAAAAATATCTTGAGAAGGAAAAAACAGTTTAAGAAAAGAGGGAGAAATAGAAAATGATTTCTGCTGTGAATTTCTTTTAGTCCTAATAGAATTTTATATATCGCTGTGTAAACTTTATTATTATGTGTATGCATTGGTCTTTTATTCATACACCAATATAATAGTTGTAGTGCTCTTCTTATACCAGAGACAATTCTCCAGACAGGTCTCCATAGGCCTATAATGCATGTGGCCATAGATGTTGGCTCCCAACACCCACTGGCACATCTCTGTCCAGTCCCACAGGGATCCTTTTTCGGTTCATCTATAAGTGTCGTACTATCTGTGCTAACTGTGGCACAAACGCCTCCCCTCAAGCCCCAAAACTCTTGTAGCTGTCCAGGCAGTGTTGGGCAGGGAAAAGCCTGGATCTTGTAACAGCTGATGACCCTTTCCACTGCAAATGTCCAGTCAGCTGGGGTGCTGCCTGCTCTAGGTCTGCAAGAGAATCAGAGGTCAGCATGATATCATCTACATAGTGAAATAGAGACACGGATGCAAGGGTGCCTCCAACTTTCCAAATCTTGAGCAACCATGCCATGACATAACATAGGGCTGTGCAAATACCTCATGAGTAGCACCCCAAACATCTATTGTCTTCCTTCCCAGGTGAATGCAAACAGGTCTTGACAATCTGCTTGAATGTCAATACTAAGGAAAGCATTAGCCAAGTCCATTACAAAATGGGATGTGTCCAATTGTGTCCCTAGTTGGTTCAAGATGTCAGCAATATTGGGTACCACCCAAAGAATCCTAATGATTGGTGTTTGTAGTTCAGGTTATGTATAATGTACTATGTGTTGCAATATCACCCACAGCGATATAGGTATAGCCAACAACAAAATGATTCCAGCAGTAAACCGCGCCTTGGTGTGTATTCCAGCCTGAGGCTCACCGGGAGTTCTGCCTGCGCCATGGCCATGAGGAGAGGGATGCCAACCAGGACCCATCTCTAGGGACCCTGCACCCTTTGGTTCTGCTCCACAGCTGTCTGCCTGCTCGCTCTTTGGGGTTCAAGCTTCCTCTCTCCGAACTATATCGGGTTCCTTATCTGTCTTGTTCGAATTCAGCCCTGCCTTAGTCAAATCTACCCACATTTGCTTATGGGTCATCTTTGTGGAAGCCTCAGCAGCTTTTTTCCTGTTTGGGTTCTCTTTCACCTTTTGAATTCCCGATTTCTGCCTAAATGTTGCTGCCAGCCCTACCAGCTTCACTGAAGTATATGGATGCACACGAGTGCGCATGCACTGAGGGGTGATGGCAGGTGTGCTGGATAATGGCCCTCTGGCCGCTCCTGTTGTCTTTATTTTCTGAATAATCACCAAGTGAGCCCTTGTCCCTGGGTACTCCTCTACCTCTTCTATCACCTCTATTTCTTTCTTTCTTTTTTTTGTGTGTGTGTGCTGTAGTCTCACTCCGTCACCCAGACTGGGGTGCAGTGGCACACACACGGCCACCCCAGCATCGACCTGCTGGGCTCCAGCAATCCTTTCGCCTCAGCCTTTCAGGTGGCCAGAACTATAGGCACGCACTATCACACCTGGCTAATTTTTGACTTACTGTAGAGACAAGGTCTTGCCAGTTGCCTGGGCTGGTCTTGAACCCACGGGCTCACGCAATCCACTCACCTCGGCCTCCCAAAATGCTGGGATTACAGGCTGAGCCAGCAAGCCCGGCCTATCACCTCTATTTCATCCTCCTCTTCTGAGAAGTCTGAATCCTTCGTGAGATCCTACTTTCATGGGTCCTCCTCACTGAAGGCTCCCATGGTGCCGATGGGTACTGTGGGCAACTGTTTCCTTTCATTGTCGTAAAGTGGCAGCTAAATCATGCAACTGGGCGCTGGTCTCTCCAGCCAGCAATTCAGCATGCTCCTGCTTTCTGCCTGCATTAACAGAGTATCTCTTTTCAGCCTTAACTCCTTCTGCAATGTCTGCACCTGATTCCTATCGTCTGTCTCCTGCTCAGTAGCCATTCAGAGACTGCAAAGCAGGGGCCATCCCACAGCCACCACAACTGCATGACTGTCCTTTTTCTTCTGAAAATGTCTTTTCTCATCAATTGCTTTCAATTATTCCAGCGGTTTGGCTGGTGTTTTCAGGGCATCCTCATACTCCCGTGGTAGCCCTCAGCTATCTATCAAGCTAGCAACTTCAAACACATTGGACTAGTGGCCCACCCTTTCATTTTCTCCAGTGACATTCCTCCCCACTTTTTCTCTCCTGAGGCTGCTACAATAGGGGGCTTCATTGGAATACGCTGCTCATGACACGAATTGTAATACGGTAACCCCAAATCAGAGAGGGCTTGCATGTAATGTTTACCTATTCCAAAGAAGTCACCCAGGGGTCCAACAGGAAAAGACATGGATTTATTAAAACTTATGGGAGACACCGGTGGTGGCAGGTTGGTGAAGAATTCACACCTAGGGGCAGTTATAGCAAGCATTTTTATAATCAAGGCAATCAAGCTAATCATTTCTATATGGTGTGTACAATTACATCAATTAAGAGGGACTATAGTGTTTTCAGCTTTGCTTGGTCACCTGCATCCCATGACTCATTACTGGGACTTCAGAGACCAGCTTTGGTCGAGGCTGCTGCCTGAGGGAGGGGGCAAAAAGAAGCCAAGTGTAGGGAGAAACAGTCTATGTCCAGACAGTACCCTACAAGCAGCTGATGGGGCCAAGAAAGAATAATATTTGAAACAACAAAGGACAAAAGAGCATGTCCATCTGGCATGTCCCTACAGAGATCTTTTTATGAGGATTCCATTTCCTCCTCTTCTATATATGGGAGTGCCAAAAAAATATATACATATTTTAAGAGATGTTATCTATGTATTACTTTCAGTTTGCCATAATCAGAAGTGTCTGGACACTGATGGTAACCAGTCTGAGCACCTTTTATAATTGCAGAAATCAGGCATGACTTATGTTTATCTTTTGTTATTGGTATATATTACAATTTTAATATAATTTTTTCCCTTTCTTAAAATGTATATACATTTTTGGCAACCTCTCTGTATAAACAACAAGCTCCCATATCAGAATTTTGAGGGAGATGATAGGATTTATTGAGCTTAATTTCCAAATAACAGTTTGGCTTGGTGCTGTGCCTTACACATGTATAGTCTCAGGTAGAAAAAAGAAGGCACAAAGGTAAGGTCACCTGGAGCACAGCAGTTGCATCTGAATTGAGGTTTCTGCCCACATCATGGTATCCCAATTGGAAAACGGAAGGTGTGGGGACCCGCTGAGCCAAGACAAAGGCACAGGTGACACAGAACTTCGTAACAAGGAGATTGTCACGATTAATAACACAGACTGAAAACATAGGTGTTATCTACATAGGCCTATATGGATGCCAGTGGTAATGAATGCTAATGTAATATCACTTTCTCATTCTTTCTTTAAAGGTTATTAGTTCAATTGGATGAAACAGAAAAAGCCTTTAGTCACTTTTGGTCCGAGCATCACCTGAAGCTTAACCAATGCCTGCAGCTACAGCACTTTGAGTACAATTTTTGTAAGGTACTATTTTCCTGTTTAATTTTCTTTTCTGGCACTGTGACCCCTGGTTTTCTCGTCTCTCCTCAGCCTCTTTGATATAGGGGTTCCCTCTTCTCCCCAGTCCAGCTCCCTCCCTGTATCCTTGATTCTTTCCAGACTCCCTCACCCCTTCTCACTTTTTCAGTGGAGTAGCGATATTCTAGAATCCCATTTTCCTGTTGACATTCATGGTATTTCAGTGACAGTTTATCTTCCTTTCTTATCATTAGTAATCTGTTGAATATAGCTATAATATTCCATCTCTGTGTGTCTCTACACCCCCAGCTTAATCTGAAAGTTAATGAGCTATGAAAAAAAAGATCATGTAGATACACACAAGTCCTCAATCCTTTTTGGATTTTTGAGTTTTCTTAAAGCGTAACAAACCTATACCGCCAAATGAGTACATGTTGGTTTGCTTCTGGACTGTTCTAATGTGTCTTGTAGGTTAAACTTGCCCTGGATAATTTGTTGGAAGAGCAAGCAGAGTTTACAAGCATTGGAGATAGTGTGTTGCATGTGGAACAACTTCTTAAGGAACACAAAAAAATGGAGGAAAAAGGCCAGGTTTGTTCTTTGACGTTTTGGGGGTACTGGGAAGGAAATCACTGTGGACAATGATAGCTCATGTTCAATCACTGTCGTTGGAAGGTTGCTAAAGACACAGGAATGCCCAATCCTAATCTTCAATCACCCCACCCCCACACCAGGTCTCCAAGGAGATATACATGTTAACAACTATAAGAAATAACCCCTCTGGCCAGGTGCCGTGGCTCACGCCTATAATCCCAGCACTCTGGGAGGCTGAGGTGAGAGAATTGCCTGAGCAACTTGGTGAGACCTCATCTCTACAGTAAATTAAAAATAAATTAGCCGCGCATGGTGGTGCTCGTCTGTAGTTCCAGTTTGGAAGGCTGAGGTGGAAGGATCACCTGAGCCCAGCAGGTCGAGGTTGTGGTAGCTATGAGCATGCCACTGCACTCCAGCTTGGACAACAGAGTGAGACTCCAACTCAAAAAAAAGAAAAGAAAAGAAATAACTAGCGGCATAGAGTTACACTAAAGCTGCAGGAGCATACAGCTGAGAATGGAGGCTCAAATGAGGTGAAGACTCGGCCAGCTCTGCCTTTTCATGGGGTCAGCAACCAAGTGGGATAAGGTCATGATGTGTGTACCACTCACCAGATCAATCATCCCAGAGTCTCACCATCAGCTTAGAGCTCCTCCTTGGAACCAGGATGTGGGTGGGAAGGGGGAGAAGAGGCTGGTAAGGAGGGGAAATTTAAAAAGAGAAACTAGAAAAACAACTAGTTTTATACCTGGAGCAAGACAGTTAGATGGGGGACATTGGTCCACATATTTGTTGCTACACAGAACTAGCAAAGCTTTCTCCTTTCTTATGCCCCAAGAGTTGTAAATGGGACACTTGTAAAGGAATATGAATTTTTACAATTCTCATACTAGAATTAAGCAGTTTCTCAGATCTGCACACAAGTCAGCACTTAGAAGTGATTCTGTTTTTAAGTCCTTGCAAATTTGCTTTATTACAAATTAAGAGAACTGAGTCATCTCCTTCCAGACAGGTTCCTTTCCACTTTTTAAAATTAGGTTCTCTATATATTCGCCTCTTGGGAACCAAGTTCCCCTATGGTGAGCACTTCCTTTCTGAGTTAATCTCAGGTTGTCATCTGTTTCTGAGATGGCAATTTTGTGCTACTAGATATTTGCTTCTCAAAGTGTGAGCCTCTGTCTGGAAGCACAGATATCATCTGCGTGAGAACTTATCGAAAATATAGACTCTTGGGTCCCACCTTGGAATCAGAATCTACATTTTAATAAGATCCCCAGGTGACTGCCCAAAACATTACAGTTGGAGACATATCCTCCTTAAGAGATACAAAACAAGTGTAAACCGAGGCCGCACTGACTCTAAGATCTGTCAGTTGTAGATTTTGAGCTGGAAGTACTTCTGCACACCCACCTGTGTACCCAGATCCTAACTCTGGAATCCCATCATTCCCTAGTGAGCGCTCCATCTGTTATCAGTGAGTATATGATGCCTAAACTGGTACTGAAGACATGTGAGTCATCAGAAAGATTTACGAAACAGTGGAAAAACTGAATTTCATATATAGAATGACTATATGTCTCAGATTCTCCAGGACAGCCTCGACTTTATGTAATTTTAGTTTTTTTGAAAGAATTCCTTATTAAGTACAGATACTATATATTTTTGCTTATATAGATTCATATATTTTTAAAAAGTGCCTCATCAATAAAAATGCCCTCATATATTTATGAAAGTGGCTACTGACCTATCTTCATCAACAGGTATTCTGGTCTTAGACAGAAGTTATGGGTATAGACAGTCAAGACTCCGCTCTTATGGAACTTACATTCTGCTGGAGAGAGACAGTTAATTAAAAAGCAATCAAATGGGCCAGGCATGGTGGCTCACGCCTGTAATCCCAACAATTTGGGTGGCTGATGCAGGAGGATTGCTTGAGCCCAGGAGTTCTGGACCAGCTTGGACAGCATAGTGAGATCCCGTCTCTACAAATAAAATTTTAAATTTGCCAGGCATGGTGGTGCATGCCTGTAGTCCCACCTCCTTGGGAGACTGAGGCAGGGAGATTGCTTGAGCCCCAGAATTCAAGACTGCAGTGAGCTATGATCATGCCACTGCACTCCAACCTGGATGATGGAGAGAAACCCTGTTTCAAAAACTAAAAAGGAATTAAATAACATCAGATAGTGACAAATGATATAAAGAAAAAATAGAAAGTGACTGGGGTTGCTATTTTGGCTAGAGAGGCCAGGAAAGGCCTCTCTGAGAAGATGACCTTTGATCTGAGATCTGTGTAGTCATGCAGAGATTTGGAAATAGCATGAAGGCAGAGAAGGCTGCACATGTCTTTTTTTTTTTTTTTTTTGAGTTGGAGTCTCACTCTGTCACCCAGACTGGAGTGCAGTGGCTGCTCCCGGCCACCGCAGCCTCGACCTGCTGGGCTCCAGTGATCATTCCGCCTCAGCCTTCCAAGTAGCCGGAATTACAAGCATGTGCTACCACGCCCGGCTGATTTTTTGATTTATTGTAGAGATGAGGCCTCGCTGCCCAGGCGGGTCTCGAAGCCGCGGGCTCAGGCAATCCACTCACCTCAGCCTCCCAAAGGCACGGGATTACAGGTTGAGCCACTAAAGTGGGCATGAGCCTAGCGAGTTCAAGGAACACTGCTGGCACATAGTGAGACAGAAGGAAATGAACCAGGGAGATGAGATCTTTGGTGAGGATTTGGATTTTATTCTCAATGGAGCAGAAAACCATTGGAAGGTGATCTAACTTGTGTTTTGAAGCATGGTGATGGCTCTGCATGACTGCTTCACATTCTCCCTTTGCCCACTTCCTTGAACGTGTGATCCTTGGTGTCTGCTTTAAAAATTGCTGACCAGAGCTAGGGGTGAAACCTGTGATCACGGGACACAGAATGCTCTGTGAACTCATGACCCATCTTTCATGGGCAAAATTCTCAAACTGCTGATGCCCTTGGAGCCCAGGCAGATGGATTTTATTCATCCTGTGCCTTGCTTACCCTGTGTTTAAATGTACTTTCTATAGAATGCAGTATGCCTATTCCTCTGCCTTTAAACAAATCTATTTTACCATAACCAAGACCTTTTTCAATATGGCTTCTCTCAGACTTCTTAGAGAGGTGGTTTCTTTGGATGATTAGGGCTTAGCTAGCCTTACCATTTGTCCTTTAAAGTGTTAAAGGAACAAGGTGATGTCTGGCCATAATATGCCAAATACCTGCTTGGGGTTTGTCCTTTACTCAGCACTCTGGTCACCTTCCCTCCCAGCATAGCCACACAGTGTTTCTGGGTTTTTGCCAGCTTCCTTGGTCTATATGGTGACATCATTCTCACAGGTAACCTCTGAGCCAACTCCTGTTGCATGAATTGAGCCTGTTCTTCATCTTGTTTTAGTGTAAGAATTTCGCAATCTTTTGAAGATCCCTTCCTGATTGTAAAAAACAATGGTTCCAAACCACATATAGAAAGTCCTCTTTAAAGGTATTATTTGCTGCAGAATTTGGACCGGGAGGCATGCTGAGACCTCTGGTGATGGGCCAACAGGGAACAGACTAGAGAAGGTGGGGGAACCAACCTGGTTTTAGCCTTGACCTCTCCCAAGGCTGCTGGGTCCAGAAGGCATGGAATCCAGACCATTAAATCCTTAGAGTGTCATGTAGCTGTTGGGTCGTGGGGTGTGTGTGTGTGTGTGTGTGTGTGTGTGTGTGTGTGTGTGTGTGTGTGTGTGAAACAAATAATAGACTAGCACAATGAACTCCCATGTGTCCATCACTCAATTTCAACAACCATTAACTTTCTGCCCTTCTTGTTGCATCTGGCCCACCTTGTCATACACACATCCCATTCCTATGGCATTGCTGTGAATTTGTTCTGGATTCCCTGATAACAGTAGCATCACCTTCCTTCTTACCATTTTCTTCCAATGTAGACACTCTCATCTTTCTTTTTTATTATTATTTATTTTATTTTTTTAAATTGTGCAGCACAATTAAGGGTTAGGTATACAAATATTCATTGTGCAGGACCCTTGTTGATGAGGTGTGCCCCCCCTTCCCCAGGCAGATATTGACTACCGTTAATCCCACCTCCCTGCTCCTCCCTACACCCCCCCCCAGCTTCCCGCCACTGTCAATCCTTTTCTTATAGTATTATAGTAGTTGTTCAAGGTCCACTTATGGACACTCTCATCTTTCATCTACCATAGCAGTAGAGTCCTTGAGGGGGGATAAGCTATTATTACAATAAAAAAATTCCAAATTACATTTTGCAACTTGACTATTCACCCTTCCAGAATTTTTAGCATCTGAAAGATGCCAGATAAATTTGTGGTCAGAGTACCAGATTTTAGCCATTTTTTCTGATTATTTCTTTTTAACTTTGGAGGTTTTATTGGCTATTTATCTAGAGCAGGAGCTATGTAAGCTAAAAATCAACTGCAATTTGGAAATATTATGGTAAATTCCTTTGTAGGAACCAGAAGGATTTCATAACACATGTGTTCAGGCCAGGTGAGCAAGAACAGGTTTTGAAGTCAGAGCTGGATTCAAATCTTGGCTCTAACAACTACTTGCTGGGTGGCCCTAGTCAAGTTTATTAGCCTTTCTGAATAGTCTCCTCATCTGTAAAACGGAGGGAATAATTCCTACCTCACAGAGTCCCTGTGAAGGCGAAATGGGTTAAATGCACAGTAAAGACTTAGTGACTGTCTGGAACTTGGTCTGTGTTCAGTACTCAGAAGCTATTACCATTGTCCATTTATTTCCATAGTAGTGATTTTCCAGCCGTGGAGTGACTGGAACAGGGATACTCCTAAATTATCTTTAGGGTTCTTTTCCCCAGGTCCATTTAGACCTTTTTCTCACATCTTTCCTCTAATACCTCAAATGTTTTAAGAACACTTCTGAAGGCGAGATACCGCATGTCACATAAAGAGCAGGCTGTGATTGCCACAGGACAATTTGGAGGTATACCGGGATGAATCTCCCTGGACTCAGAAAACTCTGTACTGTTCTTAATAAATTAGGCAACTGGACTTAAAAAAAAAAAGTCAACAGAGATTTCCTTTCCAAGTTTTCATATTTTTATATTTGACTAAAGTCAGGCAAGTCTGAACAACCAAATGAGGTCTCTAAACTTAGGCAGAACAAGTGCAGCCATTTTTCTCTGCAAATGTTGGTCAGAGCCAGATTCTGGAGTCAGACTGCCCAGGCTTGAAACCTGATCCTGCTCTTTCCCACTGGGTCACCTTGGGCCATTGTGCCTCTACTTCTTCTTCACAAGACAGTACCTGTGTCACTGGATTTGTTGTGAGGAGTAAAAGAAATAATGTAAAGCATTGAGAACAGTGTCTGGCATATAGCAAGCTCTCAGTAAATGTTAGCTGTTGTCGTTAATGTCACAGAGGAAGTTGGGTAAATTCTGAGCTACCAAACATTTCCTTGATTCAGTCTGCAGGAACTGAGCTATGCTAGTAAGGGTCTCTCATTCACTTTTCATTTATTGTGCAAATAATTACTGATCTCCTACCTTGACAAATTCTGTTCTGAGTTCTGAGGACACAGCAGGGAGCAAAGTAAAAAATCACTGCCCAAGGAATTAGCATTCTAATCTCCTTTCAGAGATGTTTTATTTTCCTCTGTAGCATTCATTGTTATTTAAGCTACCGTACAATCTACATATGTAATTAATTGTTCATTGCCTGAGTATCCCGTTAAAATGTAAACCTTGTGAGGACAAGGATTTTTGCCTACTTTGTTTGCTACCAAACCCCTGGCACCTAGGACATTGTTGGTACCTGGTAGGTCCTCAATCATATGAGATGGATGAAGGAGGGAATGCTTAAAAACAGGAACACATGACACATGTGGTTAGAACAAAGTAAGCCATGCGGAAAGAGGTAGGAAGCGTGGTTGAGCAGGCAGGGGCAGAGTAGTCAGGGCACTTGTGGGCCTTGGGAAGAGGTTTAGAGAACCGTATTTCTTTAGTGTTATGACCGCCTTCGAGTTGCCTAGACCAGATCTTCACCAGCTTCTCAACCTCACTTCACTTCCCACTCTCCTCAGGGCCAAGTGTCTGTCCCTCTTCCTTTTCCTTTAGTTAATAGGGGGATGTGGAGTCTCTTGTGTGTACTTTAACACTCTATGCTTTTCTGCTCTAGAGCTTCACAATTGTATTGTTCGTTTGTTAATTGAGTCAGTCTCACCCTGTCATCCAGGCTGGAGTGCAGTGGCACAATCACAGCTCACTGCAGCCTTGACCTTCTAGGCTCAGGTGATGCTTCTACCTCAGCCTCCTGAGTTGTTGGGACTACAGGCATGCACCATCACATCCAGCTAATTTTTTTTATTGTAGAAATGGGGTCTCACTGTGTTGCCTAGCCTGGTTTAAAACTCCTGGGGCTAAAGTAATTCTCCCACCTAAGCCTCCCAAAGTGCTGGGATAACAGTCACGAGCCACTGCACCTGGTCACAATTGTAACAATTTAATTATTTGTATAATTTAGTTAATATCTGAATTTTGCATTAAACTGAAAATTCCTGGCTTGTTAGTACTATATCCTCAGCGTCTAGCTCAGAACTCAAGTATTTGAATGAATGGCTGCTGTCCTTCAAAGTGCAATGACCTTGGACTAGGCTCAACTTCCCAGGCCTTGAGCCACCCAGAGCTTTCTCAGCTTCCCCAGCCTACGACTTGGTTCAGTACCTCCCTAGTCTCCCTCCAGCTTGGTGCACCTAATGCTAGGCAGTTACCAGCCACACGGGGCCCTGACTTTTTTTTTCTTTGAGTTGGAGTCTCACTCTGTCGCCCAGACTGGAGTGCAGTGGCCGCTCCTGGCCACCGCAGCCTCGACCTGCTGGGCTCCGGCAATCCTTCCACCTCAGCCTTCCAAGTAGTCAGAATTACAGGCTTGTGCTACCATGCCCTGCTGATTTTTTAATTTATTGTAGAGATGAGGTCTCACTGCCCAGGCGGGTCTTGAACCCGCAGGCTCAGGTGGGTTGTTCCACTCACCTCAGCCTCCCAAAGGCGCGGGATTACAGGCTGAGCCACAGAGCCCAGCTAGGAGCCCTGACTTCTGATGCTGGGCTGTGGTTGTTCCCATCACAGGAACCCCTGGAAAAGGCCCAGCTGCTGGCACTAGTTGGGGACCAGCTCATTCAGAGCCACCATTGTGCCATGGATGCCATCAGACCCCGGTGTGTGGAGCTCAGGCACCTCTGTGATGACTTCATCAATGAAAACAAGAAAAAATGCGACATTTTAGGAAAGTCCTTGGAGTTGCACAGACAGCTGGACAAGGTAAGCAAAACAAAGTCGTGAACATGATATCTGAAAGATTTTCTGCAAAGCAGTTTTAATCATACATGTCTTCCCTTCCCCACATGACTGCTGAGCGGATCAAGGACTTTATGTGAAAAGTGCTCAAGAGGCATTTCTAGTTCTTAGAGGTATTGAAGGTAAAGAAAAGTTCCCCAGCCATCTCACTACACTCCATTAACTAAGGTCCAATTTCCTTCTGTATGGAACCAGACTAGGTACGTTTTGGCCTGGCCCCGTGGGGACATTTCTTTATTTTCTTTCAAGCTTACAAGAGAACCAAACACTATATCTGCAAAAACTATATCCCTCATATAGAAGCACAGGATTGTGAATCTTTTTGGAGAAGCTTAAGTAATGATGATCACTATGCCCCCCTACCATTTACTGAGCACCTACTCTACCAGGAGCATCAGTATGTCATCTATGTAATCCTACCTATGAGGAAGATATTAGTGGCCTTATCGTACAGAGGCAGAAACAGCTATTCAGATATTCAGCTGGTTAAGCCAATGGCTCTCAAAACGTAGTATGTGAGAACCACTCAGGGAGTTGGTTGTAGTGCAGATTCTCTTATGCCCCACCCTGGATGCTCAGATGCAATAGGTCTGAGATGATGCCCAGGAATCAGCATTTTGGTGATTCTGGTGCAGAGATGATAAGAGAAACCCTGGAATAAGTGACTGCCCAAGACCATACATGGTACCAATAGGGAAAGCCAGATTTGAAGTCAGGACTGCCAGGTTCCAAACCCAGGCTCTGCAGGCCAGGCAGCAAGGCCGTGTGCACTGTGCCTCATGGGGATGGGATGTGCAGACCCCGGTGCCCTTCGGAGGTGACCTCTGGCGTATGCTCCTAGTCAGCAAGAGCAGCGACTTCTGGAGCCTTCCCCATCAGCTGCTCCCAGGCGGCATGTGGCTGGTGGCAATGAGTCAGCATGCTCCATTCCCATATCGGTTTCTCTCCCGTGGTTGGGAGCACCCACCAGGCTGTTTACCTCATCCCATTGCCAAAGGGATTTTAATGTCAATGAAATACAGTTGTTCCAGAAGCAAGTGACTCAGAAGGGGCTGGTGCATAGCCTGCTCTGTGTGCTGAGCTTGCTGCAGGATCAGCTGCTGTTTTCCTGACTCCATTTCTGCTCTAGAGATAATAGCTGGGCACTAGTGTGTGTGTGTGTGTGTGTGTGTGTGTGTGGTGTGCGTGCACGTGCACGTGTAAAACCAATAGCCCAGTGAAATAGTTTTCATAGCATGTATCAAAGAATGATTTCATATTATTGTGAAAATCCAAAAATGAAAGAAAGTTTTTAAAAAAAGTTACTCGTGGATACCAACACATCCCAGGAGCCCTTCCCCACATAGTGGGAACCATTACCTTTGAAATAGCTTTATTATTTTGTATTATTATAAATGTAGTACATATTCCGTGTAGATAAATCAGGAAAAAAATTAAGACAAATATTTAAGTTGCTCATGATTTTCCTACTTAGAGATACCACTTTGGAGTCTTCCCTTTTGATTTCTTTTCTCCATATAGTTATTTGCTTTGCAGATCACCTGGTAAATGAAATACAGATGGACTTACACTGGAAGCTTCTTTTTGTGTAAATATCCAAGTAGCATAAGGCCCCCCGTCTATCTGTTCAAGTGTCTCAGTAAAGTTCAAAAGAGCACACAAAATAAGTCTTCAAAGCTGAGTGCAGTGGCTCACACCTGTAATCCCAGCACTTAAGAGGCTGAGGTGGGAGGACTGCTTGAGCCTAGCAGTTCGAGACCCATCTTGGGCAACATAGTGAGACCTTGTCTCTACAAAAATAAAAGATAAAAAAGTACCTGGGTGTGGTATCATGCACCTGTAGTCCCAGCTACTTGAGAGCCTGAGGTAGAAGGATTGCCTGAGCCCAGAAGGTTGAGGTTGAGGTTGTGGTGAGCCATAATCGTGCCATTGCACTCCAGCCTGGGTGACAGAGACGCCAACTTAAAAAAACAAATACATAAAATAAAATCTAAAAAGAGAAAAAGAAATCTTCTGAAAACCGGAATTGTTAGAATTTATCACCTATCTTATTTCATCCCGGCATCCAGAAAATTTTAGTATTGCTGTGCCAAGTTACAAAGCTTTGCATTCTTGGATGATTCCTTAGGAAAGACAAATGCAAATGTGGGTCGCCTGGGAATCCAAAGAGGAAAGTGTGTTTTTGTTAAAAGGAACATTCTCTCCTCCAGGGAATATGGGGGCTAATGACTGCCTCATTAGTCACCCTGTGTTCTGGTAACCAATTAGGATGTAAGACAAAAGACCTAGCAGGTAAGCCTGAAAAGCCATTGGTTGCATTTCTTAGACCAGCCTTAGAAATATTTAGTTCTCTTCTCCTGGAGTAGTAACAATTACTGCAGTAGAAAAGGGAGAACTGTGATATGATCCATTTTACTAAGTGACTTCCCTGAGAAGTGGACAGATGTAAAATTGTTTGGGGCTTGTCCACCTCATGGTCTTATCCCCTAAACTTTATGCCGTCCCATGACTTTTCCCATTGTCTCAGAATCCTTGTAGACTCCTTATGAGCTTAGACTTCCTGAGGATTGTGGTGGCCCTGGGCTGCGGTCAGGCTAAGCACACAGAGCACTGTTTCCTTTCAAAAGGTCAGCCAGTGGTGTGAGGCGGGGATCTACCTCTTGGCTTCTCAAGCTGTAGACAAGTGCCAGTCTCGAGAAGGGGTTGACCTCGCCTTGAATGACATCAAGACATTTCTGGGCACAGCCAAGGAGTGCCAGCTGCTCAGCCCCAAGGAGTTTTACAACCAGTTTGAGTTGATACTCACCCTTGATGTAAAGGTAATGCTTCTGGGTTATTTTGATCCTGTGGTTGGGAACGGGGTGGGGGAGGAGGGGTCTTTACCTTTTACCTGATAAACTATGCTATAAGCTGGTCGTATTGAGTGGATTAACCAGTTCTAGAACCCTCAGGTGGCCTCTTAGAGTCCTGGCCTGAACATTCTGACAAACTGACCCTTCATGGTCCAACTCAAATATCACCTTCTGTCAGCCATTTCTCTGTAAATACTTAAGCGCATTTCTCATGTATCAGTCACTGTGCTGAAGACACACGGTGGTGAGCAGAAATAGGCATGTTTTCATCTTTCATGGACCTTACAGTTTAGTGGGAGAGGCTGACATTAATACGACAATCTCATAAAACTGTATCGCAAGCTTAGATAAGTGCTCTCAAGGAGGGATTCAGGGTCCTATTGGGCATGTGACAGAGGAACGTGACCTGGACTGGGGTCAGAGAAGCCTCCTGAGAAGAGTTACTTCAGTCAAGGCCTGGAGCATGGGTAGAGAAGATGGAAGAGCTTTCCAGACAGAAGGGGCAGCATATGCCAAGGCTTCAAGGCTGAAGGCACTCCAGTCGGTGCAGAATCAAAAGGTCAGGGTGGCTGGAGTCTGGAGAGTGAGAAGAGGGTATTTTGGTTGAGGTTAGAGAGAGGCAGATGAGGTGGGGTTTTGTGGATCGCATGAAGGAGTTTGATCTTCATTCTGAGCAGCAGGAAGCCACTGAAGGATTTAAGCAGGGAAATAACTTGATTGGATTTGGATTTGGAGAGGAGCATTCTTCCATGAAGCCGGGAGAGTTATAGACAGCCCTCCTTCTTCTGGATTCGCATCACCCTGTGTGTACCTCTGTTTTAAGAGCTTCTTTACCTCTTTTGAGTAGTGGACCCTTTTATGAATCTGATCCACATATTTTCAGGGTTCTTCACACTTGAAGTGGGTCAAGGAAGTTTGATGTGGGTACCATTTACAAAGATATGGGCAGGTTTTAGAGACCCCCAACAAGGATGGTGAAGGACCCTGGGGCTAGCAAGAAAGAGGGAGCAGTGACCACTCTAAGCCTGAAGAGCCAAGGAAAACCCAGGAAGATCTGTAGCCGTGACCATAAAAATGACAGCCAGGACAAACTGTGACCTTGGGTGGAAAAATGCAGTCACTGGCAAAGAAATATATACCCCACCTTTTCTCCCTTCCATTCTCTGATATCCTGGTCGTGCTTCCCACTGACCAAAGACAGCTAAAAGCTGCTGAGCTTATCTAATGGAGTCTACAGGGGTCAGCTTCCTAGGATGCAGAGCAGGGCAGAGAAGGCAGTGGAGGAACAAACAGAATGTCTAGCATGTGTGACTTTTATAAGTAATTTTGGGGAATATGCTGAAGTCCATCCATGGACTCAGGCCAAGAATCTTTGCTCTTACATGACACAGATCACAATGTATTCTCATTGTTTACTTGGAATGTCTGTTGTCTGTTTTGTTTATTACACTGGGAGCTCCTTAAGGACAGGGCCTTCGCCTCATTCATCCTTGTGCCCTGGTACCTAGCCTGCACCTGGTGTCCAATCCATGCTTGTTGAATAGGTGGATAGGAAGGGTGACAGAGGGGGCAGATGGCAGGGGCGGGCAGCTTGATGTGGAGCTTTCCTTTAGTGCTGTTCCTCCCCTGACTCCTCCCAGTGGATTTTGGTCATGAGGTAGGTATATAACCTCACAGTGAGGTGGGGGTGGGCAGGCATGGGGACCCTTCTACTTCCCTGTACAAGAGACAAAGAGAAAGTGCATCCATTGTAAGTACTCTGGTGCTGACATAGTATTGGCAGCCTCAGGTTAAATTTCTAAGACAGAACAATCTCAACTCATCTCCAGCTCCATTAGCTGATCAAGTAAGTGTAACAGGTCACAGGAGATGTGTGGCTGCAGTGGCAGTTCTGACCAACTTCAGCAAACTTCCCAATACACCACCCACCAGGAAATGAGTGCAACTTAATAAAGCACCTCTGAGAAACAGACAGAAATGTGTGTGAAGGGAAAGATGGAAAGAGAAACAATAATAACAATAATCCTTGTATGTAAAATGGACCGCTATATCCCCAAAGGTCATCTTTTTTTTTTGTTTGATGTGTAGTGAAATTTTAGGTTACAGGATTTAAATATCTTGTTGTGTCAGAGAGTGACTTTTGTCCACGGGGTAGTAATGACTTTGTTGTCAGCATTCTATGCATATAGAAATATTCCTAGATATATATTGGGTTGGCGTAGGCATGTATTTCCTTACTTTGGCAGTAGAGAGGGCCTAGAAGCAATGGAACTGAAGTATCAGTGGGTATACCTAGTACCAAGATCATATTTTCTAATACTAATCTCCAAGAAAAGAGAAATGGCTGTTTCTAGAACTTGGGCAGGAAATATACAAGATGATCCTGGAGCATCCTACAGTGCCAGAACATAAGGAAGTGCTAAAAAGCAAAACAAAATGGTACACCACAACGATGGGACATAAAAGCCAATTGAACGTGCTCCCGGTGACCAGTACTAGAACAATCTGAACAAAAAAATTAATGAAGTTGTATTGGATTACAACCCAAAGTATAAAATATCTATTTTATCCATGAATCAATACTGATGTAAATAAATGATGGAATAAATAAATAAATGATGGAAGAGGAAACTAATCTCCCGTTCAGAAGAATTCTAAATTATTGATGTGGGTGCTCTGCCCTCAAGAAGGGGGGCATGACTCCCGCCTCCCCCCACATGTAAACAGAATATAGTGACATGCTTCCAAAGAGTGTGAAAAGCGGGTAATAAAAAAGTAACCTTACAGTGGAGAAGCCTAACAAGTCATCCTGCCCAGGTGATCACTATCAACATCAGCAGTGATAAGGCATGTAGATAGTGTGTCCACATGATATGATGTGATGAAAATGGCAGTTCATCTCTGTGGGTTTCCTCCCCAAAACCCATAACCCCAGTCTAATCCCAAGAAAAACATTAGACAAATCCCAACTTAGGGGCATTTTCCAAAATGCCTGATTAGTACTCCTCAAAACAGTCCAAGTCATCAAAAATAAGGAAAATTTGAGAAACTGATACAGCCCATAGGAGCCTAAGGAGACATTACAACAAGATGTAATGTGGTATCCTTGGGGGGAAAAGGAAATTTGGATAACGTATTAGCTTCATTTATAACAGTGTATCATGTTGGTTCATTAATTTCAGCACATGTACTCTACTAATGTAAGATACTAATAATTGGAAAAGCTAGGTATAGGGGATGTAGAAATCTGTACTCCTTTACAATTTGGTCAATCTAAAACTACCCTGAAAAATGAAATTTTTCTGTGGTATTCTATATCTGAAGATTTAATCTGTGGCATTGGAGACAGCAGCTATTAAAACTGCATCAAAATTAAAGTGCTGTTTTCAGAGCAGCCAACCTGTCACTGGCTGAGGCTCTTCAAGTGCCTTCTCCCAACACTTTGCCATTGTGCTACCCTCTTGGTGCAGCTGTTTATACTTTTCTGTCTCATTCACTTTCCCCACCTAGCCCAGAGAGTGAAATAATCTCAGTAGCAAACCACAGAATTTCGATTCTTCAGATGTTCATTGGGCACCCAGCGCGTGCCAGGTGCACTGTGCTCTATTCTGGGAATACAATAGTAAAAGTCACAGTCCTTGCAATCAAGGTGCTGGCAGTTTAGTGGAAGCCAAACATGTCCCTGGTCAATGCTCCTTGGTTTGAGAACCTGCAGAATGAAAGGGACAATGGGATACACAAGGAGTAAAATGGGAAGCCCCGTCAGCTCGGCCTGAAAGACCAGGATATTCCATATGGGAGAAGATGCCTAAATTTAGTCTGGAAGATCCTGTAGGAGTTTTCCAGGTAAACAAAGTAGAGAGAGGAAACTTCTGTAAAAGGAACAGAAGGTGCAAAGTGGCAAGGCCAGGAATAGGAGAATGTCTGCGGAGCTGCCCCAGCTGGAAGATGGGGGATGTGTTGGGGGAGCAGGAGGGTTGGTACTGACAGATGAGGGAAATCAGGGTGAAGCAGTGAAGAGTGAAGAACCTAACATTCCAGGACAAGGAGTCTGGGCTTCATCCCGATGCCTGGGAGAGCTCCTGAAGGGCTTTTGCGCAGGGAAGGTATATGATCAAATATACATCTTGGAAAGATCGTTTCGATTGTGGTAAGGCGAGTGGATTTGCAAGTAAAAAGAGGAAAAAGGAAAGGAGGGAAATGCAGTTGTTAATTTCACAGGAACTTTTCCTTGTCTGTTTAGGGAGGAAATTTAGGAATTGAGAGCCTCTTCTGACTGTTTCACCATTGCTAGGGTGCACCTGGGACCTTGAGGGAGACATAGCAAAGGTGACTAGAGTCCTGTCTGGACTAAGTGTTGAGTTGTTGAGCTCTGGCATGCAGTGTTGACTTTCCACCAGGGTTTTCCAGCTGGCATCACCAATTTGACAATCATTCATTCAGTCAGATTTCTTGATCGTTGTGCAGCAGTGAACACCCACGTCTGAGTTTCCTTATCACTGGGCAAGAAGGGCTGGATAGTAGTTGCTGTTCACCAAGTCTTATCACCACTCTCCCAGGAGTACAAACTGACATGGCAGTTAAACTGACAGGAGGGAATTTGGCTTCTTTCAGGACTCGGACTCATAGCTGTGTTATCAGAACCTCTAGTCTATTGTATAGCTGAGCTTCCTGGTACCAGAGGGTGCATTCCTTGAAGAGACCCCTTAAAAACAGACCCTGAGCTTAATCTAGATTAGGGATCAGCAACCACAGCCTTGTGGGCCAGAGCTGCTTATTACCTGTTTTTGTAAGTAAAGTTTTATCAGAACACAGCCACGCCTATCACATATGTTTTACTTATGGCTACATTTATGTTACAGAAGAATTCAGTAGTTGTGACAGAGACCAGATGCTCTGCAAAGGCAAAAATATTTGCTCTTTGGTCCTTTACAGAAAAAGTTTTCCAACCCCTAGCCTAGACCAGCACTGTCCAGTAGAAATATAATGCAAGCCACATATGTAATTTAAGATTTTCTAGTAGCTGCATTTTAACAAGTGAAAAAAAAAAACAGGTGAAATCAAATTTATTTTCTTTCTTTCCTTTTCTTTTTTTAAAAAGAGACAGGGTCTCACTCTGTCACCCAGGCTGGAGTGTAGTGACATGATCATAGCTCATTGCAGCCTCAGACTCCTAGGCTCAAGTGATCCTTCTGCCTCAGCTTTCCCAGTAGTTGGGACTACATGTGTGTGCCACCATGCCTGACTAATTTTTAATTTTTCTATAGAGACGGGGTCTCACTATGTGGCCCAGGCTGGTCTTGAACTCTTGGCATCAAGTGATCCTCCTGCCTCAACCTACCAAAGAACTGGGACTACAAGCATGAGCCACATTGCCCAGGCTAAATCAGTTTTAATAATGTTTTGTTTAACCTATGTCCAAAATATTATTTTAAGATGCAACGAATATAAAAAGTATTCATGAAGTACTACGTTAACGTATAATGCATCTCAATTTAGAGTAGCCACAGTTCAGGTGATTGACAGTCACATGTGGCTAGTGGTTACTGTATTAGTCAGGGCAGGTCTAGTCTAAAGAGTGAGAACAGCCCCGGATGTTGGTCCAGAGGCCAGCTCTGATAGACCCACTCTGCACTGTAGAAGCCTGATTGCTTCAAGTCCTACCTTGGGGCTCTCTGCTCTTTTACTCAGAAGGTAGCCCAGCACAGAAAAGACAAATTTACTTTTCTGGTTGCAAAATTTGCCAGCCTCCCTGAAGAAGTGCCGAGTCTGCATTTGTGGAATTAGTCATCCTCAGAGTACCTGTTTGGCTTAGGGTTCAACTCTTCTTATACTAGGCCCCTTCTTTGGTGGTTACAATGATCTCGAAGATGGATGCCAGAGTCGGTATGAGAAAGAAAAGGCCACCCACTTCCCCTGAGCCACCAGAGCTAGAGAAATAGCCTGCTGGAAGCTGGGCTAGGAGAAATGTATTCATCTGATAGCAGGCCTGGGTGTCACTAAAAGATTCCAGCTCTTGTTTCTTGTCTTCCTGAGCCTCTGTCATAGAGCAGATAATCAAAGGAATGTCTGTGAACTCCATCTTTCCCCTAGTATTTCTTCAGTTTATTGCTTTCCCACTTATATAGAGAGAAGGGATCACACGGAGCAAAATTTAACATGTATCCATTTTATTGCAGATACTTCATGGTTCCTTTGATCCTGCCTCAGAATTTAGCCAAATCTTTCCCCTAGAACACTTAAAGTCTTCTCTCCATCAGGGCCCTTATTTGGAGTACCTTTCTTATTTCAAAATCCTCCTGTTTTGTACATTGGTGTAATGCCTTTCATCCATGGCCTGAAGCATCCTTTTCTACCATTAATGGACATGGCTTAGTAAGCATTTATCTACTCAACAAGTATTCATATTTACTGAGTACCCCCCTGTGCCAGACAGTGTTCCAGGTACTGGCTTGCATAAGGATGCCCAGAGGAGGGTCACCTAAAGGAGGTGGGGGTGGGGGAAGATGGGCAAAAGGGAATGCTTCATATCCTCAGGCTCAGTACAAAGAAACCTGTTCATCATGATTTGTGTTACTGAAGGCCAAAGTCCAGAAAGTCTTGCAGAAGCTGAATGATGTGCAGGAAATATTTCACAAGAGGCAAGTCAGTCTGATGAAATTGGCAGCCAAACAGACTCGACCAGTACAACCTGTGGCCCCCCATCCTGAGTCTTCCCCAAAATGGGTATCTTCAAAAACCAGCCAGCCAATTACCTCTGGTAAGTTATCTGTGAAAAGGAAGCTCTGTGGCTTTTGTGTTTCGCCAGCACCCATGAGAATTGAGATTGTGGTTGTCTAGAATGGATAATGGTCATTATTTTGATAGATATTATTTAAAACAAACTATAGATTTTATAGGGCGGACATTGAAAATTAAGAAACACTGAGTACCTGGATGCAAGGAGCAGCTCACAGGGAACTAAAGAAATAATACAAATGCACAAACAAATAAGCAAAAAATAGACTCCATTAAGGACTTTTAAAAGGCCCGCCGTTTATCAACAATGGAGTGGTAAAATTGATTCTTTGAAAAGATAAAAAAACAGATGCATTCTTATGCCAATCCCACATGGTCTTGATTAGCTTATTAGTAAGCCTTAAGATCATGTAAAGTAAGTGTTCCAACTTTGTTCTTTTTCAAGATTGTTCTGGCTATTTTAGATCCTTTTCATTTTCCTAGAAATTTTAGAATCACCTTTCAATTTCTGCTGGGATTATGATTGGGACTGCACTGAATATATGGGCCAATTTGGGGAGTACTGTTATCAATATTGGGTCTTCCAAATCATGAATATAACTCTCCATTTATTTAGGTTGTCTTTAATTTCTCTCAACAATGTAAGTAGTTTTGAGTGTAAAGATCTTAGGCATTTTATGTTTTTTTAATGCTATAGTAAATTGAATTTACTGCATATAAATAAGAATATACTTCTGAATAGAAATATAATCATATCACCTGTGAATAGGAATGCTTTTACTTTTTCTGTTTCTATCTTTATACTTATTTTTTTCTTGTCATATTATAATGGCTAGGACCTCCAATACAATGTTGAATAGAAGTGGTAAGAGCATACATCCTTGTCCTTTCCCAATATTAGGGAAATAATTCTTGTTTCACCTTTAAGTATAATATAAGCTCTAGATTTTTCACAGATGTCTTTTTCAGATTGGGGAAGTTTTCTTGTATTCCTTTTTTTAAAATTTGAGATTTATTATCATGAATGTTGTTGAATTTTTAAAATGCTGTTTTTGGTGCACATATTGAGATAATTGTGTGGCCTTTCTCCTTTACTTGTTAATATTTTATTTATAATATTCTATTTTCAAATGTTAAAACAACTATATTTTTCTGGAATAAACTGCTCTTAAACATGATGGATCTGTCATTAGTTACATCGTGTATTGGGAAGCTCTGTCATTAAGTACATACGTATTCATAATTTTTATGTCTTTCAGATATATTAGCCCTTTTATAATTATAAAATGTCTTTCTTTCTCTCCTTATCTTTACTAATACTCTTTAAGTCTATTTTGTCTGAGATTAATGTTACAGCCATTCCAACTCTCTTACACTTAGTGTTTACATGATGTATCTTTCTTTACATCATACATATTCTTTACAGCATTCTTGTGCTGTTGTATTTAAAGTATATTTTTTGTATGGAGCATATAATTACCTTTTTGGTACATTTTGTTCACCTCTGCCTTATAATTGAAGTGACTGGTCCATTTATATATAATGAAATTATTGATATAGTTGGATTTAGAGCTACTATTTTGTTATTGTCTCTTTGTCTCATGTGTTTTTTATTTCTCTTTTCCTGCCTTCTTTCAGGTTAGTAAATATTTGTTATTATTTTATGAGGGGGACCCAAAAAATTATCTTTTAGAGTTTTAATTATCCAGAATTATCTTTTAGAGGGCGAGGCCCTTGTAGTACAGGCTTTCCCCACTAAGTGTCCTAGGAACCCATCAACATCAGTGTACCAGCAAGCGTTGTTGTGGGAGGCTGCATTCGGCTTTTTATTCTAATTTTTATTTGGAAAGTCTTTCAGTGCATTTGTCAATTTCATGGTGGGTAATTTACATGAAAAACCTGCCCATATCTCACTGAGTGTTCAGCAGTTTTTGACCAAAAGCAGCATGACCCCCATATCCCACCCTCCCTTTTCATCCGACCTCACCCCAAGTGACATTTTTCTGTTTATTTCCCCGGATGAAAAAAGTCCTCAAAGGGAAATGTTTTGCTAGTGTGAAGAGGTGAAATGAAAAACAGCAGAAACACTAAAAGGGATCAAAATTAATGAGTTTAAAAACTGTTTTGAGCAGTGGAGAAAGCATCTTGATAGGTGATTTGCATCAAATGAAGAGTACTTTGAAGGTAACTGAAATTTAAACATATAAAAATAAATACAAAATTTTTATAAATAAATTCCGGGTTATTTTTGGGTCCCTCTCATATTTTAATTCCTCTATTGGCTTGTTAGCATACCTCTTTGCATTGTTTTTCCCCTAGATGTTCCTCTAGGGATTCTCATATGCATCCTTAATGTAGTATAATCTACTTTGAGGTTAATATCATATCATTTTATGCAAAATATAGGAAATTTGCAACAATATAGTTCCATGTGACCCCCCCACCCATTCTCTGTGCTATTCTTATTATAAATATATCTACATATGATAAATCCCCCACTATGGTATTATAGTTTTTTATTGAAATTGTCATACCTTTTAAAGAAATTAAAAGAAATAAATATGTATGTGTATATATGTGTTTGTGTGTGTGTATGTGTATGTATATATATATAAAACCTAATCCTAACTCTATATATAGATAAATATACACAGATGTACATGCACATATGTATTGCCCTCTTAATCATGATTTCAAGGGTTTTCTTTATTTTTTCTTTATTTTATTTTATTTTTAGTCAGAGTCTCTCTGTTGCCCAAGCTGGAGTGCAGTGGCATGCTCATAGCCACCACAGCCTCTATCTGCTGGGCTCAGGCGATCCTTCTGCCTCAGCCTTCCTAGTAGCTGAAACTACAGGCATGTGCCACCACATCCGGCTAAATTTTTGATTTGTTGTGGAGACAAGATCTCACCATGTTGCCTAGGCTGGTCTCAAACCCATGGGCTCAGGCAATCCTCTCACCTTGGCCTCCCAAAGGGTCGGGATTACAGGCATGAGCTACCACACCCGGCTTTATTTTTTATTATAGATCTGAATTTCCACCTTGTGTCATATCTCTTCAGGATAAAGAATTTCTGTTAGCATTTCTTGTTGGGAAGTCTGCTGGCAACAAATTCTTTTAGTTTTTGTTCATCTGAAAATTATGAAGTCTTTTGGTAATTCTTTTAGTACAGTTTACAGTTCATTGTCTTCTATGATATATTCCACTTTTTTAGAAGTAAGCCTGGATAACAGCTTAGTGCATTTCTTTCTTGAATTTTTCCCTACAAACACACTTTCATACACACACACGTACACATGTACTTTCAGACACACTTGCTTGCACATACCACAGACATACACGCACACTCCCACATGGAGAACATCCTTCTTGGATGGTTGGAAATAGGACTTCGTTCTCTTGACCAAAATGTAACTGTGTTCACTTCTATGACTTGGCCTCATTCCTTGTTTCAAGGCACAAATGTTTGTTTTGGGCAAATAAAGCAAGAATGATAGATTGTTTCTCGACTTTTCAAACACAAGATTTCATAATAGGTTGGGCGTGGTGGCTCAGCCTATAATCCCAGCACTTTGGGAGGCCGAGGCGAGAGGATTGTCTGAGCCCAGGGGTTCGAGACCAGCCTGGGCTTTTGATGAGACCTTGTCTCTGCAGTAAATCACAAAAACTAGCCAGGTATGGTTGTGTGCATCTGTAGTTCCAGCTACTTGGAAGGCTGAGGTGGGAGGATCGCCTAAACCCAGCAGTTCAAAGCTGTAGTGGCCGTGAGCGTGGCACTGCACTCCAGCCTGGGCGACAAGAGTGAGACTCCAACTCAAAAAAAAAAAAAAAAAAAAGAAAGAGAGATTTCATAAAAGATAATGCTCCTTTCCAAGGTAAATAGATCAGTGTCATGTCTGAACAGGTTGTCTCTGACCTAGGTCAGGCAACTAACTCATTTTGCAGAACGATCCTGACTTGCGTTCTTAGAGTGTAACTGTTGAGTGGACTCGGGCAAGTCACTAACAGGATTTTTTCAAACACATTTGCCTGATTCCTTTGTAACTGAGTCTGTGCCAAGATAAATGACTGTGGTCCACAGTATTAAAGAAGGTGGGTGAAGGAGCTTCCGAAATGAGAGCTGGAATCGCAGCTCCAACTCTTGTTAGCTGGGTATCTTGGGTACAGCATTTGATACCTCTGAGGTTCATAAGGAATATGAAAAAACTTTTTGATGCCATTTGGCTATAATAATATCTAAAATGTGTTGAGTACTTACCATGGGTTATATACTTTACACATACCAATTCATTAAAGCCTCATGACAGCGCTTTCCAGTAGGTTTACTCATTTTCCCCCACTTTACAGATGAAGAAGCCAAGGCACAGAGATTTCTCTGCTCATGGGTGTCTCATGCCTAGCAAAGCAAGATTGGAACTCTGGCAATATGGCTGCTGTGGCCCCGCCATTCACTACCACACTCTGCTTACAGTGTCAGGGGCTGGTGCTTCTCAGTCATGGGTGTCACTAATTACAGCTCATCCATTTCTAGCATCCAGTTTTTATGCCTGGAGTCACTCACTTTCCATAAACTCTCCATAGGATTGTCCATGTTGATAAAGTAGTGTCAGTGGCCATATAACCTGGGGCAGCAAACAGTGTGCTTTCCTACAATTTTCAACATAACATCTATGAAAAACCCATAGATAAGCCCAAGCTGCTTCTGTTGGCTTACAGGATGTGAGGGTTGGGAGGGGCCTCTGGAGACCAGATGGTCACCCTCCATCAAGTCTACCATCGGTATGAGTCAGGGTGATAGGTGGGTTGCCTTAGATAGATGGCATTTAGAACATGCCACCTACAAATGCTCAAATCCTGCTTCAGGTCAATCACAGGTATCCTGTGAGTTTCCCAAGGGAACTGCATACACAAGGGTGGTGATGGTGTCAAATAAGAACTCCAAGTACTGCTTCTCTGTTGGCCTTGTAACCATCACCCCCACCACACTTGATAAAGTTGGTAAAGTAGGTTGGGAAGCCTCAAGGCCTGACCAGGGCTCCTCCTCCCCAAGTCCCAATTTTACTACCTAATGGCCATGGTGCCTGAAGAAAGGGTATCTCCCAGGTGTCTAGGGCCCTGTGGTAAGGAGAGAAGGGAGATAGAGTGGCAAAGAAAAAAGAGCAAGAGCAAGACAGTCCAGTTCCTTCCTGACTCGGCCAACTAATTCTATCACACAGCCGTCCCATCTGCTATTAAACACGGCTCCATCAGTCCTGGAATCCAACCATTATGCCATCAGGTTAGCAACAACTTCTTCTTCTGGCTAGGGCAGGCCTTGACATCCTCTCATAATATAATAATCGTATGATTGTATATTATGTGTTTAAGGAGAGCAAGCACATTTTAAAGTAGACTACAAGGAAATATACCAAGAGACTGTGCTTATATGTTAAGAGTTTAGTATTTTTCAAATGTTCTATAACAAGCACACATTAATTATCTTTACAATGGAAAAATATATCCAATAAAATGTGGCACCTAGCATTTAGTCTTCTAATTCAAAAACAAGATCAAGTGCAATATTATACAGTACAAGTGATATGTTACAGTGCATAAAATCCATGAAGTTTGTAACAGAGAAGCCTTCATGAGGAAAGCAGGCTTTTAGCTGGGCCTCAAAAAAGAGAATAATGGAAACTGTCATTTTTACCACATTATAGTCACTGATTTGTTGTGGTTTGATATTTCCTGTGGTACTGGGTAGGACTTTTTTCTCTTCTCAAATGTAAAGTCCCAGGATCAAGGACTCTTTCTTTTCTGCATCTATCCTTCACCTCCAATTTCATCCACACCTAGGAAATCACTGCAGCAATTCTCAAACTCCCGGCTTCAAGTGATCCTCCTACATTGGCCTCCCAAAGTGCAGGGATGCCTGGAACAGGCCACTGTGCCTGGCCAAGCAGCAACTCAGTCAAGCTTTATTAGTCAACCGCATTGACGCAGTCCAGCTATTTGTCCAAGTTAGGTGACGTGCTCTGAGTTAAATAACAAAATTAATGTCAGGTTTCTTTGTCTCTCTAGCTCCTCCTCTGAGAATATCTGAGGAAACTTACACCGAGACAGTTTTGAACTCTTTGGAAAAGGAAGATGATGAGACTAAATCTGAAGCCAAGGTAAAATTACTTATATTTTACTTATAGAAATCTCTGACATGAGAGAGGATTGCTGCCATAATTATCAATGAATCAACAAATTGTGTTCCTCTATTCTGTACCTATCATCACCTCCAGAAGATGAGCCATAAAGGTACACAGCACAGACTAGTGCTTTCAAGAACTGAGGTTTGTAGGATTTTTTTTCCATGTCTTCCTTTTATTTTTCTTAATTGCAACTAGAAATGAAAACTGTTTGGTAGTGTATGTTGTTGTTGGCAATGCTGTCTTAGTAAAGGAAAAGCCTTTTTTTTCATTCCTATAATCTAACTAAATATTTAAAATTGGTAGAACAATGTGTGATTCCTGTATAAAAAGAGCTTGACATAATTGCATAGAGCTACACACACACACAAACACACACACACACACACACACACACACACACACACACACACACACACGCATGACTAACTGGAGAGCTCTGGATAAGCTCTGTGAATTGTGCCAATGTCAATTTCCTGGTTTTGATATTGTCCTATGGTTGTGTAAGATGTTAACATTGGAAAAGGCTGGAGAAAGAGCACATGGTACTTCCCATTTATTTGCAACCTCGTGTGATTTTATAATTACTTCAAAATAAAAGTTTTTTCAAACGCATAAGCTTTTACATTAGGCAGATCTGGGTTTAAGCAACATAACCTCTCTAAACTTCAGTTTCTTATCTGCAAAAATGGGAATAACAACAGCTACCTCCTGAAACAACCTTGAGCATCAAAGGAAAAGCATTGTATAATTTTAAAGTAACATTATATTTAGAAACCAAAGTATAATTAATTGTGAATATATGTTGTTACATGACAACCCAGAAAAGGTTTCCTTTCCCCTACCTCACTGAAAATTTACTATCCGACTGGTTAAATGGTTCTGAACCCAAAGGCTCAAAAGAACTTTGGTAACAGTTTGGATCCACCACCAGTCACTAGTATATCTGAAGATAGGACCCCACAGAAACTCCACCAACCCTCAAGGCATCGAGCCAAAAGCAAGTCTCAGGTTTTTCTTCCTGGAGGCAGAAACAGTATGAGAACTAGAGTTCTCTGCAGGCTTTTCTTAGAGAGAGAAAGCTGTAGTCTTCTACCAATTTGTTTAGTCATCCTGTATTCAGAGCAGATTAAGGTGTTGCCATTGCTGTTTCTGAATCCCTTGTGGTTTAAGGAATTGCATCAATTGCATTCTTGAGTCAGGAAACAGTTTGCAACTTCATACTGTCTTGATCAGCCATTTAGAAAAGCAAATAACAATTTTTTTGAAATGGGTTATCCTGACTTGATTCCAGGAAGTCTAATAATAAAAGGGTTTAAATGTGGTCATCTTCAAAAGTTAACATCAGTCTATTTGTTTCTGTACCCTAGACTTCTAAGAGAATGTCACCACTGAAGGTGAGGACTGTGTCACATGCACCAGAGCACAGATTTGGCCCCTGAATTCATCTGCTGTTGCCACTGACTCACAGTGTGACTTGAACTCACTCCATTATCTCTGTGACTTATTTTGCCCATCTCCAGACAATATATTTATTACTTCCAAACTTTATAAAGATGCCCTGGGAGTTTTAGGAACATGGAATTTCTCGTATAAAGGAATCCAATTTAGAGTTATTTATTTCAATAATCGTGAACAATAAGTACAAGTGCTATTATTGTATTTGTTGTCAAAGAAAAAAACAGACAACAGGAGCAGGGTGGGGATAAGACTCAGAGGCCTATAAACTTGGAAAGTGTTGAGTAGAATGCGAGACGCTCCAGTCACCATACTTTGGGTTTCTTTCTTCATCTTCTGCTGTGCTGTTTATTTAAATCAGGCGCCAAGCCCATCCAGCCCAGATGCTATCTTCCTCTGTGTTTAGGCAGCTCTCCAACAGTATGGGTACCATTAAGCAAGCACAAATACATGTTAAAATCATCCTTCTGGGCTTCCGTTGTTTTTTTCCTTACTGTTGATTTGTTTGTGTATTTAGTGAAGAGCTTTTCCCACCACAGCATGTATGTTAACAGTCAAGGTAGCGGAAGAGAGCAGGGTAGGAACAGAGGCTGGTCAAACTTCTGCTTAAAAAGACCAAGGCAGCCGCGCTCAGTGGCTCAGCCTGTAATCCCCGCACTTTGGGAAGCCGAAGCAAGTGGATTGCCTGAGCCCGCGGGTTTGACTAGCCTGCACAACTTGGCAAGACCTCGTCTCTACAATAAATAAATGAGCCGGGTGTGATAGTGCGTGCTTATAGTTCTGGCTACTTGGAAGGCTGAGGCGGAAGGATCGCTGGAGCCCAGCAGGTTGATGCTGGGGTGGCCATAAGCGTCCCACTGCACTCCAGTCTGGGCCACGGAGTGAGACTCCACCTCAAAAAAATAAAATAAAAACAAAAAGACCAAGGCTAGGAGACGTGTAAGCAGAATCCATAAAGTCATCAAGAACAAGAGTAGGAAGAAAGTGAATTTATGTACAAAATCCCCAAATTCTAGACTTATAGCAAGAGTACGAAATAAGTGGATTTATACACAGAATCCCCAAATCCTCAGCTTACAAATGAATTTAGGACCAATAAATGCAATTAGTTTTACAAGTTGAGTAGTATAACCAGGGAAATTATTTTTTCAAAATATCTAAGAAAACTAATAAGAAAAAGGTAGGTTAGAAATAAAGGTTTAGATTCATGCCTGTGTAGACCATCAGTTATTAAAAGAGAGATGAGGCAGCTGACTATCATCAAAAATAATCCCTGCTGCTTGTGTTTGTGGCCACTACCCAAGACAGCTGACCAGGAGGGAGAGAGCATGCATTTAACTCTGAGTGGCAATTCTGACATCCTTTTAAAGGGCCATAGCCTAGAACTCAAAGATCAAGTGAAATCATGCCAGTCTAGTAGAATGAATCATAACATTGTAATAAATGCTACCCCATGCCCTGGAGAGTCAATACTCAGAGAAAAAAATAGCTGTGAACCAAACACAATGGGTAGAGTCACTGATACTCACTACCTGCAACTACAGTCATGACGAGATGTGGTCATCAGCAGAGAAATCATTTCCTCTTCTCCGGTGGGTGATCTTTGCAGTGCCAGTTCTCGGGAACTTGAAAAGCTAAATTTGACAAGGCATCTGAGACTCTCTCGGGGTCATCTGGCAAGGTTGCTGCCAACCGCGTAGCTCTCTGAGGTCATCTGGGAAAGCCCTGTGGTGGAGGAGTATCACTGTGGTTGCTGGCAACAGTGATGTGGCTATTTCCTGTTCTTCACATCATTATCTGGAAGCTGAAAGCATGACTCACAGGTGCGGCTTCCCCCAGCTGCTCACATCACAGCCTCTTCAGAAGCTGGAAAGAAGCCAGAAACTAACAATTACTTTTTCCTAAATGTAGATTCACAGGATAAAGGAAGAGCTGTCAGTGTTCCTGCATACTTATTAAGGTCATTTAAAGTAGCCTGAGCAAGTAGGCTCCCTGACTTTATTTATATATATATATATATATTTTTTTTTTTTTTTTTAACTTAAGCAAGGGCTGAAGGGGAATGGAGAGGTGAGAGGAGGGTTGCTACCACTGACCAAGGGCCAGACATTGCACTGGGTGCTATATGTACCTAGCTCTATCTCCATTCCTCAGTCTCTTGTGAGGAAGATATTCTTTCCCGTTCTATCTGCAGTGCTGGGATACTCTAGAAGCTAAGATTCCCCAAGGGTCCTACAAATAGTAAATGGTAGACCTGGGCTTTGAAACTAGCAGTTTATTAACCTAGCAGTTTACTTATCTACCTATCTTATGTACTTGACTATTTATGTAATCTCTTGAACCCTAAATGTCCTCTTCTGCAAAATGGGGATAAGAAACAGCGACTTCACAGGTGGTTGATTAAATGAGAAATATGCAAAAAGCACCTGGCACTATGCCTAACACATACATCGCAGGTTCTAGGTGAATTTTAGCTTCACATTTAATCCTATGTTTATAGACAGAATGGTCTGTATGAGTGATAAAAAGAAGCTGAAGGAATATTCAATTCCAGCCTCAAATGGAATTCCCCTAATCTCGAATATGTACCTTTTTGCTGAATAACAACAGATCAGGGGCCAAATTAAGTTCCTTGTCTTCTGACTGCTCTGAGTCTCAAAAGTTTTCATTCAATCTTTTTGATTCTCCACAGGAGAACTGTATGAGCCGTAAGCACATTTCAGCACTCCCCTTCTATGATATTTGAAGACTAGTCAGTGTCGGAACGAATAGGAGGTTCAGAGTCTCCACCAAATCCTCAAGATAGCCCCAGTCAAGCTCTCTGAAGAGTTTCCAGAATGAAGCTTCTTCAAGGTTTTCTGTGTACTGCAGCTCTAAGGAGCTTTTATATTATGCAGATTCCCAGGCCCTGCCCCCAGAAATTCAGATTAAGGAGGTCTGGGGATACTGAAATCTGGATTTTTAGCTTACATGTCTGATGACAAGAATGCAAGTGGTACAAATACCACATTTTTTTATAACTTTGTCCTAGAGGCTACATTTATAGGCTGTGAGGACTTGGAATAAAGGACAGCTCATTAAGTTGCATCTGGACCTACCAGGGTTATGTAGAGTCTAAAATTTCGGGGAGTGAGGTGATGATTATATTAAGCTATGAGAATTATTTTTGCTAAGGGAGGTGAATAAAAAATAATAATAGTATTAAACCACTGTTGTATTTGATCTTTTTTTTTTTTTTCTTTTCTTTTCTCCTCTTGTTTTTTGAGGTGGGATCTCACTCATTCATCCAGGCTAGAGTGCATGGCACAATCATGGCTCACCACAGCCTCAACCTCCTGGGCTCAGGCAGTCCTTCTGCTTCAGTCTCCCATTTGATCTTTGGTCAATGTTTACATAATGACTAAAATATTTTATGGGTCCAATTTGGAGGGCTTATTCAACTATGTTTCCTTTATGTTAAGGCAATTGCTGTGTCCTATATGAAAATGATTCTATCTTCAGGCTTAACCTCAGGAAACTTTCAAGTTTTGTGGGAGAAACAACATATTTCCAATAATTTATAATACAAGGCAGAATGTGTACCTACACTAGAAAGAATACAGTGCATTAGAGAACAGAAGAGAGAACAGTTCCTAACAATAATATTGGAGGTGGCTTTTAGAGGGGGTGGCATCTGAATTCAACTTTAAAGAATAAATATAACTTTGAAAGGCAAGTACAGAGAAGGTCATTCCAGGATGGGGACAGGATAAAGTCTCAGAAGTCAGAAGGGACATAGGCTATTCTGGGAATGGTTTAAGAACTCTGGGAAGGGAGACCAGAGACAGCTTACTGAGTGCTTTGTTTGAGGAGGAAGGCACATGTGTACTAGAAAGTTGGTAGAATGGGTTTGATGAACGCAGGCAGACTGACCAACTGGTGGCAGTTGTCACAGTCAGGTGAGACTTCAGTGGTGAGAACTCACTAGTGGTCATGGCAAAAATGGAATGGGCAGAAATCATGCCCTTTGACCCAAGTGTTCTCCCCATTGCCTGGCGTCAGAGGAAGTTTGATGAATGAAGAAGGAAGTTAGGGCAAAGGAGATGAGGGAGAGATCTACGAGGGAGAGAGAGAAAGAAAGTGAAGATACCTTTGAGGTGCTCATCTTGGATTCCTCATGGGATGAATCTGTTGGTCCAGATAAAGAATTCAGGAAGAGCAGTAGGAAGTAAGGGCTTATGAAGGCTGAGTCTGGTTTGGGGGAGTGTCATAGATCTGTAACAGCAACCTACACCCTCTATCTCTGTCAATGGGGCTGCCCCAGAGGCTGTAGCCTTACCCATACCAGTAATATGAGGAGAGCCAACCATTGGCTTTGTAGCTAGGGTGGAGATTATTTGTAAACTAACTTAGGGACCAAACTTGCTGAGACAAAGATTGATCTAATAGAGCACTTTTCAGATTTGTGATTCTATTTGTGAACAAAGATTTATAGATATGAAAATTGTTACAATAAAATGTATCTATGGAGGTTACAATCAGATGAAATCAAACAGCCTGAAAAAGTTCAGTATATATGGACAACTTCTTTTCAATGTCCTTGGCACACTTACTTCCATTACATTTTCTTAGTTTGGGAAGTACCATGTGGCATGTTCCTCACTTTCTGATATTTTAACAGAATCACGGACTTGCAAATCTTTGGTAAGCAATGCCTACAGTCTTTAAAGCATTGGTTTTATAAGAAGACATTTTCCTCATAAAGAAAATATTACAAATAATGTTTAGGTTATTAGCTCAGTCTATAAAAGCCAATTTAACCAGTAAGAAAAGTAAACTAACTACTAACCGTACTAACTGGAAATTTTAAGATCTTAGATTTTTAAAAGACCTTGGGAAATTTTTGAAATAGGCAAAGTTCGCATTTGGGACTAATTCCTTTTCTTAAAAAAAAAAAATCCCCCCCCAACACAAGGTACTTTGGAAAACTGTGTCTCAGGGATGGGAGGGTGGAGGTGGGGGATTTTTTTTTCCCCATTATCTTTCCTCTTTTGATTCTTCTCTGCCTTTTTTCTTTTCCTCTCTCTCTCTCTATTTTCTTCCTTTAAAAAAAAGGTAATAAAAGTCAAGTTCTTAAAAAAAAAATCCCTTGATCATTTATTTGTTTTGATGCTGCTGCAGTCTGCAGTAGAAAGAGCTGGGATCCAATCTAAATCTGTGTGTAACTAAGCAAGTCCCTTATTTCTCAGGACTCAGGTTCCCCATCTTCCTTCTTAATGCTGAATCTCTTCTCTAGAGTCCTAGGCAAGCTTCTGTTGATGATTTCACTGAATACTTCTGAAAAAGATTTCCCTTTTCTAGAAGCTCCTTGCCACTCCTAGAGAGCGCTAGCCTTTGCTGACCTCTGCATTTTCTCTTCCCCAATTCCTTATCCATTTCTTCTGCCCCCCCTTTCTTCTAATGGCACCTCTCTCTCCTTCTCCTCCCCTCTCTCTCTGCCCATGCACTTTCATCTTGTGGCCTGAATGGGAACTCAGGAGAATGACCCAAATTTTCCTTATGGTTACTAGTTTATTATAAAGAATATTACAAAGAACACAGATGAAGAGATGTACAGGTGAGGTATGGGGGACGGACCCTGGAGTTTCCATGCCCTCCCTAGGTGCCACCCTCCAGCAACCTCCCTGGGTTCAGCTCTCTGGAAGGCCCCCATTCCCTGACTTCCTCTAATAGTTTCCACAAAGCCCCAGGACCACTTATACCTATTCTTCAAGCCTGTCCTTCTCCTCCAAAGGGCTTCAGTCTTTAAAACGCCCTAAAACCTTCCTGTCCCCTCTGCTCCCCTCCCTCCTGGAAGCCCCCTGCCAATGCAGCTGATCTGGACTAGAGGCAGGAGCCCATCTGAACGAGCCAGTTCACCAAAATGCACGAGAGATGGGCAACTACAGATTAACTGACTTCTCCTGGAAAGAGTTGCTATTTTAAAAAGAGACGAATGGGAGGCCCACACTTTACCTGTACGATGACCACTTATGTACCTAATCCTGAATTGTACCCCACATCTTTAAAATAAACATTAAAAATTTAAAAAATAATAACAAAAAGGGACTGACTGCCCAAGTATCCCAAGGATCTTTAAGTGGCATTTGCAAGCCATGAAAATAAAAAACAGAAAAAGAAGTGCTGGCAAGGGCCAGTGAGGCAGATGGAGACATCAGGGCTGAGCAGCCAGCTAGGAATGCATTCCCAGGATAGAGTCTCTACCAGGTTTCGGCTTCTCAGAAGTTCTTCCTGTTCTCCATATCAGAACATACTGAGTATCAAAAAATATTTTTGGGGAGGTTCTTTCACCTTTCCCCCTAGTTCTAGAGGGGAAGACAGAGTTATGCATTCCCAAGGCTGGCATTTTCATTCTGGGACTGCATCCCATAGGCCACCCTGGACTAAGGCTTCAGGTGCACGCCCTTCCTGTTTTCTTTCCTTCCCACTCTTCGCCCCTCTACCCCACTTGGTAGAGAAAATTCTGACAAATATTGAGTGATTCTTACTGGACATCCCTCTTCATTTTTTCTCATTTCCATAATCCACTTACATGATTAATTAATTTAATTTACAATGCCAGAAAATGCTTAACCTTTAACGCTTAATTGTCATTCTTTATACTTTAAGTGAGGAAGGTGATACAGGCCCCATCTATCTGCCTTACCTTTTCTCTCCTCGGAATTTGGTCTAATAGCTCCTCTTTTTAAGAAATGTGATAAGCCAGGCTTTGTGGCTTATGCCTGTAATCCCAGCACTTTGGGAGGTAGAGTCAAGAAGATTGCCTGAGCCCAGGGGTTTGAGATCAGCCTGGGCAACTTGGCCAGACCTTATCTCTACAATTAAAAAATAAAAATAAAAAAATAAAATAAAATAAAATAAAATTAGTCAGGTGTGGTGATATGCACCTGCAGTTCCAGTTCCTTGGCAGGTCGAGGTAGAAAGATCGCCTGAGCCCAGCAGATTGAGGCTGCAGTAACCGTGGGCGTGCCACTGCATTCTAGCCTGGGCAACAGAGTGAGACTCTGACTCAAATAAATAATGAAAAGAAAAAAAGAAATGTGATAACATAGTAAATAATACTTTCACCTTAAGCTACCAGATACCTTTGCTTTAAAAGAGTTGGAACTGAAATTACTGTCTATACATTCCTAAAATCATAAAGTAAAATCATTTAACTTTGGGAAAAAACTGATTTTGTTCAAAGATTCCCCTTTAGGAAAGAAAAACCAATTGTAATCATCAATTGAAAATTAGCTATTGATACTTTTTGAAATATAAATTTTAAAAACATTTATATAGTCTTTCGATATATTGAAATAATTTTTTTTTTTTACAAAATTCCTTCAGGCTAGGAATTTAGCCTGCTTTTTTTCACTCTTGAATGCATATATTTTTTTCAAAACTTAGGAGAGACAGAGCATTTAGGTTGTATAAATGTATTGAGAACACATAGGAAGTCACTATATACCATGTGACTGGGCTGGTTGGGTATGGAGAAGGAGACAGGGGTTGGAGGGAGACTGAGAGAGTGATATTGAGCCCAGAACAGTTGTCCGTCATCATTGCCACCCTTTTTTATCTGAATAGAATGACCTGCTGAGCGTGATGGCTCATGCCTGTAATCCCAACATTTTGGGAGGCCAAAGAGGAGCCCAGAAGTTCGAGGTCCATCTGGGCAACATAGCAAGACTTCGTCCCTACAAAACAAATTTAAAAATTAGCCAAGCATGATGGCATGCCCCTGTAGTCCCAGCTACTCAAGAGGCTGAGGTGGAAGGATTGCCTGAACCCAGGTGGTCGAGGCTACAATGAGCCGTGATTGTGCCAGCCTGGGTGACAGAGTAAGACTTCGTCTCAAAAAAAAGGCTGTCAAAGGAGAGGGGCTATTCTTTCTGGTTGCATCCTGATGGGGTAGTTTATATGCTTCTCATTTATAGCACTGATTGGCTAAGAAATCCTCCCCCATCCCACCCCCCTTTAGATATGGGAAACAGCACATGATTTCACAAGAAATGATTGTTGTTCTGCTTTAAAAGAGTATCATTTTATAATTCAGTGGAGCTCTCAAGGAATCCTAGCACAGAAGTATGGCAGCAATTGCTGGGTTGGTCTGTGGTCAATTTGGGAAGTCCATTTGAAAAACAAAAGGCCAGCAACAGAACCGGGCCCTGGTGATGATTCCCGTGTATGCCCCTCGGTCCACTCACCAGCCCACTGCCCTCTGCTGCTACACCCTGCAAACCACTCCTCTGTTGTGCCAGTAACTTGCTACCACCAGCACTATGCCCTACCAATATCCAGCACTGACCCTGGAGCAGAAGAAGGAGCTCTCTGACATCACTCACCGAATCATGGCCCCGGGCAAAGGTGTCCTGGCTGCAGATGGAAGCATTGCCAAGTGCCTGCATTCCATTGGCACTGAGAATGCCCAGGAGGACCAGCTTCCTCCGCCTGCTGCTACTGACAGCTGATGACCATGTGAATCCCTTCATTGGGTGTCTGAGATGCTCTATTGGAGGCAGATAATGTTGAGATGCTCTATTGGAGGCAGATCATGGGTGTCCCTTCCCCCAAGTTATCAAATCCAAGGGCAGTGTTATGGGCATCAAGGTAGATAAGGGCGTGGTACCTCTGGCAGGAACAAATGGCAAGACTACCACCCAAGGGCTGGATGGACTGTCTGAGCGCTGTGTCCAGGAAAAGTATGGAGCTGACTTTGCCAAGTGGAGCTATGTACTTCCTGAAAGCACTAGGAGAAAAGGGCATATTCAAGTAAAAGCTTGCTTATCTAGTCTTTTATTTTATTTGGGGATTGGGGAGCACACCCCCTCAACCCTCACTATCATGGAAAATGCCAGTGTTCTGGCCTGTTATGTCAGCATCTGCCAGCAGAATGGCATTGTGCCCATCGTGGAGCCTGAGATCCTAATGGAGACCAAGACTTGAAGCACTGTCAGTATGTAACCAAGAAGGTGCTGGCTGCTATCTACAAGGCTCTGAGTGACCACAACATTTACCTAGAAGGCACCTTGCTGAAGCCAAATTTGGTAACCCCAGCCCAGGCCTGCACTCAGAAGTTTTCTCATGAAGAGATTGCCATGGCAACTGTCACTGGGATCACCTTCCTATCTGGAGGCCAGAGTGAAGAGGAGGCATCCATCAGCCTATATGCCATCAACAAGTGCCCCCTGCTGAAGCCATGAGTGCTGACCTTCTCCCATGGCCGAGCCCTCAGGACTCTGCCCTGAAGGACTGGGGTGGGAAGAAGGAGAACCCCAGGAGGAGTATGTCAAACGAACCCTGGCACCTTTCACCTGTCAAGGAAAGAACACCCCAAGTGGTCACCTGGGGCCGCAGCCAGTGAGTCCTTCTTCGTCTCTAACCACGCCTACTAAGCAGAGGTGTTCTAAGGCTGCCTCCTCAACACGCCAGGCCCCCGCCCTCTCCCACAGCCTTGAAGAGGGGGCCTCATCCAGGGCTCCAGGCTATCTTGCCTACCACTCTTGGCTTCCTCATGACACTAGTGTGTGGTGTTGTCTGTGTGTGCTAATTCCATCATCCTTTCCAGTATACTGCCAATAAACAACTATTTAAGGGCAAATAAATAAATTAAAAGACTAGATAAGCAAGCTTTTCCTTGAATATGCCCTTTTTTCCTAGTGCTTTCAGAAGTATAATTTAAAATTTTCCCAAAAGTACTTTGGCTGTAAATCCAGCTTTCATCTCAACATCAGAAGCAACAGCCCCAATCTTTATATTTATATATATATAATATTATATATTTATAATGCTATAATATATATTATATATAATATGTATATTATATATATATAATTGTATATGCTATAAGCAGAGGATGTTTCATAGCCAAATAACATATCTCCCTCATTTTACACAGAAGAAAATGGATGTGCAGGGAGACTGAGTAACTTGGCTAACATCTCACAGTTGGTGAGAAATATAAGTCCATGTTACACATGGGCGGGTAGCTATTACCAGTACTTACTGAGGGATCCTTTCACCTCAGCCTTCCAGGTAGCTGGAACTACAGGCACCACACCCAACTAATTTTTTGATTTAGCGTAGAGATGAGGTCTCACCATGTTGCCCAGGCTGGTCTCGAACCTGAAGGCTCAGCAATCCTCTTGCCTTCGCCTCCCAAAATACT
Source organism: Cephalopachus bancanus (assembly GCA_027257055.1). Taxonomy (NCBI): domain Eukaryota; kingdom Metazoa; phylum Chordata; class Mammalia; order Primates; family Tarsiidae; genus Cephalopachus; species Cephalopachus bancanus. The sequence continues at coordinate 200,391 of JAPVLO010000098.1, read as the reverse complement.
GGGATTACACCTCGCCCAGCTTTATGTTGACTCTTAAATTGCCCTTAACAGTACTTTTGCTAGAGGATCTTCTCTGAATCTTTATTTTTAAAAAATGTAAACAGAACTACAACCAAAACTTGAGTGATGTTTCCACAGCTTATGATTTAAAATATTGATTGAAAAGGATAAACAAATTGTGGTACATTTGTATGATATAAAATAGTCAATAAAAAGTAATTGACTGTTGATAGAGGCAACATTGGGGACAAAGCCAGACTCAACTGACTATGCACTCTACTCCATGATTCCATTTGCGTGGCATTCTGGAAAAGGCAAAAGTATATGAATATAAGTCAGAGCAGGGGTTGCTGGGGCAAGAGGTGAAGGGAAGGGAGTGAGGGGTTGATGAAAATGTTCTATATCTCGACTGTGGTGGTTTCACAGATGTATACATTTATTGGAATGCAACAAATTATGCATATACAAAGGTTAATTTGAGAGTATATAACTTACACCTCAATAAATATGATTAAAAACAAAAGATATTTAAAAATTGGTTGAAATGGAAGTGCTTTTTCAGAACTAAGGACAATTTTCCATGTCATTTCTGTTCACGCACTAATTTGTATTTTGATCCTGGGTAAATTATTTACTCTCTCAGGGGCTTAAGTTTGCTATAAATAAGAAAATAAAAAATTACTTCATAGAAATCGAGTTTTTAAATTTAAAATATCTAAACTTTATATATTTTGTTATAGGATAAAAACATTACAAAAATAAAAAGTTTTACCATAAAGGATTAGTTCCATAAAGACTGTTATTTGTTTTTTAATTTTAAAGGTAGTTTTTCTGGTTTTTTTTCTTTAAAAGATAGGGTCTCGAGGGCAACCCCCTCCGGTCCCCTTCCACTGTGGGAGCTTTTCTGTCCTCTCAATATCAATAAATCCTACTTTCTAGAAAAAAAAAAAAAAGATAGGATCTCACTTTGACTTTCTGGGCTGAAGTGATCCTCCTGCCTCAGCCTCTTGAGTAGCTGGAACTACTGGTGCTTGCCACCACGCCTGGCTAATATTTCTTTTTTTAATTTTTATTTTTGTAGACTGAATCTTGCGATGTTGCCCAGGCTAGTCTCAAACTCCTGGGCTCAGGTGATTCTCCCTCCTCCACCTTCCAAAGTGCTGGGATTACAGGCATGAGCCACCATGCCTGGCTAAGAATGTCATAAAATTATACGCTAAAATAGGAACAATTAGCCAGCATGTGAGTGCTTTCTGCCTGCCAGGCACTAAATGCATATAAAGCATTTACACACACTCTTATTGAATCCTAACACAGCCCTGTAGGGTTGATAGTGCCATGGGCCCCGCATTCTAGGTGAGCTAGCTCAAGATCTCACAGTGGGCAAAGAGTAGAGCGTGGCTGCTGACCACAGGCTGGCTTCGGAACTCCTCCATACTTTCTAAGACTCCTCCATACTGCTTGAGGGAGTGCTGGAATAAACAGGGTTTCTTATCATCAGTCTGCGAAAGCTCACCCTGGGCTTACCTACCTCTGCCTCTAGCTCTTTCTGGTCTTGGGCAAGTTGCAACTTCTCCAGACTTTGATTTCTTACCCACCCCCTCCCCCCGCAAAATGGAGATACTGAATCCAATGATCTCTTGACTGACCCTTCTGAGCTTACATTCTGAATCTTTTTTATGAATCAGTGGGGGGGGAGTACAATGTGAATAGCCCTTTAAGGGTAAAGGATCCCTGCTTTTGAGAATGAGTTTTTGGCATGCCTAAAGGAAGCCTAAAAAGGGTGAATGGTAATAGATCCAATCAGGTGACTGGGGAAAACCCAAGAAAAGAAAGAGCAGGAGAAACGGAGTGTGATGCTCATCTAGAAAAATCAAAACCAAAATCAAACAGAAATTGGGGAAAAAATATAGATTAGGAGGCTCCCACAATATCAAGTCTTATCAAAATTTCTTTCCCCTCAGAATGAAGAAATCCCTGAAATTAGTCGCGAAAGGGAGAACCCTCGGCTGGAGCAGCTGACCAGTCTCGGAGACCTCTCCCCCAGCAGGTAAGAGTGCAGGTGTATTTTGGGGGTCAGAGGCTGGGTATCTTTTTAATCTCAGCACTTATCTTTCCCAGATAAAAATCACAATATACTTTCACTTATGTACCTGAGAACAAAACTCATGAATCTCACAAAAGCAACAAGCAAAAGAAATGAAAACATCTTGGAAGCCTAATTTCCAAGGACACAGTGTTTTTAAGAATAGACTATCAAGAGAATATTAAGCTTAAGCTAATGTTGATATCACAGAATTATTGGTATAAACACATTTAAAGGCTCTTGGTCCCCAAAAGACACAACTTATACAAATTTAATGCTATTTTTTGTCGCTAGGAAGGAGTTTGTCCACATGCAAATACTATGCAGTTCAGAAAGCCTAAACTAGGGAGGTAAAGACCAAAAGCATAAGGGAAATTCATTTTTTTTTTTGAGTTGGAGTCTCACTCTGTCACCCAGACTGGAGTGCAGTGGCCGCTCCCGGCCACTGCAGCCTCAACCTGCTAGGCTCTGGAGATCCTTCCGCATCAACCTTCCAAGTAGCTGGAACTACAGGCGCGCGCTACCACGCCCGGCTTATTTTTGATTTATTGTAGAGATGAGGTCTCGCCAAGTTGCCTGGGTGGGTCTCGACCCCGCAGGCTCGGGCAATCAACTCACCTCGGCCTCCCAAAGCGCTGGGATTACAGGCTGAGCCACCAAGCCCAGCTTGGGGGAAATTCATTTTAAAAAATAAATGTATATTAGGAATTTCCATCATTACTCCTATTTTAGCTCTAGTCTCATTGTTTGTACCCACACAATTTAATTTGAAAGTTGTTTTACCCCTGGACTTTTTTTTTTTGAGTCAGAGTTTCACTCTGTCACCCAGGCTAGCGTGCAGTGGTACAATCGTGGCTTACTGCAGCCTCGACTTCCTGATCCTTCTGCTCGCCTCCCCAGTAGCTGGGGCTGTAGATGGTGCACCACTATGCCCAACTAATTGTTTTATCTTTTTGTGGAGATGAGGTCTCACTATGTTGCACAGGCTGGTCTCGAACTCCTGGGTTCAAGTGATCCTCCTGCCTCAGCTTCCCAAAGTGTTGGGATTATAGGTGTGAGCCACAGTATATGGCCCTTTGGGGTCTATCAAGATGCTTGATGCTTAGCAGGCCTCCAAAAAAATGCCTGGAGAATGAATAAACAGCCGGGCGTGGTGGCTGTCACCTGTAATCCCAGCACTCTGGGAGGCAGAGGCAAGAGGATTGCCTGAGTTCAGCCTGGACAACTTGGTGAGATCTCATCTCTACAATAAATCAGAAAATTAGCCGGGTGTGGTGACACGTGCCTGTAGTTCCAGCTACTTGGAAGACTGAGGCAGAAGGATTGCCTGAGCCCAGCGGGTCAAGGCTGCAGTGGCCATGAGCATGCTACTGCACTCCAGCCTAAGTGACAGTGAAACTCCTACTCAAAAAAAAAAAATGAATTAACAAATATCTTTAGGTATTTACTCCTTGATTAAAGACAATATTAATTAGACTACTTGATAGTCTTTCACTTTAAGGTATACTCAAGGAAATATATGCGGTCTCTTACTGATTGAAACATGTCCTTGAGTTAAAATGAATGGTCCAATTCAACATACCAGTGTTTAATGGAGTGATCTCTGAAAAGCATCATTTGGCAATAATGTGTTCTGTTGTTTTTAAAGTGATAGTTTATCTTTTGAGAGTTTTATGATTACTGAAACCCATATCTACTAATATCATTATAAAAGCCTTAATTAAATGTGTCCTTCAAGTTAGTTGCTGAATTATTGTGTGAATTTACAGTGGATCATTATTCTTCTAATGAGAAACACAAAGGAAAGGTTACAGCATTTAACTAATGAAACAAAAATATCAAGAGATTAATTCATCAAGAGATGGAATCTATAAGACTGTTTTTATTCTGCCACCAGCTTTGAATAAATAACTTAAAATCACCAATCTTTGCTGCAATGTGAATCTGTATTTCTTCATTCCCACTTGATTATACAGGTTTTAGTTTTACTGTATAACTAGTAGAAGTTATGTGGGGCCAGAGCTGATAGATATAATGTGCTTGGTGTGCAGAACATATTCAGATTTTTTATTAAATTATAAACTCTTAAATAATATAGGTGAAATGTTATGCCAGATAGTGTCCATCAAAGGTTCTGAATAATTAATCTCTTTTTACATTTGGGTGTCTTGCCAGAATAACATTACTTTATTTGGAAAAAATAATGATTTGAGTGCTATGTGGTAGGACTGTGCTGAGTCCCTTCAGAACTAGTAAAAAAAAATGGAACAATCAGTAGGCAGTACAATAATACCTATGATTAAGTATAAATTTGGGGAGGAGGGGAGGGAGACGCTTCAGAAAGGAGCAAAGGTAGGGTTGGATATACACAATTTCAACAGGTACGGGAGAAACAGTGTTCCTGGCAAGGGAAATGAACTTAATCAAGGTACGGTCATGAATGGGATTTGTGATAGATAATGACATTGGGAAAAATCAAGTTATATGGGATGAAAGGAAAGGAAGGTGGCATAAAGCCAACTCTTCTACCTGGTTTCAAGGTAGAAGAGTTGAGATGAAACCAGGTAGAAACCAGGTAGAAGAGTTGAGATGTGATGAAGAGTTGAGTAAAGAGCCTCTGAGGTGTGGAGTAAGGGAATATTGTAAAGGAGGCTGTGGTGAAGGATTTTCTTACTGCAGAATTCAGGAGTGATTGAAAGGAAAATGGAGTCAAGGAGACATCTCCTGGTCCTTTCATTATTATAGTGAGAGCTCTCTGGTTCTCTTCTCAGTGCAACTATGGTATCCAACTCAAGTCCTCAAACGTAGGTCAAGTTAATTAATCCTTCCAAGTAGTCATCATTTAGTCCCAACTACAAACATTCCAACCATGCCTTGCAAGTAAAAAGTTCTACTACAACCAAATAGTTCAGATGCTTTCAAGCTTTGAGCAGGAATCGGGTGAAAAACAGATGTGAGCATACTATGTGCACATACATCCAAGCACTAAAAACTTCGAAGTAGGCATAAGGGCATTCCTGACAGTAAGAGACCAGGGCTAAATTTGAATCTATTTCAGAGAGCTAACAGAATCCAAGAAAAGGAAAATATAACCTTTTCAAAAGGCCTCTTAAGGCACTATGGGTACAGGTTGTTTCTTCCCTTCCTAAACAAATTATAGTCATCTGTCACTGAACGATGGGGATATTTCTGAGCAATGTGTCTTTAGGCGATTTTGCCATTGTGTGACCATCACAGAGTGTACTTACACAACCCTAGATGGTATCGTTTACTGCACATTTAGGCGATTGGTCTAGCCTATTGCACCTAAGTTACAAACCTGTACAGCATGTTACTGCACTAAACACCAGGCAGTTCTAACACAATGGTAAGTATGTGTGTATCTAAATATCTCTAAATATATTTAAAAAGTACAGCTGGGTACGGTGGCCCATGCCTGTGATCTCAGCACTTTAGGAGGCTGAGGCAGGAGAATTGTTTAAGCCTAGGCATTCAAGATCAGCTTGGGCAACATAGTGGGAACTTGACTCTAGTGAAAATCAAAAATTAGCTTGGCATGGTGGTACACACTTGTAGTCCCAACTACTCAGAAGACTAAGGTGGGAGGGTCAATCGCCTGAGCCCAGGAGGTCAAGGCTGCAGTGAGCCATAATCGTGCCATTGCACTCCAGCCTGGGCAACAGAGATCCCAACTCAAACAATATATATATATTATTATACATATTATATATATATTAGTGTGTGTGAATACACACACACATACACTATACGCACATACACTAAAGGTACAGTAAAAACAGTATAAAAGATAAAACAGTACACTTGTATAGATCAGCCCCACATAATCTTATGGGACCACCATCATGTATATGGTCCATTGTTGACTGAAACATCATTTTGTGGCACATAACTGTATCAGGAAGGAATATTCCCCCCATCTAGACACTCCAGCATGAGTCATTTAACAGAAGCATCTTAGGTGGCTCTATAATGCAGAGGATACAATGATTCTCTAGACTGGGTACAGCGGCAAGTCCGAACAGGAATAGGACAAAGACCATGTAGTACAAATTAAGGGTTGATTACATAAACAAATGGTGTTCACGCAGGAGTTTAAACACATCTGCTGACAATTTTTAAGTTGTTTATTGAAAATCATAGATTTTTTTTAAAACCCACTAATTATTTTGCCATATGAGAGCAAAAATTCAAATAATACAAATATTTAACATTTTGGTATAAAATTAATAATATGGAAAAAGATGCAAACCAACCGAAAGGTAAAAAATTTTTTAACAATAACACTGTGTATAACCCTCTTCTACTCAAGTGACCATCCAAACTGATAGTTTATTTTCCCTTTGTTGACATTTTTAAAAAAGACAGCCCTGCATTGGAGCACCAAAAAGTTTGTTTCCTTCTTTTTTACAAGGTTGGAACCCTTTTATTTACAAATTCTCTTCTCAGTACTTTAAAGGTGATGAAGGACTCATCTAGCAACCTCCTTCTTGGGAAAAAAAGGAAGCGCCTTCATATTTCCTTCAAATTTAAACCTGTTCCATTCTATTCTAAGCAAAAATAAAAAGGACGCAGTTCAGGAGAGCTCATTCAGCAAATAAATAATTGTTTCACAAGTACTGCTGTAAACAAGATCACTTCGATGGCCAGGGACACTGATGTTTTCAACCAAGGGCAAATTTAAACAGTTCCAAATACAGATACACAGGGTATATATGGCCAAAAGGCAAAAGGTTATTGAGGAATCAACTAATAAAAATTAATTATAAGCCTGTTGTTTTGTCAGAATGTACTTTTGTTCTCTACAGTTTTAAAATTGGTCGGAAAATTTAAACCATAATGATCTATAACTCTAACACAGTCTGAAAGTAAGTACAACCTAGACACTGTAGTTTTGACATTCATTTAAAATACTAAATTATCTAAGCAATGTAAACAAGCCTCAAATTTCAAAATAGAAAAAAATTAACAAAAAATTTCTGTAAACATTAAAAAGCTATCTGCCAAAAAATTGTAAATATCATCATCCAGTTGTGTGTACTGAGAAATTTTTTAGTTTTGTTTTGCATGTTTTGGACATCACCTTATTAAATGAGACATCTTATTTTCCCTAACAGGTGCCTTTGTAGCTAAAAACTTTACAGTCAATTCAATTGATTTTGCTGGCGTCACTATTTTGGCCTTTCTATGATCTCCCTAGCAATAGATATCACCTGATTTCTCCTGTAGTGATTAGAGGTAGTTTGCATCATAGCCACATTTTTACTCTGCTTTGTAAAATAAATGTAACTTACTTTATTAGAACTAAGCCACATCTCTTTGATTACAAGAAACATGCAGCTTTACAAATGCTTTAAACCTCATTCTGACAACTTTTCTATCACTTTTACTCTGTTTTCAAGTTTGAAATATTTAAAAGATAAAGATCTCCAATAGCTACCTGATGGAAAAATAGATTGTTTTAGATATTATAGCTTCGATGTTTAATAGTCTGAATTTAAAACTCTGAACTTGGAACAAAGTACTGGGCCATATATGAGACCTTACTGAGGAGAGGTGGGCTAATTTGAGTAATCAGTACAATGATTTAGACACTCAATTTTTTTTAATGAATTAGATTTTGATGTTCATTCCTTTTGACTTCTCCTCCATTATTATATTCCTCTATGTAAACTATATTCAAATAACAACCTTAAATATACCAATATTGGATGTTTAAAAACCGATTAAGAACTCATTAAGTTAAAATCATCTTATTTAAATTGATGATGATTTCTCCTTCAAGAACAACCTTAATGAGCAACAAACTGTCCATGCTTTGTGTCATTTTCTAATATTAAAAAGAAGAAGAACCAATTAGGGAAAAGCTAATGACTTTTCTTAAAGTTCACATTAAACTTTGGAAAAAAGATATATTTTAAGTAACTTCAAAGTCATCTAGTTAAAATAGCTACATGAATGTGACAATTAGTGATTTGGCTGTTTATAATGAAATCGCGTACATTTTCCTTCATCTCCTCTTAAGAACAAGAGACAGTCTTTTACCAGATTCACGTACTTTCTCTTCTATGCCAACCACTCCCTGCCCCAGCTACCTCCACCAAGAGCTCTTTAACAAACATAAACCTGTATACCTGGTCTAACAGTATGTTCATTTCTTTTCTTGTACTGTACAGTCATTGGTATTTTTCCAAAAGCAGTTATTCTCACACCAAGGCTTCTGAATAACTCCTCTACACTTCAAATATACACGTGGCATTAAATGAGAACTTGAATTTCCCTTTAGCTTTGTTTTCATGAATAATATCAACCTTTCCTAAATACGAGTTTTCCTTGAAATGAATTTAGGCAATGAAGTAGATAAGTTATGTTAAATAGCTTTCAGAATCAAAGAAACATTCTGATAGACCGGGCTTTCAAAATATTCCTTTGTCTTTCATATTCATTTTACTTAGGGTATAGACAAACATTTCAAGGGTGTTCATCCAGGTTTGGCTCAGTGACAGTGAAAACATACAACATTCAAGTACTATTAGGCAAAAGCAGCCCTACAAGGATATGTGTCCATATAGGTCAGTCTACAAAGGAGAACGATCTTAATCAACCTGCAGTATATTTGACCAAAAAATCCTTTTGAAATGGTTTTTACTTTAGGATCTGTAGCATTCTTCCAAAGGTCCTGAAGATCTTGCACGTGTCCATGAGATGTCATCATTTTTTCATAGATGCAGGGATGATAAGGAGTCTTACCTTCCCCAGAAAAAAACACATGGTATTGTGGTACTACCCCTATTTTGTTGGCACAGAGGCCCATGAACACATCGTCTATGTAAAGACTTGTGTTAAGTGTCTGTGATGCCTCATAGACTTTGGCGGCTACATCACCAGAGATAACATAGGCAGCCCCAGCAGTATAGTCAGGGTAAGCTGGCCACTGGTACATTTCATAGGAGACGTAGTACTTGCTGCTTTTGTCTCTAACAGGAGGGGCACCACGATGAACACGACCAATCCAAAAGTCTTGAACACCAATCTGTTCTAAACTTTGAAGGTATTCGATAAGATTTGGCATGTGAATAAATATGTCATCATCGGCAGTCATAAGGAACTTGGCATGTGGACAATAGGTATTTGCCCAGCTGAACTGCAGAAGTAATTTAAGAGTAAGATTGTAGAAAGAATCAACAAAGTCTTGCTGAATTATATCATTGTACATTTGGTCTTCCCAAAGCAGGTTTCTCTGTAGTTCTTGTTTCTTCAGTGGATTAGGAGTTCCTAAGGCAAACAGAGTTTTGATGTTGGCATTAAGTTGAGACCGAACGTACTTCTCATTGCCCCACGTTCTTCTAATTGCGGAACGCCGACCGTAGTTTTCAGGTGCAGTCTTTACAAACAGTAAGAGTAGGACGTCTTGAGCTTGACACTTTTCCTCATGGTTAATCAAGTATTGGTAGCGAGGCCCAGCTGAGCTGTGCTTAAGAGACAGGGTGTCATTCACAAAGTCATAGCTATTGATGAGGTATCTGTAAGAGTAGGATTTCACGTGGCTCACAATGTGATTATCGATGGGTTCCCAAAAAAACATGAGGCTTAGTATAAAACAGGTGGCAAATAACTGAATAAACTGCCATTTTTTGACTCTTCTGCCACTAACAAACATTCTCATATCCACTCAGGTCTGTTTCTATTTAGGATCCTTTTTAAACAGGCACTTGCTTCTTCCAGACCATAGGACTTTGTGTTCTGTAGAACAGATGTCCATCTTAATGCATGTTGATCATTAAAAATGAAAAACGATCTTATTTCACAGAATATTTTCTTTTAACACCATTTTTCTGAGATCATAAAAGAATGGAACACACTGTAGAACAAGGACATTGGCACATCAAAATTTTTCCACCCTGGCATCCTTCATCAAGTGTGGTGAGTTGCCTCAGGCAGCTATCCCATGTACTTCTTTTTTGTGAACATCCAACGCAACCTACCAGAGTCAAGAAGAGAAAAGAGTAACAAGTGAATGAGTGACCCAGTTACCAAAAAGAAACGAACTACTCCTCATCCATGAAACCAAATGTAGCTTAACTGATCTGTGCAAAAGGTCAGTTACTATTTAGCAGAGACATACAGCTATTTATTTTTTTTAGAGGAATTCAGGAAAAAGGAAAAAACTGTCTATTCTGTTCCCATTCAGAATACAGATACCTTTTCTCCTTCTACTCTTTTTTTTTTTTTTTGAGTTGGAGTCTCACTCTGTCACCCAGCCTGGAGTGCAGTGGCCACTCCCGGTCACCGCAGCCTCGACCTGCTGGGCTCCGGCGATCCTTCCGCCTCAGTTTTCCAAGTTGCTGGAACTACAGGCGCGCGCTACCACACCCGGCTGATTTTTGATTTATTGTAGAGATGAGGTCTTGCCAAGTTGCCCAGGCGGGTCTCGAACCCGCGGGCTCAGGCAATCCACTCACCTCAGCCTCCCAAAGCGCGGGATTACAGGCTGAGCCACTGAGCCCAGCTTCTCCTTCTACTCTTAAAAAAAAAAAAGGCCTCCAAAATGGCTATCATCTTGTATACCTGTATACAAACAGGTATATCTGCAAATATATTGACCTGAATACAGTCAGAATGAAAGTAGCGATGTAGATCAAGGCAAAATACTAGATGAAACAGTGGTAAAAATCCATTAAAGCTTGCCCCAGACATGGCAGGAATAAGTGGGTTTAAAAAAAAAAAAAAGTTCATAATCAAGAAGTTGAGATTTCCTTCTTAAAAGCAAACTCTCACTAACCAAGATAACTTTGTGAGCCTCAGCTGTATATAGTCATCGTTTCTCTGGACTTTTTCATTTGGAAACCGAACAGGCACCTCAAATTTAACATGTTCTAAACTGGGAAGCAACAGGATGTAGCAACCAGCACTGTCTTAGTAGTTAGGCAATCCGAACAGCAGTGCTGCCTCATCCACTTTCTGTTTGCTGTTCTATACCATGCATATAACCCAGACATTTGAAAAACGGGGATAAGACCATTTAACTCAAAGTCTTTAAGCAAATTAAATGGGAATACACATAGATAAACGGAGGGAAGTGAATAGGTAATACCTAGCACACAGGGGCACTCCAGTGCCATTTCCAACCCATTCTGCTCTCTTCTCCCCTAAAACCTGCTTTTTCTATTTCTCTCTCTTTGTGCCCGACTGCACTTCCTTCTTCTATGCCAGCAATCTGCAAGTCCTCCACTCCCCTGTCCAAATATTGAATCCTGTGCTTCACTGCTTCAAAGTCTCCTTCATGCCTTCAAGTCATCATCACTTCTTGCCCAGACTGGATGATCTCCTGGCCAACCCATCTTCCATTTTACAGTCAGAGTGACTCAGGTTGAGCTAACTGAGCTCTTGAAACCCCTTCAGAGCCTTTCTACTCATCAGGGACAAGACGAAGTCTAGGTGGTGATTTGCCATGGCACACAGGACCGTTGGAATCTGCCTCTCCAGTGAGTCCATCACATCCTTTGACGATACCAAACTACGGGCTGGAAGGACAGCCACGCTTGCCATTTCACAGCTCCAGCCTTTGCACCAGCAGTCCTGTGGCTTGGCATGCCCCGTCTCCCTTGCTGATGTGAAGTCTACAGGCATCCTTCTCTGGGAAGTCTAAATTGGGATTACCCCACTCCCCCAGAGATGCTTCTCAGCTGTATTACCACAGCACCATCTTAGATCCCGTACTGAGACTTACTAGGCACGATGTTGCAGATACCCTATACTCAGCGTGTGACACCCCGTAGACATTCACCAAATACTGGTGCAAAGAACCCTGCTGGGGCTGCAGCCAACTTTCACTCAGAGCGCTGCTTACTCGGGAAGGATCGGGGGTCAGGATACCTAGGGAGGCTGTGGTCCCTGGCCACAGCTGCCTACCATGTCCTCTTCTTCCACCACTAGGACATGGCACCCTCCTTCCTCAAGGATTCTGTCCCCAGTGCTTTCCACAAGTAAAACATTTCCTTTCCTGGAGAGGTAGGCTCTGGTCAGAGCTGACAGGGAGAGCGATGCCACCCAGTACAGACTGAGCCACACAGAGAGCCTCAGGGCAAAGGCCAGCTTTGTACCCAGAGACCTGTTCTCAAGTCTCCCCACCCTTGTCCTCGATATAAAACCAACTGCACACACTGAGTGCCCTGCAGAATGGGCCTCAACCCAGCTGTGATACCTCCCTCCGATAACAGAGCTTTTGGATCCAGCCATAGTTTCCTACCCCTGGGATCCCCCCACATCAGAGATAACCGCAAAGGCCAGGCATGCAAAACATCCAAGGAGCACTGGAGATCAGAGCCAAGCTTCACTGAGACTTTGTCCAGAGATAATCAGCATAAGTAGCACTTTATCCCTTAGGGCATAGGTTTTTAAAATACACAAACCACCTAGAAATTCACAATTGGCATTTTTAAAAAAATGACAAAAGTATACTGACAGTAGGAAGAGCAAGGATCATTTTATGAAACTCTTGCGTTTTATGTCTTTGCGTTCAGGGTTGTAACGTAAAATGCCTTACTGTGCTCTACCATCAGAAAAGGAAGGAACAGTGCTCTAAGGGACAGACGAGTAGTGACAATTTCTGCCTTGGATACTCTGGTCATTTCTAGAGGAAGATGAGAAGGACTGCAGGAAATACCAGTTTCTGGTGGTGACATCTGATTAAACTCTGCAAAATCACATTCATTGAGGGGGCCGCTTCCTCTGAGTTTTTCCCCAGTGCTCACTAAGACAAAGCCCATCCTCTGAAAGCCAAAAGCAAGGGCCCTTCAGCCTCCTCCAGAAGACATTCTGAAGGATCTGGAGGCTTGAAGCAAGGTCTCAGAATTCATAATGGTAGGCTTTTTTTTTTCTCTGAGTCGGAGTCTCACTTCGTCGCCCAGGCTGGAGTGCAGTGGCAAGCTCACGGCCACTGCAGCCTGGACCTGCTGGGCTCAGGCCATCCTTCCGCCTCAGCCTTCCCAGTGGCCGGAACTACCAACGCGTACTACCACGCCTGGCTAATTTTTTGACTTATTGTAGAGACCCGATCTACCATGTTGCCCAGGCCGGTCTCGAACCCGCAGGCTCAGTCAATCCACTCGCCTCAGCCTCCCAAAGTTCTGGGATTACAGGCTGAGCCACTGTGCCCAGCCAAAATGGCAGATTTCAAGACAGCACATGTGTTAAAGAATTCTAGGACAATTCTCAGTTGAAATAAATCTGCAGTCTCTACTCCAATTAACCCTCGGAAGGGAACAAAGAGGAAAGTAGTCTTTGGAATCTTGAGGATCACAGACAAAATCAACTACCCATTCTCGAGCAGCTGTGCTCGGCTAGCGCCCATACCAGCCCACTTTGCAAGTACCCATATACACGTGTGAGCTTCTTGCTACGCAATCAGCCCATAGGCCCTGCTCCTCCAGCACCCCATGTGCATCTGACTCACCAATGAATCAGGTGGGTGTGTTGTTCCTGCTACTCCTGTTGCCACTATAAGCTGGCAGCAGGCTCATAACATTCATTTTATCCCCACCCTCAACATTTAAGTATTTACCTTATTTTCCTGTATTTTTTCCAACTGTTCCAAATTGACCTCAACAGGTCAGAATGTTTTCTGAAAAATGGCAAAGCACCTGTCGCAAAGCTAACATTCCACACTATGTAGTCCAGAGGACAGCATGTGAGGTTCTAAAATGATTTTTTTTCCTCCTCAGCAGTTTGAACCGGGTAGCCGCCCTTTACCCAGATCACAGCCAGATTTCACCGACAGTACTGGAATAATGAGGGGAAGATTCAGAAAAAGGGAAACTACTCCTTTGTATTACACAGCCTCACTCGTAACAAAAGAACATCCGAATTCCTCCAAATTGCACCTAGACCGTCAGAGGTCTTTCCCAGCCCCAAGCAAAAGCCTGCCTTCCCCCACCATCATTCATTAATTACAAGTCCACAGTGTTGCACCCAGCTCTGGCCTTGCTGATGGACAGCACGCACATGCAATTGGTGCTTACTCTTCTGGTTTCTTGTGGTATCTTAAAGCCTCTCTACAGCACATCTGCTAGCTTTCATATTCACAGTGCAGGGAAGGGTACTGAGAAGAAGCCCACAAGCCTGCCAAACTGGTGGAAGAAAATGCTGGGCCTGGCAGGAAACAAAGCAATCCCACTAACGAATGCGAAACTCAGCAACCATCCACAACAGACTGCTGTGGATGCAGCTTCCTTTGTGTGCCCACAGCACGGGTCAGTGACCAATCAGCAGACTGGAAACTCAAGGGTTACCCCTGCTTGGGGCCAAATTTATTGTGTAACCTCGGGCAACCCTCACCTCACTCTGATTCCGTGCTTTAATCTGCAAATCAGGGATGAATATCCACGTAATGTTACTGAGGGGCAATAAAAAGTATGGATGGCTTCAGGGCCTGCTCACAATAGGACAGAGGAAAGTGCACAGGACAAAGAACTGCCTAGAAGGAAACATGCAGATAGCTCAAATACAACTTGGGTTTGCTTCTGTTTGGACTGGAGAAGAAGGAAGAGCTTCGTATTCTCTTTCCTAATAGAGGTAGTCAGAATAATAAATAGAAGCAGGAAATCAGAAAAGAGGTGATGGACCCCAAATACTTTTAGTCTAGGAGCTGTGCCCCTTGGTTACTCATAAGAATATTTTTTCACAAGAGAGCTCTTTAAACTTTTCTGGAAAAAACTAGTTAGTGCACCGAAGGCAGTTTCCCTGTAATAATCCCTGTTTTTGTTGTTTTATTTGTTTGGTCTTTTTACCTCACCCTGGCTGTCCATTCATTTGTAGTCTACTTTGTGGCCCTGAATATTATGTAAAATCTGCTATAAATTTTGAAGTTTTAATCAAGATGGTGAGGTCTTCATTTTAAGTTGAAGTTAAACAACCTCAATTTCCAATGTTTCAATTAATTCTACAGGTATATGGGTATTTACCATGCGAGCTCTTACACCAGACACAGTGGGAGATGATGAAGAAGAATTTTATAGTCCAGGTTTTTTTTTTTTTTGGTCTGTTTGGTTTTGTTGTTGTTGTTGTTATTATTTTGGTTTTTTGGAGTAGGGGTCTCACTCTGTCACCCAGGCTGGACCTCCTGGGCTCAGGCAATCCTTCTGCACCAGCATCCTGAGTAGCTGGGACTACAGGCATGCGCCACCATGCCTGGCTAATTTTTTTTAAAAATTTTTTGTAGAAATGAGGTTTTGCTATGTTGCCCAGGCTGGTGTTGAAGTCCTGAGCTCAAGCGATCAGCTTACCTCCCAAAGTGCTAGTATCACAGGTGTGAGCCACCACACTTGGCCTCCAGCCTTAAAGCATTTACAATCTATTTATGACAAGACTCATAGTTTCCGCATGAAAACAGTTCCCACGGACAACAACGGGCACATTATGGTAAGGGACCGTGTGTCAGATACTAGCTCAAGGAACAATAGGAGAGTCCCTAGGAGTAGAGAGATCAGTAGGGTTGGATGAGTCAGGATTTCAGGAGGGCGTGAGGATGACTAGGGTTTAGGTGGTTGCAGGAGTGTAGAGCAAACTTTGTTTCAGGCGATAAGGAAAGGATCGCAGATGGCAAATATCTGGGAAGCAGGCATATATTTCAAAGCAGGGAGGTTGGGGCCTTTTTGTAGAGAAGATTAAAAATTAAGCAGAGGGGCCAGGCACAATGGCTCACACCTGTAATCCCAACACTTTGGGAGGCTGAGAAAATAGGAGTGCTTGAGCCCAGAAGTTCAAGACTAGCCTCGGCAACATAGCAAGACCTCATCTCTATAAAAAAATTAAAAAATTAGATAGCTGTGGTGGCGCACACCTGCAGTCCCAGCTACTCAGGAGACTAAAGTGGAAGGATCACCTGAGCCCAGAAGGTGGAGGCCGCAGTGAGTCCTGATCATGCCACTGTACTGCAGCATGAATGACAGAGTGAGACTGACTCCAACTAGAAAGGAAGGAAGGAAGGAAGGAAGGAAGGGGGGGGAGAGAAGGACGTGAAAGAGAGAGAGGGAAGGTGGGAGAGGGAGAGAGAAAAAGAAAACAAGGAAAAATCAGGCAGAGAGTTTTAGTAGGTACAGGGAGCAACAGGAAGCCATGGACGTTTCTGTTTTTGTTTGTAATGATAACTTCCTTGTTCAATATTAAGTTTGTGCGAAAGAGACTAAACTGGTAATGGTGTTGCAGGATAAAATGCAGGATGCCTGAAGACCAGGACACTGTTTTCTTAGGGTCTCATATCGATGCAGCATAAGGTGAGAAAGGCCTAGCTCAGGGTGGTGGAAGTGGGAAGGGAAGGGATACAGAAGACCTTTTCACGAAACACAAACACCCTGCAGTACCTGGTGAAAGACCTGGGATGGGAAGTCGATGAGAAGGAGGAGGCGGAGTGAGCCCCAATTTCAAGCGTTACTGACAAGGGAGGGAAAACTGATTTCCTGAATTGGGAATGAGGGGAGATTGCATTTGGGCTTAGACTTGTGTTGAGTTTGAAGTGATGGAGAGACAAGGTACCAACGTCCAGTAGGTAACCAACCTAGAAGAGGAGTTAGGCAGGACTGAAGACAGAGGTGGGCACTTGGAGCATGATGAAGGCTCATTTCATGGATGTGATGAGCTCTCCAGGGAAGAGAGGAGCAGACAGGCCTGCAGGAAAAATAAACTCGGGAGGAGAAAAAGAGGGAGGAGTCAAAGAAAACAGGGACCTTCTTAAAGGGCTTGTTCATCAGAAAACAAAGACAGGGTTAACAATTGGGTTCAAAGTGCGTCAGTAGGACAAACAAGGCTTGGTGATGGAGCTCAGGTGGGGAAGACACATGTTAACCGCACAGTCAGAGTTAAGCTGGGAGTTGCAGAGGGGCTACTGAGGGACCCGGCCTCGCTTGGGCGTTGAGTTGAGGTTTGGACAGGCATCTTCTGGGAAGAGAATCAACACTGAATCTGAGGCCTAAAGGATAAGTAATGTCAATTGCAAAAAGCTGGTGGATTTTAATCTTAAAATGCACATATTTTTATCTCTGCCCACGTTTCTTGACCACCATCTCAGGCCATTGTTGTAATACAGTAACAACATCTACTCTTAGGAAAACTTACCTCTGCATTTTTTTTAGTAGACATACAACACTCATGAGGCTAAGGAAATCTTATGTTATGATAGGTATATCACTCTGGTCATGTTACCTCCCAACGCTCAAGACAACTTATCAGCCAGAAGGTTGTTTATGTGGCTTCGCTGAGAACTGCATTTCTTCCGAGAGCTTAAATTTTAAGACACTCACTCTTCAGGACACCCACTCCTCAGCCACAACCTTTAAATATTCGAGAACCCTCTGCCTGCCCCTGCCCGCCCTGAAGGGTTAATCCAGAACCCTCTGCCTCCCCCACCTGTCTCTGAACACCCCGCTCAAGCCAGCAATCTCCAGCAACCTCCTGACCTTTCTTCCACATATACCTCCCTACCTCACCTGTGGACTCACTGGGCACCTTGGCCCTCCCGGTCCCTAGCTCCTGTCCTCCCACCCAGCAACCCCAGACCCTGGTTCACTCCCGTCTTTTCTACTCCAACAACTGCCAGGATGCTGGAGGAATGTGACTGGCCAGTCAGGCAGTGTCCCCACAAACGGCACCATCCAGCCGTGAGCAGAGTTTTCGGTGCTGTGTGATGCTCCTTGTACTCGTCTTGGACCTTCTCCCTTTCCCAGTCTCCCTAGCTGCTGTGCTAAGTCTCTCAGGGCCAGATTCCTCATTCCAAAGGTCTCACCTCCTGCCTGATTTCTATGGAAAGGGGAAGACATCAGACACATCGTCAACTTCTCCTCCCCATGTGGGCTGCTTCTCCAGGATTCCCCAGCCTGCCAACGCTCTCCATTCCCTCTGTACCAAGTACTGATCAGGGCCAAGGCTGGGAGGAGACAAGGGAGGTGCTTATTTTGATTGCAAAATTTAGGGGAATACCAAAAATGCAATAGTCAGTGTAATACATTTTTAAAATCAAAATTAATGCAAAAATATCCACCATTAATCAAATATCAAAAATGTAAACAGAGACAGAATTCAACCCGGCACTGACACAGCCCTGCCGCACTGGACTCATCGTAACCCCCATCCTGCTGCCTGGGGTCCACTGAGTGCAGAATATTGCTGCCTTCTGTGGACCTGTCTGCATTCATGTATGCATGTATACATACTGAAATAAAGTACCATAAACCAACACTAATTATTACATACAATGCACACTTCCAGTCCTTCTTCTTTTTATTTATTTTTTTAATGCTGGACACCTAAATCTCCTAAAGTGGTTGCATGAACCCTTAATGGGTTTGTCTACAAATCTGAAAAATACTGCTCCAAATGGAATCAAAGCTGTACTATAAAATGATCCTCTCATTTCAATTGTGGCCAAAACAAAAACAAGCCTGGAAAATGTATACAAGTAGGCAAAATAATGTGATGAAAAGACGAATGGATTAGAAGAAGAAAGAAAATAATGTCGTGAAATCTACATAGAAATAAGACTGGAGTGATAACTATCTTCATTTGAAAAATCAAGCTGGTCTCGGTGGCTCAGCCTGTAATCCTGCGCTTTGGGAGGCTGAGGTGAGTGAATTGCCTGAGACCGCGGGTATAAGACCCGCCTGGACAACTTGACGAGACCTCATCTCTACAATAAATAAAAAATTAGCTGGGCGTGGTACCGCGCACCTGTACTTCCAGCTACTTGGAAGGCTGAGGCGGAAGGATCGCCGGAGCCCAGCAGGTCGAGGCTGCGGTGGCCGGGAGTGGCCATTGAACTCCAGTCTGGGCGACAGAGTAAGATTCCAACTCAAAAAAAAAGAAAGAAAAATCAACGTATTAATAATATTCAGAATACCCCGAGTCATGCAAATATTAAGGATCACTTTAAAAGTGACATGCTTATAAAGTACAACTATAAATCAATGTCAGGTTTTTTAAAAGCTTCATTACTTTATACCTTTTACATTTAAATTTTTATTACTTAATAAAGTCCCATATGAAAGACAATTTTTGGTTCCTGTCCAGGCATAGCTAAAGGAAAGAAAGATAAAACTGTCTGTACCATCTTTATGTTGCATTTTGCTCTGCATTCCAAAGGTTTTTTTCATGGCGCCTTCTAATCATCTATTTCCTGTTAAGCTTAGCTAGGACCAATCCTCAGGAACCAAATTGCCTTGGTGAAAGAAATCAGGAATAAGAAAACCCGAGAATAACTGGAAAAGCTAGAATCTGATCTTTGCAGATTTTTCTTAATAAAACAGTTACAGTAATTGGTGCTGAGAAATACAACTGCTTACTCTTCAGCACAAATTGCCTATTCTCTTTGCTCAAGAAGGAGGAAAGCAATGTGAAATTCAAATTTATAACTCACATTTGAAATGGCATCCTTGAAACTGTTATATTATTCCTTCATTCAAATTTGAATGTTTCTGACAGAAGGCCTGTAAAAAAGAAAAAATTCTACCCAACAGGTGTTTTTGTGGCTGGGACTTCAGCTCTGAAACTTTAGTTCAAGCACAGTCAAAAATTAGAAGTTATTTGGAGTTATTATCCTTCCACAGAGAATATATTTATAGTTAGTTCTTGATTCAGTGTTAGTCCAAAGATTTTAAATTCCATTTTGCCAAGCATGGATATGGGACAGAGGGGAAAGTTGGGTAATAAAACCTACAATATGAATCCAGTTACAAGATCCCCACCTATACAAACTAAGTTATATGTTTCTTTTAAGTCAAACATGGTTATAAATTTGTTTGCTGGTTATAGGAAAAATAAAGACAGGGAAATATCAAATGAACCAACAGGTAAAGACAGACCCTGGGTCTTTACTAAGAAAACTGTGGCATAGTATTATATTCTTATATTTTAGAAGAGTTATATTAAATCACTAAAAATCCCAGTAACCAGTTTAGTTAATTTAAAACAAATAGAAAAGCTGAAATAAAGGAGGTCTCAGAGAAGTCGAACATTTGCTTTTCTAAGCCTGGCCCTTTGTATTCAGTCTTGCAACATAGTTGTTTGGGTTGAAAGCGCTGCTTGCTCTTTTAATACAATTCTTGTCAGTTTTTGTCCTGCCTACTTAAGAAACAAATGCCTCCTTTTACCCACGCTAGCAACAATTACTAACATGGGCACGTTTACTACACACCAGGCACTGTTCTGAGGGCTTTACATATATAGTAACACTTTAAACCTCACAACCTATGAGGGAGAACTGATCTCCCTGTTTTGCAGAAGAAGAAACTGAGCCACAAAGATACCCAGTTAACCATGTAACTTCCATAAATTCCAGGCCCCAGGGCAGCTCCTAGCAGCTGGTCACTCCCAGTCCGGTCCCTGCACTCCTCGCTGGCACCCGCTCTTCCTTCCCAGCACTGCACAGATGGCCCTGCAGTTCCCACCAGGATGGGTGGGAAGAGAAAGGAGGGGAGGGTCCAGAGGGTCCAGAGGGTTCAAAGGATGAGGATTTACCTCACCGTCTGAAGTTTGGAGACATTTATGTTTTGCTACCAGCTGCATTTTGTTCATTCTTGTCTCATTTTCCTTACTAACATATCCTTTTCTTAAACCTCCACTAAAGTTTTCCCTCCTTCCTTTTCTTGGTCCCAGAAACACTAGACAATGGGCAGAAGTGACCTCATGAGTGTGTGTCCTTTGGGTGCGCAGTCTTTCCTCTACAAAAAAGACTGGGGTAATCTAAGGTCAGAGATCTAAAGTGACAGAAACAGGAAAAAAAAAGAGGTGCAGAGGAAGGAAGGAGAGGAGAGGGAAAAGGACGAGGCTCAGAGGATGTTTTAAGCAATATTTGATGAGCAAACGTTGTATAAAGAGAAAGGTGAGGAGTCGAATACATACACCCCAGCCCTGGAGAGGCTGTCATCCCCTTATTTAACAGCTACATCGAAACTAACTTTTTTCATGTGTAAGGTCGGGGGAAACTTGAAGATCTACTCTCAGTCAGCTGATAAAATGACACACAAGAAATGAACATGATGAATAGATGTGAACCAGTTATCCATCATAAGGTTTATGGGCTGTGAATGGATCAACAATTCACGCTAATCCATCAGTAAGGATAAGAGTTATTGCCTAAAGTGCATGCCCACCCATTAATGTGATATAAACATGCTGTAAATTACCACCACTGCCAACCCCACCCCTGCCACGCTTCTGGGACTCTTCAGACACAACGACTGCTTGCTTTATCTGGGCCACTGGAAGAACACTGTTCTTGAGTAAGCTAGGATTTTTCAAACATTCTTTAGATTTCTTAGGATGGCTCTGCCCCAGAAAATCTGACCAAGGGACATTGGAAATGTTATATTCGGTGGGAAAGGGAGGTCAGTTTAAGCTTCATCCATGAATCTGACATTGGAAACCTACATAGAGTCAGCCCTCTGTATCCGCAGGTTCCTCATCCTCAGATTCAATCAATAGCAGATAAAAAACATTCAGAAAATAAAAAGTATGGTTGTGTCTGTGCTGAACATGTATAGGCTTTGTTGTCTTATCATGATTCCCTAAACAGTACAGTGTAACTATTCACATAGCCTCTGTACTGTATTAAGTATCATACGTAATCTAAAAATGACTTGAAGTATATGGGAGGATGTGGGTAGGTTATATCCAAATACTGTACCATTTTATATCAGGAATCTGAGCATCTAGGATATGGGGGTGGGGTTTGTGGAACCAATCTCCAGAGGATACCAAGGGATAACCAACATTCAGTGAGGGAAGAGCTCTCCTCTAGATGAGGGAGAAGAGGGGAAGATGAACACTGGGGAAGGCTTTGTGGGAGAAGTAGCCAATGAACAGGAGTTGGGGTAATGGTTAGACTTCAAACAGGGGTTTGGGGAGAAAAGGAAGCTGAGTTCAGGAAAAGGCTGGGGAGAGCGAAGGGAGCATCTAAGCTGGCTTAAAAAAGGGTGGGGTGGAGGGAGCAGGGGGTAAGACATTCCAAGAGAGACTGCTGTACCACTGTAGAAACTTTAAAGCACACAGAGAAGCTGTGGCTTGAGTAGGGAAACGTCAAATGACTGAATTTGGCTAGAAGGTAGGGTACAGAGAGAAGATGGAAAAAAGAAGATTGAAGAGGTGAGCTGAGGTCAGATCATGAAAGGAAAAATCGTGATTCGGAAGCAAAGTTATGATACAATCCGGTTCATGCCTGTGACCCAATGGCTGCTCATATGTCTCATTCCAGACATTATATTTAGAAATGGCATTTGATGGAGGGTTTACTACACAGGGCACAAAAAGTAAAAAATGGTGTAAAACAAGAGATATATGGAATATGTTTCTGTCTTGGTTGATCAATATTTAGTGCAAATAAACTACCATGTAGTAAGTACCTGCCCCGTTCCAGGCATTACACTGGGCAGCCCTATGTTCAATTAATTTGACAAATGTTAATTTATCACACACTGTGTAGTAGGCCACAGGCAGGAAGCTGGAAAGACTTCAGAGATGTTCCAAGTGTAGATCTCCTACTAAAAAGTCAGTGAATGTTCCAGTGCAACCTGGAATCTGAATCTGACAGGGGAAGAGAGAGTAAAAGAACCTAGAGTTTTGAAATGTTAACAAAAGTAGATTTATATTCTGCCTCTTCCACTTACTGGTCACATGAGCTTTGACTTCCAAAGCATATACCAAACAATGTTTTCTGAGGCTTATCTGCAAAATTTATTGGCAAAGTTCAGTCCAGCTCAGATGTTCCACATGTGCAAATTTCCTTTCTTTAGAAGTTGTTCATGTGTTACCAGGATGTGTTAGTTAGTAAATGACTGATTTTTTTTTTAGGAGTTATATTCCTTTCAGAATGCTGAGGTATATTCTTAATATGCGTCTTTAAAAAAAAAAACATACAAAACTCTAATTAGGTATGAGTTTTTTTTTAAAAATACTGATCTGAACACTAAGGGTCACTTAACACATCCCAAATACTTTTGAGACTGAGAACAGAGGCATCATTCCTAACTGACTGAACATGGTCTTTCCATGTTTCCCATGGTCATCCATGATTCTTGACAGGAACAAACAACATGGTTCTCACAACCACTTATAATCCATTTCACTGAAGAAGACACAGGTTTAAGCTTATAAGGCCCTGTTGGGTAAGGAAAAGGAAACCAGAGTTGAGTCAACCCATTAACTTATTTTGCCTAAAGCACTATCAAAAAAGTTGTAGAGAGAGTTGTGGGAAAGAAAGGAAAAGGGAAAATGTGAGATCCTGGATGGACCTTGGGCTGTGTAACAGTATTTTAAACTTGAACTTTTGGTATGTGTTGCCTGTAGACTTGGTAGAACATTCTCTTCTGTAGAAAACTGGCTGCTAGTATTAAATCCTTCACTGTGAAAGACAAACGTTAATAAGTTACAGATCAAAGTCAGCCTCTGAATTTGTAAAATTAAAATGGAAAAAAAAATTACTTTTGTTTGTTCAAACTTTACATCCCACCTGATTAAGTTTCTTATCTTTAAATATGAAGATTCTTATACCCCCTACATCTATAAACTAATATAGAGGTCCTCAAACTTTTAAAACAGGGGGCCAGTTCACTGTCCCTCAGACCGTTGGAGGGGTGGACTATAGTTTAAAAAAAAAAAAAAAAAAAGGAATTTGTTCATAGTTTGTTTTTTTTTAAACTATAGTCCGCCCCTCCAACGGTCTGAGGGACAGTGAACTGGCCCCCTGTTTTAAAAGTTTGAGGACCCCTGAATAATAGCTAGATATTACATACTGTAAGGAAAGTATTTAATTCTAGATTTACACTGTTCAGGCTACATCTTTGCTGGCAGAGATGTGATATCAAATGGCAGGGCTCTTGTAATAATTTGCTGTGCCTCAGTTTCTGGATTGTAGCTACAATGAGTTCATCTCCTCACAAGATCATTCTAACAATGGAATAAAATAATGGCCAGAGAGATATTTCAAAAAAGGCTTAATGTACCATAAGAAGCAAAACTTAGATCTATTCAATTGAGTGTATATAAAATTACCCCCCAAATAGGATACATGTTACTTTGAGAAGAGATTGTTCCTTCTGAATTTCTCCCAGTTTCTTTCTGCCACATCCTGTATTTGGAAATGCAGATTCTGGTGCAATTGGGCCTCGGAAGGAACGTGACCCTTTATAATTTGAAAGTCACCAAGTGCAATGATTCCAGCCAAAGTGACCCATTTTAAATGATGACCCATTTCAAAACCCATGAGTTATTATTCAAGCTGTTCTATTTTTGAGAATTAGAAAGTTACTTCCTTTTCCTACAATCTCCTCCATTTGAGTGTCTTTTATAAAAAGGGAAATTTAATATCCATTTTAGTGAAATATAATGTAACTTTTTTACTTGATAGAGACTGTACTTTATTTTGAAAATTATTCTCCAACTTTTGTGCCTCCTTCTCAGAGGGCTCAGGAAATGCTTAGGAGAGTCTAGGGGAAGGAAGAGAGTGAGAGGCCCCATATATAATGGAAACATTTCAGGTATTGAATTTGTTTTGCTTTAAAAGCAAAGAGTTGGCCCCAAAAAAGTAAGTTTAGTCTCCCTTTGTGACAAGATGCAAATCTACCATAAATTTCTTCCGAGAGAGTTAAAACTTTAGCGGCTAATCACTAATCACCCTTTCAAAAGTTCAGGGTGGGATCATTTCGGTACCATCACTTAACACAACTACCTCCAGTCATCCTTTTCTGGGTCAACTTCAGTTTGTCACATCCCTCTCCCTTCCCCCATTGGGACCAGGCAAGGTTTCCCAAAATAAAGGCACAGAGGAACAAATCCAATTCTAATGGATGTACTTTCATCAGAGAATTACCCTAAATATGAGCTACAAGCCACCACCAGCCACTGTGCGGTTACACATCGGTGTCCCTTGAACGTGATCCTTTAAAGAAAGCCAGCGCTGGAAATGAAAAATGCAGGACGTGTAGTCAGAGTCGAGAACGTGGACCTCTAGGGTATCTGAGCAAGCAATGCAAGTCAGGATGCAAAAGAAAATCCAGCAAAGTCCAAGCGAAGAGTAGCCAGCACCTCTCGGCCAGGGAGACATCATCTCCGGGTGTCCCCAGCCTGCTCACTTCCCGGTTTCCATCTCCGAGCCAGGGACTCGCCAAAGGCGTCCCCAGTCGCCAGAGGCGGTTTCCTCGCTTCCAGCCCGAGGCAGGCTTTCTACCCGAGTTCAGCCCCCCAGGCCCGGGGGTGGCGGCCAGGCTGGGGCCCCCGGCCGGAAACCGCAGCGGTGGGCGCCGCGTCGGCCAAGCGGCTCCCGCGCTCCGGCCGGTTCCGGCAGCGTGCAGCCGGGGCTCCCCGGGGAACAGCGGCCCCGCCGGGCCCGGAGAAGCCGCCCCGGACCGGGGCTGCCCGGCCCCCGAGCCTACCTGCCGCACCTGGGCGGAGGCGCGGCCCGAGGCCACGGCCGCGGGCGGCCGGGGGGGAACAAAGGCTCCGGGGCGGGAGCGAGCCCTCCTGCCCCGCGCGCTTTCGGACGGCGGGCAGCCCCGGCCGGCTGGCGGGGCCCGGCCCCCGGCGGCCCCGGCCCCGCCGCCTCCCCGCGCTGGGCCGCGCGCCTCCCGGCGAGGGCGTCTGCCCCAGCCGCGTCCCCGGCCGGGGCGCGCCCTCCGACCTGAGCCCTGGCGCCGCCCGCCGGCACGAGTGCGCCTCCGCCGCCTCGCGGCCCTCGGGAGACCTCGCCCGGGCCGGGGCGGGCAGAGACCCGCGCCTCCTCGGCCGTGGACCGCGAGCCGCCGCCGGGGCCGGGAGGGGCGGGGCAGAGGCCGGCGCCCGGAGCCCTCGCCGGGAACCAGGCGGCCAGTCTCGGTCCGCAGCACAAAGAACAACCCGTGCTGGGACTGCAGACCGATCCCGCCAAGCGGCGAGAACTCTCCCCACGCGGCGATCCGGAAAGCAAGCCGGCACTTCCACCCACAGGGGGGCAGAGCGGTGTTTCGACCGTGCAACCGATCGCATATGTGAATTCCGTGTGAAGCGACTGGCCGCATGCACTTCCCACCGAGAGAGCGAGCGAGTTAGACTCCTGGCCCATTCATTCGTCCAGCACACGCCAAGTGACTCGCACTCGGGCGAGAAGTTTTGGCGGACTCGCAGCTTGTGAGTACCTGCCTTCTCGAGCAAGAGTCCTAAGGCCACGTCTTGGGCGAAAAGCTCGCTCAAGGGGTTTCTTGTCGCACCCCCGATGCCTTGAGCTCCTGGGGGCCTAAATAACAAAGAAAGGAAGCTCTGACGTACAGCGAGTCAGGCTGCTCGACCGCAACCCGCTGGCAAAAACCCGAGAGCAAGGGGAAGAAGAGTCCCCGCCCCGGGCCGCGCGCCCCGGCTTTACCTTCAAGCCTAGCTCCGTGGCAAAGAACACTCACCGAGTTCGAGCCCAGCCCTTTAAACGTACAGGTCGGAGGTCGGCGCTCCGCCCCGCCTCGGAGCGAGAGTCGCCGGTCTCGGGAACAAAACTCGCCGGCTCTCAGCCTCGGGCGAGGACTGGGGCGGCCGGCGCGGGGCTCGGCGCGCCTCCCGCGGGCGCGGCGGCGGCGGCGGAAGGGGGCGGCCCTACCAGGGCCCGCGCGGGGGCGAGGGCGGGGGCGGCGGCGGCGCGTCCCGCACCTCTGGCGGCCGCGGCCACGCCCGTCCCCGCCCGCCCGGCCGCCGCCGCGCGGGTGAAGGTGGCGGGCCCCGCCCGGATTTGTTCTCGTCCGGATGAGAAGTCCAGGAACTGTTGCCCTGCGCCTCCGGTTAACCGACATCACTCACTCGGATGACCCGCGGGGAGCCAGGATCCACGGGAATGCGCTCTCTGGGCTGCTGTCCTCGGTCAGCATACCTCGTGCAGGTCACTGAACGATGCCAAGAGAACGTAGACTTCCTTCCACGGAAGGGAAGAGGTTGTAAATCGTTCCTTTATGCGTTGGGTTTCTTGTTCCCCAAATGTTGTCCGAGACCTCTCCTTAAGGCACACGACATCACCATCTAGCAGGGGTAATATTTTGAGCGATTTTGTTATTACTGTACATACTTCAGGACATGACAGAAGAGCACACACGATTAACCCAGATACTTCAATTTTAAAAAGCTTTGGGTTCGTTGTAAAAAGAATAAGACAGGTAATAAGTTAAAAGTAGATGGTCAAATCGGTGTTTAAAGCTGTAAACCCAAAAATAAAAAATAAAAATAAATAATAAAAGTGCAAACACACATTGTACTTGTTAATTCGAACGAGATTTTTAGGAAATTTGGTCATCACTTCCTCTAAACCCTTCAGCGTCTTTTCAGCAAAGCAGTGCTTTTCGTATGTTACTTACAGAGGGCATGGTTTAGCACCTCCTGTTAGTAATTCTCGGAGACTGCGGGGTTACCTTCACATCAGACCCCAGAAATATTTACAGATGTGATTTGTAAGGGAGGCCCTGACAGTGACCCATGGTTCATGGGTTCATGGATAGTGCAATGCTAATCACATACCTTCTCTAAGAAAATCCTGGCTGAAATCCCATATATATTCCCCCCAGCCATCACATGTGTATGTGGTATTTATGTACAAATATTCAGTACAATTATATTCCTCGCAGATCGTTTGGAACTAGGTCAATGTATCAGCACACATGTGTTGCACGTGCACAAGTACATGGAACTATGCCCACTAGAAATACAAACTGATCAGAATATTGATAGGCACCTATAAACATCACAGACTCACATCATACTATATACAGACACACCAGATTTCAAAAGTATGTCGGAAGATTGTTGAGAGGACATGGTGGTTTTGGTCCTGGGAGGGGAGGCCTGTGGGTGAGAGATGGGGAAGGTCAAAGTATCCTAGAATGCCCTCCCTGGGGCCCACACAAGTCCGCATCACCCAGAGAAGGGAGGCCCCTGTGGGAAGATTTCCTAGAGCAGGCTGGCTTCCTGTCCCACCCCAGAGAGAAGAGAAGAGAATGACAGATTCGATGGCACAATGCTCTGTGACTTTTACTAGGAGGAGGTGCATGAAGATTTTGAAATGAGTTAGAAGTTAACTGAGGTGATTGTGATGATGCTGACTTGACCAACATGGAAAAAAAAAAGCATGGATCAGCATGCTTTCCTTGTCCACAGTAGCTGCTGGTGAGCAGAGAGCCCTGTGATTAGGTTTATAAATGACTTTGAATCCTGCCATCAGGAATGTGTTTTGCAGAGCACTGGAGACTTATGGGAAGGACTGGAAAAAGAAAACTGTAACATCAAGATGGTAAACTTGAAAAATGAGAGGGGTTGGCATATACATACTAGATTTAGAAGGGACAGAAGTCAGAGAAAGGGAGTGGCAGATTTTGGAGAGAGGACCCAGGAGTAGGGCAATCCATGCAACATTAGTTATGGGGAGGGAAGACTAAACCCTGAGTACAAGAGAACCTGAGAGACGATGGGAACGGCAGGGACCCACGGAAGAGGCCGGTGTTACTGAAACCGTGTAAGGAGAGCAGTTCTGATAACCGACTGGTTTAACTCAACCGACATGCATCAGCATCGTGTTAGGCTTGACGGTGCAGCTTAAGTTGTCTTTCTGGATTCTGTTTCTAGTCCAGATTCTGAACTTGAAACTTAAATGTCTTCACCTAGGTGTGTCACATCAATCCTCAGCTTAGCATGTTTAAAATAGAGCATCTAAACACGTGCTTGGGAAATGGTGAATGGACAGAACTAGAGTGCGCCAAAGGCCAGAATCCTCTTTTTTTCTCACCAGGAACCCAGCCCAGAGTGTTACGCATCCATAACAACCAGTAGCATTTTGTCGCTGTAAATTGTGTAGCAAATTGTGTGTCTGTTTTCCCAGCGCTTTGGAGATCTTCAGACCTCTTGAGGGTGGAGACCACACCCTGCTCCTCTGGATTTCCTCAGAGACCCCGTTCCCCCAACAATGCCTAGCACGGTGTCAGATATCATCACCGGCGAGTTGGATTGAATTTTTTTCAGAGCACTTCCACACTTGTCGATTGCTTAAACTTTGTTCTGAGAAGCCCCATCCATCGCACACGGGCCCTGTTATCGCCTCCCTGGAGCCACCAAGGCCCAAAAGCCAATGCTGGAGGGCGCTCGCCCCCTTTCCTGCCGCTCCTGGGCTGCTCCTGTGGTTTGGCTCCTTTCAGCAACCTCTCTCAGCTCCAGGACTTCGGCAGTTTGAGGAAACCATACTAGGTACCCTCAGAACTGGAAGACGGAGGACAAGGAGGCACTCGCCCGCAGGCCGTTCTGGGGACCCAGTTTGTTCCATTCTCTTCCCCCCTGCATCGGGAAGGGCCTCCTGTAAGTGATCATCTTCTTCAGGTCAGCACATACGGGCATCCCTTATGTGCCATTTAACCCTCAGGGCCAGGAGTGGTGGCTCATGCCTGTAATCCCAGCACTTTGGGAGGCCAAGACAGAGGGACTGCTTGAGCCCAGGAGTTTGAGATCGGCCTGGGAAACATAGCAAGACCTCATCTCTAACAAAAAATCAAAAAATTAACTGGGCATAGTGGAGCACGCATATAGTCCCAACTACTTGAGAGGCTGAGGCAGAGGGATCACCTGAGCCCAGGAGGACACATCTATGGTGAGCCATGATCACGCCACTGCACTCCAGCTTGGACAACAGAGTGAGACCCCCAGCTCAAAAACAAAACAAAGCAAAACAAAAAACAAAACTTGGTTTGAACTCGGTGGCTCAGCCTGTAATCCAGCACTTTGGGAGGCCAAGGCAAGTGGATTGCCTGAGCCCACAGGTGTGAGACCAACCCCGGGCAACTTGGTGAGACCTCATCTCTACAATAAATCAGAAAAATTAGCTGGGCATGGTAGCACGCAGCTATAGCTCCAGCTACTTGGAAGGCTGAGGCAGAAGGATTGCCAGAGCCCAGCAGGTTTATGCTGGGGTGGCCGTGAGTGTGCTGCTGCACTCCAGTCTGGGCGACAGAGTGAGACTCCAACTCAAAAAAACAAAAAACAACATCAGGCCTGGGGGGTGGGGGAGCACAAGAACAGGGGCAGTCTTGGAGGGGCAGACCTGGTTGCTGGGACCCTCCTTGGTGCAGTAGAGCTGTGCTGAGGACTGGGTGCACACAGGTTTCCCTAGACGCTGCACACGCACAGACAGCCCTGTGGCAATGACGCTAACCCTGGCAGTGGGTCTCTCAGCAATTCTTCCCCTCTTCCTATTGGGCAGATCAGACACACACTCCACACTCCCAGGGGCATGCAGGGTCCTGTGCAGGTTCCAAGGAACTGCCTCTAACTCAGCTCTTTCTCTCCTCCTCAGGAGGACACATCCAGATTGAGTGGAGTGACATTTGTGTAGGGACAGTCTTGAATGCTGTGTGACTGACATATATTGTAAAAGACAACTGGCACTCAGCCTGGCCACAGCTGTGTCAAGTGAGCAAAATGATTTGGGTCCTGTGATCAGATGGTCCAAAGGAAAGGAAGAAAGTGACGATCCCTGGAGATGTTCAGAACTGGCTATTGACTGTGACCTGGGGACTTTGGGTCTGGCCCAGACGCAATCATTTGTGTTGGGAATTTTGCCCTTGGGTTTGGTTGTGCTGATAGTTAAGGGATAACAAAATGTAATTTTCTATTTCTCTTTTAAAAATAGTTAATAATTACTAAGTGCTCATTGTCTGCTTCACAGAGAGTATGTGGTTCAAATTCCACCCAACCCAGTTTCAAAAAGCAGTTAAAAATCTACCTGGGATTTATATTGTGTACTATTTAACACACGTAGACTATTAGTTAAAACTTAGAAACAGTTCGCTATACTGAGATTTTTCTCATAAAGTACTTTTAAAAAGCCAGTTCTGAAGTCCGTGATAAATTCATGACATCTGAAACCATACACATTTTATGAATGAGTCTTGTTTGGGCTGATTTTTTAAAGTCATAAAACCTGATATGAACACCTAATAGGTCCTGCAGGTTTAGGGATAAAGAATCCTAGAAAGAGAGAGCAATGTCTCTGAGAGAGATGCTTGCAGTATACTAAATAAATAAGTAAAGGCTCTAGAGAGAACAAGGGTTTATTAGAATATCTGCTGGTAGATAAAGTTACAAATAGGTTTGCAAAAATAACACAGGACTGAGAAAGTAGTGCATCTCTTCTCAACATTTTTGGCTCTTTGCTTCACAGACAGGTTTAAAAAAAAAAATCTTTGGGAATATCCTTTTTGCAGTGATTTTCTTTTGTTTTCATGAGGTAGAAGCTTAGTATACCTGTCCCTCAGTGTTCATGGAGCATTTGTTCCAGGACCCACCCCCAAAGTTACCAAAATCTGCAGATACTAAAGTCCCTTAGGTAAAATGTTGTGGTATTTGCATATGACCTATACACACCCTTTTATGTACTTTAAATCATCTTTATATTATTTATTTATAATACCTAATATAACAGAAATGCTATGTAAATAGTTGTTATACTGCATTGCCTTTTAAATTTGCATTATTTACTCAATTTTCAATATGCAGTTGGTTGAATCCATGGATGTAGAACCCACAGATAAGGAGGCCAGCTGTAATTATTTCACAATTTATTTTTCTTTCCTGAAAATGGTTAAGCTACTTGGATACTCCTGATGGTATTATTCCCAGTATTAACCTTTCTCATGAATTGTAATAATCGTGGTTTTCCTGCCAGCAGTGTTCCAGGAATCTCCTTGGTGTACCAGAATTCTGTCATACCATGCCTTGGTATGTTTGAATGCAGATGTCCCCATGGACCACACTCTGAGATTTGAGCCAGATTCATGGAATCCTAGGCATAAATGGATGATGGTCTGAGTCAGCCCAGTTTCTCTAACCTGTTTCCCTGTGTCCTTGCTGTGCAGGACCTGTGTCTTTTGGCACTGTGCAGCAAAGTCAGAAAAGTGTGTGCTGTTTCAGTGGTATGACACTCATGCTTGACACTTTAGTTCCCCTGTCACTAGGAGATAGAAGGCAGCTTGACCTCAGTCAAGTCACTTAATGCCCCAAATCCCAAGTTAGTACCTACTCTTGTCCACAGAATTGATGTCTTTTCCAAAAATCTGCCAACCATGTAGTCAACTAACATTATTGAGAAATTCTCTGCTTGCAAGGCACTGGGACCAAGGATGAATAAGACAAGACACATGTCCTGGAGAAGCACTTAGGGAATTAATGGATCAAGTTAGATGATACACACATTAAAAACAATAATAGACGGGATCGGTGGCTCAGCCTGTAATCCCAGCACTTTGGGAGGCTGAGGTGAGTCGATTGCCTGAGCCCGCAGGTTTCAGACCAGCCAGGGCAACTTGGTGAGATCTCGTCTCTACAATAAATCAAAAATTAGCCAGGCGTGGTAGCGCACGCCTGTAGTTCTGGCTGCTTGGAAGGCTGAGTCGGAAGAATCATAGGAGCCCAGCAGGTCAAGGCTGCATTGGTTGGGAGTGTGCCACTGCGCTCTAGTCTGGGTGACAGGGTGAGACTCCAACTCAAAAAAAATAGATAAATAAAACAAAAATAAAATAAAATAAAAACAATAATAACAAACTTACTTCACACCCACTAAATTAGCTTTAAAAAAAGAAAGAAAAAGAAGTGCTAATGAAAATGTGGAGGAATTGGATCCCTTATGCACTGCTGATGGCAGTATAAAATGGGAGGCCAAGGTGAGTGGATTGCCTGAGCCCATGGGTTTGAGACCAGCCCGAGCAACTTGGCGAGACCTCATCTCTACAATAAATTTTAAAAATTATCTGGGCATGGTAGCACACTCCTGTAGTTCTGGCTACTTGGAAGGCTGAGGCAGAGGGATTGCCGGGGCACTCTGGCCTGGGCGATGGAGTGAGACTCCAACTAAAAAAAAAAAAAAAAAAATGGTGCAGCTGCTGTGGAAGACAGTATGGCAGTCCCTCAAAAAAGTGAAAAATAGCATTACCCAGACCGGGTACTATGGCTCACACCTGTAATCCCAGAATTTTGGCAGGCTAAGATGGGAGGTTTGGTGAGTTCAGCAGTTCAAGACCAACCTAGGTAACATAGTGAGACTTTGTCTCTTAAAAAAATAAAAAAATAATAAATTAGCTGGGTGTGGTGGTGAGTGCCTATAGTCCCGGAAGACTGAGGTGGAAGGATGGCCTGAGCAATTTCACTTTTAGGTATATACCCAAAATTGAAAGCAAGGACTCAAACAGATACTTGTACATCAGTGTTCATAGCAGCATTATTTACAATAACCAGAAGGGGAAAACAACCCAAGTGTTCATCAACAGAAAAATAGATCAACAAAATGTGATATATACATACAAGGAAGATATTCGTCCTTAAAAATGAATCAAATTCTGATACATGCTACAACATGGATAAACCTTAACAACATGCTACATGCAATAAGCCAGACACTAAAGGATAAATTGTATAATTCTACTCATATAAGACACCTAAAATAGGAAAGTAGAGAGAGACAAAGTTGCAGAGAGATTCTCAGGGGATAGAGGAAGTGGAGAATGGGGAGATTATTTTTAATGGGTACAGAGTTTCAGTTTGGGAGGAGGAAAAATCTAAAAGTGGGTAGGGGTGATGGTCACACAATAATGCCACCCAATACTCATATGAGGGGGCAACCCCCCAAAAACTGGAATTATCATTTGGAGAGCGAGCCTCTTGTAGTATACAGGAAATTTTTTCCTCTGTATCAAACAGTCAGTCAAAGTTTTTATCTGGAAATTTTGAGAAAGTTGCACCACGATTTGTGAAAGAAATATCCCAAGTCATGGCAAACAAGTGACTGGTTATTCCACCATGACAATGCACCTGCAGTGTTCAGCAGTTGTTTTTTTTGTTGTTGTTTTGTTTTGTTTTGTTTACCAAAAACAGCATGATCCCTCTGCCCTACCTTTCCTATTCACCTGATCTTGCCCTGGGAAACTTTTTTTGTTGTTGTTCTCTGGATGAAAAAATTCTCAAAGGGAAATGTTTTGCCAATGTGGAAGAATGGCAGAAACTCTAAAAGGCATCAGCATTTACAAGTTCAAAAACTATTTTGGCATGAAAAAAGCATCTTGATAAGTGTGTTGCATCAAAAAGAGAATACTTTGAAGGTGACTGAAGTTTAAACATGTAAGAATAAATATACACTTTTTAATAAATAAATTCCAAGGTTTTTTGGGTTCCCTTCATATACACTTAAAAATGATTTAAATCGTACATTTTGTTATGTATTTTTTTTTTAATTTTTATAATCTCTAAAATACTATACAAAGGCAAGGATTGTTCATTTGAATTTGGATTAATTGGGTTGTGCTTGTGATCAATCTCTTAAAAAGTGTTGTATGCATGAAATTATTTTGTCATTTATTATGTGATATTGAAGAGCATCCATCCAGATACATTTTAATAATAAGTTATGTCCCATCTTCTTCCAAAAATAACTTGAGATAGTTTACCCTAACAACATTAGAGTAATAAGAATAAATTCAATTAATATAAGACAAAATATAGACACTGAGATGCCAAAGCAGAGAGGAAGGAACAGAAGATCTTTTACTCAGATCAGCCACTGAGTAAAACTCTCAGCTGTAGCTTCCTAGGAACCAGGGAAATATTCATATTCATTATGGAATCTTTTACTATTGCTTTAAAAATATTGGTTTCAACATGATCATTGTATGGGTCTATAGTGCTTTGTGTTGCTACCATTTATAGTTCTGGTGATTTATTATGTAATTAGGGAACATCTAATCAAAACAGAAGAAGGATATAAAACTAAGAACTTGTCTCCCTGAGTCCGAGTCCTCAGGACCTTATTGTGCTTTCATGAAATAGGTTCCTGGACGGTGTCTGCACTGCCTGCCATGGCCAAATCAATCCCCTACATGCTGCCTGATTTCCCATACTGTGTGACAACCGTCTTCTTAAGATGGCTCCCCTGCAACCCAGACTGTATTCTGCAAAGCCCCATGTGTGGCCCCTGCTGGGGTTTCCTCTTCCTGGCCCCTGCTCCCATCTTCCTGGCCAAGCCCCACACCTCTTCCAGAGGACCGGTCAGCATTCACCTTCCCCAGGGCCTCTCCAGCCCACGTCCAGCGCCTTCTCCTGTGTCCCTATTCAGCACTCAGTTACACATTAACTATCAGTTAATCGAGGTTGCAAATGAATAGAACGCCCATGACCTTTGTTTCATTTCTTGTGAGAAATGAAAAGCAAGGGCCATTAGACCAAAGATCACATCATTTATTAGAAATGATAACGTGTTTATGGAATGATCTATGAGAGCCAGGAGAAAAGCAGAGATGACCTAATCCAGCCCTAGAATACACAAACTGAGACCCTAAGAAAGAAGGTGACTTACCTGTGTGCTAGAAGTAGAAATAGGATTGGAACCCCAGTTTCCTGAAACCCAGTATTTTTATAGTTTAATGCTAGTTTCATTTTTTTATATCAATATTTTTTATTTTGATCTTGTGGGGTACAGTTAAGGGTTAGGTATACAAATATGCTTCATTCAGGCCCCCTTGTTGATAACAGTGTCTCCCCATCTCCAGACAGATGTTTACTACCATTAGTCCATCCCCCCCCATAGTTTCCCAACACTGTCAGTCATTTTCTTATAGTAGTGCATTGGATGATCAAGGTCCACTATATGAGTGAGAATATGTGAGCTAGTTTCATTTTAATTTGTGTTTTACTTAATCTGCAAGCAGTTCTTTAAATTTCCCTTAAACATAGGCCACGAGCAACAATGTAATGTAGCAAGACACTTGCTTTGCCAAAGTCGTAGGTCTTTGGCAAGTCACTTCATGACCCTGGGTCTCTGTTTTATCATCTATAAAATGAACGAGGTAGCCGGATCGTCTTTAAGGTTATATCTGTTTCTAGCATTTTATGAACCTAAAAGATGGCCGGGTTAACCCCACCAAAGAAATCACCATTACACAGTATAGCTTACACTGTACCTCTGCCCTCTGCTCCCTCCTCCATCTGTTTTCCTCAGCCTTAAATTTTTTTTTAAACTTAAAAAAACCTCTACTTAAACTTCACTCGATTCAGCTCAGAATTGGCAGTGTTGGCTGGGCACAGCAGTGCACACCTGTAATACCAGCATTTTGGGCGGCCAAGGTTGGAGGATCACTTGAGCCCAGGAGTTAGAGACCAGCCTAGGCAACATAGCAAGACCTCATCTTTACAAAAAAATGAAAAAATTAGCTGAGCATGGTAGTGTTTGTCTGTAGTCTCAGCTACTTGGGAAGCTGAGGTGGGAGGTTTATCTGAGTCCAGAATCAAGGCTGAGGTAAACTGAGATTATACCACTGCTCACCAGTCTGCCTGGGAAACAGAGTAAGGCTCCAACTAAAAAATAAATAAATAAAATAAATTTTTAAAAAGAAGAATAATGATAATAAAAAGAATTAGCAATGTCTCCCTTGGCACCTGGTTTAATTAGGTGCCCCTCGTCTGTACCTGACTTTTCTGACTACTGTTACCTTATCACACTCATTGACTTTCTTATCTCTTCCATTAGACTATAAATTCACTGAGGTCGAGGTTGTGGTATTTTCTCCATCCCAAGTACCTATTATGGATCCTGGCTCATAGTAATGAGTTGATACTGAGTCTGGTAAATGAATGTAAATGATTTTTGGGTGGAAAACCCTGAAACGTAAGCAAGCAAGATTGTGTTACTGATTTCATCTGAAGCTGTTAGGGTTTTGAAGGATGATTCAAATTCAGAAGGTGAAAAAATAATAATAACATTGGCCTAACTAAAGGTGGGGGTCGGGTAGCCTAAAAGGAATGGGTTAGATCAGTGCCCCTTAGTTGAATAGGAGACCATCTGCATTGGAATCATCCAGGGTGCTTGGGAAAATCACAGATTCCACCCATGGCTCCCACTCATCACTCCTCATTCTGGAGGTGCAAGTCTGGATTTCCTTTAGAGCAAGCTCCTTAGGACTCTTGTCACACGAATGGAGAGGGTCTTAAATTGCCCAGAATCAGTATTTTTGCCAATTCTGGGCAATTTCTTGAAGAGAGAGAATAATGAAATGATGGAAAGGAAGCGTTAGGAAGGGCATAGCCTGGTGGTCTGCAAGATAGATTGGTGGGAGAAAGGTCTCAGGGGCAAGGATGAGTTTCTAGAAGTGCACCAAGATGAGAGGAATTGAGAGCTTCTCTATGGGGGTCCCAGAAGTTGAGAGTCAGCAGTGCCCAGGAGGTATGTTGAGGGATGACATGAGAAGCCTTGGTGACAGGTTGAATTTAAGGATGTCATAGCAGGGAGTTTGAAACAATGGCTGTCTTTTAGGGACCTCAGACTAAAGGCAGTTCCACTGGCACACATACTATTTCCAGATAATGAGTTCTCTTTCAACTTAATGTGCTTGAGGTGTCTGGGAGGCATCCAGGGAAAGACAATATAGAAAATTGTCGAGAACAGAATACCATATGCTCTCACTCACACGCAGACCTTGAACAATTATCATGATACTCTAAGAAAGGGATTGGCAGTCATGGGAAACTGCCAGGGGAGGGTAGGTGGGATTGGCAGTTGAGGGAAACTGCCAGGGGAGGAAGGGCATACCTCAACAACAAGGGTGCCTGCATCATGAACATTTGTATCCCTTACCCTGAATTGTACTCCACATCTTTAAAATAAAAAAGCTTAAGAATTTTTAAAAAAAGAAAAGAAAATTGTCAACACGGGCTTGAGCATGGCCAAAGGTCTGGGAGGAAGACAAAGAGGTAGGGGAGTCAACAGCATGAGCTAAGAGAGCGACGGAGGCCTGGAAACCTGAGCTCAGGTTCTCAAAAAGTGAAAATCGGTCACCCTTTCTGAAATGCATGATGCGACAGAAGAGCGGGAGAAAATGAAAGAAGGCAGGCTGTGTTGACATGCAGGAACAAAAACAGACTTCTGACAGATTGGTTCCCAAGAGGATACACGTCTGCCGGAGAGCTGAGGAATGGGGGTGGGAAGGTGAGGGGCAGTACTT
This sequence comes from Cephalopachus bancanus, assembly GCA_027257055.1. Taxonomy (NCBI): domain Eukaryota; kingdom Metazoa; phylum Chordata; class Mammalia; order Primates; family Tarsiidae; genus Cephalopachus; species Cephalopachus bancanus. The sequence goes on along the minus strand of JAPVLO010000098.1, from coordinate 162,279 downwards.
GATTGGAGGAGCAGAAAATAAACTTACTAGGAAATCCTAACATGTATCTACTTGAATTATATTGTGTATCAAACGGTGTTGCATGTGTTTCTTTAAGAGATACATTCCTTCCATTCTTGACCCTTGGTTATAGTGCCATCTGAAATAAGCATGAGGTGTCATATAGAATGGAACCAGATACCCAAAGCTCTGTTTTCATGCTACCGTGAAACATGGCTTCAGAGAAGAGTGTCCTTTAAAACAAGCCATGCCTCCATTTCTCCCTTAATGACTTAAGCTGGTGGTGGGGATGGGGGGATAAGGGGGGTTACTAGCACAGAGTACAGCAGCGCAGACTTTTGTTGCATCATGGACCCCATCTGGTATCCTAATCACAGTCTACAGTCCTCCCTCTCTGGGTAAATATCCATCAGGACATCGATTGCTGTGGGTGCTTAAAGGTTTTCAGATGGCTTAAGTACTCCCAGTGTTTTCTGTTTTTCATCTGCATTATATATGCTTGATGACTTTAGATGGTAAATCCTTGAGCCTTTTCTACGAACAGTTACATGCTGCAGAATAATGAAGCAAGGAATCATCGGTAAGAGTCATACATTTTCCCTCTTTTAGAATGCTTCTTGAAAGGAAGAACAATGACTTAGCCATGATGTAAATATAATCTGACCTGAAATGTAGTGTTCAGGGGAAGTTCTGTTGCTTATGTTTTATCTGTTGTAGTCCTCCAGATAAAATGAAGCAATTGAACAAGATCTCTAGACTTTTCCAAACGGCCCACTGGACCATGACCTGACAAGGGATTTTTTTTTTTTTCTTCTGAGTTGTGAATATTTTCCTGTGTCAGATTCCTAAAAATGAAGACTCTCTTAAGTGCCTACATAATTGTTGGATAATAAGCTTCCCTTCTGTTCACCTCCTAATTATTTCTGCTTTCTGACTTCATTTACTCATTAATACATCCTTAAAGCGACTTGCCAAGTTGCTTAAGCTGTATGCCTCAAAAGGCATAAGAGGCTGATTGTACTCAGGTTTTCTATGAATGTTTAACTGTTGCTGTGGTCCTACTTGATGTCATGGCTCATAGAAACATATTGGTATCAAGGCTTGCAGTTCCTTCTGACATAGCAACTGTCATCATTTCAGGATAATTTATATATATTTTTAAAAAGCACAGGAACCTCTTTCTCAGCGATGCTCTTAGCAAAGTATGGTTTTAAAGTAACTTTTGGGTAGTTTTTATACTTCTGGCAATTGTATCCTCTGTTAGTGGATACAATAATAAGCACTTGTAAAAAGATACAAAATAATCATTTTAAGAAAGAATAATTGCCGAGCTATAAAATGTGTAAATTGTATGCTTTATTTGTATCAATCAAATGGGGTTTACATGTCATTACCTCTAGGAACATTCACTGTATCGATCAAATGGGGTTTACATGTCATTACCTCTAGGAACATTCATTCATTTAAAAACATTGTGTAAGTCATTTTTTAAATTACAAAAGCAATAAAATTTCATTTTTAAAAATTGTAGAAGGGTTAGGGTAAAATGTAGAAATTCTCCTTTCTCATATTTTAGCCTTCAGTAACACTCTGCAAAAGCAATTACTGTTAACAATGTGTATGAAGTTTTTTTGCACAAATCTTCTAAGCACATATAACTTTTCATACAAGTATAAATACACACTCATTTTTACACAAATAGTCATTTTATACATCTTGCCTTTTTTTGCTTAAAATACCTGGTTTCTTTCATAATAGCATGCTTCAATCTGCTTCATTCTTTTAAACAACTGCATGACATTTCATTATGAGTTTATACTCTAACTTATTGATGAACATTTAAGAAACTTCCAGTTTATATCTGGTTGTTGTTGAAGTTCTATTGTTCTAATTACAAACAATGAACAATCCTAGGAGTGAAATGACTGGGTCAAAGAGCACATGCTTTACTTTTTTTTTTTTTTTTTTGGTTTTTTGTTTGTTTGTTTGTTTTGGGTTTTTTTTGAGTTGGAGTCCCACTCTGTCGCCCAGACTGGAGTGCAGTGGCCACTCCCGGCCACTGCAGCCTCGACCTGCTGGGCTCTGGCGATCCTTCCCCTCAGCCTTCCGAGCAGCCGGAATTACAGGCATGCGCTACCATGCCCGGCTGATTTTTTGATTTATTGTAGAGATGAGGTCTCACTGCCCAGGCGGGTCTCGAACCTGCGGGCTCAAGCAATCCACTCACCTCAGCCTCCCAAAGACGCGGGATTACAGGCTGAGCCACCGAGCCTGGCTATGCTTTACATTTTGATGAGATATTTCCAAAGTACCTTCCCAAGGGCTTGCACAAATTTACATTTCAACCAATAAGTCTGAGTGTATTTCCACATCCTAACCTACTGGTCTTCCTTTGAGGTTTGCAATTTCTGCCACTCTAGCAGATGAAAATTGCTATACCTTTTGAATATGTCTTTATTGGATGTATGTATTGAACATTTTTTTTTCTTAGGACTAATAGCTATTTGCATGTTGGTGTGAATTTCCTATTTTGTGTCCTTTCTCCATTTTTTTTTTCTGTTGGATCACTTGTCTTTTGCCATTTTCATTTTTGTGAACCCAGAATAAATCCTTTTCTGGTAGAGGCCATCATTTAATAGATAATTCATCAAGAGTTGACAGGAAGGCACAAATGTATGTATTCTACACGTGAGCATTTGTATAAACACCCACGTACTTGGAGCCCTAAAAGGAAGCAAAATGTAGCAGAATAGCCTAAGGAGAGAAAGAAAACAGATTGTCTGGGATAGATGTAGGGACTGGCATAATCCCTTCTATTGGTTTTCTGTTTCTGCATAAAAGCTGACCACAAACTTAGCAGATTAACTCACAATTTCTCTGAGACAGGAGTCCCAGCACAGCCGGACTGGGTTTTCTGCTCAGTCCCACAAAGCTAAAATCAAGGTGCTGACTGCCCGTACTCTAATGCGAGTGCTGGATCCCCCGCTACATCCATGTGGTTGTGGTGGGATTTGGTTCCCTGCAAATGTAGGACTGAGTTCCCTGCTTTCTTGCTGGCTATCAGCTGGGGCCACTCTCGGTTCCTACAGGCTGCACACATTCCTTGCCACGTGACCCCCTGCATCTCAAAAGGCAGCAAAGGTGATTCTCCCTTGTGTTGAATCTGCCTTGTGCTTCAGATCTCTCTGACTTTTAGACCCAGGTCTAATGTACATGTACATGTGATTAGGACAGACCCAACTGGATTATCAGTAACATTCACAGCAGCACCTGAATTAGTGTTGGACTGACTAACCCAGAGGAGGTATGTGCACAGCAGGGGTCAGGAATCTTGGGAATCCGACGACCACTTGTATAACTAATCCTGAATTGTACCCCAAGTCTTTAAAATAAAATTTTTTTTTAATTTAAAAAATGAATCTTGGGGATCATCTTAGAATTCTTCCCACCATACCCTCTACCTGCCTTCTTTGAGGAAGCAGATAGACCTCACATCTTTTGGCTTAGGGAATCACAATGAAACATCTAATGCCAGAGGAAGGGGCTAGCATCCATCAAACAGCATGTCCAACAAAATACATCCCTGTGGGCCAAGATGTTTATGTGAGCAATGAAACAGCAGAAAGCCGGAGAGAAAATCTACATGTACAATGTAGGGGTCAGGCAGACCTTTCTTGACCAAAGGATCCAAACTTGATATTTCTGACTCCAATGTCTGCCCCCTCGATCCCACACTAGAAGGCCTACCCAGAGGACAGGCCATTCACCGGCTGCATGAATGGATCTTGAGTCCTTTGACTTTGCCGTTTCTTCTTGATACCAGTGTGACCAAAATGTGCTTTTGTGGGATGCTGGCCTTAGGTGTTCACTAGGACAGAATGAACTGACCAGAGCCTAAAAAGGGGAACCATTGAGGGGAATTGTATTGATGAACATGATTCTAAAAGAATTCTAAAAGAGTTCTTTCCTTCCCTCTGTCTCTGTCTTTCAACCTCCCACCTGCTGCTGTGATTCAGGTGCATTATACGTGACTTGCTTGAAACTGAAGAGATGTATATCAAAGAAATTAAAAGCATTATTGATGTAAGTAGATTTGGAGAAGGAGTGTCAAGCATATATTACACAAAGAGACTCAAAATACTTGCCATATGTTTCTAGAAATCCCACTGAGGTTTCAGGTCTTATAATATCACAGGTGTCTCTCCAGAATAAGAATACTCTTATGGCTCTTGAATCATGTAGCCAAATAGATACCAAAGAATTGTACCAGTTCATACTAATTCCAGTAATGCCCAACTAGCTTCACCATATGCTTGCCAAAAAAGGATAGTATGATTTAAGCATTTTTAATACTTTAATAAAGGAAGAAAATAGCCTTTTTCTTAAGAATGAAAATGCATATTTTTCTCTTTTTCCTAAAGGAATAATCTTAAGGAAAAAACTATATGTACAAAATTATTTACTATAGTTTTTTTTAACAATAAATAAAATATCAGAAGCAACCCAAATGTCCAATTCAAAAAGGAAAGCTTAATGCAGTATGATATACAAGTTGAATAAATACTAAGCTGTTACAGAATTATTACTTTGTATATGTAGCAACACTGAAAAACACTCCTGATGTAGGATTGAATTTAAAACAATATATATGTAGAGCTTTACAAGCTGAGTCTCAAATTTACATGGAAAAGCAGTTCAAAATCATGTATGTATTATGATTATGACCATATAAAATGAGGTTTTTTTAAAAGTCATGAAGGAAATGTAATAAAACTTAATAATAATTGCACCAGGTTATAAAATTATGGGTATAATTTTTATCTTTCTTTCACATTTGACTTGTATAGCTTATAAACATTTAAAAAATATATTTGTTCTTCTCATAAAAATGCTATTTTTATTGTCACTGGCATGAAGCCATCTCCTTTTAAAGATGGACACATGAAGAAAATGATACCAAAGAAAAGTATTTGATAGAATAGTTTTCAGAAAACATATGTGCTGTATCCCTTAATTATTTTGCTAAAGTTGTGGCTTCTGGAGGAGCTAATTCAGATAATCCCTTCCTTGTTCCCGTCTGTAAAACTTACCTTGTTTCCGCCTCTGCAGGGCTATATCACGCCAATGGATTTTATTTGGCTGAAGCATCTAATTCCAGACGTTCTTCAGAATAACAAGGACTTTCTCTTTGGGAATATTGAAGAACTTTATGAATTTCACAACAGGTATATAATAATTCACATTATCGAGAGAAAGGGACAGTAAGAGAAGGGTATAAATCAGATTGACGGAATTTGTAGATGAAAACGCTTAGCTGTTTTTAGGCTTAAGCAAGTGGCTTGAATTCAGTAGATTGGTCTGGGGTGGGATGGAGTGAGGAGGAGTAGAGAAACTCCCCAGCATCCCTGAAGAGGAAAGGAAGAGACTTCAAAGCGGTATGCACTAGGTGTCAGGCCTCCGTGCTGTGTTCAGCTGAGTGTTCCTCTGGTGGTTCATTTATTCACACATCAGTGTTTTTGAGCACCTGTTCTGTGCCAGGCACTGTGCTCAGCACTGGGACTACAAAGAAGACCAAGACACACGTCTACTTATGTTACCATAGGGGCATGCTGGGAATGAGGGTATAAGAAAATGCTAACTGCTCAAAAAAGTTTACTTTTAGTCTATGGTTGTTTGGATGTTTCCTTCTAGAGAATTGGAGGAGGAAAGGACTTTGGAAATCATCTTCGGACTCTTTATTTCACATATGTAGGCTCACTTTACCCACTATGGCAACCCCACAATCACACACCTAAATTCACAGAGGTGGAAGGCTTCTGGGTGAATTGGCCCACACTTGTTTCCCAGTCCAATCCCTTTTGCCTTGGTCAGGCACAAAGCTGAAATGGAACATTCTACTACTTTTCCTTGGGGAGTTATTCCTGAGTTGAGCCTTGGCTTTTATATACACGAAACCCTATTTTACAGGGGTTGGTTGAGGAATTAAGGGAGAAATCATTTATGAAGCACTTAGCTTATGTCTGGCTTACAGTAAGCACTCAATGATATTAGTAATAACAGCAGTAGAGTTCTTATGAACGCTATTATCATGTAGTAGGGAGCATCAGTGTGTCCAGTCTATCTACGGTTTGTGCTTAAAATGATCAGAACACCCATGGGTACTTTCAGAGGGACCATAGTAATGCCTCAGGATACATGTTTTCCTTCTAGATCAGTGTGTAGAAGCCGAGTCCACAGCAATAAAGCCTGGAAAACAATATTTTTCTAGGCACCTCTTGAAACCTTATTAGATTTTACTTTAAAAAAAAAATTAACCGCCAGGCATGGAGGCTCAAGCCTGTAATCCCAGCACTTTGGGAGGTCAAGGTGAGAGGATTGCCTGAGCCCATGAGTTTGAAACCAGCCTTGGCAAGACCTCATCTCTACAATAAAAAAAAAAAAAAAATAGGCCAGGCTTGGTGGCTCAGCCTATAATTCCAGCACTTTGGGAGGCCAAGACGAGTGGATTGCCTGAGCCATGGGTTTGAGACCAGCCCGGGAAACTTGGCAAGACCTCATCTCTACAATAAATCAAAAATTAGCCGGGCATGGTAGCACAGGCCTGTAGTTCTGGCTTCTTGGAAGACTGAGGTAGAAGGATCATAGGAACCCAGCAGGTCGATGCTGGGGTGGCTGTGAGTGTTCCACTGCACTCCTGCATAGGTGATGGAGTGAGACTCCAACTCAAAAAAAAACAAAAAAAAAAAGAATAAATTAAAAAATAAATAAATAAACATTTAACCCTACATATATTAAAAATCCAACCATTATTATCTATCTGCATTTATTTTCCCAGGACTTTTCTAAAAGAATTGGAAAAGTGTGCTGAAAAGCCTGAACTTCTGGCACATTGCTTCCTCAAGAGAGTAAGTCTATGCTCCCAGTAGATTAAAATAACACGTGGCAAGGGCAAAAATACATTTATCTGCTTCCGCTTCCCCCGCCCCAGACTTACTGACGTGTAGTTGACAAATAAAAATTGCATCTATTCAAGGTGTACAACATGACAGTTTGATATACCTATATGTTGTGAAATGACTACCACAATCAAGTTAACGAACACGCCCATTACCTGTGTGTGTATGTGTGTGTGTGTCTAATCTAACAAAGTTGAACTCATAGAAGGGCGGTTGCCAAGGACTGAGGGCTAGGGGAAATAGATATTGGTCTAAGGGTACAAACTTGCAGTTGTGAGATGCGTAAGTTCTGGAGATATAATGCATGGCATGGTGGTTATAGTTAGTAATACTGTGCTGTATACTTTAAATTTGCTAAGACAGTAGATCTTATATCTGCCTTTGAATAGAAAACAGGAGTTGACCTCCCAACTTGACCTCCCTTCATCCAGGATAGGATGAGTCCAGTTTGACTGGCTCACAGTGATATGTAGAACAACTGCGAGCCTGGCTTCCTGCAAAGCCCCTGAAATGCAAGACAGGCCTCCCAGCGTCCCCAAAGTGGATGATCATCTTCTGAATGACTGCGCTGTTTTAGGACAAGAATCATCCATTGTGCTTCAAGTCCCACACTAAAGTCGTAGTAAGGCTCTCAAGAGGAGAAGTATTGGTGTTAAACTAAAACTCTCAGAAAATATATTTTCCTCCATTTTATTTTTTACAGCATAGAGGATGGTTAGAAAAATTTAATCTCTTAGGCTTAGCACCCAATTTGTGAACTTTGTGTCCTACAACACTGTACCCCCAACTGCCCCTCCTTCCCACCACCTAGACTTTTTCCTTCTTACCCTGTTTCTCCACCCGTTTTGAGAAATAAATAGGCGCTGTGGGCCAGTGGGGCTGGCACAGGGAAATGCCTTACCCTACATTATTCCCCCCAAGTGCTTTCTAGGACAATCATACAGAAAAGTCCTCAACTTTCTAAATACTGCCCATTTATTCTCTCTGTCCCAGCTAGCCCTTTTTGTTCTATTTCTTTGTTTTTTTCTTTTTTTGTGAGCCCAAGACAGCAGATCAAACAACTCAGACATTCTTAAACAACCTACATTATGGCTAAGCCTGAGAGCAATATTGATGATAACTGAAAGAAAACAAAACCCCTAGTATTTGAAGTATTAGACATAATGTAGAAACAGAGTTGTCAACGCTCACAGCCCTTTGGTGGCCCTGTATGACTTTCCATCACACCTCATCATAGGTTCTGTAGCAAGTACTAAAATTCAAGATACACTAAAAACTATTTTGTACTCAATCTGAGTCATATTATTTTTTAACTATTATAATGCTATTAGTGCTTTGTAGTAGTTTGCATTTTACACTCATCAAACCACTAATATGAAATCTAGCTTCAGAGTTTAGAAATATTTTATGGTTGTGAATGCTGTTATTACAAAGATTATTTAAATTGTTGAATGATCAAAGGGTCAAATTTCTGTGGGGAAAAAATGAATACTATGAAATAAAAATTGTTCAAATGTGAGGAAATGCCAGGGAATTGCTGACTAGACAGCTTTTCTTGAAAAAATTCCTGTCCTAAAGTTTTGCAAAGCTTTTTATAGCCCCCATGTTGGGAGGAACCTTGGGAATCATTAATCCAGACTGCAAACACTGATCTAATCCTATATGATTTATGAGGTTAGAGACAAAATACAGGTAATACATTTTCGTCAAGTGTAGAGGTATTTTCTGGGACAAATGGAGTAAGTAAAATCTTCGGTTACCTAATTTCTGAGACTCCAGTTATGAGGGAATTGGTAGAATCCTACTGGTTAGCCAGTAAGTCACACCCACCATCCTTCACTACAGAAGTTTACCTGTTCTCAATAATGTTTGCAGAACTTCACTCATCTTGAACATGAATTTGGAAATATTCTTCTGACCGAGTGCTTTAATCAAACTCTATAGCCTGTATCTTCCAGGAAAATTCTTCCCCAGAGACCATGTTCCATAAGAACAGTATTGGTCCGTAGTTTACTTTGAGTTCCCATTGCTTGAGATCCCTCGTGGTAAAATGAAAAGAGCACCTGGATGGGGCTTGGGAAATGTGGCTTCTCATCCCAGTTGGGCCACTGGATATCTACATGGTCTCAAGGAAATAACCTATGCTCACTTTCTTCCTCCCCACAATGGGCTTAATAGCACCAATATGCAAAGTTATTGTGGGAAGCAAAATAACGCATGCAGAAGGGTCCTATAAAGCAAAAACTGCTTTGACAAGAGCCACCATTTTTGGAGTACTCTGTATATACTGACCATTCGTCAAGAGGTTTCTACACATCTTCTTATTTAATCTCTCAAATCTCCTATTTAATCATAGGAGTTGATGACTGTGATGAGTCCATTTAACAGATGAGGTTTAGAAAGATTGACTTACCTTAGACCATATAGTTTGTAATTGACAAAGCCAAGAACTAAACCCGAACCATCCACCACCAGGGCCCATAGTCTTAACCCACAAGCAATTATGTCTTCTTGTGTGGATATGAGTTTTTGGTAGCGATTACATAGTCTCTTGATTCATTCTGTAAGGAGATGAGGTGAATCGGGCACTTTATATATGAGAGGAGGACCCAGAAAAAACAGAATTTATTTATAAAAAATTGCGTATTTATTCTTACATGTTTAAACTTCAGTCACCTTCAAAGTACTCTCCATTTGATGCGATACACCTCTCTAGATGCTTTTTCCACTGTTCAAAACAGTTTTTGAACCTGTCCATTTTGATGCCTTTTAGTGCTTCTGCTATTTTTTGTTTTACCGCTTCCACATCGGCAAAACGTTTCCCTTTAAGAACTTTTTTCATCCTGGGAAACAAAAAAAAGTGCTCGGGGCAAGGCCATGCTGTTTTCAGTCAAAAAATGTTGAACACTCAGCACAGTGTGGGCAGATTGTTCATGTAAATCACCCATCATACAATGGGCAAATGGAGTTGAAAGAATCTCCAAAGAAAAAATTCACTGAAGCCAATGGCAGCCTCTCACAACAACACCAGCTTGTACACTGATGCTGATGGGTTCCTAGAACACTCACCTAGCAGGGGAGGCCTGTACTACAAGTGGCCCACCTTACAAAAGATAATTCCATTTTGGGAGGGAGTTTCCTCCTCATATTGCTGGTTAGTATATGTCCCTTTTCCAAGGAATTTTGGACTGTTAGTCTTTAGAAGAGCAATTGGGGTCAATACCATATTATGGTTGAGTTCTGAATTATTCTTCTCATTCCTTAACCAGTCTAAGTAACATTTCTCAAGGGGCAGCTCCTTTCCTCAATGAATGTATGTATAATTTTTTCCTGGATGGAATAGTAAAGGACAGAGTTGCTGCAGTTCTTATGCTGAAATAACCACTTACAACCTATCAGAGGGCAAGTGCTACAGAAATGGAAGTAGAACAGATATCATTGAGGCTGTGAGGGAAAAAATAACCTGTGTCATGAAAGAAACATGAAAGAAATCAACAGTTGGCCCAAGCAGAAAGATAGAGACACAAATCTGCAAAGAGGTGACCGTGTGGGCTTCCCTACCAGATAGCCTGGGCTCTGTGGCCAGATAGTGCTGTGGGCCAGGCTCCCCTGAAGCTGGGAAGCTGGCAAGCTGATTCCAGAGGCTTGGGGTGACTTTCCTGTCTGGAATATTGACAGATGTGTGTCCACCTCTCAAGGTCTTTGCTGCAATGAGAATATAGACTGAGCAGCTGAGCAGCACTTTTTGTTTGTTTCCTTGAGTCGAAGTCTCCTGTTGCCCAGGCAGGAGGGCAGTGGCATGATCATGGCTCACCACGGCCTTGACTTCCTGGGCTCAGGCGATCCTTCTGCCTCAGCTTCCTGAGTAGCTGGGACTACAGGTGCGTACCACCACGCCGGGTCAGTTTTTTTTTTGTACAGACGAGGTCTTGCTCTGTTGCCTAGGCTGGTCTTGAATTCCTGGACTCAAACAATCCTCTCGCCTCAGCCTCCCAAAACACTGGGATTGCAGGCATGAGCTGCTATGCCTGGCCTTGAGTAGCACTTTGAACCTTTCTTGATCTCTAGCTCCAAGATAGCCACGTATCTCAGAATCTTGTGCTGTAGGTTACAAATGAGACCGAGCTTGCCACATTGAATGTTGCCAAAATCACTTAGATCTGTGTATACTGTCTACAAACTGCCACATCTCCCCTCTGGGGTGTTTCCATCTTTCAGGTGTTTCTTTGCAGGGTCGACATCATAATGGCCATGACAAGGAGAGGTTGGGGGAGAGAAGGGAGGGACCATCAGCCACCAGCTTTTTTTCCTGTCAGTTTTATCACTCACTTCAGAATTGTTCTGGGGAGATGTCAGTGTCCTGGACGAAGAGCAGAAAAGAAAAGATAAAGATTGAAAAATCAACTTCTGCTTGTGAATTTACTCGTGTGTTTACCAGCTGCCCCTTTAGAGGCTTCCAAGCACTCTGTTCATATCTGTATATCTGTTCACAGCCTCTGTTTATCTCCTCTTCACACACTCGATAACCCAATGTAAGTTTCTATATCATGTATCCCCCATTCCTTACACATTGAGAAACTCTGGCTTGTGGAATGAATGAATATGCTGTATGATCCTGTCTACTTACTGAAAAACGCTACCTGATTAATTCATTCTAATTTTTTCCCACCTAGAAAGAAGATCTTCAAATTTATTTTAAATACCATAAGAACCTGCCCCGAGCTAGGGCAATCTGGCAAGAGTGTCAAGACTGCGCCTACTTTGGGGTAATGTTGAGATGACAAAACCTCCCACAAATTGTTCTCCCTAAAAATGTTTCTGTACCTCAAATTTTTAAAGAAATCAAAAGCATAAACTAGGCAGAGGAATTTGGCATCGGGATTTATGTTTATTTAAAGTCTCCCGTACTTTGAAATTACACACTAGAAGTTCCAATGCTTTCCTTGATCTCTGTGGGACGGGCTTGAGAGGAATACCGCTAGTCTGATGAGAAAACCAGAATTCTCTTCTAGCATGGGTTTCAAAAATAAAATAAAATGAAAAATGTCACACTTTGGGGCTCCTTGGAATGATATCTACAAACCATCTGTACCCTCCAGGATTTAAATGACCTGAATAGATCCTGCCTAGCAAAGACAAGGTGTCTCCTTTTCAGAAGGACTTGAAATGCCCCAGTGTCTTCTAGTGGACTTGCTTTCTAGAAGGGATAAATGGTCCGCTTCCCTAGTTGCCTATAAAAATATTAGCCAAGCCGTCCCCTTTCCTCTTTCAATTTCACACACAGCTCCTGGAGACAGAACAAGTCAGTGGCATTACAGACCAGCTCAACACAGCCGCCCCTCTTGTCCATGAAAAGCCATGTTGTTTCTTGTATCTAAAGGCTGCCACTTTTGTTCTGTGTGTGTTGCTCGTTTTGTTTTATGTTGTTTCTGTTTGGCTTTTAAAGGTGTGCCAGCGCCAATTGGATCACAGTCTCCCTCTTTTTAAGTATCTTAGAGAACCAAGCCAGAGACTTTTAAAATACCAGAGGCTGTTGAAGGTAAAGTCAATGTGGCGGTGCTTTTCTGTGGAGGGGAAACAGATGCCTGTACTGTGGTGCTCTTGTCCTTTGACGTGTAGAGTTGTGACTTGGTCTTCCGAGGCTGAAGATATGCCCATCCTTCTGACTTTTGCTTCCCTCTAAGTGTAAATCAACCTTCTTCAATAAGGGGTAAGAACAAAGAATCATGGAGTTGGAGGAGACCTGGCGCCTGGCTAGTCCAATATCTGGCCCAGGGCATAAATCTCACTAAGAACCCGGTTTAGGGGAGGAGAGCTCTTTGGAAGCAATGGGGCGCGGGTAGGGGAGAAGCCACACTGCTGGCAGTGAGGGGTGGGGGAGGCAGCCAGAGCCTTGACTTGCAGAAATTGAAGTTACCATCTGCACCATTTTACAGATGAGGCAAGGAGCCTCAGAGGATAGGTGTGATTTTCTCCAAAGTCCGTGTTTTTTTTTTGAGGGGGGCCCTAAAAAGAGCCTTTATTACAGAGCTCCAAGATGTTTAGCCGCCGAAGCCATACAGGGTACGGCCCTGGCGTTTGAGCGCGTAGACCACATCCATCGCTGTGACGGTCTTGCGCTTAGCGTGCTCGGTGTAGGTGACGGCGTCCGGGATCACGTTCTCCAAGAACACCTTGAGTATCCTGCCAGTCTCCTCGCAAATGAGGCCGGAGATGCGCTTTACCCCACCGCGGCGGGCCAGGCGCCGGATGGCGGGCTTGGTGATGCCCTGGATGTTGTCACGCAGGACTTTCCGGTGGCGCTTGGCGCCCCCTTTCCCTAGGCCTTTACCTCCTTTGCCGCGACCGGACATTGTCAAAAGGCCAGAGAACAAGAGGTCCAAAGTCCGTGTTTTATGTGCACTGAAACAATGGAAGGGAGAAGGTAGAACTGGAGTTCTTCTCTCCTCTTGCAACATTGACCTGCCCTCTTACACTTAGGCCCTGACCCTGAAAGCAGCATGACAGAATGAATTGTACTCTGTCTGAACCCCTGAGCAGTTCTCTTTCTCGCTGACCTTCACCCCTCCTTGGTGGTGAATCATTGACACCAGCACTGCTGCAAGCAGGCATTTCCAGGCACGCCCCAAAGGGCATTGTCTTTATTTTATTTTATTTTATTTGAGTCAGAGTCTCATTCTGTCACCCAGGTTGGAGTGCAGTGGCGCTCTCACGGCCCCGTCAGCCTCAACCTGCTGGGCTCAGGTGATCCTTCCGTCTCAGCCTTCCAAGTACCTGGAACGACAGGCATGCACCACCACACCTGGCTGATTTTTTTAATTTATTGTAGAGATGAGATCTCACCAAGTTGCCCAGTCTGGTCTCAAACCCGTGGACTCAGGCAATCCTCTCACCTCAGCCTCCCAAAGTACTTGGGATTACAGGCTTGAGCCACCATATTGTCTTTCAAGGCTGGTTTTCCCACATGTAGGCTTGAGGGAAAGGTTTGAGACACTCCTGTAAGTTGTCTTTTGAATTAACCTATATAAAGCATTTAGATAGCACTTGCCCAGTGACCACTGTCTCTTCATTTTAAAAAATGACCACCTACTGCTTACTGGGTACTTTCCCATGTGTATTTCTTATTTAATTCCCACAATCAGACATGTCAGCAAAGCTCTGGACTGTGAAAAAACTGAGGCTCGGGGAGATTAAGATCATTACCCAACATTCTGCCCTCAGAAAGTTACCCTCTTTTAGGCCAGGCATAGTGGCACGTGCCTGTAGACCCAGCTACTTGGGAAGCTGAGGCAGGAGGTAGCTTGAGCCCAGGAGTTTGAGGCCAACCTGGGCAACATAGCAAGACTCTGTCCAAAAAAAAAAAAATTTAAGTTACTCTTTTCAGCTTTCTTTCAGCAGTTTCAACCTTAGTGCTCTCACTCTGCCATTTGCCAGTTATGGACCTTTGACCTCTTGAGCCTTAGTTTTTCCCTATGTAAAATGAGGGTAATAGAACTTTCTCCATTAGATTGTTGCAAAGCAGATGAGTAACACATGTAGAGAGCCTGGTACGGTGCTCCTGCACATCACCTGGCTTGAAAGAGCATGAATGTCAGACTGATTGCCTTGTGGTTTAGAAAGGATCATGGGATTCTGGTGTGTGAAATCTTTTCTAAATATAAGAGAAAGGGCAAGGAATGCTAGATTACACTGAGAAAAACAAAGACACATGACACGTGCGAGAAGATGTGAGCCAATTCTGTGACAGATGGTCACTATGCTTAACTAATTGGGAACTCTTAGAAATTAAGAATAAAAAGATGAACAAAGAACATAGGTGATTTACAAAAGAATAAATACTAAAAATAAACTTTTTAAAAAGTTCTACACTTCTAGTTATCTGAGGATTTTAAATTAAAACGATGGCATTGAGGTAGGATTCCTCCTTTGATTCAACTGGCAAATATTTTTTATTCAACGGTAATATCCTGTGTAGGCTAGGAGCTGGTGAAATAGGCTTTCATAGGTAGCTGGCAGGACTACAGTAAAATTATTAACCTTGACAATTCCACTTCTAGGAATTTGGTCTTGGGAAAAATGAATGAAAGTTATTATTATTACTGTAAAAAAATTGTTGAACTGAAGTGTTTAACAGTAGAGAAGATAATAATTCATAACTATAATTCAATTATGGTTCATCTATAAGATGCAACACTCTACCATAATCAACAACCATGTTTTAGAAAAATGTAATGTCATGGGAAGATGTTCCTGATATGTTGTTGAATGAGAGAGAGCAGGCTGCAAAAGTGTGTACAAAATGATTCTATGTTTGTGGAAAGAACTCTGTGCAAAACACATCATTCATTCTTTTCCTCTTACACATTGATACATTTACACACAGTCTCAGGCGGCTTAGCACTGGCTGTAAATTGTTTACACAGTGGATTTTGTTGGCAATCTACTTTTTGATTTTCAACCAGGCTTTTGGGTTAATGCAGGGTCTGCTGGATTTTGAGACTTCTGAAGATTTGGAAATAGACCCAGGTGAACCAGAAGAAGGAGGCTTGGTGAAGGTACTGGATATTAAATATTGAATTTTAAATAGCTAACTGTTAATGGTGTTTGCCTATGGGTGGGAAGATTTACAGAATTTTATTTTCCTTTTTTATGATATTTATTGTCTAAACTTTCTAGAAGAGGATGCATCTTATAATTCACAGCTAAGAAAAAAACAACAACAAAAAAATTAAATGCATTTTTAAAGTAGGAATTTGCAGCCCAGTGAGAAGTGGTGATATATTTTATTCCTTCCAAATAAAAAAATTTAAATAGGAATTCAAAATTAAGTGAATATGTAAAATGCATACATAAAAGACTGGAAGTAAATAAATATGATAAAATGTCTGCTGTGGTTTTCCTGAATGGTAGGATTATATATGATTTATATTTTCTTCTGTGTACTTCTTAGTATATCTAATTTGTATATATTATGCCTGCTCTACCCCGTGTGTGTGTGTGTACGTGAATTCTGAGAAGGCAAGTTTCCCTTGGAAGAAATGGTGGCCATGCCAGGTTAGGAAGAAATGTGTGGTTTAGCAGTGGGTTTTGTTATCTATTTCCTATAGAATATTCTGGTTTTAACGAGAAAACCTTTGAGAAACGTGTCTCAAGAGGCAGTCATTTGCATGCCCTCTCTGCTCAGAACATATGACAAGGACCCCCTGAAAACAGAAGCAGCTCAGGGAACTATTTTTATAGTCTTGAGCAAAAGAAACTAGCTCTCGTTAGAGGAGTTTGGTGATGTTTGTAAGGATTTTTCTGAGCCCTACATTAAACAATGTCAAACTAGTGTGTTTGTGAGAGGACTGTTAGTGGGAAGGAGGGCGTAGGAGCAGGTGAGTACCTGAAAGGAAATGGAGTTTTCAGTATTGGGTAAGGAGGAAAACGCCCAGTACAAGAGCTCATAATCCTGTATTGTTGATGTTGAAATAAGCTTAGGTAAGTATCTGTTGTCTTTCACCAGGAACTGAAGCTTGTTTATTAAGAAGCTAAGAATGCAAGGCACATTGCTCAGTGGAGGCAGCATGACCTGTCCCATCTGTCAGCCCTGTCACTCACATCTCAGAGACGCAGAAAAGGCTCAGTCATCTTTTGTGGGGCTAGACAGGGGGCAGCCAAAACCTGACTAACTGTCCTTTGTTGTAGAAGTTGAAGCGTTAAACACACACACACACACACACACACACACACACACACACACACACAGAATAAACCGGAATCTTTTTATCTGTATTTACCAGGTAAAAGATAAATATGCCATGTAGGTTTCAGGGGGATAAAATACTGAAACTGCAAGCAAAAGTCTTTTGCACTGAAACAATTGTCCCTGTCATGTCATAGGTATCACCATGGTAATAACCAGAATGTCTCTTTAACGAGCCGTTTCTGCTTTTTCGCTGAATGCTGAGTCTGTGTTTGGGAGATGCAGAACACGTTGGCTTTCCTCTTTGGCATTCTCAATGGTGCAGTGTGGGGAGCACTGGGGACAAGGGGTGGGAGAAACAGCAGAGTCATGAGAGCTTCAGTGTAGCGATGTGGCTGTTACAGCTTTTATACATAAACCATTAGTCAGTTCCCACATGGCACCATGTTCTTTGTCTCTAGAGGAACTTACAAATATCCTTCTTTGGGGGACGTTTTGTTTTTTTTTTTTGAGTTGGTGTCTTACTCCATCGCCCAGGCTGGAGGGCAGTGGCACACTCAATGTCACCCCAGCATGGACCTGCTGGACTCTGGTGATCCTTCTGCCTCAGCCTTCCAAGTAGCCATAATTACAGGTGTGTGCTACCATGCCCAGCTCATTTTTGATTTATTGTAGAGATGAGTTCTCGCCAACTTGCCTGGGCTGGTCTCGAATCCGCGGGCTCAGGCAATCCACTTGCCTTGGCTTCCCAAAGTGCTGGGATTACAGGCTGAACCACCGAGCCCGACCTGGGATGGTTTTTAATATAATTTTATCTATAGGAATAAGACTTTCACATTAAATCTAGGAATATAATACCCATATTGTCTTTTTCATAAGTCCCAGGAGGTAGGGGTGCAAAAGGGGGGAAGCCCCTTAGAGGGACTAGGATTTTTCATGGTTTAAAAAAACTGAGTTCTGTATGTTTCTTAGCTAGCAGGAATATGATGCCCATGATTTTATAAACTTCATTATTCACTAATACAATGCACAGAGGGCTTCGCAGATGATTTTTCTTGTCTATATATCATATGCTTACACCAGCAAATATCTTTCGCCACCATTCCCTGGGAGTAGGGAGACAGATCAATGTACCCACCTTTTGAGGCAGTCCATGGTGCCTTATCTCTGTCCTGTTTTCTTTCTTCACTTGGTGGATGGTGTACTTTTGATTTCCAGCAAGGCATTTGTTTTCCACAGGGTGGGCCAAAGAAAACCAAGGAGTCATCACTCTCAGCCAAACTACAGCAAGCTTTGGTGGTGATAGAGGATTTGATCAAGTCCTGTGAGTTGGCGGTGGACCTAGCAGCAGTCAATGGATGTCCGGTATGTTCTATAGCAAGTGTTGGAACATCTCACACAAAACGCAGGCACAATACTACAAAGGTAGGAGATGCTGCAGCAAAGTTAGAGAAATTGTCTCCAGTGAAGGAATTTGAGGAAAGTCTCCTGCATCAGCCAGCAAATCCATGCGCTGAGATTCCCAGCAGCCCCTCAGTGTTTCCAGGAATCTTGACTGATATTCCTCAGGGTCCTGGATGTTGGAACTGACCCACAGACCAGACACACCCGAAACTCAGGGACCAGAACTTATATGGCAGGGAAAAGTGCAGAAGGCGTATTGCATTTTCAGGCTCACGTCAGTATTAAAGTATTAAAGGCTTTTCCTTCTTGATTCAGAGTTTATCTGCAAAAAGCATTTTGAAAATAGATCCTATGTGAAAGTCTAGCTCCATTTTACATCATAGAACCCATAGGAGGCCCAATGAGTATATATTATACATCTTAAACCAAATGATTGAAAGAACCACTGAAAGAGTACACTTAGAGAGCGACGCTGGGGGGTGACACTGTCTCGGCTCTAGCGTTAGTGTTAATCCCAAGAGGTGAGTCCCGTTGTTCCAGGCAAACCACCCTCTAAAACTATGTGATCTCTTTGGCACTGGGACATAGTTAATATTCAACTGTTTTTCACTTTGAAGTACTTTAGATTTTGATTCAGTCATGTTTGTTTTATACCACTGTCATAATAAATTACCACAAGCTGGGTGTCTTAGTACAGCACAAATTTATTATTTTGCAGTTCAGGGATCAGAAGTTCAAAACAGTCTCATGTGCTAAAATCAAGATGTCTGCCTTCTTTTCTGGGGACGCTAGAAACGAATCTGCTTCCTTGAGATTTCCAGCTTAAAAAAGTCACCCACATTCCCTGGTTCATAGCTGATTCCTTGAGTTTCAAAGCTAACAGCAGAGTCAGTTTTACCTCACATCACTCTGACCTCCTCTTCCACTTCTCTGCTTCTTGTGATTACATTGGGCCCACCCAGATAGTCTGAGATCACCTTCCCATCTTGAAGTCAACCGGTTATCCTAAGTCACCTGCAGCCTTAACTCCCACTTGCTACATAGTCTGACATGTTCTCAGACTCTGGGGGTGAGGATGTGAACATCTTTGGAAGGCCATTATTCTACCTACCACACAGTGTTCAAGCATTTTAAAAATTACATTTCAAACTTGCCTTCTCTTTTTTTTTCTTTTCATTTCTACCTGGTTCTGAATTTACTATGTTTTGAGATCTTGGTAGAGGGAATGGCCTTTCTTTTCTTTTCTTGTCATAAATCAAACCATACAAGTTAATTAGGGACCCAAAAAATGTTACCTTTTTACTTCCTTCCATGGTATTTCTCTGGCCAGCACCTCAGAAATTTAACCCCACTGTGTTTGCTGTCCTCTGGGACTCCAAGGTGTTCCTGCTGACAACTAATGCATGATTCAAGAGGATATTCACAAACTACAGGGTGGGTTAAGGTGTGTGAAGGGGGTCATTTTCTTAGTAACAGCTTTTCCTTCTTCAGCTATGGAAAGTCAAGGGAACAATTTGTTAACCATTTTGGGACATCTTTCTGTCCTTTTCTTTTTATCTTGAGTCATGTATCAGCTACCCCTATTAGATGTCCATTTCCCTGAATCAACACAATGTCCCAGAAATGGTACACAGAGCAGAAAACCCTGGGTGTAAATAACATAGGAGGAGGAGGCTGTAAGAAAATAATGATTAAAAATGAGGAAAAACATTCTGCCCTAATTTCATTCTGAGCCAGTTTGTATGCAAGTAAGATGAATCTTTCTTTAGACAGCACTTAAGACAAAACAAAGCAAAAAACTTGAATCTGCCTATACAATTTTAGAGATTTTGTACCAAATGCAAAGGACTTTTTTTTGCCTGTGTGTCCTCAGAATTGTGCCTTTGGCAGATGCTCCTTGGTTGCTGTTCTGCTAAGACTTTAATTTGCTTTTACAGCTAATACATTAACTAATTTCTCCTGACAGTTTTGTATAATCCTATTGAATTATGGAGGAGGCATTGGAATGTTCAACTTTCTCACTCAAGAGCAGAGCCATGGAAGAATGGTTAACTCAACCACCATCATGTGGATGTCAGCTTGGACACTCAATATCCAGGGTTCCATCTATACTCTTGATTTGGCTCTGATTAGAGTTGACTAACAACCAACTACTACTGGCTCAGATCTCATTATTCGAAGATTTTTTTACTCTGTTTTGTAGGGCTTATCACAGATGTTTATAATAATATGCTATGTGCATGGATGCATTTCGAGATTAACCTCTTAGTTTCCCTACTTGAAATTCAATATTAACCTGGTTTTATAAAGGGAAGAAAGTGAATGTGAGAGGATCGGTTCATAATTAAAACACCTGGAAAAAAATTCACTTCTGATATTTACATTTTCTCCCTCTTATACACACTAAATCAATCCT
The DNA here is from genome assembly GCA_027257055.1 of Cephalopachus bancanus. Classification (NCBI taxonomy): domain Eukaryota; kingdom Metazoa; phylum Chordata; class Mammalia; order Primates; family Tarsiidae; genus Cephalopachus; species Cephalopachus bancanus. The sequence goes on along the minus strand of JAPVLO010000098.1, from coordinate 141,818 downwards.
TGGTTTAATTTAATCACAGAAGTTAAAACCATTTTTAAAACTAGTTTGTTTTGTGGAACACTGAGATATAATTTACTTCTCTCCATTTACAAAAAAAAAAGTTTTTCCTCCAGTCAAATCCAATGCGTAATTGAGATGCATTTTAAATCTTGACTTACCAGGAACAAGTTCCAAAGTTGAATAGTAAAGGCTGAATGAGATATTTTTCTCTTCTGGAACAAATTTATATAATTCAATAAAGGATGTATTTTTGTTGAAAGTTCATTGTCAGTTAGATCCAGTATCGTATCTTTATTTCAGCTTCCTTTTTTTTTTTTTAACCATAGTGTTGGCTGCAGAGATAAGGCTAACTAAATAGTCCTAGTGACTCAATGCAGTTGCCTTGTGCATCGTCTCACCCTCATGACACTTGCATCAAAGGGTGTCAGGGATAAATGATAGGTAAGGCACCAAAACCATGTCTTAGATGCTGAATATATGGTCCTAGCACTGAATTATGTGGGGACCTGCTCAGGCTGGAAAGGAAGGAGCTCCTTGTCCTACGGCTATTGTACTCACGGGCTCTCGCAGCTTCTGCTTTTTATTTCTGGACCATGCTTATCCAGATGTTTCCTACTTTTTTGTGAAACAAGTATATGACTCTGTCACATTCGCTTTCACTACGGGGAATGGAAACGGGCACCCAAAGGGGGTCTCTTGCTGGCACCAGCTCCCCTAGAGTCACTCTCAGCCAGGTTCTTCATTTGGCCAAAGTAGTCACACTTGAAATTCTTACATGGGGCTCCTATCTATAAAATGCCCAGGCGTGAAAATGGTAGCATTGGGCACATTTGTGCAAGATGACCCAGAGGCTAAGCAGCTTTATGTTTCAGTCAGACTTCAAAGAACCAGTGATTCCCACCAGTAACAATGGGCTTACTGGAAAAGCAGACCAAGAGAGCCTCAAAAAGAGTCAGAACCACGATAGAGACAGGCTTACAGAGATGGAAACAGAACAAGCCCGGGATCCACAGCAGCTCTGCTGCTCGGCCTGAGGAGGGTGTTGGGTTCTTACCTGTGTGCCCCACCTAGTCTGTTTTGCCATCACTTTCCGTATGGAGGAGGCCATCTGACTTGTCACATGCTTGCTTGTTTGAGGCAGTCCCCAGGTTCCATCTCTGAGCTCACAACCATCATGCTCTTCAGTTCACCATGTGACATGGCCATACTTCCCTGTCACTGGTGGGAAATACTTGGGAGTATATTAATTTCCTAGGGCTGTTGTAACAAAGTACCACAAACTGGGTGACTTAAACAACAGAAACTTAGTCTCTCATAGTTTTGAAAGCCGGACATCCAAAGTCAAGGTGTCAGCAGGGTCACGCTCCCTCTGAAGGCTCCTTGCTTCTTCCTAGCCTCTGGTGGTTGCCAGCAATTCTTGGAGTTCCTTGGCTGACAGCTGCATCATTCTAGTTTCTGCCTCTGTCTTCACATGGCTGTCTTCCTTCAGTGTGTCTCTATGTCACTGTTTTCTCTTTTTATAAGGATATCAGTCATTGCATTGGGACCCACCAATCCAGTATGAACTCATCATAACTAATTACACATCTGCAAAGACCCTCTTTCCAAATAAAGTCACCTTCTGGGGTTCCGGTAGACGTGAGTTTGGGGAGAAACATTATTCCACCCAGTACAGGAGCATCACTGAATTAACTCCTGGAATCAATCACTACTCCCTCACAGTGCTGAGTATGTCATGTCATGTCCTCTATCCCCAGGCACCAGTAAATGTCAATAAGTGAATAGCTAGTAGGTAACAACTATCTGAAAGAGATGTACACATGGTCTTCGATCTTGGGATCAATTACATTCTTGCTGGAAAAAAAAGGTACCTGTGGTCGAAAAGATGGCCTTGGTACTGCTCAGAGACTCTCCTGTGGCTTCCCTTTGGAGGTGGGTGACTCCACACAGCCTGCATTCTGCTGACAGGAAAGCACGTGTCCCTGCCCTTCTTCAGCACTCCGCAGGACACGCGCTTGCCCACTGGCGGCTGGACGCTCAGCATGGAGACATCTGATCCCATCATACACGTGGTCCTGAGAACATTTATGCAGGATGGCCCAGAAGTTATGCAGCTGTGTGATTCAGCCAGACTCCAAAGACCCAGGGATTCCCTCCAGTAACGATGGGCTTACTGGAAAACCTGGCCCAGAGTGCCTCAGGAAGAGGCGCTCAGAACCACGACAGAGACGGGAACTGAACAAGCCCCAAATCCAGAGCCGCTCTGGAACCTCGGCCTGGGGAGGGAGTAGGGATTCTTCCTTCTGTGTCCTGCCTGTGTGTGCCAGGTATGTCCACACACCTGCCCTGCCCTCCTTTTACCTCCTGCTGGCTGTTATTGTCCCTCCATCAGTGTCTTTTCTTTTTCCTCGTAGTTTCTGGTGACTCACCTTCTTCAGAGCTGTTTCTTATGTCTGTATTCCACTGCCTGCTTTCTTGTATGATGCCTCACAGTCTCAGCTCCTGCCAGTTACTGCCGCCTCCTCGGTTTCTTCAGTTCAGAGAGAGATGACATTGGCACATCTTATTTTTTCTTGGGGCTCTCTGGTCAGCTGGGAACCCTCTCTGGATTCACAACCTTTGATCATTTGCCTATCAAGGTGCAAGCAGCTGTGGCTTTGGGTGGGGTGAGAAGACAAGATCAAGGGTGACAAAGTACAAACCTTGCTGCCTGAGGTTACCTCCTCAGCAGGGCTGTGGTCAGTGCTATTTCCTCTACAGTAGCCTGCAGCCCAGTGGACACCTTAACTAATATTGCCCTGTCTTCTACAGTCATTAGAGTGTCTACCTGGACTTGCTCCTGCTACCCTCAACATTCTGGCCTCATTTAGAATTGCCTTTATAGCTGTGTCTCCACATTGACCAAATGTGTTCTTATGAGCAGCTTTGCCTACAATATATTCATCTGTCTAGTTATTGTAAGACGTGGTTGAGGATGTTGCTCAGTGGTGCTTCCTCTCTTGGGGGAAATTTTTCTTTCCTTTTTTTTTTTTTGAGTTGGAGTCTTACTATTGCCCAGGCTGGAGTGCAGTGGCATGCTCAAGGTCACCACAACGTTGACCTGCTGGGCTCTGGCGATCCTTCCACCTCAGCCTTCCAAGTAGCTGGAACGACAGGCTTGCGCTACCATGCCTGGCTAATTTTTGATTTATTGTAGAGATGAGGTCTTGCCAATTTGCCCAGGCTAGTCACGAACCTGTGGGTTCAGGCAATTCACTCGCCTCGGCCTCCCAAAGTGCTGGGATTATAGACTGAGTCACCGAACCCAGCCAGGAAAATGTTTCTCATGCCTTATTAGCTGTGCTTTCCCTGAACAACTGGTTTATGTATGTCTTCAGATGTAATAAATTATATAACTCATGATAGTTCCCTCTGTATTCCTACAACAAGGCCAGAGCCAAGTCTGCAACAAGTTTACATGGCTTTGTTGTATGTGTTTTACATAATACAATCTCATCTTTTTGAGTCAGGGTCTCACGCTGTCGCCCAGGCTGGAATGCAGTGGCAAGATCAGGGCTTACCACAGCCTCGACTTCCTGGGCTCAAGAGATCCTTCCACCTCAGCCTCCTGAGTAGCTGGGACCACAGGCACGTGTCACCATGCCCAACTAATTTTTAAAAATTTTTTTTGTAGAGATGAAGTCTTACTGTGTTGCCCAGGCTAGTCTCGAATTCCTGGGCTCAAATGATCCTCCCACCTCAGCCTCCCAAAGTGCTGGAACTACAGACATGAGCCACCATGCCTGGCCTTCTTCATCTTATTTTTTATCTTTTTTTTTTTTAAGAAATGTGTTGCTTAGACTGGCCTCAAACTCCTGAGCTCAAGCCATCTTGCTGCCTCAGCTTCCCAAGTAGCTGGGATTATAGGCACATGCCACTGTTCCCAGCTTTTTAATTTTTTTCTTTACCCTAATTGCTATCTGATTGCTGTTATTTTCTGTCTGCCTATACTGTACCATATATATTTTTGTAAGATGTATAAATGTTTGAAATGAGGTGGAGTAAAAATACATCTCAAGATTGAAACTACATGTTGAATATCCTTTATCCAAAATACTTGGGACCAGAAGTGCTTCAGAGTTTTTTTGGATTTTGGAGTATTTGCAAATTCATAACAAGCTATATTGGGAATGGGACCCAAGTCTAAACATAAAATTAATTTATGTTTCATACATACCTTATATACATATCCTAAAGGTAATTTTATACAATACTTTAAATAACTTTGTGCATGAAACAAAATTCTGACTGTGTTTTGACTGCCACTCATCACATGAGGTCAGGTGTGGAATTTTCCTCCTGTGGCATCATGGTGATAGTCAAAACATTTCTGATTTTGGAGCATTTCGGATTTCAGATTTTCAGATTAGGGATGTTCAACCTATACTAATAACAGTTGTTCATGCAGCAAATTTTAAGCACCTACTTTTACAATTATCTTAACTAAATATATTTCCTGCACTAGTTGCATCTATATTGAGTACAAATTGAATGGACGTAAGGGAAAAGGCAATCACTGAGGACTAGAGTGATCACATTTGAGTGGGTCCTTGAAGGATGCAGATGAAGTGAAAAACTTCTCAAGGGTTATCATGAACCTATCCACCCTGACTTGGAGTGTAGTAAGCTGAACCTGTTAACATAGAACAGGAGCATCAGCTTTCAAGAAGGAAGACTTGTGGCTGGGGGCTCTTTATTCCTCAGTGAGGGCTGTGTTCCCCACAGTTCACATGTGGAAATCTTCCAAACAAAAAAACATTAGGCTGGGGGTGATGGGATATGCCTGTAATCCCAGCACTTTGGGTGACTGGAGGTGGGAGAGTCACTTGAAGCCAGAAGTTCAAGACCAACCTGGACAACAAAGTGAGAGCCCCATCTCTACAAAAATAAAAAATAAAAATTAGCCAAGTATGGTGGCATGCCTGTAGTCCCAGCTACTCGGGAGGCTGAGATGGGAGGATCCCTTGAGCCTAGGAGTTGGGGGCTGCACTCCAGTCTGGGCAACAGAGCAAGACCCTGTCTCCAGAAGAAAAGAAGGAAAGAGGCAGGGAGAGAGGGGAAAGGAAAGGAAAGAATGGAAAGAAAGAAAGAAAGAAAGAAAGAAAGAAAAGAAAAAAGAAAGAAAGAAAGAAAGAAAGGAAATTAGCATAGAAAATAGCACCACAAACCATAGAAATGACTAATTTATTACTCTTAAAGTTTTTAGTTTAAAATTTCAAAAGTATGCTCAATTCTTTTTAAAAAGATAGAGTTTGCTCAACATAAAAATAATGAATTATCAAAATAATGAATTATCAAAATCAATTATGAATAAAGAACATATTTTTAGTGTTAACTCTCAGAAATTGTAGGGGGTTTATCTTAGCTAGATGAACTCAGGGAGATTTCTTTGCCTTGGTCCTGTTCAAATAATTTGCTCCTTTTGGTGTTTTGATTCAGGGAAATGAACTCTTGATTATTTGCTTTCAGTGGCTTAATTTTTGAAAAGTGCCAGATAAAATACCATGCTCCTAGCCCATCTCACTCTGCAGACCATTGGAGAGAGCTCAGAGAATGCAGGCTCATCTTATTTGGACTTTCAATCAGACTTTTGAGAAAGCAGGCTTCCTGGTAGAAAGAGAGGTATCACCATGTGCACCCTAAAGTCAAACAGACTCTTTTTTAAAAATCTGTCATTTGAAGTTATCTTTGCTCTGTCCATCCACTCTGAAAGCAGCAGAATTGAACTCAATTACTGTTTCTGTTATAATGTTATGAAGATTAGGTCATACTAACTTTCTCCTTTTAGAGCAAATCTCATGTTCTCAGGTTCTCATATACCTGAAGCAAAAATTAGGATGCAGATGGAACGGATTATCATAGGTCCATCTTGCAGCAAAAACTCTGTCTTTCCAGAACATAATTGACATGTTAATTTCTTGTCCTTTTTAAGTACATTGTCATGTGTCAAACACAAAGGCAAGGAAACGAAATTCTTCTAGTTAAAACAAATTACAAGACAAAAATACGAGAGTACCAATACCTTTAGTTTAAGTATTTCTTTTTGAGTTGGAGTCTCACTCTAGTCACCCAGGCTGGAGTACAGTGGCACGCTCACGACCACTGCAGCCTCGACCTGCTGTACTTAGGTGATCCTTCTGCCTCAACCTTCCAAGTAGCTGGAACTACAGACACACGCCATGATGCCCAGCGTGATTTTTTGTGATTTACTGTAAAAATGAGGTCTCACCAAGTTGCCTGGACTGATCTCAAACCCCTGGACTCAGGCAATCCTCTCACCTCAGCCTCCCAAAGTGATGAGCCACTGTGTCTGACCTAATTTAAGTATTTCTAACATTCCTGTATACAGTATTACCTTACATAACTGAATTGACTTTTTTATGTAAGTGATGATGCCATGCTCAGTGAAGCTCACAAAATTATAGTTTTGATTTAGTGACAGATTGGCCTAAATGACACTTTTAGAGTTGTCAACCTCAAGTAAGCTTGCTTTATAAAATTTGCAGGTAGACCCCGAAGTGTTCTTTCTCTGTCAAGTTAGTTAACAGCTTCTTTTTCTGTATTATGTGTTTCCAAAAGGACAATGTGGAGAAACTGGGCAAGCTGTTGATGCACGGTCCTTTCAACGTCTGGACGATTCACAAGGATCGGTACAAAATGAAGGACTTTATTCGATTCAAGCCCAGCCAGAGACAAATCTATCTATTTGAAAGGGGAATCGTGTTCTGTAAGATACGGATGGAGCCCGGGGACCAGGGGCTTTCTCCTCGATACAGCTTTAAGAAGTCTATGAAGGTAAAGGGAGAGCTGTTACACCTGGGTTTCACCACAGTCCTACGGGAAGGAAGATAGTTGTCCTCACTGTACAGATGAGGAAGCCGAAGCTTAGATAGGTGATGCTAAATTGCCAAATGCACATATACACAATGGAATATTACGCAGCCATAAAGAAGAACAAACTCATGAACTTCGCAGCAACGTGGATGGAATTAGAGCTTATAATACTGAGTGATCCCTCACAGAAACAAAGAGACGAGTATCACATGTTCTCACTCATAAGTGGACCTTGAACAACGACCGTATTACTGTAGGAAAGGGATTGAAAGTAGCGGGAAACTGTGGGAAGGGGGGTGGAGAGGATAGCTGGGATTGACGGTAGTCGATATCCACCGGGGGAAGGGGGGGCACACCTCATCAATAAGGGTACTTGTACAATGAACATTTGTATACCTAACCCTAAATTGTACCCCACAATTTCAAAATAAAAAAATTTTTTTTTAATTGCCAAATGCCACACAACAGAGTTAGTATCCACACCCAGGTCTGTCTGACTCCAGAGTCAGGGCTTGTAATCAGTCCCTAGGCAGGACCAGAGCTGGCACAGAGGTGCCTTTTTACTGGGTAGAGAAAAGGGACCATGTGGTAGCCTGTCTGGACAAACAAATTAGTAAAACACACTCTTTCTTCTAGGCAGAGGGGTCAAGACTCAGTGATTAGAGCATGGGCTGGATATCATCTTAGACTTGCCCTTCTCAGCTGTGCATCTCTGTGTAAAAGTTTAGGCAGGATCCTGACCATGGGGGTCTAAGGGTGCATGTCCACACCAAGTGCTGTTACTCATCTATGTAGAAAACATTTCATAGCCAGCTAGCTGTGGGACACACACACACACACACACACACACACAAGTTTAATGCCCTTGTGATTAAAGCTGTTAATTTATTTATAGTAGCCTTTGTTATTTATGTTTTTAATGGTTACTCATGCACTTACCATTATGTAGAATTTTGTGAAATAGATGTTAAAGGAAAGATGATCTCTTCATTTAAAGATTGAGGGCTACAAGCTCTCATTGTGGAAAGATATAACCTATGTGACCTTCTGAAAGAGACAAGACAGAAGACACTATGTACCAGGTTGTGTTTTAAGCTGCCTTGAGATTGTTCACAGAGGAAAGCAAAATACTAGGAAGGAAGACAAAAGAAGAGAGCTGTTTAGTGTAGGAAGGATTAGAGTGACTGACAGGGACAGTTTTACAATCTGAAAATGATGGTATAGAATGTTTCTTTTCCTTCCTCATAATAGTTGACGACCCTTTCAATTCGCCAACTTGGAAGGGGAAGCAGTAAAAAGTTTGAAATTGCCAACAGAAATGGACTTGAAAAATACATCCTGCAGGTAAAGTGCATCCTTTCTCATAGGTCTCCTCTGCTCTCCTACTCTGTGCCCAGGACTTGACAAGTGCTGTCTAATGGTCAATGGGAGAATAAAAACTCTGGGCAATAAAACTCAAGGGGATCTGATACTCATAGCACTTTCTTATCTGTAATTGCAGGCAGCTTCAAAAGAAATCAGAGATTGTTGGTTTTCAGAAATAAGTAAATTACTGAAGGAAGACCAAAACAATATTAAAGGTAGGTTTCCCCCTGCTGACTTGAGTCTGGAGAGTTATTCTGATGCCAGCTAGGTTGTAGATGTGCAAGATTAGAGATATTGTTAAAGAAAATGGTTTGCTGGGAAAATATCTGTGGTCATATTTTCACAGTCCCTGGACGCACCTAGATTTACTGTAGATTGTGTGGGGTTTTGGTGTATGGGGGTTGTGTGTGGTCATATTGGTTGTCTCTTTTAGTTGTATTCCCCCCACATACCTAATTGCAAAGGTAAACTTTGCAATCAAAAACCTGAAAGCCACCCCAAAAAAATGTTAACAGATATTCAAATCATCAATACTATCTTTCAGAAGCTGTGTTAGTTTTTTTTAACTTTGAGATATAATTAGCATATCATAACATTCACTCTCTTAAAGTATACAATTCAGTGGGTTTTAGACTATTCACAGAGTTGTGGAACCATCACCATTCAAATTCTAATTCCAAAGCATTTTCATAACCTCCCCTCCCCCACCCACGCGCGCGCCACACACACACACACACACACACACACACACACACACACACAAATTTCTGTACCAGTGAACAGTTATTCTCCATCTTTCCCTCTCCCCAGCCCCTGGCATCATTAATATACTTTTCTATTCTAGACATTATATATAAATGGAAGCATGTAAAATGTGGTCCTTTCTGTCTAACTTCTTTCACTTAGCCTAATTTTTTCAAGTTTCTTTCATGCTATTGTGACAGCAAGGAATCTTACTGTGCTGCTGTGAATGGTGTAATATTAATTGGACTCGATCCGCAAAGAACACTGCCACATGCCAGTAGAAAAAAATTAAATAGCTTTACTTAGATATAGAAATATATATTAATAAGGAAGAAAAAGAAAAAAAAGAGGGGAAAACACTTTACCACTATCCTGTGATCCTATCTCGGGGAAATTCTCATCACCCAGACGGGGACAGCACCGGAGACAGCATCACCCAATCGAGAATCTCAATCTCGGGCTCTCCCTTGCTGCTCTTTCCCATGCTATGTTCAGACAAAGAAGAGTCCCCCTTGCTAACAGAGTGGGTATCAATTAATTAACTCAGTACTCATGAACTCACACTTGGCTAGTGTCTGAGTCCAGTTTCCTGATAAACCAAATGCTCCACCAAAAACACCTGGTTTACAGAACATTTGATTTACTTTCCTTGTCCTGGGCAGGTAGCCAAGCCGCCCGAGCCAAGGATGCCACCCGGGGTCATCCTTCTCTCATGCACACAGCATACCCCTTATCAACTCTTGCTCTATTTTCCCTTTCATTTCAGCCCTAGAGTTGAGAAGGGCAAAACATATGTGAGCATACTTTCCACTATTAGAGCATTATACATTCGATGCATTTGTTTATACATCCAACAATTACACACACAAATTAACATTAATATGATGCATATAATGATTAAAATGATAAAAATACTTCCAAAATACCATTGTGCAGTAGAGGACTGAAATAAGAAATCATACCAGTAATGATTAGACTCTTGCACAATAACATGTGATATATCAAGTAATTTGTTAGATACAATGTGTGTAGCAAGCCTGATTCGCTTGAAGATGCCGCTGTAGTAATATAGATTCATTTATAATTTGTTGTAAGGTGGGTAAGTAAAAATAAACTTGTGGTAGAGGAAGCCAGCATGGTATCCTAGTGAGGTTTACATCACCCACCAGATCAGGCAACAGGTAATACACACCACCGTTCCAGTGGAGAATCTCCAGATCTGCAGACATCCAGAGAACAGAGCAGTCAGTCCCATTAGGCCTAATTCAGATATATTATTGCCGGCAAGACACAGATGCTGAGTTCCTATTTCATATAGCATTGAAAAATTGTTAATAGAATACAAAGTCCAAAGACATATACTGGAGGAATGCATTAATAGACAAGGTTCCATAGATCTAATTAAACCATTACAATTAGGTCCTTTATCTGTAGCAGTGTAGTCATCTAACCTGTAAGTGATATTATCTTTATCAATATGTGAGCCTAATTGAGGTACTATAAAATAGAAAGGAGTAATAAGAGGGAGTACATGAAACGAACATAAATTCTTTGGTTACAGAACGTAAATAATATTGTATGGTACCACTACACCAAGTTTCTTTGCAGGTAACATTTTTTTGGGCATTGAGTAGTTATCCAGACCATCTGAGGGAGTTTAAGGACGGCCCTCCATGTTGTTATTCCTTCCTTCTGCAAAGCTCATTGTGCATGTTCCTTTTGTATCAGTACACAGAGATGTTCTACAGAACATATTGTCCAGTTAGTAAGGATGATCACGTTATACTGTTGGAGATAGGTCCTGTTAAACAGTCTTAGCATAGCCTTTTGATAGCTTAATGTATTCTCATGAGGAAGTGTCAAAATTGGAAGCCATTGGGCGTTAACAGTAACGGCCTCCTCAGTGTCTTGCCCAGTGTTCTTTAATTTGTTGGCCAGGACTTCCAAATCTATGGAATTTACTAGTCCCACTCCTGACCCAAACCCTCCCAAGAGGGTACCATACCATGCCCGCCTCCGGCAAGCACAAGGTGGGATAATTGGGAAAGTTACATTAAAGCGAAAGAGCACCCTTTTGGCCATAACTGATACATTGACACGATTTTGGAATCCTTACCACATGGGGTGTCTGAACTGTAATGTTTGGGGGTTTATTTACATTAATCCAAATATAATCAGCCCAAGTACTCCTATTAGTAATTGCAGTTGAATTTGAACAAAGTAAAAATTGGGAGCTGTTTACAGTAAAAGTTAATTCAGTTGCATTACACTTAGTTATTTGGTCTTCTAAATTCTGTCTCCAAGTAATAGAATTGGCTAAACTCATATTAACTAAACAGCAAGATGTATTTACATATGAAGATATGTTAATACTAATTGGAGAGAGACCAGCTACAATAACCCTCAATGGAACTTTACCCTTCCAGGCTGTGGCATTGACTGTTGTTATATTGGCAATTGTACAAGAAGTGTTAGTATCACAGGTGAAATTGTCTTGCTGACGCGGTTTAGTTGCATTCTTCCATTTCCACCTAAACTGCGTACTGCTATCGGATAACTTCATTCCGGGGGGTCCATCCATCAACGGTCAGGCGTGACAGCACAAGAATAAACTAGGTACGATAAAACAACTGGTTAGAGGGAGACATCTGTGGGAGTTTTTGTCCTGGCATCATTAATGCCATCACATTATTATCTCCTTGAGTTATTATTTCACCAGGCCGAGGTGTGTCTCCTGGGTGCCTTTTTATCCTTACTTTGACTCCAGACTCATTCGTAGAGCCAAAACCACTTACTCGGTGGTTCAGGAACTTGTTCCCAAATAACAACAAATTTGGTGCTTCAGGAACTTGTTCCCAAATAACATTTTTATAGGGGATTATCAGTAATTGAGCTATTCTATCTCCTACATTAAAATGTAAGTTTTCTTTAGATGCATTATATAACATTATTTTTATTTCCCCTACATAGTCTGAATCTATTGTCCCTCCCATAATTTGTATTCCTTTCTTTGCCAAACTGGATCTAGCAGCTATTTGCCCATAATATCCGGAGGGTAACTGGATACCCAATCCAGTACTTACCGTGATCTGTTCCAGAGGATCAATCCAAATAGTTTCTATACTCCTAAGATCATATCCAGCCGACCTTGATGTGGGACTTGTGTTTTATCAGAAAAGGTCCACCACTTTATGGTACTTGTGACAATATGCTTTCTAATCTGTAGATTAGGTGTCATCATTCAGGTCAAGGGAGTACTTTCTCCCAAGGGCCAATTATTCAGCTGCTGTGAGGCTATAAACAGATTATCTTTTCAATGTGTATAGGAGGCATTTCCTAATTTATGCAGTTTTTCTTTTAGCATGCCATTCATTCGTTCTATTAATCCTGCAGCTTGGGGATAATAGGGAATATGATAGGCCCATTCTAAGTTATGGTCCTCACAATATTGGTCTATTAATTTCCCTTTAAAATGAGTACTATTATCACTTTGAATTTAGGATGGGATTCCCTAACACAAAGAGATGATATAAGGTGCTACAGGTACTTTTCTGATTGGCATGCCAGTATGCACAGGTGACTAGGTCTCCAGTGTAGGTATCTACACAGGTACAAATGTACTGACATCCCCTTGAGATTGTTAAGGGCCCCACATAGTCAGTTTGCCAGGTTTGGGCCAGTGCCTCCCCCCCGATTGAGCTCCCCTGTAACAACTTGGGGAGTAGCCTTTTTACTGTCCAGCTGACAAGTTAAGCATTCATCCTTAGCCTGCTTTAACATTGATAAAGGAATGCTGATACCCCGATCCTGTGCTCACCTGTGCATAGCAGCAGATCCTAAATGGTCTGACTGATGATGTATCCATTTTGCCAATGCTTGTTCTTTATGTATTTGGGTTTCATCCGAATCTGCTACTGCTGTAGTAGCCAGAGAGTCAGTTTTGGCATTTTACTCACGTTCCACGGACATTTTGGACGCGTGAGCATCTACATGAAAGACAGAAACATTTGTAAATTGAACCATGTCCCAGATCTCTTTCCATAATTCACTTCCCCATAATAATTTATCATGTATTTTCCATTCATCTTTATGCCATTTAGGCATCCAAGTAACCAATCCGTTAGCTACTGCCTAGGAATCGGTAAAAAGATGGCATTGCTTTCCCGTTTCATAGATAATAGCCTGAAATACTGCCTGAAGTTCTGCAAATTGACTACTCTTTCCTTTCCCCGTGGTATCTAACACCATTCCTGTTACAGGGTTATAGGCTGTTGCCTTCCAGCATCATTCATGGCTTACATACTTAGCAGTTCCATCAGTAAACCATGCATGCTGCTGTTGTTCTTCAGCCAACGATTCGAATCCTTGATTCTAGGTTACTTTAGAATTTTCTAATTCAAGGGGAGGTTGATGTTCACAACCCTCATTATCACTGGGCGTATTAAAGATATGTTCATGTAGGGTCAGGATGCCAGAAGGGCCCGTCTTAGCTCTGTTCTGTATATACCACTTCCATTTGATTATACTGACTTCCTGAGCGTGACCAATTTTGTGTGATACAGGATCACTCATGATCCATTGCATAATTGGTATGGTTGGCCTTAATAATACTTCATGATTCAGAGTCAACTGTTCTGTCTCTACCAAAAGCTGTTGTTCAAAAGCGGTGTAATGCTGTCCGGCCTCAGGCAGTTTTCGTGACCAAAATCCCAATGGTACCCTCTAGGCCCCCTCTTTCTGCCACAAACTCCAGTTAGCATGCCTGCTATCAGTAGATACCATTAGCTCCATGGGCCCATCCTCTATAGGCCATAGATCCAAGGCCGTTTGTATAGCTGCTTTGGCTTTTTCAAAGGCTTGATTCTGATCGGGTCCTCAATCAAACTCATATTTTTTCCTAGTTACTTCATATAGAGGTTGGAGTATTTGCCCCAGATGGGGAACATGATTTCTCCAGTACCTGAACAGCCCAATGAATTTCTGGGCTTCCTTTTTACTCTTGGGTACTGCAAAGTCCAAACTTTTCTGCTTTGCTTGGGGGAGGATAATCCTACACCCTTCATTCCAATTGATTCCTAAAAATATTACATTCTGACTTGGACCTTGTATTTTAGCAGGGTTAATTTCTCAACCTTTTTCCTGCAAACAGATCATTATACACTCTAAAGCATCATATACCTGTTCCGAGGTGTGCCCCGATATTAAAATGTCATCAATATAATGGACAATTTGTTTATCCACAGGAATAAAACAGGAATCAGCTGCTAATCTTATTGTATTTTTCACGCAGCACCAGATCACACATCAGACACCCACACTCCCAGTGAACCTGACCTACTTTTGTGTGCTTGCTGCCTTCAAGATTCTTTGTCTTTTGGCAGTGTGATTATAACATACCTAGGTGTGAATCTCTTTGAATTCGTATTTCTCAGGGTTTGTAGACTTTCTTGAATGTATAGATTAATGTTTTTTTTAATCAAATTTGGGAAATATTCAGCCATCATTTCTTTAAATATTATTTTAACCCTTTTATCTCTCTCTTCTCCTTCTGAGACTCTCATTATGCATCACTGGTATGATGGTGTCCCACAGGTCTCTGAGTCTCTGTTCATTTTTTCCTCATTCCTTTTTTTTTTCTCTTCCTCAGACTGGATAGTGGGGCCTCCAAATGTTAGGTCAGGTTCACTGGGAGTGTGGGTGTCTGATGTGTGATCCGGTGCTGCGTGAAAGATGCAAAGAATTGCACAGAAGTTAGGTTGGAAAATATAGTTTATTCAGAAAGCAAATGAGAGAGAGCAAGAGAGAGAGATTGATTCTCCTCTCCAAAGTAGGTGATTCACTTCTCCTTCACCAGAGTCTAGTAAAGCAGTGGCAAATGGCTCCTCCAGGTTGAATCTTTTTAAACCCTCCCTTAGACGGGGGAAGGTCATTAAAGTGGTTGGGTGGTGGTCTGCTCCATGTCGTTATCATGGAGGGCAGATAAGTGCAGATAATGATGTCAAGTGATAGACAGCAGGCAGATGATGGGTTAGTCACAAGATGGCTACCATGGTGATGGGGTCTGTCTGTGTCACAAAGGTTGCAAAGGGCTGATTAGGATAACTTGGGTCTTATGGGTGGAGGCAAATACTTGAAATAGAAAAACTAATTAGTACTGTCCTTGGCTAGTGATTAGAGGGTAAGTTAAATGAACTGCTAGAAAAAAACACGAGATTTAGGCAATGTTAAAATGGCTGCTCATTGGATATATTAAATTTGTGTTATGTTCTTTCAGATTGTTTCAGTTGACCTGTAACTAAGTTGTCTGATTCTTCTGTCTGCTTAGATCTACTATTGAGCCACTCTAGAGAATTTTTCATTTCAATTATTATACTTTTTTTTTTTTTAAGTAAAGGTCTCACTCTGTTGCCCAGGCTGGAGTGCAGTGCCGTCATCACAGCTCATTGCAGCCTGCAATTCCTAGGCTCAAGCAATCCTTCTGCATTAGCCTCCCAAGTAGCTAGAACTACAGGCATGGACCACCACACTTGGCTAATTTTTTTTTTTTTTTGTAGAGACAAGGTCTTACTATGTTACCCAGGCTTGTCTTGAACTCCTGAGCTCAAGTAACCCTCCTGCTTCCACCTCCCAAATTGCTGGAATTACAAGCATGAGCCACTGCACCCAGCCTAATTATTATACTTTTTAACTCCAGAATTTCTATACAGTCTTTTTTTTTTTTAATCTATTTACATTATGTTTAATGGGAGTTTGTTCTTGTACTCCAGTGCCTAGGCTGGAGTGCAGTGGCATGATCATGGCTCACCACAACCTCAACCTCCTGAGCTCAGGTGATCTTTCCATCTCAGCATCCTGCATAGCTGGGACTTCAGGCGTGTACCACCACATCTGCTAATTTTTTTATTTTTTGTAGAGATGAGGTCTCGCTATGTTGCCTAGGCTGGTCTTGAACTCCTGGGCTCAAGCATTTCTCCACCTCAGCCTCCCAATGTGCTGGAATTACAGGCTTGAGCCACTGTGCCCAGCCCTAAACTAATTATTTAAAGTCTATATTCATTGTCATGTGTGGCCATTGAAGTCTCAGCTCAGTTAGTTTCATGGTCAGCTGATGGCATGGTCGAGATTTCCTGAAACCAATAAGTCTTCCAGTCTTTGGCAGAGGGCTCTGTGTACTATTGGGGCACTCCTTCAACACTCAGCCAGACAGACAATTGACAATTCTGCTCTAGCGTTCACTTCCTGTTTGTGCAGATACTCCTGATCAGCCAGAGATAAGATCCTAGGGCCTTCCTTCTTAGATTTTTGCAGAGCATGCCCTCTCGAAATGTGTGTGTGACCTCCTAAATTCTCACAAATAGTTTGGAGATTTTCAAAACCCCAGTGAACATCTCGTTCCCAAGATTTACCTTTTAAACTTTTTGATTAGCTCATTTTCCCTCAACTCTTATCCAGTGCCTCAGGCAGCCAAGAAGTTAAACAATTGCCTCTAGTCATTTTCTACAAATGCCTCTGGGGAAAAGACTTTTCACACTGGGCAAGCCGAGTAAGGTCTAAAGACATCCTTATAAGTGGAGTGTTTCAAGGAACTCCTGGATGTGTTAAATCATGACAATTCCCTGGGAATGAGGCTTCACAGGTATTCATCCCTGTTCTGCTCCCTCCCATGGATGCCAGACTGCTAACTTTTACCATTTACTGCAGGCCAAGGAAGAAAAGGACAGGAATAGGGGAAGTTAAAATACCACAAAGTCCACTGTTCATATCAAGATGCAGCCATTTTTCTGGAATAAATGCTTTCCAGATTGCTGCAAGGCTTTGTTTAGTTTCCAGTGTGCTGAAAAAAAAGTTTCTGACCATTTTTGTCAGTTTTTTCATGCATCATAAAGGAGAGAGTTTTTGGAGAGATATTTTTTCTCTATCATTTTTACTGGTATCATTCACTGTACTCCTTTTGATAAAGATCATCTTTAGGGTGGGAGCAGTGGCTCCCACCTTAATCCCAGCACTCAGGGAGGCTGAGGCAGGTGAATTGCTTCGGCCCAGGAGTTCAAGACCAACCTGGCAACATAGCAAAGCCTTATCTCCACAAAAAAATCAAAAAATTAGCTGGGTGTGATGGCTTGCACCTGTAGTCCCAGATACTCAGGATGCTGAGGTGGAAGGCTCACCTGAGCCAAGGAGGTCGAGTTGTGATCATCGTGATCATGTCACTGCACCTCAGTCTGGGTTTCAGAGCGAGGCCTCACCTCAAAAAAAAAAAATCTTTGAGTGGACTTTATCCTTTCACATTGTTTTCTTTCATTGATTCTCACACCAGCAGGGACATATGGTGGGAAAATCCACACCAAGCCTCATCAGTTATGTTCTAATGTTCATTTCAGGTAAGGTTGCTAGGATTAAGAGACGCAAGTCTCATGTGGAAAATCTCAAATCATTTATACTGGAAATGGTTTGTGTGTTCGGTAAGAAAAGTTGTATTAAAATGAAAAGATAGAGTTTGTCTTCAAAGTCTTTAGCAGGAATGCAACCATTTCTCATTCTTTCTATGTCTTCTCTGATCATCAGCAGGTCAGGAGTGTGTCAGAGTGTATGTAACAAGGTGTGGAAAAAGATTAAGAAACGTCACTGGGAAACCACCACATCAGTTTCCTATCTCAGCAACCAAGTGTTATAGGTTTTTTTGTGCTAGGTCTTTGCCAGGAACTAGTTATAAGATTATGTACTTGATTTTAATTAGTATAAAGGTAAGAGGGGGAAAAAAAAGCCTTTGATTTCCTTTTGTTTTTAAACTATTAATCCAGTGTTAAATATATGCTGTGATAATTGAGTATGAGTGTTCTAGAATCTTCACACAGAATGATATGACAGCTCAAGTAGAAAAAGTTACTTGTTTTCTCCAGAAACATTCTAGTCACGAAGTTGTTCTGGAAATCCACACCCCCTAAGTCAGTGTTTCTCAAAGGGTGGTTTAGGAACCACCGATATTAGAATTATCTGAAGTGCTTGTTACATATGTAGACTTCTAGGTTCTACCTTAGAACTATGGAATTAGAATAGCTAGGGCCAGTGCCTTGAAGTATGCATTTTACCTTATTAAGGTTTCTAGACTGAGACCTTATACTACAATTTTCAAAACAGTTTTATTGAGGCGTGAACATAATAATGAACATAATAAAACACATATATTTAAAGTGGACAATTTGGTAAGTTTGGGCACATTTATACACCAGTGAAAGCATCACTGCGGTCAGGCTAATAAACACATCTAGCAGCCCCAAGGATTGCTCACACCCCTTTGCATCCCCTTCCTCCTGCCCTTTCCTCATCTACCTCAGGTGTTCATTAATCTGCTTTCTGTCACTACGGATTAGTTTGCATTTTCTAGAATTCCATAAAGAGAATCACCCAGTATGTACTTTTTTGGTCTGGCCTCTTTCAGCACCACTGTTCTGAGATTCATCTATGTTGCTTTGTGTAAACAATAGTGCTTCTGTTGTTGTTAAGTAGTATTCTACTGTTTGTCCAGATCCCATTCTCTTTAGCCATTTGCCTGTCAATAAACATTTGGTTTGTTTCTGCTTTTGCACTATCTTGACTAAAGCTGCTATGAACATCCGAGTACAAGTCTTTGTGTGGACATGTGTTTTCAGTTCTCTTGAGAGTGTAATAGTCAGACCATGCGGTAGATGTATGTTTAACTCTTTAAAAAATTACCACTGGGCATGGTGGCACGTGCCTGCAGTCCCAGCTACTAGGGAGGCTGAGTGGCAAGATGGCTTGGAACCAGGAGTTCCGGGCTGTGGTGCGCTATGCCAACCAGGTGCCTGGATTAAGTTCGACATCAATATGGTGACCTCCTGGGATCGAGGGTCCACCAGGTTGCCTCAAGAGGACTGAACTGGCCCACATTGGAAATGGAGCAGGTTCAGACTCCCATGCTGATCAGTAGTGGGATCATGACTGTGAATAGCCACTGCACTCCAGCCTGGAAAATATAGCGAGATCCTGTCACAGAAATAAAGAGAGAAAGAGAGCTAGAGAGAGAAGGAAGGGGGAGGGAAGAAATGACACAAATTGCTATTTTCCAAAGTGATTATGCCATCTTACATTCCCATAGCAATGTATGAGAGTTCCACTTGCTCCATAACCTCACCAACACTTGGATTTTCAGTCTTTTATTTTATTCATTTGGTTACTTATTTTAAAGACAGGGTCTCACTCTGTCACCCAGGCTGGAGTACAATGACATGATCAGGGCTCACCACAGTCTCAACCTCCTGGGCTCAGGAGGTCCTTCTGCCTCAACTTCCCAAGTAGCTGATACTACAGGTGTATGCCGTGATGCCAGGCTAATTTTTAAAATTTTTTGCAGGGATGGAGTCTCACTGGGTTGCCCAGGCTTGTCTTGAACACCTAGCCTCAAGCAATTTTCTACCTCAGCCTCCCAAAGCACTGGGATTACAGGCATGAGCCACCACACCTGGTGTGTCTTTGAAATTTTCAAACTTTCAATAGGTTTGTAGTGGTATGTCATTAAGGTTTTAATTTGCTTCTCCCTAGTGACTAATGGTTGAGCACCTTTTCATGCGTTTCTTTGCCATCTGTATATCATCTTTGGTGAAGTAGCTGTTCAAATCTTTTGCTGGTAATTTTATTATTGTTGAGTTTTGAGAGTTTTTGTATGTATCCTAGATACATGTTATTTGTTAGATACATTCTTTGCAAATATTTTCTTTCAGTGTGTGGCTTATCTTTTTTCTTGTCTTAAGAGTAACTTTTGAAGAGCAGAAGCCTTTCAGTCTGATAAAATTCACTTTTTAAAATTATATGAATCATGCTTTTGGTGTCCTGCCTAAGAAATATTTTTATCTAAAGGCCACAAAGACTTTCTTTGTTTTCTTCTGGAATTTTATAGTTTAAGTTTTACAATTAGGTCTTGGATTTATTTGGAGGAGTTTTTGTTTCTGCTTTTGTTTCACATATGGTGTGAGGTAGGGATCTAAGTTCAGCCCCTTGCATATTGACGCCCGGTTGTTCTATGACCACTTGTTCAAAAGAGTATTCTTTCTTCAATTAGCTATTTATGTAAGTGAATCTATTCCTGGATGTCCTATCCTTTTCCATTGATCTATTTGTCTATCTTGACATCGATACCTCATTATCTTGATTACTAATAAATCTTTATAATAAATCTTAAAATCAGGCAGTTTGAGTCTCCAATTTTGTTCTTCCTATTGAAAGTTGTTTAGATTATTCTGCATCCTTTACAGTTCCATATGTATTTTAAAATCCACTTGTCAACTTCTCAAAAAAGCTTATTGGAATTTCAACTGGGGTTGTGTAGCATCTATAGACCAATTTGGTGAAAATGAACTTCGTAACAATATTGAGCTTAACCAACAATTTAAATTTTAACTGAATCCCCCATTCCCTGACCTGCCACACAGAAAAAGACATGTTTATTATGAGGACATGACATTTCTTCAGTTGACAATTTAGAAATACATTTCTTAAGCCCCCTACAAGGACTGGCACTGTGCTCTCTAGATTGTGAAAGGAATGCAAAATCCAGATAAGAAGCAACCAGACCCCTGCATGTAGTTTAGATAAAAAGAAAAGCCTACTGAGGTGAAAGACGGGCCTAGAGGTATTGTCATAGCCACTTCCTTTTACAGATACATAAGCAGAGGGTCAGTTGAACACAACTCATCAGCCGCAAAACCGAGTTTTCTGGGCCTGGTGCACCAAGCAGATTCACATCACTGTGAGTGATGCAAACGAAGGCTCTAAGAATTCAGAAAGGGCCGACAGTGGACAGTGTGAGTGAGCAGGAACCAGGGCCTTAGGCTGGACCCTCAGAGGACACGAGACTCTAGGGGCAGAATGCAGACTTGGGGTATCCAGGCAATGGTGAGAGGTTGGTATCCAGGGTTCCAAAAATAGGATTATCAGGAATACCAGTACTTAATGTCTGTTAAGCACTTTAGAAAGCTCTGACATATAAACATGATCACCTCCAGTTCATTCTTACACCACCCTACAAACTTTCGACCCTTGTAGATCACTGGACAAAATAACTCTGTACCCTGGGCGAGGAATACAGGTACCTCAGGGACATGGATGAGAAGGACACTGGGAGCCGATGAGAGACGGAGAGAGAGAGCCTCTGGGAGACTGCCAGGCAGAAGAGAGCATTGTGCCCGGAAGGTGTTACGGAGTCAGCCAGGGCTTGGGCAGGGAAGAGAAGCGTGCCACTGATGGGTGGGACACAGCAGCAGAAGCAGGGAGGGAGGCCGGCACTCCTCTTCATTTGTGGCGTGACCACCCATGATCGAGCGGCCCAGGGAAACTGCAGGGAAAGATCAGACTCTCCAGGGAAGGGCGCAGGTAGCTTTGTAGGGCAGTGGTGTGGGTGGGATACAAGGCAAAGCCCCAGTTCTGGCAGAAATCAAGGCCACAGTCCCCTCCTGGCAACCGGGCCACACATACCAGTCACATGAGTAGCAAGAGATGACCCCGAGAACCTTTGAAAATCCCAGAGCTGCCTCAAAGTGAGTATATTCAGTGATTTGGAACCTCACTTGAGAGAGTCAGGGACCAAGGGAGGGAAACAAGATGGAGAGGGGGAGGCAGACCTCCAACATCAGGCTGAGGAACTTGGCTCTGGTGCAGCTGTAGACCACGGGAGCCCTGGGAGGCTGAGCTCACAGCTGGCGTCATTCCTATACCTCAGGCAGCACCTGAACACAGAGTGTGATTCTTGTCACTGTCCCAGGAACTTGTGGTATTTCCCTCACCAAGTCATACAATTTGGGCTCGTGTAGAAAAATTAAGTACTAAATGGGCACATTGTTGATTAATTTAGTATTGATGGAGCTAACTGTAGAAACCTGGATGGCCCCAGAGTCAAGGCTTGCTGAGAACTCAGTAGGATGGTTCAGACAGTTCATTGATTCTTCATGATTGTTTGTTTTTTGAGTTGGAGTCTTCCTGTGTTGCTCAGGCTGGAGTGTATGGACATCATCACGGCTCACTGCAGCCTCAACCTCCTGGGCTCAGGTGATTCTTCTACCTCAGCCTCCCAAGTATCTGGAACTGCAGGTGTACACCACCACACCTGGCTAATTTTTTCATTCTTTGTAGAAATGAGGTCTTATTATGTTGCCCAGGCTGGTCTTGAACTCCAGGGAGTTGGGAGAGGATGCCAGGACCACGTGAGCCAGGGACAGTAGCAACCTTTTCTGAATTACTGGGAAAATAAGATCCAGACTTACATGCGTCCATATGTTTTTATAGTATTACCTCTGTATGTATATGTGTGTATAAAAATCAATATGTAAAGTCAATTCAAATTAGCTTAAATTTGAGAGTGCCGTTTTCATTTTTAATTTCAGGTCAAGAGAATCTTCAGCTTGAAACAAGCACTAGGTGAGTACTGATTTCTTTTTTTTTTTTAGAAGTGTCCAGGGCAACCCCCTTGGGTCCCCTCCCACTGTGGGAGTTTTTCTAGCCTCTCAATAAATTCTGCTTAAAAAAAAAGATATGTCCAATGCTGCAGACAGTTCATTGATTCTTCATGATTTTTTTTTTTTTTTGAGTTGGAGTCCTCCTGTGTTGCTCAGGCTGGAGTGTACAGACACCATTATGGCTCACTGCAACCCCAACCTCTTGGGCTCAGGTGATTCTTCCACCTCAGCCTTCCAAGTATCTGGAACTGCAGGTGTACACCACCACACCTGGCAAATTTTTTCATTTTTTGTAGTGATGAGGTCTTACTATGTTGCCCAGGCTGGTCTCGAACTCCTGACCTCAAACGATCCTCTTGCCTCAGCTTCCCAAAGTACTGGGATTACAGGTGTGGGCCACCACCCCTATCCAGCACTTAGCTTATTTCAAGGGATTTCCAATGTTGAAAATACCAGTTCCAACCCCACTGCCAGTCTAGGGTATATTTTCTAGTGCTTGCTTGCCGTGGTACCAGTTGAGATCATATCTGCCACTTTGAAATCTCCCTTAACTGATCTTGCCGCTGGCTTTGCTTTTCTTGAGCTTTCATATGAGAACCTCCAATTCTACTCTTGTTTCCACCAGGCTGCCCTGCCTCCTCCTTTGCTGAGTAGGCAAATGTACCCTCTGAGCTAACCTCGTTCAGCTTCCCTCTCCACTCAGAGCTCTCTGGTCATCACTCTTCCTGTCTCCATTCCCTGTCTGGGAGGAAGATGCACTAACACTTCCTTCAGGGTTAAGTCTTCCCTGGTGCTCCTTACCCCTTCTGTTCCTGTCTCTTATAAACCTTCTCCATCTATAATTCCTCTCCCTGTCCAAGGCATTCAGGAGGTACCCAATATATGCTTGTTGAATAAACCCATTGGCTGTGATCCAGTTCCAGTACAGGAGCCCGCTTCATTTTGTAGGCTCCCGATCCTAATGAAGCCCCCCAGGCCCTAACCCAAAGAGATGATGGAGAAAGGAAATGTTAAGCGCTCTAGAAGCCAGCTGAGCTTCTCCCCACAGCCCCTGCATGCCCGCTGTTGTTGAGTGCTCTGTTACAGCATTTAACATGCCAGATTATAATTTTATGGTGTGTTTACATTTTCTTCCTACTAGACTGTGAACTCCTCTAGGGCATGGAGACTGTCTTATTCGTTTTAACTTCGCTCAGGCCTCACATATCAGGGCCTGGCACTTGGGTAGGTGCTTAGTAAATGTTTAGTGAATAAACAAATGAGAGAAGTCATTGAATAATCTGATGAGACCCACAAACTACTGTGTAAGCAAAACTGGGGGCGATGAGGTCAGCCAGGCCCATCTTAGTCTTCTTGGATCTCCAATGCCTAGTGATATCTATTCATTGAACTAGTCTAACCTGAACGAGTTACTGTGATAGTTGGCATTTCAGGTCGATAAAGAGGAAGGAGGGAGCTGGAGTGAGCCAAGACAAAAGATTCCTCTGCCTCACCTCTCTCCCTTTAAGATTTGTAGACAGCCGGGCTCGGTGGCTCAGCCTGTAATCCCGCGCCTTTGGGAGGCTGAGGTGAGTGGATTGCCTGAGCCCGCAGGTTCGAGACCCGCCTGGGCAGCCAGACCTCATCTCTACAATAAATCAAAAAATCAGCCGGGCGTGGTAGTGCATGCCTGTAATTCCGGCTACTCGGAAGGCTGAGGCGGAAGGATCGCCGGAGCCCAGCAGGTCGAGGCTGCGGTGGCCGGGAGTGGCCACTGCACTCCAGTCTAGGCGACAGAGTGAGATTCCAACTAAAAAAAAACTCCAACTAAAAAAAAAAAAAAAAAAAAGATTTGTAGTCAGTTAGGTATAAACTGTATAATCCAGCAAGTGGTGTCCTCTGAACATCCCCTTGGTGACTATTACCCACAGAGCTGGAGCAGGTCTTGCACTCCAGGAAAACAAGTCCTTGAGATTTAGACCAGAGATAACCTAGGGTGAGCCTGTCCTCTCCTACTGGTTGAGGAGGAATGGTGTCACTCTTTCCAGTGATTCAGTGTCCGTGGTTATTTCTTTATAGCAAAGGCGGTGGAGAGGAATGTGTAGCCTGGACTGAAGATACAGAAAGAGCAGTCACTAGCAAGGAAGACCCAGTCTCCAGCGCACGTGGGCTTATAGGTAAGGAGGGTCTCCTGGGAGAGCGGAACACAGAGGCAGAGGGATGATACCAGCTGCTTAGATGCTGAGGAAGACTTTGCCCAAGTCCCAGCTCTTCCTTAGTTGTAACAGGAAGAGAAAAGGAAAGCATTTTTACCATCTGTGTGGCAAAAAACCAATTTCATGCCATTCGTTTGTGTTGATCTAATGAGGCCAGAATTCAATGAAAGGTGACATTAAGCAATGCAGCAGTCCCCCCTTATCCATGGTTTCACTTCTTGTGGATTCAGTCACTCGTCAACTGCCGTCTAAAAATATTACACGGAAAATTCCAGAAGTAAACAATTTGTCAATTTTAAATGACATGCCATTCTGAGTAGTGTGATGAAATCTCACGCCTTCTGCCTTGCCTGCCTGGGACATGAATCCTCTCTCTGTCCTGCTATCCACACTGTTTACACTCCCGGCCCCTTAGTCACTTGGTCACTTAGTAGCCTTCCTGGCGAGCGGATCGACTGTCTCGGTTCAAGTAACCTTTATTTAATTTAATAACAGCTCCAGAGCGCAAGAATAGTGGTGCTGGCAATTCAAGATATGCCAAAGAGAAGCCATAAAGCGCTTCCTTTAAGTGAAAAGGTGAAAGTTCTTGACATACGGGAAGAAAAAAAATCATATGCTAAAGTTGTTAAGATCTATGGTAAGAACAAATCTATCCATGAAGTTGTGAAGAGGGAAACAGAAATTTGTGTTAGTTTTGCTGTTGCACCTCAAATGGCAAAAGTCCCAGCCACAGTGTGTGGTAAGTGCTTACTTAAGACGGAAAAGGCCTTATATTTGTGGGCGAGGACATGAAGGGAAACATGTTCCAACAGACGGCAGTGGGAATCAGTAATACCTGCGGTTTCAGGCATCCACTGGGGATTTTGGGAGCTATCCCTCGTAGATAAGAGGACAACTCCTGTACATGTCATTGTAAACTTGTCCAAGCCCAAAGAATGTACAACACCAAGAGTGAACCGTGTTGTAAACTATGGACTTTGGGTGAATATGATGTATCCGTGTAGGTTCATTGGTTATAACAAATGTGCCACTCTGGTGGGAAATGTTGATCACAGGGAGGCTATGTGTGTGGAGAGCAGGAGGAATATGGGACATCTTTAGCTGCCTGGTAATATTTCTGTGAGCCTAAAACTGATCTAAAACAAATTGTCTTCCGAAAATAACCACATGCACGGTATTGTAATAGAGACGATTGACACCCTACCCCGATCCTCTTGCTAGGCTGGTGCACCCACTTCCCAGCTGCTGTGAGGTTAGCTGACAATAGCTCACAGTTGTGCCCTTCTGACAATTGCCCCCAGCTGGCCAGAGTCACCTAGTCAGGAAATGCCTAAGAGGTTATGTCCTCCCCTAAGGACAGCTTGTGGCCCACTGAGGACTTACTGGTTCAGGGCACACAAGCCAGCCCTTCTGTCTCAAGATGGTGCACCAGCATTTCCTAGGGGATCAGGCTGTTGCCAGACTTCAGTCAAACCCACTTCTATGCCTGAGTTCTTCCCTGCCCCAGTTTCTGCCCTCACTGCCATCCAGGTTTCATCTGAAAATCCTTTCTCAATAACACACTCACACAATCTTCTTCTGGGGAACTTGGCCTAAGATGGTTTGCCTAGGAGAGGTCCTAGAATGGATGGGATTCTGGTATTGGGTCACTTGCCTGCTGGATGGCCTTGAGGACCCTATCTCTAGTGGTAGGTGGAGTATTGGGAGTCCTGGTCCCTGGTCTGCTGCAGCAGTTTAATTGCTAAGACCTTCACCTGCAGTGACCTGGGATCAGAAACAGGTAGACAGAGACATACCAGCTGGTGAAATGTCTCCAGCATTTGAGAGACCTGAGGAAAATTTTACCTAACAGGAAGGTGGAACTGGGAGATTGTCACTAAGCACCACTGATGACTGAAGAGAGAAAGTGACAAACTCAGACGAATCACCAATAAAAGCACAGTGTGAGAATCACAGGGCCTCCTAACCAACGCTTAGCCCCTTCTCTCCTGTAGCAGAGGCAGACTGAGCTGATGTGAAATGACTGAACTTGAGAGAAGGAAGAATTCTCGGCCTAGGCAAGTCTGCCACCTGGTCATTTGGGGCTCTTTGCCAGTAGATGAGCAAAGTCAGACCCTGATAGGGAGGATGAAGGACCCTAAAACTTGGCATGAGGGTATCTGGATGCATACCCTTGACCTCCTCAGCTGGCAGCAGCAGCCTATTTCCCCTTGTTGTAAGAGATACCTGTCCCTTTCCCCTGAGACTATGCAGAAGCCTCAGATGAGGCCTACAAGACAGTGTTTGCCCTTCCTCAGATTCATCCCCACCTCCCTTCCTGACCCCTTCCAGAGCATTAACTAGGATCGAATTACAACATGTCCTGATGGGGAAGAGACATGTGGACCTAGGCGCATGAGCTCCAAACAGGAGAATCTATGAACTGTGCTCTGATCCTCTTCAAAGAAGACCCACTGCAGAGGTACCATGAGCAGGCCAACTGGATGACTCGGCCAGTAGGGGTCAGTCTCCTCCCTCCGTGGCATCCCAGTGCCCGCACCATGGGCTCATAAACGGAGTGGTAGCAGGACCAGACGGAGGCTGTGTTGGGTCTGCACAGTGGGTTCCCCGTCATCAAGACTGAGCTAGCCACTACCACTGGTGAATGTCCAACATGCAGCAGAGGTCCATGCTGAGCCCCCAGTTTGGTTCTGTTCCTCGAGGAGGCAGGTTGATTTTGTCAGACCCCTTTGGGCTACAAAGTACAGTGTGTGATGAGCCACGTAATATTGCTTTGATCGGGGGACTCACTACGGCAAATGAGGAACAGCTGTGGACGAAGGTCCGCAGGCCGCACTGTCCTACCCCCACATTCAGCCTGATGGATGGTGGGCAGCCTCTGAAGGTGAGGAGAAGCAGCGGTTTGGACAAAACATGGTGGGGATGGAGCGCTGGCCCTCAGGATGCGGAGTATACCTTAAACCAGTGGCTAGTTCATGGTGTTGTGCCCCCAGTGGGCAGAGTGTATGAACTTGGGAGCCAAGAAGTCAAACGAGTTGCGGCCTTGCTCATGACCACTCCAGTGACCCACGTGGGAAATGTGTTCTCCCCATCCCTACAATTCTAGCCTCAGTGGGTCTAGACGGCTCACTTTCCAAGGGAGACACTTCCACAAGGGGACACAGTAAGGTTCCTACTTAAATACATGTCTGCCACCTACTGCAGTTGGTCCTTGGCTGTACCTTCAAGTCATCCTCTCCTCATGCTTATCTTTCTTTCCCATGAATCGTGGGAGTTCCAGACTCTTCACAGGCTACGGTTCTTTTTTCTTTAAGAGACGGGGTCTTGCCGTATTGGCCAGGCTGTGCAGTGGTGTGATCATAGCTCACTGAACTTCTGGGCTCAAGTGGTCTTCCTACCTCAGCTTCCTGAGTAACTGGGGCTATAGGACGTGTCATCATGCCTGGCTAATCTTTTTAAATTTTTGTAGAGATGGGGTATCTCTATGTTGCCCCATAAAAGCAAATTCAGAAATTCAAAACTTTCAGTCCAATTGAAGTTAGTAAAATAGTATGAGTTTAACTCCTTTATTTTCACTGTCAGCTGCCAGAGAGAAGCTGGTAGAAACAGCATCCCCGCCTGTTCTGTGATTGTCCTATCCCGAAACTGCATAGGTCCTCAGGAGAATTCCCACCTTCCTCCCTTCCCCATCGCAGGCCTGATTTCAAACTTCTGCCCCAAGCAATACTCCCGCCTCAGCCTCCCCAGTAACTGGGACTACAGGTGCACATCACCACGCCCAGCTCAGGCTATGGTTATTTCACTCAGCCCTTCACAGTTACAACTGGGCAAGGGAGTGTTGAGAGATACCCCAGTGTATCGCCTGGGTGTCAGACATGATCCTCTCTGCCTCTCTTCAGCAGCAGCTCCTGATCAGGGCCCATGTCTTCTTCCAGTATGTTAACTGTTTTCTCTGTCTACTGGTCAACTGGCATAAGAACAAAGTGGTAAGATTCCTCATGCTGGTCAGGATCAGGCCTGCGATGGGGAAGGGAGGAAGGTGGGAATTCTCCTGAGGACCTACGCAGTTTCGGGATAGGACAGTCACAGAACAGGCGGGGATGCTGTTTCTACCAGCCTCTCTCTGGCAGCTGACAGTGAAAATAAAGGAGTTAAACTAATACTATTTTACTAGCTTCGATTGGGCTGAAAGTTTTGAATTTCTGAATTTGCTTTTGTCCCTGTTTTGCAAAGCCCTGGACGTGTGAGGAAAGCATAAAATGAGAATAGTGATTCCACGTCAGAGTTGACAGAGCTCAGGGTTTTGGAGGTGGTCTGTGGACTACCTAGTATAGTACATACGGTTGCTTCTTTGCTAATGTTTGTGGCCTTTCCTTTTAGGCCTAGTTAATCTAGTTACTTTCATTATTATTATTATTATTTTACTGTTATTCAAATTCATTTTGTGTCTTCTAGTATTTTGCTGAAGAAAATACATTTTAGCAAACAGTCCTCTCTGGAGAGATTGTGGGTTATTTTAGATATCTGACCAATTGGTTTTAACTATTTTATATTTCCATTTCTGATTATAAAAAGAATATACATGTAGGTAGTGAAAAATTTAGAAAACACAGGACAGTACAAATTGGCCACACCCAGATATGACTGCTATAAATGTCTTCTCTCAGACTTTTTGTCTATAGAAATGCATTAATTTTTTTTTTTTTTGAGGAGTCTCACTGTGTCTCCCAGGCTGGAGTGCAGTGGCATGCTCACAGCCACTGCAGCCTTGACCTGCTGAGCTCCGGCGATCCTTCTGCCTCAGCCTTCCAAGTAGCTGGAACCACAGGCACGTGCCATCACATCCAGCTAATTTTTTTACTTACTGTAGATTCAAGGTCTCGCCAAGTTGCCCAAGCTGGTCTCGAACCCCTGGATTCAGGCAATCCACTCACCTCTGCCTCCCTAAGTGCTGGGATTACATGCATGAGCCACTGTGCCTGGTGAATTTTTTAAAAACTGAAGCCATACTAAAGTTTGGGTGGCTTTACGTTTTAATCTTCTTGAAACATTTCCAGTAAATCTCTCATGAAACGGGCCAGGCTGAACTGAACCCAACTAGACATATTGGCTTGTTCTTCACGCCTACCACCCACTTGTGGGCTTATTCCTACCCAGAACATTTGAGGGCATCCGGTTGCTGAGCTGGGAGGTGCTTTCCCAGCTGTGAAATTTTTTGACCCCAGCTCTCAAAAGCTCTGAACTTCTAAGACAGCCTGCTCAGACCATCCCAGCAGCCCAGATGACAGAGCGAGACTCTCTCTCTCTGAAAAATAAAATGAACAAAAAGAGTGTTGGATGGAAAAGGACAAGAAAAATGGAAAAGATAGGCCATAGGCCATGAAAATTCATGCTGATAAGGACTGGGGAGTATTCTCTTTTCCTTTAGTGGACAATCTATTTATTTAATGAAAATAAATACACTTTCATTGTATTATTATATTTATTTATTTAAAATGATACACTTCACTTCATGTGACAGAGACAGTCCTTTCAAAGTTGTGCATAATTGTAAGGGATAGGAAAAAAAAAAAGCCAGGGACTTTGACAACAGAAAATACACTGGAAAAAATGTGCCCTGAGAATATCAATATGTGGAATCTGAAAGCAATGCATTGAATGCTTATGAGTGATTTGTTTCTTCTGGGCCAAAGACAGGTTTGCAAATGAAATAGACTCTTCAGCTACAGATCACCCTAGGTATCCAGGGTTACACTCTGGGCCAATAAGTGAGCAATCCTAGTCCCAGGGTAGGCATGGTGGCTCACGCCTGTAATCCCAGCACATTGGGAGGCTGAGGCAGGAGGATTACTTGAGCTCGGGAGTTTGAGACCATCTAGGCAACAAGAAGAGACCTTGAATCTACAAAAAAAATAAAAAAATTAGCCAGGTGTGGTGGTGCACACCTATAGTCCCAGCTACTTGGGAGGTGAGGCAGAAGGATCACTTGAGCGTAGGAGTTCAAGGCTGCAGTAAGCTGTGATCATGCCACTGCACTCCAGCCTGGGCAACAAAGTGAGACCCAACTCAAAAAAGAATAAAAAGAGAGCAATCCTAATCCAGGCTTGTACCCCTGGGAACATTCTGGAGCTCTCTCATGTCGTGAGCTCCAGAGAGCTACTGGGATGAATCAAACAGAAAGTGGCCCCGTGTGTTAAGTCCCCGAAAACAGAGAGGAAGCTTGGTTGGCAACACTGCACAATGATGGAGGACTCAAACTCTGGATCTTCCAAACCCAGGTTCAAGTTCATCTCCATTTCTTTGGATGAGTTACATAACCTCTCTCTACTTCAATTATTTTGTCATTTATTTCACAAAGCGGAGGTAACAATGCATCGTCTTGATGTGAGGACAAAATGAGATGAAACTGTCAGGCTAGTGCCCAGACCTCTGTTGGCCTATAATCATTAGCAAGTCACCTACTCTTCCTCCAGGGAAAGGGAGGGATTACTGGAAGGCAGCTCTCCAACCCCGACCCCTGGGTGAAAATGACACGCTTTATTTCATGTGACAGAGACAGCCCTTTCAAAGTGGTGCATACTTGTAAGGTACAGAGAAAAACCCAGTTTGAAAGAAAGAGTTTGCCAGTATCCCCGGGGTAAGAGCGGCCCCTGAACTAGCAGGGTCTACAGTGGTCCCTGTGTGCCATCCAGTGGCCAGCAAGGGAAAAGCCATGATTTTGTCTTCAAATTCTGTTTACTTTGCCTAAAATATGTATTCTGATGAGGATAACTGAAACTCACAAACGGGTTCCCTTGTTAATAAATTTTACTCAGTTTGTTTGATCAAAATAAAAACTTATCATTCTGGCTGGGCATGGATGGCTCATGCCTGTAATCTCAGCAATTTGGGAGGCTGAGGTGGGAGGTCTGCTTGAGCCCAGGAATTTGAGACCAGTCTAGGCAACATAGCAAGACCTCGTGTCTACAAAACAAAACAAAACAACAAATTAGCCAGGTGTGGTGGTGCATGCCTGTAGTCCCAGTTACTCGAGAGGCTACGTCAGAAGGATTGTCTGAGCCCAGGAAGTCCAGGCTGCGGTGAGCCGTGATCATGCCACTGCACTCCAGCCTTGGCAACAGAGTCAGATAAATAAATAAATGGTTGTCCATCCAGTCCTTATTAGCATGAATTTTCATGGCCTATCTTTCCCATTCTTCTTGTCCTTCTCCACCTATACACTTTTTATTCATTTTATTTTTCAGAGACAGTCTCTGTTATCCAGGTTGGCATGCAGTGGTGCGATCATAACTCTGTAACCTCAAACTCCTGGGCTCAAGCGATCCTTCCACTTCAGACACCCAAAATGCCAGGATTATAGGCATGACCTACCACACCCGGCCCCACCAATATTCTTTGTGCTTATACATAGACTGAGAGTGCCCGAGAGACTCAGGATGGATCTACTCAACACACTGCTAGACTTTGGCTTGGACCAGAGTCATACCAACCATATTCCAAGAATACAACTATCACTTAAAATTTTGCTATAATGAAATTGAATATGTGCCAAGAGTCTGCATGTTTGGTTTGATTTTTCTTGGGGGGGGTGTTTTCTGTGTTTCTTCTCAAAGTCACTTATTATCCTTACAATCTGTTTCTACCCCTGGGTATTTATGAGGATGAGACAATGGCAGACAAATGGAAGCAATAATAGCACACGTGGAGTGCCCAGAGGTGTTCTGAGACCCCCTCTTCAGTATTATTGTGATTATATGAACTATAATCATAACAAATGTTATTCATTGGATTCTTATGATGTACTTGTCATTATATTTTATCAACATTTTTGCTAATCCTCATATCAATACTGAAAAATAGATATTATTATCCCCATTTTAGAGATAAAGAAACTGATGCTCAGAGAGGCTAAGTGACTTACCTAAGATCACACAGCTAGTTGGTGGCAAAGTCAGAGTTGCACTCTGGTCTGACAAACCCCAAAGCCCCTTTTCCCACCACCAGCCAACTGGCCTCTCCTCTGTTCACTCACACGCTTGTGACTGGCCAAATTCTGAGTCTGAGATACCCTCAGTGCTCCCAGATCCTTAGCACCCGAGACTCTCAGGGCCTCAGGATCCATGGCCAGGGAATCCAGC
Source organism: Cephalopachus bancanus (assembly GCA_027257055.1). Lineage (NCBI taxonomy): Eukaryota > Metazoa > Chordata > Mammalia > Primates > Tarsiidae > Cephalopachus > Cephalopachus bancanus. The sequence goes on along the minus strand of JAPVLO010000098.1, from coordinate 109,037 downwards.
AGGGGTTAAACGTGCAGATGACTTAAGAAAGAGCAAAAGGCAGCCAAGGGAGCTGGGTCTGGAAAGGGCTGGGGGCGGGAAGGAACATGGTCTAGGAGTCAGGACACCCCTTGTCCTGGCCCTGCCTTGGCTCCCATGGGGCCTTGAGCCAGTCCCCACCGTGTCCACAGCCTGGCAGTTGACAATCACCCTTGGCTGGTGCCCAGTGAGCTGGTCTTTCCTCCCAAAGCACCAGGGGCTCTGCCCGCGGAATGTTCCCTAAGGTTTGCTGCTTTTGAGAATTCTGGGTTTCTTCCAGTTGTGGGGGATGCTGGGTGAATGGGACATTATCTCTGCTGCCCAGAGCCCAGGGCCCAAGGGGCGAACACAGAGGGCACACGCAGACCTTACAGCAAGGTGGTCATTCTTCTGTCTTTACTGTTTGCTCCTGGCAAAAAGGGGACCCCAGGGCTGGATAACTGTCCTAAAGAGGAGTCTCTTGGGACTTCCTGAAGATGCTCTCAAGTCACATCTGGAGGAGGGAGATGGGGGACACATCCCTGAGCCAGCTCCTCCTCTGCGCCCCCCTTCCCACCTTCTAGGACTAGGAATTTGATCAGGACTTGTTCAATCTGAGAGAACAACGTCCAACCCCCTTGGAGTATGCCAGTGTCAGGCGGAATTTCAGGAGTCGCCAAGGAGGTGCCGCCCTGCTGCCTCCCCAGCCCCATGCTGCTCATGACCTGCTTTGGAGAGGGCCCAGAACATAGCCTGTGGGGGACCTTGGGCAGCAAGTCGGGGGCTGCCACTGGTTCACTACCAGCTCAGCGAGATAACTGTGCCCCCGACCAACTGCAGTTTCCTTCCACTGCTGCCATACCTGTTCTCTGGCCATGCCTCTGCCCAAAATGTCCTCTTACCCTTCATGGCCTGCCCAAACCCCTCCCTGAATTCTCACCTGAACAGAAACTCTCTCACACTCCGAGTCCTGTGGGATGAATTACACAGCAGACCCTCGGTCTGGGGCTGCCACATGTTGGGGTCCTTGTGCAGAGGCATGGCCGCCTACCCTGACCTGTGAGCAGTGTGGGAACACATCCTACTAGAGGAAAGGTGAAGAGCAGGAGTGCCGTGGAGTCCAGCTGCAGTGCTTACAGGCCAAAAGAACCACCAAGCTGTCTTATCTCAGTTTCCCCAAATCTAAATGAGGCTGAGCCCCTTGCAGGGTTGTTGTGAGGCTTACATTTTGACAAATGCCTGACATCCCACCAGGCACGAGGCAGTTGACCAGTATTTGGCGGTGGTTGCTGCTCCCCACAGTGTCCAACACAGACCTGGGGAATACAGTAGCTGACCTGTAGAAACCACTGATAGGCAGTTAATCAATCTGTTGGTGAGAGAGGCAGGATGCACTTGCTTGTTCCTCTGATTTTCCCATAGGCAGGCTCAGTGACATTTGGCAGAAGCTGCCAAGGAGATGGGAAATGGACGCCAATTAGGGGAGAAACAAGAGGAAGGGAGGGAGGAGAGAGGGAAGGAGGGAAAGAGGGAAGATGACCAGCGAACACAAAAAGAAACTGTTTTCTTGCAGGAACAGGCAGGTGGGTTATGGACACCACGTGGTTCACAGCAGGGACAGTTAGTGGAGTGTGTGTGTCAGTTTCAAGGGCGTTTCCAAGTTAGTTTCTGAAATATTCGTGAATAGATTTATTCAGTTTTGAGTTAGTTTTAGTTATTTTCCATTATTTGTCTTTTTATTTTTAGTTTTATTCGTTAATTTTTATTTATTTTAGCTTTCTATTTGGTTTAGTTTAGCTTTAGTTCCCGGTTTGTAGTTATTTTATTTTCAAGGCTGCTTGTGGGTCACAGTTTCAGCATTTCCGAGCTGGAAAGGCAACCTGGAGCTCACAGACTCTTCCCCACCCAGTGTACGCCCAAGTGAAGCGGTCCAGGCCTGGGGGCGGGGGCAGGAGTTAGAGAAGGGAGGACGGACAGGTGCCCGAGACAGGTCATAGGCAGAGGGGCTGCCTCCCCCCCCCGCCCCACCCAACACACAGCAGCTCCAATTTCCCCCCTTCTTTCCCCAAGGCTGCTCCAGCAGGGAGTCTGTCTCCAGGGAACCCCGTGAAGACGGCGAAGGTGCAGAAGGCATGCAAAGGGACGGCAGCGCTCTGAGTGTAATTCACGTCCTTCCTTCACGCTCCTCTCGCGTCCCCCTCATTCCTACTCATCAGCTCCTCCGGCCCTTCCTCTCCCTCATCCCCCCCCCCGCCCTTCATGATTCTCGCCCCTAAGCCAGGAGGTCGCTGGGTCTTCAAAGTGGCTCTCTCGACCCTCCCAGCCCAGCATGTCCCCCGTCGTGAGCCGTGAACCGAGTTCCGGTCACAACCAGGGGCTCCGCGGGGAGCCCGAGGCCCTGGGGGACGGCTGCGTTGGGCCCCACCCGGGGTGGGCTCCACCCACCCCCGCCCCACCCCGCCTGCAAGAGTCCCCCCACCGCTAGCTCTGAGGACGCCCGTCCGCGCCTTCCAGCTCGCGGGCCTCTTCCAGTCGGACGACGACTACGGAGCCTGCTCCTCCGCGCCGGTTTTCCTGGAGACGGGAGCAAGCACCCCGGGCGGGAAGGAAGAGCGCGACCACGAGGAGGCAGCGTGAGTGCGCGCGAGCGAGGACGCGCGGCTCTGGGGCCCCGCCCGTCTCTGACTTTCTTCTTGGAATTCCAGGGCCGCGGACGGCACGGAGGAGCGCGCGGGGGTGCGCAGCGGCTCGCTGGCTCCCGCGGGGGAGACGCCTCGCGTCCAGGCAGAGGAGGGGAGCCCGCGGACGGCCCCCCCCGAGATCTGAGCTCCTTGGAGACGCCGTCGCTCCTCGGGCCGCCCGGGCGCCCCGGGCGTCCGTGGGAGCCCGGGGCCTTGCTCACCCCACGGAGAGAGCGCCCAGGGGCCTCGCGGCTGCCGATCCGCCGCCCTGGAGGGAGCGCAGGGCCACCTCGTGGGAGCCCGAGGAGCGCCTCGGGCGTCCGCCCGGCTCCGGCGGGCGGAGCCCACTCCTCCCGGCCCGCCCGCCCGCGGCCACCCTCGGGGCTGCTCCTGCGCGCCTGCAGGACCGAGCAAAGCCCCCGCCCACGCCCACGCCCGAAGGGCTCAGCCTAGGGCTTCTGACATTTGGGGCCAGCTGTGTCTTCGTCGTGGGGGCCGCTGTATGCTCTGTGGGCGCGTGGTAGCAGCCCTGGCCTCTAGCCACTCGGTGCCAGGAACGCTCCACCCCGATCCCCACCCCAAACTGCGACCATCAAACATGCCTCCAGACGTTCCCCACGGTCTGCGGGGCGGGCTGGGAATCGGTGGGGAACCACGTAGCGAGCCTCGAGGGGCCGAGGCTGCCCAGACCCGACAGGGGGTCGCCGCCCCGGAGCTGCACGGCCCCTCTCCCGGGACCCGCGGGGACGTCAGTGGCGTGTGTGCGTCAGTTTCAAGGGCGTTTTCTTTCAGGGCGAGTTGGTTCCAAGTTTTGATGCCTGAAATATTTGCGAAGAGATGTATTCGGTTTTGAGTGGGTTTTAGTTGTCTTCCGTTATTTATCTGTTTTATTTTTAGTTTTATTCGTTAATTTTTTATTTATTTTCGCTTTCTAGTTATTTCGTTTAATTTAGCTTCAGTTACCGATTTGTAGTTATTTTATTTTCAAGGTTACTTCGTTTCTGAGTTATTTGTTTTTACTTATTTATGTATAGTTATTTGTTTTAGGAGTTACGGATTTTCAAATTAATTGATAATTTATTTTTAGTTATCTTTCTGATCATTTTCTGAGTACTTTCATAGTTATTTCATGTTTATTTATTGAGAGTTTTTGAGTTACTTATTTTTACAGTTATTTATTTGACTACGAAACTCACTGGAAGTTTTTGAACTACTTAGAGTTATTTATTTTCAGAATGAAATGTTTTTAGTAATTTTAAGGATTTTCTCCCTAGTTTTTAGTTTTAGAGTTGCTAACATTCAGAGGCATATCTTTTCAGTTAATTTAGATTATGAGTTTTTTATTGCTATATTCATGCATTATTTATTTTCTGAGTTATTTGAGTTTTAATGATTTCACTTTCAGAGTTACTTCATTTTTGGATGTCATATTTTCTGTTTTTTATTTTCAGAATTATTATTTAATTTTTTAGTTATTTTCATAGTTACTTATTCTCAGTGATTTTTTTTTAAATTATGTCTTTGCTGTTTAAAAAATTTTCTGTTCTTTATTTTTATTTCATTTCAGATTTATTTTCAGAATTACTTAAAGTTGAAACTACTTAGTCTATCAGTCAGGGTTCAATCAAGAGACACTTTATCGGTTATTTTAAAGAGAATTTAATATAAGAATTGTTCTCCAAATATTAGGGATTTTTAAAAATAATAAAAAGAAGTGATAATGATATCTGAAAATTTCAGCTTCAAGAAGGACTGCCAGAACAAAGGGAAGTGGTTGGAATGATCAAAACCCAGAAGCTTGGTGGTGCCCCCCTGGGCTGGGGGTCAGTCCACCGAGGACGAGGTGCTGCCAATGGTACGAGTGGCTCAGGGGGTCAGGGTCCCTTCTGAAGCCGGGTCACTGCAAACCCATGCTGGTGTCTCTGAAGGAGCTTCACAAGGCTGGTTGTGAGAGTGTTGGGGAAATGGCCAACTGGAACCAACTGCTGCTACTGGAATAGACTGTGACTGTTAAGGTGAAGGCCTGTCCTCAGGGGGGTGCCAACCGGAACCCAGCACGAGGGAGCTCACTATGGTCCTGCCACAAAGCACGGCAAGCAGGAAGCTGGAGTCACGACTTCATGACCAGCACACTTCGCTGTGGAGTTACTTAGTTTTCCAGTGAGTTTTGGATTCGGTTAGTTTTGGAAATGTTAACGTTGATTTGATTTCAGGTTTTCAGAAGGCATGAGGCCCATCTGAGTCTTCAGTCTCCTGATTTATTTCTGGAATGGAGTAGGCCACAAATACCTGGCAGAGGTCTCTCCCACGAGACTCAACACAATCACCTTAAAATTCAAGAAAGCAAAAGCAGTGTGTCTCACTCTGTTCATAAAGAAACCCTTTGATTGGGTGACCAATAAAAGAGGGCAGAAATGAAGGGACAGACTGTTAGGAAGGGGCTCCCCAGAACAATTGGCCAGCAGAGTATTCCTCTCTGAAATTTTTCAGAACTTTAAGCTGTTTTGTAGGGCCACCCTCTTCCACTCACTTTCCTAACAGCACAGTGTCTTTCTTGTTAGAGTGTGTCCCAAATTTCATAGTGTTTCAAGAATTTGCACCATAAAATAAAGTTCTTCCCAAATCTATAATCTGTAATCTTAGATTCTTCAACCTGCATTATTTTTCAGCACGTGTTATTCCATTTTGACCACAAGAAAGTTTATGTGCGTATGTATGGGCAGGGCAAGGGAGGAGGCAAAAACTTGGGATTTATTTATTAAAAATTGTGTATTTATTCTTTCATGTTTAAACTTCAGTCACCTTCGAAGTACTCTCCATTTGATGTGATACACCTATCGAGGTGCTTTTTTCACTGCCCATTTTTGAACTCATCAATTTTGATACATGCTAGTGCTTTTGCTGTTTTTTGTTTCACCTCTTCCACATCTCCCTTTGTGGACTTTTTCAACTGGAGAAACAAAAAAAGTTGCCAGGATGAGATTGGGTGAATAGGGAGGGTGGGGCACTGGGGTCAGTGCCATTTTGGGTCAAAAACTGCAGAACACTCAGCATGGTGTGGGCAGGTTGTTCCCATAAATCACCCACCATGAAATAGGCAAACATATTAACAGAATCTCCCCCCCAAAATTCACTGAAGTCAAACACAACCTCTTACAATAACGCTATCTGGTACACCGATGCTTTTGGGTTCCCAGAACACTTATCTAGCAGGGGAAGCCTGTACGACAAGGGGCCCACCTTTCAAAAGGTAATTCCAGGTTTTTTGGGGTCCCCCTCATATGTACTCATTTAACACTTATTTCCTGAGCTCTTCCTGTGTTAGGGAAGGTTCTGACAACCAGGGGAACCAGAGAGATATGAAGGTAAGTGAGAAGCTCTCAGCCCAAATGTGAAACATAATCACAATGTGATGTGTCACATACTCCGGGTTGCAGAACACTGTTACTGACACTTTCTGAAGTAATCAGGGAAGGGGTGATATCAGACTCATGTAGCAAGTGTTTTCTCTCGTGAAAAAGGAGAAGGGGACCCTGGCTGGGAACAGCACACGCTCAGACACAAGGGCACAAAGGAGCTGCGCACAGCAGGGAAGGCGAGTTGGCAGGGGCTGCTGGGCCACAGAGCTCAGAAAGGCACTGACCTTAAGGGCTGCCCTGGCACCTGACGGATCCTTTGGTCTTGCAGCAAGTCTGCAAGATCGTAGGAAGCAGCCTCAGAAGTCCAGTGCGTCTCCTAGCCTTGCTGTTCCAGATGTTTACATCTCTGGAAATCTTCGGTTCCTCCCTGGTTCCTTTCATTTGTCCATTGGAGGTGTCTCTCTCCCTTCTTCACCTTTTGATGCTACTTCTTAAACATCTGTAGGGATGGAGGAGGGTTGAGACCAGCAGGCTGTGAAGCACAGGTGACTTCAGCTGCAGGGGGAGGTGAAGAAGAACAGAGCAGAGGAGACCTGCTGAGGGAATGGGGTGGGGAGGTTCCGCACACCCACATGTGGGGAGAGGCTCTAGGCATCACTAATCATGACTGTTCCAACTGCATGCAACCGCGACAGAAATGTTGTGGGGGTGCTTTTCCCAAAGGAGGAAGCTGCTTTAGACCCAACCCAGGCTTGTGGATGCAACAGATAGGGGTTTTTTAAGAGCACACAGAGCGTCTGCTGTATCAACGACAATGAGCGTATCTCCTAAATCAAAAGAAAGTATAGTCTTACACAATCTAGGATGGTGTGTGTAAGGTCAGTGTGCTGGTGTCGTGGAAAAGATGCAAAGAATTGCACAAAGAGTAGGTTAAAAAGAAAAAGTTTACTTAGAAGGTAAATCAGAGAAAAAGGGTATATCCACCTCTCCAAGATTGGAGAGGATACAAAATGCTTAAGGAACGTTTGATGCTGAATATTCAGGTGCATGGCTTATAAGGCTTTCTTTAGGAGTCAGGTAACATTTCCAGGTAAGCTAACACAGGAGCTGTCGCCATGGTAATGGTTTGTTTAGGACGGCAGCAGCTAGAGTTTTAGATAATTGATTACATAGACAGGAAAATTAGCCCAAGATCTGTAAAACAAAGTTCCAAGACACAAACGTTAATGTTGGATTTAGGGAACAAAAAGGCATTCTGCTGGGAGTGCACTGTTCATGGGTAAGGTAGCAGGAAGGCTGGGGTAGAAAAACATTCTTGGGAAAATTGTAGGAGGGTTAGAGACATCATAACGACCAGATGGTTCATCAGGCAAGATAGCTAGAAACTCATCCTTGGATGCAAATTATAAAATCCTTGGTGCCCATTACTAAGGGTAGGTTACAACTTTACTTATTAGTGACTCTAAACAATGGAGTTAATTAAACTTACTTTAGAGCAAGAGAGTTAGCAGAGCTGATAACAAAACACAACATTATTCACTATAGCATACCACTAATTGGTATTAAACAAGACAAAAATGTGAACCAACGCCAAGCCGCCTGCCCACAATGACTGAGATAACTCCACTTTGCTTTTTGTTCCTCCATTGTGTTTTCACACTTGTTATAATACACAGCCACACATTCAGTCTTGTCTGTGTATGTGTGTGCTTCTCAGCAGACTTCTCTGCTTATTTTGTTAATCATAACATACCCATTTCCCTATGGGAATCCATTTCTCTATGAGAAGATGTGAGAACTTCAGAGGGTTTCATATCCTACTGAGCAGAAGAATCTCTTGGGTTCTGACCACTTGCCTGAAGAAACTCATACCTGGGATCCTCTCAAACACGTTTGCCCATTGTATAACCAGCTGTTCACTACAGAAAGTCCAAAATATTCACAATCCTTTGTACCTCATCCCTTTTCTAGAGCTATGAACATGGTGCTGGCAGAGTGCAAAATGCCTGAATCTCCCAGACGTCATAAGAACCTCTCTGCAAAGCTCATGTCACAGGTGGCTGACCAGTAGGGCCATTCCAATATCAGTTATTGCTGGATATTCCCAGGGTGGGCCTCAGGTTCTCTGGGACAGTCCACTCTTACCTTCCACTCCAGCACCTCCTTGCTAATGCCCCACACTGCTGCTCTGCTTGCTTGTGTCCTCTGGGAGAAAGCTACCCCACTGGGCTCAGAAAATCAGACTCCCACTGAGCTCACAGTGGACTGCAGGATGGGATGGGAACAGTGGGATAATTCTTGTAAAGTGATGCCAGGCAATATCTACTCCAGACCTGGGCATGCTGCTCACTCAGGAAATAGTTGTGAATTTTTAGACTTCTTAAAATCAGGAAATATATTAAGAGTGGCTTTTCTATGGGTGAAATTTGCATCATCTTAAATGAAAAAAATCTAAAACCACTAGATAAATTCTCACTGCCTTGCAAGTTGTTCAAGTACTCCATGGCTTTGTGATGTGACCTGTTGCCCACCAGATTTCAACACATTGCTGAGGCTCGGAAATGCTGTAACCCCAGAGTAAAGTGCCCGGCTGAAGCAGCTGAGCTAAAAGTAACCCTGGATCTGTCAAACCTGGTGGGAGGCAGAACTCATAGTAAACACCGACCACACATTATAAAACAAGAAAGGTTAGAGATTCTCTAAACCAGCATTCCCAGAGGGTATTTTGAAGAATATGCAGAGGAGTGTAAGAGTTCAGTGAGTTAATCCCACAACATGCTAAGTAGAATATATATATACACACACACACACACACACACATACCACATTCTAAAAATACTAGGCCAGGCATGGTGGCTCACACCTATAATGTCAGCACTTAAGGGACTAAGACAGGAGAATTGCTTAAGGTCAAGGACTCGAGACCAGCATGGGCAACATAGAGAGACTACATCTCAAATTAAAAAAAAAAAGAAGAAGAAGAAAGAAAAGAAAGAGATTTGGCTGGGTGCAGTGGCTCACACCAGTAATCCCAGGAGTTTAGGAGGCCAAAGCAGGAGGACTGCTTGAGCCCAGGAGTTTCGGAACCAGCCTAGGCAACAGAGTGAGACCTCACCTCTACCAAAAAAAAAAAAAAAAAAAAATTAGCTGGGCATGGTGGCATGTGTCTGCAGTTCCAGCAACTCAGGAGGCTAAGGTGGAAGGATCACCTGAGTCCAGGAGGCCGAGGCTTTGGTGAGCCGCTGTGATCGTACCATTGCACTCCAGCCTGGGCAACAGAGTAAAATACTGACTCAAAGCAAAATAAAACAAAGCTACATATTATGTTTCTCTCTTAGTTGATCTCAGTTAATAGCTTAAGGGATTTGAGAATTCTTACATAAAGAAAATCGATATACTTACATTAAACTCATCATTTCCCAAAATGATTTGACCACAGAACGCTTTTCTTTGTGGAATGTAATGCCCCATGTGTCCCAGTAAAAGGAAAGGATAAGCTGCTGTAACAGAGAGAAGGAGATCCAATAATGTAATGATTTGAAGAATATTTCTGTCCCATGAGTCAATCAGTCCAGGTTGGGTATGCAGACTGTTCTACCTTTTTTATTTTTTGAGTTGGACTTCCACTCTTTCGCCTAGGCTGGAGTGCAGTGGTATGCTGTTTACAGCCACTGCAACCTCGACCTGCTGGGCTCAGGTGATCCTTCCACCTCAGCCTTCCAAGTAGCTGGAACTACAGGCACACACCACCACGCCCAGCTAATTCTTTGATTTATTGTAGAGATTAGGTCCCGCCAAGTTGCCCAGGTTGGTCACGAACCCGTGGGCTCAGGTAATCCTTTCACCTCAGCCTCCCAAAGTGCTGGGTTTATAGGCATAAGCCACTATGCCCAACCTGTGTTCTACTTTACACAGTCATCTGGGGCCCTGGGTTCCTTGCATTTGGTTTTCCAACATCCTCCGGAACATTGTTCTTGTCTACACAGTCAAAAGTGAGTTTTGGAAATATCAGATTTCCAGGTCACAGGAAGAAGGATCTTGCAAGTTTACATAAGCAGTGTTTTAAGGCCCAGCCAGCAAATGGCATACGACACCTTCTCTTGTATTCCTTTAGGGAAAGCTTTGTTGCATGGCCATGCCAAGGTGCAAGGGGGTTGGGAATCTAGCTGGGAGGCCATTGCCTAACTATAATTTTATTACTATGTACCAGTGTCACCCAGACAGCCTACAGGAGAGCAGGGACTAGAATCCTGGTCTCCCAAATCCTAGGCCAGGATTCTTGTTACCACACTAGCATTTGCTTACTCGGCCAACATGGATCAAGTGGTTCTTGAATTCCAGGTTATATGTCAGAATATGAGGCTGGAAATCTCTGTAAAACAGTTTCACAGATCCTCCATAAAAATATTTATCAATTGCATATTAATCTGTTAGCAGCTTTTATTCATGAATAAACTTTCAAAATGTCTATTAAGGTAGCAAAATTTATAGGTTTATATTATGATATCTTAATTGTCCAGAAGAGTCATGCTATAGGAATAAAGAAACATAAAAGGAACAACGACTCTTTAAATGGACCCAAATATATCTCAGAATTCAGAGTAGGAAAAAAAACATTTCAAATTAGTTCTGAGGCAGGATGTGGTAGCTCATGCCTGTAATCCCAGTGCTTTGGGAGGCTGAGGTCAGAGGATTGCTTGAGGCCAGGAATTAGAGAACAGCTTGGGCAACATAGTAAGACCCCCATCTCTAAAAAAGAAAAAATCAAATTAGTTCTGGCCAAAAAAGATAAATGATGTATAAAAATGATGTTGGGATCACTAGGTAGTAATATGGAAAAAATAAGAATAATTTTTACCTCAGCCTTTAGAATAATTTGTATTTTTCAAGGATGTGACTTAGGCTGGCTGCGGTGGCTCAGGCCTGTAAACCCAGAACTCTGGGAGGCCGAGGCAAGAGGATTGCCTGAGCCCAGGGGTTCAAGATCAGCCTGGGCAACTTGGTGAGACCCTGTCTCTACAAAAATTCAAAAAAATTAGTCTGGCATGGTGGCGCATACTTGTAATTGTAGCTACTTGGAAGGCTGAGGTGGAAGGATCTCCTGAGCCCAAGAGGTCCAGACTGCAGTGGTTGTGAGCATGCCACTACACTCCAGCCTGGGCAACAGAGTAAGATTCCAACTCAAACAAAACAAAACAAAGGTGTGACTTAAAGAAATCAGGAAAGTCAAAACATTTAAAATATAATCTTTAACAGGGTAAAGTCTTTCTAGGCAAAAACTGAAATCAGAAGCTAGAAAGAAAAACCTTGATAAGTTAGGCTACGTAAGAGTACATATAAGAAAAAAGAATACTTGAAAGTCAAAAGATAAATACATTCTCAAAACATAAGGCAGTGGACTAAATTCTTTGCAATATAAAGAGCTTTTACAAATCGATAATAGTAACAATTTAAAAATGAACAAAGACATGGATGTACACAGGAACTTCAAAATCCAAAAAATATATGAAAAGGAGGTCAGGCACAGTGGCTCAGCCTTTAATTGCAGCACTTTGGGAGGGCAAGGCAAAAGGATTGCCTGAGCCTGGGGGTTCGAGACCAGTAATCACAAAAACTAGCCAGGCAAGGTGGCATGCATCTGTAGTTCTAGCTACTTGGAAGACTGAAGCAGAAAAATCTCCTGAGCCCAACAGGTCAAGGCTGTGGTGGCCACAAGCGTGCCACTGCACTCCAGCCTGGGCGACAAGAGTCCAACTCAAAAAAAAAAATGAAAAGGAAAAAAATATTGAGATAGAGATATCATTTTTTATTATCAGACTGTCTAACACTTTAAACTTTGATAATACTCAGTGTTGAAGAGGATATAGTAAAAAACTAGTACTCATAAGGGTATAAATTAGTACTAGCTTTGTTGAAGACAACTTTCAATAGCAATCAAAATGTTAAAATATGTTTGTGATTTGATCCAGCAACTCCACTTCTAGAAATTTATTTTAATGATATATCAGTGAACAAAAATATGGATGTACAGGTGTTCATTTTAACATTACAGTTTAATAGGAAAAGAGCAGTGGGGGGATCTCATGCATTTGGTAGTACTGAGGCAGGACAGCTAACTTAGCTCAGATTTAGATAGTGAGTTTCTCACAGGCAGACTTAGATCATTGGGAAACCAAACGGTCAGGCACTTGGACGCTGTCTTATATGGACATAACTCTTTTAAACCACTACACACTGACTGAAACTCAGGCCTGACCTTGAAATATGAGGCGGCTGGCTACAAAGACCAAAAACAGGACAGCAGGGAGTTACCAAGGACACTGAAGCACGGTGCTCTAAGAGAAAACTTAATTAAGGAGCAACTTTTTCTATTATCTCAGAAGTTCCTTGTGGCACGGGCAAAATATAAAAGTAAAGCGATAAGAACTGACACCTGTGGTCAAAGTTTAGCTTAGAAATAGGTTGCTTAACTATCATTTTGGAAATATAGAAAGCATTTTGTTAAGAGAAAGGGGGTGTCCTTTCCCTTAAGGACACCCGCATTCTCTCTTGAGCATGCCTTTATCTTTTTTTTTAATAAACTTTATTTTAAACCACTCTTTGAGTCTTGCTCTGGAATTCCTTTTAACTTGAGTCAAGGATTCACAGAACAACTCTATCCCACACCACTGGGCATCAATATCAAAATTAATCTTCAATTTGATACTCCCCCTTCCAAAAGTGGAGTCAAATTACACGCCCTTTGAGTGAGGGCTGTACTAGTGACTCTGACGAATAGAATGTGGTGATGGGAATAGACTTTCAAAACTGAGTTATAAAAGGCATTTTGGCTCCCTCCACATTCTCTTTCTTGAGGTACTCATGGTGGCAGAAGCCAGTTACCATGTTGAGACATTACATGGAGAGACCCACATTGCAGGAACTGAAGCTTCCGGCCAACACCCATGAGAATGAGCCCCCTTGGAAGCAGCTTCTCCAGCCCTAGTCAAGCCTAGTCAAGCCTTCAGATGACTTCAACTCCAGCTGATGTCTTAACTGAAACTTCTTGAGACCTGGAGCCAGAACGACCCAACTAAGCTGCTCTTGAATTCATTACCCGAGGACTATGAGTTAAGAAGTGTTTGTTGTTTTAAGCTACTAAGTACAGGAGTAGTTTGTTAAGGAATAATAATATTCAAATAATAAATAACAAAAAGATGGCTAATAAGGTATTATACTGACATACAATGGAACTCTATGCATCATTTTCCTCCTGAGTTAGGGTCTCACTCTGTCACCCAGGCTGGAATGTAGTGACACAATGATGGCTCATCGCAGCCTCAATCCTGGACTAAAGCGATCCTTCCGCCTCAGCCTCCTGAGGAGATGGGACTACAGGTGTGCCCGCCACACCTGGCTAACTATTTTATTTTTTGTAGAGACAAGGTCTTAAACTCCTGGACTCGAGAAATTCTCTCGCCTCAGCCTCCCAAAATGTTGGAATTACAGATATGAGCCACCATGCCTGGCTGTGCACCTTTTAACAATAATATCTTTTGTTTGAGATGTAGAAAGCTAAGAAAGAATACCCACTTGAGAGATCAAAAAATCTGCAGATTATCAGCTTTTCTTGAACCTGTGAGAGAGCTGAGTTCACAGGGCAACAAACTTACTGAACTCTAAGGAAAGATAGGCACCGACAAGGAGAGCTGAGGCCCAAGCACTTGTTTACCTGAGGCAGGTAATGCTGGGCTACTAGCAGGAAGGATTCAGCTAAAATTGTTAATGGTTCAGTGTGGGCTTGCAAAAGAAAATGGAGACCCTACGGGCGACAGATACGAGGGAAATTAGTGTCAACTTTCAGACTTTTCTCAAAGGAACTCACCGGACACTCACAAAAAAGATTAGCAAAAGTCCTGGGAATGCTCTTCCTGGCACCGACCTGGGAGAAGAGAATGTCAAGTTCCATGGGAAAGCACAAAATCATGCCCAGACGCCACTGCCCCATGTTTCCTGCAGAACAGAAGCCTAAACTGCTGAAGGAGGGACTGTAAACACTGCCACCCTTAGGGGGCTGGTAAATCCAACATAGCTGGGGAAGGGTAACAGAAAAACTTAAATTTTTGGAAGGCTGAGGCGGAAGGATCACCGGAGCCCAGCAGGTCGAGGCTGTGGTGGCTGGGAGCGGCCACTGCACTCCAGTCTGGGCAACATAGTGAGACTCCAACTCAAAAAAAAAAAAATTACTCTGGGAGAAGGACAGAAACACTTTGAAGGTCACACCTTCCAAGACCTGGGAACATAGTGCCTGAAAGCCTGACACTTAATCAGAACAGAGCATCTCACCTCTCTGTCCCCACTACCAGGCTAACAAGCACTGACTAACAATAAAATACAGTTGGGAGCCTGACACGTGGTTTACACCTATAATCCCAGCACTTTGGGAGGCCCAGGCCAGTGAATTGACTGAGCCTGCAGATTTGAGACCCGCCTGGTTTACTTGGCAAGACCTCATCTCTGCAATAAACCAAAAAATTAGCCGGGCGTGGTAGCGCACGCCTGTAGTTCCAGTTACTTGGAAAGCTGAGGCGGAAGGATCGCCGGAGCCCAGCAGGTCGAGGTTGCGGTGGCCATGAGCATGACACTGCACTCCAGCCTGGGCGAGACAGTGAGACTCCAATTCAAAAAACAACACAAAAAAAGAAATACAGCTGGGAAAGCTACGGCACATGGAGAGAGAAACTGACTAACAGCAGAGAACACCTAAAGCCGAGAGCGGGGCAGACATTGAGAAAAACCTTTGGGTGAACCAGTCCATACTCCTAACACAAGGTAATGCTTGAACTGCACATTGGACTGAAGGTAACCATAGCAACAAAAAACCCAAGGATCTACACAAAGAAATAGACAGAAAGAAATGATAACGACATTAATAAGTATAAATGTTTTTTCCTTTATTATTTATATTTTTCAAAGATAATTGTTTAAATTTTTAAAAAGAACAAAGTGCTGTGAAGTTTTTGATGCATAAAGAATTAAAATGTATGAACAAAGACCAGCAAGGAAGAAACTGAAATACGCTGTTGTAAATTTCTTATATGTGTGGTATAATATCACTTGAAGATACACTGTGATACCTTAAAGATGAATACCATAAACTCCAAAGCAAGCCCTAAACTAGCATGACAAAGTTATAACTATTAGGCCAACAAATGAGATAAAATAAAATTTAAAAAACACAACTGGTCAGGCATGGCTCACATCTGTAATCCCAGTACTTTGAAAGGCCAAGGCAGGAGAATTGCTTAAGCCCATGAGTTCGAGATCAGCCTGGGCAACATAGTAAGAGCTCATCTCTACAAATAAATAAAAACAATTAAAATTTTAAAAAAATTAACCAGGCACGGTGACATGTATTTATTGTCCCCATGCACCTGTAGTCCCCACTACTCAGGAGGCTGAGGCAGAAGGATCACCTGAGTGCAGGAGATTGAGGCTGCAGTGAGCCGTGATGGTGCCACTGTATTCCAGCATGGGTGACAGAATGAGACTCTAACTCAGGGAAAAAAAAAAGTCATACCAATGCTAAAGGTTTATGAATCAATAACAGAGCTTCAGAGAACACCAAGCAAGAAAAAATAGTACTGCCAAGGGACAAATCCACAATTGTAGTCAGATATTTCAATTCCTCTCTTATAAGAATTGGGGTTATGTCCTAATAAACCCATCTAAGTTGAAAATACTTTAAGTCAAAGATGTATTTAATACACCTAACCACCTGTTGCGTTATCAATCTACAGTTGGGCAAAATCATCTAACACAAAGACTATTTTTTACTAAAGTGTTGAATAATTTATTGAATACTGTGCTGAAAGTCAAAACCAAAATGGTTGTATTAGTTGTTTACCCTCGTGATTGCTTGGAGGAGGCTCAGTGCTGCCCAACATCATGAGAGAATATCTTTTTGTTTTTTAAGTTGGAATCTCACTTCGTCACCCAGGCTGGAGTGCAGTGCACACTCATGGCCACCCCAGCATTGACCTACTGGACTCCAGTGATCCTTCTGCCTCAGCCTTCCAAGTAGCAGGAACTAAAGGCATACTCCCACGCCCGGCTAATTTTTTTTTTTTTCTAATTGTAGAGACGAGGTCTTGCCAAGTTGCCCAGGCTGGTCTCAAACCTGTGGGCCCAGGCAATCCATTCACCTCGGCCTTCCAAAGTGCTGAGCTGACAGGCTGAGCCACTGAGCCTGGCCAAGAGAATATCTTGTTGCTTATCAGTAGACCTGAAAAAGATCAAAATTGAAAGTATGATTTGTACTGAATGCAATAAGCTTTCATATCTTCGTAAGGTAAAAAAAATTAAAAGTCAAACCATTGTAAGCTGGAGACTGTCTATACTTGAACAATTTTATCAACCAATTTAACCTAATTAACATCCATAGAAACTGAATTCAACAATAAAAGAATGAATACATTCTCCTCAAGTGTACACAAAATATTTAACAAGGCAGCTCATTGTTGTGAGTTGAATTGTGTCTCCTCCCTCCCCACTGCCCACATTCATATACAAAAGTCTTAACCCCAAGTACCTCAGAATGTGACTCTCTTTCGATATAGGGTATTTTCTTTCCTTTTTTTTTTGAGTCAGAGTCTCACTCCGTCACCCAGGCTCCAGCTAGAGCGCAGTGGCACACTCACGGCTACTGCAGCCTTGATGTGTTGGGCTCAGGCGACCCTTCCACCTCAACCTTCCAGGTAGCTGGAACTACAGGCATGCACCACCACACCCGGCTAATTTTTTAAAAATTTATTATAGAGATGAGGTCTCACCAAGTTGTCTTGAACCCCTGGATTCAGGCAATCTTCTCGCCTCTGCCTCCCAAAGTGCTGGGATTACAGGTGTGAGCCACTGAGATAGAGTCTTTAAGGGGCAAAATCATCTCATAAGGGTGAGCGCTAATCAAATATGACTGGTGTTTTTATAAGAAGAAGAGATTAGGGCACTGGCATGCACAGAGGGATGACCATGTAAGGATAAAGAGGAAGACTGCCATCTACTAGTCAAAGAGGAAGGTTTTAGAGGGAACCAACCCTACTGACACCTTGATCTCAGATGTCTATTCTCCAGAATTCTCCAGAAAGTACATTTCTGTTGTTTAAGCGACCTAGTCTGTGGCACTTTATTATGGTAGTCCTAGAAAACTAATGCCACGTAGTCTTGATTTTTAAAAAAAGTATCAATAAATTTATAAGACTTAAATCCTTTAATTATGTTTCCAACCACAATGGAATCAAATTAGAAATCAATAAAAGAAAGATATTTGGAAAATTCTCTATATGATTGAAAATAAAATAACACTATTTTTAAAAAACCCATGGACCAAAGAGATATCAAGAAGGAAAATGGAAAGTGTTTCTAACTATGTAAAAATGGCTCGGTGGCTCAGCCTGTAATCCCAGCACTTTGGGAGGCTGAGGTGAGTGGATTACCTGAGCCTCCAGGTTCGAGACCCACCTGGGCAACTTGGCAAGACCTCATCTCTACAATAAAATAAAATTTAAAAATTAGCCGGGCGTGGTAGCACGCGACTGTAATTCCGGCTACTCGGAAGGCTGAGGAAGAAGGATCGCCGGAGTCCAGCAGGTCAAGGCTGCGGTGGCCGGGAGCAGCCACTGCACTCCAGTCTGGGCGACAGAGTGAGACTCCAACTCAAAAAAAAAAAAAATGTGTGGGATACAGCTAAAGAAGTAATTAGAGGGAAATTTATAACACTAAACTTGTGTATTATAGAAAAAGAAAGATCTCAAGCCAGTGAGCTGAATCTCCATCATTAAAAACAATTGAAAGAAGAGAAAATAAAAAACAAGTTCAGCAGAAGAAAGAAAATAATAAAGATTGGGTAAAAATTAATGAAATAGAAAACATAAGAACAATACAGAAACTCAATGAAATTAAATGCTGGTTTTGGGGTTTTTTTTTAGTTGGAGTCTCACTTTGTTGCCAGACTGGAGAGCTGTGGCACACTCATGGCCACCCCAGCATCGACCTGCTGGGCTCAGGTGATCCTTCTGCCTCAACCTTCCAAGTAGCCAGAACTACAGGTGCACGCTACCACACCCGGCTAATTTTTTGATTTATTGTAGAGACAAGGTCTCCCCATGTTGCCCAGGCTGGTCTTGAACTCGCAGGCTCAGGCAATCCTCTCGTCTTGGCCTCCCAAAGTGCCGGGATTACAGGCTTGAGCTATTGCACCCAGCTAAATGTGATTCTTTAACATGGATAAAACTGGTAAACATTTAGCCAAACTGATCAGGGGGAAAATAGAGAAAATAAAAATTACTAATAGTAGAAATAAAATGACATTACTATATGTGCTATGGATATTGTTAAGACTAATAAGGGAATATTAATAAAAAGCTTTATGCTACTAAATCCAACAACTTAGTTAAAGGAAAAAATTTCTTGAAATTAATAAATTACTGTGATATTGTGGTATAATAAATATATATTTGGTCTCTACCTCCAGTTCCTAAGACAGAGCTTATAAAATCCTGGTATCTAAGGGTGCTAGAAGAATCTCTTACTCTACTATTTGGTCTTTGATCCCAGTTCCTGAAATAGTTCCTAAATCCCCTGAAACTTCCTGGGTGAGAGGAGCATCTCTTGTCCTTATAAAGATACTCTTGGTGGAATTCTGGATAGTGTTACGATGGGAACTGATTGCTAGGGGAACCAAACCCGTGATTAGAGGTTTGGAACTTGTAGCCCCACCCCCTGGCCTCCAGAGGGAGAAGGGCTGAAAGTTGAGTTGATAACCAATGACCAATGATTTAATCAAGCATGTATAGGTAATAAAGCCACCATTAAAACTCCAACAGACTGCGTTCAGGGAGCTTCAGAGTTGCTAAATATTATGAGATACTGAGAGGGTGGTGACCATAGAGAGGGTATGGAAGCTCCTTGCCTCTCTCCGTATACCTTGCCCTAAGTGTCTTTTCCATCTTGCTGTTCATTTGCATTTTTTTGAAATATCCTTTATAATAAATTAGTAAATGTAAATGTTTCCTTGAGTTCTATGAGTGCTCCTAGAAAACTAATAGAACTGAAGGAGGGGATAGTGGGAACTCCAATTTATAGCTACCACTTTCAATTGGCATTTGAAGTAGTGGGCAGTCTTGTGGAGCTAAGCCCTTAGCTTGTGGGGTCTGATTCTAACTCCAGGTACATAGCCATAGAATTGAAGTGAATTATATAGGATACTCAATTGGTGTCTGCTGGAAAACTGGTTGTTAATAGGAGAAAAACTCTACACATCCTGGTGACCAGAGGTAACATGGTCTGAATTGAGTGTGAGAGTGGGAAAAGCAGTTTAGCTTTAGCCTATCTCGTACAATTATGAAGTTCACTCAAGGAGAAACAGATAACCTCAATAGTCCTATGTCTATTAAACTGAATTTATACTTAAAGCCTTCCCACAAAGAAAACCCTAGACCCATATGTTTTAACAAAGGAATTTCAACAATCATTAAGGAAGTCATACAAACTTTAGCAAATTCCTCTTTAACAATATAAGAGGAAAAAATACTTTCCAATTAACTCCTGAGGCCAGCATCACCTTCAAGCAAAGGAATTACAACAAAGGAACATGATAGATCAATTTCATTTACAAGCATATATACAAATATTCATAACAAAATTTTACAGACAATCCAGCAACATATAAAAATGATACCACATTATGAATAAGTGGGATTCTTTTGGGAATGCACATCAATTTAATATTTTAAAAAATTTAAGCCAGGCATGGTGGCTCACGCCTGTAATCCCACACTTTGGGAGGGAGAGACAAGAGGATTACCCGAACCCAGGGGCTCAAGATCAGCCTGGACAACTTGGTGAGACCTCGTCTCTACAATAAATCAAGAAAAATTAGCTGAGTGCAGTGGTATATGCCTATAGTTCCAGCTTGGAAGGCTAAGGTGGAAGGATCGCCTGAGCCCAGCAGGTCAAGGCTGTGGTGACTGTGAACGTGCCACTGCACTCCAGCCTGGGTGACAGAGCAAGACTCCAACTAAAAAAAGACCTGCTAGACTCAGGCGATCCTTCTGCTCAGCCTTCCAAGTAGCTGGAACTATAGGCACACGCCACCACACCTAGCTAATTTTTTTATTTATTGTAGAGACAAGGTCTCACCAAGTTCCCAAGCTGGTCTCGAACCCCTGAGCTCAGGCAGTCCTCTCACCTCGGCCTCCCAAAGGCTTGAGCCACCACACCCAGCAGAAAAAATAATAATTTAATTCACAATATTGACAGATGAAAAAAATCATGTAATCATTCCAGTATATACAGAAAAAATGTTAAACAAAATCCAACATCCATTCCTTAAAAAATTCTCAGAAACCTAGAAATAGGAAGAAACATTATCAACTTGATAAAATGCATCTCTGAAGCACCTAGAGCTAACATCATACTTAAAGCCAAAGTATGCTTTCCTTTTCAAATCAGGAACAAATTTCTACTCTCACTACTATTTCGCAATGTACTGGAGGTTCAAGCTAATGCAACAAGAAAAGAAATTTTAAAATCCAGATTGGAAGGGAAAGAGTAAGATGATTTTTGTCCATAGATGATATGATCTGCTGTGCAGAAAAACCCATGGAATTTACAAAAAGAAAAAAAAGAAAGAAAGAAAAGAAAAGAAAATGACAAGAACTAACAAGATTGCAGGATATGAGATTAATACACAAAAATAAGTTGTATTTATAGATATTAAGTCATGTACCACATAATCACATTTCATGCAATGTCTGACCACATATATAATGGTGGTCCTTTAAATGTAAATCTCAAGCTATAAGAACCTTAGGAGAAAACTTAGGGAACACCTGCCCGGACATCAGAGTAGGCAGTGAATCCATGACCAAGTCCTCAAAAGCAAATGCAACAAAAGCTAAGATTGACAGGTAGGACCTTATCAAACAGAAGTTTTTGCACAGCTAAAGATCCATCAAGAGAGTAAAAAGACAGTCCAAAGAATGGAAGAAAATATTTGCAAGCATATCTGACAAAGGCCTAGCATCCAAGATCTATAAGAACTCAAATTAATTGAAAGGGAAAAAAGACCAACCCCATTAAAAAATGTGCAAAAGATAGGAACAGGCATTTCTCAAGGGAAGACACACAAGTAGCCAATAAACACATGAAAAACATACTCCACCTCACTAACCATCAGAGAAATGCAAATCAAAACTACAAAGAGATACCACCTAACACTGGTAAGAAAGACTTTCATTAATAAGTCAAATAATAAAAGGTGCTGGAGCAGCTGCAGGAACAAAGGGAACACTTCTACACTGTTGGTAGGAATGTAAGCTAGTTCAATCTTTTTGGAAAGCAGTGTGGTGATTTCTCAAAGAACTTAAAATTGAGCTCCTATATGACCCAGCAATTTCTCTTCTGGGAATATACTCAGAGGAACATGAATCACTCTACAAAAAAGACACCTGCACACACGTTTATTGCAGCACTTTTCACAATAGCAAAAACTTGGAACCAACGCAGATGCCCATTGAAAGTGGACTCGATAAAGAAAATGTGGTACATACACACAATGGAATATCATGCTGCAATAAAGAACAAGATCATGACCTTTGTAGCAACTTGGATGCAGTTAGAGACCATTATACTAAGTGAACTATCCCAGAAACAAAGAATTGAAAATCACATGTCGTCATTCACAAGTGGGTCCTGAATACAGGACACATGAGCCCGAGGGTGGGATCAGCAAACACTGGACACTAAGAGGGGAGGTGGGGGGAGGAGGGAGAGGAGCATGTGACAACACACTGGGTACCTGATCCACTATGAGGGGGTGAGAGGGCCAGCTACAAGCCCAAACTTCACCTGCCTGCAACTTTCTTATGTAATGTCTTTACTTGTATCCCGCAACTGTAAAATAAAAAATAATAATAATGGCAGTCCCATAAGATTACAATGGAGCTGAAGAATTCCTAGCAGATAGATATGCCATGTTTATAATCTGAAGCCATCATAATGTCAAAGAACAATGCATTACTCTTGAGTTTGTGGTGATATTGGTGTAAACAAACCTATGTGCTGCCAGTAGTATAAAAGTCTATAAAAGTCTAGCATATACAATTATGTATAGTATATAAAACACTTGATAATGATAATAAACAGCTATGTTACTGGTGTATGTATTTACTATACTATATATTTATTTTATTTATATTTTTGAATGTGCTACTTCTGCTTTAAAAAAAAGTTAGGCCAGTTTATAATCCTAGCACTTTGGGAGGCCAAAGTGAGAGGATTGCCTGAGCCCATGGGTTCAAGACCAGCTTGGGCAACTTGGTGAGACCTAGTCTCTACAATAAATCAAAAAAATTTGCTGGGCATGGTGGTGTGTACCTGTAGTTCCAGCTACTTGGAAGCTTGAGGGGGAAGGATCGCCTGAGCCCAGCAGGTCGAGGCTGCGGTGGCCAAGAGTGAGACATTGACTCAAAATAAATAAATAAATAAAAAGTTAGCTGTAAAATAACCTCAGACAGCTTCAGCACTCAGTAAGTGCTTCAGAAGAAGGCATTGTTATTATAGGTGATCACAGCTGCATGTGTTAGTTATTGCCCCTGATGATCTTCCAGTGGGACAGGATGCAAAGGTGGAAGGCAGTGATATTGATGATATTGATGATGTAGAGCTAGGATAATGTGTGCATTTTTGTCTCAGTTTTAAACAAAAAATTTAAAGAGAAAAAGGCATGTAGAATAAGAATGTAAAGAAAGAAAATATACAGCTGTAAAATGTGTTTGTGTTTTAAGCTGTTATTTCGAGTCAAAAGGTTTTTTACAAAATTAAAAAGTTTGTCAAGTCAGAAATTACAGTAAGCTAAGCTTAATTTATTATGATTTATTTATTTATTGAGTTGAAGTCTCACTCTTTCGCCCAGGCTGGAGTGTAGTGGCACGCTCACGGCCACCACAGCTTCAACCTGCTGGGCTTAGTTGATTCTTTCACCTCAGTCTTCCAAGTACCCAGAACTACAGATGCATGCACCACACCCAGTTAGTTTTTGTGATTTATTATAGAGACAAGGTCTCACCAAGTTGCCAGGCTGGTCTCGAACCCTGGGCTCAAGCAAGCCTCTCGCCTCGGCCTCCCAAAGTTCTGGGACTACAGACTGAGCCACCATGCCTGGCCAAATTATTATTTAAGAAAGAAAAAATGTCAAATCAATTGAGCTTCTCCTAAGTGTACAGTGATTATAGAATCCACAGTAGTGCACAGTAACGTCCAGGATCTTCATGCTCACTCACCACTCACTCACTGACTCACCCAGAGCAACTTCAGTTCTGCAAGCTCCATTCATGGTAAGTGCCCTATGCAGGTGGACCATATTTTATCTTTTATACTGTATTTTTACTGATGCTGTTCTATGTTTAGAGATGCAAAGACTCACCATTGTGCTACAAGTGCCTACAGTATTCAGTACAACATGCTGTTACAGGCTATAGCCTAGGAGCAAAGGCTGTACCATGGAGTCTAGGTGTGTAGGAGACTAGACGATCTAGGTTTGTGTAAGTGTATTCTGTGGTATTCACACAACAATCAAATTGCAGCATGATGAATTCCTCAGAATATATTTCTTCGGTTAAATGACATGTGTCTGTAATGGTAATGAAAAATTAGAAATTTAAAACCATTTCGATGCCATGAAAACACAAAAAATAGGAGATACTTAGGGCAAAACTAGAAAAAAATTAAGAAATATAGGCAATTAAAACTGTAAAACGTTGTGGAAAGAAAATTAAAAAGACCTAAGGAAATAGATATACCATGCTTATAATCTGAAGACTCAATATTGTTGCATTGTCAAATATTCCTGGATTTACCTATAGGTTTAATGTGATCCCAATAAAAATCCCACTCAGGTTTTTGGTAGACAGTGACAAACTGATTCTTTTTTTTTTTTTTTTTTTTTTTTGAGTTGGAGTCTCATTCTGTTGCCCAGGCTGGAGTGCAGTGGCACACTCACGGCGACCGCAGCCTCGACCTGCTGGGCTCAGGTGATCCTTCCAACTCAGCCTTCCAAGTAGCTGGAACTACAGGCACGTGCCTCCATACCCAGCTAGTTTTTTTATTTAATGTAGAGACAAAGTCTCACTAAGTTGCCCAGGCTGGTCTCGAAACCCATGACTCAGGCAATTCTCTTACCTCGGCCTCCCAAAGTGCTGGTATTACAGGCTTGAGCCACCAGACGACAAACTGATTCTAACATTCATGTGGAATTGCAGAGAACCTAGGCTAACCAAAACAATGTTAAAGAAGAACAAAGTTGGAGAGCAAATCACATTGCATCAATTCTGACTATTCTAGTCCTCATCTCATGTGACTCTAAGCTGCAAATAACTGATCAGGAACTCTCTGGCTTTGTTGTGTATTAATAACTATTTCTCAGGCAGGCAGTAAACAACCTGAAATCATTTATTAAATTCTAGTCTTGAACACCTCTTCAGCGGAAGTATGGCATCATGCTTGAAGTCCTAGACTCTCAAGTCAGACAAGATTCACCTTTTTTTCTCTAAGTGACTCTGGGAAAGTCGCTGGATCTCTCTGTGTTCAGTTTCTCCATCTGTGAAATGGGACAGTAATAATAGCAACAGTGTCCATGTAGAATTTCTGTGACGCTTAAATGAGATAATAAGAGTGTCTTGTCATAGTAGCCACTTATTGTCTGTTGAATAAATTGACCCAAAGACCAGAGAGCGGTTAGTTGCTGAAATTAGGTTGGCTAGGACAAGTTAACCCTCACCTTCCACCATAAAAATTCCATTTGGAAACACATTGCGTGCTTTGGTAAGTTTACTTGATTAGAGTGTTTGGAACAACGTAGTATGATAACATAGTTGTAGCCAAAGTTATTTTTCAGAAAATGATCTGAGACTAGGCTGAAAGCCCTAAACCTGGTGATCAGGAGAGTATCCTAATCTACAGCCTACATGTGCATTTCCACTTGGACTCACAGCCCTGGGAGATGGTCCATCATTGCTTGTATTGTCCAATTAATAAAGGAAGGAGATAAGACAGTAAAAGATTGTCTCACACTGGGCATGGTGGATCACGCCTGTAATCCCAGCACTTTGGGAGACTGAGGTGGAAGAACTGCTTGAGCCCACAAGTTCAAGATCAGCCTAGGAAGCATAGAGAGACCTTGTCTCTACAAAAAGAAAAAGAAAAAGAAAAATTAGCTGGGCGTGGTGGCAGCTCCTGTAGTCCCAGCTACTCAGGCGACTGCAATGAGCCGTAATCATGCCATCACACTCTAGCCTGGGTGACAGAGTGAGACCACGAGTCAAAAAAAAAAACCAAAAAAAAAAACCACCTCATCAAATATATTGAATATTTTCTGTGTTCCAAGAATTTTGGGTCTGTGAAACCTCTGGGAGTCAGCATTATTATCCCCATCTTACAGCAGAAGAAACCGAGGCTCTGAAAGGTTACCCAAGGTCACACAGCTGGGGAGTCGGCAGGGCCAGATCCGAAGCCAGATCTCGCGGATTCCCAAGCTCGGGCTGCTCCGGCTTCCAGCCCAAGGTCCCCAGAAGAGGTGGCCGGGGGCATCCAGCGAGGCTGCCTGAGGCGCTTTATAGAGACACACAGAGACAGAGTGGCGTTTTAAGACTCCTGCCCCCCACCTAATCGAGGGACTGCTTTTCTCCCAGCTGCGAAGGGTCTCTGGTTTACAGAAATGCACTCAAGCGGTTAGAGAAGAGGGAACCTTCTCCCCTCCCCTCCCCCCTTCCCCCTCCCCCCCCCCCCCCCCCCCCCCGGCAGAGAAGACGCCGGCCGGCGCTGTCACAGGCCCCCAGAGGCCCTTCACCTTGGCCGAGCCCCGCCCGCATCCTGGTTTCGCTCCAGGGCCTCTTGTGGCTTCCCGCCCCCTCGGCGACCCCTTGGGCGGGCTTCCCAGAACTTCTCGTAGCCTGCGTGACTTCCGTGTCTCTGCCACAGTGACAGAGGCGCCAAGAGCGGCGTCCGGCTGGGCGTTCGGGGCCCGTCGTGGGACTCGCTGCGCGCGGTGCGGGAGCCTCAGCGGCGCAGAGCAGCCCCGCGGCCTCCCCGCCCCCACGCCTCGCCGCCTCCCGGTCCCCACGCCTCGCCGCCTCCCCGCCCCCACGCCTCGCCGCCTCCCCGCGCCGGCCGCCCGGCTCGCCAGCGATGCCCCGACGGCTTCCCGCGGCGGCGGCGCTCCTCGCGTCCCTGGCCGGTGAGTGACACCCGGGCTTTGCGCCGCGGCCCTGCCGGGGCCGGTCCTCTTAAATCTCGGCGCATTCCGGGGCCCTGGGCCGAGGCGGGACGGGACGGGCTGCTTCAGCCGCCGAGGGCATCGGCTCGAGAACGTCTCCCCTCTTCCTTACCCGTGGGAGCACACCATTTTTCCAAGGGTTTTCACGGTTTGACTTGTATTCCATGCGTTAGGCAGAACCAGCGTCAACCTCAGAAGGCAGTGACACTGTCCCTGGCTCCCAACTGGGTTCTGGGCACCCTATCGGGGAGAGTTTTAAGAGATGGAGAACTGAGCCAGGGCTTAGAAATGGGGTCTTCTGCTCTGCTGTCTTTGCTTTTTCTGTTTTTCTCATATGAGAGTGTTATGTTTATATTCCATAAACGCTGAACTCAGACGATTCAGCACTTGTGGTCTGACAGTCTGTGCCATTTCAGAAAGGTGAGAGACAGGGCGTCAAATTTTTTTTAAAACTTAGCATTGTACTTCAGATCCGAGATGCTGCCTGGGAAGCGGAGCTTATGATAATTATTTTATGCCCCCAACCCTTGCTTTCACCAGAGTATTTTCTCCCTAGGACATTGAGTCCTCTTGGATGCTTTTGCTCTGTTCCTATTATCAAGTTTGCTGGTTAATTCACAATTCCTTCTAGATCCCCTGAATTGAACATGTGAGAGAACTCCCCCCGCCCCACCCAGTCCACATTGCCCTGCTAACACGCTCGAAGGGGACGCAGTGGCTCCTGACTGTAACACGAATGTGACCACTGTTATGAGAGCTGTGTGAAGGGTTGTGCTGGCTGCCTTCATCCAGGCTGCTTTTCCTTGTGCCATACTTTCAGTATTATAGTTCCACGTTCTTAGGAGGACAGAAGAGGAAGTCATCATTACATTTCTCAGGGCAGTCTAATGAAAAAGCAAAAAATCTCAGCCTAGCGGCTGGCAGACAAACAAATTCAAGAACACAATGAATGTTGACAGGTGCAGGCGCGAGTGCAGGGCGGATGCCCACATAACCCGTTCCTGTGAGAGCTGCAAAAACTCGGAATGGACGGAGTGATCGAAACAGGACAGGTTCTTTCTCAGAGGAGAACTACACCCCTGGGCAGATCAGTGTTCACAGCCTTTGAGGGGTCACATGTAAATGAATTCAAACCCTTGCCCAGACCCTTACCAACAGGGTGGCCTTGTTCATACCACCCAACCTTTCAGGGGCTCTGTTTCCTCACTGAAAAATGGGGAAAATAATATCCCAGGGGTGTCATGGAGACAAACGAGATAGCATCCGTCCGGCAGTCTCTATGGTGCTTTTGCTCAGTTGCGTCAGTCCCGTGCCTCGCATCTTTCTCTCCAGCCCTTCTCCCCACTTGCCTCTGCATCCTCCTGACAGCGAGCCCCTTCTTTGCTAAGCACAGGCTATCAGCACGTAGGAATAGTGATGACGGCCGCCACTTGCTGGCACTTTCTGCATGCCAGGCACTGTTCTCAGTGCTTCGATCCACACAACAGCCTTCTACGTACTGACATCGTCTCCATCTTACTTGTGAAGAGATGGAGGCACAAAGAGGTTAAATAACTTACCCATGGTCACATAGCTAGTGAGGACGGAGCTGAGCTTTGAGTTGGGGCTCATGTCCAAGCAGCTAAGCTCTGTGCTGGCTACAAACGTCAACTGGCCTGAATTACCTTATTTAGACCCATTAGAACCCTGAAAAGTGGGTGCTCAAGAAATGCATGTGGAACTGGAAATGAGCGAAAAGCCATCAGGCATTTTTGCTAGCAGAGACATAGCTTCTAGTTGAACTATCTGGGTAATCTTTACCTCCTCATTTTGTTCCCTAATCTCAAATTCCTCCCCCAGAAAACGAAGGGATTTAAGTTCATATCAGTTAAATTTAGATTCAGCTGCATTTAAGAGACAAAACCCAGATAACAACGGATCAGACATAGATAGATATTTGCTACTCTGTCACATGAAAACAAGTCCAGAGGAATTCAGGCCAATTCTAGTGCAGGGTGGCATTATCAGGAATCCACTAGTCTATATGTAACTTCCACCCTCAAGGTCACCTCATGGCTCTAGATGTCTGCTGGAGCTCCAGCCATCGCAAACAAATTGCAGTCTGGCTGGCAGAGAAAAAACAGAAGGGCAGTGGAGAGACAGGCCACCAGGTCAGGGAGCCACCTTTAACCAGCCTTCCCAGAAGGCCCACGTGGTCCTGTCACTCCTATGACTCTGGTTAAAACTCAGTTGCACGTTCCCATTCAGCTAGAAAGGAGCCTTGGTCATAGAGTTTTTTATTTCAGATGACAAGTGCTCAGCTGAAACCTAGGGTTCAGTTACCAAGGAAGGAGAGACAGTTTTGGAACAGTCAGTCAGCAGTCTCTGCCACGGGGCTAGCCCCTTCTGTTCTAGGGTTCCCTTCGATTCTCTGCTGCCCCCTGAGGTACTAGGCAAGGTGCTGGAGGGATGAACTCTGGTTCCCCAAATCTAGATGTGCCCATGGGGTGCCAATTACTCCCCAGCTGTGAGTTCTGCAAACAGACTGTGCTCCTTGGACCTCTGCTCCAAAGCAGACCTGCTCCCTGCTGGCCTCCCCTCCTCACCCCTCCTTCCCGTCACCCTCCCTGTGTTCCTGTCATGCTGACCCCCTTGCCATTCTCCAAATATACAAGGCTTCT
The DNA here is from genome assembly GCA_027257055.1 of Cephalopachus bancanus. Classification (NCBI taxonomy): domain Eukaryota; kingdom Metazoa; phylum Chordata; class Mammalia; order Primates; family Tarsiidae; genus Cephalopachus; species Cephalopachus bancanus. The sequence goes on along the minus strand of JAPVLO010000098.1, from coordinate 80,032 downwards.
GGAGCCTCCGTGCTTTGCTCGTCCTATTCCTCCTGTCTGGAATACCACCTGCTCTCTCGTCCACCTGAAGAATTTCTCCTTGTGTTGGACTTCCATTCCACCCACCTTCTCACAGCATCTGGGGCTCGGTAAGAACATCTGACACACTGAGGAGTGTGGTCTGCTTCTGTGACTGCCTCACAGGACTTTGAGATCCTGAGAACAGAGACCTACTCTCGCTGCCCGGCAGGCAGCTTGCCTCAGAGGAGGCCTCTATGTACTCGTTGTATTGGGTGTGGCAGGGAAACCAACCCAAAGCTGTCTGGGAAGACACCGACTGTCAGAGAAATACTTAGAGAAGATCCCGTGTGTGGTCAATGACTTTCCCAGGGACTGGGCAGTGACTCATCTCACAACTCCCTGTGCCGGTTGTATGGGGAACCAAAAGTTTCTCAAACTCTTCCTGAATGTTTTCATCGGGTGGGGTCTGAGCAGTGGGTCAAGGCTCTCGGGTGCTTCTTTGCTGAGTCTCCTGAATTCTGGAGAGGATAGGCTGGGGTGGTCTGGGGGAGGTAGATCAGTGTGTGAACCCTCTTTGAATAAAGGGAGGGTTGAGACAGAGACTGAGCTGAGCTGTGCTCTTACTTCTGCACCTGCCCTCTTTGTGGGTCTCTGACAGACCAGTGACCTTGACGGAACCTCTATGGAGACAAAGGTCCCATTTAAAAACTGTGGCCCAATGTTGACAGAAATCAGTCATATATGGGTGGTCTGATACATAGATTTTGTAAAACAGTGTATTTCCCAGATGAATTGAGTGCCTCACAAACATATGGACTTTCTGGGACATATGACAATGCACAACATCCCTACCCCTGTCAGTTTCCTGTCTAATCACCTACCCATCTTTATACACCATACTCCTAACAGAGAGAGAGGGAGGAAAGGGAAGGGCCGGGGATGAGGGGGAAATAAAAGAACTATATTTCTCCAAGTACTTAAGTCTGTAACATCCATGAACTTGTCACTTTTAGTCGAGCCGCCTACAAACACTGCCTTCTGTCTACCACCCAAAGACACGCCTAAATGCCATATCAAGGCACCATGACTCTCATTAATATATACCTTTATTATTTGTCAATTACAAAACGAAAGATAGAGAATATCCAATTGCTCCAGAATCGTTTATTAGAAAGACCATCTTTCCCCCCACCGTGTGTGTGTAAGTCTGTTTCTGTAGTCTATGTTCTCTTCTCTTGGTTTGACTATTCTTGCACCAATATCACACTGTCTCAATTACTGTAATTTTATATTCAATCTTATAATCTGATAGAGAAAAAAAAAGACATCATGATTGCCCTCTTTCCAGCCCACCAAGTATTCCTACATACCAAGCACACCTTGACCAAGTAGCCACAAGTTACTTGGCCTGTCTAGGATGCTCTTCATTTGTGAACAGCCAAGTGCTTTTTTTTTTTCCTGTTTAAGATCACTCATCACTACTGAGAGAACAGTTTCAGTTGAATCTTAAGAAAAGCTCCCTTTCTTCAAGGGCATGCTACTCAGTTTAGGAAACTCTAGTTGAGAAGATTCTCTTTAGCTTATAAACACTAGCCATACACAGTAGAATTTTAGCAAGGATATAATCACTTCCCCAAGAGAACAACGGGCAAGTAGTTTCTGGTTTCCTGGAGTTCTCTGCAGCAAGTTTGACTTTTTTTTTTTTTTTTTTGAGAAAAACCAGCATAAAGCACTTTTATTGCAATAATAAAACTTGAAACTCATATGTGGTACCAGGGGTGGGCATGGTGGCAGCAACAATTTATCTCACCCAATCACTACACAGGACAGCAAAGGGGTAAGAATGGGCCAAGGGAGGAGAAGCCAGGAAACGCTGAAATCAGCAGAGGAGTCAAGCATCACAAACAGGAGATGCTGAAGCTGCGATGACCTGCATCATTTTCCTAAGAGAACATTCAAGGATTTGTCATGAAGGCTGGGCTTTCACTGGGTGTTAAGTCTACAAACAGCACCTTCAATTTAAACTTTCAATTAAAGTTCTTAAAATTTAGGAAGTGGTGGAGCTTGAAAAATTATGAGATTACAAAATCCCCGAAAGTCCATTAGAAAACCACAGAATGAAAAAAAAAAAGCCAGGCCACAAAGAAGGCCTCAGAGGTCCCTGCTGGCCCAGGGACAGATACCTGTAGTGTCCAACATCGCAGTGAAAATGATCCACTTTCAGAAGTCAGAGGGTCTCGGGAGTGTAGGGTGGGGCTGGTGGAGGTGAAGGCTCTCCCCTCCCACTTCAGTATTGGGTTGGGCTTTTAGTTTAACCAAGGACATCTCTCAACTTGGAGAATAATTCAGCCCTCAACAGCGCCTCAAATCTGCTATGGCTTTGCAGCGCAGCAGCAAGAATGTTTAATATATAATAGATAAAAATTTCATCCAAAAAAATAATAAAATAAAGATTCTTGCAACCCACCCCCCAACACCAATTCCTATTCTAAACTTAACCCATCACTTGTGCTGCTAATACTTGACTTGTATGCTTAACTGGAAGCCTAGATTCAAAAGACTGAAACTGAATCTTCACCCCAAAACAAAACAAAATAAAATGAGTAGTTGAGGTTCATGGCATGTAGTTTAGGTAAACACATGCCCGGGGAGAAGGGGAGGAGGAGAGGGAGGTATGAGAAGCAAAGCGGAGCGACAGACACATTCAGTCGGGCAGATGTCTAAACAGAGTGTGGGGACACCAGGAAGAGCTCCGTGCGGATTCTGTGCACGCGGTTGGAGGCACCAGATCCCTCCATGGCAGATCCAAGAACAGGGAGCTTGGGGAGGAGGCCATTCCTGTCATTCCAGTTTTAGAAGTTCCACATCAAAGGCGAGAGTGGCGTGTGGTGGGATGATGCCAGGGTGCCCAGTGGCACCATAGGCATAGTCTGGAGATATAGTTAATTTGGCTCTCTGACCCACACTCATCTGGGCAACCTCTCTTCCCAGCCTCAGATCACCTCCTGCTTGCCTAGCATAAACTTAAAGGACTTGTTCCTGTCCCGGGAGGAATCAAATTTCTTTCCATCTTCAAGCATCCCGGTGTAGTGCACCACGCAGGTCTGGCCGCGCTTCGGGAAGGTGCGCCCGTCTCCTGGGGGGATGGTCTCCACCTGCACTCCCGTGCTGGCAGCGGACGCTGGGCTGGCTGGCGGCGCGACGGGCGGCTCTGCCTATCCCTCCGCGTGTCGCCTGCGCACGCGCCAAGCTCTACTTTTTACCACAAGATAATCGTGGAAACCACATCTGAGAGTGAATTCTCCTTCTTCATAGTAATAGTATGAACCTAACGGGGTTCTTGTTGGTTGTTGACCAAAGAGCCAGCAACACAGATTTAGCCCAAATGAACTGTTACAATAAATTTTCAACAACAGTTAACCTGCATAACAATCTTGAAGTGAAAAATCTTTCTCCAAGCCCTGCGATGGGTATAAAGGTTCTACTTGTAGGGATTTCACAAAAGTTTATAAAGTAAACCTACAGGCTGTAAAATCTACAACTCTTAAGTGCCACACATTTAACTTATCCAAGTGAATATTTTAGATACTAAAAATACTCTTAAATAACGATCTCAAATAACTTAATGCCACTAATAATAATGGGGGTTTTAAAAGGTTATCTATCCAGCTGGGTGCAGTGGCTCATGCCTGTAATCCCAGCACTTTGGGAGGCCAAGGCAGAAGGACTGCCTGAGCCCAGGAGTTCAAGACCAGCCTAGGCAGCACAATGAGACCTTGTCTCTCCAAAAAAAAAAATTAGTCAGGCATGGTGATGCATGCCTGTGGTTCCAGCTACTCAGGAGGCTGTGGCAGAAGGATGGCCTGAGCCCAGGAGGTCAAGGCTGCAGTGAGCCATGATCTTGCCACTGTATTCCAGCCTGGGAGACAGAGGGAGACCCCACCTCAAAAAGAAAAAAAGTTATCCAAGGCCTTGTGAACAGGGGCTTTTGTCTTGCCCACTTTGCAAATCAGTTGTTCAAAAATAATTCACAGATCTTACTTCTGGGCTAAAAGTTAGAACTTTTTTCTGGATAATAATCACCATTTCAGCATATGCATCTTTTAAAGCCTCACCAAGAATTATTATTCTGAGGGATCAGTGAATTAGGGGTCAGTGGAAGGCACCCTCCTGTTCCTCTCACCCTTGCTTTTGTCTCTTCTCTCACCATTCTTTCCAGTGACATGCTCTCCCTCCACCTCTCCCAGACACAAGAGCAGTCTTTGATTTAGACGAACAGATGTCTCAGCTCCAACACTGGCAAGTTGTGAAAGTATGGTCAAACCCAAGTTTCCTCATATGAAAGATAACTAAAAATAGTATCCACCAAAGGGTTTTGAAGGAGTTGGTGAAAGACGACTCTTGATTTGAGGCCTGCCATGTAGTAAGTGCTCAGTAACTTGGGATTTTTATTGCTATTAAAATGAGAAAAGTAACCACTTAGAAATGTATTGAATGAAAGAGGGAGTTAGAAAAGGAGTTTCTGGCTTATTTTGATTGGATACCAGCGTAGAATGATCTCTTTTCCCTTTCCATGCATATCCCCATGTCTCAGGACAGCTCCGGTGCCAGCGAGTGTCCGTGGGTAAATACAACGAAACCGCAAAGTTGAAGAGACATAGTTGTCTTTCAGTGTGGCTGATTCATAGACTCCTAAAGAGTGTCATCTGTCACTCACAAGCGGACCTTGAACATTTACCATAATACTATAAGAAAGGGATTGGCAATAGCAGGACACTGCCGGGGGAGGGAGGGGGGGAATACATAACATCAATAAGTGTACCTGATCTCAAACCAGGCAAAGTGGTGACCAAAGGGAGGCCCAAACTTTACCTCTATGATGACCACTTGTATACTGAAAGGGTAAATGGAGGCAAGGTGGGCCAGTACCATAGGAATAATGCAAGACTGCAAGGAAGTACAAAGTAGAAGAAAATATATTATTCACTGTTCACAGATGAAAAGGGAACCAACACTCAGAGGCAAGTGTGGCCCTGAAGCCTGGGTAGCTGAGTATATTTAAAGCTCTTGAAGGAGAGTTTAGGCTGGGAAGAGTGTACAGAGTTTCATTTTTTGAGTAGATAACAGAAGTCACATAAGTCTTGTGTCTTGACATCACCAGGCATCTGTATCTTATGACTCCAGGTAGTGGGCAGGAGTATAGCTGCAGTAAATTGAAAATGATACATAAGGCCAGAAACACAAATGCCTTGAACAATTTGGACTGCATACCTTTTAGTTGGTTGCAATTTTTGTTTATTCCAGAAGTTTTAGTTTATAAGGCTTGATTAAACATTATACATAAATTAATACAAAGACATGAAAGAAAGCAGTTATCATTTAGAGACTAAGGGAACAGATGCATTTCTGGGTTAGAAAGTTTTTTTTTTTTTTTGAGTTGGAGTCTCACTCTTGTCACCCAGGTTGGAGTGCAGTAGCACACTCACGGCCACCACAGCCTCGACCTAGGTGATCCTTCCACCTCAAGTAGCTAGAACCACAGGCATGTGCTACCACACCTGGCTAATTTTTTGATTTATTATAGAGACAAGGTCTTGCCATATTGCTCAGGCTGGTCTCCAACCCCTGAGCTCAGGCAATCCTCTCACCTCTGCCTCCCAAAGTGCTGGGATTACAGACTTGAGCCACCACACCCAGCTAGAAAGTTTTAATAGCCCATTTTGTATCTAGGTCTGGTGGAGGCGTTTCCAAGGACATGCAGTCCTTTGTGTATGTCTCCTGCTTGCTAGGGGGCTCAATGAAGCTTGTTGTGTTCCCCTCAGTGCCAGGAACAGTTACTAGATTCAAGGACAGTGAAGGGGGACAAAGAAAAAAACGTCTATTTTTAAATTTAAGTGGCTTCCACATTTCAGAGGTTCCCTACTTTCATATACTCAATCTTGACTTGTACACCATATCTTTAAAATAAAAAAAAAAAAAATTCAAAATAGGAAGAAAAAGAACATCATCTGTGTTTTGCCTGCTTTTCTGGATCACTGGATCACTGTATGCCTAGAAAGAGGTCAGGATAGAACTCTTCTAGTTGAAAGAGAGCCAGGGTCTTCATGGGCCATGAAGGGTTTCACTTACACCAACTTCTTTGAGCCTCACGATAATCTTAGGCCTCTACAATGCTATCATCCTCATTTACCCATGCAGTTATGCATTTGTTCAACTAATATTTACTGAAAGCTGCCTATGTATAGGAACTGGTGTTGAAAACAGTACATACACATAGTTCCCACCTTCAGAGTGCTCTTAATCTAGTAGAAAAGATGCAGTCAACAAATAAACCAGCAAGTAATCATTCAAACAGGGCTGATCTTCTGCTGGTACACACTGACCAGGTTGATAGTTAAATATCGGAATACCATCTCCAATATAATGACAAGTTCTGATGAGTGCAGTGAAAGCAACAGATTTAACAAATGAAAGAACTGTATTGTGAGGAAATGAGTGTCCCTTCATTGGGGGCAATTAAACACAAATTGGACCCTTAGCAAAGGTTCGTAGGTACAATTCATTCATCAAATTAAGATTTGGACTAGATGACATGTTAGACCCCTTTCAAGCCTGGGATTATATGATTTTATGAACTGTATAATACTATAGAACTGTATAATATTTATTACCACTATTCGTGCTGTCCCAGCTCTGTCAAGTCATCACAGCAGTTATTTACCCGGGAACCCTATGTTATGTCAACTGTCTTGATTTACCTTTGAAGGCGGGAGTGAAGAGGCATGAAGATGCTTAGAAAGCTGGCTGAGCATGACTACTCTGGTGTGTTTGAGTACCACACCCCATACAGACAAAGGAGCTGGGTGCCAAAGAAAGTCTGCAGAGTGGTCATAACCACTCAGGATGCAGCCAAACATTACAATAGACTCTGGTGATACGTGCTTCATTGTTATATCCTTATTAATTTACCCAAAAGCTAAAAATATGCATGTTATTATTTTGTTTTATGAACAAACATTAAAATAGAAATGGGCTGGGTGCAGCGGCTCATGTCTACAATCCCAGCACTTTGGGAGGCTGAGGCAAGATGATTGCCTGAGCCCAGGAGGTCAAGACCAGCCTAGGCAACCTAGCAAAACCTTGTCACTACAAAAAGCAAAAAATTAGACAGGCATGGTGGTGTGTGTCTGTAGTTCCAGATACTTGGGAGGTTGAGGTGAAAGGATCACCTGAGCCCAGGAGGTTAAGGCTGCAGTGAACCATGACCATGTCACTGCATTCCAGCCTGGATGACAGAGTGAGACAGAGAGAGTGACGCGCGCGCGCGCACACACACACACACACACACACACACACACACACACACACATGGGGAGGGGAGAGACCTTGTAACCAATGAGTTAGTATTTTAACACTTTTGTTTTCTAATTTGCAGTAATTTTGCAGGATGGCAGTCAAATAAGTGCAAGAGCATCTCCAGAAACCGGAGACTGTCTTCAGCCCACCACAGCAGCAGTCGTCCAGGCCCCAGCAAAACCTTCTCTCCTGCAACCAGCTGACCTAGTGCCTCACAAAACCTTAGCAGTGGAATCAATGGATGTGCACATCACCTCTCAAACAGCTACCACAATAAGTATTCCGACAACGACCTCAGTAACTACAAAATACAACCCATCCACCAGACCAGTTACCCACACGCTAGTCACAACCCAGGCCACACCCAGCAACTCACACTCGGCTCCTCCAGGTACTGAAGCCACAATTGGGCCCAGCTTAGCTCCTCAGTCACCACCATCCAGCCCCACCCAACCAGCCCGGACAACTGGGACTAGTCCATCAGTCATCAGCCGCACAACTGGGAAAACCACCCAACCCAGTAACCAGACCATCCTTCCAGCAACTTTGTCTACGGCACTACACAAAAGCACAACCAGTCGGAAGCCTAGCCAAACCACACAGGCTCCAGGGACCACGACAGTCACACGCAATGCCACCCAGACAGCCTCTCCTGCCCCCATAGTTCCTGGGACCACCCTTGTACCTCAGCCGTCATCAGCCAAGACTGGAGTTTATCAAGTTCGAAATGGAAGCAGGCTCTGCATAAAAGCAGAGATGGGGATAGAGCTGATTGTTCAAGACAACAAGTCGGTAAGTTGGGGCCTGGGACTGTGACTATCTTCAAAAATTTTGAGTTGAGTTTGCTTTGCTAGGAATGAGCATTCCTCTGTGTCCTGTGCCTTTAAATGAAATAAACAGGGCCAGGCATGGTGCCTCAAGCCTGTAATCCCAGCACTTTGGGAGACTGAGGTGAGAGGATTTCCTGAGCCCAGGGATTCGAGACCAGCCTGGGCAATTTGGCGAGACCTCATCTCTACAATAAATTTTTTAAAAATCATTCAGGTGAGGTGGCACGTGCCTGTAGTTCCAGCTACTCAGAAGGCTGAGGCAGAAGGATCGCCTGAGCCCAGCAGGTCAAGGCTGTGGTGGCTGTGAGCATGCCGCCAGCATGAGCAACAGGGTGAGACTAACTAATTAAATAAATAAAACGAGTAAGCTGCACTCCAGTATGGGTGATAGGGTGAGACTTTAACTCAATAAACAAATACATACGTACATAAAACAAATGAGTTCTGCTAAATCTCCAGAGAAATAGAATCAGAAGATGAAATAAGTAGCTGTGGGCTTTTCTTTCTCCAAAATGCTCCGTTAACAGGTGACTATAGGCCTGGTGCAGTGGCTCATGCCTGTAATCCCAGCACTTTTGGGAGACTGAGGCAGGAGGATTACTTGAGCCTAGGAATTTGAGACCAGCCTGGGCAACATAGCCAGACCTCGTTTCTACAAAAAAATAAAAACAAAAAATTAGCCAGGTGTAGTGATGCACACCTATAGCTCCAGGTACTTGGTAGGCTGAGGTGGAAGGATCACCTGAGCTCAGAAAGTCAAGGCTGCAGTGAGCCCTGATTGTACCACTGCACTCCAGAGTGAGACCTCAACTTAAAAAAAATAAAAAAGAAAGGTGAATATGTTAGAGAGACATATAAAAATAGAAACAAATAGTGTCTCTTTGGAGAGAGAAAGGCACACAACAAAAATGTAAATATTCAGGCAACCCCCTCAGGTCCCCTTTCACTGTGGGAGTTTTCTATCCTCTCAATAAATCCTGCTTTTAAAAAAAAATGACAGCCAGGCATGGTAGCGCGTGCTTGTAATTCCGGCTACTTGGAAGGCTGAGGCGGAAGGATCGCCGGAGCCCAGCAGGTCGATGCTAGGGTGGCTGTGAGTGTGCCATGGCGCTCCAGCCTGGGTGACCGAGTGAGACTCCAACTCACAAAAAAAAGAAAAGAAAAATTTAAATATTCACACCTCTCACATTTAACAACATGGGCAGAGTGTTGGGGAACGTTCAGTATTGATCCCAGCCTGGTCCTACCACACCAGATGATTTATAAGCCTCAGATCCTTTCCTGTGAAATGAGAGATTTAAATCAGTTGGTCTCCAGGGTGTCAAACAGTTGTGGCATTAATATGGAAAATTCAGATTAACAAGAAGACTGGGGGCGAGGGTTATGATTATTTTATTTACTCAAGAAATCATTATGAAACAATACTTTCTTTTTTTGTACAATTTTTATGATTTCAAATAAAACTTTCACACCCAGCTTTTCTTCTGAGACAGAGATACCTAGAGAGCAAATTCTTTCCGGTACTACCTCTCAGCACATTTAACTTAACATAAATTAAATTCCATGCAGCAGTTGGGTACAGTGGCTCATCCCAATGGGAGTCCAAGGGAGGAGGATAGGTTGAGGCCAGGAGTTCAAGAGCAGCCTGGGCAACATAGCAAGGTTCCCATTTCTACCAAAAGAAGAAGAAAAAGAAGAAAAAAGGAATCAATAAATCCTCATTTTCTAGCCATCAAAACCACAAAAAACTTTTTTTCACACAGTTTATTAGGAATAAAGCTGCCATGAATTATTTATCAAGGAACTCCACTCTGTGGGAGAACTCTTTTTTTTTTTTTTTTTTGGAGTCAGGATCTTACTCTATTGCCCAGGCTGAAGTGCAATGCAGTGGCATGTTCACAGCTCACCACAGCCTCAGCCTCCTGGGCTCAAGAGATCATCCTGCCTCAACCTCCTGAGTAGCTGGAACCATAGGCACACTCTACCATTCTGGCTAATTCTTTTTATTTTTTGTAGAGTCTCCCTGTGTGGCCTAGGCTGGCCTTGAACTCCTGGGCTCAAATGATCCTTCCACCTAGGTCTCTCAAAATGCTGGGATTACAGGTGTGAGCCACTGTGCCTGGCCAAGAACTCCTCTTTAAGAAAGCTTTTGAACATAACAGTTTGGAAATGAGAGATGTCATCTGGGTATTTTGCAGTTCTCCAGTGAACACCCACTTAGCCCTGGGTTCTGGGCTCACTTACGAGCCTGCGTTTCTGGTTCCCTACTGAGAGTTTTCTTCTGTGTCTCATTGAGCGGATCAATCTTATTTGGTTTAGGTTTTTTCACCTCGGAGTTACTTCAACATCGACCCCAACGCAACCGAAGCCTCTGGGAACTGTGGCTCCCGAAAATCCAACCTTCTCTTGACTTTTCAGGATGGATTTGTGAACCTCACATTTACCAAGGTGAGGCCTGAGCTCCTTCCCACTCTTATTCCAGCATAACTTTCCCCTTTCTCGCCCTGGACCCAGTGGTACAATCCCACCCTTCAGTTTTGAGATCTCTGCTGATAAGAAAGAGAAGAGGAAATGTCAACATCTTATGTTTGCTTTCCTCCCATTTCAGCCTCCCCTGTAAGAACTTCGGGGCCTCTAAGGGGAGACTTGGCCCATGGGGAACCTAACCACTTGTGCCCTTTGCAAACCACCTAGGGGAGGAAGTTGTACAGATAAAAAGACTCATAGAAATTCCCAGTGGGCATGAGAGAAATGCAATTATTCTAAAACCAAATCAAATGTCAGACCGGGTTATTTCCAACCACAACAGGCAAAATTCAGGGACTGACTAGGCACTGGGTGTCCTTGTGTCCAAGACAGTGAAGTAGACAGAACATCAGAGTTTGAGGCCAGAGAGACTCACCACAAACATGGCTGTCACTGGCTCACCTTAGATGACATCGGGCAGGCAACTTAGCCTGTCTGAGCTTTATTTTAACATTTGAAAAATGGGGGAAAGGACTTAGAGATGGCCTCTGTACAGAGTGTGCCCCATACATGGGAAGTGGTAGGTGTTTGATAGCCCACAGCTATGATTGCAGTGACCTAAATAGGCAAATGTCTTGGGGACCAGACGGGGCTGATCATCCTGCCCTCCTGCGAGTGACTTGCCCCTGCTTGACCCAGAGTGTCTTTCAAATAGGCCCAGGAGTAGCTTGGAGGAGGTCCTGAGAGGCTCCTTGCAGCTGGGACTAACTACATGATCTCAGGCTAGTTGGGGCCTATTTCCTGATCTATAAAATGAAAATAATGACATCTGCTTAGTAGGAATATTGGGACTATTAGAAATGGGCATACAGATCGGGCACAGTGGCTATGCCTGTAATCCCAGCACTTTGGGAGACAAAGGCAGGAAAATTGCTTGAGCCCAGGAGTTCGAGACCAGCATAAGAAACATAGCAAGAACCTGTCTCCACAGAACATTTTAAAATTAGCTGGGTATGGTGGTGTGTGGCTTGTAGTCCCAGCTACTAGGGAAGCTGAGGCAGAAGGATCACTTGAGCCTAGGAGTTCGAGGCTGCGGTGAGACATGATGGTGCCACTGTACTCCACATGGGTGACAGTGAGATCCTAACTCAAAAAGAAAGAGAGAGAAAGAGAAAGAAAGAAAAAGAGAGAGAAAGAAAGAAAGGGAGGTATGTAAACTGTCTAGCACAGTGCTTGGTATATAACAATGTTCAAGAAAGGGTAGTGGTTATGATCGCTGTTATTATCTTGGCCTCAACAGTTTTACGTATTCTCTTGGTGCCTACTTGTCTCGGTGAGGTAGAGATGCAATTGGGAAGTTGGTGGTTTCCTTTCGGTACCAAATAGGCAAGACATAACTATGTCTCACACATTAATTCCCCACACCCAATGAGAAAGACATTCGGGGCAGAATAAGTGCTGTATCCCTCAACAACTGAAGTCAAGCTATCGAGGGGTCAGGAATTTCTGAAAAAGCCACTGGCAAAATGACAGAGGATACAGACATAGGCATTTGTTTAGGACTCTCCCGGAACACTGCTGTGTAACTACTTGCCTGGTGGAAGGCCTCAGAAACCTCCAGTACAAGTGCCACTGCTGCCATGCCTCGGGCAGACCTGTGAACTGGAGTTTCTTGGACACTTTCATCCTTTCTCTTTGTTACCTTCTTCTGCCTCCTGATGTTCCAGCCCTGACTTTTTGAAGTTTTCAGGCTGGACTCTGACCACACTCTATCCAAGTGTTGAATCCTTGCCCTTCTGAAAATCCTTTGAGCTCCCAAATTACCTCTTCCTCCAGAGGTAAGGGCAGGGAGTATTCAGAAAGAGCTAGAAACACAAGCAGGTCCTTTCTCTCCCTTCCCTCCACCCACCTTCAGGAAGGGGCAAGGTGAGCCACTCTCAATCCATGGCCCCAAGGGTTGCAATATCTGCTTTCCCTGAGTCTCACCAGTCAAGCTCACTCATCCATCTCATTCCTCAGCACGAATTCCCCAAGCAGTTGACCTTAGCGCAGAGACAGGAGGAGAACTGAGAGGCTCGTGGGAAAAAGTCCCTACCAGCCTTAGTGCTCCCAGGAAATTTCTGCATTTAAAAACAGAACTTGTGGCCGGGTGTGGTGGCTCAAATCTGCAATCCCAGCACTTTGGGAGGCTGAGGTGAGAGGATTGCCTGAACCCAGGGGTTCAAGACCATCCTGGGCAACTTGGTGAGACATCGTCTCTACAATAAAAAAAATTCAGCCGGGCATGATAGCGCGCATCTGTAGTTCTGGCTACTTGGAAGACTGAGGAGGAAGGATCACCTGAACCCAGCAGGTCAACTCTGGTGTGGCGGTGAGTATGTCACTGTACTCCAGCCTGAGCAACAGAGTGAGACCCTGACTCAAAAAAAACAAAACAAAAAACAAAAAACCCAGAATTTGTTTAGGCCAAAACAGGAACCATAAATTCAAGAATTATAGGAGCTAAGCATACAACTTAATAAATGAAGCAGACTAGTAAAAAAACAATTTTTCTTTTCCTTAAAGCAGGTAGTCCTAAAGTTTTATTTTCTCAATTTTGATGAAGATTGAACTTGATCTTCATCAAAAATTAAAGACAAGTCGGGTTTGGTGGCTCAGCCTATAATCCCGCACCTTTGGGAGGCTGAGGTGAGTGGATTGCCTGAGCCCGCGGGTTTGAGGCCCGCCTGGGCAACTTGGCGAGACCTCATCTCTACAATAAATCAAAAAACAGCCGGGCGTGGTAGCGCATGCCTGTAATTCCAGCTACTTGGAAGACTGAAGCGGAAGGATCGCCGGAGCCCAGCAGGTCGAGGCTGCGGTGGCCGGAAGCGGCCACTGCACTCCAGTCTGGGCAACAGAGTGAGACTCCAACTCAAAAAAAAAAAAAATTAAAGACAAAAAAGATTTTATTTTTCCATTCAATCTAGTAAGAAAAACATTAGGGTAAGCATGACATGTTAAGTGGCAAGTGACAAGGTCTCAGGAATGAAGGGACAAAAGGGAGAACCAGGAAAGTGCCTATTTCCCCAACCCCCACTCCACCTGTCCCCACCTCCCCAATCCTCCTACCTTCCCCCAAGAGCAGCCACTCCTCAGCTCCACCAGGTAGTCCCAGCGGCAGGGCTGATGTCTAGTCCTGGAGATTGTCACTGTCCTTTGTGGCATTTATTTGGGATGGTCAGATGTTCATTCTGATGGCTGCGCCACTGTGCCACTTGTTCAATTTTTTACATATCACCTCCATCAGGCAGTAATGAGAAGGCAGCATGGCCAGATCTCCTGATTGTTCAAGGTAAGGCAGAAATCCAGATCTTTTTTATAAAAGCACAGATTTTTAAAAAAATGTTGGCAACACTTTAAAAAAATGTTGAATACCATGCTAGCCAATCAAAATACAGCCATAGAGTGGGACATGGTGGTTTAGGCCCGTAATCCCAGCACTTTGGAAGATTGGGGTGAGAGGATTGCTTAAACCCAGGAGTTTCAGTTTAGTCTAAGCAATATAAAGCGACTTTGTCTCTACCAAAAATTAAAAAATAGCTAGGTACATGCCTGTAGTCCCAGTTACCCAGGAGGCTGAGGTAGGAGGATTGCCTAAGCCCAGGAGATCAAGGCTTCAGTGAGCCACGAGTGTGTCACTACACTGGGTGACAGAATGAGACCTTGACTCAAAGCAAAAAAACACAGCAGTAAGCCAGACCCTACAGACCCTGACACTATGACTTCTGCCCTGATGAGTGTATTGTATGAAGTGTAGGCAGGAAAGGCCTTCTGTTTTTTTCCCCCCAAAATTAAATGGACTCAGTAATTCAGTCAATCACTTTTCAAATGTTGCTACTCTCTAAACCAGCATCCTCAACAGGGGTAGTATTACCATTTGGGGCCAGGTGAGTCTTTGTTGGGGAGACTGCCCTGTGCCCCGTGGGACATTTGACAGTGTCTCTGGCCTCTAGCCACTAGATGCCAGTAGCAAACCAACCCTCCCTCTGACAACCCAAAATGTCTCCAGACATTGTTGCATGTCACCTGGGAGGCAAAATCATCCATGATTGAAAGTCATTGCTCTAGAGAAAAAGAAAATCTTAGAAAATATGAGTTCATGTTCATTATAATATAATAGATGTTATAAATGAGAACCAAGGTTTAGGAGCGGTGTAGCTCACGTCAGTAATCTCAGCACTTTAAGAGGCCGAGGTGGGAGGATTGCTTGAGCCCAGGAATTTGAGACCAGCCTAGGCAACACAGTGAGACCTCGTCTCCAAAAAATAAAAATAATAAAAAAAAAATAAGCCAAGAATGGTGGCGCATGCCTATAGTCCCAGTCACTCAGGAAGCCAAGGCAGAAGGATTGCCTGAGCCCAGGAGGTCGAGGCTGCAATGAACCGTAATTGTACCACTGCACTCCTGCCTGGGTAACAAGATGAGACCCTCACTCAAAAAGAAAGGAAAGGAAAGGAAAGGGAACCAAAATGTAGAATGATAAATGAATGCTGTTAGGATTTACTTAGGACCTACTTAGTTCCTAGCAATGAACTTGGCACATGGTAGAAAATAACAGAAATATAGGCTATATATAGTTCCAGGTTCTAAATCATGTATAATGATCTGTAGTTTTTTAAATTGAAATACTACCAATGACAACAACATAAAGAAAAGTCTGTCACTTAACCATGTTGTTCAATCAAAACTTAAATTAAGGCAAGGCAAGAAGATCACTTGAAAAATTTTTAAAAATTAGCTAAGCTTGATGGTGCGTGCCTATAGTCCTGGTTACTCAGGAGGCTGAGGTGGGAGGATCACTTGAGCCCAGGAAGTTGAGGTTGCAGTGAGCTGTGATTGTGCCACTGCACTCCAGCCTGGGTGACAGAGTGAGACCACATCTCTGAAAAAATAAAAAGACTTAAAATTCCTTATCATTCACTTTGTGACCAGGGCAGATGGCTTGGGATCACTGAGCCTCAGTTTCTCCTCTATAAGATGGGTTCAACCATTGTTGGGTTTCTCTAAGGTCATTTTGCACTAAAGCAGTGATCCCCAACCTTTTTGGCACATAGGACCAGTTTTGTGGAAGACAGTTTTTCCACGGTGGGGCAGGGGTAGATCATCAGGCATTAGATTCTTATAAGGAGTGCACAACCTAGATCTCTTGCATGCACAGTTCACAGTGGGGTTCCCGCTCCTATGAGAATCTAATGCCACCACTGATTTGACAGTGAGCGGAGTTCAGCTGGTAATGCCAGTGTTGGACAGCAGCTGTAAATATAGATGAAGCTTCACTCGCCCGCCACTCACCTCCTGCTGTGAGGCCTATTTCCTGACAGGCCATGTCTGCTGTCTGGGGTTTGAGGACCCCTGCACTAAAGTATGCTAAGCATGATATTTGGCTCCAGCCTTCTGGGGTCAGAAGTAGATTTCCTCTTTCATATCCCTCAGTTTCATATTTTATAGAGTTGAAAACCTCTCCCTGTCAGAGACTCATTTGACTAGGGTGACATGCTGAAAGTTGTTCAGACCCTTCAAGTTCAAGTTCAAGATAAACATACCTTCCTTCTCCTACCTCCCTACAACTTCCTTCCTGGACAGATTGTTTTAGAAACATCCTTCTGTAATGTTTAGAGTTTTTTTTTCTGTGCTCAACATTATCCCTTTCTCCTCCACCTCTTGGCCAGCAGCTCCATGCCTCCAGCCCTGGCTCTGGACATAAGAAATCGATCACCAAGGGAGGAGAGGTGCCAAGTCAGGCTGTGCATGGCTACCTGAGGTCTTGAGGTCAATGCTGCAGACCTGCCTGGTGTCTTTCCAGGGTTAGGCTGTGCATGTTCACCTGGGGTCTTGAAGTCAATGCTGCAGACCCGCCTGCTGTTTCTCTAGTGCCTGTGAAGAGCGTTTGAAACCATCTTGGCTTATGAGCTGGGCTCCTGAGAACTGTGTCTAGTGTTCACCCTCCAAGTGCACCACTTAGGACTCCCCAAGTTTTCATGTCCTGTTTCCCCTTGTGCTTTTCCCTCTGTCTGTCCCATCCCTCAGCCCCTTTGGCTTTCACCTTAAGCTCAGTTGTCATCACCCTCGGAAGTCTCCCCTTCCCCAGCCCCCCACTTCTACCTCAGGTCAAATGAGAGGCATTCTCTTTCTGGTTTCCTGAGCCCCCATTTGTTGTTCCCCACCCTTCATCACCACACTTGCGACACATGTTGCCATCCCCAAGGAAGTCCATGATGCATTCCTGTTTTCCTCTCTAGTGCCCAATCATAACTTTGTACATAGCTTATCTTTAGCAAATGTTTGATGAACAAACGAATCAAGAAAGGAGTAAATCTAAGTTGTGCAGAGAACTCTGGGTCAAGGTGCCAAGATCAGCAGTGTTACAGAAACAGGCTCTTTGACTTCCTTTTTTTATATCCAGAGCAAGGTTTTCTTGATTTAGTTACAATAGTGCTGAACAAAAAAGACGTGATTGATGTTGAAGACAAAATCCACATCCTGACATCTGTGACTATGAAATTTCCATGATGCATTTTGCAGAAGTTGATAGGAGGACCCCAGATTATTGGTCCCATGGTTATTGACATGTTGGCATTCTGGGCAGGATGGATTGGCTGGCTTATGCCACATCCTTCTACTTTGCTGTACAAAGGTGGACATGTTGATGGATCCACAGTTTACTAAGGAGGAATTAATTCCTTGAGGAATTAAGAGCTCTTTGATGAGGTATTTAGGGCTCTCTTTAGATACCCACATTAATGAGCCTCTGTGTCAGCATCCTATTGATTGAGTAGTGAGATAAGACTTTTATAAGTGACCCATTCAAAGGGACATGCTGACCAGTCATGGTGGCTCATGCTTGCTGGCTCATCCCAGCACTTTGGGAGGCCGAGGTGGGAAGATCACTTGAGGCTAGGAGTTTGAGACCAGCCTGGCAACATAGCCAGACCTCCACCTCTACAAAATACTTCTTAAAAAATTAACTGGGCATGGTGGTGCATGCCTGTAGTACCAGGTATTCTGGAGGCTGAAGTGGGAAGATCAATTCAGCCTAGAGTTCAAGATTACAGTGAGCTATGATCATGCCACTGCCCTCCAACCTAGGTGACCCTGTCTCTAATTTTGTAGTAAAAAAAAAACAAAACATGCTGTAAGTACTAAAGTGCAACTATTAGGAGTCTTCAGCCCCCTTTCGTCAATTCTGATGGTTACATAAAGGATGGCTCGCTTAGTCTTCAAGAATCTGGCAGGTAGATATTTGTCACTCTTCAACCCAAACCCTAAATGAGAAAAACATGTAGCAGAGAATAACCCCATGGATGTCAAAGGAGAAAGGAAATGCCATGAACTATGTGATGTCATTGGGGTTTGGATTCGATCTGACACCTGCTTAAAGCTCCCCAATCCCAGCTCCCTCCCAATCCACACCACTCAGTTGTTTCTTTTCTTTTCTTTTTCTTTTCTTTTTTTTTTTGAGGTGGAGTCTCACTGTCGCCCAGACTGGAGTGCAGTGGCCGCTCCCGGCCACCGCAGCTTCGACCTGCTGGGCGCCGGCGATCCTTCCGTCTCAGCCTTCCAAGTAGCTGGAACTACAGGCGCACGCTACCACGCCCGGCTAATTTTTTTGATTTATTGTAGAGATGAGGTCTTGCCAAGTTGCCCAGGCAGGTCTCGAACCCACGGGCTCAGGCAATCCACTCACCTCAGCCTCCCAAAGGCGTGGGATTACAGGCTGAGCCACCGAGCCCGACTACTCAGCTGTTTCTTTAATCAGCAGGCCAAATTGAGCTCACTTGCTTGCCCTCTCTGTCTGTGGCAGATCTGAGCTCTAGGAAATAGATAAAAATTATCATTTGAGCTCAATAGGAAAGGCGTACTGGGAACTAGTAATGTGATTTATTATTATCATTGTTAATAACACCAGTTAAAATTTGAGGAAAGGCTGTGCTAAATTTCTTACATGGGTTCCTTCATTTAATCCTCATGTCAACCTAAGAGGAAAATCCTGTCATTATCCCATTCTTCTTCTGAATTAGTAAAATGTCAAATTTTAAGAATGTTTCTAAAGATTAAGCAACTCATTTGGTGAACAAGTGAGCAAAGAGATATTTTAAAGATTCTTAGCAACATTTCATTCTCACAAATAGAAAGTTAACCACTCTCTTTATTACATTGACTTGTTCAGCAACCTTGTTTTTTTATTGATGGTGTAGACCCAGGGCCCACAAGCTATGGCTGCCATCCCAAATCCATTCTGCCACCTAAGAATATAGAGCCCACAAGCAAAGAATGGCTTTTACCTTTTTTTTTTTTTTTTGAGTTGGAGTCTCACTCTGTCGCCCAGACTGGAGTGCAGTGGCCGCTCCCGGCCACCGCAGCTGCGACCTGCTGGGCTCCGGCGATCCTTCTGCCTCAGCCTTCCAAGTAGCTGGAATTACAGGTGCATGCTACCATGCCTGGCTAATTTTTTTGATTTATTGTAGAGATGAGGTCTCGCCAAGTTGCCCCGGCATGTCTCAAACCCGCGGGCTCAGGCAGTCCACTCACCTCAGCCTCCCAAAGTGCAGGATTACAGGCTGAGCCACCGAGCCCAGCTTACCTTTTTAAATGGCTAAAAAAAAAGAATATTTTGCAACACATGGGAAATACATGAAATTCAGATTTCATTGTCCATAAATGTAGTTTTTTTGGAACATAGTACACTCTTTTGTTTAGGTCGTCTATGGCTTTTTTTTTTTTTTTTGAGTCAGAATCTCACTCCATTGCCCAGGCTGGAGTGCAGTGGCATGATCACGGCTCACTGCAGCCTTGACCACCCAGGCTCAGGCAATCCTTCCACCTCAGTCTCCCGAGTAGCTGAGACTACAGGTGTGTGCCACCACACCTGGCTAATTTTTTTCATTTTTGTAGATAACGAGGCCTTGCTATGTTTCCCAGGCTGGTCTTGGACACCTACCTGGACTCAAGCAATCCTCTTGCCTCGCCTCCCAAAGTGCTAGAATTACAGACGTGAGCCACTATGCCCAACTATGACTGCTTCTGTGATTCAGTGACAGAGTTAAGTAGTTGCAACAAAAAATCACAAGCCTAAAATATTTGTAGAAAAATCTCTCATATAGAATATACTTCAGCCCTATTCTCTTCAAATTATGCCAGATTCTGAATTCTGAGTATTAAAAAAATGCTAGTTCTTGTTTAACTAAGAGGAAATTTTATTTCCTTTAAGAACATCCAGTATGCCGGGCTTGGTGGTTCAGCCTGTAATCCCGCGCCTTTGGGAGGCTGAGGTGAGTGGATTGCCTGAGCCCGCGGGTTCGAGACCCGCCTGGGCAGCGAGACCTCATCTCTACAATAAATCAAAAAATCAGCCGGGCGTGGTAGTGCATGCCTGTAATTCCAGCTACTCGGAAGGCTGAGGCGGAAGGATCACCGGAGCCCAGCAGGTTGAGGCTGCGGTGGCCGGAAGCGGCCACTGCACTCCAGTCTGGGCGACAGAGTGAGACTCCACCTCAAAAAAAAAAAAAGAACATCCAGTAACACTCCAAGTTGAAGTGTTGAAGTTCACTTTTCTTGAAGATAAAGTAAAAATCCTTTGTGTAACTGTCTAAACATCTCCCTGCCCTTTGGTTTACATGAATTCCCCTACAGAATCTATTCCTTTACCCTAAAGATAGACATCAGTTTTGTCCCAGTCGACATCTGGCTAATTTTGACTCAGCCAAAATGGAAGGAGACCTGAGTGTGCAGGTTCCAGGCTTTGTCCTGAACGTCACTGAGATGAACTTGCTGGGGATGTGAGCACTCTGCTTGTGGAAGGTCTCGTTTGGGGGATTAATCTGATAAAGCACAGATTCTTGTGGAATAGCAATGACCCTTCCTTTTTTTTTTTTTGAGTCAGAGTCTTACTCTATCACCCAGGCAGGAGTGCAGTGGCATGCTCATGGTCACTGCAGCCTTGACTTGCTGGGCTCAGGCAAATCCTTCCACTTCCGCCTTCCTTGCCCAACTAAGTTTTTTTCATGGGCCACCACACCCTACTAATTTTTTTTTTTTTTAATTGTGGCGACAAGGTCTCACCATATTGCCTAGGCTGGTCTCAAACCCATGGGCTCAGGCTGTCCTCTCACCTCCCAAAGTACTGGGATTACCAGCATGAGCCACTGTACCTGGTGCGATGGCCCTCTTATCGTGGGCATTTGACCCATGCTTTCAGAAGGTCTCCTGCTGCGTTTAATGCTTTGCTGTTGTCCCACAAAATTCTTGATAATTATTGAACAACAGATCCTGCATTTTCTCTCTGTACCAAGCCCCATAAATTCATTATGTAGCCAATCCTGCTTCCCATAGATGATTATAGGCGCCAGCTGCATTCCAGGGATGTGAAAGTAAGTTCTCACACAAGGAATCTTTTTGTTTCGTACTCACACGTCCCATGGCGGAAAGTGTAGGGCAGGGTCTTGCTGTGTCTCACCTACAAACTATGTGCATCTGAGGTAGATGCTTAACTCCTCAGAACCTCTTTGTTCTCAGCTGTAAAATGGGTGATGATATTTTTCTGTCTTAGGGGACTGTTGTAAGGCTCAATTGAGGCAATGCAGGTGCAAGTATGCCCTTGCTGAATTGTGAAACCCTCACAGAAATGCCCAGCATTCTTTCCCTAGGTGTGGACATGTGGGGAGATGCCAAAGGGAAGAGAAGATTCTAGAAGGTCTCCCAGGGGACTCAGAACTTGCCTTATCACTGTTCTGCTACTCCTTAAATCAATCTCACACTGCAGCCCAGTTTCCAAAAACAAATCACTCATGTCACTGCCCTGATTTAAAACCCTTCAGTGGGTCCTCTTTGCCCTCAGGAAGGGGAGGGGTCTTGTAACTCTGACTGTGAACCTTGAAATATAAGTCTCTCTTATGCTAAAGGGGGCCCTAAATAAAGAATAATGAATAACCTGAATAAATGGCATGTGAAAACAACACAAAAATGGTATGCAAAAGAGATTTTTCTTCCTAAAGGAAATGGATGGTTCAAGTACATTTTCAACTTGCCTTTGAGTCCCATGGGTCCGGGCACCTCAAAGGAGGCAGCCGGATCTTCTCCCCGGACCTAGAACAATGCCTGGCATGGAGGGGATATAAAAGAGAGGTTAGAGGCTAGACTTGAAGACAGGTAGCTTGAGGTCACATCTGCCTCTGCCACCTCTTCAAGCTGTGACCTTGGGCAAGTTAAGGAACCTCCATTTACTCTACAGTGCCTGGCACAAGGTGAGAGGCTATTCAATGAATTGTAGGATCTAGAGTTCAATGTGTCTGTATCAGTGACTTTATTAAAACAGTTTGTGTTTATGGAACCCTCTTATTGTATAATGAATCACAATGTCATCCACTAATACTATACCAATGAACTAAAATGTGGTTAAGAGTCATATCATTAAATTTATTTAATGACTAGATCTGAAACTTCTGAAATTATTAATAATTCAGTTTCACATTGTGATTTTGGTTGCCGTGCCATTTTCTTTTGAACCTCTTACTTGTAGATAGTTTTCTAATGAATGTTTGAAACATTGTAAGTAAATCGTGTTACAAAAAAAATTAAAATTTCCTTCTCAACATACCCTTTTACACTCCAGTTCAGTTCCTTGAATGTTCCATACCCTTGGTTATTTAGGAAATTATAGAAATGTTTTGCAGTTTATTTGTTTTGTTCTTCCTAAAGGATAATACCTAAATAAAATGTGAGGCATTTCTTTGTGTTTTAAATACAACCAGCTGGGATTCTCTTCTAGAGCACACCCAGTGATCTTAGGGTAAGCTATTTATTCCCATAATTCCTCCCATAAAGCCCCATTTAACCATTTCAATGACATAGACCTATTAATCTGTTTAAAGCAATTGACACCCTACCTAGGAACATGCACACACAATTCTGCATGCATTATTTTTCTCAGAGGGTTTATGAACCCCATGAAGTCCACCCATGGTATTCCTAAAGATAAGTGGTCTTGGAATAAGAATCCCTACACTTAGATTACTAGTAAAAACTTACTACAATTAGATATTAATTACTAGTAAAAGCTTAATGTGTGTCCCTCCATTCTTACATGTTAACAGGGAGAAATTTGGCCCAACTGAAAGGGACTCAAAGTATTCTGGTGTAATTTGAATTTCGGGCTTTAGCAAAAAGTATGCAGTAGAGAAATTTGGGGCTGGGGCAAACAGTTATCAATTTATTGTGTGATATATTTACTTTAAAAATTTTTTTCATTCACAAATATGGCTTACTACCAATATACCCCAAAGCCCCTGTATCAAGGATTTAATAGCTAGAATCCTGCCTAAACAAAGTTTCTAAGCCAGGATCATAAACATACAAATGGAGGTACCAAAGGTTAACACTCTGCTGTTTTACAGGATGAAAAGTCGTATTATATCAGTGAAGTGGAAGCCAGTTTGACCGTCTCAAATCCAGGTTAGTACAGAGTGGCTCTTTACCAGTAATGACACTGTGTTTCTGGTTAGTTCATTTTCTATCCTATTGAATCTGCTCATCTTGGATGCTGCTTGTAAGAAATAAGCTGGGGGAGTAGCCAGAATGTAACCCTGGACTTTACTACACCTTTGTGTGCATGAGTTCGGCCATCTGCTCCTAAAGGAAGTTGGACTTGATTGTGTCAGACATCGTGATCAACAAGAGTTTATTGACTTCTGACAGATTTGCTGTTGATAGTGCAATTTATTCTATACTCTTGGAATCATGCATTCATCACTCATTCTACTAAAATGTAGTTAGTGCCTGCTAGGTGGCAAGCCCTGTACTAGGCACTGGGGATCCATAGTTATTCAAATAGTTCCTGCCCTCATGGAGCTTATGTTCTAGAAGGGGGAGAGAACACAAACACATTACATTATAATACAGTAGTCCCCCCTTGTCCACGGTTTTGCATTTCATCATTTCAGTCATCGTGGTCCAAAAATAGGTGCGTATAGTACAGTGAGAGTTTTTGAGAGAGATTGTTACCAGGATTCTGTGTCTGTTACCAGTGTACCGTGCTGGATTCTTGACTCTGCCACAGAAAATAATTTCAGAGTGAGTCAAAAGTAGGGAGGCAGTCAGCAAATTTATTAAAAGTGGAAGCAACAGAATAGTATATGTTTTAGAGCAAAGTGTGGGTGCACACAAGGACGTGTCGTGCTGGGGGGTTTTGTAAGCTACGATAATGAAGGGGTGGAATATTCTATTAAAGGGTGGATTTTTCTAAGAGATGGTTGAGCAATTCCTGGAATTAGGGTGCCACAATTTATAACTATACACGGACAGGGTCAGAACTATCATGGTGCTGAAGGGTGTGTCACTTAGCATGCTAATGAGCATATAACGAAAGTAAAGATTACAGCAAGTGATCTTGGCTTTTTGTGCACCCGCCCCTGGGGATTCTCCAATTGAGCCTTGTCTGGTGGTTGGCTCTCAACCACAAACATCCTTAGTAGACTGCAGCAGGCATGTTGGGCAAGAGTTATTTTAACAGTTGTGGGGGTTTTGGTTTTGTTTTCCTTTGTTTTGCTTTTGTTTTTCTTTTCTAGCAGCCTTGAAATTGAGGTAGTCCCTGCAAAAGTTTCCACAGGTATCTGATTTTTTTCTACAGCTTCCTACAGCCCTGACATTTCCCTACTCTTGCCTGTCTACTCTATCAAAATCTCATTCACATAATTTTTAAAATTTTATTTAATTTTAAATATGTGGGGACAATTCGGGATTAGGTATACAAGTGGTCATTGTACAGGTAGAGCTTAGGCCTCCCATTGGTCCCCATTTCGTCTACTTTGAGATCGGGTATGCTTATTGTGCCCCCTCTCCCCTGGCAGTTTCTCACCGCTGCCAATCCCTTTCTTACAGTATTATGGTAAATGTTCAGGGTTCGCTTATGAGTGAGAACATGTGGTACTCTGTTCTTTGTTTCTGTAATAGATCACTGAGTATGATAGACTCTAAATCCATCCAAGTTGCTGCAAAGTCCATAATTTTGTCCTTCTTTATGGCTGCATAATATTCCATTGTATATATGTATGATTTTTTATCCAGTCCACTTTCAATGGGCAGCACAATTTTTTAATTTTCTTTTTTAAAAAAGTTTCTTCTCCATAGAACTGCCAAATCCAATGCATAACATTTGTTATAGCATATTGTTATAATTGTTCTCTTTTAGTTATGGGTTTTAATCTCTCGCTGTGACTAAGTTATACATTAAGCTTCATCATAGGTATGTATAGGAAAATACAGCATATACAGGATTTGATACTACTATCTGGGGCTTCAGACATCCACCGAGTTGTATTCCCCCAAGGACAAGAGGGAACTACTGCATTCTTTTAAGGAGGGATAGGTTCTATGAGCAACCACAAGCAGGGAGAGTGGAAAGGAATAGAAAGTTATTTTAAGGTGCGACCTTAGGAAAGCCCTCAGTGGAGAAAGGCCTCTCTGAAGAGGTGAGGTTTGAGCAGAAAGATATCGCCATTTGTGCACATCTGGGCCTGAGGAAGCTCTTTCCAAGAGGCAGGAACAGCAGAAGCACAGACCCTGAATGAGCTCGCTAGTGTGTTCAGGGACCAGCAGGTGTCAGTGTGCCCCAAGAGGGAACAAACAGCAGATGAGGTCCAAGGGGCAGCCAGACCAGAGCATGTAGGGCCAGTGGACAAGGCAAGGTAGAGACTTTGGACTTTAGTATAAGGTATGACAAGATGCCATTGGATGGCTTGGGGAGGAAAATGATATATCAGATTCACATTGATAAAGGTTCACTTTGGTTGCTGTATGAAGAATTACCCATAATGGAGCAAGTTCAGAGAACTACTGTTCACTTCTAGAGAAGTGAGGTTTCCGGTCAAGCCAGATGTCTCTGGGAGGCCAGTGTTCACCCAGAAAGCCTAGGCAACAAAATTTTCTTGAGCACGTCTCTGCGCCAGGTACTGTACGCACGGTTTTCATGTCCGTTTTCTCCTTTTCAAAGCTCTATTTTTTGACTGGCTTAAACTTTATTAACTAAGGAACTTATGCTAAGAACACTTGCCAAGAAATGAAAATGTGGAATAATGTCTACCTAAAATATTAGTTACATTATACGGATGTTGTTCAACAGGATTTTGTCAGTGATTGTTGGTCACATGTAAGTAAAATGTCGTAATTGACAACTCATTTTCATATAGACATTAGACCTGTCTGCTCATGTAGGCTAGGGAATAAATATTGTGAATGCTAACATAAATTAGCGAATGTTATCCCCAGACATGGACCGAATTTTAGCCAGTGTTAGGGTAGTGATCGCTCAAAGGGAAGGGGAAGGGAAAGTCAGACTAGAAACGAATTTGGAGGCTGAGGGTGGGGACAAATCAATTCTAGGTCCCAGTGATCAAGCCTGAACATTAGCTGTAGAAGCTATAGTTGTCACATAGTGATGATGTCTGTGTCAGTGGTGGTGGTGGTGATGGTATTAGGAGTAGAAAGCAGTTGTGGCTGGGTACGATGGCTCAAACCTGTAATCCCAGCACTTTGGGAGTCTGAGGTAAGGGGATTGCCTGAGCCCATGGGTTCGAGACCAGTCTGGGCAACCTGATGAGACCTCATCTCTACAATAAACCAAAAAATTAGTCGGGCGTAGAAGCTCGCACCTATAGTTCCAGCTACTTGGAAGGCTGAGGCAAAAGGATCGCCAGAGCCTAGCAGGTTGACGCTGGGGTGGCCTTGAGCGTGCCCCTACACTCCAGTCTGGGTGATGGAGTTAGCTTCCAACTCAAAAAAAAAAATCAGTAGTAATTAAGATAGTAATAACAGTTGTAATGTTAATGAAGATGGTAGTAGCAGACTGTCTCAGGATATAAACACATGATACAGTGGTGTACACAGGTAATTCAGTACGCTGTGTAGGGTATTTGCATGTACAAATACCAACTTGTGAATTTTTCATGTGACTATTTCTTACTAACTACCAAGGGGATCAGACAGTTGGGTCCTCTGGACAGTGAATTTTATCCCATTCAGAAAGCCATAGTATAGTCAGAAGGGTGCTTGGTTAGCATAGATTTTGAGCAAATTGAGTTCACTATATGATTTAAATGTTTAGCCCCATCTGCCTTGAAGCCTCCACAAGGGTATACCTTTCACAAGATAAGGCCAGTCTTGAGCAGGTCCTGGTCCACGGACAGCACTTAGGTGGGAAGAAGTAGGCCTCTCCCTTTTTTTTTTTTTGAGTTGGAGTCTCACTCTGTTGCCCAGACTGGAGTGCAGTGGCCGCTCCCGGCAACCGCAGCCTCGACCTGCTGGGCTCCGGCGATCCTTCCGCCTCAGCCTTCCAAGTAGCCGGGATTACAGGCATGCGCTACCATGCCCGGCTGATTTTTTATTTATTGTAGAGATGAGGTCTCGCTGCCCAGGCGGGTCTCAAACCCGTGGGCTCAGGCAATCCACTCACCTCAGCCTCCCAAAGGCGCGGGATTACAGGCTGAGCCATCTAGCCCGGCTGCCTCTCCCTTCTTCCATGGATGGAGGCCACAGCACCTCCCAGTGAATTCTCTCTTCTGCTACATTCAGTCTGGTGATCCTCAAATGCTCCATTTACTGACTTGGAATGGCTCTGCTCCGATTCATTAAGGGTTCTGTGACTTTGTAAGTCTCAGAAAGCAATCTTACTTCTCTCATTTCTGAACTCTTGTGGGCGCCTCTCTGTAGCACCCAAGTATTGACAATAGTTCCCACCCAATTCTGTCCCCAGAGATTTAAAATAACTGGAGGAAACATCCTCAAAAGTTCTCATTTCAGAGTTTTCACATTCCAGCATATGAGGTGTCTCCTCTATACTCCAAACAGAGCCCCAGAAAAAGTCTCCAGTTTTCTTATGAGAAGGTGGCAGAACTCGCAGAGATCCCTGTTTGAAGGAAGGCCATTTAACTGCACATGGGCAAGCCAGCAACAACTGGAACTCAGTGGATGTATGTCAGGACTCTTCTGCATCTATATATTACTTTTTCTTCTCAGTGAAAACGTACCGAGGATTGAAAAGCGCTGTGGTGATATTTGAGACAATGGTGGGACATTCCTTCAAGTGTGTGAGTGAACAGAGCATCCAGCTGTCAGCCCACCTTCAGCTGAAAACAATGAAAGTCCATCTTCAAGCCTTTGACTTTGAAGATGACCACTTTGGAAATGGTAAGTTAAGGGTTCATTGGGTCACAAACATAAACTTCAGCAACCCAGGGGTAGTTTCAAGGAGTTTTCGGTCTGAAGCTGTCAAAGGAGCAAGAATCACATGAGCGTTCTGCAATAGTATGACCCTACACAGGTCTTAGAGCCAAGTTTCTCTGTTGGCCCCTCTCTCCCACCTCAAAATGAGATGCTGTAAGCCACTCACATCCACAGTTCTCCTGCAGCAGGAAACATTCTGACTAGAACACATATTCTCACTCATTTAAACATATGCACACCCAATCAGAATCTCAGAAAACACCATCTGTGACTTCCCATTTAGGCGCTGTTGAGCATTGGTAAATTCAGGTATATTTGGAGAACACTTTACAAATTCTGAGTATTAGTGATGTCTAAAATTCAAGATTTCAGGCCAGATGTGGTGATTCATTCCTTTAATTCCAGTACTTTGAGAGGCTGAGGTGGGAGGATCACTTGAGACCAGGAGTTTGAGATCACGTTGGCAACATAGTGAGACCCCATCTTTACCAAACAAACAGGAAAAAAAACATTTCAGAACAGATTCTTTCCCACCTGCAGAGGAAAAAGAGCAGAGTGCAGTAATTTGAGATAGAAATAAATACTGTTGGGTCCGTTTGCCTCAATTATAAGCAGTTGCACCGAACAGTGTTTCCCCATAGTAAGTTTTAATTTCCATCTAACTTCTGCTTTGGGTTTGACTACTGTAGGCAGAGCTTACCCAGGAGGGAATCTGGTCCTTGAACAAGGGCCAGGAGCAGACCAGGTGGCTTTCCAAAAAAGTCCTTTTCTCCCTTCCAACAAGCAGTGTTGCAAGGATTTCTACTTCCAACCAGTTAAGCCCTTTACTCCCTTCCAAGAAAACAGTATTATAAGGACTTCTATGTACCACCAGGAGGGATATGAGCTTCAATTTCTAGAACATACTTCTCCTAAGAAGTCAAAAATGCTATTAGTACTTCTCAGTGATCAAAAAAAGATTTAGGGTGAGTGCAGTGGCTCACACCTGTAATCCCAGCACTTTGGAAGCCCAAGGCAAGAGGATAGCCTGAGTTTACATGTTTGAGACCAACCTGGGCAACATGGTGAGACCTTGTCTCTACAATTAAAAAAAAAAAATAGCTGGGCGTGGTGGTATATGCCTGTGGTTCCAACTACTTGGAAGGTGGAAGGATTGCCTGAGCCCAGCAGGTCGAGGCTGCAGTGGTCATGAATGTGCCACTGCACTCTAACCTGAGTGACAGAGTGAGACTCCAACTCAAAAAAATTAACAAATAAAGACTTAGCTAGTTTAGTCATATATTCGATTTCTATAATACAAATCTGATTTTGCTTTGGGTTCCGTGATAAAATTGCAACTGTGTCTAGAAGAAAACTTCTCCTGGCATACTTAGTGGAAAGCACTTAGCAAAGGAAAGGCCAAGGTGTTGCTTGCCCTGGACCCCCTGATTTCTGTAGGTTTTGTCTGTAACATACAGTCATACGAAAATTTGCTAGTTGCCCACTTCATTATCTACTCTTAAAACTTCTAATTTCAGAAAACAATTTCTTTTAAAATTCACTATGAAGGTTTGGAAAAAATCCCTCTAATTAATCATGTGATCTTAAAATAAGGTACACACCTGCTCAGTGGCTCATGCCTGTAATCCCAGCACTTTGGGAGGCCAAGGTGGGAGAATCACTTGAGTCCAGGAGTTTGAGACCAACCGGGGCAACATAGCAAGACCCCATCTCTATAAAAAAATCAGCCAGGCATGGTGATGCCCATAGTCCCAGCTACTTGGGAGGCTGAGACAGAAGGATTTGCCTGAACCCAGGAGTCTGTGGCTGTTAATAAGCTGTGATCATAACACTGTACTCTAGCCTGGGTGACAGAGTGAGACCCTGACCAAAAAAATAAAAAACAAAAATACCACCGTTGTGAAGCAGGAAGTGAGCAGGTCTGGGAAACCTCTCTGTGGCAGAGGTGGGAAATAAAACCCTTGTGGAGCACACACCAGGCCTCCTAGCTTCCGTCAGCAGCATTCATGGAGACAGAAAGAAAAGGTCTTTCCTTTACCTTTTTTCCTAAAGTCACCACCCATTGGATAGTTCCCCAAAGAGACTCAAGAGTCCTCCGTGACTCCTCTCCCTCCATGGCCCTCACACACAGTCACACAGCCCTGTCCCTTCTACTTCCAAAATGTTCCTCTTGTTCACCCACTGTCACTGCTTCAGCCCCGCTCCGTATTTCTAGTCCATGCTCTTCAGATTTCACTACAGATGCTTGAAGGTGAAGATGCATGTCACTCCATAAATAGTATCTTCTACCAGAGATTAAGAGAAGGGGAAAAAGAAGCACGTTGCCATATGGTATGGCATTTAAAAGACATACATGTCAGCCGGGCTTGGTGGCTTAGCCTGTAATCCCAGCACTTTGGGAGGCCGAGGCAAGTGGATTGCCTGAGCCCATGGGTTCGAGACCCACCCAGGCAACTTGGAAGACCTCGTCTCTACAATAAATCAAAAATTAGCCGTTCCTGATAGCGTGCACCTGTAGTTCCAGCTATTTGGAAGGCTGAGGCAGAAGGATCGCTGGAGCCCAGCAGGTCAAGGCTATGGTGGCTGTGAGCATGCCACTGCACTCCAGTCTGGGCGACAGAGTGAGACTCCAACTCAAAAAAAAAAAAAAAAGACATACACGTCAAGGTCTATGGGAGCTCAGAGGAAGGCGTGATTAACACAGTGTTGGTGATGAGGGGGTGGACTAAGAAGTCTTTAGTCCACTAAATGGGTGGCATTTATGGGTGAGATTTAAACAAGCACTGGAGAGGAATCCAGCAAATATCACAGCTGAGTTTTCTAAAACAGAATGGTCATCCCAAACAGTAGACTCCTGACTCCCACATCCTCATCCTTCCTCCCTAAAATCCTGGAGCCTGTAGGGGTTTTTGTTTGTTTGTTTGTTTGTTTGTTTTCAGCTGTCATTTCCTTTTGCTGTTTATTTTGCTGTCTCAGGAACCCTGCCAGTCTGAGCAGCCCCTTTAAGAAGCAGAGTTAGAATAGAAACTTTGGCTCTGTGATTTTGTGCCTGACTGTTGTTGGAGTTGGAGAATATCGCTCCAGGGCTTGCCATGGCTTGAGGGTCAAGACATCACTCTGATTATGACTCTCTAGAGCAAACAGTGTTTCTCAAAGTTGCATCTGCCTCCCAGAAGCATCAGAATCCCCCAGGTCCCACCTTAGACCCACTGCATTATAATTTCTTGGGCATGGGTCTGAGGATCTACACTTTAGAAACTCCTTAAGTAATTACCAGCACTACAAGTTTTAGATCCACTGGATCCACCCTTACCCTCCCTATTTTTACCTATCTGTTGTCTGAGGTAGCAGGTGGGAGGGCCAGCAGTTCCTGTTCTTCCTTTTCTGTGGAGCTGAGGCAGACAGGATAGTATCACTTCCCAGCATTTGTGACCAGCCTGTAACACCTGTCACTCTGACTTCAATTACAGCGGATGAATGCTTCAGTGACACAAACAAGAGAGAAATCCCTGTGGCCGTGGGCCTGAGTATCACAGGACTGCTTGTTGTTTTGCTAATCGCATGTCTGGTGGCCAGAAAGAAGCCCAGTAGAGGATATGAACATATATAAAGTCCCACTTTCTTCAAAATATGCAAGGTTAAGGCCTTAGGAATTCTGGCTTCATTTTCAGCATGAAGTAAAAGAATTGATCTCTCTAGTTGCCTGCTGCCCCCTTCCAAGCTAACTAGGAAATTTAGCTTTCCACCAAAGGGTCATCCCGGGGTCAAGAAAGGGTACCCCCTCTTCTTCCTGTTGTCCTGGGGAGGCTGTGCCAGATGCACTTGAACGTCACCTGTCACACCTGAGTAAACCAGGCTGGCTCTGAGAATTAGGGGCAACAGGCAGAGACATGAGCGGGTGCTTGCGAGAAGGAGAGAGCAAAAACCCAAAGGAAGACCTATGGGAAGGACATTTGCAAACTGCCCTGGTTATTCCTGTACAGTTTTAGGAGTCTCAATCTTCAGTTTAAAAAAAATATTACTTAAAAAAAATCCTCCTTTGAGCTGGAGCTGCAAAAAGAAAATAAAATCAAGAAAAAAAATCCACTTCAAAACTGACTACAAAATGATTTTAAATTCCTGAATTTTACCCACATTCTGATTTAAGTTACAGATGGGCTTAATATACTATTTTTTTAAAAAAACATATTTTACTCTACTGTAATGTATTATTGGTAAAAGAACAGTTAGAAACCTGCCTTTTTCGCTTTTTAAATGTAAAGCACATTCCAAGGATCTTGGCAAACAAAAGGGACTCAGTAAATGTTAGTTCTCCAGTTCCCTCGGTTTCATTTGTTGTATACCTTCTTAGCATTTTTTTCCTGATTTTTTAATGCTATTCTAGCCTAGTAAATGTGTCCATTCGGGCCATTGTGGGAGGAGAGGTAGACAGAGCATTAAAACAATTGGAACTAGCCGGGCTCAATGGCTCAGCCTGTAATCCCAGCACTTTGGGAGGCCGAGGCGAGTGGATTGCCTGAGCCATCAGGTTCGAGACCTACCTGGGCAACTTGGCAAGACTCATCTCTACAATAAATCAAAAATTAGTCGGGCATGGTAGCGCATGCCTGTAGTTCCAGTTACTTGGAGGCTGAGGCAGAAGGATCACTGGAGCCCAGCAGGTCAAGGCTGCAGTGACTGTGAGCGTGTCACTGCACTCCAGTCTGGGCAACAGAGTGAGACTCCATCTCAAAACAAAACAAAACAATCTGAACAAGAAGGGTAGACTTGTCCAGATTATGACTCACTTGCCTTTCTTCACTTTCACCAAAAAGTAATATACCAGTCATTTGATATCAGCTGCCCCATGATTGGGGGTGGTTGATATCTGAAGAAAAAGATTCTATCGAAATATGATTCAGGATGTAATTCATGGTCTTCTGTTACATTGATGAGTTAAATATGAGAACTGGGGTTCTTAGTTCAGAGAAAAGAGAGAGTAATGGACTTCTGGATGTTAACTGATTTTAGACTGGAAATTTTCTTGTTTTGCTACCTCTTCCAGAGGCGCCATTTATTATTTTTGAACATGAAGGCTATGGAATTTGGCAACAGCTCTGTAACTACTGCTCTTTTAGGAAGTGTTCTGGTTCTCTCTGGAGGTACTTTCGCTTGCACCACTTTCTTAGAAGTGAAGGAGTAGGAAGGGCACCCAGCAGCTTCAAGAGAGCCTTAAGAGCCCCTGAAGACATCTAGAGTGCCTGTTTGTCCCATAAAACAAGAGATGTTGACGAAAATCCAGAGATGGAGATCAGTGTTCCCCAAAGTGACTCAGGCTTCACAGCAAAAGCTTGGCTCCTTCCGCCTCCTCCCTCAGGCTTTCACCTGCTCCAGACTCCCGTGTGTCCGCTGTTAAGGGCACTTGAAACTTCTGCAGTGCAGGGCACTAGGTGTTTATTCTCACTTGCCACTAACTATCCTGAAGAATGATTAATGTAAAGTGAATCTTCTAGTATGTGGAAATGTCTCCCAAAGTAATGAAAACAAGAAGCAGAATTTAAAATCAAGAGAAGAGGGATATGGCAGTTCACTTAGATTTAATTTTCCTTTCTACCATCTTCAATGAGTTCTTTTGGGTGATGGGTACTGCTTAGACTCCTGCTAGCTATCCTCCCGGCCCCCGATACTGATTTCCCTTAAAATTAATTCGAATTAGCACTCTAGTAACCACAGACAGCAAAGGTTTCATTGGAATGACCAGTAAATAAATGTTCGGCTATGTAATTTGCTTGCAGTCCTGCCCACTTTTAGGGTGGAGAACAGAGAAGGCAGCAGAGCTAGGTTCCTCACATGCACACCCCCGCCCCACCACACACACGTATTCACCCTAAGAAGCCTGTGATGAGAGAAAAAAATTCTGTGACCTGTTACTTCCATTACTAAATCTAGAGGAAAAGAGTGGGTTACTTTTATCTTCATTTTCTAACCTAGGATAGTGAAAATTGCTCCTGGGAAGACTAGGAGGAATGAAGGCAGGGATTGGTGGGAGTAAACTGGGGAACTGACCGCAAACCAGTGGATCTCTCCAGACTGCAGCTAGTTCCCATGCTGTGAAAAAGAGGATAGAATCAAATATCTAGCTCAAAGGGAAACATCAATGGGTCTCAGATACAATGGGAAGAAAGACTAATAATTCGCCCAGACGGTATTATGGAAAATTGAACTTCTAGACTGACATGCTCAAGTGTGAGCAACATGAAAACAAACTGCATGGCCACTGTGCAAAATCATTGCAGAAAAATAAAAACAAGAGTACTATGAAATTATATTAACAAAAAGAGGGAGGGTGTATTTGCTTTCTAGGACTGTCATAGCAAAGTACCACAGACTGTATACCTTAAACAACAAAAATGCATATTCTCACATATTCTGGAGACTTGAAATCCAAGATGAAAGTGTTGACAGCACTGGCTTTTTCAAGGCTTCTTTCCTTGGCTGTAGATGGCCCATGTCTTTACATAGTCTTCCCTTTGTGCCTGTTAGTATCCACATGTCCTCTTTGTGTAAGAATAAACAGCTTGATGACTTCATTTACGTTTAAGTACCTCTTCAAAGACCCTATATCCTAATATAGTCAGGTCCTGTGGTCCTAGAAGTTAGAACTTCAACATTTAAATTTGGAAGGCAGAGAAGGGACACAATTTAGCCCGTAACAGAAGGTTAGAAATGGACTTTAGTGGTCAAATGCAAACAAAAAAACAACTCAAGGAACAGGAAGAAATCCCTGATAATTGCTGTATGCTGAGCATCACATGATATGAATATGAATTCCATGTAATCAGAGTTTAAAGATAAGATGTTAAAATGAAAGAGTAAGATAAAAGATATTGTTTCTAAGAAAACAAGTTGAATATCAAAAGCAACATACTCCACAATATATAGAAACAGTGAGAAGCAGAATACATAGGGCTGAAATTATATTATTTTCATAGAAAAAATGACTAAGATAATCACAGTTAGTACAGATAAAATCTTATGACTTTAGAGAAATTATAGGAAAGCTACTAGACATAGAAACTATTCAGACCATCCAACATAAGGATCATTGATGCCTCTGAATTAACAAGCTCAAAAACAGAATGAAGATATATTTGAAGATTTAGGAGAAGTTTCCTGAGATAAATCATTGACGTTAGGATTGAATAAGCACAGTGTGTCCCAAAAAAGAATTGAAAGTTTAACACTGGGACAGATCTCAAATAAGCTATAGAACTTCAAAGCTAAGGAAAGAAGTCTTTAGGTCTTAATGTGAAAAAGAGAGAGAAGAAAAATCACCTGTAAACAGGGAAAATTAAAGTTAGCCTCCAAGTTTTTCACAATAACATTTAAAGCTGGCAAAAATGG
Source organism: Cephalopachus bancanus (assembly GCA_027257055.1). Classification (NCBI taxonomy): domain Eukaryota; kingdom Metazoa; phylum Chordata; class Mammalia; order Primates; family Tarsiidae; genus Cephalopachus; species Cephalopachus bancanus. The sequence goes on along the minus strand of JAPVLO010000098.1, from coordinate 44,744 downwards.
ACAAATGTCTACAATATCCCAAGGAAAAGAAAGTGTGGCCGGGCTCGGTGGCTCAGCCTGTAATCCCGCGCCTTTGGGAGGCTGAGGTGAGTGGATTGCCTGAGCCCGCGGGTTCGAGACCTGCCTGGGCGGCAAGACCTCATCTCTACAATAAATCAAAAAATCAGCAGGGCATGGTAGCGCATGCCTGTAATTCCAGCTACTCGGAAGGCTGAGGCAGAAGGATCGCCGGAGCCCAGCAGATCAAGGCTGCGGTGGCTGGGAGCGGCCACTGCACTACAGTCTGGGCGACCGAGTGAGACTCCAACTCAAAAAAAAAAAAAAAAAAAAAGAAAGTGTGACCCAAAATATTATTTAAGTATAAAGACAATAGGCAGATATTTGCAACCACTAAATAATCCAAAGGATACAGTACCAAAAAGCTCTTTGTAAAAATATTACTTAACAGTGCAATTTTGTGAGATAGATGAGCTATAATATAAACAAAGAAATTTGCAAAAAGCCTTTAGGGATAGAAAAGTCAGAGTTAAAAAAAAAAAAGACTGATGCTGGTGAATATTTTATCCATTTAAATATAAAAAGTTTTGAACAGTTATGGATCTGGGAATACAAATACACTTTCTCATATATGAAAGGATATTTGCACAAGATTATTCATTACAACATTAATTGTAATAGCAAAAAATTGAAAACAAACTATGGATCCATCATTTGGGGCCAGATTTAAAAACTCTGATACATGTGAAATGGAATGGAATCTTAGACCACTGCAAGGAGAATGAGGATGCTATGTATGTATAAGGAAAGCTATCCAACATATATATTGTTAAATCAAAAAAGCATTATAGTGATAAAGGGAGAAAATAAAGACATATTCGTAATTGTTTCTATCTGCAAACAGAAACATCAGTAATATATATAAGAACTAAGAGAAGTCATTGTCTAATGAGGACAGGGGAACTAAAAACACAGGACAAGGATGGAATTGAAACCTCTCAATGTACAGCATTGTGTATTATTTTGACTTTTTAAATCATATGAATGGTATACATTCAAAATACATTTTTTAAAAGATGATAGGAATGATAGATAGTTATCGAATAGAATTGAAGTGTAGTAAACCTGGACAACGTTAAAAACAGCAACATAACTATTCCAAACTTGGAGTTGAAGAGAGGGGAGATGAAAAAGAATCTGTCAGTGCTAATCTTTCAAAACAGCATCAGTAGATAATGTCTAAATTGGAAACAGAGTTTAGAAACTACGACTCCAATTTACTTCATAACTTCTTAATGTATTGCATAATCATTTAATGTGTACTTAATAATCTCCTTTTTGAACCTTAAAGGGATCTTGTATGAAACAATACTTCCTGTGTCAAAGAAACATTGATGTACAATAATTCCTTCAGTTTCATTTTAGTTTCTTCTTGTATTTAATTCGAGTAAAATCAAAATTAACAACTTGAATAAAATAGCACTTGCATGACTCTATCTTAATGTAAGTACTTCTATTTATTTTTGTACCTAGCTATCCTTATAGTTCTAAAGAAAAATGAAAAATGGCTAAAATAATGTTTGTCCATGTGAGCAATGACAGTTTCGGGGTGGGTAGTTTTGAGGTGATTGGTTTTACTTTTTTATTTGTGCTTTTCTTGATTATTTTAATTATAATAAGCATAGATCATCTACTAAAAATAGGATGATCTTTCTTTAAGCATGCGCATGATTACACACACACACACACACACACACACACACACACACACACACACACTCACAGAGGAAGCAAATGCCTGAAAAGGTTTACAGTGATTGATTCAAATAGAAGAAATTGGCCAAGCACAGTGGCTCACACCTGTAATCCCAACATTGGGAGGCTGAAGTAGGAGGATCGCTTGAGCCCAGGAGTTCAAGACCAGTCTGGGCAACATAGCAAACCCTCTACCAAAACAAACCAAAAACTAGTCAGGCACACGCCTATAGTTCCAGCTACTTGGGAGGTTGAAGTCAAAGGATCACCTAAGCCCAGGAAGTCAAGGATGCAGTGAACCATAACTTTGTCACTGTATTGCACTCCAGCCTGGACTACAGAAGGAGACCTCAACTCAAAAAAAAGAAGAAATGTGGTGATTGGATATCTACTTTTCTTTGTGTACTCTTCTGTATTTTAAAAGTTTTAAACAATGTTAAAAACCTTGTTAATTTTAAATAATTTAATAGTTTAACAAATGCATAGAAAGTGCACGTTGTCCTCCACTTCCATCCCATCCTTCCAGTTTTGGGGGTATCTTTTCACGCTGAACACACAAGCACATTTGAGTTTCATGTTTGCTTCATATATCTTGGAGGACTTCTATTCCACCACATGGAGACCTATCATATGCTTTTTAATGGCTACATTATATTCTACTGTATACATGCCATTTTAAATTTTTGATGACTGTTTAGATTGTCTCTCATAAAGTTGACATTACTATAATGCATGTTGTATACTTGTGTGAATATATCGTTATATAAATTTATATGAATTTTTAAAGGTGGAATTGCTGGGTCAATAGGTATGTGCTTTACATTTTATTTAACTTTTTTCCATCTCATTGTAATTTCCTAACTTGCCAAAGTTTTTTTATTTAAGAAATGTACCTATAGCAGTGTGTGGTGGCACATGCCTATGGTGCCGGTTACTTGGAAGGCTGAGGCGGAGAGATCACATGAGCTCAGCAGGTCGAGGCTGCAGTGGCCGTGAGTGTGCCACGGCACTCATCTGGGCAACAGAGTGAGACTTGGAGTCAAAAAAACAAAGAAAGAAAGAAATATACATAAGTAACAAAAGTATCATGTACTTATAATGAAAAGAAACATTTTTCTGTCCCACCCCAAGAGGCAAAGAGCTTTTAACTACTTTGAACTATTTCTTCTTATGACTATCTCTGTAAATCTAAAAAATAAAAAGTGGATCATGACACTTTTTTAATTTTTTGATTTGGAGTCTCACTCTGTCACTCAGGCTGGAGGGTACTGGCACATGCCCTGCCACTGCAGCCTCAACCTGCTGGGCTCAGGAGATCCTTGAGCCTCAGCCTTCCAAGTAGCCAGAACTACAGGCACGCGCCACCATGCCCAGCTAATTTTTTGATTTATTGTAGAGATGAGGGCTTGCCAAGTTGCCCAGGCTGGTCTCGAACCTGTGGGTTCAGACAATCCTCTCATCTTGGCCTACCAAAGTGCTAGGATGATAGGCGTGAGCCACCGTGCCCGGTCGACACTTCTTAATTTATCAGTTTTAGACTTCCTGCTGTGGCAGATAAGGATTTTGGGATATGCCACTATTTTTGTTAAGTTTCCAAGGTATATATTATTATAATTACACAAATATTGTCCACTGCCAAGGCAAATAGTATACTACAAGCACAGTTTATTTATTATACAGATTTTCTTTTTCCCAGAATCTCTAACTGTCCTTCTGCCTCCTCTGACCTCTTCTGATTCCTTTTTCTTGGATCTTAGGTACACAGAACTGGGTTATGGTGATCCTTGGTTTAGGACATAATTTCAATGTCTTTTCATACCAGGACGTCATGCATGTATCTTTTTAGTGATCCATAAATAAGATACAGATAGAGCTCTTCATTTACTTGCTCTTTCTCCCAAACTCTCCATTATATTGAGTATTCTATCAATTTGCCTTTTTCTCCAGTTTCCTCCATCTTTCCCCAATCAAGAATTAGTCTCTGACATAATCAATTACATTGTAAATGAATTGAGTAAGTACTCTCTAAAGGAATAAGGAAAAAGTTTTGACAAGCTTACAAACCTTCACTTTTAAGCTCTTGTAAATAATTTTAATCTATCTTCTAAGACTAGCTAGAAGTAATACAAGAAAACCTTAGAAATGCAAAATTGTTTTGTAAAGTGAACAAACATCACGTTTCCAAGAGATCATATGTAATCTAGTCACATGAATAGCTTTTTTTTTTTTTAAGTTGGGGTCTCACTCTGTCACCCAGGCTGGAGTGCAGTGGCATGATCACCCTTGAACTCCTGGGCTCAAGCGATCTTTTCACCTTGGCCTCCCAACCCTAATCCTAATCCTAACCTGAACTGTAGCTGGGACTACAGGCATGCACCACCACACCCGGCTAATTTTTTTGATTGTTTTGCAGAGATGAGGTCTCGCTCTGTTGCCTAGGCTAGTCTTGAACTCATAGGCTCAGACAGTTCTCCAGCCTCAGCCTCCTAAAGTGCTGCGATTACAGGCATGAGCCACCACACCCAGACTAAATGACCTTTTTTACGTAGGCACATCTACCTTTGCAGGGAGTCCCCCACCCCCAGAATGACTTCTTAATTCAGAATTGAAGATAACAGTTACTGAATATTAATTGCTGAGAAGCTAAGAAGGTTATTTTATTTAACCCTCCAACAATATTACCTATTATATGCTTATTTTATAAATGAGAAATTGCAAGGGTAAATTACCTGCCCAAGGTCACACAGCTAGGCTATGGTGGAATGAAAAGTCAAGCCTGGATTTGTTTGACTCCAAAGCTCATATTCTTTCCCCTCTAGCCTGCTTTCTGGACTGCAACACCAAGCCTGACCCACTATATCATATTTGTTTTTTCTCTTAGTGGATGAGTGCTCGTCTGACTACACAATTGTGCTTCCTGTGATTGGGGCCATCGTGGTTGGTCTCTGCCTTGTAGGTATGGGTGTCTATAGAATCCGCCTAAGGTGTCAATCATCTGGATACCAGAGAATCTAACTGGCACCGAGGGGAAATGAGAATAATGGAGTTTAGAGAATTCTTTCGTCGCTTCTGGGATGGATATTGGGAGCTTCCCTTAAAGTCCTTCGAACAATGTAAACCACCATTTTCCACTAAAACTAAGCGAGCCATTTGCGATTTAAGCTCAGGCAGCACATCAATCTCTAAATACTTTTTGCTCACTTTATGAAAGATTTATTAAGCTGTTTATGTTTTCTAGTTTCCTCCAGAATAGTTTAACCACTCAAAGTCAACATGTGAGATATGTTAAATCAACAAAATGTATGTAAAGTGGCATTTGCCTCTGAATGATAAGCCAAAGTCTTGATTGTAACAAATACTATCTGTGTTTGCTTTGAAGCTTTTATTTTACTCTTGGTCTTTGCCATTTTAATAGATGGCTTCGCTTTGCCTTTGGTAGTCAAATGGGCTTTCAGTTAATTTGCTATGTGTGTTTTATGTGATGTACACATTCCTGGCGTGGCACTTGCCCCCGTTTCCACTTTAAATATTTTTTAAACTCATCAAAAAGAACAACATATCTCAGGGTGTCTAGATTTTTTTTAGGTGAAGCTAACAGGAAGAACAAATCAGCTTATACTTTTTTTCTTGATGGCTCCTGCTCCAGAAACACTAGCCTATTAAGTGGTACAGACAACAGAATTAAATAATAAGCAAGAAACAACAATAATGGCCCTTAATTATTGAATGCATAAGTGTCAGACACTGGGCTAAGCACTTACCATACATCCCATTTGATTCTTACAATTTATAGATTATAAACTCAGACATAAGGGAATGAAATCACTCAGTTGTCACCTGCCCAGCTGGTGGCAACTCCAGAATTTGAACTCCTGTCAGTTTGGTACCAAGATCTTTGGTCTTCTCACTACACCAAGTTGCCTACTTGAACACTGACTGAATGTGGTGGCTCATGCCTGTAATCCTGGCAGTTTGGGAGGCTGAGGCAAGAGAATAGCCTGAGCCCGAGGGTTAGAGATCAACCTGTGCAAAATGGCAGGACCTCATCTCTACAGTAAATCAGAAAATTAACGTGGTGGTGTGTGCCTTTGGGTCCAGCTACTTGGAAGGCTGAGGCAGAAGGATCACCTGAGACCAGCAGGTCAAGGCTATGGTGGCTGCACTCTAGCCTGAGCAACACAGTGAGACTCTGACTCAAAAAAAAAAAGAAAAAAAAAGACATCAGGCACTGCCTGAAGCCTTGCACCAGTATACACTCCACTTTACAGGGGTAATGGGTTTATCCAGAATCATGAGACATTAGGTAGACAAAAGGAAGACTTTGCAGATAATGGAATAGCCTATCCTTAATAAAGCCACCACTCCCTTGAAGGAGACTGAAGGACTCTGTAAAACATTAGCCGGTTTCTCATGTTCATGGAATTGTTTAGCTGTGGCTCTAAAGATGAAGGCATGAAATCAGCTTCTCAAGGTATGTATTTTTTTTTTTTTGAAAATGGAGAAATCTGGCATAGTGGCTCATGCTTGTAATCCCAGCACTTTGGGAGGCCAAGACAGGAGGATTGCTTGAGTCCAGGAGTTCGGTCGGGACCAGCCTGGGCAACATAGCAAGACCTCATCTCAACCAAAAATCATCTCAACCAAAAATCAGCCGAGCATGGTAGCACTTGCCTGTAGTCCCAGGCACCTGGGAGGCTGAGGCAGAAGGATCACCTGAGCCCAGGAAGTCAAGGCTGCAATGAGCCATGATAGCGCCACTACACTCCAGCCTGGGCGATAGAGTGAGACTAGGAAGGAGGGAAGGGAGGGAGGGAAAGAAAGAGAGTCAGGTGAAGTGGCTCATGCCTATAATCCCAGCACTTTGGGAGGTCAAGGTGAGAGGATTACCTGAGCCCACGGGTTTGAGACCACCCTGGGCAACTTGGTGAGACCTCATTTCTACAATAAAACAAAAATCAGCTGGGCATGGTGGCGCATGCCTGTACTTGGAAGGCTGAGGCAGAAGGATCACCTGAGCCCAGCGGGTCAAGGCTGTGGTGGCCGTGAGCATGCCACTGCACTCCAGCCTGGGATAGAGTGAGACTCCAACTCAAAAAAAAAGAAAGAAAGAAAAGAGGGAGGGAGGGAGGGAAAGAGAAAACAGAGAAATCTGCAAATCAACCTTTCTTTCTTGGATATAGATCACCCTCTTGTGGTAACTTGCTGCTTCTGCACTTCTATGTCCGCGTTTTCTATAGCAGTTCATTTTATTCTGTAGAGCAACCTGCCAAGAATTTTATTCCTGCTGGTTTTTGCTGCTAAAGAAAGGAACTAAGTCAGGACATTAACAGAAAAAGTCGCATAACCTTAGGATTCTTTGTAAAGGAATAATTCAAATCCTAGAGACCATATTGACTTCTGTGATCTGTTTCCTTACAGATCAGTAGGGTTGGCAAAAGGTCCTGACTTTAGCCTTAGGAGAATATTGAATTGTATTAAAAGCTTTTGTAATAAAAAATTTATTTTGGAGATTCATTCATGTCATTTGTTTCTTATCATTCATTTTTCATGCTATACAAAATTCTGTTTGTAATCTTCTTAGTGGGAGGCCTTTAATATGAAAATTGTTACTTGAATCAATAAGCTAAATCATCTTTTTATAAATAATGTATTTTATTCTACTTTCCATTGCCACATTATTACTAGACAGGAATTCCTAGAAGATAAACAACATTAGAGTTATAAATTAAATCTCTCAACTCTTAGCTTAAACGAACTGATTGCATTACTGGTTTACTTAACTACTGCACAATTGATTCATTTATTCATTCGGCCAACACTGGTTAAAGATTTACTAAATGCCAGACACTCCGATAAGGGCTGAGATGAATAAGAAGAGGTCCTGCATTACTTATCTATAGTGATCTGAGAAACAAAGGGAGAGGGAGAGAAAGAGAGAGAGAGAGAGAGAGAGAGAGAGATGGAAGCTGCAGTGTCTTTTACATCTAATCACAGAAGAGACTTACTATCACTTCTCTGTTTTCATTGGTTATACAGACCATCCCTGGTACAATGTCGGAGGGGAATACACAAGGGTGTGACTACCAAGGGTCTCAGTCCATTTTGTGCTATAACAGATTTATAACAGACTATCACAGACTGGATTGTTTGTAAATGATAGAAATGTATTTGGCTCATGGTTCTGGGCCTGGGAAGTCCAAGATCAAGGGTCTGCATCTTGTGAGGGCCTTCTTGCTGTGTCATAACATAGCAGAGGGCATCACAGGGTAAGAGAGCACACAAGAAAGAGCACAAGGAGGCCCCACTCCTGCAATAGCAGCATTAATCCATTCATGATGTCAGAGCCCTCATGACCTAATCACCTCTTAAGGGTCCTACCTCTCAACACTGTTGTGTTAGGGATTAAGTTTCTACCACATGAGCTTTGTGAGACACATCCAAACCATAAAACCAGGGGAGGGAAGAATCACTGGAGGCATCTTAGATGCTGGCTACTACGGGTCTCTACTGTCAAGGTGCACACCACCACAGAATTCATGGTTTACTTTTTGGAAAAAACTCAGGTAAACAAATCCCAGTGCACATACAAAGAAAAGTGGCTTAATAGGTACAAAGGGTGATGAGAGCGGGGATTTCTCCGGCCTGCTTCCAACCCTTCCCCAGGTAAAGCACATCCCAGGAGCACAGCCTCCCAACCCCTGCGCCGAAAGTCTGTCAACCTTGGAGCCTGAATGTTAGTCCAGTGCTCTGCAATGCTCATGTTAGGGCTTCACCAATCCTTAAGGCAAGTAGCTGGGATGGCTCCCACCACCTCCCCAGTCTGCCCTCCATTTGCTCTTCTCACACAGCTTTTTCCTGGTTCATAGGCTCCTGGATTCCAGGGGGTCCTCCCTCTGGACTGCTGTTTGGGACTGTAAGTCAACCTCAGACCTGGAGGGTCTGAAGACACAAATACACGAGCTATTCCTTCATGACCCAAACTTCTTGGTTCTCTAGGATGATTCACAGAGAGGCTTTCTTTGCCCACTACGCAAAAGAAGCTTAAGCCATAAAAAATGATGGAAGAATAACCTCTACCAAGGGAAGAAGAGTTTAATTTTATAACACCTGGCCAAGCACGGCGGCTCACTCCTATAATTCCACACTTTGGGAGGCCAAGGTGAGAGGATTGCCTGAGCCCACGGGTTCACGACCAGACTGGGCAACTTGGTGAGACCTCATCTCCACAATAAATCAAAAATGTAGCTGGGTGTGGTGGTGCATGCCTGTGGTTCCGGCTACTTGGAAGGCTGAGGTGGAAGGATCACCCAAAACCAGCAGATCAAGGCTGCAGTGGCCTTGAGAGTACCACCGCACTCCAGCCTGGGCAATAGAATGAGATTCCAACTAAAAAAAAAAAAATGTATAACACCTTGGTCGCTCCCTTCATCACCAAGTCCCTTTACCTGCCATCTTGGTGCTTCCAGAATGCCAGTTTTAGGTGGGTGTTGGCAGGCATAAAGAAGAGGTTACAAGTCTTTTTATTTTATTTTTAACTTAACTGGTATTATGTTAAGAGGAAGACTGGCTCCGGATAAAATTATGAAATAAACTCTGCTTCCAAAATTCTAAAACCTCCCTTGCTTTCCAGATATTACCTTGGCTATCCCGACAAACTCTCCTGTTAAGAGCCCACGTGGCCGGGCTCAGTGGCTCAGCCTGTAATCCCAGCACTTTGGGAGGCCGAGGCAAGTGTATTGCCTGAGCCTGCGGGTTCGAGACCAGCCTGGCAACTTGGCGAGACCTTGTCTCTACAATAAAATTAAAAATAGCCAGACGTGGTAGCGTACACCTGTAGTTCTGGCTACTTGGAAGGCTGAGGCGGAAGGATTGCCGGAGCCCAGCAGGTCGAGGCTGGGGTGGCCGTGAGCAGTGTATCACTGCACTCCAGCTTGGGCGAAGGAGTGAGACTCCAACTCAAAAAAAAAAAAAGCCCATGTATTGTCCCAATTTTCTCATAGCTCCATTATCCCCACAACCTCACCCCAACTTGCTTCAGCTAATTCTACCCCATTTTATTATGTTACTAAATGATTTGGAGTTACATTTTATCCTTGCGAAGGCCGCTTGTGTTTTGTCAAAAGACATTACCTTGGCTGGGCTCGGTGGCTCAGCCTGTAATCCCAACACTTTCGGAGGCCGAGGTGAGTGGATTGCCTGAGCCCGCTGGTTCAAGACCAGCCTGGGCAACTTGGTGAGACCTCATCTCTACAATAAGTCAAAAAATTAGCTGGGCATGGTGGTGCATGCCTGTAGTTCCAGCTACGTGTAAGGCTGAGGTGGAAGGATCGCCTGAGCCCAGAAGGTTGAGGCTGCAGTGGCCGTGAGCAGTGTGTCACTGCACTCCAGCCTGGGCCACAGAGTGAGACTCCGACTCCAAAAAAAGAAAATTACCTTGATCCAAAGGCTTTAACTATGAGGTTTTAGGCCTGAGCACAAGATTGGCAAGAGAAGTCTTCCAAGGCAGCAGGCTCTCTCGGCCTCCGTCAATTCTTAGCCCCTGTCAGGAGTCCCTGCCCACACTGCCTGTCAAGACAGCTGATTATGAGCTTTTCGGCACTCACATGCTTTTGTCATTCATGGAGATGAACTATTGATAGATACTTTTTGTTGTTGTTGTTTTTGAGTCGGAGTCTCACTCTGTCATCCAGGTTGGAGTGCAGTGGCACGCTCACAGCCACCGTAGCCTCCACCTGCTGGGCTCAGGCGATCCTTCCACCTCAGCCTTCCAAGTAGCCAGAACTATAGGCATGCACCACCACATCCAGCTAATTTTTCTTGATTTATTGTAGAGACAAGATCTTGCCAAGTTGCCCAGGCTGGTCTCGAACCCGCAGGCTCAGACAATCCACTCGCCTAGGCTTCCCAAAGTGCTGGGATTACAGGCTGAGCCACCATGCCCAGCCGGTAGATGCTTTTAATTAAACGGTTTGAAAAGACATTACCTCACATTTTCTTTCAGAAATAGGCAAGTTGTAAATAACAGGCATCCAGATGGTAGGCTGGTATTTTAATACAGAATTTTTTTTATGACAAGATTTTCCAGTTTCCACCTTCCTCAACTTCTCTTATGATTTGAAACTGTTTACCAAGATTCCCCTGAAACACTCTCACCCATGGCCTCTGGTCCATCACACTCCATAATCTTTACTTCCTACTCGTCCTCCCTCCTCTGCTGACATCTTTGCTGCCTTTTCTGCTTCCTCCCCAAAACATAGGTCTTCTCAGAGAAACAGAGCCAATAGGAGATATAGATAAACATGGATAGATCTAGTTATCTATGGGTTTGGTCAGTGGGAAGCAAAAACAAAACAAAAAAGATATCAAGGGGACTCTACTTAAAGTCAACTGATTGTTGGTGCTAATCATATCTACAACACATCTTCATGGCAACACCTAGACTAATGTTTGACTACATAACTGAGTACTGGCCAGAGCAGATGCAGGCCGATCTCTTGAAGCCAGGAGTTCGAGACCAGCCTGGGCAACATAGAAAGACCCCCATCTCTAGTCATTAAAAATTTAAATAAGAAAAGAATAAATCACTGAGTACTATAGCCTAATCAAGTTGACACATAAAACTACACATACTTTGGGGGAAACCAGAATATAGGTCATCCCCAAAGTTCTCTCTTTAGGCACCTTTTTTTGCAAAATCCTCTCCCTAGGTGATGTACGTGGATGTGTAGCAGACTGGTCTCAAACCTAACCGGGTGAAAACAAAGTCTTAATCCCCACTCCTCACCCTCCAAACCCTCAAATCTGCTCCTTCCTCGCATCTCAAAGCCTCTTTTAAAAAAAAAGCGGTGTGGTACAAATGAGGATTTGCTACATGAGCAGGCTGCATGCAGGTGAAGTTTGGGCTTCCAGCTGGCCCTCTCTCCCCTGATAGTGGACCAGGTACCCAGTGTGTGACCAGATGCCCCCCATTTTCTTTCCTCCCTCCCCTAGCAGTGCCTAGTGATAGGGCTTACATGGGGGGGGCCCATTGTTGAAATGACTCATTGTGCTAACCTCGCATTGCTTAAGAGACATCCAGTGTTTGCTGCTGGCATCTGCTTCCTCAAGGTTATGTCTCGAGGCTACGTAACCACCAGCACCTGCTTCCTCAGGACTACGTGGCCGCCAAACTCCAGCTACAGGATGTAAGAGGGACCCACCAAAAGAACAAAGGGACTGGTTCTTCTCTAAGACCAGTGTCCCTCTCATTTCCCTTTAATTTTTTTATTTTTATTTTTTTGAGTTGGAGTCTCACTCTGTCACCCAGGCTGGAGGGCAGTGGCACACTCCCGGCCACCGCAGCCCTGACCTGCTGGGCTCAGGCGATCCTTCTGCCTCAGCCTTCCAAGTAGCTGGAACTACAGGCACGCGCCAGCATGCCCGGCTAATTTTTTGATTTATTGTAGAGATGAGGTCTCACCAAGTTGCCAGGGCTGGTCTCGAACCTATAGACTCAGGCAATCCTCTCACCTCAGCCTCCCAAAGTGCTGGGATTATAGGCGTGAGCCACCACGCCCGGCCTTGTTTCCCTTTAATAAATTTATTTTTCTTTGCCTGACTACCTGGCTCGTTCTCTTTTTCTCCACACTCGCAACTGCTGAGCTCACCCTTGTGCTAGTGTGACTAGTGCTCAGGGTCCACTTATGAGTGAGAGCATGCAATATTCAGTTCTTTGTTTCTGTGATAGTTCACTTAGTAATGTGATGGTCTCCCTGCTCCAAGTTGCTGTGAAGGCCATGTTTTTGTTCTTCTTTATGGCTGCATAATATTCCACAGTGTATATATAACACATTTTCTTTATCCAGTCCACTTTCAATGGACATCTGGGTTGGTTTCATGTTTTTGCTATTGTGAATAGTGTGGCAGTAAACCAGTTGGAAAAAAAATCTCAATCTCCTATTCCTCACCCTTCAAACCCTCAGATTTTCTCCTTCTTCTTTCCACCCTAAGGCGGCTTCTTTCTTTTTTCTCCAAAGGGACAGCGTCTTGCTCTTTCGCCCATGCTGGAGTGCAGGGGCACAATCATAGCTTGCTGCAGCCTCAAACTCCTAGGCTCAAGTGATCCTCGCGCCTCAGCCTTCTGAGTAGCTGGGACTACAGGCATGAGACATCATGCCTGGCAAAGCCTCTTGTTTGGATTCCCAAAACATTAAAGGCTTCCTGGTTCCTTCTCTTTCCCACCTTCTGTATTCAATCCATCAGCAAGTCCTGTGAGTATTGCCTTTAGAATATATCTGAAATCACTTCTCACCACCTGTATTGCCACCACTCCAGTCAAAGCCACCATCATCTCTATCCCAGGCTACTGGAACAGTCCTCTCTTCTGGCTGCCTCGAAGTCTACTCTTTAAAACAGAGAATGTGCCTTGCAGACCTTCAAGTATAGAATGCATCAATGCCCAAAGGGGCCCCAGCTAATGTGCTTTGAACACTATTGACTATTTTGCACCAAAACTATAAGCAACTTCCACAAGCAACTCCCAGGCAATGACTGAGCATGGCAGGGATACTAAGGCAGAATCATTCCTGGGACACACTGGACTCTTCTGACAGCTGACTTTAACTTGAGGACTCCCCAGCTGCCAGACTTCCTTAGACCACACGCCAGAAGCTTCCACCAAAACCTCTTTCCCTTTCCCCTTCATCCAGGGTCAGACTTACACCATGATCTGAAAACACTCCAGCCTCCTCTGGCTCCCTCACCATTTCCTCACACAGGCTTTCCCCCTAACATCGTTCTTGCATGTTTACTCCTGTCTTGACATCTTTTTATTGGATGGCCCAGACTAACATAAGTGCTACTGCAAATGGTCCAGGAAAAGAGAGAGTAAGCAGGGAATTTGGAACTGACTTACCCATCACCCAGCAGGTGGACAGGACACTGTCTTGGTCAATAGATGGGCACAGACAATCCCTGGCTCTGGGTAGCAGCTCAACTGCTAAAGATTTCATGGGTGGTGACCTGAGGAAATATCCTATTGGAGGGAAATGCTGTGGCAGGTGTGATTTTGTAAGATATGGGGGAACGGTGGTCTACAGAGATAGCAGAGTGGGCTGGTCTAAACTGTGAAGCTGTGTTGATAGCCCGCAGATGGATGATGAGAGACTGAGGGTTGTTATCAATCAGCGAATCATCAAGTGAGAGAGCGGTAGTTTTAAAATAGGGTAAGCTGCTGGGCTTGGTGACTCATGCCTATAATCCCAGCACTTTGGGAGGCTGTGAGAGGATTGCCTGAGTCCACAGGTTCGAGACCAGCCTGGGCAACTTGGTGAGACCTCATCTCTACAATAAATCAAAAAATTAGCAGGGTGTGGTGGTGAGTACCTGTAGTTCCAGCTACTTGGAAGGCTGAGGTGGAAGGATCACCTGAGTCCAGCAGGTTGAGGCTTCAGTGGCCATGAGTGTGTCACTGCACTCCAGCCTGGGAGACAGAGTGAGACTCCAACTAAAAAAAAAAAAAAAAAGCTGGGCTCGGTGGCTCAGCCCTGTAATCCCGCGCCTTTGGGAGGCTGAGGTGAGTGGATTGCCTGAGCCCGCGGGTTCGAGACCCGCCTGGGCAGCGAGACCTCATCTCTACAATAAATCAAAAAATCAGCTGGCTATGGTAGCGCCTGCCTGTAATTCCGGCTACTTGGAAGGCTGAGGCGGAAGGATCTCCGGAGCCTAGCAGTTCGAGGCTGAGGTGGCCGGGAGCGGCCACTGTACTCCAGTCTGGGCGACAGAGTGAGACTCCAACAAAAAAAAAAAAAAAAAAAAAAATAGGGTAAACTTCGGATATCTTTCTTATCAGCATATCAGACCTGATTACCCTGCAGGTAGGGAAAGTAGACTTAGTACTGCAGCCCACCCACTTAGTTCAAGGTTAGCATAATCTTTGTAAAAATATATGGAGCTTCCTGTCAAAGGCAAAAGTGCATTCAGGAGAGGACATCAAAGGTGGAGAAAGGATAATCAGCCCCCCTTTTAGTTCATGGGTTTAAAATAACAGTCATTTAAAAAAACTATCAGTTTTCCTGTCAAAGGCAAATGTGCATTCAGGAAAAGCCCACCCCTTAGCTCATCAAAGGTGGACTAGTTCATGGCTAACATAATAATTGTTGTAAAAGTACATCAGGCTCTGGCCAAAGGCAAATGAGCATTCTTTTTCTTAAGATACCCATGACCATTGGGCATGCCCCCTTTCCCCACCCTCTAATAAATTCTATCTTAAAATATACACTTTGGAGGCCGAGGTAAGGGGACTGCCTGAGCCCACGGGTTCGAGAACAGCCAGGGCAACTTGGCGAGACCTCATCTCTACAATGAATTTAAAAATTAGTTGGGCATGGTAGCGCGCACCTGTAGTTCCAGCTACTTGGAAGGCTAAGGCAGAAGGATTACCTGAATCCAGCAGGTCGACACTGGGGGGCCGTGAGCATGCCACTGCACTCCAGCCTGGGGGACGGAGACTCCAACTCCAAAAAAAGCCCAACAACAACAAAAATTATACTCCATCTTGCTCTGAAATGCTTTATCTGTGGCAGGCCAAAAAACCTGTGGTGTGCCTCACTGAACCCCATCTGGCAACATTTCCGCATATTTCTCTTATGTGAAACGTAGACTTACGGAGCAGAAGATGAATCGAATACATAACTGACTGTCCCTCTAGCCCCTTCCCCAACATGGTAAAACATAAATTCATTCTGATCAAAAGCCTTCACGCGAATGTAAACAGGTTGCCTCACTGCCTGCTCCCACCTTTTTCCCTCCTTCCCCTTCTGTTCACTCTTACCCTTTAAAAACTGAAGTCTTCAACATTTTCTTTGAAAAAAAGCACGGATCACAGACACTGATATGATTTGTTGTTTTTTTGTGTGTGTGTGTGTTGGAGTCTCACTCTGTGGCCCAGACTGGAGTGCAGTGGCCGCTCCCGGCCACCGCAGCCTCGACCTGCTGGGCTCCGGCCATCCTTCCGCCTCAGCCTTCCGAGTAGCTGGAACTACAGGCGCGCGCTACCACGCCTGGCTACTTTTTGATTTATCGTAGAGATGAGGTCTCGCCAAGTTGCCCAGGTGGGTCTCGAACCCGCAGGCTCAGGCAATCCACTCACCTCAGCCTCCCAAAAGTGTGGGATTACAGGCTGAGCCACCAAGCCCGGCTTGTGTTTATTTTTCTTGGCTGCGTCCTAAACTTTGACAAAATAAACCTTAAAATGATCGAGACACTTTAGTAATTTTTTTCAGGTTACGCATCAACAACAACAACCACAACAGAGCAAGGACGGAATAACAAGAGGCTAAGGGTGGCCACCCAATACAACACCGCAGTTCTTTGTTCAGTGCCCAGAACTGAGTCAGTTTTCAGATCTGGAACCCATTGCCTGAAGAGATAGCTAGGCTTCCAGGAGGAAGAACCTAGGAAGAGTCTTCCAGTTCTGCCCCCAAAGTGTTGCAGATCACAGGTTCTGTTAGTGTCGCTTGCAGGTTGAAATAAACGAGCAAAAGACTCAGTACCAGGAAGGGGACCTTATTCCAAAAGCCAGCAGATGGGGAAAGGCCAGGCTTATGCCTCAAAGAAACCATTTCCCAATTTTAGGTTAAGGAGACTTGAAGGGGAAAGAAAGGAATGAGGAATATCTGGGAGCACTACAGACAGCTATCTTGCTTCAGTGTTTATCTGAATCATCTCAAATTGTCGTCCACCGAGACTTGCTTCTCTGGAGTTGTTATCCACCTGGGGCCTGGCTGATGTAGTCCTAATCATGAGCAATGGAGAATTCTGCTGTGCAGTCTCCAGACGCTGCTATTACAACATCAGCGTCTGGAATCTTTCAAGCAAGCACACAATTATACCAGAAGAGAAAAATAAATCTTAAAAGTGTAGGCTAAGAGAGAAACCATTTCTCAAAAGCTGAAATGGAATTCTTGGTTACAAAGGGTCCTGCGAGGGAAAAAACGTTTTTCCTCAGCTCTCTCATCACAGTAATCAGCACAGAAGATTTCTAAGACCAAAGAAGTGTGTGGGGTTATTTTTCCCACACACCAAGCAAGCAATCAATCCTGCAGTAGACACCAGCTGGGAGTCCTCTAATTCAATTCTGACAGCGTCTACCTGGATAGCATCAGGACTCACAGGTTGAGGGCTCAGTCCCTAAGACGTCCCCCTCCCAACTTCTGAAGCTAATTATAAGTCCAGGTTATAATATTTTACCTGTGCTTCTGACCGACCAGCTATAAATCAGGATTCCTATAACCCCTTCCTCAGGTACTTTTAATCTGCGAAAGCAGCTCACAGAACTCAAGGAAACACAGGGGTGCCAAAAAAATGTACACACATTTTAAGAGATGTTATCTATGTATTACTTTTAGTTCACTGTAATCAGAATTGTCTGGACATTGATGGTGACCACTTTGAGCACCTCTTGTAATCGCAGAAGTCAAACATGACTTGCATTCATCTTTTGTTATTGTTGTATATTGAATATTACAATTTTAATAGTTTTTTCCTTTCTTAAAATGTATATACATTTTTTAGCACCCTCTGTATGTACCAGTTTACTACAAAGGATATTTTAAAGGATACAAATAAACAGATAAAGAGATAATAGGGTGAGGTCTGGAAGGATCCAGGGCCCAGGAGATTCTGTCCCCATGGATTTGGGGTGCACTACCCTCCTAGCACATGAATGTGTAAACCCTACATTTTGGTTATTTGCAATATCCTGAGCTCTCTCCTTTTTGCATTTTTATTTTTATATGTTTGTTTTTGAGTCGAGGTCTACCTCTATCGCCCAGGCTGGAGTGCAGTGGCACAATCATGGCTCACCACAGCCTCAACCCTCTAAGCTCATGTGATCCTTCTGTCTCAGCCTCCCAAGTAGCTGGGACTACGGGCACAGACCACCATGCCTGGCTAGTTTTTGGATGTTTGTAGAGGCAAGATCTCGCTATGCTGCCCAGACTGGTCTTGAACTCCTGGGCTCAAGCAGTCCTCCTGCCTTGGCCTCCCAAAGGGTTGGGATTATAGGCCTGGCTCATTTTTATTTTTGAATTTTTATTTTTGTAGACACGGGGGTCTTGCTATGTTGCCCAGACTTGTCTTAAACTCCTGGCCTCAAGCAATCCTTCTGCTTCAGTCTCCCAAAATGCTGGGATTACAGGTGTGAGCCACCGTGCCACTTGCATTTGTATAAAAGTTTTATTACCTAGGCATGACTGATTACCATTGGTCATTGGTGATCAACTTAACCTTCAGCCCTCTCCCCTCCCAGAGGTTGAGGGGTGGGACTGTGATAAATAATAATGTTTTGTGGTCGGGCTCAGGTGGCTCAGCCTGTAATCCCGCACTTTGGGAGGCTGAGGTGAGTGAATTGCCTGAGCCCGCGGGTTCGCGACCCACCAGGGCAAGCGAGACCTCATCTCTACAATAAATCAAAACATCAGCCGGGCGTGGTAGCACGTGCCTGTAGTTCCAGCTACTTGGAAGGCTGAGGCAGAAGGATCGCTGGAGCCCAGCAGGTCGAGGCTGTGGTGGCTGGGAGCGGCCACTGCACTCCAGTCTGGGCGACAGAGTGAGACTCCAACTCAAAAAAAAAATTAAAAAAAAATAATGTTTTGTGATTCTACATGTCTCAAAATGGAGTCACGACAAATGACTGCCCACAGTGAAATTGCTGACCCCTCAAAGTGGGTAAACATGTGTATGATAGAAGTGAAAAGATGACACCTGCTGTGGCCAGGCAGCCCTGAGACTAGACAAGAAGGTGAAGCCAAAATGTAGCAGAGATCATGCATGAACACTCCTGCAGAGGACCATAGAAATCGCAGAGAAACTGACCATTGCCAAGACGCCTACACAACTGCTGCCTGTTAAGAACTCTGAGGGCTCTTCTCCATCCGGCAGTAGCTGGGGGATGTCAGGCTGGAAGAAGGGCAGACACTCCCACTGTGGTCAGCTTTCAGAAGAAAATTGGGCCTGCAGGTTTATCAGTCAGCCTGCTGGTCTCCCGGGAGCTACCCACTCACTGCGGTTCTTTCCCCTTCTCTCTTATTACTGCCTCTGTGTGTGTTGAATATATTTGCATGATTATTGGTGTGTGAAAGCCTTGCAATAAATCGTGAATTCATAAGCACTTAATTGGCCCTTGAGTCATCTTGAAACCTCCTGGGTTTCCCTGTCAGAGTTAGCACAACTAGGCTGATTCGAACCTGAAAGGAAAGGCTGTGAGTCCCAGGCCTTTTGTGCTGCCTTGGTCTTTCCAGTGACCAGTCCCCATCCTGAAGCTACCAACAGGCTGCCACCATCAGTCAACTCATTAGCATACAAAAAGACATCACTTGGAAGATTCTAAGGATTTTAGAATTTGTAAGTCAGGAAGCCAGGACAAAAAACTTGGCCAGGCGTAGTGGCTCATGCCTATGATCCCAGCACGTTGAGAGGCTGAGGCTGAGGTGAGAGGATTGCCTGAGCTCATGGGTTTGAGAACAGTCTGGGCAACTTGGTGAGACCTCATCTCTACCATAAATCAAAAACTTAGCCAGGCATATACATATCTTTCACAATATCACAGGACCTATGGCTATTTATCTTAGTGACTGTAGACCAGAGAGAGGAAATAACCAGATATTTCAAACATTATTGGATATGGGGTCCAAGCTGACATTGATACCCAGAAAACCAAACTGTTATTCTGATACTCCTGATAGGTTCAAGGACTTTTAGGAACCAAGTAGTAAATGGAGTCTTGACTGGCTCATAGTGAATTCACTGATTCTGCAGACCTATTTAGTTCAGGGTGAGAAAATACACAGATTTCTGGACAGTGCTGTGGCCTGGTATTTGGTCAAGAGTCTGGGGGGGTGGCAGGGGAAGATGGAGGATCAGAGTCAAGAAGATCTGGAGTAGAGGTATGTTCCACATTCAGGGGTCATTTCCACAGTCTCTAAGAGCAATGAAAATTAACATATTTGGCAGTTGGAGCAATCCTCACATAGGGTCTCCCCTCCATAAAGAGCTGTCATGGTAGGAAAGCCCAGATGGAAATCTCTGAAATGTCTCCCCCTGCCCTTGTCCTCACTAAGATATAACTAAACTGACTTTTTTCTTCTCTTTCCCAAATTCCTAACTAAAGGGCCTGGGGAGTCATACCCTACAAATCAGAGTCTCCTTAGATGGGTTTTTATTACCCCTATAGAATGTGATTTACTTTCTAACCTGACTCTGGCATAACATCACATAACAGATAAAGAAGGAAAATAAAAAACATTTTGTGGCCCTGCAAACCCATCTGTTGGGGAAATTTGCATCTATATGGACGCCCCTTCCTGGGGATACCTGGAGGAGCTGGGCACCCTTTAAGGCACTTACCACCTAATCTCTCTGAAGCCTGCTAATTTAGAGCCTTTATCTACATACATATCTTGGCTTCCTCACTACCACCCCCCCCCCATTTTAACTCGGCATTTCTTTTACTGGTTTCATATTCTTTAGACAGAGTTTAACCTTTTCCACTGATTGCTAATCAGAAATCTTTGAATTTACCTATGACTTGTAAGCACCTTCCCCCCCAGGTGTCCTGCTTTCCCAAGTTAAACCAATGTAAGCTTCACAGGTATTGAGTTATGGTGTGTGTGTGTGTGCAACTTCTGTCTCCCTAAAATGTACATAACAAAGTTGTAATTTAACCACTTGGGGACACATGTTCTCAAGACCTCTTGGGACTGTGCCATGGGCATAGGTCATTCACATTTGGCTAAGAATAAACCTTTTAAAATATTTTACAGAGTTTGGCATTTTTCATCAATAAGGGTTAATAAGAAATAATATCATATTCTGGAGCAGGGTGGCAGGAATCAGTATCACCATTAAAGAATGAAAGGGTAAACTGAGGAGAGGTGGGCCGGTGCTGGTGCCATGGGAATAATACAAGATTGTAGCCAGGTAAGAAGCAGAAAGATGGAAGTTTATTATTCACTTTGACAGATTGGAAAGGGGGCCAACACTCAGAGACAAGTGTGGCATCAAAGGCCTTTGGGGTAAGAGGTATTGAGCCTGGAGGGGTCTGGGGCAAAAGGAACTTCCAGGTCTGCAGAGCTTTGATGTTGATTACAGCCACATGAGTTTTAGATCTTGACATAGCCTCGGGTGGTGGGCTAGATAGGCGGAGACAAGGGGAAGGTTTTTCCTACAAGAGACCTGTCAGATATTTCCAAACCCCAAGTTTCCTTAGCACAAAGGTGGTCTTATTATCGTTTCTATGGCTTCGGCCTTCTAAGGGGTAATCTTTGACCTTCTGCCTTTGACAAGGAACCAGAGAATTTTGTAGAGATTATTAAACCATGAATTGAAAGTTTGGGCTGTCCTTGTCTTGCATCTGACGGAGATTTGCCTAGGGGGTGGGGTAGGTTGCCAGCTTGGTCAGC
This sequence comes from Cephalopachus bancanus, assembly GCA_027257055.1. Lineage (NCBI taxonomy): Eukaryota > Metazoa > Chordata > Mammalia > Primates > Tarsiidae > Cephalopachus > Cephalopachus bancanus. The sequence continues at coordinate 23,553 of JAPVLO010000098.1, read as the reverse complement.
AGTAAAATGTCTGACCGCTTCCTAAACCTGCCAAACCTGCTTATTGGAAATTTATCTATCTGTGTCTAACCTGTGCTAGATTCAAAGCGTGTCAGTCTAAGCAAAAATGGTTATGCTGAGGCAAAATGTGAGCTGTTTGTTCTAAGTTTCTTGGGGTTCCTCCTTTCAAAGACATAGAGAATTCCCAGTCATCTCTCCATGTAACTCATAGTCCCTTGCAGAAATAGGATGAACTCCAGAGAATGACTGTAGATTCCCATGAGCTTAATAAAATAGTAGCCTGACTGCAGCTGCTATGTCTGATGTGGTATCACTACAGGAGCCAATGAGTAAGGCCCCTGGTATTCAGCCATTGATTTGGCAAATACGTTCTTTTCCATTCCAACTAAAAAGGATCAAAACCAGTTTGCACACATATGAAATGGACAAAAATATTCGTCTGCAGTTTTGCCTCTGAACTTTGTTACCTCTCTTGCCTTCTGTCAAAGAGACCAAAGAGGTCAGACATCCCAAAGGACAGCACACTGATCCATTACCTTGACGATATTATGCTAATTGGGCAGGGATAAGGAAGAGGTGGTTAGCATACCAGGGGCCTTGGTAAGACACATGTATTCCAGGAGGTGGCAGAGAAGCTATATGAAGTCTCAAGGACTGACTACTTCAGCAAAGCTTTTAAGGGCCCAGGCGGTCAGAGGCTTTCCAGAATATCCCCCTCCAAGTTAAGTTCCATATATTTTTGTATCTTGCATCCCTTCCACAAAGAAGGAAGGACAGAGCCTGGTAGGCCTCCTTAGGTTGTTGAGGCCACATTCTGCATCTAGGAAAATTCCTCTGGCTCATTTCCAGGCAACATAGAAAGTCATCAGTGCTGATAGGACCAGAGCAAGAAAGGGAAGTACAGCAGGTCCAGGCCACAATGCAATCAGCCCTGCTGCTGGAGCCATGCTGTCAGGCAGACCTCGTGGTGTTGAAGGTGACAGTGGTGGGCAAAGGTGTAGTATGGAAATTTTGGTAAATGCCAACAAGAGAATCATAACACAGCCCCCAGGCATCCTGAGCAAGGCCAAGTCTATGCCATTTGCAGCAGAGAAATATATATCCTTTGAGAAATAGCTCTTGGCATGTTACTGGATCCTAGAACACTTAATCATGGGAAACTGAGTGACCATGTATCCAGAGGATTCTGTCAAACCCACTAAGTAATACAACCAGATGGGTTCCGCAGTAGTCAACTGTGGGATAGAGATAGTACATCCAGGTTCAAGCTCATACAGGACCAGAAGGCATGAATAGGCTTTCTGAGCAGGTAATCCAGCCTCCCCTTGTCACCTACCAGAGAGAAGCACCAGTGCCCCCCCCATGATGCTCCAATATGTTTTGGGTAGGGAGGAGGACATATAAACAGTTGAAAATGAAGAAAAAGTGCAAATTAGTTTACAGAAAGATGGCTTGCTATGTGGGTATAAGCCAAAACTGGACAGCAGCTGTATCACAGCCACATTCAGAGGTGGCCCTAAAAGATCACGGGGAAGAAAAATCTTCTCAATGGGCACAGCAGTAAGGAGGGCACTGGTCATCTACGTTCTGTGGAAGGAAAAGTCCAGGATGAGAAAATATACAGATTCCTGATCAGTGATACGGACTGTCATCTGGTCAAGGATCTGGAAAAAAAAAATGAAGGTCAGGGGTAAAGGTATGTAGATGAATGTGTTCGAGTAGGCATAAAGTATAAATATTTTCGCATCACGTGTAATGTCTGCCAGAAGGCATTCACCATGAAAGAACCAATCATCTAAGTAAAACCCAACACATGGCCTCCCACTTACCACAGTCAGTCTAGCTACTGCAAATTAAAACCACAACTAGATACCATTCCACAGCTTCCAAAATAGCTAAAATTTTAAAGTGTTGATGAGGAACTACTATTCATTACTGACAGAATAAAAAGATACTGGTTGGGTGCAGTGGCTCACGCCTATAATCCTAGCACTTTGGGAGGCCAAGATGAGAGAATTACCTAAGCCCAGGGGTTCAAGAACAGCTTAGGAAACTCAGTGAGACCTCATCTCTACAATAACTCAAAAAATTAACTGGGTGTGATGGCACACATCTATTGTTCCAGCTACTTGGAAGGCTGAGGTGGAAGGATCACCTGAGCCAGCAGGGTCGAATCTGCAGTGGCCATGAGCATGCCACTGCACTCCAGCCCGGGCAACAGAGCGAGACTCCTACTCAAAAAATAAAAATAAAAAGAATAAAAAGATACAACCATTTTAGAGGAACGTTTAGGCAGTCTCTTATCAACTTAAACATATAACTATCCCTGGGTTTGGCAGCCTTGTTCTTTAAAGGACAAGATAGTAAATGTTTTCAGTTTTGTGGACCAGATGATTTTTATGGTAACTACTCAACTCTGCTGTTGCAGTATGAAAGCAGCTATAGATCATATGTAAACAAATAGCTATATTTCAAAAAAACTTTATTTATAAAAACACGTGACTAGACTATGGAACTCTAGTTTGCTTACCCTATTCTATTACCCAGAAATTCAACAAGTAAATATATACACAATAAATGAATGCATATACGTCCACAGAAAGAGATGGAAAATACTCATAGCAGCTTTATTCAAGATCATCAAAAACTGGCCATTCACGGTGTCTCACACCTGTAATCCCAGCACTTTGGGAGGCTGAAGGAGGAGGATTGCTTGAGCCTAGAAGTTTGAAACCAGCTTGAGCAACATAGTGAGATCTCGTCTCTACAAAAAATATCAAAAAATCAGCTGGGAATTTTGGCACATGCCTGCAGTTCCAGCTACTCCGGAGGCCAAAGAGGAAGGATTGCTTGAGTCTAGGAAGTTTAGACTTTAGTGAGCCGTGATAGTGCACTCCAGTCTGGGTGAAAGTAAGACCCTGACTCAAAACAGAACAAAATCATCAAAAGCGGGAAACAAAGGAAAAATTGGAAACAATCCAAATGTGCATCATCAGAAGAATGAAAAAAAAATTTGATATTTTCATGTGACAAATGCAACAGGAATAAAATTCAAAGACATTATATTGAGCAAAAGAAATCCACCACAAAGGAGCACATTCTGTGTAGCAGTTATTTTTGGCTGTATAATCACCCCAAAATTTAGTGGCTTAAAATAACAACTATTAATTTAGTTCCTGATTCTGTAGTTCAACAATATGACCCTGGGCTTGGTGGGACTATGAATTAGTCAGGGTTCTCCAGAGAGACAGAACCAACAGGAGACACACACACACACCACACACACACACACACACACACACACACAGAGAGAGAGAGAGAGAGAGAGAGAGAGAGAGAGAGATGTATGAGAAGGAATTTATTAGGGCAATTGGCTCATGTGGTTATGGAGAATGAAAGGTCCCATGAGAAGCTGTAGACCCTGGGATGCTGATGGTATGGCTCATTTTAAGTCCAAAGGCCTGAGAACCCAAAATAGGGGCAGAGCAGAGACTGATGTTAAGTCCTGGGGTGCTCAAAGGCTGGAGAGTCTGAAGTTCTGATGTCAAGAGATGAAGAGTGTATATCAGCTTCAGAGAAAGAGAGACCAATTCACTTTTCCTCTGGTTTTGTTCTATCTGGGTTCCCAGCTGATTGAATGGTGCCCTCTCACAGTTAGGGCAGATATTTCCCATTTAGTCCACTCAGACTCACATGTCAATCTTCTCTGGTAATGCCCTCATAGACACACCCACCTAAAAAACTTTGCCAGTTAACAAGATATTCTCTAATCCAGTCAAATTGACACCTAAACTTAACTATCTCAGGCTGTTTTTCTGTCTTGGCCAGGTTCACCACAGGGTCAGCTTCTGAGTCAGCAGGTGCTGGCTGGTACAACCACCAATTTACATGAAATGCCAAGGATAGAGGATCATATTAAAAGAGGCCAAAGCAATCAAGCTGAATGAGGGATCTGGCATCTCATTGTCTGGACACAATGTTTGGTTCTAGGCAACGGGGCGAGATAGCAACGGAACTGGTCAGAGTGTGAGAGTGTCTGCAAAAGCCAGTGTCCATGAATACTGTCTGTGTAAGTGGGTGTGTGCTGGTGGGTGAGTGAAAATCTGTCTAAGGGGAGACTCAGGCTCAAGCTCTGGGGTTCTCCTCTGGAGGTGATAGCAACCCACCACCACCCTGAGATTGGAGCCCCCAGCACACAGGATCGTCTGCAGTTGTGTGGGGGCCTCTTGAGAGGAGTCAGCAGAGAACAGCTGCTCCTCAGCACCTAGCACCTAGTCCATGGCATCATCTGCAGCAGTAGGTTGGGCACTAACAGCAGGAACCATGGAGAAGGCACGGTGAGGAAATCGGGAACTAAGCCACACCATCAGTGAGGACATGCCCACTGCCACCATTTTCTCTGTCCCAAAACCAGGCAGTAATCTGCATTGCCCCACCCAGCTCTGTCCATCCTGCAACCTGAGACCCAGAGACTATCTCTGCACCCCTCTGGGATTGACCATCAGACTCAGATTAACACCCCCCACCCATGCTGGAACAGGCACAGGCACATCTGATCTGAGTGGAAGATGACAGCAGTGGCAACAGCAGATGAGTCGGGGGTAAACATACACTCCACTGCATGGATAGATTGTAAGGCATTGGGAAGTGGGCTCCAGGGGCCCCACACACGGGTGAGCAGATACTGGGATCTGCAGATAACTTCTGAACCACAGCTGCCCCCTTAAATCTCAAAACTGCAAAAGCACAGTCCCCCAACCCCAGTTTGGTTTCAAAATTGAACAAATTGGCTGAGGCGGAAGGATCGCTGGAGCCCAGCAGGTTGACACAGGGGTGACTGTGAGTATGCCACTGCACTCCAGCCTGGGCGATGGAGTGAGACTCCAACTCAACCCTCCCCCCCACCCCCACCCCAAAATTGAACAAATTCAGAGGTTCTACATAAAAAAGAATAGGGAATTAAGCAAACAGAAGTAAAGCTATTCCCTCATCATTGAACAAAAGAATTTTAAAAGGGGGGAGGAAAAACCTTCACAAATGAGGAAGAACCAAAGGAAGAATACAGATCTCATACAGACCCTGGGAACACAGCAAGTGAGAATACAGAATTCGGAACTCAAACAATGAAGAGCCCCCAGAACAACTGGTCTCAAGCCACAAACCCAGAAATCAAGGTTTTAATAGAGAAACTAAGTAGAAATAAGAGACAGGAGGAAAGAATGAAGGAGTTGATGACTGAGATGACAGCAATAAAGAATACAGTGAATGAAATAAATAACAAACTGATAAGCATGGGAAGCAAAATCAACCAAGCAGAAAAAAGAATCTCAGAGCTTGAGGACCAAAATATGGAACCAACACAAACAGTTAAAAACATAGAAAAGGCCGGGCTCAGTGGCTCAGCCTGTAATCCTGCGCCTTTGGGAGGCTGAGGTGAGTGGATTGCCTGAGCCCGTGGGTTCAAGACCCGCCTGGGCAACTTGGTGAGACCTCATCTCCATAAATAAAAAAAAAAAAAAAAAAATGAGCCAAGCATGGTAGCGCATGCCTGTAGTTCCAGCTACTTGGAAGGCTGAGGCAGAAGGATCACCGGAGCCCAGCAGGTCGAGGCTGCGGTGGCTGGAAGTGGCCACTGCACTCCAGTCTGGGTGACAGAGCAAGACTCCAACTCAAAAGAAAAAAAAAACATAGAAAAGAAATGTAAAAAGACAAAACAAAGCTTCCAAGAGATGAGCACTTATATCAAGAGGCTTAACTTAAAATTAATTGGAATCCCTGAGGCAGATAGAGAGACAGAGACCACCCTAGAACAAACATTCCATGAAATTATCCAAGAAAACTTCCCTAATCTCATCAGAGATGTGACCATTCAACCACAAGAGATTCAGAGAAACCCTGCAAGATATCAAATGAGAAGACTAACTCCTAGACACATTTGCTTATGCAAAGTAAGTATACAAGAATAAATCCTAAAGGCAGCAAGAGAGAAAGGTCAGACTACATACTGGGGAAGACCAATTAGAATAGCATCAGACTTATCTACTGAAACACATCAGACTAGAAGAGACTGGAGTTCAATTTTCAAAGTTCTCAAAGATAAACAATTTCAATCAATAATTTCCTACCCAGCTAAGCTAAGTTTCATCAGTGATGAAGAATTAAAATCTTTTCCAGATATTCAATCCCTAAGAGTTTATGCCACCTCCAGACCAGCTCTACAAGAAACACTTAAGAAAGTATTAAACATAGAAGAAAGGAAAAAAAAGAATGACCATGCCCTTCCCAAGAATACAGGAAAAGATTGGAAACACACATAAATCAGCATAAAACTCATAAGAAAGTCAATAAACAAATAAACAAACAACAGTAACAACAACAAACCCTATAAGAGCCTCATGACAAGGATAAACTTGCATATCTCAATAATTAGCCTGAATGTGAATGGACTAAATGCATCACTGAAAAGACATAGAATAGCAAATTGGATTTAAAAATCATGATGCAACAATATGCTGTCTCCAGGAGACTCATCTCACCAGAAAGGACACTCACAGACTCAAAGAGGATGGAAAAAAAATTTTCAGACAAACAGAACACAAAAGAAAGAAGGAATTGTGATCTTAATATCAGATAAAATGTCCTTTAAGCTATCAAAAATTTAAAAAGATATGAAAGGTCACTACATAATGACAAAAGGTTCAATTCATCAACAGGAAATATCCATCCTAAATATAAAAAAAGATATTGACTCTAACACTATCATAGCCAGGGACTTAAATATCCCACTAACAACCCTAGACAGATCATCAAGACAAAAAATCAACAAGAAGATCTGGAACCTCAACTTGACCAAATGAGCTTAATAGATACCTACAGAACATCCCACCCAACAACCACAGAATAGATATTCTACTCTTCACCACATGGAACATCAACCATATCCTCTAAGATCAACCACATCCTCAGCCATAAATCAAGCATAAACAAATTTCATAAGATTGAAATACTGCCATGCACCTTCTCCACAGTGGAATAAAATCAAACATCATCACCAACAATATTCCCCCCAAATCCACAAAGACATAGACATTAAAGAGCATGATGCTGAATAACTCCTGGGTCAACATGGAAATCAAAATAGAAATTAAAAGATTCCTGGAAACAAATGAAAACAAAGAAACATCTTACCAAAATCTCTGGGATGTCATGAAAACAGTACTAAGAGGGGAATATATATTTCTACAAACACACATGAAGAAAATGGAAAGATTACAAGTTAACAGTCTAAAAAAGTCACCTAAGGAAGGTAGAAAAGCAAGACCACCAAAACCCTAACTTCAGCAGAAGAATACAGATCACCAAAATAAAAACCCCAATGCAACTAGAAGACAAAAATATAATAGAAAAAAATCAACAAAACAAAAAACTGGTTCTTTGAAAAGATAAACAAGATAGACAAACCCCTAGCCAGACTGACCAAGAAAAAGAGAGAAAACACAATCGGAAATGCAAAAGATCAAGTTACAACTGACCCCAAAGAAATACAAAAGATTATCAGAGATTACTATGTATACTTGTATGGGAACAAACTTGAAAATCTAAATGAAATGGAGGATTGGCCAAGAGTGGTGGCTCATGCCTATAATCCCAGTACTTTGGGAGGCCAAGGTGAGAGGATTGCCTGAGCCCAGGGGTTCAAGACCAGCCTGGACAACTCAGCAAGACCTTATATCTACAATAAATCAAGAAAAATTAGCCATGCATGGTGGCACATGTCTATAGTTCCAGCTACTTGGAGGCAGAAGAATCACCTGAGCCTGGCAGGTTGAGGCTGCAGTGGCTATGAGTGTGCTACTGCCCTCCAGCCTTAGTGACAGAGTGAGACTCTGACTCAAAAAAAAGAAAATGGAGGATTTTCTGACATCATGTACCCTTCCCAGTTTGAAACAAGAAGAAATTGAGACCCTAAATAGACCCAAAAACAACCCAGGAAATTGACTTTTTCATTAAAAAAAAAAAAAAAAAAACTCTAAAAGGGGTTTCCAAAAACTACAAAAATACAAGGGTTTAAGAAAGGGGTGGGGAGGTAAACCCCCGGTTTTGGGGGGCTGAGGTGAGTGGATGGCCTGAGCCCCTGGGTTCGAGACCCGCCTGGGGAGCGAGACCTCATCTCTACAATAAATCAAAAAATCAGCCCGGGGGTGGTAGTGCTTGCCTGTAATTCGGCTACTTGGAAGGCTGACATCATGTACCCTTCCCAGTTTGAAACAAGAAGAAATTGAGACCCTAAATAGACCAATAACAACCCAGGAAATTGACTTTGTCATAAAAAAAAAACCACCTACCCCCCAAAAAAGCTCTAGACCAGAGGGCTTTCCAGCAAAATTCTACAAAATATACAAGGATTAACTGATACCAATGCTATTGAAAGTATTCCAGGCAATCGAGAAAGATGGGATTCTCCCCAAGTCATTTTATGAAACTAACATCACATTGACACCCAAACTGGGTAAAGATCCATCAGAGAAAGAGAACTATAGGCCAATATCCTTGATGAACATAGATACTAAGATTCCCAACAAGATTCTAGCAAACTAGATCCAACATGTCTCAAAAAATCATCCAACATGACTAAGTAGGTTTGATCCCTGGAATGCAGGGCTGCTTCAACATCTGCAAGACCGTAAACATAATTAAATACAGCAACAGATATAAAAACAAGAAACAATGATTATATCATTAGACACAGAAAAAGCTTTTGATAAAATCCATCCTCCTTCTTGATAAAAACCCTCGAATATCTAGGCATAGATGGAACATACCTCAAAAAGTAAGAGCCATCTAAGAGAAACCCACAGCCAACATACTGCTAAACAGACAGAAACCAGAACCATTTTCCATGAAAACCAGAACAAAACAAGGCTGCCCACTCTCACTCCTCCTGTTCAACCTAGTATTGGAAGTCCTAGCTAGAGCAATCAGACAAGAGAAGGAAATCAGGGGTATCCAAACAGGAAAAGAAGTTAAGTTATCCCTTTTTGCAGACAACATGATCCTATAACTTGAAAACCAAAGAGAATCTGTCACAAACCTCCTTGCACTGATAAAGAACTTTGAAAAAGTCTCATCTCAGGGTATAAAATAATTGTGCAAGAGACAGCAAGAGACAGTTGAATTCCTATACACCAACAATAAACAAACAGAAACCCCAATAAAAGCACAATCTAATTCACAATAGCCACACACAAAAAAAAACCCTAAGCATCTTCCTAACAAGAGAAGAGAAAGACCCTTATAATGAAAACTACAAAACAGTGCTCAAAGAAATCAAAGATGACACAAACAAATGGAAAAATATCTCATGCTCATAGATTGGAAGAATCAACATTGCTAAGATGTCTATCCAGCCGGGCTCGGTGGCTCAGCCTGTAATCCCACGCCTTGGGAGGCTGAGGTGAGTGAATTGCCTGAGCCTGCAGGTTCAAGACCTGCCTAGGAAACTTGGCAAGACCTCCTCTCTACAATAAATCAAAAATTAGCCGGGCATGGTAGTGCGCCCTGTAGTTCCAGCTACTTGGGAAGGCTGAGGCGGAAGGATCGCCGGAGCCCAGCAGGTCGAGGCTGGGGTGGCCGGGAGTGGCCACTGCACTCCAGTCTGGGTGACAGAGTGAGACTCCAACTCAAAAAAAAAAAAAAAAGATGTCTATCCTACCCAAAGCAACCTACAGATATAATGCAATACCCATTAAATTACCAGCAAAATTCTTCTCAGACCTGGAAATGACAATACAGAAATTCATATGGAAACACAAATGACCACAACTAGCCAAAACAATCCTCAGCAAAAGAAACAAAGTGGGAGGTATCACACTTCCATATCTTAAACTTTATTATAAGGCCATAATAATCAAAACAGCCTGGTATTGGTACAAGAACAGGCATATAGACCAATGGAACAGGATGGAGATTTCAGAAGCAAAATCTCAATTTCTCAACCAACTCATCTTCAACAAAGCCTCCAACAACAACCACTGGGGAAAGGAGAAACTATTCAGTAAATTGTGCTGGGAAAACTGGCTGACCACAAGCAGAAGATTGAAATAAGACCCCTACCTATCACCATACACAAAAGTCAACTCTAAATGGATCAAAGATATAAATGTAAAACCTCAAACTATAAGAACCTTAGAAAATGCAGGAGACACCCTTATGGAAATTGAAACTGGCAAACAATTCCTGATCAAAATCCCAAATGCCCATGCCATAAGAGATAAGATAGACAAATGGGACCTCATCAAATGGAAAAGCTTCTGCAAAGTAAAAGAAACTATCAAGAGAGCAGGGAAACAGCCTACAGAATGGGAAAAAATATTTGCCAACTGTATATCTGACAAAGGTCTACTTAAGGTCTCACACATGCTGAAAAGAAAAAAACAAACAGCCCTATTACAAAGTGGGCAAAAGATATGAATAGACATGTCTCAAAAGAAGACATACAAGCAGCCAAAAGACACATGAAAAAATGCTCAGACTCATTAGTCATCAAAGAAATGCAAATTAAAACTACACTGAGATACCATCTAACTCCAATCAAGATGGCCATCATCAACAACTCAAAAAACAACAGAGACTGGAGAGGATGTGGCGAAAAGGAAACACTTCTACACTTGTTGGTGGGAGTGTAAACTAGTACAGCCTCTGTGGAAAACAGTGTGGCAATTCCTAAAGGATCTAAAAATCAACCTTCCAAACGACCCTGCATTAACATCTCCAGTCACCAACCATCCTTGATATTGTCCTGATAAGGGCTTTCTGTACTCAGAGACTTAAAGGTGGACATTAAGCAAGAAGCCTGGTAATTATTAAAAGCAGAATTATTATAAAAACAAATAGGGAGGGAGTTGGAATGCCCTTCATAAGAAAAATTACGATTAGTAACATGTTTGACTTGAGCACGAAATAAAGCAGGCCCTCCCTTTTCCTGTAAGGAGAGCCTTCCATTTTTTCATAGGTTTTATACTTCCTTCTGGATTTCAATGTCTAGCCATAGCTGAATAGCCTGAAGAGTCCAAATTTAAATGATTAATAACAAATAAAGTGTGATTCAAGATGTGGTGAGGAGAGCTATACTTGAACTCACCCTCTTGCAACTTAATTGATTTTTTAAAGTTTGGTGAGCTCTTTCAACTATGGCTTGACCTTGTGAATTGTAGGGAATTTCTGTGGAATGAGAAATATTAAATTGGGAGCAAAATTGCTGGAAAGATTTAGATGTATATGCAGGACCATTGTTGGTTTTCAGTTGCTTTGGCATACCTAGCTGTGAAAAGCAAAAGAATAAATGTTGTGCCACGTCCTTGTAGGCTTCTCCAGTTTTTGCTGAAGCTAAAATAACATGAGAAAATGTATCCACAGTCACATGCAAATAAGACAATTTTCCAAAGCTGGGAGAGTTCCATCCATTTGCCATAGCATGTTAGGTCTCAGTCCTCAAGAGTTGACTCCTCCTGGAGCTGGAACAAAAGTTTTTAAATTCTCAGAGAGCAAACTGAATGTAAATTGTTTACAATCCTCTGGGCTTAAAGGTATAGTAAAGAAACAATTCTGCAAATCAATAACTGTAATATTAAAGTTAACAGGTATAGCAATCCAGGCTGCAATGCTCCCATGACTTCCATAGTAGCGTTAATAGCTCTTAAATCCTGTAAAAGTCTCATTTACCAGATTTTTTCTTAATTACAAAAATAGGAGTATTTCAAGGGCTAGTGGTTGCCATTCAGAGGGGCTAATAGAAGGTTCTATATGACCAGCCTCTAATTGTTGTTAAACTACTTTTTTGACTGTCTTAAGCTTTTCTGAGGGCACGGGCCATTGTTCCACCCAAACCGGTGTGTCATCTTTCCAGGCAATCAGTTTTGAAAACAATGGCCCCTAAGGTAAATTCGAATAACCAATACCTGTTCTGCTAGTTTTTTAGTTATTTGGACAGGCTTCTGTATTCCTTGCACGTCTTTACCAAGTCCCTTAAAGGGGTCATAGCCCATCTACAGCATTTGTGCTGAGACTTTATCATTGGGGCTATACAAAAAGCGTGCCCATTTGTGAAAGAATATCTCTTTCCCATAATGTAAAGGTGATAGATGAAATAACATACGGGCAAAAGGTTCCTGAAGTCTTACTATCTGTCCAATTTAAAATCTGTGAACTTTGGCTACTGAGGGTACTCAACCAATGCCTATAAGTCCCGAAGGAGCCATACAAGTTGGCCACGAGGCAGGCCAATCCCTTCCGGCAATACAAGAAACATTGGCTCCTGTGTCTAACAAGCCTGTAATTTTGACTCCTTGTATAAATAAATCTTTTGGAGGTCTAGAATTAGTAATCTCCTGAACCCAAAAAGCAACATTGCTAGAGTCAAATCCAGAGTCACCTCTAGGCAGGTTAGTTAAAGTTTTACCTGCTTTGTGATAAGGCAAGAGCAGCAACTGGGCTATTCTCTGCACTGTTTTGCTAGGGGGAGCAACAAGCACCTGGATTTCTCCTGTGTAATCCGAATCCACCACTCCAGGAATAATGAAAATTCCTTGTAAAGACAAGGAACTTCTGCCTAATATTATACCCACTATTCCTTCCGGGAGAGGGCCCTTTACTCCCATAGCAATTGGGGTTATCGGAACGTCCGGAATCAATAATGTAGTGGTGGAGGAACACAAGTCCAGTCCTGTAACTCCCTGGGGTGGCTCAGATGAGTTCTGCGATGGAGCAGAAGGAAAGAACGGTCTCATGGTGGTGGCTGTCCCTATTGTTATCTGGGGCCGGGGCTGGCCCCTCTGGAAGTTTTCCTGAGCCGGGGTATCTTGCTGTTGATTTAAAGGAGTGCTGTTTTTATGAAATTTAGATAGGCAATCTCTAGCCCAATAAAAGCCTTTTTGGCATTTGGGGCATAAGGTTTTTGGTCGAGTAGCCCCAGTAAGTGGTGATGGTATGCCGTGTAAGCTGGCCATACCTTGCTAGCCAATCTCTGTTAATATGTCCGACTTGACCACAGTTAAAGCAAGACTGTAATGAGATATTCTTTTGCTTATTACTTATATTACTTACATATTACTTACGTATTGCTTATATTATTTATATTATGTATTACTTATATTATTTATATTACTTATGTATTACTTATATATTGTTTCTATATAGCTTATATTGCTTATATATATACTGCTTATACTTATATTACTTATATTACTTACACATTACTTATATACTTTTGCTTATATTACTCATATTACTTATATATTTTTGCTTATTATTGCTTGAGCTCTCTGCATTCCTATAAGAAAAGGAAAAGTGTAACTAAGTTCAGGCTTTATTTCAGTATTCTCAACTTTTAAAGGAAAACCTTAGAAAGAGGTGCAGTAAGGGGTAACATTAAGCTTAGCGGGGCAGTTTCTACTAATATGCCTGATCTGTCCACACACATAACATGATTGTACTGAAACATTTTTCTGTTTACCTGTGCCCTGTATACCTTGAGCAATCTGTGATAAGGTTTCTTCCTTCAATGCTGCGGCCAAAGCCATCCCTTGCATAATAGCTGGGCTTACGTCCGCGCACTGGCGGATAAAATCAGTAACCCGTCCGGTTTTGCATATGGGTCGAAGCAAAGCCTGACGAGTATTATTAGCATTTTCAAAAACCAGCTGTTTGATAAGAATTTCTGCTCCTTCTTCATTAGTAATTACCCGATTAACAGCCATAGTGAGCCTGGAAACAAAGTCCTCATAACTTTCCTCGGCCTTTGGTTTTATATCAGATAAAGAAGAAGTCTGAGCAGTGTCTGCCGGTAATATTTTCCACACGGTGACAGCACAATGATTTATCTGAAGCAAAATATCTTTGGGTAGAGAAATTTGGTTAGCCATCTGGGTATACATGCCAGTCCCGGAGAGCATATCGTGAGAAATAACGAATGACCCAGCAGGTCGATCTAAATTCTGGTCCCTTTGAATTCTAACTTGATCCTCACACTCGGTTTTCCACAGCAAATAAGCACCTGTGGACAAACAGCTTTTGCTTAATTGCTGCCAATCTGCGAGAGTCACCCATCGAGAGGCAAATTGATCTAAAATAGTAATTGTATAAGGTGCAAGAGGACCATACTTTGAGCTTGCCTCCTGTAACTCTCTTACCAATTTATATGGCAAGGGTTCCCAGTGAGCTTGATCCACTCCATTAGCACCGGGATGAAATTGTATTGGGAAACAAGCTGTGAAACTAAAATCTCCTTCTTTCTCTGCTTCAGCTTGTACTGCCTGCATACCGAGAGGAAAGACAGGACCCGCAGGGGCATTGCTGGCATTATTAGGCAGATTTTTTGGCTTTAGGACTTTAGCATTGAAAGGAGCAGCCTGTGGGAGGGAAGGCACAGGGTTGGCCGTAAGAGCACTGATATGATATCTAGCAGCTTCTGCCTTGGGTTCAGCTTCATCCTGTGGAGATAACTTATCATTGTCATTATAATCAGGGGGAGCCAAGGCTGCTGTGAAGAGAAAAGTTTCTTCATGGTCATCACCGTTAGCAGCCTTTTTGGAAGGAAATTTCTCATAATCATGCTGTGGATTTAAAGCATTTTTAATTAACATTGTTCCTGCACAAAATGTAGAAAATGAGCTACATTAGAAGAAGAAGCTTTAGTTCCACGTTTAGACAAAGTATTCATTAAGATACTGATGAACATTTTACGTTCCTAGCTTTGCTCTGGCCCATGATTAGATCACAGCTCTGGCTTCACAAAAACTTGCTTACCCATCCTCGCTCTGCCTGTCTTTACAGAGGGGTCTGCAGCACCCTGGGTAAGATCCTAGCCGCCTTGAAATGAGAAAAAGACTTACCTTTCCAGGGGCCCCACGTTGGGTGCCAGTTATGGGATGCCAGCCCCTGCAGAGAGATTTAGAGGGTCCCTGGAAGGTGGGGCAGTGTCGGTGATTATTCTGGAGAAATAAAGAGAAAGAAAGAGAAAGGGGGAGAAAGAAAAAGACTGGACTCTGTCTAGTGTAGAAGCTGATTTAATGGGGCAAACCATAAGCCTTTTATCCTAAAGTTTCACAGGCAAGATCACAAGATTTTCACATAAACACAAAGCCAGG
Source organism: Cephalopachus bancanus (assembly GCA_027257055.1). NCBI lineage: Eukaryota > Metazoa > Chordata > Mammalia > Primates > Tarsiidae > Cephalopachus > Cephalopachus bancanus. The sequence continues at coordinate 8,410 of JAPVLO010000098.1, read as the reverse complement.
TGGATAAGCGGTGTCCCCCCACCCACCAGGTGTTTCCTCAAGCATGAGGAAGGACAATCCCAATATTATTTCACTGTTCCTTATGCTTGGTTAATGTTCCTCACAAACAATACAACAATTCTAACATCATAATATTCTAATAATCAATAACTTCTAAAACTTATGCATACCCAACACCTAATGACTGACCTAAATCCTAATACCTTTCTATTCTGTGCTAATTTTACCTGTACTATAAAAAACTTTTTTTTTGAGTTGGAGTCTCACTCTGTCACCCAGACTGGAGTGCAGTGGCCACTCCCGGCCACCCCAGCCTCGACCTGCTGGCCTCCAGTGATCCTTCCGCCTCAGCCTTCCGAGTAGCTGGAATTACAGGCATGTGCTACCACACCTGGCTGATTTTTTAATTTATTATAGAGATGAGGTCTCGCTGCCCAGGTGGGTCTCAAACCCACGGGTTCAGGCAATCCACTCACCTCAGCCTCCCAAAGACGCGGGATTACAGGTTGAGCCACCGAGCCTGGCTAATAAAAAATGCTTAATTATAGCTCAAACCAGTTCCTAAAGAATGTGGCCCAGTCCAAAGATCATGCTAGGCCGTTTCCAAGAACAATTGATTATGATCTCTTAACAAAATGGCTATTCTAAAATCCTATGTATCTATAAAAGTTTCTAATTCCTAATCCTAATATATAAAGCTGATCATCAGCAATAAAGCTTCTAAAATAAAACCCAAATACAAACTGTAATTGTACTAAAGCCAAAACTACAATTAGTAGAAAGTGGGAACAATTAAATTTCTAAAGTTAGCTGTATTCTTAAAAAACCTCAAAGTATCATGTTTGATCATGCTTGAACTAACATAATTCCCTGACATAGCATGACCTATTCTGCAATACTTTCTATGAATAAAATAAATTCGGCTTCTATAATAAGTAGAAAAAACCTACACTAATTGTAACTAAAAAACCGGTTTAAAAGAATGCAGCCCAGTCCAAAGTGGACACTGGGCCCTTAGGAATGTGGCCCAGTTCAAAGTTCGTGCTGGGCCATTTCTGGTAACTCTAGGTAATCATTTACACCATCCAAAGCTGGAAACAACTCTCTAAATGTATATACTAATTCTACAGATATACTTTTAAATCTCATAAAGAAGCTTGTATCATATATAAGGCTCCCAAATGTGACCCGAGTTTGAACTGTGTTAAGTTTAAAGCCGAAACCGCAGTCTGTGAGAAACGGGAACAATGGATCCCTAGAGTCAGCCATGCCTTTCACACTCTCAGAACTTCCTGCTTAGATCATCAAAGTCCCTGCCAGTGGGTCATGCCAAACAACAAAGAAGGGAGGAGGGAAGGGGCCTTCAACCCAACCTGGTGGTCTCAGGGTTCGCAGCCCACCTGGATCCCTAATGCTCAGGCGGGCCTCCACAGCCAGTTCCCAACATGAAACATCCCAAGTTCTGTCTTTAGCCCACCAAAATGTAAGTCTAAACTACTTATAGTGTGCTCAACTTTTTGACATTTGTTAATATGATAGGTGAAGTATGATATATCACTGTAGTTTTAATTGGTATTTCTCTCATTAGTATGAGGTTAAGTGACTTCCATATTACTTAAATTTTCTATTCTGTGAACTTTGCAAGTTCTTTGACCATTTTCTCTTCTACTATAGATCTCTTTTCTTATTGATTTATAGTTCTTTATATATATAATATCATCTGTGATAAGAGTTACAAAATTATTTCCAATTTGCTGTTTGTCTTTTATATGTATGTTTTGCTGTGCAGACTTTAAAAATATTTTTCTTTTTTATCTTAGTAATAAAGAGTGTGGCTCCTCAGCTTGGCTAATGGCACACCTCCTCAGGAAAAGATGTGGCTAGGGTGCAAAACTCTAGACTCTTCGGCCATTTTTCCAGGGCCCTTGTTTGGAAATGACTTTGTTTCTTTATGTATCTATTCTTGGCAACGATGTCACAGTCCAACTTAATTTCTATTCAGTTTTTTCTTTGCCACTAGAATTGGAAGACAAAGGCACAGGAAATTAACATACTGCAGTAATTTAAAATGGTAATAGTAATACCTTCCCGCATGCAGTGAGGCTTTTACAAGTTGAATTGTTTTATTTATTTATATACCTTATAAAAAATAAAGTTATTGAAGGAAAAAATTTTTTAGTAAAGTTATCATTTTCCCCCCATTATCACTTTTGTGCTGCAACTAGAAAAACCATCCTTGCTCTATGGTCTCCCATAATGTCTTCTGTACTTTTGTGTTTTCATGTTTTATATTTAAACTTCATCTGTTTGGAACTTAATTTAGTGTTAGGTGAAAAGCAGTACGGAACTATACTATTTTTTTTTCCAAAGGGCTAATTACTGGTCCTAACACCACTTCTTGAATTAGTGAGTTTTAAAATCTAGAATAAATGTTGGATTTTTGTTAAAGATCTGCTAAGCATCTGTGAACATAAGATTTTCTTCTCTTTTAAACAATTAATAGGATTAATTGTACTAATTGAGTTCTTAATGCTGAATCATTCTCACATTTCTGGAATAAACTTTACTTACACATAGTTTGTTATTCTTTTCGTATACTACTGAATACTTTAGTTAATGTTTTATTTAGCATTTTAAATCAATATTTATAAGTGAAATTGGACTACTGTGTGTTGGAATACTTCCATCTTTTTTTGTGCTCTGAATAATAACATTAGAGTCAACTACTCTTTGCCACTTGTATGGAATTTTCCTGCAAGGCAAGGTGGGCTTTTGTAGCTTTTGGGGGTGAAGGTGAAGGTAGAAGTGAGAGTGACAGGAAGGGCAGTTCTTTGATAAAATTCTCTAGTTCTTTTATAGTAATGGTTTGCTTAGATTTGGTCTCTTCCGGGATCTATTTTGATAAATTGTGTTTTCTTGTAACTGTGTCCACATTTTTTAGTTTGTTAAAAGTTGTGCAAAATTAGATTCTTAGTATTCTGTAATTTGTTTTCTCTACCAATTATCTCCCCCCACTTATGTTTTTCATCGTGTCACATGTGCATTTTTCTCCCTTTTTAATTTGATAACTTTTGTATTTGTTTTGAATTTATTAGTCCTTTGATGTTAGTTTTCATAATTCACTAATTTCTTCCTTCTGCCTTAAGAAGCATCTACATCTAATGTTTTAGCATCTTTTTTTCCTAGATATTATGCAGTCTCTGCTTTGACATCATTTTTTCCCAATTAAATTAAAAAACCTTCTTGTAAAAAAAAAAAAAAATTTTTTTTTTTTTTTAGTTTAAGTCTCACTCTCAGGCGGGAGTGCAGTGGCACGCTCATGGCCACCGCAGCCTCGACCTACTTGGCTCAGGCGATTTTTCTGCTTCAGTCGTCCTAGTAGCTGGAACTACAGGTGCTTGTCACCACGCCCGCTAATTTTTGGATTTATTGTAGAGACGAAGTCTCGTCATGTTGCCCAGGCTGGTCTTGAACCTGCGGGTTCAGGCAAATCCTCTCGCCTCCGCTTTCCAAAGTGCTGGGGTTACAGGCGTGAGCCACCGCGACCGGCCTAGAACACCTTTTTTTTTTCTTCTTTTTTTTGAGTTGGAGTCTCACTCTGTTGCCCAGACTGGAGTGCAGTAGCCGCTCCCGGCCACCGCAGCCTCGACCTGCTGGGCTCCGGCGATCCTTCCGCCTCAGCCTTCCAAGTAGCCGGAATTACAGGAATGCGCTACCACACCCGGCTGATTTTTTTTTTTTTTTAATTGTAGAGATGAGGTCTCGCTGCCCAGGCGGGTCTCGAACCCGCGGGCTCAGGCAATTCACTCACCTCAGCCTCCCAAAGGCGCAGAATTACAGGCTGAGCCACCGAACCCGGCTTTTTAAAACCCAGGTGGTTTTAAGATTTTTATTTTAACTTATTTTTTCGTCCTTGAGAACTTTAGAGAATCAGTACCTCGCTCTCCACCAGCCTTGACTTTCCCCGGGTCTCTGCCTCCCCCACTGCCCCGTAACTCTTAGCAAAGAGGTCACAGGGGGCTTTCCCTCCCCTAAAACGAGGTGAGCCAGGAAATCCCGGAAGCAGCCGGAAGGAGCAGGGACTGGACACTGGGAGATTAAGGACAGAACACGCCCTTATTCTCTAGGCGCAGGCCACACCCCCCCGGGCACGCGCCGGACTAGCCAATCAGCACCTCTGGCTCCGGACTCTGTTCTTTGATTGGTGGTTGCGAGACGCCCTCTCACGCCCGAAGAGACCTGTCGCTCCTCTATGACTTGGACGGTGGCCGGCGGGAGACAACAGGCCCAGGGAGCGGAGGAAAGCGTTTGGCGTGTGGGAAGCAGCTGCTGGTGTGCGCGGGAGGGGGAGAGCGGGCTCTGGGGACATGGCTGCGGCTTCTGCGGCGTCGGTGCTCCTGGTGGCGGCGGAGAAGAACCGGTGGCAGCGTCTCCCGGGCCTGCTGCTGCCGCCGAGGTGGGTGGAGGAGTTGGGATCCGTGCACGGGACCGAGGGATGGAGCTGGATGGACTCCTGGAGCGGGGGCGGGGGGGCGGTGCGGGGCTGCCGCAGGTAGGGGTTGCGGGGGAGGACAGCCCCTTTCGGGGGTTTCTGCTTTCCGTCTCGGCGTCGGGAGCGAGACGTCCCCACACCCAGCCCCTGCCCCCACCCGCCCCGGCCGCGGGCCGCTGTCTCCCACGCGCGAGGACTGGCGAGAACTGCAGCTCGGCCTGCGGTTCCTCGGCTCCCCTCGGCGTTGGTGCAGCTCGTTGCGATTGACGCTGTGTTTTCCCAGGGCTTTTTGTGTGAGGAGCGTTTTGATCCGGTTCGGATGAAGCCCAAAGGGGTCGGCGACTTGGCCAGCGTTTCACAACTAGTAAGAAATGGGGCCAGGACGTCCTCGAAGTCCCTTTCGGTTCAGCTAGCCCCCCATCAGGTGTCCAGTCTGGAGAAACACTGCTGGAGCTCTCGCCCGTTGTTAGAACGAATGAAATTATCAAGAAGCGCACGTGTGCCTTCCAGAGGGCTAAGTTATTTTGTCGCAAACTCTTGTACCCAGCTTTGAACAAGACTACCAGACGGCTCGCTTGTAGCCCCCGGGACTCCAAATCTGTCACTAAGCTTTGGTGACAGTGACTTTGACAGTGAAAACACCCCCAGTCCCGTAGACAGCTTGTTTCGTTGTCTTACTTTGTTTTATCATTATCCTCCTCCTCCATCATTGTGGGACAACACGAGGAGCTTAGTACTCAAGGGCACAGACTGCAGTGGAAGGCTGGGGTCTCAGCTTAGCTACTCACTAAGTCTGTGACTTTGGATAAGTTACTTAATATCTCTGCTTCAGTCCTCACCTAAATGTTGTTGTAGGCCTTCAGACTTTTTTTTTGTTTTGAGTTGGAGTCTCTGTCGCCCAGACTGGAGTGCAGTGGCCGCTCCCGGCCACCGCAGCCTCGACCTGCTGGGCTCGGCGATCCTTCCGCCTCCGCCTTCCGAGTAGCGGGAATTACAGGCACGCGCTACCATGCCCGGCTGATTTTTTGATTTATTGTAGAGATGAGGTCTTGCCAAGTTGCCCAGGCGGGTCTCGAACCCGCGGGCTCAGGCAATCCACTCACCTCAGCCTCCCAAAGGCACAGGATTACAGGCTGAGCCACCGAGCCCTACTGGCCTTCAGACATCTACCTGGTTAAGATACCTCCCTGTTTCTCCGTTTTATTTTATTTTATGTATTTTTTTGGTTTTGGTGGTTTTTTTTGAGTTGGAGTCTCACTCTGTCGCCCAGACAGGAGTGCAGTGACTGCTTCCGGCCACCATAGCCTCGACCTGCTGGGCTCCGGCGATCCTTCCGCCTCAGCCTTCCAAGTAGCCAGAATTACAGGCACCCGCTACCACGCCCAGCCGATTTTTTGATTTATTGTAGAGATGAGGTCTCGCTGCCCAGGCGAGTCTCGAAACCGCGGGCTCAGGCAATCCGCTCACCTCAACCTCCCAAAGGCGCGAGATTACAGGCTGAGCCACCGAGCCCTGCTGGCCTTCAGACTTCTACCTGGTTAAGATACCTCCCTGTTTCTCCGTTTTATTTTATTTTATGTGTTTATTTTTTGAGTTGGAGCCTTACTCTGTCGCCCAGGCTGGGGAGCAGTGGCACGCTCACGGCCACCGCAGCCTGGATCTCCTGGCCTCAGGCGATCCTTCTGCTTCAGCCTTCCAAGTAGCTAGAACTACAGGCACAAGCCACTGCGCCTGGCTAATTTTTCTTGATTTATTGTAGAGATGAGATCTCTCCAAGTTGCCCAGGCTGACCTGGAAACCATGGACTCAGGCAGTCCTCTCACCTTGGCTTCCCGAAGTGCTGGGATTATAGGCGTGAGCCACCACACCCAACCAAGAAATAAAATCTTATTCAATTTTCTTTTTTTTTTTGAGTTGGAGTCTCACTCTGTTGCCCAGGCTGGAGTGCCGTGGCATGCTGACAGCCGACGCAACCTTGACCTACTGGACTCAGGCAATCCTTCCGCCTCAGCCTTCCAGTAGCTGGAACTATAGGCATGCGCCACCATGCCTGGCTAATTTTTAAACTTACTGTAGAGATGCGATCTCGCCAAGTCACCCAGGCTGGTCTTGAACCCCTGGGCTCAGGCAGTCTCTCACCTCAGCCTTCCAAAGTGCTGGGATTATAGGCGTGAGCCACCACACCTGGCTAGGTTTTCTTATTAGGAGAGTAATAATGAAAACAGTTTGAGGAACACTGATATCAAGTGACTTGGTCCTAGGCAAGCTGGTCATGGGAAGGTCTCAGCTCTTCTGGCCCCTCGGCTGGCCTTCTTTCTGTCGCTCCTGTTCAGCTTCCTTCCCTTTATTTCTCTGCCCTTAATTTTCAGACCTGTCTTGTCAGAGGGTTGGGTTTTACCGGTATTTTTCAAACTGTAGGTTAACCTCCATATTTTATTTAATAAAATAGTACAGGAAGTTTCAACATGCAGAGTGAATCTTCTTTTGTTCAATTTCTGGTTTGTTTTTTTTTTTTGAGTTGGAGTCTCACTCTGTCGCCCAGACTGGAGTACAGTGGCCGCTCCCGGCCACCGCAGCCTCGACCTGCTGGGCTCCGGCAATCCTTCCGCCTCAGCCTTCCGAGTAGCTGGAACTACAGGCGCGCGCTACCATGCCCGGTTGATTTTTGCTTTATTGTAGAGATGAGGTCTCGCCAAGTTGCCCAGGCGGGTCTTGAACCGTGGGCTCAGGCAATCCACTCACAGCCTCCCAAAGGCGTGGAATTACAGGCTGAGCCACTAAACCAGGCTCAATTTCATATCTGCACTGGGTAATTTTTACTTGTCAAAAAAGTTTGGGGAAAAAAAGCTGATCTTCAAGTATCTTGGCTTTTTAATAGTCTCTGACTCTTTGGTCATATGCCAGCCTTAGGAGCAAGCAGGTTAGGTGACTTGTTCAAGGTCAGGTAGTGCAAGTGAAAAAAAAACCAGAACTGTAACTCCTGATTTAGAGACTAGTTTTCTTCTCACAAAGAAAGTCTTACTAAATCACTTTGTTAGTAGGCTTAAGATTTCCAGGTTTAAGCAATGTAAATTATTTGAAAGAACAATGACTGGTCTTGACTATTAATTATAATTCTATTTGGATTTATTTTATAGGAGGTGGGTGTGGAGGCAAACAACCATGAAGTATGCGACAACCACAGGTGCTGGCAGTCTTTGTTGTGCTTTTTGTTTTTGCTTTAGATTTTGAGCTAAGGAAGGAATAAGGTTTAATCCTTGATATGTGCATAATAAAATTCATTCTCAAGTTTTGGATCTTTATAATTTTCTTAGTTAAATGCTTTAAAAACAGTTCTTTTAAGTAGCAAAACCTTTCTTTTTTCCTCAAATAAAGTTGTACGTGGAATTCCCAACTATAAAACATATACAAGTGTAACAAAAGCACAGTTTCTGGTTGTTTGAGTGTGACCCTCTACCTTCCCTGCTCCCCTTTCCCCACCCACACACATATGTGCTTTGTCCTTTGAGCTCTAGAGCACCACTGGAACACACTTAAATTATGTGAAACCTTATATTTTTAAGAAGAAATAACTTTATTATAAGCTGTCAAAGAGCATTGATTGTTCATGTGTGATAATAGAAATATATTTACTATATAAACGCACTGGCATGTCATCACAGCCCTGATGGCAGGAGACTGGTGCAGTGGTCATGTTGCAAGAGAACCACATGTCTCTGTGGTTAGAGGCAGTGGAGCAGAGTGATTAAGAGCTCAGATTTTAGAATGAGGCCGACTCGGCTCAAATCCTGGATCCTCTAAGTTTTAGCTATGTAATTTTGGGAAAATAATGTCTTTTTCAGCCTTAGTTTATCCACTTCATTAGGATTATTGTGAGAATTTAAGTCCAGGTCAAGTTAGCACAGATCCTGGGCATAG